>CM063514.1:13532318-16332318 GCA_032199755.1 Ambrosia artemisiifolia
TAATATCTTATAGTCTAAAGTTGAAAATAATATTGGTCTGTAGCGCTCCTCCATTAGTTTGTCCATCTTCTCTTAACGCACCTAAGACTGTCAAGATGTGCAAAGGTAAGATGGATAAGCTAACGGTAGAACGTTAAAAGACTGTTGTTATTTTTGTTAGACGTACAACATACTAACCTTGTGGTAACACAACGTTGTGTTCATCCACCATGCTAAGTCAAAATTAGTTTATTGCGCATTTAACAAACTTAATGACTGGTTTGTAGCGCTCCTCCATTAGTTTATCCATCTTCTCTTAACGCACCTAAGACTGTCAAGATGTGCAAAGGTAAGATGGTTAAGCTAACGGAAGAACGTTAAAAGACTGTTGTTATTTTTGTTAGACGTACAACATACTAACCTTGTGGTAACACAACGTTGTGTTCATCAACCATGCTAAGTCAAAATTAGTTTATTGCGCATTTAACAAACTTAACGACTGGTTTGTAGCGCTCCTCCATTAGTTTATCCATCTTCTCTTAACGCACCTAAGACTGTCAAGATGTGCAAAGGTAAGATGGATAAGCTAACGATAGAACGTTAAAAGACTGTTGTTATTTTTGTTAGACGTACAACATACTAACCTTGTGGTAACACAACGTTGTGTTCATCCACCATGCTAAGTCAAAATTAGTTTATTGCGCATTTAACAAACTTAATGACTGGTTTGTAGCGCTCCTCCATTAGTTTATCCATCTTCTCTTAACGCACCTAAGACTGTCAAGATGTGCAAAGGTAAGATGGTTAAGCTAACGGAAGAACGTTAAAAGACTGTTGTTATTTTTGTTAGACGTACAACATACTAAACGTGGTAACACCCTGAATACCAAAACCGAAAACTATTTATTATTATCGTTAATAATAAAATTATTTATTATTATTATTATTACTGTTATTATCATTATTAATTAAAAATTATTGTTTTCATAGATATGGAGCCAGGTTTTTCAGATGCAGGTTTTGGTGGTGGAGATGACGCTGGGTCGTCTGCACTAGGGCCTCCGCCGAAGAGGAGTCGACGGGCTCCACCACCGGACCCCTTACTGGACCACGTGTACCTACACTTTGAGGAGGGGTATGACCATGCACAGCGCAGCTGCAAGAAGCTGCATCATATGGCTGTCGACCCTCAGATGTACATCAGTTGGGGGCTTCTAGAGAGGGTCGGCGAAACCCCCAGGGCGAACAACTTTGTGGGGTTTGACACTCCCTGGCGTCGTCTCTTTGATATAGCCCAGGTGCCTTCTTACCGGGCTTTGACGATAGAGTTTCTGTCGTCGTTCGTGGTACTGGATCCGAACCAGAACCCGAACCCGGCTGAGACTTTTCGCCCCATCCGATTTCGGTTGGCGAGGCAGTGGCAGCAGATGACCTATGAGGTATGTTATTTCAATTATCTGTCATTTTATTATTATGTTACCAAAGTTGTTAATATTTACAATTATTTTTTGCAGGAGTTTGCTATTGCTTCGGGGTTGTACACAGCCCCGGAGATTGAGTCTTCGTTGTACCGGGACGCTCTCCATACGGTGGATAGGCCGACCCTGGTCAAATTTTGGAGGTTCATCGCCAAATCGCACCTTGGCAAGAATTTTGCGAAGGCGACGTCGATCAGGGACCCCCTGTACTACTACTTTCAGCATGCGATCGCCACCTCTATCGCAGCACGGGGGAACAGTCGGGAAAAGGTCAACCAGAGTGACCTTTTCTTTTTGTACTGTTTGATTATGCGGCAGCCGTGCAACCTGGCCTCGTCCCTGGTCGAGTACTTTAAGTGTTGCCACACACGCCAGGCTCGGTCACATCTCCATGGCGGGGCGTTCATCACTCACATTGCGCGTCATCTGGGGCTCTCGCCAGATACTGACCCTCGGTTGTCGCCCTCGATCCCATCGGTAGAGCTCGGTGACGCCAATGCCCGGAGCATGGGGATCCTCTTCGAGGTCTCGAAGGGTGTGCAGCGGTTTCGAGCTATCGGAACCAAGAAGGCTTTTGAGCCGGCCCCCTTCCTACTTTCGATGATATACCGCCCTACACTGAGGTGCGTCCGGGATATCCTCTCCTGGTCTCCATGGCGGGTCAGGTCGACGAGCCTGACGACGATGACGGCCCCCCACCTCCTCCGCCGCCACCACAGTAGCAGTACCCCCGTCATATATATGATGACCTCACTCCTGCTGCGCGTTTCGTGGCGGAGGACATCGATCGCCGCATCGGTGAGCTGCGGGATATTCAGGATTGGACGGTCGACTCGATGCAGGCGATGGCGACGCATTGGCAGGTACGATTACGCACACCACCACACCGTGGACCAGCACCGGGGGCCCCACCACCACCGCCGCAGTAGACTTTTTTTACTTGTATTTTTTTTTTTTGTATGGACAAATTATTATTATTATTATTTTTATGCACTTGATCTTTTGTTTATATATATATATTGTCTGTTTTGAATGTTTAATTGTCTAATAAATATTAAACCCATAAATAATAAATGAACTAACACCAAATTATAAATTGCAAGCCAGTAAAAACAATGAGATCAAAACAGTAAATATCCGATTATAAACGTGAACGATTATTACGATTATTATTATTATTATTACTATTATTACTATTATTTTTACAAGTTTCACATATCTAACCTAAACATAACCAATACGATTTTTAAGAACGTAAACAGTGTTTAAATATTTTTACAAATTTCACATATCTAACCTAAATCTTGTACTTCGGGACTTTGATTGGTGTCCCGTGTCGGGAAAACTAATTCTTTGTACATATTGATTTGATTTTCAAACATAGTTTCCCATTCCGCACCACCATCATTTCTAAAAGCACTCCAAACTCTATTCGGGGGAGGCATTGGATATGATCCTTCAAGCGTTATGTTGATGTAATGTCGGTCCACGAACAAAACTGCTATCGTCAGAATAGGCGGTAGAGAAGCACTTGGGCCTAAAAATAGAGGGAAAACTGTATCAGAACCTCTAGTGTCGAGAGTATGAAAAACACAACCAAACTTCTGTGCAATGAGAAATCCCGCTTCCGGCATCGTCATCCACTTCTCTTCTGGGGCTTCTCCCACCCCTCTAAAAGAAATGCTATCGCAGAGACGCTGATAATGTCCTTCGTCATTCGGATCAAACATTGACCTATACAAGCCTTCGTTATTGCGCAACTCGAGTAGCATTTGGGATCGGACCAACATATGTTCATTTTTACCTATCCCTAACCCCACAGCTACCGCTCGAAAACCGCAATGACCATCAGGTTTCACATCGGTTATTTTAGATATATATGGGTGAAACACAGATGGAATTCTATCCCCATATTTCCTTACTAAGTTCTCTAACTTTTTTTGTAACGCCCCAAAAAAAAATGATACATAATAATAGTGTGATGAAAATTTAATATGTATATGTATATATATATATATTGGTATGGATATATTGCGTATGCGTATGTATGTATGCATATATATATATATATATATATGGGTGTGTAGAAGGGTGTGTACCCCTAGTTGTAAGTAGTGCATTGATAGTTGTACCCTTAGTAAATATAAGATTTACCAAGTTAGTTACTTGGGTAAATTGGTGGAAGCTTAAATTAATAAAGTGGGAAGGGGCTAAACATGAACCAACACTCATCTTGAAGGGTTTGTTTTGGGGAAGACTTGAAGTGTTGGTTAGTTAAGGGGTTAATTAACAAAAAGCCCAAAGTTGAGGGACTAAAGTTGACAAGTGGGAAACCTCATAATAAAATCTGCATTTTTGCAAGGGGGATCGAGATTTTTTAGAAGGGTTTGCATCTTGGGAGAGCTTGGGATGAACCTAACACACATACAAGCTCTAATCCAAGGTGAAATCATAATATCAAGTGGTGCATGTATAGTTTGAAGCCAAGATTGGATGATTGAGAGGGTTTCAAAGCTAAGGTATGAATTATTTAACACTAGATGATGAATTCTAGGTTAGGAAGGTATTACATGATGGAATAAGTAGAGCTCATGCAAAATTGATATGTGAATTCATGTAGAAACTAGTTGAAAGAGATGATTGAAACTTGTATTATATTAATCTTGTATAAATTGTGCAAATGGAAGAAAATCTCATAAGGTTGGAAGTGGGTGTTGATCTTGGTGTGATCCAAGGCCATCCTTAGATAGATTAATTGATATTTTGAAAAGAAAATGATGATTTTCTATGTTTGACAACTATTGAGTAAAGGGTATGTGATGTAGGTAAATAATAAGATGATTGATGTTATGAGTTATGGAAGTATGCATGAAATGCTTGTACATTGTGTTTTAAATGTTGTATGCACACCAAGTGTTTGATGAAATGTCTAGATTAGTCTAACTTGCGAAATTGTAGGCAAGATTGGACAAGTATGAAAGTAGTGTGATAATTGATGCAATTGATAGTAGGTTAACAAGAGGATTGCGTCTTAGAGAGTATCCGTGTGGGAATTTATTGAATTATATGAATTGGTAAGAAGTATGCATTAGTAGTGTGTACACTATGCTTAAATAGTATGATGCACACCATGTGATGGACAATTGGTATGATGAATGATCTTGTATGTGAGTGAGACATGAATATGATGTTATGGTAAAATATATATGACCTAGTATGTTAATATAGACATATGTTTGTAAGGAGAAGGTTTGAATGGTAGAAAGTGGACTTTCCGCCAAGTCAATAGTGTAGAATAGCATGGTTAGGTTCCCAAACTTAATTGTGCGATTAGAAGCACTATGTGACGCATACATGTTAAAACCATGAGATATATATGATAATGAGTGGTATTACATGATGAGAGAACCAATGTGGTTGTGTATGTATGTTGTAGATATAGTAGAAGTTGACTAATGAAGGTCAATGTGTTATTTGATGGAGAATGATTGTTAGTGTGATATGATCATGTATGCTAACAATGATGTGAATATGGTGATATGAAAGGATAGGAATAATGGACTTAAGCATGGGAAGCTAATGGGTCAAGACGGAACAATAAACAAGCAAGAACTTGGAGAACACGAGGTAAGTGAATTCCTATTCTATTTAGAATAACGAATTCATTTATGTACATGTATGCTTAGGTAGAATGGAAAGTGTGAAATGATGGTACATTGGATATGGTGCCGGAAGGCATTTTACGGAGATTATAATGGGTAAAACGCAGCTTCGGACGAATCGGCACGGATGGGGCAAGAAGGGATGGAAAGAAGAAGCAAAAGGAGGAAATGTGCAGGTCCACCGTAAGGGTACGGTGGCCACCGTACCCCTACGGTAGCCCCTACACCCATTTTCCACCGTAGGGCAGAGGTATCCCACCGTAGGGATTTGGAGGCCCACCGTAAGGGTACGGTGGCCACCGTACCCTTACGGTGGCCCCTGGCAAGAAATGTTAATTTCTAGCAATTTTCGATGTTTTGCTTATGTGCGCGACCCGTAATTGCGTTTAACGCACCAATTAACATTGTTGGACCTTATGTAAGGCTATTTAAGGGTGTAGCATGTAATGGTAATGTCGGTTTTGCAATTAGGATCGTAGTACGGAATGATACAAGTGTGTGTAGTTAATTGATGCATTATTCGACGGTATCAAATACGATAAGTGGATTACCATGATTATGTAGATTGAAGATGTGATGTACATGTGGGTTCTCATGCCCGGGTAAGAGGGAGAGAGTTGCTTGTATGTATGATGGTATTAAAGGTGGAAATTGTATGCTTGTATGTATTGTAGAATTATACGAAGGAATTGTATACTTGTATGTATGGTGGTATTATAGGTGGAAATTGTATGCTTGTATGTATTGTAGAATTATACGAAGGAATTGTATACTTGTATGTATGGTGGTATTATAGGTGGAAATTGTATGCTTGTATGTATTGTAGAATTATACAAAGGAATTGTATACTTGTATGTATGGTGGTATTATAGGTGGATATTGTATGCTTGTATGTATTGTAGAATTATACGGAGGAATTGTATACTTGTATGTATGGTGGTATTATAGGTGGATATTGTATGCTTGTATGTGTTGCAGAATTATACGAAGGAATTGTATACTTGTATGTATGGTGGTATTATAGGTGGATATTGTATGCTTGTATGTATAGTAGAACTATACGAAGAAATTGTATACTTGTATGTATGATGGTATTATAGGTGGAATTTGTATGCTTGTATGTACTGTAGAATTATGCGAATGATTTGTATGCTTGTATGTGTGGTGGTATTATATGAGGGAATTGCATTCTCGTATGTATTGTGAAATCTTACAAAGGAAGTGTATGCTTGTATGTACTGAGAGGGTATATGGAGGAAATTGTATGTTTGGACATATTGTGGGGTTATTAACCTTTGTTTGAAAATGATGAAAATGTAAGTATGTAGGTATGATTACAGGAGATGTGGAGGTTCGGATCGGGGTAACCCACCCGAACTTGAAAGAAGACTTCTAGACAGGATCACAGAGTATTGCGGGATGTTACATCCGTGTCGTGAGTGGATTAGATGAGGCCACCTATTGAACTAACGAATTGGTTACGTGGTGAATGCAGGTTGTCTGGTTTACCTAATGAAGCAAGGGAAGGATGGAGATCGAGCGAGGAGGCGGATTGTACGCGGTCACGGATACATAACCAATAGAGTTGAGTCACGTTGGATGTATTAAGAAATAATTTAAGATGTAACACCAAAATACTTAGTAGAACCGGTTTTTCTGAACACTCAAGGTTGTTTTAAGAAAAGAATTTTTAAGTTGGTATTTTTCCGCTGCGAGTTTTCTGTAGATCTGAATTAGGGTGTTAAATTTTTGTCCGCGGAAGCAACGGGAAATTGAATTTATCCCAAATGTCGCCCCCTGGGACGATGACGGTATGTAAGAGCTGTGACGGTGAAGCTCGTAAGGAGGGAATGGCTGGGACTGGGAAGGTCGTACGAGGTCCTCCTGTGATGGTACGAAAGAGCTATGCCGGGGAACTTCAAACTCCTCGTCGGACCCACTTTCTTCAACCGGCATATGCAAGCTCTTTTTTGCGGATTGTTCTCTCTTGTGTTCTTGCTGCTTCTTGGTTGGACGACCACGGGTTTTCTTTTGCACAACAGGCGGTTTATTGGGGGAGTAGTTGCCTGTGACGATTTGTGCAAATTTGTCCAGGTAGTTTAATTGGGTAAAAACTGGTTTCGTATCAACCGTTTCCTTTAATTCTGCCCACACATTATCTACATTTATAGCTTCGCAACCAGTCTTCGCAGGTTTGAAGTCAAGCTTCCTCCAAAACACGTCTATCGATAACAAATGGATTTCCTCACCTGAATAAATAACATATGTTATAAAGTTAAATCATGTAATAAATTATGTAGTAATATCATATGGACACTAGTACTAAGTACCATTAAGTTGTAACTGCTCGAGACGACAGGCACATGGCAAAGCACAACTATTATAAAGCTGGCATCCACAAGTGTTATTGTAAAGGCGCATGGACGTTCGAAGACGTTTGATCTCTTCGTATATCAACTGAATAGCATGTTTGCTAACCTTCCGAAGTAACTTATTAAGCAATGGCTGCTTCTTGTGGTGGTTCATTGTTTTTCTTAGGCTTTCTTCAAAACCTTTTTTAATGTCTCTATATTGCTTATCAACCATTTGATCAACGGACCTCACAATTGTCGACAACGAGTTGCGATTGCCTGGAAGGTGACTTTTAATTTTGGCATGCATGCCCTCAACTCTGTTGGTAGTGGTCTGGCGGAAGTTCAGCGTTTGGTTAGTCCACGCAGACACAAACTTTTGACGGAACCGGTCCAACCAGTTATTCTTCGTATAGAAAAAAACGTCTAAAAAATATAACCAAAACTTGTCAGGCGTGTGTATGTAAACAAGTACGTATGTAATTATGTAAAACTACTTACCTAGACGATCCATCTTTTCCAGATATGACTGAAATTGCCCCAAATTGTATTCGTATAGGGTTTCCGTCGTAGAGTCACACAGCCACCAAAACATTCGAACAAATTCATTCCACTCCCTATCCGTGAACTCCTTCTTGCTGTTCCTGTTGATATTCTGCGAGATATGAAACCGACATAGATACTTGTACGCCTTTGGGAAAACCACATCACACGCGTTCATCAGCGCAAGGTCCCTGTCTGTCACAATCACTCGCGGCTCCATACAGCTGTCCAACATAGACTTTATCCTCTCCAACAGCCAAGTGTAGTTACCAATCCTCTCAGAAGAAATAAACGCATGGGCAATCGAAAACGACTGGTTTGTCGACGCCATACCCACTACCTGAACAAACGCCATATTGTACATGTTTGTATTGTTGGTGGCGTCAATCATCAGCACATGCGGGAATGCGCACCACATAGTATGTGAATGTTTGTGAACAAAGAAAATATCCGTGAGAGCCTTCGTGGTTTCATCCGCACGCGTGTAGTAGGTGAATCCTCTCTCCATCAGAAAGTATTCGAGGTGCTCCATGTCACCTTTGGGAATGACTCCCTTTCCAGCATTCATCATCTGAGCAGCATTGTGTATATCTTTCAGGGTAGTCTTTCTCTCCGGGTTCTTTGAAAGGATCATTCTCCAGATGCTACGCTTGGGAACATCATTCTCTGTCATCTCTCCCACAAATTGCTTGTCATCCACAGAAAGCCTTCTGGCATACGGGTGACCCTCTAAGTGTTCAAAGGGAGTGTGGTTGTGCGTCGGGTTTTTCACCTTTAACCTCCAAACCCGTGTCCGAGTTTCAAACACCCCTGTCAACTTAAACGGGCAGCCAATTTTTTTGCTACCCGTCTTCCTCACCAAAGCCACACTCTTATGCTTCCCCCCAAGAGTGCATTGAAATACAACCTTAACAAAAATAAGTTTATTAGAAAATAAGTTTTTTTTATAACTTTTTTAAATAATAAATTATAAAAAAGTTTATTAATTAAAAATTAACAATACTCTTAGCAAAGGAGAAACGTAATCCTAAAGGTGTGTGGCCGAAAAACCACTGGTGCACCCGTAGGGAATTCACCTTGACCAACGATAAAACACATGTTTTTAGTAACTAATTTATAAGTTAAGTTTATTGTTGCTTTTTAAATAACAATTTAAAAAATACGCATTTGTTAATATCTTAAAAACAACAGTGACTGAAATATATACCTTCACGAAATGTTCTCCTCTTTTCTTCGATCTTTTTATAACTATGACGTCACCATTTGCCATTCCCGTATCATGTACCCAATCGACCAACTCATCGCGTGTCGAAAATGTCCGGTTAGTCTCGAACCAAAGGTTGATCGGGTTAGGTCCTTCCTCCTGATCTTCTACCCGCTTCTCATCGACAACGCTGTCTTCATAGTGCGTATAGTCTTGTTCTTCAGATGTGTCATCACCACCGTTAGCGTCGTAAGTATAACCGTAGGCAGGTTGACTAGGCTCGTCTTCAAATTCATACGGGTCCTTCCACTGTGTATTCAAGTCCAGTTGTACCGCATTGTCACTGTAACGAATGCCAGACTGACCCTCCTCGACATTACTAGACCGACCCTCCCCGACATTATATGACGGACCCTCCTCAACATTATATGACGGACCCTGCCCGACATTATATGACGGACCCTGCCCGACATTATATGACGGACCCTCCTCGACATTATATGAATTATAGTCGTAAGAATCACCGAAAATTAAGTCGTAATACGACATGTTATATATGTTTGTGGACAAAGAATTGAAATCGAACGAGTTTATTATGAAAAGCTATGAAATCGATTGAATTTATAACCAAAATCTGATGGGTCCAAGCGCCTCGCTTAGGCCAAAGCGAGGCGCCTGGGGTAATTATTTCGAGGGAATATCAGGCTTTACGTTGAATCAAGGTTAATCAAACTCTCAAGCGCCTCGCTTAGGCCTAAGCGAGGCGCCTGGGTTAATCGTTTCAGAGAATCTTAAGCTTTATG
Source organism: Ambrosia artemisiifolia (assembly GCA_032199755.1). Taxonomy (NCBI): domain Eukaryota; kingdom Viridiplantae; phylum Streptophyta; class Magnoliopsida; order Asterales; family Asteraceae; genus Ambrosia; species Ambrosia artemisiifolia. The sequence continues at coordinate 13,542,339 of CM063514.1, forward strand.
TCTAATCAGGCAGTCAGGCGCCTCGCTTTGGCCAAAGCGAGGCGCCTGACTGCCTGATTAGACATAAAGCTTAAGATTCCTGAAAACGATTAACCCAGGCGCCTCGCTTAGGCCTAAGCGAGGCGCCTGGATTAAGGGGTTGATTTAGAAGTTGGGGGTTTAATTAGCACGGTCCTAAAAAAATAACATTTATAAAAAACCAAATTTTTATATTTACATCTCTAACCCATCTTAAACACTCACACTACACTTAAAAAAAACCAAACAATCATTATTCAATCATTGCCAATGATTACCAATGATTGGAAGTGTATTAGGGTTTGTTGACGAGCCGTGGAGGCCTTGATGGCCCGTCAGTTTTGTCGTTGGGTATCTCGATGGGCCGTGGAGGCCTTGACGGTCCATATGAGGTTGTGTAAATAAAAAACCTTAGTTGTGTAGGTTGTGTAGATAACCAAGGCCTTTTTTATTTAACCAACTGACCCTATGTAACCCAGCTGAAAACTTTAAATTTTAAACCCAGTTAAATAACAAAATCTTTTTTAATCATAGTTATTGTCGTATTGTTGATATGTGTGTCTATGCGCGCATGCAGGAAACGTACGAAGTTAATTACACATGAAGTAAAATTAATTACATGTGAAGTAAATATAATTATACATGAATTAAAATGATTACGCATAAAGTATCATAATTACGAATGAAGCATGTATATATAAGTTTATATCATAGGGCCTCTACTCATACAGGACTCGAATTCTCAAGAATGGTCCTAAACAACCACAAGAACGTGATGTGTGTTTCATAGGTGATGAGGTTGAGTAGTAACTATTTATAGGCTAGCTCGCATAGATTGAGATAAACACCTTCCCTTTTGAACATACATAAGAATGTGATGTGTGTTTCATCTTATCCCAAGCTCAAATAATATATAGTTTATTCGCATGCTAAATATTATACAATGAGCATCCACGTCAACACAAATTGCATATTAATTAGTTTATAAAAATGTTTGAAAAAACTTAATTGGATCAGCTAGAACCTCAATTTGCCAAGTGATGGTTGAGCCTACCCTCTTTGGAGGGGTCAGGTTTGATTCTGATGGCCACCCGGTTTTCTATTATCGTGCATTTACTCCAAAGAGGCTTGCCTCTTGTGGAGGGTGCAACATCTGTCAAGTGGCAGGTGGCGGGAAATTTTCCGGGTGGAAGCCTTAGTGCCCCTTATGCTCAGCCTCGACTCGCTTGTGGGCCGGTCACTCTCGTGGCAGCGTGGACCCGGTTAAGACAACATAGTCTGACTATTGTAGAGTGGCTAGGGGATCCCCTTCTGGAGGGTTGTGATGAACTCTGCCACAACATAGAAAATCACCTTCCAAAAAAAAAAAACGCTAGAACCTCAATTTAGATGTTTTACGCAATTGACATGCAATGTTAATATATAGTCCGGTAATACAAGTTAGAGGTCAATTTGAGTGTACAATTGGTACTTCTAATCTTCTATCCCCAAACCCATGTCAAACCAAATGCCCACAACCAAATAGAAGGGCTTATAGAATTTATATTATACTATGTTGTTTTTTCTTTCTTCTAAAACGGCTTTATAAAGAGAAAAACAAAAAGAAATAATATTACACCTTATTATAAGTACATGTTTTGTAAATACAAGATATTAAAAGAAATATAGAAAAATAATTCTCAAATTTGTACAAATGTAAATGATACATTGTTTCATCACTCCTGGACAAGCCTTGCAATAAAGATTTTACTGAAATGTTGAGTATCAAAAGGCATGATAATATAACTTATAGTTTCATAGTAAAATATTTTTTCGGAGAGAAGATTCGTTTAGGCGAGAACACGCCCATGTATCTAGGAGAAGCAAGTCCATCTATTGTCCGACTACTAGACATCAAATACCCTTCCCTCTCTTCTTGCGCCATTCGTGCCCCACCAAATGTGCCAAATTTCCTTAGTCTCCCGATCCAAGACTTCTTCTTTGGAGAATTCGAATTTGCCTCATTCATTTTTTCACTAAGATACTCTTTTATCACATGTAACCCTAGCTCCACCACCTCTGGTGGTGGAGACGTCAGAGGGTTACCTTCTACATTAAGCTTTCGAAGTCTCCTCAAGCAACCCATGGATTCGGGCAACTTCTTAATATTGTTGTAACTAACGTCCAATTCAACAACAGATAAAAGGATCCCTAAGGAGTAGGGCAAAGTGTCAAGGTACCGAAAGTTTTGGCTAATATTAAGGACCTCGAGGTTGATTAGGTTTTCGAGGTCATCAGGGAGAGAGCGAAGGTGGTTAAGACGCGCGTCAAGGTGGCGTAAATTGGTCAAGTGGGAGGTGGATGATGGGAGAAAGGCTAACTTGTTTGAATTAACGGATAGTTTCTTTAAGTTGATGAGTTCAAAACCAATAGTATCGGGTAAACTAGTCAATTGGTTGAAATTTGCATTTAAATCTTCTAATGCTTTACAATTTTCAATGGTTTTTGGGAGGGACTGAAGATGATTTCCTGAAATGTTGAGGGTCTTGAGTTTTGACAAACAACCAATTGAATTTGGGAGTGTTTTTAGTTGATTTGAATGTACATCCAACACCCCTACATTTAGTAGCCTTGCTGTTAATGACTCTGGAATTACCTGTAATACACCATCCAATATTTTATAAATAAATAACTAAATTACAAAAGTGTAATAAAAATTAAAAAGTCAACTTCTTGGTTTCATATCTTTACACCAACATGTACAGGGAAAATAAATTAAGATTAAGATAATATTATACATTTATGTCAAGTTAACAACTACTTCCCTTCAACCAATACTTGTATACATAATTGACAACTTGGCTTGTTTATGAGTCATTAAAATTTTATATAAGCATACTCAAGGCAGTATAGCTTAATTTAATATTTTTCTACACCTCATCATTTACTTATATGTAAAGAATGATGTATATGTGTAGATACGTTGGGCTATTTATAATGAATTAATGACATGTAATGAATACATAATATATGAATTAACATGTAATTTTATAGTTTTTAAGTATCTAAATGATCCTCATATGAACTTTTTACATCATTTCATGTATATATACACACCACATGCATACTGATCATGCACATATATGTGTATAGGTTAGGTATACAGATTTTTATCTAAACAAAATAATTAATTAGATATATGAAATTACTATCCATAAACATGCATTTATATATGTGTTTGTATAAAACCTTTAGGTGTCTAACAAAGAATAAAAACCAAAAATACCAAACTTAAACAATATAATACATATATATATATACACATATGTGTGTGTGTGAAACAAATTATGAAATGAAATTAAATTAAATAAAGAAAAGTACCTGGAGATTGTTGTTGGAAATATCCAATTTATAGATGATTCCTAAATTGATATTAGAAGATAAAGGAAGAACATCTAAACACATTTTACTCAAATCCACAACTTCATGCATTACAATTTCCCTTTCTTTTTCTTTTTGTGCATTATTTCTTCCTAAATGCTTTCTTTTTGACCTTAAAAAGTCAACCTTCATCATGCTATGATCACCATCAACCATCATCGCGTATAGATATAGCTTTTTGTATCGATATACTTCTAAAATGCACCAAATTTCAAGATTCAACAAACCCTTTTGTGTCTTTGTGAGAAAAGTGGAAAGAGAAAGAGAGATATGATGAGAGAGAGAGAGAGAGATAAGAAGGTGTGGTTTTCACCTTTAATTTTGTGTGGAATGAGACCAAAATGGAGAGATGATGGTGAATTTAAAAGGAGAGATGTACGGATGAGGACAAGATTGGTATAATATTTAATACTATTATATTACGGAGGAGTATTAAATGTGTATATTAATTAGGATTAAAAATATAACTGTTTTGATATTTTGCTTAAGACTTCTTTATGTTACACCAGTATATTAACACGAACAGCCTGTAAATATCTTTTACTTTTCTTTTTATTTTGAGAACGTCAATACCTTTAGGATAGAGTTAGGGTGGTGGATGTGGTTTCGGGTAGAGGATACTTGTTTTATGGTAGTGTTTTCGGTGAAGAGAACCTCATAGAGTGTGTGTAGGTGAGAGATATAGAGAGAGGGAGAGAAGGTAATAGGTAGTGTATGTAATATAGTGTGACCCATGATTTATGGTACCTTATGATAGTACTCCCACCAAATTAATGTGTTTTAGGGTAGTTTATGGTAGTGTTTAACAAATATGATGCGACAACCTGGCATAGGAAGTTGTTAAGGTATCATGAATAACCACACCCACCACCCTTATAGAAAAAATACATCTTACTATCACACCACGTCCCTAATTATTATAAAACGGCTAAATTTGATAATAAAAATATAAATATTATTATACAAATATATTATAGTATGCATTTTAATGAAGTTTGAGCAATTTTTAATATGTTGTATCGATTTGACCCATTTTGTTTTTAATTTTAATTTTAATTATATATTTTTTACATCTATTATTAATTAATATATATAAAAGAATTGAACGTTGCTGACATGGCGTGTAATGGTGGCTTCAACCTCTCTATGAAACTGCCATGTGGCATCATAATTGAAAGATTTTAGTGTTTTTGAACTTTTTTTAAACCCTAATCCTTTTGCCATTATATTCTCTACATTCTTTATCTCTTCCATAATTCTCTTAAAAACCAATCTACTTGTATTTTAAATATACCTATTATTATAAATTCAAATATTTTATTAAGATATTGCTATTTTCAAAATAAAATAAACATATTTACCTTCCATATTATATTAATATATATATATATATATTTAGAAATTTTTGTTAAATTATTTTAAAAATAAATCAAAGAAGATATGGATAGCTTCAAATTTAAATAAAAAAATTTATATTCCAATTTATCTAACAAACATTTATTAAATGAATATTATAAATAGAGGTGAACATTCCGTTAGCTTCTACCTTTGATCAGGATGTAAGGTTTATACCAATAATCTAATGCACAAATATTATAACTTTTGCTTTGACAAATAAAACAAACGATGTCACTGATAGATTTGTAACACCCCGGACCTAGGGTCCAGAAATTTTTAGCATCTTATTAAAATTTCGTTATAATAAACCAATGGTAAAATAATTATGAATAATTATTTACGAAGACGAACCGATGAGCTACTAGATTATTTTAACGAGGAATTAATATTATACCCGTTACGTGACTGGACCTAAACCCGACAACGAACCGACCCGAGTTTAGGTGATTAGTCATCACATTAGGGACACATGTCACCTCTAGGGAGGGACACATGTCCCATTCTAGTGTATGACAACACCATCACCAAAACCACTAGATAAAGAATGGTTTGGAGAAAACCATTTGCAAATATCCCCTATATATAGGACCCAACCCCACCCTTATGTCCCTGATGAATTCCCAAACACCACACACACATATAATACACGAGAGAGGGAACAGGAGGAGCTAGAGAGTCTCCGGCCACCATGCACGGCGGAGCTCCGGCCGGCACGACTTCCGAGCAACACAACCTCACACCCTCATCCACCCTAACTATACACACCCACACCCTGATTACTATTAGAAAGGGACAGAGATGGAAAGAAAGGAAGAGTCGAGTAGAGAGGGAGAAAGAGAGACAGAGATGGAAGGAGAAAGGGCACCGGGATGGGGAGTCGGCCATGGCCTCCGGCCGGTCCTCTCATTCTGATGAATGGTGACGGAGATGACGATGGCGGTGGCGGCAGGTTAGGGTTTTGACCTGAACGGTAAGATTAGGTAATAACTTCTAGTTTCACTTATTTTCTGATTAAGGGTTATCTAAGTTTATATTTGGATTGATTGAGAAATAGGATGGTTTCTTGATTGGAGTTGAAGTGGTGGCTCAGTGGTGCTTAGATGGTGGCGGGTGGTTTGGATTAATAATGATGTTCCGATAAGGGCTATGTAGTGTATAATGGAGATGGCTGTATATGGTCTCGAGTGATGTTGATTAATAATGGTGATGAAGGATAGTTAAGTGGTGGCTGCTATAGTAGCTTAGGTCACGAGCTCAGTGCCGATGGTGATGATGGTAGCGGCGGTTGTGATGTTGGAGGTTAAACAGTGGTGGTTATTGATGTTTGGGTGTTCTATTGAATGGGTTAAAGCCTGGTCAACCTTACCTTGAAGTTGGTCAACGGGAAGTCAAAACACAGGAGGCTCGGGTCAAAGCTGGTCAACTGACCAGTCAACGAAAGTCAACAGAGGCGTGTAGAGAGGTATAAAGCGAGAACTCAAACCATCTCAGTATTATTATTTGATACGGTTGACACGTGTGGGACTCGAGTAATGTTTGGACCAACTTGACATATACGCCTAACTAAACATTCAACTTATATATGAAAATGGGTAAGTAATCATGTAGGCGAATCAATTAAACAAAAGGTGAATATTAATTACTTGATTGTAATAATAGGACACATGACTACTATAGTGAATATTCGGATACTAAAAGAGATATATGGACTAGAACATGAGACATTGGATCTTAGTATGTACATTTAAAACAATTGGACATAAGATGAGAATGCGGACATTAGGGTGACTTTGCTACTATGTGATATTGGGACTATGACGACAATGGGACTCGACTCGATTAATGAACTTATATAAGTCTATGAACCGAACAAAGCAAATTAATGCCTATTATACTAATATATATTTTGATGACTTGGTATCTAAATACGACTTTGTAACATTAATCATAGAATTGACGACTAAGACATTGAACCATGGACTCGGCTAGTTATGACTATGACATAATTGGACATAAGGAACTAAGAAGTACATATGATGATATATTAGTAATTCGACATTGGAACTCGAAGAATTATATAAATAACATCGGTTATTTAGTTACTAGTAGGACATAAGATGATAAACCCGACAATTAGAAGTTTGGATAAAGGACCTAGGTGTACCCACACGTGTAACCACGATATTGGTTACACGCGCTAATACTTATGATCATGATAGGACTTGGCATGTAACGGATAGACAGGTTCGAGGCATCGGAAAGATATATCACTGCGTGACATGACAGGTGAGTCCCGTGTACCATTCCCCTTTTTCTGTTTTACTGTTTTGGGGTGAATACATGCTGTGTGCGTGACTATTTTGTGTAAACGGTGTGATGTAACGGGATACATGGCTGCTGGTTATACTTGACACTCATTAACTCAGATGTGAGCCGACTTAATATATGGGTAGTACTACTTGGGGAAACCCCCACGCAAAGTGGACTCGGGACGTAAGGGCCCGGGAAACCCTCCACGACGGTTATGGGACCATTGCGGCATATATTTTGCTAGGACCTATAATGGCAGTAGATAGTGTCCACGTAGGGTTGAGGTGTTGCTTGTTACATCACGTGTGTTAAACTGTGTTGAACTTGCTTTTGAAGCGATAAACTGTTTTTGGATCCATTGATTATTTACACGGACTCACCGGCATATTTTGCTGACCAACTCTTTTTAAGCATGTGTTCAGGTACTGCATTCGGATGATTGTGGAGCATACGGATTATGTTCGTTTGATAGCTAGTAGCGGTTTAGAGGATATTGGTTAGAAGATTCGGCCATATGTTGCGGTTAGAGCATCTAGAGATATGTGGAATAGAGATTGGATCGACTAAGGATTACACTGCTTCGACGACCGCCGCGTTTCGTCTACGCATTAGATTTAATTATATTTTACATTGTATTTGTATTAATTACGACTAAAACTTGTACAAATATTAAATATTAGTTATCGTTGCTTCCGTTGTGCAAGTCTGTTACCCAACTGACGTAACGTCCAGCCCCCTCCTGGTCGGGTTGTTACAAGATTTAAAACAAAGCACTAATTACTTTAACAATTATCATATATACCCTTAATAATAGATAATTGCGTGTACACTGATAGATTTATTAGTTGTGATTTTTACTTTAATTAAATATGTAATGTTTCAATATATGTATTAATAAAATCATATAACCAAGTATTTTAAAGTGAGACCAAAACGATGAAAACTTCAAAAATGTCAAAAACTCATCTGTAATCTTTAACCACTACAGAAGTATGAAGAGAAAGTCAAAGCTACTGTTTAAGTGAGCTATGAATCGCCACATTTGCTTCAAGGTTCAGGTCAGTGAACGCAAATGGGAATTAATGATCCGTATGACTGAGTTTACGATTGGTATGTTTTCTACTTTTATCATTTTTTATTAAGTCATATTAGATTTTTCAACCACGGGACACTCCCGGGGTAATCAGCTAGTGTTAGATATAAAAAAATCAATCTAGCTTGATCCATTGATTAAGAAGTAGGTACTACATGATTTTACCACCCGACAATCATAATGTTATATTCTTTTACTAGGTTAGAGCCCCGTGTATACACACGGTATATCCCCAAGTTAAATGATAAAATTATTTTATAAAGATTGTAGTATACAATTACAAATTCCTAATATTATAAAAAGTTTGATTTGAAAAAGGATTTCTAGATATATAATCAACGTCTCTTTTTTCGGCTAAAAAAACAAAGTTCAACCTTGCTAACAACCAACGTACTAACTAAACTACATAAGGTACAACTTGATAAAGCACAACTTAACAGCTCAAAACATGATATTAACTAAAGTCAATTGCTACTCACATTAACCAAATGCTAATCAATAAAGAACACCGGGTGTTCAATCATATGTTTCAAAGAAACAAACGCATGCAATAGCATATACATGAAAGTCAAAAATACGTGAAAATAAAATTATATTCCAAATAAAACTAAATTAAAATAATTTGGAAATAAATAAAATAAAATTAAGTTGCTCCATGATGGGTCTTCGTACGCTGCAATAATGGGTCTAAGCGTACACAACTGATCCATGATTGACCTGTATCATCCAGCCAGCAAAATTGTTATGGGTCGGCAATCGTCATACTTCATAGGAATCACATGTTCTATATTTTACCTCATGGGCTGGATGTAATCCATCCTTACTCAAGTGAGGGTTAATTGGTTAAATACTATATTTGTAACGCTGATTTTACCATTTCATTATCACAACTTCATCCCAATCCAGGAAGGAGCTAAATAAACACTACATATTGCAGCACAACCATTACATCCCAACTTCATGTTTTAAGTTACTTGTTCTATAATCACAAATTTAACATAACCTTGATGAGTTAATGGTGTTCCAATTACATGTACTTCTCATAGTCTTGACCTATACAGTCAAAGCTAACATCCATTCCACCTCCCTTGGCTATTTATTACTCACTTCCCCAAATGCATCTTAAAGCGGACTAATGAGTTTAAAAAAGGGATTTGGAGATTTAATAATTTAGAGCACAATTTACTATAGTTTTTTTTATCAATCAACGTATATTTACTATTAATGACATGTGATCTCCCCTTAAGTGTATAGATTATCAGTATACTTCATAACAGAAAGTGACGCCTATATTTACCATCTCATTTGATTCATCTTAATGGGTAACAAACCTTCTTTTTTCTTGCAAGTTCGTTGATGAAGCACTTGATCTGCACCATCAATCATGTATGTTCTTTTCCTGCAAATGACAACATTATATAAATAAAAAATAATCTCATAAGGTTTATGTTTAAGGATATAAAACAAACATCCTTCCATCTGCTTTCCATATGTTCTTTGCTTAATATTTATAAAATTTGTTGTTTTATATTAATGTTATTTGGAAAACTTTGACTGGATTCTACAATAATTGAAGCATGATCGGTATCCACCCCATTCAGGTTAGGCATATCATAGTTTAATACTAATACTGGTTCGCTTTAATTTCCATTGGTGGGTTCTCTTTTGAAAATAATAAACGAAGAAACACAGTTATTTGTTTACATATAGAGGCATGAGAACTATCAAAATTGGATGATTGAAATAGGGGAAAGATAGATACGAACCTGAGTTAGATCGTGGTTGTAGGCTGGCAGAAGAAATTGGAGTTAAACAATCATCAAAGATGGAGGAGACGAAGATGGTTTAGATTGTTTATAACCGAAGAGCTATACACCTTTCCAAAACCCAAACCCTTGGTCGTTTTAGTGACGTCAGAGTCACCTACTGGTTCTGTTCAGACGATTCTCTAGTCATCGAACCTTGCCACCATCGTATCTCTCTTTCGGAGTAGCCATCAGATGACTCATTAGTCATAGGCTCGAAATGCTACTGAGATATATAATAAGTTATAAAATGTTTGCAAGTAAAAAAGATGTCTCGCAAAACGACGTAAGTGACGACAAGTTGTACCTGGTAAAGCTTGTTAGTGGTGAAAGCACAATATATTTCAAGTAAGTATGCTCACGATCCCTATGGTTTTGATAGTATATCACAAGCCTGCAAGATTTTAATCAAATTTCATGAAAAAATGACAGATAGAAACAAAACGCACTCTTTCTTGAGACACATGAAATGTTCAAAAAGAGAAAGAAGATAGCCAGAGTAAGATTGAACACATAACTAACAAACCTTGCTATTGTATGTCGTTAACATGAAACCAAATATCAAATTTGCATACCTGAGATAATTTAAAGCAATCCATGTTAGTTCTAGAAAGTACATAGTCAAAACTAACCATGCGCAAAACATAATTTATAAATACCATTTGTAATATGACCAAAAGGAAAATAGATAATACTTCAATGAACATGGTATGAATTGGGAAACACAGATAGTTCAGCATAAGAAGATAAATCATGATTAATCACATACTCTTAACTAATTGTCCGTCTAATTTTTTTAATGAGAACATTAACATACCAACCACTTATAAAAATAGATAGAATATTCCATAGTAGCCGTAGCCCCTGTTGTAATGCAACTTTTGAAATAGCTTTTTGCCGGAGATGACAAAGGATTGGAAATAATTCCACATCCTAGTAAAAGGCCGACACCTACAAAAAAAAAAAAAAAGATCAATACACAAATCAAACCAAACAACAACACCATAAACCCAAACCCACCTCGAATGTCTTAGCGCCATCTAAAAATGCCGCATAATCAAAGAGGCGTCTCATATGTTTCAAGTGGAATACTGCTTTGAGTTGAACACAAGTTGTTCCACTCAAAGATCCCTAAAACCATTTAACCACAATATAAACTAATTTAACCATCAATCCAAATACCATCAATGCAAGACTGCATCAGATCTGATAACAAATAATAAAACAATCAAAACAATAATCAACTTGTCCTTTTAGCAAAAACCATCACCCATGTAAGCCGACAAACCAAGACCCTCTTTCAATGCACAACACAAATCATTATTTAATTAATAAAGCCTCTGTAAATTAAAAAAAACGATTAAGCTAAAATTATTCACCTTATTCTCAGGCTCCTCAACAGGTTCATTAGCAGCATCAATCTGTTCAAAGAGAGGATATATCAAGGGGGCCTGAACCCTAGCCGCCGCAACCCTATATCCTCTTCTGTTCACATATCAAGACTCAAGTTATCGAAATAGTGTCATTTGATAACAATAAACAGAATTTTTTTGTAAAAAAACGGATGTCACCCAGAAATTTATAGGGAAATTAAACGAAAATTGTCTAAAAAAAAAGTATGATTAACAATCGAAATGAAATCAAACATAACAATATGAAACAATGATATAACAACTACTGAACAAAAACATCAAACACAAAAGTGTAAAACGAAAATTAAACCTTGCTTGTAGATCAGATGACTGGAGACATAAGTTATAAACGTTTCTGCACTGATTAGCAGAGAACAATAGGAGATTTGGATGATTTGCTTCAAATGATATAGATCGCCATAGATGGAATCGTTTGGTGAGCAGGGTCAAAGAAAAACGCATAAAGTTAGGGTTAGGATTTGGGGCCGCTGATTAGTTTTTGGAGGATACTGAACGCGTTGGAATGTTATATACCCGGGTCAAAAAAGAATCCGGGTTAGAAAATGGGTTTGGATAGTAGATTGGTTGGTTGACATGTGGACTTTCATTGTGAGGAGCTCTAGTATGGGGACAAGTGTCCCCCTAGCTACTCCTTTATTAGAAGAAGGAGATTTTATTAATAAGATTTAAATTTTGTTATAATATACATGTATGTCATAACTCACACTTATATTCTCATAAACTTTGAATTGCTTACAAACTCATTATATAGCATATTATATTGTCATATATAATGTTGAACACATTTACATTATTTGCTCTTAAAGAGTCGATAGTTATTTTACGTCAAATAATTGTCACAAGATGAAACAGATACAAAAGGAGATTTATTCAATCAAATAGTTTGGTAGCGTTTGGTATGATGGAATGAAAGGTGGAATGGAATTGACCATTATGAGGTAATGAAAAATAGTGTGTTTGGTTGGTTAAAGGAATGGAATCACTCATTCCATAAGGCATTCCATTCCCTCAAAACCATTCCATCCACCCCCCATGTTTTTTTTCATTCCATCCCTCATTCACTTTTTACTAACACCATGACCCACCACCACCACCCACCACCATCATCACCACCCACCACCGCTGCCGCCGCCACCACCCACCTTCGCCGTCATCACCCACCACCGTCGCCCACCACCGCCGTCACCGCTTACCATTGTCATTGTCGTCGCCGCCGCCACCCGCTACCACCCACCACCACCGCTATCCAACACCACCCAACGCCGCCCACCACCGTCACCCACCCACCGCTGCCTCCAACACCTCCCACTGTCACTTACCACAATTTCCTTTACCCAGCACTACCGCCACCACCCACCACCACCCATCACCGCCACTACTAACCATCGTCACCCACCCACCATCACCTCCATCCACCTCCACCTCCACCCATCGCCATCATTGCCACCACTCACCACCGTCGCCACCACCCACCATTGCCGTTGCCACCCACCACCATGCTACCACCACACACCGCCACTACTCATCATCGTCGCCCACCCACCATCACGGTCGTCCACCTCCACCTTCCACCGTCGCTACCACCGCCGCCGCCACCCACCACCGCCACTATCGCCACCGACCACCACCCACCACAACCGCCACCGACCACCACAACCACTCACCTCCGATTTTATTCCTTCGTTTTATTCTACCTATCTAACAACACAAAGTAATGTTTTGTTTCATTCCCACGTGGCAACCAAACAAGACATGGAATGGTAATGATCCATTCCATTACCTTGTCCATTCCATTACCTCGTCCATTCCATTCCCCTCATTCCATTACCTCATACCAAACAGACCCTTTGGGTTATATCATTGGGGCTTTCTATTTGATTGTGTCGAAAGGCCAGTGAATTGGGACTTTGCCATTAAAGTTGGACGCTAAAAAGACAAAGGGATAAAACATCGAGTAATTTAGGGTTTAGTTTATCAAATGACCAAAACATCAAGGTTGTTTTTTGACATTTTGAAAATTGAAATCAAGAATATTTAATAGTCAACGATGACAAAATGGTACGTAAAATACGGGCAATTGTACTTTTTTCCAACTCTGTTCCAATCCTAAATCACGTCAGCCAAACAAACTACTACCGCCTCCACGTTATATATATCTAGATGTATATTAAATTATTAAATTTTAATAGCGTATATTAAATTACTAAATTTTAATAGCATATTTTAGTTTAAGAGTTTTAAATTGAATACATACTCATATAAAATTAAACTAAAACGTTTAAATAAAATATTTGATTTTCACTTCGAGTGACTTTTATTTTTCATTATTGACTCCTAATTATTGTAAGCACTTCTTTGCATATCTTTATACGTTGGTTTTTCTTGTTTATTACATTTAACAAATATCCAAAAATGCTTAACTAGTTGTATTATTAGGGAGGAAGGGGTGTCTAACTGGTTTTTTTACTAACTGGTTTTAACCAATCTTGCACTATCACATCAATTCACTGATTTACTTCATTGAAATATTTTTTTGGAGACAGTACTCCAATGATTCTTTTATTTATTTTTTTAATTTCACTAAACTTTTTTTTTATTATTTTACACGGTTTAAAGGTTAATATTAATTACTTTTACACTATTACAACCATCCCACCAACAAACGGTCAGTAAATTCAATTTGAAAACCGTCAATCGAATTCAATAGCATTGAAACCGTTCCACCAAAGCAGTCATTAAATTCAATTTGAACCGTTCAAAATTTTTTGTATATAAACATAGCAAACCCTGAGGTTAAAACTCACTTTTACCACCGTATAAACAAACACACACACACACAAAGATGACTCGCTGGACCTCGGAAGAAGAGATGGCGTTGGTGGTGTGCTACAAAGACGCCACAGACGACCCGGTTTTACAACAACGTCAACGCGAGGGCCTCAGTCTCCCACCCGGAGGGGTTTTGGGACCGTGTGCTGGCCGATTTCAACCGCCACATCGGCACCAATGACCGGACCATCGTGAGCCTGCAGCAGAAGTGGGTCAATCTCAACATAAAGTGTGATCGGTGGACCACCTTGTACGAGAACACGTTGAGGCAGGAGTCGGGCATCGAACCGGAGTTGGCTATCGAGTTCACGCATGTGGACTATGTGGCTCGATACGACAACAGGTTTGACCATGTCGAGGCATGGCAACTGTTGCGCCAACTCTAAGTTTTTTTATTTCTTTTAATGTATTTTATTTTTATGTTTAATAGTAATGAATTTTAGTTTTTTATGTTCCTTTTTAATGTTTTTTTATTTAATTAGGTTTTAAACAAACGGTTAAAATAATAAAACAACTATAAAACAAACGGTTAAAATAATAAAACAATATTAAAAAACAGACGGTTAAAATAAAATAAAAAATAGTATTTATTTAAGTCAAAAAGTAAATAAAAAATGGTTACCAACAAGGTAGATATAACCAGCAAAACGGTTCACGGGACCACTACCAGCATGGGTGGCGACGGTGTTACCGTGCTGGTAGTGGGTACCCGTGACCAATTTGGGTGGCGCCCCGGCCCCTTAAGGATTTCTTACATATTATTAATAAGATAGATATCGCCGTGCGGTTGAATGCCTCAAAAATATTTTTTTTATGTTATATATATATATAGGTTTAGGTTCCTGTACAAAGGACATATTTCGTGAGATGTGTGAGAAGGATTAAGAATTGGCATGTAGGCATCAGGTTTTGGATTTAAGAATGATGTTTTAGGTTGTTTTAACTTGAAAAACACCAAACACAACAATCTAAAACACAATGCAATGTATTATAGTCATTAAATTTAAAAAACAGCTAAAACACACTACTTAACACTTAAAACACACTACTTAATGTTCTTAGCATGGTGTTTTAAGTTTTAAGACTAAAATACATTATTTTCAGTTTTTAATTGTTATGTTTGAGGTTTTTCTAGGCAAAACAATCCAAAACATCATGACTAAGTTCAAAAAATGATGCCTACATATGAATTTTTAATTCTTCTCACACTTCTCACGAAATATAGCCTTTGTACAGGAACCTCACCCTATATATATATATATATATATATATATATATATATATATATATATATATATAAAGGACACAATTATTTCTCACCCTTCTCACAAAACACATCTTTTGTACCATAACCTCACCCTATATATATATCTATATATATAGGATCTGGATCAAATGAGAACTCAACTGAGTTGAGAGAACTTGAACTCCTCTGGACCAATCATCAAGTGACATATCATCACCTTTATAATATTTTGTATTTTTTTTAATTAGGGGCAACAAAGTCTTTTTTACACAATATTTATGGGTATTAAATAATGAAGTATTTAATATGAAATTCAGTAGTAAAAACATCAAAAAAAATGCAAGATTATAGTGTATGAAACATTATACTTTGTAGTATATCAACAAGTGAACACCTAGAATTGAGTGGATTTGATCCTTGTTAACTTGATTTTAAGACAAGTCGGTCTAATGGTTTCAAAATTCAAATTTCAAAATTCAAGATTATAATGTGAACTTTTATGTTCAACACTATTTATTGAATTATATATTTGTAATTGACCCTTGATGACGTGTGTACTTAAATGTCCCAACTTAATAAAAATCAATAAAGAAAAGCTTAAGCTTACTCGTAGAAGCATGGAACAGGAAAGTTGACAACTCAATACGAGGAGCCATAGCTCCTCGGACTAAGGCAGCTTCTCTTGTATTAGTGCTACAGTGATTCGGGTCCGAAAGTCAACATGATTTGACTCCAACACTCTAACCTATAAAGCACTCCATCAATATCACTATTCAGTTTGGAAAAGATAAAAGGGTACTTACACCAAAATGGCAAGGTCTTCCTACACAAGCAAGGAAAGGAGAAAAGCAACTACCAGGTATGGAAGGGGAGCTGACTCGGTGAGCTCGTAGACAGGAACTCCCAACCTATAAATAGTCATCCTGATCAGTCCATTCCTTGTCCCTCATTCCTATCACCTTCTTGAGAAATTCATACTTATTCTCACGCCAGAGGCAGATCGCGGGAGATCCCCTCCTGCAGTGAGACTAACGGTGTGTTTCTTCTTCTTAGCAAGATCCAGAAAGTATCAACTCGGGACGATTCTCATTAGCCTAAACTGAACATTATCCTTGTTGTAGCAACAACCCTAGTTTATTTGGTGTTAACCACAAAACACTTTTCTTTAGGAAGTATCAACAAATCAAGTTTTCGCAATTAAAACTTATGATGTTACAAATTCAATCATAAATGCAAAGTTTTTCAAAAATAATCATCTTAAATGTCAGGGTAAAATTCACATTTTACTAATTGCATATCTTAAATCAAAGTTTTTATCACTATAATTTTAATAGTTATAAAAGAACTTATCATCTTAAATGTCAGGGTGTATAGCCCAGTTAGTTAAGGGTCGGTCGGATATTGCCACAATAAGCGTCCAGGCTCGACATCTAATCTAAACCAATTTTGCTTGCCCCGGCCATCTTGCCGCTGGGTTAGCCTGCAAATTCGCTAGAAAATACTTGTCTCGACTTGGGTTTGGTGTTGTCTTTCCTGACCAGGTCAAGGTGTACTGAAAATACGTATTTTGCCACAAGATGTTTGATCAAACAATAGAAAACATATTCATTTGTTAGTATTATAAACAATGGATTGTTATTGTCGACTGTTTGGTTGGGGCTTTCATTTTCAAAGTTTCTTGTCCGATGATAGGTACGGACAAATATCACTATTTCTTTAGTATTGAGGTTGTTATCTTCAACATTTAAAAAGAAAATCTAATTTGATTTGGAAACATGAACGGTTAGCTATTGGTTATATTATTCATGTGTACCATTAAATATTAATATAAACAAATTTATTAATGTAACTATTTTGATAATTGTTCCGTCAACGTCTAATTGTATAATCGTATTACATCATTTCATTTAGAATAATACATGAAGCAGAAAAGACAAAAATAAAAAAAATTGTGTTTAACACTAACCTTTTTTCTAAATCTTTAGTTTAAAAAATAACATGATAAACATGATCAAGTATACATACACATAACTACATTGTGAAACTGAAACACACATATATACGTATAATAAAAGTTAAACGATCAGTTCTATACGATTTGCGTGGCTAGTTTCAAGTTTTAAACCCTAACGAAACATTAAACCGTCAAAAAGAACTATGAATCAAACCTATTGGATCTCAACCGACAAAACTATCGGTTTTAACTTTTTTTTAAATATTAATTTATTTGAATATGAAAAAAAAAATACTTCAAATAGGAGAGAAATTGGTGTAATTTGTAAGCTAGGATACAATTTTAAAATTCATATGAGTCTATCTTTGATTTAAATACTAAAAATGTTAACTAACAAATTTGTAAACACGAATAGATACATAAAATTTTATAGTAAAAGCTAAACATTTAAGTATTTTAAACTAAAAAGTAACAACAATTTTTTTACCATATAAAACAAAAACTTCATATTTGTAAACAAATTAACTGATAAAACGTGCACAGTTTAACTTAGTGTATCAGAGCATTCACATCTCATCCACCATTTTTTACCTTATAATTTAACTAAAAATCATACTTTTTAAAATTTACCTCTTACTTTAAAAAACTTCTCACATCCCATCCATCATTTTTATCTTTATCTTACTCACAAACATATATTTTATTATATTTCTTGTTTTTATACACTCACACAATTTTGGTGGAGGATGAATAGTAGCTTTTCATATATGAAAAGCTAAGATGACAAATTTTTATAATATAAAGATGGGGTATAAAATGGTGGATGGGTTGTAGCATGTTTTTAGTAAATTTTTTTAAATTTTAAAGATAAGGGAAGATTTGGTGGATGGGTTGTGAATGCTCTCATAGAATTACTTAGTGTATGAGCAGTGACGGATCCAGGATTTTTTTCCAATGGGTTCGCTGTTTTAGATGGTCTAATCTTATTGGGTCGGACATAAAAAAATTCGGGTCGATTCGACGATTCGGGTCGGTTCGACTGGTCGGGTATCGACGTATGGTTCACCAGATAATAAAAATATGATATAATAATAAAAAACTACTTACAATTCAGAAAACACTACTTAGTAATAAGCTAATTTTGAGCCAAACTTGCTGAAGTCTATCATTTATGTTCCAATTCGAAAAGAAATAAACCCATTTTTTAGTGTTAACATAACTAAACCAAACTTTGAATTACACTCTCTCCTAGCACATGAACAAACTAAGGTGGTGTTTGTTTTTCTCCCAGAAGCACTTCTGACCTCTTTTGTCTGCGCCGTGCAGACGCGGGCAGACGTTTGGGGCGGGCAGACTGTTTGTTTTTCGGAAGACATTTCACTCCAAAAGCTCTTCCTGACCTCTTCTTGGGTGGTGTTTGTTTTTCTCCCAGAAGGACTTCTGACCTCTTTTGTCTGCGCCGCGCAGACGCGGGCAGACGTTTGGGGCGGGCAGACTGTTTGTTTTTCGGAAGACATTTCACTCCAAAAGCTCTTCCTGACCTCTTCTTGGTGCAGACTTGGACCAAAGTCTTCTAAGGTCTTCAAAGGTCTTCTCCTCTTCTCTTCTCCTCACCCACCACCACCACCACCCACTACCACCACCACCACCACCACCGTCACCCACCCACCACCACCACCTAGCATCGTCCACAACCACCGTTCACCACCACCACCGTCCATCACCACCACGGTCCACCACCACCACCCACCACCGTCCACCACCACTACCACCACCCACCACCACCATCACCCACCACCACCACGGTCCACCACCACCACCCACCACCACCACGGTCCACCACCACCACGGTCCACCACCACCCACCACCGTCCACCACCGTCCACCACCACCCACCACCACCCACCACCACCACCACGGTCCACCACGGTCCACCCACCACCACTACCACCACCCACCACCGTCCACCACCACCGTCACCCACCACCACCACGGTCCACCACCACCACCCACCACCACCATGGTCCACCACCACCACGTTCCACCACCACCACCGTCCACCACCACCACGGTCCACCACCTACCACCGTCCACCCACTACCACTACCACCACCCACCACTGTCCACCACCCCTACCACCACCCACCACCACCATCACCCACCACCACCACGGTCCACCACCACCACCACCACCACCCACCACCGTCCATCACCACTACCACCACCACCACCCACCACCACCACCACCACCACAGTCCACCACCACCACATACCACCGTCCACCCACCACCACTACCACCACCCACCACCGTCCACCACCACCCACCACCACCACCCACCACCACCACCACGGTCCACCACCATCACCCATCACCACCCACCACCACCACGGTCCACCCACCCACCACCACCGTCTACCACCAGACTGCTGTAAAAATTCAGTTTATTTAAATTTAAGTTTATTTCAGCAGCCTGCAGACGTTAACAAACAAACAGTCTTCTTCTTGCAGACTGCAGACCTTTGGTCCACCTCTTCTCCTGCAGATGTCTGCAGATGTGGTCCGCAGACTGCAGACCTTTTCCTACAGAAAAAACAAACAGCACCTTGGTGCAGACTTGGACCAAAGTCTTCTAAGGTCTTCAAAGGTCTTCTCCTCTTCTCTTCACCTCACCCACCACCACCACCACCCACTACCACCACCGTCACCCACCCACCACCACCACCTAGCATCGTCCACCACCACCGTTCACCACCACCACCGTCCATCACCACCACGGTCCACCACCACCCACCACCACCCACCACCACCACCACCCACCACCGTCCACCACCACTACCACCACCCACCACCACCACCACCGACCACCACCATCACCCACCACCACCACGGTCCACCACGGTCCACCACCACCACCCACCACGGTCCAGCACCACCACCGTCCACCACCACCACCACCCACCACTGTCCACCACCACCACTACCACCACCACCCACCACCACCACCCACCACCACCACGGTCCACCACCACCACCACCACCTACCACCACCCACCATCACCACCACGGTCCACCACCACCTACCACCGTCCACCCACCACCACCCACCACCCACCACCGTCCACCACCACCCACCACCACCCACCACCACGGTCCACCACCACCACCACCACCCACCACCACCACCACCACAGTCCACCACCACCACCCACCACGGTCCATCACCACCACCACCCACCATCGTCCACCACCCACCACCACCACCACCACCCACCACCACCACCCACCACCGTCCACCACCACCACCACCCACCACGGTCCATCACCACCACCACCCACCATCGTCCACCACCCACCACCACCCACCACCGTCCACCACCACCACCACCCACCACCACCACCTACCACCGTCCACCGTCCACCCACCACCGTCCACCCACCACCGTCCACCACCACCCACCACCATGGTCCACACCATCACAGTCCACCCACCACCACCACCACCATCTACCACCAGACTGCTGTAAAAACTCAGTTTATTTAAATTTAAGTTTATTTCAACAGCCTGCAGACGTTAACAAACAAACAGTCTTCTTCTTGCAGACTGCAGACCTTTGGTCCACCTCTTCTCCTGCAGATTTCTGCAGATGTGGTCCGCAGACTGCAGACCTTTTCCTGCAGAAAAAACAAACAGCACCTAAATCTAAACCAAACTTGCAAAAACCACGCAAAGACAGATGTAAAAATAATTGAATATAAATTGGTTTCTTCTTTCCACCAAACTGATGACCTAGATTAAAAAGTTTTAAACAGTTAAGCGAAATTAACATCAGGGCAATACTAATCTCAAGTTCTCAACAACACCAAAATCAAACTAAATAAAAAAAAGTCATTTTGAAGTAACATAATCAATAGCAAACTTTCTTAATATGCACAAACTAATCCGGCCACAAAAAATCGAACCTTAGGCTCTGTTGAGATTCTCTTAATTAGAATGGATCCAATGAGGAAGCGACTGATTATTTCAGCTGAACAATGTTTATATGAACATACTGGTGCTGATTATTTCAGCACTTGAGGAGTTGAGGGGAAGGAGAGGATGGAGGCTGGGCAGGGGTATAAAGGAAGGCACACCGCACATGTTTGTTTATTTAGGTTTTAAAACCCTAAGCTTGGCCATTAAAAAAAATAAAACAAAACATGTTAGAATGAGTTTCGAACTCAGGACCTATCATTTGTAAGGTGAAAGCCTTAACCATTGGGCCACTGATCAGATTTGTCAATGGGATCATCCCAATTTTTGTTATCGGTTCATGGCCCATTTTTCATATATATTTCTACTAAAAATTAAAAACCGAATGGGTTCGTCTGAACCCGTTCCTCTCTTACTAAATCCGCCCCTGTGTATGAGTTAGGTAACATATCAAACTATAATCAAACATAGCTTATTAACACATCTTAACTGCTATATATCATTTATTTGTATGATGATATTGCTTTTGTCACTTGTCTATCATGTCAAACATCACTTATTGAACTTGATTGGATAAAAAATGAGTTAGGTCAAACTATGTAAAAAATATAAAAATTTAGCAAAATAATTTTTTTTGAAAGCTTATAATAAAATTACATACACATATGACATTAGTTGATAGTGTGGGGGAAGGTGTTTTCTTTACACATGATGTAAGGGGGATTGAACTTTCTGAAGAGAGCCCCAATGTCAAACAATGCCTAAGGAAAGTTAGGGACGGTCACTTCACAGCTGCCGTCAAGGTGTTGTGTTCTAGTGGGGTTGCTCCTTTTGGGGAATCTACCATGAAAGCCCTTATTGACAAACATCCGGTGATGCCCCCTCCGTCCTTGCCCGCCAACTCTGACGTCATGCCTGCCCTTATTGTGGATATGGATTGTGTGCTTGGATGTCTCCGATCTTTCCCTAAAGGGACTTCTGGTGGGAGGGACGGTCTGAGGGCCCAACATTTGTTAGACGCTCTTACTGGAGAAGGGACTGTGACTTCCACGGGGTTGCTCTCAGCTATTATTGAAGTCGTCAACCTTTGGCTAGGTGGTTTGTGCCCAAGGGTTCTAGCTGAATTCATTTCTTCGGCCCCCCTTACCCCTTTATTGAAACCTGATAACGGGATTCGGCCCATTGCAGTAGGGGCCATTTGGCGCAGATTAGTTTCTAAAGTGGCTATGAGGAAGGTTGGGAAGGAAATGGCTAAGTACCTTGGGGACTTTCAATTTGGGGGGGAACTCCTAATGGGGCGGAGGCGGTGCTTCACAGCGCGAACAGGTTCTTAAGCTCTTTCCATGCGGACGGGTCTTTGGCTATGCTCACGGTGGATTTTTCGAACGCGTTTAATATGATTGACCGCACTGCCCTTCTTCGAGAGGTCCATAAACATTGCCCATTTATCTATCCATGGGTCCAGTTTTTATATGCCCAGCCAGCTAGGTTGTATGTTGGTAATGATTGTATAGGGGCCACTACGGGGGTTCAGCAGGGGGACCCTTTAGGTCCCCCTTTTCGCCCTTGCTTTACACCCTATGGTTCTCCGGGTACAAGAAAATTGTAAACTCCAATTTCATGCGTGGTATCTGGATGATGGGACGATTATAGGTGATGCCACCGAAGTTGCTAAAGCCTTAGATATTATCCAGCTGGAGGGGCCATCCCTAGGGCTTCAGCTTAATATTAAGAAAACAGAGGTTTTTTGGCCGTCTTGTAATGGGGTGAAACTTCGGGACGAGCTTTTTCCTAGTGGGATTGGTAGGTCAGAAAAGGGGGTGAAGCTCCTCGGAGGGGCCGTTAGCCGTGACTCTTATTTTATCCGTGAATTGGCAAGGCGGAGGTGTAACAGTACGGTTACTAGGCCCAAAAATTTTTCGCGTTTATATTATTATTTGTAATATATAATTCACCAAAATAAATATTAGTTAAGTTGATTACGTATGAACCAGAAAACCGAACTATTATACATAAATATTATACGCGAGTGCACGACACGAGACTAAATTAATACGCGTTACGAACCCGAACACGCACCCGTGACTAAAGGGTGAGTCACCCATGGGACACATGGCACATGTGCCTTGTGCCCCATGGCACTTTATTATAAAGACACACACTATGGTGGTCTTTTATAATACACCTCACCATCTCTTATTATTAACTCAAACACAAACACATCTGATTGAGAGAGAGCAGGAAGGCGGAGGGCCACCGCCAGCGGCGGAGCTCCGGCGGCCGCTCCCCACACACATCCTCCTGACTACTGTTTAGAGAGAGAAACGCGGAGATAGAGAGAAGCAAGAGATCGGAGAGAGAATCGGGCAGGAGCAGACACACACATAGAGAGAGAGAGAGAATTCAGATCTGTAAAGGGAAGCTGACGACGACGGCGGCAGTGGTCTAGGGTTCTGATTAGAGGTACCAGGTGAACAATAGTGGTTAAAGTTCGGGGTTTTGGTCTGGGTTCCGATAGTAGTTTCCGGTGACAACAGGTAACTACCGACTTCCCTTTTTCCATTTTTGTTCCCTTGAACAGAGACGGTGGTGGTATTGGATGATAACCGGGTTGTGGTGGTCTGGGTAGGGCTTCGATGATGGATATTAGTGGTGGTGGTTTATAGGCTGTGATGATGGTGGTTACGGGTGACAGTGGTGGTGATGGTGAACCGATGATGATGGATAGATGGGTCATTACTGATGGTTTCTGTGGTGGTCACGAGCGGCGGAGCCGATGGTAGTCATAGGTACTAAGGACGGTCTAGGGTAGCATACGGAGGCTGTGAAACTTGGGTCACGAGCTGTTGACCTGGTCAACAAAAGTCAACAGACCAGTCAACTCCAGAGTAGGAGGATCCGAGAGGTATAAAACTGGAAACCGAACCATGTTAGTGTTTAAGATAGTTATATGATTGTCGTGTGTACACGTGTGGGACTTGACTAACATTTTGGACCCGACCCGACCAAAGCTAGTTAAATAATGTACTTACGATTATATTACTATTATGTGAGAATTAGGAAATAGATGACTTTGTATCATGATCATTGATTGAATTAAGATGACGATAAATGAGGAACGTAACACATTGGGACTCGACTTGGATAACATATTGGACTTAAACCGACTATCTAGACTAGAAAACGAATTGTTATTCTAATATATACTTATAATGAACTAATGGGAATATGTGATAAGACGATGATTGTATACGCATAGTTTGGTTATATTGATATAGGATATTAGCAAGACGACTAAGGCATTGAACAAGACGGATTTATGGAGCATGGGACCTTAGATGAATCACTTGGATATAAAACATGATGTGTAATTTGGACACTTTGACAAACTAATTAAGACATAGGAAGGACTACTAGGACAATGGGACTTATGATATGATTAATTGGGACTATCATGACACTAGACAATAAGCATGACAAGTAACTTATGAGTAAATAAGGATTCTTGGAACTATGGTGACGTGGTCAAATCATTACATAAACGGACGTGTGTTTTATAGTAACATCGGAATGTATAAATATGAGATTTTAGACACAAAGTAGTATTGATATACGTTAGATCTCACTTGGATAAATATGGGATAAGAATCAATGAAAAGTACGACTAAAAATATAACTAAGTAAAGGTCTTTGGCGCCCACACGTGTAACCACGAGATTGGCTACACACGCTAATGTTTATAAATATTGAGTAGGATCGTGCCAGAGTATGATAGATGGAAACTTGACTTGGAATGCTATGTGATCGTGTGACACGCTACTAAGGTGAGTTCGTATACCACTCCCCTTTTTTCTATTTTAAACGTTTTGGGGTGAACATATGCTTGTGTGTGTAAACTGTTTTGTATAAAATGTTTGATGCGACAAGATACAGACTGCCGGATAATACTAGACACTCATTAACTTAGAGATAAGCCACTTAATATATGGGTAGTACTACTTGGGGAATCCCCCACGCATGGTGGACTCGGGACTTAGGGGCCCGGGAAACCCTCCACTAAGGTTTTAAGACCATTGCGGCATATATTTTGCCACCGAATCAATATGGCAGTTATTGATTCTTCGTTTAGGGTTGAGGTGTCGCTTGTGCATCACGTGTGTTAAACTGTGTTAAACTGTGTAAACTGGCTTTGATGTGATAAACATGTTTTGGATTCACTTTATTAATTATACGGACTCACCAGCGTAATTGCTGACCCGACTCTTTTTAAGCATGTGTTCAGGTACTGCATTGGGATGATCGTATACACGAGGTATTTGCTTGTGTGCGTGGAATAAAGATCAATGTGATAGAAGATTCGAGTTATAAGCATTGCGGATTAGAGCCTCTAGACTTATGGACGTGTAGAGATTGGATTGGCTAGTGGGTAACAACCCGTTAACTGCTTCGACGACCGCCGCGTCTCGTCCCGGCATGAATATTAGTTTATTTATTTTAGTTATGTAATTATATTTTTGGATTAGAAATTGTAAAAATACTAAATATTTGTTATCGTTGCTTCCGTTGTGCAAGTCTGTTACCAAACTGTCGTAACGTCCAGCCCCCTCCTGGTCGGGTTGTTACAGTTGGTATCAGAGCAACGGATGTACCGGAATAGGATATCTCCAGATATCCTATGCTACACCAGGACAACTTAGAGAACTTAGCGTTTAAGGCTCTAAGACTACCTAGCTAGGGAATGCCTCGAAATCACATAAGACCGACCAGAGCAAGAAACGAAATAAGTTAAAACTTGAGTACCTGAACACATTAGAATGCTTACAAGGATTTAGAACCAGTTTAATTAGTGAACGGACTTGGTGTGATGTGTGAATGATGACTACGACGGAGATTACTAGAATAATTCCGTGAGGTAAATTGACGATTACACTTGACGTCATGTAATTGTGAATTTACAGGCACGAAAAAGTTCTCGGAAATCCGAAGAGTCGCCAAAATTGTGAGTGTCAACCTTGATAGTCATGAACTTAAGTGTAGAAACGGACTAAGTTAGAGTCGTAAGAAAGTATATGGTATACTTGCGTAACTAAGGTAAAAGATTTAGACTTGATATAGTCTACATAACTTGGTGTATTTTGATAAGTATAGGTATAAAATATGTACGCATCCATGATCGCCGTAATAATTATCATCTTAATCATATGTTTGTATATATTAAACTATATGAATATTCCTATTTGTAGATAATCTTCCTAACCAAGTATTGAGTTAACTTTGTAAGATAGGTACCTCGCCAAGATTTGGCGCGACAATTTGAAAAGAACCCAAGTTGTTAAGACGAGGCTTGATCAACATAGCAAATGGATACCCCGTAACTCGATAAGTTTACTTACCCAATAGTTAGTGACAATTATATAGTCTATTATTGTGTGGTTCGGGCATAGGTATAAGCTAACATTTTGTATTGACCTCATGTACCATAGATAAGAAGTTAAACCAATAATTTCTAGGTTTCTTCATTGGGATTTAAATTTATTTAGTAAGTATAGTGTATTAGATTCGTAACCGCATAACAGGTTTCAAAGATTTTAAGATATCGATCGGAAAGGCGGCAACCTAAGTTCAAGAATCTTCAACCACTATGACTATACAACATTCGCCAAAGGAACTAGGATTAAAGAGCCGCTCAAGGTATTATTAAGCGTAATATGTTCCGTCACTTTAATGCCCTATGTATTCACTAGATTTGTGTTAGGAATCTTTGGATTAGCTTTGCAACCTTTATCACAGGGACAAGATATTTGTAAGAAACATGTTAGAATAATATAGGCAAGCTCTAACGGGGGGAGCGGAGGCAAGTGCGATGATTATTATAAGAAATATTTAATAACACAAGAGAACTTAGTCTAAGCTTAATAGTAAGATCTTTTAAATAACAATCCGACATTAAGAGCGGACAAGAGTTAGGACACCAAAAGGAAAGATAGGTGCCCCTGATAACGATAGGATCAACATGGAGTGTTTGGAGGTTTATCTTTCCCAAATTATTCGACAATTGGTCATCATGCCCTACACGGTATCTTAGAGATTTTTGGAAACTTAAGAATACAACGATTATGTCGTTAATGGAAATAGGAATAACCACAATATTAGACATAAAAACCAGTGAGAATAGTATGTAGCTCTAAGAACATAGTTGAATGTAAGACCTCTATTTTGGAAAGTTTAACCGACACCAGAATGTAGATTTTGAGGACTACTTACTTCCGAATCACACATAGGATTTTTGACCAAATGCGTTTAAAATACATTTTCTATCCAGTTTTTAGGGAGATTTTCAATACATTAACGAGGTATCATTGGTGTGGTGGGTTAGCTGCGGTACACCCTATATATAAGCACCAATGATGCTTTGAAAATGAGATTGAGAATCAAACCAAGAACCAACACTAGTCTGTCGATAGTAGGAACCATTTGTTTTAAACCTGAACATAGCGTGAGGCATAGTGTGGAATCGCCTAAATTATGAACGGGTTTAAGGAAAGAATTAAGTACGTACGTGTGTATAATATCCGAACATTGAATCCGAGTGTGGGATATATTGGATATGTCCAACGGATAACTCGAAAAGAATTCCGGGGACGGAATTCCAGTAACGGGGGGAGAATGTAACAGTACGGTTACTAGGCCCAAAAATTTTTCGCGTTTATATTATTATTTGTAATATATAATTCACCAAAATAAATATTAGTTAAGTTGATTACGTATGAACCAGAAAACCGAACTATTATACATAAATATTATACGCGAGTGCACGACACGAGACTAAATTAATACGCGTTACGAACCCGAACACGCACCCGTGACTAAAGGGTGAGTCACCCATGGGACACATGGCACATGTGCCTTGTGCCCCATGGCACTTTATTATAAAGACACACACTATGGTGGTCTTTTATAATACACCTCACCATCTCTTATTATTAACTCAAACACAAACACATCTGATTGAGAGAGAGCAGGAAGGCGGAGGGCCACCGCCAGCGGCGGAGCTCCGGCGGCCGCTCCCCACACACATCCTCCTGACTACTGTTTAGAGAGAGAAACGCGGAGATAGAGAGAAGCAAGAGATCGGAGAGAGAATCGGGCAGGAGCAGACACACACATAGAGAGAGAGAGAGAATTCAGATCTGTAAAGGGAAGCTGACGACGACGGCGGCAGTGGTCTAGGGTTCTGATTAGAGGTACCAGGTGAACAATAGTGGTTAAAGTTCGGGGTTTTGGTCTGGGTTCCGATAGTAGTTTCCGGTGACAACAGGTAACTACCGACTTCCCTTTTTCCATTTTTGTTCCCTTGAACAGAGACGGTGGTGGTATTGGATGATAACCGGGTTGTGGTGGTCTGGGTAGGGCTTCGATGATGGATATTAGTGGTGGTGGTTTATAGGCTGTGATGATGGTGGTTACGGGTGACAGTGGTGGTGATGGTGAACCGATGATGATGGATAGATGGGTCATTACTGATGGTTTCTGTGGTGGTCACGAGCGGCGGAGCCGATGGTAGTCATAGGTACTAAGGACGGTCTAGGGTAGCATACGGAGGCTGTGAAACTTGGGTCACGAGCTGTTGACCTGGTCAACAAAAGTCAACAGACCAGTCAACTCCAGAGTAGGAGGATCCGAGAGGTATAAAACTGGAAACCGAACCATGTTAGTGTTTAAGATAGTTATATGATTGTCGTGTGTACACGTGTGGGACTTGACTAACATTTTGGACCCGACCCGACCAAAGCTAGTTAAATAATGTACTTACGATTATATTACTATTATGTGAGAATTAGGAAATAGATGACTTTGTATCATGATCATTGATTGAATTAAGATGACGATAAATGAGGAACGTAACACATTGGGACTCGACTTGGATAACATATTGGACTTAAACCGACTATCTAGACTAGAAAACGAATTGTTATTCTAATATATACTTATAATGAACTAATGGGAATATGTGATAAGACGATGATTGTATACGCATAGTTTGGTTATATTGATATAGGATATTAGCAAGACGACTAAGGCATTGAACAAGACGGATTTATGGAGCATGGGACCTTAGATGAATCACTTGGATATAAAACATGATGTGTAATTTGGACACTTTGACAAACTAATTAAGACATAGGAAGGACTACTAGGACAATGGGACTTATGATATGATTAATTGGGACTATCATGACACTAGACAATAAGCATGACAAGTAACTTATGAGTAAATAAGGATTCTTGGAACTATGGTGACGTGGTCAAATCATTACATAAACGGACGTGTGTTTTATAGTAACATCGGAATGTATAAATATGAGATTTTAGACACAAAGTAGTATTGATATACGTTAGATCTCACTTGGATAAATATGGGATAAGAATCAATGAAAAGTACGACTAAAAATATAACTAAGTAAAGGTCTTTGGCGCCCACACGTGTAACCACGAGATTGGCTACACACGCTAATGTTTATAAATATTGAGTAGGATCGTGCCAGAGTATGATAGATGGAAACTTGACTTGGAATGCTATGTGATCGTGTGACACGCTACTAAGGTGAGTTCGTATACCACTCCCCTTTTTTCTATTTTAAACGTTTTGGGGTGAACATATGCTTGTGTGTGTAAACTGTTTTGTATAAAATGTTTGATGCGACAAGATACAGACTGCCGGATAATACTAGACACTCATTAACTTAGAGATAAGCCACTTAATATATGGGTAGTACTACTTGGGGAATCCCCCACGCATGGTGGACTCGGGACTTAGGGGCCCGGGAAACCCTCCACTAAGGTTTTAAGACCATTGCGGCATATATTTTGCCACCGAATCAATATGGCAGTTATTGATTCTTCGTTTAGGGTTGAGGTGTCGCTTGTGCATCACGTGTGTTAAACTGTGTTAAACTGGCTTTGATGTGATAAACATGTTTTGGATTCACTTTATTAATTATACGGACTCACCAGCGTAATTGCTGACCCGACTCTTTTTAAGCATGTGTTCAGGTACTGCATTGGGATGATCGTATACACGAGGTATTTGCTTGTGTGCGTGGAATAAAGATCAATGTGATAGAAGATTCGAGTTATAAGCATTGCGGATTAGAGCCTCTAGACTTATGGACGTGTAGAGATTGGATTGGCTAGTGGGTAACAACCCGTTAACTGCTTCGACGACCGCCGCGTCTCGTCCCGGCATGAATATTAGTTTATTTATTTTAGTTATGTAATTATATTTTTGGATTAGAAATTGTAAAAATACTAAATATTTGTTATCGTTGC
Source organism: Ambrosia artemisiifolia (assembly GCA_032199755.1). Classification (NCBI taxonomy): domain Eukaryota; kingdom Viridiplantae; phylum Streptophyta; class Magnoliopsida; order Asterales; family Asteraceae; genus Ambrosia; species Ambrosia artemisiifolia. The sequence continues at coordinate 13,573,147 of CM063514.1, forward strand.
TTCCGTTGTGCAAGTCTGTTACCAAACTGTCGTAACGTCCAGCCCCCTCCTGGTCGGGTTGTTACAGGAGGGCATCGCGCGCGATTGAACTTATGAAACTCTTGCCCTGCCTTAGAGATCCCCAGAGTGAACTCCTCTTGCTCAGGTCCTGTATGGGGGTTGCTAAGTTGCTTTTTGGGTTACGGACCTGCCAACCCCCCATGATGGATGAAGCAGTGTCATGTTTTGACAAGGGTCTAAGGGAAGCCATTGAAGACATAGTGGTATGTGGGGGGCCTTTTTTTGGTGACCTATAGTGGCGGATGGCGTCTTTGCCGATGCGTATGGGAGGATTAGGGCTCCTCTCTGCGAAGGATGTCGGCATGTATGCGTTTGTGGCGTCGCGAGCTCAGTCCTGGAACCTTCAAGACCACATCCTACGAAATAGCGGGGTTGTCGGCGCAGACTTGGACTACGTGCAGGCCCTCGAAAAGCTAAATGACTATCTCCCAGGTTTTGATATTGGCGGTTTTTCTAACAAGGACACCCCCCCCCCAAAGCCCCAGAAAACTTTGGCGAATGCCCTTTTTGGCAAAATCGCTCAGAGCCTGGGTGAAGTTTTTGGTCTGTCCCCCCGTCAGAGGGCAGTTATTGAATGCTTGCAAAGCCCCCACGCCCAAGATTTCCTAACTGTTATCCCGATCGAAGGTCTAGGCCAAAGCATGTCCGCTATTGAATACAGGGCCATTCTTAAATATCGTCTGATGATCCCCATGTACCAGGAGGATGAAATCTGTCCGATTTGCCGTAAGGCCTTCCTGGATGAAAACGGGGAACATGCAGTTCATTGTAAGGAGTTACCCGGTTTCAAATATCGGCATGATTGGGTTAGAGACATTTTGTGGGACATTTTAAGACGTGCTGGGATCTCAGCCAAAAAGGAGGCCCCTGTGAACTTCCTCTCGGATCCAGCAGAAGGGAGATCCACCCTACGACCAGCAGATCTCCTTGTCTTTGGGTGGGCCGGGGGGAAGCATGCTTGTGTTGACCTGACGGGTGTATCTCCCCTAGTTGGGTTAAGGGATAGTGGCTGCGTAGCAGGGCAAGCGGTGCGGAAAGCAGAGGCAAAGAAGGTAGAAAAACATGCTAAAGCCTGCGAGGAGAACCAACACGTTTTTGTACCATTGGCTTTTGATACCTTTGGCTCATTGGCACCAGAGGCTACTCGTTTCCTGACCAGGGTACAACGGGTTATTCATAGTAGTGTCTCGGTTTCGGGTGGGCAGGGTTACGTTTTTAGTAGATTAGGATTTGCTATTCAAAAATAGTTAGCGGCGCAGCTTGTTGCCCGTCTGCCTGTTATCTTAATGTAATTTTCTTTGTCCGGGAATGAATGAATGCAATTTGGTTAAAAAAAAAATTGAAGTTACGTGAGACTTTCTACCTTAGATGCCTTACGTTGTTATTCCTATGATTTTTTTTTTTTTACAAATTTGGTGACTTTTGTGTCCCAAAATAAATTATAATATATGTTATCACAGTTTTCTGTTTGGATATAAAATAAATGATAGTTGTCAATTATTTATACCTTAGATACTATTTACCATAATGTTAGATATGTCATAACAAATCCAAAAATTTTTATTAATTTGTTATTATATTACCATAAAATATTTTAAATGCATACTACGTGACACCTTTTGTCCATAGCTGTGAGGGTTGAAACTTGAAGTTGACTTTCCATTAATTTTTTTATAGATGTGCTGTCGATTATATCATACTAAGTTTTCGATTATATCATACTAAGTTTATGGCTTTAAATAAATTAAAATTATATATACTATTAAAGCAAATACAGTTCAAACTCTAATACAGTGAACAAATGGTAAAGCAAAGAGTACAGGTTTCATTGCAGACTTTAGGTTTGATGTGTTGTAGGCAAGTGGGGGCACGTGGCACGGGCTTCTTCATTACACATAGACTTACTATCAAAATGGCAAATGGATTTCATAAAATTAAAAAAGCATTCGAGCCAAAGTGATGAATTTGAAGCATGAATATTGTAAATTTGTAGAATTTACAGGGAGCATAAAAGTAAAAAAAAACTTGTGCAGTCTTTCTTCCTAATTTGATCACCAAACTTTGACCACTAACTTTCTTACTAACTGAGGTACTTTAATTTTTTTCACTTTGACCACCAAACTTTTAGCTTTTAGGATTTCAAACTTTGACCACCAAACTTTTAGCTTTTAGCCGCGAGTATTTTTTTTGAAGCCCACGTGAGAATAACAGCCACTTAATATTATCTTTTATGTCCACGAAACCCTCCACGCAACAGGAGCTCCCACAGCGACGCACGATCTTTAACGTCCACCAAACCCTCATCGCAACAGAAGCTCCCGCCGCGAAGCGCGGGGTAATAGAATCCTAGTTATATTTATATTTGAATTACTCGTGTTTGTATTATATTTGAACTACTCAGTATTTCCCTATAAAACCATGTTAAAGAGAAAATGTAGGAAGTCATATCCGTGTAAACACAATCTAATGTGTGACCGAAATTCAGACCGTGACACACAATTGCATCCTGTAATATGTATTAGGGGGGACGGAGCGCCACCCGAATTGTCTACGTGTACCAACTACCAGCACAGTAACACTGCCGCCACTTATGCTGGCAGTGGTTCCGTGGACCGTTTTGCTGGTTCTATCTAACGGGCTGGTACCGGTATTTTATTTTATTTTTGAGTTTTATATATACTTTTTTGTGCTTTTATCGTTTGTTTTATACTTTTTTTTTATTATTTTCACCGTTTGTTTTATAAACATGTTTACCTTATTTTAACCGATTGTTTAAAATTTACTTAAATAATAAGAACATTAAAGATAAACATAAAAAACTAAAATTCATTACTATTAAACATAAAAAACTAAAAATAAAATACATTAAAGAAATAAAAAAACCTAGGGTTGGCGCAGCAGTTGCCATGCCTCGACATGGTCAAAGCTGTTGTCGTATCGAGCCGCATAGTCCACATGCGTGAGCTCAATAGCCAACACCGGGTCAATGCCCGACTCGTCCCTCAACATGTTCTCGTACATGGTGATCCACCGATCACACTTATTGTTGAGATCGGTCCACTTCTGCTGCAGGCTGACGGTTGTCCGGTCATTGATGCCAACGTGACGGTTGAAATCGGACAGCACACGTTCCCAAAAATCCTCCGGATGGGAGCCTGAGGCCCTCAAGCCTCGACGTTGTTGAAGTGTCGGGTCGTTCGAGGCGTCTTGGTAGCATATCACCAATGCAATCTCTTCTTCGGGGGTCCAACGAGTCATCTTCGTGTGTGTTTGTTTGTATCTACAGTGGTAAAAGTGTGTTTTAACCCCACTGTTGGATCAGTGGCTGTTTTTGTGAACACTTATGTGTTTATCAGATTTATATATGAGTTATTAAGCAGCGGAAATACAAGTGTTCAAAGGTCTAAAAGATCACTTTGATGAGGAGTTATTACTCCCCCTTGACTGAACAATAAATGAGAAACAATAAATGATCTAAGTATAAAGCAGTAATAGCAGTTTATGTTTCTCAGATGTGAAGTGGAAATTATAAGTTTAAAGCCCGAAGGATTTCAATATAAGTTCAAAGATATTACACAAAATCACATGTAAAAATAGATGAACAAACTCATCTATTTATAGACTAATGTACTAAACTGTAGTCTGAAGTAATCTAAGATATTTAACAAAGATATTATGCAAAGATAAGGTTACTACAGTCTGTACATTGAAACTTGAAATCAAGACTTTAACAAAACTATATAATAGTAAAACTGTTGATCTTCAGTCGGTTAGAAGCTTCTGAATGAAAGTGCTGATGAGTGACAAACTGCTGATGAGCAGTTTGTCTTCAGCAGTTCTTCAGTGAAATGTCTGGTTAGACTTCAGAACTTCTGATGAGTTTACTCTTCAGTACTTTGTGTTTGTTCTTCAGTACTTCTTCTCTTTGTTCTTCAGCAGTTCTATACTTAGGCAGATATGGAAAAGACTAAGGTTATCAAAAGGTGGTTTCGTCAATCCTCTTCGTCCCAACAATCTCCCCCTGGATTGTTGAAGCCAAAACCTTATCTATCCTTTATTGTTGTCCTTTTCTCTCTTCTAGCATCCTCCAGATCTCTGCTGTCATCCGGGTGGTAAGAGTACATCTTTGTTGCTCAGTGAGAGGACCAAGTTCAGGTGTCAAATGTTGTATGGTGAGAAGGTCTTTGGACGATAAAACACTCAACTCCTTTGAGTTTCTATAGACCTTACTTGAACGGTCTCTCCTGGTCACAAGTACTGAGTTGGATTCAGTAAATGACCATTTTACAATGTTTACCTTTGACCTGTCAAAGTCAGAGGCATAGGAAACCAAGCCTGTTTCCTTAGGTTGACCTGATTGAGGAATGTCTTCTATTTCAGTGACTCTCAGGTGAGATTCTTGACTTCCTTGTAATTCAGCAGCACCTTGGATTGGCATGTTGGGCAGGTGATGCTCTGTAACAACCCTTGTATGTGTTTCTTCTTGGATGGATTGTTGTAACTGATAAGCATAGGTAGCCTTGTCTCTGAATTGGGTTAAGATGGGTTTCTCTTCAACATCAAAATCACCATGTACAAGCTGATCTCCTTCTAGCAAAATCATTTTGAAGTCAGTCTTGACAATGGGATCTCCATCTGCTTTTCTTTTGGTGGCTGGCCTTCTTAATGTACCAGATGGCCTTTTGACAATAGAAGTTGTTTGGACTTCTTGGCTTTCAAATCTTTCTGGTTCAGCAACTTTCTTTGCTTTGAATTTCTTGTAAGCCTCATACAAAGTTTGTTCTTTCCATTTGCTGATTGAGGCTTTTGAACCATAGCCATTAGCCACTAATTCTTCAATTACTTCAGCTCTTTTGGCTTTCCTCTCATTTTCAGTTGCTATTCTATCAGACAGCATCTGTGCTCTTCTGGTCAGTTCTTGTGTTGAGAGTTTCTTGAGGGCCACTTGCTTTGATTTGGAGTTCTTTGTAATGAATGCTATAAGCTGTGCTCTTTTGTCTTCTTCAGCAGCAGCTTCAAGTGCTCTCTCTTCAGCCTCAAGCTCATCAAGTTTCTCTTGGTATTTGATCAGTTTTTCTTCAAAGCTCAAGTCTTCTCTAGTTTCTAGGCTGTTCCATACTCTGTCTTCTTTTGCCTTTTTAGCAGCTTCTTTCAAACTCTTCTCTAATAAGTCTTTTGACATGCTGATGGGAGTAGGGTTTAAGACAGCTGTGGAAGTTGTTGTAGGCAAAGGAGTGGGAGCAGGTTCTTTTTCAGTTGCCTTAGGAACTTCTGATGATGGTTTAGGAGGTAGAACTGCTGATGTGGTAATTGGAGTCACAACTGCTGAAGGATTGTCTTCAGTAGTTTGAGAAATGTAATCAGCAGTTCTCTCTGATGCCTTAGATAACTTGAACTCTGGTGCTACTTCTTTTCCTGGTCTTTGTGTTGGTTTATCAGCTTCTTGATCAGGAGTTTGTCTTTGTGTAGCATCTGTTGGTTCCTTAATCATCTCCCCCTTTTTGGCTTCATCCACTTCTGGAAGCCTAATGGAATGAGATGTTGCAGCAGACAACCTTGCCAGTTGATCTTGTGTTTCATCCATCTTCTTGTTCAACTCAGCAAGTCTCGAGTTGATCAACCCAAACTGATTGTTAGCTTTTAACTCCCAAGCAGTTGTGAAGGGTTTGAGTTGATCAGTTATGATTTGTTTGAGTGCCTGGTACAGGGGACCATCTGGGCTGCATAGTTGGTTCAGATCTATGCTTGTAAGCCCAGTGAATTGGGTAGGTTGTTTTGGTGAAGGGGTGCTTTTTGGGTGATCTTCAGATTGCTCTGAAGATGCCAGTTTTGGGGATTTTTGGGCTAACTGGTCTTTAACCTGATCTTTGGTGACCAGCTTCTTGAGCTTGGAGACCTTAGATTCAGGACCTTCAATGTCAACCGTCAATTCAGTTTGTGGAAGTTTTGATTCATCAACCAACTTAATGGAATCATCTGAATCCCTGATAGTGTCCTCAGAGAGGGCAGGATCAGTTATATCATGAGCTGGACCCAAACCAGTAGTCTCATGAACCTCTTTGTCTTGGTCCTGAGGTTTTCCTACCTCTGGCCTTAGGCCTTCATCAGTAGTTGCCAAGTTTGAGGTCTTAGCTATATTACTACTGTCCTCAGGTTCACCACTGGGTGATAAGTGAGTAGTAGCAGCCTCAAAAGTATCAAAAGTTTGCAAGTTTGGGCTTACAAACTCTTGTTCATCCTCATCTCTCTGTGTTGGGCTAAAGGGATCCACATTCATGTCAACTTCTGAAGGTATCTCCCCAATTTGATGTGTTGTAAGGGGAGTGACATGTGGTGAATGGGTTCCTTTAAGTCCTGAGAGAAGTTGGGCAATTTCTATGGTTGTATGTGAGGGTTCAGGTTCAGTAGTTGTGATGGGTTGGTGTTCAGGAGTTTGGATAGGTTCAGGGATGGTTTCAGCAGTTTCAAAAGCAGGGTCAACAGTTATTTGTTTCTTAAATCTTTTTCTTTGAAATATAACTGTGACAGGTTTTCTTTTGGGTGGTGGAGAAGGAGTGTGCTGAGAGGATGTTTCAGCCACTTCCTTTTCAAGTGCAGATTGCACATCAGTAGTTTCAGGTTTCTCCACTTCCTGAACTTTCTTTTTCAGTGACTTGGTTGTTTTTGGTTTTTGTTGTTTAGGCTTTTTAGTTTTCTTTTTGGGTTTGGAAGATGTGGGTTCCTTGGGGATGGGTTGTTCTTCCCCTTGGTCATCTTCTAGCAAAAGTGCTGGTTTGTTGTGCCTAGAGAATACTTGAGCAGTTAAAGGATTTAAAGTTGTAGTTTTTCCCTCAAGTACTCCCTCTCCAAGTTCTTTTATTATGCACTGCATAACAAACCTTGGATACAACAAAAATTTCTTTTTATCATTTTCATGATGTAAAACCAGTTCATTGAAAAACAGTTTTGATGCCTTGAAAGAAGTTTCATTTATGATGGAATGAAAAATAGGTTGAAAGGTTGAAGGCATCTGATCTATTGACCCAGTTTTTGGACTAAGACACATAATAATATAATGAAATAACAGTTTATATTGTGGGTCAAAATATTTTTTGTAAACTGTTGCTTGTGCCAAAGTACCTTGGTAGCCACACTCTGTCATGGTCAGATGAATATCTGAGGTTGGAATATGCTCAGGTGCCTCAGAATCCTTCAAACCAAGCCTGATGCTTAGTGTTTCTGGTGAGATGGCCATCAGTTTCCCTTTTATGGAAGATTTGAGGGAAATCACTTCATTGTTCACTTTCACTGTCTCTGAATTTGCCCAGAACTCATTAAGAGTTTCTTCATGAATGGGTGGATCGATGGTGAAAGCATCATAGTATTGGGATTTCATGATGAGATCAAGTATCTCATCATACTGGGACCAGGCTTCATCTTTAACAAAGTAGCCTCTTTGGTTGTGTCCCTGTTTTAACACGAGAGCCATGGATGTTTTTGATCGAACAGTGATTTTTAGGTTAGAGAAGGGGTTTTGCTTTGAATTTGAGAGAGAAAGAGGGAATTTTGCTTTTTGAATGGATAAGTGTTGGAACAGGGTATTTATCAGAAGTTTTTAACCGACTAGGTCAAACTTCTGACGAGTGAAAAGTCTGTTTTACCCTTTTAGTCAAACTGCTGAAGAAGAAAGGTTTCTTCATCAGTGGTTTTTGTTATCTCTGTCACACCCTCAAATATCCACCTGCGGAGTTCTACCGCGAGGCGTGTGACATACCAGGATCCAAGTCAACGGTCACAATAAACGACGTCTAAATGTAAAACATACGTAATAAAAACCATGCGTAAGATTTAAAATTCAACATTTAACAGTACGGAAGCATTAAAAGTTTACAAAAGTTATGCAGAATTAAAACATAAGTTCAAAAGTTAACAACTCCAAAACATGCAATGAAACCCTAGACGCAAGACGACTCCTGTGCGACCCCGTGCGCCTATCTGACAGCTGCTACCTTAGCGACCTGAGAAAAGATGCTAAAAAGTCAACATATAATGCTGGTGAGTTCACAGGTTTTATTTAAACGTTTAGAGTAATCCTTCGAAAACCGTTACCATCACAATTACTACTATGCTTGTAAGAACGCTAGCTAGGCGCAGAATAAGATACTCATACGGGTGAAACCATTGCTGACTAAGCCGTGTAATGACCCTTAGTTTCCTATGGGCTACCGTCATCACCGGTAGACCTTGTTTTATTAGAGACAATATGCACCCGCCCGGTCCTACCGTCGAGTGGGGTTTGTCAGTTCCCAATAGCGCTATCCATATTTCCCCGCCATACGCCCATGTTAGTGGTTTCTAAGGGACTTTTTGATGAACCGTATAGTACAATAAGTAAGCCATAGTATAACGTGATAAAGAGTAATGAGTTACAAAAGAGTTAAAATAATCCATAAGTCATAAAAGAGTTTTAAGCATGTTTCTCCCCCGAAAACCAAAACAGATAAAAGTGGGGCCGTGAACTCACCTTAGGTTGCGTATTCCGTTTAAGAGTAAACCGTATGTGTGATATGAGTAAACCGTCTGTAAGATATGATAGCCCCAACTAGTGGCGACCTATCATAAGATATGTGTTAAGTTAGACTAATAACCCGCAGGGTTCATTAGTCCCTAAGTCCAGTCCATGACCATGATGTGTTTGAAAACCGTGTTTGACCGACAACCAGACTACGTAAGACAAGACTGGACATCCCATTGGTGACCCGACATTCCACGTGTTCATCTCATACACAAACATACACAAAACATGCAACTCAGCACTTAACATGCGTTAAAGTTCAACGATTCTAACACATAGGTCAAATAACGCTCAAATAAGTCAAAACACGTGTTACTATGTTACTAGGCATGTTACGGGGTTCCTAGCATGTTCCTAGATGTCAAATCGGGTTTCGGAATGTCAAAATACACTTACAACAGCAGTACACGCGATTAGGAATTTAGCATGCAACTAGGAAAAGTCAACTGGTGACTAGGAGTGGTCAACACGTGACTAGGAGGCTAGTCACGTGTAATATCAGGCGACTAGGGCTCCTACTCGCCCCCTAGTCCCCTAGTCGCCCCCTGTAGCATGCGACTAGGAATCCTAGTCGCCTGCTGCAGGTGAGTGACGGATTTTTGCGCGTTTAACCCTCCGAAACATATCCGAAACATGCAAAAACACCCAATATCAATCATAACTCATTAACAAACATATTTCAAGCAAAACCCCTAAGTTATCACCATCATAATAGTCCCGAATGCGATCGTTTTCCTAAAATAGCAACTTAACATGAAAACATCACATCATCATGCAAGAACTTGCCCTAAATAGCAAATATCCAGATTTAATCACATAACCACGTTGTCCGAAAGCATCTTACTGTTCTAGCATCATCCTAGAGCAAACCCTAACATCATACAATCAACAATACGCCTCATAACATCCTTAATCATTCAAACTCATTCAAACGGGTCAAAATACCAAACATCAACAATACACAACCATGAACCTTCAAACTCCTAGGACATCATCATACTAACTCATAACAGCTATAAACACCTTGATAACACAAGAATAACCATGATTTAATCCTAAAAATTCTATCTTTAATCACATACAACACATAAAACACATGTAAAGGTGTGGGTTTGTTTAAAAATGGTTTTAAATGGATTTTCAAAGACAAAAACATTTATAAGTCAGGTCTGGACATTTAGGGAGTAAAACATAATCATTTAAAGGTTTGGGTTTGAAGAACACACCTTGTATTTAAGAGTAGATGATGGAATAAGCTTGGAAATGGTTGTTTTGATGTAAAAACGAGTTGCAGATGGTGTTTGTGAGTTGGAATAGGTTATGGGACGGCTAGGGTTGCATAAATGGTGTTTGAGAGGTCAACGGTGGTATTTATAGGCGTTTCTAGTCGTTAGGGCTGCAACAGGCGACTAGGGAGCAGTACCACGTGACTAGGCCACGTGACTAGGCCTAGTCGCCCCCTATATCAAGCGAGTAGGACAAAAACAGGCGACTAGGAGATCCTAGTCGCCCTCTGGGGCTGCTAGTCACCCCCTGTGGCTGCTAGTCGCCCCCTGCAGCTAAAACTTGGTTTTTCGCGCGTTAAACACTATTTTAACACATATAAACACGTATTCACATACCGACAAGTCACATAATGATTATAAACATATAATACATGATAACTAATACGTTTACACTCGTTCACCAATTCCCGGGACTCGAGACTTGCGTATGTTAAAACCCTAATGATGTGCGACTCGACTCGACCGACCTTGTTTTGTGTAACGTATGCGCGACTCGCTAAGGTAGACTTACTAAGTTTTCAAAAGTTAGTTACCGGAAAGTGCCGGGTGTCACATCATCCCCCTGTTGAAAGAATTTTCGTCCCGAAAATTTCCCGAAGTCGAAGAGAGAGTCGAAGAGAGAGAACAAATAAGAAGAAAAATTTTCCGGGTCGTCACAATCTCATCAGCAGTTTCAACTGCTGATGCAGATGACTTTTAAAACACTTTTCTAACTTCTGATTTTCATCAGTAGTTATATCCATTTTGAAAATATCCCAATTTGATGTTTATCAGTAGTTTTCAAAATTTGTTCATCAGAACTTTCTCTTTTCTCAAATTTTTGGTCTTCAGAGGTTTGTGACAGATAAGTATGTAAGTGAAAAATAAAATATGTGCAGAATTAAAAAAGTGAAACACTTACAGACTTTCTTCTAAGTTCAACATCCCAAGCATGGATACTAACCTCTGAAAAGTTGTTGAATCAAGGGGTTTGGTGAAAATGTCAGCTATTTGATTAGCTGTTGTGACATGCTTCACCTCAATCTTGCCTTTTTCATAGCAATCTCTTATGAAATGATACCTGATTTCAATGTGTTTAGTCTTTGAAAACTGAACAGGATTTTGAATGATGCTAATGGCAGATTTGCTGTCTACTAAAAGTGGGGTCTTGGTCTCTTTGATTCCATAATCAAGCAGTTGATATTGGAGCCATTGTATCTGTGAAGTACAGCTTGCAGCAGCAATGTATTCAGCTTCAGCTGTTGAAGTTGCCACAGATGTTTGTTTCTTTGATTGCCAGGACACCAGACAGTTTCCTAAGAATTGACAACCACCAGATGTTGATTTTCTTGACATTTTGCAGCCTGCATAGTCACTATCTGAAAAAGCAGTTAACTTGGTATTGCTTGAAGCAGGATACCAAATCCCTAAAGTAGGAGTTCCTTTCAGATATCTGAAGATTCTTTTGACTGCAATTAGATGAGATTCTCTTGGTGCAGATTGGTATCTAGCACAGACACAAGTTGAAAACATGATATCTGGTCTAGAAGCAGTTAGATATAAAAGAGAACCTATCATACATCTATACATGGTTTGATCAATGTGTTTCCCTTGATCATCTGGTTCAACTTGTGTGATTGGTGTCATGGGAGTGGAACATGTTTTACAGTCTTGTAAAGAAAATTTGTTCAATAATTCTTTAACATATTTTGATTGATGTATAAATGTTCCATTTGACTGTTGCTTGATTTGCAGTCCCAAAAAGTACTGCAATTCTCCCATTGTACTCATTTCAAATTTTGATTGCATGAGTTTCTTAAATTCTTCACACAGTTTTGAATTTGTTGAACCAAAAATGATATCATCAACATATATTTGAACAAGTAAGACATGATTTCCAACATGTTTTATAAAAAGAGTTTTATCAATGGATCCCCTTGAGAAGTGATTCTTTAGTAAAAAGTTGGAAAGTGTTTCATACCAGGCCCTTGGAGCCTGTTTTAGCCCATAAAGAGCTTTGTCAAGTCTGTAAACCCAATCAGGATGAGAAGGATCCTCAAACCCTGGAGGTTGACAGACATACACTTCCTCTTTTATTTTTCCATACAAAAATGCACTTTTGACATCCATTTGATAAACTTTAATTTTGTTGGAAATTGCATAAGCTAAAAATAACCTGATAGCTTCAAGTCTTGCAACTGGTGCAAAGGTTTCATCATAATCAATTCCTTCCTCTTGGGAATAACCTTGTACCACTAGTCTTGCTTTGTTCTTGATGATCATACCAGCCTCATCTGATTTGTTTCTGAAGACCCATCTTGTTCCAATTGGTTGCTTGTTGTCAGGTAAGGGACAGATTTCCCAAACCTGTTGTTTCTTGAATTGAAGCAACTCTTCTTGCATTGCTTGCACCCAATTGTTGTCTTTGAGGGCTTCTTGATACTTCTTTGGTTCCAACTGAGAGATGAATGCTGAGAATAAGCAAAAGTTGGAGAGCTGGTTTCTTGTAAGTACCCCTGATGCAATATCACCCATGATTTGATCCAATGGATGATCCTTGTGTTCAATCAGTTGTTGTAAACCTGTACTGGATGATGGCTCTACAGGTTCTTCAAATAAACCACTGAGATTGATAATATCTGGTTCAGCTGTTATTTGAACTTCAGGAGTTTTAGGTTCAGCTGAATCAGTAGTTTCAAAATGTTCATCAGTAGTTCCTGAAGTTGAAGCTATTGAAACTTCTGAAGGTTTGATAGTTGATCTTCTGACTGTGTTTGGAGTCCATGGTGCAGGACTATCATCTTCAAATCCTTGAAAACCATTTTGAGGAGGTTTGGATGATTCAACAGTCTTTTCAGGTCCGAAATGAAAACTGTCAAGATCAAATAATTCAGCAGGATTTGCTGGAATAAGAGTGTGTTTTGATTCATTGAACTTGACATTCAGTGTTTCTTCTACTATCTTGGTTCTTGAATTGAAAACTTTGTAAGCTTTTCTCAAAGGAGAATAACCAAGAAAATAACCTGTGTCAACTTTTGCAGCAAACTTAGAAATAGAGTCTTTGATGTTGAGGATAAAACATTGACATCCAAAAGCCCTGAAGAAGGAGATAAGGGGCTTAATGCCATGAAGAATTTCATAGGCAGTCTTGGTATGTCTCTTGTTGATAAGAACTCTATTCTGAACATAACATGCAGTGTTGACTGCTTCAGCCCAAAAATACAAAGGTAGGCCTGAATCAGCTAACATTGTTCTGGCTGCTTCAATTAATGTTCTGTTCTTTCTTTCTACCACACCATTTTGTTCAGGAGTTCTGGGAATGCTGAACTGTCTAACAATCCCTTTAGACAGACAGAATTCATCCAGAGTTTTGTTCCTGAACTCTGTCCCATTGTCACTCCTGATGACTTTGACAGATAGAGAGTATTGCTTCTCTACTTGTAGAATAAAGAACTTGATGATCTCAGCTGCCTCATCCTTGGAATATAAGAAGAAGACCCATGTGAATCTTGAGTAGTCATCAATGATGACCAAGCAGTACTTCTTCTTACCAAGGCTCATAATCTTGACTGGTCCAAATAAGTCCATATGGAGTAGTTGAAGACATGCAGTTGTTTTTGATTCTTCAATAGACTTATAAGAGGACTTATGCTGTTTACCTTTAAGACAGGAAACACAGTGTTCTTTGCACTGATATTCCTTCAAAGGTAGACCTCTGACCAAGCCCATTTTTGTGACTTTATTGATGGTTTTAAAGTTCACATGGCCAAGTCTCCTATGCCAGAGATCATTTTCTGAAGTTGATGCCTTTGAGAAGAAACAGGCAGTCTTGTTCAATACTTTGTCCTTTTCAATGTCCACTGCATAGACATTGCCACATCTTTTGGCAATGAGCAAAGTATGATCTTCAATGATCTTCTCTATCAACTTCTGGCCTTCTGGTGATATGATCTTGCATGCTGTCTTTGTGAAAAAGGAAGAATATCCTTTGTCACACATTTGAGAGACACTCAGCAAGTTGTACTCAAGGTTTTCAACCAGATTGACCTTGTCAAACTGCATTTTGCCTGAGGATACATTGCCATATCCTAGCACATATCCCTTGGCATTGTTCCCAAAGGACACAGATCCTTCTCTTTGACTGATAAAATTGTTTATCAGGTATCTGCATCCAGTCATGTGCATTGAGCCTCCACTATCCACATACCATATGCTGTTCAAACCTCTGGAGACTCTCTGCACAAGATAGCAAATTAGTTAGTTTTGGCAACCCAAGCCAGTTTGGCTTTGGGTTTGCTCTTGAGAACAGGTGCAGCTTGTTGTGGACCATTTTTAGTAATCCATGTCTTTTTGGCAATGGATTTGTCATTAAGAACAATGGTGGGTTCTTTTTGGTTTCCACCATCAACTTTGGTCATCAGAAGTTTAACCAGGTTTATCAAATCTTTAACTTCAGCAGTTTGTGAAACTGCTGATGAGTTAGGTGAGACTTCTGAAATTGAACTTTGAGAAGATGACCTTTGTTGAGATAAAGGCTTCTTCTTAGAAAGGGTTTTGTTTGATTGTTGTTTGTTGGGAAAAAAGGTATTTTGATAATCTTGTTTTATCTGTTTTCCCACAATCAGTTGATTTCTTTGTTTATTTAACTGATTTACCTTTCTAAATCTGCAAAGTTCAGTTATGTGGTTAAACAGACCACATATTTCACATGCTTTTGCCTTCTCTTTCCTTTTAGATAGATCAAGAGAACTGGAAGGCAATTTACTGACAAAATCTGATTTTTGAAATAGGTCATCAGCAGTTTTCAGGGTCTCAACTCCTGATGTAGTTGAAACTGCTGAGGGCTTATTGTCAGTAGTTTTAACTTCTGCAGTACTTCCCTTTTTGAGGAAGTTCTGATGGTAGGATGTGCATTCCTCCATGTCAGAAGTTTGAATCAATTTCTTCCCATCATTATCAGTTTTGTGGGTGAAATCTGTTGGTGATTCAGTGTGGGTATATCCAATGCCAAACTTAACATTGGCTGCAGTTTGTTTATTAAGTAACATTTGATACCCTTTACAAGACTCAACCCATTTTTCACAATCAACCTTGGTGTCAGCAAGCTCTTGTCTGACTTTTCCTAGGTTGTCTATCATGATTTTAATTTGTGCTTCTGTTTCAATGGATTTATCATTCAGTTTGGAAATTTCTTTGTTTTTCAACATAATTTTTCTTTCCAAATCACACTTCATTTGTGTGTATTTTCTTTCCATGTCATTGGATTTGCCTTGTAAATGCACATTAGTTTCTCTAATTAAAGCAAATGATTCTTTGCAAGATTTAGTGCAAAGCTTTAACAGAGATTGTTGTGATACCTGTGTTAGAGCAGAATTTGAAGAGTATCCTTCAAAGGCCATTAAGGCAAAATTCTTTCTGCCATTATCAGGTTCTCCCCAGTTGACATCATAGACCTTATTGTCTGCATCCTGACTGCATTCTGATGTGTCATAAGGAAGACTGCTCCAGTCAACATACCCTGAGGTAAATAAGCTTTGTTGCTGAGGGGGTTGTTGAGTTTGTGCAGGAAGTTGAGCAGTTGGAAATGGAGGCATGAGCTGCTGTTGTTGTTGAGCAGGCATCTGTACATATTGTACTTGTGGCACATATTGGACATTTGGAGCTTGTGCCTGTACAAAATGAGCACTCCCATTAGTTCCATTATTCCTATTATATGAGGGGTTATATTGATTTCCAGAGGACATTGGTTGGTTATAGCTAGAGCTTCTACACTCTCTAGCAAAGTGTCCCAACTTCTGACACTTATGACATCTCAATTTAGATTTGTCAAAACCAACTTTTGTTGAATTGTTTAGTCCTGGAAATTTCCTTCCTGACCTTTTATAAAATTTGTTAGTTTTTAAGCTTAACAAGGCCAGTTGGTGCAATATTTCCATTTCTTCTAAGTCATCACTGCTAAAGTATTTTAAATCATCCATGATGAAACACATGTTGTCAGCAGTTTGACTTAGTTCTTCATTGTCATAAGCTGGGAAAGATCCATCTGATGAGATCCCAGCTGTTATGTCAATGTGGTCAAAAGAACCAAAATTATTAGAACAGGATGGTGAGTCATGTCCTAATAAGGCTGTGCTACCCGGAGTATAGTCATCAGCAGTTTTACCAGATTCTTGCAACTTTTTCTTTTGATTGATTTCTCTCTCAAAAGTTAGTAATTTACCATGTAACCTAGTTAGGTTCAAGGTGTTAAAATCTGAACTGGTTCTGAGGACTATAGAGTAAGTTTCCCATTTTGAAGGTAAAGACCTTAAAAATCTATGTAACATAGACTCAGTTGTATAGGTCTGATTGTTTATTTTTAACTCAGAGATGAGTGAAGAAAATCTTTCAAATTGTTGAGTTAAAGTTTCACCCTCTATGTGAGTAAAAGTTTCATATTGTTGAGCTAATATTTCCCTGATGTTGGCTATCACCTCAGCAGTTCCTGCAAACTGCTCTTTTAGGCAGTCCCACAGCTCTTTGGCACTTTCACAGTGTAAAAGGCCAGCATAAATTTCGTTTGGGAGAGCCATAGCCAACATGGAGAAAGCTTTTGCATCAAGCTCAAACTTTAGGAAATCTTCCTCCGTGTATTCTTTTGGATCCTTTGGTCTTTCAGTCTTACCCTCTGGATCAGTAACGACTGGTTTGTGAGGTCCAAAAACTACAGACCTCCAACATCCAGTGTTTGTTTGAGAAATAGTATGTGCCAACCTCTTAGACCATATGTTATATTCATTTCTGACTAACATAGGAGGTTTGTTGGCAGATCCAGTATTGTAGGGATCCATTTTTAAGAAGTTTGGATTTGTCAATACTTTCTTAAAGTGATGGATTTAAAAAGTGAGCCTTTTATCCTTTTTATTGAATATCAATATTGAGCCTGTGTCTGAATCTCAATTTGTTAGATTGATTTTGATCAGATTAACCAGATGCTCTGATACCAATTGTTGGATCAGTGGCTGTTTTTGTGAACACTTATGTGTTTATCAGATTTATATATGAGTTATTAAGCAGCGGAAATACAAGTGTTCAAAGGTCTAAAAGATCACTTTGATGAGGAGTTATTACTCCCCCTTGACTGGACAATAAATGAGAAACAATAAATGATCTAAGTATAAAGCAGTAATAGCAGTTTATGTTTCTCAGATGTGAAGTGGAAATTATAAGTTTAAAGCCCGAAGGATTTCAATATAAGTTCAAAGATATTACACAAAATCACATGTAAAAATAGATGAACAAACTCATCTATTTATAGACTAATGTACTAAACTGTAGTCTGAAGTAATCTAAGATATTTAACAAAGATATTATGCAAAGATAAGGTTACTACAGTCTGTACATTGAAACTTGAAATCAAGACTTTAACAAAACTATATAATAGTAAAACTGCTGATCTTCAGTCGGTTAGAAGCTTCTGAATGAAAGTGCTGATGAGTGACAAACTGCTGATGAGCAGTTTGTCTTCAGCAGTTCTTCAGTGAAATGTCTGGTTAGACTTCAGAACTTCTGATGAGTTTACTCTTCAGTACTTTGTGTTTGTTCTTCAGTACTTCTTCTCTTTGTTCTTCAGCAGTTCTATACTTAGGCAGATATGGAAAAGACTAAGGTTATCAAAAGGTGGTTTCGTCAATCCTCTTCGTCCCAACACCCACGGTGTGCTATGTTTATATATAAAAACTTCAAAAGGGTTGGTGGAACGGTACCAATGCCATTAAATTCGATTGAACAGTTTCCATATTGAATTCACTGACCGTAAGGTTGTGGGATGGTTGAAATAGTAAAAGTAATTAATATTTAACCTTTAAACTGTGTGAAATAATAATAATAATAATAATAATAATAATAAAAGGTTTAATGAAATTATAAAAAATAAATAAATGAATCAGTGGAGTGCTGCCTCCAAAAAGGTATTTCAGTGAAGTAAATCAGTGAAGTGATGTGGCAATGCAGGATTTGTTAAAATCAGTTAAGTGAAAAAAAAATCAGTTATGCACCCCTTGTGCCCTTAGAAACATATTTGCACCGAATGGAAACGCATCGTAAAATAGGTTAAAGGATCATTTTTCGTATAGTACATTACATATTTTATGAAGTGTTAGTACTTTTAAATATGACAATAATATTATCAAATTAATGAAGATAAAGTTCTTGATTTATAGTGTTTCTTTAAAAAAAAGTTTGGTATACAAAAAGTATTTGGTTTAAAAAAAATACCAACACATCAATCAAACAATTTTTTAAAAAAAAGGTAATTTTACTTTTTATGTAGTGCTTTCATTGATAGTTAAAATATAGAAGACCATTTACTATTTGTAATCTTGATGCTTCACTTACACTACAAGAATTTAGGTTTTTAGCGGCGACATCTTTAGCGGCGACCCGTCAAAGTGTCGCCGCTAAAGGTCAAAAATTTATAAACCGTTGATCAAAGTGTGATGGAGGGCCATGATTTCATCGTACGTATATTATTAGCGGCGACCCGGTCGCAGTTAAAAGTCTCAAAATTTTAGACCTACCCGCCTTAACCCTTCTTCTTTCCCTCTTTCTTTTTCACTCTCAGCTCTCTCTCTCTATCTCTCTCGCAGCTCTCTCTCACTCTTGGTCTCTCTCTCGCACTCTCAGCTCTCTCTCTCTCTCTCTCTTCTCTCGCACTCTTCTTCTTCTTCTTTTTCTTAACCACCACCGAACACCTCTCCTTCTTCTTAACCACCACCGGAGCAAACCACCACCGGCTCTCTCTCCCTCCCTCTGCTCTCTCTCTTAAGTCTTTTTATTTTCTTTTTTTTTCGTTTTTTTTTTTGGGTTTTATTATTTTGATAAAGTCAAAGATTTCAAAATATTATGAAATCTTTGGAGATAATTATTCCTATCTAAAATTGGAAAAAGATATCCCTAAAATTTTTTGAACCACTAACTTTGTCAGTTTTTTTTTTTTTGGTTTTCAATGATAATAACTGTTTTCGGTTTTAAGGATTAATAAATTAAGTTCTCGGATTATCAATTAGTTCCCGAATTCAGGTTCTCATTTTTAAGTTCTCGGTTTAAAGCTTTCAATCAGGTTTACGAACAGGAGTTCTCGATCAAGGTCTTCTACTTCGAAAACCGAAAATGTTTTTTTGAGATTCCATGATGTGTCCGAGAACTCATCTTATTTATCGAGAGATATCATGTATTCGAGAACCAATATTTTTCGAGAACTAATGTCGAAACGATCAACAATCCTCCCCCGAGCCTCACACGTTGTAGACCAAACCCCTTGATGTATTGTTGATAGTCACACAAAAACATTACAGAATACAATTATTCAATACAAATCCTATTGTTTTATAATATATACGCCTACACGTAACAAAAATTAATATATTTAGTGTATTTTGTTTGTTATATTACCAATACCGAATCAAACCGATGTCTCGAGAATTTTTGTCGTGACTTGCTGCAACGCGGAGGTTGAATACAACTAGTTAATTAAAGAATAGTGTAAGTTAGAGTTAAGTTGGGTTTGGGTTTTAAACATTGGTTTTGACTAGGTAGGACGTATGATGGTATTAATAATTATATGAAAATAACAACCTCGTTCGTCTTAATTTACAATCAATCCTATGTTATGATGTTGAAGTGAGACATGTTTCTGCAACTCTTTCAGGTCATCTAGTATTTGCTGGAATGTTGGCCTTGAGTCTGCTTCACTGAGAATTAAAACAAGAATACATACAAATAACATTTAACATTATATAGGCATCATCATCAGCATAATAATAATAATAATAATAATAATAATAATAATAATAATAATAATAATAATCCCATGTGGTAAAGAAAGAAAGAATGAACAAACCTACCTGCACAAACATCTTTCTATGACAGAAGCCCACTGTGGATCCACATCTTTTGGAATATTTAGTCGTTGATCCATGAACCCCACACCTTCAATAACCTACAACCATCCACATGATATCATATTCCTTTCTACATGCAACCCAATCTACTTGTATTGTATGTGGTGGAAGTGGAACAAAACCTGAATTGAGTTAAGACCATCCCAGGGGATCTTTTCCGTGGTCATTTCCCACAATACCACGCCGTAGCTGTATACATCCGACCTATACAATACATAAATAGGTAAACGCTGCTTGCTTTCATTTCTATCCATCAGAATTAAGAACAGGTAAGTATTAACTTTTCATCTGCTTCCTCATTACGAAGAACTTCCGGAGCCATCCATTGAGGCTAACAGAAAAAGATAAACCATCAACTTTCTTCTATGTTAATACTTAACATACTAGAGTAGAACAAGAGCATGAATGAAGAAAAAATACCGATCCCATCCCTTCCTTGCTTTCATGCTTGGGGCGACACAGGCCAAAGTCACCAATCTATTCATTCCATTGCATACTTGATCATGTCATGATTAGCGGCTGAAGAGTACGAACATAAAAATGAAGCATACCTTCACTTTCCAATTCTTATCCACACGAATATTTGAAGACTTCAAATCACAGTGGATGACGGGCGGGATACAACAATGAAGATAATTCATGCCTTGTGCCTAAACAATGCATCTGTTAGTCAGTCGTATAAACAAGTGTTACGTACAATTCTACTTAAAGTATGGTGCTTACTATATCCAAGGCCATATGAACATGATGTTTCAAACTAAATCTGACTCTCCTTTGGTGAATTAACTGGAACAAACTTCCACTTCACAAACAATAATTCATCAAAAGGCTATTCATAAATGTATGAATTCAGAAAGTAAATGGGTTGACTTACCGGCAAAGGAACTCTGTAACAATGCATACGTGTTGGGGTGAGGCTACTGCACCCATGAAGAGCAGGATATTTGGATGCCGAAGCCTTTTCATCATAGATACCTTCAATGCAAAACATGTGTATATAAGAAAAAGAAAAAAAGGAATCAAATTTAAAGGTTAGTTTAAAAAATTACCTCCTGCCTAAAGGAAAAGATGAAATCATGTTTAGGAAACAGCTTGAGAGCAACATCCTGCACAATACAAACAAGGTTAGAAGGTGAGAAACGAGCACACCGGCCATTCACTGTATCAAGGAAGGAAGGAGGAACAGTGAGAGACAGAACATACTGATCCGTACCACACTGCATGATACAGAATCATCCCATATGAACCTACCAAAATAAATGTATGCAATACCATAAGAAAAAAAAACATATTTTTGTTTATGGAAATGCTAATTGTACCTCTCCCAATACGTTCTCTAATCAGCAGGTCCTCCCACTTGATTTCATATACTTTGTCAAAGTGGCATAAAGGCTGTGGTTGTAAGCAAGAAGAAATCATATTTTCGTGTTCTTGATCAGTTTGGTATACCCAATGCCAAAGGGAACGAGCCGCTCCTTTTGGCCATGAAACTCCTCCCATCCATGCAGGTTTTGGAGTGTTGATGCACAAAACCTCTGATGGAGCGGTAGTAGGTGCACTAATTTGGGGCTCGGGGGTTATTTCTGGAAATGGGGTTGGAATGACGCATATGCTTGTCAACCCGATGATTGTGCCATTTTGATCACGAAGGGGCCCGGAAGAACTGAAAGAGACGAATCTTTCCCCTTTCTTAGTGAGAATAACAAACTCCCCACCATGGGTGGCCCCCTCAAGAAGAATTTGGTGAACGATATTGTTAGCTATGGGTGCATCCTGAGGTCGTACAGTAAGGTCAATAATATGTTTTCCTAGAGTTTCAGGTGCAGTATAATCATAGAGCTTCTGCCAAGCAGGGTTGGTGTAAATGATGTAAGCTCTGGAATCGGTTATATGGATTGGCTCATTGATTGACTGTAGTATATTGAAATAGTGAGCTTCTTCTTTTGTTAGCAGCTTCAACCGAGATATGTTGATGAGCTTATGTTTGAGGTGAGCATGGGCATGTTCAAGGTCTTCAATCCGCCTCAATAGGTGCTCAACATGATGATGATGATGATCTTCTTCTTCTTCTTTTTTGTTGTTGTCCATTATGAGTGTCCCCTCAAGAGTAACACTTAGTTATTAATAATACGTACACACCATGAGACACTACACAAAAAGACACGGGGGCATGAAGGGCAGGTGTTGTGGATGAGGTGGCGCCTCTTTATTTGGTACCCCTCACAAACCTTTCACATAAAACCAACACGGAACAAATTAAGTGTTTGTATAATATTATCATTATGCATAAAATAAAATAAAATAAAATTACATGATCGAAGTGTTTGTATTGTAAACAAGTGAGCATATTTGCGTTTCCAAGATCATGAGGCAGCAGCAGCAGCATATATACAAACTAAATCACGCATTTTCAACTTCTTCTGCTATCTTTCAATTGAATTATTAATACTACTAGTCTGAATTATCGGTTGTCTGCATGTAATTCATTATATATTTGCTCAAAAACTTTAAAATATATCTGACCCAACCCATGTTAACTTCAGTTGTCCAAGTATGAAAACAACAAGATACGCCCTTACTTTTCAACCAATGAAACTAACACAACAAACAGATTAATAATTTACATAGAGCAGTGCGTGATATAGTGTGGTGTGGCACGTGAACCTGAATATGTAACAAGTGAAGTAATTAGACCACCCGTAGTGGGGGCGTTATTGTGCAAATTTTTAATATATAGCGCCTCCCACACCACTACACCCCGGCGCTATAGGCCAAAAGGGGGGGGGGGGGGGGCTTTATGAAGATAACGCCGGGTCATGGTTTGATCCTCCAATCCCCTCCTGCCACGTGGCACTTGGTCCGGTCAACCTTTTTTTTTTTAATAATAATAATAATAAACATAACAATATTAATAATAATAATTTTAATAGAAAATTATTTAGATTTAATAAAATAATAATAAAAAAATAAATTATATAAAAAAATAATATTTATTAAAATTAATAAAAAAAATAGATTATATAAAAAAATTATATTCAAACATTTGAATTTTAAACGGTTACTGTTCAAACCGTTTGAAATTCAAATTTTCCCCCCAAACGTTTGAATTTCAAATTTTGAAATTCAAACGTTTTCCCCCCAAACGGTCATATTTCTCACCCTATAAATACCCCCCCTCCTCCCAAATATCAGTCACACCTCTTCCCTCTTCCTCATCCTTTCCTCATCCTAAACACAATGAATAACACTGGCGGTTTTCAAGTAGGAGCTGCCGGACCTTCTAATGTCCGGCAGTACGCTCGACGGGTCCGGGGACGGGGCCCGTCCCGGAGACTACCAACTCATCCTCCTCCACAACCTCCTCTTCCTCCTCCTCCACAACCTCCTCTTCCTCCTCCTCCTCCTCCACAACATTGGCTAAATCCCCCTCCTCCTCCTGCTGCGGCACCACCAACTCATCCTGAAGTCAATGATCCCTGGAAGGATGATCCCTGGACGGATGAAGAATGGGCTTGGGCCGCGGATTATACCATGGCTACTTATCAATTGGACCGACTGATGTTGTCGGCACCACCAACCTTCACCCCTCCTCCTCCTACCTCCTACCAGCAACCTATCCCCACCAACCAGACTACCCCCTACCACCACCCTATCCCCACCCCCCAGAATACCCCCACCCCCTACCACCAACCTACCCCCACCCCCCAGAATACCCCCACCCACCACCACCAGACCACCCCACCTCGTGAATATGGGGACCCAACTCCTGAGGACTTGGAAGCCCTCAGGGAAATTGAGGAGCAGGAGCGCCTCTGGAGCATGCTAACCCCTCCTCGTGAGTACTACTACTTCCCATCGGATGCGAGGTCCGATGGACGGGACAGCTCACGTTCCCTATCCCCCGAGTACTACACACTCGAGGACTGGGACTTTTAGGATTATATTATGTGTTTAATTAAGTAATTTAGGAATATGTAATGTTTAAATAAGTAATTTAGGAGGTGTGTAATTTTTTTTTAATATTAGTTGTGTGTTTTTTAAGATTATTTGTAATTTTTTTTAATTTTAGTTGTAACTTTTTTTTAATATTAATTGTGTGTTTTTAAATATTATTTGTAATTTTTTTATATTTATTTACCTTTTATTTTATTTATTTTGAGTTAAAAGAATAAAAAAAATAAAATCCACGTGGACCAATCAGATTCAGGGGCTTTATATATAAAGCCCCACCACTACACCCCTTTTTCATTTTCTCTCTCCATGCTGACTCAGCAGCCACATAGAACAATCAGAAAGGGGGGCTCCATATATAAAGCATCCACTACATATGCTCTTATAATGAAACATCCAAAGTGAGTTAATTAATTATAGGTATATATATATATATTGTCGGTACAAGAATTAGATTTTTTTGAAAGGCCGGTACAAGAATTAGATGATGAGCTGAGCAAGCAAGGCCTTGCTTCTTTATTATTCAGTTGACATCATACCTATTAATTTCACTACTAGCTTAGCTGGCGTGGAGTACTAGTAGTAGTGTTGTTGATGGGTGTGTAACCAAGCAAGTCCTCTGACAAAACTTTTTCAAGTGGGGGTCTCTTCTCGTTAGAATCAGAAATAGGATGTTCATCTTGCTCTTCATTTTTTACTTAACCTTTAGTACCCTGTTTTCTTTAATGTTGTTTCAGATTGGTGATAGAAAATAACCTTAATGTATATATTTGTGGTGGCATTGATAGACAAAAGACACCGACTTGCACCAAACGAGCTGGGGGTCTCATCGGAAGCAGTTTCTCTATTCTAAGGCTATCTACATCTTACCCTCTTCAGACCCTACCTTAACTTGTTATTGCGGTATTAACCGAATATAATGATGATGATGATTAGATTGGTTATTAGTTAATATTATATTATAATAATATATATTAAAAGAAAATAATGAAAAGAACAGGGGAAAAGGGAAGCAAGTAGGAAGAAGAGATTCTTTATTTTTTGGTGTGGTGTGTGTTTTTTATGTTTATATTTTTATAAAGATAAGGTGGGGGTAAAATAGTAATTTTATAGAGTTATTAAGTGGTTTAACCAAACACCAGCTTACTAGTTCAACACTTACTAGTTCAGACCCTCTTACTCATTCAGACCTCTTACTGATTTAGCACTTACTGTTTCAGCACTTGCCAAACAGCCCCAAAATAAATAAGCTACAGACAGGCCACAACTTTTTGTTATATTTTAACATGAGCACACCTCATATATGTCATGGTACTTACTTTCATATAATTTTAAGGAACAATCTATAGTGAAAAACCAGCGACGGCTTTTATTTTTTTAATTTTAGTAACAGAACTAGTATCATATCTGCGCGCGCTTTGCTGCGCAAACAAAGTTTTAAACAAACGGTGACGGTGACGTGTTACCCCTGAAATATTGCAGCGGTTGTAATTACGTAATCGGAACCGTCGTTTTTTTCTTTTCCAAACGCAAGCAGCTTTTCCTCCTCCTCCTCCTTACCCCGCCGTCATCGCTGCCAACCACCTACTTCTATCTCCACCTGCAGCCCCTTCACCCTCGCAACTACCGAGACAACAAATAACGTTCTTACCCTTCGATCTTGAAGTGGAAGTCCTGTCGTTATTAGGTTAAAAAATGGAGGCGCTAAGGCCCAACATCACCCCCAGCACTTGCGAGGCCGCCGGCAGTCACCACACCAGCAGCAGCGCCGCAATCACACCACCTCCACAACCACACGAAAGCAACAACTACTGCTCTAAGTGCAGTGAATCCTCTGTTTACAATCTTTTCTCAATAGGAGCTCCAAACTGTAGGAAGTAAAAGAAAAGCAAAATACTTGCTAAAGCACAGAGAGAAAATAAGGCAATTATTAGTATGTTACCTATGAACCCAAAATGATAAAAGTGGGAAAAGAAGAAGACACGGAGAGAAAATAAGGTGACAGAAACATGTGTGTGGGAGAGGAGGTGAAAGATGTGTTTAAAAGCTTCAACCAATTATCTATTGCTTTGTGTCCAAACATGATTGAGGAAAAGCGGTACTGTAGCGCTACAGTACCATATGTGAGTAGGGCCGATGTTACTAAATATATATATACAATTATCCTAAGCCCAATAACAGATATGTCTTTGATGGGCGGACTATCATTAGATGGGCCTTATTAGGGTGTTCCCTGGGTATGTATAAATAAGGAGAGATTATTATGAGTTTAGGGTTGAGACAATCATAACAACATAACACCATTAGCCGTCCCCTTTTTTTCTCTCTCTCAATGTGTTCATGACTTAAGAACACATAAACCATCAGAACTGCATACCCTAAAGGGAACCCGATCAAGATGATGGTGTCTTCAATTACTGAGGTTCCTGAACGGTTTAGCATACCAGGTACACATGATTGAATCCACCTGTTTAATCTTATGTTTGTTCATGTTCCTATTAATATAATCAACATGGGAACTTTCCATTTAGCATTTACAGAGCAATTTAATATATTCGAAGTATCGCCATTAATTGTGATGGTGGTATAAGTGACGATGACTAGTGATGGAAACAAACAATGATCATGGGTGATGCTAACTTATCTAGACCCCTTTAAAATCAACAAGTTATATAAGAATGAACCGTATTTACACGTTGTATAAGTTGAGTCGGCGCAAACTAACCCATTTTCTAATTTTGATTGGACCCAAATGCAAATTTCTTATACCAGAAAAACTCATTATTCAATGAATTAAACAAATTATGTTGGTAGGAGTTCAATGTGATGCTTTCCATGCCCAAGAGTTGTTTTCATTGGTAGCTAATCTATATATATATATATAAAAGAAAAGACTTTTGCTGACGTGGCGGCCATTGGTTCCTCCATGAAACTGCCACGTGGCATTATAATTGAAAGATTTTAGTGATTTTGAATTATTTTGATTTTTTAATAAAAAAAAAGAAAAAGATAAAACCCTAAAAGAGATTGAGTTATTTTAGGAAAAAAAAATTAAAAACAAATTTAAATTTTTCTCTCTCATACTTCCTCCCATAATTTTTAAACGTTAATATCTTTTATATACGAGATTTTTTAAAGAAAAAAATTACACCAGATTAACGAACGTTTTATTATCTTTCCAACGAGTACCATAGTGCTATATAAAAAACGGAGAAAAAAAACAACTATTTTTTGTGGAGTTTCGTTCATACAGGAAACAAAAAAAACACAAAGTGTTCAGGTTATTCATTAATCATGTTTTTTCTTTTAAACCAGCTTCTTATCTACGATGTTGAAATTCAGCCCAATCGTCATGCTATCATTGGAATTTTACTCTTCTAAAGATGGATAGGTATACTTCATCAAGAGAAGCTACGAGAAAGAATCGTGCAACACTGCAACACATAGTGTCACCTTATAGCAAGATTAATTTTTTTTATTTAATTACAAGAGTAATAATTACTATTAGTATTAGTATTATTAATATGATTTAATATTATTAAATCATATTAATTTTTTTTCCTCTCTTGTGTACATATCTATATCTATATATATATATAAAAGAAAAGACTTTTGCTGACGTGGCGTGCAATGGAGGCCTCAACCTTGTGTCACGTGGCATCATAATGGAGAGTTTTTGGTGTTTTTGAATTGTTTCCTTTTTAATTAAATTGAGTTATTTTAGGAAAAAAGAATTTAAAAATAAATTTAAAATTTTCTCTCTCATATTTCCTCCCATAACTTTTAAACGTTTATATCTTTTATATACGGGATTTTTTAAAGAAAAAAATTACACCAAATTAACGAGCGTTTTATTATCTTTCCAACGAGTACCATAGTGTTATATAAAAAAACGGAGAAAAAATCGACTATTTTTTGTGGGGTTTCGTTCATACAGGAAAAAAACACACAAAGTGTTCATGTTATCACGTAAAATTAGATTTTGTGGGGAATATGAGTTATTACTGATTAGAATACTATGAACATGCAATGATTGGAAGATTTTGTGGTTAGTTAACTTGAGCAATTTGCAATAGGTTATCACGTAAAATTAGATTTATCAACCCCGGGACCCTCCCGGGGTAATCAGCTAGTATTAACATATAGCAAGGTGGCCTTTGTACACAGAATCTAGCCTTTCAAGTAAAGCCTATTTTTTTTTTCTTTAACAATATTAAATCAGTGACATTGTGTTCACTTGGAATTATATTTTCCTTGGTCAAGGGCATAAGGAATATTCGGAATAAAATGCAAAATATCCTTTTTCTTCTTACCTAAAATATTCTAAAAACCATTTCTCTTGATTCCTTTGAAAAACTCACACTTTCTCTAAGGATATTTATTCTCGGATATCAATCGAGTCAATTTAGGTCCTTGCAATAATTCGTAAGATAAACAAAATGAATGCACCAAAGCAGGTAATTTTGGTTGCATGTCAAACCGGGCTCGGTTTTGTTGGGTTGAATTGTAAATTTGTAACCACTTAGATCATTTCATCCAGGTGTATACGAGCCAAGCCGCTAGCCTGCTAATGAACTATTCAAGGTTGGCTCGCTAAAAGAATGAGAGTCCAAGCTAGAGCCTAAAATAAGCTCGTTTAATAAACGAGCCTGAGCTCAAGCTTCACTTATCGAACCCGAGTAAGCTCATGAGCCCGAATTCACGGACATATATTTAAACATATTTGTTATTATAAATAAAACTACAATGAAATAAACTAAATAATTTAAGTTCTGTTATATAAAAACTATAATAACTATAAATACACAAAGAGATACAAATATAAATAATGAATAAACGAGCTGATATAGTCTGTGTTTGTGATTAACAAGTAATGGACAAACACTAAGCTAGTTCTAAAGATCAAAGGACTGAATCTTGAAGAAAATAGCTATAGAAATTACAAAGAGAAGAAGATAGGTTTTTAGGCGGGAAAGTTGGTTTATTATCATAACTGTTTTTTAACAATACAGCTGTTGACTTATATAGTCAAACTTTACAATTGACAAATGACTTTTCTACCCTTTAACCAACTAACATTCTAACTACTTTTCCCGCTCATTTTATTCACATCAATACCCTCCCCTGAAGAAGATACTTGTCCCCAAGGATCAAATTCTGGAAATTTCTCTGTAATCACACTTGCATTCTCCCAAACAGCATCCTCAGGCTCAGTTCCAGACCACTGTACCAGCCACTACACACACACAGCATTGTTCTTCTTGATCACTCTTTTATCCAAAACATACTTAGGCACTTTAATCTCTTGAGCTTCCACAGGCAATACTGACTGTCTCACTGGGTCAGGTCCATAAAACTTTTTAAGTAAAGAAACATGCACAGTAGGATGAATGCTGCACCCCACAGGCAAGTCTAATGTGTAGGCTACATTACCCACCCTTGCCAAAACCTTATAAGGCCCATAGTACTTGGCTGCAAGCTTCTGATTCGACCTTTGCTGAACTGAAACTTGTCTATAAGGCTTCAACTTTAAAAACACCCAATCACCAACTGCAAACTGGCGATCACTTCTTCTTTTATCGGCCATCTGTTTCATTTTGTTCTGGGCTGCTGCCAAGTTTTCTTTCAACAAAGCAATCACCTGTTCTCTGGCAGTAAGGCTTCTATCAACCAGTTCTACTGAACTCTCCCCTGGTAGATAAGGTAAGTGTAATGGTGGAGGCTGACCATACACAATTTCAAAAGGGGTGGACTTGATGGCTGACTGATAACTGGTATTGTACCAGTATTCAGCTAATGGTAACCATCTCATCCAATCAGCAGGCTTCTCAAAGCACATACTCCTTAGATAGCTTTCCAGACACCTATTGAAGACTTCAGTCTGCCCATCAGACTGAGGATGGTAAGAACTGGACATACACTGCTCAATGCCTTGTAAAATCATAAACTCTTTCCAGAAAGTACTGATGAACACCTTGTCTCTATCAGATACTATGGTCTTTGGACTGCCATGCAACCTATAAACATGATCAAGAAACAGTTGTGCCACTTCCACTGCAGTGTATGGATGTGATAAGGCAATAAAGTGAGCAGCCTTACTTAATCTATCCACAACCACCCAAATCACAGTTTTACCCCTAGACATAGGCAAACCTTCCACAAAATCCATTGAAATATCCTCCCACACCCCTTGAGGAATGGGCAAAGGCTGTAATAAACCAGGAGATGCAGCTGTATCATACTTGCATTGTTGACAAACAGGACAACCTTGAACATAAGACTTCACACTATTCTTCATTTTGGACCAGTAAAACAATCTACTTAGCCTTTTCAAAGTAGCTTGCACCCCTGAATGACCCCCTTGAGCAGAATCATGTACCCACTGTAAGACTTTCAACTTCAAAGAAGGAACATTGCCAATTACCAATTTGCCCTTTCTTCTTAATTCACCATTTTGCCAAGTATAATTCTTATGACTTGCAGGATTGGACTACAACTCTTGAATCAACTTCCTGACTTCCATATCCTCTTCCCAAGACTGCTTTACATCATCCAGCAAACTTGTATGAGCAGTCTGTAACAGCTCACCATGAGTTACCCTAGAGAGGGCATCTGCCACTGAATTTTCAGACCCCTTTTTATAATGGATTTCATACTGCAAACCCATGAGCTTAGACAGCCATTTTTGTTGAAAAGGAGTGGCTACCTTGTTTTCCAACAAATGTTTCAGACTTTGTTGATCAGTTCGAATTATAAAGGGTCTGTTTATCAAGTATGGTTGCCACTTCTGAACTGCATGAATAATTGCTAACAGTTCCCTTTCATAAGTAGACAAGGCTAAGTTTCTGGGAGACAAAGCCTTACTGATAAAAGCAATTGGGTGCCCTTTTTGCATTAAGACTGCCCCAATCCCATACCCTGAAGCATCTGTTTCAATGATGAAGGGCTCATTGAAATCAGGCAATGCTAACACAGGAGGACTCATCATAGCAGCCTTCAACTGATTGAAAGCCAGTGTAGCTTCATCAGTCCAAACAAAGGCATCTTTCTTTGTTAACTGAGTCAAGGGGCTAGCAATACTACCATAGTTTTTTCACAAACCTCCTATAGTAGCCAGTTAAACCTAAAAATCCCCTTAAATCTTTACAATTCTTTGGTATTGGCCACTTTTGAATAGCTTCTACCTTAGTGGGATCAGTAGCTACCCCTTTTACTGATATTAAATGACCCAAATATTCAATCTCATCAGCCCCAAAAACACACTTAGACTTCTTTGCCACCAACTTGTTTTCCCTTAACAACTGTAGAACTAACTTTAAGTGTTGTAGATGAGTATTCCATGAGGGACTATAGACAAGAATATCATCAAAAAAAACTAAAACAAACTTCCTCAAGTGTGGTCTAAACACCTGATTCATCAACCCTTGAAAGGTTGATGGAGCATTGGTCAACCCAAAGGGCATGACCATAAACTCATAGTGACCATTATGTGTTTTGAATGCTGTTTTCCCTATATCATCAGGGTGCATTCGAATCTGATAATAACCAGATTTCAAGTCTAGTTTAGAAAAGAATTGTGTACCATGAAGTTCATCCATCAATTCTTCCACCAATGGAATTGGAAATCTGTCAGGAATGGTAGCCTGATTCAGTTTCCTGTAATCTATGCACATCCTCCAGTTGCCATCCTTCTTTTTGACTAGAACCACAGGAGAAGCAAACGAACTATTACTCTGCCTGATCACTCCTTGTTCCAACAATTCAGCAGTCATCTGTTCAATAACATCCTTCTGCAACAAAGGATACCTGTAAGGCCTCAAATTAATACCCTGAGTTCCCTCTTGTAAAGGAATCCTGTGATCAAAAGGACCTCTAGAAGGAGGAAGAGACTTAAGATCACAAAATACATCATGAAATTCTTCCAATAAAGACTGCAGGCCTTCTAACTGACCACCAACAGTTTCAGACTTAAGCTCTTTCAAAACAACAGAAGTAGGAGTCTCAGTCCCTTCAATGTTAGACAACTGAATCATAGATAATTCAGCAGCTTGCATTGATAGTTTCTGAACACCACTTTTGCCCATATTAGCCAATTTCTTTCCCAAACTACCCCTGAGAACCACTTTTTGCCCCTGATACTTAAATTCCATAACTCTTTCCTGGAAATTCATTTGGATGGTTCCCAAGTTGGAAAACCATTGAACTCCCAATACCAAATCACACCCCCCCCCTAGTGGCATCACATACACATCAGTCACAAACTCAATACCTTGCATTTTCCACCTGAAATTCAAAATCATCTTATCACAAACTTCCTTTTTACCATTAGCCACTTTTACCAACATAGGTGTTTTTGTAGTCACTATAATACATCCCAGCCTCTGAGCTAACAAGAAATCCACAAAATTATGTGAACTTCCTGTGTCCATCAGAATCTGCAGTCTGTATCTACCATAGTGACCTGTTATCCTCAAGGTCTGATAACTATTACTACCTTCTACTGCATTGAGTGAAATTTGGGCTAATTCCATCTCAAGGTCTTCTTCCTGAACCTCTTCTTCATCATCACTCAACTCCATCTCTATATGGAACAACTGTGGCCTTTTACCTCTGCAGTTATGACCCCTTACATATTTCTCATCACAAAAATAACATAAACCCTTTGCTTTCTTTTCCTCAAATTCTTCTGTAGTAAAGGTTTTCTTAGCCACATTAGGTTTAGTAGGGTTATTGGTTACTTGTTTTGGAGTTGGTAAAATACCCCTTTGAGTATTGTTAAAAACTGGTTTAGTATTCCATTTAGTTTTCTTACATTTTTTACTTGCTTCAGTCAGTTTAACCAAACTGTAAGCCTGTTGAACAGTTTGAGGTTGAAACATCCTGACATGCAACTGGATTTCCTCATCTAAACCAGCCAAGAAACAGCTCAAGGCATAGTCAGGTGGTAAATCCAACTTGCTCACTATAGCATCAAACTCATCATGATAGTCTTTAGCACTCGAAGTTTGTTTCAAATTTTTCAAATCGAACATAGGATCATCAAACAAATTACCAAATCTTACCTCCAAGGCACTCTTTAATTCTTCCCAAGTAGGCATAATATTGTTTCTTTGCTTGATCAGGGTTTGATACCATTGCAAGGCTCTTCCCTCAAAATGAATTGTTGCCAAACGAACTCTTATCTCATCAGTGACATTATCCAACTGAAAAAACTGCTCTGTCTTATACAACCAAGCTGATAACTCATCACCATTAAACCTTGGGAAATCGATCTTTGTTAATCTTGCAGAGTAATTGTAACCAGAATTAGCATCATCTGAACTAGAAGGTCGTTGAGTTCTTGTACGAGTTGCTTGATCTTTAAGAGAATTGGACAAATCTTTAAACATTTCCTTCATTGCTATCAACGACATACTCTGCTCCTTCCTGATCTCATTGATTGACGTTTCTTGATTCTTCCTGGCTTCATCAATGGTTTGCATACACATCTTCAATTGTTGCTGAATCTGTGTAACCTCATTGTCACTGTAATCACTGGATCTTTCATCATCTTGTGTTGCATTAGCGTTCTTATTGGCGTCAGATCGCTTCGTCATGGTAGTACCGGTTTAAAGGAATTTGAAGTGAGATATTATTATTATATCAAGAAATGTAGGTGTAGTGTAAGTGATACTATTATTATTATTATGAAGGTTAAATGTGAGATCGGTAATGGAGGTCGTTAATGGCAGAATCGTAACAAAAATCACTGAAATTGAGTGTGCCGAGGAAGACACAGCTCTGATACCAATGATATAGTCTGTGTTTGTGATTAACAAGTAATGGACAAACACTAAGCTAGTTCTAAAGATCAAAGGACTGAATCTTGAAGAAAATAACTATAGAAATTACAAAGAGAAGAAGATAGGTTTTTAGGCCGGAAAGTTGGTTTATTATCATAACTGTTTTTTAACAATACAGCTGTTGACTTATATAGTCAAACTTTAAATTGACAAATGACTTTTCTACCCTTTAACCAACTAACATTCTAACTACTTTTCCCGCTCATTTTATTCACATCACGAGCCAAGCCCAAACTCTCATATACTAAATGAGCAAAGCCCTAAGCTTAGGCTCAACTCATGTCATTTGCAACTCTATACTGTCAACATAAGCTAAAAAGGCTACAGCATAAATAAAGGCTAAAGAAATTATAAAACTAAACCTTGTGATATTAAAAAATGGTAGCATTTGATTCAACAAATGATTAATAAAAAAATCACTCTTCATCAGAATAATTAAACTTTATGGAATGCGATTGTTGGTCAATCAGACCTCCCCTGTAACTTCCCCGCTTCTTCTTTGTCTTCTCATGCCGAAAATCCCTGCAGATCAAACAAGAAGTTTTAAACTCCGACCCAATCCATTTATCCTCCGTCAGTAAGAAAACCATCATCTGCTATGAAAGAATCCAATTGGATGGTTCAGATTTAAGGAGCGCTGTTAACCCATTTACTTATAAACGGGTCGATTTGGGTCATCTCTTTTTTTCAATGAGGCAGATGGGTGTAAAAAAGATAAGTTCAAAGGAAACAGGTCAAAGCAGTCAAACTCAAAACTTGCAATTTTAATATATAACACCTCCAGAATCGCTTATTCATAAAATTATATAATTTTTAACAAAAACAGTCCCTTCAAGGTAATTTCAACTCTGGAATAATAAATTCCCTCAACTTGTAAAACACACATGAAAATTCACCAAAGTTATATGTGCATATTAAAGGTGTTTCAGGTTAATCCAGTTGACCCGGCCTGTTTGTCAACACTAGTTAAAATGCTCAGGCTAGGTTTGGGTCCAACTGAGGGGTTCAACAGTCTGCATATCTTAATCCATTTAGTTTAGAAATTATCTATAACTGTACACTGTTCATGGAAGTTCAAAAACTTATAGTATATATGATGATAATGTTTTTTCATGTTCTTATCGTACTTTGACTATTTTAATACCACATTCTCCCTTTAAATACATTCAGTATAGAGCACTGTGAATTTAGATGAACTGTTTCTCTACAGGACTACAACTCCTGCTTAACTGATTTTCCTATGTTTACAACAACAACCAGTAGAAACAAAATAAAGACAGAACAGGTCATTTTAAATTCAGGTTGCGCAGAGACCATTAACAACTTTCCCTTTTTTATTCTACAAATAATTATTGTACTAATTATGATTATAATAATCATATTTTTAGTAATAGTAAACGGAATTTATTAATAAAAGGATATAAGTGATTTAGGGGCTGTTTGGCAACCTTTGCGCCATTAAGGGCTAAGCTAGTAAGAGGCATGACTGCGTAAGAGACCTGACTGCATAAGAGACTCTGAACCAGCAAGTGATGAACCAGTAAGAGTACGCTGATGTGGTGGTCGAGGAAGTGGTGGGGGGTCGAGGAGGTGGTCAGTGAACGGCCGGGTAAGGCCGTCATGAACACTAGTGAATGGACAAAGGGGTAAAATTTTCATTCAACATCCTTTTGAAACTTAATGGGTAAGAAGCTTGTTGCCTGATTCAAAGGTGCTCTTTTGGTAAATCAAACACACTTAATACTGACTAAATCCGGGGTAGCCTCTTAATATAGAATCATTAAGAGGCTACAAAACAGCCACTTAAAGCATTTTAAAAAACTTTGGGTGATATTCGCCTATGTTAACTCATTTCCATTATAGATAAGCTTTTAAACTTTACCCTTTTGACCAATTAGAGATCTAAGGCATCCAAATTGACCCATTTTTAGGTAAATGGGTTAAAATTATCACCTATTACTAACAACATTTTTAGGGATCATTATGTCAGACCATGGTTGACCAAATTACACAATTTTCAGGACAACATGTCCAATTTTTATAACATTTTGAAATAGGAACTAGAGCTTCAAAGAATTAATCATACCTCCCTCGCACTTGACCTAGAACTTCCTGTGCTTTAGCACCATAACCGATCTCTGCGCCACCCTGCAATATGCAAAATTAAGATCGTTGGTGGTCGATAAAAGTCTTAATTCATCTATAAGCATATTAACTGATAGAAGTTCATAACAGAAAAAATATTACCTTTGCCCAGTACGAATTATCTTGCAATTTATCGTGAGCGAATTCAACTTCATCAATTTTCACTCTTTGAAATGCATTGACTGTCTTTGGCTGCACAAACACCAATCTCTATAACACGTTTTTATGCATATTAACTTATTAAACCAAAAATATCAAAAAGTGGCGATTTTGATTAATCTTCTTATTGGGCCTACTAAAAATAGGTTTAATCTCTAATGGGTCAAACTGCTATACTAAAAACTAGCTTAGAAAGAAATGGGCCATAAGGGTCCGTCAAACAGGTCGAAAGTCATCAAAAGGGTACTTTAAATGTATAAAGCATTGTATTAGAGAGCATATGCTAGTATAAAATTAATACAATTTCTGTAAATATTTACACACTAATAACTCATATATATATTTAATAAAAACATTTGCAGCATGTGTTTGGGGTCGGCTAAATTTGACCCAGAGTATTTCAAATTTTGGCCCCATAACAAAACAAATTAACCCAACCCATTCGACTCGCCCATTTCAGCTCCACAAAAAAAAAAAAAAGATGATTGATGAAAAATAATGCAAGTACCTCCGTTGTAACACTACGTTGTTTTTTCTTGGATCTTAATCCATCTATTTCTAGTTTGCCATTTGTCTCTCCATCAAACTGTTTATTAGATGTTTCTTGAGCATTGATTTCTTCCTTTCTGCTCTTTTTTTCTTTGAAAGTTTCAGACTTTTGGCCCTTAGAATCTTCACTAATTGTTATCTCAGTAGATACATTTTCATTTTCATCAGAAAATGATCGTTTTCTTTTCTTGGAACTATTTTTTTCAGTTTTAGTCACATCTGGCTGAATGGTTACAATTTCATCGGTGCTTGATTTCTTTTTCTTCTTTTTCTCTTTTTGTGCAACTTCGGTTACTAAGTCATCTTCATTAGTAGTAGACTGCTCTAGTTTAACTTTTTCAATATTCTTTTTCTTCTTGTGCTTATTTTTCTTGGTTAAATCATCTACTTCCAATCCATTTACTGTGTCTTCAGTTGATGAAACCAAATCATGCTTGGTTTTCTTCTTTTTTGGTTGTGTTTCTATTTCATTGACTGTAATATATTTTGATATTTGACCCAAATTCTTACTAGATTCCTTTGTCTCTTTACCATTGAGTTCTGACTGATCTTTAATAGCACAATCGTCACTCTCAACAATAACCTTTTTCTTCTTTTTCTTGCGGGTTGTTTCTTCATTGGCAGGGCATACTTTCTCTTTTTCTGTAGCCTCGCCATTTCCTAACACTAAAATATCAAATAAATGATTTAGAAGCAATGTAATATAAGCAAAACTTGTAAGTGGGCCAGGTGCAGGATGGGTGGGTTGGGTTATGGGTCCAAACAGATAGTTTCAGGTTAAAATGGGTCAGGTTGGGCCGACACTCAAGCACCGTTTTAGAAAGAAGAAAGAGATATATAACTAATGCAATACTTAATATTGCAAATATTACAAACGTAATGTAGACCTTCGAATAAAACAATTTGGGAGGTTCACGGTTGTTTAGTCAAGTTTGACTGAATTACCTGGTTTCTTGCTAGTGTTCTTATTACCGTCAGCATTGCTGCATATCATACAAATCAGAAGCTCCAATAAGATGAGAATTTGGTCAAGACAAAACAGTAAGTCAAAAAAGAAAGTGGGTGGGTTTTAAGGGTAAAACTAAAAAAAGATTGCTATAAAGCGGGCAGAATGGCCTGAAAACAGGCAAAAATATTCTCACGTATTTGCAATTTCCTAAATTGCTCTTTTCAAAAGATTGGATCATTATTTTAATAATAGAATATGCATTCATATCTAGTATGTTAATTGTATACAAAATGTTAAGAAAAGTCCGGATGCACAAATTTAGGCACCAATATATGTTAAAACATACAAGAACTTCTAAATAATAAAAGATTATCTTAAAGCCTTTTAACATCATGTGGAATTTGAAAACCTTATAGTTGCATATTTTAATAGACTATCAACTAAAAACCAAATAGAAAGAAAAAATAAATAAATAAATATTGGCCTCGCAAGCATTATTTTAGGCTTTAGTTATGTAATGCAAGCAATTTGGAGCCTATGTGTTTTTTTGACATACAGATCACAAAATGGCAATGCTCAAATTACATTTCACATGATAAAAACATGTAGGTGACAATTTCAAGTTTCAACTTTCAACCAATGTATTAATAATAAATAGGTTGATTCCGCTAATGTTTGATGTATTTCAGCTCATAGGTAAAATTAAAAGAATTGGGTGAGAGTACTCCGAAAGTGCATTTTTAGTGCATACAACCTCCCGAGTACCATTATTCAATAAACTAGACTATTATTTTTAAAAAAAGTGTCCGAGACATGAGGCAGGCAGTCTGGAAAATGCTTCAAAAGTCATGAAGTGCATTGATCACCTGAAGTGGCATGAGGCGGTAAATTTTGTGTAAATTAGAAAGAAAGAGAGCATTGTTCTTTATAAAATGACTGTTACGATTAACCATATAAGTTCACACCGTCTTCATATCACATATGTGTTCTATACTTGTATCTTTTCTCCTACAGAGTTCACACTCCTTACATTCAAATCACATAAAATTTTGTTGGATACTTGAATTAGTATATATAAAATTTTGTTCTCACTGTAGAATTATGTTTTCATTTGCTGTTGGATTACTGTTGTAATCAGCACTTGATAAACTGTTTGTAAGGTCTGATTATTTTATTTGATAAGCATAAAACTTCATGTATAAATGTATAATTAACTTATAACTTATAAGTATATAAAGAACTTCATTATTATCATAATACAGTTATTATAAATTTGTAATCATATTAAAACCAAATTATTTATCTAAAGTTAAAAAATACTTTAGTATAAAAAGCGTTCCCGACTTGCTAATCAACCAAACTGACCTCTTTCGATCCGCACCAAAAATAACCATTTTAACCCGTTACCTAACCCTACCGACCCACCTGATTTTGCCAACCCTAGATAAAGGTGCAAGTGTTTAACTTTTTAAGATCAAGTCATTACTATAACTGCGTATTTTAACCATAATTGCACGGTGCTAAATTTGCTTTTTGTCGTCTTACCAGACATTATGTTTGCTGAAGATGTCCTCCAAATGAAGCGAAGAAGCCTTCCAGGCATCAGTCTATAGAAAAGAAAGCAAGATAAAAAAAAGTTCCATTGTTAATTTTAATCATGTTACAGAACGTATAAAGCAACAAGGAGTTAAAGAGTTGGTAAGTTTATACAACTTTCATCAAATGTAAAAAAAAAACATCAACTTTACAACAGCGAAGCCTGTTAAGACTCTTGTTTATAATAGCCAACATAAGATTAGAGATTTTAATATTTGCTTACTCCAATTTAGCTAAATGTAAGGTCCAGAATAATCATTACAGCATGAGTTTACATTAGCAATTTCAAGTTTTCAACCCATTGTCCCATTTACTTATGATTGGGTCGGTTTGAGTCATGAAATATCTCTAACATATTAAACAAACAAAATAAAAGATATTAGCTTTAAAGAAACAGGTCTACGAAAAAAAAATGTTTCCAACGATACTAGTGACAAAGGTCTACCTTCAAATTTGGTTTGTTAATATCAGTGATAACATAAGTTTTCACTAGGGAAGTGGCATTTTCGACCCGTTTGCCATGAACAGGTCAATCTGGGTTATGTTTTATCTCTAACGGGTCAAAGTAACAAAATAAAAAATACTAGCTTCAAAGAAACAGGTCTAGTATCAAATGTTTCTAAATTCTAACAGTATGTGACAAAGTTCTGCCTTCAAATTTTGCTTGTCAGTATTCAATACAGGAACTTCTGGATTAGTCATCACAGCATAAGTTTTCATTCTAGAGGTGGCGCTTTTGACCCGTTTACTTATGAATGAGTCATCTGGATTATGCTTTACCTCTAATGGGTAAAACAAGTAAAATAAAAATAGTAGCTCTAAAAGAACATGCCAGCCATAAAATAAATATATTTGACAGTATCAGTGATGAAAGTCTGCCTCCAAAGTCCGGTGTTCATCAATGCTCAATACAGGTACTTCTCATAAGGAAAGCAACGTTCAGATTGACCCAAATCACCAAAGAACTTTTATAACTAACTAGTGCCATATTTGATTATTCTGAATAACTGATCATACATACTATAGATGGCAAACCTGACCTAAAGACAAAAACATGGGTTTGTTTGGACTTTTACATTTAGGCCATGGGTTATATATAAGAAGTTGATCAGTCTAATGGGCAAAATTAAAACAAAGAATGGATCATAAG
Organism: Ambrosia artemisiifolia; assembly: GCA_032199755.1. Taxonomy (NCBI): domain Eukaryota; kingdom Viridiplantae; phylum Streptophyta; class Magnoliopsida; order Asterales; family Asteraceae; genus Ambrosia; species Ambrosia artemisiifolia. The sequence continues at coordinate 13,613,308 of CM063514.1, forward strand.
GAGGAACAGAACGGGTCAGGATGGGTCCATATCGTCCTTTCCATCTCCATCTCCGGCAAAATCACTAGTCCTCTTCCACTCTTCCTCACATATGGTAGTCTTCCTCCCAGCACATTAGTTATTTAGTTTCTACCATTGCAAACAATCTTCGATCTCCGAATCGAAGCGAATCGAGAACCAGGTAACTTTCTAATTGAATTACTAAACATATGCAACTTGGTTTCCGTAAAAAATTATCTATACCCACAAGTACCTATTTTGCCTGCAATTTTAATCCTTTGTTTTCGGTTTCTATGGCTAGTTTTATCTTTTTCTAATTTGTTGCAGATGCACAGTATAAGTTGTTTTACTTAAAATATGTTTTGCGTAAGTAAATCCTATACTTTATGAAGTATTTATGTTCGATCTCAGCTATATTTTTGCAGGAATTATGCCATAAATTTCAAAATAAGTGTGCTAATAAATCAATGTTGTACATGATAAACACCTTGTTTGACTTCAACAACCATTTAGGGTTGGATTAGTTAACATATCAAAATGGATTAGTTAGGCACCCATACCCATCTTGACCCGGTAACCAACCCAATCCAAAATGACATTTCTGATAGTTAAGACTTAAGAGTAAACATATTTGTAGTCTTTGTATGTTGGCCGGTTTTGACAAAAAATTTAAGCTAGACCGCCGAAGCAATAACTACGTTTTAGAAATATACACACAGAACTGGCCGGTTTTTACGGTTTTAGAAAAAAACAAAAAATAATACAAATACTTTTATTATATTTTTTTCAAATCGACCGACTTTCTTCAGGTTTACACAGTACAGTCAGTTTTGTATTCAAGATGTCAATTAGTACTTGCGTCTATAGTCTTCAAACTCTTTATCAACAATATTTGCATCTCTATCCTGCTTACTCATCGTACGCATATCTTGCAATACATCAAACACGTTTTAACAAACGTGCAACAAGCTATGCCACTAACCCATAGTTGTCAATAGCGAATAGCGGATGATAACGACAAGCTACCGATATGCTACGTAGCGACAGTGATGAAATAGTGGGCGCTATTTCGTGTTTAGCGATACATTAGAAGAAAATTTTAGAGATATTTTATATGTATATTTTACCGGAAAAATTATAAAAAAAAAATACAAAAAGTCTCGCTATTTCCGGTTGTTTGTCGCTATCAACCATATAGTGATACATGAGCGCAACGCTACGCCATTCGCTGTGGCGGGCACTACGGTCGATATTATACAACTATGCACCAACACAGCCCTCCTTGAATAGCAAAACGAAATCTTTTTAAAAAAAATCTTTTTAAAAACTACATTCAAATAGATCTTGGGGCAATAACATTACTATGAATGACCTGTTGGACTCAGGTAACTAACTCGACAGCCTCCGGCGCAAGGAACACTCCCATCCCATCAATAATATATTCATACAGAACACCCCTAACTTTTAGCATTAATCACTTTAATATAAAAAGTAATCCAAACACCCCCATCTATATAATATATATTTATAACATACGTATAAACATATGCAAAGTAACAGATACACAGAAACGATATTAAAAAAAAAAGAACCTGAATTTGAGCTTCTAAGTGAAAACGTTTAAGGGTTTTAGAAAACCCATTACGATGAAGGTAATCAAGTATCAGTTCGTGAAGATTAATATTATGTTTCATTTCATGAGTAATTTTGTTGCTAGTTTCGTTCATTGAAGCAGACGTTGGTGGTGGTGGATTAATATTAATATTATGGTGAGCAAGGAGGACTTGACGAGGCTTGAAGGCAAGAAGAGAATTAAAAGATGATGTATTTGAGTGTATGTTTTTAGGGTTTTTGGTGTTCTGATGATGAAGCATGCCGGAGATGGTCCGGTGAGGAGGGGTTTTAGAGGGCGTTTAGGTTAGGGTTTCTGATTTGCATATTGCAATGGACCCCTAGGAGAAAATGTAAACAAGATTTTGTTTCCAAACCGGTCCGTGACGACCGGCCGTGACTATTACAAACACCGCCATGGGTGCACCGTGATGGCCCAAAACATCACAGCTCTTGATGACCACCGCGGGCGTGATTTGTTGAATTATAGTTGTTGATTGTTGCCAACGGTTACAAGACCGTTGATTTTTAAAAAAAAATCAATTTTTATCACTTTATATATACCTTTGATTTCAACCAAATATAATCACATTTACAAATCATAAACATCTATAATACACAAGCATTTGAATAGGGATGAGCTCATGATGGTATCGGTACCGTACCGATACCTATCCCGAAAATACCGAACCCAAAAAATACCAAAACCCAATACCGATCCCGAACTTAATAGTTCGGTATCGTTACCAATACCGATCGGGTTCGGTATTTTCGGTATTATAATACTGAAACTAAATATATTTATGGGCCTGTTGGGCCTGAATCTGTACACCGTTGGGCTTGAATATGTACAATGTTGGGCCGGAAGGCTTGAATAAACTGTTGTATCAGTACACTACTAGACTTTTATGAACCAAAATAATAAGCAGCACATGCTAGAGTTTTATGATCAACCCATTTTATGAGCAGAGTAACCTAATGAAAACTCTTGATGAAAAACTACAAACTAATGGTCTGCCTATACAAGTGTACAGCAGCCATTTTATGCAAATGAACATGTACAAAACAACAAAAGTATGATTTGGTGAACTAACATGGATGGATGCAGGCAATACATACTGTGGTTTGCAAAAGTATGATTTGTGTTTGTGACGACCGAGAAAATTTTTCTTTTTATCGTTTCATTCTCGTTGACTTTGGGAAATTTTCGGGACGAAAATTCTTTTACGTGGGGATGATGTGACACCCGACAAACTCCGGTTAGTAGCTTTTGAAAATCCGGTAAGTCTACCTTACCTAATCGCCTATGCTGAAGGTGATTAGGAGCCTAATCGCCTATAAGGTAGGCAATTGGGAGCCTAATCGCCTATAGGGTAGGCGATTGGGGGCCTAATCGCCTATACTGAAAGTGACTACGATCCTAATCACTAGTTAGATCCTGAAATGCATGTGGTTTAAGCCTAATCGCCTATAAGGTACTAGAATAGGCCTAATCGCCTATAGCTATAGGCGATTAGAGCCTAAATGCCTTCAATGTAGGCGATTACCCCTCCTAATTGCTAGTTGACTTTTCCTAATTGCTAGTTGACTTTTCCTAATTGCTAGTTGACTTTTCCTAATCACATGTACTGCTGCTATAAGTGTATTTTGACATTCCGAGACCTGATTTGACACCTAGGAACATGCTAGAAACCCCGTAACATGCCTAGTAACATGGTAACACGTGCTCGGACTTATTTATGCGTTATTCGAACAATATGCTACACTTGGTGAACTCTTACACGTGTTAAATGTTGTTTGCATATATTGTATGATACATTGTATGAGGTTAACACGTGGGGTGTCGGGTCACCAATGGGATGTCGAGTCTTGTCCGGTGTGGTCGGTTAAACAGTCAACACGTTTTCAAATCAACTTGGTTATGGTCTGGACATACAGGGACTAGTTAACCTACGGGTTATTAGTCTAAGTACTTATATCTGTCATATGTTAGGTCGCCACTATACGAGATTAACATAACTTACTGGTTTTAAGCACTTACAAGTAACGCAACCTAAGGTGAGTTCACGGCCCCTCTTTTATACATTTTTCTCTCGGGGAGAAACATGCCACACGATTTAACAAACTCAACGTTTATGTCATAAACATGTAACTCTTTTGGAAACGCAACACTCGTTATAAACACGTAACTCCTTTGAAATGCAACTCTTATAAACACGCAACTCTTTCGAAACGCAACACCTTTGATACGTAACACTTTTGATTACTACACGATGAAACACGGAAGTCCCTGGGGGAAACCATAAACATGTGGGTGAACATAACGGGGGAAATATGGATAGATCTATTGGGCCTGACAAACCCCACCCGTCGGCTTGGAGCCGGGCGGGTGCATATTGTCTCTATACTTTAGCGACACTAGCATCACAAACACGGGCAGCAACGCAAGAAACGCTTGTCAGTAATGGTTTCAGCATCACAGTCATGGTAGTAGTAAGAAACGCTTATTAGTTCATTTAACGCATCTCATGACATGGTATTTTGTGATCAAACTCTCAACGCATGGAAACTAATTGTAAACTTAAACATGTGAACTCACCAGCATTATATGTTGACGTCTTTTTGTCATGATTTCTCAGGCCTCTAAGGTAGCAGCATCTCAGTGCTTAGGCGCACGCGTCTGCACGGCGTCTAGTCTAGGTTTTCATGGTTTTTGTTTGTTGAACAAACTTGGATACTTTTGGGTTTCATTTTGTAAAACGATGCTTCCGCTGTTTTGTCAAATGGTTTAAACCTGTGTTTTGAACTTATATATGTATATTTTAATAAAAACATTGGCAACATGTGTTTGGGGTCTGCTAAATTTGACCCAGAGTATTTCAAATTTTGGCCCCATAACAAAACAAATTAACCCAACCCATTCGACTCGCCCATTTCAGCTCCACAAAAAAAAAAAAAAAAAAAGATGATTGATGAAAGATAATGCAAGTACCTCCGTTGTAGCACTACGTTGTTTTTTCTTGGATCTTAATCCATCTATTTCTAGTTTCCCATTTGTCTCTCCATCAAACTGTTTATTAGATGTGTCTTGAGCATTGATTTCTTCCTTTCTGCTCTTTTTTTCTTTGGAAGTTTCAGACTTTTGGCCCTTAGAATCTTCACTAATTGTTATCTCAGTAGATACATTTTCATTTTCATCAGAAAATGATCGTTTTCTTTTCTTGGAACTATTTTTTTCAGTTTTAGTCACATCTGGCTGAATGGTTACAATTTCATCGGTGCTTGATTTCCTTTTCTTCTTTTTCTCTTTTTGTGCAACTTCGGTTACTAAGTCATCTTCATTAGTCGTAGACTGCTCTAGTTTAACTTTTTCAATATTCTTTTTCTTCATGTGCTTATTTTTCTTGGTTAAATCATCTACTTTCAATCCATTTACTGCGTCTTCAGTTGATGAAACCAAATCATGCTTGGTTTTCTTCTTTTTTGGTTGTGTTTCCATTTCATTGACTGTGATATCTTTTGATATTTGACCCAAATTCTTACTAGATTCCTTTGTCTCTTTACCAGTGAGTTCTGACTGATCTTTAATAGCACAATCGTCACTCTCAACAATAACCTTTTTCTTCTTTTTCTTGCGGGTTGTTTCTTCATTGGCAGGGCATACTTTCTCTTTTTCTGTAGCCTCGCCATTTCCTAACACTAAAATATCAAATAAATGATTTAGAAGCAATGTAATATAAGCAAAACTTGTAAGTGGGCCAGGTGCAGGATGGGTGGGTTGGGTTATGGGTCCAAACAGATAGTTTCAGGTTAAAACGGGTCAGGTTGGGCCGATACTGAAGCACCGTTTTAGAAAGAAGAAAGATACATATAACTGATACAATACAAGTTAATATTGCAGACCCAGTAGTATTACAAACATAATGTAGACCTTCGAATAAAACAATTTGGGAGGTTCACGGTTGTTTAGTCAAGTTTGACTGAATTACCTGGTTTCTTGCTAGTGTTCTTATTACCGTCAGCATTGCTGCATATCATACAAATCAGAAGCTCCAATGAGATGAGAATTTGGTCAAGACAAAACAATAAGTCAAAAAAGAAAGTGGGTTTTAAGGGTAAAACTAAATTTTTTTTGTTAAAATGTGGGCAGAATGGCTGGAAAGCAGGCAAAAATATTCTCATGTATTTGCAATTTCCTAAATTGCTCTTTTCAAAAGATTGGATCATTATTTTAATAATAGAATATGCATTCATATCTAGCATGTTAATTGTATACAAAATGTTAAGAAAAGTCCGGACGCACAAGTTTTGGCACCAATATATGTTAAAACATACAAGAACTTCTAAATAATAAAAGAATATCTTTAAAGCCTTTTAACATCACGTGGAATTTGAAAACCTAATAGTTGCATATTTTAATAGACTATCAACTCAGAACCAAATAAATAGGAAGAAAAAATAAATAAATAAATAAATAATGGCCTCACAATCATTATTTTAGGCTTTAGTTATGTAATGCAAACAATTTGGAGCCTATGTGTTTTTTTTTACTTACAGATCACAAAATGGCAATACTCCAAGCCTCCAACTACATTTCACATGATAAAAACATGCAGGTGACAATTTCAACCAATATATTAATTAATAGGTTTATTCCGCTAATGTTTAATGTATTTCAGTTCATAGGTAAAATTAAAAGAATTGGGTGAAAGTACTCCGAAAGTGCATTTTTAGTGCATACAACCTCCCGAGTGCCATTATTCGATAAACTAGACTATTATTGTGATATTGTCTTGGTTTAAAAAAAAGTGTCCGAGACGTGAGGCGGCAGTTTGGAAAATGCTTCAAAAGTCATGAAGTGCATTGATCACCTGAAGTGGCATGAGGCGGGCAATTTTGTGTAAATTAGAAAGAAAGAGAGCATTGTTCTTTATAAAATGACTGTTACGGTTAACCATATAAGTTCACACCGTCTTCACATCGCATATGTGTTCTATACTTGTATCTTTTCTCCTACAGAGTTCACACTCCTACTTACATTCAAATCACATAATCTCCTATGACCTATCACAGATTCACAAATATGCTCCTCACCAAACCATCTTTTATTTCCTCTAGTTTTCTTTATCTTCTTTAATTTAAAACTTGTAAGTTTGTTTCTGTTACCTACATAGTCACATGATAATCAAGGAAACTGTTGTGAAGTAAAGCTTTAGAAAGTTGATAAATGATTTGATCTTTTGATTAATGTATTAATTTGTATTTTTATAAGCAATTCCCTTGTTGGCTTAGCTATTTGATCTTCCGTAGTTCATGTAGTCATTATATTTTCTCATGTTAGATTAACATTTGATCTTTATTAGCAGTTCCCGAGAATGCAATTGCTGTTTTGACAAGCACAAAACTTCGATATAACACCCCTATTCACTTATTATATTGATGTTGGATACTTGGATCAGTATATATAAATTTTGTTTTCACTGTTGAATTATGTTTTCATTTGCTGTTGGATAAACTGTTTGTAAGGTCTAATTTTTTGATTTGATAAGCACAAAACTTCATGTATAATTAACTTACAAGTATATACAGAACTTCATTATTATAATACATTTATTATAATCGTATTAAAACCCAATAATTTATTAAAAGTTTAAAAATACTTTAGTAAAAAAAAGTGCTAATCAACCAAACTTGACCTCTTTCGAACCGCACCAAAAATAACCATCTTAACCCATTACCTAACCCTACCGACCCACCTGATTTTGCCAACTCTAGAGTCTAGATAAAGGTGCAAGTGTTTAACTTTTTAAGATCAAGTCATAACTATAACTGCATATTTTAACCATAATTGCAGGGTGCTAAATTTGCCTTTTATCGTCTTACCAGACATAATGTTTGCTGAAGATGTCCTCCAAATGAAGCGAAGAAGCCTTCCAGGCATCAGTCTATAGAAAAGAAAGCAAGATCAAAAAAAAAAGTTCCATTGTTAATTTTAATCATGTTACAGAACGGATAAAGCAACAAGGAGTTAAAGAGTTGGTAAGTTTATACAACTTTCATCAAATCTAAAAAAAAAACATCAACTTTACAACAGCGAAGCCTGTTAAGACTGTTGTTTATAATAGCCAACATAAGATTAGAGATTTTAAGATTTGTTTACTCTAATTTAGCTAAATGTAAGTTCCAGAATAATCATTACAGCATGAGTTTACATTAGAGGTAGCAATTTCAAGTTTTCAACCCATTTACTTATAATTGGGTCGGTTTGAGTCATGTAATATCTCTAACATATTAAACAAACAAACAAAATAAAAGATATTAGCTTTAAAGAAACAGGTCTACGAAAAAATGTTTCCAACGATACTAGTGACAAAGGTCTACCTTCAAATTTGGTTTGTTAATATCAGTGATTAGAACATAAGTTTTCACTAGGGAAGTGGCAATTTCAACCTGTTTGCCCATGAACAGGTCAATCTGGGGTATATTTTATCTCTAACGGGTCAAAGTAACAAAATAAAAAATACTAGCTTTAAAGAAACAGGTCTAGTATCAAATGTTTCTAAATTCTAATAGTATGTGACAAAGTTCTGCGGTTCTGCCTTCAAATTTTGCTTGTCAATATTCAATACAGGCACTTCTGGATTAGTCATCACAGCATAAGTTTTCATTCTAGAGTTGGCGATTTTGACCCATTTACTTATGAATGAGTCAAGTGGATTATGCTTTACCTCTAACGGGTAAAACAAATAAAATAAAAATAGTAGCTTTAAAAGAACATGCCAGTACCAATGATGAAAGTCAGCCTCCAAAGTCGGGTGTTTATCAATGCTCAATACAGGTACTTGTACTTCTCATAAGGGAAGCAACGTTCAGATTGACCCAAATCGCCAAAGAACTTTTATAACTAACTAGTGACATATTTGATCATTTTGATAAACTGATCATACTTACTATAGGTGGCAAACCTGACCTAAAGACAAAAACATGGGTTTGTTTGGACTTTTAATTTTAGGCCATGGGTTATATATAAGAACTTGACCGGTCTAAATGGACAAAATTAAAACAAGGGAAAAGTTGGAACAGGTCAGGATGGATCACATGGAGGAATAGTCGAATAGAACGGGTCAGAATGGGTCCATATTGTCGTTCCTAGTCGTCTTCCACTCTTCCTCACATATGGACTATGGTAGTCTTCCTCCTAGGACATTAGTTACTTAGTTTCTACAATTGCAAACAATCTTCGATCTTCTCCGAATCGAAGCGAATCGCAAACCAGGTAACTCTTCTAATTGAATTACAAAATATCTTAAACTTGGTTTCCGTAAAAAAATTATCTATACCCACAAGTACCTATTTTGTCTGCAATTTTAATCTTTTGTTTTCGATTTCTATGGCTAGTTTTACTTTTTTTCTAATTTGTTGCAGATGCACAGTATAAGTAGTTTTACTTAAAATATGTTTTGAGCAAGTAAATCCTATACTTCAAGAAGTATTTATGGTCAATCTCAGCTATATTTTTGCAGGAATTATGCCATAAATTTCAAAAGAAATGTGCTAGTAAATCAATGTTGTACACGATAAACACCTTGTTTGCCTTCAACTACCATTTAGGGTTGGATTAGTTAACAGATCAAAATGGATTAGTTAGGCCATCCTAACCCATACCCATCTTGACCCGGTAACCAACACAATCCAACCCACCCATTTTGCCACCTCTATTACTGACATTTCTGATTGTTAAAGTAAACATATTTGATTATCATTTCACAACTTAGGGGGTGTTCATGGTCCGGCTCGGCCGGTTTTCACGAAAAATTTAAGCTAGACCGCTGAACCAATAAATACGTTTTAGAAACATACACACAGAACCGGCCGGTTTTTACAGTTTTAGAAGAAAAAAAATAATAATACAACACAAATAATTTTATCATATTTTTTTAAAATGAAAAAAAAAAAGCTGCATAATATATATCCCTAAACTAAAAAAAGTTAATAGTAAATTTGAACAGCTGATTTGGTTACATGGGTTCCAAAATTTCAAATCGACTGACTTTCTTCGGGTTTATACTTTATACAGTACGGTCAGTTTGGTATTCAAGATGCCAATTAGTACTTCTGTCTATATTCGTCAAACTCCTTATCAACAATAATTGCATCTCTATCCTGCTTACTCATCTTACGCGTATCTTGCAATACATCAAACACATTGGCAAACGTGCAACAAGCTACGCTACTATCCCAACCCTTCTTGAATAGTAGAATGTCTATTGAAAAACTCGACAGCCTCTGGCGCAAGTAACACTCCCCCCTTCCCCCCCCCCCCCCCCCCCAACTTTTAGCATTAATCACTTTAAAAAGTAATCGAAACACTCCCATCTATATAATATATCTATACTATATTATAATGCATGACGCAGGGACTTCTTAAAACTTAAGTAATACAAATATAATTGCTTAAGGTACAACACTTAATGCACATGATAAAGATTTTTTAAGGGCAAATATGTCTTTTAGTTAGTTTCTAACAACCTATACTAAAAAATTGCTTGTAGTTACAAAGCCAAGAAGATGTTAGATAAAAGCCTACGTATAATATATTTATAACATACGTATAAACATATGCAAAGTAACAGATACACAGATACAATATTAATAAAAATAAAAAAATAAAAAAAGGAACCTGAATGTGAGCTTCTGAGTGAAAACGTTTAAGGGTTTTAGAAAACCCATTACGATGAAGGTAATCAAGTATCAGTTCTTGAAGATTAATATTATGTTTCATTTCATGAGTAATTTTGTTGCTGTTTTCGTTCATTGAAGCAGACGTTGTTGGTGGATTAATATTAATATTAATATTATGGTGAGCAAGAAGGACTTGACGAGGCTTGAAGGCAAGAAGAGAATTAAAAGATGATGTATTTGAGTGTATGTTTTTAGGGTTTTTGGTGTTCTGATGATGAAGCATGCCGGAGATGGTCCGGTGAGGAGGGGTTTTAGTGTTGTAGGTTAGGGTTTCTGATTTGCATATTGCAATGGACCCCTAGGAGAAAATGTAAACAATACCACAGCCGTGACTATCGCGAACACCGCCTAAGTGCACTCTAACGGCCCAAAACATTACAGCTCGTTATGACCACCGCGGGCGTGATTTGTATATTTATAGCCGTTGGTTACTGCCAACGGTCATAAGACCATTCATTTAAAAAGAAAACATTTTTTACTTCAAACAAATATAACCACATTTACAAATTTTAAACACCTACAATACACACGCATTTGAATAGGGATGAGCTCTCAGCTCAGGACGGTATCGGTATCATACCGATACCGATCCCTATCCCGAAAATACCAAAACCCAATACCGATCCCGAACTCATCAGTTCGGTATCGTTACCAATACCGATCGGGTTCGGCATTTTCGGTATTATAATACCAAAACTAAATATACTTATGGGCCTGCTAGGCCTGAACCTGTACACTGTTGGGCTTGAACGTGTACATTGTTGGGCCGGAAAGCTTTTATAAATAAATTGTTGTATCAGTACACTACTGGACTTTTATGAACCAAAATAATAAGCAGCATATGCTAGACTTTTATAATCAGCTCTTTTTATATGCAAGCTAACCTAATGAAAACTCCTGATGAAAACTACAAACTAATGGTGCTTATACAAGTGTACAGCAGCCATTTTATGCAAATGAACATGTATAAAATAACAAAAGTATGATTTGGTGAACTAAAATGCAGGGGTGTAAATGAGCCGAGCTGAGCCCGAGTCTGACTGGGCTCGAGCTCGGCTCGTCATGGTTTTATGAAGCTCGAGCTCGGCTCACTAGCAAAATCAAAAGCTCGAGCTCGGCTCGGCTCGAGGTGATTTGAGAACAATCTCAAACAAGCTCAAATCTCGGCTCGAGATCGCAAAAGCTCGGCTCGCGAGTGTTATTAAATGGGCCTATGAAATAAGAACTTGGGCTTTGGAGATGTGGGCTATAAATTATAAGAGATATATAAATAACTTATAATTATGTTTGCGCTTGTTTAAGCTCGCGAGCCCAATCGAGCTTTGAATATAGGGCTCGAGCTCGGGCTCGATAACTAAACGAGCCATATTTCAGGTTCGAGCTCGGGCTCGTTAAGGCTCGGCTCGTTCGAGCTTTTTACTGAGCCGATCCCGGGTAACTCTCGAGCCGCTATGTGTCATTTACACCCCTATTAAAATGGATGGATGCAGGCAATACGTACTATGATTTACAAAAGTATGATTTGTTTTTATCTATTTTTAAAAGTCTAAAATTTTGGCATTTGGTATTTTTCGGTATTCTAGTTTTCAGTATTTTTTTCGGTATTACCGATTGAATCCCGTCCCGATACCGAGTAATGTCGAAACCGAAAAACTAAAAATGTGGGTACCGATACCGATCTTGAACACCCTCGATTCAGTATCAGTTCAGTACGAGATCGGTTCTGGACGGGATCAGGATCAGTTTTCGGGACAATATGTTCATCCCTACATTTGAACCCAAAAAAATTATCAAATGGAAAGCCCTTCGTTTCCACTTTACTCGTCTAGATCGTCTGACTCGGTGGGTACTATGTAATACCCCGAACCCTAATGTAATATTACAAATGTGTGAAATATGAAATTTGTATTTCATATATTGTCAAACAGTAACGAGTAAGATGGTTTGGAAAGAAGGGAAAACTCAAACCCGGATACATTAGATCATTCGATATAATGACCAAAGTAGGAACGGTGGCATATAGACTAAAACTACTAGGGAAGCTCGCAGGAATACATGATACATTTCACGTGTGAAACTTAAGAAAATGTCTAGTAGATGAAGCCAAGCAAATTCCATTGGAAGATATGCACATCGACAAAAAGCTCAACTTCATTGAAGAACCCTTACGGATCGAAGACAAAAAGATTAAAAAGTTGCGTAGGGAAGACATTCCATTGCTTAAGGTCAAGTGGAATGCTCATCATGGACCCAATTATACGTGGGAATTTGTTGGGTTCAGTTGAGACCACAGTTACCAGAACAAAGACTTTTTGTAGCTTATTTTGTAGTTTGATAGTTAGAGGACTAGTTATGTAATTCTTTGTTAGTTTATGTGTAAACCCTAGAGTGTGAACTTAAGGGAAGGGCCCTGCAAACTTAATTAAGTTCGCAGGCCCATCAGGTGCTCACTATATAAAGTTCACTCATATGCACACTCTAGGTTAGGGTTTTGGACATCTTTCATTACACAAGAATATTGTAATCCATGGTGCTTTGAAGATCTATTGTTAATGGAATCAAACGTTTTGAGTTTCTTGTGTGTCGGTTTTACTTTGTTCATCTAGTTTCTTTTAGTTTTCATAGATTAATCACTTAAGACACCTAAACAATAGGTGTTTCTAAGTGCTAACAATCTTGTGCACTTGAAGATCTAGTAATTTTGGGACTACAATTTGGTATCAGAGCCTCTGTGCTCTAGATTGTATCTGATTAAGATACCAAAACCCTCAATTTGTTAATATCTCTTTGTATTTTTATAACTTTTCAAGTTTTTATCAAAAAAAAAAAAAAACCATCTTTCTTGCTTCTGATTTCTCGTATTTTGGTGTTTCTAAGGTGTTAAAACGTGTTTATCTCAATTAGGAACATCATTTGAGCATTTCAGATGGATTGAAATAGGCTTGGATGAGTTTCTGGAGTGTTTAATATCATTCAGACGATTCTGCGCACTTATTTGTGCGAACTTAGCTCATAAAACTGAGTACTTGTTTCTTATTTCTGAGTACTTGTTTCAAAAGTTGAGTACTTAGCTCATAAGTTGCATACTTATTTCTTGTTCTGTGCACTTAACTCAAGTATTGATGTGCGCACTTAACTCATAAGCTGTGTACTTATTTCTTGCTGTGTGCACTTAACTCATAAGTTGCATACTTATTTCTTGTTTTGTGTACTTAACTCAAGTCTTCAAAATCGTGTGCACTTGCTTCATCATACTGTGCACTTAACTGCGCACTTATAAGTACACACCTGCGTACTTATAAGTACACTCCTGCGTACTTATAAGTACACACCTGCATACTTAACTGCGCACTTGTCAAAGGGTGCATACTTATCTGGAGACAAGCAATTGAGTGTGTACTTGTTGACATTTACTAGGGTTTCTGCATACTTATCTGGAATTTCTAGTTGGGGTGCGAACTTACTGAAAAGGTGCATTTTCTGAGCACTTGGCTAGGGTTTCTGCGAACTTAAATCTTAAACGAGAGTTTAAGTGTCTGTGTACTTATACTAGTACGCAGGCTGATCAGTCAAAGACTGAGCACTTGTGCTGCTCTGACTTGGCTGAACTGCGAACTTAAGCCAGAGTGTGTACTACAGGGACTGCGCACTTACAGGAGAATCAAGAACTTATCATCTTTGCTTCTTACTGTTTCAGGTGACTAAGGAACTGCGAACTTGCTGCGTACTTAGTGACTGCGAACTTAGTGACTGCGAACTTGTGGACTGTTTGAATTTTTCAAGGACTTTGGACTGTAACTTGCTAATCTAATTAATCAAAACCCTAAAATCAATCTAAAATCAATCTTAAATCATGTCTGGTAACAACTCATTTCAAGTTAACCCCATAACTCAAGCTGAACTTGAAACCGGCACTATAACACGTATTCCCAAGTTGATGGGTGCTGAAGACTATGGTACATGGAAAAACAGAATGAAAGCTTTTTATTTTGTTAACGATCACACCCAATGGAACTCAGTTCAGCTCGGACCTCGCATTCCCACAAGAACCACTGATGCAGGAGAAGTGTTCAACACTGATCCCACTACATACACTGATCTCGACAAACAACTGATGCAGCGAGACCACAAAGCCTATGGTGCTCTCACCATGGCTTTGTCAAACGATGTATACAATATGTTTGAAGAATACGGATCAGCGCACGATCTGTGGTTCGCTCTGAGTGAGTATTATGAAGGAAATGCAGAGATGAGGCAAAACAAGCAGGATATGATTCAAAAGGAATACGACATGTTTGGAAGTATCCGTGGTGAGAGTCTGTCGTCACATATAGACAGGTTCATGAATCTGTTGACTAAGATGAAGAAAGCTGGTATTCCTGTAAACAACCGCAATTCCATCAAGAAGCTGCTCGATTCTCTCCCAAAGGAGTGGAGTGTCCAATGTATGTTGATCAAAAAGGACTACTTGGATGCTCAGTCTACTTTGGCTGATCTTATAAACACTCTGAAATCGTTTGAAATGGACATCACAAAGAGAGAGATGAATCAAACAGTGTCAAAAGTTACTCCAAGGAGCTCTCTAAAGAATCTGGCTTTAATGACTCCAATTGGACAGAAGGCACTGGTGGTTGAAGACTTTGGCTGGGGAAAGGAAGCTGTTGCAGCTAAAGCAGATGTTAACAAAGCATTGATGGTAACGATATGCACCAAATCCGCAAATGGTGTAAACTCTGTGGAAGGATCTTCAGTGGGAGTGCCAAAAGGAGGAATGCAAGAGAGTGCGGGTTTGAAGAGTGTGCTGATTGCTGAGAAGAAGAAAGATCAGACTGGAGAGGAGGCTTTGATAGCTGAGAAGACACCCACTGAGAAAGCAGCTGAAAAGATGGAAAGTGCACCCAAGAAAGCTGAGGAGAAAGATATGGTAAACATTCCTCTTGAAATAAAATCAAAGCTGTGCTCACCTAGGTGCGTTACAGCTGTTGCTTACTGTTTGTCACACAACAAAAGGGTTTTGAGAGAAATGGATGATATCCAAAGAATTAACTCTGAAATGAAAGAAAATGAGTGGGCATATCAGCGAAAGTTGAATGCAACTCTAGCTGAAATGCAGACTCTAAAAGAATTTGTTCTCAAAAAGGATTTTCTAATAAATGACTTAACCTCAAAATTAGAAAAATCTAGAAATGAAACAACTCGTCTTCAAATCATTATTGACAAATGGAATGTAAGCAAACAGGCTCATGCTGATATCGTTGATTGCTCAAGGCAATCATTTGTAAAAGATGGAATTGGGTATAAGGATAAGAATGGAATCGAAAGATCACTATTCTTACCCTTGAGCCGAAGTGAATACATACCCATTCCAACACCTCATCCTAAAAATGATCTTTTTGAAAACAAATGTGATGAATCTGAGTCAAATGCTAACATAAGTAAAAGCGATGCAGATGTGACCCAACAAGGTCGGGTGGAAGATGATGAGAGTTTTGGTGGGCATACAATGGGGTTAGGACATCCAGGTGCCAATTACTCCACAGTGAATTGGTTCATCTGGAACAATGAAAAGTCTAAAAACAATTTGATTTCGGATGACTGTAATACTTTAATTAATATGGATGAATGTAATAGTTTATCTAGGATGGATAACTGTAATAGTTTATCTAGGCCGGATAACTGTATTAACTTGACTTCTAAACTAGATTTAAAGGGTGCTGTGGCCCCTGATGATAGGAAGAATCCTATCAGACGTTCAAATGTTTGTGTTAATGATGTTATGCCTGTTTGTGTTGATCTTAATGCTGCATTCTCTGATGATAAACATACGTATAAACCACCTATGTTTGTACCAGAACTAAAGTTTAACAGGTTTGGGAAATTTCTCACTGAGGAAATCCCAGAGTTTATCCCTTCATCCACAGATGTATCAGGTTCTGAAGAATCACAAAGTGAAACAGGTAACTCAAGTTCTGAAGAATCACTAAGTGATACAGAGAGCAACATCAGCATACCTGACTGCAACACAAATGAAGAATCAAGTAGCAGCAAGGATGAATCATGTTCAAGAGAAAGCTCCTGCTCAAACAAGATCAAGAAAAGAACATCACAATCATCATCATCCAGATCTTCTCCAAAGATCAAGCCTAAACACTCAAAATGCTTTAGATGTGGAAAAGAAGGACATGTGGTCAAAAAGTGTCATTTAAAACCTAAACCACAAAATGATGTCAAAACTCAAAACTCTTTTTCTGATCAGATCAAAAATCTTCAAGAAACAGTAAAAAGTTTTGTTAAAACCACACAATTTTGGAAGAGAAAAGAGTCAATGATGGGTGAAAATCACGATAGATCAAAACTAAAACAAACATGGATTCCCAAAGTTAACTAAATACATGTTTTGATCATCTTTGTATAGTATTATTATTTTCTTGTAATTTTTTTTTCTTTTGAATAAGCTGCATAAATGGTTGATAGCTCTTATGAGATATATGTAGCATGTTGATAGGGGCGCGTCAAGAACCATCAGTGAATCCCCATACAAATCGATCCATGACTGGATCATTGATGTATCTCACCGCCAGCGGACTAGACATCATGTGGGCAGTTGGATGCTGTGCTCGTTTTCAGTCAAATCCCAAGCAATCTCATGAAACTGCAGTCAAAAGAATCTTCCGCTACCTCAAAGGAACACCAAAGCTTGGTTTATGGTATCCTAAGAGTGATAATTTTGATTTAATCGCTTACTCTGATAGTGGTCATGCAGGTTGTAGAATTAATAGAGAATTTGTCTCTGGTGGTTGCAAATTTTTGGGGAATCGGCTTGTATCTTGGCAAAGCAAAATGCAGATAATAGTGTTTATCTCCACTGATGAAGCCGAGTACACTGTTGCGTCCAGTTGTTGATGTCAAGCTTTGTGGATCCAAAATCAGTTGCTGGATTACGGTTTGAATGTCATGAAAACCCCAATCTTCATTGATAATGATGCTTGTCGTGACATCGTGAAGAATCCTATTGACCATTCTAAAACACTACATATTGAGATCAGGATTCACTCTATTCGCGATGCTCACGATAAAGGATACATTCAAGTGTTATCAATTGATACTGCTGATCAAAAGGCAGATATCCTCACAAAGGCTTTTGACGAAACTCGTTTCCTCCAATTGGTCACTTGGCTGGAAATGATAAATTTAAAAAAAAAAAAAAAAAATCCTATTTTCATACAAAACAAGATTTTTGGGGGAGAAAGTATATCTCTATTGCAAAATTAACAAGAAATGATAGGGACTAATCATATTTTGTCAGCATGTGAATAGGATCCAGAGGATGTTGCGGCTTCAAGCAACGACATGTCGGTAGATTCAGCTTGGAATCGAGTAAACTGCTAATAGGTGATTAACAGAATAGATCTACATGGAAAGCTGGATTCCCACTGTGTTTTAGGTCTGCACAAGCTGAGTCCGGTCATACACAGGTTGAGAGATCAAAAGACACAGAAAATTTTGTGCATATGTAATCACAAGACACCTAAGTGTGCAAGCTACCAATGCGGGGCTATTCAAACAAATGAGCAACAAAAGACACGCAATGTTAGTGACGTGCAAACATATAGATAGCTCAAAAAGCAATCAGATGATCATCTTCTCTGCTTATGGGAACATAGACCTGAAGCTCTCATCATCTGATTGACATAATGATCATCTTCTCTGCTTATGGAAACATAGACCTGAAGCTCTCATCATTATATCTTAATAAACCTTGAGGATTGGTAGGCTTACACCTAGCACAAGTGGGGTCCACTAACTTTCCGTCAATATTACCAAAACATGATAAATCTCATCACCAAACGTATGTTGAAAGACGAGAGGCATGGATTTAAGTGGACAAACATACTGACAGTTTTTCTTGGGCTGCAGCGATCCAACGGAAAGTTGAAATGTGATCTGGCAGGTATGGTTAGTATGATCTTGTATGCAAAAGGTGAGAAACAGTTAACCCCTCCTTGTTGTGTTTGTTTTTATTAAAATATAAAAGTTTAGGGGGAGTATTAAAATATGTGTTAGAATGTGAGATGTGTTTATTGCATATAATCCTGATCATCATCCAGTCTGTGATCAAGAACAGTGCAGGGGACTAGATTGTGAGATTCTTCGATCTGGTAGATGTATTCATGTTTTATCTGTTAGAGTTGATGTAGCTGTTTGGGAACACATTCAGAGTTGGAGCCGGTTAGACACTGCTGGAAGAAGGAATGCTATTTCAAAGAGCAGTAGATCATGCTAAAGAAAGGAAGCTGGAGATGCTAGAAATTTTGGAAATGATCGAGGCTGCAGACAAAGAGAAGGAGCTTGGAGACAAAGACAAGGAAATTGCTAACAAAGACAAAGCTGACAATTAAAGAAAAGCAGCCAGAAACTCTGAAGCTCCAGAAGTGATAGTTCCAAAACAACCAGTGCGGGTAAAGCAGGAAGAAGGTGAATCGAGTGATATCTCGGTTTGAAGCTAACAGACGAAGAACTGGTATCTGTGGTCTAGGGGGAGTATTGTTGGGTTCAGTTGAGACCACAGTTACCAGAACAAAGACTTTTTGTAGCTTATTTTGTAGTTTGATAGTTAGAGGACTAGTTATGTAATTCTTTGTTAGTTTATGTGTAAACCCTAGAGTGTGAACTTAAGGGAAGGGCCCTGCGAACTTAATTAAGTTCGCAGGCCCATCAGGTGCTCACTATATAAAGTTCACTCAAATGCACACTCTAGGTTAGGGTTTTGGACATCTTTCATTACACAAGAATATTGTAATCCATGGTGCTTTGAAGATCTATTGTTAATGGAATCAAACGTTTTGAGTTTCTTGTGTGTCGGTTTTACTTTGTTCATCTAGTTTCTTTTAGTTTTCATAGATTAATCACTTAAGACACCTAAACAATAGGTGTTTCTAAGTGCTAACAATCTTGTGCACTTGAAGATCTAGTAATTTTGGGACTACAGAATTAGAAAATGAAATGAAAGAAAAATATCCTCAGTTTTCCAAGTAACGACAAACTTCATGGATGAAATTTTTGTAAGTAGATGAGGATGTAATACACTGAATCCTAATGTAATATTTATAAATGTGTAAAATATGAAATTTTATTTCATATATTGTCAAACAAGTGAGTAACGAGTAAGATGGTTATTTGAAATGTGTGGGATCCGGATACCACTCACTGAACAGTTCATGGACTACTAATATTAAGGGAAAACTCAGAAGCCCCATCAGTATCTACCAACTAGTGGACCGGATAAAACGCAGCTTATGCTTGGCAGGTACCCTTGAAGGGGTTAAGGCAAGAAACCCACATAAGAAATTTTGAAACTACTGATATTGCACTAAAAGATTAGATTTTTTTGAGTTCATTGCAAGTTATGAAGAGCATGTAAGCTTAAAACTCACCAAAACAATAACTTGTCTTTTGTTTTTCTATTTAAGGAACATCAGGGAGTGATTTGAAGTGTTCTTCATGTTGCATTTGTTATTCTACAACAAACCATTTAAATATAACAATGCTCTTTTGTTTTTTGTTGTTGTGGTAATAAAGTTGATACAAAGTGGTTGTTTGGATGTAAACAAGGCATGCTATCTATATAACCCAAGTAGTTATGCAACATACCACCTTGTGAGACTAAATTTCTTTAGAATATTTGGTGTGTTGTGTTTTCTTACCCATATATATATATATATATAACCATCCCATATATCCTGGTTTTCCATATAACCATCCCCTGTATATATATATATATATATATATATATATCAAAGTAAATTGAATTTTGCTTTGGATTAGGTTCAGGGTAATACTATTCTAAAGAAAGTTTAGTTATAAGCTATTTGAGCTTTGAAGAGCAGATGATATGAAATTGAAGTAACATGTGACTTGGGTGAGGCTTATAACTAAAGATTCCATGTATATTTTATTTAGCATATTCTTAACAAGGTTTAAGAAGACTAACTGAATCATGTTCTAACAAGGAAATTTCACGGTCCCTGTTCAGTGAGTTTTAGTGAATATCATGGATCACACTACTACCTACGGTTTTGAAATGTTGTTCAGCAATGCTACTCAGCATCAATCAATAAATAAAAGACTTCTAATAAGGGTATATTTGCCATCAATAGTTCTAGGGGGAGATTGTTGAGTTATATAAGAACTCCTGATGATGAAGGCTAAAAATCAGAGATTCCATTCATCCTTAGTCTGAAAAATAAGGGTTTACGAGTCAATCAAACTACCAACTTCCTCCATGAAGATCCATCAAACGACTTTACAAACTGCTGGATTCTATAACTACTGGACACTAGATTGAAGACTAGAAGACTAAAGAGCTGGGTTGACTAGTCAATCTTTGACTAAAGTCAATAGGTGAATGTTGAAGACCTAAAACTGCTAGAATGAAGAGATGTTGGTCAACATAAGTCAATAATTGTGCCTTGTAAAGTTGTTAGATGTCACCAACTGCTTTCAACTATTTATAAATTAACAAGACACTCTGTACTGAGAACTGAGCTTGGTAGTGCCTGATTGAGATCACTTGAATTGAATAGGTAAAACCTAAGGTACAATTGGGAGTTAGTGAGAGCAACTAGTAAGGGGGAGTCTAAATTGTTCTGTACACAGTTACTTATGAATAACTCTATTATGACTTCATATCATATCAACTTTGTTTCACTTGTTTTGATGTGTGCTGATTAATGTTGATGATACTATGATTTGTTAGATTAATTGTTTAAAACAGAAATCAAGTTTTAAACATAATAACACACACAGTTCTTTCTCAGGATCTAACAAAGTGACATTTTCTTATCATGTTATATAAATAAAAGACTTGAACTAGAGTAAAAAGCTCAAAAAATATATTAAAATTTAGACAAAATTACAGAAAACGCCCTTTACGTTTTTACCCAAAATTGACGGTTTCAGCCTTAATGTTTAAAACTTGCATGATTCAGCCTTTAGCGAAGTTTATGTTGCAGTAGAATCCTTTAACGAAGATTTTGTTTCAGGAAACACCCTTTCTTACTAACCTCACTAGTTTTTCTAGTTCATTTCTCCTCTCGGGACCATTCTTGCCAAATCTGAAATTTCAAACTTTCTTTCCCTCTCCACCCACCTTGCCATGTTCTACAAAGTTAGCCAATTTAATTAACACAGTTTAAAAAACTGTAGTAAAGGTGTAAATTTTTAAACGTAAATAATCCAATTTAATCACAAAAGTACAAAATCTTTAAAACATTTGACCAAAGTGTAAATAACAAAAGTTCAGACTAAGATATGACACTGAATATTCCTTGAAACCCATATGTGATATACCATTAATCAACTGTTATATGCGAATAATTTGAAGTTAGGATAAGAACTTAATTCAGACGAAGAGTTTATTCAATACTGAATCTTGGATGAACTTGATCGATAGTCAAATGAAGACTTTATTACTTTCTTTTGCACGAGATTCATAAGTGTTCATTTTTAATGCGACTACTCCGTTAGACCTTAATTGCATGATTTGAGATTATAAAATAAAAAAAACTACAAATTTTTTAATAATTTTAATTTTTAAAATTTGACAAAACCATTCGCTGGAGTTAGTTGACTGGAGCCGGCAATAATCTCACCGGAAAAACATGTCAAGGTAGGAAGAGAGGGAGGGAAAATTTGAAATTTTCAGATTTGGCAAGAATGGTCCCTAAAGGAGAAATTAACTAGAAAAACTAACAGGGTTAGTGAGAAATGATGTTTCTTGCAACAAAACCTTCGTTAAAGGATGTTCCTGCAACAAAAACATCGTTAAAAGCTGAATCCTGCATGTTTTAAACATTAATGTAACACCCCCAAATTTCGTTTCGCCTAATTACGCCATTAGACATGAATAAGAAATAACAAAAACGGATTTAATAATTAAGTGAATGTTTTTAATCAACAGATAATAATGGGGTGAAACCCATTACAAAGAGACTAATCTAGTTAATGATGACAATCTAACACAAACTTGAGGCTAAACTGAGGGGCTAAACTTGACACTTAAGCAAAGATGAAATAAATGGGGGTTAAAAGTGAAAAGTGTGTGATAACACACACTCTTGATCGTCATCTACACACTAAAAAACACACACTTAATACCCACTTCAATTCAACCCTAAATTCCTGCTAAAATCAAGAGTTCTTGCTAATGCATGATGGAATTCATGGTCATCTAGTGTTCTATTCAACATAAGGTATCTCTAGCCCCTTTTTATCTCATCAAAATCCATGAAGAATGGAAGATGGTGATCTTTGAGTGTACATAAAAACATGATTTCATTGCTTCTATATGTTTCTATGTGTTTACAGACACCAAAGATGTTATAAAACGTGATGAATTGTTACATGT
Source organism: Ambrosia artemisiifolia (assembly GCA_032199755.1). Taxonomy (NCBI): domain Eukaryota; kingdom Viridiplantae; phylum Streptophyta; class Magnoliopsida; order Asterales; family Asteraceae; genus Ambrosia; species Ambrosia artemisiifolia. The sequence continues at coordinate 13,636,067 of CM063514.1, forward strand.
GTTGATTCATATGAAGTTGTGATTGTTTGCTATGTGTAAGTAATGGGTTTTAACCTAATGGATGAATTACACATGAATATAAGGAATTAATGCAATAGGATATGTTAATTTGTCATATTAAAGCTCTATTAGATGATTTGAACCCATAATGAGGTTAAACTATGAAAATGGCGTGGATTAGCAAACTATGAAGGTGTGAGTTTAAGGGTAACAAAACTATGCACATAAGGTGTTTGACAAAAATCTTGAAAGAAAAACTAGCACAAGAACTTGTGAAAATGTGTAGTTGAAACCTGTGTTCAATTCGATCTATGTGGAACCATGTGATGGATGCGCAAAGAGCGAGTAACTAAATATCTATAAATGTGAAAATGGAAGTACTCGCATATAAAACGTGAAATACATATTTAAAAGATAAGTTACACCATATGATGATTGGGTAGCCTAATGCTGATTAGGAAATGGATGTGCATTATATTCGATGATTTTGATATGATAAATGAAGGGACAGTTCCAATTAGAAACTTTTCCCTATTCTAGTGCACATGACTATGCTAATGTTAGTTGACTTTAGAAGTCAAACTGACCCAAGACTAGAATGTGGTTTAATGGTGTGAATAAACTTATGAGATGGGTTAGTTATTGGATATGATGGCTTACTTAATCGATCTTATGAGTATAGTGAAGGTTGACCTTGTCAAGCTAGGTGTAAGCTTGGAAGGAATGGATCAAAAAGCAAAACGGGTCAAGCGAATATGAGCCTAAATTGCAAGGCAACCAGAGTGGATACAAGGTAAGTGTTACTTACACCAATAGACTTTAATTCATGATATAGGTGTTACATATTATCAGATAAGTGTTGTGAATGGGATAAGGCTAGGACCCCAAGTGGTGAAACACATTAAGCGGGTCTAGACAGGTGAAATCAAGTGGAAATAAGTTTAATAACAATAAATGAAGTGATGTGTCACACTAAAGGTGGAACTCACCAAACGGGTCAAATCACGAAGAGTATATAATAACTTATTTTATAACTACTAAAGAGGTGAATAGTATGTACAAAAGAGAGATGCATTAAACGGATTAAAACAAGGTGCCATAATTCGAAACCTTAATAGTATGTACAACACCAAGGTCTAGTGTTGCATTCGTAGTGTTTCATGAAATGGGTCAAATGGTGATGCGTCACCATTTGAATCCCAAAAACATATAATGCGTGTCAAGGAACCTCTTCCACAAGTAAGCATGTTGAGAATGTGGCACACGATGCCAAGGAAATTGTGGAGAGGAATCACCAAGGTATGGGAATGGGGCAAGCGCAATCGGTAAGTCCTTAAATAAATAAATGTGTTAGACAAAGTTATATGAGTACTAAAACCACCCACATGAAGAGAGGGTGCCAATTAGGTAAGTTATTTCTACAACTATGTTTAATGCACGCTAATGCGCTTAGGATTGTCTAAATTAGAGGAAATCTTGAAAATGGTAAAAATGCAAGTCTGTAAGGTCTTAAGAGGTTCCCAAACAAGTCATTGAGTCTAAAACAATGGAATAAGGGGCATTTTGGGAATTTAAAAATCTACTAAAGGTTAAATCTAAGAACCGAATCATCATGAAACGAACCTGGCAATGTTTTTAGTTAAACAAGTGTCCAATGAATTGATAATACGATTTTTATGTCTTTTGTGTGGTAAATTAGTGTCTTGTATAGCCCAAGGCCTTGGGTCGATTTGGCTAAAACCGACATGAACATTTAAAACTAAAAACCTGGTCATAGTGACATAAACCGAATGAGGTTATGAACGGCCTCTTAAACGTGTTTGCAACAACCTAAATACTTGGATATATAGCTTGGAAAAGCTTATAATACAAGCTTAAAGTGTAGGCCATGAAATGGTGAAAAAATGCTAGTTTTGATATAGTTTACACAGGCCTTTGAAACGACCGCATAAGGTTTCCTTGGTATTTCAAAATGGGCGTTTCGGGTGTATCTGGAACTTTTATTATTTAAAGCCTAAACAGAAAAGTGAAACGGCCGCGTAAGACGTCACTGAAAAAATTGAAATGGCCGCATAAGCGGGCAGGGCTGAAATGTTTGTTTTTTTTTCTCGTTAAGCCTGGGATGTTTAGGCAAGTTTAATCGGGTTATTTCTCGATGTTAACCCTAGGTACCAATCTTAAGGAGCATGGGAAGAAGATCAAGCCACTTATGAAGAACCGAACGCGCACAAGATTATTAAAACGCTTCCGCACACTCGATTTTGAGTCTTGAACTATACGAGGTTGCAACTTAATTGGGAAATAGATACATGTAAACGATATAACAGGATTGTAAACTCTTTTGTGTGATGTGAACCTCGTTTTAATTTGGTTGATCCTACAGGACACGACAAAACTTTTTAAGTACACGATTAATCTCTCAAAATTTAGTTAACCCCGGTTTTTAACACAATTGATCCCGTGTTTTAGGGCGTTAAGCCTTGGTAATTTGGGACGGGTCTTACAATTAAGGCTGAAACCTATAATTTTTGGTAAACGTAAAGGACGTTTTCTGTAGTCTTGTCTAAAATTTATATACACTATACATCACCCTCAAGTTTTGGTGCCGTTACCGGGGACACTTAAATTATAGGAAAAGTTCGAGTTGACGGCCTAGTCTTCATTATTATTATTATTTTTTATGAAATAAAAAAAAGCACACACACATATGAATTAAAAATGAGTTTTTATCAAGATTTCTCACATGGCCCTTGCTTTATGATTTTTGGAGGATTGCATTTAGAACCAAAATGTTATATCTTTTTTATTGATGTTTCGGCCTGCATGGAAGAAACCGTTTTTACTATGTTGGAACCGTGAGTTGTTGAAGTTGAACTCATCCTTCAAAGTCTTATAATCTGGAGAAAAGAATACGGGAAATCTATGCCGTAGAAGATGCTACAAGGTAACTCCAGGGATATTAACTAGTCTTAAACAATTTTTACATTATAACACACATTTTGTCGTTTCATACTAAATTTGTCTATCCCAGGAAACTCCTAGAATTTAGTATTCATATATAAGAGAATATTCAAAAAGTGTGACAACATATCAAAACTCAAAATATACCAACATATTGAGGAACTCAAACAGGTTGAGAGGAACCGTGAAAATTTCTACTTTTTGAACTTTTTAATTTTTTTCTCTCTCTAAAGCATAAATATTTTTTATAACTAAGAGATGTAAAAAATTTAAAAAAAAAGATTGTATGTGTTATTTTACACTTATGATTTTGATTTTACATAAGTATATTTTTGACATTGATTTAGGTACGTAATAACTTATGTAAAACAAAAAAACACTAGTGTAAAATCTATAATCTATAACTTATAATAAAAGAATTGAACTTTAATGATGTGGCATTCAATGAAGGCCTCAACCCATCTTTGAATGTGCCACGTGGCATCATGTACAACAAATTACTTTAATATTATGTTCAAACGTATAAGTTTGATGAGCAAGAAACAAAGTCTGATAAAGTAAAATTTATACCAGGTTTTAGATCCCTATGAAAATATTCACTTTTATGCATATGTGCAAGCCCTTTAAGAAGCTGAGTCATCAGATTCCTAATCTCTTCCTCTGTGAAAGGTCTTTGCCTCTCTCTTATTATGTGAAACAAGTTATGTTCCTAAGTGCAACATTGAATCAAATGTATTATTTTAGCTAGCAGCAGAACTATTAAATAGTAATCCATATCTACCAACTATATAAATTACTAAAATACCATGTATTCGAATATGAAGAACAATTCATTATTCTCCCTGACAATCTCCTTCAGCTTTATGATGTTAGGATGATCCAATTTCCGGAGGGCCTGCATCAGGGCCAAAAAAGGGAAAGTTAAATTTATAGGCCATACGCAGTGGCAATCTCATTAGCGCCCCACTCCCCTCATTTGATTGGCTCAACCAAAAAGGAGGTCAGAAACAACTTTTCAGGCGTTAAAAATTTAACGCTACAGGCCAATTTTGCAATATTAGCGCCCCTGGGGGCGCTAAAGCCCTCTTCTTTGTGAGTTTAGCGCTCCACTACAGAGGGTCTAATAAATCTTGTATCGTTTAATTTGATGTCACATAAGAAAGACTAATGAATAGTAACATAAAATACCTTAACTTCATGCAAATTTATACATTCTTCCCAAACATAATACTTCCTCTTCATTTTCTTAACTGCAACCTGTGATACATAAGATAAGTATGATTAAAAAGAGCACATGAACACACTTTAATTACAAAGCAATTTTTTCCTGAAAGAGTTACAGTTCCAGCTGACCTCAACAACATATGAGGGGAGCATGGACCGACATTTGGATTGCCCCTTCAAGACCAAAAAACCACAGGGTGGTGGTGGCGTGGGAGAGTGGCATAGAGGGTTTTTTTAATCAAACAACCAACCACAACCATCCTCCTCACCATCACCTTTTGCCACACGCCACATAGGGGGTGGTTTGGTAGCGTGGAGAAGCTTCACACACCCTTCCACGCTCCCACACCGTATAGTCTAAAAACATGAAATTTAGTAGTGATTTTAAAAATAACTCACTAATAAAATTCGATCATGCTTGGATGAGAGAGACATAGCCAACAGTCTTTACCTCCCCAAGAGCATTTCCATAAACAGTAACACTTTATTACTACCTGGGTACCAGCACTTTGTTAATAGCTACACACCTCATTTGTAATCGGCTTTCAGGAAGACAAATAACGGTTCATCCAGGACTGGAAACGCGACCATGCCAGCTCAGCAGCAGCTTTATTGTCATCATTCATTCCCATACCCTTTCTCCTCTCGATTCCTTCAGGAGACGTATTCATAAATGCATGTGCCACTCCAGGGTACACATGTACCTCGTATGGCTTCCCTGATGCCTTCAGTTTTTCCTCCAGAGCTTTAGCAGCCTAACAATATAACACGAAAACTTAAATCAGGTTTTAAATTAATCATGTGCGTGTTAACTCAGATTATACTTTACCCTGATGCACATTGATTTCACATCTTTGTTAACATGTTCATACCTTAATGTCTGAAAAGCCTTCAAATTGTCGAGTTCTCGAAAATGAGCTTGTATGGGTACTTTAGTGTTGGCGGGGTTTGCAAGATCGGGAGGAGGAACTCCATAAAATGTTATACCAGCATCAATTCTGGGGACTAAAACAGAACTTGCAATGGTAAGAGCACCATCCATGCAATATCCAGTCACACCAACCTATATCAACACATTAACTTCAAGTTAACCAGTTGAAAGAGGAAGTCAACATTGTCGCAAAAGAATGGGCGACAAGAGAAGCAACAATAAGTTCTTCCAAATCTTTTGGCTATTGGTTAACAGAACAACTTAAAATTAGAATTAACTGAAGCCTGAATATCCTTTACAGCACCTGCCCAGTCAAGACCATCCATCAAGTGTTGCGCCTCTGCAACATCAAGACGAACCTTTCCACGGTACAAACTGAAATCATGAAAGGACAAATTTAGCACATATTAAGTTTGGAGCATATCCAATGCTGAATTTCGGATGGTAGCGGACGCTTAGGTCGCGTCCGGAAATCCAAACACCCCATTGGAGGACTTATCCTTTTTATGTACGTTTGTTGGCACCTGAATTCCAAACGCATCCAGATGGAATGGTGGTGTTTGAAAGTGGACATAGCATTGGAGAGATGAGTGTGTTTAAACTATAAACTTCAAACACACTCATTTTCTCTCCAATGCAACTAACTCTACTAACGTGGCGCAACTGTACGCATTTTAAAGAGTATGCATTGGAGATGCTTTTATGATTAATAAAGTTGGCAACGTTTGACATGACCTGCTCACACAACACGGCTCAACACAATGTTAAATGTGTTGGGGTCATAAATGGGTCAACACACGTTAATGACATGAATAAAAACGTATCTAAACAGGTTCAAACACAACGCACCACATTTTGCAAGCCTCAATGTTAAGTGGTTATGTGCTTAAGCTAAGGTAAGTAGATTACTCGGGAATAAGCGCTTTGTATCCCGGTTCAAGCTGAGAAACCATTCTAGTTGATTACCCCGGGAAGCTCCTGGGGTTGAAAATATAGTATGACTTAATAAAAAATAATAAAAGAGGAAAGCATACCAAATGTAAACTCAATCATATTGATCAGCATTCAACCACAGGTAGGGGTGCAAACGAGCCGAGCCGAGCCCGAGCTCGACCAGGCTCGAGCTCGAGCTCGATTAACTTATAAGAGCTCGAGCTCGAGCTCGGCTCGGTTCGAGCTTTGTTTTTAAAGCTCGAGCTCGGCTCGTTAGTAGTTTCTCAAGCTCGAGCTCGGCTCGGGCTCGGCTCGTTTAGTGTTTAGTGTTTATTAGTTGATATATTAAGATAAATAATATATATAATAGGCTCGTTTAGGCTCGATAAATCAAAAGCTCGGCTCGGCTCGGCTCGTTTATTAAACAACTTAAAATGTGGGTAAATAATATAAAATATTAATAAACCTAATATTATATTCGGCTCGATAAGGCTCGACGAGCCTGGCGAGCTTCATATGCCAGGCTCGAGCTCGAGCTCGATAAGTAAACGAGCTTCGTTTTAGGCTCAAGCTCGGCTTGAGCTCGATAAGGATCGGCTCGTTTCGAGCTTTTTACCGAGCCGATCTCGAGTAGCTCGCGAGCTGCTCGGCTCATTTGCACCCCTAACCACAGGTAACTCAGCTTGAAACCGTACCAGTAATCTAACATTCACTAACAACATCAGACAACACCTAAAAAACACCTCATCGTCAACCTCAAAAAAAATTACGCTCTAAACACATACCCAAAAACACCCATGAGACAATACCTTAACCTAACAGTCAAGACACATGAACCCGAACCGGAAAAACAAAAGCCTCTAATAGTAAACACAAACACTGTAACCCAACAATCAATACTAACATTAGTTCAAAACCTAAACACCTTATGACCACAATCTACATCATTCTCAAAAATCACCACCAACCCTATAACATCAATTAATATTAGGGACACACCATATTACCACCGTACATGTCGTCCTAGCATGTGTGTGTACAGATTAACCCAACAATCAACACCTACATTAGTTCACAACCTAAACACCTCATCACCACAATCCACATCGTTCCTACAAATCACCATCGACCCTATAACATTAGTTAACATTAGGCAAAAACCTAAACACCTCATTAACACAATCTTCATTGTTCCAGAAAATCACTATCAACCTTAAAAATCACTAACCACCAGAAACCTTAGAAAGCCATAGAAAACCATTCGATAACCCAAGGTATGAATCCATAAGACTAACCTAAAAGTAAACACCAACATCAAACAACAACCTAAATATCTCACAACCAGTTGCAAACAACAAACCAAAACTGTAATCATCAACACAGATGAACCCTATCAAGATTGAATAATACAAAAGTGACTGATGTGACCACCGACAAAATTATTAAATAAAAAAAATCTAAAAAACATAGTTCATATAATTGTAAATTGGAATAACATTAACAATTCTGGAATAATGTATTGATTTTACAAAAGCATACCATGCAACGATCACAAACACGAACTTGAGGAGCATTTTCTTCAGATGTAACTTCCATTCTTGCACTTGTCACAAAATGTATCTCCACATTTCTGGCAGCGATGCTACATAATTGATAAATAGCAAATCAATTGGATCAATGACAAACATCACAAAATACTTGCAAAACTAATAAAATACCTTTAACGAATTATTACTATAAATTCCACTAACCTTTATGTTAAAAGAACTAAAGTCTGATCCACAACCAGTACACTTTGTAACAGCTTCATCATGTACCTACAACAATATGAAAATTAGCTTCAATGAAAATAAATAACAGTAAGTCAAGGTGGTTTTTGACGTTACACATAAATAATAACTTTCATTCCACACTAACCAAGATCGCTAAAAAAACGGCTAGTGACATCCTTAGCTAGGTGATCGAAAGCTCTAGGCGGCTAGGCACGCTCAAGACGATAAGGGAGAGACATGTTTTAGGCTGGTTGCCTACACACCATCGACTACAAACCATCAAAATCACAAAAAGCACTAAAATTAACTTCATAATTTACCATCAAACTACGCACTTACTCAACTGCATAACAAAATTTGTTGACGATCATCCTCGTGACCATGGTGGTGGACGGCGTCAGGTTGTTTCCGGCGATGTTTTCGGTAAAGAATTACAGCGGTGAAGAATAAAAGCCCCATGATTTTCGGCGACAGGTGGTTGATCGCACGATCAAATTAGGGTTTTTTACTGGGGCAACGGTCGGTAACAAACGAAGGTCTGATTCGGTTTCTGAAATCAATTAGATCAACAAAATCACAATAATCAAACTAACTGTTAATAAATATTAATCAGAAAACCCTAACTGTTAATAACTGTTAATCTATTAACAATCCATCATACCTGAAGATGATGAGACGAAGAGAGAGATGATGATACGACGGATGACAGCGATTGAAGATGATTATAAGAAGACGGCGATTGAGTTTATCAGAGACGGCGATAGAAGATGATAATAGAAGAAGAGAGAGAATGTGGATGAGTGAAAAAGAAACTTAAATGAGATATGGTTCTCTGAAAGCACGATTACTCTTCTTTTTTTTTTTTAATAAAAAAACGAAAACATTAAAAAACATTAAATTCTTTCAATTATTATGCCACGTGGCGGTTTCAGGGAGGGGTTGAAGTTACCATTGAACGCCACGTCAGCAAAAGTCTTTTCTTTTATATATATAGATAGATAGATTTTTATACATCTCTTAACTTTTTTAACAACTAAATTTTTTGTCACACATGATTTGAATCCTTCTCTATTTCAAAAGACAAAACCTTATCAACAACTTACCTTATAAAATACTCGTAAAATCATATAAGGTTTTGAAAAGAAAATTGAAAAAGTTAGAAAACCCGACCGGATAACTAACCCGGGTTGCCAGCTCAGTTTAGGCCTCCTGTCAAGCCTTTATGCTGTGGACTGCCCAAATATCACAATCTTAACCTTTAACCGGAGTAGTCCTTTATCGGCAATCGGCGATCAACGATCCCCACCGTCCAATCACACACACACACTCATCTTGATCGAACAATCAGACGTTATTCGTCTTCGATTTAATAGATTATTAGGGTTTTTTCGGTTTCGAAATTAAATACCGGACTAGTTTGGGAGTTAACGAAGGTTTAAACTGAGAGAAGGTGGAATATTATTATTATTGTAGTTTTTATATGAGGATGTTGGATTTGAAGTCGTAGAAGTATCAGATTGATCGGAGGAGAAACATCATGTGGTTCTCGTTCTGGAGACCTAGAGATCGATTCACGTTAGATGAACTCAGGTAATTACTAACTGTTTGTTTGTTTGTTTTGGTTTTAGATTGAATGTTGTTGTTGTTGTTACGGGTTTATGTAGTTTGATCGGGTTTGGTGATTTGTTTTAGGGCATGAGTAGAACGATTGCTATGATAGACCGAGAATATTATGATGATTGAGAGTATTGTTGGTTAGGGTATGGTGTTTAGGGTTTACATGTTGATAGGGATCTAAAGATTTGGATATGTTATACCTGATGACAGTTAGGGTATCGGCATTGCCGAAAGTACTAAAAATTGCAGTGTAGCTAATTGATATGTAACAACTTGGTTTAGAGAAGTTAGAAGAACTTTAGAGAGAATTTAGAGTCAATTTATAGTATTTCCTTCATATCATTCTTGAAGAAACAAAGTATAGAAACCAACACTGAATTACTGAATCTAAAACCGACACGTTAAGGGTATGGGGTCTGGGGTCTGTGGAGGTGCCGTACGGGCAGTGGAGGACTGGGAACACCTCCGCTCACGTCCCTGGTCCGTTGTAAATGTGGAATCTACCGTGTCGCCCACTCTTCCTTATCTCTTCATTTAATTAGAAAATAAGAAAAAGGGGAAGGGGAACACCATACCCTAGGCTAGTGATGGAGGATGGCGATGGGGATGTAAGAAGATTATGGCGTGATGCTGATGTGGAGGATGGGGATGGGGATGGGGATGGAAAGGAGGGGCATTACTCCGTTAGCCTAACGTAACATGCATAAAATGGAAAACGTAAATGAATTACTAAATAAAACATAATAAGAAAGATGTTAATTGGTTGATCCACATTTCTCATGCATGGCAAGCCATGTTCTCATGATGCTCCTGACGTGTTAGTATGCTCACATACTCATGGCACACATCACAAATGCATCCTTACATAGAGGTAAAAGTATATGACATAATGATGAAGTCGAGATAATCTTAACCCAAACCATAATAATCATCCATGTAGCTCAATCAGATTCTTTTGCTATGCCATTTGGAACAGTTTTATAACTTGAAGCCTAGAAATATTGAGGAATGCTTAACAAAAAACTAGTTAGATTTGGATGGTAGATATTGGTGGCCGAAACAGCAAGGAAATCCAAGCAGTGTAACTGTGTATGAAAATGTGAATGAGAAAAAAGTAGAATAGTGGGGACTAGGGAGAACTGGAGAGAAGTACAAATAGACATCCACCCCTAGTTGGAGTGTTGGTATGCAAATAAGATAACTTTTGTGGAGGTATATATACAAGATTTCACAAGCTTTTGAAGGCACTACTGCTTAGTTTTTTATATGATAATAACGAGCCCCTTTTTAACCACGCCAAGATGTATCTCAGAGTTGAGTATTGGTTCTTATGAACTTAACTAAGGTAAGCTGTATCTAAGTTATTATATTATAGCAAATGTGTGCACCCTGCACCATGCATGTATACTTCTGCATCTGCACAGATTTCAAACATCATCCATGCTTCACAGTTACTTAAGTTTGGATATATGACACTGATAGTTTATTTTGATATGTAGCATCATATGCCTTTTGAATTCTGCAGTAACTACTTAAATGTACTTGTCTTGTTATCTTGCACTTTGGCTTGTAATTTCCAAAAACCAAGGAAGATCAAATGATATAAAATACATTTAATTATTCCATAAGCGATGGTGAAAGTATGATTTTGCTTTGTTTACAAAGCACCAAGCATATATATGGTGTATTGAACTATATTGATCCTTGTACCACTCAACTAATTTGCTTTCTCTGCAGAAATATAATCGACCAGCTGATGAACATTCAAGTTGTTAATGACGTCAACAAGGTAAAAGATCGATATTGATATCATTTACAATGATTTCAGTGGCCTTAAATTTGTTTATGCTGCAATAGGCTTTTGTGATCGAGGCACTGAGATCAATTGCAGAGCTGATGACATATGGTGACCAGCATGACTTAAACTTCTTTGAGTGCGGTTCTTGAGATCCTTAATCTATTTGTACCTTTTGCTATTGTGTTGTATATTCTTGTGCACGTGTTTGTGTACATATTAAACAAGATTTTGTTGTGTATTTAACAGGTTTTTTATGGAGAAACAGGTCATGGGGGAATTTGTACGTATACTAAAGATCAATAAAAGCGTGATTGTTTCAGTTCAGTTGTTGCAAACAATGAGCATTATGATTCAGAACCTAAAAAATGATCACTCAATATGTAAGATGATAATTCTAAATTCTAATCATCTCCAAAGATGAATATCACAAAATCACACAAATGTATATATATAAGTATAGTGTAGCTTTGTTTTTTTTTCTTTCTCCAAATCTGTTTATTTGCTTCTATATTCTAACATTAATATCTTTTGATGAATGTGCAGATTATTTATTCAGTAATGAACATATAAACTTCCTTATAACTTATCCTTTTGACTTCCGGAATGAAGAGCTTTTGTCATACTATATATCCTTCCTCAGGTATATTTCAGGCAGTGTATTGGTTTTCAATAATGAACTTATTCTGATAATTAAGTTCTTCATCTGTTGAGTTTTATCTTATTTAATTTATTTATTTATTTTTATTATCTGAGTGATTTGAATTTGCATCTTTTGAAGAGCAATCAGTGGAAAGTTAAACAAGAATACTATATCTTTGCTGGTTAAGACTGAAAAGGTAAGTTTGTTTCTGTGATTTTACTGTCTTTTAGTAACTACGCATCTGTAAATTTTTGTGTTATTTGTTTGATATGAACAATCACCTTTTTTTCCCACCACTAGATAGAGGAATCAGGCCCCACAGTGCATTCCCTTGCTTAATCTATAATGTAGTGCAATATTGTGAGTCGTAGTTCGTGATGCAAGTCTCTACACATATCTAATGCTTGACAGTTTAATTACACCTGATAATAAGTTGGACCATTAAGGATATTTATATTGCATGTCCACCTAAATACAGGTCTGAAAGCTACAATTTTATTTTTATTATTTTTTGTTTGTTGTGTGTGTGTGTGTGTGGTGTGGTACTCTTCATAAGTCACATTGAAGCTTTATGAAGGTTTATTTGGTTTAGCTTGAATATCCAATTTGCATGGCTGGTGAGTATTGTATATATCTGCATAAAGAGGGGCGATTTAACTATAGATGTATTCAAGGATTTCAAAGTCTAAAAAGTATAAAAGGCTCATGTCCTTTTTCCATATATATCTTTGAATGGTTAACCCACATCCCTCTAAACCCTATTCCTAAATCCTCATCTTTTGTCCACCATGGGACTTGATACCACTGATTCTGAAGTGTCCCACATTATTTTGGATATAAACTTTTTATACGACAGAGCACACAAGTTCATTTTATAATGTTGCGGACTTAATTTTTCACCATAATAGTTGTTTCTTTGACGTCACTATGAAGTTTGAACACTCGTCAGTAAAATAAATGTCAAAATTGAAAATTATATAGTCCTCGTATTAAACATGTAAATTCAATCTGAATATTTTACCAATTCTCTCTCTCTCTCTCTCTCTCTTTCTATCCCTCTCTATCTATATATAGGCGTTTGTGTGTGTATATATTAATATATATCTCTATTGCTGTCTTTCTGTTCCAATATATATTTTCATCTATTGTGTGTATCTAGGAGGAAATAGTGGCTTTTCCACTTTATGTTGAGGCCATTCGTTTTGCTTTTCATGAAGAGGGCATGATTCGTACTGCAGTCCGTGCATTGACGCTAAATATCTATCATGGTTAGTTACTTCTTTTTAATACTATATTAGCTTCCCCAAATTACTCTTGGTGTATTATACGGTGCAATTAATACTCGTGTTTGTTCTTTTGCAGTGGGAGACATATATGTTAATAAATATATCGCCACTACCCCACATGACAATTACTTTTTGAACTTGGTTAAATTTTTTAGAGACCGCTGCATTAGCTTAAATGGATTGGTATCGCCTACCACAGAGTGTGTATCATTTGTCTTAAATTAGTATTAGTTTGTTATTTTTTAATAAGAGTCCTAATATAGTTGCTCAATCCCGTTCCTTCGGACTGATTTGCGCCCAGCAGCTCTTACAGGCCCTATCCTCCTGTCATTTTTTTAATTTAAATATTGAATTTTTTCATATAAAATTTGCACTTTTAAACTGTTCAGTTTTTCTTTCCATGGTTATATTACTTAAAAGTTGTTTTATGTTAAATCAATATATTACATTTAAAATTCATCGTTGACAATTTATTTTTATCCAGATGTCGTACGAGGCATTCAAGTATGCACATTTAAGTTTATGTCATGTGTAAAAGTATTTTAACTTATACCATACGAAAAAAAAAATTACATATATATTATATAAAGAAAAATAAAAATTTACATATATATTATATAAAAAAAAGTTTACTCATGGGGCTTTAGGTACTGGGCTGTTAATACCGGTCCTAGAAATTTGCTTAACTTTGTTAATTGCCTAATTGAAAAAATGTTTGGACTGATTGCAACATTTGGACTTAGCTGGTCTTAAAAGGACCAGGCTTTTTGGCCTGTACACAAGACCTATCTCGGGCTTAGGCCCATTTTGCATTTTGCCATTTTATCTTAGTTTCATTTATCTGAGCATTATATTGGGCGATGACACAGGAGCCAGGGTCCAGAATCAACCTCTAAAATACTCTCTGCAGTGGATGAAATCGAAGACAATCTATACTATTTTAGTGATGTTGTATCTGCTGGTATTCCAGATGTTGGGACATTAATTACAGACAGCATGTTGAAAATTCTCATATTTCCAATGCTTCTTCCCTCGTTAAGAACGGAAGTTTCTGATGTATGCATTTGTTTTCATCATATGTTTTTTATTGTCATGCTACTTCGGCCACTCTATTACAGTTTTGAACCTCTTCAAGAATAGTGCAGGAAACCTCTTTTTTATGTAACTGGACAGTAGAGGAGGATTTTAATAATCATTTACTTATGAATGGGTCGTTTTTGGTTATATTTACTAAAATATTTTGACAATAAGTGTTTTGGGTCAATCCTCCTCCCAACCTGTAAAGATCACCACTTGCACTTGTTACTCACCCTGCCCACTTTTGCACCTTTACCGAAAACTCGATATTATTTACTGACATTAAATCTTGTAATTTCAGGCGAAGAAGTTCAGTTCAGTCACTTCCCTTTATTTGCTGTGTTGCATATTGCGGATCCTTAAGATTAAAGATCTGGCGAATACTGTTGCAGCTGCCCTAATTTGTTCTGTCGAATCATTTTTGCCAAATTTTGAGGCTAAACGCCTCAATGGCTTCAAGGCAGACCATGATGAGGAGAGCCATGTAGACAAGGAGAGCCATGCAGATGATGAGAAGCTAAGTGAAACTCTGGATTCTAGTAGCATGATAATTTCTATTCCGAGTTTATCTACATCATCAAGCGTTCAACATAATTGCCTGCATTCTGCTTCAGTTTTGAGGTATTTAATATTAAACCTTACTTAATGATTCTTGCGGCAACATCCTTTTGATTTTCTGCTCAAAAAACGGGTTTGAGTGGGCACAAATAATTTATGGTACGAGTCGGGTTGACCCCAGACGCATTGTCCAGCTTTTAATTTTCTTTTATAGATGAGGAGTGTGTTGTATATCATTACAATTATAATATAATGTGTTTTTATTGAAGTGGTTTTTAGATATTATGTCTGAAAACTACACGTTGGACCAAGATTTCGACCCATATGACTTGTTACTTTTATAGCATTGTTTTCCTTTTTTTTCTTCTGTTTTTACTTGTTAGAGATAATAAAATAACCCAAATCGGCCATTCATACTTAAATAGGTTGAAATTGCTGCCTTTAGTTTTTATCCTTTGATACCATTGTCTTCTAGGGTCTTATTTTTCTGATGACAGTTTATTTAAATTCTGCATTTGGTACGATAATATTTATGATTAGATAGGCTACTATAGTGTATCCGTGTCATCCTTTATGAATTTCATGGAAATATGTGCTACTTGCTATACTGTTATGCCCGCACTTGTTACATGTGTGGCTTGGATTTGACTTTAAACTGAAATGTTGTCAACAAGTCTACGAACCTCTATATTTATCAAGTTACACCAGAGCGGCAGTGCCTTTATTATGTGTGTCTTTGTTCAAGTTTTGACTCAAATAACATAAAAGTTCGGGGGTGGTACCATTGGGAACTTGTAAATAAGTAACTGTCAACATGTGATTTTAGCTAATTGAGTAAGTACATATGATACCATTAATGATTGTAGTTAAAAAAATGTTATAAGTTCTTCGAATTTTTTCAACTTGAATCAGATTTGTTCACTTTTCATGACCGCTTGGTCTAGTTACCACTACATATGTTGGTGTTTCTTAAATTTGAAACAATGAAGCAGAGAAGGAAACTAGTAATAACTTATTTTTCATGAAAACAATTGGATAATGGACTGTTATTTCAGTAGTTTGGCTGTTGTTTGTAAGTAGTGCATAGCTAACAATGAACATCATTTCTCTCTTTTAACGATTTTACTAATATGTAAAATGTTTATGGAGATCACAAGAATTTGATCTACTTTCTTAACCTTGTATAGGGATGCGTTGATTTCTTACATCACAAGTGGAGATGATATGCAAGTGGTTGGTTCTTTGAGTGTGTTGGCCACATTCTTGCAAACTAAAGGTCGTATGCTATACATATCATCATCTGCTGCTTGATTACATGTATTCTCATCATATTTTTTGAAACTGCAGAGCTTGATGAATCAATGTTAGATGCTCTTGGAATCCTTCCGCAACGTAAACAACATAAGAAACTATTGCTGGTTTGGCCTGCTGATTTTTTACTTTTTCGCATTCTTTTTATTTTGTTTTGTTAGATAGATGATCGACAGATTACTTTGTTTTCCTTTACTGTTTTTGCTTTATAATAGAGGTAGGTTTTTTTAGAAGTACTGATGTAGGAGGTTTTTATGCATTTAATTTACACTTTGGGTGACATGCAGCCTGTTGACCTGTTCCACACATTTGGCATGTTCTCTTCTAAGAGATATTTTTTTATATATAACCTGTTTTACCCACTATGGTCAAAACATAACCAGACTCCCCCGTGTATAGACTAAGATTGCCCCATATACTTAAATGTATATGTTATGGAACTTTTTCTTGCCCCAATCAACACCCATGTAGTAAGTACATAATTACATTAGGTTCAATTGCTCATGTAATCATGTCTTTGTTTAAATCTATTTAGTATATCTCTAGATTTCTTCTTTTGATCATTTCAGACAATTAAATTGATTCAGATCTTATTTACTTCATGTTTGTTTCTCTTTCTGGAATTGGGCATTTAAAACTTTAGATAAAAGGAGCATTATAGACTTGTTTTTTGCTTAGTTGAAACGTAATGCCTTGTATATCTTGTGATTGCAGAAAGCCTTGGTCGGTGAGGACACCGGTGAAGAACAACTTTTTGCTTCAGAAAACTGCACATCGAAGGATGGGGGTGATGGTGAACTCAATATATACTTGCAAAGATTAAAGGTATAACGCGTAATACCCCTCCTTAACCTTCATTGTGAATTTGTGATAATGCTGTTTGTTAAATTTTTTTATAAGAAATGGAGGGTATTCAGATATTTGTATGTTTTTAATTATACACAAGATATAACTGTACTATTGTTGCATAGATGATCTTATATATTAAAAGTGACATCTTTTGCAACCTGGGATCATTTTGACACCTTTGTTGTTGACAGGACCAATATGAAGTGTCGTGTTCATACCAGGAAGTTGCAGAAAGCCCACATGTACATAGACGTCTAGTACTTTTCTATCCCTACTCTTGATATGTTCTGTTAGCATGCTGTCTACTTTTTGCAAGTTTTGTTGCCTGATTTAGCATACTGTTTAATGTTCTCACCGTGCTTATAAGTCATCCATAACAGTTAAAATGAAAAACACTTCCAGTTGTTGTCTGAGCTCTGCGCCTTGCGTCTAGTTGAGGCACGGTGGCCTTGCCTGAGCGCCTAGACACGCACAACCTTGTGTGCCTTTTAATGCTATGAATGTATTAAGGCTTGTAATAGAGGTGGATAATTGGACATGCTGGGTAATGGGTCAAAAATCTGCTCACGACTCGTCGAGTCGTAAGCCTATTATTATACATTTTTATTAAAAACTCAACATGCAATATATGATTAAATAATATTATTGAAAAAGAAGTTTTTAGTCAAGCAATCTAGGAATTTCGTATGCATTTGGGTACACTATGGGCAACTTTCAGCCTGTTCTACCCATTTGACTCGTTTTCGTTTTTGTTTAACTTGATAACTTAGCTCATTTGACCTGCTGGATGTGAAACCTAGTTCAGATCAGTCCAATTTTCATGTAAATGGGTCAAAATTGCCACCTTTAGCAGTTTAGCTCATATCATAACAATGAAACTGGACCCATATCTCTGAATAGTTGAAGGAAATGATTCAAAGGTTATATGCACTTAAAATAGACTTTGGGTGTCTTTCAACCCGTTTAAAACCTTCTATTTAGCTTTTTATTGTTTGTGCCTTTAATTTTAGACGCAACCCAAATGTGTACTTCATAAGCAAATAGGTTGAAATTGCCCTCACTACTAAAATTTATTCTGACAATTTTCATATTCCTTGTTTAAGGTACCTGATGCGTTGATTGGTCTTTTTTGCCGAACAAGCATATCTGCAGATGCTTTATGGGATGGAGGTTGGCTTTTAAGGCAATTGCTTCCATATAGTGAGACCGAGTTCAATGCTCACCATCTTCAATCCCTCAAGGTAACTCCAAAATTTTGTGCTATGGATTGTATTTATAATATCCGTTTGAAATTGTAATTTTGCATTTATTTCGATCAAAAAGTAATATGTCTGAAGAGAATTGGACATAAATCTGAGATCCTGCCTTTATCATTTAACATATGATGATCGAATAGAAGAGTTCTGACTTTTGAATGTCCAATGAGGTTCCTTTTCAGCTAAAAAGGTTAACAAAAATGATTTTTTTGCTGGTGTTGCTTGATTAACGATTATATCATCACAAAGTAATGAAACGATTGTACATGTTTTAAACCAACAATCACAAGTCTTTGATGTGAATTTAATTTGAAAATGACAAGGCTCAAAGTCCAAAGTGGTTAATCAGAAGGAAGAAGTATGGAAATGAATTTTTTATTTTGTTATAAAACAATTGTGTTATCTCAGCTTCATCCCTGTATGGTTAATTTGTTAATAATTGTTTTGTACAAATTAATAAAAGAGTACAACAAATATTTGTCCCAAGTTACACTGAATTCTTGCTTACAGGATTCCTTTACTAAGCGTTGTAACCAACTTGTTGAAGAACAAAGAGGATCTTGGCCCGATCTACTTATACAAGTTCTATGTGATGAGTGGCGAAAATGCAAAAGAGGTACTTGATTTCTGTGAGTAGTATGTTAACTTCTACTTATGATTTTTTTCATGTATCATAAATAACTTCTTTTTATTTGTAGCAATTGAGGCTTCCTCCCCACGAAAAGAACCCAAGTCCATACTCTTCCCAACAAAGAAATCCTCTTCGAGTGGTATGACTTCTAAACTACTCGATCATTTAAATCCATCGTGGCAATTCAACACAGTGGCTTATAAAATGGGTAGATTTGGGTTTTGTTTTTATCCCAAAAGGGTCATATTGAAAATATAGCTAACAGCGGAACATGTTGAAGCTCTCCCAAATTTATATTGTACGCATACGACATCCTAATTTGTTTTTTATAAAAAGTGAGCATAATGTGTTTGCAGCCCACCCTGACCCATTTTGACTTGTGCTAAAATAACCTGTTACCAAACCCGCCAATCTTCCACCTGTCATTTAGAATATTGTTCTCTGTATGGATTTGAAGTACTAAAATGATTTTCTACATGGTTCTCTGATAGACGCTATGCCCGTCGAATCATCTTTTGCTGCTGGTGAAACGATGTATGAGCGTGTTAAGGTTTTCCCCTAATCCAATCCTTACTGCTATCTATATTATATATATAATCCAGTGACTGATAACGTGAAATTTTGTTCTTTTTATTAAAACTAGGTGTTCGTGCTTCTTCATCAGCTCCAAGTTTTCTCAGCCGGTAGATCTTTACCAGATCAACCTCCTATTCTACCTCCAGCTGCTTTCCCTGAAATTTCCCGAGCAAAATCTGCTGGTCTGAATACTATTGGTCCAAAACTGAGCACTGAATTACATCTTGGTTAGTCTTTGCTCATCTAGTTATTAACAGTTGCATACTTAATCCGTGTACCTATTAATCAATTGATATGGGTTATAATCTATCTAGAGTGGGTCAAATAGGTAATATTATAAATTTAGCTAAAATGGGAACGGGTCAAATTGGTTGAAAGTTTCTAAAAGTGTATTCAAATTTCAAATGCATACGACCTCTCAAATCGCATTATTAAAGTATTATACTCAAGGTTGCAGAAATCGGCCTAGGCGGCCGCCTAGGCGGCGCCTAGGCGCTGGGCGGTGGGAAATGTAGGAATTTTGAGGTAGGCGCTGACCTAGGCTTAGTCGGGATGTAGGCGGAGCCTAGGCGGTGGTATTTTTTAATTTTTTTTTTATTTTTTTATTAAATTTTTAAGTATTTCTAGGTATTTCTTAGTATTATGTGTATATATCTAAGTATTATGTGTATATATCTTAACATATTTTCAAAAAACACCTAAATTTGTGTATATATATATAAAATACGTATAAAATACCAAAACGCCTAATTCCGCCTAATTTTCGCCTAGTCCCGACTAGTCCCTAGGCTGGACCTCACCGCCTGCCTAGCGCCTAGCGCCTTTTGCAACCTTGATTATACTATGATCGTGATCACATTTAGAACATCAGTTATGATAATAATGAAAATTATCCAAAGTGCTTCTCATGGAGGTGTGTGCCTCCGTTGCAGCCTTGCGTCTACCTAGGCCTGAATACCTAGTTATGGGCTTTTCTGCAATTTTGACTGTTATGATCTGACCTGTTGTGAAACAAATACAACCAAAAGTGACCCGTTTTCATATAAATGGGTCGAAGTTAAATGTATGTATATGCCTAAATATCAAACTTTTTGTTTTAAATTTCAGTTGATGCAGTGCCATGTAGAATTGCTTTCGAGAGGGGAAAGGAACGTCACTTTAGCTTTTTGGCAGTTTCCATGGGGATTTCCGGATGGATACTCCTTGTAGAGGAATGGCCTCAGAAACCTAATTATGGAACTGTCCGTGTCATTGCGCCTTTGGCTGGATGTAATGTAAGTGTAAATAATATTTTTTGTTATTATTTTTTTTATTTTACTTTTCAATTCATTTAATGTGGTTGCCAGCTTTCTGTAACGATCTTCTGAGGGGATTAAAAGTATTTGACCTTTTTTTTCTTTCCATTTTTATTACAGCCAAAAATAGACGAAAGACATTCAAGATGGTTACACCTTCGAATCCGTCCATCTAATTTACCCTTAACCGAAACCGCCAAAAACGCTGCCAACCTTAAACTGAGATCAAAATCATTGGTGGATGGGAGATGGACCCTTGCATTTAAAGATGAAGCCTCTTGCAGATTGGCTTTGACCATGGTTCAGGAAGAAATCGACTTGCAATGCAAGGAAGTAGAGAGAAGGCTTAAACCTTTATTATCCGCAGAAATTTGAACTCCAAAGTATTCGGGTACGACCCATAAGCCTTCTGATCATACAAATAATGCTGTGCGTGTGTGCATTCTAACATCCAGCCACCTGTCTGTAAATCTCCATAAGACATCGGCGAAGATACATAGGAATATATATAAATATAGATGACATCATATTGTTATATTGTATTTTTGCCTATTTAGGTCGGCCATGGTTTTCTAATGTTTGTTGAATACCCATAGGCGTATTTGATTGTTGTTGCTTGTGCAAGAACAATGTAAATTGTAATCGCAATCTGGTTTACAGTGCAATATGCTTGGCTTCAGTGTGCTTATGTTCAAGATTAAGTATCTGATAGCTTGTGAATTGACTTTCTAATATGGTGTGTTTGAATCTTTCTTGACATGCTCGTGTCAAACCGCGTCAGGCCCATAGTTATCGATAGCGAATAGCGGTAAATAGCGACGGACTACCGATATGCTACGTAGCGATAGCGACGCTCGTAGCGCCCGCTATTTTGTAAATAGCGGTTAGGTATTAAAATATTTAAAAATATTTTTATGTACAAATTTACAAGTATAAGGACCAAATGTTTATATACACAAACTAATTTTATACTTTAAATGTAAAATTTAGAAGTTTTAGGCACTATATGTATACAAATGAAAGATAGAGGGGTTAAATGTAAAAATAGTTAAAGGTTTTAACACTTCCTGCAACACTTCTTGGTTGAAACCCTAATTTTATAGGGAGCCGTCATCTTCTTCCCACAAACCCTAATTTTATTTTCTGTTTTCTCCATGGCTGAAACCCTTCCTCGCTGTCATACACATCCAACGCTGCAATACAGGTACGTCTCACGTCTGTTCTGCCCTAATTTTTCTTGAACACGTATATGAGGTCGCTATTTGGTCAATATCGAGTCGTTATACACCTTGTAGCGCCCACCTACCGATTCGCTACGCTAAACGCGATATCGGGCGCTACAATCGCTATTGACAACTATGGTCAGGCCTACAGGTGAGTTAATTTAAGCTCTCATAAGAGCACGTTCATTTGATGGTCTGATCAACCTTTCCTGATGTTGGGTCTCATCAAACCGACCCAGTAGCACACAAGGCATCTACTATGTGTGGACGGGGCAACCGCCCACACAAGAAAAATATACTATTATACATGCGTGAAAATTCCGAGCGTTCCCCATGAAGTTATGCAATGTCCCATCCTCTAAAGGAAGAAGTCAAGGCATATACATCTATATTTTTTCTAGCGGTCGTCGAGAATTTACTTACAAACTGGCATTTGAAATGAAGAAGACAAGAGAAGAAGATAGAAAGAAATAATTAAAGTAACAAGGTTTTAAGCTAAAATGATTCCTGTACCTCTCAATAGATCCATCAAAAGTAAAACTATTTTTTTAGTTTTCTGTTTAAAAAAATCACATCAAAACAAAGGGTTAAATCTAGGGGTGTTCAGAAAATCAAATCGCATATGGTAATTGATTCACACTTGAAATTGTTTACACCCCTACAGAGTACACATAAGAAACCAAGCGATTTACCACATCTATAATAAGTACTTCATATGTACACCTCTAGGGTTAGGTTCCGTTGAGAACTAGTAAGAACATGTAATTCTATTTAAACTTTTTCTTTGCTAAAATATCTTATACATTTATCTCATTGTTATGGAAAATAAAAAAAATATGCTTAAGAAATTACATCTTTTATAAAACAAAATACATGTGTAATTGTGACGGATGTTTTTTTCAAGTCAATTTTCTTACACCGGTGTAAAGTCATTGTAATGTTTTTTCATTTTTTGCATATTTCTTAGTTAGTCAATTATACATGTTTTGATAAAAAAATGTTAAAAATCGCTTGAGAGGTCATAGTATCATTCGAGGGAGTTCTCATTTGATCCGAATCCTACCCTTCTAAACATTTTACACTTATAAATACTTAACCAAATACCTAATATACGAAACTTACCTATTTTAATTTATTTAATTACATGAAATAAAAATAGAGTTAATTACATAGTTGGTCTATGTGGTTTCTTTAAAGTTTCAAGTTTAAGTACTAATAGTTTCAAGTAACGGGTTAGGGTACTAAGGTTTGTTTTTGTAACAATGTTGGGTACTAAGACTAACGATCATTAATTTTTCTGTTAACTTTAGGTAAAGTGACAAAATTGACTTTTTACAAAGTAGAGGGGTCATTTATGTAAAACTCTTAGTACCTAAACTTGAAACTTTAAAGAAACCACAGGGACTAACCACGTAACTAACTCATAAAAGTAATATTTTTACATTTTATTTGTATTTAAATTTAAAATTTTAAAATTATTTTTCACTAATACAAAAATTAAAATTATTTTATATAAAAACAGGGGCTAACATTTTGTATTAGTGAAAAATAATTTTAATTTTTTCCTATATTATTTTCATTTAAAACAGAATTTCTAAATTATTATTTTCAATAAAAAAAAAAATGAACGTGAACAACACAATAAAAGGAAATAATGGCTGCATGGAATGAGGTCATGAAGATAGTTGTAGACTTGGTCAAGACACGTATCAATTTGTGTCTTTGATCAATTGGTGCTCCACTAGTCCACTTCGTCCACATCCCTTGGAGAAATCTCGCTTTGCTTCCACGTTAGCTTTGCTCCACACGTATCAACCTCCTTTTGTTCTTCACTTAGACATGTATCAACCTCCTTTTGACCATGTCTTTCATCATATAGAAGTACCACTCGAATAGGTTAAGATACTTGATGCATATTAGTTTGAGATCGCTTGCATCTTCCAAAACGCGACCAAGCTTTATTGTAATCAATTCCAAAACGCGATCGCTTGCATCTTCCAAAACGCGACCAAGCTTTGTTGTAATTAGGTTTTGTATAAAAGAATAACATATCCATTAAAAATAACAAACATGCGTAACACATATACAGAACAGGTCCTAAGCTCGAATCCCCTATGGGACAGAACCTGTTTCTTTCTTTTTTTTTTCTTTTTTTATGTTATTCATCCTTTTATTTAACAACTATTATAAATCTGTTAAAATTATTAAAAATAGTAAACTTGGTCGAAATTTTTTATAAAAATTATCCTAGTTTCATAAGACCCTAAAGTATTTTTATAAATTTATTATCCCGAAAAATAAATATTTTTTATTTTTAATATATTTATTTAATTTAAATCATAATTATTTAAAATTTTTTTTTGTATTAGTGAAAAAATAATTTTGAATTTTGTATTAGTGAAAAATAATTTTAAATTTTTAAATTTAAATACAAATAAAATGTAAATATATTACTTTTATGAGTTAATTACGTAATTAGTCCCTAAGGATTCTTTAAAGTTTCAAGTTTAGGTACTAAGAGTTTTACATAAATGACCCATCTACTTTGTAAAAAGTCAATTTCATCACTTTACCTAAACTTAACAGAAAAATTAACTATCGTTAGTCTTAGTACCCAACATTGTTACAAAAACAAACCTTAGTACCCTAACCCATTACTTGAAACTATTAGTAACTAAACTTAAAACTTTAAAGAAACCATAGGGACTAACCACGTAATTAACTCAAGATTTCAGATCGAGGTTAAAGTAGAGATGTAAATAAAACTAGTTTGGAAATTCAAATATGTTTATAACCCTACACCACTTATCAAACCGCCTTTCGATATCTTGTAACTAGTTTAACCAAGGGACGAGTATTTCGGTATTAAATACCGAAAATACTGATACTGAACCGATCCCAATACCGATACCAATTCATTTTCAATACCAATTTGGTACAAAGTTTTGGCAAAAATTGATATTAGTATTTTCAGTTCGGTAGCATATTTTACCTTAAAATACCGACACTGAACCGATGTCATACTGTACCGTATATTTTCGGTATCGTTACCAAGTATGGCAAAAATCGGTATCAGGATCAGTCCGGTACGGTTCAGTATCGAGCTCATCACTAGTTTAAGCGGTTTTGACACGACGCAAATTGATTAGTATAGGTTTGAATAGTTTCCTACTAAAATTGATTTATAACCTGAACCACTTTCGCCAGAAAACAGATTTTGACGAAAGTTGACCCAGTTAAAAAAAATCGGGTTGGGCACAATGACCTGGTTATAAAAATGATTTGGGCCCGACCTAGCCTGTCACTTGGTCATTTTGGGACTAGTTCGTGATTTCATCTTTAAGACCCGGTTTGAGCCTGAACTTGTTTGGATAAACATGTCAAAAAAAACCAGAATTTTTATCCTAAACCGGTTTTGAACCCGACTCGTATCGGCTAGCTACCGGTAGACATGGACAAACCGGTTTTTTTTCTCAAACCGGTCCGGTTTTAAAACCGGTTCGGTTCTTGGGGCTAAGAAAAAATCGTTTTTTTAAACCGAACCGGTTCACAAACCGGTTTTTGGAGACGAAGGGAACCATTGATACCAACCGGTTCCACTCGGGTTGGGAACCGGTTTTAAAAAAAAACCGGGAAAAAAACCGGTCAAAGGCAATTTGCTGTTGTTACTGTAGATTTTTTTTTGTTTGTTTTTTGAACACTTTAAACACTACAAATTATTATCAACACAAATGTAACTTAAAAATAAGATTTTATTGATTAAAAAACACGATAAACAACATCGAAACATAAAGGAATCCGAAGATAACATCAAACATAATAGAAAACATAATCTTAAAAAACATAGTCTTAAACAAAATAAGTCTTCTTAAACGAAATAAGTCTTCAAACATAGTCTAATCTTCACCCGAACCGGCGTTGCTTCTTATCCATTCATCCATTTCGGCTTCATATTCGGACATTGGTTCGGTTAAGTCCGCGTTGACCTCGTCCTCGTACACTTCGCCTTCATATTCAAGTTCTCCCTCAAGTGAGCGTATGTTTTGCACCCTCTCCGCCGCATCTAAATAATCCTTCAAGCAAATCGCCATCTCTACCGAAGGTGGAGTTAGTCGCGTCCTACGTATCGAAATAACCCTGCCACTAATAGAGAAAGCGGATTCCGAAGCTACCGTGGAAGCTTGGACAATTAGTAAATCTCGGGCCATGGCGGCTAAGACCGGAAATTGATCTTCCTTACTTTTCCGCCAAGCCAACACATCAAAATTTTTAAATTAATCGGGAGTCAAACCTTTTAAATAGTTTTCGGCACCATACCTCCCAAGTTCGCTACTGGATGCGTTACCTCGTGCACGTTTATTAGATGTGTCCAACAAAGAATTGTATAAATCCATGTCCGTATCAAGTACATTTTGAGAAGCTTGTCTCAATTGCATTTGAATGGACGACATTTGACCATACCGTTCAAAATAAACATCATACATATCCGTGAGATGTTTGTTAAATCTTGCTACCATACCTTGTGAAAAAAGTGGTTCTTTTACCGTGTTCAACCCCAACTCGTCGCAAATCTTTTCAATTATATTTTCTACCCCCCCTATATTGTAACACGGGTTTAAAGCGGATGCACAAGTAAAAACCGGTGGTAATTCCAAAAAATATTTTCTAAATTTTTCCTTCATAGTTGCCACCATTTCTTTGTATGGACTACCTCTACAATCCATTTTCCCTAATTTTCTAGTCATGTTATATAACTTGTGAAGTGTTATACAACTTGTGGGATAATAAACTCCCAACAAAGCGGTGGTTGATGCTTTGAAAACCTGTAGCAATTCCGAAACAACTTCAATAACATTCCAATTCAAATGGTGGTATGGTGCCGCTTTCCCCCACTAACAAAAATTTCATGAAATGCATTTAAACTACCTTTTTGCAAAACGTGTTTTTCGAACATGTTACAAGTGGAACTCCATCTTGTTAGGCAATCCCAATTTGGACACAAACAAATGGCATTCACACTTTTGCAAAATTTTATATATTTAGCATGCATTGTATTGTTGCTATATATATCGCGTAACATTCTTCGAAAACCTTCTCTTTGTGTTTCAATAACTTTTAGACCATCTTGAATGGCCAAATTGATTATGTGTGCGACACAACGACTATGAAAAAATACCCCTTCACAAATAGGTTGGTATTTTAATTTTAATCGTGTGATTGCCGCGGTATTATTTGACGCGTTATCAAAAGATATTGATAAAATCTAGTTTTCTAACTTAAACGTTTGAATAACTTTGTCAATCATATTAAAAATATTTGTACCGGTGTGAGGTAACCAAACAATCGAAACGCAATAGTTCGTTTCTTCATTTGCCAAGAAGACGGTTCAATCCAATGGGCCGTTACACAAATATAAGAGTCGGGTGAACCGTGTGGTGCGGGCCAAACATCACTTGTTAAGTTAACACCGGTTTCTAAATTTTCAAAATAACTAATTAATTCATTTTTTGCTTGTTTCCATCTTCTTAAACAATCACGTCTAAGAGTAGCACGACTTACATGTGTGTATCTTGGTTGAAGTGTTCGTTGAATAAGCCTCGTCAAACGTGGGTTGTCAAAATGATTGAAAGACAACGTTTCTTGTATGGCAAAATTCCCCATTTCTTTGCGAACCGCTTCCAAGTTGTACACAAACAAAGTCGCATTCTTGTGTGATCGAGGCTCCACCTTGAGAATTTTTTTGTTCTTTCAAAATTTTACAATATGGTTTTTCCACGTGGTCTCTCAAGGTCGAGTTAGCATCATGTTTAAGGAAAGCCGAACAATATTTGCATCTCGCCTTGTTTGGACCAACACTCATAACACATAAATCAAAGTGTTTCCAAACATTGGGGTTTCTTTTCGTTGGAACCACCTTAACAACCGTGGCTTGCGAAGAAGAAGCATCAAATTGGACGGAACCGGTTTGGCTTTGAGGAGTTGGTGGTTGTGAAGATGCCATTTTTCTTAGAAAAAAGAGAGTGATTTGTGAGAAATTAGAGAGTGTTTTGAAGGTGTGATTGATCCTAAACTATAATGGGGTATTTATACTATGCTTGTGGGTCAAAAATACAAAAAAAAGACAAAAAAAAAAACGGCTAGAAAATCACCCCAAACGGCTATAGAGCCGTTGTGCAACGGTCGAAAACCGGTTTTTAAACCGATTTGAAAATCGGTTTTTTTTTTCGGGTTGTAGCTGAACCGGTTTTAAAACCGGTTTTTATCCCCCATCGTTTTTTTTTTCGGTTTCCAAACCGGTTTTTTCCTATAACCGGTTTTCCACCCGGTCTAATCTCCAAACCTGAAACCTATCCAGAACCGGTTGATTGGGTCGGTTTGGGACCGGTTTGAAAAAAAACCGGTTTTTGTCTAGCTACCGGTATGACAGGTTCAAGCATATTCTAACGTAAACCGATTTCTAACCCGATCTGAGTTAACAAAAAAAACCCCAAATATTAAAGCTCTATAACACAGCTATTCAGTCCGATTAACCGTTTCACTCTCTGTGTTCAATCAGACGACGACAATGGTGAAAACAGTGATCGGAGAAGAAACCCAACTCACATCCATCGAAACCCGTCTCAATCAATCCTCTCTCTCCTGCCAGGTCATTCCCTACTGTTGTAGAACATAAATGCATTAAATTACACACAATTTATTTATTAATAATTTAATATATTATGTTGATTTTAACAGGTGGGGTTAATAATTGGAAAAATAAGCAGTAATTTAGATAAAGGGTTTGTGTTAGATTTAGTTCCCACTCCGTTAAATGATGCTGGAGGACCAGCTTCGTGGGTTGTTGAGAGTAAAGATGATGGTGGTGGTAAGAAGAAAGGCGGATCGAAAACTAAATCGCAATCGCAATCGAATGCTTCTTTGGAGGTTTTGATGGTTGATAAGGAGTGGGTTGCTGAACATGCTCGTCAGGTAATAGCATAGATACTTGTATAATAAGTTATGGTATTCTTGGTTTAAAAAATAGGCGGGTGGGCCTGAGGCGTGAGGCACTCGTGGCGATCAGGAAAACGCCTCAGGGATTTGAGGCGGTGCTTCAGGACTACTGGGTCAAAATTGGGTTCGTAGAAGGGTAATACATAGAAACAACCAAAGGGACCTGATTAAAATAATGGCCGAGATGTAAAAGGAATGAGACATATTTAGCTTTTGACTGTACTTGAGGCTTTTTTGGTTGTACATAGAGCAGCAACTCACGTATGTGAGGCTCTCGCCTCGGAGCACTTCACGCCTTGGTTTAAAAAAGCGCGCCTCAGGCGCGCTTGAGGCGTGAGGCGTCCGAGGCGTTTGGAAAAACGCTTTTTTGGCTCTGAGGCGATACTCTACATGAAGCGCTGTGAGGCGCCGCTTTAAACCTGAAGCGCCAGACGTCTGAGGCGCCGCTTCAGGCTGAATCAGGTCTATTTTAGTGAAAAAAAAAGCTGAAATGGCTTCAAATTTGTCCTAATCGGACATTATTAGAGAAATCTTACCTCCATAGCCAAACTTAAGCTCCCGTACCTCATTGAAGTAGCTTCATAACTCCAGGAAGAAGAAAAAAGAGGCTGCTGAAGAGAAATGTTCAAAACCCTAATCTTTAGTGCTGGAAGAAGAAGAAAAAAGAGGCTGAAGGAAAAAGTTGAAGTAGTTGAAACCCTAATCTTTAGTCAGCTTTTAAAAACACAGCCCATTGGGCCTATTTTAATAAATTAAGAGATCAGCATTGGGTTTATTTTTGGGCCCAACAGTCTATATATGTTAGAAACTCATTATTGGGTTTTATTTTGGGCCTAGTAGACCGATAAAAAACCCAAATAAAGAACGTTTTTAGTGCTTAAGTGTGTTTTATAATATATTTTTGTGTTTATTATTGATTTATATGAAGAATATGTCATATTAATGTGTATAAATATTTTTTATATTTTTTCTAAACTCTATGCGCCTCGCATACGTGAAGCTCTCGCCTCGCGCTTTAAGCCCCGCGCCTCGGATTTTGGGACCAAAACGCCTCGGAGCGCCTCGCGCTTTTTTAAACCAAGCTTCACGCTTTTTTAAACCAAGATGGTTTTTGTACCGTGCGAAGCTTGAAAATCCGGACTGGGGGGTCGGAAGTATATAACTAATTTTTTTTTTATAAAAAAACAGGGCCGATTCCGTATATACCAAAAAATTTCTATACGAATACTGTATAATCGGAATTTCTGAGTGAAAATTCAGGGGGGTTGGGCGCCCCTCCCAGCCCCAAGGAAGCTGCGCCACTGTATTTGTAGTTTTTAGTCTAAATGCCATTTGTTTTCTTCAATTTGATCATTTTAATGAATGGTTATGTACACGTGTCTGTGGTTCGCATAGTTCCCAACGTAATATTGATTCTGAGATGAATAAGCTTATGCTCACACACATATTATCATATAGAGGATGTTGTGGTTCAAATGCTTTGAATGTGATGCATAATATTGTTTTCTAAACAGTCTCTTTTTTACACCCCTAATACATATACCTAAACGACTACAAGCATACACAGTTCTTTAAATGTGTATTGCATTGAACGCCCCTCCAGGCTCCAACACACACAAGCATAAGGCCGTTTAATACAAAACCGGTATTGAGTAGAGAAATCTAATCTTAAGATGAAAACTACAAGACCCGTATAAGCACTTGTACACTTTTCCTTAACTTGATGCATAAGATAAGTATGTACCCGTCTACCCCATTACCCACTCTCTTTCTAATTTCTGTTGTATATTTTAAGTCTCTACGTACAAGTGCATTATGCGAGTCTCTCGGTTCTCTATTTATAATTGAATCTGTATTGATCTATATATATGTGTGTGTATGTGTGTTTCTGATATGAAAATTTAGTAATTTGAATCTGAGTATATTTTTTAATGGTGAACAGGTTTCAAGAATGCTAGTTGGTGGGATGAAGGTAGTTGGCATTTACATATGGGTAAATGAAAGCTTGTTCAAGAATTCGACTTTAGTGCTCTGCCAGGTTCACATTTCATTCTACCCTGTTTCATCTTATTCTTAAATGGAGTTGTCTAGGCGCTATATGTGTGTTGTATGTGTATTTATGCACATAGATACAATAGCTGACAGTTCTCTGGTTGGCGGGTTGAATTAATTTATCTGAACACGACCTGCACATTTATTCGTCTTAAAGACATAAACCAAACCTGGACATATTTAAAACCATGCAACTTGCATGCAAACCGTTGACGTGTTAAACTTATATAATTATTTAAATTTGTTAATTTTAACCCATGTAGTTTTAGTACAACCCAGACATGAAGTTAGACTGGTCAAACCAAAACACAACCTGCATTATCAAGCTGGTTAGACTGGCCAACCCAAAACCTGAATATAATTGTGTTGGGTTTTTTCGTGGTTCAAGTCGTGTCAGGAATTGCCATTCCAATACATTTACACAGACATAATTGCTTTTGCAGACTGTAAAAGGGGTTGCAGATGCAGCACCGATAAGAGATTTTGGTTGGGATGAGAGACTGCTTATTCACATCAGCTTTAGTCCAAGGAGGTAGTTGGTTTCATACGTATTCTCTATTCCGTTTCTTGGTTTTAAAAAGACTAATGTGTAAAATAAGATGAGAGAGATACAACTTCTGACTTTACATAAAGCTTATTTGGTTGTACATCGAGCAACGCCTTGCGCATGAGAAGCTCTCGCCTCGCACCTTGCTCTTCCACTTTTGGGACCTAAACGCCTCAGAGCACCTCACGCTTTTTTAAAGCCCTGCCTTTCTTCCTAGTGAAATTGTGTTCTTGTATTAACATGGTATCATTTAATCTTGCTGCAGGTGGACGTGTAAAAATTGCTCATTGTCTTCAAATATAACCTCAAGCAGCCTACGGCCCTGTGATTTCAAAATGGGGAGAGTTTTATCTACCCTTCAGAAATTTAAATGCGTTTACAATTTCGATATTAGGTAAATTTACAGATTACTCACCTTTCGTTACTTTTTGAGCAAGTTTTCTTAATCGGGGTCTATATTTGGGGCTCAATAAAAACCGTCTTTTCTTAGATTCCCAATATTTCGTGAGAATGTTTCAAGTTCTGGAAATTTTGTTGGTATTCTTCGTGACGTAATATCAAGTCATGCCGAAGAACTTAAGGGGGCGAAGGCTTTGATTGATGGAAATTTGGTATGTTTTTTTTTGGCATAAAAGAAGATTGATGTTTATATTTGCAGTTATACTTGTCACTAGATACATATTTATTTAAAAAAATGAAATGGAGGACAAAAGGTGTTAGTCACCTATTTAATCGACACAACAAGGCCTTTTTTTGCACAACACAAAAAATCAACTGTTGACTTGCTATCCAACGCAAGTCACAACGGTCTAGGGGTGAGTAAAAATTGGTTATTGCCCAGAACTGAACCATATATTGGTTATGTAATCAGTCAAACTTACTGGTTTTTGGTTAAAGGGTGGGTCAGTTTTATCTTTTTTGGTTAAAATCGGTTAAGTCGCAATTTTAAACCTTTTCACTTATGCTCAGCCGTCATTAACTTGGCTCCTTTTCTGTTCAAATCTCTGCCCAACAGAAGTTGCAAGCTAAGCATTTTTCAGTATTTCTTTTGTCCCAACAATCTGTTAAGCCCAAGAGAGATGATTTTTGGGCAATTATAATGTTTCTGATGGTAACAATTAATAATTAAATACAATGCAGCAAAATAATAAATTGTTTTCATACAAATTTTTTATATCAATATTTATTATTTAAAAATACTAATAGACATACAAGTTGTTTCATATTTGGCTTAGTTCAGTTAATATTCGGTCGGTTTTTACGTATAACCCATAAAGAAACATTAAACTGTAGTTAGTCAATTTTTAAAATTAAACCATTGGTTTTAGAAATGGTTTAGTTATTTTCAATCAGTTATTTCATTATCGTACGGTTATCCATTTATGCTAACCCCTAAACAATGACAAAATAGCTAAACCAAACCAATGCTACATACCCTGTTACCACCATACTATAGATACACATGCACAGTGTATGTAACATTTTACTTTATTATACAATTCATTTCTAAGTTTTGTCTGTCAATCTTATTTAGGTGAACGTGGATGAGCAGTTACCATCTGATAGCATGCATGAAGTTGAATTTCTTATTCCTTTCATGCAGCATACGTCTTTTCAAGGTATCTCTCTACTTACGAAATCACTCTACTATAATAGCGAATTTTAGCCGTCTACTTATATATGGGCAATATCAAACGGGCCAACAGGTCACATGTAAAATCGACCAGTGTGTACTTATAAGTGGGTAAGACGTGTTTGCAGGTCAACCTGGTCCCGGACCAATTTGACCCGTTATTAGACTCGGCGATTCTGCTTCTCTACCACTATTCTAACATGTCTTTTTTTCTTTTTAAGCATACAGTAAATCGGATGTTGTTGGTATTTTGGTGTTTGCTGGCTCTATCTGTTCATTTGCATACTCAAATTCCAAAGAACCAATTTCACAAGCTTTGGCTGATATAAAGGTATATAAGATGGGCTCACAATTTTCGTCCTTCAATCTAGCGATCTTGTTTTAGTTATTCGTTTTCTATTCTAACGGTTTTTATGTTTTTGTTTAGCGAGACATTATTTCAAGCCTACACAGCAGATTGGATGTCATCTGTGATGAGGCTGATGGGCAAATGGATTCGGTTGCAAATGGTAGTGGGGAATCAGTGAATGAAGTTTCAACTCAAATCCCTATTCCGCAACTACAGCTGCAGTTATTAAGGTCAGATAGTTGTGATGCAATGTTAATGCTCTATAACTGGTCGTAACTAACGGTATAGACGAAGTTACCCAAAGTGTGTATGTAATGTTAGAAAACTCCTAAATCGTTTTTTTTTTTTTCTAAAAGTTCAGATTAATATTCAAATGGTACAATTTTTGTCATCATATTCGACACATACCTATTTATTCCAAAACTAAACTTTTTGACTCTGCCATACCAAAATTAACCGTGCATATATTTGGTACTATGATCTTTTGTTACATTATATTTTGACATGATCTGATGATTAAATTATTTAAAAAATGTTGCTATTTTGTTGACAGAAACAGATGTGGTCTTTCTTTCCCTAGAAGAGTTTTTGTTCCCTGGCTGGGTGATACATATATATGTGACTACATACAACCTTCTGAAACACTTGAGGTCTGTATTTATTATATACATCTAAAATACTCATATTCTCTGTCCACTTTAGGTTTGTTAAAGCTGTGGTTTTAATGCATATTGGTTTGATACCAGAGACTGCTGAAGTAATATTTTAGAACTTTTGTCTATTTGTTCTTCCATATATTCAGGAGTGATTTTGCTTTCAAGAAGACTGTTTTAAGATATTAATGTTGATATTTGGCAAATTATGTTATCTAGGTTCTTAAAGATCACTGTGTTGAATTAATGTCGATGGAAGCTCCAACCGACGCATCAACAATTTTGGAACCAGAAGGAGAATCCATAACATTGTCCACCACTTCCTTTTGGGAAACAGTAATACCGCAGTTTCCAGAACTCAAACCATCGTCCATAAACAACAGCAGTGATGACAAAAGTTCGGTTTCCGGGAGGCGCTTAGAAAAATCGAGTAATGTTAGCATCATGGGTGCGCTTTTGGTTCTTATTCTGTCTATTTTAGTTGGTGTTATGCTCTTTGTTTTCAGGACTTAACGGTTCGTTTATCATATGTTATCATGTTTTGTTCCTGTGTGAATTAGAATCATATAAATTCCTGTTGTGTTATGGTTATATGGTGGATGTTAGTATTTTCAAGTAGTCATCTTCATTGAAGCTATTTTGTTTATCTACATGGATATGTTTCTAATCACTAACGTACCACGTGCATGTGTATGTATATGCAGCCGCTTCCACCATCACTGCCATCACCACTGACCACCGTTTTGGTCAAAATCTGTGTTATTCCAAATTTAATTGTTATTTTTTTAAAGTAATCTATTGTGACCCATTAGTTGGTCTGACGTGACTGCCTGTTTTGCCAGACTAATCGGATTATGGGGTGTTTCGGATTTGCATTATAAAATGTTTGATTATAGTTGTATCAAGATCGCACTCTCAGTTTCAAAACTTGATTCTGAGAATTTAGGACCCTGTTATTTTGTTTGAAACATGTTATGTTCTATAGAGTGGTATGTGTCAATGATGATAGTATGATTAATTGATTACTGAATGTCTGGTGGGTGTTTTTCTTTACAGTTATTTTTGTTATTCCCTCGTGGGAGACTATATTTACTACGAAAGAACCCATGATTCAGTTTACTTGTTCTTCGTCCCTGATATGACTTTGTGTCTAGTCATGAGTTTGTTTCTTTGTTTTGTGGGTTGAAGACCCCCTTTTGAATTCTGGTTGTCGAAACTGCATTAACTTGTGAAATTGCAAGTTTCTTTTTGCTTGCTGACATTTTCTTGGATGAATGCTGCAACTGCAATAGGCAACATGAAAGTATTAGATCTTGTGGACGTCTCCCAACTCGTGAGTATCGATAGTGTGAGAAGAATTTATCCTTTTTTGTTGAACAAAGTATAGTCCTTAAGCAACCAGAATAATCGAATCACTGCATTCCTTGTTTCCAAGATTATTCGGTGTTTCCAACAAGCTGGAATCAGAGACCGGTGTGCATGCCATGATTTTCTAGAAGGGGCTGACCTTGTCTAGCCAGTCAAAGCAAGGGAACTTGATCGGCAAAATCATCAACTTCATGGCTGTTGATGCAAACATACCAAGTGATTTTGCGTAGTACATGCAAAATTTTTGGCTATTTGTTGTGCAAGTTGGCTTCGCATTGTGGCGTTTATATAAAAGCTTAGGACTAGCCTTCATTGCTTCATTAATTGCTACAGATATTGAGTTGCTGGTCAATCTTCCACTTGGAAAATTCATCATACTTAGAGATGAGGAAGAAGGTGCATTGATGCTTTTGCGACATGTAATTTGCCGGGATCCCTCTTGAATCAGGGAATGTGCTTTCTTCTCAAGATATTTCCGCTGTTATTCCAAACTAAAGTCTCACTTGATCGAATCGCCACATATCTTTGGCTCAATGACATTCATTGTAGTGCTACTTGATAAGGTTTCACGAGGTAGTTTTGGAACCACTGTCAAGATCATAGACAGTAAATTTTCATGGGATAATGTATCTTCTAACCCGACTTTGAAAGACATAAACGTCATAGTGAATCATGGCATGCAGTTTGCAGTGTCTGGGACCGTTGGATCCAAAAGTCAAGGTTACTGTCATGTATTTTATGTATGGTATTAGGGAGGGAGGGGCGCTACCAACGGAGCATCCGTGGTGCACCTTCACTGTACCAATTGCAGCCCGTCATTTGGACAACCACTGGTGAACCCTCCCACCGGCAGCACCACCCGTGAGTTTTCTGGTTCCCTCTCTCCTTTGCATATCTCTCTCTCTCCTCTGCACACGTGGGGTAGCCCACGAAAACTCTCTACCGGACTACCAGAAATTAGCTACCCGTGACCACGGCGGTGGTGAACCCGTGGGGGGTAGTGGGGGTACCAGTGCCATTAACTACAGACCAAAGTGCAGGGGAGTAGCAACATTTCTTATCATGTTGCATCGTTTTTGTTTGCAATTATTCAACTTGTTAGCATCATTGCAGTTATGCGACAATGTGCTTGGCATGTGATCATTATTTTCAACTTTGTTGCACGCTACAACAATATTACTTGCCGACTTAGTGAGAGGGTTAAAAAAAGGACAGAAGCAGAAGTGTTTTGTAATTTTTATTAGTGAAACATGTTCAATAGCTTCCATTAACAGAAGTAAACAAGCACATATACTATTTAGTACAATTCCATGAAATGCTCAGTTAATATGATGAAATTCAAGATTGGATTCAAAACTCAAACAAGATGTCATTGTTTTCTTCATGTCTGCTGCAGATTGGAGATTTAAGGTTGCTGATGCACTGCGGAACATGATACTTTTGAACTTGAGTTTCCAAAATAACTACATGAGTTTATGATTATTGCAAACATCAGCTGTTAAATGTATTACCTCGAAGAAATTGTCTGCCGTGCCAGCAACAGGGATTGGCGCATTGTTCGATATGCTGCCCCTCTTTTATGCCTGCCTGCCTTCAATCATCTTTTCACATTCTTCACTCTCTAGCCCAACTGTGACACAAAAAAAAAAAAAAACAAAAAAAAAAACAAGAAAAAAATGAATTTAAAGTGCTTGAATTTTTGTAACATTATCTGGCAGGTTCTTGCTCTAAAACAGTTGACCGGAAAAACCTACTGCCTATGCTTTAAATGGCAGTTTTCTTTGTTTTTTTTAATATGAACATATACCTCTTTATATAAATTAATAGAAAGAAAGAAAGTACCTGTTATAAAATTATGTGTTTTGGGTGCTAAATGTACCAGAAGGGCATGTATTGCAACATATGCAGACGTAAACCATACAACTCAAGCAACTTCTAGAAAGTCAAGTTCCAATTGATCTATGCTGGGCGGAAAATCTCTTATGCCTGTACCTTTTGTACTCAACACTTTTAAAGTATGTTTTAAGCTTCCTATTTCTTTGGGCAATCTCTCAACCAGAATACAGTCTGTGAGATGGAGAGATTTTAGACGTTTCATCTCACATATGCTGTTTGGAATATCTCGTAAGAATGTGCAATCCGTTACGTGCAGCTCCTCTAAACACTCTAATCTGCCGATATCCTCAGGTAACTTCTTAAGAGACCAACAAGATTTGAACCGGAGAACTTTAAGATGTTGCAACCGAAAAAGGTTATCCGGAACTTGTTCAATCTTTGTTGACAAAAAGCTTAGCTCTTCTAGACTTTCTAACTGGTCAAGCTCCTTGGGCGCCTCTGGAATACTACCTTCGATCGTAAGCTTTGTCAATTGTAAACCACAAATAATTTCTGAGAAACTCGCTAGCCTTAAGCAATCACATTGATTGAGAGAAATAAGCTTCACAAGCTGTTCTGTGAATGAGAGTGGAATTCCATTATAAATACATTCAAAATGGAACTTCGGCGAATTAATGCCAAGGTGCGATGGGCATATACCTAAGGACCTTGCAGTTAGACGCAACTCGGCTATAGAACTATCCATAGGAAGCCCTTGGTTAACCAAACAAGGTTTGAACATGAAACTACCACTTAGACAGCCAACGGGAGCATGAATTTCTACCAAGTTACAACAATCAGAAAGGTCAAGGTGCTCAAGACATGGAGACAGCCCAAGGTAAAGGGTTCTCATCTTAGAACATCTAATGATAATGGTTTTGAGTTTAGGACTTTCAATGGGCATGTGAAGTTCTAGCAAATCCTCACATTGAATAATATGTAACTTCTCAAGATTCCGCGCTTGTGTAAGGTTAAGGGTTCTCAGCTTAGAAGAATGTATTTCGACGATTTTGAGCTCCAGACATCCAACGGGCATGTGAATTTTGACCAAATCCTCACATTGAAAAAGCTTTAACTCCTCGAGATGCCAAGTTTGTGTAAGGTTAAGGGTACTCAGCTTAGAAGAATGTATTTCAATTTCAATGATTTTGAGGTTTCTGATTTGAAGACCTTCATATTTGGAAATGTCAACTTCTACCAAATCCCTACATTCTTCAATATATAACTTCTTAAGGTTAATAGTTTCTGTAAGGGTGATGGTTTTC
Source organism: Ambrosia artemisiifolia (assembly GCA_032199755.1). NCBI lineage: Eukaryota > Viridiplantae > Streptophyta > Magnoliopsida > Asterales > Asteraceae > Ambrosia > Ambrosia artemisiifolia. The sequence goes on from CM063514.1 coordinate 13,674,740, forward strand.
AACTTTGAACATTGTCGAAGGCTGAGCTCTCTAATCTTTACAAAAGACAATTGAAGTTGAACCAAAGTCTCATGTTTGTCAATGTTTAATTTGTCAAGAACCCCCCACCACCCAAGATCCAAGGTCCTCAAGTTAGAACAATATAAGTTAATGGATTTGGGCTTTGGGTTTTCGACCTCACTTACAAGATTCAACGTCTTTGTATCCGAATTCGGAATCCGGAAATATTTTTCAACATAGAACAATTATCAACGATGGGGTGTTTGAGCTCAGTGGGCAGGCGAAGTTCTACCATAGCCCGACAACTTGTAACTGTTAGTGTGTCGAGATTATGAGCTCGCTCTAGATCTAAGGTCTGGATCAGATCGCAATCAACAATGCGAAGGTATTGGAGCTTACGACTTTCAATGGGCATGTGAACTTCTACCAAAGCCCGACAATCTTCAACTGTTAGTGTGTCGAGATTTTGAGCTCGTTCCAGATCTAAGGTCTGGATCAGATCACAATCAACAATGCGAAGGTATTGCAGCTTACAACTAATTTTATTGGGCATGTGAACTTCTACCAAACCCCAACAATGTTCAACTGTTAGTGTGTCGAGATTATGAGCTAGCTTAAGATCCAAGGTCCTGATAAGAGGACAAAAAATGATCTCAAGGCACTTGAGCTTACAACTTTCAATGGGCACGTGAAGTTCTGCCAATTTCAAACAGTTATAAAGACGTAACGTCTCGAGATTCTTAGTCAGTCCAAAGTCCCAGGTTATCAAATACTCACAAACACTGAGGTCGATGAATCTGAGTTTCGTTGGTTCCTATGTATCATGAGCAAAAACGAAGGTTTAATGACAATCCAATACATATATAGCGTAAAGAAGAATCATGCAAAATAAAACTAATTAACCATAATTTTACCTTTTTCTCTCCATCTTTCCAAAGCTGATCAATTTTACTGTAACGCATTTCAAGGCCTACAAGATTCTTTGCTGAAAATGTTTTGGGTAAACACGTAAAAGGGTAATCATGCCAATATAAATATCGTAAACTATTTGGTAGATGTAGGCTATCTACGTCGTCAATATTATCGTGATTGAAGCTACGGTTATGATAATACTTTCCTGAACCATTCACTTCAAGATATCTAAGTTCCTTCATCTTTTGAAGACCTTTCATGACAATATCTTGGTCGACCGTTCGTAGTTTTATACATCTTGTTGCTTTAGTACCCTGTAGCAAATAAAAAATAAGTATGTGTTACTTTTTCTCCACCTTTTAAATATATTAATGTGATCCTTACCTTGTCTTCAACCAATATATCTTCAATTTCCTCCTTAATCCACAACCGGCTATGTTTGTAAGGCATATCGGGGTGTGAACGGCGAACAATACTCTTACCCATTTCAACAATACTATCATGCATATCCAAGTACCCACGAGGGCCACGACTAGATAAAGTTATGAGAGATTTCTGCTCAAGAACACTTAAACCACTTATAGCATGATGACCGCAACTTTCAAGTGCCCTGATTGCCTTTTCTTTCTCCCAACCTTTTAGTATGCATGCAACATCTAGGAACATTTCCTTGCGATCCTCTTCTAGACCGCAATAGCTTAATTCCAGTATTTCGAGAGTTCCCCCCAAAGGTTTTGTTTTTAGTCTATGTAATGTATCCTTCCATACATGCTCGTCTTTTCCATATAGAGATGAACCCAAAACTTTGATCGTTAAGGGAAGACCAGCAGCATAGCTTACACCTTGTCTTGATAGCACTTCAAAACTTGGATTTGGAATCTCGCTCCTAAATGCATACTTATTAAAGAGGCAATATGCTTCCTCATCTGATAACAAGTTGACACCAAGAATCATGTTCGAGGGTAGTCCATGTAATCTCAATACTTGGTCATCTCTTGTTGTAATGATAACTCGACTTCCCGGCTTAAACCAACTACGATCAGCTAAGGCCTCAAGTTGGTCGATACCATCCACATCATCCAGAACAAGAAGAACCTTACTACCAACAGCCGAGAGTACTTGTTTTTGCAATGACTCCAAACCGCACGCCAGGTCTTTTGACCTTTCCCTGACCTTGTCAATGAAGCTTGAAACTTCGAACTTGGAGGATATTTGATCAAAAACAGCTCTTGCCAAAGTTGTCTTTCCAGCCCCTCCCATTCCCTTGATCCCTATCATGCGAAAGTCATCAATATCAATTCCTAAAGATGAAACTACAACTTTGACACGTTTCTCCATGCCTACTAATTTTCCACCATTAAGGCTACAGTTAATGGAAGGTAGCTCTTTTAAGATCTCTTCAACAACTTTTTGGATAAACTTGGCTTCGTGCCTGTGTGTTAAAGAAGATTCAATAAGATTACTCAAACTCCCAAATGAACAATTAATCTTAAGTATATATATAGCTTACAAATTACAATCATATATAGAGTAAATAAGATAATGATATACTCATTTTTCATGTTAATCTTTCAACAAGAGTGACAATAAAATTGAGATACCATGGATGTATAGGATAAAAATAAAATAAAATAAAATAAAATAAAATAAAATGAAAAAATATAAGTAACAAAGATATTTACGTACCCGTCAAAGGTGGTCTTCAATTCTCTCCCAGCCAAGCTGGCTGCTTCTTTCAGAGCATCTCTCCATCTCCCAGCGGCCTCTTCATTTACATGTTTGGCAAATGCTTCTCCAACTACTCCACTTTGGTTGCGGATTTGGGTGGGTTCCACATCATAGAAAATTGGGTAAGCAATTTGCCCGTTCGTCTTTTGGCATTCCATGATCTTGACAAGCTCATTTAAGCACCAAGATGAAGATGCATAGTTCTTGGAGAAAACAATAATGTAAATTCTCGAGTCTTGGATGGATCTGATGAGCTCATCGCTGATCGCTTTCCCTTTACTGATTTCTTCATCATCTTTGTACGTGTAAATGCCGTTCTGCTTAAGAGCATGATAGAGATGATCAACAAAGTTCTTACGGGTGTCTTCACCCCGGAAACTTAAAAACACATCATACTTGAAGCTCTTTTTAATTGATGAAGCTGAAGTTGATGCCATTGAATGTATGTTTGATGGATCAGATAAATGATATCTTAATTTGTTGGTGAAAATTTTATATGAAGAGATGAATAAGCCTGCCTTCAAGAGTTGAAGTCAAGATCGGGTCTTAGCATTGATTGGTAAGTTGATAATTGGAGGTGTAAAAGTTTGTGGTTGATATTATTAAGAAGACCAGGTCTTAGCAATTATTGTTGTACGGGTAGAGAGCTGTAAAGTGAAATGAAAAGGTACAGTATGATGTGCTGATATTTTGTGAACTACTACTGTTTACTAAATAGTAGTTATACATCTTTTTTGCTGCTTCACTAATTACTACTATATAACTAGTAAGTAAAATTAACCTGCACGCGGTTACGGCTGAAAAACGTAATCATTGAGAATTTGGCTCGTATTCGTTTGTAAAGTTGTGATCATAGAGAATTTGTCTGGTGCAGTTTGAAACCACATAATAAACATTCCTAGGTCAATAAATAATATGATTTTTAATTACAATATAAGTAAATATAAATCCTTAATTTATATAAATGTTATTGTTAACCACTCTCCTTATTTGGTATTTTGATACACTACGTATACTTGTGGGATTAAACATAATGATGTTCCTAAGCCCCTTGCTACATATTTGGGAAAATGCAATTGGGGCGACCTTTCTTTCTCTTTTTTTTTCTAGCGCTTTCTTTATCCAAAAAGTATATCTGTCGGTGAAGACGGTCAGAAAGGTTTAAATGAATAGTTTGGATTTAAACGCTAATGCATCTATGTTTGGATGGGACAAAATCGCTACTAGCAAGGTTAATATGTTCGTGTGGAGAGGCGGAGAGCAAAAGATGGAAAGACACCTACGATAACAACTTTAATTTCAAAAGGAATGAATTTGCAGACACCTTTGTGTCCATTTTGTCAGGCGGCGGACGAAGATGCCGATCATTTGCACTCTTTTTTTACAGCTGTTAACATTCTGTTACATTTCAATGTTTTTCTATATTATTAATTTATAGGTACCTACAGACCAAACTCCAGGGGAGTAGCAACATTTTCTTACCAAGTTGCATCATTTTTGTTTGCAATTATTCAACTTGTTAGCATCATTGCAGTTATGCCACAATGTGCTTGGCATGTGATCATTATATATTTTCAATTCTCTTGCGCGCTACAACAATATTACTTGCCAACTTAGTGAGAGGGTTAGAAAAAAGGACAGAAGCAGAAGTGTATTGTAATTTTTATTAGTGAAACATGTTCAATAGCTTCCATTAACAGAAGTAAACAAGCACATATACTATTTAGTACAATTCCATGAAATGCTCAGTTAATATGATGAAATTCAAGATTGGATTCAAAACTCAAACAAGATGTCATTGTTTTCTTCATGTCTGCTGCAGATTGGAGATTTAAGGTTGCTGATGCACTGCGGAACATGATACTTTTGAACTTGAGTTTCAAAATAACTACATGAGTTTATGATTATTGCAAACATCAGCTGTTAGATGATGTATTACCTCGAAGAAATTGTCTACCAGCAACAGGGATTGGTGCATTGTTTGATATGCTGCCCCTCTTTTATGCCTGCCTGCCTTCAATCATCTTTTCACATTCTTCACTCTCTAGCCCAACTGTGACACAAAAAGAAAAAAAAACGAAAAAACAAGTTAAAAAAAGAATTTAAAGTGCCTGAATTTTTATAACATGGTCTGACAGTTTCTTGCTCTAAAACAGATGACAAATAAAGTTGACCCGAAGAAAATCATGTTTTTTTTTGTTGAAAAACCTACTGCCTATGCTTTAAATTGTAGTTTTCTTTGTTTTTTTAAATCTCAACATATACCTCTTTATATAAATTAATAGAAAGAAAGTACCTATTATAAAATTATGTGTTTTGGGTGCTAAATGTACCTGAAGGCCATGTATTGCAACATATGCAGACGTAAACCATACGACTCAAGCTCCATTTAGAACAAGAATACCAGATCTTCCAATTGATCTATGCTGGGCGGAAAATCTATTATGCTTGTACCTTTTATATTCAACTCTTTTAAACATTTTAAGCGTCCTATTTCCTTGGGCAATTTCTTAACCAGAATACAGTCTGTGAGATGGAGAAATTTTAAACGTTTCATCTCACATATGCTGTTTGGAATATCTCGTAAAGATTTGCAATCCGTTAAGTGCAGCCCCTCTAAAAGTTCTAATCTGTCAATATCCTCAGGTAACTGCTTAAGAAACCAACACGAGTTGAACCGGAGAACTTTAAGATGTTTCAACATAAAAATGTTATCTGGAAGATGTTCAATCTTTGTTGACAACAAACTTAGCTCCTCTAGACATTCTAACTGGTCAAGATCCTTGGGTGCCTCTGGAATATTGCCTTCGAGTGTAAGCTTTCTAAATTGTACACCACAAATAATTCCTGATAAACTTGAAAGGTTTGTGCAAGCACAGAGACCGAGAGAAACAAGCTTCACAAGATTTTGGGTGAATGAGAGTGGAAGTCCATTATAAACACATTCTAAATGAAACTTCGGAAAATTATTGTCAGGGTGCAATGGGCAAATACCTAAGGACCTTGCAGTTAGATGCAACTCAGCTAAAGAACTATCCATAGGAATCCCTTGGTTAACCAAACAAGGTTTGAACCTGAAACTACAACTTAGATAGCCAACAGGAGCGTGAATTTCTGCCAAGTTATAACAATCATAAAGATATAAGAGTTCAAGATATGGAGACAGCCCAAGGCAAAGGGTTCTCATCTTAGAATGGTAAATGGAAATGGTTTTGAGCTCAGGACTTTCAATGGCACTACGCCAAAATAGGCCTACGGCCACACTTTTTCAAAAACCACCATGCCACACTTTCGATTAAATGTGTGGCTAAAGGTCATTTTTCATATTACAAAACCTTCCATCATACTTTTTGCCACACATCTTATGTATACACGTGACCAAATGTATAACATCTCAAAACTTTTAGTCACACTTTAAAAAAAAAATTGTGGCGTTTAGTAGCCACACTAGAAAACGTGTGGCTATTTATGATCTACGACCACATTATTTGTTTCATGTGACCAAAAATACATCTGATCAAAATCTTTAGCCACACATTAAGAAAAAACCACATTTAGTAGCCACAGTAGAAAGGTGTGACCAAATGTAATCTACAGTGACAGTATTTGTTTTATGGTGTAGCTAAAAGTTTAAATTTATGGCCACATATATTATAATGTGACCAAAACCTAGATAATAACCACACTTAAAATTACAAAATTTCATATGGCTTTACATAAGCATTCGTCACATTATGGTCACGTTGTTTATTTTGTGTGACGGAATGATATCAAATGTCATGTAAAATATGTGTGACCAAAGGTTACACAATAGTGACACTAATGTCATTGTTTAGTTTTGTGTGACGAAATGATAGCAAATGTCATGGAAAAAATATGTGACAAAAGGTTAGATAGTAGCAACAGTTAAAATTATAAAATTTTATGTGCCTTTATATAACAATTAGCCACACCATTGTCACTTTGTTCTTTCTTTGTGTGACAAGATAATAGTAAATGTCATGAAAAATATGTGTGGCTATACATACACTACTAGAAAAAACACATTTCTTGACGAGCAATGTGCGTCATAAAAGGGGTCTAATGACACAAATAAAGTGTCGTTAATGGTGGTGTCATAAATTTTACATGATATGCACGCGCGTGTCATCTTTTAACGACACGCATAAATGACACTCTTTCATCACACCAGTTTACACTGGTACAAAATTGCTTTGAAGATGCTGTGTGAAGACTTTAGAGGTGCGGTGTGAGGACACCACCAATAGATAGGGCACCAACAAATACTCTGTAATGATAATGCGGCTCCAACGACAGCACCATTTTATGCAAACAACCGCACCACCAATTAATTTCCATAGCAACAAGAACTTGGCACGTGTAACTATGGGATTAAACCTGGAATTCATCATTTACAACACTGCACTAATTTTTTTCACCAAAAAAAATATTTTTATTTAATTCTATAATTCCAAGGAAAATCATTTACATTTCCAGTAATTACCAATAATATACCAATAATACACACACATATATAACAAAAGCCACAAATAACATACAAAAAAGTCTAATTAATATTAACTAAGTTTCTTCCCGCCGCGCGTTGCCGTGACAGTGGCTGGTCTTCCCTGCAACGTGCCTTAACATCGTCCTCTCACGCAGTCTCTTTTACCCTGCTCTCACTTCAGTTTCCATTATTCTTAAAGTCGCCTGCTTCTCGTTTTTTTATTTCAACCTGCTTGAAGCAGGCTGGTTTAATCATGAAGGTTATTACAACCATGAAATATATAAGGCACGAATATGAGAAGAGATGAAGCTATTACCTTTTCGGCTTTCGTATATGGGCGCGCATTGCGGCACGCTAAACCGAGTAAAATAACTTATTAACCAAGCAAAAATACAATTACAACGCACATCACCTGAGAATGCAAAACAACATCAAGCATTAACTACAAATACGTATTCTCAAATAACTTTCTTTTTGTGATTTGGGATAAAAGTCAGATGGTTGATAATATGAATAATCCTCAAAATGCAGGCCCTAAAGAACGCCAAATTCAACATGGAAATTATGAAAACCAAAAGCAAATAAAAAAATAATCAGTAGAAAGCAACAATCATTCAGAAAGCGAGGCAAAAAAGGGACGATTATGGCGAAACAAATGAAAACAATCTTCCACTAATTATCGCATCACATATCTTCAATTACAATAATTGTGCAAAGATATATATACCCCTAAACACTCAACTTTAGTTGCAATGCCTGGATTATCAAACCTATGCCACAAAAACGATTTAACAACTCACCATAGTGATACTTGTTTCAGCGTCCGAGAAGGCTTCACTTTCAAATACCCAGCAGATCAAGAATCTAGAAATTAACAGAATATAAATGTAAATGAACATCATTGCATATCAATAACTTCACATTTGACTTTAATCTATTGATATAGTTAAAATCATATGCATATTAGATGTGTAATGGTAAACATTACTTTTAACTATCCATGCTATTTGATATTTATAAGTAAAGCTGATATTGGTTTAGAAGTTCATTTCTTTCTTCACTGTATTATTTAATGCAGGTTTATGTTTATTTGGATGAAGCTCACAATATATAAGGAAGTGGGAAAATAGGAAGAAGTGTGGTTGAGCTTCAAGTTGTGGATACTACTTACGTGGATATCATTACAGAAACTATCATGAAATCATTAGGATGGTTATACAGAACAATTCTAGGTTTGTCAATTTCCAACCTTTTCGACTTATTTTAAAGACACAACTATGTTTAACTTATAGCAAATCCTTTGGAATAGGCACTACGGACGATAGGGATCATCTTAGCAGTTTTCTTTGTTGATGTTGATCACAGATAACTGATGATGTTAAGTGCTCTGTTACTTCTCAGTTCTCATGGAAGAATTTGCACTCATGTAATCACTAGGAATGTCAAAAAAGATGTTTTGTATCTTCTTTCGGCCGATTTAACTTCGAACTATTTACGATCGATGTAAAACATATGTCAACCATTTAGGCATGTTACCCTTAACTCTAACATAGCAAATTACGCATTTTCCGCCGCAACGCGCGGGATAAAAAACTAGTATAGAATAAAGCTAAGATACTTATACTTGTATGTTTGAACACTAGAATGAATTTTGTAGTTGAAAATTATATTGTTGGATTTGTAGGGATCATGATTTTGAAAAGAGGATTGCCATTTTTTATTATTGCATAGCTATAAGCACAATGGCATCCTCCAATGCTCAAAGGTGATGTGTTGTATCTTTTGCTATAATTCTTAATTTTTTGGTTTTTGCCCAGCCACTCAAGTAATATTTACAATTGAAAAAGGTTTAAGAAATTGTTCCCTTATCTGCGAATGCAATATTGTTGCTTGGACAATGTACTTCATTAAAATAAATTTATGATATTCAACTCCTTTATAATCTCAGTTTTCATTTCTTTTGAGTTCTTATTTGTTTATGTTCTTGTCAATATATGTTTATTTTCTATATGATGCAGCCAAAAACAAGACCAACGGCTAGTTTGTGAACCTAAGAAGGTGATTGATTATTTTGCAGGGCAATCTAGAAACACACAATAACATGTCATTCGTCTCGCCATTCACATCACTCCAGCAACTGATTGTGAGTTTCAGAGAAGTATACCATGCTTCAAATTGTCATTTTGACAAACATCTAGCACTGATTGTCTTGAATTGTAATGAACTAATGATTTATACTTTTGTAGATAGTTTTCTATTAGGAATTTATGTCTTTAGCATTTAAATTGAAAACTTATGTATGGATTTTGGTTTTATGTTATTAATATCATTTGGAATTTAAGTTTTCTCATATTTATTGTTTTATTTTAACAAAAAAATGAGAATAAAATAGCTAATTACACGAAAATGGTCACATAGAACACGATAAATATGTGTGACCAAATGTTAGACAACAACCATATTAAAAATTACAAATCTCATGTGTCGCTACATAATCATTAGCCACACTATCGTCATTTTGCTTATTTTTGTATGACGAAATGATAGTAAATGTAATGCGTAAAAAAATTATGTGTGGCCAAGGGTAATCAATAGCCACACTTAAAATTATAAAATTTCATGTGGCTTTACATAATCATTAATCACACTTTTTTTGGTATGTGACTAAATTATACCATATGTCATGGGCAAAAAAATCAAGTGTGACCAAAGGTTAAAAAATAGCCACATTTAAAAGTACAAAAATTCACGTGGCTTTACTTAGCCATTAGCCACATAATCGTATGTTTGTTTTTTTTTATGTGACAGAATGATAACAAATGTCATGGGAATAAAATATACGTGTGACCAAATATTAGACAACAGACACACTTAAAATTTTCAAAACTGTTTTCTATGTCTAAAAATAGTTTTTAGCCACACTTATTGTTAATTCATGTGACTCTAATAGGATCGGCCACACTTACAAGAAATGAATGTGGCCACTCCTACCCTTTAGCCTCACTTAATGGACAAAATGCTTGATTACAACAATCCTCTTTGCCACACTTTTTTTTATTGATGTGGCTAAAACTAACTTTTTAGTAAATTTATGTGACTATAAAATGGAAATAGTCACACTTAAACTAAATGCATGTGGCCATCTGATACCTTCAGCCACACTTGATGGAGGGAATGTTTGATTCTAGCAAGAAAATGGTGATACTCTTTAGCCACACTTTTAAGGTGCTACGACCACTAAATTTAAATGTGACCATATGATACCTACGATGACTCGATGTAACACCCCAACCGATGGCGGAAACATCGAGGTGTCACGTAGTGACGATTGTTCGATAGCTCATGGACTAAAAGTGTAAATATTGATACATTGATTAAATAGTTTAATACATTGAAATGAAATACAACGATTCTAAATGCCAACTAAACTAAAATATAATGAATCCAAAGTCTAAGTAAAATTCCAAAAGCTTAAAAGTCATCTCATAAATAACCTGAAACATGTATGAAAATAGTATATGTCAATACAAAAATGTATTGGTGAGCATACCCTGTTTGAATACATATAGTAGAAAAAAAATGTTTAGCAATTCATGTGTTGTATACCGTTTGCAAATATGTAATAAGTAGTATCCGGGTCAAAATCAACCCTATGAAAGGAAAGGAAATATATATAGTATGCGCTAGTAGTAATGCAATACATAGCAATGACAAGGACTCTCAACAGAGTCACAGGGGTATATACCATAGTACTATTCATTGAAATGCCAGGCCGCCCAGCGGTTAATGATTTTGACAAGTCATAGACACACACAAGTAACATAAGCAAACACACATGAGAATTGCATTTAATGAAAAGAAAGCATTTAGTCATAGTGTACATGAGTAGCCCCAAAAGAGTAAAACATGAAAAAGGGGAAAGATATACTCACATGTAAGCGAAAAGCAAACGCAAGCATATAGCAACCATGTGGCAAAGTCTTAAGATGTATATGTGCATCATGCTACCCATGCCCTAAAGTATACATTATCACTTTAAGATCTATATGAGTGTTTCTAGCGTGCATGTTGGTTACGTATCCTATTCACCCAACTAAACTGATCATGATATACTAGTTATGTTTCCAAATGTTTTAACTCAACGACTGTTGAAATATAGTGTAAAACTTCTTGAAAATATATATTTATATGGAATATATATATATATATATATATATACACGATTATATGGTAAAATGTCATAACACAAACTTGTACTCTTGTATGTGAATCATGTTTGGGGTTTATTTATTAATTTAACAACTAATAATATTTATTTTAACCCGAGTCATAACTCGCATAAAAGACATCAAGGTTTCTTTCAAAATCATGATTTACATATAAAAGTTTATAGAAAACGAAGAGCTTATTTTTATAAATTTGACCTTGCATGAATAAATAAAGCAATTAATCCATATGCCAAGACTTTTGTAGTTTGTCTAAAATCATATAATGTTTATATATATACCAAAAAAAATGGATAAGTGTAGTGAACCAATATTTAGTTCCTGTGAAAAAATTAACATTGTGTGTATGTATATATATTTTGACATCAAAAATAATTATTATTGTGTGTACATGTATGTTTGAAAAAAATCATGGATGAAAGATTAGCCTTTATGTATTGTTATAACAAAACATTTACTATATAAATGTGTTGGGTGACAAAGATTCGTTCTAGAAAAATGTATATAAAATATAAACAAAAAGTACAGATGAAAACCATACCAAAAACTAGTAGGAAACAAGGGTTTAAGACTTGATACTTGAAGACTTTGAGCTTGAACTAGTGAACATAAAACTTGAACTGGAAATGGTGAGAGAGATGGGTTCGGTGGTGTGTGTTTGGTGGGATGTTGAGTCGGAGTGGTGAGGTTGGAGGTCGTGATCGTAAGCAATGGGGATACAAAGATGATGTGTGGCATGTGAGCTTGTAGTTGCCGTTTGCATATATAAAAGCCAAGTATTATAACTTATATATCATAAAAAGTTATCATTTTTAATTTTGTCATAAATTTCAATAATGCCAAAGGTTAGCAACTAAGAAAAATGAAACGCAAAATACGTTAAGCACTGGAAGGTCATAATGAGCATTTATGTCAAAGTTTTATATTCTCATATTCATGTTTTTTTTTCCTACAATGACAGAAACCACTTCATGGATTGTTTTTTTTTTTCATATATTATATATATATTTTCTAGTATTATTATTATTAGCACATTTACTTTATGAAATCTAAAATGTTAAATAATAATTAGTAAATAAAACGTTTAAGTTAAAGATTTAAAAGTAACTCACCTTTTAAGAGACTTGAAAACGTTGAAAGGTTTAGGGACTATAACGGAAATATTTGAAGGACTATTATTGTCAATTAGATGAAAGACGAAGGTGACGGATGTCACAGTCTCCCCTACTTTAGAAAATTTCGTCTCGAAATTCCTTTGAAGTGGAGGCTACTATGAAACAAAAGGCGTTGTAAAAGTCAACTGGATTTTTTTTAAAAGAAAATTTTATCATTTATGATTCGACAAAATTTAAAATAGTTGTCTAATACCCCAAGTAAAAGTTTCAAAATCCTTGACAGTTAACCCGAGATTAGGAAGTTGAAAGTTTAAATGAAAAAGGCTTTGGGAATGTGTAACGGGTGAAGGTAGAGACACTAATGAAGGTAGTCTCCCCTACTTTAGAAAGGTTTCTAACTGAACTTTACTAGAGTATGCAACAAGAATCCAAATAATCAAGAGTGTACGAGTGCACAAGGTTTATGTTTTCTGTGTGGGTGGTCAAGAGAAAGACTCTAGGAAGACGGATTGAAGCTCACGTAAGAACGTTCTTATCGAAAATACTAGCTATTAGTCAACTATCTAATAAAGAGGTAGTGATTGGTAGGTTCTTGGTCAGACTCCTAGTCCGCTCCCGCAGTATCGTTTATGCTTATATATAGGGTGTACCGCAGCTGACCCACCACACTCCGGATACTTTGGACTCGTACTGATTGTCTACCAAAAGCCTAAATAGAATTACACACCACCCTTATGTACCTGTAAACCCATGATTGCGTTCCGGACCGTAATCATCGATTTACCTTACACCAGGGTGTTATGCTTTTCCATAACCCTATCCTAAGTAATACTAGAAACAAATGCGTGTAACCAAAATGTTAAGTAGTAGATACTGCTCACGTATAAAGATGCGGTTAGTGGTTCTTCCCCTTTCGGGTTCACCTGAATAACCGTAATGAGAATAAAGTGTAAGTATCACGCACGGTTAGCGGTTCTTCCCCTTTCGGGTTCACTCGCACAAATAACCGGTTCAATTTATGAAAAAGTCTAATAGGGTCTTGCTCACATAGAAACGTATGCATACAAAATACACGTTCATATACGTAAACAAGTATAGCATAAAATTTCGATTTGAATATAAATCGAGTAAATCGCACAATTGCGCAAAATGAGAGTAAACGAGTTGAATAATGCTCAAAATCCGTGATATAAGAATAACTGCTAATAAATTGTGTAAAGGTAATCTCAAGTAACGTGTAAGAATAACAACCAATAAAGAAATAATGCGAGGATAATGCGCGAACATAATAAAATAATGTAAGAATGAAATAATGAAATTTACTGCAAATGTAAGTGCACAGAACATACATATAGTCTACTGGCATGAGGGTTTAAATTTAGTAGTTTTGCATATATGCACTACACGATAAAAGACATTTAGCAACATTCCGATGGGGATATGTCTAATATTTTATTAGACTAAAAGTTTTGCGTCTGCGAGAGTGCAAGTATTACAAGAAAAAATTTCGTTTATAAAAACGTAGTTTACTCGAACTTTTTGATATAGTTGAAAGAATAGTAGTAAAATATGAGGATAAGCTTTTTAGAAATCGAAGAATGTTTTAGATTCAAAATAGGTTCACTCGAAAAGATTTTGTAGGTACACATTTTCATGTGTTTACGAGAAGTCGAGTTTGAAAAGTGTTATAAGGCATGTTATTAGTTGAAAATTTCTTTTCATGAACATATATTGGATCCGTTATGAGAAAACAAGAAGGTTTAAATTTGACTGGTAAATATGTGAAACAAGTTTATAAGATGCAAGAGGACAAGTTTATGAGGTATGTGTAAATAAAACGTTTTTCAAAAGATCAATATTTAAATAGCATGAATGATGAAAGTCAATGACATGGACAGACTCCAAATGTAAAAAAAAAAGTTCGAAGTTTTGAAATAATACCAATGTGAAGAGATTGTAGCATAACCTTTATGAAAATATACCACTTTAAGTTTTAAAAGAATGATCGTGTCACAGCAACTGATATAGTAAGGTTTGTGAGTAACGTGTAAGTTCCAAGTCTTAAGTGTCAGCTGGTAACCTAGCTTCAAAACCCAGTTCAACGTTGAAAGTCCACTATGCATAATTTCTCGTGCTACGTTGATTGAGTGAATCAGCTCGGTGTTTGATAATTTTGGTATAAGTTTATGGGTTGTTTAAAGACAACGGAGAGTCTGATTTGGTTTAGATTGATTCTCTTTGATAGTGTTTGAAAAATGTGGGTAAGACAGGTAAGGGATTGCATATGGTTCCGAATGCCTTGACGAATTTTGAGAAGTAAGACTTTTTCTGTATTAAAACATTTCTTCTGTTTACAAGTTAAAACTCCATTAGAGTTGAAAAATCTTCCATATTTATAAAATGGTTGGGTAAATCCGAGTTTTACCCGTTTTGATTAAACTTGAAACCTTGAATTATCATGATGTTGAAAAATCGTTTGTTTGTAAAAGTTGTCAAGGCATCTCTTTGAGCTCATAGCACGCTAAATGTTTCAAGGCACAAGGTGAATAAGTTTCTCTAAAGCTAGGTACTTGGGTTTTGTGCTTTTATGAGGTGAAAACATGGGGTAAGTTACTAAGGTAATCACTTTAGAGAGTAGTATACTGGTGTGTGTTGAATAGATAGGCATTTATGATGTTGTGTATGTTGTAGAGACGCAAGGGAATAGTTTAGAGATATACTGTGACATCGATCGAGTAATTTTGTAAACAAGTTGCTAATAACAAGATGATTAATAAGTTTGAAACCACGTTCGTGTTTAACTGTGCAACTTTCAAGAATCAAAAGTGTGATCAAGTTAAACAATAAGCTTAAAAATTTGAGTCATAGGAGAAGGTTTTTGAACAAGAGGAATGATGTGTTATAAAAATCACGAAACATAAATGGAATAGTGTAAGTTTTAATGCGGTAAAATAGCGCATAGAAGTTTTAGTAATGATGATGAAAAGCGAACGATCAATAAGTATATAAAACAACAGGTGATGGAACTTAAAATCCAAATGCTAAACAAAACATAAGAATTAATAACAGAAAACGAAAAAATACACTAATAGCGATAGCTATTAAATAGGGAAAAACTCAAAAGATATAATAACTTCATTATAGAAAATTATGGTAAGAGTTCAAATAGCAAATGAAAAGTATACCAATAGTGAAATGTGATGCTAAAAATATTTCTAACGAAACTGGTGACTAGCCAAAGAAATTGAAATATTATTAGTGACTTATGGGAAGTGTACTTAAACCTATACGTAAATGGTCATCCTTCCCGATTGCACGTACCCCGTCACTGGTAAATTTCAAAACTTTTAGCGAGACTTTAAAACGAGATGTGGAAATAACTCCTTGAGGTATGGATTTCACTCCTAGCTCAAAGTGTTATGTCAAAAGCAAAAATAGGAAAGAGTGGAACTTGTCACTAAGATAAGGATATCACTCCCAGCTCAGTGTTTTAAGTTTCTTTTGAAGGAATAATCCTTTGAGGTGTGGGTATCACTCCTATCTCAAAGGTATTTATCCCAAAGATGTAGAATATATAGAAGAGTGAAACTAATCACCAAGGTATGGATGTCACTCCTAACTTGGTGATATCATTTCGTTTGTGAAATACGAGTGTCTTCTTCTCCAAGCAAAATATCAAAAGAGTAACGAGCAAGAATCATAGCGAAAATATCTTGAAAGAAAATATAAGAAATAAGAGAAATATACACGAGAGGACTCGTGAATGTAAGCTTAGTTATAGACTAGGCTAAAAGGCATTCTAATAACCTAATTCCCTATAACCATGGCTCTGATACCAATCTGTAACACCCCAACCGATGGCGGAAACATCGAGGTGTCACGTAGTGACGATTGTTCGATAGCTCATGGACTAAAAGTGTAAATATTGATACATTGATTAAATAGTTTAATACATTGAAATGAAATACAACGATTCTAAATGCCAACTAAACTAAAATATAATGAATCCAAAGTCTAAGTAAAATTCCAAAAGCTTAAAAGTCATCTCATAAATAACCTGAAACATGTATGAAAATAGTATATGTCAATACAAAAATGTATTGGTGAGCATACCCTGTTTGAATACATATAGTAGAAAAAAAATGTTTAGCAATTCATGTGTTGTATACCGTTTGCAAATATGTAATAAGTAGTATCCGGGTCAAAATCAACCCTATGAAAGGAAAGGAAATATATATAGTATGCGCTAGTAGTAATGCAATACATAGCAATGACAAGGACTCTCAACAGAGTCACAGGGGTATATACCATAGTACTATTCATTGAAATGCCAGGCCGCCCAGCGGTTAATGATTTTGACAAGTCATAGACACACACAAGTAACATAAGCAAACACACATGAGAATTGCATTTAATGAAAAGAAAGCATTTAGTCATAGTGTACATGAGTAGCCCCAAAAGAGTAAAACATGAAAAAGGGGAAAGATATACTCACATGTAAGCGAAAAGCAAACGCAAGCATATAGCAACCATGTGGCAAAGTCTTAAGATGTATATGTGCATCATGCTACCCATGCCCTAAAGTATACATTATCACTTTAAGATCTATATGAGTGTTTCTAGCGTGCATGTTGGTTACGTATCCTATTCACCCAACTAAACTGATCATGATATACTAGTTATGTTTCCAAATGTTTTAACTCAACGACTGTTGAAATATAGTGTAAAACTTCTTGAAAATATATATTTATATGGAATATATATATATATATATATACACGATTATATGGTAAAATGTCATAACACAAACTTGTACTCTTGTATGTGAATCATGTTTGGGGTTTATTTATTAATTTAACAACTAATAATATTTATTTTAACCCGAGTCATAACTCGCATAAAAGACATCAAGGTTTCTTTCAAAATCATGATTTACATATAAAAGTTTATAGAAAACGAAGAGCTTATTTTTATAAATTTGACCTTGCATGAATAAATAAAGCAATTAATCCATATGCCAAGACTTTTGTAGTTTGTCTAAAATCATATAATGTTTATATATATACCAAAAAAAATGGATAAGTGTAGTGAACCAATATTTAGTTCCTGTGAAAAAATTAACATTGTGTGTATGTATATATATTTTGACATCAAAAATAATTATTATTGTGTGTACATGTATGTTTGAAAAAAATCATGGATGAAAGATTAGCCTTTATGTATTGTTATAACAAAACATTTACTATATAAATGTGTTGGGTGACAAAGATTCGTTCTAGAAAAATGTATATAAAATATAAACAAAAAGTACAGATGAAAACCATACCAAAAACTAGTAGGAAACAAGGGTTTAAGACTTGATACTTGAAGACTTTGAGCTTGAACTAGTGAACATAAAACTTGAACTGGAAATGGTGAGAGAGATGGGTTCGGTGGTGTGTGTTTGGTGGGATGTTGAGTCGGAGTGGTGAGGTTGGAGGTCGTGATCGTAAGCAATGGGGATACAAAGATGATGTGTGGCATGTGAGCTTGTAGTTGCCGTTTGCATATATAAAAGCCAAGTATTATAACTTATATATCATAAAAAGTTATCATTTTTAATTTTGTCATAAATTTCAATAATGCCAAAGGTTAGCAACTAAGAAAAATGAAACGCAAAATACGTTAAGCACTGGAAGGTCATAATGAGCATTTATGTCAAAGTTTTATATTCTCATATTCATGTTTTTTTTTCCTACAATGACAGAAACCACTTCATGGATTGTTTTTTTTTTCATATATTATATATATATTTTCTAGTATTATTATTATTAGCACATTTACTTTATGAAATCTAAAATGTTAAATAATAATTAGTAAATAAAACGTTTAAGTTAAAGATTTAAAAGTAACTCACCTTTTAAGAGACTTGAAAACGTTGAAAGGTTTAGGGACTATAACGGAAATATTTGAAGGACTATTATTGTCAATTAGATGAAAGACGAAGGTGACGGATGTCACACTCGACCTATGGTCACACTTGAGTTGGAAAAAAAAAGTGTGGCGGAAGACATATGGTCACACTTTTTTGGTGTGGCTAAAGGCCTTTTTTGGCGTAGTGTGGGCATGTGAAGTTCAACCAAATCATCATATTTATAAAGATACAACTCCGCGAGATTCCGAGTTTGTGTAAGGTTAAGGGTTGTCATCTTAGCAGAACTTATATAAATGGTTTTGAGCTCAGGACTTTCAATGGGCATGTGAAGTTCAACCAAATCCTCACAGTGAAAAAGATTTAACTTCTTGAGATTATGAGTTTGAGTAAGGTTAAGGATTCTCAGCATAGAATAATCAAGTTTAATGGTTTGGAGCTCATGACTTTCAATAGGCATGTGAAGTTCTACCAAATCCTTACAGTGTGCAAGATATAATGTCTCAAGATTCCAAATCCTTGTAAGGTTAAGGGTTTTCAACTTAGAATATTGGAGGCTGAGGTGTTTGAGCTTCAGATTATTAACGGGCATATGTAGTTGTATTAGTTCCTCACACCGTTCAACTTTTAGTGTTTCGAGATTATGAGCCCACACAAGATCCAAGGTCATGAGCAGCTTACAATGACGGATGCTTAGGAATTTGAGCTTAAAATTTTCAATGGGCATGTGAAGTTCTACAAAATTCGAACATTGTTCAATATGTAACCTCTCGAGATTCATAGTCAACCCAATGTCCAAGGTTCTCAACTTACAAAAATAGAGGTCAATGAATATGAGTTTCTTTAGAACCTATGTATCATGAGGAAAAAAAAGAGAGAGATGAATTCGGTGTAATGACAATTCAATAGATATATAGCATAAAAGGAATCATGTAAAAGTAAAACTAATAAACCCTAATTTCACCTTCTTTTCTCCACTTTTCCAAAGTTGATCAATATTACTGTAACTCATTTCAAGGCCAACAAAATTATTTGCTAGAAATCTTTTGGGTAAACACGTGAAAGGGTAACCATACCAACATAAATATCGTAAACTATTTGGTAGATGTTGGTTATCTTCATCAATACTATAGTAGTCAAAACTACGACTAAAAAAACTTGAAGTTGTATCATTCACTTCAAGAAATCGAAGTTCCTTCATTTTTCGAAGACCTTTCATGACAATAACTGGATCATGCAATTCTACTTTCATACATCTTGTTGCCTCAGTACCGTGTAATAAAAAAAAGAAAAAGAAAAAAAGAAGACACAAATAAGTATGTATTAATTTCATCCACTTGACATATAAATGTGAACCTTACCTTGTCTTCAACCAAAATATCTTCAATTTCCTCGTTAATCCACAATCGGCTATGTTTGTAAGGCACCTTGAGGCACAAACGACGAATAATATTCTTACCCATTTCTACAATATGGTCATGCATACCCAAACACCCGTCACTAGATAAAGTTATAAGAGATTTTTGCTCAAGAACCCGTAAGCCACTTCTAGCATGAAGATCGCAACTTTCAAGCACTCTAATTGCTCTTTCTTTCTCCCAACCTTTTAGTATGCATGCAACATCTAGGAATATTTCCTTGTAATCATCTTCTAGACCACAATAGCTTAATTCTAGTATTTCGAGAGTTTCCTTCAAAGGAATTGTTTTTAATCTTTCTAATGCATCTATCCATTCAAGCTCGTATTTACCACGTAGAAATGAACCCAAAACTTTGATCGTTAGGGGAAGACCAGCAGCATAGCGTACAACTTGGCCTGATAGCACTTCGAAGCCTTGATTTGGAATCTCTGTCCCAAATGCATACCTATTAAAGAGGCAAGTTGCTTCTTCATCTGATAACAAGTTGACATCAACAATCATGTTCACACGCAATCCGTGTGCTACCAATACTTGCTCATCTCTAGTTGTAATGATAATTCGGCTTCCCGGCTTAAACCAACTAGGCTCGCCAGCTAAGGCCTCAAGTTGGGCCATATGATCCACATCATCCAGAACAAGAAGAACCTTTCTACAACACATCCTTTGTTTCATCATATTAGTTCCTTCAGAAACACTATTTACGATGATATCAAGTTTATTTAAAACATCCGAGAGTACTTGTTTTTGCAATGACTTCAAACCGCACATCGAGTTATTTGAATTTTCCCTAACATTCTCAACGAAGCTTGAACCTTCGAACTGAAAGGATATTTGATCAAAAGTAGCTCTTGCCAAAGTCGTCTTCCCAGCCCCTCCCATTCCCTTGATCCCTATCATGCGAACGTCATAAATATCAATTCCTAATGATGAGACTACATCTTTGACACGTTTCTCCATGCCTACTAATTTTCTATCAACGCTAGAGTTAATGAAACGCATCTCTTGTGAGATCTCTTCAATAATTCTTTGGATAAGCTTAGCTTCATGCCTGCGTGTTAAAGAAGATTCAATAAGATTACTCAAACTCCCAAATGAACCGTTAATCTTACATATATAGCTTACAATCATATATAGAGTAAAATAACATAGCGATGTACTCAGGGAGGGAGGGTGCTTGTAGGATGAAATTTTTCTTTAACTGATTTTAACCAATCCCGCCTTGCTACATCACTTCACTGAAACAATTTTTTTTGGAGACAACATTCCACTGATTCTTTTATTTATTTTCATTTAAATATCCAAACTTTTTTTGTTTTTTAAATTTCACACGGTTAAAATTTTTAAACCGATTAGTAATATTTAATGTCACACTATTACAACCGTCCCACTAAACGGTTAGTAAAATTAAATTGTGAATTCTTGGAAACCGTCAATTGAATTGAATTCACCTAATACGATCAGTAATATTGAATTTTAACAGTGAAACCTTTCCAAAGTTGTATATAAACATATCAAACCGTGGGGGTTAAAACTCACACTTTACCAGGGTTTAAAAAAACACTCTACACAAAGATGTGTTGTTGGACCGAGGAACAAGAGTTGGCGTTGGTGGTGTGATACAAAGACGCCACAAATGACCCGACTATACAATAACTCTCGAGGGCCTCGGGCTCGGCCTACCTCCAAGGGTTTCTGGGCCCACGTGTTGAGCAACTTCAACCAGCATGTTGGCACCAACGATAGGACCATTGCAAACCTGCAGCTGAAATGGGCCGATCTCAACATCAAGTGTGACAGGTGGACCACCCTCTACAATCGCACGATGAGGGATGATCTGGACCTCAATCACGAGTTGGCTATCGAGTTCACTCATGTGGACTATGAGGCTTGATATAGCATCATTTTCGACCATATCGAGGCATGGCAATTGTTGCGCCAACGTTAAGTTAATTTTTCTTTGTTTTAATGTATTTTAATTTTATTTTTAAATATTAATGAAATTATGTTTTTATGTTCTTATTTATGTTTTATGCTTTACTTAAATTTAAACAATATTAAAACAACAAACGGTTAAAAGAAGACAATATTAAACAAATGGTTAACATAATGAAACAATATTAAACAAACGGTTAAAATTATTATTTTAAATAAAAATAACAAAAACTATACCATCCATTAAAAAAGAATCAGGAAACGATTAACAGGACCCCTACCAGCACTGGTGGCGACGGTGTTACTGTGCTGGTAGTGGGGTACCCGTAACCATTTCTGGTGGTGCCCCATCCCCCCTCATGTTTCATGTTTAGTCTTTCAACAATATTAGAAATAAAAATGAGATGTGATTAAAAAGAAAAAAAATAAAAGAATATAACACAGACATGGATGAAATTTGCATACCCATCAAAAGTGTTCTTCAACTCCCACCCAGCCAGACCAGCTACTTCTTTCATAGCATCTCTCCATCTCCCTGCAGCCTCTTCACTTACATGTTTGGCAAATGCTTCTCCAATTGCCCCACTTTGGTTGCGGACTTCGGTGGGTTCCACATCATAGAAGACTGGGTAAGCAATCTGCCCGTTCGTCTTATGGCATTCCATAATCTTGACAAGCTCGTTTAAGCACCAAGATGAAGATGCGTAGTTCTTGGAGAAAACAATAACATAAATTCTCGAGTCTTCAATGGATTTGATGAGCTCATGGCTGATTGCTTTCCCTTTCCTGATTTCTTCATCATCTTTGTACGTGTAAATGCCTCTTTGCTTAAGAGCATGATAGAGGTTATCAACAAAGTTCTTACGGGTGTCTTCACCACGGAAACTCAAAAACACATCATACTTGAAGCTCTTTTGAACGGATGAAGATGAAGTAGATGCCATTAAATGTAAGCGTGAAGGATCAAATAAAATGAAATCTTTATTGGGTGGAAGTTGACATGAACTGATTGAAAACAGACATAGAAGAGATGAATAACCCTTCAAGAGTTGATATTAAGAAGACTCAGTCTCGGAACTGATTAATATTTGAAGTGTAAAATTGTTTGTTTTCTAAAATAGTTGCAATTATTCATCATAAGGTTACAGTTTTTGTAATTATTATACATGGTTTTTCGGTATTTTCAAGACAGTAGTTAAAATTATTTTTTTATAATCAAAATAATTTAGAAGATTACGACTAAATCAACAAATGAAGTATGTTTTGGTTGTTTTTCTCAAGCTGTGTGTTGCATGATTCTTCTCGGAAAATACATGTTTAAATACCAATTTATAATTTTTTTTTCCATGAAAGGTCATCTGAAAAACACCTCCACCAAACACGTCTTCTACTTAAAGTAAACATATTTTGATTTCAAAATTAAGCCGACTTCATAAATATTTTATGGCAACTGTTCTATTTGCGAGCATCATGATTATGACAACTATTTTTTAAAATTAATTTAGGATCAATATTTAGGGTATGTTTGGCAAAACTAGCTAGTGGCTAGTAGCTGATATACGTTAAAATATACATATATAAATCCTCGATTAAACTCCCAAATTACGCGTTTTCGACCTTAATTGCACGAATTCTGTACTTAACCGTTTCATATGTTTATTGCAGGTCTTAAACGGCGCCCCAAAGACAAAGTCGAAGAAACCGGGCGAAATCTGGACCAAACGGACAGTTGCTGCACAATCAGGCGATCTGAGGCGATTTTCTGGGCTAACGAAGTGCTGCACAGGCGTGGAACGAGCTCGGGAAGCCATCCGATCCATCTATCATCATCCAATCCTTCACTTTAGCATTTTATGGTTTGATCCTATAAACTACTTATGATCCAAATCTGATTTTGTATGCTTATTGTGATGTTTATTTAGTAGATTGTAAGCCTACGGGCAAAAACACTAGTATTTAGTATGTAAAAACAATCATTTGCTTAGTTTAATCATGTCTTGAATGATATTGACGTTTTTCATGTTGAATCTTGATGATCATAATGCAACCTTGTTTCATTGTTAATGGATTTGTATTTATGTATTGACTTTGATGATTATTGTGTGTGTTAGGCGGATACGTGTTGAAAAACCGTTCGTTTAATCATCCGGTAGTAGACTAGTTAACTTGTTAATAAGTTTACACCATGAAACTGTAACCGGGTATTGGTTTGGTTAAAGTCAGTAAAATAATGATTAGTAGCTGGAAGCTGGTAGCTAGAAGCTTTTTAAATATATTTTGGTGTTTGATAGAGTAGCTGGAGCTTTTAATAAAATGTTTAAAATGACCAAAATGGGCATAATTAAAAGCTAGTACTAGTAGCTTTTCATTATAGAGCTTTTCCTCTAACCTAAAAGCTTCCAGCTCCTTCAACCAAACAAGCTTCGAGCTCCTTCAACTACCACTATTCTAACATGTCAGTTTTTCTTTTTAAGTGTGCAGTAAAGAGGATGTTGTTGGTATTTTGGTATTTTGGTGTTTACTGGCTCTATCTGTTCATTTGCATACTCAAATTCCAAAGAACCAATTTCACAAGCTTTGGCTGATATAAAGGTATATAAGATGGGCCACAATTTTCGTCCTTCAATCTAGCGATCTTGTTTTAGTTATTCGTTTTCTATTCTAACGGTTTTTATGTTTTTTTAGCGAGACATTATTTCAAGCCTATACAGCAGATTGGATGTCATCTGTGATGAGGCTGATGGGCAAATGGATTCGGTTGCAGATGGTAGTGGGGAATCAGTGAATGAAGTTTCAACTCAAATCCCTATTCCGCAACTACAGCTGCAGTTATTAAGGTCAGATAGTTGTGATGCAATGTTAATGCTCTGTAACTGGTCATAACTAATGGCATAGAAGAAGTTAAAGTGTGTATGTAATGTTATTATGTTAGAAAACTTCTAAATCGTTTTTTTCTAAAAGTTCAGATTAATATACAGATAGTACAATTTTTGTCATCATATTCGACACAGACCTATTTATTCCAAAATTAAACTTTTTGACTCTGCCATACCAAAATACCCGTACATGTATTTGGTACTATGATCTTTTGTAGATTATATTTTTTCATGATCTGATGATTAAATTATTTAAAAAACGTTGCTATTTTGTAGATGTGGTCTTTCTTTCCCTCTAAGAGTTTTTGTTCCCTTGCTGGGTGATACATATATATGTGACTACATACAACCTTCTGAAACACTTGAGGTCTGTATTTATTATATACGTCTAAAATACTCATATTCTCTGTCCATTTTAGGTTTGTTAAAGCTGTGGTTTTAATGCATATTGGTTTGATACTAGAGACTGCTGAAGTATCATTTTGTCAATTTGTTCTTCCATATATTCAGGAGTGATTTGTTTTCTAGACCGTTGTCCTTGGCTTTCTGTTGCAACGAAACCATCATTCTTGAAAAAACATTGCACTCTGCAAGAGCGAGTGATATTTTTTTGGCATTTTCGCATGAATGGTGGTTTACACCGAAAAACCAAGTAAATGAGGTTTTAAAAAAATAATCCCTGAGTTCCACAAGCAGCTCGATAGGGGTTATGTTCAATCTCCAACTGGTTAAATAAGCAAAAAGATTCAACTGGGTTGAACATGACAAATAGATTGGAAGTCATGAAAATTTATATAAATGCATAAACCTCCTAAGTTGCTCCATTAAGAAATGTTTGATTAATATTGTAAATAGTATATAGTATTAGAATCCTATTTTGCACTTCAATAATTTTGAAGTTCAATGTTAGACTAATTATAGGCTGAGATTTATGTGATATAATTACCAAGATTTATGTCTAGTTATATGGAAAGGATAGGACTTACCATATTTACTTGTAATTCTGTCTATATATTGTCCAATGTATTCAGCATCTATCAATCAATAATACAATACAGAATTTTATATGTTAATATGGTATCAGAGCCATATTAACCCTAGCCGCTTCTGTCTTTTTTTTTTCCGGCCACCGCCGTATCTCCTAACCCGAACAGCAGCTAACCTGCCGTAAGTTCTATCTCTGGCCTCCTCTAAACAACTTTCTGACCAGCAATAACTTTCTGACCAGCAACCTTACACAATACCAGATGGCCACTCTTGCTCTTTTTACTACCTAAGAAAAGACAAACCACAATTCCCATAAATTCGCCTTCACCCTCTCACCCACAAACTATGGCTATTGGAAGGCAATGGTTGAACCATTCCTTGTCTCCAATTCCCTGTTCGGTTATATAGACGGCTCTATACCGTGCCCGCCACCCAAAGTCTCCGTTGATGCGGCTGCTGCTGATAATCCCAATTACCTTCGGTGGATAGCTAATGATGTCCACGTTCGCATGCTCATTATATCTACCGTCTCTGAAGCCTCCTTCCAGCACATCCAGGGCACCACTTCCAGAGATGTTTGGTTGTCTCTAGAACGTGCTTACGCGCCTCAAACCGCGTCTCATGAATACACTTTGAAGACCCAGCTCTTGAAACTCACCATGAAAGGCGACGAGAAAGCTGTTGATTATCTGACTCGTGCTCAAGAATATGCCACAGCCTTAGCCAACATTGGGGAGCCCCAGAAGGATAAGGATTTGGTGATGCTCACTATTGCGGGACTTCGTGAGGAATATAATGGCCTCAAAGGTAATCTGCTAGCTCGCAATCCACCTGTTAAGTTCAATGAATTACATGGTTTGTTAACCGATCATGATTATATGATTGCCAAAACCCACGAAACACAGCCATCCCCTATTCCACAGGCATATAATTCTACCAGAAATCAGCCTCCCACTCTCACTAGCATCCAATCTCAACTCCAAAACCTTCAACTACTTGCTGCTCAACTTGGTTATCAACTACAACCTGTCCCGAATCCCAATCAGCAGCCCCCAACCGTTAACCCACAACCCCAAGCTTATTTCACCCCACGGTCTTTTAACCACAACCGTGGCCATCGACGTGGTGCTTCCCGTGGCAATTCCCGTGGAAATTTAAATAGGGGTTGTGACAATTCTGGTACCAACAGACAATTTTCTTGGGCTGCTACACAAAATACTGTTTTTGGTCATTGTAACAGGTGCGGGATCGGTCACTTACCAACTCAGTGTCCTAACCAGGCTGGTCCGTCTAGGCAGCCGTCTCAGGCTAACTATGCAGCGTTTTCAGATGCAAGCTCGTAGTATGATGTTATTTGGAAGCCTGACACTGGAACTAATGATCATTCTTCTCCGGATTTAGCAAGTTTTGACAACTCTGAAGCTTATCAAGGTAATGATTCTCTCCATGTTGCGACGGTACACCCCTTCCCATTTTTCATATTGGCTCTTCAAAAATTTACACACCACACAAAACCTTTAATCTCTCTAATATTCTTCATGTTCCTGCCTTAAAACAAAACTTACTTTCTATCCAAAAATTTTGCTCAGATAATGATGTTTTCTTTGAATTTCATGCCTCTTTTTTTGTTGTGAAGGACGAGTCTACACGCATTACCCTTCTTACGGGACCAGGTGAGCAAGGCCTTTATACCCTCCGCCTTCCTCAGTTCAAGTCTTTTCCTAAAGTCGCCTTCACAGCAACAAAAGAGTCCTCCACCATTTAGCATCATCGTCTTTGACACCCGCATCTTCATGTTTTTCAGTCTCTTATTTCTAGTTGTTCCTTAACTGTTTCTACAAAATTATCATCTTGTTTATGTACTTCATGTCAGATGGGAAAATCATCCAAACTATCATTAAAACTCTCTACTTTTCGTAGCAATAATATTTTGGATTTGGTTTACTGTGATGTTTGGGGTCCCTCACCTACTTTATCTCTTGATGGTTATCGTTTCTTTCTTTTATGTGTTGATCATCACTCTAGATATATGTGGTTTTATCCATTAGCACAAAAATCTGATGTTTACACAACTTTTAAACATTTTTTACATATGGTTGAACGACAGTTTAACACAAAACTAAAAAGTGTACAAACTGATTCAGGTGGTGAATTTCGTAACCTAACACCATTTTTTTCCTCGCTCATGTCCTCACACAAGCGAGCAAAACGGAATTGTTGAACACTGTAATCGGCATGTTGTGGAAACTGGGCTTGCTCTATTAGCCCACTCCAACCTTCCACAACGGTTTTGGCGGTTTGCTTTTGACACAGCTACCTATCTTATAAACCGCCTACCATCTCGGGTGTCCTCTAACATGTCTCCCTATGAGCATGTTTTCAAACGTAAACCTGACTATTCATTCCTTCGGGTCTTTGGTTGCCAATGTTTCCATATCTCCGTCCTTACAATCATCACAAAATTGACTTCCGGTCCACCCCTTGCATCTTTCTTGGCTATAGCCCAGACCATCACGGTTACCGGTGCTTCGACCCGGTCTCCGAACGTGTCTATATTGCACGCCATGTTCGTTTTAATGAACATGTTCTTCCCTCTCGTTCATCACCCCCGCCGGTCCCACATCCTCCATCCTACACTTCCGTTTTTTCGAACCCACCACCTGGCTTTCTGTCTTCTGAAAACAACCCCAATTCCACACCTTCCAGCCCACCTTTAACACCATCCAGTTCAACTCCTACTTCCTCATCTTCATCTGCCTAACTGGCTAACCTAACCCAACCCTGGACAGCCTGCGGCTCTGAATCTGAATCGGGACCAGCAACACCACCTCCCACAGCTTCCAACCCACCTGTCAATACAACCCAGTCCACCCACTCTGACCCGCCTATTCAACCTCGCCCAGCTCACCTTCGTCCTAACCCAAAACGTCCCAACCTCTATAACCCATCAACCTATTACACCACCACTTCCCCTGACCAACTCACTGAACCTACCTCCTTCACCGTTGCTAACAAATCACCGGAGTGGCGTCATGCCATGAACGAAGAGTTCAAGCACTTAATAAAAATGAGACATGGTCATTGGTTCCTTATGTTGGTAATTCTAACTTGGTTGATTGTAAGTGGGTATACATGTTGAAAAGGGATGCACAGGGTAAAGTGACTCGCTACAAAGCTCGCCTTGTAGCCAAAGGGTTTCATCAACAGGCTGGTGTTGATTATTATGAGACGTTTAGCCCGGTAGTTGAGGCTACTACCATTCGAGTTGTCTTATCTCTAGCTGTCACTCACAAATGGTCATTATGCCAGCTAGATGTTCAGAATGCATTCCTACATGGTGATCTACAAGAGACTGTTTACATGAGACAACCACCGGGCTTTGTTGATCCCTCCAAGCCACATCATGTTTGTCCCCTTCATAAGTCCTTTTATGGTCTCAAACAAGCTGCTCGGGCCTGGTTCAATCGGCTCTCCACAGCTCTACAACAACTTGGCTTCCATGGCTCCAAAACTGATCCGTCTTTGTTCATTCTAAATTCACGGGGTACAATTGTTTATGTCCTGGTCTATGTTGATGATATCATCATCACTGGCAACAATAACCAGGCCGTTGACCACATTATTCAGAGTCTTGGCTCTTCATTTGCTGTGAAAGATTTGGGCACTCTTCATTATTTTTTGGGCATTGAACTCATTCGCCACGGTCTTGACATTATCTTATCTCAGAAGAAATACACCTCGGATACTTTACATCGTTCGGGATTATCTGACTGTAAACCGGTCAATTCACCTATGAGTACCTCTCAAGTCCTTATGCCTAATGATAGCCCTCTGATACCTGATCCAACCAAGTATCGTCAAATTGTTGGTGCTTTGCAATATGCTACTTTGACCCGACCAGGCATTGCTTTTTCTGTTAACAAAGTCTGCCAGTTCATGCATGCACCCACTGAGAACCATTGGACAGCGGTCAAGCGAATTCTGAGATATCTAAAGGGCACTCCTGACTTGGGCTTACGGATTCGTCAAGACTCGGGCTCCATTCTTCATGCCTTTACTGATGCCCACTGGACCAACTCGGTGCAGGCTTGTTCTGACTCTGATTGGGCTGGTTGTCCTACTGATCGTAGGTCTACGAGGGGATTTGCTGTGTATCTTGGATCGAACCTTGTTTCCTGGACAGCCCGAAAACAACGAACTGTATCTCGCTTGTCTACTGAATCAAAATACAAGGCTCTTGCTGATACAGTTGCAGAATTAATATGGCTAAAGGGCCTTCTTCGTGAACTCGGCATTGTTAAAAACTACTCGCCTACTCTTTGGTGTGACAACTTAGGAGCCACCTATCTTTCAGCTAATCCGATCTTCCATGCTCGCACGAAACATGTAGAGGTAGACTATCATTTTGTTCGTGAACAGGTGGCTCAGGGTAATTTACATGTCAAGTTCATAGCTACTAATGATCAGATTGCAGATGTTTTTACCAAGCCACTATCTTCTCAACGGTTTCAGTTCTTACGGTCCAAGTTGCAGGTCGTTCCCCACCCTCAACTTGCGGGGGGATATTAGACTAAGTATAGGCTGAGATTTTTGTGATATAATTACCAAGATTTATGTCTAGTTATATGGTGACGTGTGCGTAACTATACATATTTTTCGATGGATTTTAACACACGTTTTGCTTTAATATTTATAAAAATGGTTTCGACCTTAATATTAAAACACACACAATAGGGCGAGTGTACCCTGTCATATATGTAGTAAGTACAGATAAGAACCAAGTATCGATCCATGGACGCGCGCGGAGCAATTGTACTAAAACTCTATCACCGATTTACCAGTAGGAAAAGATAAGTGAGTTTGTTTAAACTATAGTAATTCTAACATATGTAAATACGTAACTAAGACTCCAAATAGAAAATATAACTATATAAACTATAATACGCCAATCCTAGCATGTCATCTATATATATAAATAGAAATAAAGGCGTGATCAACATTCCCATTTTCCGACAGTTAGTTTCCCTTTCGGGTATCCTAACATGACAACTATACAGAAAGCTAACACGAATACACACGTTAACCACTTCAAGTCGTTCATTAGCGAGCAGCTGATATTATCTCATGCAGATCTTCTAAAGATAAGTTAGTCATCTGTTAAGAGTATTCTAACCTCACTAATTCAGGAAAGCAATACCGAATACACAATACAGCCACCTAAACTAGCATAAAGTAGAGCATTTCACAACCTATTCCATTTTACCAACTTTGAACCCAGATCTACTAAGATCGCTATTTTTACCAAAATAACTACCAAGGATCATCAACCGTGTCAAAGACTGGTAACGACACCATTAGGCTTTTAAAACCCTTTTACGTGCCGGTAAGCATTTTTAACCGTTATTCGACTGACTTTAACCAAACCAATACCCGGTTACAGTTTCATGGTGTAAATTCAACATTTATCCTCCTAACACATTCGATAATCGCAAAAGTCATCCGAATACAACTATCAATCCAACAACAACGAAACAAGGTTGCACTATGATCATCAAGATCTAAACATGAAAAACGCCAGATTCATACAAAACATGATTACATACTAAGGATCGTTTTTTCTACTAAAGATTACTAAATACGATTACTAGATACTATTGTACTACATAAACAACACAAACAAGTTCAAATAAACAGATTTGAATCAACTAAAAGCTTAATAGATCAAACCAATAAAACTTGAATGTGATGGATTGGATGAAGATAGATGATCCGGATGAGTTCCCGAGCTTGTTCTTCGGCTTTGCAGCAGTTCACCAGTCCAGAAAATCGCCCCAAATCGCCCTGAGATCACCCAATATGGAAACAGTGGGCTGTGCTCTGTTCTTATACAGATTTTGATTTTGTGCACGGCCGTGCACCTAAAGTGCACGGTCGTGCACTTTAACTTTTTGAGCTGACGTGCAAGTGGGCAAGTGGCAACGAGGTCTCTGAAAATATCTTGATTTCTCGCACGGCCGTGCACCTGGGGTGCACGGGCGTGCGGGTCTGGTGGTGGCCGAGTGCTGGGAGTGCACTGCCTGATGCACTGGCAGTGCACTCGAGGATTCCAAGTCGCACGGGCTGGTGCACGGCCGTGCTGATCAGGGTGCTCGAGAACCTGATGTGCACCCCGAGTTGCACTGGCAGTGCAACCTTCTGTGTCCGAGTCAAATGAGTCTGCACGGGCGTGCAGCTATGGTGCACGGCCGTGCACCATTTCCAGACTTAGCTGATTTTTGCAGAAACTTTCCGTCTTGTCCGCTTTTCGCCCGGTTTCTTCGACTTTGCTCGTGGGACGTCGTTTAAGACCTGCAATAAACATATGAAGCGGTTAAGTACCAAATTCGTGCAATTATGGTCGAAAACGCGTAATTTGGGAGTTTAATCGGGGATTTAAATATGTATATTTTAACGTATATCAAACCTCCCCACACTTGAACTTTGCTTGTCCTCAAGCAAACATCAAAATAGAAATAAACGAAAAACTCGCCAAGTGGCAATAATGTCAAAATATAACCTGTACAGACGATAATAGACAAGCCAAAAAAGATATATAAACACGTGATAAGATAACTAAAAAGCAACGACTCGCTTCCGATCTCCAAGCACGCAAACCCGTACACGACTCACAATGTTCACACACACTCGGTTTTATTTATGATACATACGTGTAATGTGTATGTGTAAATCGCTCCATTGTCAAGACAATGAATCGTGCAATATCATAAGCTTGTCAAAAGATCTAATCTTCACCAACTAACGTGTGAAAAAGCACAAATCAAGAGGTCTTAAATGGGTTGTAATGTTAGGCAAAGGTAAGGGTGTGGAATGGATATTTACAGTGACGAAATGGGTAAAACTCGGCGGTTAAGTCTAATTAAACAGAAACAAACACAACTATACAAATACACGCGAATATAAGCGATTTTTATTTAGATCGAGCTAAACATATATAACTTCTAACTTTATAGCCCTGAAAACTGCTCGAACACTGCTAATTCACCCTTTTTTAGGGTGTTCTATTTTTCTGGATTTTCTGGATTTTTTTTAATATATCTATGATATTACTGAAATATAAACAACATATGGGTTCTAAACATATAAACCCGAACACGAACTATTTACAACACAGGAAACTAGTTAAACATTAACCTAAACCGAGTTTTAACACAAAAGGTTTAAAAGAAAAAGGCTAAATTTGGTTAAGTGGTGAAATGGTGTGGTAAATAAGAAAAAACCCGGATTAGGTTCAACAGGGTTAACTAGTGGATAATGTTTGGGTGAGGGAAACAGATAGAACGAAAAGAAAAGGCTAAATCAAAAGGGTGTCCTAAATGCCTCAATCATGTTCGTACAATCTCACACGTATCTGATCTAAACAAGTATACTAATGACAAGTTCTAAATTGCACAAAACATCCGGCTTACTCGCAAACATGTCAAAGAAATGTAATCTATTATAAGGCTCAAACGCTCACGTAACCGGAAGGAAATGGGTGCAAGTGTACGAATCTAACACGCTCGTATCTCATCCGTTTGTCGCGCCTCAAGTTATCTTTATCAAAAATTAGTTAGGCTTGTATGAAAATATA
The DNA here is from genome assembly GCA_032199755.1 of Ambrosia artemisiifolia. Classification (NCBI taxonomy): domain Eukaryota; kingdom Viridiplantae; phylum Streptophyta; class Magnoliopsida; order Asterales; family Asteraceae; genus Ambrosia; species Ambrosia artemisiifolia. The sequence continues at coordinate 13,707,985 of CM063514.1, forward strand.
TATATATATATATATATACATAGGGGAAGGTTTAAATAAAAACCCACTCAAAACGAAGAAACCCGGTAAACTGTGACTTCCAGAACTTTTTATCATCTGAAAAAATTAGGGTATGTAATGTACATGATTTTAAGAGTTTTGAGCCAAAAATATAAAAAAAGCGCCGAGTGGATATTTTAAAAAAAAATAAATAAGTTTTTTGTGTTACATATGTAACATAAATAACAGAAAAAACTTATTTATTTTTTTTAAAAATATCCACTCGGCGCTTTTTTTATTTTTTTGGCTCAAAACTCTTAAAATCATGTACATTACATACCCTAATTTTTTCAGATGATAAAAAGTTCTGGAAGTCACAGTTTACCGGGGTTTCTTCGTTTTAGAGGGTTTTCTTTCTATACTTAGCCTATATACATATATGTACTAAAAAAGGTTTTTTTTAGTTATATATATATATATATATATATATACACAAGAGGACAAACAATAAGATATAATCCCTCCCCACACTTGAACTTCACATTGTCCCCAATGTGACAATAGAGAGCGTTTATGAATTAGCTATCTATAGTGGGAAAAAGGAGAATAATACTCCCCTAGTGTCGAAGAAACGCCCGGGTAAATGTACGGCATGAGCCCCGATAACGGTGCTCGCCAGTTCCCTGCATAATTAACATTCTTGGCACAAACAAACTCATCAAACCCATCAATCACATCAACAAAATTAAACTAAAATAAGTACGATACTGAAATACTAAAGAAAAGAAATAGTTCAAAAACAAATACTAAAATGTCTTGGGTACGCAGACCCGAAAAGAAAGTACTGAAAGCATAAATAAATAAAGTACTAACAAACGCATGCATGAAGTGGCTACTGGGGGGCATCGTCCCTATGGTGCTGGCTGGAACTTCCTGGCTGGTCGCCAGGAGCACGATAAGGGAACAAGGGAGGGTTGCTGAAGTGACCCGGATGCACCTGCTCTAGCCCGGCAAATAGGCACTCAAAACTGTACCTGACATCCTGCTGCACTCTATCCATAGTGGACCGCATCAACTGCTGGTCCAGCCTGATCTCGCCCTGCTGTGCAACAATGTTCCCCATGTTCAGTTCCATCGTCTGGAACCGCTGATAGAACTCCAGGTATGTCGGGATGCCGGGAGGCCACTGCTGATCATGGTGCTGGTGCTGAGGCGAGTGGTGTGGAGAGTTTGGAGCGTCACCACCGCCCCCTGCGTTCTGCTCAGGCATCTCCTCGTCCTCATCGTCCACCTCCTCTGGAACTGGGTCCCACACAATCCCCTGGCTAATAAGTCGTAGACCATCATCTGTGTCATGTATCAGGTTCTGAGCCCTAAGTGATCAAAGGTCCAACATGACACAGATGATCACTTAGGGCGAGACCATCGTCAGTCAAAAGCCCCATTAGTAGCCAATGACAGCGTGAGTGATCTCCTTGTAGACCGGCTGGTTTATGTTCAGCAATTTCGCCATATTTGGCGAGACGAACCCCTCGTATCTCTCACGCTGTCTGAGCGTGGTCAGCAGATCCAGATTGAGACAGATAGGAGTACCAAAAGAATTCCGGCGGGCCCAAAGCTTAAGGAATTTGTCGATGCACGTTGCCTCTCGTTTGTCGCGGTTGTCGAACCCCAGGAAGGGGTGGGTGTTGGCCATCTGCATGCAAAAATATATACAAAACTGTTAGTACACAAAAAACGGAGGTCCCGGATGTCCAAAACGGACCTACGCGCATTCTGACCTGAATCTGCTTCTGATGCACGGCCGTGCGCCTTGGCTGCACGGCCGTGCACCCTTGGTCGTTGGTCAGGTCAGAGGCTGCACTGCCTGGTGCACTGGCAGTGCAACTCATTTTCTCGGCACGCACGGTCATGTGCACGACCGTGCAGATGACCGTGCAAGCCTGTGCAGCTCGTGATTCTGAGCTGCACAGCCAGTGCACGAGCTGGTGCACCTGACCATGCACGGTCGTGCAGGTCTGTTGCACGGCCGTGCACGGGTTCCAGATTTTCAAAATTTTTTCTATAAAAACACCCAAATCTCTCATATCTTTCAAGAAAACTCAAAATAACAACGATTTGGGCCTGGATGTGCACGGCTTTACCAACAATCACCAAAAACTACACTAATTTAAACTAAAACAAACCAAAATCTAAGGGTTTATTAAACTTTATGAAGAAACCCCCAAATCTTGCCCTAGAACAAGAAACAAACAAAGATATAAGCTAAAAAAAGCATAAAACAAGTGCAATGTTATGAAGGGGATCATACCTTTGTTGATTGGAAGGAGAAGAGCGAAAGATTTAGCAAAAATTGATGAATTTTCGGAGGTTTTCGCAGGTTTGGAATGGGGGAGCGGTTGGGGAGTGCAAGATTTAGGGTTTTGAAAGTTAAAGATGCTTATATAGTCCATTTTTGGGCTGGGCCTGTAGGCCCGCACGGTCGTGCGCCTTGGCTGCACGGCCGTGCACATCGTATGCACATGGTCTTACACCCCGGTGCTGATCAGGCATGCTGATCAGCCAGGTCTGCACGGCCGTGCACCATTTTCGCACAGCCGTGCACAGTCTGCAGACTTGCATAATTTGCAGCCTGCAGCTACACAGCACCCCCGTTTTTTCTGAAAACATCATTTTTAACAATTTAAACCTGTTTGTCGACTGTTCGCGCTTCATTGCATCCTTCCCGCTTTGTTCACAACCGGTACGAACCTGCACAATACTAGAAACAAAGTTAAACTAAGAAAAGCAATAAATAATTACACTAATTACATTTTTACCCTTTTGGCGCGCCCATACACGCCGTGCTAGTTTTATTATCGAGTCGCTAGCAAGACTCACTTCCCCACACTTTATGAAGTGCGTGGGGCGTAGAGATCGATTTCCTCTACGGATTGGTCAACCGGTCCGTCAATATATACTTTAAGGCGATGACCGTTGACTTTGAAAGTCAATCCCTCTGAATTCTCAATCGAGACAGTCCCGTAAGGATATACCTCCTGAACAGTGTACGGTCCTGTCCACCGGGATTTCAACTTCCCTGGAAAGAGACGCAGGCGCGAGTTATAAAGCAGGACCAAGTCGCCTACCTGAAAATCTTCTCGGCGTTTCAGGCGACTGTCATGCAACCTCTTTGTGCGCTCTTTATATAACATCGAGCTTTCATAGGCTTGCTGCCTAAGCTCTTCTAGCTCATGGATCTGTAAGAAACGGGTCTCACCGCCGGTCTTAAGATCCAAATTCGCCGTTTTAAGAGCCCAGAATGCCCTATGTTCCAACTCGACAGGGAGATGACACGCTTTCCCATAGACCAGCCGAAAGGGAGTCGTCCCAATAGGCGTCTTGTAGGCAGTTCTAAAGGTCCACAGCGCGTCATCAAGCTTGTCAGCCCAATCCTTGCGGTTTTGATTAACCGACCACTCAAGGATTCGCTTTAATCCACGGTTAGTGACCTCCACCTGTCCACTTGTCTGTGGATGATACGGGGTGGATAACCTGTGGTGGACACCATATCTTGCTAATGCGCGATCAAGCTGCGCATTGCAGAAATGCGTACCACGGTCACTAATCAGTGCCTTCGGGGCACCAAACCGCGCGAACAAGCTCCTAACAAACCTCACAACAACACGGGCATCATTTGTGGGCAAGGTTTGCGCCTCGGCACACTTTGATACGTAATCAACTGCCACGAGTATATATCTGTTGCCCCGTGAGGAGGGGAATGGTCCCATGAAGTCAATGCCCCAAATGTCAAAGACTTCACAGACTTGGATGGGATTCTGCGGCATTTGGTCGCGTGCCGATATGTTCGTCGCCCTTTGACACGAATCACATGCACCAACCAATATCTGAGAGTCACGAAAGAGTGTGGGCCAGTAAAACCCGGAGTCTAACACCTTTTTCGCAGTGTAATTGGCACCATGGTGCCCTCCAGTGGGCCCTTCGTGACAATCGCGCAAGATCTGCGCCGCCTCTACCCCGAAAACGCAACGGGGAATCAGCTGATCCGCCCCGATCCGGAACAAGAATGGGTCATCCGAAGTAATGCTTGAGGTCCGCAAAGAACTTCCTCTTTTGCTGGTGCGTTAATCCTTTGATAAGGATCCGCGAGGTAGTTCGCAAAATCCGCGAACCACGGTGATACATCTTCCACCGACTCGACGCTCATCAAGAACTCGTGGGGAAAATTGTCATTAATGGTATCCCACGCGCAGTTCTCGGCATCATCATGCTCGAGTCTGGACAAATGATCAGCGGCAACATTCAGGGCACCCTTCTTGTCCTGAATCTCTATATCGAACTCTTGCAGCAACAGGATCCACCTAATCAGGCGCGGTTTCGCGTCCTGTTTGCTGAAAAGGTATCGGATCGCTGCATGGGCCGTATAGACAATGGTCTTCGACAGCACTAAATAAGATCTAAACTTGTCGAATGCAAACACTACCGCTAGAAGCTCCTTTTCAGTCGTGGTGTAATGGTCCTGAGCATCATGAAGAGTCTTACTAGCGTAGTAGATCGGGTGGAAGTGCCTGTCCTTCCGCTGTCCCAAGACCGCCCCTATCGCGAAGTCACTCGCGTCGCACATAATCTCGAATGGCAGCTCCCAGTCGGGTGCTACCAATATATGGGCCTCAACAAGCAAACACTTTAAAAGCCCGAAGGCTTTCAAACACTCTGCACCAAACACAAACGGTGCATCCTTCTCCAACAGACGGGTCATCGGACGGGCGATTTTTGAAAAGTCTTTGATGAATCGCCTGTAAAATCCCGCATGACCCAAAAAGCTGCGGATCGCTCTGACAGAGGAGGGCGGAGGGAGCCTAGAAATGATATCTACTTTGGCAGGATCAACCTCCAACCCATTTTGGGAGACCTTATGCCCCAGGACTATTCCTTCCTTCACCATGAAGTGGCATTTTTCCCAGTTTAGCACAAGACTGGTCTCCTCGCACCTCTGAAGCATCCGCTCCAGATTTCCCAGACACTGATCGAAGGAACTCCCAAAGACTGAAAAATCATCCATGAATACCTCCATGGAGTCCTCGATCATGTCGTGAAAAATAGCAATCATGTAACGCTGGAAGGTTGCCGGTGCATTGCACAGCCCAAATGGCATACGCCTGTAGGCGAATGTGCCAAAAGGGCATGTGAAGGTCGTCTTATCCTGGTCCACAGGATCGATAGGGATTTGGAAATACCCCGAGAAACCATCAAGGAAACAGTAATACAACTTCCCCGACAGTCGTTCCAACATCTGATCGATGAATGGAAGCGGGAGGTGATCCTTGCGGGTGGCGTCATTGAGCTTGCGGTAGTCAATGCAAACTCTCCACCCCGTGACGGTCCTCGTAGGAATCAACTCATTCCTATCATTTGTGACCACCGTCATGCCACCCTTCTTGGGCACGACGTGCACAGGACTAACCCAAACAGAATCCGAGATCGGATATATCAATCCAGCATCAACCAATTTAATGACCTCGGACTTAACAACTTCTTGCATGTTCGGGTTCAGACGCCTTTGGTGCTGCGCACAAGGCTTGTGGACATCCTCCATCAAGATTTTATGAGTACAGAACGAGGGATTAATCCCCTTGATGTCCATGATCTTCCAGGCAATTGCCCGCTTATGAAGTTTCAAAACTCTCAACAACTCGCTCTTTTCAACTGCAGATAAAGAAGATGAAATGATAACAGGCAGACGACCCTCCTCGTCCAGAAATGCATACTCCAGATGCGGTGGGAGCTCTTTCAGCTCCAAAGACGGTGGATCTTCAACAGACGGCTTCGACTTATCGCGCTCTTCACGCTCAATCTCCACGAAACGCTCCGGGCTCTGGGAACTATCATCACCGATCTGGTAGACCGGCTGCTCAACTCTATGGCCCTCCTTCATAATGCCATCTAAGTTCCCACACAACAGTTGTGTGCCCGAATCATTCTCATCTATCGTGCCTCGAAAGTGAGAACTGACATACTGGTCTACTATATCAAGATAGTATAGTGTGTCGTCCTGACTCTCGGGATGACGCATCGACCTCTGAACATCAAAAGTCACATGCTCATCATTCACCCGGAGTGTGATTTGGCCCGCAGCCACGTCAACAATCGTCCTGGCCGTGTTAAGGAAAGGACGTCCGAGGATCAGAGGCACTTTAGAGTCCTCATCCATATCGAGGATGACAAAATCCACCGGGAATACAAATTTGTCAATCTTGACAAGCATATTCTCAACAAACCCCCGAGGATATTTGATCGAACGATCAGCAAGACGAATACTCATCCTGGTGGGTGAAGGCTCACCCAGATCCAGTTTCTCAAAAACCTTATAAGGCATAAGGTTAATGCTTGCACCCAAATCTGCCAGTACATTACTGACAGACATGTTCCCTATCAGACAAGGAATGGTGAAACTACCTGGATCTCCCATCTTCATGGGAAGTCTATTCTGCAGAATTGCAGAGCAGTTCTCATTTAAGAGCACACAGGACAGGTCCTCAAGTTTTTGCTTGTTTGTGAGGATGTCCTTCAGAAATTTAGCATACTTAGGCATCTGGGCCAAGGCTTCCACAAACGGGATGTTTATGTGTAGCTGTTTGAACAGCTCAAGGAATTTCCCGTATTGGGCCTCGTCTTTCTGCTTCCTAAGTCTGCTAGGGTATGGAACAGGAGGAGTGTAATCTGTGACTGGCTTCGGTAACTGTGCTGTACTTGCTGGGACTCGCCTAGCGTGCACCTCGTCCGAAGACTCAGTCTGGACCGTCTCAGTGATCGGTGGTGAGCCCGATGTGTCAGGTCCCGTGGTTTTACCACTCCTCGTCGTGATGGCATTTACATGCCCCCTCGGATTCGGCTCGGTGTTGCCCGGGAGACCACCCTGCTGTCTCTCCGACATCATCTTCGCCATCTGGCCTACCTGGTTCTCTATGGCCTGCATCGACGCCTTTTGGCCCCTCATCTCACCCTCGTAATTCATAAAGCGCTCCTCATGCTGCTGGTAGCGCTGCTCAGCGATCTGATTGGTATTAGAGGTGTTGGTAAGGAGCTGCGACATCATTTCCTCCAGCTTAGACATACCATGAGGGGCGTGCTGCTGGGAGCTGCTCCCGGCGCCCTGGTTCTGGTATTGGTTCGGTCTCTGCTGGGACGATTGACCACGAGACTGGTAAGGCTGTTGGTTGGACTGGTAGGGCTGTTGGTTGGACTGGTAGGGCTGTTGGTTGGACTGGTAAGGCTGTTGGTGGGACTGTTGTGGTGCTGGGGCCCTCTGCTGATATCCGAGCGGGTTCTGGTTAGAGGAACCAGATCTCCACCCGAAGTTCGGGTGATTTCTCCAACCCGGGTTATAAGTGTTACTGTAGGGGTTATTCTGGGGTCTCGTCTGATTACCCATGTAGTCCACTTCTTCGTGGCCTGTATACATCACCCCCTGAGCACACGAGCCAGGCTCGTGAGAAACCCCGCACTGCTCACACAGACATTGGGCCTGCGCTACATGCTGCTGAGATTTATCAAACCTCGTAGACAGCGCCTCAATCTGTGCAGAAAGCGCCGTGTAGTTATCTACGGCGTGTACACCAGACCTAGCAGATGAAGACTTAGATCTATCACTCTGCCGGGATTTAGATTTTTGGGACGCCTTCTCAATAATGCTCCACGCTTCCCTAGGGGTCTTTGTTCCGATGTCTCCCCCAGCGTATACATCAAGGCGTTCCTGAGACGCATACCCGAGTCCCTGATAAAAAGTTTGCACCAAATGCCTTTTCGAAAGCTCATGGTGCGGGCAACTCAAGAGTAGGTCTTTAAACCTTTCCCAGGCCGTGTACAATGATTCATCGTCATCCTGACGAAAAGTCATGATGCGATTCCTCAGTTTTTGTGTCTTTTCAGGAGGAAAATACTGCTGCATGAATTGTTGGGATAACTCTGCCCAGGTCGTGATCGACCCCGCGGGTTGTGACAGAAGCCAAGTCCGGGCTTTGTCCCGCAGTGAGAATGGGAAGAGTCTCAGACGGATAGCATCATCGGAGATGCCCGTCATCTTAAAGGTGGCTAAAACCTCTAAGAATGCAGCAATATGTCGGCCTGGATCCTCGTGCTCCAGTCCACCGAATTGCACCGAGTTTTGTATCATATTCACGATACTAGATTTGATCTCGAAATGGTCCGCCAAAATAGCCGGACGGACAATACTCGGCGCGAGTCCATCTCCTCCTGGACGACCACTATCATTCAGCGGAATGTCTTCATCCGCCATGATAATGTCGCTTTGGGCGTCCGACCCGTCGTCGTCTGCCAGATCGTGCCTCGCCTCCTCAACTGGGACCTCAACTCTAGGGGCAGAAATAAGAATATCAGAAACAAGACGCAATTTATGAAGTCTAATCCGCTCGCTTCTCCTCAAGACACGCCTCCGCTCCTCGTCAGAAAGATCACCAGAAGGCCCGAGGTTTGTGGACATCAACCTGCAAATAAGAATGATACAGTTGCAGCAGGCGAATATATGACAAACCCAAAAGGCGATAAAAGACAGAAAAATAAATAAATGAAATAAAGAATCCATAAATTCATACGAAAATAACGGGAAGCAATAAACTCGAGAAAATCGAATAAAAACAAATGGAATCAATAGAATGAACAGAAATAATAAGAATGAAATTAATAATAAGTCCAAATACGAACAAATAAATTTAATCAATCAAATAACGAACTAATTAAATTCATAGACAAACCAATCAATCCAACAATCAATCAATTAAATCTATCAACATCCTAATGAACGAATAATCAAATCAAACGATCCTATAAGCAGATAAATGAACGAATCTATATACTAACCTATAAACCAACCTTGAATCAATCCAAAATATCAACAGACAGATAAATCAAATAAGCATTCAACGAATCATATATGCAAATAAATGAACGAAATAACAAATCAAAGAAGTATAAACAAGTATTCACAAGTATGTACACTGATAAAAAGTTGACTCGGTTCGTTCCTAAAGCTCGTCGCGTCCCCGGCAACGGCGCCAAAAACTTGACGTGTGCGTAACTATACATATTTTTCGATGGATTTTAACACACGTTTTGCTTTAATATTTATAAAAATGGTTTCGACCTTAATATTAAAACACACACAATAGGGCAAGTGTACCCTGTCATATATGTAGTAAGTACAGATAAGAACCAAGTATCGATCCATGGACGCGCACGGAGCAATTGTACTAAAACTCTATCACCGATTTACCATTAGGAAAAGATAAGTGAGTTTGTTTAAACTATAGTAATTCTAACATATGTAAATACGTAACTAAGACTCCAAATAGAAAATATAACTATATAAACTATAATACGCCAATCCTAGCATGTCATCTATATATAAATAGAAATAAAGGCGTGATCAACATTCCCATTTTCCGACAGTTAGTTTCCCTTTCGGGTATCCTAACATGACAACTATACAGAAAGCTAACACGAATACACACGTTAACCACTTCAAGTCGTTCATTAGCGAGCAGCTGATATTATCTCATGCAGATCTTCTAAAGATAAGTTAGTCATCTGTTAAGAGTATTCTAACCTCACTAATTCAGGAAAGCAATACCGAATACACAATACAGCCACCTAAACTAGCATAAAGTAGAGCATTTCACAACCTATTCCATTTTACCAACTTTGAACCCAGATCTACTAAGATCGCTATTTTTACCAAAATAACTACCAGAGATCATCAACCGTGTCAAAGACTGGTAACGACACCATTAGGCTTTTAAAACCCTTTTACGTGCCGGTAAGCATTTTTAACCGTTATTCGACTGACTTTAACCAAACCAATACCCGGTTACAGTTTCATGGTGTAAATTATTTAACAAGTTAACTAGTATACTACCGGACGATTAAACGGACGGTTTTTCAACATTTATCCGCCTAACACATTCGATAATCGCAAAAGTCATCCGAATACAACTATCAATCCAACAACAACGACACAAGGTTGCACTATGATCATCAAGATCTAAACATGAAAAACGCCAGATTCATACAAAACATGATTACATACTAAGGATCGTTTTTTCTACTAAAGATTACTAAATACGATTACTAGATACTATTGTACTACATAAACAACACAAACAAGTTCAAATAAACAGATTTGAATCAACTAAAAGCTTAATAGATCAAACCAATAAAACTTGAATGTGATGGATTGGATGAAGATAAATGATCCGGATGAGTTCCCGAGCTTGTTCTTCGGCTTTGCAGCAGTTCACCAGTCCAGAAAATCGCCCCAAATCGCCCTGAGATCACCCAATATGGAAACAGTGGGCTGTGCTCTGTTCTTATACAGATTTTGATTTTGTACACGGCCGTGCACCTAAAGTGCACGGTCGTGCACTTTAACTTTTTGAGCTGACGTGCAAGTGGGCAAGTGGCAACGAGGTCTCTGAAAATATCTTGATTTCTCGCACGGCCGTGCACCTGGGGTGCACGGGCGTGCGGGTCTGGTGGTGGCCGAGTGCTGGGAGTGCACTGCCTGATGCACTGGCAGTGCACTCGAGGATTCCAGGTCGCACGGGCTGGTGCACGGCCGTGCTGATCAGGGTGCTCGAGAACCTGATGTGCACCCCGAGTTGCACTGGCAGTGCAACCTTCTGTGTCCGAGTCAAATGAGTATGCACGGGCGTGCAGCTATGGTGCACGGCCGTGCACCATTTCCAGACTTAGCTGATTTTTGCAGAAACTTTCCGTCTTGTCCGCTTTTCACCCGGTTTCTTCGACTTTTCTCGTGGGACGTCGTTTAAGACCTGCAATAAACATATGAAGCGGTTAAGTACCGAATTCGTGCAATTATGGTCAAAAACGCGTAATTTGGGAGTTTAATCGGGGATTTAAATATGTATATTTTAACGAATATCATATGGAAAGGATCAGCATAGGACTTACCATATTTACTTGTAATTCTGTCTATATATTGTCCTATGTATTCAGCATCTATCAATCAATAATACAATACAGAATTTTATATGTTAATATTCAAAAGATGGATAAGCAATTGTTTGGCCATATCACCACCTCTAACCTTAAGTTTCAGGAAGAATGTTTTAAGATACTAATGTTACCTTCAATACCCTTGTAAACATAAATAATCACAATAATGGCACATATACTGTTCAAATCACTTTGATTATTAATATAGTCTAATTAATATCGATGGAAGCTCCAACAGACACATCAACGATTTTGGAACCAGAAGGAGAACCCATAACAATGTCCACCAGTTCCTTTTGGGAAACAGTGATACCGCAGTTTCCAAAACTCAAACCATCTTCCATAAACAACAGCAGTGATGACAAAAGTTCGGTTTCTGGGAGGCGCTTAGAAAAATCGAGTAATGTTAGCATCATGGGTGCACTTTTGGTTCTTATTCTGTCTATTTTAGTTGGTGTTATGCTCTTTGTTTTCAGGACTTAACGGTTCGTTTATCATATGTTTTCATGTTCTTTTGTTCCTGGGTGAATTAGAATCATATAAATTCTTGTTGTGTTATAGTTATATGGTGGATGTTAGTATTTTTCAAGTAATCTTCATTGAAGCTATTTTATTTGTCTACATAGGTATGTTTCTAATCATTAACATACCATGTGCATGTGTGTGTATGTATGTATGTATGCGGCCACTTCCACCATCACTGCCATCACCACTGACCACCGTTTGTCTAACGTGACCGCATGTATTGCCAGGCTAATCGGATTATGAGATGTTTTGGATTTGCATTATAAGATGTTTGATTATGGTTGTATCAAGATTGCATTGTCAGTTTCAAAACCTAAATCTGAGGATTTAGGATCCTGATATTTAGTTTGAAACATGTTATGTTCTATAAAGTGGTAGATGTCAATGATGATAGTATGATTATGGAATTCAGATATCGTCTGGTGGGTGTTTTTCTTTACAGATTTTTGTTACTCCCTTGTGGGAGTCGTGTTTACTACGAAAGAACACATGATTCAGTTTACTTGTTCTTTGTCCCTGATATGATTTTGTGTCTAGGTTTGTTTCTTTGTTTTGTGGGTTGTCCTACAAAACACTGGAAAAAATCCCAAACTCGAAGACCCCCTTTTGAACTCTGGTTGTCGAAACTGCATCAGCTTGTGAAATTGCAAGTTTCTTTTAGCTTACTGACATTTTGTTGGATGAATGCTGCAATTGCGAAAGGCAACATGAAATTATTATACCTTGTAGACGGACGTCTCTTCCAACTCGTGAGCATTGATAATGTGAGAAGAGTTTATCCTTTTTTGTTGAATAAGGTATAGTCTTTAAGCAACCGGATTAATCAAATCAGTGCATTCCTTGTTTCAAAGATTATTGGGTGTTTCATGCAACAACATTGGTCCTTCAAGCTCCAACAAGCTGGAATCAGAGCGCGGTGTGCCTACATTGATCTACTAGAAGGGGCTGACCTTCTCTGGCCCGTTAAAGCAAGGGAACTTGAGCGGCGAAAGCATCAACTTCATGGCTGTTGATGCAAATATAATAGGTGATTTTGCTTGGTACATGCAAGATTTTTGGCTATTAATTGTGCAAGTTGGCTTCACGTTGTGGCTTTTATATAAAAGCTTAGGACTAGCCTTCATTGCTTCATTAATTGCTACAGATATTGTGTTGCTGGCCAATATTCCCCTTGGAAAAAAATCATCATACTACTTAGAGATGAGGAAGAAGGTGCATTGATGTTTTTGCCGGCCACATGTTCAATAGCTTCCATCAACAGAAGTTAACAATCACAGATACTATTTAGTACAATTACATGAAAAGCTCAGTGAATATGATGAAATTCAAGATTTGATTCAAAACTCAAACAAGCCTTGTTTTCTTCATGTCTGCTGCAGATTGGAGATTTAAGGTTGCTGATGCGCTGCGGAACATGATACTTTTGAACTTTAGTTTCCAAAATAACTACATGCATTTATTGTTATTGCAGACATCAGGTGTTAGATGTATTACCTTGAATAAATTATCAGTCAGCAACAGCGATTGGTGCATTGATGGAGCTGTGATGTCCCTCTTTTATGCCTGCCTGCCTTCAATCATCTTTCCACATTCTTCACTCTCTAGCCCAACTGGGACACAAAAACAAAACAAAAAAAAAGAATTTAAAGTGCCTGAATTTTTGTAACATTATCTGACAGTTTCTTACTCTAAAGCAGATGACAAATAAAGTTCACCGGAAGAAAATCATGTTTTTTTTTTGTAGAAATACCTTTAAATGGCAGTTTTCTTTGTTTTTTTTAAATCTCAGCATATACCTCTTTATATAAATCAATAGAAAGAAAGTACCTGTAATCTCAGCACATGCAGACGTAAACCATATGACTCAAGCTCCACCTAGACCTGGAATTCCAGATCTTCCAAGTCAAAAATACTGGGAGGAAAATCTCTTATGCCTGTACCTTGTGTACTCAACTCTTTCAAACATTTTAAGCGTCCCATTTCCCTAGGCAATTTCTCAACTAGAATACAGTTTGTGAGATGGAGAGATTTTAGACGTTTCATCTCACATATGCTGTTTGGAATATCTCGTAAGGATGTGCAATCCGTTACGTGCAGCTCCTCTAAACACTCTAATATGCCGATATCCTCAGGTAAGTGCTTAAGAAACCAACAAGATTTGAACCGGAGAACTTTAAGATGTTTCAACCGAAAAAGGTTATCTGGAACATGTTCAATCTTTGTTGACAAAAAGCTTAGCTCTTCTATACTTTCTAACTGGTCAAGCTCCTTGGGCGACTCTGGAATACTACCTTCGAGCGTAAGCTTTCTTAATGGTAAACCACAAATAATTTTTGATAAACTCGCAAGGTTTGTGCAACCACAGAGACCGAGAGAAATAAGCTTAACAAGATTTTGGGTGAATGACAGTGGAATTCTATTATAAACACATTCAAAATGGGACTTTGGAAAATTATTGTCAGGGTGCAGTGGGCATATACCTAAGGACCCTGCAGTTAGATGCAACTCGGCAAAAGAACCATCCATAGGAAACCCTTGGTTAACTATACAAGGCTTGAACCTGAAACTACCACTTAAACAGTCAACGTGAGCGTGAATTTCTACCAAGTTACAACAATCAGAAAGGTCAAGGTGCTCAAGACATGGAGACAACCCAAGGTAAAGGGTTCTCATCTTAGAACGTTTAATGATAATGCTTTTGAGCTTAGGACTTTTAATGGGCATGTGAAGTTTGACCAAATCCTCACATTGAAAAAGCTGTAACTTCTCGAGATTCCGAGCTCGTGTAAGGTTAAGGGTTCTCAGCTTAGAAGAATGTATTTCGACGATTTTGAGCTCCGGACTTCCATTGGGCATGTGAAGTTGGACCAAATCCTCACATTGAAAAAGTCGTAACTTCTCGAGATTCTGATTAGCTAGTGTAAGGTCAAATGTTTTCAGCTTAGACGAATGTATTTCAATGATTTTGAGCTGAGGACTTTCATTGGGCATGTGAAGTTTGACCAAATCCCTACACTCTTCAAGATATAACTTCTTAAGGTTAATAGTACTTTCTGTAAGGGTGATGGTTTTCAACTTAGAACATTGCCGAAGGCTGAGCTCTCTAATCTTTACAAAAGACAAGTGAAGTTGAACCAAAGTCTCATGTTTGTCAATATTTAATTTGTCAAGAACCCCCCACCACCCAAGATCCAAGGTCCTCAAGTTAGAACAATATAAGTTAATGGATTTGGGCTTTGGATTTTCGATGGGCATGTGAGGTTCTACTACATGCTCACTTACAAGATTCAACGTCTTCGTATCCGAATTCGGAATCCGGTAAATGTTTTTCAACATAGAATAATTATCAACGATGGGGTGTTTGAGCTCAGTGGGCAGGCGAAGTTCTACCATAGCCCGACAACTTGTAACTGTTAGTGTGTCGAGATTATGAGCTCGCTCCAGATCTAAGGTCTGGATCAGATCGCAATCAACAATGCGAAGGTATTGGAGCTTACGACTTTCAATGGGCATGTGAACTTCTACTAAAGCCCGACAATTTTCAACTGTTAGTGTTTCAAGATTTTGAGCTTGCTTAAGATCCAAGGTCCTGATATAAGCACAATAAACGATCTCAAGGCACTTGAGCTTACAACTTTCAATGGACACGTGAAGTTCTACCAATTTCAAACAGTCCCAAAGACGTAACCTCTCGAGATTCTTAGTCAGCCCAACATCCAAGGTTCTCAAGTCACAAACCTTGAGGTCGATGAATCTGAGTTTCGTTGGTAGTACCTATGTATCATGAGCAAAAACGAAGGTCTAATGACAATCCAATACATATATAGCATAAAGAAGAATCACGCAAAATAAAACTAATTAACCATAATTTTACCTCTTTTTCTCCACCTCTCCAAAGCTGATCAATTTTACTGTAACGCATTTCAAGGCCTACAAGATTCTTTGCGGAAAATGTTTTGGGTAAACACGTAAAAGGGTAATCATGCCAATGTAAATATCGTAAACTATCTGGTAGATGTAGGCTATCTACGTCAATATTATCTAGGTTATCATAATACTTTCCTGAACCATGCACTTCAAGATATCTAAGTTCACTCATCTTTCGAAGATCTTTCATGACAATATCTTGGTCGACCGTTCGTAGTTTTATACATCTTGTTGCTTTAGTACCCTGTAGCAAATAAAAAATAAGTATGTGTTATTTTTTCTCCACCTTTTAAATATATTAATGTGAACCTTACCTTGTCTTCAACCAATATATCTTCAATTTCCTTCTTAATCCACAACCGGCTATGTTTGTAAGGCTTGTCGGGGTGTGAACGGCGAACAATACTCTTACCCATATCAACAATACTGTCATGCATATCCAAGCACCCACTAGATAAAGTTATGAGAGATCTCTGCTCAAGAACTCTTAAACCACTTATAGCATGAAGATCGCAACTTTCAAGCGCTCTGATTGCTCTTTCTTTCTTCCAACCTTTTAGTATGCATGCAACATTTAGGAACATTTCCTTGTAATCATTTTCTAGACCGTCATAGCTTAATTCCAGTATTTCGAGAGTTCCCTTCAAAGGAATTGTTTTTAGTCTATCTAATGCATCCTTCCATACAGACTCGTCTTGTCCACGTAGAGATGAACCCAAAACTTTGATCGTTAAGGGAAGACCAGCAGCATAGCTTACACCTTGTCTTGATAGCACTTCAAAACTTGGATTTGGAATCTCTCTCCCAAATGCATACCTATTAAAGAGGCAATTTGCTTCCTCATCTGATAACAAGTTGACATCAAGAATCATGTTCACAGATAGTCCATGTGCTACCAACACTTGCTCATCTCTTGTTGTAATGATAACTCGACTTCCCGGCTTAAACCAGCTAGGATCACCAGCTAAGGCCTTAAGTTGGTCGGTGTCATCCACATCATCCAGAACAAGAAGAACCTTTCTACCACACATCCTTTGTTTCATCATATTAGTTCCTTCATAAACACTATTTATGATGATATCATGTTTATTTAAAACATCCGAGAGTACTTGTTTTTGCAGTAACTTCAGACCGCATATTGGGTTTTTTGAATTTTCCCTTACGTTCTCAACAAAGCTTGAACCTTCGAACTGAAAGGATATTTGATCAAAAACAGCTCTTGCCAAAGTTGTCTTTCCAGCCCCTCCCATTCCCTTGATCCCTATCATGCGGACATCATATATATCAATTTCTAAAGAGGAAACTACATCTTTGACACGCTTCTCCATGCCTACTAATTTTCCATCAGTGCTAGAGTTAATGAAATGTAGCTCTTGTGAGATCTCTTCAACAATTTTTTGGATAAACTTGGATTCATGCCTGTGAGTTAAAGTTTCAATAAGATTACACAAACTCCCAAATGAACAATTAATCGTAAAATACATAACTTACAATCATATGTAAATAATAAACAGAGTGATTTACTCATGTTTCATGTTTAAAATTTCAACAAAACTAACAATAAAAACAAGATACCATGGATGTCCCTTTTAAGTAGACCTGGCAATTTCAACCCATCTAGTTGAGTTTGGGTTATTTTGGGTTTAAAATTTGACCTTGTGGGTTGAAATGGGTTTAGTATAATTTTAAAGTGGGTTAGGATGGGTAATTTTAATTGTAGGAAATAAGTAAGTGGGTTAGGATGGGTATGTCAAAAAAAACAAATAGGTCAGGATGGGTATTTTTAGATAACCATACAAATTTGAATTAAAACTCACCCAACACCAAAAGCGTTGATGCCTCATGGAAATAAAAATCATTAAGAACAAAAAATTATATCTTTAATGTTAATAACCCCGGTCGGTTCGAAACCGTTCGGGTCGTTAACGGGCGACTAGGTCGAAACAACATGGGTCGTTAACGAGACCGATCTTATCAAAACGATTTGACTCGTTAGCTGGCTTGAATGAGTCGAAACGGTCTGGGTTGTTGACTGGCCTGTTCGGGTCGAAATGGTCTGGTCGTTGACGGGCCCGGTCGGATCGAAACGATCCGGGTCGCTACCGGGCCCGGCTAGTTCGAAACAGTCCGAGTCCCTACAGGACGGGTCAGGTTGAAATGGTCTGGGTCGTTACGGGGCTCGGTCGGGTCGAAACAGTCCGGGTCGCTACCGGGCCCGTCCGGGTCGCTACGGGACGGGTCAGGTTGAAATGGTCTGGTTCGTTACCAGGCTCGGTCGGGTCGAAACGGTCCGGGTTGCTACCGGGCTCGGCTGGTTCGAAACAGTCCGGGTCGCTACGGGACGGGTCAGGTTGAAATGGTCTGGGTCGTTACCGGGCCCGGTCGGGTCGAAACAGTCCGGGTCGCTACCGGGCCCGGCTTGGTCGAAACAGTCCGGGTCGCTACGGGACGGGTCAGGTTGAAATGTTCTGGTTCGTTACCGCGCTCGGTCGGGTCGAAACGGTCCGGGTCGCTACCGGGCCCGGCTGGTTCGAAACAGTCCAGGTCGTTACGGGACGGGTCAGGTTGAAATGGTCTGGGTCGTTACCGGGCCCGTTCGGGTCGAAACAGTCTCGGTCGCTACCGCGCCCGGCCGGTTCGAAATGGTCTGGGTCGCTAACGGGCCCGGTCGTTGACGATTCCGATCGGGTCGAAACGGTTTGGATCGCTAACGGGCTCGGCCGGGTCGAAACGATTTCGGTCACTAACGGGCCCGGCCGGGTCGAAACGGTCCTGGTCGCTAACGGATCCGGTAAGGTCGAAACATTCGGGTCGCTGGCGGGCCGGTCGGGTCGAAATATTCTGGGTCGTTACCGGCCCCGGTCCCGATTGATAACGGGTCAGTCGGGTCGATTTTTTTTTTAATTTTTAAATTTTTAATTTTTTTATTGTTATTTTAATTTTTTAAAATTTTTTTAATCTATTTTGATGTGAACCTATCCTAATCCAAACCATCCAGACCCAAACCCATTCTGACCCAACCCATCCTAACCCATTTTTTTAATTTACCCATCTTGACCCAAACCCATCCTAACCTAAACCCATCCTGACCCAACAACTAACCCAACCCAACCTACCCATTTTGCCACCCCTACTTTTAAGCATAGATTAAAAAGAATAAAATGAAAGAACATAACAAAGAACTCTAAACCGAATTTACGTACCCATCAAATGTGTTCTTCAACTCCCATCCAGCCAAGCCGGCTGCTTCTTTAAGAGTATCTCTCCATCTCCCCGCAGCCTCTTCATTTAAATGTCTGGCAAATGCTTCTCCAACTACTCCACTTTGGTTACGTACTTCAGTGGGTTCCACATCATAGAAGACTGGGTAAGCAGTCTGTCCGTTCGTCTTCTGGCATTCCATGATCTTGACAAGCTCGTTTAAGCACCACGATGAAGATGCATAGTTCTTGGAGAAAACAATAACATATATTCTCGAGTCCTCGATGGATCTGATAAGCTCATCGCTGATTGCTTTACCTTTCCTGATTTCTTCATCATCTTTGTACGTGTAAATGCCTCTTTGCTGAAGAGCATGATGGAGGTTATCAACAAAGTTCTTACGGGTATCTTCACCACGGAAACTCAAAAACACATCATACTTGAAGCTCTTTTGAATTGATGAAGCTGAAGTAGATGCCATTGAATGTATGCTAGAAGGATCAGATTAAATAAAAATGTTTATTGTGAAGAGAGTGATATGAACTGAGTAAAAACAAACAATGAAGAGACCAATAACCTTAATAATTGAAGTGCGATGAGTTAGGTAAAATTGCAGAAAATATTACAATTATTTATCATTTTAAAGGAAGTGGGGCTGCTTTAAACAAGTGCGTGCCGCATCTTTTGATTAATTTGTTTGTATTGTACATGGACATAGTGCTGTAACTTATCCTACTCTGACTCTCTCTATGTATTTACCAATAACTACCCTTTGTTTTTTAATGTTATGTAGCTTGTGTAATTCTGCCCAGCACCTTGCTGTGCTATTTATGTTTTAATATATTTTTTGTTGGCCGTCGTTTTAAATGTATAGAGTTTTCGTAAATATATAATCACATGCATGATACATCGTTTTTGGTGCATTCAAGTGTACATTGTTTTCTCATTTATCTAGTTACGGTATCTTATCACTGAACATTTTCAAGAAATTACTTTAAAAATTTACAAGATTCTGACTTTCCATAATTTTTTTTTTTCGGAAAACAAATGTTTAAAACACTATTTTTATGATTTTGTTTCCTTCCTTAAAATGTCATTTACAAGACACCAAACGCGGTTTCTACGTTTTAATATCCACTAATAATTGGTAGCAACCAAACACGGTTTCCTTCCTTAAAATATTGATGATTAAACATTAAGTAGATTCATAACACAATTATCCATAAAATCTTCCTTTATATCAAATATATATAGTCAAAATAGGAATAGAACAATATGTTCTTTTCTGCAAGAATTCGAAGTAGCTTTGATGTAATGAATAAATAAGATGTACTCCGTTTTATATGGACCGAACCATTACCGAAGTTCTAAGTTCTTACCAGTGCTGTAAAGAAGATGTTATGTTATCACATCTTAGTTTCTGTTGCTACCTTTAGATTAAGTTACTACTTTAGACAAAGTTGCTACTGCCTGGTAGCAACTTTCTACCGAGTAATAACAACTTGCGACCCTAGACAAGGCATTGCCCTTGAACCCCATGGCAGAGCCCCCTTAAAACCCCATGGACAAGGGAATTTCACCCCCCTTAGAACATTTGGAGCTTTATAATGCTTGTAATCATAATAGTCTTGATTTAGTGTGCACTCTACACCTCCCAACTCGAATAAATGTCTACTAGGGTTGAGTCCTAGGTTATAAAAAAGACATGGGGTTGATGATTTATGTATGCAATTCTGATTTCTAATTTCATAATTGAAAGTGTCTAACAATAGTGTTCATCTCCTGGTACTTTCCGGTTTTGTATTGTGTGGGTGTTTAATCTGGGCCTTCACGAGGTACCATACCCGCCCCTTGGTTTTAAAAAGCGATAGGCGCACAGACGAGGTCTAAGCGTGAGGCGCCAAGCGCAAAAGCGGTTGACTTTTCGTACCCGAGGCGCGCACTAATTATATATTTTTTTATATATCCCATAGGTTTTTAGTTTCCTTTATCCAAAATATAGCTATAAATAAGGTTTTTTATATGATTTTACCTATATGTGCAAGCCAAAAAACCAAGGTACAACATGTTTCTGCATAAAAATTCATGGGGTACGCCTAGGCGTGCTTTCTAAAACCAAGCCCGCCCTGTACCCGTGTTATTTTTAAAACTAATCCCATACCTGGTTTCATACCAGTCCCAAATGTTTCGAGCCTCAGTTCAGGTTTTGCTATCCTTACTCAAACTTGACACGTTGGACCAAAAAGAAGTTTACATACTGATTTAATGTGTTAGGTCTACGGTTGGTTGAGCGCATTTTGACTCTTTCTATATTAATGCCGTGGTTGGCGCCTTGGAGGTGATTACCCTTGCAAAGGCTGGAACAGTAATATAAAAGTGGGCATAAGTACGTTTATTACCTTTTCTTTGCTTTCTTTTTTCGAGAACTTATCAGCCTGCTCACACGCATATATTAGGTCCATGAAAAAAAATTGTTTATTTGAAATCATTTTTAGATTTGAAGTTTCTTTACCGTTGGCATATATCAGCCTTCTTTTGAATCGGCCAGTTGCCTTTTAAGGACCGCATTTTCCTTCCTCAGTTTCATTACTTTCTGCTTCAGAGCTTCAACATGTCGGTTCGAACTCAAATCCTGTGTGTTTTCAGTCAACTTTGTTCTGCTGATCAATACTGCGACACACAAACAGATACCAGATTAACCAACTATATCATTGCCAATGAAGGTTACTAATAACGTTGAAAAAAAATGGCACACAGGCCCAGTGGAACCAAATTAAACTATGCTTATTACAACTTTAAGTAATGTTTAAGTCGTATAGATACCATGATATTAAAAGGTTATGAGTTTTAAGTACTTTTGGGTGACCTTCAACTAGTTCAACTCATTTCTATTATAGCTAGAATTAACCCATTTAAACGTTTGAAGTATCAACCGAAATCAACCCATTAACCGATAAACAGAATCGACTTAAACATGCTTAGTCCATAAGCATGTTCAAACTGAAGTTATCATTATTGTATATGTAACATGAACATACATTCCTTTTCTAGACTCTGAAGTTTCCTGTTCAAACCGTTTTTCTCTTCCTACTCCATCATAAGACAATCTTTCAAATCTTGTATCTCATATTGATCTAGAACAAAACGTACACAGTCAATTTCAAAGAACATGTAAAGAAATGTCTTGAAATTTTAAATAACTGAGCAGAAACTTACATGTCATTTCAACATCTGAATGAACCTGGTCTAATCTTTTTGCTAAAGCTTCAACATGGTTCCTATGTGAAGCTAAATCTTGGTGGAGCTGATTAATGGTTGATTCATTCGCCTTTTTCTTAGCCAGATCATCTCTGTTTTACAGTAAATATTTTGTAACCCAAATTGGTCAACAAAAAAGCCTTTTAAAATGAAAACTTACTTGATTTGAAGTTCCAGATCTTTGATTCGGCTCTCGTAGTCATGCTTTAGTTGGTTAATTGCATTTCTGAAATCCTGTTGCAAATCCAAAGCTGTCACTCATGTACATATAATTTCACTACTACTTAAAGATACCACCTAGATGGCTATAAAAGGGTTGACACAAACCAACTTACACTGTAGAGATCCATATCGACTTCTTTCTAGGTTATTAGATTGCAGAAATAGTATTAAGGTTAAATTCTAAAGCTGTGCAGTAAATGAACTGAATGAACACAAACGAGGTTATGTTTGTTTCTTTCACCATAACCGAAAAACGAACACAGACACATAAATAAGCATATGTTCTTGTCCGTGTTTGTTCGTTAAAAAAATGAACTTTTTATGATCATTTACATTTGTTCTGTAATATTCTAAATACACACAAATGAACATATACTTATATATAAACGAACATAAAAAAATAATATATAAAACCAACTGATAACATGAAGAATCAAGACTAAGAGCCTAGGTTTCTAGTACCTAAACGTGGCAACTGATCATTTGAAGCTTAATGGGCTGTTGGCTCTCAAGATGGCTTGCACCTCACCTTCTTGGTAATATCTATTAGTTTATCTTAATGATAGTCTACATGATCATAAACGAAACTAACATTAAACGAACTTCCTGTCTAACAGTTCAAAGTGTTTTGATTTAACAGTTGGTCCGTCTATAACACAGAGTCAGTTATGTATGAAAACGATTTGCCACTTGGTGTTGCCAAACAAGTCATATTGTATTGGATGAGAGCAGAAAAAGTATGAAAGACTGGAGGCACATGTTTAAACATATTACAGTCACTTACATTCTCCTTTTGGATATATTCATCATTCACTCTCTTTAGTTCTTCTTTCACGCTTTGACAGCCATTCCTACGCTCAAGCTGTTTCGTTAAATACAAAATAAGAAACTTAGAACTGCATTACCATTTGCAACTCAGCATCAGATTCTACTATAAACAGAACTTAACCAACTCTAGTAATCACATCACTCACCTGAGTAGCCAGTTTGCTGATGGATCCTGTATACAACCTCATCACTCTCTCATTCTCTACGAGTAGATATCAAACAAACCATAGTCACCTAAATCGCGGTTCGCTTCGGTACGGGAACGCGGTACGAATACGCAATTCGCTAGGCTGGACGAATTCGGTACGGAGAGGGGTAGGCTCATTTCAGTACGAACCGGTACGGTGTACCATGGAGTCTGGTACGATGTAGATTTTTTTTTAAAAAAATAGCTATTTATAATTTATATTTTATATATAATATTAATTTTCTACTTTTTATTTATAAGTGGAGGGTTAACCTAAATGGTTAAATACATAAACTAATTTTTTGTATAAAAATTACTAAGTTTAGGGTCTGAATGTAAACTCTATAAAGATAGAGGGGTTAAATTTATAAATTATTAATCTTATCTAACCCTAAAAAAATGCACAGCAGCCGTCAGTTTTTAACTACCTTTCTTCTTCTTCTCTTCTTCTACCTTTGTTTCTTCTTCTTCCACCAAGAACCAGCCCCTATAAACCCTAAAATCGTTTTATTTTGAGAATTTAATGCTAAATGGAGCAATTTACAGTCCAACTGGAACACGATTTACAGTCCAGATTGGAACGCGAATTAACTCTGTTCGGTTCGTTGTACCATAGCCGATCGGATCGATGGCGAATTCCGTTCCGGTACATTTCGATCCAATACGAAAATCGTGGTTAATTGAGCGATTTATGTGACTATGAAACAAACAGTTAGCATGAACCTTCAAGCTCAATTCCACTTACTTCAGGCCACATAACTATTAATAAATTCATCACAAGAAAAGTAATAGTATCAACAATCAAAATTTAAATCATGACTAGCGAATATTACTTACAGCATGCACAATCAAAATTTAAATTCACTTCTGTAACTTAACATATTTCATGATTCGATACATAAACAAAGAAAAAAGAGATTGAAATCCACAAACAGCCATACAATTTTGTAAACCAGAGAGAATTGTTGTCAGATTATGCCTAAATTTCACAATAATAGATAGAAAAACAAACATAAAATCCACAAACCTCCGTACAATTTCAGAAATCACATAATCATAGTCGAATAATACCTAAATTTCACAATAATAGATAGATAAACCAATTATATTGATCAGCCTAAAAACCAATTATATTCATACAGGGTATGTTAGGAATTGCCATCATTAAAAGTATAACCAGTCTTTCATCCAAGTACAGAAAATGGAATTCGAATAACATGTCAAAACGTTATACACATAAAAGTTTCTCCCAATTGTGTCATTGAAATGTGAATTTTACAAAGATTAATCAAACATCATGTCAAAAGGTCTGAGAAGTGATAACTGCCAAGCCTTTCACCACGTTGACAACAAAGGTTTTTACAAAATGACCATCCTGCACAAATAGTTTAAGCAAGAATCATCACTATAGTTAATTCAAAATAGAGGCAGTAATTTCAATCTGTTTATTTATTAACGAGCCAGTCCATTAGTGGGTTAGATTAGGTTAAAAGGAAACATGTCAAACGGGCCAAATCTTGTTCTTCAAAAAATTACACTATATTAAATAGTGCAAGTTTTATGATCTTAGCACACAAATTATTCAAATAAAATATATTTGTTGATCAATTTTGACAAGTTACCAATCCGTTCATTTTGCACATTTAGATATACCTGCAACAAGAATCACTTTGATGATGTCCATAAGATCTGCTCATCGATTCTTGTCAAGTGTTCATCATCAAGTCGCTTCCATGTCTTAATCGTTTCAACTCCCATCCACTCGTTCTTCCCCTTTCTCAGCTGAGCAAGTATGAGTCTACCTCGTCTTGACCACCCAGCCCGACCATAACCATGATACCCAAAACCACCGCCATAACAAAACCATATACCATTTAAATTCCCACAGAAATCATTGAGGTGATCATGGCCTATAAACACCACTTTCACATCTCCCATTGACACGAGTGTCTACAAGACTTCAGAGTTCACTATAGAACATGCCACGTGTTCACGATATTCCCCAAAAAAAAATTCCGTAAAAGGCCCGGAAGGAATTTCTGGGATCGGGATGTGGAAGAATGCTAGTGATGGAATGTCTTGTGATTGATCATGGCCCTGTCAGCGAGATCCTGCAACATGTTAATTAAATCTAAATCTAACAGAACCAACTCACAGAAAGGGGCAGGAGGGACATTAGAGGTTGTAAGATGGGCGGGTCGAAGTGGGTAACCTTCCTATGTAATCTGCCATTGCAAAAACAACACCATTGCAGTATTTATGAAAATATATGAATAAAACTGTTAAAAAGGTTGTATTCATAAAAAAAATAGTTCAGTCTGTTTGACTCAGTTGACCCGCTCCCCTTGTAGCTAAATCTTTTGATTTGATACCTTTACGATAAAACACACCGAATCAACCCATTATCACTAAATGGGTTGAAATTGCCACCTCTACCTTTATGCACGATATACCTTAGAAGCACCACATCGCCAATTAAGTTGAGACTCCTTGATCCATCCATATGTTCTAAACCCATCGACAACAGCTCTGTCACCACTGTCTAGAAAGAAGAGATTGAATACGGTCTGGTTGGCCAATGGATATCCTGGGGGACCCCTTGATCCATCCATATGTTCCCAAACCATCGATTTTGGGCATAATCTTTTGTTTAGTAGGGTCTGTGGGATCTTGAGCTACTGGATTGGGTTGTGAAAGTGAATAATCCATCAGGGAGATGAATGACATGGAAGCCTGGAATCCATTGCTGGACCAAAAGCTTAGAATAGTGACTCAGCATCATCATTAGTACTTGACCCGAATATGTTATCCTCTAGCATTGCACGAGAGAAAAAATACTTATCAATACGAGTTATCACAGTTCTGATATATTTTTGAGGCATTACAGTGGAATTGTGGAAGGTTGCCAACTATCTCACATAACAGATAGAAAAAGTAATCCACTAATTCAACTTAGGATATCTTCAACAGATTTTAAATAGGCCTGTAACAAATAAAACAGGGCATGTTAGTGTTCGGTTGTTTAAGTCCAACAGAACACACAAAAATGAACCATTCATGAATGTAAATGAACACAAATGTCAAATTGTAAGAGTGAACCACGGGATGCGGGTTGCAATTTGGGTCAAAGATATCAGGAAGTGTGAAAGTTGAAGTGTCAAAGGTTTACGTAGCTCAATTTCCATGGATACAATGTGCTACTGCAATATTACTTGCCAGCTTGGACATAGGGTTAGAAAGATACATTGAACCAGAAGAGTTTTATAATTTTTATTAGTGAAACATGTTCAATAGCTTCCCTCAACAGAAGTTAACAATCACAGATGCATGAAAAGCTCAGTGAATTTGATGAAAGTTAAAATTTGATTCACAACTGAAGCAAGGTGCGGATTGGAGATTTACAGTTGTTGGTGCACTGCAGAACATTGGTTTATGATTACTGCATACATCAGCTGTTTGATGCATTACCTCAAAGCATTCCACATTATAAATTGATTTAAGGTAGTTATTAAGTACCTCTTCTAAGTTGGGGATCATACCATGATTAAACGATCATATACACATTGATGGTGGAAAAGAACCTGCTGAAACTGTGAATCAGCTATGATTATTTGAAGGTATATTTTGGAGATGATCCATTGATTGAACCAAAACCAAACTGCTGAGGTATGATCGGATCCTTTGGTACAATCCAATAAGCCTTGTTATTGACTAATTTGAAATACCTGAAGAATGAAAACAAAAGCGTTTCACCATTTGACAGATTACAAATAAAGTTGACAGAATAAAAACAAAAGCATTTCACCCTCCCAGACCCTACTTTATGAGTGACATATTATTGGATATGTTCGTTTGTTTCTTTGACTTGAGTGAAATACCTACTATCCATCAATATTACTGTATTCACTTTAAATGGCAATTTTCTTTGTTTTCCTTTTAAATCGTAACACATCTTCTTCATATAAATTAATTATTTATCAATTTCAAAATGCAAATCAATATGATCAATAGAAAAATGAGAAAGTACCTGTTATAATAATTCTGTGTTTTGGGTGCTAAATGTACCAGAAGGCCATGTGTATTGAGTTTCGCAACAAATGCAAACGTAAAACCATACGACTCCAGCTCCACCTAGAACAAGAATAGCAGATCTTCTAACTCAAAAATGCTGAGCGGAAAATCTCTTATGCTTGTGCCTTGTATATTTAACTCTTTTAAACATTTTAACCGTCCAATCTCCTTAGGCAATTTCTCAACTAGAATACAATTTGTGAGATGGAAACATTTTAGACGTTTCATCTCACAGATGCTGTTTGGAATATCTCGTAAGGATGTGCAATCCGTAAAGTGTAGCTCCTCTAAACACTCTAGTCTCCCAATATCCTTAGGTAACTGCTTAAGAAACCAACAGGATTTAAACTGGAGAAATTTAAGATGTTTCAGCATAAAAATGCTATCCGGAAAATGTTCAATATTTGTTGACAACAAGCTTAGCTCCTTTAGACTTTCTGATAACCGGTCAAGTTCCTTGGGCACCTCTGGAATACTGCCTTCGAGTGTAAGCTTTCTTAATTGCAAACGACAAATAATTCCTGATAAACTTGCAAGGTTTGTGCAAGGACAAAGACCGAGAGAAATAAGCTTTACTAGATTTCGGGTGTATGAGGGTGGAAGTTCATCATAAATACATTCAAAATGGAACCTAGGTAAATTATTGTTAGGGTGCAATGGGCATATACCTATGGACCTCGCAATTAGATGTAACTCAGCTAAAGAACCATCCATAGGAAATCCTTGGTTAACCAAACATGGTTTGAATCTGACACTACCACTTAGACATCCAATCGGAGCGTAAACTTCTACCAAGTTATAACAATTATAAACATCTAAGTGTTTAAGATACGGACATAGCCCAAGGTGGAATGTTTGTAGCTTAGAGCACTCAATGATAATGGATTCAAGCTCAGGACTTTCAATGGGCATGTGAATGTCTAGCAAATCCTCACACTGAAAAAGATGTAACTGCTTGAGATTCCGAGTTCGTGTAAGGTTAAGGGTTCTCAGCTTAGAAGAATGTATTTCAATGATTTTAAGCTCAGGAGTTTCAATAGGCATGTGAAGTTCAACCAAATCCTTACAGTCTTCAAGATATAACATCTCAAGATTCTGAGTCCGTGTAAGGTCAATGGTTTTCAACTTAGAACATTGACAAAGGATGAGCTTTTTAATTTTTTCAATGGCCAAGTGAAGTTCTACCAAAACTTCGTATTTCGTAATATTTAATTTATCGAGATCCTTGACCCACCCAAGATCCAAGGTCCTCAGCTTAGAACAATATAAGTGAATAGATTTGAGCTTTGAATTTTCAACGGGCATGTGAAGTTCTACCAAATCCTTACATTGTACTAGATCTAACATCTCCAGATTTTGAGCCCGCCTAAGGTTAAGGGTTTTTAGCTTGAAACATTGGAGGCTAAGGTGTTTGAGCTTTGGATTTTCAACAGGCATGTGAAGTTCTACCAAATCATCACATACAAGATCTAACATCTCGAGATTCTGATTCCACATAAGGTTAAGAATTTTCAACTTACACCATTGGAGGCTGAGGTGTTTGAGATTTAGACTTTCAACAGGCATGTGTAGTTCTACCAAATCCTCACATTCTTCGACTTTTAGTGTGTCAAGATTCTGAGCCCATACAAGATCCAAGGTCCTGATCAGCCTACACTGACTGATGCTAAGGAATTTGAGCTTACAACTTTCAATGGGCATGTGAAGTTCTACAAGATCCTCACATCTTGTAACTTTTAGTGTGTCGAGATTATGAGCACGCTCAAGATCCAAGGTCTTGATCAGCTGACAATGACAAATGCTAAGAAATTTGAGCTTACTTTCAACAGGCAAGTGTAGTTCTACCAGATCCTTACATTCTATAACTTTTAGTGTGTCAAGATTTTGAGCCCACACAAGATCCAAGGTCCTGATCAACTTACACTGACTGATGCTAAGGATTTTGAGCTTACAATTTTCAGTAGGCATGTGAAGTTCTAGCAAATCCTCACATCCTATAACTTTAAGTGTGTCGAGATTATGAGCTCTCTCAAGATCCAAGGTCCTGATCAGCTGACAATGACCGATGCTAAGGTATTTGAGCTTACTTTAAATGGACATGTAAAGCTCTACCAAATTTGAACATTTTTCAAGACTTAACCTCTCGAGATTCATAGTCAACCCAATGTCCAAGGTTCTCAACTTACAATAACTGAGGTCAATGAATCTAATTTTCTTTAGAACCTATATATCATGAGCAAAAACAAAGATGAACTTGGTGTAATGCAATCCAATAGATATAAATGATAGTAAAGAATCAAGCAAAAATAAAACTTATTAACCATACTTTTACCTTTTTTTCTCCACCTTTCCAAAGTTGATCAATATTGCTGCAATGCATTTCAAGGCCAACAAGATTATTTGCTATAAATTGTTTGGGTAAACACGTAAAAGGGTAACCATGCCAACATAAATATCGTAAACTATTTGGTAGATGTAGGTTATCTTCATCAATATTATCGTAGTCGAAGCTATGACTGAAAGAACTTGTACCATTCACTACAAGAATTCCAAGTTCCTTCATTTTTCGAAGACCTCTCATGAGGATAACTGGATCGAGCAATCCTACTGTCATAGACCTTGTTGCTTCAGTGCCCTGTATTAAAAAAAAACGGATACGAATAAGTATGTGTTAGTTTTCTCCACCTTACAAATAAACATGAACCTTACCTTGTCTTCTACCAATATATCTTCAATTTCCTCGAAATATCGTAAACTATTTGGTAGATGTAGGCTATCTACATCAATATTATCGTAGTCGAAGCTATGACTAAAAGAACTTGTACCATTCATTACAAGAGTTCCAAGTTCCTTCATTTTTTGAAGACCTCTCATGGCAATAACTGGATTGAGCAATCCTACTGTCATAGATCTTGTTGCTTCAGTGCCCTGTATTAAAAAAAAAAAAAAAAAACAGATACAAATAAGTATGTGTTAGTTTCTCCACCTTACTAATAAACGTGAACCTTACCTTGTCTTCTACCAATATATCTTCAATTTCCTCCTTAATCCATAATCGGCTATGTCTGTAAGGCAAGTTGGGGTACAAACGACGAACAATATTCTTACCCATTTCTACAATATGGTCATGCATACCCAAGCACCCATCACTAGATAAAGTTATAAGAGATTTTAGTTCAAGAACTGTTAAGCCACTTCTAGCATGAAAATTGCAGCTTTCAAGTGCTCTGATTGCTCTTTCTTTTTCCCAGTCTTTCAGTATGCATGCAACATCTAGAAATATTTCCTTGCAATCCTCTTCTAGACCGTAATAGCTTAATTCTAGAATTTCTAGAGTTTCCTTCAAAGGAATTGTTTTTAGTCTTTCTAATGCATCTGTCCATTCAAGCTCGTTTTTACCACGTAAAAATGAACCCAAAACTTTGATCGTCAAGGGAAGTCCAGCAGCATAACGTACAACTTGGCCTGATAGCTCTTTGTAACCTTGAGTTGGAACCTCTCTCCCAAACGCATACCTACTAAAGAGGCAATTTGCTTCCACATGTGATAATAGATTGACATCAAGAATCATGTTCATTGGCACACCATGTGCTACCAACACTTGCTCTTCTCTTGTTGTAATAATAACTCGACTTCCTGGCTTAAACCAACTAGGCTCGCCAGCTAAGGCCTCAAGTTGGTCTATATGATCCACGTCATCTAGAACAACAAGAACCTTTCTACCACACATCCTTTGTTTCATCATAATCTTTCCTTCATAAACACCCGTTACGGTGATATTTTGTTCATTTAAGACATCTGAGAGTACTTGTTTTTGCAAAGACTTCAAACCGCGCATTATATTTTTTGAATTTTCCCTAACATTCTCAACAAAGCTTGAACCTTCGAACTGAAAGGATATTTGATCAAAAACAACTCTCGCCAAAGTTGTCTTTCCAGCCCCTCCCATTCCCTTGATCCCTATCATGCGAACATCACAGATATCTGTTTGTAAAGATGAAACTACATCTTTGACACGTGTCTCCATGCCTACTAATTTTCCATCAACGCTATAGTTAACATAATGTAACTCTAGTGAGATCTCTGCAATAATTTTTTGGATAAACATAGCTTCATGCCTGTGTGTTAAAGAAGATTCAATAAGATTACTTAAACTCCCAAATGAACAATTAATCTTAAGTATATAACCTACAATCATATATAGAGTAAATAACATAGTGAATTAGTGATGCACTCATGTCATATTATACAAGTTCAATCTTTCAACAAGCCTGGCAATAAAAATGAGCTACCATGGATGTCCCTTTTAAACATAGACTAAAAAAAATAAAATAAAAGAATATAACAGAGACTAGATGGAATTCAAGTACCCATTAAAGGTGTTCTTCAACTCCCACAGTCCCACCCAGCCAGACCTGCTGCTTCTTTTAGAGCATCTCTCCATCTCCATGCAGCCTCTTCATTTACATGTTTGGCAAATGCTTCCCCAACTGTCCCACTTTGGTTGCGGACTTCGGTGGGTTCCACATCATAAAAGACCGGGTAAGCAGTCTGCTCATTCTTCTTCTGGCATTCCATAATCTTGACAAGCTCGTTTAAGCACCACGATGAAGATGCATAGTTCTTGGAGAAAACAATAATGTAAAATTTCGAGTTTTCAATAGATTTGATGAGCTCATCGCTGATCATTTTCCCTTTCTTGATTTCTTCATCATCTTTGTATGTGTAAATTCCTTTCTGCTTAAGAGCGTGATAGAGGTTATCAACAAAGTTCTTACGGGTGTCTTCACCCCGGAAGCTTATAAACACATCATACTTGAAGCTTTTTTGAATGGATGAAGCTGAAGTAGATGCCATTGAATGTATGATCGAAAGATCAGATAAAATAAAATCTGTATTGTGAAGAGAGTGATATGAATTATGAACTGAGTAAAAACAAACAATGAAGAGACCAATAACCTTAATAATTGAAATGTGAACTGAGGAGTTAGGTAAAATTGCAGAATGGGTTGACTGTTGAGCACACAAAAAGATTCTTAATTGTTTGCTAAAATAATTACAGCAATTTGTCATTTTATAGGAGGTGGGGCTGCTTGCCTTACTTGGTGCCGCATCTTTTGATTAATTTGTTTGGTAATCTTATTGGTACACCCATGATCCTTTTGATATATCTCTCTATATAAATATATAGAGAGTGATAAGAGTATGAGGTGTACCAGTGACTACCATTCATTTTTTCATGTTATGCAGCTTGTGTAATTCTGCCCAGCATGTTGCTGTGTTATTTATGTTTTAATATATTCTTCGTTGGCCTTGAGAGCCTGTCGTCTGGTGGTCTCTGTGTTATTTGATGATTGTATTGTTCCGGGTTTCGACTCTTGCTCAAGAAGTTTTGTCAACGTGGGGTTAGCCCACTTATATAGTTATATAGGAGAGGTCGTAGGTTCAATACTTGAGCAAGATAATATTTAAATAATATTGGTGTAAAAAGTTTAACAGTAACATTAGCCAACTATACAAGTCTTCACAATTACGTATTATTTACTAAATAATTATACACTGTTTTCCGTGTTTACTATATAATTGTCACATGCATTATACATCGTTTTTGGTGCATTCTAAGTATACATTTTTTTTTCTCATTTGTCTAGTTACGATATCTTATCATTGAAAACATTTTCAAGAAATACTTAAAAAAATTACAAGATTCTGACTTTTTATAACTTTTTTTCGGAAAACACATCTTTAAACACTATTTTTATG
This sequence comes from Ambrosia artemisiifolia, assembly GCA_032199755.1. Classification (NCBI taxonomy): domain Eukaryota; kingdom Viridiplantae; phylum Streptophyta; class Magnoliopsida; order Asterales; family Asteraceae; genus Ambrosia; species Ambrosia artemisiifolia. The sequence continues at coordinate 13,740,977 of CM063514.1, forward strand.
ATTTTGTTTCCTTCCATAGTACGTTTTAATAAATACATCTTTTGAATATTCAATTTCAAAAGTAAACTGTTCTGTTTGCGTGCACGGTGATTATGACAGCTAGTTTCAAATTTTTATTTATATTTGGATTTGGATTAACAATCAAAACCATTATTGATGATTAGACAGTAAGTAGATTCATAACACAATTATCCATAAAATCTTCCTTTATATCAAATATAGTCAAAATAGCTCAAAAACAATAATAGGAATAGAACACTATGTTCTTTTCTGCAAGAATTTGAAGTAACTTTGATGTACTGAATAAACAAGATGTGGGCCGAACCCTTACCGAAGTTCTAAGTGCTTACCAAATAAAACAAGATCTTATGTTATCACATCTTAGATTATGTTGCTACCTTTAGATTAAGTTACTACTTTAGACTAAGTTGCTACCAGGCAATAGCAACTTTCTACTGAGTAGTAGCAACTTGCGACCCTAGCCAAGGCATCGCCCCTTGAATCCCAAGGGCAGAGCCCCCCTTAGAACCCCGTGGTCAAGGTCTACTCAAGGGAATTTTGCCCCTTAGAACATTTGAGGCTTTATTATACTTAAAATCATAATGAATGTCTATTAGGGTTGAGTCCTAGGTTATAAATACTTAAATAGGACATGGGGTCGTTGGTTTATGTATGCAATTCTGATTTCTAACTTATAACTGAAAGCGTCGAACAATAGTTTTTGTTCATCTCCCGGTTTTAGGTTTTGTATTGTGTTGGTGTTTAATCTTGGCCTTCACGGGGTACCGTACCCGTGTTAGTTTTAAAACTAATCCCATAACTCGCATCATACCTGTCCCAAGTGTTTCAAACCTCAGTTTGGTTTTTGCTATCCGTACTCGAACTTGACATGTTGGACCAAAAAGAAGTTTATATACTGATTAAATTTGTTAGGTCTATGGTTGGTTGAGCTCATTTTGACACGTTCTATATTACTGCCGTGGTTGGCGCCTTGGAGGTGATTACCCCAGCAAAGGATGGAACAGTAATATCAAAGTAGGCGTAAATACGTTTATTACCTTTTCTTTGCTTTCTTTTGTCGAGAACGTATCAGCCTGCTCGCACGCATATATTAGGTGCCTAAAAAAAAAATCTTTATTTGAAAACATTATTTAGATTTGAAGTTTCTTCAGTGTTGGCATATATCAGCCCTCTTTTGAATCGGCCAGTCGCCTTTTAAGGACCTCATTTTCCTTCCTCAGTTTCATTACTTTCTGCTTCAGAGTTTCAACATGTCGATTCGAACTCAAATCTTGTGTGTTTTCAGACAACTTTGTTCTGCTGATCAGCACTGCGACACAAGCAGACACCAAATTAACCAAATATATTATTGCCCAGCGAAACCGACTTAAAACTATGCATATTACATTGTTAATCTAATTTTTTAAATTAAAAATGTCATACGTTTTGTGAGTTTTAAGTAATCTGGGTGACTCTCAACCTGTTCAACTCGTTCCGTTTTAGCTAGATTTAACCCGTTTTAATAATTGAAGTATTAACCAAAATCAACCCATTAACCCGTAAACAGATTTGACCCGTTAGTCCATAAAGATGTTCAAATTGAAGATACCAATATTGTACATGTAACATGAACATACATTCCTTTTCTAGACTCTGAAGCTTCCTGCTTAAACCGTTTTTCTCTTCCTGCTCCATCATAAGACAATCTTTTAAATCTTGTATCTCGTATTGATCTAGAAAAAAAACGTCACACGGTCAATTGCAATGGCCGTGTAAATAGTTTTCTTGAAATTTCAAATAACTGAGCAAAGCTCACATGTCATTTCAACATCTGAATGAACCTGGTCCAGTCTTTTTGCTAAAGCTTCAACATGGTTCCTATGTGCAGCTAAATCTTGGTGGAGCTGATTAATGGTTGATTCATTTGCCTTTTTCTGAGCCAGATCATCTCTGTATTACCGTAATTATTTGCTAGCCCAAATTGGACAACAAAAAAGCCTTATAAATGAAAACTTACTTGATTTGAACTTCCAGACCTTGGATTCTGTTCTCGTAATCATGCTTAAGCTGGTTAATTGCATTTCTGAACTCCTGTTGCAAATTTAAAGTTATCACTCATGTACGCATAGTTTTGGTAATTGGTACTACTAAAGATACCACCTAGATGGCCATAAAAGAGTTGAAACAACTTTCACTGTATGTTGACTTCTTTCTAGGTTATTAGATTGTATAAATATATAGACTGAGATTAAATTTTTAAGCTGTACAGATTAGAACTGTAAATGAGCTGCATGAACACAACTGGGGCCATGTTTGTGTTTGCTTCTTTAACCTTAACCGAAAAACAAACACAGACACATAAAAGGGCATATATGTTCTTGACTGAGTTTGTTCGTTAAGAAAAATGAACTTGATCGTGTTCATTTACATATGTTCTGTAATATTCTAAAAGGAACATAATAAATTTAATATATAAAACCAACTGATAACCTGAAGAATCAAGACTAAGAGCCTAGGTTTCTAGTACCTAAACGTGGCAACTGATCATTTGAAGCTTAATGGGCTGATGGCTCCCAAAATGGCTTGGACCTCACTTTCTTGGTAATATTTATTAGTTTATTTAATGATAGCGTACATGATCATAAACGAAACAAACATTAAACGAACTTCCTGCCTAACAGTTCAAAGGGTTTTGATTGAACAGTTGGTTCGTCTATAACACAGATTCAGTTATGACTTATGTGTATGAGAACTACTTGGTGCCGCGAAACAAGTCATATAGTATTGGATTAGAGTAGCAGAGGTATTGAAGACAGGAAGCGCATGTTTAAACAATATTGCAGTTTCAGTCATGTATATAGTGCTTATAGTCACTTACTTACATTCTCATTCTTGGTATATTCATCATTCACTCTCTTCAGTTCTTCTTTCAAGCTTTGACAGTCATTCCTACGCTCAAGCTGTTTCGTTGAACACAAAATAAGAAACTTAGAACTGCATTATCATCTCAATTCAACCTCAGATTATACTAGAAACAGAACATAACCGATTCGAGTAATCACATCACTCACCTGAGTAGCCAGTTTACTGGTGGATCCTGTATACAACCTCATCACTCTCTCATTCTCTACGAGTAGATATCAAACAAACAGTTAGTATGAACCTTCAAGTTCAAATCCACCGCCTTCAAGCCAAGTAATCATTAATTAAACTCATCAAAAAAATGCATAATCTAAGAAAACTATTGGCTGTTGTGCAATTAAGTTTAGTATCTAATATCACTAAACAAAACAAAATCAAAATCTAAACAACTTATGTAACCTAACAGAATTCATGAATATAATCGAATTACAGCTAAATTTCACAAAATAATAGGCAGAAAAACAAAGAAAAACATGATTGGAATCAACAAACAGCTATACAATTACGTAAATCATCATATTATAGTAGAATAATACCTAAATTTTACAATAATAGATAGATAGATAGATAAACACAGAAAAAGGAGATTAAAATCCACAAATAGCTACACAATTACGTAAATCACATAATCATAGTCCAATAACACCTTAATTTTGCGAGAATACAGTAAATCAAAAGCGAAAGTGCGTACGATCATAAAGCACACCTGATTTAAGAGTGTTGAGGGTGGATTCAGCTGCTTGCCGTCTCTTGATTTCGGAGTTGCAGCGTGATTGAAGCGTTTGAATTTCAACAGTTTGTTGGATGAATTCCTACACAACGGTTATGAGATTTAGGTTTTGAGAGATTTTGATATGATTAGATTTGTAATAATAATAATAATAACGATAACTATAATAATAATAACAGAGAGTATGTATGGTGAAGGTTAGATGTTATATAATATACAGTGTGTATCTGATCGAAATCGGAGAGAAGTGAATCCAATGCTTCCTTGGAAGTTGCCGCCATTCTTCAAACCTTTTGAATCAACTGCAAAGGAGAAATATAGAGAAATACCGAGTGACAAGATCAGGTTCAAATAGTGGTACATCGTACCGGTTGTTTTCGGTACCGATACCTATTCTTTAGGAATTTTGATACCGATATTTTCGATGCAAGTACCGATTTGGTACTGGACCGGTACCATCCTCATCCCTAGACAATACCATTGCAACGCAGTGGTGATAGAGGCATTGGTGGGCAATGATAGAAGACACAGGGAATCATGGGTTCGATTCTTGGCCAGACGGGTTTTACCGGTATTTTCAACGTAGTGGTAGCTTACCGAGTTTTCCCCGGAATTGGTGTTTGATCACTCGAGTTATTCTCGGAGTACTCGATTTGTTTGATGGGTGCCTTGAGAGTGCTCGGATTTTATTTGTTGGTCGTTCAAAAAAAAACGAGTGAACACGGGAAGGGATAGGCCTGTAAACGAACCGAACGTTCATGAACTGTTCGTGAACTGTTTAGCGGGAAGTTCGTTTATGTTCGTTTATTTAAATAAATGAACAAACACGAACACAATTTTTTGTTCTTTTAATTAAATGAACGAACATGAACACATGTTTTGTTCGTTCATTTATGTTCGTTTATGTTCGTTCATTTATGTTCGTTTATGTTCGTTCGTTTATTTTTGTTCATTTATGTTCGTTTAACTAAATTTAACTTTATTTTTATTATTTATTTTCTTTTGTTAAGTATCTTAATTCATATGTTCTAAAAATATAACCCTGACATTCTAAACATATCACTTATGAGACGCTATCCACACTTCACAGCTCCATCTCCCTTCTTCTCCACACTCCACAGCCCTACCTTCTTCTACTTCCGGCCGACCACCTCCACAACCCCGCCTCCAGCCGTCCACAACCCCATCTCCAGCCTCCACAGCCCCATCTCCAGCCTCCACAACCCCGTTTCCATTCTTCAGCCTCCAGCCTCCACAACATTGTCGTCTCCCTCATCCCCGTCTTCACATACCATAGCGCCGCCGTATTTCTTATCCCCGGCATTTGGTTTTGGTTGCATTGTGATGTATTAGACTTGGTTGAATTGTGATGAATCATTATTAACTTGTTTTTATTTGTGTTCGTTTATGTTCATTTGTGTTCATTTATATTGATCATTTTTTGTTCGTTTATGGTCATGAACTGTTCGTTTAGGTTTTAAATGAACGACCATAAACGAACACGAACACAAAAATGTGTTCGTGTTCGGTTAAAGTTAAATGAACAAACACGAGCACGCCTGTGTTCGTGTTCGTTCGGTTCGTTTACAGGCCTAGGAAGGGGATCTTTTGTGCTTGTTCATTTAATTGAATAAACGGACAAACATGAACACTTAAATCTATGGATTTTTTTTTTGTTCTTATTCATTTACGAATATAAACTTATACAAACATAAATGATAAACTAATTACAAAGACTAATGTGAATATAAAAACTAAAGTCTAAAATACAACCATCGTTACAATATTACATAAAACATTTCTGAATTAAACAAATATATCTATACAGCATAATGTTGAAACGAACATAAGCGAATGAATAGTTATAAATGAACGTTCACGAACGTAAATGAAGAAACAGGAGGTTGTCCATGCTCATTTGTTGACTCCATGTGTGAAACTAGATATTATATTTGTTGGATAACAACCGGGTGTTTTTTAATAGAATCATTTAGGATGTTTTATACACTTTGATAACATTAGGAAGATTTTCCACACTAGTACATCGTGCCATGTTGGGTTTGCAGGTGTGGGTTGACAAGTTCGCAAGATGAAACTGATGAACCCGAGTACCTGACTACACTACGCTTACCTATTCGTTTAAAAAACATCAATGTTAACCGGTACACACAAAACCATGCAACCTTCGTTCAAACGGGTTGGCGGGTTATCGAATTTTAAACAAGTTAAACAGATAGCAAATGGGTTTGTAGGTTGTATTAGTTGACAAATATTAGACTGGTCAACTAAAATAGTAAAATCTATGTCAGGAATTGTCACCACTATAGTCAATCTGTCAACCAAGAGATCTAAGTACAAAAGATAGAATTCGAATAACACGTCAAAATGTTATACAGTATACACATAAAAGTTTCTCGCGATTGTGTCGTTGAAATTTTACAAAGATAATTGAATATCATGTCAAAAGGGCCGAGAAGTGAGCACTGCCAAGCCTTTCATCACGCCGACAACATAGTTTTTTTTTACAAAATGACCATCCTGCAGAAATAGTTGTAAGCAATAATCATCAGTACAACTGATCCAAAATAGAGGCAACAATTTCAACCCGTTATTTACTAACGAGCCAGTCAAATAACGGATCATATTATGTTAAAAGGAAACATGTCAAACGGGTCTAAGCGAGTTCTTCAAAAAAAAATACATTGTTTTCTAAAATGATGCAAGTTTTATAATCTCAGGACACAAATTATTCAAAGAAAATATCTGTTGATCAGTTTTGACCCGTTACCAACCCGTCCTTTCCGCACGTTTAGACTCACCTGCAACAAGAATCACTTTGGTGATGTCCATAAGATCTGCTGATCGATTTTTGTCAAGTTTTCATCATCAAGTCGCTTCCATGTCTTAATCGTTTCAACTCCCATCCACTCGTTCTTCCCCTTTTTCAATTGAGCAAGTATGACTCTACCTCGTCTTGACCTCCCAGCCCGACCATAACCATGATACCCAAAACCACCGCCATAACAAAACCATATACCATTTAAATTCCCACAGAAATCATTGAGGTGATCATGGCCTATAAACACTGCTTTCACATCTCCCATTGACTCAAGCGTCTGCAAGACTCCAGAGTTGACTATAGAACACGCCACATGTTCTCGATATTCCCCAAAAATTTCCCTAAATGGCCCGGAAGGGATTTCTGGTATCGGGATATGAAAGAATGCTAGTGATGGAATTTCTTGTGATTGATGGTTTTCTTGATCATGGCCCTGTTAATGAGATCCTGCAAGATGTTACTGAAATCTAAATCTAACAGAACCAACTCAAAGAAAGGGGCAAGAGGGACATTAGAGGAGGTAAGATGGGCGGGTCCGACCATGTTCATATTTTAGTACATGCCAAAATGGGTCGGGTAAAAGTTAGTAACCATTTTGTGTATATATATGAATAAAACTGTCAAAAAGGTTGTATTCAATAGTTCAGCCCATTTGACTCATTTGACCCGTTCCCCACTTCCCCTTATGGCTAAACCTTTTGATTTGTTATGTTTGGGATAGAAACACAACTTGAATCAACCCTTTTAGTAGTAAATGGGTTGAAATTGCCACCTCAAAGGTCTACATTTTATGCACGATATACCTTACAAGCATCATGTAGCCAATTAAGTTGAGGCTCCCTGATCCATCCATACGTTCTAAACCCATCAACAACAGCACTGTCCCCACTGTCTAGAAAGAAAAGATTGAACATACTTATCAATACGAGTTTTTACAGTTATGTTATTTTTTTTCCTGTAACAAACCGTACGGGGTATGCTCGTGTTTATTTAAGTTAATACCATGAAATTCAAGATTGGATTCAAAACTCAAACAAGAAGTCATTGTTTTCTTCATGTCTGCTGCAGATTGGAGATTTAAGGTTGCTGATGCACTGCGGAACATGATACTTTTGAACTTGAGTTTCCAAAATAACTACATGAGTTTATGATTATTGCAAACATCAGCTGTTAGATGTATTACCTCGAAGAAATTATCAGTCAGCAACAGGGATTGGTGCATTGATGGAGCTGTGTTGTCCCTCTTTTATGCCTGCCTGCCTACCTTCAATCATCTTTCCACATTCTTCACTCTCTAGCCCAACTGGGACACAATAACAAAAAAAATGAATTTAAAGTGCCTGAATTTTTGTAACATTATCTGACAGTTTCTTGCTCTAAAGCAGATGACAAATAAAGTTCACCGGAAGAAAATCATGTTTTTTTTTTGTTGAAATACATTTAAATGGCAGTTTTTTGTTTTTTTAAATCTCAACATATACCTCTTTATATAAATTAATAGAAAGAAAGTACCTGTAATAAAATTCTGTGTTGTGGGTGCTAAATGTACCAGAAGGCCATGTATTACAACACATGCAGACGTAAACCATATGACTCAAGCTCCACCTAGACCTGGAATTCCAGATCTTCCAAGTCAAAAATACTGGGCGGAAAATCTCTTATGCCTGTACCTAGTGTACTCAACTCTTTCAAACATTTTAAGTGTCCCATTTCCCTAGGCAATTTCTCAACTAGAATACAGTCTGTGAGATGGAGAGATTTTAGACGTTTCATCTCACATATGCTGTTTGGAATATCTCGTAAGGATGTGCAATCCGTTACGTGCAGCTCCTCTAAACACTCTAATCTGCCGATATCCTCAGGTAAGTGCTTAAGAAACCAACAAGATTTGAACCGGAGAACTTTAAGATGTTTCAACCGAAAAAGGTTATCTGGAACATGTTCAATCTTTGTTGACAAAAAGCTTAGCTCTTCTATACTTTCTAACTGGTCAAGCTCCTTGGGCGACTCTGGAATACTACCTTCGAGCGTAAGCTTTCTTAATTGTAAACCACAAATAATTTTTGATAAACTCGCAAGGTTTGTGCAACCACAGAGACCAAGAGAAATAAGCTTCACAAGATTTTGGGTGAATGACAGTGGAATTCTATTATAAACACATTCAAAATGGGACTTTGGAAAATTGTTGTCAGGGTGCAGTGGGCATATACCTAAGGACCCTGAAGTTAGATGCAACTCGGCAAAAGAACCATCCATAGGAAACCCTTGGTTAACTATACAAGGCTTGAACCTGAAACTACCACTTAGACAGTCAACGGGAGCGTGAATTTCTACCAAGTTACAACAATCAGAAAGGTCAAGGTGCTCAAGACATGGAGACAACCCAAGGTAAAGGGTTCTCATCTTAGAACGTTTAATGATAATGCTTTTGAGCTTAGGACTTTTAATGGGCATGTGAAGTTTGACCAAATCCTCACATTGAAAAAGCTGTAACTTCTCGAGATTCCGAGCTCGTGTAAGGTTAAGGGTTCTCAGCTTAGAAGAATGTATTTCGACGATTTTGAGCTCCGGACTTCCATTGGGCATGTGAAGTTGGACCAAATCCTCACATTGAAAAAGTCGTAACTTCTCGAGATTCTGATTAGCTTGTGTAAGGTCAAATGTTTTCAGCTTAGACGAATGTATTTCAATGATTTTGAGCTGAGGACTTTCATTGGGCATGTGAAGTTTGACCAAATCCCTACACTCTTCAAGATATAACTTCTTAAGGTTAATAGTACTTTCTGTAAGGGTGATGGTTTTCAACTTAGAACATTGTCGAAGGCTGAGCTCTCTAATCTTTACAAAAGACAAGTGAAGTTGAACCAAAGTCTCATGTTTGTCAATATTTAATTTGTCAAGAACCCCCCACCAGCCAAGATCCAAGGTCCTCAAGTTAGAACAATATAAGTTAATGGATTTGGGCTTTGGATTTTCGACGGGCATGTGAGGTTCTACTACATGCTCACTTACAAGATTCAACGTCTTCGTATCCGAATTCGGAATCTGGTAAATGTTTTTCAACATAGAACAATTATCAACGATGGGGTGTTTGAGCTCACTGGGCAGGCGAAGTTCTACCATAGCCCGACAACTTGTAACTGTTAGTGTGTCGAGATTATGAGCTCGCTCCAGATCTAAGGTCTGGATCAGATCGCAATCAACAATGCGAAGGTATTGGAGCTTACGACTTTCAATGGGCATGTGAACTTCTACCAAAGCCCGACAATTTTCAACTGTTAGTGTGTCAAGATTTTGAGCTTGCTTAAGATCCAAGGTCTTGATATAAGCACAATAAACGATCTCAAGGAACTTGAGCTTACAACTTTCAATGGACACGTGAAGTTCTACCAATTTCAAACAGTCCCAAAGACGTAACCTCTCGAGATTCTTAGTCAGCCCAACATCCAAGGTTCTCAAGTCACAAACCTTGAGGTCGATGAATCTGAGTTTCGTTGGTAGTACCTATGTATCATGAGCAAAAACGAAGGTCTAATGACAATCCAATACATATATAGCATAAAGAAGAATCACGCAAAATAAAACTAATTAACCATAATTTTACCTCTTTTTCTCCACCTCTCCAAAGCTGATCAATTTTACTGTAACGCATTTCAAGGCCTACAAGATTCTTTGCTGAAAATGTTTTGGGTAAACACGTAAAAGGGTAATCATGCCAATGTAAATATCGTAAACTATCTGGTAGATGTAGGCTATCTACGTCAATATTATCTAGGTTATCATAATACTTTCCTGAACCATGCACTTCAAGATATCTAAGTTCACTCATCTTTCGAAGATCTTTCATGACAATATCTTGGTCGACCGTTCGTAGTTTTATACATCTTGTTGCTTTAGTACCCTGTAGCAAATAAAAAAATAAGTATGTGTTATTTTTTTCTCCACATTTTAAATATATTAATGTGAACCTTACCTTGTCTTCAACCAATATATCTTCAATTTCCTTCTTAATCCACAACCGGCTATGTTTGTAAGGCTTGTCGGGGTGTGAACGGCGAACAATACTCTTACCCATTTCAACAATACTGTCATGCATATCCAAGCACCCACTAGATAAAGTTATAAGAGATCTCTGCTCAAGAACTCTTAAACCACTTATAGCATGAAGATCGCAACTTTCAAGCGCTCTGATTGCTCTTTCTTTCTTCCAACCTTTTAGTATGCATGCAACATTTAGGAACATTTCCTTGTAATCATTTTCTAGACCGTCATAGCTTAATTCCAGTATTTCGAGAGTTCCCTTCAAAGGAATTGTTTTTAGTCTATCTAATGCATCCTTCCATACCGACTCGTCTTGTCCACGTAGAGATGAACCCAAAACTTTGATCGTTAAGGGAAGACCAGCAGCATAGCTTACACCTTGTCTTGATAGCACTTCAAAACTTGGATTTGGAGTCTCTCTCCCAAATGCATACCTATTAAAGAGGCAATTTGCTTCCTCATCTGATAACAAGTTGACATCAAGAATCATGTTCACAGATAGTCCATGTGCTACCAACACTTGCTCATCTCTTGTTGTAATGATAACTCGACTTCCCGGCTTAAACCAGCTAGGATCACCAGCTAAGGCCTTAAGTTGGTCGGTGTCATCCACATCATCCAGAACAAGAAGAACCTTTCTACCACACATCCTTTGTTTCATCATATTAGTTCCTTCATAAACACTATTTATGGTGATATCATGTTTATTTAAAACATCCGAGAGTACTTGTTTTTGCAGTAACTTCAGACCGCATATTGGGTTTTTTGAATTTTCCCTTACGTTCTCAACAAAGCTTGAACCTTCGAACTGAAAGGATATTTGATCAAAAACAGCTCTTGCCAAAGTTGTCTTTCCAGCCCCTCCCATTCCCTTGATCCCTATCATGCGGACATCATATATATCAGTTTCTAAAGAGGAAACTACATCTTTGACACGCTTCTCCATGCCTACTAATTTTCCATCAACGCTAGAGTTAATGAAATGTAGCTCTTGTGAGATCTCTTCAACAATTTTTTGGATAAACTTGGATTCATGCCTGTGAGTTAAAGTTTCAATAAGATTACACAAACTCCCAAATGAACAATTAATCCAAAAATACATAACTTACAATCATATGTAAATAATAAACAGAGTGATTTACTCATGTTTCATGTTCAAAATTTTAACAAAACTAACAATAAAAACAAGATACCATGGATGTCCCTTTTAAGCATAGATTAAAAAGAATAAAATGAAAGAACATAACAAAGAGCTCTAAACCGAATTTACGTACCCATCAAAGGTGTTCTTCAACTCCCACCCAGCCAAGCCGGCTGCTTCTTTAAGAGTATCTCTCCATCTCCCCGCAGCCTCTTGATTTACATGTCTGGCAAATGCTTCTCCAACTACTCCACTTTGGTTACGTACTTCAGTGGGTTCCACATCATAGAAGACTGGGTAAGCAGTCTGCCCGTTCGTCTTATGGCATTCCATGATCTTGACAAGCTCGTTTAAGCACCACGATGAAGATGCATAGTTCTTGGAGAAAACAATAACATAAATTCTCGAGTCTTCGATGGATATGATGAGCTCATCGCTGATTGCTTTCCCTTTCCTGATTTCTTCATCATCTTTGTACGTGTAAATCCCTCTTTGCTTAAGAGCATGATAGAGGTTGTCAACAAAGTTCTTACGGGTGTCTTCACCACGGAAACTCAAAAACACATCATACTTGAAGTTCTTTTGAATTGATGAAGCTGAAGTAGATGCCATTGAATGTATGCTAGAAGGATCAGATTAAATAAAATGTTTATTGTGAAGAGAGTGATATGAACTGAGTAAAAACAAACAATGAAGAGACCAATAACCTTAATAATTGAAGTGCGATGAGTTAGGTAAAACTAGTGTGTATTCCGCCGCGTTGCGGCGGCCAATTGTGCTTGGTTATGTTGACGATTCATGAGATGGTTAAAGACACCAACATGGATCGTTTACTAACGTTTTACTTATTTCCACTTGTTAATCCACCGAGACAAATGAAAGATTAAAGGGTGCCATTTTAACACAAATAGGAGGGAACTACTTGTGTAGTTCCTCATAACGCATCAAGATGGAATGAAATCCTCAAACTTTGAACATACACTTCCTTTCCTCATGCATCCGTATTTACCTCCTTTTTCGCGTAACTGAGATCGTCTATTTCAATATCCCATGTGTGTTATCCATTCACCTTGTTTGTAATATAGCAGGCCCTGTGTGAAAAGTCTTAAGCAAAGGAAAGACGACTTGTTCTTTTAATTAATATTAATTATAATAATATATCCAAGTTCAGAAAAGCATGACAAACTTGAAGAGCATGACAATGTAAACTAAAAATAAGTTGGTGCTTACTGTTGTTATTTAAGGAGAGAAACCTGTGTAACTGAAGAATGAGGTCCCATCACAAATACATAACTATGAAAACTTTATTCATCTCTTCTCGCTAACAACTGGTTTATGTAACTGATATTGATAATTAATTTAGATAATTGTTGTGTTAATGGTAACCCAGATTCCTTAGTAGCCTAGTAATAAATCCGAATGCCGGCGCTTTGCGCCGCACACTAAAAGCCACCTTCGATCTTGCACTGCTAAACGATCGGTATCACACGTCACCGTCCTCTTGGTCACCACAACGTCAGAGTCCCTCGTCTCTTTCCGCGCTGGAGTGTGGTGGTGTGCACGCCGGTTGTGCGGCCATCGCTGTCGTTTGACCTTTACTCACCATTTATGCCTCTCTTCACAACCCCTGTTGAATCATTGTCTCTACCCACACCCTTAATCCACCACATGCCTATCCATAAAGGGGATTCAAACCACTTCGTCTACTTGACCAAACGGCGTAGCCGCCGCCGTCGCAATCCTGGCACCACTAACCTCATCCACCTTGTTATCTAAACTCTGATTTTTGTTCTGAATATGAACTTTAATTTGTGAAATCGATGCCGCCGTCTTAACTTCCTGGTAGAACCACTAACGCTCACAATCGAGCAAACAGTCACCGCCATACGCAGGATTCTTGTTGAATATCCGATTATCTCCGACTCTCTGTGGCGAATATTTGGTGTATTTGACTTTTGAAGGGGAAGTAGTCACAAAAAGACAAACAGAAAGAAACCAAAAAGTTACTGTTGTATAAGTTGTTAGGGAAACTTCCAACCCATAACAACCCTGTGGAAAACCTAACCAAGCAGAGGTGTGAATAGAAGAAACACAGAAGGACGCGAGGCAAGGGCAACAAAAACAGAGTAGTTGTGGTCTGATCTTCGCAGCCGCAATCCATTCCCGTTTCCGATGACAATTCCATCAGTGTGAGGCGGCGTCAAAGGGAAGGAGAGATCGAGAGATAGAGAAAGACAAAGACAAAAATGAAGCTCTCTGGTGGCAATGGAAATGAGGATAAGACAGAAATGTTGCTTTCTTTAAAAAAATGAAAATGTAGTGGAAATATGAAAAGTCAGAGAAGTATACTGTTGCCTAAGATGTTTTGATTTAGTATATAGAGTAATTGCAGAAATTATTACAATCATTTATCATTTTAAAGGAAGTGGGGCTGCTTTAAACAAGTGCGTGCCGCATCTTTTGATTAATTTGTTTGTATTGTACATGGACCATAGTGCTGTAACTTATCCTACTCTGACTCTCTCTATATATTTACCAATAACTACCCTTTGTTTTTTAATGTTATGTAGCTTGTGTAATTCTGCCCAGCACCTTGCTGCGCTATTTATGTTTTAATATATTTTTTGTTGGCCGTCGTTTTAAATGTATAGAGTTTTCGTAAATATATAATCACATGCATTATAAATCGTTTTTGGTGCATTCAAGTATACATTGTTTTCTCATTTATCTAGTTACGGTATCTTATCACTGAAAACATTTTCAAGAAATTACTTTAAAAATTTACACGATTCTGACTTTTCATAAAAAAAAAATTTTTTTTCGGAAAACACATGTTTAAAAACTATTTTTATGATTTTGTTTCCTTCCTTAAAATGTCATTTACAAGACACCAAACGCGGTTTCTACGTTTTAATATCCACTAATAATTGGTAGCAACCAAACACGGTTTCCTTCCTTAAAATATTGATGATTAAACATTAAGTAGATTCATAACACAATTATCCATAAAATCTTCCTTTATATCAAATATATATAGTCAAAATAGGAATAGAACAATATGTTCTTTTCTGCAAGAATTCGAAGTAGCTTTGATGTAATGAATAAACCAAGATGTATTCCGTTTTATATGGACCGAACCACTACCGAAGTTCTAAGTTCTTACCAGTGTAAAGAAGATGTTATGTTATCACATCTTAGTTTCTGTTGCTACCTTTAGATTAAGTTACTATTTTAGACAAAGTTGCTACTGCCTGGTAGCAACTTTCTACCGAGTAATAACAACTTGCGACCCTAGCGAAGGCATTGCCCTTGAACCCCATGGCAGAGCCCCCTTAAAACCCCATCGACAAGGGAATTTCGCCCCTTAGAACATTTGGAGCTTTATAATGCTTGTAATCATAATAGTCTTGATTTAGTGTGCACTCTACACCTCCCAACTCGAATAAATGTCTACTAGGGTTGAGTCCTAGGTTATAAAAAAGACATGGGGTTGATGATTTATGTATGCAATTCTGATTTCTAATTTCATAATTGAAAGTGTCTAACAATAGTGTTCATCTCCTGGTACTTTCCGGTTTTGTATTGTGTGGGTGTTTAATCTGGGCCTTCACGAGGTACCATACCCGCCCCTTGGTTTTAAAAAGCGATAGGCGCACAGACGAGGTCTAAGCGTGAGGCGCCAAGCGCAAAAGCGGTTGGCTTTTCGTACCCGAGGCGCGCACTAATTATATATTTTTTTATATATCCCATAGGTTTTTAGTTTCCTTTATCCAAAATATAGCTATAAATAAGGTTTTTTATATGATTTTGCCTATATGTGCAAGCCAAAAAACCAAGGTACAACATGTTTCTGCATAAAAATTCATGGGGTACGCCTAGGCGTGCTTTCTAAAACCAAGCCCGCCCTGTACCCGTGTTATTTTTAAAACTAATCCCATACCTGGTTTCATACCAGTCCCAAATGTTTCGAGCCTCAGTTCAGGTTTTGCTATCCTTACTCAAACTTGACACGTTGGACCAAAAAGAAGTTTACATACTGATTTAATGTGTTAGGTCTACGGTTGGTTGAGCGCATTTTGACTCTTTATATATTAATGCCGTGGTTGGCGCCTTGGAGGTGATTACCCTTGCAAAGGCTGGAACAGTAATATAAAAGTGGGCATAAGTACGTTTATTACCTTTTCTTTGCTTTCTTTTTTCGAGAACTTATCAGCCTGCTCACACGCATATATTAGGTCCATGAAAAAAAATTGTTTATTTGAAATCATTTTTAGATTTGAAGTTTCTTTACCGTTGGCATATATCAGCCTTCTTTTGAATCGGCCAGTTGCCTTTTAAGGACCGCATTTTCCTTCCTCAGTTTCATTACTTTCTGCTTCAGAGCTTCAACATGTCGGTTCGAACTCAAATCCTGTGTGTTTTCAGTCAACTTTGTTCTGCTGATCAATACTGCGACACACAAACAGATACCAGATTAACCAACTATATCATTGCCAATGAAGGTTACTAATAATGAATGGCAAAGGAGCCCAGCGGAACCGACTTAAAACTGTGCTTATTACATTGTTAATCTAATTTTTTAATTAAAAATATCATACGTTTTGTGAGTTTTAAGTAATCTGGGTGACTCTCAACCTGTTCAACTCGTTCCGTTTTAGCTAGATTTAACCCGTTTTAATAATTGAAGTATTAACCAAAATCAACCCATTAACCCGTAAACAGATTTGACCCGTTAGTCCATAAAGATGTTCAAATTGAAGATACCAATATTGTACATGTAACATGAACATACATTCCTTTTCTAGACTCTGAAGCTTCCTGCTTAAACCGTTTTTCTCTTCCTGCTCCATCATAAGACAATCTTTTAAATCTTGTATCTCGTATTGATCTAGAAAAAAAACGTCACACAGTCAATTGCAATGGCCGTGTAAATAGTTTTCTTGAAATTTCAAATAACTGAGCAAAGCTCACATGTCATTTCAACATCTGAATGAACCTGGTCCAGTCTTTTTGCTAAAGCTTCAACATGGTTCCTATGTGCAGCTAAATCTTGGTGGAGCTGATTAATGGTTGATTCATTTGCCTTTTTCTGAGCCAGATCATCTCTGTATTACCGTAATTATTTGCTAGCCCAAATTGGACAACAAAAAAGCCTTATAAATGAAAACTTACTTGATTTGAACTTCCAGACCTTGGATTCTGTTCTCGTAATCATGCTTAAGCTGGTTAATTGCATTTCTGAACTCCTGTTGCAAATTTAAAGTTATCACTCATGTACGCATAGTTTTGGTAATTGGTACTACTAAAGATACCACCTAGATGGCCATAAAAGAGTTGAAACAACTTTCACTGTATGTTGACTTCTTTCTAGGTTATTAGATTGTGAGATTAAATTTTTAAGCTTTACAGATTAGAACTGTAAATGAGCTGCATGAACACAACTGGGGCCATGTTTGTGTTTGCTTCTTTAACCTTAACCGAAAAACAAACACAGACACATAAAAGGGCATATATGTTCTTGACTGAGTTTGTTCGTTAAGAAAAATGAACTTGATCGTGTTCATTTACATATGTTCTGTAATATTCTAAAAGGAACATAATAAATTTAATATATAAAACCAACTGATAACCTGAAGAATCAAGACTAAGAGCCTAGGTTTCTAGTACCTAAACGTGGCAACTGATCATTTGAAGCTTAATGGGCTGATGGCTCCCAAAATGGCTTGGACCTCACTTTCTTGGTAATATTTATTAGTTTATTTAATGATAGCGTACATGATCATAAACGAAACAAACATTAAACGAACTTCCTGCCTAACAGTTCAAAGGGTTTTGATTGAACAGTTGGTTCGTCTATAACACAGATTCAGTTATGACTTATGTGTATGAGAACTACTTGGTGACGCGAAACAAGTCATATAGTATTGGATTAGAGTAGCAGAGGTATTGAAGACAGGAAGCGCATGTTTAAACAATATTGCAGTTTCAGTCATGTATATAGTGCTTATAGTCACTTACTTACATTCTCATTCTTGGTATATTCATCATTCACTCTCTTCAGTTCTTCTTTCAAGCTTTGACAGTCATTCCTACGCTCAAGCTGTTTCGTTGAACACAAAATAAGAAACTTAGAACTGCATTATCATCTGCAATTCAACCTCAGACTATACTAGAAACAGAACATAACCGATTCGAGTAATCACATCACTCACCTGAGTAGCCAGTTTGCTGATGGATCCTGTATACAACCTCATCACTCTCTCATTCTCTACGAGTAGATATCAAACAAACAGTTAGTATGAACCTTCAAGTTCAAATCCACCGCCTTCAAGCCAAGTAATCATTAATTAAACTCATCAAAAAAATGCATAATCTAAGAAAACTATTGGCTATTGTGCAATTAAGTTCAGTATCTAATATAACTAAACAAAAAAAAATCAAAATCTAAACAACTTATGTAACCTAACAGAATTCATGAATATAATCGAATTACAGCTAAATTTCACAAAATAATAGGCAGAAAAACAAAGAAAAACATGATTAGAATCCACAAACAGCTATACAATTACGTAAATCATCATATTATAGTAGAATAATACCTAAATTTTACAATAATAGATAGATAGATAGATAAACACAGAAAAAGGAAATTAAAATCCACAAATAGCTACACAATTACGTAAATCACATAATCATAGTCCAATAACACCTTAATTTTGCGAGAATACAGTAAATCAAAAGCGAAAGTGCGTACGATCATAAAGCACACCTGATTTAAGAGTGTTGAGGGTGGATTCAGCTGCTTCTCGTCTCTTGATTTCGGAGTTGCAGCGTGATTGAAGCGTTTGAATTTCATCAGTTTGTTGGATGAATTCCTACACAACGGTTATGAGATTTAGGTTTTGAGAGATTTTGATATGATTAGATTTGTAATAATAATAATAACGATAACTATAATAATAATAATAACAGAGAGTATGTATGGTGAAGGTTAGATGTTATAATATACAGTGTGTATCTGATCGAAATCGGAGAGAAGTGAATCCAATGCTTCCTTGGAAGTTGCCGCCATTCTTCAAACCTTTTGAATCAACTGCAAAGGAGAAAATAAAATAAAGAAATACCGAGTGACGAGATCAGGTTCAAATACTGGTACATCGTACCGGTTGTTTTCGGTATAGGTATTGGTACTGATACCCTTTTTTTGAGAATTTTGATACCGATATTTTCGGTGCAAGTACCGATTCGGTACCGTACCGGACCGGTACCATGCTCATCCCTAGACAATACCATTGCAATGCAGTGGTGATAGAGGCATTGGTGGGCAATGATAGAAGACACAAGGAATCATGGGTTCGATTCTTGGCCAGACGGGTTTTACCGGTATTTTCAACGTAGCGGGTAGCTTACCGAGTTTTCCCCGGAATTGCTGTTTGATCACTCGAGTTATTCTCGGAGTACTCAATTTGTTTGGTGGGTGCCTTGAGAGTGCTCGGATTTAATTTGTTGGTCGTTCGGAAAAAAAAAGAAAAAAAAACGAGTGAACACGGGAAGGGATCTTTTGTGCTTGTTCATTTAATTGAATAAACGACCAATGGGCTTATAGCCTAGTGGTACCCACTACCAATGATAAGTGTTGGGCATGAGAGGAGACAAGTTCGAATCTTGTGGGCAGTACTTTGAGGTATTTTGCCGGGATCATAACCCTTGTGGGGTGGGATGATCGGTATCCAATATGGATACCAGGGGCCAGAGGGTCTCCTCCACATACCCTATTTTTAATTGAATAAACGGACAAACATGAACACTTAAATCTATGGATTTTTTTTTTTGTTCTTGTTCATTTACGAATATAAACTTATACAAACATATTTTTTTTTTAAAAAAAAAAAGAAAACCCCAAGTTATTTCAATTTCACTATTACCATAACAATTACAAGTGGGAAGCGGGTAAACGAGCCACAAGTTGCGCCGCTACCCCTTTTTGAATTGAAAAACCTAAAGTCTAAAATAAAACTATCATTACAATATTACATAAAACATTTCTAAATTAAACAAATATATCTATACAGCAGAATGTTGAAACGAACATAGGCGAATGAACGTTCACGAACGTAAATGAAAAAACGGGACGTTGGTTCATGCTCCTTTGTTGACTCCATGTGTGAAACTAGATATTATATTTGTTTGATAACAACCGGGTGTTTTTTAATAGAATCATTTAGGAAGTTTTATACACTTTGAGATTTTCCACACTAGTACAATGTGCCATGTTGGGTTTGCAGGTTTGGGTTGACAAGTTAACCCGAGTACCCGACCACAATACGCTTACCTATTCGTTTAAAAAACATCAATGTTAACCAGTACACACAAAACCATGCAACCTTCGTTCAAATGGGTTGGCGGGTTATCGAATTTTAAACAAGTTAAACAGATAGCAAATGGGTTTGTAGGCTGTATTAGTTGACAAATATTAGACTGGTCAACTAAAATAGTAAAATCTATGTCAGGAATTGTCACCACTATAGTCAATCTGTCAACCAAGAGATCTAAGTACAGAAGATAGAATTCGAATAACACGTCAAAATGTAATACACATAAAAGTTTCTCGCGATTGTGTCGTTCGTGAATTTTACAAAGATAAATCGAATATCATGTCAAAAGGGCCGAGAAGTGAGCACTGCCAAGCTTTTCATCACGCCGACAACAAAGTTTTTTTACAAAATGACCATCCTGCAGAAATAGTTGTTAGCAATAATCATTAGTACAACTGATCCAAAATAGAGGCAGCAATTTCAACCCGTTATTTATTAACGAGCCAATCCAATAACGGATCATATTATGTCAAAAGGAAACATGTCAAACGGGCTTAAGCCAGTTCTTCAAAAAAAAAATTTACATTGTTGATGCAAGTTTTATAATCTTAGGACACAAATTATTCAAATAAAATATCCGTTTGATCAATTTTGCCCTGTTACCAACCCGTCCATTTCACACATTTAGACTCACCTGCAACAAGAATCACTTTGGTGATGTCCATAAGATCTGCTCATCAATTTTTGTCAAGTTTTCATCATCAAGTCGCTTCCATGTCTTAATCGTTTCAACTCCCAACCACTCGTTCTTCCCCTTTTTCAATTGAGCAAGTATGACTCTACCTCGTCTTGACCTCCCAGCCCGACCATAACCATGATACCCAAAACCACCGCCATAACAAAACCATATACCATTTAAATTCCCACAGAAATCATTGAGGTGATCATGGCCTATGAACACTGCTTTCACATCTCCCATTGACACAAGCGTCTGCAAGACTCCAGAGTTGACTATAGAACACGCCACGTGTTCTCGATATTCCCCAAAAATTTCCCTAAAAGGCCCAGAACGGATTTCTGGGATCGGGATATGGAAGAATGCTAGTGATGGAATGTCTAGTGATCGATGGTTTTCTTGATTATGGCCCTGTTAGCGAGATCCTGCAACATGTTAATGAAATCTAAATCTAATGGAACCAACTCACAGAAGGGAGTTCATGGGCGGGTTGGAGCGTTCGGATAACAAATAACAAAGGTCCATATTTTAGTACATGTCAAAATAGGCTGGGTCGAGTTGTTGAGTTGACTGTCTATTACTTATGGTCGATTTTCTTGCTTTTATAAATGATTAATGACGTAAAAATGTTTACAGAAGATCAAAAATTTTAAAAACACGTAACCAACTTCTTTTGTTCTAGGGAAAGAACAATCAAATTTCAAATATTTTAAGAAAAATCCTTAAACTTTCAAAACTTCCATAAAAATCCTTGCACTTTCAAAACTTTTGTAGAAGAATGTCAACGTTCAACGTTACTTCAAATCAAATGTTCTTTCAGTTCAATGGTAATTTTTGGTAGCAAAATAGTTGGTAACCTGAAATAAAAACCTAACCAAAGTTGGCTCCTTTTATTATGCAATTTTCCCATTCGACTCATTTGACATATTAATGGGTTGTATTTTGTCTCAAACGCATCAAATAGAAAAAAGTTAGATGTAAGGGCGTTAGGGGAACATGTCAACTGAATCGAATAGGTTGAAAGCTGGCCATAGTCTATTTTTTAGGAATACAACCTGCAACATTTACTAATGGGTCAAAATTGCCGCATCTATACTTTATGTATGATATACCTTAGAAGCAACACGTAGCCAATTAAGTTGAGACTCCTTGATCCATCCATACGTTCTAAACCCATCGACAACAGCTCTGTCCCCACTGTCTAGAAAGAAGAGATTGAATACGGTCTGGTTGGCCAACGGATACCCTGGGGGACCCCATACCCTGAGATCATAGTTCCCAAACCCATCGATTTCTGTCATAATCTTTTGTTTAGTAGGGTCTGTGGGATCTTGAGTCAACGGGTTGGGTTGTGATAGCGAATAATCCATCAGGGAGATGAATGACATCAGTTCTTCACGGGTCATAGTTGATTCTTGGTCATGATTGCCCAAAACCGCTGCCCATGGAAGCCTGGAATCCATTGCGGGACCAAAAGCTTTGAATAGCGACTCAGCTGCATCATTAGTGCTTGACCCGAATATGTTATCCCCTAGTATTGCACGAGAAAAACATACTCATCAATACGAGTCGTTACAATTCTGCTATCTTTTTGAGACACTACTGTAGAAAGTTATAAGAATCTCACAGAACATATCAAAAAAGTAATCCACCAATTCAACTTATGATATCAACAGATTCAACTACGCCTGTAAGGAACCGAACGAACACGAACGGGATATGTTCGTGGTAGTTGGTTTAAGTTTAACCGAACACACAATCAAACATGAGTACCTAAACAAATTCAGTTTTCAGGTTCACGTTCGTTGGTTAAGAAAATGAACGTGTTCGTTTATGCTCACCCGTTAATAGTATAAACGCACAGTTTAGGAAAGTAAACGAACACAAAGGAACATTACAAACGAACATAACTCAACCTAAACAAACATAAAGCAAACACCAACTAAAAGTAAACTGAAACATAATCTGTTGGGCCTAAAAAGTTGAGTATAAACTAGATTAAATTGTAATTGGTGATAATTTATTTCATAAAACTAGATTAAATTCTAATCGATGATACTTTGATATCATAAAACTAGACTAAACTGTAATGGACCTAAAAAATTTGAATGAATATACACACAAATGTAAACTAACAAAATAAATGAACGAACTAGACATGTGTTCACGTTCGTTTGTTTATCACATAAACGAATTACCCGCCGACCCGTTTATTTAACGTTCAGCTCGTTTCCAGGCCTAGTTTCAACGTAGTAATCTAACCTTTTTCTCAAAAAAAGTTGCGAAAATCAGTTGCAACTCAAGACCCAAAAATAAATTGACCTTCTAAAGTCAACTTTTATATCCTTCAACCAAAACTGAAGAACAATTCTTCAACAAACACAAAATTTACAATCACTCAGTAATCACATTCATCAGAACAAAATTAAAGTGCATCTGATCAAACGTATACGCACACATACAATTCATATTCCTAAACTAAAACATCATACACATGATAAAAACACAGAACCTACCCGTAAAAGAGATGAAATCCGGCTTCTCAGCATCAATCATCCGCTTCAAAAACCGAGTCGTGTTAAGATCAGAACACGAGTCAAACTCAGAACTCAAAACATCTCTACACCGAGTCAACCCAGTTCCGTAATGCATATCAGCCACCTAATCAACAAATACAATCAACTGTTTACATTCCTTAACAAAACTTTTAATTCAACTTTTTTAACACATTGATATTGATATTGATAATCATTAACATAGACCATTCCTTACAATAAAGTGGCAAGTAAGCGAGCAACAAGATGCGCCGCAACCCCCCTTTTGAATAGTCTTTCTACCAGGAATTCAAAAAGTTTTTTTGTACGACAAACAAATAAGTCTTAAAATTTCGGACTAATCAGAATGGGTTTGACTAAAAATAAAGGCTCAGTCCGATCCTACTAAAGAAAAAGTTTTGGGTCAAGCTGTGCTGCAACCCCTTTTAAATAGTCTTTCTACCGGGAATTCAAAAAGTTTATTTTTGTACGACAAATTAATAAGTCCTAAAATATCGGAATAATCAAAATGGGTCAGTCCGATCCTATTAAAAACAAAATTTCGGGTCAAGCTACGCCGCTTTTAAATAGCAAGACCATTCCTACTAAAACTAAAGTTTTGGGTCTAAGCTAAGCCACAACCCCTTTTGAAAAGCAACTCCTTTTGCTAACAAAACTATATAAAGATTAACCGAATTTGAAAGTCAACCTGAAGGATCTTGAATGTTCCATCAGAATTGAAGCGTAGGGGAAGATCTGTATGTTTTTTGATGGTGATTTTGTGATGGGATATTGTTAATCTGTCTGATAGGATCAGGATATGTAGCAAATAGAGGGAGATGGTGATTAGAGTTAGGTAGATGAAGGATTGAATCCATTTTGTGCTGGATTGCATCGTGTTTGTGTTTTGGTGAAAGTTGAAATGGAGTGAGTGTTTTGTATGGGTGAATCTTTCCGATGAGATTGTACGGTTTACCTAACCTGTATCTGTACTGAAAATACTAGTGTTAGAATTTAAATAAAAGTGGGTATTAAGTACTATATGAAATATATAGGTACACTATGGGTATGGATATGAGTACGGGTATTGGTACCGATGTTACAAATGCCATAAATATCATAACGAAGTAAAACATAATCAAATTCAATATTATACAGAACTCGGTACTCGTGATCTAGGTACACAACTATGTTACAAATGCCATACATACATTATTATTAAGTTATAAGCAAATATTATTTTTAGAGTCAAAGATACCCGATGTTGATATGAAATTGATTGCAAAGATATATGTGGTCTTCATGGTAATAAATCACATAAAGATGTATGTGATCTCTATGGTAATAAATCACATAGTTGTGTGTGATCTAACTTGAAAATGATCTCATAGTTGTGTATGTGACTTTAAATCCTTTGTGTCAATGCTTGTGTCAGTATGTGTTGTAAATTTGTAATCTTGATTATTTATTATTAAGTCTGACTGGTCTTGTGAGTCATTTATTCTTTTTTCCCCTCTAGCGCCGCATAGAGACCCTCTTCGTCATCTTCCATTTGATCAAACTCACCTTCTCCTCTTTCAGGCGCCGCTACCTAGGTTCTTCTTCTCCAAAACAATTGAACTAGACTCGGATATCACATCTCGACCTGCCATATAACGAAACTTCTGACTTTATTTCCTGTCAGCTAACCTAAACATTCGTTATTCTTCATCCTCATTCAATCTTCCAAACCTAGAATATCTCTAATATGTTTACCCTAAATTGGCCCCCGTTTAACTCAGGATTCAACAACGTAACAATCTTTTCTCTTCGCTTTTAGTGTTTGATTTTTTATTTTTTGTTTGCGATCTAGGGTTCATTTGTTCTACAGTCTATTTTTGTTTTCCGCTTTTTAAACTTTCTATCAACACTTTTATTTGAAAACTTTATTTTGATTCGTAACTATTTATGCATGGGTGTGCTTTCGTTTTCCATGTTTTATTAGTGTTTTGAAACCAGCCATCGATTGAGTGGATCAACTTCATTGTTGTTGTTTATGAGTCGTCAGTCATTGATAATGTTTTATTTTTATTTTTTGAGTTATAGTGGGCAGTTGTAGTTGTACCCATAATTTGTTGAATTTTTTTTTGTTTTTAGCATTTTGGTTTAATAAGTTATTTTTAGCATTTTGGTTGAATAAGTTAATTCTGATGTGCGTATGTATAGAGAGAATATTGAATTGCTGACTGGTTCTGATATTCGATTTCCCCAATTTCATTTGATTATTTAAAACCATGACATATTAGAAAAGGATGGCAAGTAAACAGGTCAGTTTAGCTTTTCCTGACAATAATTGGTGGTGCTATGGAAGGACTACATGGTAATTTTTATATTTTTATGTAGGTGATATGTGCTATCATTTGTTATGGTTATATATTATATCTTATATTGCATACAAGAATGTGTAGACCCCAAGATCATTATGATCCATGTTTTGTAGAATGTCTAAGTTGTTCCTTTATGCTTTTCAAGAAATGCAACTTTAAGATTATTATATATATCACATATATTCTTAACTTTGAATGCTTCGTAGGATATGCTTGTCACTGCACAATTGTGTTGTATTTTCATCACTCATACACTACAAAGTTTGGTATAATGTCTTTTTTATTTCTTACGGTCGAATTCATTTTGCTTCGCTTTCATAAAGTAAAGGATACCTTGGTTTTTCCCAGATGAATATCAGGCTCATTTTCTCAAAACGTTTATTCACAAAATGTTACACAATATACCTCTAAGAATAAATCGACATTCTCATGTAGCCGATTTTATGCTACAAATCAGCCTTAGGTGACTAGGATGGTTAATTTGGCTTGGTCTTTTTAGTCTTAAGTTGATTTTTTTAGCGACATGATGTACCTTAGTTGTTAATTCAATATCACAGATTTCTATTTTTTAGTATAAAAGTGGGATTTATTTTGGAGCAAGGCGAGTCTTAAAGCTCTTTCATACAATTTAATTTGCTCTGTTACATTATCTAGCGTTAAGTGTAGAGACAGTTTTGAACTACTATTGGTTATGCTTATAATTTACAAGAGGGGTCTCATTTTTGCATGGGTTTTGGTGGAACGGGTGGAATTCTTCATTATAAGTTGGATTGTTTGGTAAGCTTTTGGATTGTGAGTTGAATGGAGATTTTGCATATCATCTTAATAATACTTTACATGTCGGTGCAGGTGGATTGGAAAAAGACTTGCACTAACCGTGTGTTCTTGAAAATATTGCTGCTTCTTTATGTTCTCAGTTTGGATACTTGTGTTGAGGTACTTACTACTTACACGAACATCCTTTGATCTTTATAAACATAATCATAGAACTGGTTTAGTGTTTAATTATGTGGGGATCAATACAGAGTTGTATAGTTACTAATTGTTAGTTTAGGGTCCCATATAAATTCGGTTCTACATGATCTTTAGTGGGTCAAATCACAATTTGGCTAAAAGGGGTACGGATTGAGAGTTATTCAAAAGTCTATTTCTACTGCACACATTCTCCTAATTGTAGTGTTGAAATTATATTGTTTTGGTAATAGTAATTTAAACAATGTATATTGTTATAAAATAATTTCACTTGCTAAATTAAGTTGGTGAACATATGATTTATGATTTTATTAATAATATTTAATTGGTCTATTTGTGTAGAAGGAAATAGAAGGAAAAATAAGCTTTGCATGATGGATTCATTTACTTGGTGAGTTTTTACACTTCCATGAGATGTTTTTCTGGTTGTTTTTTTCTCGCATTTACATCTTAATTTTTATTATATATAAATCAACCCCCCCCCCATTTTCTACATGGTACATTTAGCAGTACGTCTCCTCAAGTTTAAGCCCAATACCGACCATCAGCAACTTCCATGATTTGCATCGCTGAGTACCGGTTCACCCGTATAGATATCGACTTTAGTGATCAATACGTATTGTGTTGTAATTGCATTACATATAAAGCACAAAGGCCAATTGATTGTATACACTAAAATTGATTTTGATGTTTTTCATACATTACAAAAGAAAGGGCCCTTTTAAAAGAAGATTAGTTTTTTAAATTTAAATTTTCTTATTACTTTTTAAAAAATGTTTTGGGTACTCGCTTTTGATTTGACTGTCATAGAGAATCACAAGTATTTTACATTACAAAAAGATGTAACGAGTTAATTGCCAATTTAGTCCCTGAGGTTTGTCAAAAATTGCTACTTTCATCCAAATCTTTTTTTCTTGTCAATTTAGTCCCTGTGGTTTCATTTTTTTGTCATTTTAGTCCCCGAGGTTTGTCAAAAATTGTCACTTTCATCCGAATCTTATTAGTCCACAGGGACTAAAATGACAAAAAAATGAAACCACAGGGACTAAAATGACAAGAAAAAAAGATTTGGATAAATGTGATAATTTTTGACAAACCTCAGGGACTAAATTAGAATTTAACTCAAGATGTAACACATAAAATAGAAAATGCAAATGTTCCCAAATGATGTTTAAACTCATTTATCTAAGGTCCATTTTGCAGGATCAAATCAAGGGGATAGCAAGTTGAATAAATATGTTATTATTTATTTTGTTTCATTATCTGTTTTGTTTTTAAATCATGTCAAATCAAACATTTGTTGATCGATATATTCATTATTGTGTTACATTAAACTTTTTTGATGATATTTTACATGCAACCAAAATCCATACGAATTACATTACATAACTTTAGATAAATAAAACAACTTCCATATTACAACCTTTATAGAATCTTTTTCATTTTACTTGCGGATACACCGTGTGTCCACACGGGGACTCTAACCTAGTATGAAATATATAGGTACACTATGGGTATGGATATGAGTACGGGTATTGGTACCGATGTTACAAATGCCATAAATATCATAACGAAGTAAAACATAATCAAATTCAATATTATACAGAACTCGGTACTCGTGTCATTTTTACTCGTACCAATACCAAAAGTACCGAATACCGAAATCAATAAAAGCGGGTACCGATACCTATACCGAGTACCCAAAATCGGTACGGGTATAGGTACTATACCCGGTAAAAAATGCTCATCCCTAGTGAATCTATATTTGAAGTTTTGAACCAATCTTTTCAAAACCCAATCGGACATTAAACTTGTCTTTTTATTGATCTGCTTGTATGACTGGTTGGAACGAATGTAGGAACTGGATGACGTCATAGATATCATAAAAACAAATAGGGTAAAAGTTGATGAATTTAAGATTTAGCACATCTAAAATTCCTTTCGGCCCGGCCTTCGATTTGCATGAATCGGGTTCAACATCCTAAACCGTGTTGATTAGGACCCCAATTCCCAATCCGATTCATATTTCAAAACATTGATTTCAAAACAGACGTAGAATTGTTCAAAAACATCTGAATCCAAAAATCCAATCCATAATCCAAACATATCATAAATATCCGAAAAAACATCTGAATTATTTGAAAATATCCAAAGAATATCCGAAAAAATTATGTTTTGAAATATTTAAAAAATATAAATAAAATATATTGAAAAAGGTTTGGATATTCGGATATCCAATTCACTATTCGATAGGATATCCGAATTTCGAATACATATTCGAATACTGAAATTAGGAATCCAAAAATTTCTAATGTCTGAAATTCGAATATCCGGTTTTGAACACTCCTACACAGATGCATCCTCTACCTCTCATTCACACAAACTCATTACCACTTAATTTCCCCTCTAGGTCCTCGCTCATTCACATAGGTTCCATATGGGCCAATGATGTCTTAAAAACGAGTCGTTGGAGGTACCGTTAAAACTTATAATCTATATTATGTACAAGATTGTAATTTTGTTATGGGAAAAAGTTTTGTAGCTACATATACAACCTAGTAACGCTTATTAGATAAGGGTAAATTAGTCACTTAGGAGTAAATTAAGATGCTTACAAGGTTATTAAGGTAATTTTATGCTTTGTTTTTAGTTTACGAGTCAAATACCATTCCTTTTCTACCCTCCCTTCTTTCACCTGCTCTGGATCCTTCAATTGAATGAAGTTGAATGTCAGTTCATCTATGGCTTTACCCTTCCATCTACCGGAGACTGAATCCCCCATCCGTTTGTGATCGATGTATCAACGACAGCCTCTAGGGTTCACATACAGCTTCTCTCGCACCTACCTAAAGCAATCGCGATACAGCCATTACCCTACCTCTTAATCCTTTCAATTTATTACTCATTCATCATCTTCCTCTTCATTATCGCTCGATTCCTATTGTTTGATGTTGATCGTCCATAAATTTTTTGTCAATTAGTCTGTTAATTGTTTTGCATCGTTTTGTTGTATGGGCTATTTTTTTGTTGCATTCTACACCGTTTTTGATTTTATGATTCTAATTAGGAAATACAGTTTAATGTGTTTCTTGTATAATTTGTGATGAATATAAGGCTTTTGTATGTGTTGTGCTTGTTTTTTACTTATGGTGCTCAGGGCGGTCCGTGATGGACCAATCGTGATGGCCATGACCATCACGAACACCGCCCCACCATGTTAATCATAGCCGCGATGAAATAATCTGGTGACATACATCACGACGGAAAGCAAGGAAAAGCAAATGGTGGTGGTTCCTCATCTTCTCTCCATAGGAGAAAAAGCACATGGGTGGTCCCCACCAAAACACACACTCTCTCTCTTTGTTTTTATTATAAAAAAATAGTGGTTGGTGTGATGGAATGAGGTGTCACAAGGTGATTGGTTGTGATGGTTTTAGTGATAATTGTAAATACCACCACATGGGTTTAATGATGAAATGTGATAGAATATGATGGAATGAGGTGACACAAGATGATTGGGTGTGATAGTGTGATGGGGTGATGACTACCCCATCCACCCTTATTTAATTAAGTTACTACTTTGACTAATGTTGACCATTATAAGTTAGATGATCCAGTTATGTTGACTTGTTAGTATGTTTAACTTTTATGTGAAAAAAATGGGTCTATGATCCCAGTACAGCAATCATCTAGATTTTTAGTTGTTGAGAAACATCTTGAATTGTATAATTCATCTACGTGATTTAGTTATTCATCATAACTTTTTTTTTAGTCCGTGTCTTCTAAACCTTGAAGATGATCCATCAGAAGATGATTGCTACAATCATGTAATAAGGGTTGGAAAGTTTGAAATGTTCACTGGGATAGGCCCGCCTTCAAAACGGGCCCGATAGGACCGAAATGAGTAAAAGCATCAGAAATCTCTGTTCTGAACGAGATTATGGAATCAGTAAGTAATCTGGAAGGGGTCCCAGGATACTTGTTTGAAAGCGTAATTGCTCGACTTCCAGTTGCAACCTTTTTCCGGTTAAGATCCGTTTGCCAGAAATGGAACTCAATGTTGACTTCTTACGGCTTCTCGCTTGAATGTTGTCAAGTCAATAGAACTGAACCATGGTTCTACACCCCGAACCCATGAAAATATCAACGCGGGTCTTAAATGTTGCGGATTTAATATACCCAACCTATTCTACACTCGTTAAAAGTATTAAACACCCTCACGACGAAAAAAGACAGAAATTTGCTAAGTATCAAGAAGCGGCGCGAAAGGATATTGAACGAACATTTGGGGTTCTACAAGCAAAATGGCACATTATCGCAAACACGGCACGTGCTTTCACAACAAAAAAAATACGTTATTGTATGTATGCTTGCATCGTGCCACATAACATGATCATCGAAGATGAAGGCCGAGCTATTTGTGAGTTCGATGAAAATGCGGTGGAGGAGAATACTATTCCGGATGACCTAGCGCAACAAGAGTTAAACGATTTCACGTTACGTAACGAACACATCCATCATCATCTACAAGCCGACTTGATCGAATATATATGGAACAACGGACAGGACGAGTAGTTTGTAATTTTTTATTTTAATTTAGGATGCTTTGTAATTTTTATTTTAGGATGCTTTGTAATTTTTTTATATAATTTAGTATTTATTTTATTTATTTATTACTTTTATAAAACTAATTACAATTAAAATTAGAAAACAAAAAAAAATATATTAAATGCTTGAGACATGGGTTTTTCATGTCTGCACACCCCACCCATGTCTCAAGAATATTGAGACACCACTTTGATGATGTGGCAGCCTACGTGGCACTGAGACATGGGTTTTTTGGTGTCTGCTTACCCACCAGCCTAACTAACTCCTTGAATACCTTTGCAAGCGAAACAATGCATTAACAATAATCTCTTTGGTATTTGCGTCAAGTGGACCTGAAACCTGAATAAGGGCTAAGAAAATTCTTTTGTTACATACTCCCTCCGTCCCAATTTAAATGTCCCATGTCTAAAAACACACATTTTAAGAAAATTTTTGTTTGTATGTGGTAAAATGAAAATAATATCCTCAAAAGTGGTGATTGTGTTTTACTCCCTCCGTCCCATTATAAGTGTCTTAGTTTGAAAAACACAAAGTTTTAGGCACATTAAATGATTGCTTTTTTTGCTTGCCAAATGACAATAATACCCTTGTCATATGTGGGTCCATCATATTCTTTGTTTATTTTAATTGTGTTTTAAGGGTAAATTTAGAAGTTAGCTAATAATTTTTTAAAGTGGACACATGAAATGGGACAAATAAAAAAGGAAATATGGACACTTCTAATGGGACGGAGGGAGTATCTTTTATGGGCAAAACTGGAAAGTACATTTCTATTTTTGAAAAGAGACATTTAATTTGGGACAAACAAAAAAGGAAAGTAGGACATTTAAATTGAGACGGAGGGAGTAATTTTCTATAAAATTTAACTTGACTGCAACATGAAACTTGAATATAGGAGCTAAGAATATTCTTCATCATCATGGATCTTACCAAACTAAAAAACCTATCACAGTATCCAACCTATAGATAATAATTTATTGATTTGAATCAGTTGATACATAAAAATCCAAGAACTCTGACAAGACAACAATGCAGTAAATTTAACAAGAAAAATTGTGTATTATGTATAATATCAACAAAAAAATGCATATGAATGGTTGGAGCAGTTAGATCTACATGAGGATCATCAGTGGGCTTAAGCAAAAGCTTTGTACTAAAATGTTTTGCATCTTCAAATTAATCATCAAAAAGGCATTTTAAAGCGAGCTTCCCAAATAAAAGATTATATGGCGACCCTAACCAGGCCCGGCTCAAAGCAAGGGCAGGGTGGGCTTTTGCTGAGGGCCAGAAATCCTTTAGGGCCCGCCATATTTTAAACCCTTAAGCCCAATGCAATGGCCCATGTTCTCATCTGTTATGTTATGGACTGAATAACTGAACAATAATTGAGCGGTAAAAACATGTTGGTCAATGGTCATGACTCATGGTGGGGTGCTAAAGATACGGATGGTGATGGTGTAGTTTGTGAATGTGCATTCTAACCGAGTAATGTAAATCTTGTTAATGTTTTTTTTTTGTTAAAAATTAATTGTCAGGAAAAAAAAACATGCAACGAAAGCATTGGAAATTTAGAGCATTTATTTATTTTGCATAATTTGTTATAAATTGTATTGTTCTTTCTTTCCTTGTTCTTTTTCATAAATGAGCATTAAAATGTAAAATGATGTTTAATTTTAAACTTGAAAGTTAAAATAATGTTTACTTGGATACTTTGGATATGATGAAATTTTGAGTATTTTGTGTAGAAACTTTCTCTCATTCTCATATACACGTATCGGGTAGTCAAAAATGTAAAAGGAAGAAGCTAGAGGAAGACAAATGAAACAAGACAAAATTGTATTTAAAAAAAAACATGTGATATTGCTAATGAAGCTATAGAAATTGCTAATTAAAAGTGTGTTGAGGCGGAATTCCCTAAAAAAACGTGTGATACGTATGAAAACACAATTTGATGAGAATTCAAGTGTAAAAGAAGTTGTATTTTCACTCGATGAGGATTTTGAAGTCAATTACTTTTTATGTATTATTGATCAAGCTATAAGTTCTCTGGAAACTATATTCGATCAATACCAAAAGTTCGAAAAATTATTTGGTTTCTTGTTCCCAAAAAAGTTAAAGACACTAGATGAAGCCATTCTTAAGGCTTGTTATTATCATTTTGAAGATGCATTGAAGTATGAAGAAATATCTGATATTGATGCAATGAACTTTATCTGGAGTTGAAGTTGATCGAGACATTTTTATCGAGTCACATTATTAGACCTCTTGATGCTCTAAACAAATTTTAAGCATCTCGGTTTTTATACCGCTGAGGGCCCAATCTTTTTATATTGTTGAGGGCCTAATTTTTGTTTAATATTTTCGAAGACGGCCCTGACCCTAACATCCTGTATCACATCCAAATTACACTATATAATTAACTCAAATTAAATTAAAAAAAATACTTAAAAAATACTAATAATTCAAACAGAAAATTATAAATGTGGCACATTTCCAATAAATAAATAAATAAATAAATAAATAAACTAGAAGAAGTCTCATGAAATGAAACAAACGGACACATTAGATTAGAATATATTAATAATACAACTGATTTGAACAGTAAATATATTATTATTTTATTATTTTTGTTATATTAAATACTTATTATTTCAGACCTGTTAATGAAAAATGCTTTGGCACAGA
This sequence comes from Ambrosia artemisiifolia, assembly GCA_032199755.1. Lineage (NCBI taxonomy): Eukaryota > Viridiplantae > Streptophyta > Magnoliopsida > Asterales > Asteraceae > Ambrosia > Ambrosia artemisiifolia. The sequence continues at coordinate 13,774,866 of CM063514.1, forward strand.
TGGTGTGGTTGTAGTTGTGTTCCGTGTCTATCCGGGTTCGAGTCTTATAGGCTCTGTTTTTTTTCTTTTTTTATTTTCTTTGCCTTTGACACATATGGTTTCTTGCTGTTTTCCTCCCCGATGACACGTATGGTTGCTAACTCAGCCATATCTGTCCACCATAGAAACCTACTACCACCTCATCTTCTCTCCATCCATAGCCATCACCCTCATCAACCAACCACCACTAAATCCACCCTCGACTCCTACCTCCGCTATCACACCTATTCACCAAACATTCCACCAACCCTTCACACGTCGTAACCGCTAACCCATTTATTGTTGCCTCTGTCAAACCCTTTTGCTTCCGCTGCTGCTTCACGTCTATCTTCTTTTTCTTTTTGTTTCAGTGTGTCTGGTTCACAAATCCCTTTTACCAGGAAGCAGGTAAATGTAAATTTTGTTTTTTGTTTGCTTATAATTAGTGTGTATTGGTGTTTGATATGTTGATTTATTTATTTGTTTGCGTTTGTATGATTGAGTGATTATGTCTTGATGAATTCTTAATGTTTTTTCGGTGTTCGTTTTTCCGATTGAGCAGCGTCAGACAGTGGCGGTGGTTTGTAGATTAGGGTTGCGTGAAGCTCGATGGTGACCTTATATTACTAGAGCGACGATTCGCTTATTTCGACCAGGTCATTGCAGACTTTAGTCATTTTTTCTACACGTGTAGGGGGTAACATCACCCAAATTTTTAGCGCCTTCAATTTCATATGTGGCATGCTCTCTACAAACAGGTCATTTCTTTTCAATTCCACTCTTTAAACTTGGGGGTTTTGTCTATTTTAGGGCTTTCTTTTGTTTTAATTCTGCAATTGTTTTTGCTGTTTGTTGGCGTTGTTGTGGTGTGCACGCCAGTTGTTTGTTATATTGTTTTTATGTTGTTTGCCGCTGTTTTTTGTTGTTGTGGTTAATTTGTTTGTGTTATTTAGTTGTTGTTTAATGTCTTATATGTTATTTGTTACTGAGTTCTAAGAATAAGTGCGGATTTTGACAATTTTAGAAAAAGGACAAAGGGAACGGGTATCGTTGGTGGCAAATGCGCAAGGTGAAGTTGTGGAAAATCTTTTGCCTGTTTTGGATAATTTTGGGCGCGCTAAAGCTGCGATTAAAGTGGAGACTGGGAAAGAAGGGAAGATTAATGACAGTTATCAAAGCATATACAAGCAGTTTGTGGAGATTTTGGGTTCTCTTGATGTTGTTCCTGTGGAGACAATTGGGCAGCCGTTTGATCCATTGGTAATTTCTCTTTTTTAATTCTGCTTAACCGTTTTTACAACATGTGTCAATTGTCAAATAAGTGTAATGGTAGTTGATGGTTGACTGCAGGCAAAACCGAGAGTTGGCTCGAAATTCAGTCGAGTACTTGATGATCTTTTTCCATGGCTGTCAGGTTTTGTCAAGACTTAAATTCAATTTTGTACCTCAAAACCAAGTCTTGATTGATTCGAGCAAACTCACACAAAAGTTTTGTGTTAGGTTCCATTGGTGATGGAACAAATTGTTCATTGTTTTCTTGAATTCATTTAGTATGTCGGTGGTTGTTGTACTAAACATATTTTAGGTTTATTACAACATGAAAACTTTGTGAGATAATTTCTTATTATCAATGGTCATGGTTTCTTTTTAGTAAAAACATAATGGTTATTGTTCTCAAAGTAGTTTGACATTTGACTTTTTCATGGTATAAGCTGCATGAGGCGATTATACGTGGAGAGTCAACTGAATTTGAGGAGGGTGTGGTAATTCAAGAATTTTGCAAGGGGTTCAGAATTGGCGAAAGACTTCTACGCCCATCAATGGTTAAGCTCTCGGCTGGTCCTGTACCTGAAAAAGGTGAACCAGTGAGCCCATCAGAACCAGAGGCTCAAGTTCCAGGCGCAGACTCAGTTGAAGAACCAGCGGATGCTGAACAATTAGAACCATCTCCAGCCCAGGATGCATGATACGATTATGTATTGATTGATTGATTTACAGTTAGTGAATCCATTGTTTACTTGGCAGGAGGGGTGTGTCACGCGGCGTGTTCTGGGATCAAACCAATGAATGTGGCTAATCGGAGCAGACAATCATTTTTGCATTTCTTCCATTCTAGAACAGGCAATTTCACATGATTTATATAATGAGCAGCAGCTTATGGTTAGGACCAGCCTCACCAAGGCTAAAATGCAGGTATTAGGTATCTACTTTTCTCTCCTTTATTCCAGCTACATGTGTCTATGCTAGAAATGTATGTTCTTTTGGAATTTCCAGTTGAAATCTTTTTTTCCAGATATGCAGACAAGGTGGCGGTGAAAATGAATTAAACATTGGAACCGTTGCAAGTAAGTTTCTTGACTCATTTATGGTTCTTTTAAACAATTTAAACAAAGATATTTACTCTAGGATAGCTTAAAGGGATTTCTCCTGTGCAAATTGTTTATGCGTGACTCACGCCTTTGCCTCCTATAGTTAAGAGATTGAAATCAGTTTTTCAAAAAACTATCACTTTTATACTTGGCAAAGATTTGTTGTTATGATGAAATCTGGTTTTGTTTTGTTTGATTATCTTGAACTGGTTGTTTTTACCGATCATATTTCCCTTTTTTTTATCCTAATATATACAGTGATGACATGGTTTCATAAAGAAACATGTTGCAGCGATAGTATTTAAATGTAGAGTCAAAAGTGGCAGCGAGAAGAGGACTTGACGAAAGTAAAAGTGAGGTTGGTTTGCAAAGTGACCCCACAGCTAGAGACGCCATTTTTGGCCTTCCTAAATTGGTGCAATTAGATTCTTAGTATACATATTTTTTTTTTGGAAAATAATATATTACAAATCTATATTAATAAATACATCCATATATATAATTTGGTTAAATGATAAAAAGTGTTTTTTTTTTGCGAGTTAAAAGCATGGTGTTTCACAATTTTTGTATAATTATCGTATTGTGTCTTACGTATTGTGTTTTACACTTCATGTGTTACTGCACAGTTCGACCCGACGCGTAGCGTGTAGTCGGATACCGGAAACGCGTAGCGTACAGGCTCCAATGAAAAACTGTACAGAAACTCAAACGGGTATGCAGACATTGATGGCATCATGGATACGTGAAGAGGCAGAAACGAAGTTGATAAAATGGAGATTTTGAAGAAAGAATTATGTGAGTTGAAAGAATTGATATAAGGGAAGGAGTATTTACTTCAGAATTACAAAACATGGTATTGGTGAATTGTATGTAACCATTACATAGCATCGTTGTGTATACTAATTAGAGATACAACTGTGATTAAAAGAGTAAATATTGTGGCTAATAATGCAAATTTCTTTGGTGACAGATGGTTTTTTTAAGTGGTACTCACCAAGTATCTCATTAATCATGGTGGAAGGGTCTAGGCATGGCCAATTCAGCTCTTAAAGGTGTTGCCGCTAACACTGGTCAACTGTAACCAAATGATTCCTAAAAAATACATGGATGATCAGTTATCAAGTATGTATTGGTGGTACGAAACTGCCAGCCATGCTGTTGAATGGACAGCTAGGTTCAATGATGACCATGGTCCAATTGCTGCAATGTTAAGGAAGCATGAAGCTGCTCTAAAGTTTACATGTGTTAGACCCGAAGGTTTCGTTTGACAGGTAGTTTGTGAACTTCAAACTGGCAGAAATTTTTAAGTTTAGCCTATGATGATTTTTAAGCATAAAAATGTAGAGTACTGAATGTTGCATTGGATGTTCCAAGTGTAAATGCACTTCCATGTGATAGGCAAGGATACAGGAAGTTATTAGGAGTTATAACCAACGTGGGGTAGCCCACTTGGTAGAGGTATAAGCCTCTTAGAGGGGAGGTCCTAGGTTCAAATCTGGGCAAGGTGTATTTGAAATAAATATAGTAGGAATGTATATTAGTCGTTCAAATTTTTTTAATAAAACTGAAGATGTCATTGAGAAAGACAACAATATTGAGCATGCGAACTTTGGTTGAAATATGTTTGGGTGTTTGCAGAGACTGTGATGCGGCTCGAGAAAGCTTCTCATAAAATAACCGCGCCTCAAACTCCTATTAACTGCAACGGCAAGCAAAGCCCGCCCGCAACGCGGCGGTGGGATTAAAACTAGTTATTATAGAAAAATACAAAGGGAACCTGGTGCGAGCAGCAAGGGGCGGAAAGTCGAAGAGAGGTGGGACCAAGACCATAGGCTTGGTCCATGACCATAAGTTACCCATGTCTCAATCAATTCACAGTTTAATATTTGTCTAGGGTTTCAGACAGACAATGTTAACAAATTTGGACAATAGACGATGAAAGAGCACCTTGCACTTGCTCTTACTCATAAAACCTGGTTAAAAGCTTTTTTTTTAATATTTTATTCAAAACCATTTCATTATTTCTCCGAGCATTTACAACCCCATCCACCAAACCCTCCCCGATTTAAAAAAAAACCTATTAAAAACACACTCCAATCTATACCCCCATTTTATACCACATCTCTATATTATGAAAAACTAGTGTGGTATCCGCACGATGCGGCGGGAAACACAATTTATAACGGGGCACTCGTTATCGACTAATCATCATACATTTTATGTCGCATGTTGCAGTGGCGACGACAACTTACAACGCGGTACTCGTTATCGGCTAGTTTATCAATTCTATCGTGATATATCGCATAGATAAAATACCATTTATGAAATATATTATATATAGTATAGATAAATTTGACGAAGTAAATATTTTCAAGTTGTATCATTTTTACTCAATTTCAGGTAAAAACTATTACTACGCAGAGACAAATTTATAACCCGTGCATTGTGACAGGACGTTGATATCAATCCTAGAAGATAAAATTGCATGATCATCATAGGACAAAAGAGTAATTAATATGGCGATGGAAAAAAATTTTACAAACGCCTCCTTTATGATTCTTGATTTAAAACCCGTGTTTTTTCATATTGTATTGTATATATATATCATTTAGTAACTTCCGCCTCACTCACAAAAACTACTGTACCTCTACAGTAGCATAAAAAGCCTTAGGTTTACAAAGTAATTGCGAAGTTGCCATTTCCAAACATGTCCAGTCCAGACCAATACTACGACATCATCTTCGGCTGAAAGTCGCTATCTTCGGCCAACGTCGGTGCCGACGCTTCCCTTATTTCTTAGGGATGCTGGTCAAAAACACATTTCTGTCGTCGCTCTTCTGTCGAATATGGCCTTGGTTTCAGCCGGAGATGATGCAGACGATGGCCTGCGGCTACGGCTGTTTCCGACGATTCAAGGAGACGTCAAACACAACACAGCTGCTCTGTTCTTCTCTTTCTTTTATTCTCTGCTCACCGTTGCACCGCCACGAAATCCTACCTTTAGCCCAGCCACCGCCGTAACAGCTGTGCATGTCGTCATCACACCAACTGCTTTAGCATACCGTCCCTGTCACCATCATCGCCCGCTATAGCATACCTTCACCATCGCCACCATTGCCAGGGCCGGCTCAACGTTTTTCGAGGCCTAAAGCGATCATTGAAATTGGGGCCTTTTTATAATTTATTTTTTTTTTGAACGGCAAATTTCTACTCCTTGTGGGACTTGAACCCATGACCTCCCCCTTAGGTGTTACCAGAAGCTTTGCTTCTACCATGTAAGGAGCGTTTTTTAATAGAGCCCTTATTCAAATAGCAATAACACAAAATATATCATTCCTTAACTTTCTTTGTCGCATTGTTATATTAGAAGTGAATTTTAAATACATTATATTATTTACTTTATTTGTATCCATAAACATTTAGAATTTACATATGAGAATAAAAATATATGTAAAAATCATAAATAACCATGTATCTCAAGTCAAAAATATATATCATATTAGATATAAACACAACAACATTATACTGAAGTATATGAAACAAAAAAGCAAAGGACAAAGCTAGTGTCTTCATGGTTTCATCTAATAATAATAGCCACGTACACATAACCACTACTATTTTTTACTAGGGGTAAAAAGGTCAATTCATAATACAGCTAGTCATCTTCTTTGATTATTTCTGGTTCACCTTCTTCAGATAACTTATATCAATGAAAAAAACAGGAGAACTCACCAAGCTATCACGTATTACATGAATCAAGATGTATTTACTTTCCCACTCTTTCTAGAAACATATATTACATGAACGAAGATGTATTTACTTAAACAAATGGTTAATACTTAATAGTAGCTTGGTAAAATTGGGGGCCTTTAAAATTTTGGGGCCTAAAGCCCTAGCTTCATTTGGATTATGCTGAAGCCGGCCCTGACCATTGCCACCATCAGGGCTGCGAGAGAGAGGAGAGAAATGGGCAAAGAAGAGACACCGATAGAAACGGAGAGGAAAGTGAAAGAAATCACCGTCACCGTTGCATACAACCAGGTTAGCGCAGGGTACAACATAGAGATGCACAGGAGAAAAAGGAATTCAGAGAGACAGACGATAGTAGTAGTCGCTTCCGGCGATCTTCCTCACCGCGTGGCCATCAACACCGACTGCCACCACTAATCTCTTCCACAGTCAGCAAAAATCACCACCCACTGCGGCATCGGTTGATGGCCGAAGAAGTTAAGAATGACAGGCTGTAGAGAGTATAGGAGAAAGTGAAAGACTTGTGATAGTGGCGAGGTGGAGGTGTTTATGATAGGGGAGTGGGTATTTGGTTGAAGCAGAGAGAGGAAAGATCAAAAAAGTTTGACCTTTGAAATGCTCAACTCCAATCAATCTTCACGTGATCATCTGACAAAAAAACTATTGCACCTTTCAAAAAAAAGTAGCATATGTAATTATGTTCACTAAAATAGTTCCAGTTTACTTATTTTAATACACTATTTTACCAAATAAACTTTGGAAAAATAACAATGGTTACAATGCGTTAATTAATCATTTATGTAGGTCCAATTAAAGACCAGTCACCCAAGTAAGCCACCATTTCAGAAGATACCCATCACCCGAAGCGCAACTATAGTAAAATCTCTAGCTCAACCTAGAATAAATTTGCTCTATGTGAGACTTCAACCCATAACCTCCCATTAAGATAGGTTTATTAATCTCAACTTTTTAGCGCTTTTAGTATTGATACCAATTCAGCACAGTACTGATGTTTCGCTCATTATTCACACCATCTAACTAAGAATCATGACATTTATGATGCATTTCCATTTTCTAAGCCAGTAGCGCACCTACCTTTTTAACCACGTGTTCGTGCGTTCGGGTCCTACGGATTGCTTTACGTAGTCATGTTTATTCTTACCCGGCTAGATACGTGTATGCGGGGCAACGCCCGCGGGCCAAATACTAGTTATATTTGTACGATCAATAATTTGCGATTTCAAAAAGTTTCATTTTTAGACGTATTTATATTACGATACAAAATATATGTCATCACTTACTTGTTACGTTCCATTAAAAAAAAACGTGTTACATAGATGCTAATTATAACGCAACAAACGTTTATAAGTTTTTCATACGTTCAGATTTAAATAATCTTTTTAAGAATAATAAAGGGTGGTTATAATAAAACCCTCCCTGACTTTTATTTTCACCCCCTAAAGCGTTTCGCTTTGGCCAAAGCGATGCGCTTGGGTTACTTTTTAACAACCCTCAGTACGTGGTCAGAAAAGCTCAATTTTTTACCCGAAGCGTCTCGCTTTGGCCAAAGCGAGGCGCTTCGAATCAAAGATTTATTTTGGTTCATTTTTTGGTGTTTTAATTGTTTTTTATTTTTATTTTTATTTTTGTAATATAATTATTGTAAAAAAAATTAAAAAAACAAAATAATAACCTCCAACTTGCATCGACTTGAGATATGAGTTTTATTAACTTTAAATCTCTCTGATCCATGGTATCCACTAACCTTAGCAACAACGAGATCCATAATTCGAACAAGGAGAGAGACATTCTTCCATTACTGTTTTCATAAAAATAGAAAAAGCAACTCATACAGAGTTCGTTGTACTGGTTGCGGAAAGAAATCGATCACTTATCCAATTTGAGTACCTCTACAGGATAGACCTCAACAGAAAACTGAAGAGTAACGGCAGCAAGTGATTGAGTTAAGTAGTTCCTCATATCAAATTATTGACTCTAGAGATATAGTAATATGGAACTTGGAACGAGCATGAAGAAATTAACGATACTTCTTTATCTTAGAACATCCCTTTTCTAAGTTTGATAACTCATATCAAATTAGAAAAGAAAAGAACCAACTTAACCTTTCTCTTCTAAATTTGATAACTCATATTAAAAGTTGACCTATCAATATTAGACCGCCTTAACGCGCAAAATCAAATCAATAACTCAACTGAAAACAATTTGTAACCAACCGGAAACTGAATTTAAATATATAAGAATTTTTAATTAGATGTAACAGATTTAAGCCTTTTTGTAGTTACAATGGCAAGTGAGCGAGTCAGACATGTCTGGTATAGCTCGTCCAAGCATGTAATTGGGTTCTACCAAAACACTTCTTTTATCTAAAGTTCTATTTCTACTTTTTTTATAAGAATATAACATGTCAATCTAAAGTTCTATTTCTACTTTACTTTATAAGAACTATAAGACTTTTGGTGCCTTTCATACCATTTGACCCATTTTTTTTTGCTATCTATTTTTTTAAATTTACTCGAGGTTATGCATTAACATACCCAGTCATAAGCAGATGGGTCAAAATTGAGGACCAAAAGAAAGACTTTCTTATGAACTATGATATTTAGATAAATTCAGCACCACTGTTTCAGGAAAAAAGCATATACCTGATGCATTTGTTTAGTATTAGGCCATATTTAGAACATAAAAAAGGCAAAGAAAGCTCTAGTAAATAGGTGAGTTGCATCTTCAATATGCTCATTTATGTCTCTTGGTTTATAAGTCAGACCATAGACCTGGAAGTGGAAAATATTACCACAGTCCACACAATACGTGCCTCATAAGCCTGCACAATTTGGAACAAAATTCTAAATTAGCCATGGAAAGAGATTACCTTGCATCGTGCAATTAGCCATGGATAGATATTACCTCGCATTAGGTACATATTAGGTTTACCCATAAACAAACCGTTTCACATTCTAAATGGTATATTACACTTTAATTTAGTAAGAGAAGCTTTGGAGAATCTTAACTGATCTGTAAACAGGTCAAAAACTTGACCTGGGCAGTTATCCGTTTGACCAGAAACCAAACATTTGCACATGTGTTTGAAGGTTAGTGAGGACTGATTACATTCTTTATTTGCTCCTACCTGTGTCACCTCCATTGTCTTTTAGCCACGACCACTATCATTAAGGAACCTAGCACATACCTAAAAGTAATTAGGCAAAATGTCATCACATCTAATAAAAACCTACACAATAAACAACTACGCCAATTAAAAGAACATATTATACTCATCAAAGCTAAAGCAATCTGACAGTCAAATGGTTAAACAAAGAAACAGTCTAAAAAAACAAATAAAACAAGGGAGCTTCAACAAAATGGAAGAGTATACCTTCAAATTACAAAGCTACATCTCGATCTTGAACTTTTCTCAAACCATGACCTATTCTTTAAACCATGAACTACAAAAATGAACATCCACCTCCAAACACAAACACATGTTAGTGAAATCCTATGATTTAAGGGCGAAATAATGTTCAGAATCAAAATATAGTGTCAATTACCCTTGGCGAAGGTTGCAATCTTCATAGATCTAGTGAAATCCCTGTGAGTCGGCTAGATGTTCTGAACCTCTAGAGAGAGGGAAAAGGGGGCGGATAGGGTTTTGAGATGTGAGATAAGATGAATCTGAAACCCTAATGAGATATCTATCCGTGTTTTTTTTTTCTTTTTCTTTTGTGCATAGCAGGATTGTACATAATGCAACACAACTTGCACCAATTAAGAGTTTTAAAGTTTTTGTGCATGAAAGGCTTGTAAAACAAGCTTTAAAGTATTGTAAAGTGGTAAATGACCATTTTTGCCCTTCCTATATGCTTATTAATATAGTATAGATTTATACAATTATAATGAGACTATATGTAATGGTAGGTAAAATTTGGTAGGAGAAAGGGGCATTTTTCGACACGTGGCAATGTGGGGCCACTTGGTGGGTGAAAGGGGTTTGAAATGGGCAAGGGGTGTAATGGTGGGTGAAATTTGGTAGGTGAAATGGGCATTTATTGGCTATTATAAATATATAATGAATATTATATTTGAATGAAAAAAAATAAAAAAAATAAAAATGAAGTGGAAGGATGTGATTGGCTGGGCAAAAGAGGTTGTTGCGCGACATATTTGGCGTGGGAATGGTTGGCGCCCCTTTAACTAAGGGGGGGGGGGTGTAGCTGGGTGAAAGGGGCGCGGAATTGGGCATTTAACGCCCTTTTCGCGAGCCATTACGTATGGCCTGAATAAAAATTAGTAGGGCTGGCAATTTAGACACGAACACGATAACCTGATACGAACCTACACGATTTTAACAGGTTTCGTGTTTGGCCTTAACAGGTTTCGTGTCTATAACAGGTCGACACATTAAGACCTGTTTATTTTCGTGTCGTGTTCGTGTCTTATCGTGTACGTTTCTTAACAGGTCTTGTCATGCCTTATCGTGTTTCTTATCATGTCTTGTCGTGTCTTATCATGTGTTATCGTGTCTTATCGTGTCTTGTCGTGTCTTATCGTGTCTTGTCGTGTCTTATCGTGTCTTGTCGTGTCTTATCGTGTCTTGTCGTGTTAACTTATTTTAGTAGGTGTTCCTTATCGTGTCTTATCGTGTTAACCTGTTATACACAGGTTCGTGTTCGTGTTTGAAAAAAATGACACGATTAGATTTCGTGTCGTGTTCGTGTTTACAAGTTTCGTGTTCGTGTCTTAACAGGTTCGTGTAACCTGTTATGCCAGCCCTAAAAATTAGTGTTTCCAACTGTGAAGTTCACCAGTTTTGCTTGTAATTGCATGTGAAAATCCAAAGAAATTATCTTGCTGCTTGGGATGTTGTCTTCACTAATAAATTTAGTTTTAGTAGTTGGTTTAATTTTTTGTTTGATGAACTATGTTTAAGCTTTTGGAACTTTCATGTTTAGTTATTTTTAGTTTTAAAACTTCTTTTATTGGTTGAATTGAGGTATTTGTTTTATAAGTTTTTTCAAACTTTTGGTTGACTAATTATTTGCAATAGAGTTTTGGTACCTTCGGCTTGACGAACATTTTCACATATAGTTTGGGTATCTTTTTATTGAAACCGGCGACAATCACCTCATCCCCGATAACATAATTAAAACAATCTATAACTCATGATCACTACCTTCTGCTTCACGACCATTTTCACATATAGTTATTTCACGAGTGCAGAATTTTTTTTTTAAGATATCAGGTTATATTTTGGTTCATGTTATGTTTTAATATGTTAATTAAATCAGATAAAGTTGTTTCATTTTATTTAAGTCTTTTACCACTTTTTATTTTAAATTCTGTTTAACCGTGAAGTTTACGGGTCTCTAACCTAGTCAACACTATAAAAACAAAATAATAACAATAATAAAAACTTAGCTCCTAATAGCCAGGTCCAATTAGGTCCAAAAATCGATCTCCACTCCTAGATTAATGTTCACCTATTTGAATTATTGTTTCCACATCGTTAAATAATTCGTTCCTCCCTTGTCTTACATATTTTTCTTGCCGTCAATGGTTCCTTCTCATTATGTCTCAATCTAGAGTAATAAGATAATTGGACATTTTTTTTGTTACAATATCACTTGGGCTATAAAACATTGGCCACAATTTGGGCCAACTTTCACGTCATGAGCTTCACATCTTGGCTTCATGATTGGCCTAATAATTTTGGGTTTAGTTATTAGGCCGTGAGATACTTGGGCTTGATGAAAGAAGCCTGCTTTTTTATTTTAACTTTATAAAATTCTTTTATAAATCTCACTCAAACGCGTTCGTATCTTGATCATTTTCTTCGTTGAATTTTGAAAGCTCTTTTATTCCGACGAATACCTACAAAACAATAAATTAATACATAAATAATAAAAAAACAAATAAAAACTAATAAAAACCTCTGAAGGAACGTAGAAAATACATAGAATAAATGGGTGTGTTTTGCAACACATCATTTACACATGCTAATAACGTTAGGATACTAAATATGATACCTATATTAGCTATATTGTTATAGCTTTATAGGCATTAATCAAGGTTGTAAGCTAGTGACTCCCAAAGCTAATTACTATCCTTGCTTGTTCTTAGCTAATACATAGTCACATTTAAATCATAAGAATATGTATAAAACTTAATTTCCCATGATTAATTTGGTTAACTTGTGTTTAATAAAGAATTTAACGTGTATAGGAGAACTAGGCACAACTCACAAGGGTAAATGAGTGATAAATAGTGTGAGGAAGCCTATGGTTAGCTTAAGTCATTCAGTCATTCACATATGCATGAATCATTCATGACAATTTTAAGATGTACGTACATCATAAATAAAAGAATACTCATATGATATTATGATACCTAATGCAACTAAGCACAAAAAGTGACCGGGTATGTATTTATGATAAAATTTATATTAGAATTATCACATGATATTAACAATTTATATTTTTTAATAACAAATGTTGCATCTTCCGTATACTATTACACAACTACCTCTAAATTGCACCTCTTCTTAAGGATTAAACCTTGGACCTCTCATTTAAAAAGCATGTGCCTCTACCAAGTGGGCTAGTAGCCTCACATTATATATCACCAATGTATATTGTCTTGTTTTACAATATTAATAACTCTATGAAGGATTACATCAAGGTAATCATGAGCAAATGAATATATATACATAGGGTAGGGATCCTAAGAGAGCCAACCTTTATTTGAGAACGAGAGAACCATTCTGGGCCACACATTTCTCTAAGACAATTTTTTTGCTAAATCGCAGCTTTATTTGCAAGAATAATTTATTTATTTTTTAATTTATACATATGTGTATATTAAATTATACATATGTGTATATTACATTCTTTAGTTACACATATGTGTATATTAAATTATACATATGTGTATATATTGTCAAACATATATGTATGATACTTACTTTTTAAACTCTAACACGTATAAACACGTATGTACATGTCACACCCAACCAATGCGGAAATACGGGGATGTGATTCGAAAGGTTTTCAAGCACAAAGATCGAGCAACACATAAGATGTAATTTAAAATGATACCATCAAACGATAAATATACCTGAAAAACTGAAAACATGACATAACCAATATTATTGAATCTCAACTGGTGATGATACCATGATGTGCACACTCGAACCCCTCTCCCAAGTCCCTGCTCCTCATGATCAAATACCTCGAAAACATGCATAAGAGATTTGTCAACATAATGTCGGTGAGTTCACAGGTTTTAGTGTACTATGTAAAGTGCTCATGAAATTCATGTATGACCAATCAAAAGCTAGCTAAGCAAATGATTACTGTGCAAACCATGAGCCCCATAACCAAACCTCTTGACTGTTATGTCTCGCTCATTGTACAATAAAGACAACGTACATATAGTAGAATACTAACACTCTCTTGTATGTAATCGGTTAGAAAGACTAACCAATAGTGGGGGTGTCAATACCAATAGATCTATTTAAATGTTCCATGGCTTTCGTTAGCTAATGGTTATAGTGTAAATGTATGTTGAGATCCTGAACCGAATATCTCATGTTCCACATGGCAGTCATGATAGAATATCACTCAAAATGTAATGTACTAGAAATGAAGCATGTTTATCCCCCAAAATTGGAAAACAGTAAAACGGGGCTGTGAAACTCGCCTGGTGACTGAATGTGTTGTCTGGTAAAGCAGAGAAGTGAGGTACCTATCGTCCCGACAATGATTTCCCTATGATTATCAAGGACATAGTAAATTGTACGTTTTTATCGTTTACCATACAAGTTGTCCACCCGACTTGTGGACCCTTGTGTCAGTTATATGTGGGCCATTGTTTGTGCACATGACAATTATTACTTGTTTTATGTGTACTTTGTAAAAGGTACGGTTTCGTGAATCCCGGGCGTTTTATTGTAAAAACGTATCCATTGTTAATAAAATGGCCCCCACATGTCATCATGTGGTAGAATATTCCCAATCGTAACACGTGTGGTTGTTTCATGAAAAAACGAATGTTTTAACAAATGTTTATATCTTATAATGTCAAACGATAGTGTTAACACATGTTATAAGCATTTTAACATATGTTGTATTTATAACCGAATCCTTAGCTTGTTATAATGATACAAAATCCGATTAGTTGATACAATCTAACCGACTTATTTGTGTTCTTTTACGTACGAAAGGGTGATCTCGTGTATGTCAAAACATTGATGTAAAGTGTGATAAGTTTGGCTATATGTGTACATTATGTATGGATCAAGTGAGCCGGAAATTTTGCAAGTATTCGACTCTTGGTACACGATCCAACTTGGGGTTTAAGTGGTCTCCTTCCTAGGTCGAGTTTAGACATAATATGGTGATGAAAAACAAGTGCATTGTGTTGGTAGCTATATAAAATCGTGATTTTGGAGAATAAGTTATCACATCATTGTTTTCGACGACAAATACTAGTTTGTACATTGATTAAGGACCGATTATTGTAAGTAGAAGGGTCATGGGTCGGGTGGTTCATTAGGGCCGATTGTTTAAAGATCAAGAAAAGTTTATGGATAGTCAACATACCGACACAAGTTGCGGATGAACTTGGATGCTTGGCTCGGCTTCTAGCTTTGATTCCTTGGGTCCTATGTCTTATCAATTGAGAGTAGAAAGAAAAAGATGATGATGGTGGTGTGGGGTGTTTTGGCCGAAGGCAAAAACAAGAAGAAAATGAGGAGTTTGTTAGTTCTTTGGTGTGAGTATAAACGTTAATTTCCACCTCTATTTATAGTCCAACATATGGTAAGCAAAGTGCATGGTTCTTTGGTGTTTGGAAGGTACATTCCATTTTAATACAAGTGGGTTGTCAAAGTTGAAATGGACAAGTAGTCTTGTGATCTTTGGGAATCGGCCGAGTATAAAACAAAAGAGGATCTCCATCATTTTTGGTTCAAATCAAGTATAGGGAGGGTCTTTGTGACGACAGTCAACGATCCAGGTCAACACCCGTACGCATTTCATTTATTACTGTCATTTTATGTGCATATTCAGACATTTTGCACACACAATACCCCCCCATCCAGTCTAGTGAAGCATGAGTTATTCAGGAAACTTAACAAAAACCACCCGTTTATGCATGCAAGACCCGGACAATCGCCAGAAAATATTTCACGAGGTTACCCCATTCTAACACATGAATACGAATGCTACACATTATCGTATGTTAACAACTAGTGTTGATACCCTTTCCCCCTAATATATGATAACTTTCTATTAACACATGTGAGCATATTAACAATCAAACAATTTATGGTTCACAAAATACCTGTTAATATCGTCATCAAGCACCCTTGCTACTTAGACGAAATTAAGTTGCATTCCTATGCAAATGATTGACCATTACCAGTGCAAACTAGCTTTCCATTTCAACTGATGTATTGTAAAATACATCTATTTCCAGTGTATAGTTTGTACAATTTTCGAGTCGTTTAGATAGTATTTTTATTAGTTTTAGGCTTGTACTGGTCTATTTTATTTAGTATAGGTTTTTATAGATTTTTATTAGTTTTGGGTCTTTTTTAGTGTTTATCTATTTTATTTTATATTTTGTAGGTGTTCATGAACGTTGGAGCGTAAACGAGCAACTTTGGTCAAGTCAAGAACACTCGAGTCAAGAGCACGAAGATATAATAATAATAATAATAATAATAATAATAATAATAATAATAATAATAATAATAATAATAATAATAATAATAATAATAATAATAATAATAATAATAATAATAATAAGTATAGTAATAATAATGTAATAAAAAAAGATGAATTGAACCGTGACATAAATGTCACGGCCCAAATAACCACAAGAAATTGAAGGCCCAACACAAAAAAAAAGGAGGCGCATCATATTATTCTTGGAAGCGGCACATTATTCTTTTTTGGGGGAGCCGTAAATAATTACAAAAGAGGAGAAACATTATTTGTAGAAGGGGAGCTCTCGACAACAGCAAGCAGCAGATATTATTCTTCGAAAGAGTTTAGAGGCACAGGTCAAGGGTTGAAGCCTAGGTGCGAGCACGGGTCGGTTCTAACTCAATTATTTATTTATTTATTCTATCTGAAACCCGTTGTGAACACCATGAATTTGTCTTGCTTTTATTGTTTTGATTTTATCATGACTTTTAGAGGCTAGACCTTTTTGCTACCTAGGCGATGATGAATACGCTTGTTTGATTATTTTTCTTTTGGTTTTGGAACTTTTGGTTGTGGGTGAATTTTAAAGTAAAAAACTTTTTATTTTCTGGTTTGATGTGTATGCATATTTAGTTTTGTTTAATTAATTTTTATAAACTCCACTTGCGTTTTTGTGAATGTCTTTCATGTATGAATGCGGGTTAGGTTGCGGACTGGGTGTTAGCAGCTAGTTTATGGTTAATTTCTGCAGGTTATCCATAGGAGTTGTAATGGTTAGTTAGGTAATTTTAAGTGTTCTACCAATTCTCAATAGCTGTAAGGTGCGAGATTGTTGGTCTGTCTAGGGTGTTAAATTGCTAGATCTAGAGGCTTTGTGAGAAGATCTTCCTAGTTTCCCTAGCATTCCTTGTAGGCCAAGTCTTATCAGAAATATTGTAGTTACCCCTTGCACTTTCGAGTGTATTGTGACTTTCGCGCTGTGAGGTAGACTGTCTAGCGGGTACTTTAAGATTCGAGTAGGTAAGCCTGTGAGGGTAACCTCTCAACCGGTAGTTCAACAGCACAACAATATTCTAGGGTTTCCCCTTGAGAAGGGTCGAGGGTGTCTAGTTTATTATTGATGTTTAGTATTTTAAGATCCCGGTTCCACACCAGTTTCATAGCCATTAGAAGATTATCATTCATGTGTAGGATTCTAGCCTAGGTAGTGCCTTCCCATTATCTGATCCGATTTACAGTCTCCGGTTTGTGTATTTAATTATTTTAGTTTTATTTTATTTATTTGCATTAGTTTGTTAGAAAAACCCCCCTTTAAGCAACAAAACATTATCAAGTCAGTTTGTAGATAAGTAATCGAGTCTAGTTTACGTTTTCCAGTAGAGTCTCGTGGGTTCGATACTCGGACTTACTTTAGCTGTACTGCACTGATCGGTACACTTGCCGGTTGTGTGGTTTAGGTTTAGAGAGTCTTAGGTTATAAATTTAAAACTTAGAGTGTCTAGTTTAGGTTAATTTAGTTAGTTTTTAGTAAACCACTTTGAGCACATCACAACGCACATTAGATCCACATGAAATATTATCATTACCTTCGGATCTATACTTTTCTATCAAGAGATAAAGACTAGCCAAAACCTAGTTCCTAAACACCACATATATACGGCACATACATATATATACACACACACGACATTATATATATATATATATGAACACACATCCACATGCCTATATACTTGAATACTAGGCCATATCCTTGTCATTTCCCTTAGGTAGCGTTTGGTATGATGGAATGAAAGGGGGGAATGGAATGGATCATTACGAGGTAATGAAATATAGTGTGTTTGGTTGGTTAAAGGAATGGAATCACCCATTCCACAAGGCATTCCATTCCCTCAAAATCATTCCATCCACCCCCCATGTTTTTTTCATTCCATCCCTCATTCACCCATTACTAACAAAACCATAACCCACCACCCACCACTGTTGCAACCACCACCACCACCGTCACCACCCACCACCACCGCCGTCACCACCCACCACCTTCGTCGCTGCACCAACCACCGCCACTCACTGCCTTCACTTACCCACCATTGCCGCCATCCAACACCACCCAACATCGCCCACCAGCGTCACCCACTCATCATCGCCTCCGCAACCTTCCATCGTCACTCACCACAATTTCCTTTACCCACCCCTATGGCCACTAGCCACCACCGCCGCCACCTCCACCCACCACCGTCGCTACCACCGCCGCCACCACCCACCACCGCCGCTACTGCCACATATCACCACCCACCATCACCACCACTGACCACCACTCACCACAACCACTCACCACCGATTTTATTCTTTCGTCTTTTCCTGCTTATCCAACAACACAAAGTAATGTTATTGTTTCATTCCCACATGGCAACCAAACAAGACATGGAATGGTAATGATTCATTCCATTACCTTGTCCATTCCATTACCTAATCTATTCCATTCCCTCATTCATTCCATTACCACATACCAGACAGACCCTTATATCCATTTGTTTATACATAGACCTTGTCTAAGAGGGACTTGATTACTTGATTTGGGAAACAACAAACATTCCTCTCCTACCTCTAGTTGTGGCCGAAACACACCAACCAAGACACCATGTGTGTCCATTTCTTGCACCAAAATGGAAATGTCAACCCTATGATACACCGTTCTTTTCCTTTCTCTTTTACCAATTATAACACACAAGACCAACACTCACCCTTGCACACAATTAGACCTTAAACATGCTTATCTCTACTTCCCATATTATGATGTTTACCTAAACTAGAAAGCCCATGTGTGCAATAGATTGGCCAAAGCTTACCATCATAACAATCACAAGTCACATTAACACATACATGGTGTTATCTTGCAAGAAAATGGAAACAACCACTCATCATTTCATGATCCTAGATAATTACTTATTCTTTTATACCTATGCCAACTAATCGATCCACTAGAGACAAGAACACCTATCATTTTCATTCAAACAATCACTAAGATTGTGTCTATCTTGTCTTGTAATCGGCCGCTAGTTCCCAAGGAGTAGAACCATAGATTTGGTTGTCAACTCATGCCTATGACACCTCAATTCTTACACATTTCGGCCAAACCATGATAACCAACAAAGAACATGTGTGAGATTATGATATTTCACCAAAATAGGCAACCAAACAATAATCCTAATCACCTTATACATTAGTCAACCATAACACTAATAATCGACTAATAACAATCAGCCATGAAGCTTGAAACATCACTATCAACTTGCAAAGTCTATCACTTGGTCTTGTCACTATCTTACCTCATTTAGGCTATACCCATGCTTAGATTTCACCTCTACACAAGACATCCTACCACTTTCATGAAGGATTGCAATCGGCCGAAGCCTATGGAGGATGAAAGGAAGCATTCGGCCAAGGACAAGTGTAGACAATTCATTTACACTAAACTAGTATGTACTCTCCAAGACTACACAACCAAGAGAACCTGAGCACCTATAATTACGACTATATAAAGGCCTTTAGAACTTGACAAAACCACACCATTCTTTCCTCACTCCTTTGATACCCATCGGCCAAGATAACCACACCACACCCAAGGCACCAAGGCAAGCTTTAAAGGAGGATCAAGGTCCAAGACCCATCGGATCCACATTGTCTCAAGTAGGTATGTTGTCTAACCATTGTATTCCTTCGAAACCACTAGCCTTTCGGCTTAGTTAACACCCGACCTTCGACCCTTGTTTCAAGTATAATCGACCATACACACAACACAATTATCATTAACAAAGTTCACCTATAGTTTCCTCAACTATTAAAGGTCACATTGTCAAGTTACCACCTTTATAAACTATCAATCGACCTTAAATGTACACCCATGTATCAAACAAAGTTTTGGGGTCAAACCACAACATAAACCAATCGATTTTTGTAAACAAATTGACTTAGTGAACACTTGAAAACTCATACTTGTTTTAAGAAGATTACAATCAGTTTCTTTGTAAAAACATCCTCAAAACTTATTGTAAAACATCGATGGTCTCTTAGAGAGCCTGGATCACTTGGTTTAAATCCACCAAACGATCGGTCTCAAGGCCCACGATATGGTATAGTTTCGGCTACCATGCTCTAACATATGTTTAGTAAGCTATAACACATGTTTGAATAACATAGAAGCTTAAACACAATGTTCACTTTATTGTAAAACGACCACCTATGTTGGACTGGGAACAACTCGTGGCCCATGACAACATGTGGGGCCCATTCAGTCCACAATAAATAATGCATCAGGCCACCCGGGGTTTCTGGAGCCGTACCCGTTACATGGACACATGTACTTCAATTTTCACGTGCACAAAACATGGTCTACTTACACTAAAAACCAAGTCTCACGAGTGTCGGGTGGACAACTTGTATGATAAACGACAAAAATGTACAATTGACCATGCTCTTAATAATCATAGGGCAACTATTGTTTGGGCGGTAGCTACCTTACATTTACAGTTTCACTAGACCACACGTGACACTATCAGGTGAGTTTCACGGCCCCATTTTACTGCTTTTACATTTTTAGAGGTTAAACATGCTACAATTCTAGTACAATTTACAAGTGTGTGTTAATTCTATCGTGACTGCCATGTGGAACATGAGACATTTGGTTCATGAGCTCATTAGTCCTCGTACTACGTTTACTGTAACCATTAGCTATCAAAATCCATGGAACACTTTAATAGATCTATTGGGTTGACACCCCCACTCTTGGTTAGTCGCTCTAACCGGTTTCATACAAAAGAGTGTTAGTATTCTACTATACATACATTGTCTTTAGTGTATAATGCGCGAGGTACAACAGTCAAAAGGTTTGGTTATGGGACTCATGGTTCGCACAGTGATCATTTGCTTAGCTAGATTATGATTGGTCATACACGAATTACACAAGCATTTTACTTAGTACATTCAAACCTCTGAACTCACCGACATTATTGTTGACAAATCTTTTGTGCATGTTTTTCAGGTAACTAATGACGAGCAGCAGAAATTTGAGAGAAGGGTTCGAGCATGCACTGGGTGGTACGTCTTTGGAATGGGTTTTGTCAGTCACGTGATATTTTAGTTTCAATTTCATGAATTTCAGACACTATCTTATTTTCCAGACAATGTTATGTTGGTTTGAATAATTTATGACAATATCCATCCTATGATGGTACTATTTTAATAAATCAGTGTGTTGCTTGAACCTTGTGCTTGAAAACCTTTCGAGGTCACAATCTTGTGTTTCTGTCTTGGCGAGGTGTGACATTCTTGACTTCAACACAAGGCCTATAAGTGTATAAGAGGAGTTGGTTATCCATTTGTGCCATGCATGATCTAGTGAGACAAAATTAATAAAGGGGATGGTTCTTGTGTTGTCTTTGTCGGCCGAGTGTAGGAAAGAGAGGAGAAGAATGTTGGTTTGTTATGTAGGGAAGTCTATATCCATTGGTATGTGTTGCGAAAGGGTTGGCATACCACTTTGGTATAAGGTAAAATGAAAATGACTTATGAATGTGGTGGCACGTGGTCTTCGGCCGATTATAAGGAAAGGAAGAGAAGAGTTGTTTGTTGGTTAGTTAGTCACACAAGTTGGGGTAGTGTTGATCTTTGGGAAGATGTGTTGTGTTAGAGAATAAGGCACCATATTTGTGTAAGGGAGAGACAAGACAAACAAGATATATATGTATGTATGTATGTATCGTCGTGTATGTGAGTGCAAATGTATACTCTATGTGTTGTCACAATCACAAAGGTTTTGTATGGTTAGATGTATATAAGTCATCTAACATATCACTTGATATGGAGTCGTGGACATGGATAAGTGCAAGTGGTCGATTATGTATATACACACACATGATTCTTTTAAGCTAGTCATCTAGATTAAGTTGTGTGTAGATGTGCACATAGTTATGTAGACATGGCCGTGGGCATGTAGTGTTTGTTGACGTCCATTAGTTATAAAGAGGATTGGATCATCGGATGTTAAAATACGTGTGTTGTGGCAATAATAATAATAATAATAATATTATGGATACATGTGTTATTTGTGAACAAACATGTATTATTGAACAAAATATATAAATGCTTGTTGTTTTATGTCTTTGATGGGTGTTAACCTCATGAAACATCTTGTAGATTGTTCAGTTTTGAGTGGAACTGTGTAGTTTTTCATTTTGATATTGTCACGTGTATTGTTGTTTTGTTCATCTGTGTTAATCGGGTATCCGGTTGCTCTCTGTTGAGCGTGTGATTGGCTTGATTGTTCAACGCCAATTGTCTTGGATATTTTCAGGTATTGTATGCGTAAACGGATAATCTATTAAATTTCTGCAATAGCTCTGGCTTTACTAGACTTTGGGGGGGGGGGGGGGGGGTTATAATGAGTACAATAATGTCTAATATGCATTTATGAATTGACAATATCAAGTAAAATGTATACGGATGTTGACCTAAATCGTTGACTGGTGTTAAAGTACATTAGAATAACATGCTCTGACTCACAAACTTTGTTTCTATACATGTAAGTGAAATCATTTCTACATATTTGCACGTGTAAGTACATTACAAAACATGTATGTACATATATGCAGAACACTAGTTTTTGTAGTTTTAGACACATGTATACATATATGTATAAATGAAAAAAATAAAAAATAAATATTCTTGCAAATAAAGTTGCGATTTAGCAAAAAAAAAAAAATTAATAAATTTTGCCCTAAAGAAATGTGTGGTCAATAATGGTTCTTTCAATTCTCAATTTAGACCAAATGTTCTCATTTGAACTAATATATATAGATTTAGGTTCGTGTATAAAGAACATATTTCGTAAGAAGTGTGAGAAAAATTAAAAATTGACATGTAAAAATCATATTTTGGATTTAGAAATGATGTTTTAGATTGTTTTAACTTGAAAAACAGCAAACCAAAACCTCTCTATATATATTATTTCGTTATATTTAATAAGAGTGATATCATGATATTTGAGAAAAAAGTCGAAACAAAATTTTATCAAAATCTGATGAAAACGACGCTTTTGTTTGTAAAATTAGATAAAGGGAAGATATATTATGCTTTCTGGAAAAAAATATCAACCACCAAAAATAACGACAAATCAACTTTATCGCACGTATGCTATAATTTGAGCACAAAACAAAGAAAAGAGCAATCAATGTCCAATATCACAATCATGTTATTAATGTTGTCTTGGTCGGGATATGTATTTTTATTTAAAAAATAACACTTTGTATCACTGGCGAAACTTGAATAAAATAGTCGTAAGGGTTGAAAATCATGAGACCTAAATTTTTTCCTATCGATGAGGGTGGATTAAATGCATATAAAAATTACTTACGAAAATCGAAAACTTCCATCACTAAGCTAAAAACAGCGGGGCCGGGGCACCCCCTACCCCCATTATCCTTTCAACCAATGGAATGCAGGCATGTGGATGTTACCGTTTAAAAAATATGGCCGTTGAAAAAATATAGACGTTGGGCCGTTCAAAAAAAATAATTTATATTATATAAACTACACCATCACACAAACAAAACACACACCACCACAATGAGAGATGCTATGTGTGCATGTATAATCACCCATAACATGATTCTAGAAGACGAAGGAAAGGCTACGTGTCAAAATTATATACCGGATGTACCAACGGAATTGCAACAAGCAACAATGGATGAAAGAATCCTCACTCGCATGAGGTGCGTAATGAGGATACACATAACGCTTTAGCGTCGGATTAGGTACAACATGCATGGTCGGTTCGATATATTTCGTACGAGGGTGACGAAGAAGAGGAAGAGGACGATGAGAATGACGACGAAGACGACTTTGACGAAACCGATGAATTGTAGTTTTATTAGTTTTTTTAGTATTATGTTAGTTTTTTAGTATTATTTAAATGATTTTTTTAATTTTAGGTTTTTTTTTCTAGTATGTTCGGTTTTTTAACTTATGTAATTTTAATTTATTTTAATTATGTTATTTAAATGAAATGAAATGTTATTTGTTTTATTAAATTTAAAAAATAATAATAATAAATGGTATGTGGGTTTCACTAGGGGCTTAAAACCATTACACATTTTTTGATTTCAAGCCCCTAGTGACCGCACATACCACATGTTAAAAAATGCCCAAATGAAGGGACTTCAAGTTTTTTTCCCCAACAGGTGGTGAGTGGTCTGAATAGAAAATTTGTCCCAAACGAATAGTTCTCATTAAAATCCACTAATGTCTACAAATACGATGCTTTTTTGGGGAAAAAAATCAAATATGACGTATTATATACAAATGGTTCTTATCCTACAAATAGCCTTTAATGTGAGAAGTGAAGGAAGTTTTTTTTTTATTTTTATTTTTTTGAATTTTTTTTCAATATTGTTAAACATATATTTTAGTACTGAAATTTAAAAAAAAAATTAATGTAGAGTAATTACTGTTGTTAAGTAATTACGTAATTACTCTAGTGTAAAGTACTGTAATTACTCTAATGACGTAATTACGCTAATTTTGTTTATATTTTTTTATATTATTCATCTAGAAAGCATGTTTAAGCAGATGGGAAAAAACTCAAAATAAAAAAAAAAGATTTTCTTCACATTTCATGTTTAGTAGCTAAGCCCCATTTGAATTTGATCTTTCCTCTGTATAATATTTAATCAAATCTTTCAACATAAAAAATCGTAATAAATCTAATAAAAAAGAAAAAAAAATGATGAAGAAATAGGTATGTTCTAAACATAATGATAACAAATGCTAATGAAAGGCATGGCATTTGATTTTATGGTAGATTTTCAATCATATTTTTATATATTTCTTCTTTAGTAAGCATCAATAATGAATATTGAATTGGCACAATAAATAAAATTCATATCAATTGATAGTGATCTATGCTAATTGATTACGCTCCTCACAAATTAAAAAAAAATAGCATATATATTACCCAAAAAAATTAAATTTCTTCAAATATCTCTCAATGAAAAAATTAAAACTAAAATAAAAAGACAGGAAAATTGCAACTTTTTCAAGTATGCAGTCTCCAACAAAAGCTTAATTATCACACAACACCATTAACAAAACAATCCCAAACAAGATCATGGGATGTAACAAAACCAAACTATACACCTATCATATTTTGGTCACATTTTGACCTGCCAAACAGCGAAACGCTACACGGGAATTACATCAGGATTTGACGAGTCGTCGCATCTCAAAACGATGCCATCTAGGCTTGCGGGAAGCATACATGTAGTCCATTGGCATCCGGTTGGAACTGGCTCGGTTGGAGGCACAATCATCAACACGTTATCATGTCTTTGAACAACGCCCATCACACTCACACTGCTGCCCTCTTTAATGTACCTATGTTTTTGATTTTACAACCAAACATAAACATCAAAGTAAGAAAATTATTTACGAAAGTGAGTCAGGGCGGTTACTTGTTTAACAAGGAACGACAAACAAAGCGTATATTTAAAAGGTTATAAAAAATACCCTTCTTTGAGTTGCATCATTCGATCATCACTAGACAGGTTCCTCTCAGCCAACCACCGTATAAATTGTGGGGAAGCATCTTTGTTGGATTGGTTGATATCTATAACAACCGATTCCTCAACGTATGGAGTCACACGGGCCCCATAACCAGTTTTAACTAACGCCCTCAATCCCGACTGGAAATCAGATATATAGAAATCTACAACATGCCTCTGCAAGTATTTACAGAAACCATACAACCAAAAATCTGTTACAAATATCAGTTAAAACTAATTCAAAAAAACTTTAATATTTGATTATTTAATTCACCTCTACAGAACGAAGACCCCATGTGAAACGTTGATGTGAGGGGTTAGCAGCTTTTGAATCCCAGCCGCGATATTCGTATAACCTTGTGGATGTGTAAACACATCTGGGAACCCTTTGGAATGATGACTCCAATGGTACATTTCCACAAGTAACAACCTTTACAGAAATCAAGATTTTCTTGATCAGCTTTATAATGGTGTAGAAATGTTTCTCAAAAATATAAAAATATAATTTCTAAATAAAAATATAAGATAAGATAATGTCATATTGAGTTAGGGGACCTGGTTTCCATTATAGTTTTATAAAGAATAAAAATAAAAATAAAAAATAAGGTCCCCATTGCCAGAACCTATCTACATCTATATCATCAATTTGGATACAATACAGTCAAATATCATAACTAGGCCAGGAAAACAACTGATTAAAGATTAAACAAATATATTTCTGTGATGGAGTCGCGACTCGACAACTGTAATGATATTACAAGAACTTCTCTACCGTTTTGAGGCAAACTGAATTATGGTGTAATTCTATAGTTTCCGCCTTTCTGGTCATATATTTTCTTAATATGCAATGTATGCTAACTTGCGATTCAATGCAAAAGAAATTGATAATTTAATAAGATCTCGTCAACTTATATCGTATATGTTTCTAATAAGTTATCACTCAGCAGTCCTATCACTTTCTTACAGCAAAATGTGCAAAGTTTGGAAACCGACAAAAACTGTTAAAACAATGTGTGTAGAATGTAGATATATGTATGCATAAATGTGTGTTTGTGGACATACCCCGGAAACCTTGACAAACTGGCCATCTTTTGCTGTTCTAAGCTCAGCTTCTGGATACTCAGATATGAACTTAATGACAGCTTTTCTGCCCCGATACACATTCCAGACGAAAGGCAGGCTCACGATAGTAAAAAGAACACCGACAACAATGAGAAGAATTGAATTACCAACGGCTGCAAGTATAAATACTGCAGAAATAAATCCCATAACAAACAGCAAGACTATGGACCAAAAAACTAGCTTCGGGAAGCTCCTGAAAAATGAATATGAACCCTCTTGGTTCAGGTGAGTAACCGCGTGGTTTTTAACCATTGAAGTGGTTCGTGATTTGATCGACCCTGAAGCGTCTAATGGACCTGACGACTTTCGTGGTGCTCCCGATGAGTTAAGTGGTCCAGAGGAAATAGGCCCGGATGTTATTAGACCTGT
This sequence comes from Ambrosia artemisiifolia, assembly GCA_032199755.1. Taxonomy (NCBI): domain Eukaryota; kingdom Viridiplantae; phylum Streptophyta; class Magnoliopsida; order Asterales; family Asteraceae; genus Ambrosia; species Ambrosia artemisiifolia. The sequence continues at coordinate 13,801,815 of CM063514.1, forward strand.
GGCAGAAAGAACCGGAGGGAGAGGTCCAGAATTTTGGCGGGAAGAAGAAGTCAACCCTTGACTTTGAGACGAATATGACTTCCTTATCGGTTCTCCATGTTTGTTTAACGGGCCAGAACTGGTTTTTTTCATTGAACCTGAGCCTGTAACACTGCCGGATAAAGAACTCATTCGGTTCATGGAATGTGATGATATTTGACCCGAATGACTTGTGCTGCCACCACCCATTGACCCTGTTCTTAAAGGGCCACTCGTTAGCTGTCCTGATTTTCTTGGCCCCTCAAACATCTTTCCTAGTTCACCAGACTTTTTAATGTCGCCGCCAGTATACGGCATTGCGCTTGAGAACATTGTTGGCGCCTTTTCTTTTGGTGGCTCCGGCCGCCCTGATACGTACAAACCATTGTTCAACTGATGAGATGTGATCCGCGAACTCATTGGTGAAGATCTTAACGCAGGTTGAAACTGTAGTGTACACAAATGACCAGTTACTTATTTCTATGTATGATCCAACCTACAAAACAATATTACATTATAGTTCGAAACATTTTACCTAAACATTTCAAACTAATCATCATATAGTTCGAAACATTTTACCTAAACATTTCAAACTAATCATCATATAGTTCGAAACCATGTAACATCAATACACTTCTGACCTTTGGGCTAAAAATCAAAAGGGTAATGCTAAAGAGACACCGCTCCAAAGACTTTACACCATGTCCGTTGTCCCATCATACGGGCCATATAACAGGGCAAAAATAGTCATAAAGGCCCATATGACTTTATCAGTGGTCACATCAGTCATTTATGTGTCAGCCAAACACATTATCTTGGCCACATGATTTGCCAAACACCACCTCATACGACCCATGTGACCATTTTCGCCTATCATACGGCCACTATGAACCAAACCCAATCAAAATCCCTATCTAATTCTCCATACAAACACAAATCAAGATCCAATTTCGACGAAAAAACATCGATTCCCATAAAATCATCAAAAACCACAACAACAACATAAACTTCACACATTCATATTCAACCACTAACATTTCACCTATCCAAAATTTACAATTGTTTCCCCAAACCTTAACACTATCACCCGAAAAGATCGAAAACATTAACAAACACAAAAACCACAAATCACACCATTATGATATAAAATGTGAACTAAATTAAGCTTAAAATAAAAAATTTCACAACTTTATAATCACCCACATTGAAAAACAAAATACCCACAAAAAAGAAAAAAAGTTACAATCAATTTAGCAAGCCAACAACAAATGTACATTGAATTTGGAGCTAAAATCAAAAGGCCCAACAAATTGTAGCCTGGAGTGAGTGAGTGAGTGAGATGATAGCATGTTGACATACCTGGAGTGACTGTTTGTAAACATGGTAGAGAGAGAAAGTAGAGAGAGAGTAAAATGAAGGGTTTGTTTGTTTGCAGATGAAGGGCAACCAACAGGAAACTGCACTCTGCTAGTGTAGTGTATATGTATGTATATATACGGGGGTTTAGGTTCCTGTACAAAGGACATATTTCGTGAGAAGTGTGAGAATGATTAAGAATTAGCATGTAGGCATCATGTTTTGGATTTAGAAATAATGTTTTAGGTTGTTTTAACTTGAAAAACACCAAACACAACAATCTAAAACACAATCCAATGTATTATAGTCATCAAATTTATAAAACAGCTAAAACACACTACTTAACACTTAAAACACACTACTTAATGTTCTTAGCATGGTGTTTTAACTTTTAAGACTAAAATTGATTGTTTTCGGTTTTTAATTGTTATGTTTGGTATTTTTCTAGGCAAAACAATCCAAAACAACATGACTAAGTTCAAAAAATGATGCCTACATATCAATTTTTAATCCTTCTCACACTTCTCACGAAATATTGCCTTTGTACAGGAACCTCACCCTATATATGGGCACAGATTTTATCTTAATAAAATATATTTTATTATTATTATATTTTATATATTAAATGACTTGTCATAAATTTAATATGCAAATTAAATCAAAAACTAAAAACAATATTTTTTTTTTGAAAAACTAATATAATTGTAAATACTCGCATAAACTATCTATATGACATGGATTTGAAACTTCCTTTTTTAAATTTACATTCGCACGTCTTGGATTGAAAGAAAATAACATAGCTAGTGTTTTGTAACCTAGACCAGACCGGCCGGTTGAACCATGAACAAGGGTCGAACTAGTTAGGGTTGGGGTATTGGACCGGGTGTGTAGGAATCGGGGGTTGAACCGGATTTTTTTAATATTTTAGCAAAATTTGCCTTGTTAATTTTACGACATCATCTGGTTTTTACATCCGGTTGGAACAATAAACCAGTAGAAAGACCGATTCAACGTTAAGTCTAGTTCTAAGATCATAACACTAGGGGTTGTTTGGTTGATCAAGTGCTGAATCATTCAGCATCCCTTATTAGCTTAATGGTTCAGCACTTAACCATTCCATTCAGATGCTGAAACAAACAATCTGAATACTGAATAGTATTTTAACATAAAACGAAAAAGGAAGTTGAAGTTAGGGGGACGGGGCGCCACCTGAATTAGTCACGAGTACCCAACTACCAGCACGGTAACACCACCACCACCCGTGCTGGTAGTTGTCCCGTGAACCATTTGCTGGTTCTTTTTAACGAGCTGGTAACACTGATTATTAAATGCAACGGTCGGATTAAGTATTTATTTTAATACTTTTTTGACCGTTGGAATTTATTTTATATGAAACGGTAACATTTTTTTACCGTTATTTTGAAATGGTATAAAAATGTACACGGTTTAAATAAACAAAACACAAACAAACAATTAGATTTTAACTAAACTACTTTCACACAAACAACACAAATGGATCCAAAGAAATCAAAGAGTGTTTCGAAGGGTGGGAGAGGAACCTTGAAATCTAAAGTCGGGGCTTCTAGTAGTCGAGTTAGAGGTTCGGGTTTGGGTTCGAGCTCGGGTACGGTTGAAGCCTATAGGCCCGTAATGAATTTTCCACAAAGCCAACCCCAACCACAACCGTTCTACACTCAATTCCAACAATTCCCACAAACTCAACCCCAACCACAACCGTTCTACACACAACCCCAACCACAACCGTATCCACAATTTTTTACATCGCCTCAAATAACAACATCCCAACTAGACGACTTCGAGCTCCGATGACGATGACGAGGAAGAAACTGTGCCAAAGACACTGTTGCAGGATCATGGAGATGAAGAATTAGGCGATGAAGCGGAGGAGATGCTTGTAGAGGATCAAGTTGTAGAAGTTGATGCGGGGGAGAAAAAGAAATTTGGGAAACGAACAAAAGCTGTGAAGTGGAATACAACACAAGAGGTTGATTTGGCAAAAACTTAGGGATATGTGTCAGAGAATAGGGAGAAGAGTAACTAAAGAAGCAAAGGGAGTTTTTAGAGGGCGGTTCAAAAACATTACGCACAACTGTTGGGAGGATCCACCCGAACAGTTGATCAAATTACTTCTAAATGGACCGCCATGAACCCACAAATGAATGCGTTCAATGGCCTTAATCAACAAGCGGTAACGATTATGATATATTTAAGTTACGGTTTTATTTAATTATATAGATTTTTCTAAAATATATTTTTACTTGCTTGAATATAGGAGCGCCTACGAGGGAGTGGATGTAACGATCTTAACGTCATGCAAACGGCAATGAAAGATTACAGAAAAACTCATCCTTTTGGTTTTAATAAGCAAGCGGCTTGGGAGATTGTAAAAGAGCACGACAAGTGGAGAAAGCAAAATGTTGATGGGTGAAGAACCGTCCGATAGTCATTCCGACAAGAGACGGAAGTCTTCGAAAGGCGGCAACTATTAGGCGACTGCCTTTTTCACACCGGACGACTCCACCCCCACTAGCCACATGTCGGATCTCAATGAAGATACCAACCCAACGCGGCCCAAACGAAAAAATAAGAAAGTCGTCGCCGTTGCCGAGTCTTCAAGCAAATCATCATGGGTTGACGAATTTGGGTCTTACCGGGTGATGAAAGAAAACAAACTGAACCAGTTGGTCACCATACAATCTCAACAAGGCGAAAAAACAATGGCGTTTTTAGAGGAACAACGCGAATTGTTGAGACAAAGGTAGTATGACCACGACTTGAATATGTATTCAAAATCGCACGACCACCTCAAAAGTAAATCTTTGGCCTTGGTTTTGAAACGTAAAGAAGAAATAACGGCGAAATACGATTGGGAGCGTTATTGGGTTGAAGGCGACGAGGAGGATGAAGGCGATGAGTAAATTTAAGTGTTTGTATGTTTATTTTTTAAATGATGTTTCTTGTATTTTTTTTAATTTTAATGGAACGGTTATTTTTTTTTTTTTGTTTTTTTACAAACGGTTCTTTTAAATCTAACGGTCATTCTTTAAAAACGGTAATTAAAAAAAAGAAAACTAAAAAATAAAGATTTCAGTGAAATGAATGAGTTAAATGTTGCATCTAAAAAAGTGTTTCAGTAAAGTAAATCAGTAAAGTGATGTAAAAGTGCATAATTGGTTAAAATCAGTTAAGTATGAGTGCCACTTCCCCTTAAATAGTCAAATTATGATGATGTAATATAAAGGATTCAAATAGTTGTTTACATCTTAAACGATCCAACATAGGACTTATATTGTTAATTTTACAAAACTAGGTTAATACCCGCCGCGCGTTGCCGCGGCGGGGCGTACGGGTTATTGCGTCCCATATGGCTGGTGCGCGTAACACAATGCGCAGCGGGTCAACCGGATACTCATGTTTTGTCATGGTTATACCCACCGCGCATTGCGGCGGCAACATAACGCATAAACACAAACTATAGTATTGATATACGACCAAAACTGTTTTATAAGCCATTTACGTTAAGAATTTTTTCACTTCAATAGCAAGAATGCAACGACACCAACAACTGGTAGGTAACAAATACTGCAATGACATTGGCTTTAGATGCTACTTTAGCACCTCCTTAAACTGAGCAACATTCAACTAATACTTTTAAGACTAATCTTACAAAAGAATGCAAGTAATTATACACTCGTAACAATTCTGAAGGTCAAATATCGTTTAAGAAAAGTCTAATATTTCTCAGATTGTAGAAACCTCAAGCTATTGAAATCTAAAACAGGTACAGTAGAGAAAGCCAAGTTGCTAGTATTTTAGCATAAATATGCTAAAAAAAATGCTCCCAGCCACATTCGACATTCTACCTTCAAATTTAAAAATGGACAATTAGATAATAACTAAAAATATTTCACTGAAAAGAAAAGAGGCAAAAAGAAGTTAAACTTTTAACATGATATAATTATCTTTAATCCATATATCTGACTTGTACTACTAAACTGATGCATGATTGAAGCCAAAGTAGAATATTGGTTTTTACCTAACAATGCTGACAAACAAAAAAGAGATAAGCAAGATAATTAATGATTTTGCAAACCAAGACAAACGATCTAAACAAAGTAAAGAAGTAAATATATAGATGGTAAGAAATGCCTGATTAAATCAGTGATTTAGAGAGCTGCTTGAAGAAGGAAGAGCAAGTGTAAAGCACAACATTATTGCGACGACATTCATGATAGCAGCTGCCTACATCAATTGTGTGAAGTTGGTAAGGAAAAAGAACAACCAAAGAATAAGCATATTTAATCATGACAACGCAGAAACAGAGAGTGTTCTCAAAATCCAGGAAAAAAACGAAGCGCAACGAAGAGGTAACTGAATAGAAAGAGGAAAACGTACCTGGTCGAAAAGCGACAAAGAAGTCGACCACTATCGGATCTGTTCAAGGGCGATGCGAATCGGTAAAGCGGGTTGTCAAGTGTTGTATAAAAGCATTATCATGGACTGCAATTAACAATATCTATACATATGGAAAAAGAGACTAAGCTGTCAATTTGGTATACACTATATCACAACAGGAAGAGATCAGCTAATTGTTTTCAGGTTTAGCATAATTTTTCAGGCTCAGACTCTAGAAGACGTGATACAACCATGGCTGCAGGAAAGGTTGCAAATAACGGATTGCCATCCTTTAACCCTGCCACGCCAAAGCGATCTATACATCAGTTTTACAATCGGATATATTGAATCATCATCGCCTGACATGAAATATGCGTGGCAGAAATGCAAAATAACAACACCATGTGTCGCGAAAGAGGATGATAGCGAAAGCGCATCAAAGTAAGCCTGTCGCCGTCCGTCTCTTCCAAATAATTCCCAAAATTGTTACCTACTTCTCATCAATAAACCTCATCGCATAACCGTGCCGTACGATTGAACATATCAACACGCAACATACCAACTAAACAGGAAATTAAAGAAGCAAATATAACCCGAAACAGCAGCAAATGGCTCAGAGTTCGGAAAGTAGAAGCTGGCTGCAAGGTGGGTTGCGAGCATAAAGCTACCATCCAACACACTCGCCACGCCATCTTCACTGATTCTGTGTATTAGTACGTCACTCATCACAGCCATCTGAAAAAAAGGAAACCCTATCAGCGAGGCAGTAGACAAATCGAAATTCACCGCCGCACACGGACGCAAACGATCAACCGAACAGGTTTCAAGCATAACATCTAAAAGATAAACTAATGTATCTTTGAAGCAATTGATCAAGCAGGTGGAGCACAGGAAACAAAGTACACATATCCAATTATATAAAGACAATAGAGAAGGGGTTTTTCAAGATTGCCTTCTAATTTTTTCCATTCAAAGCAAAAGGAACCTCAAATATGCATAAGCAATTTATATACCCATGTTTAAGCAATAAAAAGCCAATAACCTTTAAGAAAAGAAAGAAATTAGAAGCCTTGTTGTTGACAATGGGCCAACGCATAATACCTGCGCTATCACCACAGCAGTCGTAACCGGTAGTAGTGATGGTTGGTGACGTCGGTCATCGCCGCCGCTGGTGGTCCGGCATGAACGACAGAGATCGAAACAAACCGCTGGCAAGGAAGGCACAATAAAACCTAGATCAACAGCACCGCTAGCACCACCACCACCTACCGTTTCGAAAACGACGCCGCCGGCAACAGGCGGCTGGAGAGCAGTAACAGAGAGAGGGGCCTGCATCCTAATCGAAGTACACAGAGGAAAGGAAGGGTTTTGAAAGCCAAAGAGGAACATGTTTGGAAATGACACTTTTGTAATTATCTTGCAAGCATAAGGTTTCTTATTCTACAGTAGAATCTGTGAGTATGATCTATGTTGGTAATTGATATTAATATATAATTGGAATCTAACTTTTAATATATAGCCTTCTATATTAATTTGAGTACACCACAAGTTGCACCTAACATTATATATTTTTTAATCATGATTTATCAAAATGGTGAAAGAAATAACGTATTCTTTTATAAACGGTTAGGATTAAATATACACTAAAAGAAAAATATGAAGTCGTAAAAAGGGTACTAAACGAAATTCGATTGAAATCATTCAAGTGACATTGAAACTGTCTTATCGAACCCTACGATCTTAGTTTTTAGGTTTTCGATGTTTCGGATTTTAGCTTGCAGTTTTAGAATTTATGCTATATCATTGTGTCTTTTATGTAGCATCGTGTCTTTTTCTTATTTTCATTGTTGTGTCGTTTTTGTGATGTATTGTGTCTTTTTTCTTCAGCATTGTGTTACATTTTTCGGCATTATGTTACATTTTGTCTGTTTTTCTTAAACCATTTTAATTACTTCAAAAACATGATTAAAATCACATTAGACATTATACGAAATTTGCCGGTTGTCACATTACACTCAAAATTTGAGCTAGGATATCTTTGAAGACTTAATAGAAATTTCACAACAATACATGAGTCAAGGTACCTACCGGTACATACTGAGACAAGGTAGATTTTCATAATCAACCGAATACAAGGACATTAGGTAACGACCTCAAATGTTCCATCTGAACGAATCTCAAAGAAAACATATAAATTCCAATCTTCCACACGAATGGCAAATGTGTGGACAACAACTTTGGGTGCTACTTGCTAGAATCAATTACTCAATATTATGAAAAAGTTCGGTGTATTGTTTGTGGCGAATCAAAGACTACCGATAGTCATTTACAATATACGCTTAATGACAACAATGACACGAATCCCAAGGTAGCCATGTTATGAGATTGAATGACTCAGAATTTCAACACTTGAAAAGAAAGAAAAGTGTTCGTATACCTGATTAGTTCCAAATGGATGATAAACGAAACAATATTTTTGACAAATGATAGGTAGGCAAGCCACGATAGTTTGCCTAGTTTGTAAAACATCAACGTAATTATAGTCAACGAAATAATAAAACAAATGAATTAGAATGTGAAAGCAACATTCAAATGCCTAAACATGCTAACAACAAGTTTTGGCAACAATTAACAGAGGTGCGCCTCGAATGAAGAAATTGGTGCACCAACTTTTTCATTACACACCGCAAGATGTTGGGAATTGAAGAAGTAATAAGCAAGTTTATGTAAAAAGGAACACGCCAACAAAGTCATCCAGTAATCCAAGTTAATGGAGTATGCACCATAGGGTGCTGTAATAATATACACGATTCATTCGTCAAAAAAGTCAATTTTCAAGGAAGCTCATCGACAAGAGGTCAAAAGATTCATTACACACCAAAACTAGAATGTTAGCATTACGAGCAACGTAATGATAACCAATTCATTAATGAAACCATCGTTCGATGTGAAGCCCTACTATAGAACTTCACCAATTAACAGAATTCAAACATAAAACAGATGACACGTGTACAAATGTACGTGTCCAATTGTCACACCCCGCCAAGGCGAAAACGCGAGGTGCGACTTCGAAAGATTTCCAAGCACAAAAGGTCACACGAGCATTAATTAAAACGTAGTAGGAACTTTCATTAAACAACTAAATCCGTTCAACATAAGTTAATTGTTTAATTCTAAAACCATTGTATGTAAAAGTCTACAATTATTATGACGACACAACGGTCCAAAAGAATGTATCCCACAAATGCTCGCACGCGACCCCTGCAAGTTCCATAGTCCATGCTAGTTTCCTGAAAAACATGCATGTAAAAATATATGGGTCAACATAAAGTTGGTGAGTTCACGGGTTTTCCATATGGTGGACATGTAATCCAAAACCGACTAAATCATTGCCTAGCTGGGGCAATAATCAATATGTGATCTGACATGAGCCCATAACCAAACCTTGGCATGTTGTGCCTCACCCATTGTACACTAAAGACAATGAATAATGTGAAATACAAGCACTCTTTTGATATTTGTCATCCGGTCAGAGCGACTGACCAAGAGTGGGGGTGTCAACCCAATAGATCTATCCCGGTGTTTCATGGATAAGTCCATAGCTAATGGTTATGGTATGATGAATGACACGAGGGCTTAATGCATCCTGAACTGTACTGTCTCATGTTCACATAATAGTCATGTATTGTAACTGAAAACTGTACGCATGTTTTCCCCCGGAAAAATGTAAAAAATTGTAAAAAGGGGCCGTGAATACTCACTTGATGTCTATATGCTAAACTGAACTGAATCTGGCACTGTGTGTCTGGTCTAGGAGCCCTAAATGCAGTCAAAAGCAACTTAGGTCTATGTTTGGCTCTAACTACCATGAAACTGTTCACCCGACTGTAGCACCTATGGACTAGGGACTTTTGTACCACTATCCACGGGTGTCACGCACTGTATTTGTTAATAATTGTTCGTTTTGTTATTCTGGTGGCTATGTTTTATTCCTGTTTTTGGCAAAACATATGTGATGACTTATTAAATATTACCGAGTGCTACTTATGTCTCAATTTAGTAAGTTTAGGATGGCACATGGACATACATTGTGATAGTTTTGTATAAAATTAGCACATCCGAGCGTCTTGTCCTTGCATATTCATGCATAACTTTATGTTTTTGAGAAAATGCACATGTTAAGCTTGTTAACACATGTTTTATTATTCTTAACACATGTTCATAAGTCAAACCATGTTGTATAATGTCTAACTTAGGTAAAATATGTTGTTATTGGGTCGGGTCTTGGCCTCTCACACACGCACGCATACATATATGTATGTGTGTGTGCTTGTAATGTCCATATCCATGTGTTCCAAGGTGTAGTCATCAATTTGAACATGTGTGTATACATAACTAGATCATTGAACCTTTATTGTCAAAACTTGAGTTGTAAAGTTAGTTAATCTCAAGAATAAATGTTTTGTGGAGGTGTGTGAGTATATGTAAGCTTCGGGTGACCAATGTGCATAACTATATACTCATGTAAACAAGACTAAAGTTCGGGTACCATACCTCACGTATGTAGCCGAGTAAAACAAGAAAATAATAAGCTAACTTCCTTCCTCAAAGTTCCTAGATGCGAGATAATAACTTGAGACTCCTAAATGGTAGTGAAGCTTGCTCGAACAAAGCCCCTTGGGGGTCCTTGGGCTTCGGCCGAATGGTACAAAAGGGAAAGGGAAGAGAGTTCAAGTGTTAGTGAGTTGGGAGGAGTTGTGGTGTGACTCTCAAGTCTCTCTTGGGTCCTATATATAGCCGAATGGGTGAGGGGATGGGCTAGTTCCATTGGTTCACAATTTGGGCAAGTCAACTCTTTGTTTTCCTAAGGTGCATTGTTCTAGAGTCCTTGTAAGAGTAATAGGTTGACCTTGAGGTTTTGTTTGGTTTCTAGGGGTGGTGTATCGGCCGACTTGCATAGGGAAGGAACAAGATGTTTTGGCAAGGTTAACAAGGTGGGAATGATCAAGTGTTTCATGTCTTGCCTAATTAATATAAGGTGTTGACTAATGTTGGTGTAAAGTGGAAACCAAGGTGACTTGTTGAGGGGATTTCAGTCGTAAAGGGTCTTGGGGAAGGGGTATTGTATTTGTGGTAAGGTTGACATAACAATCCCTCTCATGTGTTCTATGTTGTGCTATCTTGGATAAGGAGTTGACCTTGGTTCAATAGTGATTTGTCTTGTGAAAGCACTAGCCGAAAATTAGGCATGTTTGTGACATTTTTGGATAGTCAAAACTCATGGGAAATGTAGAGGTGAATAGTTCATGCCTTGTTGATGTTAAGCATGGATGAATGTGTATCTAAATAGGCTTGTGACTAGGAAGGGGATAGACATGTGTGTGTGTATACGAGATGTATATGTGTGTGTATAGATAGTTTTGTCACTTCTCAACCCTATGTATGTGTGTGTACAGAGCCGTAGGTATGTATGTATGTATGTTAATGTATTTGTTTGGTCCTCATGTTCATGTAAGTCTAGATGAATCAAGTTTAAGGTTACAAGTGGACGTAATGTTTATACACGTACTAGTTTCCTACGTACATGTTGGTAACCTCTTTTGTTAATGAACATTGTTAGATTTTGTCCTTGTCGGGTAACAAGTTGGGAATTCGTGTTCAATTGCATGGATTTCCTATAGTCTAGTAAGGCATATTTAACTAACTGAGGCCTTATACTAACTATTGAGTCTACTGTTAGACTGCATGTCTCAGGATTGTCTCGTTGGAACCCTGTTTGATCCAATTATGACAGAATAGATGACATGGAATGCTATGCACAATGTATTTACGTGTAGTTAGATGTACGAATATGACCTGTGATTTCGACGGGTGTCACACCAATTCTGTGGAGAGTCAAAGGAATCGAAAAAAATGGGATTCCTTTAAGACAATTTGTTGAAGGCCACAAACAAAGAACAAGAGATGTAAAACATACTCAAAAAATATAACTAGGTTACAACATGAACCTCAGAAGCTCAAGAAATAAGATCATCAAGATTTTAAACTGGTTTATGAAAACCGAAGTCATAATGACACGAACAGGGGAGAATCGGCAATCACGTCCGTAACAGTAAAAAATTAACCTTTATGTCTTATATATACCATTACGATGGATTTTCTTAGAACTTTCATGTGCCTGTAAATTCACAATAATGTGACTTCTATGTTACCGTAAATTTACCTCACAAGATCATCCTATTAATCTTCCATCGTGAGATACATCATAAACATCCGTTATATTCACATAATCACACGTATATAATACATATATAATGTTAGTCGTGCACTCACCTTTCCTGGTGCTTTTCTTGACCTCATTACAGCTCGCGCAGTTCCAACAGCAAAACGAGGTGCTTCATCAAGACGTTTCTTACCTAAGTCGACCTTGACGATGTAAGCGTACCCTAAACCTAGGGATGCGAGACCGCAGATGCTACAAACAATCCGTTTACATGTTGGTTCTACCAATTTGTCCAACAAACTTGACACATGTGCACGTTCTCGATACGTCCAAGCTTGAGTCGAAAACCGCTGGCGATACGTACTATTTTTGAAACATACTTATATACTTTACACAAAGTATATAATCAAGTAAATTGTTCATCATAACTACGGAACAATGACTCAGCTAAATTTTATGAGAATATAAACTTCGCCTATCCAAAGCGATGACTCGTCAGTCACTAGTGAGATATACCTAGCCATCACGTGATATTATACTTTTCTATATACAATTATAGAAAATACTCACTATTCGCATAAACAAATATTTCTTTGCACTGAAGGAACGTACGCTGAGCTAGTGTAATCTAATACACTAATAGTCATTTAACTTATTTGGCAATGGTTGGAATTTCAATTCCTAGGCGTTCGTACTGAATATTTCGTCTTAGTAATTCTTGGTCCCTTATTCAAAACAAGATTCAGGTTAAAGCCTTGATATCTATACCGACACCTAATTCGCTAAAACCTATAGCTCTAATACCAAACTGTCACACACCGATTTTCCCGTCGGTTGTGAACGTTTGGCACCTTTACTACGCGGCGGAATAATACATCTAAAACTTTATTAATTCTTGCTAAGCCTCTAGGATCTCTAACCCAATACATCGCTTATTTCCACATGTGTCGTTGCCAAAATCTAGACCTGAAAGACATGCTTAAAAAGGTCAACATAAAGTTGGTGAGTTCATGGTTTTATATTTATTTCTCATAAAACCCTTTTTGGTTTAAATCACTCGAAAATATTCGTAAAACATTTTAAGAAAGTTTATTTTCATTACACGAAACGTTATCCGGGAAAAACCTTGTAAAAGTCCTCTTGGAATCCTCGCCGAGTATTTCATTTTATTTACCTTTCGTTTCAACTCACTTTACCGTATATTTACCTCCCCATCAAGATAAATATACTAGGTTCTTGTCGATCGAACAACTACATTCAAAATGAGACTTTATTCCCGTGGAATCCTTGCTGGGCATTCCACAATAACTTTTGACAACTTTCTTTTTGTAAACTATTTTCTCCTCGGATTTCTCACTGGACATCCATAAATATCATTATGAAATAATTTTCCCTTGTAAATCCCACCGGCAAGTTTGTACTTAAAAGCGGAAATGATCAAACAAACAAAACAAGCATTTTAACAACATACATGTGAGAAATAAACACAAGCAGTGACTATTGTAAGGAGTAGCTAGTTTCTACAAAATATGACGAGCAATCCCTTAGCCCATAACCAAACCAAGACACGCAATGCCCCGCTAGTAGTTGTTTCTCGGAACATAACAATTTAGTTCAGAATACGTGCACCCCTGGTATACACAGTTACATAATCGACGCTATCGATTAGGGGTGGGCCTAGTCAGGCACCAAGAGTACTATCCAAATATTCCTCCGGTTTCGATTTCACACACACACACACACAAATTAATGGTTACAGTAACGAGGATTCACCCCCGAGTGGTGTACAATAAACCCAAGTACTCATCATGCCACTTAACACATTTTCACATTTTACAACATTTTGACAAAACATATCTTTCCCTTAACAAAAACAGTAAAATGGGGCCGTGAAACTCACGCAACACCTTTCATTTCCCTTTTATCCGTGTAACTTTAGATGGTCTATTCAACTATCTAGACTCGTGTGTACTAACCCGAGTCTTTAAGCGTTGCACTTGACGAATCGATCATGACTTATCTTAATTCATGTGTGGGGCGTCCAGGATGAGCCAAAACAGCCCGGGACGAGCCCCACACCTGGTAGCCTAAGTTCCACCAAATACAAACTAAGTTTTAAATTTTAATTAAATGCAATATATGTTCATTAGCATCCTAATCAACATCAAAATAAGCCATAGATTTCCAACTACACTCTTAATTCTTAAATAACATGCAAATAATAACCATTTTTTAATAATATATTTTGTGTATATAAAAAAAATATATTATAAGTAAAATAATCCAAGCTCGATCGAGCCGAGCTAACAAGCGACCCAAATTGAGCTAATATGGCTCGTACGAACCAAGCCGAGCTAGACTCACTAGCTAACCGAGCTGAGATGGCTCGGCTCAGTTTCGAACCGAGCAATATCAAGCGAGCTTTTTACAAGCTAAATCCTAGCGAGCTTCAAGTGAGTTTCAAACCACGAGTTTTTTAAACAGCCCTGAAATTTAGATCTTGCAAGCACACTTTCTGCATTGATTGGTGACTTAATTCTTCAACGGCTTTGTTGGATTAGATTTATCATTCAAGATCTTTTGACTAAGTGTGAACTTTGTAGTACTGTAGTTAGGACGTCAGGTATTACTTTGGACTGAAGGGTTGACCTAGAGGATTGACTATGAACTATCCATAAGGTTAGGTAGAGTGATAATTGATATTGATAAACACATTAAAATAAGTTGGGACGACATTGTGGTTAGTTTGAATAACTTAAAAGATTTTACTTAATGAAATCTAACAAATTAATCAACATATGATCACCTTTTAGATACAGTTCACCAAGTTCATACGTTGATCGATGACAAGAGTATATCAATTACTTCCTAAGTAAATGTACTACAATTTTATCAATCATATTCATAAATGAGTCCAACCCAACACCTAATGTTATTTTGGTATTTTGCAATCACAAACAAAGACATATGAATGCAAGTCCGTATAGCGTTCGTTTCACGGGAATGGAATGGAATTGGGATGCGTATTCGATTTCTTATGTTGTTTGTACAACAAAAGAAGGATTGTAATTGAACATCAATATATGGAAGGAATCCACATTTCAATTCCATTGAGATTTCATTCTATTTTATGAAAAGAACACAACGAAATTCCAAATCAAATTATGGTCCTCGCACGAATTCTAATTACAATTCTTTTGCAATGCATGAAAAGAACACTATAATTTACAAAAGAAAAAGGATGCAATTGGTATGCACCATTTCTAAAAGAATGACCAAGTTGAGATTTGCTATTGATTATCATGAATTCTATGTAGAGATATATAATATATGCTAATTGATATGAACTAGCAATTTTACCCGCCGCGCGTTGCGGCGGCGCGCAACGGATTGAACCGTGAAACAAACATTTGGCCGGTGAAACCGATATTAAAACAAAATATATGTAGGGGGACTGAAGTTGCAATCAACTGAAACATGAGGGGGTGGTAGTGAAAAGTAGAGGGACTAAACTTGCAATTAACTAAAACATAAAGTAGGGGGACTGAAGTTGCAATTAGCTTAAAGTTGAGGAAGTGGCAGAAGAAGTGTCAGCCGACACTCTTCTTTCGTATATAGATAATGTATAAATTCCTATACCCTTGTAGATGAAACTAGAGGTGACCAAATGTTGATACTGGTCCTAATGTCATCAAAGAGAATACGAGGAAGGTCTTTGGTGAAGATGTCTGCCATCTGATATCGAGAGGAAACATGAAGAACACGAACATCACTCCGTTGGACTAGTTAACGCACAAAATGAATGTCCAACTCAATATGTTTTGTGCGTTGATGTTGAACCGAGTTAAATGAAAACCGTTACAAAAAATAATTTCATAATTTACAATGATTATCTATTAATTTCATAAGCAAGATTAAAATCGTTACAAAAATTTAACAAAAAATAAAACACGTCCTTAAGTTAACTCTGGCTATATTATGCAAAAATCCATATGATATAATCTAACTTTTAAATTATAACGACAAAATTAAAAATGTTAACTATATGATTATTCTAAATTTCGGTGCATAAGTACATGATAAACATGTACATAACTACCAATTAAATGAAGCAAATCATAGTTTCATTAAAAACACTTTGCTTATGAACTAAATATTTCTAAATGATATAAAAAATATGACTCAAAGATCAAATCTAATTCATCATATTTAAAACTAACATTGATGCATAAACATTTTGGATCAAGCTAAGGCGTCTTGGACTGAATTGAATTACCATTTTTTTTCTTCATCTTTTTACAAATCCCCAGAATTCTTTTTTGTGAGATTATTCTTCTTCCACGACCCTATTTTCTTTCTTTTACACACGACCCACTAGTTTAAAAATAGACTGAATTACAAGTTTTGTCCTTTAGGTTTATACCAGATTGCAAGGCATGTCCTTTAACTTTAAAATTGATTGGTTTTGTCCTTTATCTTTTAAAATCTTGCACGTTATGTCCTTTATGGCTAACTTGGTTAGTTTTCTCCGTTAAGTTTGGTCATGTGACCTGCACGTGAGGGTATTTCAGTAAAATCCTCTTATCTTCTTCCCCAATTTATAGATCATAAACCCTAACCCTAACACCCATCTCCTTCCCCATTTACGATCAGATCAGATTCAAGTTCTGGTTGGGTGTTTAACGAACCTGTTAACGCTAAAATTGGAATCTATTCCAGATTTGAGATATGGAATTATTTACGATGCGAACACTCCGACTCCCACTTCAAGAAATGTTCATCATTTCACGCATGCTCCTTCAAGAATGCTGTACAGGTCAGAATCATTGACCTTATGGCTAGGTGCTCAGCCGCATATGTCATGAAAGAAGCAAATACTAAACCTCCTGCAACCATCAAACCTAACCTGTGGAGGCAACAAAGCTTAAACCCCCAGGTTACTGATATGAAAAATGTACAGAAGTTTTGGAGCTTGTACGCGTGTTTTGGAAGTGATTATGCACGAACAGATCAGATTCAAGTTCTGGCGGTAACGCACGTTGGTAACACTCACGTGCAGGTCAATTTGATTATTTCATTTTGTTTATTGGGGAAGAAGATGGGTGTTAGGGTTTATGATCTATAAATTGGGGAAGAAGATAAGAGGATTTTACTGAAATACCCTCACGTGCAGGTCACATGACCAAACTTAACGGAGAAAACTAACCAAGTTAGCCATAAAGAACATAACGTGCAAGATTTTAAAAGATAAAGGACAAAACCAATCAATTTTAAAGTTAAAGGACATGCCTTGCAATCTGGTACAAACCTAAAGGACAAAACTTGTAATTCAGTCTTAAAAATATGTTTGAATGAATGAACGTAAGGGTGTTAAACGAATCGAACATTATATATTCAAATCAAATTGTTCAAACATTGAAATATTGATGCTTGATCGAATTTGGTTCGAAAATTTGAAGTTGGATTCAGATTTGATTCAAAATTCGAAACTAGATTCAATTGAGATTCGAATCCAGTTTAATTCTAATAACGACTTAATTTGATTAATAAATTTTATTCGAAATTTGATAAAGTCTAAATAAACTCGAAATTGAACAAAGTAACAAACTAGATGAACTCAAAATCAAATACATCAAGTCTATATTAACTTACTATTATATTCAACTAGTATATTACCCGCCGCGCTATGCGCGGCACAGAAACATATAGCAAATTGAAGTTTTTGTTCGGTTAATTACGTTATCGGCGGCTACTAAACCGAGCAGCCGGTTCACCTAAAAATGGTCACAACACCCTTGTCTCAGGTCAAACCGTTGTCGCCAGCTAATCTTTGAACCACCTTCACGACCGTTATAACCGCGAATATTAACACCAGCCTTACGACGTTAGACCTGAAGGCAGTAATGCCATTTACACCGCTAATCTAGCGCTGAACTCACCTCCGTCGCCCAGCTGTCACCGCCACAACGTCGACCAGCATCTGGAAACGGTGGTTGTGGTGAACTTGTGCACTTTACTCGGCTTATATTAAACAAATGGCATTTACGTAATTAACCTGTAAATAAAAAATTCTTTAAATGGTATTTTCGTAATTAACATGTAAATCAAAGGTTGTGGCATTTTCGTAATTACGTTGTAAATAAAAGTTTTGTCCAATGACATTTTCGTAAATACCTTGCAAATAAAAGATTCTTTGTTTGGTTGTAAATAAAAGGTTTGTCCAATGGCATTTTTGTAAATAACTTGCAAATAAAAGGGTCTTGGTTTGGCTGTTATTGTAGCGAAGCTCCCAGATTTGTTATATATAATAATGATGGTTGTCGACTGAAGTGGAACTGTGAATGTTGGTTATCGACTGAAGTGGAACTGTGAAAGCAGTACAAATATTACATGTTAGACATTATTGGTGTAAAACAAGAAAGCAAAATACATAATCCAAATCCAATCGAAAATCACAAATTCGTATTCGATTACCAAAATTCTGTACTTAGACTATCCGTTGTGACTAGAGGTGAGCAATGACTCTATCCTTTCATATTGAGCCATGTAAACGCCTAGTTGGCAGGGTGATAAAGCTGCTGCTCACTAGCCTGATGGTGTTGTGGCTAGAGGTGAGCAGCAGGTTTATCCAGTTATTTTGTTATTTTTTTAAACTTTGTTATTTTAAATTTATAATATTTAAATTTGTAACACAAATTAAATAATAAACATAAATTTTTCATTAATAAAAAAAATTAAAAAGACATAATTAATAAAAAAATAAAATAAAAAACTACTAAACTACTAAACTACCCTTTGGGTTGTTGGTGGTTATGAATCCGGAATTACGAAATTCGGTGAAAGTGGTGGCATTTGGCTAAGATTAACTTCCATTTCGTTGCTCCAAGCACCACCATACTCGTCTTCTTCAAGGAATTCCAAAGCATGTTGGTAGCATCCTTGTCATTGTGAGGAATCCAGATCAATCGGTTGTTTTTTTTTTATTATAGCTTGAAGAGTGTTTGAAGTGTTGTTTGTGTGTGACAAAACATGTTTCTTTTTTTAAATTTATAGCCAAACTAGCCGTTGCCAACGGCTAGTGGCTGCCAACGGTCGAATTTCAGCTCGCTAACACATGCGAGCCCACTAACGGCTAGTCGCTCGCGCCAGCTCTCGCTCAACTATGTTGTGGTTCTAGCTAGCCATGTGGATTGGTTTGTGGCTCGTGGCTAGTCGCTCGCGGGCCACAACGAACAGTCTTAAAAACCAAATACAAGTTTTTCGAATCCGGAAAGAATTACCATGAATCCATGATATTCCCCAAAGGACCATAGTTGTCAATGTTACTAACACAAAGTCACCAAAAGAGAAAAGCATGATAAAAACCAGGACCATCAAAAGGCAAATATATACCATACCACCACCACCACTGCCAGTATAGTGCAGTTTCCTTCTGCTTGCCCTTACAACAAACAAACAAACAAACCCCTCATTTCTCTCTCTACCCTCTCTCTCTCTCTCATGATCAACCATGTTTACACACACTCACTCCAGGTATGCAAACATAATGTACATTCTTTCTTCACTTTGGCAACTTAAATCGATTCATTATTGTATTTTCGTTATTTCGTTTTCCCAATGCGGAAAATAAATAGTTACGAAACTCAATTGGATGTACCTAATATCATAATGATGTGTACTTTGCTTTATGTTTACTTTTCGTTTGGTGGAATAGTTCCGATCTGTACAGTTGCTTTATAAACTGTGCCTTATATCTGTTCCTTGTTTTAGATCTGTGGAATGTTATCGTTTACTTCATGTTGAGAGTTTGTAGCTAGTGTTGGTTTGCTTCCAACCGGATCTGGATTTGTGTTTTTGGTTGTTATTGTTTATTGGATGAAGATGAGGATTATGCTTGTTTTTGTTCCGAGGATATGTTTGAGTTAGAAGGTTTCTGATCTCGTATGCCTTTTCATTTTTTGTTATAGATTGGATAAGGATTTTGCTTTGTTTTGTTTTGTTTTGTTTTGTGTTCGTGTGTTTGTCTTTGTTTCTCTTTATTGGATTGGATGAGGATTTTGCTTTGTTTTTGTTCTGAGGTTTCGCGCTGATTTGAAGGTTTTTGATCTCGTATGCTTTCGGTTTTTAAGATTTGAGACTTGAGAGCTTGAGACTATGCATTGTTGTAATTGGTATGCAATTAGTGATGTGGTTTGCTGATCTCTGTTAATTTCTTAGTTGTCTTGTGTGGTTTCTGTTTTATGAGACGATAGTGATTAGTGGCCCATCCTGTTCTTTGAATAATTGAATCTATCTAGTATAATCCTGCGTATGTAATGTAGTACTTTGTATGTCGATTTATAGGATGTTTTGATTTGGGATCGAACTCCATTAGTCGGTAATTAGTGTTGAAGTAAAATTTGTTTATGATTCCAGAGTATTGGTATTACCTAGGGGTGCAAACGAGCCGAGCCGAGCCCGAGCTCGACCAGGCTCGAGCTCGAGCTCGATTAACTTATAAGAGCTCGAGCTCGAGCTCGGCTCGGTTCGAGTTTTGTTTTTAAAGCTCGAGCTCGGCTCGTTAGTAGTTTCTCAAGCTCGAGCTCGGCTCGGGCTCGGCTCGTTTAGTATTTATTAGTTAATATATTAAATTAAATAATACATATAATAGGCTCGTTTAGGCTCGATAAGTCAAAAGCTCGGCTCGGCTCGTTTATTAAACTACTTAAAATGTGGGTAAATAATATAAAATATTAATAAACCTAATATTATATTAGGCTCGATAAGGCTCGACGAGCCTGGCGAGCTACATATGCCAGGCTCGAGCTCGAGCTCGATAAGTAAACGAGCTTCATTTTAGGCTCAAGCTCGGCTCGAGCTCGATAAGGCTCGGCTCGTTTCGAGCTTTTTACCGAGCCGATCTCGAGTAGCTCGCGAGCTGCTCGGCTCATTTGCACCCCTAGTATTACCAGATCTGGGTTTCAGGGAAGGAGTTGTTATAACAGAACCAATTTTTTTTCAACAGCAATTTAAAATTTTTTTTCCACCTAAATACCACCTAACCTTTGTGGGAGGCAAATGGCAAGCACCATACCACTAGACCACTAGGTTAATTATTGACAAATGTAAAGTTACTTAACTATCCCTAAATATAATCAGCTAATTGTCAAATTATCTGATTATAGTTTTTCAAGTCACACATAGTTGTTAATAGTGAAAATAGCGCTCTCTGTAGCGAATAGCAAAGCGAAGTGGGAGTTTCCCGTTATGTGATGTTCATAGCCTAAATAGCGGATTGAGGATTTTTTTGGATGACTATAAATAGAGATTGAAAAAAGGAGCGTATTTCTTCCATATGTACCGGATTTTTATTATAAAATACACATGTAAAATATTCATAAAACTTTCTTCTAGTGTATTGCTACACATGAAATAGTGACCGACTAACCGCTATTTCATTGTTATCGCTACATAGAGTATAGGTAGCTTGTCGCTATCATCTGCTATTCGTTATTGGCAACTATGAAATCACAATCATCATTTTGTAAATGGACATCCAAATACCACCCCTTAGCACCTAGTATTGGTGGTACATATGAATGTGACATAGTTTTCTCTTATATGAGGTGATTATGCTAATTGTGGTAATATCTGGTTTTTCAATTCATGTAAAATCACCTTCTCAACAAATCCAAACTTCCCTTAAACTACAAGCAACATATTACTGATTTTTCAAGTTACAATAATCACTTTCAATGCTTATGATACAATTTTTTTTATTTGTGTAGGTTTGATCATACCTAAAAACTAGCATTCAAATTCATCATCTTCTATTCTTCTGTTACGCAAGATCTTCACCAATGAGTTCCCGATTTCCGTCTCATCAGTTGAACAATGGTTTGTATGTATCAGGGCGGCCAGAGCCGCCAAAAGAAAAGGCGCCGACAATGTCCTCCACTGCAGTGCCTTACACGGGCGGTGATATTAAAAAGTCCGGTGAACTAGGAAAGATGTTTGAAGGGTCAAGAAAATCAGGACAGTTAACTAGTGGCCCGTTAAGAACAGGGCCTATGAGTGTTGGGGGTACAGCTCACTCAGGCCAGATTTCATCACATTCCATAAACCGAATGAGTAATCTATCAGGGGGCGTTCCAGGATCAGCTTCAATGAAAAAGACCAGTTCTGGCCCATTAAACAAACACGGAGAACCGATAAGAAAAGTGTCTGGGCCTCAAGGTCAAGGGTTGACTTCTGGTTCAAGACAAAATTCTGGACCTCTTCCTCCTGTTCTCCCTGCCACGGGTCTGTTAACATCTGGGCCTGTTTTGTCTGGACCACTAAACTCATCGGGTGGGCCCAGAAAGTCATCGGGTCCATTGGATTCTTCAGCGTCTATCAAATCACGGACCACTTCGATGGTGAAAAACCAAGCGGTTACTCATTTGAGCCAAGATGGTTCACATTCGTTCTTCAGGAACTTCCCGAAGATTGTGTTTTGGTCCATGGTTTTGCTGTTTGTGATGGGGTTTATTTCTGCAATATTTATACTTGCAGCCGTTGGTAATCCTATTCTTCTCATTGTTGTTGTTGTTCTTTTTGGTATTGTGAGCTTGGCTTTTGCTTGGAATGTTTACTGGAGTCGCAGAGCTGTCATTAAGTTCATATCTGAGTATCCAGATGCCGAGCTTAGAACAGCAAAAGATGGCCAGTTTGTCAAGGTTTCTGGGGTAAGTCGCACACACATAAAAATTTAAATAATTTTAGAAATTATATGTTCTCCAAAACATTTGGTATCTGATCTTTCTATTTAGAAAAAAAATCTATATTTTTTTTATATTTTTGAAAAACACTTCAATCCCGTCATAACGTTACTTCTGCTGATCAAGAAAATCTGATTTCCTTAAAGGTTGTTACTTGTGGTAATGTACCATTGGAGTCGTCATTCCAAAGGGTTCCCAGATGCGTTTATACATCCACAAGTTTGTATGAATATCGCGGCTGGGATTCAAAACCTGCCAACCCGACACACCAACGTTTCACATGGGGTCTTCGTTCCATGGAGGTGAATTAAATAATCAAATATTGTGGTTTTTTAATTAATTATAGATGATAGTTGAAAAGATTCTTGACTATATGTTTTCTGTATACACATGCAGAGGCATGTTGTGGATTTTTATATATCTGATTTCCAGTCGGGATTGAGGGCGTTAGTTAAGACTGGTTATGGGGCCCGTGTGACTCCATACGTTGAGGAATCGGCTGTTATTGATATTAATCCATCCAACAAAGATGCGTCCCCACAATTTACAAGATGGCTGGCTGACAGAAACCTATCTAGTGATGATCGAATGATGCGACTCAAAGAAGGGTATTCCTTTTCAACCTTTCAAATATATGTTTCTTTGACATTTCTTTTGAACAAGTAATAACTCGATTGGTCTGCTTAAATAACTTTCTTACGTTGTGTTTCTGTTTGGATGTAAATGAAATCCTAGGTACATTAAAGAGGGCAGCAGTGTGAGTGTGATGGGAGTTGTTCAAAGAAATGATAATGTGTTGATGATTGTTCCTCCACCCGAGCCTGTTCCAACTGGATGCCAATGGACTACATGTATGCTTCCCGCAAGCCTAGATGGCATCATTTTGAGATGCGACGACTCATCAAATCCTGATGTCATTCCTGTGTAGCGTTTCGCTACTTGGTAAGTCAAAGTTTGACCAAAATATGATAGGTGTATAGTTTTGGTTTGGTTTTATTTTGATTTTAACATCCCATGATCTTGCTTGGGAGTGTGTGTGATTATGGAGGCGTTTTTTTTTTGTCTGAAACTTGATACTTATAAAGGTGGTCACAATTTTCCTTGTTTTTTTTTTTTATTTTTTTCTTGAGTAATGTTTAAAGAATTTGAGATTTTTATGGTATTATATGTTTCATTTTGTTATTTGTTTGTGAGCAGTATTTACAAAATTATGTATAAATTTATTGTAAATTTAAGATTTCTCGTTGCATGACATTTGGGTGTGAACAAACGTCTTTAAATAACCGTGAGGTTGATAAAGGGCAGGAATGACTTAACCGAGTTTGAAACAACAGAACGGTTGTAGTCTTCGAGGTAATATTTATGTTGGTATCGCAAATGATCATTGACGAGGTTTTATACACTCATCCTTTTGTGTTGGGATAGAATTACTATTTAGGCTGTGTTTCATTTACGTTGGTGATCTATGCAATTTATATTTTTTCATATGTCGTTATAAGTTAACGATCATCTATCTCTTGCAAGACATAACTGGCAATATTGACGGGTCATAACTGGTGAAATCATGACGGGTCACAAGTGGTGAAAACCTGTAGAAATAATAACGGGTCATAACGGGTGTAAGTAGTGCTATATCCAGTAACCATAGGTTATAATGGGTTCTAAGGGTCATATCGGTCATCAACTCATCATTGGTATAACTAACTAAGGTCATAACCATGTTCGTATGGGTCAACTGGTCATATTAGATCTCAATGTTTATCATGACCTGAGATGGATCATTTATATGTGTCATAGAACTCATAAGAGTGTATTAGTCAAGTCATAAAATGGTATGTTGCATCATTGTGTGTTACAAGTTTACCTATATACTATCCTATGATCTGCTGGAACTAATATGACGCGCTATGACCTTTCATGATTATAAAATATAAATAACATGATTTATCATTTTCCATTACAACTAGTGACATACGACCCATTATACAACAAATTATGATCGGTGTGTGACACGCTATTAGGATAAGTTGCCATCAACAGTCATGAAAACCTTTTTAAGCTAAAACAATCGGCCAACTTTCGACTATTATATTTAGGTGCTAATGTGTCACAATAAATCCACTAGATTTAAAGAACTGTAATTGATTGATCAATGATCAATTAGAACTAATACAATGCACAACATGTTGTATGGGCCTTAATAACTATAAATAGATTATGGCTAAAGGCTTTGTGAAGATAACAGCACTTTAGTGCTAATTTTAAGTTACATACAAATTACAAAGGACACCTAGAATCACCATTTATTTGATGGAAACCGACCTCAACATCCTTTGTTCGAGTATGAAAATGTATTAGGAGGTGATCGCCATTATGAGCGAATCTTCATGATGATTCATTTTATGCTTACAAAGCAACTTTAACTCTTAGGGAGTTTTAGGTAGGGGTGTGCCAAAAAAAAAAAAAAAAACCCGAAGAAAGTCCAAAAAAACAAGAAAAACCGATCCGAATCATGAATTCGGTTTTCGGTTCGGATATTAATTGAATCCGAATTCTGCATTCCGTTTTCGAATCAGGTTAGTTTTAAAATTTTATTTTTTTTTGAACGGCCAACAAATTGAAATCACTCACGGAACACTGGAGTATAATCGTGCCACCAATGTTTTAAAATTTTATTAGTTCGGTTTATTCAGTTTAACCGATTTACAATTTAGCAAATAAAATAAACTATTCATCAAATTTACCGATGATTATGTTAATGTCTAGCCCAATAATAAGCCCTGTAACAAATCTCAATGAACCCGTATATTTCTAACAAAAGACCTAAGTCGAAATTCCATCTTTAATTCCCTTCAGCCGCTGGACCTTAATCGATCTGGCTTGTGAGTTTTAACCTATAATAAAGGAGTATCTAGGGGTGAGGTGTCACTATTGTAGGGTGTCTACCTCAGCATTTTTCAACCCGTTTATCTCTAATATGGTTGACCCGATCCGACCTATAGGCTGTATTCGGTACCCACTAACCCACATATAAAAACTTCTTTTTTTCTCAGTTTTACTAACCTCCTTTCAAGTATCCATCCATGGTATTCGTTCTTTCAACATAAACCCTAACCGCCTCCTTCAATCCACGATTAGTATCCTCCAATTCAGGTAACAATTCTTTTAAAATATTAGTGTTCTTTTCTTTTCACGGTTAAAACCTAAACTCCATATCTTGATAATATTGTTCATATAGGTACGGATCTAACTCCATCTGCGTCTCCACTTTTTCTTCTTTTTTAAAGGTAATCGCTTTATATACACAGATCTGTCTATTATGTTGATAATCTGTTTGTTTTCAAACCTGTATTGAATCTTTATACGGACGCCGATTACAAGAAATCGGCTGTATTATTTTTTGTTATTTTGTTTAAGATCCATTGTTATCTTTACCTTTTAATCTTTATACGGATTGTTTTGCTAATGAATTGAATCGGCTATCAATGTTTTAAATCAAGTGTTTTTTTATTTCGATTGTTATCGAATAATGTATTGATAAGTTGAATCTTGATATACGAACAGAAGAGGATTTAGGGTTGCGGCGGCTAGGGTTCACTCCCCCTTGATTATATGTCTTCAAGGTATGCTCTTTTTCTTATTGGTTTTTTATCTTCATTTTAGTTGTTTTTATTATATACCAATTTGGTGTGTTAGAAACCTAATGTAATCTAAGTCTGTTGTTGCTTAATTATTTTTACCAAACTGACCATTCAAGAACATATCAAATTATACATGAATACCCTTTTGTGTTTCTATTATTGTTTTACTATCTTATTATCTTATTGTTTATAAGAACATGATGGCGGTTTAAAGTTAGGTTCTTTTTTATGGGTTCTAAGACTCACAGAATCAATTGGTAAGTGAAATTTCTATCTTTTTTGGTTTGTTTGTTAGTGTAATCTTAATATTTGATCTTTATCTAGGGTTCTTGGTAAAAAGTTAAATGACATTTGATATGATATTGTTAGTGGCCTTGACCTTTGATTTTACTTTGCTCATTCTAGAACCCATTTTAAATACACATGTTAATGTTCTTGATACTATTTTTATTATTGTAGCTAAATATGTGTCCAAAAGTGAGAGCAAAGAGTGGACATACGAGAAGGCAAAATCTGTAATTTTGGAATCAATTGAGATGAGCCAATCAGTAGGTTTAGATGATCTGGAAACACTTGTGGAGGAATGTGAATCGGCTAAGGGTATAGCCACTACTTTTAATTTTAGAAATCTTTATCTACATTGCATCATGTTAAGATAGTGGGCAACGACATATGATCGAACTGATGTATAATCTGAACTATATGTAAGAGTCCAACCGGAATAAATTCGCGCTCTCTATCTTGCTATTTATAACTATGCTTAATCCTTATATTTTTTGGCTTTCAGGAACCTGAGTCACAATATGCTTGCTCAGAATGTTGGAGATATATTGAGGTTAGAAACTTTTAACTTTTAAACACAAGATTTAAGGTAGCCAACTTTTAACATTCTTTTATTACCTTAAATTCTTTTTTATAAAAGTTCATTACCTTGAATAGAAATCATATAAGTTATAACGTTAATAAAATTTATATGCAATTTGCCCGAGTATCTGGAATGACCATTCTGTAGTTGTAAGTTTCTTTAAATGTTATTACTTTTAATTCCATACATGAATATCAGCTTCTTTTGTTTAAAGTCTTGAAAGTCAATGCATTGACTTTTAGGTTATGACCATTCTGTCTGTTGCTGGTGGAATGGCTGCTCCAAACCTGGTAATCCATTTTTCTTTCAGTGTAAGGATCTTTAAGAAGACTGGTGGAAGAGCATTTGAATGTAATATCATTATGCATGTGGGATGGAGAGTTGAAAAGTGACAATGGTTCAAGGGCAAGGTTGCAGAAGGCGCTAGGCGCTAGGCGGGCGGTGAGGTCTAGCCTAGGGACTAGTCGGGACTAGTCGAGACTAGGCGAAATTAGGCGGAATTAGGCGTTTTGGTATTTTTGTACGTATTTTATATATATATATACACACAAGTTAGGTGTTTTTTGAAAATATATTAACATATACATATAATACTTAGAAATACTTAAATATATACACATAATTAATAATAAGAATAAAAAATAATTAACTATAAGAATAAAAAATGCTTAACATTACCAAATATTAACTCAAAAAACAATCAGGTTTAGTAAAATAATAAGTTTTTCTTGAAAATAGCTATACAAAAGAAATCATTTTTTATTGGTAATAAAATAATAAGATTTAGTAAAATGGGACTTTGAGTATTGTGCCAAGTTGACAACTATTAAATTCACACCACCTTTCAAGAAAATTAAATTAAATAAATTAATAAATTCACACCTAAGTCCTGTACTCCATGTCTTCATCCTCTCTTCTGAGCAAGAGGTACGAGCTCGCCGGAAAAGTAAAACAAAATACGGTAAACATCTTACTCATTTCTTTTTCGATCTAAAGCTCTTGTTGAGATGATTAGAGGGTCAAAAAACTAAAAAAACTCTTCTTCAGATACTATTTTTAACAGAAAATTTGGCCGGCCAACCCTCCGGTAGTTCACCTACTGACCGCCTAGGACCGCCTAATCCCGCCTATTCCTCGCCTAATCACCGCCTACTCCCAAAAACGCCTAGAAACCAGCCTAGGTCCTTATTCCGAGTTTACCCTCAGCCTAGCGCCTAGGCGGCCGCCTAGGCCGCCTTTTACAACATTGTTCAAGGGATATAAATTTAAAAAACGACTGTTGGGATTTCCTCCCTTTATATAGGGTGAATACACCATCTATCTATAAAGTTGATTTTCAAACATAAGTTACATTTGAAGTATATATAAAGTTGGAAACTCACTTTGGAGCCTTTATAGAGTGAAACACAATTGGAACACAAAAATAATAAGATAATATTTTTAATAATTTGAAATTATTGTTACTACTATAATTAACATTCATGCAACATAAACTTTTAGAAACTAAATTTCAAAATCGTAATCATTAAGTTTGGCATTCGAGCCTCTGTTGGGATTAGCGGTTGATACTCTGTTTTACAACATCTGTTGACTTGTCAACAGATGTTCTTACACAAAGTCTATCAGTGTTGAAAGTATCCTCATTTTATTCTATATCCTGTTTTACAACATTTGTTGACTTGTCAACAAATGTTCACAAACAACTGTCATCCATTAACAATTTCCAATCAGAGTTGACCATATGGAACAGATCTTTAAAACATATGTTGACTTATGAACAGACGTTCATAGAAAACGTTTGGACATGTCAGCAGCAATTTTTCATATACAAAACCCCTCTTACATCCAAAAAGAGATTACACTTTCTTATTGTATTCAAAATACTGAAAAGCGCTTCCCTATCAAATACGACCTGAATCCATTCAACTACGAAACTTTGAATCTTCTGTCTTATTGGATTCTAAATTCACAAAACGGATTTTCTTTGTCGAACTAAATCAAATTCACTTCATTTCTTTCAATCATCTGCATGGATCTTCAATTAAAAACCCCATAACTATCTACCATATCTGGTTAAAACACAACATAGCCATCAATTTCACTCTTTAATCGATGTGCTCTGCAAATCGAAATACCTACCCATCCTCACGGCTGATGCTCCAGTATATGTGGATATTCTGAAAGCATTCTGGAATAAAGTTGAGTGTCTCGAAAAAGACAAAAAGCCTTATACAATTGTCTCCAAGATTGGAAAATACAGATATCGAGATAACCTCACAATCCATCTGCACTACATTCTCCCTAAACGATTTCTAAGGTAATAATCTTTTCTGATAAATGAACTTCACACAGAGTTCATTGAGACAGGGTGTATGAGGGTTAATTGACTGCCTCAACAATTTTCAAACCAAAGTTTCCCCCAGCAATGAAGTTTTTTTTTCATACCCTTCTTATATGTCTATCGGCAAAGACAACATCATTTAATGAGATACCTTTGAAAACACAGTGTCTTGGGTATGCAATTTTAACGGACATTGATTACAACTTATCCCAGACAGTATTTACTGATTTAGTATCCAATGTGAAGGCTATCAAATCTGGACCCAATAATGCTTTCCTACTATATCCAAGATTGCTGAGCTTCTGCTTACAAAAAGTTTTGCCTGATAATGAATTTAGAAAAGGTGTACGTATTACAATTAATAGCTTATCGAATGAAACTTTTACAAGAATGCTGGCCATTAAAGGCCAAGAAAAGATCATTAAAAGTAAAAGTTCTAAAACAAAAACAAAGACTAATGCTTCAATATCTGTTGTTGTAACATCTATTGTTGAGCCGACTGCTGCTGGTGAAAATGAAACCACAATTAGTGCTATGGAACCCCCTCCAGTGATTTCAACAAAGAAACCACCATTAAAAAAGCACAGCTAAAAGAAGACAAAAAGCGTATATCTGGAGGTTGAGATACCAAAGGAAACTACTCTAGCAACACAAGAGCAGCAAACAACATCTGTTATCGAATGAAACTTTTACAAGAATGCTGGCCATTAAAGGCCAAGAAAAGATCATTAAAAGTAAAAGTTCTAAAACAAAAACAAAGACTAAAGCTTCAACATCTGTTGTTGTAACATCTATTGTTGAGCCGACTGCTGCGGGTGAAAATGAAACCACAATTAGTGCTATGGAACCCCCTCCAGTGATTTCAACAAAGAAACCACCATTAAAAAAGCACAGCTAAAAGAAGACAAAAAGCGTATCTCTGGAGGTTGAGATACCAAAGGAAACTACTCTAGCAACACAAGAGCAGCAAACAACATCTGTTATCGAATAAAACTTTTACAAGAATGCTGGCCATTAAAGGCCAAGAAAAGATCATTAAAAGTAAAAGTTCTAAAACAAAAACAAAGACTAAAGCTTCAACATCTGTTGTTGTAACATCTATTGTTGAGCCGACTGCTTCTGGTGAAAATGAAACCACACTTAGTGCTATGGAACCCCCTCCAGTGATTTCAACAAAGAAACCACCATTAAAAAAGCACAGCTAAAAGAAGACAAAAAGCGTATCTCTGGAGGTTGAGATACCAAAGGAAACTACTCTAGCAACACAAGAGCAGCAAACAACATCTGTTGATGCTTCCTCTCAACATAT
The DNA here is from genome assembly GCA_032199755.1 of Ambrosia artemisiifolia. NCBI lineage: Eukaryota > Viridiplantae > Streptophyta > Magnoliopsida > Asterales > Asteraceae > Ambrosia > Ambrosia artemisiifolia. Next base: position 13,832,723 of record CM063514.1, read on the forward strand.
GGAAATAACACCAATCATAGATATTGTTAATGTATCCTCTCAACAGGATCATCTTGTAAGTCAAGGATACATACAACATGACCTAGATGATTTACTTATTCATTTGTTTAGATGATTTACTTGTACATTTATTTAAAAGTCCTTCTACTGGAGCTGGGTCTCTTTTAACTCCACCACAGTCTCCCTCACATGCACCACCCTCTCCAAAATGCACACCCACCCCCACTTGGAAACCTTCTCCATTCATCTCCACTTATTTGCATTCAAGCGATTTGGTTAAGGTTGCCTCAACCACCGTCCAAACCCACAGTTAATATTCTCCCCTGCAACCACTGGCCATTAGACCTATGAATAATAATAATTTTTACTTTACACTCAATTAATAACATTCTCCATGATCTGATCCCACAAGCATGTTTATCGTTGCTAAAACCCTCCACATTTTGCCCTTGAATTTTAGTTATTTCAATCTAGGGTTTCAACTAAAGATACCTACACCAAATACTTCAGAAATGGAATCATAAAAACTGGGGAAAATATTTGTTAGCCACCAGAATAAGACGGATCAAGCACCATAATTTGTTGATTCCAATGACATTAGTAATGGTGTTAATTGTAAAGATTGGTTTGATGTTGTGTTGGAGGGTATTAAAAAAGTCTAGCCTGATCATCTTGTTATTGTTATTAGATACTAGTGGGAATGCCCGCGCGTTGCTGCGGGTGCATGTGTCTTGTCGCCTCTTAGTTGTGTTGGGGTTTGTGCGGTGTGTATAGCATTTTCGGGCAATTCTTTATGTTAACGAATGTCACTTCATCTTTATAAATCCACAATATAAGCAAAAATAAAAGTTTACTTTGTAAATGAAACAGAAAAGTGTGATAATCCTTCTAGAATCAGAGAGTGGTCATGAAATCGTACTGTTAAAATGCATTATTTTTATAAGAAAATAAGCGATGAATTAAATATGAGTAACAAATCGGGTTGTGTGACTCCAGGTTTAAAAGGTCGGATCAGATTGGGTAACTTCGTTGAGGAGTACATTAGAGAAAAATATTAGTCGAATGTGTCAAATTGAAAGATCTGTTGGTTCAAAGGAGGTTATAAATAAATATCTAACTGATAGACAAACTACTCAAACACGAATTATTTAAATTCCATAAAAAAATGAGTTTCTAACATGCAACTTATGGACTTGAATTAACCATAAAGCACTTATATATTTGATACTAGATTATACCCCGGGAACGTCCCGGGGTTGAGAAATCTAATAGTATAACATATTAATTTTACATATGAAATATAATGATTCGTTTTACAGTTACATGCAAGAAAGCTTCGGGTAGCACCTAACCTAAAACAATTAAAAATATATCTCCAATGTTAACGCCTAACCTTAAACAATGTATAACTCTAATATTAATATCTAACCTAAAACAATGTATAACTCCAATGCTAACGGATGTTGAAAATATAATTCATATTTACTGATTTGAACATAATTAGTGATTTGCCTATACACCCGACAAAAAAATAGTCGTTCTTTTCTTCGTTTTTTATATAGCACTATGGTACTTGTTGGAAAGATAATAAAACGCTCGTTAATTTGGTGTAATTTTTTTCTTTAAAAAATCTTGCATATAAAAGATATTAACGTTTAAAAATTATGGGAGGAAACATAAGAGATAAAAATTCAATTTTGTTTTTAAATTATTTTGTTCCTAAAATATCTCAATGCCACATGGGATGACACATGGCACACTCAAGGAGGAGAATGCCTCTTTGAGTGCCAAATGTTAATGCCTAACCTTAAACAATGTATAACTCTAATATTAATATCTAACCTAAAACAATGTATAACTCCAATGCTAACGCATGTTGAAAATAGAATTCACATTTACTGATTTGAACATAATTAGTGACTTGCCTATACATGATTAATGATTTACTTGAACACTTTATGTTTTTTTTCCTGTTTGAACAAAACCCAACAAAAAATAGTCTTTTTTTCTCCGTTTTTTATCTAGCACTATGGTACTCGTTGGAAAGATAATAAAACGCCCGTTAATTTGGTGTAATTTTTTTCTTTAAAAAATATCGTATATAAAAGATATTAACGTTTAAAAATTATGGGAGAAAACATAAGAGAGAAAAATCTAATTTTGTTATTAAATTATTTTCTTCCTAAAATATCTCAATGCCACATGGGATGACACATGGCACACTCAAGGAGGAGAATGCCTCTTTGAGTGCCATGTCATTAAAATGACTTTGGTTTATTATATGTATAGATATAAATGAAAGAACACTTTGCATAAGCCCTAAAATAAAAACTCATGTTAGGGATGTTCTTGAATTCCTTCAAAAATAAGTTTCTACAACCCAGAACATGCAACATAAGAAATCAAATGACATAGTTGCATAAATCGCTAATTAAAATTCCCAATCTGTGACATTTATGAATTCCATCAATGGTGAGTTTCATAACTTGAGTTTATGCGATATAAACCAGCAATAAAGTTTCAACTATTGATTAAAAAATTTACGTCTTAGAGCGCATAGTTCATGGTTGAAATCATGTGGACATAATTAACAAAATCTCAACCTTGAAAGCGACGGAGTAACCATCATTAAATATGCACAAAAAGTTGAACCTGTAAACGATGGAGTAGCTATGAAAGCTGGAATGAAGAGATGATGCATCGAGGCTCTGCGTGAAACATTTACATTATGCTTAAGAAGAAAACAAAATAAATTGATCTATCCCAAAGGGTCCAGGAACATACCAATTTCAAATGGAACCACACTATCATAAAATGCAAAGAAATCTACACAAAGAACCAGCAAGTCAAAATACTTATCATAACCACATGGGTATTCCATCATACAATTTCAACAATTGAAATTTGAACATCTAAATCAAGCGACAAATATCTATATACTTAATCTATTTCACAGACTTTGAAAAGGGTGTTAAAAATTAATAGTTTTTCATATCATGTTTAGTAGCATATATAGTTATCAAATGCGTTAGGCGCACTCAAGGCGTGTAATAAAATGATAGTGTCACATGCGATTTTGGATCCGTCTAGTAAAAATGATAATGTTGATCAGAGTGAGTGAATACCTTTTGGTGTTGAACTATGTTAGTGATTGACAAATTCTGCACAGGTCTGACTTTGATTCTGCAATGGAATTCTGCAGTGGCGCTTTATGTATGTGGGGCGATGGGTAGTTACAGATTTGGAGGGAAAGAGAGTAGTTTGAAAGTTAGTTATTTAACATAGACTTTCTTATATACAAATGAAGTGCTTCGGTCCTTTAAATAGTTTCTGAACCGGCACCATGATGAACAGACGCGACGATTACATGATTACATACTTAGGATATATTGTTTCTATGAACCGGTGTGTCACATATCCGGTTTCTAACTTAACTAGACTTAGGATATAATAATCTAACATATGTTTATATTTACATAACATAAGATAAAAATCAAGTTTACTAATTTATTCTTCTAACAATCTCCCCCTTAAACTTGATTTTTTTTTTCAACCTTCTTTTCTTCATTCGTCACTTGATGATGATCGGCTCCTCTTCTTAGGCGGCATATCTTCATCCTTCCATTTGTTGCCTTCACTTGTGCTACCTTCTTCATTGTTGATTTCAACAACCAACTCGCGGCCTTTGTATTTGAGATGGTACCACTCCATCATCTCTAGATATCTAATAAAAACAAGCCGAAGTGTTGTTGCGATCTCTTCCTTCTTTGCGAGACTAGGCAGCCCTCTTCCATATCCCATACTCATTGCAACAATCGCCCAATTTTCATCTTTAGTGACTTTCTCATATCCACCAAACACTTGAACTTTTGTATATAAGTCCAAAAGACTAATCGGATAACCGGTCGTGTCTCGTGGTGGCATAGGGGCTTCAATTCTTATTTTCAAGAAATCTTGCATAAACCATTTTACAATCTTTTCAAATTCTAATTCGAACTTGCGTTTGTACCTTTCAACCGTTGTTGTAACATGGAGCATATCCATGAAAACTAAGCAATCTTGTATGCGCGAACCATTGGTTGGGTACATGATAGGACCTTTCTCCATATTGCCTTCATAATTGTCCTTATCAATAGAGAATTCTTGAAATTGTTTGAACATGTGAGCCCTTTCTTTATCTTCAACACTTAGTGATTCTTTTATGCCTTCAAATCTGACCCGTTTGGTTGAGAACCTTTCTAGCGGTCCATTTCCATCTTTTTTAACAATATTTTTCCTTTCGGGGCATTTAAATGTGAAGTGACTTTCACTATCACAAATTCGGCATAGAATCAACTTTCTTTTCTCTTGTATGATCGGTCGATGTATGTGACAAGTGTCACCATCGAATTCTACTTCTAGGCCTTCTTGATTTAATCTTTCTATACTTAGCACATTTTTTCTAAGTGTAGGGACATAGTATACCTTCTTGATCTTGTGAACTTGCCCTCCACTTGTGATGATTACCGATCCTCTTCCTCTAAAATACTCCCTCCTATATCCGCTTGGTTGGCCTTCTACTCCAAATGATTTTGTGAATATGGCGAATTGGTCCTTGAAACCACAACCATGTTCTTTTCTTGTTAAACTTGCGTACCAAACATCATCCCATCCTTTTCCTTCCGTTCCTTTTACCATGAATTCTGTTTTACCCATCTTCTTTGGGCAATTTTTTCTATAGTGGAAGGGTTCTTTACATTTACCGCAACACATCGCGTGTGGGTATTCGGGGGCATCTTTTATTTGATTGTTGTACTCCTTTTGCGCATATTTCTTCCTTTCTATACGCGTCTTTGGGCCTGATCCGATGTGAAATTTGGAGAAGTTGATGTTCGAAGGGTCCATACACTCCTTCTTGAATTCTGCGATCTTCTTATCGAGAACAATTTGATCCACACGATCTTCTTCACTATATGGAGACATCGGCCGCTTGCCTTTGTCTTCGGGAACATCATCGGACTTCTCTTCGTAATCGAACATACCGTAAATCTTCTTTTGATCGGGCTCTGATGCCATGTTAGTGATTGACAAATTCTGCACAGGTCTGACTTTGATTCTGCAATGGAATTCTGCAGTGGCGCTTTATGTATGTGGGGCGATGGGTAGTTACAGATTTGGAGGGAAAGAGAGTAGTTTGAAAGTTAGTTATTTAACATAGACTTTCTTATATACAAATGAAGTGCTTCGGTCCTTTAAATAGTTTCTGAACCGGCACCATGATGAACAGACGCGACGATTACATGATTACATACTTAGGATATATTGTTTCTATGAACCGGTGTGTCACATATCCGGTTTCTAACTTAACTAGACTTAGGATATAATAATCTAACATATGTTTATATTTACATAACATAAGATAAAAATCAAGTTTACTAATTTATTCTTCTAACAATCTCCCCCTTAAACTTGATTTTTTTTTTCAACCTTCTTTTCTTCATTCGTCACTTGATGATGATCGGCTCCTCTTCTTAGGCGGCATATCTTCATCCTTCCATTTGTTGCCTTCACTTGTGCTACCTTCTTCATTGTTGATTTCAACAACCAACTCGCGGCCTTTGTATTTGAGATGGTACCACTCCATCATCTCTAGATATCTAATAAAAACAAGCCGAAGTGTTGTTGCGATCTCTTCCTTCTTTGCGAGACTAGGCAGCCCTCTTCCATATCCCATACTCATTGCAACAATCGCCCAATTTTCATCTTTAGTGACTTTCTCATATCCACCAAACACTTGAACTTTTGTATATAAGTCCAAAAGACTAATCGGATAACCGGTCGTGTCTCGTGGTGGCATAGGGGCTTCAATTCTTATTTTCAAGAAATCTTGCATAAACCATTTTACAATCTTTTCAAATTCTAATTCGAACTTGCGTTTGTACCTTTCAACCGTTGTTGTAACATGGAGCATATCCATGAAAACTAAGCAATCTTGTATGCGCGAACCATTGGTTGGGTACATGATAGGACCTTTCTCCATATTGCCTTCATAATTGTCCTTATCAATAGAGAATTCTTGAAATTGTTTGAACATGTGAGCCCTTTCTTTATCTTCAACACTTAGTGATTCTTTTATGCCTTCAAATCTGACCCGTTTGGTTGAGAACCTTTCTAGCGGTCCATTTCCATCTTTTTTAACAATATTTTTCCTTTCGGGGCATTTAAATGTGAAGTGACTTTCACTATCACAAATTCGGCATAGAATCAACTTTCTTTTCTCTTGTATGATCGGTCGATGTATGTGACAAGTGTCACCATCGAATTCTACTTCTAGGCCTTCTTGATTTAATCTTTCTATACTTAGCACATTTTTTCTAAGTGTAGGGACATAGTATACCTTCTTGATCTTGTGAACTTGCCCTCCACTTGTGATGATTACCGATCCTCTTCCTCTAAAATACTCCCTCCTATATCCGCTTGGTTGGCCTTCTACTCCAAATGATTTTGTGAATATGGCGAATTGGTCCTTGAAACCACAACCATGTTCTTTTCTTGTTAAACTTGCGTACCAAACATCATCCCATCCTTTTCCTTCCGTTCCTTTTACCATGAATTCTGTTTTACCCATCTTCTTTGGGCAATTTTTTCTATAGTGGAAGGGTTCTTTACATTTACCGCAACACATCGCGTGTGGGTATTCGGGGGCATCTTTTATTTGATTGTTGTACTCCTTTTGCGCATATTTCTTCCTTTCTATACGCGTCTTTGGGCCTGATCCGATGTGAAATTTGGAGAAGTTGATGTTCGAAGGGTCCATACACTCCTTCTTGAATTCTGCGATCTTCTTATCGAGAACAATTTGATCCACACGATCTTCTTCACTATATGGAGACATCGGCCGCTTGCCTTTGTCTTCGGGAACATCATCGGACTTCTCTTCGTAATCGAACATACCGTAAATCTTCTTTTGATCGGGCTCTGATGCCATGTTAGTGATTGACAAATTCTGCACAGGTCTGACTTTGATTCTGCAATGGAATTCTGCAGTGGCGCTTTATGTATGTGGGGCGATGGGTAGTTACAGATTTGGAGGGAAAGAGAGTAGTTTGAAAGTTAGTTATTTAACATAGACTTTCTTATATACAAATGAAGTGCTTCGGTCCTTTAAATAGTTTCTGAACCGGCACCATGATGAACAGACGCGACGATTACATGATTACATACTTAGGATATATTGTTTCTATGAACCGGTGTGTCACATATCCGGTTTCTAACTTAACTAGACTTAGGATATAATAATCTAACATATGTTTATATTTACATAACATAAGATAAAAATCAAGTTTACTAATTTATTCTTCTAACAAACTAATAGTTGATTTGAGGAGACAAACTATCACAATGTTTCAGCCCAAAGGGGTATTTAGGTTCATCGGGTTGTGCTGCATACCCTAAATATGCAAAGAAGACTCACTCCCATTATGCTTCAAAGCCTCAAAATTTATATGCGAAGTACACTGAGTGGTGGTATAAAACCGACATACAATGTTGCGCATAACAACAAATGAACATTCGTCAATCACCTGACTACATCCAAAATCGGGTAATATGTAAAATATGTTAATCTGCATGAAATAGATTTTAACATACCTATGCCGACGATAAATCCTGCCCATAATCTTTTGATCAACTGCAACAAAAGGAACAAAAGTACAAGTATAAATCGAAAATCCAACAAATGAAATTGTCAACAATTGTTATACCAAGGGAACAAATTAACAAATAGCAAAATGAAAACAAGGAAATTAGAGCGCATGGTTAACCTCACTGGACTTGCTTGGATTGGTATTTGAGGCAGAAGCAACACCAAATGTCGACATTTGAATTTATGAGTACCGTTAAAGAAATTTGATGTTGAATGAACCCTAATTCTTCAAACCAAGAAGATGAATGATATTTAATTGGCGATTTAATGTCGGTAATTGCTCACAGTTACACCATTGAATATGTTTCAGTCATAAGGCTGAGATTAAAATAAGAAAACTTACAAAAGAAATTACCTTTCTAGGATTCTTTGAGTATTATGAGGAATGAAAGGTGTTATCGCGGCTTCTTATAACGGGTGTGATTGTTTATAAATGGTAACGGCCGTTGATAATTAATTAACATGAAAATGTAGCATTCTTCCATCTATTTTCTAGCTTCATATGTGATTAATGGTCCAATTAACTATGAGTTAAATGCGAAAAACCGTTGGGATCCATACTGTAACTTCAATGTGGTCTGTGTGAATCTTGATTAACGGCTGCATTATTTACTTATACAATTCCCATCAAAATTTATACACCAGGGGTATAAGTGGAAGAAAAGGGCTAAAAATTAGAGGTTTGCACTTGTGTCTCTTAAAATGCCATCTTAAAATTGGTTTGAAATTACAAAAATGTCCATTGAGTTTCTTTTTTAATAAAGTAATAAATATAGATATAGATATAGATAATAAACTATTATATTTAATTTTTATTTTTAGTTATAAGGGTTCTTTAGTCATTTCACAAAAATTAACAAAGAAAACCTAACAGAGTTAATAATTTGGACTCAAATGGTTACGAAATAAAAACACATGTATTCAGAATGTCAAAAATCAAAACTTTGGACTCAAGTATTTAAAACCAACATAATACATGGACTCAAAAAGGAATTTACTCAATCGTAAAATTGAATTTGGTTCTAAATACTGTTCCACCCAATAATGAAAATTCACATCAATCAAATGCAATAATTCAAAAAACCAAACAGGGCACTCAAAATCTACAGACCAGCTCTGCTGATTCTTAAAATATGATAATGTTGTTAAACGTCATGGTTCATCCTTGCTTTAGCTGACAAATAATTTGTCACACAGTAATAATACTGCAACACAAGCCTGGGCTATAAGAATGCTTTATCACATTTGCTACCGATGGCTTCAATTGCAGAACTCTGTTTAAATAATCAACATTAGCAGTGTGTGCATATGGATATGGGTATGCATGCATATATTAATAGGTGTACACATAAATATAATTTACTAAAAGAAATCCCATTAAACTTTTAAATATACATAATTAGCTCAATATATAAAACTTTAAAATAATTAAGTTTAGTAAATGTAAAGATGCATATTAGATATTAATTGTAGGTAAAGTTCTTTTAAAAACCCGGCTCCATCAATTCAGCAAAAACACCCAATGCATATTATATATCCATGTAATATTAACATCAATGTTAATAACAACAAAAATCCCTCATTTGAAATGGTTCTTTTTAACAAGTTTAAAAAATAAAATAAAAGATGAAATCACTGGATTCGGTATTCACAGAAAACATAATATTTTTCTTACACTTTAGTCAAAGATAAGCAAAATTTCCTAATTTAAAGGGGTGGGAAAATCATGAGTTTTAAAATTTAAACCATATACTAACCTACTAAAGTTTGTCCTATAATTACATAGTAATGCACACCTATTTCACTTGCTAAAATACTTAGGCATGGATCTAAATCTGAATTTAAACGTTGGAGCTTCTAAGGTTGGTTTATTTTAGTTTATGGTTATCCTTCATCCCATTTTACTAATTATACATTTTTATACATATCTTAGTCATGTAAATGTTAGCTTCTTGGTTTTGCATATTCATTTAGATGAAAACCATACGAAAATGAACAACCAATAGCCACACAAGCGTCTAAGGTTGTATTTAGTAATGTTTATTTTTTAATATTAACATTGTTGTTATTTTATGTGGTATATTGTATGTGTTCTATTGCAGGATAATGGTCATAATAGTGTTGAAATTCTTTGCTATGGTGCAATGTTTAGGCCCTACAAATCTGATCTTCAATATGAATTTAGTGAAGAGGTAATATAAATACTTATTTCATCTTTATTTACCTGTGTATTTAATATTTTTAATTTTTTAAGGATCGGATGCATGAAATTAATAGCAAGTGATCCAAGAGGCTCTCTGAATGAAAATGGAGTCTATTTATTGATTAGACAGTTCTGATGAAAATGACAATGAAGACATATTTGATAATACTGCAAATTCAAGCACTAAATTGAAACCTCCATTTAAGATACTATGGGTGTAAATTCAGAAGTACAACATAATTCATGCGGTTTAATATTATATGTTTTTTTAAAAGTTATGTTATTTTCAGTATTGTATTTTATTTTGTTAATTCCAGTAACTTTTCATTTAATTTAGTCAGTTATGATATGAGTTTTCTTCATTTTAATTATCATGTTGACTTTGCAAATCAACAACAAGAAAATAAAAATATGTGTCCACTTAAAATGTTAATGGTGGATTGGAAGCAAGAATTTATATAGATTTTGATTATTGAAGTAAATCTCATCCATCCTTCAAAAGATGTAATAATCAAACATGAAGATATACAAGAAATTCCAGGAATCGCTCTTGATGACGAATGGTGGGCAGAAAATATAGATAAGATCATGCAGATTTGGAAGGCGTATAATTAAATTGATCTCATGATTCAAGTAGGTCACGCTTGACCTTTTAGTTTTCAAGTTTTATGTTTATTAATACTTAGTGTTCTTTTGTATGTTACGTTATTTTATCAAATGTTTCTTGAAGTACTTTATAATTTAAATGTTAAATCTTTTTATAGACTATACATGTGTAACGCTTATGATGTATATCTACCGCAATGATGCTACAATAAATATTATACGAATTTGAAATAAGTACCGCAATGCAAGGTGTCACTCCCGCCGCATCGCGCAGATTTTCTACTATCATGTATAAACAAGTGTTAAAAGATTTGTAAATTCTACAGTGAGAATATAATTATAAACATATCTATTATCATGTAAAAGTAGTTAAGAGGTGGTTTGGTAGTAAAATACACAAATTCTATTCTATGAATTCATAGAACATAATTAAAACATGATTATTCCTCGCGCGGGTTGCGGCGCGCTGAACATTCATTTTTTTTGTTCATTCGACTAAACCCGGTATGAGACTATAAGTTATATGAGACAGTACCAAATACAAAAATTATATGAAACTGGGATATAAAAAAATGCAGCTTGTCTGTCTTCTTAAATTCACCACCAAGCGGCTAGTTGTTTCAAACTTGAAAATGACGCAAGCATTGGGCTACTTGGCTAGTTGTTTCAAACTTGAAAATGACGCAAGCATTGGGCGTCTCACTCACTTGAATGTCGTCAACGCTTTTAGCTGGGGCAATTCCATGTTGATATGCTTGTCTAACTACACATGCTTACTGAATTCGTTCATGCATACTACATGCTATACACATACATACATATAGACATTAGCACAAATCATTTGGGCATTATGCGTTTATGCAGCATGCGAAGTTCAATCCTAGTGCATGGTCTGCCTAGCCTAAGTGATGAAACTCCTCCTATGTGCATTGTTCATCTGGAGTTGGTTGTGTCAAAGGTAAAATAGTTTTGTTATAGTAATATGTATAAAAGAGAAGGCAAGGAGAGGTAAACACCTTGTGAGTTCGTCTAAGAATGTGTATGCCGAATGCCTCCTATATTTGTCTTAAAGCTACTAAGTTGAAATTAATACATTACTCATAAAGTTCACACATTAACTCTAAAGGTGCATTTTGAATATGTTTCCGATGCAGACTTGATACCAAATGAGGCCATGAACTGTTTTAACACAACATAATCTGTGCAGGTTGTTCTAGGAAATGAAAATCAAGACAACTAAAGCTAACCAATGTCAACTTTGACCAAATAATCGGCACAAAATAGCTAAAGTATCAAGAGGCCACAATTCAATCTCTCTAAAACAATTTCTTATAAACGCATAGGAAATCAGAATGGATATCTCCAAAGCAACATCTTAATGAGATCAAAGACACAAAATAGGTCATTTGGTTTTATAAGCACGCTTTCTTAGTCTTCTTATACAGACTTCATACTACAATATGTGCATATCGTTATAAAGGATGCAAAGCAAAACAATAGAACAATAGCCAATTAAAGTAATAGTTTAGCATATCCAAAGGCGACACAATATTCTAGATGATTCAAATCAAGTAGGTAGTTGTATGAATTGCAAATCAAAGCATCAACAGGCCACAAGTCAATCTCTCAAAAAACAGTTTCTCATAAACGCAACGAAGTCATCATCATCATCATACTCAGTTTATCCCACCTATAGCATAGCTAAGGTAGGGTCTGAGGAGGGTAAGATGTAGACAGCCTTACCTCTACCCCTAGGAATAGAGAGGCTGCTTCCAGTGAGACCCACGGCTCGATGTGGTTTGGTATCAAGCCTTGGACATAAGGCACAGAACACTTAGCAATCGGGACAAACCCGATCGGTGCATGTACCTCCTTTGTCTTTTGGCTATCAACGCCACCACATGATGCATGATTAACCGTCCGTCGTTTTTAACGTTATTTTCACGAAATTAGTAAAATAACGTTAAAACTAGTGCAACTTTACTTTTGCCCCCCGAGGGCCACACATATATACATTATATGCGCACACCATAAGTGGGGCGTAACGCAACGAAGTAAAAATACAAACTTAAACTAAGAACATAAACAGCTTTGATTTCTCATAAAAAATAATCACATGAGAACCAAATAACCTGAAAAAACACTTGATGGCCAAAAATATACATAACAAAGAAAAGAATAATGCAAAGGGAAAGAATGGACATACTGCATAGAAGTTGAAACACACAATCGTTGTTTGCATTTTAACGATGAACCTGTTCCAGGTTGGGATTCCCGCCGCTACATCCCAAACCCTAGCTACCATGGTTGATGTTATCGTTCGAATATGATGGACAATGACAGATGGTAGGGTGGTCGGCCGGAGGTCATTCATTCTTGTCGTTTCTCTTTCTCTTACACTCTCTATAAATGTGAATGTGTGCACTGACCAGGAAAGAAGAACTGGGAAAGGATGAAGTGGTAAGGAGGCATGTACTATACTTTGCTTACTTGTAAATTGTTTTGTTTAGATGACAACAGAGCCACAATCGTGAACCAATTGATATCTTTTCGTGAGACAACTTCTTTTGAAATTTGAGGGCTTATTTGAAACAACATACATTGATCCTTTCTTAGCTTGTAGATAGAAAGTATAATTAGTACATCAGTATATAAATGCTTGAGGGATTTTTAGTTACTCCTTTTTTGTGTTTAGTTATATATGATTCTATTCGTCAAAAACTTCTCTGCAAATTTCTTAATAGCTTTATTTGATAGCAAATTTTATTACAATTAATATATTAAAATTTAATATCAAACATTATAACAGATTACCTGAAATTGTTGTCCACTTTCACCACATAGGTGTACCTGAATTCAGATGCCATTGTAACCCAGATTTTGATGGATAAGTAAAGCCACACACACTCAAATATATATTATAGAGTTGCCAAATGCTGACCATAGTATCAATCATTGTTTATCAAAACAGGTTCACAATCAAGTGGCAATCCACAAACACGCCGTCATAGCAACAACAAAGTTGGATACGTAATTCCTCCTGGACAATGTTTAACAACTCTAGCATACGCGAATCCAATTTCATCAAATGTCGCCTTAAAATAGGCAGTCCTGGATTACAAAATGAACAAAAACATCAGGTAGCAAACCACTTGGGGAAACCAACACACAAAATGGCGCATTTAGTTTGATACCTGGAATCACAAACAGATACACATACAATAATTTGTAGACAATCTAATGTAAAATATAAGAAAAACAATGATTCATTTCAAGTAAGGAAAAAGAAAATAAGATATGAGATGATACTGAATTTGAATGGAAGACATGATATACAAAAATATCCAAAATGTGCAAAGATGATAGAGAAGCAAAAATATTTAGTTTCTCAAATTTACTTATCTATTATTTGTGCTTCTAATCAAAGTAAACCACATGTCAGCAGCAACTTTTTGAAAGCTAATGATACAAATGATCTATTCATCAACCTTTGTGGTGCCTTTTAAGTTTTTTTGTTCTTTTTTTTTATTTGACGACCATGAATAATGAATTGTTTTATTCATATTTAGATAAATCAAAAACCTAAGTAATATCCATAAATTTTTACCAAAATAAAATGAGTAATACACATAAAGTTTTTTTTTATAAATAAAGCAAAATGACATGCGTTGATTTTTACGACATGAAAATCATTCAAAATATTATAAAGTAGACATAACCATACAAAAACAATAATACAACAAATAAATACATACCAACATCTTGCTCTTACTTAAAGAAACTCTTTGTCATCAAACTGCACTTTAAATAGAACTAAAAATTAATTCACAACGAAAACAAATAAGACCCACAAAATATTACTTGATATTCAAGTCTCACTAACATACAATTAATAAGTCAAAGTTTTTATTCAACTCTTTTCAAAGATGATCAAGTTTCACTTAAACATAAAAATGTGTCAAAACCCCAATTTCAACCTTCTCCTTACCATTAAGAATATAACAGGATGATCCACAGATATTAATCAAACACAAAATCAAGACAAACCTAACTCTAATAGTATGACTTTACAAATTACAAACAAATAAAGTTAACAAATTCTGAAAAAAAATAGACTTTGTTAACTCAAAATAATAGCAAAAATAACTGAATATATTGAAAAGATTGAACCTTTTCATGAAACTTCAAAGGAAAGTATGATCGGGGTGTGTGAATTATGATGGGTTATTGTAACAACCTCAAAAACTTAATTGTTATTATAATCGATAAAGTAAGATTAAGAAACTATTAATAGAATAGTATTGGGCCACCCAAGGGTGTTGCCCAATAACCTTACCCGGATAATAGACCAAGGCCCAATAAACTTAATAATAATTACCTAGGCCAATCTGATTAATAATTATGATTTATAACCCAAGCCCAAACCTTATGATATCCGGCCCATTATATAAAGACCTAATACTAATAGGGACCAAACCGTTCAAGCCCAATACCCTAAAAACCTAATCCGGCCCATTCACTTACCTAATCCATTAAACCTAAACCCTATACCCCTCAGCCCAAATAACCATACCATCCTTTGGGCCTAGCACCTAAACTAAAATTATAAAGGCCCACCTAATTAACCTATCCATAACTAAAGATCCATCAACCTAATCAGCCCATTCCCTTTTTGACCTTGTGCCGCCACTTCACCATCCACCTATTAACCCAAATTAACACTCAACACTTAATAACCTTAGACTTTCCAACCTAGAGCTAGACACCATCAAGTGCATGCATGAACTATCTCTCTTTCCTTTGTATTAATACCGATCGACCCTTCTTATTTTCTTGTTAAAACCAATATTACATTACCACTATCACTAAGTTATAATAATAATAATAATAATAATAATAATAATAATAATAATAATAATAATAATAATAATAATAATAATAATGAACACCCAAGTATAAATATGCTAAGGTGTAACCGGCTAGTTATTATAGTGAAGATAATATCAATCCGGGTAAGTATTCGACTCTAATCTCCTAGAAAACGAGCGCCTAAGTAGTAATGACCAGCTTTAGTTTAGTTATGTATATGCCTAAGCTGTAATGGCCAACTATAATATGTATATAAACATGTGTATAATCGCTGTTATGTGACAAACAGGCAATCGGAGCACTTCCCGAGCAATCGTCTCTCGTTAGAAACTAAGAAGAATTGATCCGAGTGAGTGCATGTCCCCCACATTGTCTTTAAAGTATTTCGGGGTGAATGCATGTTGTTCTAATGTGTAAAATATCATCGGGTCATGATCATTTTCGTGTAATATAATCGGTCGAATAGAAATAACGTAGATTGGATCCAGTCAGTATCATAAGAATGTATTTATCCTAACCCGTCAAGGGGTTTGGAACCAATATCTAGCATTGATAAAGTGCTACCCTAGATATACATTTGAGACACATTGTGACCGAACCATATTACCAAGTTATATGTTTTTCTAAAAAGGTTTATAATCGGTCTCGGCATCACTCACTAGTTTATGACTAACATATTTTAACATGTATTTCAAGATCAATACGAACCCATGGAACCCGAGCACCATGAATGTTTAAGTGAAGTTGTTGATTAACATAAAGATGTTTATAAATAAAAGATGATTTCGGCTTATGTTTCGAAAGACACCAAGGCTTCGACTAGGTTGTTTTGTGTTGAAAGTTATTAAATTATGATGTTGTTTTTGTATAAGACAATGTACTATGAACCGGTTTATAATAATAATAATAATAATAATAATAATAATAATAATAATAATAATAATAATAATAATAATAATAATAATAATAATAATGTGAATGTTTGTTAAGAAAAATATAATTGTGATCAGGGGCGGAACTACAGCCATGGCGCCGGGTTCCCGGGAACCCACTCGGTTTCTAATTTTTAGTGTAAATTTATATATATAAAAAAGGAACCCATAAGAATATTATCAAAGGAACCCATTACATAATATTGTAGGTAGCTTAGTGGTAACACCCTCCTTGTACATACTAGAGAATCCAGGTTCGATTCCTGTCCCAAACCAAATTTTTTTATTTCCAGCATTTTTTTTTCAATTTAAAATAACAAAACCCTAAAGTGAAGCTCTTCCTGCTTTCAAACCCACGTAACACAAGTCTTCACCTCTTCTTTATCCAATATTCCAAACAACACAAATCTCAATCCCTCTTCCAAATAACAAAACCCTAGTAAAAACCGCTGCCTCCTTGACCTCTGCTCACGTCCGCCGCCGCCTCCTTGACCTCTACTCACGCCGGCCGCCGCCTCCTTGACCTCTGCTCACGCCGGCCGTCCCTCTGCAGCCTGCTGCCTTTGCCAATCGCCCTTCGGCTCCTCTCCTTTGCTTTGCTTTGTGCCTTTGTAAGTTTATTGAATAGGCGATTAATTTCATGTTTCTTATAGAAATTAGGTGATGAAATTTGATGTTTTTGAAATTAATTAGGCGATAATTTGATGTTTCAGTTGTAATGTACCATGACTTTAGGAACAAACTATGAGAAATTAAGGTTCAGTTGTAATGTGAGAAATTAGCAAAATTGTGAGAAATTAAGGTTCAGTTGTAATGTTCCATGACTTTAGGAACAAACTGTAGAACTTCCTAATTTTAAATAAGTAAAAAATACAAAAAATTATCAAATACTTCAATACATCAAGTTCATGATTTAACTTGTACCAATTCTGGTGGAGCATCCTAGAAGTGCAATGATTCTTTGGATTTAATAATCATTATGTAATAAAAAGGCCACTTTGCTTCATATATTTCCAAATTGTTGATACAGACCATTACCAAGTGGTATACCTTGACCCCACTTAAATATTGTATGATTTACACTTGCTAATGTTAAAAATTTCCCTGCTCTTATCCTAGACCTGATAGAAAAAGAATGGTGCATCTTTTGGAAGCAAACCATTGAACCACAACACATCATTACTGCATTATATCCTTGAGTCATGTGAAGAATGAATTGCGTAATAAGATGGGTGATGGATACTTGAACGACACTTGCATTTGTTACATTGAAAGGGAGTTACTACAATAAGTTACGATCAAGAATGTAATGCAACGCTTTCAAAAGATGAAAACTCGTAGGGAACAATTATAGGTATGTTTTTTATCCTTAAAGACAATCGTATTTATATTATGTGCTTTAAATTTCTAATGCCAATGTTTTTTTCATTATTACATCGTATTTTTTTATGTGATGAACCTTATCCGACCCGAATCGGAAAACCGACCCGAACCCTTGAACTGAGCCGAAATTTTTATGTTTAGTCATATGAAATTGAAACACCTAAAAAAAAAGGAACCCCGTGAAACACCTTATCCGACCCGAATCGGAAAACCGACCCGAACCCAACTTAACACTCAACACTTAATAACCTTACACCTTTCCAACCTAGAGCTAGATACCGTCAAGTGCATGCATGAACTATCTCTCTTTCCTTTGTATTAATATCGATTCACCCTCGATACGCCTAAGCTGTAATGGCCAACTATAATATGTATATAAACATGTGTACAATCGTTTTTATGTGACAAACAGGCAATCGGAGCACTTCCTGAGCAATCGGCTCTCGTTAGAAACCAAGAAAAATTGATCCGAGTGAGTGCATGTCCCCCACATTGTCTTTAAAGTATTTCGGGGTGAATGCATGTTGTTCTAATGTGTCTAAAATATCATCGGATCATGATCATTTTGGTGTAATAGAATCGGTCGAATAGAAATAACGTAGATTGGATCGAGTCGGTA
Organism: Ambrosia artemisiifolia; assembly: GCA_032199755.1. NCBI lineage: Eukaryota > Viridiplantae > Streptophyta > Magnoliopsida > Asterales > Asteraceae > Ambrosia > Ambrosia artemisiifolia. The sequence continues at coordinate 13,851,019 of CM063514.1, forward strand.
TCATAAGAATGTATTTATCCTAACCCGTCAAGGGGATTGGAACCAATATCTAGCATTGATAAAGTGCTACCCTAGATATACATTCGAAACACATTGTGACCAAACCATATTATCGAGTTATATGTTTTTATAAAAATGTTATAACCCTCGGCATGACTCACTAGTTTATGGCTAATGTATTTTAACATGTATTTCAGGATCAATACGAACCCATGGAACCCGAGCACCATGAATGTTTAAGTGAAGTTGTTGATCAACATAAAGATGTTTATAAATAAAAGATGGTTTCGGCTTATGTTTTGTGTTGTGTTGAAAGTTCTTAAATTATGGTGTTGTTTTTGTATAAGACAATGTACTATGAATCGGTTTTTATAATAATAATAATGTGAATGTTTGTTAAGAAAAATACAATCGTGATCACCAATCGGTAATGACTCGGTAATTCCGGGTCGTTACAGGTTGGTATCAGAGCTCGGGTTCGGGAGTAGTGGGAATATTAGAACTAACTAAAAAATGATTTGTTGTGAATTATGTGTAATAGAAATGTCAAGTGTTGGTGAGTGGACAATGGTTGCCGAAGGAGAACAAGGCGAAGCATCAATGGAGATTGAAGACGGGGAGATACCGAATCAAGAGGAAGTAGTCGAAAATGATGCTCAAGAGATACCAAGCACTCAAGAACTAATAAACGAGATCCCGGGATTAGAACGGAATGAAAATGGGTTAGAGTTGAACTTGGGAAGTATCGGTATTATTGGGCCTCTACCCGAGCCGGTTTACACCCCCTAGGAACCCATCCACCCTTATCCCTATCCTGAGTTACCATCTATTGGAACATCCCACTACCACCCCGACCCGACCATAGAAGATTATTTTAGCTCCTCTAGTAATTTTTTGGTAGAAGAATCAAGTTATGTGAACCCGTACCCTTTGGCCTAGTACCCCACATATCCCACGGCCCCTACCATGACTCCTGTAATCGACCCATACCTTGAGGCAACTATCTTTAATCATACTAACATTGCCTTGCAACAAAAAGATTATGTGAGCCGAAAGGAATATTTAGAATTGGTCGAAAGCTATTATCGAATGAAAACACAAAGGGACCAAGCTTTAAACATGGTGGAGGAATTAAGGAAACTTATCAAGAGGTTCGGGTATCAAACCAAACAAGTCATCGAGGAATCAAAGTATCCATTGTTGTTGTGAAGGGGGAGCCAAAGGTAGTGTGGACGACTGCATGCATGTGGGTTTGAAATTATAGTATTATGTGGTAGCAGTTGTGTGGTAACTTTTATATGGTAACTTTGTGTAGTAGTATATTAAATTCCATGTAACAGAAGGTAGTATGGATGTGTTCTAAAAATTGTAACATCTAGAAAATTTTCGTATAATATAAATATATCTAGATGTTTGTTAATTTAATGACAAAGTGTTATGACTAAATATTTGATTAAAAAGAAATGAGTAATAATATAAAGTGCTAACCAACAAGTTAAACTCTTATTTATAGAAAAATGCCACGTGGAAAAACTAACCCTCGACGATCAGAAAGAAGGACAAAAACAAAGCTAGAAGTGAGGGATGTTTACAACCGAGAAAGAAAAATATCGCTTCTTCGTCTAAACCAACCGAGCCTATAGAAGAACCAATAGTAGAAGAAAACCCTATAACAAATGAAACCACCGAATTAGAAGAAAGGATGAGAAAGTTGGTACTAGAAGGAATCCATGATTCTATACCCACTCTAATAGATATATTAGGGATAGAAAAACAACCAACTTCTAAACCCCCGTTTTAAATCGAGAAGAGGAATACGTAAACCTAGAAGATAATTCATGTGGACCCAAAATCTGTGATTATAAATCTTTTATGGCTTATAAACTAGAACCTTTTGATGGCGGTACCAGAGCCACAAGGTGGCTTGAAGAAATGGAATCAATCCTAGAAATAAGTAATTGTGCACCTCGTGATCAAGTGAAATTTGCCACCCACTTGTTAAAAGCAGAGGCTTTAAACTGGTGGAATCTGATAAGGCAAGTTAGGGGAAAAAGTGTAGTAGCGAGTATGACCTGGATAGAGTTTTGAACCTTAATAACTGAAACGTACTGTCCTATAAACGAAATAGAGAAAATGGAAATAGAGTTTTTAGGACTCGAAATGAAAGGTCTAGACTGTATAGGCTATATCAGTAAATTTAATCAACTTTCTCGTTTAGTACCTCACCAGGTAACCCCAGAACCTAAACAAATAAGAAGATTTATATGGGGTCTAATTCCACAAATCCAAGGAATAGTTAGAGGTGCCAAACCAGTTAAGTTTGATACCACTTGTGAGTTAGCACTAAGTTTAATCAATGATATAGTCAGGCATAGGGAAAAAGATAAAGTGCAAGTTGTGAAACTTTTCGACCCACCAATTATAACACCTCAGGAAAAAGTCAAGAGAATTCCAGAGATATGGGAAACCCAGAAAAGAAACCATAACAGGGAAGTAATCCTTTTTGTCAAAAATGCAAATTCTATCATACAGGTGAATGTAGAAAGAAATGCAATCGATGTGGATGAGTTCTCTTTGACGATTGCAGGGGACCACACTGTCAGAACAGCAAGAAAATCGGACATCTGACCAAAGAGTGTAGGTATGACCCTGATCGTCCTCGGCTCTGTTATGAGTGTAAAGAACCCGGCCACTACAAGATTGAGTGCCTAAAACTCAAAAAACCTCCCAAAATAGACCAGGGACGTGGTAGAGCTTTTGTTATTAACGCTGAAGAAGCTCGAGATGAAGCAGATCTAGTCACGGGTATGTTTTACATTAATCAGTTACCAGCATATGCTTTATTTGACACTGGGGCTAATTTTAGTTTTGTCTCAAATACTTTCGTAGAAAAGATAGTTATTCTCCCAGAACCCTTAAACAAAACCTATGAAATAGAAATAGCTGATGGTAAAATTTTAATAGCTACCAAAGTATTTAAAGATTTTACATTAACTATTGAAACCCAAGAATTCAAAGTAAACCATATACCCATGAATTTAGGAGAGTTTGAAAATTATCATTGGAATGGACTGGTTAGCGGCAAATCAGACAGAGATAGTTTGTAAAGAAAAACTAGTAAAAATCCCGTTACCCAACCATGAAACCCTAATCATTTATGGAGAAAAACCGAAAGGAGCCTTAAACCTAATCCCTAGTGCCAAAATGAGGAAGTACCTGAAGAAGGGACATCAAGCCTTTTTAATACATGTGAATCTAGGAAATGAAGACAAAGAATCAGAAATTGATAAGCTCAAAGTTGTATCTGAATTTAGAGATGTGTTCCCTAATAAGTTACCAGGTTTACCCCCACCTAGACAAGTAGAGTTCCAAATTAACCTAATTCCTGGAGCAGCGCCAATTGCCAAAGCTCCATATAGGTTAGCCACTTCAGAAATGAAGGAACTCACAAGTCAATTAGAAGAACTCATAGAAAGAGGATTTATTCGACCTAGTACATCCCCTTGGGGAGCGCCCGTGCTCTTTGTAAAGAAGAAAGATGGGGCCATGAGAATGTGTATAGATTATAGAGAACTGAATAAGTTAACCATCAAGAATAGATATCCATTGCCTAGGATAGATGACCTTTTTGATCAATTACATGGGTCGAAATATTTTCAAAAATAGATCTTAGATCCGTTACCATCAACAGAAAATAAGAGAAAAAGATGTGCCAAAAACTGTTTTTAGAACTAGCTACGGACATTACGAGTTTCTAGTAATGCCCTTGGGGTTGACCAATGTTCCTGCATCCTTTATGGATCTTATGAATAGGATTTGCCGACCCTACCGCGATAAGTGTGTAATCGTATTCTTAGATGATATTATGATATATTCAAAATCTGAAGAAGAACACGAGCAACTTTAAGAGAAATCCTAAAAACTCTAAGAAAAGAGAAACTTTATACAAAGTTTTCTAAGTGTGAATTCTGGGTAAAGGAAATCAAATTCTTAGGACACGTTATCAACGGTAATGGAATCCAAGTAGATCCCGCTAAGATCGAAGCAATTCAGAAGTGGTAAACTCCTAAAAACCCTACAAAAATTCAACAATTCCTAGGGTTAGCAAGATACTACAGAAGATTCATAGGGAATTTTGCCAGATTAGCATTATCACTCACAACCCTAACCAAGAAAACCTCTAAGTCTGAATGGAAGGAAAAGCAAGAACAAGACTTCCAAAGTTTGAAAGAAAAATTGTGCAAAGCTCCAGTTTTGACCTTACCCGAAGAAGGAAAAGCATTCACGGTGTACTGTGATGCTTCCCAACAAGGGTTAGGTTGTGTTCTGATGCAAGACAACCAAGTTAGCGCATATGCTTCTAGATAATAAAGGCAGGAGCAGAATTATGCTACGCATGATTTAGAATTAGGAGCCATAATATTTGCATTGAAAATATGGAGACACTATTTATATGGAACTAAGTGTACCGTTTACACTGATCATAAAGGTCGCCAACATATTTTTGATCAAAAACTCCTAAACATGCGCCAAAGAAGATGTATAGAAATTTTAAGTGATTATACGTGTGATATAAAATATCATCCAGGAAAAGCCAATATAGTAGCAGATGCTCTAAGTAGAAAAGACAGACCTTTAAAAGCCAGAGCTTTCAAAATGACAATAATTAAGGAATTTCTAAACCATCTCCAGGATTATCAAAGACAAGCTTTAGAACCCACTTTCATAGAAGCGGAACTTCTTAATAAAGAGGAAGAAAGATTAATAGAAGGGACACATGGAATATTACAGCATAATCAGAAGATGTGATACCACGATATGGAGATCAAACGGAAATTGTTTTAAAAGAAATGCATAATTCCAAATATTCCACCCACCCAGGAAGCCATAAAATGTATAGAGATCTTAGAAAGAATTTTTGGTGGCTCGTCATGAAGAGAAATGTTGGAGAATTTGTAGCCAAGTGTATAATCTGTTCAAAAGTAAAAGCTAAACATCAAAAACCAAGTGGGCTGTTGATCCAACAAGAAATCCCTATCTGGAAATGGGATCAAATAACCATGGATTTCATAACCAAGTTACAAAAAACACAAAGAGGTCATGATACTATTTGGGTCATCGTTGACCGACTGACCAAATCAGCTCATTTTCTACCAGTTCAAGAAAGTTACAAGATAGAAAATTTGGCCAGAATTATTTACAAGAAATAGTATCTAGGCATGGAATACCCCTTTCTGTAATCTCAGATCGTGATAGCCGTTTCACCTCTAGATTCTGGGAAGAATTCCAAAATGCCTTAGGATCTCGAATTAAAATGGGCACACCATACCACCCTCAAACCGACGGTCAAAGTGAAACAACCATACAGACACTAGAGGATATGCTAAGAGCTTGTGTCCTGGAGTTTAGTGGGAGTTGGGACACTCATCTACCATTAATAGAATTCTCTTATAATAACAGTTACCATGCTTCCATTCAAGCTGCACCATTTGAAGCACTATATGGTAGAAAGTGTAGATCTCTGATATGCTGGAACAAAATCGGAGAAAACCAACTGACGGCCCAGAAATTATTCAAGAAACCACAGATAAAATCGTTCAAGTCAAAAAGAAGTTAGAAGAAGTAAGGAGTCGCCAGAAGAGCTACGCAGATAATCAGAGAAGACCCTTAGAATTTCAATTAGGGGATTATGTCCTACTAAAAGTATCACCATGGAAAGTAGTTATAAGGTTCCAAAAACGAGGAAAACTGAATCCACGTTTTATAAGACCTTACCAAATAAAAGATAAAGTAGGACCTATAGCTTATTGACTAGATTTACCTCCAGAGTTAAGCGAAATCCATGATGTTTTTCATATCTCTAATCTTAGAACATGTATAATAGACACTCAAACTATCATTCCATTAGACCATGTCAAAGTAAATCCTCAACTTCACTTCACTGAGGAACCAATAGAAATCATGGCTCAACAAGAGAGAAAATTAAGAAAAGGAGAGGGCCTTAGATTACATTCGAAACATAGGATGTAATGAGAACCAACTACCCCCACTTATTTGCAAACAAGTTATAATATATTAAAAATTTCAGGGACGAAAATTCTTAAGGGGGGGGGGGGGAGATTGTAACAACCTCAAAAACTTAATTGTTATTATAATAGATAAAGTAAGATTAAGAAAATATTAATAGAATAGTATTGGGCCACCCAAGGGTGTTGCCCAATAACCTTACCCGGATAATAGACCAAGGCCCAATAAACTTAATAATAATTACCTAGGCCAATCTGATTAATAATTATGATTTATAACCCAAGCCCAAACCTTATGATATCCGGCCCATTATATAAAGACCTAATACTAATAGGGACCAAACCGTTCAAGCCCAATACCCTAAAAACCTAATCCGGCCCATTCACTTACCTAATCCATTAAACCTAAACCCTATACCCCTCAGCCCAAATAACCATACCATCCTTTGGGCCTAGCACCTAAACTAAAATTATAAAGGCCCACCTAATTAACCTATCCATAACTAAAGATCCATCAACCTAATCAGCCCATTCCCTTTTTGACCTTGTGCCGCCACTTCACCATCCACCTATTAACCCAAATTAACACTCAACACTTAATAACCTTAGACTTTCCAACCTAGAGCTAGACACCATCAAGTGCATGCATGAACTATCTCTCTTTCCTTTGTATTAATACCGATCGACCCTTCTTATTTTCTTGTTAAAACCAATATTACATTACCACTATCACTAAGTTATAATAATAATAATAATAATAATAATAATAATAATAATAATAATAATAATAATAATAATAATAATGAACACCCAAGTATAAATATGCTAAGGTGTAACCGGCTAGTTATTATAGTGAAGATAATATCAATCCGGGTAAGTATTCGACTCTAATCTCCTAGAAAACGAGCGCCTAAGTAGTAATGACCAGCTTTAGTTTAGTTATGTATATGCCTAAGCTGTAATGGCCAACTATAATATGTATATAAACATGTGTATAATCGCTGTTATGTGACAAACAGGCAATCGGAGCACTTCCCGAGCAATCGTCTCTCGTTAGAAACTAAGAAGAATTGATCCGAGTGAGTGCATGTCCCCCACATTGTCTTTAAAGTATTTCGGGGTGAATGCATGTTGTTCTAATGTGTAAAATATCATCGGGTCATGATCATTTTCGTGTAATATAATCGGTCGAATAGAAATAACGTAGATTGGATCCAGTCAGTATCATAAGAATGTATTTATCCTAACCCGTCAAGGGGTTTGGAACCAATATCTAGCATTGATAAAGTGCTACCCTAGATATACATTTGAGACACATTGTGACCGAACCATATTACCAAGTTATATGTTTTTCTAAAAAGGTTTATAATCGGTCTCGGCATCACTCACTAGTTTATGACTAACATATTTTAACATGTATTTCAAGATCAATACGAACCCATGGAACCCGAGCACCATGAATGTTTAAGTGAAGTTGTTGATTAACATAAAGATGTTTATAAATAAAAGATGATTTCGGCTTATGTTTCGAAAGACACCAAGGCTTCGACTAGGTTGTTTTGTGTTGAAAGTTATTAAATTATGATGTTGTTTTTGTATAAGACAATGTACTATGAACCGGTTTATAATAATAATAATAATAATAATAATAATAATAATAATAATAATAATAATAATAATAATAATAATAATAATAATAATAATGTGAATGTTTGTTAAGAAAAATATAATTGTGATCAGGGGCGGAACTACAGCCATGGCGCCGGGTTCCCGGGAACCCACTCGGTTTCTAATTTTTAGTGTAAATTTATATATATAAAAAAGGAACCCATAAGAATATTATCAAAGGAACCCATTACATAATATTGTAGGTAGCTTAGTGGTAACACCCTCCTTGTACATACTAGAGAATCCAGGTTCGATTCCTGTCCCAAACCAAATTTTTTTATTTCCAGCATTTTTTTTTCAATTTAAAATAACAAAACCCTAAAGTGAAGCTCTTCCTGCTTTCAAACCCACGTAACACAAGTCTTCACCTCTTCTTTATCCAATATTCCAAACAACACAAATCTCAATCCCTCTTCCAAATAACAAAACCCTAGTAAAAACCGCTGCCTCCTTGACCTCTGCTCACGTCCGCCGCCGCCTCCTTGACCTCTACTCACGCCGGCCGCCGCCTCCTTGACCTCTGCTCACGCCGGCCGTCCCTCTGCAGCCTGCTGCCTTTGCCAATCGCCCTTCGGCTCCTCTCCTTTGCTTTGCTTTGTGCCTTTGTAAGTTTATTGAATAGGCGATTAATTTCATGTTTCTTATAGAAATTAGGTGATGAAATTTGATGTTTTTGAAATTAATTAGGCGATAATTTGATGTTTCAGTTGTAATGTACCATGACTTTAGGAACAAACTATGAGAAATTAAGGTTCAGTTGTAATGTGAGAAATTAGCAAAATTGTGAGAAATTAAGGTTCAGTTGTAATGTTCCATGACTTTAGGAACAAACTGTAGAACTTCCTAATTTTAAATAAGTAAAAAATACAAAAAATTATCAAATACTTCAATACATCAAGTTCATGATTTAACTTGTACCAATTCTGGTGGAGCATCCTAGAAGTGCAATGATTCTTTGGATTTAATAATCATTATGTAATAAAAAGGCCACTTTGCTTCATATATTTCCAAATTGTTGATACAGACCATTACCAAGTGGTATACCTTGACCCCACTTAAATATTGTATGATTTACACTTGCTAATGTTAAAAATTTCCCTGCTCTTATCCTAGACCTGATAGAAAAAGAATGGTGCATCTTTTGGAAGCAAACCATTGAACCACAACACATCATTACTGCATTATATCCTTGAGTCATGTGAAGAATGAATTGCGTAATAAGATGGGTGATGGATACTTGAACGACACTTGCATTTGTTACATTGAAAGGGAGTTACTACAATAAGTTACGATCAAGAATGTAATGCAACGCTTTCAAAAGATGAAAACTCGTAGGGAACAATTATAGGTATGTTTTTTATCCTTAAAGACAATCGTATTTATATTATGTGCTTTAAATTTCTAATGCCAATGTTTTTTTCATTATTACATCGTATTTTTTTATGTGATGAACCTTATCCGACCCGAATCGGAAAACCGACCCGAACCCTTGAACTGAGCCGAAATTTTTATGTTTAGTCATATGAAATTGAAACACCTAAAAAAAAGGAACCCAATGAAAAAAAATTCCTGGTTCCGCCACTGATCGTGATCACCAATCGGTAGTGACTCGGTAATTCCGGGTCGTTACAGTTTTGTTTTCTTTTGATGAAAGCTCTCAGTCTATAATCAGCGATGAACAGGGATCAAACACAAACCTTAGTCAATAAATTGCAACACAACAACAATAACAAAGAAGAAGTAAAGAAAATCAATGAAAAATCGAATATCCCCAAACCTGGGAAAAAAGACTCCTTGGCAAAGCCGGCAATAGTTGTCAGTTTTGACTTCCGTTTAATCAGCAAAACAACACGTGTCTAATTTTTTTATTTTCATAATATAACTTATCAAGCCACTTATTCCAGTAGCGTACAAATTTTGGAATCAAAACCTTACATATATCATGAAGAACATGATCGAGAAAAGAAAGAAGAGAAACTTTTGATGTACATGCAATCGTCGACAAGACCCACCACTGACGATCGGACAATCGATCACTGTCATAGGATTCGCTATACTCTAAGCCTTCGATTGGTTCCACTCACGCACCGATGTATACACCGGAGCCTCCTCGGTTACCCCCGTTTTCGTCATGTAGGTGTCTCTCTCAATCTGGCTCTCTATCTCTCGTATTGTACGAATGTCTGTGTGAGAGTTATAACGTGGCAAGAAGATAAGGAGGGTTTCAACAGCCACACACACGTGTCTTGGGAGGATGATGAATGCATCACCGCCCAAATGCCCCAACCAGAGCCAACCATCTATACCACACTACTATTCATCTAACTTAAAACTAATATATAGTATAATGAGACAAGAGTGACATTAAGCTGAATTCACCTTTTGATTACAAGCTATAAGAACATGTAATTGATATGGATAGGAACCTACATATAAATTATATTAGATGGGAGTAAAAACATACAAATTTCCTAAGCTCTCCCTATTCAGTATAATATCCTTCAACCTCTAGGATCTTATCATCATAAAACCATCCTCCACCAACAAGAGACTCTACACAATCATGAGCTTTTATCCGAGCAATGTCCATGTCTTTCACACAATTCAACCACCCTCCACTAGCAAGGCTTTCAACCCTCGGTTTCATACAACCAAAAAGACTACAACTTTGGCTAAGCACGCGAATTGCTAACTGCTTCTAGCCCGGACAGATCCTTCCTCCATGCATTGACCACCATTCAACTGTTATGTAAAAAATAGTTTAGTGAGCTAATTTACATATTAAAAACAAAATAATAATAACTCAAAACACAAAAATTATGCATACCCGGACTGATTTCCTTAGTGTCAATTTTTGTAAGTGCCAAAGCAGCTAGGGGTGTTAAAATAAAATCCGAATCCAATTTCGAATCCGAAAAATCCGATAATCCGAAATTTCGGATTTGGATCCTGATTTTGAAATTTTTTGGATAATTGGATTATCCGAATATTAAAAAACATATATATATATATAATACTATATACACTACATAACATAATACACAATCTTAAATCCCTAATCCTCCTAACCCTAAGTCCATACTCCTCTAATTCATAGCAGCTGCTCTCTCTTCTCTTTACTATAACAGCCCCCGTCCACCTTGTCTCCGCCCTCCACAGCCCCCGTCCACCAAACGGTAAAGTTTTTTTTTTACATTTTTTTGTTCCAATTTCGTTTATCAAACTTCGATTTCTGTTTTCTTAAACAGGTTCACGTTTTAGACATAAAGGAGAACATTTTTTTTCTTTATTTTTTTAAGTTTCGGATCATCCAACAGAATTTCGGATATCCAAAATTTCGGATTATCCGAAATTCGGATATCCAAAATTGAACACCCCTAAAAGCAACACCACCAGCCTCATGTTCATGATAAAGTCCTACCTCTGCAAAAATTTCAAGTTGCATTAATGGTTCGGGTTCCATTTTATTAATACAAGCATCTAGTGAAGATTTGATTCAAGGTTGAATGTGTTTTTTATTGTAGAAGAAATGTGCATTAAGATGAAAACCTATAGTGTGAAGAGGATTTTGGGTAGGCCTTCCCCATCCAAAATCTGCCAATACACTTTATAATCATCAACACACTTTTTCTTGATTTCTTGTTTAGCCCTGTATATGCTTGCATAAACTTGGCCCATTCTGGGTCTACTTTTTCCCAATTACAAGAATAAGCAGCCTCAATATAGGATCTAATAAAAGGGTAACTTTCTTGCATCCTACCCAAAATGACTCACTAGGAATTTCTTCCTTGGAATACGTATCCCAACCAACTGAAAGAATCGTTTCTTCTAGCGCTGTTTTGAAACTCAAAAACCTTTTTGTTATTTAAAAATCAGTTGAAGACGCAGCTAGACCAACTATAACAACATCAACTCCAGATGTTTTCCTTTTCACTAAAAAAGTAATGAACTTGTTGCCATAAATTGTTCTTTAAAGCACTTTAGCTTGTTGAAGAATTTGATCTACCCAATCAATCTTTTTAACTTCATCCAACATCATATCAACCAAATCACTACCACATGAATTCCAGACAATTTATAGGGTATTTGACAATAATCTTTTTCCCCAATTTAATGTAAGGTTCTTTATTCTTGGTTATAATCTGAACCACATTTTGCTGACCAACTTTTTCAACAACTTAACTAAACAGGTTAAGTAAACCTCCAACAGAACCAAGATCGACATGATGAGAACCAAGAAATACAGACCCAGTTCAACCACCTTCCACTAGCAAGGCTTTCAACCCTCGGTTTCATACAACCAAAAAGACTACAACTTTGGCTAAGCACGCGAATTGCTAACTGTTTCTAGCCCGGACAAATCCTTCCTCCATGCATTGACCACCATTCAAATGTTATGTAAAAAATAGTTTAGTGAGCTAATTTACATATTAAAAACAAAATTATAATAACTCAAAACACAAAAACAACACAAAAATTATGCATACCTGAACTGATTTCCTTAGTGTCAATTTTTGTAAGTGCCAAAGCAGCTAGGGGTGTTAAAATAAAATCCGATTTCGAATCCGAAAAATCCAATAATCCGAAATTTTGGATTTGGATCCTGATTTTGAAATTTTTTGGATAATTGGATTATCCGAATATTAAAAAAATATATATATAAATATATAATACTATATACACTACATAACATAATACACAATCTTAAATCCCTAATCCTCCTAACCCTAAGTCCATACTCCTCCAATTCATAGCAGCTGATCTCTCTTCTCTTTACTATAACAACCCCCGTCCACCTTGTCTTCGCCCTCCACATGCCCCGTCCACCAAATGGAAAGGTTTTTAATTTTACATTTTTTTGTTCCAATTTCGTTTATCAAACTTCGATTTCTGTTTTTTTTTAAACAGGTTCTCGTTTTAGACATAAAGGAGAACGTTTTTTTTTTCTTTATTTTTTTAAGTTTTGGATCATCCGTTGGATGATCCGAATCCGAATAATCCGAATTTCGGATATCCAAAATTTCGGATTCGGATCTGAATATTGACTATCCAAAATTCCGGATTATCCGAAATTCGGATATCCAAAATTGAACACCCCTAAAAGCAGCACCACCAGCCTCGTGTTCATGATAAGGTCCTGCCTCTGCAGAAATTTCAAGTTGCATTAATGGTTCGGGTTCCATTTTATTAATACAAGCATCTAGTGAAGATTTGAATCAAGGTTGAATGTGTTTTTTATTGTAGAAGAAATGTGCATTAAGATGAAAACCTATAGTGTGTAGAGGATTTTGGGTAGGCCTTCCCCATCCAAAATCTGCCAATACACTTTATAATCATCAACACACTTTTTCTTGATTTCTTGTTTAGCCCTGTATATGCTTGCATAAACTTGGCCCATTCTGGGTCTACTTTTTCCCAATTACAAGAATAAGCAGCCTCAATATAGGATCTAATAAAAGGGTAACTTTCTTGCATCCTACCCAAAATGACTCACTAGGAATTTCTTCCTTGGAATACGTATCCCAACCAACTGAAAGAATCGTTTCTTCTGGCGCTGTTTTGAAACTCAAAAACCTTTTTGTTATGTAAAAATCAGTTGAAGACGCAGCTAGACCAACTATAACAACATCAACTCCAGATGTTTTCCTTTTCACTAAAAAAGTAATGAACTTGTTGCCATAAATTGTGCTTTAAAGCACTTTAGCTTGTTGAAGAATTTGATCTACCCAATCAATCTTTTTAACTTCATCGAACATCATATCAACCAAATCACTACCACATGAATTCCAGACAATTTATAGGGTATTTGACAATAATCTTTTTCCCCAATTTAATGTAAGGTTCTTTATTCTTGGTTATAATCTGAACCACATTTTGCTGACTAACTTTTTCAACAACTTAACTAAACAGGTTAAGTAAACCTCCAACAGAACCAAGATCGACATGATGAGAACCAAGAAATACAGACCCAGTTCAACCACCTTCCACTAGCAAGGCTTTCAACCCTCGGTTTCATACAACCAAAAAGACTACAACTTTGGCTAAGCACGCGAATTGCTAACTGCTTCTAGCCCGGACAAATCCTTCCTCCATGCATTGACCACCATTCAACTGTTATGTAAAAAATAGTTTAGTGAGCTAATTTACATATTAAAAACAAAATTATAATAACTCAAAACACAAAAACAACACAAAAATTATGCATACCTGAACTGATTTCCTTAGTGTCAATTTTTGTAAGTGCCAAAGCAGCTAGGGGTGTTAAAATAAAATCCAAATCCGATTTCGAATCTGAAAAATCCGATATTCCGAAATTTTGGATTTGGATCCTGATTTTGAGATTTTTTGGATAATTGGATTATCCGAATATTAAAAAAAATATATAAATATATAATACTATATACACTACATAACATAATACACAATCTTAAATCTCTAATCCTCCTAACCCTAAGTCCATACTCCTCCAATTCATAGCAGCTGCTCTCTTTTCTCTTTACTATGACAACCCCCGTCCACCTTGTCTTCGCCCTCCACAGGCCCCGTCCACCAAATGGAAAGGTTTTTAATTTTACATTTTTTTGTTCCAATTTCGTTTATCAAACTTCGATTTCTTTTTTTTTAAACAGGTACACGTTTTAGACATAAAGGAGAACGTTTTTTTTTCTTTATTTTTTTAAGTTATGGATCATCCGTTGGATGATTCGAATTTCGGATATCCAAAATTTCGAATTCGGATCTGAATATTGACTATCCAAAATTCCGGATTATCCGAAATTCGGATATCCAAAATTGAACACCCCTAAAAGCAGCACCACCAGCCTCATGTTCATGACAAAGTCCTGCCTCTGCAGAAATTTCAAGTTGCATTAATGGTTCGGGTTCCATTTTAATAATACAAGAATCTAGTGAAGATTTGAACCAAGGTTGAATGTGTTTTTTATTGTAGAAGAAATGTGGATTAAGATGAAAACCTATAGTGTGAAGAGGATTTTGGGTAGGCCTTCACCATCCCAAATCTGCCAATACACCTTATAATCATCAACAAACTTTTTCTTGATTTCTTGCTTAGCCCTGTATATGCTTGCATAAACTTAGCCCATTCTAGGTCTACTTTTTCCCAATTACAAGAGTAAGCAGCCCCAATATAGGATCTAATAAAAAGGGTAACTTTCTTGCATCCTACCCAAAATGACTCACTAGGAATCTCTTCCTTGGAATACGTATCCCAACCAACTGAAAGAATCGTTTCTTCTAGCGCTGTTTTGAAACTCAAAAACCTTTTTGTTATGTAAAAATCAGTTGAAGACGCAGCTAGACCAACTATAACAACATCAACTCCAGATGTTTTCCTTTTCACTAAAAAAGTAATGAACTTGTTGCCATAAATTGTTCTTTAAAGCACTTTAGCTTGTTGAAGAATTTGATCTACCCAATCAATCTTTTTAACTTCATCCAACATCATATCAACCAAATCACTACCACATGAATTCCAGACAATTTTTAGGGTATTTGACAATAATCTTTTTCCCCAATTTAATGTAAGGTTCTTTATTCTTGGTTATAATCTGAACCACATTTTGCTGACCAACTTTTTCAACAACTTAACTAAACAGGTTAAGTAAACCTCCAACAGAACCAAGATCGACATGATGAGAACCAAGAAATACAGACCCAGTTCAACCACCTTCCACTAGCAAGGCTTTCAACCCTCGGTTTCATACAACCAAAAAGACTACAACTTTGGCTAAGCACGCGAATTGCTAACTGTTTCTAGCCCGGACAAATCCTTCCTCCATGCATTGACCACCATTCAACTGTTATGTAAAAAATAGTTTAGTGAGCTAATTTACATATTAAAAACAAAATTATAATAACTCAAAACACAAAAACAACATAAAAATTATGCACACCTGAACTGATTTCCTTAGTGTCAATTTTTGTAAGTGCCAAAGCAGCTAGGGGTGTTAAAATAAAATCCGAATCCGATTTCGAATCCGAAAAATCCGATAATCCGAAATTTTGGATTTGGATCCTGATGTTGAAATTTTTTGGATAATTGGATTATCCGAATATTAAAAAAAATATATATAAATATATAATACTATATACACTACATAACATAATACACAATCTTAAATCCCTAATCCTCCTAACCCTAAGTCCATACTCCTCCAATTTATAGCAGCTGCTCTCTCTTCTCTTTACTATAACAACCCCCGTCCACCTTGTCTTCGCCCTCCACAGGCCCCGTCCACCAAATGGAAAGGTTTTTAATTTTACATTTTTTTGTTCCAAATTCGTTTATCAAACTTTGATTTCTTTTTTTTTAAAACAGGTTCACGTTTTAGACATAAAGGAGAACGTTTTTTTTTTCTTTATTTTTTTAAGTTTTGGATCATCCGTTTGATGATCCGAATCCGAATAATCCGAATTTCGGATATCCAAAATTTCGAATTCGGGTCTGAATATTGACTATCCAAAATTCCGGATTATCCGAAATTCGGATATCCAAAATTGAACACCCCTAAAAGCAGCACCACCAGCCTCATGTTCATGACAAAGTCCTGCCTCTGCAGAAATTTCAAGTTGCATTAATGGTTCGGGTTCCATTTTAATAATACAAGAATCTAGTGAAGATTTGAACCAAGGTTGAATGTGTTTTTTATTGTAGAAGAAATGTGGATTAAGATGAAAACCTATAGTGTGAAGAGGATTTTGGGTAGGCCTTCACCATCCAAAATCTGCCAATACACCTTATAATCATCAACAAACTTTTTCTTGATTTCTTGCTTAGCCCTGTATATGCTTGCATAAACTTAGCCCATTCTAGGTCTACTTTTTCCCAATTACAAGAGTAAGCAGCCCCAATATAGGATCTAATAGAAGGGTAACTTTCTTGCATCCTACCCAAAATGACTCACTAGGAATCTCTTCCTTGGAATACGTATCCCAACCAACTGAAAGAATCGTTTCTTCTAGCGCTGTTTTGAAACTCAAAAACCTTTTTATTATGTAAAAATCAGTTGAAGAGGCAGTTAGATCAACTATAACAACATCAACTCCAGAAGTTTTCCTTTTCACTAAAAAAGTAATGAACTTGTTGAATGGTTCTTTAAAGCACTTTAGCAACAACTTAACTAAACAGGTCAAGTAAACCTCCAACAGAACCAAGATGGATATGATGAGAACCAAGAAATACAGACCCAATAGGACAATGGGCATTGAAAGTCAGAAAGATTTTACCAGATCAGATGTCCATTCGTTAGCAAGAATGGAGCAGCCTGTTTTAGACCAACTCTCCACCACATAATCTGTGTTTTTTTCAGTATCATCATGATGTTGTTCAGATTCAGAATTTGCATTAGCAACAGGTAAATTTGGGAATGAATTGGGAACATGGGAATTGGGGAAGATTGTATTTTTATCAGGAATCTCCTGATCCTCAAAGTCTAGAAGAGACGGTGTTGGTGTTAGAACTTGATCTTGGTCTGCTATGGAAGGAACGAGATGAGAAAAGGAAGGATATTCAGAACGTAGAGAATCAGGGTGGGGGTGAATGGGGTGTTTTGTACTTAAGAATCAAAGAAGAGGGTTTTGAAGGGGAGAACTGGAAAATGAGGGTTTTGAGGGAAAAATTCTAAAATACGTTGTGGACGCATACATATATTGGTTTTGAATTTCAAAGATCGGCCGTGGATGAATATTTTGGTTTTGAAATTTAAGATTCCGTTGTGCATATTTTGGTTTTGAGAAGAGGTTTCTCATGGTTTTTGTTGTTTGTAACGAGGATGAAAAAGGGAGAAACATGGGGTGTTTAGAAAAAGAGAAATGGGGATTTATGTTTATGTTTAAAAGAAACGTTGGAATGGGTGAGTATTTATATTGAATTTTATTGCATCGTTGATTGGTGTTTTATTATTTATTTTTATTTATTTATTTCCACCTATTGAAAGGAAAAATAATTCCAATTTTAACTATGACTAGAGGAAACGACCGAGGAGACAAACTTTGCATTCATAGCAGAGTATTTGAATTGTGGTACCCGAAACCCATATGTGTGGATC
Organism: Ambrosia artemisiifolia; assembly: GCA_032199755.1. Classification (NCBI taxonomy): domain Eukaryota; kingdom Viridiplantae; phylum Streptophyta; class Magnoliopsida; order Asterales; family Asteraceae; genus Ambrosia; species Ambrosia artemisiifolia. The sequence continues at coordinate 13,868,780 of CM063514.1, forward strand.
AAGCTGTTGAATCCAGGTGCTTCAACGGAGATCTTTGTAGGTGTTCTAAAATATGCTAAACGACACATTAGTTGGTCCTAGAGTTTTGCAGACTCTTGTTCTAAATAATAGCAAATTCGGGGAGTATCATCATTTTTAATGTTTGAATAAGACGGTGATTAGTTGGTCCTAGAGTTATGCGAACTCTTGTTCTAAATAAAAGCAAATTCTGGGATTATCATCATTGTAATGTTTGAATAAGATACCATATGGAAGGAACGTTTTTCCAAGCGTAAAGCCGAGCGAGGTCCAAGTTCAAATAAGGTTCTAGTTCAAGTCGTTCAATTTGAAGTTCAGTCTCAGCTCATTTCCAGCCTTGTTTTAAAAGTTCAAGCTCGTTTTTTATAAAGAAATTAGCTTAACTTAGTTTGACTCGGTATTGTTTACATGACCCCAAAAACACTATGAAATGGCTATAAAATTACGTATGTTTGGCTCACTGTTTTAATGACAACAAGTGTTTGAATTTACATTTGTAAGTGTTCATAATTGGTTTTATTCGCCTTTTACTAAAGCTAAAGATGACCACTCGTTAACCCGTTTAAACCAAGTCTATAAAATACTTAAAGAAACCTAATATATAAACTCAAAGATTTGCAATCCATTCATAACTTGATTATAATACATTTACAACTTGTGAACCTGTTTTGATCTACAAACTGTGATTTTTTTTTGTTTTGTTTGTGTGTGTGTTTTTAAGTGTTATATTACTCTATAATTTATCAAAGACCGTTTATAAATTGAGAGATTATAAGTAGAATCAGTTGTTCTTGAATGAATCATGGTTAGAATGTTATATAATTATGGAAAATGCTACCTTTGTGTCACGGAGAAACTCTTTTTGTCTCACGTGCGGCCTTAGATCACTGTCTAAGTAAGCCTTGTCGACTTGAAGTCGTTGGTTCTTAGTAACGAAAGTGGGTAATGAGATTGTTGGTTCACAAGTAAAGAAGCTTGTAAATACTTGATCACAAGTTTTACAAGTAAAGGGCTTTATATTGCATTAGTAAAGTTTACAAGTGTTGATAGTTTACATGTTTCCATGGATGTCTCAAATGAGACCCCTAATGTCCTATTTATACTAGTACATTGATTATCTAGATGGTTCTAAGTCTAGATCAATCCATACAAATTGAGTTTAATCTTGAGGGATCTAGAGACTTCCATGGCTGCACTTTAGGGTTGTTTTGTGCAACCCTTTCCAGCATTTTCTAGACCTTTCTTGGCTGGTATTTGATGCTTATAGATGCCCCATGGTTGCTGGAATTTCATAGGTTGTTCTGGAGACTTCTGGACGACTCTAGAGGTGTCTAGATGGTCCCAGAAAGGCGTAAATGCTAAAAATTTAGTGTTGAATTTTGGCGGGTCATGACATTTTGTTGTTACTTGAACTTGAGTCATTTACTTTTTTTTTTTTGAACGGAAAATTTTATTACACCTTAAGTCCACCTCATCTTGCACTTGCAAGGATTTGAACCAATAACCTCACATTTATAAGGGGGAACACCATACCACTAGACTAAGAGGTCATGGGTTGCGTTATTTACTTATTTGTAACAATGGACCTAGGCCCTAGCTTGTGCAACAATAGGAAACCGAAGTGTGCCATATCTCATACTGATTTACAATTTGAGAAATACGTATCACATATCTTTTCGCATAATACTATTTCGATATTAGTACGGTATCAATTTCAACTTATTAAGTCTAAAACTACACAGTCGTATTCAAACATGTCTTAGTGATCTTTGCCTAGTTTTATTTTTATTTATATATTTTTTAGTTTAAAATAAAAACTGGGATTGACTAGTATATATATAAACATAAAAGCATGGTCGACGGATCATGCTTTTATAGATAAACTTAAAAAGCAATGTCGATGGACCACGCTTTTTAAGTTCCCACCCTTCATCTTTCGTAAAATGACAAAATTCACAACTTGTGTTTTCAACTTTACAATAACTAACTTTCTAGCTTGACAGAAATGATCTCTCACATTTTAACTTGACAAAGATATCTTTTTTTTTCCTTTCTAATTTCTTTTTAACCCTCAAACTTTTGATATATAACTCATTCTATCCCCAACCTTCACTTTAATTACTAACCCTTCAACTTTTTCAAATCGACAAAATGCACCCCTCAAGTTTATGATTTGACAAATACCAACTTTCTAGGTTGACAGAATTGATCACTTTACTTAATAACTTGACAAAAAAAAATGACACATTTACTTTCTAATTTCTTTGTTACCCTCAAACTTTTGACATGTAACTCATTATACCTCCAAACTTCTCTATAAACGATATAAATTCATGTTTTAACATATGATTTTTTTTCTAAAACTAGCCTGGTGAAATATAAAATGTTTTCATTTTTATTTTTACATATGATATCGGTTGGTCTACGTTTCTGACATAAATTTTGTTTGGAAACGAGTAGGATCAAATATAAAACGTTTTAATTCGACAGTAAAACTTTGAGCTATCTACGTTTATGACGTAAACTATGTTCGAAAACAAACGAGTCGGGTCAAACATAAAATGTTTTCATTTGATGGTATAAAATCGAGTTATTGCGCATTTTTATACGATTTACGCATCATATGACGTGTCGTCACCTTTAAACAACATAGGCATCGCCGCCGCAATGTCCAACCCTATGCCAACCATCTAGTTAGAATTTATAGATTACAGATATAGATTGTCAAAATTCAGTCAAACAATTACTAAGAAAATCGAATTTTTAAGTTTGTCAAGATTAAAACAAAATCATATAATGATCAAAATAACAAATATTGTTTTCTTGGGTTTGTGGCCTAATGAGTTTCTAAGAACACCTAAATTTAGAAGATGATTAAATCAAGTCTTTGAAGAAGTAAAAATATAAATTTGCAGTTAAAAAAATGTTTTCGTTTAACATAAAACTCAAAATTCATATTTGCAACAGGGTAGGAATTGTATTTTGTAACTCGATGCATAACTTTTGGGTGATTGTCTGTTTTCATATTCAACTGGTACAATTTTATTCAATTGTGTTTAAGTGTTTAAAGAGGTTATGAATAGTTATATTTTATGTCTCGAGTTTTTTCTTTTCCTACTTTTTTTTACCATAATCAGTATCATAATTTTTCTTATATATTATCTAATTTAATTATTTTAAGATTTATCCAATTTCAAAGGTCATAGCTTTCCCATGTCATTCCTTTTTGGATAAGGTATTTGAAAAACCTACATTAAAGGGTCAACTTTTTTTTTTTTTAAACTTGTTAAAGGGTCAACTTAAAATGCTTTTGTTTGCCCCTGAAAGTCTACCCCTACCTTTTGCACCTTTAGTTGGATAACACCCTTAGCATTATGTGGTTTATTTACTTTATTATTTTCATAGCTATTTATTGAAAATTACATAAATAATATTTAATAATAGCTTTCACAAATTGTTTCATCATTAGTACACGTGAAGGAGAGAAGGTGATCTTTGATTCTTCCATAAAAAACACCAAAGAGGGGACGGGGCTTCACTAGCCATGGGGCTACATTGCCCTTAGTTTTTTGGCTTCAATTTGGGGCTTATCTTGGAACACTTGGCTAGAGAAACAAGCCGAATAAAGAAGAGGTAAAAGTGGGTTTTTTGGGTAGGGATCATCTCATGAGGTGTGTGTGATTGGTGGGTTTGGTAAAATGATGGGATCCTTGATTTCAGGTTATTTTGGGCTTGGTGTTTCCAGTGTTTAAGCTACTTTGGACTAGTTTTGTGTTAAAATGACGTTGCACTGTATGATTGGTGGGCATGAGACTACGCAAGGCTTGTGCCCCTTCCCCCCTAAAAATACATATGTGAGAGTGACTAGAAAAGATTAGTTATATTTTTAAGGGGTTGTGAGTAGGGCAAGTCAGAGAAAAAATATGATTGGTGTGCACTTGCCATTTGACAATATAAAAACACACCAAAAAACACAGGTGGATGTTCTAAAAGTGAAACCATTTGTAAAATTAATTACAGTGTTAGTACCTGTGGTGAAATAATTTGTAAAATCTAGTAAAAATGATGTAATTTCTAATAAATAAGCATAAAAATAAAAAAACACATAAGCCACATGTATTACACGTTTAATTAGTTATAACGTTTAATAATTTAGTTAGGGGGAACGGGGCGCTACCAGAATTGGTCACGGGTACCTCATTATCAGCACGGTAACACCGTCGCCACCCATGCTGGTAGAGTGGTAGTGGTCCCGTGAACCAAAATCTGGTTGTAGTTAACGGGCTGGTATCTGTGAGTTTCTCTCTCCTTCTTTTGTCTTTTTCTCTATTTTATTTCCAGTGGAGTACTGCATTTAAAAAAATGTTTCAGTGAAGTGATGTGGCAGTGTAAGATTGGTTGAAATCAATGATGGTAAAAAAACTCACGGGTAGTGCCCCGTCCCCCCTTAATTATACACGGTATTTGAAGAACATACTTTTTTTTGAACGGCCAACAAATTGGAATCACTCACGGGACACTGGAGTATCATCGTGCCACCAGTGTTGCCACACGATCATATTCCACCACCAAGTCACCAATTCAGGAGGAAACTCATAATTATGAGAAAACCCCCTTTGTGAGATTCGAACCCAGGACCATATGGCCCTTAAGTCTTATCTCACCACCAAAATACCATTAGGCTATAATGCCTTGGGTATTTGAAGAACATACTAACCATGTCATTTCATTTGGAAAGGTATTTAATTGAAGAACATAAGTTAAAGGGTCAACTTACAATGCTTTTGTTTGCCCTTAAAAGCGCAACCCAACCTTCTGCAGCTTTTATTTATGTATAGAAACTCAGTTTGTTAATAACAATTATAGAAATTTTGTTAAAAAAAACACGAAAATTATATCAAATATGGCGTTTATGCTAAGGCCAGATATGCCATTAACCGATATTATTATCATTTTAGCATATTTTTGAATGAAGGCCTTTTATATTTAAGGGATTTTATTAGAATTGTGTTAAGTTATAATTTTAAAATAAGGAAAAATGGATTTTAATAATCTCACCTATTTGTTGTTGGCCAATAATGATCTCACTTTTTAATGATCTCACTGTATGAACAAAAACCGACAAAAAAATTAATGTACTATAATATGAAAAAACAACAATTTTAATCATGTGAATAAGAATGAAAATGTATATAAAAAAGAAATGTATGTTTGGATAAGGAGTAGAGCTAGAAATAACAATTACAGGGCGTGATTGAGGCGATAGTCTTGAAGGTGTGACTTTTTTTTTCTTTTTTTTTTTTGTAAATGAGCGGTTTTAACCTATTATACTTTTGATGAAAATAGAATCCATAGTTTGAATATGATTAGTGACTTGCCTAGACATGATTAATGAATTACATGAACACATTGTGTTTTTCCTGTATGAACAAAAACTGACAAAAAAATCGTTTTGTTTTTGTATAACACTATTGTACTCGTTGGGAAGATAATAAAACGTTCGTTAATTTGGTGTAATTTTTTTAAATCTTAATATATAAAAGTTATAACGTTTTAAAATTGTGGGGAAACATGAGAGAAAAAGAGAATTTTGGATGGAAATAAAGAGATGCTACAGCGCACACTCAATGGGGGGAGGATTGCATCTTTGAATGTCATGTAAGATTTCATGCTTTGGATATATTAATATATAGATATAGATATAGATATAGATATATAGATATGTATATAATCTTTATCTTAAAAAAGTTAAAACATTTGTTGAATTGAGTGTTTTCACCTCTTCTAATTGTATTTGCTAGTTGTATTTTTAGTTGCATGACATTGTTATCGTAGTTGTATCCCTTATAATATTACTTGTATTGCATTGGCATCACATATTACATTGTATTTTTGTTTTGTAGTCGTGTTGTATTGCATTGCATTATATTGCATTGCATTGTGTATTATTGCGTTGTGTTATATCGTATTTCATCGTATCATGTTGTATTTATCATATTGTATCATATTATACTTTAACACACGCTATAAATTGTCTCATAAAACATGCATACAAAGTTATCTACACATTTACAAACACCATTTGCTTATTGATCTCTAGTTATTGAATTACAGTCTCATAAAAAATGGCACAAACTTCGTTGAAGATGGTTTTGATAGTTGCTTTATTTCTTTCGGTGTATGGTATAATCTTTACCTATTAACCCCTCTTATATATTTAAAAGTTCACTACTTTATTTCTAACGGTATATGTATTTTCAGACTTGCAGATATCATTTGTTTTTGGTGTGGAAGGATCGCTAGTAAGTGATCAAAATGAACTTAAGAACATAGATGTTTTAAAGAAATGTAAATGTAACACAAACACCGAGTGTTATCGTTGTTGTGACGATGGGGTGTGTTTTTTCGGTTTTTGTCGTTGTGTTGATAAATTACTTTGAATAAAAAGAAAGTTTGAACAACTATGACTTAATGGTATGCGAGTTAAGCATTTCAATAGTTGGAATCGCCTACTTAGAAATCAAAAGGGAAAATCATTTAAAACAACAATGCTAGAACTTACAATTGGAGTCACATATAACGTCTTGTAAGGAAAGGTAATGGCATCTAACCATTAAAGCGTAGATTTCGTCCATCATCAAAAACATGATGTTTGCAAATATAAATAGTTCGAGCCTCCTCATCCTTTCCAATAACAGGACTACATCTTCTAGATTTCATAATTCCTTCGATTATATATGTGTGTGTTTTGAGTAACTAAATGAAAAATAAATAATTATATTCACACTTAATATTTAATACACTAGTGTCTAAGGGCCTGTTTGGTAGCCTCATTATGAGGCTCTGAATGATTCAGCATTCAGACTGTTTGTTTCAACATAAAAAAAAAGCTCTGAATGGAATTGTTAAGAGCTGAATCATTCAGACTTAATGCATAGCTGAATCATTCAGCACTTAATCATTCAGAGCCTCTTAACTATTCAGACATCTTAATGATTCAGCACTTAATCAACCAAACTGCCCCTAACTAAAACAAAGTCATATCCCACCAAGGTGCTATCGAAAGTGTTGTCTTTGTATGGTTTGCTTGAATGTTAATTGAGTCACTCGCAGAGTCGACCCAAACATTTTGGGGCCCTAAGCGAATTAGAAATTCGAGGCCCATTTTAAATGGGGTTCTTAGTTTTAGATTTTGTATTTGACATGTAAATGATTAAGAAAAACCAGTGTAGCAATTATTAATAAGTTTATAACAAGATGGTTTTTTCTAAACAAATAAATATGCATATAGAAAAACACAAATCAAATCAAAATTGGTTGAAAGAGTTCCTATGTTTGTAACCAAGCAAACAAAATATTTGGTTATTGACTAAAATAAAATTAAACGTTTCTGCCTAGATTGAGGGAGAACCTAACAAAAAATTTGGAAAGAAGTTATCATATTTTATTGAAAAATAAAATTTACATATTATATGCTTCATAACCCAACAGTCACAAAACCTGTTTTAAAGTTTTTTTTTTAAAAAAAACAGATTACAAAATGGGATTCGAACACCACAACCAACTGAAACATAATGGCTTTCTTACCACTAAGCTACGGTAATGTTAAATTTTAAGCAGCTCTTAGGAAATATAATATCTATATTTTGTATATAGTTTTAGTAAATAGAAAATTGGAGGCCTTAATTTTTTGGGGGCCCTAGGCCCTAGCCTCACCCAAATACATTATTGGGTCGGCTCTGGTCACTCGTCTTTGTATGTCTTTGGAAAAATATATATATCATAAAAAGAATATAGTTTATTTTCAAAAACCCCACCGACAATCGTCGCTTCGACGCCTCCACCCAAATTGGCCCATGCGCCGCCTCCGCATCCCGTTTCGAGCTAGTTTCCAATAAAGGTAAACATTAAGATACACATTAGTATAGATGCTACATGGCACGAACTCACATAGATTAGACGTTTTGTAGACAATACTCGTATTTGGGACATTTATTCAGACTATATTTTTATGTATCGTTATCGAACTTAAAAAGATTTGGCACAAATACAAGTTGAAAAGCAACCATAGAGTGACATGTTTTTTTATATGAAATTATTCTAAATTAATCAGGTTTTTTTTTCTAACAATAACTTTCATCTAAACTAATTAGATGTGCATAGAATTTCTTCAAGAGAAAAAAATTGTTTCAAGTTCTTCTGTTGTTTTAAATCCCTGCTTAGTTACTGATTTGACAATACCGCTGTGTTCTTCACCTTTGAATTTTGTCCTAAAATTTTATGTTTGTATACTTCTATCCATAGCACTTGACAACACTCAACTAAAAGTTTATATAATTTTTTTTTTTTTTGCTTTGAAACATTTCATTTCATACCAAGACAAAACAAGTTACATTTAGATGGTGGGTAAGCGGGCAACAAGCTGCGCCGCTATCCCCTTTTGAATCGCAAAACCTATCCTACTAAATTCTTTACATAAACACAATTGTTTTCAAAAGTTCACACTTTATTTATTTTTATATTAAAAAATGAATTCAAGAATTAGGAAAGTTAAAATTTAATCATTTTCCATTTAATAACTCTCGAATTATAAATTTAAAATGAAACCAAATACATAACAAAAGAGATTGGGCGTCTTTTGTATTTTGTAATTAGAAGCCAATGAATATAAACAAGGGAACGTAGGCAATGCATCTGCCACACATCTAAGACCTCTTTTCACCCTATGAAAACAAATCCTTTTCTTGGGTCCTTCCACCAATAAACCATTATCCACGTCAGCATGGAAATCCAGATTATCCAATCTCAACCTGCCATGTCAGCAGATAAGAGTTATTTGTTTTTGCCAATTGTTGTACTACGGAGTACAATCCAATTCCAACAAATTTTCCTTTTTTAAGGAATCAATTCATCAATTTATATAAAAAAAGTAGGCTATTTATAAATATCTTAAAATTTACTAATATAACCTTAATAAAAAAAGTATTTTAGTCAAAATTATATCAAATATAAGTATTGAAGTTCTAATTAAAGTTTATACCAAGTAAATTTTCGTTGTGGATTGTACATATTTGTCGAAGGAGCTTTAAAGCAAATAATAAAAGATTTATGAAAATGTAAAATTCGCCTATTCTCATGAGACCCAAGAGACTAAATGTGATTATTATTCATATAAATATATATATATATATATATATATATATATTAATTTTATTTAATAAATATATAATCATAAATATTATATGTAATACTAAAATAAGCTAACTAGATAATATTTCATGTTGGGTAAGATTATAATTATACATGCATATGGATAAAATAACTAAATAACTAATAATAATTTTATGCTTAAAAACTTTCTTATTGGCCGAGCTCGATCTTGAGCTCAGCCTGCTGATACCCCTTCCTAACACGGTTGTAAATTTGGGTTCCAGTGCTCGCAATTTATGTTTTCATTACACTAACGAATGATAGAAGCTTTATTCATGCGTTTCATGATGGAACATCGAAACCATAACTACTAAATAATTCTTTTATCATTTATCTTCATTAATAATTTTAGTTTTATATGAAACAAATACATCACTTAAAAAGTCGTATTATTAAATATGAAAGCTAATTTATACCCTATTTAAATTATTTTACACATAATAAATATATAAAAAACACACATAGAATATATATATATATATATATATATATATATATATATATATATATATATATATATTAAGGGATACATTATTTTTAGTGATTTTTTAAAAATATCTTTACATAAATATACATATTACATATTTATATTTATAATATTTATAAAATGACACTTTATCATCTTCCTATGTGTTAAAATGATTAATTATTGGGCTATAAAGTGTTGTTGGTTGGTATGGGTGACATACTTAGAAATCTATCCAAAAGGGATATATTTTTCTTTATCATCTTTGCATATGCCCATGATTGGGATTAGATACCACACTTTCTTCCAATAATAATACCCTTGGATTTTCCTTGATTTTTATGGAAAGTAATGAAAGAACAATTTCACTATGATTTTACTTTCCGGTCTTTCCCAACAAAGTGACACAAAATTTCAAGGGGCAAATCTCATATTACCTACCAAGTGTCATTTGGTGTTTTATTGGGTAAAAAATATCTAAATAGCTTTGATGTTTTAGTTTATTTAGAGTGTAAAAATATTATTTTAATCCATTTTAAATATTAATAATAATAATTATACATGAGCATTAGCAATCTCTAAATCAAATGGTGATCACCAAGTGTGAAATTAGGGTCTGTTTGGTATGGCGTAATGGAATGGATGAGGGAATGGAATGGACGAGGGAATGGAATGGGCAAGGTAATGGAATGGATCATTACATTCCATGTCTTGTTTGGTTGCCATGTGGGAATGAAACGAAACATTACTTTATGTTGCTGGATAAGCAGGAAAAGATGAAAGAATAAAATCGGTGGTGAGTGGTGGTCAGTGGCGGTAATGATGGGTGGTGATATGTGGCGGTAGCGGTGGTGGTGGGTGGCGGCGGCAGTGGTGGTGACAGTGGAAGGTGGAGGTGGATGGCCGTGATGGTGGGTGGGCGACGATGGTGAGTAGTGGTGGATGGTGGTTGGTGGCAGTGATGGTATGTGGTGGTGTGTGGCGGTAGCATGGTGGTGGGTGGCGACGACGTTGGTGGGTGGTGGCGAAGATGACGATGGGTGGTGGCGAAGATGACGATGGGTGGAGGCGACGACGGTGGTGGTGGGTGGTGGCGAAGATGGCGATGGGTGGAGGTGGATGGCGGTGATGGTGGGTGGCGGCGGTGGTGGGTGGGTGGGTGGTGGTGGTTGGTGGTGGTGGCGACGACAGTGATGGGTGGTGACGGCGAGGGTGGGCGACGATGGTGGTTGGTGGGCGACGGTGGTAGGTGGTGACGGTGGTGGTCGACGTTGGGTGGTGTTAGATGGCGGCGGTGGGTGGGCGACGGTGGTGGGTGGGTGAAGGTAGTGGGCGACGACAATGGCGGTGGTGGGTGGTGGCAGCAGCGGTGACGGGCGATGGTGGTGGGTGGTGACGGCGGTGGTGGGTGGTGACGATGGTGGTGGGTGGTGACGGTGGTGGGTGGTGGTGATGGTTGGTGGGTTATGGTGTTGTTGGTAAAGGGTGAATGAGGGATGGAATGAAAAAAAAATGGGGGGTGGATGGAATGATTTTGAGGGAATGGAATGCCTTGTGGAATGGGTGATTCCATTCCTTTAACCAACCAAACACACTATTTTTCATTACCTCATAATGGTCCATTCCATTCCCCTTCCATTCCATCATACCAAACGCTACCTTAGTGCTCGTCAAAAGTACCCTAACCACCGTGAAACACCATATTTAAGGAGTAGAGAAGAGACACTATCCTAAGGTACCCCTAGTCTTGCCTACAGTTGTCGGCCGCATGGGCCGCCTAAGTATACCCTATTTTGCCTTTAGAACATCGAAAGACCGCTGTACATCCTTTCTTGCCGACTCTTGCGCCTTCGTTAAACTCTTTTCTTTTGGATCGGTCGGACAACAAAACGCTTTCAGAAACATTGACCAAGCAGGGTAGATCCCATCGGTAGATAGTACCCACGTTTGTAAAATCGACCATTTATGTAAAATGAACTATTCTGCACAATTTTATTCCATACAATGTGAAATATTGGAGATTGTAGGATAACATTAATGTTGTGGTTCGATCCGGGTGGACCACAAAATGCATGCCAATTCCACAAATCATGTGAGGCAACCGCCTCAAGCATCACTGTCGGCTATTGGTGATCACCTTTCATATATTGGTCTCGTAACTCCGTAGGACACGCTCTCCAAACGAAATGTGGACAATCAATGTTACCAAGCATACCTAGAAAATGATGTTTTTCATCGTGTACCTCGTACAAACGCGCAATTTCATGGTTGTCGGTCTACGTAAGAGCTCTTCGCCGTATTAATTAATTATTGCGTTACAAAAATATTGCAGAGATTCACGCAAAATCCATTCTGACATACATAAACACTCACCGTACTCGTCAGGAGGTTGCCTGTTGCAATTTTTATAATAGCATATGTGCACTTTTGTAACACCGAAAAAAAAATTATACCTCGCGCCAAGTCCCTCTTGAAACCATACGTATTTTGCTTCAATATCACCTACTCGTTTTAAAAATAAACGTTTCAACATACGATACCTTTATTTAATCGTTTTTTCGTTGTACTTGGGGTTATCGACGAAATTATCTTGCATTAAAACTTTGTGAACATTTTCACCATCATGTTCTACATATCTTCTAATAGATGTTGTAGTGTCTCGCTCTACGGTATCCATCATAAATTCTAAGCCACTATCCATTGACATCGAGCTGTTGAATGATTACTCCAATAGAGTCTGCATCGTCATCCATCGTTTTTTTTTATGATGGCTCACACAATATATTAAATTTTAGCGAGGGCTCACACATGATGAGCGTTACATGTTTGTCCACCTAAACAACGACGTCTGATCTATCCATGAACATGGAAGCTTAATACAATGTTCGTAGGCTTCTTGTCTGTTGGTAGCTTGCGTAGCGTTTTTAGTCGTTCGTAATAGCACCATTACAAATGCTCTACCAACTTGAAAGATATAATTTGGTTTTGAAGCTATACCAATCCTAGTTATACTAGTTTTGAGGTAAAATTATTTTACTTCACTTAATTGCAAACAAATAATTAGAGAGAAATTGATGTAAAAGAAAGAGTCAGTCACATAAGAGTGGTCCCCTTTACAGAGATGTGCTTTTAGCTCCCACCTTAAATGTATAACACAATAACCTATTAAAAACTTAAATCACATTCAGATTTAAATGAGCTCAAACAAGATTCACATATTTCACTTGACTAAACTCGCATGTTAAAAATAAAATATAACTTATATCAAAAGAAGTAATTTTTGATATAATAAATGCTGTTATGTATAAAAATATAGAAATAACATATATAATCAATCATCATTATAAGAAATAATTAGCATTTGCCCAACTCAAGGTTGAAAAATTAATAATAAGCCAGTATTATGCTTTAGGTATAATACTTTAGATAAGCTTGAACTATATAAATAGAACTCGAAATGAGCCGAAAATAGAACATGAAATGAGCCGAACATAAGTTTAATAAATAGATCAAGTTCAAGCTTGTTCTCTCTTAAAATAAAAGAGTCCAACCTCGGCTCCACTTGTTTTTTTTTTTTTTAAAGTTAAATTTCATTCAACCAAAAACGCACCAAGTAGTCCACAAAGCGAGGACCACTGGACAAAAAACGAATTACAAAACGACTAACGGATATTTACACCATGAGTTCCAATCTAAGCCTTTCAGTCTAGATCTATTTTGGATCCAAAAAAACATCAACCTTTTTATATTTTCCATCAGCTCCACCGCTCTCCGGGTCTTGTTGTTGAAGATTCGGTCGTTTCTTTCACTCCATATCAACCACATTGTAGTATACACTATGCCTTCAATGATTCGAACCTCTTTTTTATTCTTTGATTTACGAGCTTCCATCGTAATAACATCCTCCACATCGAACAGCAGAGACGGACAAAACCTGCACCACGACTCCACTCTAGCCCAGATTTCTGTAGAATAAATGCAGCCCGTGAAAAGGTGCATCGCCGATTCTTGGGTCTGCTCACACAGCGGACACAGCAAGTTGTCTAATGTTTTACAAAGGTGCATCGCCGATTCTTGGCTCGGCTCCACTTGTTTACTAATAAAAGTTGCTTAATTCCAATAATTAATAATTTATCATCTTATAATTACAACTTCAAACATAGACCACATAAACATAGATGAAATGTTATAATCGATTAACCATTGACTGACCGTCTATGATAGTTTTGTTTTACATAAATTTTCATTTGTGGTTGGTTTAACAACAGCTCACTCATTCTAGACACTCAAACCTTGATTTCTACTAGATGTAATCAATATCTCACGTCCATAGTCCATATGTCAAACACACAAAATAATAATAATAATAATAATAATAATAATAATAATAATAATAATAATAATAATAATAATAATAATAATAATAATTTACTCTTAAGAGGCATAAATAAAACATTTTATATAATTTGTACATGATTAAAAAGTAGTGTGCAAATATCAATATTAATTTTGCACAACATAAGTATAGGAGTATATATTTTCTAACATGTGATGCAAATCTAAACACATGGAATTTTGATAGTAACATAATTTTTTATGGTGTATACATCATTTTACTACATAAACATACATATGAAAGGCTTTATTAAGGTCTTTATTACATTTCTAGATGTAACACAAACCTAATAAAGTATCAAATAACATATACCCGTCACACCATGAACTTAAATCGAATCGAAACAAAATTCTAACACCTAAGTGAAACCCGAATCCGAATCAAATTCAAAGTTAGTGAAACAAAAAACATTGTGTAACTATGAGGGAATGATTTAGAAGGAGATGAGAGAGAAGATGTTTGTTCAAGTTACAAAGAGGAAAAGAGAGGTGAGTATCCTGCCATTTGACAGAACTAAAAAACATATCTCTCTTCCCTTTTTTATCTCTTCTCCATCTCTCCCGTGACTCTATACTCTCTCTCTCTCTCTCTCTCTCTCTCTCTCTCTTTGTGTATGTATGTGCAAGTTTTGGCCTCTTTCTTAATTTGAATTGGATATTTTTTTTTTTGTAAAACAAACTCAAGATAAGTAGAAATCTTGGGATTTGAGCACTCAATCTTTTAAAAAACAAGTATACAACACATACTGACTTACTATATATAGACACCTCTATTAGTGTTCTACACTTCCACTTTCTCAATTAAGTAAGCAAACTCTCTAAATCTTTTTATAAAATAAAATTCTAGAAAACTGTTTCTGGGATTTGCTTTTCTTTTCTTTTCTTTCTTTTCTTATTCTATTCCATTTCTTATTTTTATAAAGAATCCAACTTTTGTTCATACAAAAGTACACACCTTTAGGGGTTTAAGGGTTTTTCTTTTTCCATCAAATTCAACTCATTTCCCACTCATTTCAACAATTTGTTTGATTTGTTGAGTTGGGTTTTCATAATTCTTTGAGATGATTTGAAAAAACTCAATCTTGAACCATAAAGTTCCAATCTTTTGGTCAAAATTTCATGAATTTGGTAGTGAATTAAGTCTCTTTTTCCATCCATTTCTATTCATTTCCTACTCATTTTCATCCATTTCTTTGAATTATGGAGTTGGGTATTCATAATTCTTTGAGATAATTGAAAAAAAGATAGTCTTGAACCATAAAGTTGCAACCTTTGTGGTCAAATTTCATGAACTTGTGAGTGAATTGAGTTTCTTGAAGTCTCAAAGATGTCATCATCAATTTTAACTGGTGGTACAGGGAGAGCTTATGGATTTGACATTGAAAATGTTGTGAAATCTCCATCAATGACTTCTAGTAGATACTCTCATTCATCTTCTCCATCTTCAACTCTCTCTGAATCAAGCAACTCCCCTAGAGCAATCTCTAATCGAAAACCGCGCACACCACGAAAAAGACCCAATCAAACTTATAATGAAGCGGCTGTTCTTCTTTCCATAGCTTGTCCCAAAGTGTTCTCAAGCAAAAACATTACAAACAAGACCAACAATCTTTCCAAATTCACCACACAAAATGGTAACTTGGTTTACGACCAACCGGAATTGCTTTTACCGTTTCCGGTGATCGAAAACCATGGGTTTCTTATCCGGAATCGGATTCCGGAGAAACCCAGTTCGGTTTTCGAGTCAAAAGTGGCGGGTTCTTGTGGAAGTCCGGAGGAATTCGAGTACCAGAATTGTAATTCTGGTTCGAATTCCATGGAAATATGTGACGGGTTTGAAGGAGCAAACCTTACAGCATCACCAGTAAGGTTGTTGCCATATGACCTGGAGGTCACAGGTTTTAGTCCTAAAAACAACTTGGTAAAAAGTACATCAGGCCCAAGTTGGCCCAACACTCTCTTAGACCCCACACATGCAGAAGCCTCGTGCACCGTGTTTGCCTCTCTAAACAATGAATTTGAAGACGATTTCGATACGGAATCAATGCTAGATGAGGAAATTGAAGAGGGGATTGATAGTATCATGGGGAGCCCGAATTCGACCTCCGAAACCCTTGAATCAAAAAATAATTTTTGTTTCAATTCCAATTCCAATTTCAACACCTGTTATGGTTATCCATTGGGATTGGGATTTGGCGGGAATTTGGAATTTAACTTTGGAATTGGAATGAGGAATGGAATAAGGGCATTGAAGAATGGTGATGATGGGAATTGGTGGAGTTTTCCGGCGGTGAACGTGGTGGATATTTCACCGCCGGTGGTGGCGCCAGTGAAGGTTAAAAAAAATCCGGTGGAAAAGAAGAAGAAGAGAGTAGAGGAATTATTGAAGAGGTCAGAATCGGAATTGGAATTGGAATTGGAAAAAGGGAATAGGAATCATGGAGAGGAAAATGGGTGCAAATTGTTATTGAAATTGAATTACGACGACGTTTTGAATGCTTGGTCGGATAAAGGGTCGCCGTTGCCGGAGGAATTTTCCGGGTCGGAGTCTACCGACGGTGATATCCATGTAAGTGGTTGATTCAAATTTCAAAATACTGTTAAATATATATCCATTGTTTTTTTTAACGGTCAACAAAATATATCCATTGGTTTTAATATTAAAATTTTGTTATACTAAATAATAAAAGTTATTATTTAGAATAATTACATTTCTAATTACAATCCGAACTTTTTTATTTTTTATTTTAAACAATAAACTCACTCGCGCATTGATTCATATCCAATACTTGACTAGGCAACACCTCACTACACACTTTGATAACTAGGCTACAAGCCGTTAAATTAAGTACATGATTTGAATATATATTTTGTTGACAATATTATGTTTTTCTTTGTCAGACAAGATTAGCTCAAATAGACTTATTCTCGGAAAGTGGTGGATTGAGAGAAGCTAGTGTAATGCGTTACAAGGAGAAAAAACGTACACGTTTATTCTCTAAAAAGATTAGATACCAAGTGAGAAAGGTTAATGCTGATAGACGGCCCAGATCTAAGGTATATATTATTTTACTTTTTAATTTATTGTTTTTTTTTAATATGCAGAAAACATATATATGTTACTAAAGTTTTTTTTTTTAAATATGATTACACAAACTACTAACATTAATTTTAGTACGTTTTGAGAGTTATTATATAATCAACTAATAAAGTACTGTCTTTAATTTCATTTATTGTAAATCATCGTTATCACTGGTCAAAAGCAAGATGAATTATATAAATCTCATTTAATACGTCTATTGACGATAATAAAGTGTTTAATAATACATCTATAATAAAATAAGGACAATATTATAAATAAATAAATAAAATAATAATAATATTTATATAAGCATTTACAGCCTTAAGAGATTATAGATTTATAGATTAATAAGCTACAAATACTATCAACACAAAATCCCAAGATGTTAATACTTAAATCTATTGTCAAAGGGTCCATTGTCAAATGCTTACTTGTGTTGGTTTTGTAAATTTTGCAGGGGCGATTTGTTAGAAGGTCAAACTCTGAGGATACATAAGTTAGTATCTTTTTTGCTCCCAGACCCCTCATTTTTTGAAGATAGCTTATTGTGTCCTTTATCTTTTTTATTTTTACATTTCTAGACTTATAGTTCTTTCTTTTTTGTACAACAATAATTGTGTAGTGTTGTTGAAAAGAGGTGAGGCTAGTTAAAGAAGAGAAATGGATAGGAAGGAGAGAGGAAATTCAATATTTTTTTTTGTTATTTATAATCATAACTTTTGTTCTTTTCACAATAAATTATATAGTTTACACCATTTAGTCATAAATTTGTATATTTTTTTTAACGGCCAATTGGAATCACTCACGAATTATTGGAGTATCATCGTGTCACCAGTGTTACCACGCGATCATATTTCACCACCAAGTCATCAATTCAAGAGAAACTCATAATTATAAAAAAAACTCCATGTAAGATTTGAACCCATGACGTTATAGTCTCTAAGTTTTATCCATATATTTTTTACTAAAATAAATATCCATGTATCTATAAAAAAAACTTGTAAATGATTAACCATTTATGCACTTACGTATAATACAAATTAAAAGGGATACAAGTTAAACCAACAAAAGGTAATCAAATCCTCATGTGGTTCTTTAAATAAAGTAAAACTTTTAAAAGGATTCTATTTGTTAGACTATAGGGAGTGGAGGGGCGGGAAAGAGGGGGGTGGAGCGCCATGTGGCACTTGTGGGACCCATGTGGGGGGGAAAAAAATTGTGGGGAGTGGAAGGGGGGGAAAGGGGGGTGAAAGGAATAATATTATATTGTTTTAAAATTAAATAAAAAAAAGAAAAAAAAAAATCACCCAATCACGAGCTGCCACGTCACCCACCCAAACCCCCCACCGCCCGGCTTTCCCCCACCGCCCCCCCCCTCCCCGCCCTCCTCTTCCCGCCCCTCGGGACGGTGTTCCCGCCCAGGAACCAAATACCGCCCCCCCTAAAGCCGCCCCACTCCCTGGAGTCTTAACTTTGTCTCACTTAATAGAACAAAATTCTACAGATTCTCTTTTATTCTAAAAGATGATGCATATTGACAAAATGATTGTAGTGTTCTAACATAGACGTATATAACTGTTAACGCAGACAATTTGATGCGGTTTTATTTATATCTAATTACAATCCAAAACCAACCCATCTACGTTACCAACTCTGATATAGCAATCTTTGTTTTAAAAAGCGAGATGCGTACAAAAGCGATGAGGTCTATAATAAAAGGTGTGAAAAAGTGGTGTGCGTTTCGTATTAGAGGTGCAAGATAATTATGTAATTTATTATTTTTTATCATATATATCCGGTAGGTGTTTAGCTTCCCCTACCCAAAATATAGCCAAAAATAAGGTTTTTATAAGATTTTACTAACATATACAAGCCAAAAAACCCAAGTATAACATTTTTCAGCATAAAAACTCTCAGAGTACAAGAGGCGTGTGCCTCAGGGCCAAAAAACCCAGAAAAAAATAAAAAAAAATGCGCCTTTTGTGCACTTCATGTAATTTGTCGAAGCGCCTTAGCGAAAGAGCGACAAGAGACTGAGCCATGTTGCGCCTCGCGCCTAGGCGCGCCTTTTAAAACCAAGATAGCAATATCTATGTTTGTGTGTTGCAATGTTATTTTGTTCGTGTCAGAACAAACCAAAGAGAGAAAGACCGCGGTTCTGGGTCAACTGGGTTTGATTGAAGTGGATTTCCACAAAAACCAATGACACCCTTAATCATCTTCTGATAAGAAAATACTTGTACAACAACTATATATATAATCCATCATCCTCCCACCCTAATGCCAAATAGTTTAACTGTTATAACAACCAAGGGTGGGGCGACGACAGCAACGATGGTGGTGTATGTGCAGAATTAGGGCTTCTCCTTGAGGTGTGCAATAGGAACAAAGATGGTGTTACTGTGATCAACAGATGGCACTGTCGTTTTAGCAGCTTTTCGGTTTGGTGTTCTTAAGAGTATTACCTGTTGTAGTTTTTCCAACTTTGTTTTCAAACGACAAAGTTTCTCCATTTGAGCTTCTGCTGCTGCTAGTCGATCATCACCTTCACTGGTGTTACAGACGACAACACCTACTTCTTTATCTTTATCCTTTTCCGTAGTTTCTTTCAACATTTTCAAGCTTGAGTTATTTTCTCCAATATCCACATCACCATCACCCTTAAAAAATGGAAAAATAAATGGTTCATTTTTGTTCTGCATGTTCTCATAATAAATAGAGTTTTGATTTTTGAATTGATCCCTCCCCTATGGTGTGTGTGTGTGTGTGTTAAGTTCAAATGATAACCATTCTTAGCCATCGGATCTGCCAGTGGGATCTTTGTAATTAACGCAAATACATGTATTCACTGGTGAATCACTCGCTGTATTCACAAATAAATACACTACATTAACGCAGTGGCATTTCGTAATTATTGCAGAGACATGTATTTAGCTGTGACATTCGAAAAAAACTGTATTCAAAATATGTAGTGAATCCCGCTGAATGCTATTAGAACTATAGTATATTCACCAGTGAAAACATATTAAATGTTGACCTCAAGTGTTTTCGCGTTAAGTATGAAAATGCCACCGCATAAAGGGAATCTTCAGCAAGCATATTCAACGGCTAAAATGTGGTTCTCATTTAAACCCAAACCTATTAAATAAGATTTTTAAATTGTTTTCTGTTGTTGAAAACAGGAAATTATCAGAGTCTAGATAAAAACTAGATATAGAAAAATAAAAGAGTAAAGTACCTTGTTAGTTGATGTCGAAAGATGCAACCCTCCATTGTTTTGTGGTTTTGCAGTATTGATTGGTGTCGTGACATTCTTTCTCCTACGAAACTTTTTTGTTCGTCTGTTCACTGGTGTTGCGATGACATTTACAGGCATATTTTGATTATTTTCTAATGGAAATTCATCAACAGCTTTGTTCTTGACGGGTGCTGATTCAGATTCTTTTGAAACAGAAGGATCATTTTGATTTGATGTATCCTCTCCTGCCTGCATATTTAGTTATTTACCACAAAATTTAAACATAAATTATAAAATTTTAAGATTCAGAATAGAGGTGGAAAAATAGCCACAGTTTAAAGGTCAAGAGGGTTGGTGTCAAATGCTTTGTCCGAAAATTACTAAGTGCCACAGATATGATTACAAAATTTATATTATTCTACTAATATAATCTAAAGTCTTGAGTCAAACAATTTAGGAGACTTTATGCATCAAACATACACTTTGGGCAGCCCTCGATCATAAACAAACCCTGAATCAACCAATTTATAAACGAATGGATTGACACCGCACCTATCTTATAAACAAAAAGAAAATGCTAAACAGATGTAAAGGATACAATTTAAGAACACTTGTGCTGTGAAATTCAATGGCACGCTTTCACAACCTATTATCAGAATTAACAAGCACAGAGAGCTACTCTCATTATGTCAAATTTCAAGTTACCTTTGATTTCAATCAAACATAAAAGATACTACGTGGAACAAAATGATGTTTCTACAAATCTATAGCCAAGAATAATAGAACGAACACAGATAATCATAAAAGTCTCAAAAGCATTAATATTTTCATAATAATTTGAATGCTGAAAATTAATGTGCGGATACTGAACTCGTGTGTAGGAACTGAGACAATAACGGGTTAAAACAGAAGGTGAAAAGAAAAAGGCAGAAAGTGGTGTATAAACAAAAATGTTTTTAAACAAAAATGTTTTTAAACAAAAGAATTCCATCAAATTCTATTTTGGAACAAAGTATAATATATGCAAGTATATAAATGTCAAAAGAAATATATGCAAGCATGCAAATAAAAATCTAGAACTATCAAACTATGGTTCTGAAAGACCATGCAAAGAACAAACTCACCTTCTTACTTTTACGAGATAGGTGACGTGCATTTCTGAACCACGTATGCACCTGAGAAATGTCACATAACAAATATTATACACCTAGATAAAACTGACCAGATGTTCAAATCGTTGTTCATAATTCATAATTAACCCAAACTCATGTTCATAATTCATAACAAATATCATAACCCAAATTCATAACAAATAACAGGTTGAATGCGCTTGGGGCTACTTTTTGTCCGAACTTTTAGAATTCCGTATTAATGAACTTTTGAATTTCCTATTAATGATCAGCATTAAATATAATAATAGAAAACTATGTTAATTGAATAGCAATCCAAACTTTTAAACAAATGATTCAAGAGGTTCAATGTATTAAGAAGTAAGAACACTTCGAGCTACTTTTGACCCGTTTGACATTTTGACCCATCTTTTAAGCTATTTATACGAACTTTCCCGTTTGACCACCTTAGACATAAAGCGTAGCCCGATTCCTGAATCAACCCAATTAAAAGTAAATGGGCAGAAACTGTCACCCCTAGTCATTGGTTCTAAATCTGAAATTACACTTTTGTATATATTCCAATTTGCCCTCAGAAAAGAATTACCTTCTCAGGGTCAAGACCTAACTGTTTGGAAATGTCTTCTTTAAAAGCTCGAGAGGGGAGTTCATTCTTTGCAAAAACAGCGCGAAGCTTCTAATATACAAAAAAGAAATGGCAATAATAAGAAGTAATAAATACCACTAGCACTGAAAGTAACAACTTCAGTAAAGAAATTGGAGGTGGGCTATGTTCCTTCTCTAACGGATCAAATTGGTAATTTTAAAATATTTAACTAAAAGGAAAACAGGTTAAAATTCGTCTGCATCGTAGTTAAATGCATAAAACCTCTCATAGTATAACATTGTTTTAGTAATCATATTTAACACATTAATTATTTATTAAGTTAAAAAATAAATAAAAAGGCGTTTGCAGGTTAGCCCAACCCAACATCCGCAACAAAATTACTCGTAAAACCTTTAACCCAATGCCGAACCTGCCCAACCCATTAATTTTGCCACCTCCAAAAGGACAAAAAAAAAGGTTGTACCTCAACAGCTTCGGCTGGAATCCTGACAACTGATCGTTTATTTTCATTGCACAATAAGTTTTTGTCGACCCTATCAGTTTCAGCAGTATCTTTTACAACTGCTTCCTCAGTTTCACAAAGAGTCATTAGGGTACTGGCTGCATCAGACTCTTTTTCTCTTCGTTTTCTGTTAGTTGGTCCCCAATCTTCATCTTCGCTTACTTGTTCATTTGCAAGAGCATCTTTCCCGAACATTTCCTGCATAATAAGGCATAACGAATACTATTTATATAATTTAACAGCATTCAAATGCATTTGCTATAGCCCAAAGAGCAAAGAGGATGGGTTTTGGGTTATAGTTATCTCTAATGGATCATATGGGTAAACGTAAACTTCAAAAACTTTGTGAAAAAATAGGTCAAATCAGTCTTAAGTGACCAAAGTATCCTGAAGTGCTTAAAACCACGTAAATTGTTATTAAGAAAGTTGGGTAATTATCTATATAATAAAGTTTCATAGCCGTATCTAGTTTATCTATAAATTAAAAAAAAACGATGCTAAATCAACCCAGTCCAATTTGATCTGTATAGAAAAATTCACCATTCTAACCCGCACCCATTTTCACCCTTACTGTGTTCACCCTTTTTTGCCACCTCTAGTAATCCCAAGCATAACTGCTGTCTGTCTATCACCATTTTAAGTTCCATAACTTTCCAACTTCAAGGAAAAGGATAGAAGAAATATCACACATATTTTGTACTCACATCATATAGCTTCCTATAATCAACCGACTGACGTTGTCTGCGACCACTCACGAATTCACAGTCAGAACCCGATCCAGAACCAGAACCCGGTCCGATAAAATCAGTGGAGGTGCTTTCGCGACCCGTATTTCTAATTATCTTGCAAGACTCGTCATCAAGAACTTCATCATCTAGTGACAGTGAACTGTAGCTACTGCTGACACCATTATCATCAGAAGATTCGCCTTCGGAGCAAACTCTGCTATTGCTGCAACTATTTTCATGTTTTTCAATTCTATCTGGATCATAATCATCATCACCAGAATCATCTGAAGGCCATTCTTCTTGATTGAGTATAGTATCCCCACCATCAGGAAATGTGGCTTCTACCTTAAATATATCCTGTTTCAAACATCATGAGATTTAAATTTATTTTTAATTGATGAGATTATGGTGCTTTCACCCAATATATTCAAAACAATTTAAAGTAAAGGTGGCCCTACTGATCCACTTCCTTTCCAACAGGTCGATTTGAGTGACAAATTATCTCAAATACTTGCAAATTAAAAAAAAATAAAATAACAACCACCACCACCACCATAGCCGGTAGATCCCACAAATGGCAAAGCTATTCGTAGGGTCTGGAGAGGGTGGGATGTAGGCAAACCTTACCTCTAACCGTATGGACAGAGATGCTACTTCCAGAGAGACCCTCGGCTCAAAACAAACAATAGGAAAACAAACTAGACTAGAAATGCAACCACGATGCAGTAACATAACAGGTGGTGACAGAATAATATAGTAAAATATAAATAAATATGCATCATCATGAAACATAGTAGAATATACACAAGTATACCATCATAAACATTTATCTAGTTGCTAAGGTTAGCATATGCAATGTCCACCTAGAGTGTAGTAAAAACTACCCCTCTACCACAAAGCAAAGACCCAACTATTTCCTCCTTAAAAGTCTTTAACCTTAATCCTACGTCTCCACGAACTCCTATTATGGACCATGTCCTCAGAAAGGTGCAACTCTAGCAAATCTTGCCTAATGCACTCATCCCAAGTCAAATTAGGCCTTCCCCTACTCCTACTCCTCTTACCCTCCACAATGAGGGTCTCCACTGCTCTAACTGGCGCCATCCTCAACCTCCTCTTCACATGTCCAAACCATCTCAATCTCCCCTCCTTCATTTTACCTGATATACTAGACCCGTAGTCTCTCCCTAAAAACCTCATCTCTTATCCGATCTAACCTTGTGTGCCCACACATCCACCTCAGCATCCTCATCTCTGCCACCTCCATCTTACGTGCTTGTGTCTTCTTGATAGCCCAGCAATCCGTACATATAACATCGCAGGTCTAACTACAACCCTATAGGGAATGTATCAAATGGAAAGAAAACTGAAGGGAATGTATCAAATGGAAAGAAAAATGAAGTCTACTTTTAATGCACACAACCACCTATATCATTTTATTTGAAGATTTAGACTATTATTTGTAAGAATACTATTTATGTAATCAAAACTATTAATTACCACATTCATTATTTAAGGGTTTTTTAGTGGACAAAAAAAGGGTTTTCAAGTCAACCCAACCGACCCAGCCTGTTTTGACCTGTAGTTAAAAGGGCACGTTGGCATTAAAAGGGACTTTTCAAAATACGGTATCTCCTTCACGAGGTAGAAAGACTACTCAGCATTGCATGTTTCTGATGTTATAAGGCGCATACCTCATAGCATCTATGTTCGGCACTTTGAATTTAAATATACGGAAATGAAGTTCAAAAAGGATTATAAATTATAGTCTATAATCATAGTCATGATAAACTTAAGGTGTGAAAGAGGAAACAACAACATTCCCTTAAAACTTCAAAGAGAACTCTGTCATAAACATCAGAAAACTCTAATAAAATGGACAAAATGTTAATGTTTGATGTCTATATTTAACTAATTTTTATAATACTATGATTTTCAATTATTATACGTGATTTTTTTTATTAATTGGTATGTTGATTAACTTAGCATGCTTTTTACTTTTAATGTTGCCATGTTATCATTTGTTTCTACTGAAACTTCAATTGCTCTTGCAAATTGTACCTCTGGACAAATGCATCATTAGTAAAGCAGTAGGCCAATGGATTTGAAAAGTTTTATAGAAAAAGGAATAATGGTCAACTATAAATTAGCAAAATAGAATCATATAAATAATCTGTGACAGTGTGACATCCTAAACAAAAAAACAACAAAGTGGAAAGGAACAACATGGTGAAATTTTAATACCACTAACCTGCCAATTGCTGTCATGAGGATAACTTGTCCCAAGGTGTGCATTCATCGAGTCTATGATGTCAGTCTTGCAAATGCAATATTTACAAAACCAGCCTTGGTCTCCTGGTGGAACTGATAAAGCATATAAAAAACACTTCAGTTAAGTTTCAGCAAAAGGAAGCAAATTTCCATTACTTGCATAGATGGGATATAAAGTAAGATTTGAAAAGAGCTTACTGTTTTCAGTTAAAAGGGGAGGGTCTATGCACATTTGATGAAACGCACAATTGCAAGTCCCATCACACAATATAATGTCATTATCAAGATATGCCTCCCTCAGTTTACACTTTGCGCAATGTATCTAAATAGAATTAACAAAAAACAAATCACTATTATTGTGATCACGAATTCATGATTAAAATGCCAATAAGCGTTTCCCAGAAGTGTCTAGACTAAATTATCTGCTAGTCCCTCAAGAAAACAGATTACAGACCTACTTATTCTAGTACAGAGTCCCACATTAAACAAAATTGTATCATTATTAATTATTAATGCTTTAACAGACAGATGATAAAATATGCTATATTATTATTCCTGATTCTGATGAGAACAAGAGATCCTTCCAAAAGAGCGATATGAATGCTATATAACTAAGTTGAACTGTAAGGCACATACAAAAATAGGAAAAGAAAAG
Source organism: Ambrosia artemisiifolia (assembly GCA_032199755.1). NCBI lineage: Eukaryota > Viridiplantae > Streptophyta > Magnoliopsida > Asterales > Asteraceae > Ambrosia > Ambrosia artemisiifolia. The sequence continues at coordinate 13,895,082 of CM063514.1, forward strand.
AGTTGCGAAATTTGTAACAAATGCAAATCATCTATAAGTATTAAATTGTATGAGTTTGACTTCATGAATCATGAAACAGAGTGTATCAATGGTTTGGAGCATATGGCTTAAGATTATGAATGATATTTTTTCTTACTATTTTATCTGCTTCAAATGTTTCCATGGTAATATATTTGTTTTACACAAATATAGAGACTTGTAATTAATTATAGTGGGCATTGGACACATACATTATCATGATGCACAGATCCATCTGGAGCTATTACAGATTCATCAATACATCCATCTGAGCTAAGTAAATCTAGTTGGCGTAAGGCATCACGGAGTCCAAGTTTACAGTTCAGTATCTGCTTCTTGGCCCTTTGAAGTTCTCTTTCTGGCTTAATTTTTTCCCGGCTGATAATAATAACAAGGTGATTCCAACATGTGAGAAAATAATCAACTTCCATGCTAATATATATTAACTACAAAGTTAAACTATCATTTCAACATTTCGTATATTTGCTGCCACTAAGAATTTGAGACATGTGGTTTTAAATGATTTAAGATTAAGAACTGCACTCAGGAATAGGTTATTCATGTATTTTAACCCTGATTACAAATTAAACATATAAAATAATTATACGGCCGCCTAAGTTGATAAGCAGCATAAGCTACATTTTTACCAAATGTGTGTATTGTACTTTGTCAACGCAAATACAGATAAGTGATACAGAAATCTATAACTCTTTCAACAAAGAATCACTTCTTATGCACTTAAATGGCAAGACACAAGTTTTACAAAATCTATTTGATCTCAATCCTTAAGAGCCAAGTTACGCTATGTGATTAAATTCTTTTAGAAGAATCATTATAATAGGTGATTTACATCTTACAGATGAATTAGCCTCGTATGGTCATGCTTTGTGCAAAATTTACTGAACATGGGACAAAGAAATAGAGTTGCCATCACTAATCTTCATAAGTTAATAAGTCTAATGTTACACTTTTCCTCTTATAAGCAAAAATTCTTCAAATTAGAACATGAGCATCAGATTGAGTGAAAGAAAGATTTAAAAATGGTAAATACCTTTGACCTTTCCAGCCTTCAGTTGAGTATGCATCGAGAAGGTTCTGTTCAACCTTCATTTTAATGAGAAGATACCTTGTTCGCCTTTGCAACTTGGAGACTTCATCAACCTCAACTTTTTCATTTGTCCTTTTTCTCTTTCGAACCCTCTTATGCTTCTCAGAAGAGAAATCCCCCTTTTGATTTTGACAGTTTATTAAAGACGGATTAGTCAAGGATTCGGCAACATTTGTATGTTCAAAGTCTTTGTTTTTGTTGTTGGTTAAAAAGTCAACAATCTTATTCTTAGACATTTGAGAACTCATGTTCCCATGAGATTTTAATTTTCTTGATCTCTTTGTACATGACTTCATTGTGATGCTTTTTGAATGTAGCAATTTTCCATTGTTATCCTGAGCCTCTTCCATCCCTGATCCAGTCATGTTGATTACCTATCTATCAAACTAAGAAACAAGACAAATAATAAGGTCAAATGAAAAGTAATAATTCTGAAAGAAATAGACAAACTCATCTCAACCAGCATTGCAGCATGATAATAATGTTTTACACTTATGACAACAAATATGATCCCAAAATTTTAGAAGGATATTGACTTTCAAGAAGCTTATTGAGACAAAAACATAAGGATATGCCATGAACATACAATTTGAATCACAAATCCACATGGTGTGTTAGTGTTACACAAGTAAAACAGAAAACAAGAAACCATAGACAACTATCAAAGCCAGTCAAGTGAACCAAACACTAACTTGAACTTAAATCAAATGAAAAGCAAGGTGTTTCCGATCAATCATAAGTTACAATCACACATTGTTCCTGCCAACTAGTGTGCCTTATTTACAGTGCCTTCCTTAAGGTACAAGCCAAACACTACAGCATTGCAATCTTCACGTCAGTTGACAGATTACAGTGAGAAAAAAACATTCAAAAATAGGCATACGTACAGTAACCTAACACCAAATTAAAGGCAACTTAGGGATCAGCTATCAAATCTTCAATCAAAAAAACTCTCTAGGGCAAAGAAAGTTACCTGATAATGATGATCAATTTGTAACAAACAGAAACCCATAATAGTCACAATCATTAGTTACATTCACTCATTGTTCCTGCCAACAAGTGTGCCTTATTTATGGTACTTATCAAACAACTACAGCATTGCAATCTTCAATCAATTAGCAGATCATAATGCCGATGACCTTCTGGTGCATTGGCAACCCCATAACCTTCCAATGTGGAGGTTATGAGTTTGAGTCTCCCCTGAAGCAAAACTGCTCCATGATGAGACTCAAAAGGTTTTACCACAGTGTGCCTTCGGACGGTGGCTTTCCTCTGGAATGATGGCGGGCCGGATCATAGTAAGGCTCAGGATTCAAATATTAACACACGCACAGTAACTTAACACCAAACTAGGTATCACCTATTAAATCTTCAATAGAAAAAACTTTCGAGGGCAAATAACTGGTTCGGTTAACCTAACCGCCGGTTATTTTCCCGTTTTTGCTTGAACCGATTATTACTTTAACCGGTTAGGTTAATAACTGGTTATTTAAAAAATATCCCTAACCGGCTACTTACCGCACCAATCAGCTACTCCTCGATCGGTTATTAACCGATTCTCGGTTACAGTTACCAGTTAATTTGTGCAACTCTACCCGGTGATCGTGCTTTCGTTAGTCGTTAAACAAAAATATAACAGATCACAGTAAGGCTGAGGATTCAAATACCAACACAGGCACAGTAATACTAATTTAACACCAAAGTAGGGATCACCTATCAAATCTACAACAAAAAAAAAGTTTCTAGGGCAACTAAACTTAAACATAACCTAACAGTCATAATTAATCGAAACCGATAATCAAATAACAAAATCAATCAACATTATAACAAGCGAAAACTATAAACTTAGAGAGAGAGAGAGAGAAAGAGAACCTGAATAATATGTGGATGATCAGAAAGCAAATGCAGACTATAAGCAGACGTAAATAAGTGCATCTAGAAACAAATCGAGTATAACGGATGAACGATTCGAGTTCCTGGAAGAAGAAGTATGTAACTGGAAGAAGTTTGTGTATAGGTCGGTCATCGGTCTACTTAAGTTAAGGTTCGTGATTGAGTTACGCAGTCGCCGGTGAGTGAGTGAGTGAGTCGTCGGAGGAGGTTTGACGAGTCGAGGTGAGTTGAGTTAGGAATCGGTGGGTGGAGGTGAGTTGTAAGGTCGAGTCGATGATTGTTGGGTTAGAAAGAAAGAAGTGTGTTGTTAAACTAGTGGGTTTTAACGTGCAGGTTGACTTGTATAGAAATCTGACCCCTCACTTCTCAAAAGTGTTACGTAATTTATATTTTTTTGTCAAAAGGGTTACGGGTTTCATACACCCTCTGACATCACATTCTGAGGGTGTGACATCACATTTTAGGGTATGTGGCAGACTTCTATTGGTGGATGATGTGGACCAAGGTGTATAGGGTGTATGAATCCTAAATAAGTGGTGTATGATTCCTAAATACTTTTGACAAGGGTTACGGGTTTCATACACCCTCTGACATCACATTAAGGTTATGTGTTTCATACACTCTGTGATGTCACATTCTGAGGGTGTGACATCACATTTTTTTTATTTTAGGTTATTTAACTTTTAACGAGAAGTTGGTCAAAAAAGAAAGTTTTTTTTTGAACATTAACTTCATTCAAACACAGAGCGAGTCCTAAAAAAAGGACCACTCACAAACACCAATTACAACATATACAGTGGGTATTTAACCCAATTGTTCCAATCAATCCTGTTACAACTCGATCTATATTTTAACCAAAGAAAAGACATAGATTTAACTATAGCCACCACCTCTACCACCTCCGGATCTGAGTTAAGAAAAAACGCCTTATTTCGCTCTTTCCAAATCGTCCAGCACGTCACCATAATGATGCCACAGACAATCTTCTTACCCCGAGTATTCACCGGCACCGAGTTCTACCACTCCAGCAAATCTTCGATCGACGCATAACTAGCTGGAACCAGTTTGCACCAGCTCCAGACCTTGCTCCAAACACCGAACGAAAAGCCACAATCGACGAAAATATGTTTAACATACTCTTCTTCTACACTGCACATCGGACATGTAGTACTAGGCAATCCAATTCTCCTTTTAACCAGCTATAGACGCGTTGGGACTCTTTCTTTTTCAATCCTCCATACCAAAATATTAACCTTAATCGGGACCCAGTTCACCCACCGCATACTATGACTTGGATGCCCATATAAGTTCTGCCTCATAGAAGCTTTTACTGCAGCGACGGAAAATTCTGTGCTCGGGTTATGGTCCCAGATCCAACGATCTTTGCAGCCCCTGAAACGAACTTGAGACTGCATGTGCATCACATCCTGAACTTCCGATATACCTTCAACTGAAGAAACACCCAAGTTCCAGTTATCCGCCAAAAGAGTCTGTACCCCATCATGTCTTAAGCGGTTGCTCACAGTATTGTTTTTGTCCCTATCCAACGAGAAAAGAATAGGCCATCTAATGTATAAAGGTGTGGATCCATACCATATGTCCTTCCAAAAATTGATTTGATCCCCATCCCGAAGCTGACATGTTATAAGCTTATCAATATTCATTCCATTGATGCGATTCTTCTCCAAGAAATTAACTAAAGCCTTCCAAGTCCCGGGTAAAGCTTTTTTAACAGGTAAAAACGCCCATTTATTACGGCCCCTATGAATACTAATAACAACCTTCCTCCACAACCCTTCATGGTTGGTTTTAAACCTCCACGCCTATTTCACAAGCAACGCCAAATTCACTTCGGCCAATTTTGAAATACCTAACCCCCGAACTTTTTTGGTCTCGTAACTATCTCCTAAGATACCCAGTGTATACCTTTACCTTCTCTACTCCCTGTCCACAAGAATTTTCTCATCATCCTCTCAATATCTTCAAGCACCACACTTGGAGCTTTAAATAGCAAGAGGTAATAGACCGGGAGACTAGCAAGCACCGATTTGATCAACGTAAGACGCCCACCAATAGATAACACCTTCACCTTCCACGATTGAAGCCTGCTCCGAACAGTCTCTATAACTGAATCCCAATGAGCCGACCGGTTCATATTCGCACCAATTTTAATACCAAGATATTGAAAAGGAAAATCGCCAACTTTACACCCCCATCACTTCTGCCATACCACTCACCTCCGAGGAAGGAATACCCAAACCAAATAAATGAGACTTATGAACGTTAATCTTCAATCCTGAACACATGTGAAAGATGCGCAGCAACCGAGTAGTCATTACAATGTTATTGCTATACCAATTACCCAAAATTAACGCATCATCAGCATATAACATGTCAGAAATAATAGGCCCTTCCCCAGTCACTTTAATCCCCTCAATATCCCCCAAACGACAAGCCCGCGAGATCATAGTAGCCAAAGCCTCCATAACTATCAGAAACAAAAACAAAAAAAAAAAAAAGAAAGAGGATCGCCGAGCCCCTTCTGACAATTGATATCAAACGTGGGCGACCCATTCACCAATACCGCAGACCGAGCAGATTGAATAATGCCTTTTATCCAAAGACACCATCTTGACGGAAAACCCATCTGCTCCATAATAAATATGAGGAAGTCCCAGTTCACGTTGTCATAAGCCTTTTCAAAGTCAATCTTCAAAAAGAAACGCCTTTTTATCATTTTTCTTTATCCACTTGATGAGCTCGTTAAGAACAAGAGGCCCATCCAAAATAAACCTTTCCTTAAGGAAAGCCGATTGAGAATTCTAACGGCCACCACCTTTGATATAACTTTACTAATCACTCCCACTAGATTAATAAGTCTATAGTCTTTTAACCCCAATGGGGTTTCAGTTTTAGCAATAAGAGTAAGAAAGGACAAATTGCACTATTTACTTATAATACCCGATTCATGGAAGTCTTCAAACAACCTCAAAAAGTCTTCCTACAACAAATCCCAAAAATGTTTGATGAACCGAAAATTAAAACCATCTGGTCCAGGCGCCTTTTCAGACCCACACTCGAACACTGTTTCCTTTATATCTTCCTTGGAGAAGGGGGCAATCAAGTCTTCTTTCTTTTCTACAGGTACCTATTTCAGATCATCACAAAGAAAAACCGGTCTACTATTATGAGTCTCACGAAAAAGCTCTCTATAAAATCGAAGAACTTCTCTTTTGACTAACAAAGGTTTAGAGAACCGCATCCCATTCACCAAAACTCCCGGAATATCATTCGTCGCTTTCCTACCATTAATACACAGATGAAAGTATGCGGAATTATCATCACCCAGAGAAGCCCAGTTCACCCGCGACTTTTGTTTCAGATCTTTTATTCTTTAACAATAGCAATCTATCCACCTCTTTCTTACTCTCCTCCCACACCCACACATCCTCTTCCTCTGGATAGAGATTCTTCATGATCTTTTCTAACCGCAAAATATCATTTTTAAGAACCTCCATTTCCTCCCCTTCCTTCAACGAGACCGATTTCCACCAAGACTTTAAAGCCGTCCTAACTGCCAAAAACTTTTTTGAAATTAACACATCTGCATGACCATCACCTGTAAACATTCTTTAAAGCATCAAGAACCACTTCTTCACAACCTTCCCTTTCCAACCATGAATTAAATCACTTGAATGGTTTAGCACCATAATTGGAGTCATTAACTATTAACAGTAATGGACAATGATCAGACAGCTCCCTTGGTAAAGCCCTTAGACATGCCCCATGCCACCTATTGAAAAAATCCTGGCACACCAACATACGGTCAATTTTGCTCATCTTCGCAGACTTACCAGTGCCTGTCAGAAAAGTGAATCTACTTCCCTGCATATTAAATTCTTGCAAACAAGCTTCATCAATAAACGTATTAAAATCTTGAGCCGCCCTGCTATTAAATTTTGAGTTTTTTCTCTCTACCTGCCATCTAACAGAATTAAAGTCTCCTATAAATATCCACATCCCCAACATACCCTGCATCAAAGCCAGAGGGCACTCCCACAAAACTCTTTTTTTCCCCACTTTCCGCGGAGCATACACATTAACTATATGAACAATAGACCCGTCTTCAACAAAATTCCCGAAAGTTAAAATAAAGTTCTGATCCGAAACTGAACTATTCTTTTTGAACTTTCTCAGGTTCCACAAGCTAATATGAAAGCACATGGAAATCAGATTATATATTTTTTAATGAATCCCAAACTGTTAATTTCATTTCTTAACACGACTACATGAGAACATAAAAAGCCATATTAATTCTTGGAGATAATGGCTTGACCCAACTAATGTGGTCAAAACCATTTCTCATTTCTCAAAAAAAAAAATAAAAAACAAAATAAAATAAAGACAAAATTACACATCTTGTCCTTTAATTATCACCCAAATTTCATCCTATGTCCCTTGTCTTTAATTTGCATTGGTTATGTCCTTTATTTACGTATTTTGCACTGATCTTGTCCTTTAGACTAACCCCTGTTAAATTTTAACGTTAAAACATGGCACATGCCCCTCACGTGAGGGTATTAACGTCTTTTTACCCTGAAACTCATTTAAACTCACCCCTGACTTTATAAAACACAAGCAAATGATAAAACCCCCAAAATCAACACAGGAAGAACTGGATTAGGGTTTCAAGTGAGATCGATCGATTAGGGTTTCAAAATGGTGTATTGTAGATGTGGGAGATTGGCTATCATTCGTACGTCTTGGACCCCAAAGAATCCAGGTAGAAGGTTTTATGGGTGTCCTTCAAGGTGTGGGTTTATTGCTTGGTGTGAAGATGATTTTTACCCTCGATCAAAGGTCCTTCAGAAAGATTTGTTGTTGAAGCTACGTGAAAGTCAACAAGAAGCACAGAACCTGAGAAGGAAGCTTATCATTACCTGGATCTTGTTCTTTGTGGTGGGAGTTGTTGTTTTTTTGTTCTTTCTAGTATGTATTAGGGTCCTTCTTTAATGTATTAGGGTATGTTAAGTTGTTGAATTCTGGAAATGTAATGAATGTAATGCAGTGTTTAAGGATGTAGTGTTTAAGGATGTAATGAATGTTATTGGTATCCAAAATGGGTCAAAATTTTATGGTTTTAGTTTACTTTCAACTTGTGTTGTGCAAATGCTGTATCCAAATGGGTAAAAAAACACAGTAACACAAGGCTGTATCCAAATGGGTCAAAACCAGTCATGTATGCACTATTTAAACAAGATCCAAATGGGTCAAAACCACTAAAACCAAACTAATACAAGGCTGTAAACAAATAGGTCAAAAACCAACAATGAAAACACAGTAACACAGACTAATACAAGGCTGTATCCAATTGTGTAAATGGGTCAACATTAAGCATCAACATTCAACATTAAGCATCAACATTCAAATGCAGGCAACCATACTTAAACACATATCATTAGTTAATCAAAAGACAAAGGTTCATCATCCTAGTTTTTAAACCATACATACCATTAGTTAAACAAACAAAAGACAAACAGAAGACAAATGTTTTAAGACAACAGACCCTTAAACCAGACAACAGACACTTAAACCAGACAGCCTACATAACCTAAGACTGTCCCTTGCAGGTCCTAGAGTTATGCCCAACTTTGCCACACTTCACACAGCTTTTTGTAGTACCCTTCCTTGAAAGCTTTCCCTTTTTTGTGGCCTCTTCCAACTCAATTGGTGACTTTTTTCTAACCTTCTTGGGCCTACCAATAGGCTTGTGATGGTAAGGTGCTGTGAGAGTAATGGGGATTTTATCCTTAGGCCACATTGTCCTGCCATTGATTGGTTAAACCTTGAACTTATACACCTCCTTCCACCTGTATTAACATTTGATAACATTTAGAATATAAAACACTAAGCAAAACACAAAGCAAAACACTTACCTATGCACTGTGTAAACAGGATGCACATATATCTCTGGCAGTTCTGATCCTTTGCCACTATACATATTCTTATTCCATATTGCAGCCACAATATGCTTGCATGGCAGCCCTGTGATGTCATACTTCCTGCATGTACAATCTCTGGTTTTCAAATTCACCACCACACCAAAACCTGCCGGCCCTCTAACTTGATAATGGTCTTCTCCATTCCACAACACTGTACATCTACCTGCTTGCTTCTTGATCTCTTCAAACTTATTGTGAGCATTTGGTGTTAACAGTCCATCATAACTGTCCATAACTCTTAGCACACTCACAACCCTTCTCATGAGATACTCCCTGATATATTCCAACAGTGTGATAATAGGCTTGTCCCTTGCCTCCAGTATCTTTGAATTTAAAACTTCACACATGTTGTTTAACAAAACATCTGAGATTGCCCTACCTAGTTATCATTTAAAAATAATGAATCAATTAAGAATTAACTAAAACCAAAATTACAACACTATGAATAAACATTACCTGAAAAATGTGATTTTGACCAATGCTTAGGTGGGATTTCAGACAACCACAGTTGTGCTTCAGCATTGAACTCTTTCAGCTCTTTCATATTTTGTTCAAAGTACTCATCAGTTGATGATGTAGCCAAATTCCAAAGGTGATCTTTGTATGCCTTACCCTTGAACCTCAACTTCATATTCTCATAAATATGCCTTAGGCAAAACCTGTGTTCAGCAAATGGGAACACCTTCTCCAGTGCTGGGATAATGCCCTATATTATAGCAATCAACAAATGTAATAACAATCATACTTGATATAAATATAAATATTAGTTAAACACCAATGAAATATAAATATTAGTTACCTTTTGTCTGTCACTAATGAAGGTAAAGTAGGAATCAGGTTGCAAGTCTATATCATCACCAAGGCATCGAAGAAACCATGTCCAAGAACTTAAACTTTCAGCCTCAACTATTGCATAGGCCATGGGGTAGATCCCATTGTTTGGGTCAACACCCACAGCACTCAGAACCTGACCAGGGTATGGACCCTTTATAAATGCCCCATCAAGACCTAACAATGGCCTACCAATTGCCTTAAATCCCTGCTTCAGTGGCCCCAAGCAAACATAAATCCTTTTGAACTTTCTGGTATCAGATGTTGGATCTGTGCATGGTTCTACCTCAATATGTATTGTAGTTCCTGGATTAGTTTTCATAACTTTAGCACAATACTCCCTTAAAACAGTGTATTGTGCCTGATAATCACCATGTAAATGTGCAAGTGCCTTTGCTTTAGCCCTAAAAGCTTTCATTCTGGAAATCCCAATCTCATATTTTTTCTGGAACTGATATTGAACTGCCTTGACAGGAATGTTTGGGTTTTCCTCAATCTGCCCCATCAGTTGTTTACTCAGGTATGTGGCAGTGCAATGATACACAGATCTGGTTTGCATACACTTATGTTGTGTGTGTAAAGTTGTTACAACCCAACTCTCTGCCTTAGGAAGCTTGCTTACTAACAAAGCCCAAGGGCACTCCACCTTTTGAGGGTCTGCTTTATTCCCTCTCCCACCCACACATTTTTATCAACTTTACTTCCTTCACCTACCACAGAATCTTTACTGTTTTTACCAACCTTTGATGATTTCACATTAGGTCCTTTCTTTAATTTTGACCTAGTTTGCACACCAAGTCCCTTACCTTTAGCCTTGGACTTGTCAATCCCTTTGGACTTGTCTGGCTGACCTGTGTTGGCTTGTTTTTTAGACTTCTTACCTTTAGACTTGGGCTTACCACCTATATCAACTTGACTGTGGACACCAACTTCATCAACATGGAAATTAGGTAAGTGGCCCCTGCAAACAGCCCTAACTCTTACTAAATCATCTTTGATAATCCTAAGTTCCCTTCTAGTTTCAACAGCATGTTGTTTGATTAGCTCCTTCACTTCCATCTTGTTTCCAAACAGTTGCCCTAAGTGGAAGTTGCCTTTCTTTTCATTTTCATTCATTAAATACTTTAGCATATGCTTCCTAACACTTGACTCATCCAAATCAGACTCACTACCACTATCTAAAGCATGATTAACCAAAACATCATCAACCAGGTTTTCCAAATGGTCATTGTTATTGTCCTCCACCCCTAGATCAATGTTAAGCCTAAAATCTCTCATGTCACACCCTCAAATTCCACTTGCGGAGTTTTACTGCGAGGCGCATGACAAACCAGGATCCAAGTCAATGATCACAATAAACAATACTAAATGAATTTCAAAAACATAGTTTAAAATCTTAGACATCAGCGGAAGCTAAACATCGTTACAAAACCAAAGTAAAACCAAATGTTCAATGTTCAAAGACCATGCGACTCTAACTAGACGCCGTGCAGACGCGTGCGCCCTAGTTCCACTTTGCTACCTTAGCGACCTGAGAAAACATGTAAGAGTTTATGTCAGCACAAAAATGCTGGTGAGTTTACAGGTTTGTAATCAAAGTTCCAAGTTCAACCTGTCCATACTATAACAATTGTAAACCAAGTACGCTAGCTAGGCGCATGTTCCATTACTACTACGATTGGAAAACCATTACTAACTCACAAACCAGTTGTTGTGCCCGAATAGTAAACATGTTCCTGTTTGAGACAATATGCACCCGCCCGGCCCTCCAAGCCGACGGGTGGGGTTGGTCACTCCCAATAGCGCTATTCACATTTCCCCGTTGTGCAAACCAGCACATTCATGGTTCCCCCCGGGACTTCCAAAGATCGTATAGTAAACCGTTTGAAAACCCATAGTATGACAGTTGTTACCAAATAGTTGTTTAACACATGTTTTCTCCCCCAAAAGTGAAAACCAAGTAAAGTGGGGCCGTAAACTCACCTTAGGTTGCGTTACTTCAGATAACAGAATAAGTCAACAAGCTATGCTAGCCCCGTAAAGCGGCGACCTGACATATGACAGTTACAAGTACTTAGACTAATAACCCGTAGGTTAGTTAGTCCCTAGATGTCCAGACCATAACCAAGTTTGTTTGACACACGTTTACTGTTAACATGACCCAACGTACAAGACTCGACATCCCAGTGGTGACCCGAGACTTCCCGTGTTACACTAGTATTCACAAACACATAATCATGCAGTCACACTTAACATACGTTAAAGTCCAACAAGTTCTAGCACATAGTTCAATTAACACATTATTGACCCGAACACATGTTACCGAGTTATTAGACATGTTACGGGGTTCCTAGCATGTTCCTAGGTGTCAAAACGGGTCTCGGAATGCTAAAATATACTTACGGCAGCAGTACAGGCGATTAGGAAAAGTCAACTGGCAATTACGTTGGTCAACAGGCAATTAGGAATGCTAATCGCCTATGCATTAGGCGATTAGGGTCATGTGGTATGCTAATTTTGGAGTTTGTAGGCGATTAGGGTCATGTGACATGCATTTCAGAACTTATTAGGCGATTAGGGTCATGCAGCATGCAAAAATAGGTCATGTTAGGCGATTAGCATGCTAATCACCTAAGGGTTAGGCGATTAGCCTCTTCTGGTAGGCGATTAGCCTGCTAATCGCCTGTCCCTTAGGCGATTAGCCCTGCTAATCGCTACCTGCATGTCTGTTCCGGTTTTTCGCGCGTTTAACACTCCAAATCAAACCTAGAACGTGTGGAAACCTCCAATATCAATCAAACAAGTATCCCAAACATGTTTAAATCAAAATACATCGTTTAACCTTGTTCTAGCAGTCCTGGATGCAACCACGTTTCTAAAACATAACACAAGTATCATGTAATCATCACATTAACATGCATAAACATAACCTAATGAACAATCAATCAGATTTCCACATCATACCATCATCACAAATCAGTAACTACCCTAATATCATGTTAACAACCCTTCTTGAATCTCAAAAATCCTATCTTTTAATTAAAACATACACATACAACATGCATAATCTCTAGAAATCATATAATAACGATTATCAACGATTCTCAGAAGACACAAGTGTTTATGAATAGGTCTGGACCATTAGGGATTCAATAAAAACATTAGTAAAGATTGCATGGATGAAAACCACACCTTAAGATTATGATTGATTGATGAAATAGGCTTGAAAACAAGTTGTTTGATCCAAAATCGTGTTCCAGAGGTTGTGTGGGTGTTGGGACGAGTTGTGGGGCGACTAGGGTTGATATTATGATGTTTAGGAGGTCAAGTATTGTATTTATAGTCGTTTTTAGTCGCAACCCACGTTGCAGGCGATTATGGTTCAGTTGCAGGCGATTAGGGTTGCTAATCGCCACCCCCTTAGGCGATTAGCCCCCTAATCGCCTAAAGGAAGCTGCTAATCGCCCCCTGGTATATGCTACTCGCCACCTAGCAGCCTCCCTATAGGCGATTAGCTCACCCTAATCGCCTATAGGGTATGGTTCCAAGTATTTTGCGCGTTAAACCCCGTTTTAACATATGTTAACACATTTTCACATACCGACAAGTTACATAATGATTGTAAACACATAACACTTGCAAATAAACACATTCACACTCGTTCACCAATTCCCGGGACTCGAGACTTGCATGTTCCCTATGCTTTGACGATTCTCCGAATCGTCACCCCTTGTACACTTGGTTAGTGACTGACATCTAACGATCCTCTAGGCCAACATCTAATGATTCCCTAGACTCACATAACAGTTCCCGAACCATAACCCGACTCAACTAACCCAGTTAAGTACAGAATACGCGTGACTCGCTAAGGTAGACTTTAATCTAGACGACGTTGTTAACCTGAATTTGCCGGGTGTCACATCTCATGTCTACCTCAACATCATCCTTGCATGTATCATCATCAAAATAGTCACTGTCACTGTCACTATCATCTTCATTGTTTTCACTCTTGTCAACATTCATTTTTTCACTTTTCTCCTCATAAGTGGTTTTTTCAGTGTTATCAACATCCATATTATCTTTGACAACATCTTCATTGTTAGAGCCAAATAAAGGATCAAACTCTTCTTCTAGATTATAATCTGCAAATAACTCTTTGACAACATCCTCAACAGGTCTCTTAGGTTCTATGGTTTTCTTAGGATCATTTTTAACCTCAACATTCTGTTCAACAGGTTTCCAACATAACAGTGGCACAGACTTAGTGTTGCTATTTGACTCCATAACATCATCATTTACCTCTTATATCCTAACTCTAGAAGGGGAGCAGCAATAAGAATCCACATTTGTGCCATGTAACTCAATGTAAACCTTCATTTTATGGTTTCTGTTATCGGATACAAATTTCAAGAACCTAATAACATCCAAGTCAGTACCTAATGATCGAAGACCAATGTCTAAATCCCCACTTGGATCAACACAGTGATAAAACCTTATAATTTCACAACGGTAATCCAGCTTCTCAACTATTTGATCCAAAACATGAACAGAGAAGTAATCAACATTTAGCAAATCAACAATGCAAACCTGACCTTCTTCATACTCTCTGCCTGGAAAATCTGTAAAATAACCCCCATGATGTAGTTCAATTGAGAAGAGATTAGGGTATGTACCTACATTGTTAAGAAATTAACCAAAATTTAGTATCATCCATGCTTAACGATTACACAAAATAAGCAATTAAGTGTTACCGTATATCTCATCAATCTCCTCCTGCTCGATGTCGTCACTAATCAAGAACCTTTCTACTCGTTTGTCAAGGCTTCGATCATCCATGGTTAGGGTTTAGGATTAGGATTTGTGTATGTTCGTATGAAATTTGGGTAAGGCTCTGTTTTATAACAGGGATGACTTTAAATAGGGGTAAAAAGACATTAATACCCTCACGTGAGGGGCATGTGCCATGTTTTAACGTTAAAATTTAACAGGGGTTAGTCTAAAGGACAAGATCAGTGCAAAATACGTAAATAAAGGACATAACCAATGCAAATTAAAGACAAGGGACATAGGATGAAATTTGGGTGATAATTAAAGGACAAGATGTGTAATTTTGTCTAAAATAAAAGAAATACCCTAACTAAACAACAGCAACAAACTTCGGAGACTCAAAATGCCAAACAACAGCAACAAACTTTGTTGTAATTTTCTCCCTATACAATAATTAGGATAATATTCCATATCCCTGCAATATGATACAAACAAAAAACTCATTTTATTAAAAAATGAAACAACAAATATAGAGAATTAGGGCTCTAACACATATTAGGGGTAGAAGGCAAGAAGGTTGTGGATAATATATAGGTATAGAACAAACAAATACAGTCAAAACAAAACAAAACAAAACAAAAACAAATGAAACATACCTTGCTGAGCCGGAGACGAGTGGCAGAGAAGCAGGAGACGACGGCGGCCTGGCGGTGGTGTGCCGCTGCCGACGGTGGTGCAGGGATGAGGGAGGAGGCAGTGGGTAGGAGAAGGGAGGAGGCTGTGGAGTAGGAGAAACGAGGAAAAAAAACCCTAGGGCAAAGGGAGAAATGTTATCAGTCAGATATAACTTCAAAGCTGACCCAATAAGAGGCTAATCAGAGGCATTTTTCAATCAGACCCGCCCCAACCAAACAAGGTTCTCTGACCGAGTCAGACCCATTTTCCAATCAGACGTGAACAAACAACCCCTTAACGTAATTTGCTCTAGGTGGGATAAGGCTTTACCACAACGGGCCTTCGGATGTTAGGTTTCCCCCTGGAGAGGTATGCAGTCTGGGTCATCAGCGCTGACTGCGTTCACTTTATAGGGTATTAGTGACCTTTTGCTAATAGGTTTAACTGGATAGTGGGGTTTATATAGTATTCATTGGCCGCTAAGGAACAATAACAACCACCTTACCCAGTAAATCTCACAATTAGTAAAGCTAAGAGTAAGGTCTGGAAAGGGTGTAATATAGGCAAACCTTACCCAATCTGCTTCCAAAAAGACTCATTGGCTGCAAAGGAAAAAAATATAAATAAAAGTGGTGGATTGAATGTTAGAGGTTTTTAAAAAACAACATTACAATTACAATATATTTATGGCTGTGTGTTTTGAACAGTTAATGGCCTTTTTTGTCTTTTCACGTCTTCTCAAGAGGGTATTTTGGTCATTAGCATACCTTATTCTCAAAACATAAAATGAGTTTTTCTTTACACTCTTCTCATCGTCACACACTCATCACCGTCGTCATCAGTCATCACCAGCACGCCATCATCACCGTCACACACCATGAACATCATCACGACATCACCAAAGGCGGCTTCGGTAGTGATAACAAAGCCGGGACGACCACTCGAGGTGCGGCGACCAATTTCTAAATTATGTCTTTTTACCACAATGCATGGATCTGGACCATGGAAGAAGAAACCGGCGTCCGGTGACCACCGTCGAACAACGACGGCGGTGGGTGTGACGGGTATGGATGTTTAGGGGTGGGCGTTTGGTTGAGACATAGATTAGAAGGAGTGTTTAGGTGGTCGGGTACAACAACGATTAGATGGTGGCCCTCCTATGGTCCGGTGGTTGCGATCGCACGTATGGAGCTACAACTACGACTTCCGATTGGTTGGTGATGGCAAAACCGTGCGCCGCAACGTTGGAGGTGTTTGTTGCGTTGATTGTTGCTGGTGTTGTGAGTGTGTGAGAGAGATTGAGAGAGACATAGAGAAAACTGAAAAGGGTTTTGGGGGTCTCGAGAATATTGGTATGGACTTTGAAGTGGGGGTTAGGATGGGTAGGAAGGTTGGCCTGTGTCCATATATCATATATCATATACATTTAGTTTTTTTAAATGGCAATTATATTTATATTTTAGTTAAAAACTATCGATATTTGGTTGATGCACCTATTTTTTAAGTGGTGCAGTGATTATATACTGTGTATGATTTAAGATACACCTTTTGACATTTTAATGTATGTGTTGCGGAAACGACTTTGTTTAAATATAATACGTTTTCATGCTTATTTCTGTCTAGGTTTTCTGTTGGTCTACGTTTTGATGTAAACTGTGTTCGGAAACGAGTGGGGTCAAATATAATACGTTTTCATTTGACTGTATAAAATCGTGTTACCGTACGTGTTGACGCCAATAAGTCTTGATGCAAAGGTAAGGGTGGCATAGTGGTTAGGTGGAGTGATGTAAATTTATTATGAAAACGAGTTTGGTCGATTGTAGTCTATACTTTATGTCGCCACGTATTGTTTTGTAACAAGTCAGAACAAATATAATACATGTAAATTCACCGGTATGAATTCGGATTACTCTACGTTTTAAGGTAAATTTAGTTTGAAAATAAGTCGGGTTAATTGTAGCATATACTTTATGATGTCGCGTGTAGTGCCGCCGCAACGCGCGGCTGGCAAGAAAACTAGTTATTATAAGATAACAACAAAGACCAAAACTAACAACAAGACCAAAACTAACAACAAAACCAAAACTAACAACACTTTTAACCTTAAAGGAACCAACTTGAAACTTTCATTATCACACCCAACTTTATATAAATCATAACAAAAACCACACCCACAAAATCCCCAAATCCCAAAACATTTTACACCCAAAAAATGTCTCGTCTCTTAACACAAACCCTAATTCGATCATCACCATCACAAATCAAATCAATCAAATTCTTCACACCACACATCAATCGATTCTCAACCCAATCAAAATCCCAATTAATAGAACTAGATCTCGAATCCGACAGTGAGGTAGAGGTTTTAGGGCTCCGAAAGCTGGAAGACGCGATTCATAATATTATTGTTCGACAATCGGCACCCGATTGGCTTCCTTTCGTTCCTGGGTCGTCTTATTGGGTCCCGCCACGTCGGCACCGACAAGATTCACAAGGGATTGTTAGCTTGCTTAGGAAGTTTAAAAAGCCGTTGACTGATGAAGAGTCTTTGGCTTTGTCTTCTTCTCGTGGCTGGCCTTCTTCTGCTTATTTTATTGAAGGTATTATTATTGGGTTTTTGGATTGGTAATTTATTAGTGATTTAAGATTATTATTATTATTATTATTATTATTATTATTATTATTATTATTCGCTAGTTGTTATTATTAGGGTGTTAATTATGTGTTTTTGGTATGAAAGAAGGTGAAAAATGGTTTATTTGTGTAGTTGGATAAAACATGAGATTCTTGTGTTAATTTACTAATGAAAGGGTTTTATAAACATTTTGAAAGTGGTTAATGATTTTTGGTTTGTTAAAATTGTTTTACTTATTAATCTTTAAACTGAACTGATTCTAAGACTTGAGAGGTAAGACCGTCTCCAACGCGGGTGTTTGTGGGAATCTTTGGGCCGATGTGGAAGAGAGACGGAAGTGTAGAGCGTGCCGTGGTGAGGAGAGAGATAATGAAAAATCTGTCTCTAGAGGGGGTCCAAGGATGGGAGGAGGAGGGGAAAGTGAGAGGGGGGGGGGGGGGGGGGGTAATTCGTTGGGTTTTGCGGCCGAACCGAGAAAAGGGTCCTTAAGCCCTAGTGAATTATATAAAAGAAATATGTTTTTAAACAACGATTAGCGTTATAGCACTAAACGTAGGAAAAATACAGCATTTGAATGACGTACTGTAATAGCTAATTGAAGATTCGTGAAGCTCTCATAGCGTTTTTTTAAACGACGACTAACGTTATAGCAATTATTTTTTGTTTAATATTTTTAATTGTTAATGAATGATTGAATGGTTCATAAGTTAGAAAGAAACCTAAGACAAAAAAATGGGCTCATCTTGTTGTCAATTAGAGAAAGAAGAGAGCCAAGTTTTTTGTAGTTACACCTGCCAAAATGGGCGGGGCGGGTCGGATTGGGTGGTGGGTTAAAACTGGTTTGGGTCAAAACGGGTCATTCAAAAAACGGGTTGTATTGATTTGGGCTGAAACGGGTTTCAGGTCGAAACAGGTCTGGGTTAAAATGGGTTTCGGGTCGGATCGGGTTGGTTTAAAAGAGGCTTCTTGGCAAAACAAAGAGCTTAAACGGGTCTATCAATCACAGTGGCTTAAGAAACAAACAATTAAAACATATTATACCAAGTAAAGATCCAAAATCAGTGCAGACGAACCAGTGGTAAAAGTTGTTGACTTTAGCAAAATTAGCATAAAAAACTTAATAATTTCAACACATGCAGCAGCTTAAAAATTTGTGATATACAACATAATACATAATTTTATAATCGTATGTACGTAAATACATCTGCATATATCATCATTAAAACCAGCAGAGAGGAAGAAGTGACGTCAGCGTACCTATATCACGGGTGATAGCAGAGAGGAAGATGGGCGTCAAAATATGGTTTTATGTCTAGATCATACTAATAACTTAATAAGGTAAAAAAAAACAGCTAAAGATCTAGCATAGTAGGTAATAGTGAAGAAAGGAAGCAGCCAAGCATGGAATAACCAAGAAGATGATAAACCCGTACTCGAAACCCTAATGCAGTCTGACCCATTCTCTTTATATTTTCAACCCAACCTGACCTTTCTTTAATATCCTCTGTTTTCCAACTAACCCAGATTGACCCTCATACTTGTATTACTTTACCCAAATCCACCATAATAGTGTAGAAAGCCCAAAATGACCCATACTAATGTCTTTGGGTCAGGATTGCCCTCCTATTTGTAGTCTAGTTCCTACAATAAGATTTGTTAAAAGGCCTGGCCGTTCATCCAATGGGATTAACACAAGGAAGTTATTATTGATGCATATAAATGTAACCTGAAAATCTTAGATGCGTACACATACAAAGGTTGCATAAAGCCAAACTCGACCAATAATCTTGATGATACTAATTTGATAAATTGTGAATCAAATTGAATTGCAACTTTTTGCTTAAGGGTTTCTAAAGAAACCTTCATTAATCAGTTAGATATCGTCTTATCTGATGTGTTTTTCATTGAGACCGTAGAATGCAATACAAACAATAACTCTGTTACTGCATAATAAGCTTGCATGCACTTTGCACATATATGGATCAAAAGCACTTTCTTTAATCAGTTAGATGCTTTTGGTCTGATGAGTCTTTCATTGAGACTGTAGAATGCATACAAAAATTAACTCTGTTTCTGCACATATATCCAAAAAAAGAAACCTAATACGATAGAATTCTCCACTAGTTTAGTCAAATATGAGCTATTGGTACAATGGCAATTCCTTTATTTGATGACGATTCCAACAATTTCAACATGAAAATGGGATTTTCACAGCTTGAATCAAAAGTTGTGAGGTCGTGACAACCGACAAGTACGAGTCTTACGTTAAAGGATCATTGAGGTCAAGTCCAACTTTAAAATGATCTCTGAGTCAATACATCACATGCCCTTGTTATTATGCAACGTGCTTTAGAAGTATCTCTGTACCTTTAAGTATCTGATATGAATGTGAAAAGGCCAATGGAGTATCGCGTTGTTTTATCAGCCAAACTAGTTAAATATGATAATCAAAAGAGTGGTTCAATAGAAACATATAAATATGATCATTTTAAAGTGTTGTATTTGAGATTTAAATGCTATTATACCGTTGTAGAGCAGCCGCCCAGTCCCAAGAAATTTGGAAATTACTGAGGTTTTCTTACACAACCAATGCTATATGAAATGCAAAAGCCAAAGCCTAGTTTTTTAGCGTTTTTATTTTGCGAAATTTGAGTTTTACATGTATTCACAGGCACATCTACCATTCATCCAGTCCCAATTGAAATGGAAGCAGATGTGGTCCATGGCAATGAAGAGGATGCACCTGATGCTAAGAATAAGGAAGGATGAACCAAGATCCAGTGCAAGTCCTAATCTTGTAAGACCCAACTCTTTAAAATCCCCCCCCCCCCCCCCCCCCCCCCCCCCCCTCCAAAAAAAAAAGACACACACACACAATGAAAATAATAAAAGCTTGTTGACTTGTATTGTTGTTGGTTTGGTGACAATGACATTTAATTGGACACTTACAGGGTGACTTCCTGTTGTGGATATTTATGGAAGGACTAAAGTGCCCTTGTCGGTTGAAGAGGAGGAAGCAAAAGTTGTTTGTACAGCTGAGCCTTTGTGGTGTGGTTTGCATGGGGGTTTAGGTAGCTCTGACTCTGTTTCTTCTCTACTTAATTTAGGGCCAAGGGATGATCACCAATTCATGTTCTATGTATGTATGTTTGTATGAATGTTTAACATATTCTCATAAGCTGCAAGGGTTTTTTAGCTACTTTTCAAATAAAGATAGTATCATGTTGGTCCACATACTCTTGTTGCAGGCTTATCATCATGCCATATGCGTTTGTGAACCACTTTCTTTAAAAATTGTTTTTCCTTCGCACGATCAGATTTTAAAGTCAGGAGATTACTTGTGACATTGAAAGGGTAAAAGCTTTTGCGTTTGCACAAGTTATTGCTCGTTTGTAGCTTCTCGCTCGTCTAAACCTGTTTGCAAGTATGAATTATATGGCGAATACTAAGGAAACAACTCGAAAAATATGATCGAATGATGAGAATTAATTTTAATTATTTAAATAATGAAACTTTTGTGAAAGATATTACTGTGAGACTATCCTGAAAAGCCCAAATGATAGAGGTAGGTCTCACAACGAGATTGAGGTTTTAGGGCTTGAAGACGCGATTCATAATATTATTGTGAGACGATCGGCACCTGATATCCTTTTGTTCCTGGATCGTCTTATTGGGTTCCTCCTCGTCGTCACCGAGATGATTCGCATGGGATTGTTAGCTTGCTTAGAAGGTTTACGAAGCCGTCGTGGTTGGCCTTCTTCGGCTTATTTTATTGAAGGTATGTGTATTTTTGGTGTTTATTGAGACACTTCTGTTATTGTTTTTGGGGAAGTTCTTCCCTAGGCTGTTGATTAGGTTCATGGGTGGCTCAATCATTTTTGGGGCCAAGGCGAAGCAAAAGTCGGGGCCTTTTTCCAAATTTTATTTTAAAATCCCTCATCGTTTATCCGGATCAAGTGTCATGAATTCTGTGATGACAATACATGCTGTTAGATGGTATAGAATTTATGTGATAATTTGTACATCTAAAAAGACATGAGCATTTCAGATATATACTTAGTTTAGCTTAGTTCATTGCATTAAAAACTGCCAAGGGTTGGTAAAAGATGACATGATAGCAGAAAACATTAAGAAGATCGAGCCTGATTGAGATCAATTAAGCAGAACTGAATGCTGCTACTTATCACATATTATCATTGCATGCTGATCAAACACGAACACAATTAATAGATAGGCTATCAATTCATGGAATTAAACCATAAGTAACAATCTCATTCAATTAATGTGTGTGTGCTTTCTGTCTGCAGGAGAGTACATGAAACATCCAAAGAAACTTTCCCTTAAATTTTTTTAGTCTAAAGCCGCCACTTCATTTTTGCTTATAGAGCCGAACCTGCACAATCACGTCATAGTTGTTAATGGTATCTAATGTGTGGCCGTGTGGGTGTGCTTAGGGGCGAATGGGATGAACGCTATCCAAATGGAGATGGCATTATGAAAGTTGAAGGGAGCTTGATAATTGGCTAGAGGAGTGATTTAGACTTAATTTTTATAAGAGGCACGGCCACTCATGACTTACTCAATGAGATGACACTAGGAAGTTATTGGTACACATATGCAACATGAAAATCTTAGATTCGTTGAATAAAGCTAAATTCGATGAAAAATCTAATATTAATATGAAGAATTGTGAATACAATTGAATTGCAACCTTTTGTTTTAAGATATTTTGGAAAACTTTTGTTAATATGTGTAAAATATCCAACATAAAATGCATATTCTAATGATGAAAAAAATGCGTGTCAATGATGAGAGTTATGTTGTATTGATATTTGGATCAAAAATATTTTCTCTAATCACTTCTTGTCTGATGGGTTTTTCATTGAGACCTAAGAGAACGCGTACACAAAATAACTATTTTTTTGTTGTCACTAATAATCTTTGCAGCATTTGTATAAACACTACGCATTAATAATAACTAGCAGGAACTCGCACGTTGTTGCGGGGCTGCACGATGTTTGGCTATATATAATTGGCATGTATGTAATTGATATGTTCAGTTACATCTTCTTCAACCATTCATGGGCCTTTCTTGACATGTGATTTATCACAACATGAAGGTCATCTTCCTATCGATTAATTGTAAAATTACAAACACAAACACGTAGTAGATGGGATGGGAATGGTGGTGGTGATGCAAGTTTTAGAAGCATTCATATGATGAGGGGGTGTGAGGGGCATTTAACAATGTTTAGGCAACAAAAGCATGTAGAATTGGCTTCCTTCCGTGCATACTGCATGCATGTCACTTCATGCATTACTTTATGTATGCTCCATAGATCAAATGTAAAAACAAAACAATCATGTCTAAAATAATATCGTTACGTGGTAAGTTTTTTTACTAATGACGTTAGACTAATCATTAACTATAAGATGTGTTCGACATATTACATTTCATAATGTGATGACCTAAATAAAATGACATGGAATCGTGCTCATGTAGACCTAAACTTCGAAATGTCAAGAAAAGTAACAGTTCATGGTAAGTTTCAGAGCTGAAAATGCACAACAATGTAAATAATAAAAGGACTTGGAAGATATTATGGAGGAATTCGATGAAATTAGACTGCAGCACTACAATGACAAACCAACATCAATCAAACACTCTTGTATAAACCCACGAATCAAAATCTAATTAGAAATAGTTATCCACAATCACCAATGACATGACGATCATAGAATGAAAGATGAGGGACAAACTTAAATTAGAACATATTAGGGTTTGATTGGATGCTTTTGTTTATGGGGCCAACATTTGAAAAAGGAACACACAAATGTATTCCCGGAACCGTTGGTTTTTAACGTATGGATTAATTGATCCCATGAATGAAATTAAGAACACTATCATTAATGCTTGGAATCATCGATTTGGATAACCGTACGATGGCATCGTAAAGAATTTAAGCAGGCACGTCTCTGTTAGGAGAGTGGATGCGTGAAGCACATGTTCTACATTTAGCTTTAAGACTTGTTTTATTGGCAAATTATATCGATAACCATAGAAGATATACACACACACACACATAGATATAGATTATTATTATTATTATTATTTTAGATTTTCAGCAAAGTGGTAGCATAAATTATAAAGGAAGTACAAAATTGACTTATAGTTGTATGTAATATTTGTGTAATTTCATAATAATGCTTCTTGATGTCATCTTAATTATATTATGAATTTATAAAATCTTCTATGCCATAATGTTAAACTCTTCAAATGCTTCAATGGTTTTAATACCATTATTAATTATTTTTAATAAGTTAAACAAGTTGATTTAATAGTTGTATTAAATTTGTCTTCATAACTAAATGAAATTACATTTTTACCCATTTAAATGAATGTGAAATGACAATCTTACCCATCCAGAACTCATTATATAGTAGTATAGATAATAATAACAACAACAATAATAATAATAATACGGATTTGTCCATTGTTTTTTATAATGGACGAATACGTATTTTCATATGGGTGGCTCTTTCCCTGCGTCATCCTGGATGCATTATGTTTTCTTATTATAAGGGGGGACGGGGCACCACCAGATTTGGTCACGGGTGCCCCACTACCAGCATGGTAACACTGCCGCTGGTAGTGCTGGTAGGAGTCCCGTAGACCTTTTGATGGTTCTATCTAACGGGATCCTTCACAGGAGAGAGAGGAGATAGAGTGTTAGTGCATTTATTATTGAGAGGGAGAGGGAGAGAGAGAGAAAGAGGAAAGAAGGTGGGAAAGGGTAATATATTATTATTATTATTATGTGTAAAAATAATTAGTGAAGTGATGCTTCTAAAAAACTGTTTCAGTGAAGTGAATCAATGAAGTGATATGACAGTACAAGATTGGTAGAAATCAGTGAAGTTAAAAAACTACACGGTAAGCGCCCCTCCCCTCTAAGATTTGCTACAAGTAAACCTACTATAACTATAACACACGTGGAAGTGCAAAATATGTATTCAAGCAAAAGTTGCAAAACATAAGTGTGTACATTGATTTGTACATCCAAAAAGGAATACCTATAAAGGACATTAATGGGTAAGGACCACACTCTTTTATTGTTACAAAGTTGTACCAAATTCCTTATCGATTTATTGATACTAGTTTTTTAAAAGTAACAAATTCCAAAACGTGGTGTTCTGGTGGATGACTTGTCACGAGTTATATGACAGATTTAATTGATGTATACCTTCTAGAATAAACCTTTAAATAAGTGTTAGGTGATATGCAATAATATTAAACTTTTAAAAAGTTCATGTATCTAAGTAGGGTAAAACTTAGATGTTTTTATCTTTAATATATAAAGGAGATGGGGGGATATAAAATTAATGACTACATATTGTTTGTTTCATGTAACATGTTCTCTAAGGTGTTCTCTAAAGTTTAGAACAGAATTTTATTATTATTATTATTATTTATTTATTTTTTTTTTGAAAGGTAACAGAACTTTATCACCTAACAGATGTACATGTAGGGGTTAACAAAAAGCAATGATCGAAGATTCAAATCGAAGTGGTAATAATCAGTGTTTGCAACAAAGATATCAAACATAAATATTCATGTATTCTAGCGAAATTCTTTGTATTCAATTCAAGATTTAGTCAAGTTTATCACCTTCAAAATGTATAACCATAACTACACATGTAGGGGTATTGACCTCAACTGTACAGCTTAAAGTCATCAAACGCACTTGTAAGGTTCACATACCTCATTTATGAAATTCAATGCTTTCTAATACCTCACTCTCAAGAAATCTAGTCCCTTACAATTGACATGTAGCATACCATATGATAGGAGTATCGACCCGAATCACCGGTTCAAATAAAATGGTAAAATAAAGGATAGATCTAACGGTCTCTTGTGATACAGAAACACCACACAAGAACACGATAGGGCGAACTAAATGAGAATCAAGATACAGATACACCACTTGACTCTAATTTAGACTCCAAGAACACCATCCAAGATGCCACTCTTGAACTAGCATTGAAACAATTAATCAACCTCAAAATCCATTGAGAGAAAATTAACCAAAGAAATGTTTATCATAAACTCACCAGTCTTCATTGATAAAAAAATTCAATACATATAGGAAACATAAAACTACCACTAAAGAAAACTGACAAACAAAGTACTACTAAATAAGCTCAAAGTACAACTAGAAAAGCCTAAAATAAAAGCTGTAAATTTAATGGAAAATATATGGTGGTGCTACGTGGGTGTTTTAAGCTTGCATGGGTTTGGTTTTTTTTAACCTCCCACATGGAGCTCCAATTGATTTGATTGTGTTCCAGACCCGTTTCCATTGACTGATTTGATTGTGTTCCAGACCCGTTTCCATTGACCCGAACCCACTGCTATCACCATAGATTAGCTAATGATGAACAAATCAAGCAATAAGGTAAGCACAATTATGCATATCATTTAATTTATTATGTAACTTGAATATAACTTGATATATACTTTACTTTAGCCGTATGCACTCACCTTTCTACTTAAGGCTCTTGTATTTGACTACCTAAAAATTCAATTAAATTCATTTGTATGCTTTTTTTGTGCACAATCACCTTCATTTGTATGCTTTTTTTATGCACAATCACCTAACAATTCACTTTTAACCTATTTCACCATCCATTTCTAATTGTTCATGTACAAATATCATTGTTGTAAGAGTTGGCATGAGCCTTAAGTAACTCAATTTCAACTCGATTTGCTTGTGTTGGTAATTTTAGTGTTATCAACGGATTTTGGTGATGTTGGATTAACTTGTTGACCAATTGATCGTATTAAAATTTAAGGAATTAGGATTATTGTAGTACATTCCGGATTTATCGGTTTTGTATATTTATAAAATAAATGGTTGCAAATGGGCTTGTTAATATAAATTGATTTGGGCCTCATTATTTAGATCAATTGAGCTTAATGGTTTAAGAAATTAATTAAACTTGGGCCAATTGTTTTGGATCAATTTATTGATTAAGGCCCATAAACCGTATGAATTGTGTGCAAGTGCAACAGAATGATACTCACATACTTGGTTGACATTCGAGATATACGCATACAATACGGTTACAAGGATCCTTTTGATCATAATCATTCACGGTTTCATCAATTCCAATTCCATCAAGAGAAATCTCTGTCTAATCTGATAATTACTTGTTCGATCCTAATGTTCTCGACTTGATAAATTTACTTCGTTTCAAGGTCCTTCTCTGTGAACACCTGTAAAATAATAAATAAATGATAAAAACGGCTCAAAATGACTCCGAACCTAATTAAATAATATACAAAATACGCGTGGAAATAGATGTGTTTTACAACACATCATATATACTTAACTCTATGTAACGAGTGACGGGGGATTTAGTTTAGTTAAATAAAGCGCATAAAATGTTAGGAAAGTAACATAGATGATTTTGATATGATATGATAAGATAATTTAAAAGAGAAAAAAACATATAAAACTTTTGGGTTATAATTTATATGTATGTAATTTTTTTAGTTAATTTAATCAAGCTAACGCATCAACTAGAGAATAAGCCAACAAGCGAGATTACCTTGACTCGAACCCGAGTCAAACCGACCCAAGCCAATTTCGAGCAAGTTATGGGCTTTTTGAACAAACATTATAATAAAGAGGAGGTGATAATACTAAAAATAGACAGACATTAAGTTGTTAGTAGATAGCTATTAGAATCGTATAAACAATGTATTGTTTTAAACGTGACACATATGACAACATTTTAACCATTTCTCTTTATCTATCCCACAACCTATAATAGTGTCTCATTATGTGTAGGTGTGTGATTTCGCTTGGGACGAAAGTGATAAGCCTTTCTGTCTTATGACTTCGGCGGTGTGATTTCAATGTATGTTTGCATCAATAGCGTTGATCTTGTTAGTAGGATGAACATCAAGTCATCAAGCCCTCGATGGTGGTTAAAATTGTAAAGTTAGTCATCTTTGAAGTCATGAACTTTAGTATATTAGTTTACTAGCTTTTATCCCGAGAGTGTCCCGGGGTTGAAATATCTAATATAACATAATAAAATATCTAATATGACAACATAATTAATGATTTGCCAATACATGATTAATGAATAATAATAATAATATTTATTTTAAACAAATTTCTGTCATAAGTTATCATATTCAAATATAAAAAAAAGAATCTCTGCCTATGAAGTTATGTTTATCGTTTGTGATTTATTAGTAGAGTAAAATATATTTGAAAATAAAACCCCACAAAAATAGATGTTTTTTTTCTCCGTTTTTTTATATAGCACTATGGTACTCGTTGGAAAGATAATAAAACGCTCGTTAATTTGGTGTAATTTTTTTCTTTAAAAAATCTCGTATATAAAAGATATTAACGTTTAAAAGTTATGGGAGGAAACATTAGAGAGAAAATTTAATTTTGTTTTTAATAAGATTTCCTAAAATAATTATAATATATATAGATTTAATAAAAAAACTCAAAAATTAAAAAATTCTACATGATGCCACATGGCACATTCAAAGAGGGGTTGAGGCCTCCATTGAATGCCACATCATCAAAGTTCAATTCTTTTATTATAAGTTAGACTAAGTGGTGTGCCCTCGGGGAGTTGATCCGGGGAGCTGACTTGGCTTCGGGAGTTCGGGGAGATGGGGGAACACCGCCCCCCCCCCCCCGTAAAATTTCCGGGGAAGAAGGGGAAAAAGCACCGGGCACACCGGATGATTTGATTGGCTCAATTTTTTTCTTTTTTTTTTTAATCAAACTTATCCAATAAAAAAAGGAAGGGGGAATGGGGGAATTGGGGGAAGGCATTTCCAAACTTTGGGGGAGAAAATGGGGGAAATGATGTGGCGCTGATGTGGCACTTGGGGGAGTTGGGGGAAAGGGGAGGCACACCATATAGTCTTATAGATTAGTGAAGCCAAATCAGTTAACTAATCTTTTAAGCCAAAGAATATACTAAATTATTATGTTTGTCCGACTAAATTTGAAAGTATAACTTATCTTTAAAGTAATAAAATTTAATAAACTATTTTATTGCTCATATAACCTTTTTAAGATAACTTATCTTTTAGGTCATAAATTAATAAATAGTTTTATTTGTCAAAATAAATACGCAATTCTTCATTTATAACTTTAGGTTTGAAGTAATCACTTATTAACAAACATGGCTTAATTATTAAACGAGTTAGGGGGACGGGGTGCTCCACTGAAGCATTATCAACTTCACTGATTTACAACAATCCTGCACTGCCACACCACTTCACTGATTCGCTTCACTGAAGCACTTTTTTGGAGGCAGCACTACCCTGAACTACCCAACCCATAAAAAAACAAAAAACCCCACACACAAAACCACTACCCGTGTTTGCTTACCGTGCGTTAAATAGAACCAGAATTTAGTCCACGGGACACCTACCAGCACTGGTGGCGGCTGTGTTACCGTGCTGGTAGTGGGGTACCCGTGACCAAATCGGTAAGCGCCCCGTCCCCCCTTAGACATGACAACCAAAAATCTGAATATATCTACATTTAGAGTCAAATCGTTGGGTACATAACTGATTTTATTCTAAAAAACTAAGAGAGTGCACATAAAAAATAAGCTATGAGGAGCATTTATTAGGGTTATGGCACTCTCAAGATGTAGAACAGTACTAAGAATATATATACATACATACACATATCATAACCTCACATTTCCGATAGAATATTGCTGATTTTCCTAAGCTCTTTCAGGGCTGCCGTAGCTGTCATCTGTCCGCGGTCTACCAGTGCCTTCTTCGACAAGTTATCTACATGACCCGTTTCACCCTTTTCTTGTTGGAACACCGATTCAATCACCTGCATTGTTTTATAAATTGTCAGTCAACAGAAATAACAGCTGAAGATTTGACCCGACCCGTTGCATATGGATATTAGGGTGTACACAAGCCAAGCCGCTCGTGAGCAACTTGAAATGACTCGATAAAAGCTTGAATCAAGCTGAGCTTAAACAAGGCTTGCTAGGCTCGGCTACTCACAAGCCTAAACAAACCAGCTATTTATAATTAATATAATAATTTTTATTTAATATATCAAATATATATCAAAGAACCTTGTTACATACAAAAATATAAAAAAAAAAATAACTAAGGTCATATATAAAAAACTATAGTTATAAATATGTATAAAAATAATTATATGTTTATACAAATAAAATAATTAATAAATAATAAACAAGCCAAGCTCAAGCTTAAGGACTTTCTCACGAGCCGAGCCCAAGCGTTGTATATAAAGCTTAAAACAAACCGGGCTTGAGCTCGAGCTCTGTTAAGTTAAAGCAAGTTGCGCTCGAGTCCGGCCTGGCTTGTTTACACCCTTACTGGATATGATCATACCTGAAGATTTTCCACCATGGATTGACCAAGATTTTTCAAAGAACAAATCTTGTTTTGGTTCATGGATTCTCCTTTGCTCGTTACATCCGTTCCAGAAGACGCCACTTCACTTATCTGATCGCGCCCCACAACAGAACTTGTAGGATCGCCGCCCTTATCAGAGGAACTGTCACCGTTGTTTTTCCCAAACTTCCAAAACCACTGCTTTCCTGATAAAATAATCCTATCTTTCAGATTCAATCCTGACTTCCCTACAGATTCTTCATTCTCAACTCCCTTCAAAGGTGTAGCATCTTCCGGGCCATCAGATACTGGGCCAGGCCCATTTTCAACAACTTCCTGGATGACACTACCCGAATCTGCTGCAGTGCTAGGCTTGGACTCGGGTTCAGGTTCTAGTTCTGGTTCTGGTCTGGGTTCACGTTCAGGGTCAGGATCGTTTTCATCTAGTAAATTTGAAGCCACGCTACTACTTTGCTCACTGTCGTTTTCATGGTCATTGTCATTGTCATTATCATTATCATTAACACCGCCTACTGGGCTTTGGCTCTCATTGCTACTAGTATAGGTAAAGCTGGGCCGGCCCAAATCTGACTTTTTGGCCTTCTTTCTTTTAACCACTTTGGATTGGTCAGCAGTCAATGGGTCTTCGAAATTGAAGTTAACGGCAGGCACAAAATCCGAAAATAATTCCTCATTTAAAGCATTTGAATGGACATTAATGCCTTCATTAATGTGATCATCAATGTTGTCCGATGAAATAGCATCAACATTAACTACGGCATTTGTCTCCGGCGCCGGTGCTACTTCCGGCGTGTCTTCGACGATAATATCATCGTCTGAATCTTCATCCGACGAATTATCATTTAAATCATGTTTCTCAAACGTGTTGACTGGATAAAACTCAGGTATCCAATCGGCCATTTCTTCACTAACCCAAACCCTAAACTTCCGTTTTTGCCATTCTAGAATTATCTCTTCAGCTATCCTGTTACCATCACTGACAAGGATACCGACATAATCAAACGAAAGATCAACGTCTGACTCCAACTTGGCTGCTTTGTAAACTACTTTTCCAACCATACCTCCGATAATATTAACGATCTCATTAGTAAAGAGATGTAAAGGAATACCCTTGATCTTTAGCCAAGCCAATCTTTCATAACTAAGAGATTGACCTCGCCATAAACATGCTGATGAAAACTTGGCTGTATCTTTTGATGCAGTTTCAAGAACCAAAAGCGCTAACTCTTGGTCATCGAAAGAAATCAACAAATCTAGTCCACCAATATATTGTACGTTACCATTGCCCGGACAATGATCATGCAAGAACCGGAAAATACTTTTCATTGCTTCCACATCAGTCATTCTAGCAACAATAGCCCTCCCATGCATGCTAGAAAAACCATTAACTTGCTGATCAACATTAACAGTCTTCCCAACTAGCATATCTTTAAATGAGAACTCCCCTGAATCAAACTTAGTCCCCATCGGATCCATCCTAGCCTTACGATTATCGTTACCAGGAATACTCCCGGCTGGCTTGTCTCTTGGCTCATTAATCTCCCCATCTTCTAAGACAAGTCGTGCAATGTTGAACCACAGCTTGTTGTTCCCCATCCGAATGTTTCTGAGATTCGTGAGCAGTTCCGTTTTGTCTTTCACATCCAGTATAGACAGAAATCCAAATCGATTACCCATCTTATCTCTCTTTCTTGCAAGAAGAAGAAGAAGAAGAAGAGGAAGAGGAAGAGGAAGAAGAAGAAGAAGAAGAAGAATGGTGAGCAATTTGTGGGGGATAATATTGAAAGGGTGCTGCATATTTTCGAAAAAGGATAATATTATTCATCTTGGGAGTTTGGCTGCTGAATATCGGAGGAACAAGCTGGGCAATTATATTTTTTGCACCAAGGACAATTGTGTTGTTTCGTAAGATTTTATATTTTCCTTTTTATGTTTAGTTTCGCATTTATTGTGATTGATCTAGCCGTCATGTCCGGCTGAAACCTTTTAATTCCGGCACTTTGGTTTATTTTCTTAGTTTTGATTCGTCAACTTATGTGAAACTCTTATGAGATCCAATTTTTGAATGGTTTGTTTGGTTGATTCTTGATTCTATACCTTTAGGTTGGTTGATAAAATTGGCCACTTTGTTAATCAATCTAATAGAGTTCATCAATTTATAACACTTTAACCGGTTTTATATATTGGATAAAAAGGAACAAATAACGGTTTAGGTTTGTCTATGAATTTAAATTTGTTATAGAATTAAACAATATAATTAAGCACTCCGAACGGCGTGAGTGTTTGGTTATAATCGATACTTCTATCATTGCAACCCGCACGCTAAGATCCGAACGGCGTGATCTTGGAGTAGCGGGTTGGCTCTAATCAACGAACGGTGTTTGGTTAGACTTTAGATAGAGTGGAGGTCAGAACGGCGTGACGTCTAGTATTGATACAAACCACTTAATTAAAGGATCATTGCACCATAATTGTTAATGATCATAAGTCCGGGTCAAATTAAGAAATTGCTAGTGTTGGAATTAGCTTTAATATCTGAATTTATCTCACAATTTAATTAACGTTTTCTAGTCATTCGTCTTACTAATTTTAGTTTTATTTTCATTAATTTAAACTACACCAACCCCCCCCCCCCCCCCCCTTTATAATAGTATTTGTCCGAAAAATGTTTTTGGTATAATTGGTTAATCTGTATTCCTGAAGACACGAACCTTGCTTTCACTAATACTAGTAGGTTTATTATTTATTTATTTGTTGGATTCGACACCCAACAAGTTTAGAACAAAACTTTATTATAAACACGCTTATATAGTCATGTAGGGGTTAACAAAAAGCAATAATCGAAGATTCAAATAGACAGATAAAAAAAAACATAAATATTCAGGTATTCTAGCAAAATTCTTTGTCTTCAATTCCAAATTTAGTCAAGTTTATCACCTTCAAAACGTATAACCATAACTACACATGTAGGGGTTTTGACCTCAACTGTACATGTTAAAGTCGTCAAACACACTTGTAAGGTTCATGTATCTGATTTATGAAATTCAATGCTTTCTAATACCGAATTTCACTCGCAACAATTGACATGTAGCCTACCATAGATAGGTACACAACATTACTTGGCAACTTAGACTACCAAATTAGCTAATGATTAACAAATCAAGCAATAAGGTAACCCCAATTATGCATATCATTTAATTAATTTTGTAACTTGAATATAACTTGATATATACTTTACTTTAGCCGTATGCACTCACCTTTCTACTTAAGGCTCTTGTATTTGACTACCTAAAAGTTCAATTAAATTCATTTAGTATGCTTTTTTTTTTGCACAATCACGTAACAATTCACTTTTAACCTATTTCACCATCCATTTCTAATTGTTCATGTACAGATATCATTGTTGTAAGAGTTGGCGTGAGCCTTAAGTAACTCAATTTCAATTCGACTTGCTTGTGTTGGTAATTTAGTGTTATCAACGGATTTTGGTGATGTTGGATTAACTTGTTGACCAAATTGATCGTATTAAAATTTAAGGAATTAGGAGATGCAGGAGTGCAGACTCATTTTATTGTAGTACATTCGGGATTTATCGGTTTTGTATATTTATAAATGGTTGCAAATGGGCTTGTTAATATAAATTGATTTGGGCCTCATTAATTAGATCAATTGAGCTTAATGGCTTAAGTAATTAATTGAACTTGGGCCAATTGTTTTGGATCAATTTATTGATTAAGGCCCATAAACCGTATGAATTGTGTGCAAGTGCAACAGAATGATGCGCACATACTTGGTTGACATTCGAGATATATACGCATACAATACGGTTACAAGGATCCTTTTGATCATAATCATTCACGGTTTCATCCATTCCAATTCCATCAAGAAATATCTTTGTCTAATCCGATAATTCCTTGTTCGATCCCGATGTTCGCAACTTGATAAATTTTCTTCGTTTCAAGCTCATTTTCTCCGAACACCTATAAGATAATATAATAAATAAATGATAAAACGACTCGAAACAACTCAAAATCTAATTAAATTATATACAAAATACACATGAAAATAGATATGTTCTACAACACGTCATATATACTTTTTTTTATATACTTAACTCTATGTAACTAGTGATGGGGAATTATATATAAAATAAAATAATGGAATTGGATATTTAGATAACCATTTAGTTTAGTTAAATAAAACGCATAAAATGTTAGGAAAGTAACATAGATGATTTTGATATGATAAGATAATATAAAAGAGAAAAAAAACATATAAAAGTTTTGGGTTATAATTTATATGTATAGTAATTTTTGAAGTTAATTTAGTTAGACGAGCTAACGAATCAACTAGAGAATAAGCCAACAAACGAGGGTACCTTGATTCGGACCCCAGTCAAACGAGCTGAGCCAATTTCGAGCAAGATATGGGCTTTTTAACAAACATTACAATAAAGAGGTGATAATGTTAAAAATAGACAATGACATTTAAGTTTTTAGTAGATAGCTACTAGAATCGTATAAACAATCTATTGTTTAAAATGTGACACATATGACAACATTTAAGTTTATCTATCCCACAACCTATAATAGTGTCTCATTATGTGTATTTATGTGTAGGTGTGTGCGTGTTTCGCTTGGGACAAAAGTGATAAGCCTTTCTGTCTTGTGACTTCGACTGTGTGGTTTCAATGTATGTTTTCATCAATAGCGTCGATCTTGTTAGTAGGATGAACATCAAGTCACCAAGCCCTCGATGGTGGTTAAACTTTGTAAGGTTAGCCATCTTTGTAAACTTTAGTAAGTTAGTTTATTTGTGAAACCAAATCTGTTAAGGTAACTTATTTTAAGCCAGAGAATTTACTAATTTATTATGTTTGTCCAACTAAATTTGAAAGGATAACTTATCTTTAAAGTCATAAACTTTAATTATTGCTCATATAGCATTTTTTAGATAACTTATCTTTTAAGTCATAGATTAACAAATAGTTTTATTTGTCAAAATAAATAGCTATTTCTCTACGCAATTCTTCATTTATAACTTTAGGTTTGAGTCCTTCACGGGTAGCTCAGTTGGTGAATGGATCAGGAATCTCTCTTGAAGGTCTCAGGTTCGATTCCCACGAAGGACATAATGAGAAATGATGGATGACTCATGGCCTATGGTCATGAGTTCGAGTCCTGATCTCGCCAGGTTTTACCGGTTCACTACTGTCGTGCCTTCGGGCGGGTATGTGGGTCGGGTTTTCCCTGGAAGCGGGCTGTCAAGGCGGGCTAGGGGCTTCGTGCGTCTGGGGTGGGCCGGGTTGTGCCCCTGTCTTTGCCACTGGAAGGCCGCGTACGAAGTACCCGGCGTTGTTTAGTTGGCCGTTCAAAAAAAAAATAACTTTAGGTTTGAAGTAATCACTTATTAACGAATAATGGCTTAATTATGATACGAGTTAGACATTAGACATGACAACCAAAAATCTGAATATATCTACATTTAGAGACAAATTGTTGGGTACATAACTGATTTTATTCTAAAAAACTAAGAGAGTGCACATAAGAAATAAGCTATGAGGAGCATTTATTAGGGTTATGGCACTCTCAAGATGTAGAACAGTACTAAGAATATATATACATACATACACATATCATAACCTCACATTTCCGATAGAATATTGCTGATTTTCCTAAGCTCTTTCAGGGCTGCCATAGCTGTCATCTGTCCGCGGTCTACCAGTGCCTTCTTCGACAAGTTATCTACATGACCCGTTTCACCCTTTTCTTGTTGGAACACTGATTCAATCACCTGCATTGTTTTATAACTTGTCAGTCAACAGAAATAACAGCTGAAGATTTGACCCAACCCGTTGCATATGGATATTAGGGTGTACACAAGCCAAGCCGCTCGTGAGCAACTTGAAATGACTCGCTAAAAGCTTGAATCAAGCTGAGCTTAAACAAGGCTTGCTAGGCTCGGCTACTCACAAGCCTAAACAAACCAGCTATTTATAATTAATATAATAATTTTTATTTAATATATCAAAGAACCTTGTTACATACAAAAATATAAAAAAAAATAACTAAATAACGCTTATGAGGCCATATATAAAAAACTATAGTTATAAATATGTATAAAAATAATTATATGTTTATACCAATAAAATAATTAATAAATAATAAACAAGTTAAGCTCTAGCTTAAGAACTTTCTCACGAGCTGAGCCCAAGCTTTGTATATAAAGCTCAAAACAAACCAAGCTTGAGCTCGAGTTCTGTTAAGTTAAGCAAGTTGAGCTCAAGTCCGGCCTGGCTTGTTTACACCCTTACTGGATATGATCATACCTGAAGATTTTCCACCATGGATTGACCAAGATTTTTCAAAGAACAAATCTTGTTTTGGTTTACAGATTCTCCTTTGCTCGTTACATCCGTTCCAGAAGACGCCGCTTCACTTTTCTGATCACGTCCCACAACAGAAGAACTTGTAGGATCACCGCCTTTCTCAGAGGAACCGTCACCGTTGTTTTTCCCAAACTTCCAAAACCACTGCTTTCCTGATAAAATAATCCTATCTTTCAGATTCAATCCTGACTTCCCTATAGATTCTTCATTCTCAACTCCCTTCAAAGGTGTAGCATCTTCCGGGCCATCAGATACTGGGCCAGGCCCGTTTTCATCAACTTCCTGGATGACACTACCCGAATCTGCTGCAGTGCTAGGCTTGGACTCGGGTTCAGGTTCTAGTTCTGGTCTGGGTTCACGTTCAGGGTCAGGATCGTTTTCATCTAGTAAATTTGAAGCCACGCTACTACTTTGCTCACTATCATTTTCATGGTCATTGTC
This sequence comes from Ambrosia artemisiifolia, assembly GCA_032199755.1. Classification (NCBI taxonomy): domain Eukaryota; kingdom Viridiplantae; phylum Streptophyta; class Magnoliopsida; order Asterales; family Asteraceae; genus Ambrosia; species Ambrosia artemisiifolia. Next base: position 13,932,297 of record CM063514.1, read on the forward strand.
ATTGTCATTATCATTATCATTATCATTAACACCGCCTATTGGGCTTGGCGGGTCAGAGAAAATAGAGGAGTTCTCTTCACTGCCACCATTTCCACTCACTGCCTTTTCAGTCTCGGTTTCTTCTTCTTCCTCTAATCCAAGCTGACGGGCTAAATCATCCAGCAAATTTCTCCTAACATGTCGTCGAGAAGGACCTGGTTTTTCATTAAACACCTTCGAAGAAGACGGGTCTGATTCTGTTCTCAACAACCGCGACTTCATTTTCTCTGACCAACCTTTTCGTTGACTTTGACTCTGCTTCTGTGGGTTGGTTTGTTTTTTTTCTTCTTCTTCTTTGAGCAAAACCCTCCATTTCTCTTCCCAGTAGCTATCACGCACAACGTTTAACGGGCTTCTGGGAGTGGCTGCATCAGATGACAAACTGTGATTTCTAAAACTCGTCGACTTAACAGGCTTAACGGGCTCGTGGAACCGATCACTATACAGTAGAGGTGGGGCTGATCTCATAGCATCCTTTGCAAGGTTTACTAAAGAATTCGCCTTTTCCAACAAGTTTCCCAGATTTACGTCTTTTGGGAAGTTTAGTAATCTTTGGAGGCAAGAAGTGGCGGTTTCTGTGGCAAGAATGGATGACCGAATATAAAGTATCATCGAAACAGCAAGTGCTGCAATAAACGCCCCACGAGACGAATTAAGAACTTCAAAGTTTGTTTCGGGATCATTTCCCGAATTTAGTTTACTGTTGTCAAATGAAAAAATGGCGTCCCAAATTACCAAAAGGTCCTCTAGAGCAAACTCACGCCCAAAAAGAACTCGTAACCATCTAAGAGCAAAATACTGTGGCTCGACTCCTAGCTCAGTAAGATGAGTATAAAGTGATGAATCAACAACGGCTAATAACTGGTATAAAGCAGACGATGCTTCAATTACAGGCGGCAGCCCGTTTTGTGGCCCGTTGGACGGGGAGAAAAAGCTAGCCATTGAAACTGCACCACCAGAGCCGTTCATTAAAGCATCAAACATACAATAGGCGTCATGTTCCATAAATTTCTCAGACAACACAATTCCTAACTCGCCCTCGGCCCCATAAGCATCACTAAATGATATGATGGTTTGAATCTTGGGATCGAGTTCTTCAAGATTGTTAAACTTTACTTGATCGTCTTGGCTTTCGAGTTCATCAAAGTTGTGAAAGGCGAGACCATCAAAATTATCAGTGAAGTAATGCTCGTATAATTTTCGCACTGCAGAAAGCCGTTCTACATCGGCTTGGAGAACATATAATAAAGGAGCCAAAAGTTCATGCATTCCTGTGAAGAATAATACATCGATTATATAAGCTCCAATATATGCAAAATGGGTGCATCATAAAATAACTCAGGCAGACTGCGTTTTACATGATCTCATCGGTTAGCAGGTCATTGGTGGGGTCCCGTAAGTTTTACCTAACGGGTTCTCACAATTACCAAAAAAAAATGAATTTAACGGGTAAAACACACACTGTGCAAAATGACTAAAAACAACATTTTGGAAGAAAAAAAAACAACAAAAATACAATGGTTGTGAAATAAATAAAAACTCTCCCAAATTAAGTTATATGGATTAGTATATGGATAAAAGTATTGTACTCTTTGATAACCAGTGTTGTTGCAGCTAAGATGAAACTTAAACCGCTTATTCGACCCCAAAACTTACCAAAATAATCAAAATCTATATATACCCATTATCCTGATATTAGATGGTGATTATTTCAACTTCAAGCGTGTGAGCCCCACCCCCGTATGGGGGGCCATGGGGATTAGAAAATTGATCTTAAAAATATATATTACCTTGTCGGTACCCATAGGTCGGATGGCTAATACACCAAAGCAACAAAATTCTTCTTAACATGCCTTGACATCCAGGAGTCTGGAAGTAGCTTCCATGTTCAGGATACAAGCGCGACAAATCTTGTTCAACCATCTTCTCCAACTCGGCTTTTTGAAAAAACCGGCCCCACATACTATCTGTTCAAATCAAACATTATTGCATCATTGTAGTATCAATAACTAAAATTTATCAAGAATTTATAACATTAACTCAATGCACATGTACAAATTATGATCACATTTAATAATTTCTCTTTCAATGCACATACATACATTAGTTCTTTATTTGTAAAAATATATATTATTGAAAGAAAGATCATGTTGTATTGCTATATATAGAGGTAAAAAGATTTACCAGGATCTTGAGATAATGGATTGTCCACAACGGGATCCGGAAAATTGCTTCCATCTTTGGCTATAAGAGGATCAATCAGAAGCCTTCTCCTTAAACCTGCATAGCTGGAAACCAAATCAGAAGTTAGATTGAGCCTTAGTCTAAAAGTTAACACTTAACACACTATATTCATAGACCAATTAAGGTACTAAATAACTAGATTAAGGTATTAATTCAGAATTGATAGCAGATCAAGAAAATATGCAAGTACGGTTCAGACAGCGAACATATTCACAAAAATGTCACGACCCGTTTAACATCCACGGTTCCACGCTCTCATACCCAACCAATATTGTCCATTTTGTCCATAAAGAACTCGCAGAGTTGTTTCCGGTTTCCCAGGAAGTCGCACATCCCTGGATGGCTAAATTAACCCAACCTGAGCATGCTTAACCATGGAATTCTCTCGCCAACAACCATTACGCTCAGAGCGTTAGTGAGAGATGAGACAGGACATTTCTTATGGCCCTGTATCTCTCACACGATGTGAGATTTGCCAAAGGTGTCAAATATATGTCGCGACCCTTGTAACAGTAACACCTGGCCTCTCATACCAATCAATATCGTCCATTTGGTCCACCAAAAGCTCGCAGATTTGTTTCTGGTTGCCCAGGTGGAAACTTCTCGGAAAGTCACCCATCCCTAAATTACCCCAACCCAAGCACTCGTATCTTAACCATAACACTAAAAAACGCGTTGGTGATATAAGAGGCCGAACTTTCCTTATGGCCCGGCATTTTAACAACGCAGCCGGAATCCGGAAAACTCTTGAACACGCGTTACAAGTTGTCAATGAATGATCTTAAATTACTTTTAAGACAAATATGAAAATAATAATAATAATAATAATAATAATAATAAATAAGTAAATAAATAAAAAGAACAGATCTAATCCAACTTAATTGTATTAAAATCAACGAGTGTCATTAAACAAACATAAGTAACAAATATACCTTCTACGAGTATTAGCAGTAACACGCCGAACATCATCAGCAGACGAAGAACAAGGCAAGACACCTAAATCTGTACGCCATTGAACCCCTCTAAGCTCCCAAAACCCTCTTTCACGTGATAAAGAAGATTCCGATAACATTTTCACCAAAAACCCACAAAAAATTATTAACAAAAATGAAGAACAGAGTATCAAATTTGTATCTTTATTATGTGATCACTAATCATGTAAACAGTAGACAAATCAGCAAAGTTTTGTTAAAGGGGTGTGAGAAATTTGAGGGAATTGGGGAAATCTGGTTCCGTATCAAGAATTATTAATAAGAGATTACTGAACAGAGTAAAACAGATCTTGTGAAATATTATTATTATTATATTATTATTATTATTAAAAGATATAAGATGAAGAAAATAAAAGATGGGTATGTAAAGATTTGAAGAATAATAATAGTAAGTTGGGAAACAAGAATTAGAGATTGGATTTGATTTGATTTCAAGAAGAAGAAGAAAAAGGGGAATTGATGAGGAAGAAAGCGTAAGCTGAATGGAAGTTGAGAGGAATGATTCGCATATTGTGGATTTTCTTCTTCTTCTTCTTATTTATTTATTATTTTTTATTATTTTTCTCATGAATGATAAAAAACAAACAAAATAAAGGTAGTGGGTGTTTTTTGTCTCATGCTTCTATTTTTTTATTTTTTATTTTTCCGTCATCATAACAATAGTTATTCACTTATTTGGGGTATTCCTAAGTTTATTTGTGTAGATGAGACTTTTTTAACAAAAAAGGGTGTTTGGTTTGGTGTTGTTAAGGTTTTGGTTATTTGGTTTGGTTCATTTATTTTTTGTTTGCGATTGATTTAGGGGTGTTCATTGAATCGAATAATGAATTCTCGAATTTTTCGAATAATTTATTTTTTTTACTGAATTCGTCTTCGATTCGAATTCGATTAAAAGCTGACCAATTTGATTCGAATTCGTATTCGAAAAAAAAAACTCAATTCAAATTCGTATAAGAAACTCGAATTCGAAGCGAATTCGAATAAATTCGTTTAAGGTTAAGATTTAAGTTATGGGCTTTAGTTAGACTTGGGCTTCGTAATGGGCTAAGTTATGACTTAGGTTAAATTCATAGATTAGCACATGTTCTAAAGTTATAGGTGTGTATATAATGATATACATATAAGGGTTATGATCAAATACACAAGATACTTTTTTTAGGAAGGGTGAGAAGGATTGTGATCCATTTATCATATATTTGAAGGGTTGAGATTAGTTTGTTTGAAAAAAATAAATAATAACTTAGAGGAAGGGCATAAAATGAAAACAACATTTGTTGACTTTCGCTCTCCACATGCAATGTACATGTCAATTTCCCCCATCATTTTAAAACGTCTATAACTTTTTCATACGATTTTTTTTTTCCGAAAAAATTTCACCATATTAACGAGCGTTTTTTTATCTTTAATATGAGTACCACATTGCTACATTAAAATTGAAAAAAAAAATTCGTCCTAAATGGATTTTCTTCTCCGTTATGTCTTCAGCTCGTTCATTGTGTTATTGTATGCACATGTGCTTTATAAATATGTTATTTATGTTTTCTTAGTCTACACATGATTTAACTTTGTCCATTGTGTTTTTAGTATGCTTTTCATTGTGTTTTATGCAAATGAGTTTTGTATTTAGGTGTACATTGTGTTTTATTATGTTGTTCATTGTGTTTAAGTCTATTATTCATTGTGTTTTAGTCTTCTGTTCATTTTGTCTTTAATATGTCGTCCATTGTGTTTATACCCTATAGTTCATTGCATATTTAATTGGTACTCATTGTGTTTTACGTTATCTCCATTATGTCTTACGCAACTGGGTTTTCAAATTTTTTTTCAAAAGTATTCATTGTGTTTTAAACTTCTGTTCATTGTGTCTTTATTATGTCGTGCATTGTGTTTTACACAATTGGGTTTTTGACTTTTTTTTCTCAAAAGTATTCATTGTGTTTTAGTTTTCTGTACATTGTGTCTTTAGTATATCATCCATTGTGTCTTACGCAACTGGGTTTTCAACTTTTTTTTCAAAAGTATTTATTGTGTTTTAGTCTTCTATTCATTGTGTCTTTAGTATGTCGTCCATTGTGTTTTACTAGACTCTTGATTATGTTTTATACCCTATATTTAATTGGTGTTCATTGTGTTTTACACTTCATTGTGTCTTACGCAAATGAGTTTTTGAATTTTTTTTCAAAAGTATAACAATATGGTACTCATACTAAAGATAAAAAGACGCTCATTTTTATGGTATAATTTTTTTTAAAAATATGACGTATAAAAAACTTACGGACATTTAAAAATGAAGGTGGAAATGGCATGTGACTTGCATGTGCATATGTTTTTTTACAAAATTACCCATCCCACTTGTGTAATTCTTTGAACACATGTCATTTTTAGTGGCTTCTCACCCTTCTCAGTTTTTATAGCCATTATAGAATAACTCAACCCATACATATAATAAATATTTATTATTTTTATTCGAATTTCGAATCGAATCAAATTTAAAATCATAAATTCGTATTCGATTCGTATTCGATTTACTAAACTCGAATTTAATCGAATTCAAATTCGAATTCTTGATCATCGAATCGAATTCTTGATAATCGAATCGAATTAAGACGAATTTTGAATTTTTCGAATTCGAATCGAATTCTGAACACCCCTAGATTGATTGGTTCCATACTAAGATCACACGTAGTGAGAATTAAATGGGGCGTGTTTGCCTATTTTAGCGTCCTTTAAAGCCCCCAACACCCACCTAGGCGCTAATCAACCCAAGCGTTAAAACTTTAACGCTACAAAACCATTTCATTCCATCAATTAAAGCTTTTTTTTAAAATTATTTTTTAATTTAAAAATAATAACTGAGTAATCATTAGGGGGCATTATGAGGCCTTAAACCACTACACCCCATTTTCATTTAAAGCCCCTATATTGAATAGGACGCAACGTGTCGCAATTTGCCCATGTGGAGGCTTTAAAATTAAAGCACACTACACATGGTCTAAGTGATTAACACGCCTAGTGCAACGAGTGCAACTGTCATGTTTAGTTTGCATCGTTGAGTTTGGATCCTAAACAGATTTTGGTGATAAGTCGGAGGAAGGTGAGGATCAGGTTTATAATATGTTTACTTTTATTGTACTGTACTAGAAGGGTGTTTGCATGATGTGGCGGGAAACACATATATTGCAAGGGGTACATGATTCGGTTGGTTTAGTTATTAGCCTCAACTAATATGTCATCGGTTAGCCTATTTGAATAACCAATCAGTGTCCGGTGTATTTGATTAGATTGATAATTTTTGTTCAGTTCATTTATTGGGTTAGAAGAAATACATGAAATACGTGAACTAGAGTTATAAAATCTAGAAATATATGGAAAGACGAATGGTTTGGTCGGTTAATTTGGTTAAACGAGTGTCACAAAAAACGATAACCGCTTTTTGCTAATTCAGTTTTGGTTAATCGGTTTCCAGTTAATTCAGTTTTTAGTTAATTTCAGTTTGGTTTCGTCTTTCTTGTTTGGGTTCGATTAACGATTCATTTATTGCTCACCTCTACACATTGTTAATCACATAACATATCAATTTTTTAATTAAAAAAACTATAGCAATGTTATAGTCAAATTAAAGAGTATAAAATACTCGTTTTATGTAATTTTATTAAAGAAATGTTAATGTATGAAAATGTCATGGTCGTTTAAAAATCAATGGGAAATTATTTTTTATAAAGGATAAAGTGTAACCACGAATTAATTAACCAGAATTTGTTACGGATGATAAATTAAAGTATAATTAAGATGATTAATTAAAGTATAATTAGTGTTTGAAAGACTAATTTACAGTCATTTTAAAGTAAAAAACTTTTAACTTCTAAGTATTTTAAAAAGTCATTCTCAAATGCTTCATAATATAGTATGGATATGATATATTTTTGTAATTTAGGGGTTGCTACATATACACTAATGGTATTTTGCATACACCATGTGACGTCATCATACGTGCTCTTTGATAGGACGGAAATTTTTAGACGAACCATAGGACTTAGTTAGAGTACAAAGGGTGTGCTCCACCCATGTACCCTGCAAAACATCAACCCCATTGACTTAGTTAGGGCTAGACCAACTGCGACTCAGTTTTTAGCTTTGTAGTGTCAATTTTACCGAAAATTTTATATGTATTGGCTTCGCCCCTTATATTGAGTCCCCCACCTCTCAGCTTTTCCGTTCAAGATCCTCCAATAACCACTCATATGCGGTCATATCATTTATACCTTCAAATACTCTGAATCTACTCGACCACTGACAACACTCCACCGATAGTAGTCTCCTGCCTTTTATTTTTTTAAATTAAATAATACATATAAAATAAAATAAAAGATAGGCTTTAATAAAACCATTGCATTAATTTTATCTAAACAAAATGAAAGGTAGTGGCCATTTTTTGTCACATCTCATGCAGGTATATTTTATTTTATTTTTCCATCATGACAATTATTTTTGTATTCTTAAGTTATTTGGGGTTCTTTTTATTAATTCAACGATGATACTTTTTTAAAACAAGGTGTTGGATTAGGTGTTTTAAGTATTGTGTTTGGTCGGTTGGGGTTTTGGTTTATTCAGTTACGTTTGTTTTTTCAGCTTAATTGGTTCCAACCGGAATGATGAACACACCTACTGTAATGAGCTCAACTCAAGTTTTTTTTTAACGACCAAAAGAACAGAAGATGAGTCTCTTTGAAACCGAGCATAACCTGGAAATAATCTCAGGTGCCACCACAGGAAGTTCCCAGTAGAGATTCGAACTTGGTATCTTTCTACCAGTCCATCTTTGCTCAACTTTAGTTGGCATTATTGAGTTTGTATCATGAACATATTGTTAATGATAAGCCAAAGGATGGTGAGGATGACGTTAATAATATATTTACTTTTGTTATTGTATATCATGTGTGTGTATATTAGGTGTAGGGGTGTTCAGAATTCGATTCGGATTCGAAAAATTCGAAATTCGACTTAGTTCGATTCAATTACCAAGAATTCGATTCGAATATTAAGAATTCGAATTCGATTCAATTCGAATTCGAGTCCAGTAAATCGAATACGAATTTATGATTTTAAATTCGATTCGATTCGAAATTCGAATAAAAACTGTAATGTATAGTTTTTTTCAATATATATACACACATACACATTATTATATGCACAAATATACAGATTTAGAAAAAAGACTTCAAAGTTTTGGTCAAATCACAAAACTCAAAGAAACTATACTCTCTAATATTTTTACTATTCCTGTATTTGACATATTGTTGTTTATCAATTTTGTAGATTAATATTTTTATGTTAAACATAATGAGTTTTTATTAGTTTTAAAATTAAAAGTAAAACAATTTATTATTTATGGTGAATTTGAACTAAATCGAATGTATTCGAATTCGAGTTCCTTATTCGAATCGAATACGAATCGAATACATTGAAATTTAAGCGAATACGAATCGAATGCGAATTCAGGTAAAAATATTAAAAATTCGAGAAATTCGATTCGAATAATTCGAAAATTCGTTATTCGATTCGTTGAACACCCCTAATTAGGTGGTTGCTATAGATACACGAGTGACGTTATATAGACATCTAGTAATGTCGTCATATGAGCCATATGATATAGCGAAAAATGATCATACACACCATATGACTTTCTTAGCTGTCACAGCATTCATTCTAGAGTTAATCACGTTATACGAGTCTTATGATTTGTCAAACACCACCTCACGGGCTCTCAAAAAACCCATATAACCATTTTCTCATGTCATACGATTCAGAAGACATCATAAGGCCATATGACATCGTTTAGTTCATGTTGGATAGTGTGTTTGTGGTATTCTAGTAGAAACGTCTATTTTGAAAAGGTTATGCTGCATCAATTAATAAAACAAATCTAGTATATTTATATTTTATACAAAGTTGTATCAAAATGCAAATATGTTGCATACGAAAAAAAATATCTTCAATACAATAACAAAAGGGTTAGAAATACACAAGCTTTCACGTAATTATTTTCAATTTTATTTAATATTTTCACCAAACATATTTAATTAACTTTTTATTTATTAAATTAAATATTGGTATTTCCTTGCTAATATAATAACCAAGATGTTAACAAACACAGTAATTTAAAGCAACCAAAAATGTTATCTTAACAAGCTTTGACATAATATCATTAATCATATATACAGTGGCAGATCTAGAAATAAATTTTAGTAGTAACGTTTTTATTTTTTTATTTTAGTAGCAACGTTTTCTAATTTTCGTAAAAAAAAACAAATTTTCCACTCATTTTCAACTACGCGCGCAAAGTTGAGCAGCAGCGGACGCGGCACCTAGTTATTAACTAGGTCCGCCACTGTAATCATACATCCCTCTAGAAAATATAATATTTCGGCATAGCCGGCCCTTGGGTGGGCCAGGGAGGCCAACCGGCCAGGGCCCGGAAATATCGGGGGCACATTTAAAAAAAATCCTATATGTATATGTTTTTTTAAACACATCTTTAAACATTTAAAATCGAGCATATTCAACACATCTTTTAAATTATAAAATAACTTAAATACTAGTAACCCATAACAAGTTTAAAAGTCCATTACTCATTTAATTTAACTAAATAAAAAAAGCAAAAAAAAAAAAAAATAGAAGAAACCTACGACACACAGAAGCAAACAAAATTTCTCCCCAACCTAATTCAAAAGCTTTGGACTAAAAAGAATATTAAAGAAGCTTCATTCAGCCTTGGTTACTTATTTGCTTAATACGGTATGTCATTAACTCATTGTAATACTTTAATCGTTGTTTAAAAAAATAGTTTAGGTTATTTATTTCGTCAAGGCCTAAGGGTAAGAGACACATTTTTCGTGGCTTGGCCAAGACACCTGAATTCTCAGGTACGACCCTGTATTTCTAAACATCTCAACAAACGAAATATTTTATTTCATGAAACAAACAAACCCTATTACATGAGGATGGCAAGTAAAGAGAACCAGTTCGTGAATGTTATCATTATTTCACATTAATAGTTTTATTGTCATGATCTTTGGATATGAATCACTCATATTTGTTTTCATTAAAGACAACATCTTGCAATGTGACAGTTGTCCATGATGAATGTCGCATTAGCATTCATCCTTAAAGCATTCATTGTGTTTAATTTTCGGTATAACATTATTAAGTTGTGTTAAGGTTATCTTTCTAGTTTCGTAAAATGAAAGACATAATTATGTATTTGTGGTACTACTAATAAAAATAAAGCAAATGATATACTCATATATTGATCATTTTTTATAGTGTATCCACGTACATTTCTCCTTATATTGTAAGGTATTTAGGAATCATACGTCCCTTATTTAGTATTTATATACCCTGGCTCACATCACACACCAATAGAAGGCTGCCACATACCCTAGAATATGATATCACAGCCCCAGAATGTGATTCACGGGGTGTATGAAACCCGAAACCCTTACATGTCTACATCTATATCTATATTTATATCTGTATGTATATCTATATCTATATTTCAAAGCAATCATATATGGCACTTAAAGTGGTTATCCCCCCCCCCCCTAAGTGTGTCATGTGGCATCCTCCTTATTTCCATCCAAAAGTCTCTTTCTCTTTCATGTTTCCCCTACAATTTTAAAACGTTAATAACTTTTATATACAGGATTTTTTATAACAAATTATACTAAATTAACGAACGTTTTATTATCTTCCCAACGATTACCATAGTGCTATATAAAAAAAGAAAAAAAATGTTTTTTTGTTGGTTTTTCTTTATATAGGACAAAAAACACAATGTGTTCAAGTAATTCATTAATCATGTATAGGCAAGTCACTAATCATGTTCAAACCAGGAATTCTATTTTGATCAAGAGCAGAATAGGTTAAAACCTCTATTTTCCAAAAAAAAGTCACACCTTCAAAATTGCCGCCCCAATCACGCCCTTCAATGGTTGTTTCTAGCTCTGCTCCTCATCCAAACATACATCTTCATCTTAATATACATTTTCATTCATATTCACATGATTAAATTTGTTGTTTTTCATATTATAGTACATTAATTTGTATGTTACATCATAACATGTATTTTATCACATCATATTAGATTTGTCTATCCCGGAAAGCTTCCGTGATATAATCTGGTATATTAATAAACCAAATCACTAAATCCTACATGACAATCAAAGAGATCATCCTCCCCTCTTGGGTTTGCCACGTGACATCCTCCTCCTTATTTCCATCCAAATTTTTTTCTCACTCTCATCCCCCCCCCCCCCCCCCCACAATTTTAAAAAGTTAATAATTTTTATATATGATATTTTTTTAAAAAAATACACAAAATAAACAAATGTTTTATTATCTTTCCAACGAGTACAATAGTGCTATACAAAAAACGAACAATAACGACTTTTTTGTGGGTTTTGTTCATACAGAAAAAAAACACAATGTGTTCAGGTAATTCATTAATCATATCTAGGCAATTCATTAATCATGTTCAAATTAAGAAATTTTATTTTCATCAACAACATAATATAGGTTAAACCCACTCATTTTCAAAAAAAAAAAAGGTCACACATTCAAGACCACCGCCTTAGTCACGCCTTGCAATGGCTGTTTCTAGCTCTGCTCGTTATCGAAACATACATCTTCTTTTTAATATACATTTTCATTCTTATTCACATGATTAAATTGTTGTTTTCTCATATAGTACATTAATTTCTATGTTACATCATAACACATATTTTATTATTTCATGTTAAATTCATCTATCCCGAAAAGCTTTCGGGATATAATTTAGTATATACACACACACACACACGAGCAGTTGAACATCATATTTATTATTAAAGATTGTATTTTTTTTTCATATTTCTTATATAAATTTTATTGGAAACAATGTTGTATTCAAAATAATGTATTTTTGTTGTTGTAAACTGTACCAGTTACCAACGATGAAACAAACGGAACCCGGCCAAAGAAAATCGGTACCGATATTGTTATTCCAGAACCGATATTAATATTCGCTTTTATAGTTTTCGATACATGTAAAACGCTTGTAGATACCTTTTTTTTTATTTTTGGGTTTCATGAGACGACTTCTTGTTATCAAATACTTTGTAATACAAATAATAGTTTTCAAAACGTGACGATCTAATGCCATCAAAACAACATCAGTACAGGTATTATTTTTTATACTTGAAAAAATAAACTAAATACACTTTAGCATTCAATATTTTTTAATACCAAGTTGTATTCAAAATAATGTAATTATTGTGTCGTAAGATATACCTAATAATAGTAATGAAATGAACTGAACCAATACCAAAATGAACAACACCGGTACCAGTATACGTATTATCGGAACTAGTATCAATAATTGTTTTTATGGTTTTAGATTAATGTGTAACATGTGTTAATATTCCTTTTGGCATATCACGATATATATTTTGTAAAACTAAACCTAACTGATAACGTTTGGACAAAATTTGTACGAGTATAGGTATTATTACAGGTACCACCAGTATTTGCTTTTATTATATCTTTTGATGTGAGTTAGTGTTATACTGTTATTGACGTGGTACCGTATCGCGACGTAATTTTATAATTACTTTTCGTTTTGTTTTGTGCATTTGTTTTATTATTGAATACAGTTTCGTTTTGAATGTTAAAAAAAAGAAATATATAGAATTTTATAAAAATGAACTTGGTGAAGTATTTTAACATGTGGTTGTCATTGGATGAAGTTGCCGCATCAGCGAAGTTAAGGTAGACCTATCCACAGTCCACACTTCTTTTTATTGTCTCTTTCAAGAATCTACTCATCTTTGTTTTCCTTAATATACACATTTTTTTTTCACAAATTTACAAGCCTCATAATAAAATAAAGGAATAAATTGAAAATGATAAGAGATTGGAATCCTATGACAATTGTTTTATTTAGATATATTATTGTGCAATAAAAATATAACCTCTATTGTTTATTTATTTATTTGATATAATATTTTAATAGTAACAGCTTTTATTGTACAACAAGATCACTGCTAGCAGTACTAGACATGAATGGATGGCTGGATTTATATGGTTGTTTTGACTGGCCTCTATTTCAAGTGTTTAGTAAATCTGCGTGAAGGCATCACACTAGTAACAAATACATGTAACACATAAAAAACGAATACCGAATATTATATAACACATAAAAATAATCGTAGACCTACTTGGTAAATCCACTCCTGTTAGTCTGTTACTAGTGATGAAACATAGTTTTTTAATACAAAAAGTTTAAGATCGATGAGGTTATCTTTTATGTAAATTGTAAAATAACATTTAACTGTGAAAAATGCGTGCTTTTATATTTTTTTTTTTGGAAGCAAAATTTCATTCAACACACCGAGCTAGCCCTCAACCGAGGACCGCCCAAAACCAATTACAGCATATACAAGGGGTATTTAACCCAATCATCCCAAACAATCCTGTATTTACAAGATCTATACTTTAACCAAAGAAACGACAAAGACTTAACTGAAGCCACCACCTCCGCCACCTTAGGAACCGCCTTCTGGAAAACTGCCTTGTTTCTCTCTTTCCAGACTGCCCAGCAAGCAATCATGATGATACCTCGAATTATCTTCCTGCCCTTGCCAGAGCTAGTGCCGCTATCCTGCCAATTAAAAAGATCTTCAATCGTTCCCGAGTTAACTGGAGGAATCTTACACCACTTCCATATGTTACACCAAAAGCCATGAGTAAATTTACATCGGAGGAACACATGAACAACGGACTCTGCTTCCTCCTTACACAGCGAACAATCAACAGCAGGCAGACGCATACCCCTTTTTGCTAATTCCAAACACACTGGAATTCTTTCTTTTTCTAACCTCCAAGCCAATATGTTAACTTTGGAGGGAACCCAAGGGACCCATCTCATTTTATTAGTATTCTGCCCAGCTACGATGTTACCCAGAGCGGATTTCACAGCAGCAACTGAGAAATCTTGGTCACCGTCCCAAAGCCACTTGTCACTTTTGTTATATAATTTTATCGAGGAGAGCACATAATAAACGTCCCTAATCTCCGAAATGCCCTCCACAGACTGCGCCCCCAAGTCCCATTCGTCTGCAATCACGACCTCATCTCCTTCTTGTCTAAGACGATCTTTAACAGAAACCAACTTGTTCCTGTCCATCGAGTACAAAATAGGCCACCTATCCGATAAAGGAGAGCTACCAAACCAAACATCCTTCCAGAAAAGAACCGTGTTACCGTCCCCAAGCTGACACGAAAAAAGCTTCTCGATACTCCTCCCATCAAAACGAATTTTAGTCAAAACGTTAACTAAAGATTTCCAAACCCCGGGAAGATCTTTTCTAACCGGCAGAAATTTCCATTTATTGCGACCCCCATGAAGACTTACAATAAATTTTTTCCACAAACCATTTTGATCCGTTTTGAATCTCCAAGCCCATTTAACAAGAAGCGACGTATTAACCTCGGACAGCCTTGCAATACCCAATCCCCCAAGCTTTTTTGGCTTCGTTACCACCTCCCACGCCACCCAATAAATCCCTTTGCCCTCTTTCCCACCTATCCATAAAAACTTTCTCATCATGGCCTCTATTTTTTCAATCACCGAGCAAGGCGCTTTGAACAACGAGAGATAATAAACCGGGAGACTAGACAAAACAGATTTAATTAACGTAAGCCTACCACCTATCGATAGCACTTTCGCCTTCCAAGATTGTAATCGATTTTGAATAGTTTCAATCACCGGGTCCCAATGCGACGCCCGGTTCATGTTGGCTCCCACTTTAATACCGAGGTACTTAAATGGGAGCTCCCCAACCTTGCAACCTATAACCTCAGCCAAATACCCCACCTCCGAAACGCTAACACCCAACCCAAACAAGAACGATTTCTGAACATTAATCTTCATACCTGAACACATCCTGAAGATCCGAAGCAGCCTGGTTAACTTTTCCACATTGGTTCTGGACCACTTCCCCATTATAAGCGCGTCGTCTGCGTACAACATGTGAGAGATAACGGGACTGTTGCTGGAAATGGAGATCCCTTCTATTTCACCCAAACAACAGGCTCTACTAAGCAGACACCCCAAAGCTTCCATAACGATCAGGAATAAAAAAGGAGACAAAGGATCGCCTTGCCTAAGCCATTTTTGACAATTGAACTCAAACGTAGGCGATCCATTGACTAGAATGGCCGAACGAGCCGACTGTAAAATGCCTCTTATCCACATACACCATCTAGGAGGAAACCCCATTTGAGCCATGATTGACAATAAAAACTCCCAACTTACGTTATCGTATGCTTTTTCGAAATCTACCTTAAAGAAAAACACTTTAGCGCCCCCTTTTTTAGCCCAACCGATTAGTTCATTTAGGACTAGTGGACCATCCAAAATGAACCTGTTTTTAATGAAAGCCGATTGCGCGTCTGAGATAACGTCATTCATCACCGCTTTAATCCTTCCAGCCAAGATCTTCGAAATAGTTTTACTAATAACCCCTATTAAGTTTATCGGACGGTAGTCTTTTAAACCTAAAGGGGTTTTAGTTTTCGCGACTAGAGTAATGAAAGACAAACTGCTATCTTTATGGATCACACCCTTATCATAAAAATCGTCAAGCAGCTTCACGAAATCTTCTTCAAGATACTCCCAAAAGTGTTTGATGAAGCGAAAATTAAACCCGTCCGGCCCGGGAGCTTTGTCGGACCCACAATCGAAAACGGCTTCCTTTATTTCGTCTTTGGTGAATGGAACCGTCAGAAGGTCTTTATTTTCCGAAGCTATCTGCTTTAACTCTGCGCAACGTAGCTTTGGTCTTCTAACCTCCTGCTCACGAAAAAGATCCCTGTAATACCGAAGCACCTCTCTTTTGACAAGAGAAGGCTGAGCAAACCACGTCCCATTAACCATTACACCCGGGATAGCATTTGCCGCTTTCCTCCCATTTATGCATCTGTGGAAGTAAGCGGTATTATCATCACCCATAGAAGCCCATTTGACCCGTGACTTTTGTCGCAGGTCTCTATTTATAAGAAAATTGGCTCTGTCCACTTCTTTCTTGCTTTCCTCCCAAATCCATATTTCTTCCTCCTCTAAATCCTTTTCTTCCATTTTTTTTTCAAGAAGAGCGATATCCCCTTTGATCACCTCTAACGCCTCCCTTTCTTTTGAGGATTTCATTCTCCACCACGTCTGTAAATCCCGTTTAGCTGCCAACAATTTCTTGTGGAGAGACGTAGCCGCATCAGCCCCTTTAACTTTAGAAAAAGCCTCTTTGACCACACATTCACAATCTTCCCTATCCAACCATGAGTCGAACCATCTAAACGGCTTTGCACCGAAATTGGCCTCATTTAAAGTCAATAACAGGGGACAGTGATCGGAAAGCTCCCTAGGTAAAGCTCTTAAACAGGCCCTGCTCCACTTACTGAAAAAATCCTGACATACCAGAAAACGATCGATTTTACTCATCTTGACCTCCTTTCCGGTACCTGTCATAAACGTAAATCTGTGCCCCTGCAAATAATACTCTTGAAGACAAGCATCATCAATAAAATTATTAAAATCAAAGGCTGCCTTGGTATTAAACTTGGAATTTTTTCTCTCTTCCGACCAACGCACCGAATTAAAATCTCCCATAAACAACCACATACCCGTACCGCCCTGTTTCAGACTATTCAACCGATCCCATAAGACCCTTTTTTCCCTAACCTTCTGCGGAGCATATACATTGACGATATTCAGCACCAAACCGTCAGCCACTGTACAGCCCGAAACGATAATAAAATTATGATCCTTCACTACACTACACTTTTTGAAAACCTTCGGGTTCCACACACAAGAGATACCACCCGATTTACCCCTGGCTTCAATAGACGCAGACTCCAAACCCACTGAACCCCAAACTGAAGAATAATCAAAATTGTTACCATCAACCAGCATAGTCTCTTGTAATCCCAAAAATTCTACTTTGTGCTTAGCAACCAAACCCTTAACCCAGGATGGTTTCCCAACCGCCCCGAGACCTCTCACATTAACAGATAAGAAGTTCATGACAAACCTGTTTGTAACCCTTCACCTTCAATCGTTTGAGAAACCAGATCTTCGTACTCGTGTAAATCAACGCCCAGCTTGAGGCCGAACTCCACAGTAGCTGTAATCTCCTTTTGAATAGGCGCAACATCTCTAGCAGAATCCTCTTCCAAAGATGGGGTATGAACCGCTTGAGAAGGGGGCTCCTTATCCTTATCATGATTGTCAAGTAAAGCTTCAAAAGAATTAGAAAGTTCAACCGGCCCCACCCCCTCTCCTCTGCTCTTTACGACATGCTGGTCCAAGCCCAAAATGATTGGGTCCAAATCAAAAGGGTCGTCATTGGGCTTGGGCTCTTTATAAGGTCTTTCATTACTACTAGAAAAAGCCCCACCAGAAGGAAGGCCCACCACCTTGATTTTCCTCTTCATTTTTTTACGTTTATTATTTTTGAAAATAGGAGGTTGACCACCTTTATTACCAGAATCATTCCTTTCCAAAATAGGATCCTTAGAATACTCCTCATCATTGGCACCTCTTAAATGATCATTAATAGGGCTATTAAAACTTTCCTTACTAACCGAAGTTTCCATATTAACGCCTGCCGGAGACGTCACCGGAACATACGACGGAATCTCCGTTTTCACTGTCTCCGATTGTTCTTTCGACTGAAAGATCCGATCTTCTATAAGGTCCGCTAACCATTCCTTTTCTTCTTCCTCAATCCAAACTTTGAGAGTTTTCCCCCGCCACTTCAAGTAAAAAGTATCTTGAATACGAGAGCCTTGATCCACCAGAACCCCAACATATTGGAAAGAGGAATCAGTGTCAAGGCTTGCAAGATCCGGCTGCTTGACGACCATACCGAAGCGACTTCCAATACTACATAGCACCTGCTCCTCCAATACACATAACGGTAGCCCCATAATTTTCAACCAAGCTATACGTTCGAATGCATTCTCTTGTCCTTCCCAAACGCTAACAGAAGCGAACTGTTCAGGACGTCCCAGCAGTTCGTCCTTAGCCATGACAGCATGCTCACTGGAGTTGAAGATTAACAACACAGCCAAACCTCCCAGACACTTGACCACCGCTTCGCTCAGCCCCATCTCCTTGAGTATACTCTTGACATTCCTCAACACCTCTAAGGAAATGACCTTTACCAACAAGGACTTCCCATGAAGTTTATTGTGAGCACTGATGTTGTCGTCAATGACGATAGTTTTTTCAATAGGGACACCCTTGAATGCCTCTTTGAAAGATAAGGAATTGGATGCAAAGGACTTCCGTGTTTCATGCAACTGTTGAGTAGGGAAACCCTCGTCCTTCTTCCTAGCAGTGTACCGACGATCTTTAACCTCCCCTTCTTCTAATACGAACCTCGCCACGTTAACCTTCAGTTTGTATTCTCCTAACCGGATCGAGGATAGCACTCTTTCCATCTCTTTAACGTCTTTAACATCGAAAAGAGATATGAAACCAAACCTCCTCCCTTCCTTGTCTCTCTTCCTAGCTATATAGATATCAAAAATGGTTCCAAAATTCCTTACCTCTTTTGCTAAATCGGCTCCACTACATCTCTCCGGTAGATTCGACACAAAGAACTTTGTTAATCTTGCTAGTGTTTCCACCGGAATAGGTTTCCGGTGTGTTCCCATTAGAGAGCGTTGTTTTTGTTATTCTTTACCTGATGTTGAATAACTTCACTCCATTACTAACCTATCTTCATACACAATACACAGAAGCTAAGAAATACACAATACACAGAAGCTAGGCTTACATTGACATCATCTTCATACTTTGATTTTTCGACTATGAAATTACAATCAAAGGATACTCCGGTTTAATGTTGAACTTTTTAATATAGAGATTTAAAAAAAATAATTTCTTAACTTTTAAATAATAAAATAACATTTAATGTTTATTAACTCGGCACTACCCTTTTTTTTCAATTATTGGATGGTTGGTGCAACCTCAATTTGTCCTTGCTCGTTGACACTTGACAGATCTTTGGCATGATCATATTTTACTTGCTAACTCTATTATTAAAACTTTAAGCAAAAATGTTAAATTTAATTTTTATTTGTTATAAACTTACTTATGTTATGTATGAATAAGTGGTGTGACTAAGTCGTGTTTATTGTAACACATTTTTAGTTTCGTTTACAGAGAGCTGATTTATATATTACAAAAAAAACTACTTGTTAAAAAATATTATTAGTAATAAATATAAACACGATACTCTCAATATGAAAATAATAATAAAATAAATTTAAACACGATCGATACTCTCATTGTTGTAGGAAGTATAACAGTATGATACCGATTACAAAACTAAGTATAATTGAATACAAAATACAAAGACATGTACCGATCTTGATTCAAGCCGATATCTTTGGAGAATTTCAACCGACCGTCTTGTGCGAAGCTCCACTGCTACTCTGCTAGAATAAACAAAACTGCCGTTGACGGACTTGGTTGCGGCACGCGTTTGACATGCTTCCGTTAAAACAGACTCTGCGCCTCCACTCAGACGGTCTGTCTCACATGGTACAACTAGAACATTAGTCGTACCGTCGTAGATGGCTCTCACGCCTGATATTCCACCGGGCATAATTTGGTGTTTTTGATGTGTAAGGAAAAAGATGAAGTTGTCAAAAGAATTTAGAAAGAGTATTTCTCTTCTAAAATTCCTTTTCCCAGAGAGAGATTTTAAGTATGTGTGTATATTTCATCTATGGGTGCAAACGAGTCGAGTCGAGTCCAAGCTTGATCAGGCATGAGCTCAAGCTCGGCTCGTTTACTATCTATTACCTAATATATTAAATAAAAATAACATAAATAATAGGCTCGGAGCTCGATAAATGAAGCTTGGCTCGGGCTCGTTTAGTAAACAAGCTTAAATAAGTGGGTAAATATTAATAAAACTAATATTACTCTAAGGCTCGACGAGTCTGACGAGCTTCATATGCTAGGCTCGAGCTCAGGCTTGATTAATAAACGAGTTTTATTTTAAGCTCAAGCTCAGCTCTGGCTCGATGACGCTCGACTCATTTTGAGCTTTTTACCGAGCTGAGCTCGAATAGCTCATGAGCTGCTCGAACGGCTCGTTTGCACCCTAGTTTCATCAATGAACGACCACATTCATTCTTATACTCACATATAAGTCAAAACTCTTCAACCCAATCAATATTTTAATTTACAAGATAATTACTCTTGTGATAAAATGGTGTTTATTCTCTACATCAATTGATTTTAAATGATCAACAAAACTGTCATTTTCATTCGTGACACGAGTTGAAACAGTCCAACGAGTCGAAACAGCCACTCTTCATTAAGTCACAAGTGGTTGGACTAGTTTGATTGGTCGCGTGCACGCATGCACGTCTTAGTAGAACCTGTGCGCGCCATGTCAGGCGCGAACCCCGGTTTTCACGCCATCCGAGGTAGTCACCCACGCGTACGCGTATACGTCGTATGTATCAAAGGCGCCAGGCGCAAAAAAGCGAGGGCCTAAGATAATAAAACCGAACAAAGAAACAAACTAAAAATCTATTATGTAATAGAAAAATAATACTATTCTTCAAATAAAATAAACAAAAGCTATTATATAATATACAATATTTTTGCATTTGAATATAAAACAACATAGAAAAAATAAAGAATAGTTATACATTTATTTTTCTTAATCAACACTAATTCTTAATGTCTTACTGTTCTCATTTCCAAACCTACATTTTTATGTAACTGGGTTTAGGATTTTTATGTAACATTTTGAAATTACTAACATTTTTTTGGTAACATGAAATTTACTCACATTTGTTACATATTATTAACTTATTTTTTGGCTTACGTTTTTGTATTTGCCAGATTAATGGGTCTATTTTTTAACTTTGTGGCTTGTAACTTGTGTTTCAAAATCTATACGTTTTTTAGTTATTTTTTTAATGTATTTAGTTATGATTTAATTATTATTTGCTCTTGTGCAGATTGGGGTTTTTGATGAAGAGCATGAGATTGTTACAATGCATTTTTTTATATGGGGCATGTTATTATATTTTTTTATTTTTTTTGTTACAAGTGTACAGTTTGATCATTAACAGAATGTTATTATGTTTTTTTAACTTCTTTTGAATATAGTCATTTGTATTTTTTTTTTATCAAAAAGCTGTAACAGAGTGCAAGTTGTAACACATTAACAAAAGCTGTAACATATTAAATATATAAGTTGTAACACAGTAAAATACTAAAGTACAAGTTGTAATATAATAACAAAAGTTGCAAAATAATAACAAAAATTCTAACATTTAAAGAAGTTATACAGAGTGTTGTCATGTTAGTTTATGTAGTTACACATGTTTTGTAACAAATGTTTATTTATAAATGCACTTGCTACAGTTAAATTTGCCCAACTTGTTACCCATTAAAGGTAAAAAAATGAATTTGGTAAAAGAGACAAGAGAGAGGAGAGATTCAATAGAAAAAAAAAAGAGGTGAGAGAAAGACTATGATACAGAGAAAAAGAATGTACTATTTTCAGATTTGATGTTACTTTGTCATATGTTATTTGACAACTTTGCCCTTTAGGTACTTTACCACAAAAGAAATCATCTTTTTTTAAATTAGAAAAATGTTTTTTACTACCACCGTTGATTATGTTTGATGGATGGACATGATTGAGTTTTCAAGGTTTCTTTAACTGGGGAGGGTTTTCAATTTATCCTCCCCCATATATATATATATATATATATATATATATATATATATATATATATATATATATATAGGAAAAAGATCAAATAGGAACCAAGAGCCTAGTTAGGAACTTAGGAACCAATCTTAGCCCTCCATCTTTGATTTTGATCTAAAGGGTAAGAGTGTAATTAAACATTTAAATAATTATCATTTTCTTTTAATTATATTTCATAATCTAATCAGTTATTTTTTGTTTCCTTAAAAAACTCACCCAATTCAATCTCCTAATCAAAATTTCTTCATCCCACTCTAAAGACAAGATTGTTTTATCAAATCAAGGAATCTCCATTCGTATACAGTTTAAACTCAATTCCAATATTAAATCATTATCCAATTCCGATCAGGTTTCTTTTAATTTTATCTGTTGTTTTCATTACAATATACTGAGTATGTTCTTGGAGATTGATTGTTATCGGGTTGTTTCAATGTGTTCTGTTATGGCCGATTTTATTATTGTTCATGGTCGATTTTTGATATGTGCTTGATTTGGAGGTCCGTAGCCGATCCGAGGCATTAGACCAAATCCAAGTTTAATCAACGTATTCGATTAAGCCTTGGTTAATCACCATATTCTTCGATCATGTCAATCATTCGGGTTTGGTTGGCGTGTCGGTGTTATCGAATTGAGTTGTGATGATAGATTGATGGTCGCTTGTGTTTCATTGTTCTATGATCCGGATACTTCAGTTTCATGTTCTTCGTATGACATTGTTGATTGAAGGTCCGTAGCCGTAGTCGCATTAGACCAAACTCCTAGCATTATTTTTGAATCTAACTAGTTGCTGGGTTATCACATTGTTTATGCGTTGGTTTTTGACTCCTCATTCGGATATATTGGATTGTTGGGTATGATTATGGCCGAGAGTATGGTTAAATGGATATGAATTTGTTAGTTGATGGTTGTTTGATGTTCCTATGATCTTCATGCTTGTTCTTGAAGATTTAATATAGAATGGTGTTCAAGTTGGGTTAATCTTGTTGATTTGATTTGATCGCATGATGCTTCACCGTCGACTTCGGATACTGTTATGATCCGGAATATCTTTAAATTTTGGAGATCATGTTTTCCTTGGATTGAGCCACTAATATGGAAGGTTGTTAAGACCTTTCAATACAATTAATGCATGGAATTTGAATGCAATTATGACTGGAATATTT
This sequence comes from Ambrosia artemisiifolia, assembly GCA_032199755.1. Classification (NCBI taxonomy): domain Eukaryota; kingdom Viridiplantae; phylum Streptophyta; class Magnoliopsida; order Asterales; family Asteraceae; genus Ambrosia; species Ambrosia artemisiifolia. The sequence goes on from CM063514.1 coordinate 13,955,580, forward strand.
TACTTAGCTTGGCGGCTAAGGGATATTTAAAAAATAATTAATTATGGGCGCCAAGAGATGGTCTTCGAAAGCTGGAATTCTTGTGAACTAGAATGAAAGAAAAAAACTGATATACATCAATGTATATCTGTGTCAACGATGATGATGATGATAAATGAAAAAACGAATATACATTGTATATCTGTGTCAATGATGATGATAAAAAACTGATATACACCAATGTATATTTGTGTTGGTGATGATGATGAATGAAAAAACAAATATACACCAATGTATATCTGTGTTGATGATGTTGAATGAAAGAAAAAAACTGATATACATCAATGTATAACTGATGTACACCATTATATATATGTGTTGATGATGATGATGATGAATGAACAAAAAAAAACTGATATACACCAATGTACATCTTGTGTTGGTGATGATGATGAAAAAACGAATATACACCAATGTATATCTTGTGTTGGTGATGATGATGAATGAAAAAACGAATCTACACCAATGTACACTGTTGTATATATACCGAGATATAATTTTAATAGTATATACAATAAATACGTTTGGGTATACCATAAACACTAATTTGATGTTTCCAAATATACAGGAGTTTCTTATTAATTACCTAATAAATGATATTAGGGCAAAAGACATTAATACCCCTTTATTAAAATAACAATTAATTAAAGTTTTACTTATTTACAATCATGCCATTGAAGATGGATGGCTCAGATTGGTTTCTATAGTTCCTACTTAAGGGTTGGTTCCTATTTGAACCCTACCCTATATATATATATATATATAGAATTAGGATCCTGTACAAATCCAATTTTTTATGAGAAGTGTGAGAACCAATATGAGGGTGACATGTGGCAATTATTATTTTTTAAGATTAAGGGTATAAGTGTCATTTGGCTAAACACAATAATAGGAAACCCCATTAAATTCGCCATTCATAATTAAAATCAAAGATATCATATTCCATGGTCTATTCGGTGAGTTTTATAGGGATTTCATATGGATTTGAATTGCAGGTGTGTGTATATTCATTTGTCATATTATGTGTTGCTTCATCCAGAAGGTGTTTTACGTTCATACTAGGGTGTTTTAAATGAATGTGACTTTTTTTATAAATTTTCGCCAAATACAATGTCTTTATTTCAATTTGATATTTTGTATTAAATAATTTTTAGTTTGTTTGCCAAAATTTATAGTTGTTATATGTTATCCAAATGGTTTACAGTGTTATATAGGAATTATGAGTATAAAATTAAAATGCCAAAGAAATCTAAACTCAACTTCATATCACGTATGAGTATAAAACACAATAAGATGATCATGATAAAACACAACATTCAGTATATTTTGATTTTGTTTTTCAATCCATGGTGTTATATGTACAAATCATGTTCCATATTCTTAAAAACACCAAAGAAAACTGAACACACCTTCATATCACCTATGAGTATAAAACACAACAGAATGATCATGATAAAACACAACATCCCCAACCATCAAAAATCAAGAACTTTTAAACAATCCCCATTACCACGAACCAAAAAACATATCAAAAAAGGAAACAAATTAAACACCATGTTTGAAACCCGACTAATACACAAAATACCTAAAAAAAATCACGCAAGAAAAAACATCACGCTCGTCAAAAATCATGCAAGAAAAAAAATATGTAAATAATGAATGCTTATATGGATTACGAAACATCAAAGATGATAAAATGGAATGTTCTCTAACTAATTTTATCATGCCAAGTGGAAGTCCTAATTTTAGGAGCTGAGTAGCCAAGTAGGTGTACAATACATCTGGATTTCTTCGTCGGTCAAAAAAAAAATTATGAATTTGGTTAGAGGAGGGAAAATAGGGTGGAGGAGGAGAGAAGAGAGAGATGGAGTTTTTCTCTCAAAGAATAAGTGTGTGTTTGTTTTGATTTTCATTAAAGATAAATTGGTGGTTACCAATTTAACATACATTCAATTGACATGTTTACCCTTAGATAATCAAATCAATTAATTATAATTAAAACATTAATTACAATCTTGTCATTGATTAATCTTAGCCATCCATTAATTCATCCAATGGTCCAAAACACTTCTTACATTTCTCACAAAAAACACCATTTGTACTGGATCTTGACATATATATATATATATATATATATATATATATATATATATATATATAGGTAGAGGATCTTGTAGGAAAATTAATTTGTGTAGGAAGTGTAGGAAAGATTTCTAGCCATTGGATCAAATTTATGGATTAAGGACATTAAAGACATTTTACTTTTTTTAAATTAATGTAATCCCACATTTGTAGGACATTATCTTTATTTTAGATCTACATTAATTTCCAAATTGTAACTACAGATCCTCATATTCTCATATTTCAATTTGGTAGATAAAATTTAAATTCATTTATGTTTCTAAATTTAAGCTAAATTCGAATTTACATTATCTAATTCCAATTTTTCTACATCTCCATATCTCATTCATTCAGGTGTATTATATGACATCAACAATGTTTTTCAATATCAAGAGTGTTATATAACAAGCTAGTATTGATTCACAACATGTGATCCAAAACAAGATTTATAGGCTGTTTTGTTAGCATGTACGAATAAGTGGTGTTTTATACAAAAAAGTAGTGTTTTATTGGCTGTTTTGTTTACATGTACGAATAAGTAGTGTTTTAGACGTGTTACAATAGCCATGTGTAAAATCTTACGAAAATCTTACCAAAACAAGATTTATAGGTCGTTTTGTTAACATGTACGAATAAGTTGTGTTTTATACGAAAAAGTAGTGTTTTACAGGCTGTTTTGTTAACATGTACGAATAAGTAGTGTTTTATACGAAAAAGAGTTGAATTGTTAAAAAACACATATAACTTGATTTGAAGATGAATGTATAAGATGAAGAAGGACCAGTGCAAATGAATATGTTTGGTGGTTCTGTTGGTTTTTTTTTTCTTTTAGGAAGATGGAGGAGCTTTGAATGCAGGAGAGAGAACATAATAATCTATAATAATATTAAGATATGAGAGAGGAGCATGAATTAAGGGATATACCAAACAGTTTCTAAATCTGAATATAAGAAAATGACATTACTACCCTCATTTAAAACACTTATTGGACCATCATACCCTTAATTACTAAAATATAATTATTAGAATCTTAACAAACCCAAACTTTAAATCTAAACCATCCATTTCTAGATCCAATGGTTGAAAACACTTCCTACACTTCCTACACAATTCAATTTTCCTACAGGAACCCTACCCTATATATATATAAATTATAATTATATAATTTATTAATAAAACAATGAAATATTTCTTAAGCAATAAGTATTTTATAGACAGTATAGTTTATATTAACCACTCGAATTCTTTTGCCACCCCTTGTAGCGAAGGTTGTTTTTTTATTTATAGTTTATACGTTGACCGACCATTGATTCATAGCCACACATAAAACAATTAGAAGTAATGTTGATGTAATTAAATAAATACATCTTTAGTCTTTTCGGCTTTTAGATTTTATCTTTTGTGCTATACGATAATGTATATATTCATCTTGAGGTTCTAGATTATTCTTTACCTTTGATTAAAATAACACACATATATAGAGTAAAGATCAAATACAAAGTGTTTTTTTGGTAAGAACTGTGAGAATCAAAGAGGGTAAAACATATTTATTTTTTTTTTAGAATTTTTTTCCCATGTGCTTAAACATACTTTCTAGATGAATAATAAAAAAAATAATAAATTTTTTTTAGTGTAATTACGTCATTAAAGTAAATACATTAGTTTACACTAGAGTAATTATGTAATTACTCTACATGTAATTACTCTACATCAAAAAAGTTTTTTTTTTGTTTTTTTTAGTTTTCAATACTATAATACATGTTTAACAATATGGGAAAAAAAATTTCGAAAAATAAAATAAAATTTTTTTACCCTCTTTGATTTTCACAGTTTTTTTTACCAAAAAGCACTTTGTACAAGATCTTTACTCCACATATATATCGGATTTTGTATAAATTTTATCTTAAATATGATATAGATTTTTACTGAGCATATTAATTAGTGTGTTTTTAACCGTTAATAGAAACCCTCTGATCCTACTGATAAATAAATCTTCATCTATGTAAGACTTTAACTTTCAAACTCATAAAAATTTGTCACATTTCTAACACACATTGATAGCTAGGCTAAAAGCCCCTATAGTATAATTATTAATATGCATTTTCTTACTTTTAATAATACAAAAGTGGAGGCACATAATAGTTAATACAAACCACAATTTTAAGGGGAGAATAATACGAACTTTATTCTCGATCTAGCGAAGAGAAAACTGAAGGTGACTAGACGATCACATAAACGTCTTATACATCATATATTCATATATACTTAAAAGGATATAAAATTTTTATATAGTTATTGACATTTTTAACTAAATTGAATATTTATTGAACAAAATTATACATATCTATCTATACTATATATAAATACATCTCATTAGGGTACAATTGTAATTTCAAATAGAAACAACTTTTTCAACTTAACTTACAACATAACATTGCCTGTGGATCATGAGAGGGTGTAAGACGCAACCATTGAGATTCTTTAAGACGCCACACTCATCACGGTTATACAGAATTGATTTTAAAACATAATAATCAATCACGCATTGATGATTTTAATTTCATGTGATTGAATGCTCTCATTGAATATTCCATCCTTAACTTCGTCTTTTCAATCCCTATTAAGAAGCACTCAATGTCATGGTGTCCTTAATGTCATTCATTGCCTATTAATGTGATTAATCTAAAAACCATTTTTACAAGACCGACGGTCATCATTAATGGGTAGCCATCATTATTGAGTTACCTTTCGCTCAATAAAGCACACTTAACCTATTCTGTTGATTGTCTTCTTCACTTATTCACAAATACCTTCGCATCTACCGGAAACCTCAACACGCCAGGATCGCTATCCGCCATCGCTGCATTGCTGCTTCCCGGGACAGTTCGGTAATTAATATTACCTTTCGCACGCAACCGTCTTTTAACACACCGGGATCATGAACCGCAAACGCCGCTCCCACGACCAGTCAGGTACGTAATCGTTGATTACATTATTGCCTTCCTATCTCTTTTTAAGTGAGTGGGTTTATGTTATGTATTGAATGTGTGTGTTTTGTATATCATTCTGTGTGTGTATACGTAGGTATTTGTTGCGTGTGTATGCATGTTTGTGCCGTGTGTTTGCATGTATGTGTGTAGGTTAAATTCATTTGTGTGTGCATGTGAAATGTGTGTGTGTGTTACATGATTTATTCAAGTGTTTGTAGTCGCAAGTCAGCATAACCCGATTGATACTAGAAAATAGAAATGCTCCATTTAACATGTTTGACCCACACATCTTGCCCCATTCCGTGTTTGGCAAATTACATCAATTATAATTTTATTGGGGGCTTCAGAAGTAACCCAAGTAGCAATCACTTTAGCAAATGACCACATAATGTTTACAGAATTCCTTTAGCACTTAAAATCCTATACTATAACATGGCAATGATGGTTTGACATTTTTTTTTGAAAACAAAAATCCACTTGGTAGCCTTTATTAGGCTAGCAATATCAATGAGTTACCAACAGAAGTCGATATTAAGATAGAGATGGTAACAATGAGGTTATATGTACATAACGGTAATTTGGTTGTCTTTGTGTGTGATTATTTCATTAGTTTCCCTTGATTGTTCAACATGACTTATAGGTAACAATGAGGTTATATGTATAGAACGTTAATTCCCAAATATCCATTACATATTTGGAACAATGAGGTTTCACTTATGGGTTGGATAATTGATAATGATAAAGGTATACAAGAAATGGACACTGGCTGAAATTAGTCGGTTCAAGGAGAAAAAAAAGTTTAATGTAGTGTGAAGAGCTTTTGCTCATCTTAGCCGTGATCTAACTTGGATTCTTGATGTAAGTAGCGTCTTTTTATTTCCGGTTTGATCTTAATTTCAAAATTGTAAGCTGTTGTACTGAAACAATACATTGTTGATGTTTCTTTGAAGGACTTTTCTACTAAAATCATTGCCTTATGGAGAAGGTACCATTCTCACTAGCAATTGAATTACTTTTTGACATCAGTATTATATTAACTTGCACAGATATGTAGCTTATGGCTTTATATTGTAGTATTTATCATTAGACAAAATTGCAGAAAACGTCCTTTATGTTTACCCAAAATTGCAGGTTTAGACCTTTAAGTTTAAAAGTTGCAGGATACCTCCTTTATCCAACTTTTGGTTGCAGGATACCTCCTTTAATGAACTTTTGGTTGCATAAAACATCCTTTACCACTAACGCCGTTTGATTCTGCTGTTAACTTACCCTCACGTGCCAAGCATGTGAGGGTATTTTCGTCAATGCATATTAAAGGACCTTTTCTGCAAAACAAACAAAGGTAACAAATTAACAATAAACCTATTTCCCGCCACCCAAATCATCTCATCCAACAAACCCTAATTATTCTCAGCGATCAAAGATTAACAAACCATAATCATACACCATTAACAACATTAACAAACAATAATCATACTTCATAATTATACACCATAATAACAACCATTGCAGCCATTACATACCATATTGTCAATAACCATACTAATAACAAAGTGTTTAAAACCAAGGCATTGCAGCCATTACATACCATAAATTCAGACCATCATTAACAAAAGAACAAGTTCAGACCATCAGAAAGTTAACAACCATTACTTAAAAAAAAAAAAAATAGGTTCACAAACAGTAGGACCATCAGACCTTCTTCTTCCTGGACTTCTTACCACCTGCAACCCCACTGTTCTGACCACCACCTGCAACCCCACTCTTCTTACCACCACCTGCAACCCCACTCTTCTTACCACCACTTGACATAGTCTTCTTCCTTTGCCCAACAGTTTTACTTGCTACATCTTTAGAACCTTTCTTCTTGGATTTACTTTTGCCTTCAGGTTCCAATGTTTGCCCTTTACAAGTCCTACTGTTATGGCCCAAGGTTTTGCACTTTCCACACTTGACAGTCACATTTTTCTTAGATAACTTGCCACCCTTGGCCATATCTTCTATCTCAACAGCAGATCTCTTTCTTTTCTTTTTGGGTCTTCCCACTTGTTTGTGATGATATGGAGGTGTTAGGGTAGTTGGTACTTTAGACTTGGCCCATAAAGGCTTGCCATTGATAGGGAAAATCTTGTGACTGTATACATTTTTCCATGTTTCCAGCTTGTATGTTTGGTGCACCCAAGTCTCTGGTATCCCAACCTGTTCAATAAAAAAACATTAACATATTTGCAAACTAATTCACCAAGACCCAAAATATGATTACATACCTCTTGACCATGACTTGCCATATCCCAATTTGCTGCCACTGCATGTTTGCAAGGTATTCCTGTGATCTCCCACCTTCTACAACTACATGTTCTTTCAGTTACATTGACAACACATTGGTCACCACCATAAGACACTTGAAAGTGTGCATCCCCATTCCAACTAACTGAATACTTGGTAGCATCTTTCTTAATGATAGCTAACTGATTGGTAGCATATGGTGTCAATGGACCATCACTTTTGTCAATAACATGTAAAACATTCACTATTCTCCTCATGAGGTACTCTCTAATGTATTCTATGGCTGTGACAATGGGCTTATCTCTACCATTTACTAGCTCGGAATTAAAAACCTCACACATGTTGTTTAAGAGTACATCAGATAAAGCCCTCCCTGTTTAAAAAAATGGTAAAGTTAAATTAAAAACTTTAAATGACATCCTTGTACTGACCACTTATGACTTACCTGAGAAATGAGATCTGGTCCAGTGTTTTGGTGGGATATTTGATAACCACAGATGTGCTTTAGAGTCCATGGTTTTCAGCTCATCCATTTCTCTTTCAAATTGCACCACTGTTGTAGCAGTTGCTATCTTCCAAAGGACATCCTTGTACTGTTGCAACTCATATATACCAAATCTATCAGTATCCATCAAATCAACAATGTTCATCAAACCATTCGTATACTCACGACCTGGAAATGAACTGAAAAACCCTCCATGATGCATATTAATACTGAATAACGATTCATACGTTTCTACATTCAAAAATTTTAAAAAAAAAATAGGAATTTAACTTTACCATATACAGAGTCGACATAAAAATTTTTTTTTAAAAAAATTAGGGTTTTTAAACAATGTTACCATATACAGAGTCGACATCGTATTCATCATCATGTGTTCGAATGTTGTACTTCCCTCCTTCAATGGTTGCCAACTCGTCCCTGATTTCATCTTCTTTCATGGTGTTCTTCTCTGAGTTGTGTACAGGGTATGAGAGAAGATGAAGACGATTGGGTTTATATTCGTATTGTTTTTTAAAATTTATTTATCTTCTGAAATGACAAAAATACCCTCACATGCATTGCACGTGAGGGGCATCTAACGGCACAGACAAACGGCGTTAGCCTAAAGGACGTATCCTGCAACCAAAAGTTGGATAAAGGAGGTATCCTGCAACTTTTAAACTTAAAGGTCTAAACCTGCAATTTTGGGTAAACATAAAGGACGTTTTCTGCAATTTTGTCTTATCATTATTCAATAGCAAGTTTGCAATGGTGAAAACAAGGAACAAAGAACCAATCAAGACTGTTAAAAATCGAGTCGCCCCGCCGCGGAGCGCGGGTAACCCACTAGTATCTATAATGCATCAAATATAGGCATCTTAAAATTGAAGTAATAAAGTTTGCTAAGCTTGTTTAAGATACAAGCCATAATGTATTTGCTAAAAACTGTTTGGGGGCAACATTTTGTTTTGAATAATACTTACATATTTTCCCCTGGCTGTAATCTACTTTTGTTTATTTAAAAAGTTACTTCATCCGTCCCAATTTAAATGTCATACTTTCCTTTTTTGTTTGTCCCAAATTAAATGTCTCTTTCCAAAAATAGAAATGTAATTTCCAGTTTTGCCCATAAAAGATAAAACACAATCACCACTTTTAAGGATATTATTGCCATTTTACCACATACAAACAAAATATTTCTTAAAATGTGTGTTTTTTGAACTAGGACATTTAAATTGGGACGGAGAGAGTAATATTTAAAAAATGCAGCGTAAAAGCGAGCATTTTAGTCTCTTTACTTTGAGTGTAGTACTATTATAGCCTTTTTGTTCTAAATTAAAAAATTGATATGTTACATGACTAACAGTGTCTAATAGTGAGTATTTATCGAACTGCTAAAGATAATCGAAACAAAAATGGACAAAACCGAATCGAAATCAACAAAAAAATCTTATTAACCAAAAATCAGTTTCAATTGAAACTAATTACACACCCTAGCAGTGTTTGTATTCCCCACAACTCTAGCTTCTAGTATGTGTGTATATGTGTGGTGTTTATTCCTTTTTTTAAAGATATAATAAATTTTTAAATATTTACATTTAAACGACAGAACAAAAAATCAACCACATGATAAGAAAACAATATAAAAATTTCTTTTTTAAAATGTTGTAGCATGACCTCACCGACAAATTATTCTAGACCACACTTGCAATTGTTAAAAAATAAATGAAGGCTATGTTGCTGATGACGTGGGTAGCTTAAAGGAAAAACAAATAACTAATATTATGGAACAAACGCTTGAAAGGTTGGAGCCTACAAGGGTTCTACAACCGGTGGTGACACAAAGTCAAAAAATGACTTGTCACGTCGTCCCTTTCATCGAGTCAAACAAACAGGACTGATGGAGTAACATCAGTCCATAGACCGCAGGTCAATAGCACTCCCTTACCTTTTGTGGCATGTCCTTTTGTTGCAATCAGGATCAAGGTTTTATGCTTTCTTCTTTGAATAGATCCTTTCTCTATAAAAGAGAAGCTCAGATCAGATTCACAACACACCAAATCTATCACTCACTTCTCACTCTAAATTATTCTCTTGGTCCCTCACGTGTGGAGAACAATTCTCTCCACTCGAGTTCCAAGATCTTCTACTTCTGATCTCGAGTTTATCTCAGATCAGAAACAAAAAGCATACATAACAAATAATCCAAGCCTTGAACCTCCTTCTACGTTTGCAACGTGGAAGGACACCACGACCTGCGTTTGGCAGATCGAATCCCTTGAACCTTTGAACCTCCCTTGTGACTCAGGACTATTGTTAGACAGATATTTGTTGTAGCAACAAGTTGGCGCCCACCGTGGGGCTGCGCCATTTTCTTTATCTGAAATCAGTTGTGTAGCTCCGACTCTCTCTATGTCTGACCCTGAGTCTACAGAGGAGGTCAACCAGATCTCCCCTGGCACAGATCAGACCTCTCCGGCCAGATCTGTGTCCTTTTCCACTCCTGGAGGAACTTCAGCTGGGACTCAGTCCCCACCCGCTAACACAGCATCTGCAAACATGCAAACTCCACCTCCTACTCGTTCTGGGGTAATGTCTCCTCTCCCTGATCTTACACAAACTCCACCTCGTATAGATCTTACCCCTGAAGGAGTGGAGAGAAACTTCTTGCAGCTAAGGTCTCTCCTGAACCAGTACGTTATGAGGGAAAGAGATAAAGGAATCCGTCTCCGACTGGATTACGACGAGGAAGAGGAGATCTCACTCTCCCCTATACCTCCTCCTCCTCTCACTGCTACCTATGGACGCAGACAGTCACCCAGAAGCAATAATGCTGGACCCAGCAGCACTTACACTGCTTCTCACCATGAGACAAGGTCCAGTCCTACTGCGTTCCCCTTGTTCACCACTCAAGCTGCCACTACTGGCATGCCTTTGGGACACGAGCTGACTCTGGATCAACTCCTGCAATCACCAGTGTCCAGTGTCCCACCTCCTACTGCTACTTCCTGGGAGCAGGCTATGGCCTCACTTCCCATGGCCAGAAGCGCCTCTATGAGCCTCCCAGTGGCTACCAACACTGTAGTATCCGAAGGCATTCAAGGCTTCAACCTTATGCCCTACATGATATCTCAAATGATGGCTAATTTCCCTTGGCAGCAGCTCATTAGCCAAGCCATCGCTGAACAACAAGGAAACACTGGAAGGGTCACCAACAACAGGGTTGAACATACTGTCAACCAACCCTACAAGCCGAACAGCTTGTCTTGCTTCTCACCTGAGATTGCAGATTATGATTTTCCCAACAAGCTGAAGATGCCAGCCCATATAAGAACGTATGACGGCACTGATGACCCAGAAGACCACCTCCAGATCTTCTCGGGAGCCGCCAGGATCGAAAAATGGGGTGACCCCGAATGTTGTTTGATGTTCATGCAGACCCTTGTTGGATCTGCACGAATCTGGTTCAATGGTTTAGCAACTGGAAGCATCCGAACCTTCGATGAACTCGGTAAAGGGTTCCTGGCCAACTTCTCACAACAAAGACGTTGTGTCAAGGATGCAACCGTTATCTTCCAGATCAAACAAAAAGATGATGAAAGCTTGAAGAGCTTCATTGAAAGATACAAGAAAGAAGGCCTCACTTATGTTGGTGCTGATGAAAAAATGAAGGTTGCAGGGTTCATGAATGCTATCAACTCGAAGTATTTAACTAGGGAGTTCAACAAAAGTCTCCCTAGAACCCTTGAAGAGGCCTTAGAAAGAGCTGAAGCTCACATTCGAGGAGAAGAGGCTGTGGATATCAAGGAACAAAGGAAAAGAGGTTCCAGCTGGAGGAGCAACAGCCCTTCCCGAAAAAGGAGCAATTATGGCACATATGACAAAAGGTCCAGAGGATCTGAGTCACGAAGGTCTGAAAGCAGGAACCCTCCAAGCAGAGACAGGAACGTCAATTTCACAGCACTCACCAAAACTCCTCAAGAAATTCTAGCAACCGAAGAAGTCAAGCACACCTTCAGACCTCCTCGTCCCTTACCTAGAAGTAAAAGAAACGAAAACTCAAGCCAGTACTGTGAGTTTCACGAAGAGAAGGGACACCACACCAACGACTGCTTCCAACTCAAGAAAAGGATCGAGGAAGCTGTCAAGTCTGGAGAACTGGCCCACCTGGTCAAGGGTGTAAAAGAGAACATGGCAGATGGTAAAAAGAAAGATGTTGCCATGGTCTTCGTTGAGAATGAAACCCCAAGTAAAAGGCAAAGATTGGAAGATTGGGAACGACAAGGCATCTACTTCCCTTACACTAAGGGAGAAAAGCACTGTGATCCACTTGTGCTTGAAGCCTTCGTAGGTTCCACCAAAACACAAAAGGCCTACATAGACACTGGAGCTGCCACTGAAATAATGTTCGCCAAGTACTTCAACCTTCTAAGCCTTGAAGAACGCTCCATGCTACGGCCTGCTGAAGCTGCCATAAAAGGTATCGCTGACATACCTATCAAGCCTTTGGGCGAACTAACACTTGATGTAACCTTTTCTGATGGTCAACTACGAAGGACTGAACCACTCACCTTTGTGGTTTTGGACCTGCCATCTAGTTATGACGTTATCATTGGAAGGCCTGGGGTAGTAGTCTTCGATATGACTGTCTCCATTAGCCGAAAGAGTGCAAAGTTCCCAACCAAAGACGGTGTTGGAACCCTCCAACCCTCCACTACAGTGCTGACCATCGACGAGGACCACAACAAACTTGGTCTCAGCATCAACCCCAGGTATCCTGACCAAAGGGTACGAGTCAACACAGCTCTTCCTAGTGACACTCTCATTAGGCTTGAAGGGTTACTAAAAGATAACATGGACGTCTTCGCCTGGTGCCCAAGTGACATGACAGGGATTCCACGGGACATTGCCGAACATGAACTAAGGATCCCTTCCAATGTCAAACCAGTTGTCCAGAAGAAAAGAAGTCTTGCCCCAGAACGAAGCAAAGCTGCATGCCAAGAGGTTGACAAGTTAGTTGAAGCAGATATCCTTCGAGAGGTGAAATATCAATCATGGGTTGCAAACCCTGTGATGGTTAGAAAGCCTGATGATTCTTGGAGGATGTGTATCGACTTCAAAGACCTCAACAAAGCTTGCCCCAAGGATTGCTATCCTTTGCCTGAGGTTGATCTAAAAATAGACTCACTTACAGGCTTCCCCTTCAAGTGTTTTCTGGATGCCTACAAAGGCTATCACCAGATACAAATGAAAGAGGAAGACGAAGAAAAAACTGCTTTCCATACTGACAAGGGTATATTCTGTTATAGAAAAATGCCCTTTGGTTTAAAAAATGCAGGTGCAACTTATCAAAGGCTGGTCGACAAGGCTTTTTCCCTACAGATTGGCAAGAACATGGAAGCTTACGTTGATGATTTGGTCATCAAAAGCAAAACCGAAGATCAAATGCTCGCTGACATACAAGAGACCTTCAACAAGCTCAGAGAAATCAACATGAAGCTAAACCCTGTCAAATGTTCCTTTGGTTTCGAAGAAGGAAAGTTTTTGGGTCATGTTGTAGGGAAGCAAAGCATAAAGGCCAATCCAAGCAAGGTTCGAGCCATCCTCAACATGAAGTCGCCTCAAACTAAGAAGGAGGTTGAAAGCTTGAATGGTAAACTTGCTGCCTTGAAGCGTTTTGTCTCGAAGCTAGCTGAAAAATCACTACCATTCTTCAAGACCCTCAAAGGTTGCACCGATAAGAAAGACTTCAAGTGGACGGAAGAAGCAGAAGAAGCCTTCAACAGCATGAAACATCATTTGGCTTCCCTTCCCGCCATTGCAACACCCGAAGCAGGGGAAATGATCTCTGTCTATCTTTCAGTTACTGATGAAGCCTTCAGCGCTGTTCTCACCATAGAAAGAGACAAAGCTCAGGTACCCGTCTATTTCTTCAGTAAAACATTAAAGTTAGCAGAGGTCAAGTACCCTCCTTTGGAAAAATTGGCTTTAGCCTTAGTGCAAACAGCCAGAAGGCTTCGAAGGTACTTTCAAGCACATCCCATACAAGTGGTCACGGACCAACCAATTAAAAATGTGCTTGAAAGACCTGAAACTTCGGGACGACTAGCCAAATGGGCTGTTGAACTAGGTGGACACACAATCACCTACGTCCCTAGAAAAGCAATCAAAGCACAAGTACTTGCTGACTTCATTGCTGAAATTCCAAAGGTGGAACTGGCTGAGGTTAACATAACCATAGACGAACCTATCGACCCTGAAGCCTGGAAGCTGTACACTGATGGAGCTTCCAGTGTTGAAGGGTCAGGGGCTGGCCTTGTGTTAATCAACCCCGAAGGGTTAGAATTTACCTATGCCCTTCGTTTGGAATTTCAGACAACGAATAACGAAGCAGAATATGAAGCCTTGATAGCAGGACTCAAGCTTGCAAAAAAGATGATGGTTCACAAGCTTCAAGTGTTCACCGACTCGTTACTTGTTTCCAACCAGGTGAATGACAGCTACATTGCTAAAGAACCTAACATGAAAAAGTATAGAGAGAAGGCTAAAGAAATCATGAACACCTTCCAGTGTTGCAAGATCAAACAGGTCCCAAGGTCTCATAACAAGAAAGCTGATGCTCTTAGCAAGCTTGCTTCGTTGAACTTTGCTCATCTTACAAAAAAGGTGCTGGTTGAAGTGATCAAGCATCCTTCAATAGCTGAAATTGAGGTTCAAGACGTCATTACTGAAAGTGAACCAAGTTGTATGACTCCATTTGAAAGATTCCTGCGAAGAGGTGAACTACCCCAAGATCCTGTTGAAGCCGAAAGAATTCGGATCAAGTCTAAGCAATACACAATTCAAGATGACATACTTTATAAGAAGGGTTACTTGGCTCCATTGCTTCGATGTGTTGGTCCTGAGCAAAGCAGGTACTTGATCAAAGAAGTTCATGAAGGAATATGCGGAGCTCATTGTGGTCCTAGATCAGTGGTGGCAAAACTCATGAACCTTGGTTACTTCTGGCCTACTATGCATCGTGATGCGTCAGAACAATTGAAGAAGTGTGAAGCCTGCCAAATCCATGCACCAGTCCCAAAGAGCCCCAAGCATGATTTGGTTCCAATCACTTCGGCATGGCCATTCCACAAGTGGGGAATGGATATTGTTGGACCCTTCCCACCCGCCAAAGGAGGGGTCAAGTTCTTGTTGGTTGCTGTTGATTACTTCACAAAATGGCCAGAAGTAAAACCATTGGGAAAGATATCCGGAAAGAAGATAATTGATTTCGTGTGGGAAAGCATCATTTGTCGATACGGCCTACCCGGGGTGTTGGTCACAGACAACGGCAAACAGTTTGCAGAAAAACCGTTCAGTGCTTGGTGTAAAGAGTATCGGATTACACAAGTCTTCAGCTCTGTGGCATACCCTCAATCCAACGGGCAGGTTGAAAGGATGAACAGGAGTGTGGTTGAAGGGATCAAGGCCAGACTGGGTCGTCAAGGGGGAAAGTGGTTGGAAGAACTGCCAAGTGTTCTTTGGGCAATCCGAACCACCGAAAAGACAAGTAACAAGAAGACACCCTACAGCCTCACCTTTGGATCTGAAGCAGTCATACCTGCTGAGATTGGGGTTACCACACCCAGAACCCTTCATGTCGACATCCAGGCTAATGAGCATGAAACCTCACTCAACCTTGACCTGCTGGAAGAAGCAAGAGACTCGGCAGCAATAAGAGAATCCAAATACAAGCAAAAAATGGAGTCTTATTACAACGCCAAGGTCAAGCATGAACGCTTCAAGCCAGGAGACCTGGTCCTCAGAAACAATGATGCAAGCAAGAAAGAAAATCAAGGAAAGCTAGGACCAAAATGGGAAGGCCCCTACACCATCCTTGAGTCTCACAAAGGAGGGTCTTACAAGCTTGCCGACATGGATGGCAAAAAACTCCCTCGTCACTGGAATGGTAAAAACCTTAAAAGGTTCTTTGTTTAAGATGTAAGACAAGTTGTTCTTTTCAAGAAAGCTATGTAATGCTATCACGTAATGAATGAAAGGATCCATGAATCCTCTTTTGAAAAATTTTGTCTTTCTATCCTATAATCAGGTTGAGTACCTAGCAATAAACTCCATGGCAAGGGCCATGTGAGGGGTTGAGCTCCCAGGCCATTTCGCTCAATAGGTTCGAGGGTTGAACGGACCTATATAAGGGGTGAGTTCCTAAATCAATACGACTCCATGAGATAAACAAAAATAGTTTTATAAGTCTCATAGACAGGCTTGAACAACCTACACCAATCGTTCCTTAAGTTTAAAAAAAAACAAACTTACGAAAATGACAAACACTTATATAAGTGTAAATAGGATAGCTGGTGACATGTTTGCCTAGACTACCTTAAGGATGAATGACTGCAGCGTTCAACCTTTGAAGGTGCTATCGGATAAACATTCCCAAACAATAACAAAGACAAACAAACACATCACAAAAACAAAATAAGAATGAACAACCATGAAACTTAAGCAAATAACCATAAAGACCTAACATTAACAGGCTTTATACAAAAGCCAAGCAAAGTCATAAATTGTTCAAAGGGCCTCAGCCCACAACCACCAATGAACCACTACAGGTTCAGACAAAAGATAAAAGTGTTTAAAACACAGCGACATAGTTAATTGTTTTACAAATCACAGATGCTAAGAAAGCTACGAATAAAGGGTTCAGGCGTCATTACCAGAACCTGAAGGCTTGGAGGCTTCATCCTCATTCCTAGCCTTGACCACCTTAGCTTTCTTCGCCTTCTTTCCCTTCTTGGGCAGCTTCTCAACCAGACCAGCTTCGGAGGCTTCAACACTGGCATCCTTGGAAAGCGTATCAGTCATATCCAAGGTCTCCTCACTATCACCCGAATGTGCTCTCTTCTTGGAAACAGCCTGAAGCACCTTAGCAGAAACGGCTTCGTTCAATCCAGCAGGCTTTAACTCCTTCAGCTCCTGTAAAGGTTTCCCATAAAGGGAAGCAACTTGGGACACATAGGGATAACTGGAGTGTTCCATCTTGAGCACAGTCTCCTTGAAAACATCTAAGGAGTTGGGTTGATAAAGAGGAGATTCTTCCAAGACTTGACCAGAACTGCAAGCTTTGAACCCTGCAACGAAACCGGCATGCTTACCATGGGTCAACAGCTTGGTATACACTTCTCCAAGGGCTGAATTGAACTCTGCAGAATGAAGGAGATAGGTAACAACTTGCTGAAAACCTTCTTCAATCAACCATTTGTTGTCACCTTGAGCAGCAGCAAGAGAGATTTCCAGTTCCTTTTTCTGACTCTCAAAAGCTTTCCTCTCTGACTCCAAGGCTAGTTGATCTGCTTCCACCTTCAATCTGGCAGCTTCATGCCTTGCCATCTCAGCCTCATGCCCCTTCTTCAGCTCATCTATAAGGGCAATCAAGGTGACCTCCTTGTCAGCATACTCCTTAGCATCCCTTTTCATGTCAGCAATGGACTGCTTCATTTCTTTCTTCTTCTTAGCAAACTCACTGTACTCACCCATGACCTTCCTGAACCTGTTAATCCCCTCTGGTAACATGGCTGCCAGATTACAGGTTCCTACCATCATCTTTGCTAGAAGAGCATCATCATCCAAACCCTCGAGACAAGCCTTAGCACCAGGAGTAGCAAAGTGTGCTAAGACTTCCTCACATACAGCAGAAGACTTGAAACTGTCAGTTGCCTTCACGTTCCACCCAGGCACATAAACACCCCCTTCATCAAAACTCCCAGACACATCTGGTTCCCTCACCACCTTAACCTTTTTTCCCTTACTCTTCTTCACCACCACATCCACAACAGTATCATCCACCGTCTGATCCTTCTCATCCTCAGAATCCTCAATGTCATCGCTAACAGTTACTGCCTCAGAAAGATCAGCAGATTTAGCGACTTTCAGCAATCGCCTGCTTGACCTTCTTGTTGAAGCCTTCGAGGAACTGGCTTTAGCAAACCCCTTGACATTGGGAACGGCAACATAGTCGGTCCCATCATACCGACCCTTCTCATACTTGGTTAAAGCATCTTCACCATCCGCTGCTTCAGCATCAGTAAATGCAACACCAGAAGCATCATCAGCTTTAATGAAGTCCAGAGCAGACATGACTGCAAAATAAACAAAGTATAAGAACCAAGCAAAAGGAAAACAATGAAACCAATAACGAGCAAAAACTCATACCCCGATCACCCTTCATTATAACAGGATCTCTACCAGGCTTGTCCCAGCGAGTGCTAACCCCAGATAATACTAGAAATGGTTCAGCAAAAGGACGAAGCCTTGAAGGACAGGCCCTAAGAGCAGTTAAAAAGCTATGATCAAGTTCAGATTCTGAGGGTTCTGCCTCATTCAAAACAGCCTCAGGAGACCTCCAAACAGGCTTAAAAGGGAAAATCGAATCAGAAACCCAGAAAAACTTGGTCTTCCATTGACCAACAGTAGTGACATGAGAAGAAAGGAGGTTGGTCTCCGCTGATGAACCCTCGAAGGTGAACCAGTCACCGTTCTTAGCAAGACGAAAAAATCGCCTAAACATCAGCAAGGTAGGATCATAACCTAGGGCTCTGCACAGACATTCAAAATGCAACACACGGCCAACGCCATGTGGATGGATTTGACCAAGAGACACTCTATAATATTCAAGTACATTTAAGAGAAAAACAGAGAAGGGATGACGCAGATTTGCAAACTCAAAGTGACGACAATATAGAGCCACAGAACCAGAAGGACAATCAGAAACGGCAAGCTGCTTGGCTGGAGCAACAGGATTAAAGGAAAGGTCTATTTCCCATTCAGAACAGAACGATTCAACCTCTTTCTGAGAAAGGGTTGAAAACGTAACGGCCATATCCTTCTTAGCACCCATTGTGTCTATGAAGGATGATCAGTACACTAGACAAGGAAAAAGAGAACTAACCTGATAATGGAAAAATGACGAAACCCTAACGGTGGAAGAGGCGATTGTGAAGAAGAAAGTGAAAAAGATGAGAAAGGATTAAGTAAAAACTGAAATGTAAAAGGGGTTAAAAAGAAAAAGAAACGGTTATATTATTTAAATATAACTGTCATTATGACATGCAATAATACAGCCCTGAACAGACTGCCACATGTCACATCAGGGTCAAATCAAAGTTAAAACACTGAATATTAACCGCCTAAATCACAGCGAACCCTCGAACCCTTCAAGCAAGGAACAAATAACAAAAACAGTCAGAAGCTTTCAAGATAACTCGTCAAAACCTTCTGACTTGGGGGGCTGATGACGTGGGTAGCTTAAAGGAAAAACAAATAACTAATATTATGGAACAAACGCTTGAAAGGTTGGAGCCTACAAGGGTTCTACAACCGGTGGTGACACAAAGTCAAAAAATGACTTGTCACGTCGTCCCTTTCATCGAGTCAAACAAACAGGACTGATGGAGTAACATCAGTCCATAGACCGCAGGTCAATAGCACTCCCTTACCTTTTGTGGCATGTCCTTTTGTTGCAATCAGGATCAAGGTTTTATGCTTTCTTCTTTGAATAGATCCTTTCTCTATAAAAGAGAAGCTCAGATCAGATTCACAACACACCAAATCTATCACTCACTTCTCACTCTAAATTATTCTCTTGGTCCCTCACGTGTGGAGAACAATTCTCTCCACTCGAGTTCCAAGATCTTCTACTTCTGATCTCGAGTTTATCTCAGATCAGAAACAAAAAGCATACATAACAAATAATCCAAGCCTTGAACCTCCTTCTACGTTTGCAACGTGGAAGGACACCACGACCTGCGTTTGGCAGATCGAATCCCTTGAACCTTTAAACCTCCCTTGTGACTCAGGACTATTGTTAGACAGATATTTGTTGTAGCAACAGTTGCAAACTTGCAATTGTTTACTCAAAGTATTTGCGATAAATCTTAATTAACTTATTTCTTTTTGTTTGGTGTTGGTGGCGCATATTATACATGTACTTAATTTAATAATACTGCTTATTAATATATCTTATCTAAGACACTTTAATTTAATTTGCATGATTTTGACATTTGTTATGATATATGATTGGATCAGCCAATCTAAATAATAGTTAAATTTGATCCTTAAAAAAACTAAGATTCTTTACCAAATATAAAAATAAGCCATCATATGCATACCGAAGTCGATGTAACTACTACCTAATTATTGTTAGACACAAATTAATGTTCTTTTTTATTGGAAAAAAATCAATATTTGTTAGTAGCAGGTAAAGATATTATATCTTCTATAGTGATTATGGTTATGAAAATTTAGGTTAAATCCAAACTGAAATACTTTACTATACAAATCATCGTACACCTAAACTCTTGAGAAAGCGACTAAACTAAACATAAAGTTGATGATCTAAATTCAATAGGAGGAAAACTAAAATTATGATGCTGAATATTTTCTTATTGAAATAACTTTGTTATGCATCTATATATATACATAAAAATAGTACCACGTTAATATAAACTCCTAACTGACACAAACGGTACATGATAAACTCTAACTTGTCATAATTTTACTCTAATATAATGATAACATCTAATGTAAGATCTTGATAGGGCCGAATATATAGGTGATAAATTTGCTAATATGGTCTCTCAAGCTAGACGTTTGGAGCGAAGTGTAGCAAATCAAGTGGACGGTAAACCATTGGCGGGGTATCAAATCAAATACCATATCTCATACTAGTTTATACCCGGGAGCGTCCCGGGTTGACAAATCTAATATGACACATCAAATTTACATATAAAATAGGTTGATGCGCTCCACAATTTCCACTAATGCACTCAAATAAACCATATCACTCTCCTAGGGAAACTAATCGTATCACTTTCGTTGTTTTTGTTTCTAGTCATTTATTAACTTAAAATGTGTGCCTTGTCATTTTTTGACCCTAAACACAAATCCATTCTCTGTCATCAAAAGCCACCATCAATTTCTCTTAAACCCATTATCTCCATCATTTTTTTCTACCAAAGTCGCTAACAAATTAAGCCAAGAATCACACCAAGAGGTTTAGAACCACTTGAAAGTTTAACCTCACAAATAAAGATTCACAAATACATAATAAATAGTCTAGTAAGAAACAGATCAACATCTAGCATCACATGATAGGCACAAACAATGGATCATATAACTTTCACAGTAGCAGTAGCAGTAATAAAAAAGAAATAAAAGCACCTCCTGAAAGGACATTTTTTTAACAGTCTCCTGAAAGGACACATATTTAACTCATGAAAAAACACATAAACCCATGTATAAAATATATATTTACCTAGTAACCATGGAAAGGTGTTAAACCCGTGTATGAAATATATATTTACCTAGTAACCATGGAAAGCTAAGTATAACAGTAGCCACCAATGTAATTTACATGCAGGATCACTTACTGACATAAACAGCCAGATACAAAGGAAGAACTCACAATGATAAAAAGTAGAACGGTACCTGCAACAAACATCTCAATAGCAACCAACAACAACACTAACCATTAATATTATAAAACAACAAACAAATAGAAAACATTCGACGACACAGAGACAAATATGTCGTAGTAAGCGAAACAGCGTAAAACGCAGCTAACAACGGTAACTATAAAGACACGAAAAGAGCCAAAGACGACAACTGTAGAGATGCCAAAGGCGATTATAATAAAGCTCCAAAAACCAACAGAAACAACTACTTATAAAACATAACTCAATCGCACAAAGCAAATTCATCAACCATTCGTAACTGTTAAATACAAACACATAAAAAATATCAAACAATATATTTCCTCTACAAAACAACAAAAAACCATTTTTAAAACCCCACTACATAAACATCTAAGAAGCAGCTGCCAATACGACTAAAAACGTATACAAATAGCTAAACAAACAGCAAGCACGACCAAAAAATCCTAAAAGAAAAGGTTCATAAAGCTATAAGGGATCAACTAAAGGATGGATTATACGACAAACATTTAGAAACGTAAGAATGTATTAGTCATTGTGAACAAAACTTTAAAAGAATACATATTAAAACCCATAAATCATGTATCCTTCTTTTCTATTCAAGGTCGTTAACATACCAAGTCAGAAGAACCAAAATATGCAAAGCAAAACATAAAAGCCAACAACACCCTAAGTAAATAAATAATAGTTTTTGGAGGAATGTTAACACAACCCCAATATAAACATCTAGCATACAAAAAATTAATTAATAAACAATAAAAAAATGTGAGCCTGACCAAGCCACAGAGGAAATAACACATAACCGCAGTCACCAATAGAGCCGATGTAGTTCTTGTTGATATCATGGATTGTTTTCGCCGCTGAAATTTTTAAAGCCTCTATAGCTGTTGCACATAAATCACAAAACGAAAAACAGATTGTTAGTCTAATACATAAATCATTCATCGCATCGTAGCCCCCGAGTAACATTAACTCAAGTATCAAGAACCAACTTGAACATTCTGCTTCATGTTCCACAACTCTACACACATCAACCATACCTATGAAATCAAATAATGTCTCCAAGATTCATGTATCATCTTAACCATTAAAATATACTTATGCTTACACTGCATCCTAAGATTCAACATAATATTACCTCCTCAAACCTAATCTCATGTACGGATTCTATTTCATTTATAAAGAAATGAATGTACCAATATAATATTAACTGTTATCAAGATATAAATATTATTGTTCAAAATACCATATTAATAACTACATTGATCATATCGTGCAGTTGAATAATATTGGGATGATTAATATTCCTCAATATATCAATCTCAGACATGAGACTCTCCTTCCCAATGCAAAACCAAGGTACCATACACCAGCTGGTGAACAACATGAAGCATTGAACCATTTGGCAAATTATGAAGACTCTATGGGACAGAACAATATTCATCTCATTCATTAACACATCTATAGATGATGGTCTTTGATCATTAACACGGTGAAAACCACTACTACAAACTAAAGCATCCTATATAACTTCAACTTTATAACAGACCCTTCAACTATAATTAACACCAGTAATAAAATCACTAACCTTTGATAGACTTCATTTAGCACCTTCAACCTGTTGTACTTAATTTTAAAAAAAAAATGAAAGAAATTAAAGAACAAAAAATTCCACCATTGTCAAACTAATAACCAAAACAGAGTAAAACTCGAAAATAATAAATACCCAATTAATAATAATCAAAACTAAAAATTAAAGTAATGGGTTTTGCCCAGTTTTGAGAGATGTATACCGTTCGGCCCTCGGCGTCGAGTACGGAGGGATCTGCAAAGACGACGAAACCAAAACCATGGGGTCTACCGCCACCGGGTTCTGACCCTGTTTACCGACGAGACAACCCGGAAACCATACAACATCTTCGGGACTTTCTGCAATGGAGTAATAGTGACGGTAATATGATGGTCGGTAAGCATGCTCCGATGAACGATATCGATTATTTTCCGGCGACTAAGGGTGGTGGTGCATGGATGGATGGACGCATGGAGATCTTCATGGATTGATTCTTGATTTTCTTAGAGAGAGACGAAGAGAGGGAGGCTAGAGATACAGATTAGGTTGTTTAGGTTTTTTAATATCAAAGTGGGTTTTAAATTATTAAAAAATAATGGATGACACATGGCACACTCAAGAGGGAGAATGCCTCATTGAGTGCCATGTCATCAAAAATGTTTTGGTTTATTATATGTATAGATAAAATCTAGGTTAATCTCTAGATGTTTCATACGTTGACATGATTATCTACTATATATGTATGTGATGTCAAGTTTGTCATTTCAAAGTGTGAAATGACAATCTACTGATTCGTTATAAAAGATATAACTATGAATATTTTATTAAATAATTTATAAAAGTTCCATATAAAAATAAGTATATGCATATTGTTTTTTATTTTATTATTTTTT
Source organism: Ambrosia artemisiifolia (assembly GCA_032199755.1). Classification (NCBI taxonomy): domain Eukaryota; kingdom Viridiplantae; phylum Streptophyta; class Magnoliopsida; order Asterales; family Asteraceae; genus Ambrosia; species Ambrosia artemisiifolia. The sequence goes on from CM063514.1 coordinate 13,979,450, forward strand.
TTGCATCAAACTTATGAATATATATATCGAGCCATATGGTTGTCCAAAATACTATTTTGGCAGTGTCGATTGGTCAGGAGCTACAAATGGGAATAATTAATTAGTTACAGTGACAAATTGTGACAACAATCAATTAAATAATAATCATTTTTTTGAACCAATACGAATATACGGTATGAGGTAATATCACCAATAGCCACTTGATATATTAATATTATCCATGTATTTAAATGTTAACACACAAAAATAGTATTTGATTCGAAACCATTTATTTAATATTAATATATGGGCACCTGACGAACACGATGCGACTTACAATCGTGATGACATGGAATGAACCAATAAAGCTTCGACACGTAGCATGACATGCTTCAAGCAATCACCATATCGAAGTTACGTGAAAATTGGCTGGCAATTCTAAAGTCGTCGCCAATAAAATCACAGATTCAATAATATTTTTTAATAGTGTATGTCGATACGTATCACACATGTATACATCTAACATATGTGGTTACAAAAATCATTAATGTATTTTATGATTTATCTTTTGGTGGTTGGACGGAGTCATGGATCGAAATAATTGCATGAGTACTATGCATGCTTTGGTCTCACTTTGCTAGATAGCTTACTTTCAGGGTGCGGACTCATCACACACCTTAGAAAGATTGGGGTCACCAGTCACGTGACCCCTTGACTTTAAAAGTTTAGTAGAGGGTACATAACGGTATTGTTGAGTCACCCCGTAATATCCTATAAAATGAACTTATAATAACAATTTAAAGTCATCTTAGTGGTAAATCATTGGTTCTTACGGTAGATAGTTATGGATTCAAGTTCTTCAAGCAACCTTCCTTTGGAGGGGGTTATAGAAATGTCATGTAACACCATGTTTAATCATATATTAAGTAAAATAAAGTTGTGTCTTAATAAAACATAATATTATGCGTTAATTCTAAAATGCATGGGTGTTGTTCAATTTCATTTACTCTTATTATTGTTGTTAAGTCAAACTCACTTTAATAAGTCTCGACACAATTATTCTTTTGTAAAATAATGTTTTACGTTTCAGTCTAAATTTTACGAGCTAACATGCCGCAACACGCATGCATAGTTCAAAGTTTACACATCTATTTTACTCTAACTATTTAATGACGACCATGTTTTGTTTTTCTTATATAAAATTGTGTATGTTACCAACTTCGTGTTAGTTTTTAGTGGCTTTACGCCCTCTTGCAACACGGGGGTTTAGACTTTAGACACTGGTTCATTGGATTTACTAGAGTATCAGGGTTTAATGTGATTTCCAGAAGTCAAGATAAAAATATAGGCAAACTATATTAAAAACATGAATCTTTAACTGTTTTGAATAAATATATTTGATTTGATACCTTTTGAGTCAAAATAATTAGATATTACGAAAGTTTTTAAGTGATACATGTAGGGGTGTAAATGAAGCGTAATGGCTCGAGAGCTACTCAGGATCGGATTGGTAAAAAGCTTGAACGAGCCGAGCCTTAACGAGCCCGTGCCAAAGCTTGAAAAATGACTCGTTTAGTTATCGAGCCCGAGCTCGAGCTTTTCATATATACAAAGACCGTTTAGGCTCGCGAGCCTAAACGAGCCCAAACAAATTTTATATTATTACTTATTTTATTTATAGTATACCTACTATTTAACATTGACGAGCCGCACTTTGGCTCGTTTAAGGTATCGAAGTGAGCTCGAGCCGAGCTTTTAGCTCCTTTAAAATTGTTCTAAAATTATTTCGAGCCGAGTTGAGCTCGAGCTCAAAGTATTAGGCTCGAATCAAGCCAAACTCGAGCTTCATAAAACATGACGAACCAAGCTCGAACCCAATCAGCCTCAGACTCGGCTCTACTCCTTTACATCCTGGATACATGGATTAGACTATAAATTAGCTAGTCAAAGGTATCACCTAATGCGTTCAAAGACTATACAATTATTGTTCCGAGAGAAAGAAAAAAAGTCGGTGATATTATAACAATTTTAATTTAAATTATGATACTTTTTAAAAGTAATCCAAACCCATGAATCTGTATCTATATATAATATAACGATAACGATTGGGAGTGTTAATATTTTTTTTGAAAGGTAAACTTTATTAAACACACGGAGACCCGAACCTACGTCTCCATGTTAAGACGATTAGAGAGAAGAACACAGAAGAAGAAAACCCAACCCAATCGTAATCTCATTAATCAGCTCAATTGGCTATATAACCAATTGCCAATAACGACCAACAGACACTTAACAGACTAGTTACAATAACGACCCTCTAAGTATCAGCTATTAACACCAACAGACCCTTACTTTCTAACTAACTCAACTATTGACATATTACAACTTTGGTCCCTGAACTTATAGTTCTTATTAACTACACAACAATACTTCCCCCCCCCCAAAGCATTTTTGTCCTCAAAAATCAAATTTGAAAATCAGGGAATCGAATTAAAAGATCCTCAACGTTTTCCCACGAGGCTTCAGTAATTGGAAGCTTGTCCCATTGGACCAACACATCCACAGAAGCACGATTACCCCTCTTGACCATCTTTCTTTGTAACACTTGTAAAGGCTTGAATAGGAATCTGGGTTCTTTTGGTAAAGGAGTCACTTGAGTTACATCACCTCTTGCTGGCTTAAGTAATGATACATGAAAAACAGTTAGAACTTGAGCAGAAGCAGGCAAGTCTAGCCTGTATGCAACCTTTCCCAACCTTTCAGTTATCATAAAAGGGCCAAAGAACTTTGGACCCAGTTTGCTGTATTGAGAAGCCCTGAGAGTTGTTTGTCCATAGGGGTGTAGCTTAACATAGACAAAGTCACCAACTTTAAACTCCCTATCACTTCTATGTAAGTCAGCAGCCTGTTTCATTCGATTTTGAGCTCTTGCCAAAGTAAATTTAAGAAGCTTTATAGTCTCTTCTCTATCAGTTAACACTTGATCCACTGCTTCAACTCTTACATCTTTGGGAATATAGGGGACAAATAATGGGGGTGGATACCCATATAATGCCTGAAATGGAGTCATTCCCAGAGATGTGTGGAAGTTTGTATTGTACCAGTATTCGGCTAGAGACAACCACTTAGCCCATTGAGAAGGTTTATCCATCACCATACAACGAAGATAAGACTCCAAGCATCTGTTGACAACCTCTGTCTGCCCATCCGTTTGAGGATGATGAGCAGTGGACATGGCCAGTTGAATTCCTTGCAAAGCAGTGAATTCCTTCCAAAATTGGCTGATAAAAAATGGATCTCTATCATATACAATTGTGTCAGGCCAACCATGTAACTTGAATACATTATCAAGGAAAGCCTGAGCAACATGTGCAGCTGAATAGGGATGAGTCAATGCCATAAAGTGTCCATACTTTGTTAGTCTATCAATGACTACAAAGATGGAGTCTTTACCCTGTGACTTTGACAAGCCACTGATGAAGTCCATTGATACATCAGAAAACACATGGTTTGGAATAGGGAGGGGTTGTAACAACCCAGGAGAGGCTACAGTTTCATACTTAGCCCTCTGACAGACTTGGCAGTTTCTTATAAAGTTTCTTACTTGCTTATGAATCCCTTTCCATGTCAGCAGTGTATTAATTCTTTGAGTTGTGGCATGAACACCAGAATGGCCACTGGTTGTTCCAGAATGACAAAAGGCCACAATATCATCTTGTAATGCCCTATCCTGACCCACAACAATCTTACCTTTCTTGAAAAAAGCCAAACCATTCCAATTATACTTAGAATGCACTTTACCATCTTTTAACTCTTGCAACACTTCCTTCAACTTAGGGTCAGAATTCCAAGACTCTTGAATTCTTTCCCACAAGACTGGATCAAAAGTGTTGATGGTAATGTTCATTAAAGCTGGCCATTCACCCTAGACAGTGCATCTGCAACACCATTCTCACTGCCTTGTTTATATTCAATTTCAAAATCATAGCCCATAAGTTTGGCAAGCCAAACCTGTTGCAATGGGGTTGTAATCTTTTGTTCTAATAAGTGCTTTAGGCTTTTTTGATCTGTTCTTATAACAAAATGACCCACTGAGAGATAGTGGTGCCAATGTTTAACAGCAAAAATAATAGCCAACAACTCCCTTTCATACACTGACCAAGCTTGTTGTCTTGCTGACAAACCTTTACTTATAAAAGCAATGGGATGACCCTCTTGCATTACTACAGCACCAATTCCCTTCCCAGAAGCATCAGTTTCTATAACAAAAGGTTTTAAAAAATCAGGCATAGCTAGCAGAGGAGGGTTAGACATTACCTGTTTCAGGTGATTAAAAGCTTCAGTTGCCTTGTCAGTCCACAGGAAGGCATCTTTCTTTAAAAGATCAGTCAGAGGTCTGGCCAACACCCCATAGGATTGTATGAACCTCCTATAATATCCAGTTAAGCCTAAAAACCCCCTTAACTGCTTCACATCAACAGGTATGGGCCAGTCAAGTATGGCTGCAATTTTATTAGGATCAGTGGAAACCCCATTCTTTGAAATGATATGCCCAAGATATTCAACTGAGGACCCCCCAAAAATACACTTGGACTTCTTGGCATACAACTGTTGTTCTCTCAATATAGTCAGAACTACCCTTAGATGATCAACATGTTGCTCTATGGACTGACTGTATACTAATATGCCATCAAAGAAGACCAAAACAAATTTCCTTAATTGGGCTCTAAAAATATGGTTCATTAAAGCTTGAAAAGTGGCAGGTGCATTAGTCAGCCCAAAGGGCATGACCACAAATTCAAACAGTCCCTCATGGGTCCTGAAAAGCAGTTTTTTGAATATCATCATCATGCATTCTAATTTGATGATACCCTGCCCTTAAGTCTAGCTTAGAAAAGATCACAGCCTGTCCTAACTCCTCAAACAGCTCTTCAACTAGAGGAATATGGTAACTATTCTTAATGGTAGCATCATTTAACCTTCTATAGTCTATACAAAACCTCCATGATCCATCCTTCTTCTTCACTAATACTACTGGTGCAGCAAAAGGGCTAGTGCTGCCCCTTACCACCCTAATTTCAATCAATTCATGAGTCAGTTTTTCAATAATATATTTTTGAGCAGCCTGATATCTATAAGGTTTGAGATTAACTACCTTAGACTCATCGTTAAGAAGGATTTTGTGATCAAAGGCTCTCTTAGGTGGTAACTGTGTAGGTATCTCAAAAACATCATCAAATTTCTTAAGTACCTCATCAATTATGTCCACCTTGGCTGCATCAGTCACCACAGCTGTATGTTGAAACTCATCATCAGGCTTCTGCAACTGCAAGCTCAACAGGTGTGCCTATACTATCTTTTCTTCCTGATTCAGTAACACTTGCATAGTGTTAGCTGAACACATAGTAACCTTATTGTTATCAACTCCCTTAAGGCTACATTGGTTGCCATCAATAGTGAACTGCATAGTTAAATCCATGAAATTCCAAACAATAGACCCCAATGTCATCAACCATTGCACACCCAATACCATATCATAGTTATCCAATGGTATGAGTAACACATCAGCAGTGAACCATCTCCCCTGCATATACCATTGGAAGTTTGGGGAGTAATCTGTGCATTGGATCTCAGATCCATTGGCCACCCCAACAGACAAATTTGTCACAGACTTTAAGGGACATTTGAGTTTTAAAGCCAATAACCTACTCATGAAGTTATGAGTAGATCCAGAATCTATCAAGATTCTTATTTGTCTATTACCAGTAGTGCCTATCACCTTCATTGTTGAATAAGAAATCATACCAGTTAGTGCATGAATAGAGATTTGAGGAGGATCTTTCCATTCCTGATACATTTCTTCTTGGGCAGGTTCTTGATAATCAATATCTTCCCCCTCCTCTTCTGTTCCTACCACCTCTAAAACATATACTTGCTTATTGGGACATTTGTGGGTAGAAGTGAATTTTTCTGGGCACCAGAAACATTCACCCTTGGCTCTCTTGATTTCCATTTCTTTGCTAGAAAACTGCTTGGTGTTGGCTAATTTCTTGATGTTAGGTGGTGAGGGTAATAAAGGTAGGTGACTAACATTCACAGGTGGTTTAACTGACCCATTAGTTTTGTTACTATAGGAAGAATTGTACCTTACTGTGGCTGTATGGTTAACCCTTTTGTTAGTATTATCCTGAGTTTTGGCAAGATAATATGCTTCTTTCATGGTTTGAGGCTTAAACATCTTAACATGTAACGCCCCGAAACTCGTTTCGCCTAATTTCTTCATTAGGCATAATCAGCAAAATAATAAAACGGGACTTAGATGAGAAGAGTGTGGGTTTATTCTAATATGGAAATAACCTACTTAGTATTATTGTGTGTCTAATGAGCAAATTATATTTTAAAACTAGCTTGATTAGTTAATTTTATTAAAGAGTAACTTTGGGTAAAGTAGAGGGACTAAAATGGTGTGTTGGGGTCAAGATTAAAATGGTCAAAACACTCATTTGGGTGCAAAAATCGTGAGCAGCCCCTAGAGGGCATCTTGAGCCATAAATCAAACCCTAAATGCCCAAAATTGAAGAAGAAATGCAAGGTGGTTTGAGGGTTGTCTTGAGGGGTTGCAAATTTGGGGATTTCTACAAGTTTGGGAGCCTTGGTAAGAACCCTAATCCTCAATTGGTATGAAATTCGAACCCCACATGTGGGTTTTGAGGAAACATGTTAAATTCGTATTATGGCTTGATTGTAAGTGATATTGACCATCTCTAATGGTTTAGAGATGAGCTAATCACTAGAAGTTGCTTATTTGCATAGACGATGATATTGGGTTTTCATTAGAGCTTTGATATTGCTTTAGTATGGGTAAATCCATGTAATAGTAAGAATAATGTGTAGTGGGTGACATGCATGTGGAAATTAATGATGATTGAAATGTTGTATATGTGTTAATTGTATAGAAATTGAATGAATTGAAGGATATGTTTAGAGTTGAAAGTAGATGTTGCTATTAGTGTAACCCATGGTCATTCTTAGTTAAATGGGTGAATAGATTGAAAACAAAGTGATGATATGTTATGTTGATAGCTATTGAATGAATGGTATGTAACGTAGGGAAGAAGTATGATGATTCATTTTATGAGCTATGAAAGTATGCATGAAATGCTTGTACATTGTGTTTTAAATGTTGTATGCACACCAAGTGTTTGATGAAATGCCTAGATTAGTCTAACTTGTGAAATTGTAGGCAAGATTGGACAAGTATGAAAGTAGTATGATAATAAATATAATCTAAAGTGGGTTAGCATGAGAATTGTGTTCTAGGGTGTATTCATGTAGGGATTTAGTGTTATGAGGTATTCTTGGGCTATGTTGCTAGTTGGAGATTATGAAGGCCCTAGTATGTATGTGAGGAAATGTATGAACGTATATGACAACCGTTGTGATCATATGGTTGTATGTGTTCCGAAATATATGAGACATATATGATAATAAGTGGTATTACATGATGTAAGAATAAATGTGGTTGTGAATTTATGTTTTAGATATGATAGAAGTTGACTAATGAAAGTCAATGTAATATTTGGTTGAGAATGGTTGTTAGTGTGATATGATTATGTATGCTAACAATGATGTAAATATGATAATATGAAAGGATAGGAAGGATGGACTCAACCATGGGAAGCTAATGGGTCAAGAGGAGGCAAATAAACAAGCATGAACTTGGAGGACTTGAGGTAAGTGATTCCCGAACTTAACTCGCATCTATGATATTGAATTATGTTCACATAGAATGGGAATCTTGAAGGAGTGCATGGTTTTGGTTATGGGTCCAAGATTCACATGGTAGCTAACTTGGACCTTGTCTTTTGTAAATGTAACTAATGTCGCCAAGGTCTGAGCGAATCGAGTATATTAGGCACTTGAACTCAAACCGAAAGCTCGTAGGGGCGTGCATTCGATCCGAGACTTGATCAAGGTATGTGTGGAATGATGGGTGGGAAAGTTAGTAAATGAACGGCTAGAATGTTGGAAATTGTGGGTAAGAATGGCATGAAAGATATGGCTTGAAAAAGGAAAGCGTTGACCGAAACCTGCTGTTGGCGTACCCTACGCCAGTTTTGGCGTAGGCTACGCCAAGCCAGGTTTGCCTACGCAAAAACCTGCTGCCCTACGCCACTCTGTCACCCCTTGCCTACGCAAGTGGCGTAGGCTACGCCACTTTTGGCGTACCCTACGCCAACTCCCCCTTCGGCCTTGGATGTTGATTTCTCAGCTCGTTTATGCTTCCGTACCTTGCCCGAGCAACTCCAAAACTCATTTATAGTACATATGTGTACTCATGCTCGGGTTTGAGAGAGAGCTTCATGTATGTAAGGGTTGGTAGTTATGTGTAGATTGAGTATAGGATTGGAAACGTCATATTTGTCTTAGAGATTGGCGAAGGAAGAGTAACATGACGGGTCAAAGTAAGTTATATGAGGGAATTGTATGCTTATATGTATTGTGGGATTATATGAGGGAATTGTATGCTTGTATGTATTGTGGGGTATAGAGGAAATTGTATAATTGTATGAGTTGTGGGGTTATTAACCTTTGTTATGAGAATGATAGGAGATGCAGGTATGTAAGTATGATCGCAGGAGACATGGAGGTTCGAATCGGGGTAACCCACCCGAACTTGAAAGAAGGCTTTTAGACAGGATCACAGCGTTTTGTTGGATGTTACTTCCGCCTCATGAGTATATTACATGAGGTCACCTATTGAACTAACTAAATGGTTATATGGTGAATGCAGGTTGTCTTGTTTACATAATGAAGTAAGGAAAGGATCGAGATCGAGCGAGGAGGCAGATTGTACGAGGTCACGGTCACATAACTTAATATAGATGAGTTTCGTTGAATGCAATAAGAAACAATTGGAGATGTAATACCTAAATTACTTAGTAGGATCGCTTTATAAACATACAATGTTGTTTTTAAAGAAATGAATTTTTCGGTTGGCATTTCCGCTGCGAGTTTTCTAAGAATTGGTTTAGGGTGTTACATAACAGGTCCACCAATTTCTGGTTTGAGGGCCTTTAAGAATATGCTAACAGCATAGGGTTCAGGTATGGAAACCTTGAGCAGACAAGCATCAAATTCGTCACAAAAGTCTTCTAATGGTCCTGTCTGAACCATAGAAGCCAGTTTGCCCATAGCATCTTCGAACAATTCAGTTGAAAACCTATTAACAATTGCTTCAGAGTATTCTTGCCATGTTATCTCAGAGATTGGCACATTCTTTATCTTTAAAAACATTTGATGCCACTTTACAGCCTTCCCTTCAAGATGAATTGCAGCATAACGAACCTTGAAATTATCTGGTGTCTCATCTACATTAAAGAAATGATCACACCGATATAGCCAATCATCCACTTCATTTCCATCAAACTTTGGAAAATCTATCTTTCCAATCCTGTGCAATCGATCAGATCTCACTATTGTGCCATTATTATTACTTGAACTGGCAAACCCATTACCATTTGCATTAGTTGCATGATCATTACCCAATTTAGACAAAAGGGCCTGCACACTAGCATTAAGACTAGCTATGGTCGCCTCAGACTTCTGCATAAAGGCATCAACCTTCAGCAATGTGACTGCATGATCCTCTACTGTCTTTTCTAAAGAGGATTTTTCAGATTCAGAACGGCTACGAGTTGTCATCTTTGATCAAGAGTTGAAAAGAAATCAAGAACGTTAAGAAAAGAACAGGAAACAAGAATTGTTATCAAGATTGGACAAATCACAAATTGATCGATCCAAATGATTGATTGATCACAAATTGATTCAATCAAAAGAATATGCTGACCACGAATTGATCAACACCAGCTTGTTAGTGAATTGAACGGTAGACGATAAAAAAAATGAAGAACAGAGTATGTGATGAACACTGATTGAATTAATCGGAGAATGAAGAAGATGAGTGAAATGTAATGATTTGCAAGGAATTTATGATAAGAATGGAGGATAATGGTGGTTAGTTACGATGGTAAAACGGTTATGGAAGGTAGTTGTTAGTGGTAACGGTTACCGAAGCGCCGAGGAACGACGGCTCTGATACCAATGTTAAGACGATTAGAGAGAAGAACACAGAAGAAGAAAACCCAACCCAATCGTAATCTCATTAATCAGCTTAATTGGCTATATAACCAACTGCCAATAACGACCAACAGACACTTAACAGACTAGTTACAATAACGACCCTCTAAGTATCAGCTATTAACACCAACAGACCCTTACTTTCTAACTAACTCAACTATTGACATATTACAACTTTGGTCCCTAAACTTATAGTTCTTATTAACTACACAACACTCCAAGTAAGAGACATAGGAAACGGAAAACAATAACTACATCACGTCAAAATTACACTATGACTTCCACTCTATAGAACCCTTATTATATCTACATCTATACTATAAAAAGGTTAACGTTTTGATCTCCGCCAACACTTCCATAACCTTGAGTCGCTTATCCGAAAAAACTCAACCATTTCTCGCCCGCCATATGCTCCACAATATTGTGTAAATTATCCCTTGGAATACATCTCTCTTTGTACCTTTGAAACCCACTGAATTGTGCATCTGAACAATATCTCGAGTAGAGAAAGCATAAAAATTAGGAATGCGGCACCATGAAGCTATAGCCAACCAAATACCGTTCGAGAAAACAGACCCCGAAAATAAGTGATCCGTCGTTTCTGTGCTATAATCACAAAACACGCAACTCTTCATAGGAATAACAATCTTTCTTCTTTCCAAAGGCGTAATTGTCGCAATCCTATCCATCTCCGCACGCCAAACGAATATATTCACCTTTGTCGGGAGCCACTTACACCATTCAAAAACAAACGTTACACTGTTTAGATCATCCCATTTTTTCGCAGACTGAACCGAAAAAATGCCCGATTTATCCAGTGACCAAAGCCATTTATCCGGCCTATCCAAAAGCATAACAGCATCCAACATCCTCCTGCAGACATTCAATTCATTCTTCGCTGTTGCAGCCATATTCTCAACCTTTTGCTTCCAACTGCACGACCCATTCTTTACAGCATTAATTCGCTCATAAACCAACACAATCTTATTCTTTTCAAGTGTAAACAATTCAGGAAATTTATCTTTAAAAGCAACCTCGCCACACCACGTATCAATCCAAAATCTAATATTTTCTCCATTCCCCAAATTGCCCTTCAACAAGTCGAAAATATTCCGACCTTCAACTTTAATTTTATACCCATGCTTCACAATATTCTTCCAAGCTCCAGTTATACGGTTATTAAGCGGCATCATTCCCCACTTCCGTTTAGTATGGTGCATTGCGTCAATTATTCTTTTCCATAAGGTACTCGGTTCGACCTTATACCCCCAACCCGCCATTCTTCTTTGCCTTCGTTACTTTATCCCAAGCTACCCAGTGTAACTTTTGACCCTCCTGGTGACCTCCCCATAAAAACTTTTTAATCAAAGATTCACAATTCAGTGTTAATATTTTATTGATAAAAAAGCTACATATTTAAGACCACTGCTTAAATCACGTTGTGCATGGTTGCTCTGCCTTTGCACCTCACATCTAAACATACATTTTCATTCTTATTCACATGATTAAAATTGTTGTTTTATTAAGTACATACATTTTCATGCTACATCGTAACACATACTTTGTCTTAATATTAGATTTGTCTATCACGGGATATAAGCTAATTGACTAATATCCTGATCAGTTTTAGACAACCTATATACTGGGGCACATGCTTGACTAATCGAGCTTCTGTGCATGTTCATAATATTTTCCAAACTACCCGAGTTACCAAATCTCCATTTTCCTTCATACCCGCAATCGGGTACTACAAACCGATCTCCATCTTCCAACTACCCAATGGATCCAGATGGGGGTGTTGCGGCGGTGTTGTCGCACTACCAAGCAAGCCGAAGGAGTTACTCAAAGGGTGCCCCCAATACCCCTATAACATATTTCTAAAACACAAGTATTCATCTTATAGTAAACATATCTTTTTCTGGCTCTAATACTAGGAGTTCTAATGGACTCGATTCCTTCAATTTGTAAACGGGTGGTTTATGCTTTATTAACTACTTTTTCAGTGGCTTTAGTGTTCACCTCCTTTCAAAGAATGGAATATTATCAATGTACTCTACGGATGGAGGAATACTATCCTTGTTTTCAGTGAACCCATAAACTTGATCCCCCATCCGAAATTTAAAACATATTGGCCATGTAGCAGGTATGAGGATTAATTATAACATTTTTCGCCCGTCTTCCTCACTGGGATCTAATTTGTTAACCCTATATGGCTATATTGCATTGAATAATAATAATAATAATAATAATAATAATAATAATAATAATAATAATAATAATAATAATAATAATAATAATAATAATAATAATAATAATAATAATTTGAAATATTGAACTTGACATTGGTAGAATTTTTCTATACTATTTGATATTTCAAGTCGATTTTTGGGAGTTCTAAAACGGACATTGGTCGACTTCTAACACGTTCAACCCGTTTGATCAGTTTAGCTAAAATGTATAATTTGACCCATTTGACATAAACAAAACCCATCCATAAGCGGATAGGTTGAATTGAAATTGTCACCTTAAGGTTCCATCAATGACTCATCCCATTTACAAACTTTATAAAATGACTTAACAGAAAGTGTGAAACTACCTTGATAAATATATGTTATGCAGAACAATACATATTAATAATCAACACTCAAAATCTTCTAACAAAGCCTTCTTCAAACAGTGGCGCTTACTGCGGCACCACGTTAAGCGTCTAAGTTCCTCTAGCAAAACTCTCAGATTCCTCGTCTAGCGCAAGCTGCATTTGACCTGATCTCCGCTGGTTAGCAGGTTACTGATGAGGTCCGGGTAACGGGTCACTCAAAAAAGAAGTCTAACAAAGATGCTATAATGCTATATACCTTTTGAATTCTATCTCAAAACTGATCAATAATACTGCTCAGTAATATTAAACGCAACCAATTAGCAACGAGTGAAACGCGACGAAATCATGAAAACGTTAGTCACACCAAGAAAACCCATCTTCTGCAAAACTCAAAATTTGAAGCAGGCCCAGGATCTCTTCGATTCGAGGATGAGAAATCCTGCCAACAGTAAACTTCTCCACAGCCCCTTTAACTTCAATCAAACTATGACCCGGTTCCTTCTTCATTGAACTATCTTTCAACTGTTTTCTCGCCTCTGCGACCCCATCCCACATGCTCTCCGAAGCATAAAGATTCGATAACAACACGTAAGGTGAAGTAGAAACTTTCTGAATCTTCAAGAAACGTTCAGCTGTCCGTTTGCCGACAACAAGATCACCATGCACTCGACAAGCAGACAGTAAACACCCAAGAACAACAGGATCTTGTTCAAAAGAATATCTTTCCATATACTCTTCAGCCTCTTTTACCCTTCGTGCTCGGCCTAGTAAGTCGACTATGCACGACACATGGTCAACGTTCGGAGCAATGCCATAAGTTTCTTGCATTGCATTGAAGTAAAACTTACCCTCTTCTACAAGTCCCGTGTGGTTCAAAGCTGCTAAAAGTGCGATAAACGTGACAGAATCAGGTCTCACTTTTGATTTCATCATCTGATCAAATAACTCAAGCGCATGTTCCCCGTATCCATGATTTGCAAATCCAGCCATGAGGGTGTTCCATGAAACAAGATTATGAAGCCCCATTTGGTTAAAAGTAGTAACCGCGTGTTTTATGGAACCACATTTTGCATACATGTTCACAAGTGCATTAGCAACACCCGTATCATAGTTCAACCTTGTTCTTATCAAATTCCCATGAATCTGTCTCCCGTAAATAGATGAAGCAAGGCCCGAACACGCAGATAAAGCACTCGTGTATGTAAAATCATCAGGAGTCAAACTATGTGTTTCTATCATCTCACTAAACACACTCAAACCTTTGGCATGATCAAGAGCATGACAACACACAGCAATGAATGTATTCCATGAAATCATATCCTTTTCCTCAATCAACCAGAAAACCTTCTCAGCGTCTTCTATCAAGTTAAACTTTGAGTACATCATAATTAACACATTTCCAACAAACGCCATCGAATCAAGATTCTGTTTAACCGCTACACAATGCAACTCCATCCCGACCCAAAAATCATTTAAATTAGTACAACTTCCTAAAAGCGCCACTAAACTAAACCGATTCGGAACAAGCCCTTCTTGACACATAAGTCTAAACATGTCATACGCCTTCTCAACTTTCTCATGTTCAACCAAACCTGTAATAACCGCGTTATACGCAACAACATTTCGTTCAAAACTGGTCCTAAAAACCGACAATGCATCACTACACCGGCCACATTTCATGTACAACGAAACAAGCGAGTTAGACACAAAAGAAACACCTGCATACCCAACAACCACAGCCTGTGCATGAATCTTTCTACCTACACTACCAGCCAACAAACTAGCACAGGCACTAACAGCACTAGCAAACACAAACTCATTCGCCTGCTCGGCTTTCATTCGGGAGAACATCTCAACCGCGTTTAAAGCTCGGCCGGCTTGATCATACCCGGAAATCATAGCAGACCAAGTTACAACGTTTCTTTCAGGCATTTCATCGAACAGTTGGCGTGCGAAGTGAATGCTGCCACATTTTGCATACATGTTGAGGATATGATTTGATATAATAATATTGGATAAAAAACCCATTTTGATTGCAACAGCATGGAGGGAAAACCCATGTCGAAATGATTTTGTTTTGGAGCATTGGTGCAAAGTTGAAGCTAGAAGTTGGTAGCCCATTTGTTAAGTGAAGTGAATAAAAGCTCAAGACTTTAAACTTCATTCCTTTATTAAGTGAACCAACAACTTAGGTGAGGAACATCTTGTGTGGTTTTCTTGTAAAAGATGAACTTGTTTGCAGAATTTATTTGATGGTTTTAAACTTTTACTTTAGGAATTTATTAAAAAAATTGTTGAAGTAAATTATCAGATGGTTTCAGGGGTGCGTAACGTTTTGGATTGGAGGGTGACCAAGAGATCGAAGTTAAAGGCTTTAATTGACTCGTTTAAAGTCATGTCTCCAGGCTCACTCATGATATGTGTGTTCGTTGGCTCTCTCATTTTGACTCGTTTACTTAAAAGTTATTTAGGGGTGCAAATGAGCCGAGCAGCTCACGAGTTACTCGAGATTGACTTGAAAAAAAAGTTTGAAATGAAACGAGTCGAGCCTTATCGAGCCCGAGCCGAGCTTGAACCTAAAACAAAGCTCGTTTGCTTATCGAGCCCGGGCTCGAGCCTGGCATATGAAGCTCACCAGGCTCGTCGAGCCTAGGCATAATATTAGTTTTATTAATATTTTATAATATTTACCCTACATTTAAAGCTGTTTAGTACACGAGCCGAGCCGAGCTTTTGACTTACTGAGCTATCGAGTCTAAAGGAGCCTATTACTTATATTATTTTTATTTAATATATTAACTAACAAACACTAAACGAGCCGAGGTCAAGATTGAGAAAACTACCAACAAGCCGAGCTCGAGCCTGGTCAAGCTCGGTCTCGACTCGGCTCCTTTGCACTTCTAGACTTGTAATATATATGTATGTGCGTGCGTGTAAAACATACAAAATTGTTTTTTTTATACAAGCAAACTAACTCACGCTCGTTAAGATAAATGAGTTGGGTAGGCTCGGTTGTGTTTCGAAACGAGCCGAGCCTGAGCCCAGCCTTGCTTGACTCGGCTCATTGATAGCCTAAATCAGGTCATGTATCACCCATGCTGTACTATCCTCATATCTACAATTTTTTTTTGAACTAGTCACATATTCCTGTCATATGTATCGGATTGGGTTCGTTTTATGTACTTAGAGGGTGTTTGGGATTGAGTTACATAACAGCTTATTGACTTATTGGCTTTTTCAAAAAGCCAATAAGTCAATAAGCTGTTTGTCTACCACAAAATACCACAAAAACACTTTTGGTTTTGGCTTTTTGATATAGGTTAAAAAGCTGTTTTCAAAAAGTCACAAATCCTGGCTTTTGGCTTTTGGCTTTTGACTTTTAGAAAAAAATTACAAATTTATCACCCATACAACCAATATTCACAATAAGTTAAGCGAAACACTTAAAAAAATAACAATCTATTGACTTTTTGACGTTTCACATCCCAAAAGCTAATCCAAACACTTTTTTTAAAACTCCTTTTCAAAAAGTCATAAGCCAATAAGCACTTTTGACCAAAAGCACTTTTGCATTTCCAAACTCAATCCCAAACACCCTCTTAAACTTGTTTATTTGTTCCTACTAAACGGGTATCTACAAGCCCAAATTAAAGATTGAAAACATGTTTTGTTAGGTTAAAGTTTGTTGGGCTATATTTATCCCCTCTTTTACAATCTCTGATTGGACCAAAATTTGGATTTAAACTAAATAATTTTGTAGAGTGATGCTTTTAATTTTACAAGTCATGGTGGATTGTAATGAACCACTTTTATAGGAAGGAATTGTTGATTTGAATTATTCTTGTCATAATTCTATATGGGTCCTTTTTAACATTTTGGCTAAAACAACGGGAGTTAGAATTTCTTATAGGGAAATATTAGTAGGAATCAGTATTTGTTTGCAATGATAAGACAAATTTCTAATATCAATTTAACAAAACACAAATTATTCTTTGTTTTATCATTTAATATGATTTGTCTCTAATAACCTGCGTCATTACCATTTTATAAAAAATAAAAAAAACAATTATGTTTTTTTTGTCAACATTTCAATATACATTAATACAGAGTTGTATTAAAATAAAATTGTTTTTTAATCATAAACTAGGTGTTGAGACGTCTACATCTTCTCGTTATTCAATTTTATTACTTGTTTTCATCATGTTGCATAAGTGTTTTGTGCAAGATGTTGTCCCAGTTTATTGTCGAATAAGAGTTGGGCCAGATAAGAAGATCTGAGGCTCATGGGCTTATGGTTGGATGGATGTTTGTGGTTGTTGAATTCGATTTATGGACTAAAGCAAATGGAAGACTTACTGGGCTCATCTATATTATACATTTGGTACAAGTGGCTTATCATGCAGCTGGTGAAGTGGGCCTATTATTCATGTATGCCGTAGGCTTATTGTGGTGGGCTTAATGAGTCTGCTCATCACCGCCTTAGTCTTGTTTTATAAAGAGAAGTTTTAGAGACTTTATAAAGAGTATCGGTTTTATCAATACATTAACACAGATCCAGAAAAACATTCACCACTCTCTCACCTAGAGTTTGTTCTCTTGTTCATTTGAGTTTGTTCACATATTTCATCTGATCTGTGTAGCCTTCTTTCGTTTCATAGATTCATGGTTATGAGTCTGTCACGAATAATAGTTGAGAGATTTGTGCAAATCGTTTTGTTAGTGATCTGCTTGGGTTAAGAGGAGTTGTTTGATTGTTTCTTTGTAAGTTTCAGATGGTTGATTACCTTTTGTTGAGTTCTTGTTTTCTATGTAGTTTTATTGGTTTGTAAATCTTTTGTTTCACAAATAAAACTTTTCTACCGATTGTTTTACAAAATCTGACACTATGGTCTAGTTATCTTACACAGTGTAAAAAAAATAAGAAGGATGAGAAAGATACAAAAACACAATAGATATCGAAATATGACACAATGAGCCACAAAATATAACACAATGCTGAAAAAAGACACAATGAATCGCAAAAATGACACAGTGATAAAAATAATAAAAAGACACAATACTATATAAAAGACACAATAATATAACGTTAATTCTAAAAATTACAATCTCAAATCCAAAAAAGCGAAAACCTAAAAACTAAGATCTTAAGGTTCGATGAGACGGTTCCAATTCCGCTTGAATGAGTACAATCGGAATCCGTTTGATACCCTTCATTCGATTTCCTATTTTACTTTCACTGTGTATTTGATCATAACCCTCATAAACTATACAAAGTACCGATACTATACAAATACTAGGGATGGCAATGATCAACCCAATTAGATACGCTTGTTCCAAACCTGTCGGGTTTGATCGGGTATTACCCGTCAGATATCGGGTATATACAAATGTTTGACCCAAAACCGTTGAGAGGTTTCAAGTTTACCCATTATGTTAAGGTTCAATTGCCATAGGTGACAAAAACCGTACCGAACAAAACCGATACCGTGCTAGTCCTAGGTCGAAAAAGTTAACCAGTGAAGCTTTGCTCAAAACCCCAAACCCTTCATCATCATCTGCAGTCGAGTTGTAACCCTTATCAAGGTATGTATTAATTAGGTCTTCTTCGTAAACCTTTTAGCTGCATTTAGTGTTGATTAATCGATGAATTATTAATCAATCCCTTGTCCGTGTATTGCTTAATTCAAAGTCACCCAATAACACATCACATTTTTAATGAATTCACCTCTGTAAGTTATCTGTTCGTCTATCATCTGTTTGGTATATATATTAATATTATCAGCACATTAAGAATTATAATTAAATAATTAGATTATTAAGACTAGGGATAGATAGATAAGCAGTTTTAGTTTTACTAATAAGTTCAACCTCTTGCCTGCTTCTCCATTATCATATAAGATTAGTTTAACCGTAACTGTCCGTATATAATAAGTCGCCACATGTTTATCGCAAGTTGCGTTTTATCTGACCGTGTTGGTTAGTCAGGTATAGGTGGCATTTTGTGAGTTTATTGTTAAAAACGGGCTCTCTAGGTCGCATAAAAAGTTATTAAATAAGTAGTTGGTAGCTCGATCGTTTTCATTTTTTATTTTTAGCAAAACACACAAAACTAGAGATTGTGAGTTTGTTTGCAATATTGTGTTTATTTTCGCATGTAAACACCCGCATAGTGACTTAGATAATTTGTATAATCAGGGCGGCGGAATTTCTACAATGAACTAATATTTGATTGTTGAAAGTCAAACTAAGAAAGTGTTTTTGCTTCATGAAATTAAACATTTCGATTTGTCAATGTAGTCTTCATGAAATCAAACTAAGAAAGTTCATATTCCTTCCTGGAATATCATTAATGCACTTGATCATTTTGACTTATTATTGGGATAAAATATAGCTTTCCAGTGATGCATTTTATTAGCAGTTTTGCATGTGTCATCAGAAGAACAAATGATGATAGTAAAATTATGTCATTACCTATGATTCTGAAATTAAACATTTGATTTTCAAATGTTGCTAAAGATGCTTTTTTTTGGGAAATATAGCATCTTTGTGTCTCATGACCTGTCATGTGTGGTTATTTACCTTGTGAGCTGCTGCTGTCTGTTCATTCTCAATGTTATCTACATATTTTTCTTATCTTAGAGGTTTGCATACATCAGGATTCAGGCAACTTATTTTTTAATCAAACAAATTTTCTCGTGATGCTATCATTTTTTATTAGCAAGTAATATTTATAATTGTGTTTGATAGTAAATACATTGGTCATGTATAAGTTTCCGACTTTCTTTTGGGACGAATAGTGTTTGTGGGTCAAGCCATCCAATCGAACAAGAATTGATTTTGACTCACTTTTAAGAAACTGCCCGTTTTGACACATCCATTCGAACTTTAACCTATTTTTATCATGTTTTATAATCTGCCACTATTCTAGTAATTTATATGTATCTCAGGATTTAGGACTTTCTGCTAGTGTACAGTTTACTACAAGAACCTACAGTTGCTTTTCTTATTGTCTTTCAGATTATCAAAGATGTTTGAAAACATTTTTTATTTGTAATTTTCACAGATATAGATGGAGGAGCAATCGTTCTTTGATAAAATGATGATTAATCTTCGTTCCACCTGCAAGTATGTGCTACACTGTTGTTCTAAAGTTGTTTATTGTCTCTAGTGTTTCCAGTTTTCACTGATCTTGTATCTTAATTTCAAGTTCTGGTCCTCTGCTTTCGTAATTCAGTAATAAATCTACAATATGAATTTGGACGATAAAGTGCTTTAAGCTTGTTGATAACTTGTAAAGTATAAAATTTCAACATAAAAGATTGTTTATTAGCCTTTCAGAAACTACTATAAAATTTTGTTGATTGATGTTCAACTTTTTTGTCTCATTATTCAATATACCAGTTCCAAGTTTTTTTGACACTTATTGAATTTATTTCATACAATTAAGAGTTATAAGTACAAATCACAACATTGAATGGTATTATGGTAGACCGTAGACATGTATAGAAATAATAAAGCAATACAGTTTTCATGTCAGAAGTTATTCCTTTAAAAGGGGAATCTATAATGTACCATCTCAATACAATTGCTCATTGCTTCATCATTCGCTTTAATACTATTACAGTATATATTTTACAAAATATTAGGATTACCATATGATCATAATCTTGCTTTCTTGAATCTGTTCCTTTTTTAAGTCTCTCATATCTTATTATATTGCAATGATTTTCATAAAGGTATTATACTGGATATCCAAAGGATCTTGGGCCCTCAAGGGTTATCCATTTTACTTCAGAACGTGAATTTATTCATCTTTTACATCAAGGTCACCCAGTGATTGTTGCATTCACCATCAAGTATGCATTATGTATCCTTACTAGTTTGTTTTGTTATATATTAATTATAATGAAGCCTTAATTTGATGGGCTTGCTTTTGTTGTAGGAGTAATTATACCAAACACCTTGATAAAGTATTGGAGGAAGCTGCTGCTGAGTTTTATCCTCAAATTAAATTCATGCGCGTAAGTTGATTCTTGACTTCTTGTGATATAAGTTTTTCAGGTTGTGTATTGCAAATGAATTATATACTAGAAACTAAAGGTGACAAATTCGACATGTTTGCATATTAACGAGTCAGTTGTGCTAATGTGCTTTATTCTAAACGTGTCAATTTGAAAGATATAGTTAAAATGGGAAAACAATTTGAAAGTACCCGAAGTCCATCTTTGATGCATCTAACTTCCTAAATTGTTTTATTTAAATATTTTAATTGTAATATTGTAAGAATATTGTTATAGTAATCATGATTAAAACATAATTATTTTTCATGGCTCTTGTTTTGTGATAAAATGTACACTAGGCAATTTAAGGGTACTTATTTCTTATATTAAATTTTCATGATTTTCTGGTTTTTATGATATGTGTTTCAGGTTGAGTGTCCAAAATATATTGGATTCTGTATGACACGACAAAAGAAGGATTATCCATTCATAGAAATGTTTCATAGCCCTGAACAAGTAAGTTTTTATGCTCCTCTTTATTGTTGTCTGCACGGTTTTTATCTTAGTCTTGTTGCTACATTACAAATGTCACCACACAAGCAAAAGTGTTATTGATAATTATTGAAACAAATTCTGATCACATCACGAAAGTCGTATCGGAATTGGTGGGTACTATTTTATTATAGCTTTTTTACTAAAGCTATAATGGACAACTCTAGAGCATCACAGGCTACATTCTCTCTCTCAGTTGTGGTTTGGTTTTGTGTAAGTTGTAACAATTGTACAATCTTACTGACATTTGTTGATTTGGTACAGACGAATAATCAAGGAAGGGTGGCTGATCCAAATGTTACAAAATACGCTGTGAAAGTATTACCTGTGAGTTATTTAAACTTTTTTTTTTTATCTTAATCATATGTTTTGCTCTATGTGAAAAACTTTAAATAGTTTTTGTAATAGCAAATCCTCTGATTTTGCTGGTTTCTCGCATTTGTAAAAAAGCCGACACGACATTAGTATGACTAAAAGAAACTAAAAGCAAAACGCTAGTTCCTGTTTTATAATTCACAACACCTAAAACTACACACAAATATGATAATCTTTTTTTTGGTCATCTACACCATCGGCAACCCACCAGTTTTGTTCTTCCCACTTCCCACCATTAGCACATTGCACCACTGCCCGCTCTCTTCCTGCACCAATTGAAACCTCACAACTAAATACCCGGTTCATACTACAGTTTTGAAAACCTAACCATATTGAATCAGCCTCTTATAAAATGGTTCCTTACTTCCTTTGATGAATTCTGTTTGCTTGAATCTGCTAGTTGCTTTTCATGATTTGAAATCTAGATATAGGTTAGGCTAATACTTCTATTTTTCTTGATTATGTCTTCCATCCATCGAACAAACACAATGATTTTGAATGCATACTTGGTTTTTTATTATGAAATCAAGTTATTTGATTAAATGATCTGGGTTGTGTGGGTTCTTTAATTTCATTGAGACTAGGCTTTTATTTTCTTTGTTTGTCTACTTTAATTAGTGAAGTGAAGATCAATTAGGGTTATGAAGTTGATATGAGTGTTTTATGTTTTATTTGTCTCTGTGTTCGATAGTAAAGATGGTGGATATGGTGATGACCAGGTAGGATATGTCTTTAAGGAACATAACATGTAGTGCTGATTATCCAGTTTTCCCCAAATCTGAACAACTTCTAAGATAACTTCTTCCTGTGTGTTACATAATTCTACCTTAAAGGCTCATTTCAAGTAGTGTAACAACTAACAACCACTTAGCTGCTTCCCACTGCTCTGCCCAGATTTGACATAAACTTGCTGACAATTCACACTGCATGAGTTATATATGGCCTTGTGCATACCATAGCATACGCCTCACCTGAGGCTATGAAAAAACGCATAAGAGGCTTAGCCTCATGAGGGTCAACTGAAACCTAAGCCTCAGCCTATCGCCTGAGGCTTTCCGAGGCGGTGAGGCGAGGCGTTGAGGCTTAAGCCTCACCAAACCTTGTAAAGTTGCGTAATTTTTTATTTTGTAGATTTTTTTGGACCCATTTAGTGCTTAGTAGGCTTAATTGGTGGGCTAACCCAACATTTAGTGTGTGGACTTTAACAACATTGTTTAATCTCTAACCTTGGTTCTTCTTGTTGAAACCTAATCGGTCAACACATACGCAATCACGCAAGCCTCACTCCGACCTTCAATCTCTGACCTTGGTTCTCAGTCTTCTCGGTTTTTCTACAGTGCTTTTGCTATTCACGTAATCCTTTTGGTTTTGATTGTGTTCTTGTTTTCTTGAATGTCATAACATTACTAATTTAGGTTGTTGAATTTTTTATGATGTTTGTTTTATATTAAATTAGGTTGTTAACTTATTTTATGGTGTTTGTTTCATTACTAAATTAGGTTTTGTAATATTCATGATTTTTATTTTTTATTATATTGTGATTTTAATGAAAGATATATATATATTTTTATTTTTTTAATAAAGTCTTGAGGCTTACACCTCGGCTCGCCTCGAGGCTTACCGCCTCGTGAGGCTAACAGGTTACCGTTTTTTTAGACCTTGCTAACAACACCAGGTACCTTCTGATCAAACAATCAGATCCCAATCTTGCTGTTTTGTTTCTCTTGGTTTTCTCTGACAATGGTTCATGCGGTTTCTTCTCATATCAAGTAATCTTTTATATGTATCTTATAGAAACCAAAATCGTACCATAAACTTATCAATCTTCACTTTGATGTCTTCTGCCACTGCTTTCAAACCCGAAAGCTCTCATATCAGTTTGTAGAGAAGCGTGTGATGTAAGCCAACTCCCACAAACAAATTGAAGTGCATGAAAACAGATTAACAAGAATGTAAAGTACGTGGTTCACTCAATCAATGTGACCGGTCTACATACACAACCGAACTAGAGAATTTATTATTATTATTATTATTATTATTATTATTATTATTATTATTATTATTATTTTCTTTTGGGCAGTGGAACTTTGCCCTGTACGTGTTTTTATTAAAAAGGTAATAATACATGCAGTACAGTGAAAGACCCCCCTCTTAGGACATTCCATGAAAGTCAAAACAGACCAAAGCCAATAAGCTATCTTGGACCTGAATTCCGTAGTTATTGACTTATTGTTATTACCATCATTTATCAATTTCAGAAAAGTTTACATTTACATGGACTTAAGTACGTATAATGGTATAACTTCGTCTCCAAGTTTGCACAACCGATCTTGACAACATGGCCTAAAATTTGATACATGCCTAAAATACCAAACTAGCCCCTTTCAGAAAAGGTATAGTTACCTGTTCAGGACGTTATTGAGTATAATTACCATCAAATACCAACATGCCAAGTGTGTGGCTATTCAGTGATACCTGCCCCAGTTAAAGCCAAATCTGGGTTAGGGTATATGTTTATTTGCTTTTGTGGTGGTGTACTGGTCTCTCATTAGTTTACAAAGATAAAGTTTAGGTAATACACTTTAATGATTTGGTTCGATCTGTCTTGAGAATCGGAGAATTTTCTAGGGAGTTAGAATATTTAATAGTTGTCTTATGGCGAGGGTGGGCCTACAATGGGGTTCCCATGGTACCAAGTGACACCAAGCACTTCGATTTTATTTTAATATTAAAAAGATAATAGGTCATTTTATGTGGTAAGAAACAATATAAGTAGGGTATAGAGTTATTTAGTTAATTCTTTTTCAATTACTATTATTTGCTTATTTATTTAAACATTTCAAAGATGTTATTTTAGCAGGTCTTATAAGATGTAGAAAACACTAGTAAATGTTTTTTTAGTCTGCATAATACTATATATTCAGATAATCAGATGCATAAGCACGTGACATGCGCATGTATGTGTACACACATATACATGCGTATACATGCTAACTTTGTTGCTAGTCAGTGACACTTCCCAAAAAAAACTGAATCTGGGTTGGAATATCTGTTTATATGGTTTTGTGGTGGTCTCTCACTCTCATTGATTTAGGTAATACACTTTTATGATTTTGGTTGATCTGTCTGGAGATTTTATTAGGGATTTAGAGTTATAATTTAGTTGCCTTGTGGCAAGGGTGGCCCCACCAATTTTGGCCTTTTCAATAAAAAATGTCATTATTGTATACTATTAAAATAGATAATTAGGGTATTTTTTGAAATCTTTCTAAATAACTATTATTTTTTAATCAACCAAACTCTTCATGGATGTTATTTTAGCAGAAGGTTTGAGAAGATCATAACAACTCTAGTAAATGCTTTTTCAATACAGATTCCTTCCAGAAATGTTAGTATGCATACTATATACACACATGTGTATACATCGTATGCACGTGTAGATGCACCAATGTATGCACAAACACACATACATCATTGTATGTGTAATTTGAATTTATTTTTATCCCCATGTTCTGTCTAGATGTAATTTGTGCAAAGAATCATTTGTTTTGATATTGTTTAGTGTAGGGTTGTACTAACAGTCTCTATGATTTCTTTCATGTGATTTCCAGTACAACTATGATGTCAGCGCATACGGATTTAGAGAGTTTTTTAAGCGCCACAACATACAGTCAACGAATAACAAGTAAATCAGCTCTCCAGGTGGTCTTCTGGGATCTTCATCATGCATAATTATACATGTTAGAAATGCTTGTTAATTCACTTAGTTTCGACTTTTGGATTCGTCAAAAGTTTGTAGAAGTCCAGGAAAAGACTTCTCTCGGATCAGCGGCCAATCCATGCAGGTCGGGTCTTAGATTTTCATTTGCTCGGTAGTCGGATAGTTCAGAAAGCCTGTAGTTTGAACCCATGAAAAATGTGGAAGTTGACATGACCTTAATTGTTTTGTATGGGTGGGTGGATGAATGAATGTTACATCATATGTGATCAGAATATATATAATTTGGTGAATTGTAGAAAAAGGACATAAAAAAAAATCTGCCAATGTGAGATATACAGTATGTTAGATTATCAACTCTCTTATCTTATAAAGTTGCCAAATATATTTTACAAATTTTTTTTAAAAAAATTACTAAAACTGAAATGTATGGAAGTCTATTTGTTAAAAACAAAATTTACTCGAGTTATAAATAAGTTTGATTGAAGCAAATCTTTTCCTTGGAAAAATTGGGTCCTGTTAAAGGCTGCCATTGTAGCGTTGTGGAGGGCTGAACAAGAAAGACTTCCTACCTTTGTGGCTATGGCCTCGCGGAATATCCAGCTTGGTTCGGTTCATTCTTTTGGTAGGGATTATGATGGTCCAGTGACCATTTGTTTGTTTCATGTCAATTTACTCAAGTCGCTTGCCATGTAATCGGCCAATGGTGCACGATCCCAAACATATTTGCCTTGGGGCAACGACTTGGTGTTTAATTAGCTTTACATCTCGCTTGGTAAGATTGTGGAGTAAAAGCTCTTGGTTTTTTTGTGGGTTAGATGTAGATCAAAGGAGTTGGCGATCTCTTGTACTATACGGAGGAGGTTTGATATTTTCTTGTAATGTTTGGCTATGACTTAAGCACTGTTTGTTTTAGTTTTGTTGGTGGCATTGTATGTACTCTTGTTGCTTCTTGCTAAGTTGGCGAATAGTTTTTGTTTTGTTAGCTGTTTAAAAAAGAAGAAAGTTCGGTTGAAAGATCATATTTCGATATTCTTTCGAGCTTATATTAATAGGATTTGTAATTAACAAAAAACAATTTTGAGTTACCATTTATTATGGACATTGGTTGTATCGATATACCATAGTTATTCACAAAGAAATTATTAAACATTATTTAAGAGTTCATATGAACTTGTGAAGTTTGAACCATGGAACAAACAATTAGCTAATTAATTATTAATTAATTTATTAGGTTCATTATAGTATAATATTTTTAGAAAAGAAATGATTCTATCAGTTCGAATAAGTTAATAGCTAACGTTACGTCCAAGTTAAGTTGAAGATAAACATTACAACACGCACACTAATGACATATTAATTAACGGTTTAATTATACTTTTTTCAAATAATCTTGTTTAATAATAAAAAAGCGCATGGGTTAAATCCCACGTTACACACAAATATTACGAATAAAAGATAATTACGAAACTTAGTATAAAATAGTTCGTAACTGTGCATGTAAAAACGCTTTACACAACCTTATTTACATAATCGCACAACCTTATTTATATAATCACGCAACCTTTACAAATAACTAACTAGACTTTTTTTAAAAATGTTTTTTTTTTTCCATATACAAATATACAATGTCGTACTTATATTAGAGATAAGAAATTCTCTACTTAAAAGTATCATTTTTCTTTAACTTTTCATTATTTATCTATTTCTCAAGCTATTTACGGTTTTGTCACTACCTTAATTCTAACATGCATATGTATGTGTATCAGATTTTTTATAGTAGTGTCATCTGAGAGTCTTCTTCGTCTTTTGATGTATGATCACACACACATATGGAAATGATCAAATAAAAACTTTTTAGAGATAGTTTGTATATGATAATAAAAGGTCTATCCTACGTCAAACATAGAACCAATATGAAAAAAAAAATAAAAAACCTCATAAATACTTGTACTTAGTGTTGTGGAGGTATCACTGGCGGATCTTGAACAAAAAATATGGTAGGGCCGGGCTCAATATATATAAAATTTTTGGTAAATTCTCGACAAAATTTACACTACAAAGCGAAAAAGTTGGGTGGGCCAAGGCCTCGTCTGACCCGTACAAAGATCCGCCCATGGGAGGTATGGTGAGAGGGAAGACAACTATATGATTATATATTTCAAAACAATTGCAACGAATTCTTTACTTGTAATAAACATAAAAGTTAGAAGTAAAATATTTAAAAAAGTTTTTTTTTATGGGGAGGGAATCTAGACGTTCGGAAGCTTCATTGGAAAATGGTGGTTTGGGTTTAAAGAGGTTGGGTATTAGTAATAGTGCCCTTCTTTTTAAATGGGTTTGGAGATATAGAGCGGAACCTAGTGCGTTATGGAAAAGAATTATTGATTCCATACATTTCTCGAAAAGGAAATGGGGAGCTATGCCGGTCAATAATCGCTTAATAGGCCCTTGGAAAAATATTGTCAAACATGGAAATAATACCAAAGTGGATGGCCGAACTTTGAATGATTTGTTGAAAGCCAAGTTGGGGGATGGGAGAAACATAAGATTTTGGATTGATATTTGGAGTGGGGATGTAGCGTTTAAGGATAAATTCCCTAACCTTTTTAAGCTTGATAAGAATAAATTGGTGTTGGTTGCGGATCAGCTAGGTTCATTGAATGTCGGGTCCTGTGCTTGGTTACAAGGGCAGCAGGTTGCACAGGAGCTATGCAGATTGAAAAGACCGATTTTCTTCATAGTGTTGCTGTAGTCTCATGTGTTGAAAGTCCGGATTCTTGGCCGTGGTTTGTGGATAATTCATATGTTTTTTCAATGAGATTGATTAAAATGTGGCTGTAGAAGGCGAGTCAGTGCAGACTAGATTTTGTTTTGGAATGGTGTAAGTGGCTCTTGGTAAAGGTTAACATTTTGTTTGGCGGGCCGAGATGGATAGAATAGCTGCAACTTCGGCATATGAGAGACGTAATACTCATGTTCCAAACAAATGTTGTGTTTTTTTGTGAGCATGATTTGGAAACAATTGAGCACTTGTTTACGTGTTGCATCTTCTCTATTGAACTTTGGTTGTCGATAGCGTCATGGTGCGGTGTTCGTGTTCCTATCACGTTCGCTTTTTCAATTCGAGATGTTGTGAAAATGCACCATTCGGTGGGCTTCAAAGGTGTAAAGAAATTCTCTTTTCAAGGGATTATGTATACAGCTTTATGTAGTATCTGGAGATCAAGAAATGATCATATCTTTTTGGAAAAAAAAAACTGAAGGTGGTAGACGTGCTTGCGGAGATTAAAACATTAAGCTTCCTTTGGTTTAGATGTAGATATAATAAGGGTTGTATAGATTGGGAGACTTGGTGTAAATTCGAGTTGATGTAATTGGTTTGTGTTGCGGAGTCTATGTCTCTTCCTTGAAGACATAGAGTCGTGCCGGTTGTGTTTTAATAAAAGTTACCTTTCAAAAAAAAAAAGTAAAATATAAAATTTATTATGAATATTCCAGTGTAATGTCTTTTGGATTGATATACTATACTTAATAATTTAGTTTACTTAGCTCTCATTATTAAATATCCTTACATCTTATTTTGACATCCCTTAGCCTTATACGGTCCATACAGGGTTATTCAGATCGTTGTATTTCCATATTATTTATGTTCATTTATCGCGGTGGGATATCGATGAGATGCTGGTATTTTAATATCATCCAGAATTTAATATATATACATATATATACACACACCCATATATATGTTTATGTACGTGCGCACACACACACACACATATATATAACCTACAACATAAATAATATATAATACTAAATTACTCACAATAATATATAAAATCAAGGCTCCAATTCGCAGCCTAGTAGTGTTCGACTGTTCGGTTTAGGGTTCTGGATGTGTTTTTGGGCATTTGGGCTTTGAATGTTTATGGGTTTATTCTAAAAAATGATTTTTATGGGCTTTTAGTTTAATTTGGCCTCCAAAAAAACAAAATATGAAAATACGACGCTATGACCAATATTTGAGAATCAAAATATCGGCGGTATATCGGTAAATATCACTGATAATATCGGTACCGATATTTGACACCAAACATCGGCCAAGGTCCGATAACCGATTTCCCACCAATATCCCGCCAATATTGACTGCTTAGGTTGTAATATGGAAAGATTATCAAAACTGGAAACCATAAAAATAATATATGTAGCAGTGCCGAGGTTGTTTGGTAAACTACCGATACGGTGTCTATTTATCAAAAACAGTAAAAATAAATACTGGTACCGATAAAGATGTTGTTCGGTCGGTGTTGGTTCATTTTGATACGATAGCGGGCACAAAATCCATTTTCAATAAAATAATATTGCAACGTTGAATAATTATAAAGCAAACCGGATGAACAAAACTGTAATTTCATAAAATTTTTAAGATGTGTGTTACAACTTTTTAAATATAGGGTACAAGTATTGTATGCATCCATACCAATTTGCCATTATGTAATAAAGTTCCTCAAAATTAATGAGATTATTTAATTCATTACATAAATTATATCTTATGTATTATAGATTAGATTACTATTGCTTTAAGGCACCATTTATAATTTTTTATGCCTATGATACCGCATCTAAAGCATCATTTTATAAATTTGCTCCTCTTGTAATTATAACTATCGTATTTGCCGCACGTTGTGGCGGTGAGTGATAGTGGAAAAACAGAAGCATAGTTGCAAGAAAAAAAACAAAACAAATCAAATTAAATTATGAATACAATAAATGTATACTAATATTTCAAAAAATAAGGTTGTAAACTAATATATAGATAAGACTGTGTTGTGGGTAGAGGTTAGGGATGAGCTCGGGACGGTATCGGTATCAATCGATACCGATCCCGAAAACACCCTAACCCAATACCGATACTGATACCGAACACATACGGTACGGTACGGTATCGATTCGGTATCGGTCCGGTACCGGTATGGTATCGATATTTTACCTTAAAATAACGATACTATACCGATCCCGTACCGATACCGATAATACTGAAACCGAAAACCTCTAATTGTGGATACCGATACCGAACACTCTCGGTTTAGTACGGGATCGGGACGGGACGGTATCGGTATTTGGCTCTATGTGCTCATCCCTACTAGAGGTGAGTGATGGCTTTATCTTCTAATATTAAGCCACGTAAGCGCTGACATGGCAAGGTGATAAAGCTGCAGCTCACTAGCCTGATCCTGTTGTGGGTAGAGGTGAGCAGCAGCTTTATCCATTTTTTTAAAAATTATTATTTTTAGACTTTGTTATTTTAAATTTATATAATATTTAAATTTGTAAAACAAATTAAATTATAAACATAAAATATTCATTAATAAAAAAATTAAAAAGACATAATTAATAAAAAAACATAAAAAACTAGTAAACTACTCTTCTTCGTCGTTTTGCTCTTGTTCCAATTCCTTCACGAGACGGTCATGTTCTTGTTGAAGTATCGTCTGACGAGGCATTGGGAGGTTGCTAAAGTCTCTCGTTAAAAACTCCATGTTCCTCAATCTTACTTTATCGACTTTAGCTTTCGCTGTCATTTCCATTGTAGTCCTTATTTTGCTAGTTTCCCTCTAGAATTCGTTATCGGCTTCGTTAGCAGTTTGTTTAGCTTTCGTCTTGTCCCTTCCAGCTGGTTGACCTAGGGGAGACGGGGGGGGGGGGGGGGGGGGGGGGGGGGGAGACCCTCATCAGAGTTTAGGCCAATCCCCACGTGAGCATCCGAGCTTGTGGAGGAGATATACCTACCCGATGAAGAGGTTTTGGCCTACTTTGATGAGCCGCCTCCACTCATCTCTTCAATTGAAATTAGCTCCACCCATTTGGACCAATTACGAAGGATTTTCCACAAGTAGTCTTCATCACACGTTTTGTTGGTCTTGTACTTGCGTAACACCTCATCTTTCCACTCGTTGCAAGTGAACTGGTAGACATCAAGATCGCTAGACCCACTCACTCGCACTCGATTAGCGTTCATGTTTTGAATGTTTGTAAACAAGCACACATATTTTCTAATCTCGGCCCGCCGGCCGGAAATCATATCCGGGGAACGCATTTGACTCCCCACTTGTTCATAGAAGATTTCTCGAATACGTCTCCAAAAAGCCTTCGCCCGTTGGTAGTCGGCTACAATATATATATATATATATATATATATATATATATATATATATATATATATAGGATTTGGTTCAAATGAGAACCTTTCCCCAAATTGAGAACTGAGAGAACCATTCTGGGCCACACATTTCTCTAAGGCAAAAAAAAAAAATTTTTTTTTTTTTTTTGCAAAAATCGCTGCTTTATATGTAAGAATTTTTTTTTTATTTTTTTTGTATTTTTTTTTTAAGTATACACATGTGTATAATTGCATTATACACATATGTATAATGCAATATACACATATGTATAACTGAAATATACACATATGTATAGCTGAAAAATGCTATATACACATATGTATAATTGCTATATACACATATGTATAATTGACATATAACATATGTATAAATGAAAAAAAATTCAAAAAAAATAAAAAAAAAATTTTCCTTGCATAAAAATGTGCGATTAAAGCAAAAAAAAAAAAAAAAAAATTTTTTTTTTCTTTTTTGCCTTTATATGAAATGTGTGGCCCAGAATGGTTCTCTCAGTTCTCAAATAGGGGTTGGTTCTCTTAGGATCCCTACCCTATATATATATATATATATATATATATATATATATATATATATATATATAGAGTAAAGATCAAATACATATAGTTTTTTGAGAGAATTACACAGATTGTCCTTTAGTTTTACCGAAAATTGCATGTTATGTCCTTTTATTTTATTTTTCACTCCCTGTGTCCTTTGTTTTGTGCACTTGTTACACCCTATGTCCTTTAGGGTAACTGCCGTTAAAAACGAACGTTAACTCCCTCACGTGCCCCTCACGTGAGGGGCAATATTGTCTTTTCACTCCTGCAACATCTCCCTGCCTTTATAACCTTCTTCCCAACAATTGATCAAGAACAAAAACAATACTAAAATGTAGAATCTAATCCCTTAGTTGATCATAAACATATCATCAAAACAGATTAAAATCATTGTAAGTACAGATTTCACAATTGCAATTACAAATCATCAAGATTTAATAACCGTTTAACAAAACCAAAATAAAATAAACAGAAATCAATAACCTAAGGAAAAACTGGATCCAAACAAACCTGATTTTAACATTTAACATTTACCAATCAAGATCAATAACTCATGTCATCGGATCCAGATCTTGTTTGACCCATTAAACACCTCGGTTTTCGAACCCATTCCAGAATTCATCAAATCTTCAACATTTTTCATCAAACCTTCATTATTTTTCTGCAAACCTCCATCATTTTCCTTCAAACCATCATCCTTCAGTCATCTTCCCCTTTTCCCCTAAGGGTTTAAAACCCTAACCACTAATCAACCCCACCACCACCAAACCAATAATCACCACCACAGAAAGAGAGAGAGAGGGGCGCAGAGAAAGATATGGAGGAGACGGTTGACGTTGAAGGCGACTCGGGTTGCAATAAAGGAGGTGGAAGGTGGCGGCGGTCGTTGTGGTTGTGGGTTCCGGTGGTGGGTGGAGATGGTGGGTGTAGAGCGGTGGCGTGGAGATGGTGGGTGTAATCTGGTGGGGTTGGTTGAAGGAGATGGTGGGTGTAGGATTGTGGCGTGGTGGGTTTCAGGTGGAGTTATGGTGGTGGGTTTCAGGTGGCACCAGCAGTAACTAGGTTTTCGTTGAACGGAGGATCGATCTCCATAGACAGTTCTGATCCTAATCTATTCGATGAATCCTTCATAATATTATTATTATTATTAGGGTGGGGGTTGATGAGATGGGAATTAGGGCTAATGTGTATGTGAGTGTGTGTGTTTTTAAAAGGTGATTTGTGTGTGAAGGTCATGAGTTCAGTTGTGTGTTGTTGAAGATGAAGAACCCTAGATCTGTTAAAAGCATGAGTTGAGAGTTGACTGTGATTGAAGAGCTTTTGACTCACGAGTGAGTGCTGAAATGGACAAGAGTGAGTGGTGATTTGAATATTATTATTATTATTATTATTATTATTATTATTATTATTATTATTACACAGATGGTCCTTTTGAGGGTGAAAAGACAGGATTGCCCCTCACATGAGGGGCACATGACCAACTTAACTGACTTTTTTAACGGACGTTAGCCTAAAGGACATAGGGTGTAACAAGTGCACAAAACAAAGGACACAGGGAGTGAAAAATAAAATAAAAGGGCAAAACATGCAATTTTTGGTAAAACTAAAGGACAATCTGTGTAATTCTCTCTAGTTTTTTTATAAGAACTGTGAGAATCAAAGGGGGTAAAAAAAATTTATTTATTTTTTTTAGAATTTTTTTTCCCATGTGCTTAAACATTCTTTCTAGATGAATAATACAAAAAAAAATTAAAAAATTTTTTTTTTAGTGTAATTACGTCATTAAGGTAAATACATTAGTTTACACTAGAGTAATTATGTAATTACTCTACACGTAATTACTCTACACCAATTTTTTTTTTTTTTAGTTTTCAATACTATAATACATGTTTAACAATATGGGAAAAAAAAATTTAAAAAAAAAATAAAAAAAAATACCCTCATTTGATTCTCACAGTTCTTACCAATAAAGCTATTTGTACCGGATCTTTCCTCTATATATATATATATATAGTTAAAAAAATACTTGCAACATATACATAGTTAAAAAAAATTATACCGGCTTTTCGATCTTCCGAAACTTCCACCCACGTCCGACAAAGGGCTATTTTCTCCTCTTTCGTCCAAGACGTCACTTGACGCGTTGGTCGTACATCTAGTTCGAGCGGCACTACCCCTACCACCACTTCTGTCGACGTCCGTCCGTCCTCGGCCACCACCTCTAGCCGCCGGACCACCTCTGCTACCACCTCTTTTTTGCCCTCGCTTTGGGGGTGGTGGTTGCGAATCCAGAATTACAAAATCCGTAGACGGTGGTGGCATTTGCTAATATTATCTTCGAGTTCGGTATTCATACCATACCCGCCTTCATCTAAGAACTCCATAGCGGGTTGGTAACATCTTCCCATTGTGACGGATCCGTTTTTTTGAAGATCGAAGGTTGCTTTTTGATTATTTAGTGTTTGTAGGTTGAAGAGTATATTTGTTTGTTTAAAATGAATAAAAAATGTTTTTTTTATATATAGCCAAACTAGCCGTTGGTCAACGGCTAGTTGGCTGCCAACGGTCAGATTCCCCTCGCTAGCACACACGATTATGGTCACGTTCAATCGCTCACGCCAGCGTTTACGTGGGGTTGTGGATCAAGTTAGCCACGTTGATCAAGTTGTGGCACGCGGCTCCTCGCTCGTGAGTCACAACACATAGTCTAATAGTAACTAAATAAAAATTTAGAAGTAATTAGGTGGTTAAAGATAATAGTAACTAATCGATGATCTTTACTAAACTGATTGTTTCATTTACTTAACCAATTGATTAAGATTTATAAATCATTTGTTATCAGTTAGGTTGTAGGGTGTGCAGACGGACACCACCCCTGTTCTTAACTTTTGCTCCGTCTCAATGTTGCTACACCACCCCCTGCCCCCGTCTCCCCCGTCTTCCTTGGGACGCAAAGGACAGACCAATTAGGTAATTTCCTTTCTTTTTTTTTTTGATTTGATCCCACCAATAAAAAATTTAATATTACTACTTTTATTGCATTTAATATCACTAATAATAAATGTGTCTTCCATGTCTCTACACCCCACCTATGATCCATTTTGTTGTGTGTTTACTTTATCCTATGTGGCAAGGAGACATCACATTTTAGGTGTCTCCATACCCACTAGCCTTACTGTACTTTGGTATTTAATGTTGTCTTCGATTTAAAGCTAGCCATATCAGGTACGATGTCAGTGACTTTAGGTTTTCAACCCTAATTTTATTCAGTGACTTGACACCAACATTTTGATGTCTTTTTTTATTTACATTTCTGCTCTATTTTGAAACGAACTAGGGTGTAAAAATAGTGATGTTTTTAAAATTGATCAGTACTATTTACAGTGAATAAAATAGTACCCAATGGTTCTTGAACAGATTAGTATAAACTTTAGATAGGCTTATTCAAGACACAACGTTTGTGATATTAAATCAACATCATTGCGTTTTGTACATTACCACAATATTGTATCGCAACATGTTTGTTGATCCCGCTGCAATACGCGAGTAAACCCACTAGTAATTCGTCATACAAAACATCAAACGTACAATTACATTACATTACATTACAATTACAATTACAATTACAATTACAATTACATTACATTACATTACAATATATTAGTTTTTGAAAGTTGATGAATAGTTCTCATGCCATTTACTAGGTGCCACGTGGCACCTAGCTTTTGGCCCACTTGACGCCAAGGTTTTTTATTTAAGGGTTTGGGCTTTTGGTTTTTTTATTCCTTTTTGACGATTTTTAACGGTTTTGGTTTAAGGTTTAGGGTTTAGACGCCGCCGTACTTTATGGCTTAGGATTTATGATTTGTGGTTTAGGGTTTAGACGCCCGAGCTTTTTTAAGGGTTTAGGCTTTTGTTTTTTTATTTCCTTTTTGGCGATTTTTAACGGTTTTGGGTTTAAGGTTTAGATACCCGGGCTATTTGGTATTTTTTTTCTTTTACGTTTTTTAGGGTTTAGAGTTCAAGGTTTAGGATTTAGTGTTTAGGGTTTAGACGCCGTTCATCAAACTTTTGACAGTACAAATGCGAGTTGCTTTGATTTCGACGCCGCTGCAACACGCATCTGATCAAAACACTAGTTTTATAAATTGTACAGTATACCTTAGAAGTTTTGTTCTTTGACAAAGACACCAGTTAGAAATTACCGAAGTAGAACTTTAATGGCAATAAAGTTATGCTATTTGTAAATTCTTGTTTTAATTTTTAATTCTCTAAAATAATAAGTAAAAAACAAACAGGAAGGATTTCTTTTGATTATGTCAAGATTTTATATTAATTCTATATTCATTTTTGTTTATGTTCTATAACAAGAAGATAGAGACAAATAACGTACAAAACAAAAGGTTGCTAAATTAATGGATAAAGATGGAGATGCAAGATAGAAAATGAATGATAAAGACATGAATGTGCTTGAATTTTAAATGATAATCATACCCTTCGATTGAACCAGTACATAATTAATTTACTACAATAATCATGATTCATGACACTTGTTTAACACATATAATATGATGATATATTTATAGAATAGTGAAAGTGAAAATATATAAGTGCATGTATTGTCACATATTTGTGAAATGAACTCTAAATTTCTAATTATAATAAGAACATGTATATATGCGATGCAAATAAAAAAAATACAAGTACTTATTGTTCACATCATACATTTCCCAATAATTAGCAAAATCGATAAATTGAAGCAAATAAATCATAAAATGTCAAGACAAAGGTATAACGGGTCAATTACATGGTTGTACAACGCATTAAGTGTTCATGGTGGACATTAAATTGTACAAAGAGCTGAACAAATATGCGAAAAACAAAATAATAGAAGAGATGACGAAGAGTTATGGTTGAGACGGTTTAAACATTGGTCGATCATATAATGACTCGGCAAATTACTCGAGTCAAACTTCGTTTTATGAAGTTAACAAACATCTACACATCTATCTGGTTAAAGACACTTTAAAGTGAGGATAATTGATATGTATTTTTGTTTGAGTTTACGAATTACAATGACTTGAACACGACTACAATTTTATAAGCCTTATAAGATTATTTATAATTCAATGTTTATAAAAAGATTCTGCTAATGGAAATATGGCATGATGACAGGAAAACATTCTTTAACAAATGAAACTTATGCCTTTTAAACATTTAGAAATATTTGGTAGGCCAAGAAAGCCTGAAACATTTATACTTGGGCATTATTATGCCTTTGTAGAATATGTATGCCATGAAATATCTAGAGGAATTCAAAAAAAGTTGTACTGCTTATTAGTTATATCTATCTACTAAGAGCATCTATGATGATGGTGGGAAATCCGGACGCTAGCTCACTCCTCTCTAGTCTTCGTCCGCTTCTCTTTCCTCTCTTCGAATCCTCCCTCACAAATATACTCCGAACGCCTCATCTTTTGTCCGGAATTGTAGACACCACACCACCTCTCTCTTCCATTTCATCTATCGCGCTCGTCCACCTGTGCTCCTCACCGATTCTTAACTAGAAAAAAAAAACCACCATTGTGGATGCTCCTAGTTGGTGGTCTCCGTTTACACAACACTTAGAACATTGATTATTTTAGTTATTATGCTATGTGTTAATGTATAAACTTCATGAATAGTGCATATTCCATTCACTTGTTAATATCATTTTTTTAATGATAATTTACTCACATTTTATTGTTTTACAGATATGTAATGTTAACAAAAAATTTATTGCAAATCCACCTAATCTAAATTCCCCTCCATGAGGAGACAAATAAACATTAATTAATGATCCATGTGATACAAAAACCCGAATTAAATTTTTTGATTACTTAATTTATCTGTTTTAAATAATAATATTGATACCTCAAAAATGTTTAGCTGAACTTATACAAATAATTCAATCTTTTCTTTTTCTCTCTTTTTATTTATAAAACAAAAAAATTGCTGCAGTTTTCGTAACTAGAAGAAATATCATACAAAACAATCACACAAATTTCATAAAATATATAACACACGTTAATTTTTTTGTTTTTGTTTTTGTTTTTATCATACAACACTCTCAAAATCACAAAATACTAATCACGTAAATCGGACTCTCTTCGATTAAACGATATCTCTCTAATCGTGGCCAAAAGCGGCTTCCACGACATCCCTTTCGTCGATCTTCTTATATTCTTGTTCTCGGGATTAGAGTCATCGTTTGAACCCTCGCTCGACTCTCTGTCTTGTGGGTTAGGGGCTGGCTTGGCCTTGACCCGAGGGGGCTTGGCTAAGTTGCTAAGACTCTTTTTAAGATGTTTTTGGCTTGACTTCTTGACTTGTGGTCTAGCCAAAGAAATTGGCTGGTCCTTGGCCATGTTGGTGATCGAAAGAGAGGCCGTGGTCAACGCTTTGACTTGTGGATTAGCCAAAGTGGTTTGTTTGGGCTTGACTTGGCGGGCGTTGGCTATGTTGGTGAGCTTTCTTGTAAGACAAGTCAAGTCACTAGAAGACTCGTTAAACCGGATAAAAGAGCATGGTAGCAAAAAGTATATTTTGCCTGCTTCTAGTAGCGTGTCGAGCTTGAGTGGTACCAA
The DNA here is from genome assembly GCA_032199755.1 of Ambrosia artemisiifolia. Classification (NCBI taxonomy): domain Eukaryota; kingdom Viridiplantae; phylum Streptophyta; class Magnoliopsida; order Asterales; family Asteraceae; genus Ambrosia; species Ambrosia artemisiifolia. The sequence continues at coordinate 14,018,178 of CM063514.1, forward strand.
CCCAATTTGCATAAGTCGAATTGGGGTGGTCATGAAGTGTTTTGGGTGAATAGTGATTACTTGGTTAACCGTGGCTGGACTTTCGTAGTCTTCTATGTAGCCATCGAAGTGAACCACTCTTATGGTCCTCAAAATAGATCTAGCTGGTCCGGTTGATCTTTCTTGAAAGCAACACACACCCATCGTTTAAAACACACGTTTAACCTCAACGTATACACAACCGGCTCATATGATGCTTGAATCGAACTTGATGAGTCGCTATGTTCGGACCGATGTCCTCCCTTTCTCTCTAAACTTCCTTGTTTATTAGTATGATCACCTAGGGTAGATCACTAGGAATAGGGAACTTTGAACTTATAAATACACTAATATATAGGCCAACCACTCCTTAAACAAATAATTAATTATGTAGTGTGACAAGTAAATTTATTATGCACAAACACATCTCGATAAGGAAAGGGTTGTGCCCTATTTTATATATCATTTCTACAATAAAACTAAAATACACAATTAATCCAAATTTGTAGTATGTAGAAAAAGTGTAGTGGGCCCACTTAAAAATGTATTTTAACCATTATTTGAGAAGTTTCAGTTTTTTTTTATATTATCTTAACATTTTTTTATTAAGACGACAATAACGTGGTTAATTTATTAATGCTACAAATATATTAAACTACAAATATATATATTTTTAGGGGAAATGTAACAGCTGTTAATATTATTGACCTAGTGGGCCGCTAGATGTGCCGCTAAAAGACGGCAAGTTGACCCAAGTCGTTCCAATTTCCCTAATTTTTTTTCTAAAAAAGCTAAAACATTTTTAATATTATTTTTATTTTTTGGAAACGTGTATTTTGATTCTTAAAATAAAATATCTAGAATATTTAATTGGTAGAGTATAATTATTATTAAGTAATTTATTAACAATAATTTAAATCAGGCGGTGTGAACTCTGATTCGATCTGGGTATTCAATCCCGCCGCTGAGATGCTCAGTTGACTCCTTAACCTTGATAGAAAGATGGCTTCTTCAATAATTCATGCATAAGGGTAAGGAACTTTGGATGAACTAATGCGAATGGGTGTAAGCGTCGCTGCTCAGAAAACACCCAGTGCTAATGCTGACCACACTGAGAGACACGAAAGCGCAAGTAACGCCAGCTGGCGAAGTGGCGTTAAGCATCCAAAGCACCCATGCTTATGCTTACAATTTATGAATGAAATTAGTAAATGTTAGGGGCTGTTTAGTAGCCTCTTAATGAGGCTCTTAACCATTCAGTGCTGAATGATTCAGTATTCAACACGTTTGTTTCAGTCTCTGAATGGAATGGTTAAGGCTGAATCATTAAGACTTGAGATGTTGCTGAACCATTAAGCACTGAATCATTAAGCATTAAACTAGGCTGAACCTTAATAAAACTCTCACACCAAAGTGGAACAAGAAAACTAACCATTAAGAGGTCTAACTTAATGATTCAGCACTTAACCATTCAGACCTCTTAACTAAAAGTTTCTGAATTATTATTATTGTGAATGAATATAATGGTTTACATGGAGCCCTTTATATAGGGATGAATTACAATCAAATAGAAACCTATTCTAAATAGAATACAACTCTAAATATAAGATAAACCTATTCTAAATAGAATACAACTCTAAGAGATAAAGGATAATGATGAAAGATGATAATTATCGGTTAAGACTCCCCCGCAGTTTGAGCGGTCGTAGGACAAACGCTCAAACTGGATCGAAAAGCTTCAAACAATTGTCGCGAAATCCCCTTGGTAAAAATATCTGCATACTGTAATGAAGACGGCACATGTAACACACGAACATCTCCAACTCGGACCTTTTCTCGAACAAAATGAATGTCAATCTCGATATGCTTTGTCCGCTGGTGCTGAACAGGATTATCCGAAAGATAAACGGCAGACACATTGTCACAATATATGACTGAGGCACGACGAAGAGGAAGATGTAACTCTAACAGCAGGTTCCGAATCCATGTAGCCTCGGCAACGGCATTTGCAACACCACGGTACTCAGCCTCGGCACTAGAGCGCGATACGGTTGGCTGACGTTTTGAGGACCAAGAAACCAAGTTGTCACCAAGGAAAATACAGTAACCGCTAGTAGATCGGCGAGAATCTGGACATCCGCCCCAATCGGCATCAGAATAAGCAACCAACGAGTGAGTAGTGGACTTAATAATGCGAATGCCATATGTGACCGTGCCCTGAATATAGCGTATAATCCGTTTGAGAAACGCGTAATGAGGGTCACGTGGCTCGTGCATGAATAAGCAAATCTGCTGGACTGCATAAGAAATGTCCGGACGTGTGAAGGTAAGATATTGGAGAGCACCTGCAAGACTACGATATAACGTAGGGTCATGAAATAAAGGCCCGTCAGAAGCACTAAGCTTCGCAGAAAGATCCACTGGAGTAGCACATGGTTTGCAATTAGTCATATTAGCCCGTGAGATGATGTCTTTTGCGTATTGGGCTTGATCCAGAAATAAGCCTGTCGCGTCCCTTGTAACCTTAATGCCGAGGAAGTGGTGCAGCGGGCCCAAGTCGGTCATAGCGAACTCTCGTGAGAGTGTAGAAATAATCTCATTCAAAAAGGTAACTGACGAAGCCGTAAGGACAATATCATCAACATATAACAATAGATAAGCAACCTGGTCACCCCTGTGATAAAGAAATAAAGAGTTGTCGCATGTGCTGCTGCGAAAACCATGAGCCAAAATGTAGTTGGCAAAGCGCATATACCAAGCGCGAGGGGCCTGCTTAAGCCCATATAGTGACTTCTTCAACCTGCAAACGAAATTGGGGTACCGCTTATCAACAAAGCCAGGCGGTTGATGCATAAAAACTGTTTCGTTCAGGTGCCCGTGGAGGAAGGCGTTCTTAACATCCAACTGATGTATAGGCCACGAGCGGGAAACTGCAATAGAGAGAACAGTACGGATGGTGGCCGGTTTGACAACCGGGCTAAAGGTGTCCTCGCAATCAACTCCCACGGTTTGGGATTTTCCATTAACGACCAGTCTTGCTTTGTACCGTTCTAAAGTGCCATCTGATTTAAACTTGTGCCTGAAAAGCCACATACATCTAATAACCGGCCGATCAACCGGGCGGGGCACAAGTTCCCATGTTTCATTTTCCTGTAACGCACTAAACTCGGTTTGCATGGCATGTAACCAATGAGGGTCGGCAAAGGCATTGGCATAGGTTTTGGGTACGGGAGAAACGGTAGTAGTGTTTAGTATTTTGGCTTTTGAGCGGGTGGTCATGGGATGGGAGTTGGTGGGAGGGGCTGATGGAGGTGGTGGGGGTGGGGCCGTAGGTTGAGGTTGGGGGTTGGAAACTGTCGTGGCAGATGGGTGGGGAGTCGGGGCGGGTGGTGGTCGTGGGCGACGGCTATAGGTAATGGTGGGCCGGGTTGTAGAAGGTAGAGGGATAGTGGGTGGTGGACGAATGAAAGAGAAACCCGGTGGGGGTGATTCGTCTAGGAAGTTATAAGACGAAGGGGAAGTGGGAATGTTGAAAGGGAAAGTGTTCTCGTCAAAAGTGACATGGCGAGAAATATGGACCTTGCCAGTGGTGGGGTCGAAGCAACGGTAACCCCAAAAATCCGGGGGATAACCAAGGAAAATACATCTAATGGAGCGGGCATGTAATTTGTGGGGCTGGGTGGCGGATTGGTTTGGGTAGCATGCACATCCGAACACGCGAAGGTGGTCGTAAGTGGGATGCCGAAGGTAAAGGACGAAGGTGGGTGTGTAAAAGTTTAGACGTTTAGTGGGAAGAATGTTGTGTAGGTAGGTTGCGGTATGTAGTGCTTCGACCCAAAAGGAGGGTGGTAAATGGGCATGGACGAGTAACGCACGAATGATGTCATTTAGACGACGAATCATCCGTTCGGCGCGTCCGTTTTGTGAGGAGGTTTGAGGGCAGGAAAAACGGAAGAGGAGACCGTTTTGAGTGGCAAAGGTCTTAAAAGCATTGTTGTCAAATTCGCCGCCTAGGTCACATTGAAAAGTTTTAATTTTTCGTTGAAACTGGGTGGCAATAAGGCGGTGGAATTTGACAAACGTGGGGAAGGTTTCAGACTTGTATCTAAGCGGATAGACCCAGATAAAATGTGAAAAATTATCAATTAAGACCATATAATACTTGTAACCGGTTTTGCTTAGTATTGGCGAGGTCCATAGGTCACAATGAATTATATCAAATGGCGAAAAAGTAAATGTACTAGATTCATAAAAAGGAAGACGTTTACTATTAGATAAATGACAAGAATTGCAAAAACTAGAAAGTTGATGTTTATTACAAGTAAAACCAGAAGTACGATTAAGAATATCTAAAACTTGTGAGCCAGGATGTCCAAGTCTCTCATGCCATGGAAGTGACAAGGTGGTAAGGTAGCAAGCTTGAGGCGGAAGTGTGGGTGGTGTGATCGGATAGAGCTCCCCCGTGCTATTGTGGCGGGACAGGTGGCGTCCCGTTTTGAGGTCCTTCAAAGAAAAACCAAAAGGGTCAAATTCAATAGATACCCAATTTTCACGGGTGAAGCGTCTAACAGATAATAAGTTTTTAATGATTTTAGGGCTAAATAGGATATTTGGTAGGATATAGGTACGGTTGAGGATAGGGAGGTAGCCCGTGCCAGAACCCTCAACAGGTAAAACATTGCCATTGCCTACCAAAATTTTAGTTGAAACAGGAAAAGGATCAGGGCGAGAGATTATACCTTTATTGTTCGAGACGGTCCGTTCTGCTCCAGTGTCGAAATAGAGAGTAGGATCAGTGTACTGTAGCTGGGACGTGTTATAAGCAGCGCTTAAATCTGATGGGTTGAGGGCGTCAAACCCAAACTGCTGTGGGCCATAGGGGCTGAAGCCCATTTGCTGCTGCTGCTGTGGACCTCCCGTGAAATGGGCCGAAGGAAAATTAGATGGGGCGGCCTGGTTTGGTCTCCAATTAGATTGTGTAGGGTAAGGGCATGGGGGTGTGGTCCACCATGCCCATTGAGGATAAGAGGTAGGTTGAAAGGCCCAATTAGAATTGTTTGTTCTATTACCTCTGCCCCTTCCAGTATTGAAGCGTCCTCTTCCTCTGGAAGCTTGTCCCCTGCCCCGATAAGAATTTCCACGGTAAGATTGCTGCTGATTGTGATAGGTAGGGTCGGATGGTGATTGCTGTGAAGGGTTGGCGGTAGCATTGTGCGGGTCGGAAGCAGTAGCGGCGAGGACAGAGGAGGTCTTCGGTTTCCGAGCCTCCTGTCGTAATACCTCATCATGAAGCATGGTTCGGGCTAAGTCCCAATCGGCCTGTTGTTGATTGATAAGGGCTGCGGTAGTGTCGAATTCCGGGGATAAACCGCGGACAAGGGTGAGGACGAGTCGTGACTCGGTCACCGGTTGGTCGACATCTTGCAATTGATCGGCTAGAGACTTCAATTGTTTACAGTAATCGTCAACGGAGCTGCACTGGTCAAGAGTCAAGTTGACGAACCGAGTTTCCAAGGCGGCAGCTTTAGCTTGTTTATTGCTGAGAAACTTCTTCTCAAGTTTGAGCCAAGTCGTACGAGCCGAAGCTTCGGTATCCAGAATTTCTGGGAGAAGATCGTCGGATAAGGTACTGTAAATCCATTGTGAGACCAAAGCGTCCAACTCTTTCCATTCTTGATAATTAGGATCGGTGGGTTGAGGTGGTGCGGTTGAGTCGATGTGATCAAGGACCTTATACGCCATGGTGTGAAGCTTAAAAAGCTTGACCCATGATGTATAGGTTACCTTGGTCCCATCGAGGGTTCGGATTTTGCTATTGATATTGGTGACAGAATAGGCAGGGTGGAGGGAATTTGTTTTAGATGGTTCGGATGTGTTTGGTGAGGTCTGATCTGTTTTTGTCATGGTTGCAGTATCGTCTGGTCTGATCTGATCTGTGATTAAGTGATCAGAAGTTAGGGTAGTTCAGGAACAGAAGCTGGGTAGATGGAGGTTGGACAGAAAAGATAGCCGAAGCTTGCAGGGCAAGGAACAGAAAAATAAAAAAACGAAGAGGTAATCAGAACCGAGGCTCTGATACCATAAAAGTTTCTGAATTATTATTATTGTGAATGAATATAATGGTTTACATGGAGCCCTTTATATAGGGATGAATTACAATCAAATAGAAACCTATTCTAAATAGAATACAACTCTAAATATAAGATAAACCTATTCTAAATAGAATACAACTCTAAGAGATAAAGGATAATGATGAAAGATGATAATTATCGGTTAAGATTAACCATTTAGAGTTCTTAATGATTCAGCACTTTATCAACCAAACAACCCCTTAGTCTCTTTCCTGCAATTCTACTGTAAATTTGTATTTTTTATGGAATGAAAAATAGGCATTTTCAATTTAAAAAAAAAAGTAATATGTTTAATAACAATAGAGTACATATTCAATACAAAACCAATTTAAATAGTTACATAAACAGCATACAGGCACTTGTATGTAGCAGTATATCTAGTGAGAGAGAAAAGCATTAGGTGATACAGTTACACAACACAATATGTACAAGAGTTCACATAGTTCGAAAAATGCTTTACTAAAAAATAATCCGGTACTGAACATCCCTCACATCAAGTCAAACAACATGGTTTTAAACCAACTAGCGATAAAACAAGCATTACAATACCAGAAATGTAAACTATAGATACGAACAGCCAGATATGCGGTAAAACAAACACACCAGATACAAATCCCACACGAGTGCAATCTGGTTAGTTGTTTCGAAAACCGGGTCTCAACGAAACATTGGAGGGATGTACTCCTTGGAAGAATTCCCTGTTGAAATGGGTAAAATTTTGTTAAGTTTAATTCAAACATGTCAAAGTAATAAACAGGTCGGAAGTTCCCAAAGTAGGGCTGACAATAGGTAACTTGTATAAGACACGATTAAACCTGTTAACTAAAAAGTACACTATTTGGAATTATATTTGTTTTTAAAATAATTAGAACTAAGAAGCTATGATCCATCATTTCTCTTTGTTGGTACATAAAACATATAACTGTGTTATAAAAATGCGATACAAAGTAGTTAAACGAGTCGTACTTAAGTTTGGAACTTGTGTTGTTCGCGTCATCAGAGATCTGTTATACCCGCTAACACACGATTTGCCAGCCCTACCCCAAAGTGTACTTTCAAACCGGTCAAACTGACACATTAGACATTTAAATATAAATATTTAATTTAATATAAATGAATACCGTAAGGAAGTTGGTGTTGTGATACACCCCAGTGGCCAGTTGGCAGTGGTGTACCATATACACTGCCAAAAAGTGATTCTTCCAACTTTAATTCTTCAATGTTAACATTCATGAAACGACGGAGATTTTGAATCGTAAGATGAATCGAGCTATGGATTGTTTTCGCTTCTATTTTTCCAACTGCTCTTGCCACGTTTTGCGCCCGGTCATAGAAATCCTCAACCTAGCAAAAGAAACATGGTTCAAGATGACATGATACTAGATGTGGCAAAACGATCGGGTCCGATTGACATTAGCAAACTTAAAAAAAAGGTGAAATACTTACACTCATTATGGCTATTCTGTGGTCCCAAGTTTTAGATGCCCAATGTCCTAGATAAGAACTGGCACATAGACCTTTTGACCAAAGGTCCTCAACAGATGTCAACTGCAACAACCATCAAAGGTATAAACTAAAACCAATTCTAAGAATGTAAAATGTATAAAATAAACATCTGTTGCCTACCTTGATTAAAAACGACACGAACAATTCACCTAACGTTTCTGTATTTCTTCTACCGTAGTTCTGGAAGTTCCTAACTAAATTCTTCACCAGTGCAGGATCGTCTCCATCTACAAAACTTTCACGTTACATGTCTGATTTGACTTGTGACAGTATGAGTTTAATTAGAGCCGCTTTTATGGATCGTTTACTTTTGAAATAATCATGTCTTATTTTTATCTCTACGATCAAATGTATAAAACAAAAAGTTTGGTTAGAAAAAAATCAGTTTAAATGGCCTCTAACACCAAAAGTAGCCCAAAGTGTTTTTATAATCCATACCACCTACCATATTGTTTACATTTAAAAAAAGATTTGGTACTATAATAAAATACATTCCGTAATTGTGATTAAAAACAACCTACTGACTGAAAATTTTACAAGAATCAAGAGTGTGTTCCAGGTAAGCCCAACCTGACCAGTCAAAACGGGTCAACTGAAGGTGTTAATCCTAATTTGTTCGCATGTGAAAAGGAAATCTGTTAAAGTTTAAATAGAGTATTATGTAAAGGGTTTTATGTGTGGTTTTCGTTCTTAGTAATACTGAAAAGAGTCGTGGGGAGATTCCACAAAAAATTGAAATGTTCGATCCAATTCTTTCCAACTGACATGTAACAGAAAATTGCCACCTTTGATCCTCACCCATTTAAGCCACCTCTAGTAAAAGGAAGAAAAGATTATAAACTTAAATCATTTGAATTTGTATTTACTGGTATAAAGACTAGTTTACAAGAAAAATTATGAAACAGAAACAGAAACAGCAACATAAAGCAACGATGTATGATCACCAAACATCACACATAACAATTTTTGAAGTTTTGTATAATCAAATTTCTCATATAAATTGATTATTTTACATCTTTAACTAAGTCTAAAAGGTACCTTTTAGTATGGCAGAAAACGGAGGTAATATAGGAGGATCTCGAGTCTGAAACCAGAGATCGATAATAAGCCCAAATTGCACAATTAGAAAGATAATAAACTGCTTATAAGCTTTTTTCTCATAAATAATAGTTTCTTTGAGCCAAAAAGTTATAAATTATAAAACCAAAGTTGTTTTAAGGCAACCAATAATCTATAATGATAAACATAAAATGAGATGAGGTAAGAAGTATATACCTGTAGATGAAAAGCAACCAATAATATTATAGATAAAGAACTAAGAGTTTGGTCTTTTGGGCTGTTAATATCGTGTGCTTTTGCCCACTCTTTCATCTGCATTAAAAGATATTATCTAATCTAATATTAGAAAGGAATATACATACACAAAAATCATATTAGGGAAACCATGTCGTAAATTCTTGTATTTTATGGTATAGTTTAAACCTTACTTGTCATGTTTAAAAGACAGTTTCATATTGATATTTTAAATTGAAGAACCACAAGTTGGTATTCGCTCCACGGTTTGGTGTGGGATCGGTTCTAAACCAAAACCAAACAGACAGCTAACGCTTAGACTTGTCACAGATTCGGTTCAGTTATTTTTTGCTGAAAAATATAAAATCATGAATTTACTACAACATAACCGACCAAGATGGTAGAAGTAAAAAACAAAAGGTGTGATTTCTTTTTTTGTTTTATTTCAGCTAAAACTGAACCTAAGAATATCACTTACACTCCTAGTTGATACATGATGGTCAAGTTTTTATTCAAGTTGAGAAAGTATACAAAAATAAACTTACCAATAAACTTAGCTTCTGAAACCTTTCATCTATTGAACAAATGTGGCGAATAATAAGAGATTTTGCAATTCCATCCATGTTTTCTACTGAAACGTCACACTCAACACCTGTTGCGGTATCAACAAACTTAAGAATGGGTACCTTAGCCCCCATGACGGTCTCGACCTTCTGTACACGGCCTGCACCTAAACCAAAAAAAAAAAGTCCAGAAAAAATTATCAGGGATATAATCATAAGCCAGATGCATCTCATTACTTATTTATAACTTACGCTTGGATGTTGACATTCACCAATAATAGTTCAAACAGTTAAAAGGTTGTGACCCGGCTCAAATTAAATAAATATATGATTCACATACAAAACTCCATATACTGGTTTAAGACGATCTTGTTTTTCAAATGTTATGATAGGTTGAGTAGATGACAGGGTAACCTCTAACAGTCAATTGGTCAAATCAAAAAATTTGGCTGAAAGAGTAATAGGTCAAACGGGTTGAAAATCAACCAACGCCTGTTTTTAACTCAATGTCATATTGTGATGCGAACCCGTTTGACCCTAAAGCCCACACAGATATATTGTCACCTCTAGAGATGAAAATGGAGCCATCAGATCAAAAACTTTATAAAGACAACAGTGATTATATTTTTAATATATACAATGAAAGTTAGGACCATTACTCGGTAAGCAAATAATTAAAACTATTCAGCTATGGTGCTTGTAAGAATGTAAAACTTCATGTAACCTAGCCCTTAAGTGACAAGACTTGGAAACAAAAAGCAGTTGTTTCATGCCTATTGAAATGATAATATTCCATATTTAACAGCTCTAATGAGTTTAAGAATATGTACATCTTTATAATTAAAACTTTAATGATAGGTAGAAGTTTACTTTGAAGTGAATAGAGCTTTTTTGCAAACTTCCGAAGCGTTTTAATTTTCAGCTCTCGAGGAAACACAAACGGGATATTTGGGAAGTTAATGGAGAGATCAAGATCACTTTCGGCAGTAAAAAGGTCCATTGAGAAGGAACCAAACTCCTCAACAACAGGACTGCTGGCAGAATAACCTGGATATTTTCCATTTGTGGAGAGTGATATAAGTTCAATCATATGAAATTGGTTTAAACAAAAATATTTAACTTCAAATGAACATAAAAAAAGCAACTTGTTAAAGACAAACAACTGAAAATGTAAGTTTACCATATAAATCTTTAGCTATATCATTGAGAACTCGGATCACTTGTTTGCGATTTTCATATTCACTTGGCTTTGGCCTACGAATTGTATAAGCATCATTAAGTAGTTTCTCAAGCATACGTAACTGCTCCCGATTTACTAAAATCTTCTGCAATTCCCTTGACTCAAATGTCTCTGCTTTCTTTATGAGGGCTGGAATAATGAAGGATAAGTTATAACATTGACTATCTAATGGGCATATAAAAACTTGCATCTCACAAAGTTTCAAACAAAGAACTAGCCAAATATATATCACTATATCTTGATAGCTCAATAAGCCTGTAACCTAATTTGAAAGACCTAAAAACCATGTACAAAATACAGAACCCTAAAACTATATTTCAGGCATTCTCACTCCTACCCTTAATAAAAATTTTGGTTAACAGTCCATTTTTTTTATCATAGCCTTTCAAGATGTCAAATATTAACTATTAAATTTAAAGATCAACCGTAACTCAATCCATTTGTTACAAGCACATAGGCTTGCCTCACCATATGTTTATGCACGTTTAGAGGCGTTTTTAGATAATTTTTTGGACTTTATAGTTCTCAATATATTGGATAACTCTTCAATGTAGATATAACATTAAACAACTTGATAAATTGAAAAAAAAAATGTTTTCACTATACAAAGTAAAAGTAGACTCCTCAAACTGTATTTCCTCTTTTTCTAGTTTCTACCACATGTCGTTATAAGGAAACTAGAACAGTGTGAGGCTATACTTGAGCAAGCATTAGAAGTATAAAAAAGACAGAAAAAAATGTAAAACAAAATGCTTAAAATGCATAAATTTCACATACTGTGCCAATCATCTTCCCAGTCATAAACTCCTGCAAAAACCACATGAAAAAAAAGGTCAAATTTTTAGACAGCTTGGCCAACATAAGATCAAGAACGTGTAAAACAGATCAAAATCATCAGGTGCACTCGCGAGAAAAAAAAAACCCGCTCATCAGAACACTTAAAAAAGCAAGATTGTAAAGAACTAGAATCATAATTTGTGGACTTATATTATTTTTTACAATACCAAAAAGGTTATATGTTTAAAACCCAGATTTGCAAAAATAGATGTAAAACAACCAAGGTAACATAAAGTACAAAAGAAAGTCAGTGTCATCAACTCAAGTAATGTGTTAGTCTGGTCACCACTGACGGTCACAATATATACTTGCTAAGACTTGGTAGTACTTTACTTGATCCCCGACGAAGGTTTTGATCCTTGTATAAACTATAAAGTAATGCATTGGTCCAAGCTATGATTAACCTAGTAATCTACACACATAATTACTGGTTTCTGAAACTCTCAAGAGTAGATTATGTATTCGCTCGTAGTTTCTGTCAACAGCGGATTGAAGTTTAAATGCATTTGACACATTGGCAAAATCAGCTCTCTACCTAGCAAATTATAGTAAACTATCTCCTATAACTCATTTAACAGATTTCTTTGTTAGCCTAATTCAGATCAGATCAAATGTAAACAGAGAACCCAATTGGCTAATTCCAAATCTGAAGTCAATCTTATAAAGATCAAAATAAAGAGATTAGCTAAGAGTTCTAAATTTTATTGTTTAGCATATTTGTTATGGTTATCGGTTTACTTGGTTTGAGTTATCTTGTTTGTTTGTTTATTTATTAGTCATTTAGTCAAGTGTTAGTCATGGTAGGTTTGGGGCAGGATAAGTACATATATCGAGTCCTTGTAAAAGTTTATTTACGGTCAATTTAGTGAGTTCAATAAAGAGTTGAACCTGTTGGTTTTGGTTCATAGTCTACTGTGAATTGCTGCTCCCCTGCCAACAGTCTTGCTAATCTTGATTCCAGATTACTTGGCATGCCTGTCAATTAATGTTGTCAGATAAAAAAAGTAGATCGTAGATGAGCATGCAAATGAAAGGTTTTTGTCACTAACCCTTTCTGCGCAAATCCATGATTGTGTCCAAGCCTAACAGAATACAACATAACCACTTAATTTAAGAATAATGATTATAAGCAACTCCAATATTGTAATGATGACATAAATCAATTAATCCTACCTTGATATGTGATAGAGAAACTCTGCAAAAAATGTCAATAGAAGGTGAATCATTTGCATTATGTCTAATCAAACCATGATGTAATAAGCGTTTAAATTAACTACAAAAGTAAGAACAAAAACACGAAAGCACTGTGATACACTTTGATACTGTTGTTACTAACAGAGATCGACTTTGTTAAAGGACAAATTAACTCATTCCCTTTAATAAATAGCACATGATCGACAAATGACACTTATCGACTCCTTAAGAGACAAATGGGGGTAAGTTAGAGCATCTTCACAGTTGAAAAGTAGAAATTGTATGTTAGGTTGTGGATGATAAGATTTTTATTAGTATACGAACAGTTAATAGCAAAACTCTTAACAGAAAAAGCAAGCACAAATATACGCTAATCATTCTATTAGGTTGTTGCTTAACTCCAAAGATGACTTAGGATTTCAAATTGAAGTAATGTTAATTAAATCTAAACAAAGATTATTGTGGTTAAAACAACTACATGGCAAGTAAAATTGTTGATTATATGCCATAAAAATGGTGGTTACAACTTACAATATATAAGAAATCTAAAATTTTAAGAAATCAAAGGGTGTCATATTCATCTTAAAATTTACGTTTCTTGTTTGTAGTTTCTCTTAGGTTTCTACATAACACAGATAGAACATACATATATACCACATCAAACTTTTTAACTGCTATTGGAATATATTTAAGTCTCTGTTAAAGAAATTGTCCATAGACTAAATTTTTAATTTACTACCTGCATCTGTTTCGCCTTTTGTGAAAATAACGTTAACGTTAAAAACGACGGACGGTTAATCATGCATCATGTGGTGGCGTTGATAGCCAAAAGACAAAGGGGTACATGCACCGATCGGGTTTGTCCCGATTGCTAAGTGTTCTGTGCCTTATGTCCAAGGCTTGATACCAAATCACATCGAGCCGGGGGTCTCATTGGAAGCAGCCTCTCTATTCTTAGGGGTAGAGGTAAGGCTGTCTACATCTTACCCTCCTCAGACCCTACCTTAGCGTTGCTATAGGTGGGATTAACTGAGTATGATGATGATGATGATCTGTTTCGCCTTTTGTATCGGTGGGAACTGAATTAAATCGAATCATTCTCCATATAAGTCATACATCCTCTAGTTGTCTCCTTATTCTATAACATTGATCATGAGATACTTAATGCATAATGTTATTTGTCTACATATACTATATACCTCAATATCTTCACAAGCTTCTCACCAATATTTCTTTTCCTAATTCCTTTTTCGTAATCTCATCCTTGACTTATTTGACCTCAACTTCTAACTGAACTCAAATGTCATCACTCCAACATCAAGATTCAAGAAAAACAAACTACATGAAAACTGAATAATGAAGATAAACTAAAACCTTCAGCCAATCAGCCCTTCATTGCTTTTGAGCTTTTTTTTAGTATATTTAATTAATCAGTGAATTCTTCATTGTTGTGACTTGTGATGTTTGTTAATAAAAAAAATAATATATTTTTTTATGTTAATAGTTTTTCGTATCGAAATAAAACCAAACTTGAAATATGGCTATGCTTAACAATCTTTACTTTTAGTTAGATATTTATACTTTTCTAATGACACTAGATCATCTACCTGATAAAACAACAGTCACAAGTAACTCGAAGTAGATTATGAAAGCTACTTAGCTATATATAGGAACATTTTTGGGTAGCAAACTAATGGCACTATCAATGCAATGTGCTTGTAACAATGTAAGAATATCATGCATTTGAATCCTCAAAATTAAGCATGAAACGAAGTTTAAAACAACGGAATCGAGCCTCAAGGTGTTTTCCCTTCGCCTCACGAGGCGTAAGCCCGAGGCGGATTAGAAATAAATATAAAATTATATATATTATAAAGAATGAAATAACTAATTTCATCACCAGATTAGATTCATCAAAAACACACATAAAAAAGTCACGAAATGCTTGAAACTGACACAAAAAGTCTAAAACACCCCGCCTTTGCCCTATGAGGCGCACATTCAATAAAATCCCATGAGGCGCCGCCTCAGACTCGATTTCTAACCACCTCGCTTCGAGGAGCGCATTTTTTAAAACTATGGTATAAAAATAATTTACTGAACAATGTATTAACAATGAAATATAGTTTAAAAACGTTTGAGGCAAAGCCGTAAGAAAACGCGCATGAGGCAACACCATAGTTGTTAATAGCGACCATAGCGCCCGTTATAGCATAGAGCGTAGCATAGCGCTCATGTGTCATTACATAGTTCTTGATAGCGAATAGCAGTAAATAGCAACAAGCCATCGATACGCTATGTAGCGATAGCAATGAAATAGCGGGCACTATTTAATATATAGCGATACACTAAAAGAAAATTTTAAAAATATTTTATGTCTATTTTTAAAATTTCATATAAATATGGAAGAATATATGCTTCTTATATCAGTCTTGTAACAAAAACCCATAAAATACGCTTATTTTATCATAATATAATTGTATTTAATAAAAAAAATGTATCTGATGGCTATTTAGGCGCTAAACACCTTATAGCGGGAAGCTAACGCTATGCTACGCTATTCGCTATAGTAGGCGTAGCGAGGGTTATTAACAACTATGTGTCGCTATATGGTTGTCAGCGACAACATAGCCAGGTTTTGTACTTTTTTATTTTTGTATTTTTTTATTTTGTAAAATATACGTGTAAAATATCTCTAAAATTTTCTTCTAGTGTGTCGCTAAACATTAAATAGCGCCCACTATTTTATCGCTACAGCTACGTAGCCTATCGGTGGCTAGTTGCTATCGTCCGCTATTCGTTGTTGACAATTATGGGCGGCGACTATGGGTTCAGCTTGTACGTACGCCTCTAAGAGCCGTGTAGGCGATAAAATCTAAATAAAACGCCTCGAGCCTAGGTTGGGATCATTTAAACTAGGTAAGAAAATAATTTACTGAGCAATGCGTTAACAGTGAAAGTGACAGTGTACTTACAGTACATGCCTTTGTCTACTCTAGGGTTGACTGTTACAACAAATCATACTTATTATATATCTGATTATTGTTGAAATAGCAGTAATAAATTAGAATGCTACTTTTCATCTTAAGCACTTACAAACATAAATTATAAAAAAAAAAAAAAAACAAAGTTAGGGCGTAAAACGTAAACATACGTAAATCGATTGAAGAAGAATGCAGCAAATTATTAATAAGTAAATTACGCACCGATTACAAAGTGGATGGTCTGAAGTCGGCGTCTGGTGAAGAAGACGAGGGTCTAGTCAGCGAGTGAGATAAATAAATAAAGAGTCTGTGTGTGGTGGACCCTATTATTATTAATAATGGCTCCGTATTGTAGAAGCTGACTAGATTTTCAACCAATACATGAGGGAATTCATCATTCTACTGATGTCACGTTTTTTTTTGTTTGCTTGTGTATGACATTTATTGGTTACAGTGGCGGGCGGATTCAAAGAATTTTTTTCTTATTTTTTTTGAACGGCCAACGGTACCACCCTTAACGAAACCCTGCACCCTTCAGGTCTGGTCTTCGGGCCCCCTAAAGTCCAGCCCCTCATTTCAGAATAACCCTACTCTAAGTGGGATTCGAACCTGTAACCTCCCAGGGCAAGAACCCCACAAAGTGGGTAAACCTTCCCACCTCCATTTTTTTTCTTATGGGTTGCGTTTTTGGGTAATCAAATTTCGCAACTAGGGTTGCAAACAAACCGAACGAATACGAACAAGGTCGTCTTGTTCGTGTTCGTTTGTTAAGAATATTCCGTGTTCACGAACAGTTCATGAACACTTACCGAACAAGATTTCTGTCCGTGTCCGTTTGTTAAGAAAACACTAATGTTCGTGTTCGTTCGTTAATTTTGTTCATGAATCATGAACGTACGCAGACATAAACGGACATCAATGAACACAAACTTTTGAACACAAACTTTTGAACACAAATTTTGTTCATGAACCAGTTCGTTTGCAGCCCTATTCGCAACCATACGTAAGAATTTTCGGATTGGGTTGGGTCGTATTAGGCCGGGTCACGGAACATAACTTTTGACAGGGGTTTCACTCTTATTGATTTTCCATGGTTTGGAATATAGTCGATAAACCTCATTTTGAACTTGATGATAATGTTATGTGTAATGTTTGAGACAAGATACGTTTTCGACATCTTAATGAAATGATCTGTTCTAATTAAATGTTTTTTAAACTTGACTTTGATACTCTTTCGAGAGTCG
Source organism: Ambrosia artemisiifolia (assembly GCA_032199755.1). Classification (NCBI taxonomy): domain Eukaryota; kingdom Viridiplantae; phylum Streptophyta; class Magnoliopsida; order Asterales; family Asteraceae; genus Ambrosia; species Ambrosia artemisiifolia. Next base: position 14,035,188 of record CM063514.1, read on the forward strand.
CGCCAAGTGTTACCGCCGTGGCATGGTTTGACACATATTTTCTTTGATTTAAATCATACATAACATTAAGATGATTGTTAAATGTATTTTTTAAACCTTGTCAAAAATGGGTCTTCGATGGTGTTTAAACCCAAATCGTCTGCAATTTCATCATTCGTAGACTGAGCCCCCTTAGTTTATAGCAAGAGTTTAACGCGGCAATATAAGTAAAAACCTGTGCTATATCTTTAAAATATTTTTTAAGTTTTTCTTTCGTTAGTTTTACCATATCCGAATATGGTAAACCTCTAACAGTCAACGCGCTTAGTTTTGATGTTATTAAAAATAATTTTGTCAATTGTTATAAGACTCTTTGGATAATATAAACTGGATAAAGCGGTTGTTGAGGTTTTGAAAACTTGTAGCATTTGGGTTACAACCTCAATAGTATCTCAATATCTTGGAGAAAGAGTTAACCTTACCACGACTCACCAAGAGACCATGAAAGGCAATTAAACTTTCTTTTTGTAAAACAACTTTTTCGAATATGTTACAAGTTGAATTCCGTCTTGTTGGGCACCCAATTCGGTCCCAAACACGGTTTTTTCGCCTCGACACAAAACTTGATATATTTATGTCTAGCAACTTTGTTAAAAATATAACGTAACATTCTTCTAAAACCATCATTTTGTGATTCAATCGTTTTTAAACCCCCTTGAACGGCCAAATTTATGATGTGTGCAACAAATCAACTATAGAAAAAAGTACCGTTACAAATAGGTTGATATATCAATTTTAAATGTGTTATTTCAAACTTATTGTTGGATGCGTTATCAAAAGATATTGAAAAAATTTTGTGTTCTAATTTATAAGTTTGAATAACTTTGTCAATAAACTTATATATATATATATATATATATATATTGTGTTCTAATTTATAAGTTTGAATAACTTTGTCAATAAACTTATATATATATATATATATATATATATATATATATATAGGGAATGGATATAAAGAAAACCCTCCTTATTTGGTAAACTCTGGAAACTCTGACTTCCCAATATTTTTTTTTTTGAAAAAAATAGGGCAAGTAATATACATGATTTTAAGCATTTTGGGCCAAAAAAATTAAAAAAGCGCCGAGTATTTTTTTTTTTTTAAAAAAATAAAATTTTGACTAACACATGTTAAGCGCTAATAACAGGTGTTAACAATGTGTTAACTATATGTAAACAGTAGACGTTTTTTATTTTTTAAAAAAAAACCGTTCGGCGTTTTTTTCGATTTTTTTGGCTCAAAATGCTTAAAAAATGTATATTACATACCCTATTTTTTTCAAAAAAAAAAAAATGTTGGGAACTCAGAGTTTCCAGAGTTTACCAAATAAGGAGGGTTTCCTCCATATACTTTACCTATATATATATATATATATATATATATATATATATAGGGTAGGGATCATACGAGAACCAACTTTATTGTGAGAACCAATGTGAACATGGGGTATTTTTGTAATATGACACAAGACATAAAAAAAATATCAAATAGGAAACAATAAAATACACTCATCTTCTTCAACCCCTTATCACCCAAACCTTATCTTTCCTCTCTCCACCATCAATCAACCCCCTCTGACCACCACATCTGACCACCAATTCATCACCACACCACCACCGCACCAAACCTCTGTCTCTAACGGATTATCTTCTTCACGGCGGAGACATCGAAGCAGTAGTTTAAGAGATTCACCTGGTAGGTATTTTGTTCCAGATCTACCTTCGATTGTGACGTTTATTATTATTATTATTATTATTATTATTATTATTATTATTATTATTATTATTATTATTATTATTATTATTATTATTATATGATTGATTGAGTTTGTTTTTTTTTGTTGGTTGCAGATATGTTTTAAATTTTAGTTAGGTACTCATAGTTAATGGATGTTACGTACTAATTCTTAATATAGTTATTAACTATTACTTGTTTACTCTTAATTGAATGCACTTGATTCTTTGTATCTGCATCGCTAATTTTGAAGTTTCTTGTTTGGTAAACTTTTAATTACTTCATTCTTGTGTGGATACATACTTTTGTCTTTACACCTTACATAGTACATACATAGGCTTTTGTGTTGTGTTTATGTTACACACATTCTTATATATTCTCATGTGTGCGTATTTCTGTATTATTTGTGTATGCTATGTGTATTTAAATATTTACATGTTATAGTATGATCCTTTATCTTTGATGATGGGCTGATTGGGCGGGTTGAGTATACGGGTCAAAATGGGTTGAGGGTCAAAATAGGTTAAGTGTTAGTTGAATGTCGATACAGGTTGCGTCGGGCTGGTCCTACACGCTAATAGTTGTTGGTGGGGTTTGGTGATAAAAGGGTCTGTTAGCTTATGTGTTGAGGGTCAAACTTGGTTAAGTGTTAATTGAATGTCGAAACATGTGCATTAAGATTGTTAATGCACATGTGCAAAACGTAGTTTATAATGTTTAAATTAGTGTTATAGCACATATTGGTATAAGTAAGTTAGTAACAATAATGCACAATTGCATGTGTTTTGTTGTAATTAACAAAGTAATGGTGTTGCACATGTGCATTCAAGTCGAAATATCTGTTTTCTTATGCGTTTTTATTGATTGTAGCTAATAGATGGGGAAAAAATCAAAGAAAGTAACATTTGTATTTCAATCGAGGGATAAAGGAACAAAAAGGTTACCGGATGCAATTGAAGATAATGACACGATTGTTGACCAGAAATTTGAATCAGGTTGGTATTATTTGTTTAGTACGAATGTACTTGGTAGTTACTTTATTCCGTTTATTAGTTATGTTCTTTATTTATTGTATAGCAGAAACTAATCGAACTCCATTTGATCTCCCAGAATCGGAAGCTGATAATGTAATGGATGTTTATAAAGAAGTTGAATCAGGTTGTTATTATGTATTAAGTACATTTATATAGAAATGCACATGTGCATATGTGTAGTTTTATCTTTTGAAATATTAAATGTTTGATGTTTACTCACACAAAATATCCTATGTGCAGATTTGGAATTAAAAAGGAAGGTTTACATGAGGTCAAACAAGCATAAACATATTGAAAAGGCGAATAATGATGGTATGTTGATTTGTGCAATATTTAACATATATTTTTTATTATGCACATGTGCATAATTATGCATGAACGTGATATATTGTGTTTTATGACAAATGTGTGTGCAGATGCAAGTACAATAAAGAAAAAAAAATCAAAGCGTGTTAAAATGGTGGTAATGAAGTCAACTCAAAAGAAGGTTATGAAAAAGCGAATTGGCGTTTGAAACAAACACGCGTTACACCACATCAACTTTGGTTGGGGATAAAAAATTGTCAAACAAACAAAAAAGTCTGTATAACATTTTGTGTAATGTATGTTTGGTTTAACATTTTGTTATGTTGGTTAACGTGAGGTTGTGTGATAATTAGAATTTTGTATGTAGGTGGTTAACATAGTTGGTTTGTAATATGGATATTTTTTTATCGTTTGTTTTATTGAGTTAATATGTTTGGTAGAGACTACATGTAGTTGTATGATAAAAACAAATTGGTATAAAAACTTTGTTATTTGAAGGATGATGCATGCATATATGTATGCCCGAAAGTTAAACCACTAACAAAATCTAACAATATTAGTGAAATGCTTCTTATTTTATAGGTTTTATACAAAACCTATAAAATAAGAAACATGTGCATGCAGTACATGTTTCTTATTTTATAGGTTTTATACAAAGGTGTTTTAAGTTTATTCATGTTTGTTGTCATACACATGTTTTATTTTCAATTTATGTTATAATATGAATGACTAAACACTTGACGAGTTCGAGTGTATTTTATATCTCACTTTGCGGCCATTTAATGATCATTAAATAGAATTTGTAACCCCTTATATATTTGTATCGCGTCCATTTAATAATCATTTAAGTATGGTAATTGACAATTCATTCAAAAGTGTGATTTAATAGTGAAATGCACATGTGCATATGGTGTATTTCTGTATATATAATAGCGAAATGCACATGTGCATCAGGGATGACGTCATATGACGTCATAACAGCCATTTTTTTATTTATTTTTTTATTTTTTTATTTTTTTTCGAATTATTATTGCAAAATAATCATTTTGGTGTTTTTCCTTTTTTTATTTTTTTATTTATTTAGGTTATATAATTTTTTTAATTATTTTTTTTATTTTTTGATGGAGGGGTTTTGTAGACACCCTTCATATTTACAAAAATGCCACCTGTTCACACTGGTTCTTTGGTTCTCTCCCTAAATAGTGATTTTTTTGGCTCAAAATACTTAGAATTATGTATATTACATGCCCTAAAATTTTCAGACCCTAAAAAGCTCGGGAAGTTAGAGTTTCCTTGGTTTTCACCCTAATATAGGGTTTTCCATTTATCCTTATATATATATATATATATATATATATATATATATATATAAGGATAAATGGAAAACCCTATATTAGGGTGAAAACCAAGGAAACTCTAACTTCCCGAGCTTTTTAGGGTCTGAAAATTTTAGGGCATGTAATATACATAATTCTAAGTATTTTGAGCCAAAAAAATCAAAAAAGCGCCGAGCGGTTATTTTAAAAAAAAAACCATTTTCGGGTAACACATGTTAGTGGAAAATAACATGTGTTATTTTCGTGTAACATGTGTTACCTGAAAACTTTAATTTAAAAAAAAAACGCTTGGCGCTTTTTTGATTTTTTTGGCTCAAAATGTTTAGAATTGTGTATATTACATACCCTAAAATTTTCAGACCCTAAAAAGCTCGGGAAGTTAGAGTTTCCCCGGTTTTCACCATAATATAGGGTTTTCCATAGAACCATACCCTATATATATATATATATATATATATATATATATTGGAAGTATATAGAGAAAACCCTTGTTATTTAGTAAACTCTGGAAACTCTAACTTCCCGACTTTTTTTTTATGAAAATTTTAGGGTATGTAATATACATTTTTTTAAGCATTTTGAGCCAAAAAAATCGAAAAAGCGCCGAACGGTTTTTTTTTTTAAAAATAAAAAACGTCTACTGTTTACATATAGTTAACACATGGTTAACACCTGTTATTAGCGCTTAACATGTGTTAGTCAAAATTTTATTTTATTTTTAAAAAAAATACTCGGCGCTTTTTTAATTTTTTTGGCCCAAAATGCTTAAAATCATGTATATTACTTGCCCTATTTTTTTCAAAAAAAAAATATTGGGAAGTCAGAGTTTCCAGAGTTTACCGAATAAGGATGGGTTTCCTCAATATCCATTCCCTATATATATATATATATTCACCCGTGTGAAGATAATCGAATAACTGAAACGCAATAATACGTTTCATCATTTTTCACGAATCGTGTTGAATCCAATAGGCGGTGCCACAAGTATATGAGTTTGGTACATCTAGGGGCGGACATAGGTATAAAGCAGGGATGACATCCGCTACCTCTCAACTTTCCGACATAGTGTAAATTGTTTTAAATATTTTACGATTTTTGTATTATGTTAGCCCTGAAATTATATTAACGTTACCCCTCAAATTTTTTAAAACACCAAACACTCTCAAAGTTTATCATTAACCCAACATAAAAAATATAGAGACCCATAAATTCATAACCCATTGGCTCATTCCATATATTAATTATAAGATAAAAGTCCATAAGGCTTCAGCCTAACTTGTTGGTTAAAGGTAAAGGTGCACATATTGGCTTTTTTTATTAACCGTTTTCGGGTATGGAACCGAGTCAGGGTATGACCAAGCAAAGGAAAATTGGGTATTGAGAGAAACTGGGTAGGGTTCAGGTAAGAGTATTAAGGAGAAAAATCATAACATATATTCCCGGGTAGCGTATAATTAGGTTCGGGTATAACCAGGTATGGATCCGGGTATTAATACCTGGTTTTAGAAAGTAACTATTTTATTATTTTACCTAAAAAGTAATTTGTTTAAAAATTATAGTTGGTTTGTAATTTGTAAAAATAATTAAAACAAATTACAAACCATAAATTCAAGGAAATACAAATTATTTGCTTTATAATATGCATTGTTAAAAAAACTTAAATATAACAGTTGTAAAGTAAACATAAAACTATACATTTAAATTTTATCGGGTATTAAAAATACAGGATCGGGTATAGGGTAAAATCGGTTCCAAGTATTTTTGGGTATAAATGGGGTATGGGTATATGGGCCAAAAGTATACATTACGGTGCAAAAGAATACTAAGTTGACAGCTTCATCAATACAGAAAGAGGTTATAGATTGTTTCATTTACATTGTATGAAAGCGAGGTAAAAAAATTTTTTTGAACGTTACCCCTAAAAGTTTGGTCTAGATCTGCCACTGGGTATACCGTGAGGTGTCGACCACACGTCACTAATAAGCAATGTTTTAAAAACCGGTTTGTACCGGCCGGTTGAACTAGTTATCCCGCCTACCGGTGCCTTAGCCGGCACAAATCAATCCAGTAATTTGGGAAAATGGTAAAGGCTTTGAATCGCCGGTAAATTCCATTATACCGGTTTATCCCATGTTGGACTTATAGCAGCTTGATAGGGATTTTGTATCGCGTGAGTGGAGATGTGCTTATGGGCTCTGCCCGTGTGTTATTTGAGGGTTGGGTTGACACGATCCATATTAGGATCTGGTACCCTATCCCTTCAACAGGTCTTGACTCACCTAAAGATCTGATCTGGAACAACCTCTTAAACAAGATTAGCCACTCCCAAGAGGACAAAATGCAAATAAAACAAAACCATATATAGTAAATAGACAGTAATAACATGAAACAACACATTTATAAAATGACTAGTAACACAAAACGACATGCATGTCTACAATGTAAACATAGACTATACATATAAACAGTTAAACATATGCTAAAATGAACAAACCTATGTGCCGACACAGGTTCAATCTGGTTAGCCCTTTTGTCTGCATTTTCGTTTGGAAACCGAGTCTCAATGATATGGTGGACCATACACGTTAGAGGAATTTCCTGTAGAACAAAGATATCATATTACTTAGACATGGGTTGATTAGAATAGGTTTTATTTCAAACGGGTCAAATTAATAAAACACAGTATAAAACAGGTCGGAAGTTCTCCAAAGTGTACTTTTAATAAAATATTTTCTTCGCTAAGAAGTCAAATGTCAAATTATTGTACCATTACCGTTAGGATGTTGTTGAATCCTTCGTCCCCAAGGATCCGCTGCATGCTGCATATGTTGTGACCAACGCTGACGGTCATCCATGTAAGCAGCTCCATTGGCTCCAACCCAACTGCCAGTAGATGAACCACTAGGTCCACAACCCCAGCCTTGTGTCCAACCAGGTTGTCCCCAAGCTGGTCCCCAACTTTGGGTTGCTGCCGCCCCCTCTGCAGCCCTCTTTACCATCATTGGCTGGTGGTAATATGACTGGTATGCCCATGGTATCTCGGGGCCTGCAGTCATAGCTTGATGTTGTGGCACACCCCAGTGGCAAGTTTGCAGTGGCTTTGTTGACAAGTTTAGTCCGGCTCTCACATCCATCACACTGTTAGGGTTAGAGACCTTTTTCATGGTCCATTTAAGGTTTTGGTTCATAAGATGATTATTGTCATTCTTTTCTTTCCTTGCATCTAACTTTGGCAAATCATGCTTGGAGACTTTGTTTACAGTCAACTTACAGTTTTTTTGCCTTCGGATGATTCTTTTTATGCTTTTCTTTCCCTGCATTTAACTTTGGCTCATCCGGGTTAGAGACTTTGTTTAGGGTCAGTTTAGAGCTTTGGGTCATAGAATGATTTTTTTCATGCTTTTCTTTACTTACATGTAACTTTGGCTCCACATGGTTGGAGACTTTGGTTACGGTCGGTTTAGGGTTTTGGGTCGTAAGATGATTAGTGTCATGTTTTTCTTTCCTTACATGTAACTTTGGCTCAACAGCGCTAGCGACTTTGTTTAGGGTCGATTTAGAGTGTTGAGTCATAAGATTATTATTGTCATGCTTTTCTTTCGTTGTATTTAACTTCGGCTCATGAGGTTTTGAGATTGTGTTTAGGGTCATTTTAGAGATTTGACTGATAAGATGATTATTTTCATGCTTTTCTTTACTTGCATTTAACCTTGTCTCGTCGGGGTTAGTGACTTTGTTTAGGGTCAATTTAGAGTTTTCGGTCATAAGATGATTATTTCCATGCTTTTCTTTCCTTGCATTTAGCTTTGGCGCACCAAGGTTAGGGAACTTATTTATCGTTAATTTGGGATTTTTAGTCTTGACATGATTTCTTTTATGCTTTTCTTTCCTTACGTTTAACTTTGGCTCGACACAGGGATGGCGCAGACCATCGATGCCAAAAAATGATTCTTTTAACTTTAATTCTTCAATTTTAACATTCATGAAAAGACCGAAATTTTCAATTGTGAGATGAATGCAGTCATAGATTTTTTTCACTTCTAATTTTCCAACCGCCCTTGCCACATTTTCGGTCTGGTCAACAAAATCCTCAACCTATAGAGTTCAGTAAACAAAACATGGTTTAAGTTGATACTAGATGTGGTAAACTAACGGGTCAAACAGGTCATTTTGGTAAGAATCGGGTTGGATTTGCATAAACTATATTTAAAAATGGAACAGAAGAGGTTAAATACTTACACTCATTATAGAAATTTTATTGTTCCAAGTTTTAGATGTCCAATGTCCTAGATAAGGACTAGCACACAGACCTTTTGACCAAAGCTCTTCAACAGATGCCAACTGCAACAACCATTTACATTATGAAACTAAAAACATTTAAGCATGTAAATGTATGAAATGAACTTTAGTTGCTGGCAATGAAGTTATGAGGACTATTCAGAGATGTTACCTTGACAAAAAATGACACGAATAGTTCACCTAATGTTTCTGTATTTCTTCTACCGTAGTTCTGGAAGTTCCTAACCGATTTCTCCAGGGATGCAGAATCTTCTCCATCTGGGAAATTTTCATGACAAAAAATCGGTTTAAAAAGATACAGATTAATACATACCGCTTACCACCTACATTGTCTTTATGTTTAAAGAATTAGATTAGATCAGTATTTTTATTAAAAATGGTCTGACTACAGAAAGTATATTATTATAAAACTAATCTACTTTTTTAAATGAAATGATTTTGTGGATGACAAAACAATGTCATCGGTTTCAAGCAAACTCAATCTGACCCGTTCTAACGCGTTCCTGAATACTACCATTTTTACCCACTACCCAACCCATCCGACCTGCCCATTTGGCCATCTATGCCATCTCTATTAAAAGGATAGAAAAGATTAGAAACTTGTATGTATTTCTTCTGCGCGCGGGGGGGGGGGGGGGGGGGGGGGGGAGGGGTTGTACCAAGACAAATGAAAAAATGTCTCTTTAAGAAAATTCTAACCCCATATTACTTCTATATCCATTTAAAAAATCCTCCTTTTAGAACTATATACTCCAATTAAAACTCTATAGATTGTATTTAATATTTGTAACATTCCACCTTTTTGCATATTTTTGAACAATACATATAAATGTTCAAAATATATAAAGAATAGAATCAGCATATTATAGCAGCCTGTGTATGATCACTAAGTCTCAGTTTACCTTTTAGTATGGCAGAAAATGGAGGTAATATTGGAGGATCTCGAGTCTGAAACCAGATATCGATAATAAGCCCATTTTGCGTAGAAAAGATAATTAACCACCTATATGTTTCTATGAAAAAAGTTGGTTGGAGCAAGAGAAAACTATAATAAACCAAAAAGCTATCATAAGTTTTGTGGAGGCAACAAAGATATATGAAATGAGGTCAGAAGTAAATCCCATACCTGTAGATGAAAGGCGACCAACAATATTATCGATACAGAATTAAGAGTTCGGTCTTTTGGGCTGTTAATATTGTGTGCTCTTGCCCATGCTTTCATCTGCATAGAAAGATATGATTCCATTATTATAAGAACATATCACAGACGTATTAACATTTCTAAACGAGCAACGAAGATAAACTTACCAAGAAACATAGTTTTTGAAACCTTTCATCTATTGAAGTAACGAAGCGAATAATCAAGGATTTTGAAATTCCTTCCTTGTTTCCTACTGAAATGTCACATTCGACACCTGTCGCAGTATCAACAAACTTAAGAATAGGTACCTTAGCCCCCATGACAGTCTCAACTGCTTGTACACGACCTGCACCTAAACCACAAAAAGCCGATAAACATTTATCAGGCGTGGATATACATAAAGCAAATGCATTGCATTCTCGGATGTTAACATTCATTATTAATAGTTCAAACAATTAAAATTTTATGCGGGAGACGCTCTGACCCAGGTCAAAATAAATACAACTATTTAAATAAGAATGAATCGAAGTAGGTTGATCTTTTATTTCAAACGGGTCAACTAGCCAAATCAAAAAAATTAGCAGAGGCGTTTACGCTGAAGTGAATAGAGCTTTTTCGCAAACTTCCTAAGCGTTTTAATTTTCTGATCTCGAGGAAACACCAATGGGCTATCTCTGAAGTTAATGGAGAGATCAAGATCACTTTCTGTAGTAAAAAGGTCCATTAAAAAAGAACCAAATTCCTCAACAACAGGACAGCTAGCAGCATCACCTGGATTACAAAATATAAAAAAAAAAATATATACATGATTTACCATTTGTAGGGAGTGAAATTAGTTCAATCGTATGACGTCGGTTTAAACCTGATAATTTAACTTCAAATGAACATAAAAGCAACTGATTAAAGACAAGTAGCTGAAACTGTAAGATTACCATATAAAGCTTTCGCTATATCATTAAGAACTCGGATCACTTGTTTGCGATATTCATAGTCACTTGGCTTTGGCCTACGAATTGCATAAGCGTCATCAAGTAGTTTCTCAAGTATACGTAACTGCTCCCGATTTACTAAAATCTTCTGCAATTCCATTAACTCAAACGTCTCTGCTTTCTTTATGAGTACTGGAATATCAAAGAACAAATTAGCTTAATAGACATTGTTATGTGTTAAGGAAACAAAAGGCTTCACATTATTGTTATATTTATTATCTAATAAGAAAACAAAATTTTGCATCTCACAAAGTATCAAACAATGAATATTATTACTCAATCTCACATACCCTGCCAATCATCTTCTCCCTCATATGGTCCTGCTTATAATACATGAAAAAGTGTGACAAGTGGTAAGGTGTTTGATATAAAAGTAGATGAGGATACAAATGAAAGGTTTTAGTCACTAACCCTTTTCATGCAATTCCATGATTATGAGCCTAAATGATAACAATATAAACCTTTGAATTAAGACCAACACTTATAAGCAACTCTAATAATGTAATGTTAATGACAAAAATTATTTAATCCTATCTTGATGATGTGATAGAGAAACCTGCAACATAAAGTCAATAGAATGTGAATCATTTGCATTATGTTCAATCAAACTACTCCCTCCGTCCCAATTTAAATGTCCTTATTTCCTTTTTTGTTTGTCCCAAATTAAATGTGTCTTTCCAAAAATGGAAATGTAATTTCCAGTTTTGCCCATAAAAGACAAAACACAATCACCACTTTTGAGGATATAATTGTCATTTTACCACATACAAACAAAAGATTTCTTAAAAAGTGTGTTTTTAAACATGGGAAATTTAAATTGGGACGGAGGGAGTATATATGATGTAATAAGCGACGGTAATGACTACAAACGTATGAATAAAAACATGAAAGATTTACGATACGCTTTAACATCACTGTTACAAGTAGAGATAAATTTGGTAAATAGCAAAATAGCTCAAAAAACTAATCATCTTGTTAAATAACTCAAAAAACTAACCAAGATTTCAAATAAACGTATTTAGTAAAATCTCACTCATACCAGAGCTATCGGTAGGGTCTGGGACAAGTATTCGAATTCAAATGACAACAAACAGGATAAAGTAAAGTAAAATGTATTTTTTTTATTGATAATTTTCCATAAAAATGGTAGTTACAATTACACAAAAAATCCAAACATGTAATTTTAAAAAAAAATTAAAGGATCTCATATTCATCTGTATTATTTACATTTCTTGTTTGTAGATAGAACATCGATATTTATTACATCAAATTTTTTTAAATAATTCTATTGGAATATGATATCCGTAGGCCTCTAACTCACCTTAAACATTGTATGCATGAACAAACTCATCATATATATATATATATATATATAGAAGATGCAAACTAAAGCTTAAGATACATGGTTTTCTATCGATCCTAACTTTGCACCATAGAGTGCCACTACTTGATCAATTAAACAGCAATGCAAATTAAGTAATTTTACTAACCGATTATGATACCTTTCAGAGATGGTTGAATGTTGACTCTTTTGATCAAAAGCTAGTCAGCGAGACATCATAATAACAAACTTAACAAGGAAGTTAAAGAGTCGTTGATGGTCCCCATGTGAAGATCATAACAGAAAATAAGGTTTAATTAATATGATTTTAAACTTTATGCTGTGTTTGTTGTACAGGCTGACTAGACCATGAAGGTTTAAATAAGAAAAAGATGACTTAATAGTTTTTTTATTTCTCAAAAAAACTATCTTGATTGTAATTTTTCACGATTATGTGATAATGAAAACTTTCTATTCTTTCAAAAAGAAACTTTATTTATGCACATAAATACATTATATTATACTACTAGCTTACAAACTTGTGTATTGCAATGGCCGATATCTATAAAAATATGTAAATCATAAATTTGTATATAATGCTTGTTAAGAGACGGATAGAATAAATTTAGGGTGCGTTTGGTTCGCGGAATGGTTTGGAATTGGAATTAGAATGAATTGAATTTAGAATTTTAAAATTCCAATAGGAATGGAAAATTGTTGGAATTGGAATCTCTAATCCATTATTATTGTGTTTGGTTGGTAAATAAATTGGAAATCACCCTTGGCCCCACCATCCACACCATTTTGACCCGTACCAGCCCCTAACCATTTCGACCTGTATCGTTTCAACCCAATTGTTTCGACCTGTACCATTTCAACCTTAACCATTACTCCCCGTACCGTTTTGAACCCGAACCGTTTCACCATGTACCGTTCCGCCCCGTACCATTTCAACCCGTATTGTTCTGAAATGGTACGGGTCGAAAGGTTCGGGTCAAAACGGTTTAGGTGGAAACGGTACGGGTCGAAACAGTTCAGGTTGAAACGATACGGTACAAAAACATTTTTGGGTCAAAACGATTCGGGTTTTCGGGTCGAAACGGTTCAGGTTGAAACGATACGGTACAAAAACGTTTTGGGTCAAAACGGTTCGGGTTTTCGGGTCGCAACGGTATGGGTCATGATTGTTCGGGTCGAAACCGTTCAGGTTGAAAACGGTACGGGTCTAAACTCTTCAGGTCGAAACAGTATGGTTCGAGTCGGCTTGGGTCGAAACAACGTCAACCGATCAAAGATTCCAATAAATTGACTTGAATTCCTTCTAATGTTGGAAGGATTTTGAATTCATTTGGTTAAAGGAATTTAAAAGAATTCATACTAAATTCTAATTCCTTTGTAAACCAAACACATCAAGATTGGAATTGAAATTCCAGTTCTAACAAATTCCATAAACGAAACACCTTTAAGAGTTGGAATGCAAATTCCAATTCCTTTGAATTTCATTCAATTCATACGAACCAAACGCACCCTAGGGTGTGTATAGGGGATACGCTTCTTTGTGTAATATGTAATTCAATTCCATGGACCAACAAAACACCCCTCATAATAGTTCATTTCATTTCGCCTTCCATTTCTGCCTACCAAACACCATCTAAGGGGATGTTTGGTAACCCTTGCACCATTAATTAAGTGTTGAGTTAGTATAGCTCTGACTGGGTAAGAGACCATCAATTTGTGCTTGATATTTGTAGTACCCGAATATTCTTCTAATTGGTTTCGGGTTTGCAATTTCAATTCATCTTTAACTAATGGATTCAAATGTGTGATTAATTTGAAATAGCGATTAATGATTGATTATTTAAAAACCGCACTCTTGATAAATTTGACATAAATACATAGTAGAGGCTCCTAAACTTTATACAAATACATACAAGCCTCTAAACGTACTTTCTAATATGACAACTAAGACCTTAATATTTAGTTTAGACTTTCATGGTTTTATGTTATAAGATGACTTGTTTTCATGCTCTTCTTTCTTTACATGGGTATATATGGGGCTTACCCATCAATTCCAACGGACGATTTTTTTAATTTTAATTTTCCAGCGATAGATTGTTTGTACTTTTGATTTTCCAACGCTCCTTTGCTACATTTTGGGTCCAGTCCAAGAAATCCCCAACCTAGATGTGGCAAAATGGACAAGTCAATTGGGTTAAATAACGGGTTGGCATAAACCATGTTTAAAAAATGAAAAAAATAAAATAAAAAATGAGGTGAAATTCTAACACTCATAGTGGCTATTCTGGTGTTCCAAGTCTTATTGAACATGAATTACACCACAATGCTCATAAAATACATTCTTATTCGACACGCTATATCAAATGTCGACAAATCTTTATCTCAGAATGTCCAAACTCATGAATAAATAAACTTTCAAAAGGATAATCACCCAATTCAAATATTCTTATTGAATAAGAATCACACTGACTAGTTTCAAAAATAAAACTCGCACCTAAAAACTTAACATTAAGTCTAAGGTGTCTAAGGTTTAACACAGTGAATAAAAGAAAAAAAGACTAAAGATTAAACTTGCTTCATACTGTCCCAACTCTCACTCCTTACATTTGTTTAGTCGTGTCATCTTCAGACGATTTCCCATCATCGCTATAACGTTTCTTTTGTTGTGCCATCTCTGCGCGATATCTCATCACGCCCATCTTGTACCACCTATAGGATCTATCTGCTTTGAGCTTCTCCAGATGTAGATTGTCTAGGAAATTGAAACAATTTTTTTGTATGGGAAAATATACGAAAATTAAAATTTATAGGTTAGTAACCACTATTAATTTATTTATTTTTTGGATGAAAATCATTACTATTTTATATGTAATAATTTTTGTTTGTAAATTGGTTATAAGATATGTTTTTTTTTTTTTTTTGAAATTTTAGACCATATTAGTAAACTGTTTTAGTGAATAGAAACTTAAAAATCACATTAGCAAATAAAAGTAGATTATTATGCAAACTAAAAAGCCAAATTATTACCGTAAGGATGTTGCTGAAGCCTTCATCCCCAAGGAGCGGTCGGTGGCTGCATCTCTTGTGGCCAACTAAGTTGGTCATCCATGAGTGCAGCTCCATTTGCCTCACCCCAACTGCTAGTAGATGCACCATCACCCATGCCTTGTGACCGCCAATATCCTTCCGAAGCTTGTCCCCACCCTTGGGTTGCTGACATTTCCTCAGCAGCCCACATTCTCATCACTGGCTGATGGTAAACTGACTGGTGGGCCCATTGTATCTCCGGGCGTGCAGTCACAGCTTGATGTTGTGGTGCACCCCAGTGGTCAGTTGGTGGTGGCCATGTTGACCAGTTTGGACCAGCTTTTTGAGCCATCACACCATTGAGGTTAAAGTAATCAACGCCAAAATTAAAGTGAATTTATTAATTCAAATTCTTCAACTTTAAAGTTCATGAAAAGGCCGAGATTTCCAATTGTATAATGAACGCTGTCATAAATTTTTTTCGCTTCTTGTGGTCCAACTCTCCGTGTTACATTTTGGGTCCGGTCCAAGAAATCCTCAACCTATTGAGTTTACAAAAAAAAATATGGTTCAAGATGACATGATGCTAGGTCACTTTTGGTATTAAACGGGTCGGGTTGGCATAAAGTATGTTTATAAATTAAAAAAGAAACAAAAAAAAAGAGGTAAATACTTACACTCATATTGGCTCTATTGGTGTTCCAAGTTTTAGATGTCCAATGTCCTATATAAGGACTGGCACACAGACCTTTTGACCAAAGCTTTTCAACAGATGCCATCTGCAATAAAACTAAACAGGTTCAATCATGTAAAATGTATGAAATGAACACTGGTTACCAGCAATGAAGACAACTTAAAGATGTTGTTACCTTGATTAGAAACGACACAAACAATCCAGCCAAAGTTTCTGCATTTCCTTCATCGTAGTTATGTAAATTTTTAACTGAATTCTCCATGGATGCAGGATCTTCTCCATCTACAAAAAAAAAAAAAAAAAAAAAAAACACAAGTACTTCAACAGAAAAGGCTGACACAAATTTAATATTTGGTAAATGAGTGGACCGGAAATCCTCAAATCCGTGAGGTGATTGTTAGATGTAATTATAGTATTAAGATCAGTGTGTAAATATTAGTTATGTTATGTTACATAATATTCATGTAAACTATAGTTTTAATACCGGATATTATACAGACCGGCTCTAGGCAGTAGGCAGTTAAGTGGCGGTTAATGTAGTTTATCAACGTCATGTTGCTTGGTTCCACCCTTTCAAAACATATAAATAGGTGATGTGTGTGTCATTTGGTAAATCTATACTATATTAATATGCATATAGCAAGGGCAACATTGGTCATTTTACACTTTTTAAGATAGTACAATCTATTAAGCCTAATGTACAAGACTTCTATGCACAAATCTAATCCTAAAACAAACACGCATACAAGATCTAGGGTTTTCAATCCACCCCTCATTATCCGCCCCCATCATCCCTTTCTCTCTCCCTCTCTCTCTCATTCAAGATTTACGTTTCCTTCTTCACTCCTTTCTCTCTCTCTCATTCAAGATCTAGGGTTTCCTTCATCATCTCTTTCTTTCACTGCAACTCAAGATCTAGAGCTTGGAAGGTAACTTATTGGTAAGTATTTAGATTTTCACTCCAAAAATTTCTTTGTTAATGACTAATAACTGGCAATGTTTATGGCGAATCGTTTAGGAAGTTTATGGTTTTGGTGTTGGAGTCGTGTGCGAGGTTTAGTACCGATGCAGTTGCTGCTGTTTCTTCATAAGATCAAGGTTTTGTTATTTGACATTTTATTTGTTGATTATTTGTTTTAGTGGCTTGATATAGTGATTTTTATGGTGTTGGATTGAAGGTTTCACGGCCTAAAATACTCAAGAGATGGTTAAGTTAAATATTTAGTTTTGTGTACAGTTAAAATGTAGTGGGTAACTGATTGGAGAACCTGTAGTGAAGCTGAAACGAAATTAAAAAAAAATCTGGTGATTAATCAATGAACATGTAGTGAATCTGGTAATCGAATCAGGAAAATGATATAGGAAGGCATTTTACTCGGGCTCGAAATCATCTTTGTAATGAAGTAAAAACTCTGATGATCTTGGTTTAGTGATATGTTTCCGTGTTTGTTATATTTTTGTACATGCGCCTATTAACTTATATGGCCTTCATCCTTGCGGAACAACTTGTTTTTGTTTTATTTGACCTACAATTAAATGGTCAAAATTGCCATATGGTTGAACATTTTTTTATCTTTGTATACATAAACATAACCTAATACAATCATGTATTAGATATTGAGATTCTTCTATGTTCTTGCACTGATTCAGCTTTGAATGTATACGTCCTTGAATGTATACATCCTTCTCCTTAGTCATGGGGGTTTAACCATTTTTGGTCAGTGTAGCTTTAGATATGAGGTTTCTACCTTCGATTGTTTCTGGTAAGATCCAGAATGATTGGACGTCTTCAATGGTAAGTCGCTCAAAATGTTAACCTTTTTTTAGATCTACGTTTTGTCGTTTTGCAATAATCTAACCATTATACTTCCAATTTGTTTCAGCAGCTAGGGTTGGAAAGATTTACATATGTCGAAAGATGAAAACTATTTACATCACCTGGGAAGACTACACTTGGTAAGTGGTGACTTCTTAAAACCAATAGATCTATAGTAGTGTAGTATGTTTATTAATTGGCCAGCGTGTCTAATTTTGTTGTGTTCTACCATTAGTTTGAATATTTGATTTGTATGTTTGATATATTTGATCTGAATTTATATGGCTTGTTTACTCATACAGGGTGTATTATAAATATTTGGATTTTTTGTTCAAATCTAATAGCTTATCGGCCTAAAGCTTCTACCATTCGCATTATTCAGGTACAATACTCTTATATGTTGGGTTGTTTAAATCTAATAGTGTGAACTAAGTATTGATTTTGGATTGTAAAGGGTTTTGAAATTTGGTTTTGAAGTATGAAAACTTATTTTATAGCTCGATTTCCCTTTAATTTGTTGTTATAGTGTCCTGTCATTCAAATAACTGGAACTAACTTTTACATTTTTGCATTCACATGATAAATTTCCACAAAAAGTTTAAAGATTAAAGTGTTGTGCTGTACATTTATACAAGTGTTTGGAACATAAAAAAATTCAAACTTACTATTTAGTTGCAGCTCATGGTTTATGTTGAATAATGGGCCCCTGCTGTCTACGGTGTCTGCATTTTGCTCTAAAGGCTGCTTGAACTCTAGGATTCATTAAGCAAGGCATGATATAAGGGTCTTGAATTTTGTTATAAGAATGGTCATAACCATGTGACATATAGAAGATAGAAAAGAAAATTGATTTTTATGCATATAAAGCCTAAAGTAAAATGCAAATCCTTATTGAAAAATTTGAGAAATTATGTGATATAATTTTGAATTTTACTATATTTGTAGAAGGTCACGTGATTCATCTTGATTTTCCATTTAATATTCCAAGTGTATTTTACAAGCATTCTAAGCGTCTTTAACACATTTCATATTCCTCTACGTGCGATTTAGGACTTGGATTGTAGTTATAGTTGATTTCAATAATTAATTTATAATTAGATGTGGGTCTGTTCACATATGTTTGACTAATGATTAGTGACATTTTTTTTATATTTTTGCAATTAAAATTAAGGTTAGTCAAAGAGGGTACTATTAAATAATTGTTTTGACTGTTAATATTAATATTAGTATTATTTTTTATACGTTTATGGCTGGTCTGGATAATATTTTTTGTACTGACGATCCCTATATGCAAGCTTTCTGTATTGATTTAATTTTTTATTTATTTAAAATTAGCTTATGTTAATCGCAAGCCGAAAGACAAGTTTGTAGAATTAATATGGAAGAATGGGCAGCTTTTGATGCAGGAATAAATTACTACTGTGTGGAATGCCTATTACCCATTTTTGACCCAAGTCGAGCCTTTCTTATACGAAATTATATGATAACTGTAAGTTTGTACGCACTATTGTATTTGTATGTGTTCTTTACTTTAATTTTGCAGGAAAAATCATGGAGATTTCAATTTTAAAGACAAAATTCAGCAGGAATCAATTGGGAGCATATGATGATGAGCGAATACTTCATGCAAATAATGTTATACCCGTGCCTTCTTCTGTAGAGCCAATTGTAGCAGCTGCTGTTACGCTCAAGGGATTACTACTCAATACTTGCTTCGTGGTTCCTTCAAGGTCAATTCCCCTCTCTTTTTTATATATAATTCAGATATTTGTTTTACTTATAAACTAATTGATTTGGGTTGTGGGGCGAATAGGTGAATTTAAAACCTTGTAGTCCAAAGCGGAAATAGGTTGAGTGGGTTGAGTCCTAGAGTCTCTTTCTAATGCTTCCACTTTCCAGATCATTTTATTAAAAGATTTAGAGCTCTATTGCTTTTGTTATCATAATTAACACATCAATGCATTTATAAATAAAAATCTAGAATGCATAATATAGCCTAGGGTCAACCTTGTTATGCTAACAGGTAAAAAGTCGTTCTAAGTGCACGTTTGATGAATAAATCCTTCTCAAGCACTTTATTTAAATATTTGATTATTATAGAAATATAATTTTTGTAATCATGTTTCAAATACTAATTATGTACATAAAAGAAGAATTTTGATCAAAACTTGTTCAGGGTCAACCCAACCCGGCCCAAGCCACCCGTTTAACCATTTTGCTATACTACAATTTATATTCAAACTTTTTGTTGAATATGATGATATCTTCTGCATGCTAACTAAAATAGTCCCTCTTTATTTTGCTAGAAAAGGGTGAGGTAAACATTTTACCAAATTGTCATTTAGTAAGTTAAGTTGTTGGTTCAGATTGGATGTCATCCTCAAACTTAACAAAACACTAGCTAGAAACAACAAAATGGCATTGATGCATTATCTTTGGTAGCGAGGTTGCTTTTTTCATCTAATGCAAAAACTAAATATTTTTGTATTTGCCTGTAGGAAATCAGATGGTAGATGGCAGAAAATCAGATGGAAGATGGCAGAAAATGTTGAAACAGTGCAGAGGGTACAACAGGGTCTCAATGCAGGATGTAGAAATGGTCTGCTCCCACTAATATCCTAAAATGGTGAAAGACAACAAAATGGTGAAAGACTACAGGCTAAAGAAACATTGCCAGTGTTGCAACAATGCTTTAATAGGGTAAAAGCTCTTTAAGCAACTCTATTTTGTCAAAAGCACCAAAAGTAGAAAAATGACAGGCCTATAGCATTGGAAGTTTTGAACCCATGTATAACATCATCACCTGTAAAGTCACACCTACTTCACTTACCATACATACCTTTTTCTTGTTAAGTTAGCCTATTCCAAATTTTAATCGACTGTCATACATATTATATGGTTTTGTGTCAGTTATGGTAACGGGGAGTGATTTAAGATACTTTTATTATTTTAGAGCACTAATGTACTAATGTATGATTATTTAGTTTCATAGTTATCCTAATTGATTACTATGAAGTTCTACCCAATCTATTTATCAGTGCATTTTTGACGATTCCCACTTATATTTTTATGTTTGGTTTCACTGACTATGGTCTGGCATGGTGTGTAAAGTTGGTTGCTTATAGTGGTGTAGGTTAGGTCCTGTAAGGCCATTTCCTATGCTCACTAAAGGCGTCCTTAGCTATCACGTATCCTATGTAATATCCTTGCAAATCCTTAAAAAACCTCAATTTCATTTCAAACTCTATAAATGTCTTCATCATTCTTAACACAAGAAAATAAAAAATTTACAACAATACAAGAAAAGATTTATTAGGAAAATAACTAACAAGACATGTTTGGTCACTTGAAAATAGGGGATCTATTTCCTTATTGAATATGAGTAATTCATATCAATATTTAAGTTACTAGGAAAGTAAAAGACATATTTGGTCACAATTGAAAATAGGGCATGTAGTTTTTTTTTTTTTAAAGGTAAACTTCATTCAACCAAAAAACCCACCACAAGCGTACTCAAAGCAAGGACTCAAGGGGTAAATTACATCAAATCCAAAGGATATGTACACTACTTATTCCAATCTATACCTTTATATCTAGATCTATTACGAATCCAAAAAACGACATGATTTTAATATGTTCAACTAACTCCATAGCTCTTCGCGTCTTATTAGTAAAAATTCTAGCATTTCGTTCATTCCAAAGCGACCACATAGCCGTATACATAATATCTTGCAGAACCCGAGCCTCTTCTTTAGTTTTCAACTGTAGTGCCTGCATATGAATTAAATCTTTGATACCAAACAGAATTGTTGGAATCAACCTGCACCACGTTTCAATCCTAGACCACACTTCTGTCGAGTACATGCAGGCCGTAAATAAGTGCAGCAATGAATCTTGATCCGCATCACAGAATGGGCAAAACACATTATCAAGCTGAATGCCTCTATGTAGTTTCCTTATTGAATATTAGTAATTCATATCAATAATTAAAATTAAAATTACTAGGAAAGTAGGAATAACGTTTGGTCTGGTGTGTTTGTTCAGTATTGCTTTAATTTGGCCCCCAAGTGATTTAGAAACATAATAAAATTGGTGCGTTTTAGATTTGAACGATTAATTTTTTTTTTAACATTTGTATCTATATTTTTGTCTTTTTATTTGTTGCGTCTTATATTTTATTGCTCTTTATATTTGTTGTGTGTATATTTTATCGAACCGATAATGGAAAACCATGACTTTGTTGAAGATCTCTTGGGTAACATAGAGTTTGGTATACCGTGCTATTATGTTTGTGTAAATTTTATATGGTCGGTCGCTGGTAAGAGACAAATTCTTATATTGCTCGATAAAAGTGTACATCTATTTCTTTGTTTACTTCGGATTTATATAAGAATAAATACGCACGTCAGATGTAACATGTGAGCATTCATAAATTAACTTAATTGAGTTGTAACTTATTAGACGGCTAAGTAAACTAACTTAAGTACTATAAAATATATTACGAGACGATTGATAAACTAATAGAAAATCACGTCAGATGTAACATGTGAGCATTCATAAATTAACTTAATTGAGTTGTAACTTATTACACGGCTAAGTAAACTAACTTAAGTACTATAAAATATATTACGAGACGATTGATAAACTAATAGAAAATGAGTACCGCGTTGTAAATTGTCGCCGCCGCATCGCGCGGGTCTCCTACTAGTATATATATATATATATATGAAGTTTGTGTTTTATAACTTTCTCTCAAACTTTCCCTCCGAAACACACAGCAAATTCAATCTATTTCGAACAGTGATGGGTTGAGGAAATTTGCTTGATTTTGTGCTTGATATAGCTTTTTAAGTTGTACAAAGAAGTGATTTAAATATTAAACTGTATATATTCTTTTATTATCTAAGTTTTGGGTGTTCAAGGATTAACATTATAGTAAATATATATTATGTAGAAGTAATTTATAAATACTTGGGGGCTTGAGTACGTGATGTGTACGCGTACGCCTTCGCCTCACGCTTTTTAAAAACCATGTTTGTTGCACGTCAGTGTATTATAACTATTAGTCAGAGTCATGTAACCAACCGACTAGCACGTTATATGTATGAGATGTTGATTATATTAATAACAACATGAGGCATAAACATAAGATATAATCATGTGTACCTGATATGCTTAACTGTTCAGGAACCTCAGTAATGGAAGACACCATTATCTTGTTCGGGTTCCCTTTAGGGTATGCAGTTCTGATGGTTTATGTGTTCTTGAGTTATGAACACATTGGGAGAGAGAGAGAGAGAGACAGAGAGATAGGGGATGGCTAATGGTGTTATGATGTTATGATTGTGTCAACCCTAATCTCATAATATCTCTCCATATTTATACATACCCAGGGGACACCCTAATAAGGCCCATCTAATGATAGTACGCTCATCAAAGACATATCTGTTATTGGGCTTAGGATAATATTAATAATTGATCATCATTATATAAATGATTATAATGGCTATCGATAAATATACAAACGTTACGTATATTTATTCCAACATGACACATATATCTAATATTGCCTACTCTTGTAACTACGTACCATAAACTAATAAATTAAGATAACATGTATTTATCATCCAATGTCATTTAGTTTTTGTATCCAAAACTAAGTCTCAGAGATGGATAATAAGACCAATTAAATTGCGGAATTAGAAAAGATAATATTCACTACGTACATCATGTGAATCGCATATATAGTTGTAAGCCACGTAAGTCTCAAAATATGTGGATCATTAAAAGTAAAACTTAAATAATAACAAACGCAAAGACTAGTATAGTATAGATAGATGTTTACTTTGAAGTACGTGTAAGGAGCTTTTTTTCAAACTTCTGAAGTGTTTTAATTTTGAGTTTTTTTTCCAAAGCAGTAGATTTTTTAGAGTTTTTTGTGTTTATAGTTTGTGTCAGAGGAGCATTTGTGAAATAGGTATTCCCACAATCTTAGATTGCGGGACTTGATGAGGTGGAACGATGACTGGGCATGGCTGGACAAGGTGGACGAGAGTGGTGGTGTGGCATGGTTGTTGTAGGCTGACGTGGAAGTCCCGCAATCTAAGATTGCGGGATTGGGCTGAATTATTGATCTCGCAATTTAGGATTGCGGGACTGGGCTGACGTGGGAATATATGAACCATTAAATCTGTACATATATGGTTAGACATTATGTAACTGGATTAAAATGCAAACAGATTAATTAATGATGATATGAAAGAACACAAACACTTGAATAAGAAGAAGAAGAAAAGAAAATTTTAATGGCTTAGGT
Source organism: Ambrosia artemisiifolia (assembly GCA_032199755.1). Classification (NCBI taxonomy): domain Eukaryota; kingdom Viridiplantae; phylum Streptophyta; class Magnoliopsida; order Asterales; family Asteraceae; genus Ambrosia; species Ambrosia artemisiifolia. Next base: position 14,059,260 of record CM063514.1, read on the forward strand.
TGTAAATAAAATGATGAATGATCCTTAAAACTAGGAAAAAGAAGGAGAAATAGTTAGTAACGCAATCTCGCAATCCCGCAATCCTAGATTGCGAGATCAATAATTCAGCCCAATCCCGCAATCTTAGATTGCGGGACTTCCACGTTAGCCTACAACAACCATGCCACACCACCACTCTCGTCCACCTTGTCCAGCTCGTCCTACTTGGCTTGCCACATCACCCATTCCCGCAATCTTAGATTGCGGGACTCCTAGTTTCACAATTCAACCTCTGACATCTACCAAAGACACAAATTTTCTTGGGAAATCCACTAGTTTGGCAAAAAACTCTTTAATTTTCTCATCTTGACGAAACACTGACGAACTACCTACTTATGCAGTTAATATATAGAAAGATCAAGATCACTTTCGTTAGTGAAAAGGTCCATTGAAAAAGAACCAAATTCAGAGTTACCTGGATTACAAACAAACATATTTAACCATTTAATTTGTAGAGACTGAAAATATATAGTTCAATTATATGAAATCTATTTGTAATAAATAACTTAACTTAATTCAAATGAACATAAAAGCAACTGATTACATACAACTAACTGAAACTATAAGATTACCGTATATATCTTTTGATATATCATTAAGATCCTGGCCGGATCACTTGGTCTACGAATTTCATAAGCATCATTAACTAGTTTCTCGAGTATAAACAACTGCGGCCGACTTATTCTAATCTTCTTCTGTTCCTTTAATTCCCACTCCTCCATTTTCTTTATGAGGACTGGCATATCAAAGGACAAGCTATTAACTTAAAAGCTGTTCATTAAGGGAAAGGATAATTCTCCACATTAGGCTGAATGGTGTGGATATATAGAGAGGTCGCTTTCAGAGAGACCCTCAACTCCAAAAACCACATACGAAATGAAAAGTAAATTAGAAACATAGAGTGTTTCTCGTGGTTTTTTAACAACTAGAAAACAAATCGTGTATATATATATATATATATAAATAGTTTTCAACATACTGAATAAATCTTCAATGTAGATACATGTTTTTAAAATATATATATATATATATATATATATATATATATATGTATATAGGATTTGGTTCAAATGAGAACCTTTCCCCAAATTGAGAACTGAGAGAACCATTCTGGGCCACACATTTCTCTAAGGCAAAAATTTTTTTTTTTTTGCAAAAATCGCTGCTTTATATGTAAGAATTTATTTTTTTATTTTTTTTGTATTTTTTTTCAGTATACACATGTGTATAATTGCATTATACACATATGTATAATGCAATATACACATATGTATAACTGAAATATACACATATGTATAGCTGAAAAATGCTATATACACATATGTATAAATGAAAAAAAAAATTCAAAAAAAATAAAAAAAAAAATTTCCTTGCATAAAAATGTGCGATTAAAGCAAAAAAAAAAAAAATTTTTTTTTTTGCCTTTATATGAAATGTGTGGCCCAGAATGGTTCTCTTAGTTCTCAAATAGGGGTTGGTTCTCTTAGGATCCCTACCCTATGTATATATATGTATATATATATATATGAAAAAAGGTAGGTTTAGTATACAAAGTAGACTCCTCAAACTTCCTTTCCTCTTTCTACTAAGGGCTGTTTGGTAGCCTCTAAATCAGCCTCTTAACCATTCAGGTCTGAATTATTCAGCATTCAGACTGTTTGTTTCAGCATCTGAATGGAATGATTAAGGGGCTGTTTGACAAGTGCTGAACCAGTAAGTGCTGAACAAGTAATGGTTGTTTGGTTGTATGTCGGAATGAGTGTGTAAAATGACTATTTTATCCCTATTATTATTATTATTATTATTATTATTATTATTATTATTATTATTATTATTATTATCACCCCAAATATCCCACATACCCATTCCCACTCACACTCCTCTTCTTTTTCATTCATTCTTTCTTTCTTTCTTAAACCCACACCAGACACCAACGTTTCAATCTCTCCTGTGACAACCGGCAACTTCCGAGCTATACTGATGAGGTTTTTATTTTTATAAATGACAATTTATTATAATAAAGTTTCAGAAGTTTACTAATCGTTTTAACAATGGGAACTGCGACCAATTTAATTAACGCCATGTAAACGCGTGCATCGAACGCACGTGCCAGGCGACGTAAATATTTATATTTTTGCTCGGATTATTATTATTATAAATTATGAACGCAACCGACTAAATTTTGTAATTTATTTATCGAGCCAAATATTAACCGAGTCGTATTTCGTTTAAACGGGTTCGTTAAGTGGTGTGCACCTTCCTTTTAACCCTACCTATAAAAAGGCTCCCAACACCTCATCTCCTTCATTTTGGCAGCCGCACCCTCACTCTCTCTCTAGAAACTCTGCAACTTTCTCTCTCTAACCCTCTCTCTCTCTCTTTCCCCGCTCGTCTCTCCCTCCCTCACCCCTCTTAGCAGCGGCCGACCTCCACCGGACTTGGTGGAGGCGGCGTGATGGTATTTGGCTCCATAACAGATGGTGATGGTCGATTGAAGCTGATTCTGGTCCGATGGAAGGGTGTGTTGGGTTTGGATTATGACAGGTTGTGGTGGTCTTGACAAAAAAGACGGTGGACGTGACTATGGAAGGCAGCGCTGGTGTAAGATGGTTGGGTGGTGTTAATCGGTGGTTTGTGGTGTTTAGGGTCATGGGTTCGGGTATGGTGGAGTCCGATCTGTGATAGTCAGGGTCTGGTTTGGGTTCGTGGTGGTGACCGGTTATGTGGTCTGGGTTTTGGGTTCTAGTCGGGTGCTCGTGGTGGTCCGGTAAGGTGGTGGTTGTCTCGGGTCTTGATTGTTATCCGGGTCTCCGGTCAGGTTCAGTGTGGTCACAAGATGGTGATAGGTAGCAGCTGAAGTGGGTTTTGGTTGCAGTTCGGTTGAGGGTCCAGTGGTTTTAAGGGTGGTCCGATTAAAGTGGCTTCCAGTTGGTGGTTGAAGTGTTGGTCTGGTTCAGGAGTTTGAGCGATTGTGGTGGTTTCCGGTCGGGTTGTAGAGGTGCTCGGTTGTGGGTGTCGAGTCACAGCTCGAGTTTGGTTTTGGTTTTGAGTTCGAGTCGCTGTTTAGGTTTGGTCCGGTTCGTGTCTGGAAGCAGATTCGGTACGAGATCGGGTTCGGTTCGGGTTTCAGTCGCGGTTATGGTCGGCTCGGGTCAGATCTGTTCAACTGTCTTGCGAGTCAGATTTTGGGTTACGCACGTGTGATTCGGTAAACTTGTATTCGAGTTTATTATTAATTTATTTGTAGATATTATGTATTTATAAATATTGTATATTTGTAAATATTATATATTTATGAATATTATATATTTATAAATATATTAATATGGATGAAATGGTTTTGACTAGTGAACGAACCGAATAAAAATAATAAACGGTAACTATATATTATATATCGAACGATTTGGTAAATGGTTAATTTGACGTAACTTATATCGGACATTGGACTAAATAACGTTGGACTATATTGTCGGACTATATTTTATATATATTAGTATATATAGATGTCGAAACGTATAGTCTCGTGAATCGGAATTGTGGATAAAAGGATTTAATAACTTGTGTTTGTAAGTTGATTTTAGGGAAACTTGTAGACAACGGGTGTTGTCTGGTTTGTACAAAAACAGAGGAAACTCTGCCCAAATTTTTATAAAATCAAAGCGTAACGAACTGTTATTTCTATAAATAAATTCCCTAAGTGTTTTGGACAAGTGAATTATATACAAATCGAAATATTTTCAAAGACTAGCTATTTGTAACAATAAAGATGATTTTCAAACAAAATTTGGGAAAAAGTAACAAATGTTATTAATCGATTTTAATAACTAAACTTACACTTTTTCAAAGTGTGTTTTTCTAAAAGTAACGATACTAGACCGACACATTTATCCGGATTACGAGACGAGCTAGGATTCAGGGTAATTATACGTTTCAGGGTACTAGTCCAACATGGTTTTTATACAAATAGTAACAAGTGTGCAACTTGGGTGCTATGTAATACGTGAATTAAGATAGGTCATGATCGGTTCGTCGGGTTGAAACGTATTGAGACTCGTGTTGGTACACACGAGTCTAGACAGTCGGATAGACTATGTTTTAAGCGGTTAATAAGCTAGGCTTATGTGTGATAGACTGTTAAGGTGTCCTTTGTTGGTAATTAGGGCACGAGGAAGTCGGTCGAGGTTTCAGGCTTTGTTTGCTAGCTTAGCATGGACATTAAGGTGAGTTCATAACCCCACTCTTTACTGTTTTTGTAAATGTTTTCGGGGGGAAGACATGCTTCTTTTATGAAAAACTGAGGAATTTAAAACGAAACAAAGTTTTGGAAAATGAAACGGGTTGCGTGAGTTTACGGCCCCACTTTCTCTGGTTTTACTTTTGGGGGAGAAAACATGCGTTGAACTATGTCTTGAGAACTTTTGTCATACTATGGGTTATTTAGAGTTACTATACGAGCTTTTAAGTCCCGGGGAAACCATGAATGTGCGGTGTAGCACAACGGGGGAAATGTGGATAGATCTATTGGGCGTGACCTGCCCCACTCGACGGCTGGGAGCCGGGCGGGTGCATATTGTCTCAAACAGGAATGGTACACTATTCGGGCACATACACTTCTGGTTTGCGAGTTAGTAATGGTTCCCAATCGTAGTAGTAACAAAACATACGCCTAGCTAGCGTACTTTGGTTTACATTTAACATAGTATTGACACGTTGAACTTGGTATCTCTCGGTAACATTCTTGGAACTTTTGGTAACATTTGGTAACATTTTTGCAAAACTTATGAACTCACCAGCTTTATGTTGACTTTTTAAGTATGTCTTTTAGCTTTATGGTAACATTTGGCAATTGGGACCGGGTATCCTAGAGGGTTAGAATTGGCGTTCAGAGGACCAGAGTCTGAGATGCATCTTTCCGCTGCGTTGGCAAAGGCACCAAACGTCACAACCGACGAGGGGAAAAGTCGGGGTGTGACAGTTTAAATGTGACACCCCAGGAAAATCCCACATCGGTCGTGGCCAGAAGATATCCTTGGTTCATATGTAATCCAATGCCTCTTAAAATCACCAACACGTTTTGGGGCTTAATGTTAGTGGATGAGAGGAGAACTCCACAGTTAAGCGTGCTCAGGTGGGAGAAATTCCAGGATGGGTGACCTCCTGGGAAGTCTCCACTTGGGCACCCAAAAAAACAAATCCGTGAGCTCTGGATGGGCAAAGCGGACAATATTGGTGGTGAGAGGGGCCGGATGTTACAGATGGTATCAGAGCCACTCCTGTGTCGTTCGGGATGGTGGGTGCATACCTCATCAGGGACGATGAGACTCTAACAGGGGGTGAATGTGACACCCCAGGAAAATCCCACATCGGTCGTGGCCAGGAGAGATCCTTGGTTCATATGTAATCCAATGCCTCTTAAAATCACCAACGCGTTTTGGGGCTTAATGTTAGTGGATGAGAGGAGAACTCCACAGTTAAGCGTGCTCAGGTGGGAGAAATTCCAGGATGGGTGACCTCCTGGGAAGTCTCCACCGGGGCAACCAAAAACAAACCTGTGAGCTCTGGATGGGCAAAGCGGACAATATTGGTGGTGAAGGAGGCCGGATGTTACATCTCCCTCTCTTTCTTTCTTTTTTCTTTCTTTAACGCACATAATAACCACATAAGAGGGAGGAGAAGCAGATTAAAAGGGAGGAGAAGCAGATTAAAAGGGAGGAGAGAAGGAGAAGAGGGCGGCGGGTGGTCGTCGCCGTCGGAGGAGGATGAGCAGAGTTGGAGGTTGGAGGAGGAGCGGCGGCGGCGGTTGGAGGTCGGAGGAGAGGAGCAACAAGGAGGAGAGGAGGAGCAGGAAGGGTATACTCAGTCTTTTTTTTTCATTCAACATCTTGCCAAATCTGTACCATTCAGTGCTGAACTGAATCATTCAGTGATGGGTTTTCTTGAACCAAACACTCCTACCTCTGACCGATTCAGAGGTAGGCTCTGAACTGAATCATTCAGTGGTTAAACAAACAGCCCCTAAGTGCTGAACCATTAAGCTAATAAGGGATGCTGAATGATTCAGCTCTTAACCATTCAGAGTCTCTTAACCATTCAGACCATCTTAATGATTCTGCACTTAATCAACCAAACAGCCCCTAACTGTTGTTATAGGTAAACTAAAAGTGTGAGGCTATACTTGAGCAATCATTAGAAGTAGAGGCGTACTCGAGATTTACATGCTCTATCCGAGCCGTTAAAAAATATGCCCCTTAATCTTTAATGAATTAAATAATTTTACTAAATGTTATGTTGAACAATAGTATAGCAATAAACAATTGCAAAATAATAGTATTAGAATGAGTGAAATTACATACCGTAATATACTAGTATCTAACCGACGATTCGTTAAGCTCTCCTAGTATTCTTGTTAGCAAATTGGTAAAACAACTCTTCACACTTTATACAATCTATGATTTCGTTCTTGATAACTATTATCGCTGATGTGATTGGGTTTATCAAGGTTATTGCAGAGTGTAGGTTAATTAATGTTTATTGTGAGTATGGTGTAACTACTGTGCACACATATTTCTGCTCACCAACTAAGGTTAGGGTAGAAGAAATAACTGATGAGGAGTTAATGGCATTGGACCTTGATAAAGTGGTTAGGAATAGATTATTGTTAGGCTGGAATGGAGATGATAAACCTGAGGCTAACCAAGAAGTGGTGGATAATAGTAATGAAGTTGTTGTTAACCAAGAACATACTCAGTGAATGCATACTGATGAAGTTATGGATAACCATGTCCATAATGTTCATACTGAGGAAGTTATGGATAACCAACTCCATAATATGCATACCGAGGAAGATGTGGTTAACCATGTAGATAATATGCATACTGAGCAAGTGGTGGAGAATATGAATTTTCATGATGCCTTTGATTTTAGCAACATTGACTTGAATGATCCTAATTTTGACCCATTCTTTGGTGAAAGTCCAACTGTTAATGTTCCTAAACATGATCAACCTCAGGATATTGTGCATGAACATGATAATGAAAATGTGGATGAGGGTATGAATATAAGTGAGCATGGAAGTGATGATGATAATGCAAGTGAGGACAGTGACTTTTTAGTAGATGAGGGGAATTTGATAAATGAAGTTGAAACAGATATGAGGGATTTTAGGTTTTTCACTGATGATGTTGAAGATGATGATCAAGTGTTGGATGTGTGTTTGAAAGACTGCAAGAAGATGCAATTGACAATGATCAGTTTATTAGTGGATCAGAGTCTGATGAGGATGAAAGCAGCCATAGGAAAAGAACACTAAAGTTATTAAGAAGACAGAGAAACAAGAATTCCCCTTTCATGTGTGGTGATAAATTTGGAAGCAAGGAGGAAGTGAAACAAATGATCAAAAGGCATGCTGTTGACACTAGGAGGCAACTAAGAATCATCAAGGATGATCTAAGTAGGGTAAGGGCAGTTTGTTGGGGGGGGGATATCCCACATTTTGATGAATCTGGTAACCTTAAATTAGTTGATGGTTATACTGAAATTCTTTATGGAAAGAAAACCATGGGTGTGTGTAGTAGGTGTAGGGGGACAGGACATAACATAAAGACATGCAAAAATCCAGAAGTTGTGGTGGGTTCTAGCAGCAAATCAAAAGATAAAGGTCAAAATGTGAAAGATAAAGGTTGGATTGGTTCTGGTAACACATCAAAGGACAAATGAACAGTTTCTAAAAATAATGGTGGCAGGGGCAAAAAGGCAATTAATAACAGGCATCAATGCCCTTGGACACTCCACTTATCAAAAGTTGGTGGGACTGAAACTTGAGTTATTAAAACCTATGTAGATGAACATAAATGCCTTCAAAATAGAAACATTAGGGCATGTACAGCAACATTTATCTCTAAACAGCTAATGGAACAACTTCATGAAAATCCAAAAATCCTAGTGAAGGTTGTCCAAGAGCAGTTTCAGAGGAACAAGGCTATCCATGGACAGTTGGGCTTACCAGAAACCTTTGTCCATCCTCTGTATAGAATGGACACATGGAAAAAGGTTTACTCTTTCAAGATCTATCCAATAAATGGTAAGTCAATGTGGCCAAAATCTCAAGTACCAAGTACTATCATACCACCATTTTATCATAAAGCTGTTGGGAAGCCAAAGAAGGTCAGAAGGAAATCAGTGGTAGAGTTGGATGAATGACAGCAGATGGGAAGCTGAGAAAGGTGGGGACATTTGGTACATGTGAAAAATGTGGTAACAAAGGCCACAACAGCAGGTCATGTAATGGCAGGAGGGTAGATGGGTCATGGTCAAGCAAGGCTAAAAAAGGTGGTGTGAAGACTACAAAGGTTGCTAACAAGGATGGTAAGAAAGTTGCTGTTGGGACAACCATGCAGGGTCAAGTGAAGCCTAAAAAGGGTGGTTCCAAGTTGTGTAAGAAATGCAAGGGGGCTGGACACAATAGAAGGACCTGCCAGAAGAATGCTTGAATTTAGACATGAATTTATTAAGTATTTTGTGTTTTGGTTAAGTTCTGTTGAAGTCAAACACTGTTTTTAAGTAGTCTATGTTTAAATCAACTTATGTTTCAGTCAAACAATGTCTATGTTTTGTTGGCTTTTATGTTTGGATGTATGTTATGCTTAGAACAATGCATGTATGTTTACTTTAAGTATCAATGTTAGCTTTATTGCCCATTTTGACCTAAGTTTGTTTGTTTTGATTGTTTTTTATTGTGTATGTTTGACTATGTATGTTTGACTATTGGGTGTACTGTGTATGTTTGACTATCAATGTTGGCTTAATTGCCCATTTGAGATCATTTGTTTGTTTTCATTCTGTATTACTATCAATGTGTATGTTTGACTATTTTGTATGTTTGACTATCAATTTTGACTATTGTATGTTGTTCATGTTTTGACTAGTTGGTATATGCAATAAGATACACAAACAGGAGCCATAAATTTCTGATGCATTTCATCCAAACATAACTTGGTACATACATTTCTTCCATACAATTAATACATATAGAAGACCCATACAGTCTGATGCATTTCATCTACCTACTGCAAATATAAGTTAACCCAAACGGAACCCAACTTAGAATAAGGTAAATCTTCAAACGCCTTGACTTAGATTCAGCATGTCTTCTTGCATATTCACTGACTTTCAATCTTTCTTCTACCTTGTTCTGAGAATCCGGTTAAGGACCGAACTCGCGGATCGATTACGCATAAACAACTCGGTTTCAGACGGGGAATTCGAGACGAGACAGAAATATACGATAACAACGTCATCACAGATTCGTATTAATACAGAAACGGTTACAGACACTGTCATCAGTAGGATAAACATCAATCTCGTGGCCGGGGGAGGTTGGGCATAACCTCCCCCTTGAGAGCATTCAAAGTATAAGCTCAAATCACCAAATGATCAATAACACATGAGATTGCTATTTATAGTCCAAAACACCAGTTCCACGTTCGCCCCTTTTGAATGGTCGAATGTGGAGCATTTCCACATTCGCCCATTTGTAATGGTCGAATGTGGAAAACTTCCACATTCGCCCAGTATGTTTAGGTCGAACCTGGCTCAGTGTTTTGTCCTATATTTTACAAATGCGTCAGATCCATAAAATGCCCTTATGGATCACCACAATCTCATGTAACTCAATACCTAGACTCAACCCTAGTCTATTCGACAGTGACGTCCACATAAAGTGCATCAACAATCTCCCCCTTGGACGTTGCTGGCGAATCCACAAAACTCTTGCACATCAACAGTCAGAAACACAGTTCTCCCCCTCAATACATGCACCATTGCATTGAGTTAGAAATACAACATCCTTCGTGAACCGACCAAGTAATGCACTACGGACCCTCAGCATCAATACGCAGGAAGTCAACTAGACCACGTATATCATTTGCACCAGATCACCTAGTTACGCCAATGTGAAGTCGACAAAGTAATGCACTGCAGTCTCGTAGCATCAGTACCCAGGGATGTCATCTTGACCAAGTACATCACGCGCAATCCAACTAGCCTGATAAGACCCCTACTAGAAGGATTCCATACTGACCGATCAGATATTCAACATAACACGTAGATACCACCACTAATTTACGTCTCATATCTGCACTTAACCTTTGCATCACCCTTCACACCAACTGGAGAAGTCTAACTGTCAGTACCCAATTAAACATCTCAAATGTGACTATGTGCAAAACAATCCACTCGAACATTAGTATTTCTATGAAATTCTTCATCTGTGCTGACTGTGATTGCATTAACACATTCTTCTCTTCACATTCATCTCTTTTCCTAGCATCTTCAGTCAGTAATTGTTGAAGTATCAGACACACTTACATCAACAATCTCCCCCTTGACTGATGCTTCACCAAGTTTCTCTGAGATCCCTTATGATAAATCAATCATGTTCTTGAGTAACTTCATCTGTTCGACAGAATACAAGCCGTAGACGAGTGGATCAAGCCATCAAAAATTTTCAGCACTTGAAACTTTCGTTGAACCTACGTGCCACATGACTCCTACTAGGATACCTCATTACTTTCAGAACATTGAAATCTCAAACTTGATTTCCTTCTTCATAACAATTCTTCAGAACAAGTTCCTTCAAACATACAGGAACTGGGTTGACTGTTCTCTTCATGCGGAATAAAAATCTGTTCTGTTTTCTGGCCCATAATAGTCATTTGAATCTGATTATATCATACTGTTGATTCTCATGACTACCCCACAATAATACTGTTTCATCATCATCAATTCTTCAGCAAATTTGGGTAAACCTCATCACCATTCTTCCGAAAATCTTCAAAAATACCATATCGAAATTTTTAGGCCCTAAATTCTACATTCGCCCCTGGTACTCCTACATTCGCCCACTTTTGTTGACCCGAAGGTAGAACAGTAACCAGAATGTAAAATAATACTTGGCCCTTTCCACATTCGCCCAAAATCAGCTACATTCGCCCACTCTACTTCCACCTTCGCCCGCGCGATCACTCGAAGGTGAAAATAGTCACCCGAATGTGGAAAATATCATCACAAAATTCCAGGTTCGCCCAATTTCTCTCCACGTTCGTCCAAAAAATGTCACCTTCGCCCAGTAACATTTCACATTCGCCCACCCGACTTTCAAAAAGGGGAGAATGTGCAGACTGAACGTGTTCTTGATCAATATTTTCTTCAAATCAGTCCACAATCACTCTAATCCTTTGAATTTGATGATGAAACTTGTTCAGAAAGGTGCGGAAATGAAAACCTAACCCTCGAATTCACAAAAACATGGAAAAATCACATGATTTCGGGTTCAATTAAGAATCTAGAGTTTCTAGGGTTTCAACCTTTCAATCATAATCTGAATTTTACGTCTGAAAACATGAAAAACGAGCTGTGATTGATTCAAACGACTGTTAGATCGTTCAAATCGGTACCACGGCTCTGATACCAATTGAGAATCCGGTTAAGGACCGAACTCGCGGATCGATTACGCATAAACAACTCGGTTTCAGACGGGGAATTCGAGACGAGACAGAAATATACGATAACAACGTCATCACAGATTCGTATTAATACAGAAACGGTTACAGACACTGTCATCAGTAGGATAAACATCAATCTCGTGGCCGGGGGAGGTTGGGCATAACCTCCCCCTTGAGAGCATTCAAAGTATAAGCTCAAATCACCAAATGATCAATAACACATGAGATTGCTATTTATAGTCCAAAACACCAGTTCCACGTTCGCCCCTTTTGAATGGTCGAATGTGGAGCATTTCCACATTCGCCCATTTGTAATGGTCGAATGTGGAAAACTTCCACATTCGCCCAGTATGTTTAGGTCGAACCTGGCTCAGTGTTTTGTCCTATATTTTACAAATGCGTCAGATCCATAAAATGCCCTTATGGATCACCACAATCTCATGTAACTCAATACCTAGACTCAACCCTAGTCTATTCGACAGTGACGTCCACATAAAGTGCATCAACATGTTCTTAGACTCCAGCAGACCTGGTCTGATGTCCCCACATGTTTGACACCTTCTTGATTCAACCCACATGAAAAATCCACATCTGGAACCCTAATGTCACAAAAAAACAACTTTTGATGAAGAACCCTAAATTACGAACCCTAACTTACCTTTAAGTTGCAAACAAAGAATCGATGACCTGGATTTTTAGGGGTCCATGAGGTGCGAATTACAGCCTCCCTACCACACCAACATTGCACCATTTTGGTCGATTAGGGCTTCAATCGTTTAGGTGTTTAGGGTTTCAATCTGAGGATTTAATCTGGGGCAGGGCTTCAATTTGGGTCTTAGGTTTTTAATCTGAGCAACAGGTATGATATAAAAGGGAAATGTTAATTTTAAAGTGAATGGACAATAATACCCCTGATGGTTTTGAGGTTAACTGAAAAATCTAACCCAGTTAGTCAGAAAGGACATAAAATGCAATAAAAAAAGCAGATTTTGGACATAAAATGCAAAAAAAAGGGCATGTTTCATAATTTCAGTGATACATTATGGACACAAAGTTTAATTTTGTCTAAAGAAAAAAACTATAAAACAAAATGCTCAAAACTGTATAAAACTCACATACCCTTCCATTCATCTTCGACGAAATACGATCCTACTTAAATTGTAAGAAAATAGGATGACAAGTGGTCAAGTTTTTGCCAGATATAAAAATAGATTAGCATACACATGAAAGGTTTTAGTCACTAACCCTTCCCATGCAAATCCATGATTGTGCCCCTATAAGATGAAATATTCCATAAAAATGATGGTTACAATAATATAAGAAATCTAAAATTGTTATTTTCAAGAAATCAAACGTTCTCTCATATTCATCATCAATACTATTTGCATTACTTGTTTTTGTAGTTCTTTTAGTTTCTACATGACATAGATAGAACATAGATATTTCCTGCCTCAAAAACATTTAATTGCCATTGGAATATCTTTAGGCCTCTATTAAACAAATTGTCAATAGACTTGGTTTTTAAATTACTAACTGTATAGTGTTGGTGGAAATTATATAACTGTAGACTTATTCATCACATTGATGAGATACTAAAGCGTAATGTAATCTTTCTAAATCTATTATATCCCACAATATATTATTGAGGGAGGTTCGTTGTAGAAGAAGATTTTAGTACGAAAAGAGGGAGAACAAACCTAAATTGTTAACTTTTTTTTTAATCATTGGTCATGTATTTTTTAATTATACTTTTTACATACGAACTCATTAAATTAATTTGTTCATTAAATTAATTTGAACCTTATCAGTGACCTTAGCTGAAGATCTCGTTCATTTATCTTTGACCAATGCACCAGGAGCAACGATTATGTGGATTTGCTGGTCAGGTTCCTTTAGAGCCTATGTTCTTTCCTTTGCAGCCTTACCCTTCATCCTGCATAATTATAAACAACATGTTACAAAGATCCAGTAGTGGCAAAAATGATCAAAACCGGTTTGGGTCAAAACATGTAGGTTCAGGTTGGACTGCATCAAAAGTTATCTTCCAAAAGTAAATCTTGGATTGGGTCAGGCTTCTATTTTCGCCAACTTTCTTTTATGTTACTTGTTTACAAATAAATGGACAGAAAAGAAAAAAAACAAGAAATTGACTTTTAACAGTTTCAAATTACAAGCTTCTCTCAAAGCTGGTTTATGTCAAGTCAAGTTGACCCACGATGTGAAAAAAGTTACAAAAATTTATTGTGTTCCTTATTTTCACCAAAGACATATTATTAAGATAAGTAAAATGATGACTCTGGGCTGATTTTGACCATCCGACACATGTGGATAAACTCAATTACAAGTAAAAGAGCCAAAAAACGCTCTCAATAATCCAGCATCCATCACTTGAATAAATGGTGACAAACATTTTTGGTTGTCTTTAGACTCTACTTTTTGCCGGTGAATTCCTTCCGATTCATATTGTTGATAATCATAATAGCCACATTCAATATCTTTCAAGACTAACATATTACTTTTTTTTTTGTAAAACTTGTATAATAATGATGAATTTATGTGCAACTATAGATTTAATAAAGAAATGTTGAATTTAAAAAACAAAAGAAACTAACATAAATGATGATTGTAATTGAAGTAATTGATGTAAAGTGACTAAAAGGGACCAAAAAAGAGGCATACATAAGTTCCCACATCAGCACAACACGTAACCGCCATGTCATCATTTTTATCAGGGCTATGAGGTTACCCGACGACAAAATGGAGAAAAAAGAACTTTAATGACACACCACGGACTTTTGCTAGCTCATGAATCATATCGTAAAAAAGTAAAAATAATGTGGGTCTTTAGTGTAATCTGTCCTTAATACAGCCATGTGATAGCCCAATTTATTTAGAAATGTCAGCATTCAAAATTGATATGTACTGCAGCAAACCGAACTAAGCAACAAACAGAAAATGAAAATCTCTAAACCGCAAACCAGACTGCATAGTGTAGGTTCTAAACTTTAATTAAGTATTGGGTCTGTAATCGAGCTTAAAGGTGTAAAACCAACCTGCCCGTGAGGTACTTCAGATTGACTCGATAAAAGCTCAAGCTCGAGCTCGAGCCTAATAATAAGTTCATTTGAAAACGAACCCAAACCGTAGCTTCATATACCAAGCTCGTTTATGCTCGTGAGACTAAGAAAGATAATATTATGTATATGGTTATGATGGAAGTAATTAAATATTATATAATACGTTTGTGTATACATAAACTATAATTACATAGTTATAAAAACAATTATATATGTATATAAATAAAAAAGAAGAGTGATGCACACCGTATTTTCATAACCCTCTTCATGTCTCTGGTCATGTTTTTAGGAAAAAGTCATGGACTGTAGTTTGATCCAATTGTGCATAAGCTTTGGCAAAAGAAGAAAAAAAGGTTGGAACTTGAACCGTTGCTAGAGTTTTTGTCAGATCCATTAAGTAATGGGATGCAGCCTACAAAGTTTGTAGGTTGCATCCCATTACTTAATGGAGCTGACCAAAACGTCAGTTAGGATCATTTGCCTGTGATAGGGGATTTAAGCAGTAATGGCTTTAGGGGTATTGATAATTTACAACAGAGGCCATGTGGTTTCAGGTCAACGAGACTAGAATTGGTAGGTTGGGCCTAGTTCAGGGGCTAACTCAAATTTAAGATAAGGTTCGCTTGGAATCCATATCCATAGCTGCATAAAACAGCAGTAGGCCTGGTAACTGGGAAAAAAATGGTAACATATGTAATAATAACTATGAATAGTGAAAGTTGAAAGAATTTAGTTTGGATTGAGGTTTTCTTAAGATTGTATGTTTCAACTCTTGCGCATGTATGACAAGTTGTAGCAATCTTTATATATCAGGGAGCTAAATTTGAAAAGAATACTTGAATGCTAAGCGCTCCCCTTTTTCAGCTGCATTGAAGCTACGATGTGGCATGCTAATTTTGCTAGTCATATCATGTAAAGCAACCATAAGATTAATTGTTTGAAGTATCATAAGCATACATTAGCTGTTGTGATAGTAAGACGCATTAAAAAGTCTTTCCTTACTAAGCTTGCAGTTTTATTATTCGTCTAAAAGGGTTGGTGACAAAAATCGTTTGTCACACTTGTCAGTGACAAAAATAACTTTCTTCTTTTTAAGTAAGGTTTGCTTCAATTTTGTTTTGCTTAGTGGACGATGGGGCTGGCAGTGATAATGAGGCATATATGCAGGGTTAGTTAAAAAAAAGTACACTTCATCTCCAGTAATGTCTTAAGTTTGATTAAACTCTTGCTAATACTATAGACGATGATAGAAACCATAAAGAAACATCAAATACATACCTATTGATAAACAGAACCGTATGAAGAAGCCCGAAGGAGTGTTGCCATATTGGTACCATTTATCTCCAATTACCTGCTACATTAATGCTTGAGTTCCACCACCTCCAATTATTTACGCCAGAAACAAAAACTGGAAATGATAAATGGTTCATCAGCATAATTCTTGTCTAATCAAACAGCCAACAACCAAATACACATTGAGGAATAACTAACAAGGTTGCAGAAGGCGCTAGGCGGGCGGTGAGGTCCAGCCTAGGGACTAGTCGGGACTAGGCGAAAATTAGGCGAAATTAGGCGTTTTGGTATTTTATACGTATTTTATATATATACACACATATTTAGGTGCTTTTTTTTATAAAATATAAGAATAGTTTTATTTTAAATATAATAAAAGTTTAAAGTGTAAGTGTTCTAATCTAAGTTTTTTTTTCTTAACCAACATAAACAAAATTCCATTAAAACAAATATAATTGTGATTATGTTGTGGGCTTCCAATTTTTTAATACTTTGTGGGTTGAGTTGGGCCTTTTCTCATATTTATTACCAATGGGCTTTAAAAAAACCAATACATCCAAGAGTCAAAGTAGGTTAAGATGATCTTCTCATCCTTCTCTTCTTGCAGCCGCCACATTCATTAGAAGGTACGTTTCTTTCTTTCTTTCTTTTGTTTGTTTGTTTCTTTCATCTTTCTTTAGTTTCTTTCTGCATCTTCTTCATCTTTTTATTTTGTTTCTTTCTCATCTCAAATTCCTTCTGGAACACCAATTTTTTCGTGGAATTAAAAAAAACCTCAGCGCCTAGGACCGCCTAATCTCCGCCTAATCACCAAAACGCCTAGGACTCAGCCTAGTTCTTATTCCGATATTATGTCCCGACTAGCGCCTAGGGGCCGCCTAGGCCGACTTTTACAACACTGATAACTAAAAACTACTATTTTGATTTAGTGTATCACTATTAATGGATGTCATTCAAGACCTATGGTGTCAAAGTGGTGGAATTGTTTTAGACTAAAAACCTCTAAATCTCTTCACTCACATATACAAGTAGATAAAGAGTGAAGAGATGAGTTACCTAGAGATGCAGATCAGTTGAAGGCATAAGCACAACTTCATGTAGGGTGCGGTATCAACATCTTCCCAATTCTTGGTCTCTCTACCTCAAAGTTGTCCTAGAGGCTAAACAGGGATGGACTATAAGAAACGGCCCCCAAAAAATGGGCATCGAGGCCACAGTCCTCAATGTTGTTTGTATCATGGTCATATAACAATACCTTCTTACTTCCTACAACCAAAACAAGTCTTCCATTATAAATGTGAATCACGGCCACCTTTGGAGAAACATTCCCATCAGGAATGAGGCGATCATCCACGACCACCTCAAACTTTTGCCATGATTCTACAGGCTCATGCTCACTTACAATCCATATTGAGATCTTGGAAGAGCACGGGTCTCTGTTCGAGATGAATGAAAGACACATGCGACCATACATTACTCCTAATGATGTTACAACAGCCAGATGTAGAGTGGCTTCAGAAAGGGTAAAAGGTAGTGCTCGAAAAATCTTCGTATTTAAGTCAAATGCGCATATCCCATATCTCCCATTTTGATGCATTAACCAGTTTAAAGTGTTGTTCAGGTTCACAGCAGTTCGCTCACAGATACTAAGGTCAGCACTTAGACCGCCAATAGGTCTCCACTGACCCGTGCCAATAGTATAGACCCGTGTGGTGATTTAAGCGGGTTGACTTGTCACCAAAATTTTAAGTTGTCCATTGGTGTCATCTATACCAAAATCGCTAGATGTAAAACGACCGTTATCAGTAACACCTTCTACAAAGGCTAAGGGGCCTAGGAAGACTCAGTATTTGATGGTTCATAGGGTTATACACATAAAACCTAGGTTCAAATGCAGAAATATGTCTGAAAAGCACTAATCCCTTAACAGAAGAAACAGGAAATACGTCTCTAGCGATAAGATTGATGAAAAGACCTTCATCGAAGACATCATCCTCACGGATCAAACCCGCTTCCATAGCATCCACTAACTGGTGAACTGCGTCCATCATGACGTTGTCTTGTTCTAGTTCCGGTTCTTGTTCTGGTTTTGATTCTGGTTCTGGTTCTGGGAAAAGAGGAATTTGAGGATTGTTATTTCCACGCAAGAGGATCATAGGTCGGCTCAGTAGTCCATTCTCTAACAACTCGGACCAAGAAAATTTGTTTACAAGATTTATATCTTGAGATGAGAAAAAGATTCCAGATGATTCTGGAGCATACGAACGGCTGAAATTTCTCCCATAAATCTTCAGTCTCCAAACAGGGGTAACCGCTTTGCATTTTAGAAGGGACTTAATCAGAAGCTTAAGTTGAATAGGATCAAGAATACTATTGGGCAACGATGATACTGGCGGTTGCTGTTGTTGTTGTGGTGGCTGTGGCGGTGGTTGTTGCGGTGGCGATTGCGGATCCATTTGATGCGTGATTTTAGGGTTTTGTGAATTCTGTGTAATGAGCCGCTATTTTAGGGCTCCGTTGAATTTCTTAAGACCCCACCCATACTACTTTATGGCATTTTATATTCTTTTTTTTAAGCGATATGACATTTTATATATATTTAATTCACTATACTAAGGTTACCCCGTGTATTAGACGGGTAAGTTAATAAAAACAATACATATTATTTGTATATCAATAAATGTTTCTTATAAAAGCGATATGATACATATTACCCAGGTTAACAATGATATAAAATATTCAATTTTCAAAAATGTTTTATGAGCGAGCATGCTTCACAATTTTTCGAAATAAAAAATGTTTTATAAAAAGAGTTAATAAAGATCATACACATATATATATATATATATAAGAATAGGGGTGGGACAGACCCATGGCACTTGGTAAGGATATCTCCCCCCTTAATCCCTCTAAAACTATTAAAACGTTATACGACCTTTTTCTTGAAAAAAAACTACACTAAATTAACGAGTGTTTTAGTATCTTTCCAATGAGTACCATAGTGCTATATAAAAAACGGAAAAAAATAAACTTTTTTCGTGTGGTTATTATTGAACAGATATTAAATTATGTATGAGTGGAGAAATTAGCCGGGAGACATTAAAGGGTACCATCCTACAATCTCTTTAGTCGACAACAGTTAGATAATTTTTATTTATTTTCAAAATGGATCTTCACTACTAACCTATTGATTGTTTTATTCGGTGCCACCCAAGGTGATCGATTGTGTATCCGTAATTAAAACTGAACATGTATATCATCCTTTAACATATGCCCACTTTACACATTAGAATCCCCTATCATCATAACATATAATTTGATACCAATTTGGTTGTTTTTTTCCAGGTTTACATTGCAACTTTAGAGTGTCTTGAGTAAGTGACAAAGTTGTATAGAGGCTTCACTCGAGCAAGAGGTGCACACCTAGAATTAGAAGTAGATTTTATGAGTTATCGAGTATTGATCTTATACAACTTCTTTTTTTCTTAAAAACGGCCTACTACTTTTATGGTACACACATTTTGCCACTTCATATTAGATTTGTCTATCCCGGGACGCACCCGGGGGATAACCTAGTTATTATATAATAGAACAGAGATGGAGAAATAAATAATTATAGAAAGAATTAAATAATTATACATAATTAATGGGAGAGAGAAGCGGAAAATTAAAATTGAGGATGCATAAGAGCGTGACACGTGTCAATAAATGTTTTGTTTTACTAAATCGTGTGTTATAACACCATCGTATTAACATAAAACCCATCATATCAGATTATTGTTAGAATAATATAGTTTTTGTAAGCATATTTTACATAATGATTCTATATAAAAAATAAAATAAAAGTTTACTCAAGAACTAGAAGTACCATAAATCGTGCATTCAGGCAAAAAAACATATGTTGTTGTCACTATTTGAACTTTAAACCTATGTACAGCCACATGGATAGTAGGCCTGAAATAACAATAATGATGCTCATCATATTCGTCTTTTTCCACACACATCATGCAATTGATAGGTTTATGCTACAGAGATGCTAAAGATTATCTATATGAGAACCGTAGAGAGAGAGAGAACCGTAAAATAGAGAGGGAGATAGAGAGAGATGGAAAGTCTCCCAAAATGAAGAAGGTGTTTAATGGATTTTTTGGTGTTTTAACAATTATACCCTCACAAACCCCAATTTATTAATTTAATTATAACCCTGTTTAGACCCATCCATCTATATGATCTAAAAGACAAAATTACTTCTCACCCTTCTCACAAAACATCCTTATATATATATATATAGAGGTTCGGGTACAAATGAGTGTTTTTGTGAGAAGGGTGAGAAATAAATGTATCAATTAGATCACATAGATGGATGGATGAGATTAAATGAGTGACAAACTTGTAAATTATGTTATAATCTAATTAAATTAATATATGGTATGAGGGTATATATGTAAAAACACTTAATTTATATTAAAAACTCATTAATTAAAACCCTTAATTTTAGGACTCACCATATATCTCTCTACTTTCTCTCTCTCTCTTCCCACGTTTTTTTTTTCTTTGTCGCCATTTCTTTTTTTTTTTCCTTCTGCTTATCTATGGCCAACCACCACCATTTTAAATTAATGGATCAAAGTCCACTTTTTTTTTCCTTCTCCATACTATACATCTTAATATTTATGGTGGAGTGTTTCTAGATCTTTATGATTCAAATGATTTAGTTTATGGATGACGTCATTTATAGGAAAAAATCGCCCCCTTGAAGACGAAGCTTCTAAATCTGGAATTTGAATGGGTGTTTAACTTGAGTTTAAAACACAATGGGTTTAGATGAGCAACTAACATGAGGTTAAAACACAATTGGTTTAAATGAGTGTTATAAACAGATGGTTAAAACACACGACGTTTTTGATAAAACACAATAAGTTCTTACAAGTTTAAAACACACGACATTTTTTATAAAACACAATAAGTTCTTACGAGTTTAAAACACACGACATTTTTTGATAAAACACACTGACGTTTATGAGTTTATAAAATCCCGAAAATATCTCAAATTGATTATAGATTGAAATTTCCATAATCTTGAATAGGTAATAATTACTCTAATGCCCTTTAGATTTAAGTAAAACATTGCCACGTGTCACACTTACAAGCCTTCTCACACTTCTCACAAAACACACCATTTGCACCATAACCCCACCCTATATATATATATATATATATATATATATATTAGGTGTATTAATACATGCGTGTTGCGCTTTTTTCGTATTGGCTTTTAAAATGCAGTGCAGGATGAAAAGGATATGATGGCAGATATCCGAGAAACTTTTGCATGTCTCCGAAAGATTAATATGATGCTGAATCCAACGAAGTGCTCCTTCAGGATGGAGGAGGGAAAGTTTTTGGGTGTTATGGTTGCCTGAGATGGGATCTAAGCAAAGCCTGAAAAGGTCAAGGCTGTGATGAATTTTAAATCTCCAAGATCAGTAAAAGAAATTCAATCCCTGAGTGGAAGATTGGTGGCACTACACTGACTCATTTCCAAAGTAGCTGAATGAATTCTTCCCCTCATGACAGTGTTGAAACAAAGCTTCGGTAATTTTTCACTGATCCAACCAGTAAATCAACTCAAATTTTTCACTAATCCAACCAGTGACAAATTCAGACAGGTCATTAGCTGACCACTATCACCCAACTCATCAAGATTAACCCTTCACCTAGAAATCCCTCTGACTCAAAGATTCTAAAATGGAAGTCTAATAAAGACACCCATGAATCAACTTGCTCAGGTCAGATGGGAGTGTTCAGAAGATTAGCAGAGAACAAGCTTATGGTCTGGAAGCTGGTGATCTTCAAGACATGCTAGATCTTGAACTTGAAAGGAATTTTGAAGACATGGCCTCCTTTGACTTTGAACTACAATTCAAAGGCCAAATAAGGGATAGTTTGATGAAAATAAAGATCCACAATAAAGCTGAGTTTTGGCATCATCTGTTCTAGGGGAGATTGTTGGACTCTGCTGAACCTGAGAATAACAGATGATTGGAAAGCCCAAACATGCTAACATCTGATCATCAATAAAATAGTGCAAAGAAGAACAAATCCTCCCAAAAGACTGTTGACCTAACAACTGCTGATGAAGACTAAACAACTGCTGCTGCAAACAACTGATTATCAAAGGCCTGGTGAAGAGCAATTGTTGATATTAAAGAAAGGTCTGCTGCGCTTAAAGTCTGCTGAGAAGATACAAGGTCAGTTGAAGCCCAGCAGTACTTTGGCTTCAACAGATGATGAAGAAGCAGAGTTTATTGATGTGCCATCATTTACACACGTTTTATATGCATAAGTAGCCGAAAAATAGGACGTTTTTGAGCTTATAACACTTAAAAATGCTGCATAATCGTTCCTATTTTAATTTCCTAGGAAAGCAGCTCCAACCCGAAAAGAAGTAATTTACGGGCAAGAATCAAGTAAAAAAAACGGAGATTCCTGAAGAACCAAGGCTACTCGCAAAATAAAAGGTGTAAAGACGACAACCCCTAAAAAGAAAAAGAAAAAAGAAGACAAAGCAATAAACTTGGAGGACAAGAAAAGGCTTCTCAGGGACAAAAATGTGGATAAGAGACAGAGTACAAGCTACAACCACAACCTTGTCTCCTACATGTAAGATCTTGAAAGGGACATGTTTGCCTATTTGCCTATAAATAGCAAGCTCAACTCAAACATTTGGCATCCCATTTCATTCTTTCTTGAGCCTTCTTTGGTCAACTTCCAAGAGTCTTCCAGAGGTCTTGGGGTCTTGTGGGAGGCCTTAGGGCCATCCTAACACACCCAACAAGGCTAGGCCTCGTCCTACCTTGATCATCAAGGCCAAGCATGGGATCGTAGAGTAGTTCATATGCAATAAAACATCGAGGGTCATGAAGTTGTTAGATGCATAGCACTTGAAGATGGAGAGCTTGTCTATGAGCAGCCATGTTCTTGGGTTGATCATTCGATATGGTTGTATCTTTCTATTATCATGAACCCATTTCGATATGTAGACTTTTATTATTATTATTATTAGTTTATTTTTAATTATTTGTTGTGTTATCTTCTCCTAATCCTTGTTTGTTTATCTTGTTACAGGTTTCCAATGATGATTAACTAAACTTAAAATCAACTCTAACTTAATAAACTAACTAGAGGTTTAATCAGCTTCTGGTAGTCCCGAGCTAGAACAAAGGTGAGGAAACCGGTAGTGAGACAGATCCTTCGGGCTTCTGATATCCAAACCGGATTCTAAACAATGGCTTCTGAAGTGGACCAGATCTGAGTGACACATTTTTGGTACTTACCAGATGGCTTAATGATCTTCTTGGTAAAGGGAGGATTCCCTACGGGCGCACCAGTGATCTTCGGATTGCACGCCATTAGGATTATGTAACACCTATATCAAGGTTCTCATTCAGTAAATGAGTGACTTTCTTGGAAAAGGGAGGATTCCCTACGGGTGCACCAGTGATCTTCAGATCGCACACCTTTAGGATTATGTTCCACCTTTGTTAAGGATTTCATTCATCTCGGGAGGTTATAGGTTGGGTTAATTAAGTTAACAATCATCAAACCAATTTTATATTTAATTGATCACTAAATAATAAAGTGTCACTTAAAAGATAAATAAATTAAGGATTCTATTTCTAGTTCTCGTTAGTACAACGCGTTAGCCAATGGGGATATGAGTCTCCTAAGTCAACTATGAGAGTGATTCCTCGGTCTTCACGATCGTTAACCTTCTTAGGGGATACGCTGTTGGTCCAACTCGGGATTGAACCTAAGGAGAGATCCTTCGGTACGAAACGCGAGAGCTAAGGTGAGGTGCAAGGTGTTACAGGTTGGAAGTTGAGCATCCAATTAAAGAAGAAGATAAATCTGAGGACTAGAGACTTGAGCGCGGTTTGAGGAGCCTGCTATATGCGAGGCCCTGGCGGAGTACCCTCATGTGGACGCACATTGGAGAGGTTTTGCATTATACTCAGTAGTGGCCCCGCTTTTCTATAAAGGAGTCAACACTTCAAGATCACTCTTTTCCTCCTCACAAATAATTAAACTTAATTGTTAATCGTAATAATAAATTTAACTACTTATTCGGAGGGTGGTAATGTAAGCAATTATAATTGTAAAACTTAAATAACAAGAGGTCATTGGGAAATATATTATAATATAATATAGATAGTATAGATTGGTTATTACTTAACCACAATATATCATTTTTTAAATTAAAAAAAACTATAGCAATACTATACTCAACTTAAAAAGAAAAAAAATGCTCGTTTATACAGTGTAATAATATTAAGAAAATATTAACGTGTGAAAAAAGTTATGGACATGTAAAATGTGATACCCCGCAATTTCAGGTTCTCACTTTAACTTAACTCTGGTTACATTCTATGCATTCTAGTTAACTAGGGTTAGCTAGATAAGTCACACGTTGCACAGTTATAGGCTAATAATTGCATGAAGTGGTAATTCAAGGAATTACCAAACTATTTACATGAGTAGTGGACCCCGGGCGTTGGTGAATTGTTAAACAAGAAGATCGTGAATTAATTGTTTGAGATTGATTGCAATTACGTGCTTCTGTGAAACTATGTGCAAGTTGTATGTGATTACGTGAACTTAAATTGAAAGCATTAATAAAAATCGTAATGGGTGGACCATTAGGATGGTTGGGGTCTTAACACATGGGGTTACACTTTTTATGGTCCAAAATAGCGAAAACATCGAAGAAAACATGCAGTGCAATGAAGCAGGCCACCCGGAGCGGGCCAGGAAGCTGTGAGCGGCCGCTCACAGCCTCCGCGCGGCCGCTCACGGGCAACTGTCGAACCCTAACCGACTTAATCAACTATTTAAACAATCTTAAGTCTCATGCAACCCCTAAACTCAACCCTAATCGCCCCCTACTACCCTATTACGAAAATATCAACCACTAACACCTGCTAAGGCTCAAGAACACCATTCGGGAAGCTCGAGGAGCAATCGGTTGGTGGTTTTGAAGTGTTTGTGGTATAATACTCATCCTCTTATGTTTTAATCTTCTTTAATATGTTTTTAAAACATCAAAACCTTGTTTGTCCAGGTCTGAAAGTATTTATAAAAGTTAAAACATGATGTTTATGAAGATTAAAAGGGTCAAGCATGTTGTTATGTAATGAATATTATGTGTTTTGCATGATCATGTATGTTCTTGATGTTTTAGATAACTCGAGTTTGTGAATGATAATATATGCATGAATCTTGCTAGGTTATGATCAGGTTATATCTTATTGATGTTGTATAATGATTATTGGACGTTGTTGATCGATTATATGCTTGAATGGTTGATTATAACTAGGGTTATTGCATGTTTAAAATCTGGACAACATGCTTGAGTCGACTTGTAGGGTCTGTTACGTGACTTGAAAGTATGAAACTTGATGATTTCTTTGCATGGTTGTATTATACATGGTCTTAGCTTTTCATAATAGGCAAAATCATCTGATTTGGATGTCGTTTGAGTAGTTTTTGGAATTTTATTTGAATAAAGGTCAAATCAGATTTTCAGACTTGTAAACTGAGTCAACTTTAAACGATTATAGCTTGAGTTCTATAAAGAGTTAGGTTATGAAATTTGGACAGTAGATCAACATTGGAATAACTTGGCTTTTCCAAGTGGATTCACCCCGTTTGGGTGAATACACGATTTTTGGGAATTTTTCTACTAAACTGACCTGTTGTGAAAACTTTCTGGACATAGCTGTGTTGTACGAATTTGCATAGTTTTTGTATTTGGTTTTGAGACAAAACAAAAATATGGGTTGTCAAGTAAACCCCAAAGAATACTCAGTAAAGTTTGGGAGTTTAAATCGTTTGTTAAGTATTTTAAATAAATTGTTTTTCACAGCACACAATCTGCCCTGAAAACGCAGAGTGTGTATAGTATGTTTACGTGACTATTTGGAGTCCTGTATGGTATGTATTTGACATTATGGACACTTATGTGAGATGTACGTGAAGTATAAAACTGATGTTAATCAATATATTCACCAACGGGTTCGTAGGGTTTACTTGTGCATGTAGAATCACTAGGTGTCACATACACGATTTCGAACATTTAAACATCTTGGACAAATGGGTTATATGGTGTATTGGTGGTTATACACATATACTCACTTAGTGATACTTGTAATAGGGAGTCGGTAGCACCCTATTGTTTTGGAGTTTGGATAATTTTGCTTGCAACCAAAGGTGAGTTTCACTACTTTTTCTCAAAGCATGCATCTCGGGGAGACAACTAATAAACATTTTCTAGTCCGGTTTGGGACTACTCTTACACATCCCGGGTTTTGGGGTGCTAGGTTCACGTGGTGAATCTACTATTACTAATTCATGTTTATGTCCTTGATGAACTAAACCAACCCTATCATTCAAGTCCTTCTAAATACCAAATGAATTGTCGGGTGGGCAAGCGGGTTACTAGTTGATAACGCTATTAGGTTTAACAAACCTCACATCGTGCTGGGAGCATGGGTGTAAACTATAACTTCAAACATATTATCATTGTTGATGGGCAATGATGCAAGGCACTATACTCACGGTTGTGGGAACTCGTTCATTAGCAGTTCGGTATTCACCGGTATTAGTTATCATGAGTGGGTTAGCTACCCCTGGCATTTGAATTAGCTATTACTTACATGGTCTGGGAGGGCAACGATTTACTTGTGGTTATGGGTTTTGGGAAAACCTACACTTTTACTTACTCGCCTACTTTATTTTGTGAACTCACCGACTTTATGTTGACACACGCTAGCATGCTTTGCAGGTCGCTAGGTATGGAGCACGATTAGGGCATGCATCAGGTTGTGTCTTGGGATATGCACACTTTAATACTTTGAACTTAAATTTTGGTTTTGGGCGCGTTCTTTTGCGTAGACATTATGTTGAACTGTTTTCTTTATTTACGCTTTCGCAACTACTTTAAAATGTTTGGTTAAACTACGAAACTTATTTTACAACAACGAACTAAATGGTTTGGGCATTTAGAGTCGTTCATGATACTTATGGCCATGGATCCTGGTTTGTCATGCACCTCGCGGTAGAACCCCGCAGTGGAAATTTGAGGGTGTGACAGATTGGTATCAGAGTCATTGGTTATAGTGAACTAGGATTGCATTCTAGTCTATAATCATCATAGCATAAGTACTAGTTACACTCACTACTTAAAGTGCACAACTTATTATTCTCGAATACGTGTACTGATCTAACGCATTGCAGGAAACCATGACTAACTCCGCTCACAAAAATTACTCGTATCGTGCTATTGAGGGGCAACGAGCTCCATCATATGATCCTTACCAGCGTCCAGCTTCGTCACATGATCCGTATGAAGCCACCCATCGTTGGCTTTGGTTCACGGATATACTACACTCTTGGGTTGTGAGCTATGGGGTGCCAGCCAGAGTACCTCCCATTGTTAACTCATGGGAGAGGTCACTTGCAGGGATGGTGAGGCACGTGCATACTGAGTTAGATAATGCTTTCACTGCTGTCAAGGAATTTCAATTCTGGAGAAGAAATGCTGATGAGACATTGAAACATATGGAGGGGCAGATTGATCACTTGTTTGGTGAACTAGGAAGGGTTAAGAAGGAAGCTGATGAAGCTAGGCACGAGATGACAGCTACTAAGCAGGATCTAGCACTTACTAGAGAGGAGTTAACTTTGGTTCGCAACAGACTTATGGAAGCTCTGGGGCAGAATGGAGAGGAGGATCCTGAGGAGGATCCCGAAGAAGAACCCATGGAGAATGGATTCGATGCTCTGGGAACAGCACTTGACGCGGCACTCATGGATGAAGAAGAGGAAGAACCTGTCAAGATACATGTTGAGAGTGAAGATGAAGGCTCAGTCATCTCTATGGAACCTAAGGACGATTGATTTTATGTATTATTCTAGTATTTTATATTTATTCATATAATGACTTTTATTTTACCACGTGAGACTTGAGGACCGTTTGGCTTGTGTTTGGAACGTTATTATTATTATTATTATTATTATTATTATTATTATTATTATTATTATTATTATTATTATTATTATTATTGCTATCGATCGATTTCTTTATCTTATTTTTGCGTTTATGACATGTGTGACATTCTAGTTTACTTGTAATGTGTGAACGATTGTATGTGGGACATATTATTGTTTTCTCATGGGTATAGTGTGAATGTAGAATTACGATGGCGGGAAGAGGTCACGGTAGAGGAAACATCAACATGACACAAGCTGAGCTGAACACACTTATCAACGACAGGGTGGTTGCAGCCCTCGCAGCTTTTCAAGCTGGTAACGCCAAATCGCTCTACTCTCTTTCCCTAGACTCCAGCGTTAAGCTCTTTTACTCATTTGTGACTTTCACTTTTGTACATAGGCCAACCTGCTCATCACCCTCCAGTCTGTACCTACAAGACATTCATGGATTGCAAGCCTCGGAACTTTGGAGGATCTAAAGGAGCGGTCGGACTACTGAGGTGGTTCGAAAAGCTGGAATCATGCTTCGCTATGTGTAACTGTCCCCCAGCTGACAGGGTCAAATATGCCGCTGCTACCCTTGAGAATGCGGCATTATCCTGGTGGAACTCTTAGAAACAGATGCTAGGTGTGGATGTGGCTAATGCTACACCTTGGGTGGATTTCAAGGAGTTGATGAGGGAGGAGTATTGTCCTCGGGATGAGATTCAGAAGTTGGAAACTAAGTACCTTAACCTGAAAATGGTAGGGTCGGAGATTGAAGCTTATACTACTAGGTCACATGAGTTAGCAACTATGTACCCTAACTACTCTACACCGCTCTACAAGCGGATTGAACTGTACATCAAGGGCTTGGTGCCACAAATCAAGGGGATAGTCACTGATGAAAACTTCAACAACATTTAGCAGGTGATTCGTATGGCACACCAACTGACCGACCAGAAGGTGGAAGAGGGACTGCTACCCCCGTGGTGCTTCGTTTTCTGGCACTAATGACAACAAGAGAAAGTGGGAGAATGCATCTGGCAAACCCCCAGGCAATGGTAATCAGCAGCAGCAATAGAACAAGAAGCACGACAGTCACAACAGCGGCAACTATCGCAATCAACCGCAAGGTGGTTATTAGGGACATCGTCCCAAGTGCACTAGGTGCAACTACTACCACTCTGGGCTATGTAACAAGGTTAAGTGTGATCGTTGTGGTAGAATGGGGCATATGCAGAAAGACTGTAGGGCCAATGTTCAGGGTAATCCACCACAGCTTGAATTTTAAGACATCAGTTCATTTTCGTTTTTTTCTTTTGTTTTTGTTTCGGTTATTGCTTAACCCTAACATATAATTTTTTTAAAATTAAAAAACTATAGCAATACTATACTCAAATTAAAGAGAATAAAATGCTCTTTTATACGGTGTAATAATATTAAGAAAATATTATCGTCTGAAAAAGTTATGAACGTTTAAAAATCGTGAGGATAGTTGGTTAAAATAAAGATGAAAAAGTGTAATTAGTAATTAAATAAACAATTAATTGTGTAAAGTTGATGAGGGTAATTATGTAAGTATTGTATAAAATTATAATATAGTATAGATAGATAATGGGGGAACTGTAACTAATAAGGGGTATATGTGTAAGTTATGTTTGAAAAGACATAAATGCCCTTAAAAAGTATTTACCACATGCATTATGTGTTGTACTTTGAGCATTTATAATTGTATTACTTAAAAATTAAGAGGTCCTTGTGAAATGCTTTATAAGATAGTATAGATATAAAATTTAATAAAATAATAAATAAATAACAGAATTTCACTGTAATCACCAAAACAACATCAGTTTAAGTTACCTTGATCTCAAATATGTGCCTTAAAAATGTCGCTTTCACATCTATATCTATATTCTATATATCTATATATCTATCTAGGGTCAAGATCCTGTACAAAGTGTGTTTTGTGTGAGAAGGGTGAGAAGGTGTTTTGGCCATTAGATCATTTTAATATATGGTGTGGATTAAGTGAGTGGCATTTTGGTAATTAATATTATATCATTAATAATAAATTAGATGGTTGGGGGTATTAAGGTAAAATGGTCACCCACATTTAATTGAGAGACCTTAAAAGATAGAAACATATCCATCACCCTCCAATCTAAATCTCGTTCCTCTCTCTCTTTCTCTCTCTCTCCTCACCGCCATCATCTTTCAATCTAAAAAAATTGACCGTGCAATTAATTACCTCTTGTGCAGAACACTGAACGTGCAAGTGTTTGATTTGTATGTGAATTGTGCAAAACAAACAAAGGAGAAAAAAGGATTACATAAAGATTCCATTGTCTTCGTTTCAAAAAAAAAAAAGATTCCCTTGTCTTGGAGAAAAAAGGAATTACATAAAGATTATTATATCTTTATTAGCTCACCTTCACCTTCAGTAGTTGTTGCTGTTGTTTTTTAGGGTGATGGAACATTGGTATCTTTAATATGGTGTTTTGTTCTAAATATGTTGTATTTTATGTTCTTTTGTTATTTCAACATGTTTCAACATAAAACACCCTACGCATGTGAATAAAACACCATATGTGTATGTTCTCCTTATGTAAAACAAAACACCAAACACATGTGAAGGGGTAGGGACCCAAATCCACATGGGCCCTCCCCCAAAATCTAGCCCAAATACCGAAACAGGCCCACAAGGCCCAAACGTAACATCAGGAACGTTCAAAGCGGATAGCAACTCAGCGGGTACGGAGCTAGACGCAGGAAGGGTAACCGCCTTAACTTGTCCGCCTAAAGTACAATGGGACAGAGCAGCAAGGGACACGTGGCATTAAACCACGAGCTAGTACAATTATGTACGAGCCAATCAGGGCACGAGGACGTGTGGCAGGGAGCATGTTGCACAATCTGCTTCTCAGAGGGTGACACGTGTCTCTAGAAGAACCCGCAGGGGACAAACAGTACGTGCCCTGCACGCGCCAACCAACCAGAATGCATGGGACCACCTCAGCAAGGTTCTCCACTAACTCGGAGGGCTGCAGGGGGGGACAAGGACCCACCTGGCAGCCAATCACGTCAAGACAGATCTGCGGCCACTCACGGGACACCACCTCAGCAACACGGTATGATCTCTATCTCTGATATAACACGTGTCTTACTTCATCTTATTGGGCCTAACTTTGGGCCGATGTGGAGGCAAACCCTTAACTTGGGCCTTGGCCCCTTGGGTGAGTTAAGGGTAGATGTTGAGGCCCGTGTGGAACCTATTTAAGGAGCACTTAGTCTCCTTGGATAGGCCATTCAGAAATTCCCTGAAGAACACACCAAAGCCGATTACGTTTTTGTGTCTGCTAAGTAGATTCCTTCGGGTTTCGAGGCGGTCGCCCCACATCGGTGTAGTGTGTGTTATCAGGTACCATCGACCACATAGCCAATTGGATAGCGAAGGATCACACCTGTAGAGACGAGCCTAACTGTTGGATCCAGGTTAGACTTTTGTTTCTTCATTGGCGCCATCCGTACCGGCTAGAGCAACAACCTTTTAATCCTTCGGCTAGACAAGATGGCAAACGAGGAAGCCCCTCGGCGAAACATTGACGAACCCATCATCGAGGATGATGACGACGTCAACACCGAGGAAAGAACTCCAGCTACTGTAACCAAGGTCGCACACCGAGCCGTCAGAATAACTAACCCTGGTCCCGTCGTTAACCAGCAAGCTGTCGACATCGAGGACGGTGAGGAAGACGACGAAGACAATGCTGAGGAAGACCCAGACGAATGGCTCTTCAAACAACAGGCGGAGGTCATCGCAGGTTACCAAAAGAGGGTAATGAAACAGGCACAGCAAAGAGTACAAAAAACACTCAACTCCGATAATAATAACAAGGCCTCGGGGACAGCAGCTAAAAACAAGGCAAACAACAAAACGATAAAAGACAACACCCATGGTAGTCGCAGCGGAGGCCGCGGGAAGAGTTCCCGTAGTCAGGGCCGCGCTACCACAGACGAAGAGGACGGCTACGAGTCCAGCTCACACGCGGAAGGCGATGATGATCTGGTCAAACCATATCGGCCGAAGGACCTAGCAGAAAAATCCAAGTTCTGTGCACGAATCGCCATGGCACCTATACCCGCCAAAGCGAAACTCCCGAACAGCATCGGGAAATATGACGGCATACGCGATCCAGACGATCACGTCCATGATTTCAGGAGCGCAGCACACAGCCAGAACTGGCCCATGCAAGTTTGGTGCCACCTCTTCGCACAGACGCTAACGTCCGCGGCCAGGGTGTGGTTTGATAACCTACCCGTAGGCAGCATCCAAGACTTCGACGACTTGCTGTCAAAGTTTTCTCTTCATTTCTCTCACCAGAGACGACATAAGAAAGACAAAGCGCACATCCTGCTCTGCGCAAGAAGGGATAACGAGGCAGTAGAAGACTACATTACCCGCTACACGCGAGAAGCGATGCAAATAGGATGCAATGAGGAGCTGACGCGGGCGGCGTTCATTCATGGAGTAAACAATGACGACCTCATGAAATGCCTCACAGGAAAGGACGGGATTCCAGAATCATGGGACGACGTAATTAAAGCCGCAAAAATATACGCGTCCTCAGAGAAATCGTTCTGCCACTCACGACAGAACCCATACACCCAGGGACACAACAATGGCCGTAGGGACAAAGGAAAGCAATCTGTCTGGTCACGCATTACTGGGTTCGCCGAAGAAGGCAAGTACTCCGCGCAACAAGACGCACGCAATATAATCAACGGCAAGCACGGCCGCGACAACCGGGGCGGGTCGAAGAAGAACACGGAGTGGACCCCATTAACAAAAACCCCATCGCAGGTGCTCGCGACGGAGAAACATAACTTCAAAGAACCGCGGCCGCTAGGAAAGCGAAAGAACGTGGACACGAGCAAGCGTTGCGATTATCACAATGACTTCGGACACAACACAGACAACTGCTACAGCCTCAGGATGGAAATAGAGGCGGCCCTGAAGTCAGGCCAGTTGGGACACCTAGTGAAAAACGTACAACGCAACGGCCGCGGTAGAGATTACGAAGACAAGGGAGAAGGATCGAACAAGCGCATCCGAAACCTACAAACCCATAGTATCAACCGCACAACCGGACACGTCTGCCAGATGACACACAAGGGGGCTACAGGCCATCGTCGAAACAAGCGGCCACTGGCGGACACATCGGATGACGCCTGGAAAGAACAACCAGTCATTTTACCCGCCGTTAAAGGGGGAGCTTTCTCCACATCACCACTAATCATCACAGGGGTATTCGGCCACTACCGCACCCCATACATGTTCCTAGACCCGGGCAGTAGCGCGGATATCATGTACGAACAATGCTTCAATCAGCTGGACGATGCAGACAAGAAGCGCCTCATACCAGTCGCGGAGCCTATATCAGGATTCATACATGAGACAATCATGCCGCGGGGGGTAATCACGTTCCCGGTAACATGGTCAGACGGAAGCCTATCACGAACCGAGGAGTGTGAATTCATGGTGCTTCCAGTCACTTCCTCACACGACATACTCATCGGAAGGGAAGGCTTGGCTAAATTCAACAGTAACGCCTCTACACCACACCAAATGGTGGGATTCCCGACCAGGAATGGCGTAGCATTCATCCGCGGGAACCGCCAATGTCACGCCGCTGAGGCGTCAAAGCCACCAAAATCCGCCAAGCAACAGAAACGGACGGAGCCAGAGAAATGGGCGCTCAATCCCCGCTTCCCGGAGCAAACAGTCACAATCGGCCCCGCACTCTCAGACGCGGTGCGAGCTCACCTGAAGCAACTACTCATCAAGAATATGGATATCTTTGCTTGGCAACCAGCGGACATGGTGGGTGTGCCACGTGACGTCGCAGAACACAGGCTGTCCACATACAAATCGGTAGAGCCAGTGGTACAGAAAAAACGAAGCATGGGGCCGGAAAAGACTAAAGCAATGACGAGCAAGTGACCGAGCTCCTGAACGCAGGCATTCTCCGTCCGGTCAAGTACCAGACCTGGGTGGCAAACCCTGTCATGGTCGGCAAGGCTAATGGCGGGTGGCGAATGTGCGTAGACTACAAGGACCTAAACAAAGCATGCCCGAAAGATTGCTACCCATTGCCAGAAATAGACCTGAAAGTCGACTCGTTAGCACCATTCCGCTTCAAGTGCTTCCTTGACGCCTATAAGGGATACCACCAAATCCAGATGGCTAAAGCCGACGAGGACAAGGCGGCATTCAGAACAGACATGGGGACGTTTTGCTACACAAAAATGCCGTTCGGCCTAAAAAACGCGGGTGCAACATACCAACGCCTCATGGATTCGGTGTTCACAAAACAGATAGGCGTCAACTTGGAAGTATACGTGGATGACCTCGTCATCAAAAGTGTGGAAGAAGACCAAATGCTGAAAGACATCCAGAAAACATTCGAGCAACTGCGAACTGTCCGCATGAAGCTAAACCCTAGCAAATGCTCCTTTGGCATGGAAGAGGGTAAATTCCTGGGTGTCATTGTCACAAAAGACGGCTTCCGCGCAAACCCGGAAAAAGTGCAAGCGATAGAGCGGATGCCATCACCAGCGTCCGTAAAGGAGGTGCAAACCTTGATGGGTCGCCTCGTGGCCTTGAACCTCTTCCTATCCAACTACGCCTGAAGGTCGTTTCCTTTTGTCAGCACGCTCAGGAACTGCTTGAAGAAGACAAACTTCCGATGGACAGCGGAAGCGGAAAAAGCATTCCGGGACATGAAACAGTGTCTCATGAACCTACCAACATTGACAGCGCCGCTCCCTAAAGAGCCGCTTACGCTATATCTGGCGGTCTCCGACAGAGTGGTTGGCGCAGTCCTACTAGTGGATCGCAAGGGCGTGCAGACGCCAATTTACTATGTAAGCCGAACACTGTTAGACGCAGAAACTCGCTACTCTACAATGGAGAAGTTGGTACTGGCCCTGGTACATGCTTCACGACGACTGAGGAGGTACTTCCAAGGACACCCGATCAACGTCCTCACAGGATACCGCATAAATGACGTCCTGAAGAAACCTGAACTCTCGGGACGATTAGCCAAGTGGGCCATAGAGCTAGGGGAACATGACATCTACTATAAGCCAAGGCCAGCTATCAAAGGGCAAGTCCTAGCAGACTTCACCACGGAGGTCCCCACGGACAAAATTGCAGAATGCTTGGTAGAACAAGACCCGCCACCGGCGACAATCGCAACAGATAAATGGCTGCTATACACTGACGGCGCCAAAAGTGACGACGGCGCGGGGGCCGGCTTGCGCTTAATTAGCCCCGACGGCTCAGAGTTTACATACGCTATCCGCTTGAACTTTGAAAGCACGAACAATGAAGCGGAGTACGAAGCGCTACTCGCTGGCTTACGCCTGGCAGAGAAGATGGGAGCCCGCTTCGTAGAAGCACATGTGGACTCCATGTTGGTGGCGGCACAAGTGGACGGGAAATACGAGGCCCGTGACAGCAAAATGGCCCTATACCTAGAAGAGACAAAGAAGCTCATACAACGCTTCACATACTGCAAGATCTTCCACATCAATAGAAGCGAAAACAAGCCCGCAGATGCTTTGAGCAAAATGGCGGCCACCGTTTTCGAGCACTTGGCAAAGGAAGTACGGGTAGAGGTCTTAGACACCCCATCCGTATCCACTCACCAAGTGCACGTCATACAAACAGGCGCACCTTCATGGATGGCGCCCATAATCTGTTACCTCACTAACGGAACGCTCCCTGATGACAAGCAAGAGGCGAGAAAGATTCAACATAAAGCGATGCATTACCAGTTGGTCGAAGGCACACTTTACCGACGATCGTACTTGGGACCCCTCTTGAGATGTGTCAACACTGAGGAAGCCACATTCTTGGTCAAAGAGATACATGAAGGAATCTGCGGCCTGCATGCAGGACCGCGCATGGTAGTGGCTAAACTAATGAACGCGGGATATTATTGGCCTGGCATGCACGTCGATGCAGTCAAAATACTCCGCAAGTGCCACGCGTGCCAGCGCCACGCGCCTAGCACACTGCGTCCCAAGAACGATTTAGTGCCTGTCACCTCAGCATGGCCATTTCAGAAATGGGCAATCGACATTGTGGGACCATTTCCCACAGCACCAGGGAATATCCGATACCTCATAGTGGCAATCGACTATTTCACAAAGTGGGTGGAGGCCAAACCGTTGGTGTACATTGACGCGCGTGCGGTCAAACGCTTCATTTGGGAATTCATCATATGCCGTTTCGGCCTGCCAATGGACATTGTCAATGATAACGGCCTCCAATTTACAGACAGGGGTTTACAAAGTTGGCTAGCAGATATGGGGGTGGGTCAAACGTTCACATCTGTAGCCCACCCGCAAGCCAACGGCCAAGTCGAGCGAGCAAACAGGAGCATTGTGGAAGGAATCAAGGCAAGGCTGGACACAAAGCGGTCAGGATGGGTGGATGAAGTACCTAACGTCCTATGGGCCCACCGCACGCTAACAAAGACAAGAAATTGGGAGACCCCATTTAGCCTAACGTACGGTACAGAAGCCGTAATCCCAGCGGAAATCGGTTGCCCGTCAGCGCGTGTTCTCCTCGCCGCAAAAAGCGAAAATGACTCGGAGCTTCGCCTAAACCTAGACCTCCTTGAGGAACGTAGAGAACTAGCTGCGTTCAAGGAGGCCAAGTACAAGAGGCAGCTCGAACGTTACTATAACGCGCGAGTTAAAAAAGTAACGTTCAACGTGGGGGACTTCGTCTTCCGCCACAATGAAGCATCCACAGTAGAAGCATCAGGCAAACTAGCACCAACTTGGGGAAGGGCGCCTATGCGCTGGAACGCCTTGATGGCACCCCAATCCCAAGGACCTGGAATGCCGCCCAGCTTAGGGTTTTTTACATGTAATTGAATAGGCCCAGTATCTTTTCAATACGCCTCGTACTTTTATGTCTTTATGACTTATCATTTTAAAGTTTAACGTACTTGTACTTCTATGTCTTTACGACTTATCCATGAATGAAGTGAATGATATTATATGCCTTTACATTACGCGTAACTTACTTCATAGTATGGCGCACAGCAGGGTGCAAAGCGCATCATGGCTTTCACAGCAAACGCGCCACATTGGTCTGCGGACACCGCTGTCTTAAAACGATTCCGCAGACTAAGCAACCAACGAGACGCGTCGCTGTGTTCACAACGAACGCGTCACCTTGGCTAGCGGAAAACACCACCTTAGGTCACTCCGCAGGCTAAGCAGCCCAAGAGGCGCATCATGGCTATCACAGCAAATGCGCCACCTTGGTCCGCGGACACCGCTGTCTTCAGCGATTCCGCAGACTAAGCAACCAGCAAGACGCGTCGTTGTTTTCACAAGAAACGCGTCACCTTGGCCAGCGGAAAACACCATCATAGGTAACTCCGCAGGCTAAGCAGCCCAAGAGGCGCATCGCGGCCTTCACAGCAAATGCGCCACCTTGGTCTGCGGGCAACGCTGTCTTAAGCGATTCCGCAGACTAAGCAACAAACGAGACGCCTTGCCGTTTTCACAACGAGCGCGTCACCTTGGCCAGCGGAAAATACCATCCTAGGTAACTCCGCAGGCTAAGCAGTCAAAGAGGCGCATCATGGCTTTCACAGCGGATGCGCCACCTTGTCTGGCGGGCAGCGCTTTCTTAAGCAAGCCGGCCGACTAAGCAACTCAAGAAATGCACCGCTGTCTTCACGGCGGATCTGCAAACCAACTAAGCGGACAAGGCCGACTTAGCCAAATCCACACACCGGGGCGCCGAGGGGGCGCGCCGCTGTTAAAACACCCAACGCGTCACCTCGGCCGCCAACCAAAGTCACTAAGTTTTGATGTAACTACATGACAAAACAACAAAACACATTGACATATTCATTACGCATTTAATAACGATAATACAAAGTTTTAAATGCATTCACAAAAATTAAACCCCTATATAACACAAAACGTGGGTTTTCCTTGGTGGGTACACATATATCCACACCACCTTGCACAATACCATAAAGCACTTAATCTATAACGATCATGTGAACCCAAGCACCATCACTCCGACGAAGACGAACTTTGGGAGTAGGCCTCAAAGCACCAACGGCCGGGCATGCAATGATGACCGGCTGGACACCGTCAACAAAAACAGGAGCCACCGGAGGAGCATGAGCCAGCACTCTACCACAGCACTCAGCTAACACTTTCATCTTCCACTCAGGATCCGCTACGTTGGCCGGCGGAGGATCTGAGGGAATACGTCGCCGGAGCTCCAGCAGGGAAGCGACGGCAGCAGAATGATCGTAACAGTCTGCAAGGGTCTTCATCCTCGGCTGATCGGAGTCCATAAGAAGTTAGAGAAAGAAGTGGAGAGAATTGATCAAAAACCAACTCCCATTAGCCCCTTTTATAACCCAAGTCTTAAGGGTAATTATGAGTGGCAATTAATGGGAGTAATCATGTGCATCGGCAATAGTGACTTGTGTCACTTCAGGTGTCCTGCCGCGCCGTCAGCAGTCATTAATGACTGACGGCTAACATCATGACTGCAGAATTTATGACAAGCAATAATGACAAGAGAAGAGCAAGAGACACAAACCAAATGCATTAACGATTAAAAACAAGTGTCTACAACCAAATACGCCAAGCACAAACGGAAAGGAAATTAAAGACAAATTGTTTTAACACAAAAGTGACAACCAAAATAGTTCAACATTAGAAATTAGTCTTCACCATCAAAGTCAACGTCATCCATGAAGTAATCG
This sequence comes from Ambrosia artemisiifolia, assembly GCA_032199755.1. Taxonomy (NCBI): domain Eukaryota; kingdom Viridiplantae; phylum Streptophyta; class Magnoliopsida; order Asterales; family Asteraceae; genus Ambrosia; species Ambrosia artemisiifolia. The sequence continues at coordinate 14,098,020 of CM063514.1, forward strand.
TCACCTTCGTCGCGGGGTGGAGCGGCAGAAGACCCCTCACCTCTGAGAGCCGCGGCCTCCCTGGCCGCCTCTTCTTTCTCTTCCTTGTATGCCTCTTCCTGACGCTCCTTTTCAGCTTCCTCAAAAGCTTCCCGCAGAACTTGAACGCCATTAGGAAGCTGCGCACACTCCGCAACCACGTCCATCACGGGGAAGGTCAGCTCGTCATAAGCCGCCACCTCCTTGTCATACTCTGCCTCAACATCTATGTTGCGGAAAGGATTGTCCTCAAAAGGATGGCCGCCAAGACAAAAGTCGAACCCTTGTTTAAATCCAAGGGCAGCACCAAACTGCTTCGACTTTTCAAGGAGGCGGGCAACAGATTGCACCAACGCAGGATCCTCCCAAACACGAGCAAATACCTACGCGAAAACTAAACAGTGGTTAGCAACAACAGCTGGTAAAACATCAAGCTATCGCAAAGAAAGGACGTACCCCTTGCACCCCAGTGGTCATCAACCATTGCACGTCGCCCTCTGCCTTCACTTGATTCTCCTGTGCAACCCTCAAGGCATCCAAAGCGTGAGCTCGCGCGTCAGCAAAATTCTTGGCGTCCGCGGCTAGGGCGAGTTTCTCATCCCGCAGGGCGTCCACCTCACGCTGCAACATGTTGACGTCATTCTCGAGACGGGAGACCTGCGATGCGCGCAAGAGCGCTTCGTCCTCTTTCTTGGCCAAGTCAGAGTTGGCGGAAGCAACTTTGGATCTCTCATCCTCAAGCTCTCGGTCCTTACCCGCCAAAGCGGTCTTAAGCTTCTCAACTTCACCTTCAAGGGACCGCACACGATCTCGTTCCTTGGCAATTGTTTGGTTGGTTGCTTCGCAAGACGCCTTCCACTCCTGCGCGGCCTTGGCATGTCGACCCTCAACAACCTTCACTTGAGCAAGGGCATCGTTCAGAGCTTTGGACTGAGCTACACATTCTTTGCTGTGCTTCTCACGCACATTTTTAAAGGCTGCTTTGCGTGCAGCAAGTTCCTGCTAAGCATCCATTAGCTCTTGAACACTGCGCCTAATTTCGTTCATGGTGGAAGCTGCCATCGCAAGGCCAGCGGCCCCGTCCTGCAGAAGGGCTATACGGTCCCGTTTCATGGCATACGCCCGCTCAGCAGGCGGAATGGAGCCAGCCAGCCAGGACTCACACGTCGCCACTTGAAAGAACCGACCATCTTCACGAACTGACCACTCTGGCCTGTACACGGGGCCAGTAGCAACGTCCAACCTGAACCCGGCGGAAGTTACCCCCGGGTTGTCACTTCTCTGGGCTTCACCTTCGCCCGGCTTCATACCACCACCACCGCCAGCGGTTACCTTCTCATGACCAACGTCATCAACTACGTCATCCTCAAAGCCCATACCTTGAGAATGCTCACCACCACCTGGTGAGGTGGGCCCTGCCACAAACCCTTCACCGGAGACACCGGTATCCACACCTTTCCCTTTCTCCTGCTCTCTTTTGCGCAACTCCTCCAATGCCGCTGCCTGCTGTCGCTCCGCTTCAAGAGCTTCGGCTTCCCTTTGCATACTTGCAGCGGCGGCATCGTCCTCCGCCCCGGGCATTTGGGTGTCGTCCACCCGCTCGGTCTGAATAGGACCCTCTCCTCGCGTGGCGGCTAGCAAAGGGTCAGGATCCACCGATCCGGCACCTCGCGCGTCAGACACCCTTGGTCCCCCAGGAAAAAGAAGAGTTGCACCTACAGGCAAAACAGAGCACAGTAAGCGGTTGAAAGGATCCAACAAGAAATACGAAACCATAACAGGACAACTAACCTGGCTGAACATCCTTGACGATCTTAGACGCCAACCTTGGGCGCTTCGAAGACACACCGAGTCTAACCTTCAGAGAGGAGGCTGACGAATCGCCCTCGGGCACCTTCCGCTTCGAGGAGTCCATCATCGAAATCACATCCTTCAGTTTCTTCCCCGCGCCATGACCACCCTGGCCAGGATCAACCTTGGTACGCGCGGTCACGGGCGGTGTCGCAAACACCTCCACATAGTCATCCTTACTCTTTGACCCGCCAGTAGCGGGTGGGTTCTGAGAAAAACCATCCCCACCGCTAAGACATGCACGATCCCGAGCGCGATGAGTCAAAGAGAAGGATTCGTCCTCAGACTCTTCGTCAGAGATAAACATAATATTAGTCCCGCTAACCGAAACCGCATTCAGCGGGCGGGGGTTGACAAGGACGTCACCTGGTATTAGCACATGGCCAGGAAAATCCTTCACGTTTACAGGTAGGAAATTCTCCCGTGTCTGCTCCACATATGGCTCTTCCCCTGCACGTGGGGGCTCCCAGCGGAATTCCCCAACAACGCCAGGGACAATCGAGTAGAAGCAGCTTTTCTCTGCAAACATAAACAGCGGAGTAATTATCACCAATAACAACTACAACATTAAAAACCGCCATCAGGAAGAGGGACAAATACCTTCGCCATTCACATAAAAGTGCGGATTCGCGTCGGTTCTTCCCCCTACACGGCTAAAGGCCCGCCATCAATAAGGCCTCAGGCTTCACATGCGCCATCTCAATCGAGGTAACTGCTGCGTCAACTTGTCATACCAATCGAAGTCTTCATAGTTAGTTACCGGGAAATCCTGCATCCTTGACTTCCCGGACACAGCCAGCCATTGAAGCGGAGCGGGAACGACACCCTGCTTTATGAAGAAGAACTTCCACTTCCAGTCGTGCATGCTGCGGGGAGGTTCGTTTCCCACAGGCCTGATCCTGCTGCGCTGGGTGAATGAAAACCATTGCGGCCCTCCGCGAGTTAGCCGATAAAAAGCATTGAACATATCAAACGTCGGCTCCACGTCCTGAGACCGACAGACGAACTCGAAATGCACCATCCGGGCCATCCCCAGTGGTGTCACCTGTGTAAGGTAAACCCCATATTGCAGCAGCAGGTCACAGACAAATCGACTGGCCGGAAGACGGAAGCCAGCCAACTGAAAATGGGCAGCATACAGCGCCATCCTCCGTGGACCGGCGTCCAGAACAGTTTCCCCTTCCGACGGAAGTGTCACACCCCGCCCAGGCCAGGGCACTTACAGTGACCAGTCGGCGCAAACTTAAAGCGGAAACGTAATCTCATTACATAACTTGAGTATTTATTACAAGCCGGTGCGATCCAAGTATCACCAAGCTAAACAAAGCTTAACCATAATGAGATGAGTCGTCTAAAGTATTCCAACTCTCAGCTAGGAACTCCCATTCCTTACACTATCAACCTGTGATACATGCTCGAGTAATAAAAATACGTCAGCACACAGCTGGTGAGTCACATAAACTGACTCATTAGTAAAATCACCACATAAACATTTTATTGATCAAGTATGAGCTCCATGCATGTCACCATAATCATAATCCGGACTAAGCATTATATATTCACACCTACAGCCTCAAAACCCGTAACAAGGCCTGTAAGTGTATGTCCACGCCTGGAAAATATAATGATCATTATAATATATATATATATAACACCCTGGATGCCACACCTATGGTTCGATGCATATACATGATCAATCACCACCAAAACAGTTTTTACGAGCATGTATCGAGTTTTGAAAATAGTTTAAGTAACTCACCTCTTTATCAGCTCTTTTTGCAATTGACAACGCTAATACAACCAGGTAATATCTCAGGGTCCTGATACAATTATACCACCCCGATGTTAGGTAATAGTACACCTAACTAATTATTATTACAGTTGGATATTGGTTAGCGCTACCTTATTTAAGCATGGATGATCAGTCGATGCCTAACTAAGGCTAGGCTACCCCATACCCACCCCTAATAATAATCTTAATACCTAAAAATAATAACACTACACTACTACTAATAATAATGCTAATAAAATAATAATGAACTAAACATAACTTAAATGAAAACATACCTCAAGACTCTCTACGGCTAATTGGTGTAGAGTCTTCCCTACTCGTGCTCCTACTCATGCTCTAACAATAACTACTAACAATACCCAACGGGGTATCGTAGGCTCGAGATTCTCTTATAACAGATCGTTCCCGAAAGAAACTTATATTCTAAATAATACTATAGCCTACTATTTATAGAGAAGGTTGAGCACCTATAGTTTCTAATTCTGTCGATGTGGGACGCTGCTATAAGCAGCCACACATACACCTCAATATAAACTATCACACATTCACTTCCCAATATTTCCAAAGAATCGATGTGGGATTCTTAAATTCTTACTTTACAATTTAGTCGATGTGGGACATGCGGCTTAATACGAGCATATTGTGAATTTCCATAATCAAGTTTCTTTTTATTATATGACTATTATTATATATTTAAGCTGCTTCGTTGGTTTTTCTCGTGTAACTTTCAAACTATAACGTTGTATAAAGTTTCTAATATACTGCTGAGGCACGCTTATTATTTTCTACATTTTGACCTAAGTTCCATTAAAAATGGAGCAGGGTTAAAGATAATATAATATATTATCTTGTCACTAAACGGTCTCCTATAATACTAATTACTCGTCTAGATCTCATATTTCAAATATCATGTTGTTTGTCATTTACTCGTTAACTAGCTTCAAATATACGAGTACCCATATCACATGTTATTGGTTCGTTTTACTAATTAAGGACACGTTTTATACACTAATAAATATGAACCAACACATTTTATTTATATAATAAAAACGGGATGTTACAAATATACCCCCCTTAAATTAGGTTTCGTCCTCGAAACCTTTCAACTTCGAACAAATGAGGTGAGGACCCATTCGTCTCGTCATCACTTTCTATGTAGTATTTTATCATTTTTATATTCCAATATTCTAACACCTGTTTTATCATTTTATGACATAATTGCTTTATCAGTTTTTTCATATGAGACCCCATGTCTAAATAGACTATGGCATATTTCAGTCCAGAAGACGGACTTCTAAATTTCTTCCCATATAAGGATTCATATGGTGTTGCCAAATATTGGCGTGGTAACTATTATTGTATGAAGGTTTGATTAATGCTTGATGATCCTCCTTACTACTACTAAAGTTTATTATGTACGCATGTAGTATACCTTCTAAAGCTTGATTGGTGCATTCATTTCGTCCACTACTCGGATATATTTGAGTTCTAAGCTTTCCCTAGAAACCTTACCCAAAACATAAGGATAACAAATCTCTCCCTTGTATATAGCTCATGTAAACACATCGTCTCATAAGACAATCTATTTAGTATAAGGCTTGACTTACATTTCATTTGCCCCTAAGGATAGGTAAAGTGTGTAGATTTGGCGGACCTATCAATTATTGCTTAAATAGCATTGTGCGCATGACTCGCTCCTGGAAGCTTAGAAACAAAGTCCATTATTATCATCTTCCATTCCCCTCAGGGATTTCAGGTTCATATAGCTAGCCAAATGGTTTCAGCTGCTCTGCCTTGACTTTTAGGTAGGTAAGGTATTTCTCTACTTGTCTTGTGATATAGCTTTTTATCCTAGCCAACAATAATCATTTCTTAAATCCTAAATTTTATTGCTACTAAGGTATATGGTGTATTTTGACTTACGAGCTTGCTCTGGTATCATATCTCATAATCTTGCCAAAACTAAGAATCTCATATTCAATTAACGAAACTTAATATACCATCGTTCATAGATCTCAATAATCTGAGCTACCAGCCATCATTTCCTTCTTGATATGGTGTTCATTAAGGCTTATCATAGCATTCTTAATTTTGGTATAAGGGAGTTACCAGCTTAACACCACGTCCAGATGCATAAAGTTTAGTATCGGTTGAGCTCTTACTTTTCTAGTGAGTGTATCAACGACGCGTTTGTCTTACATTTAAATTAATGAGATCTACGAATACTACAGATATATTGGTCTTATGGCATTACTAACAACTCACAGTGATTGTATCGTATCGTGTCCTAACCTCCTGGCTATGGGTATCAACCACTACACATCGTATCGTGTCCTGACAACGACCCATGTCTTATCCAGTAACTCCAACATTTGGCTTCTTAATTTCTCCATTGAAAGTCAAGATAAGACCATAAACGGCTCTGGCAATACGGGTTGCCCCCGGGATCAAGTCGATTCAAAATCCATTTTTTTTTCCTATCGGCTGATTGTCTAGAATGACCTATAGGGAATGCCTCATGAAATTTAACTACTACTCGCACATCCATTAAATTCTTATCTTCTTTAGTCTCTGGTGCATTTACTAGTTAATCTAGTTGACCTTTCAGATACACTTAATTGCTTTTATCATCATACTAAAACTTATGGGTTTACTAGGTTCCCCCCCCCCCCTCGAGTTATCAAAGGTTTCCCCTTCGTGTCTTCGATTCGAATTTGCTTCTTATCACCAAATCTACGAGTTCGGCAAGCTAACCAATCCATCCTTAATACTACATCCACCAATCCAAGTTTCATTGATAATAATTCTATAGGTATCGATGTATTTACTAATTTAGATGGTACAACCCTTGATATAGCTCCCAATTTCTTACTTCCTTCCATTCGCTACTATTACTATAAATGGTTTATATAACTTGCAAAGAACCTAGTTAAACAAAACTCTAAAAGGTTCATATATCAAACTTCTTTCAACACCAGTATCAGAAAGTATCTTAGCATAGAAGTTGTTTACTAGTATCGTACCCACTATCACGTCAAGGTTCCTACGGCTTCTACATGCTTTATGTAAAAAAAACTCTACCTCTTGCTCTATCGGGTTCTTCGTTCTTTTATTTCTTAAGACATTAATCCTTAAAATCATAAAAACACTAACGGGGCTTTCCACCATCATGGCAGGTGTGTCTGGGTTTCTTACCTTTTCTATAAACTAACTGGTGACATGGATAAGCATGACCTTTCTCACATGTCGGATACTGAATTGGGGGTTCACGTTTCCTTTTATAATCTCTAAAATTGGATCTCCTCTTACCCTGATTATTATCCCATTTTCTCTTAATAACAAGGTCTGGGGTTTTCTTCTAATGTATATCAAAGATGATATTTGTCCTACCTTCTACTACCTTGGTTCACAAGGCCTAAAGGCTTTGTATGCACTTGGTTGATTGAACATTAACCATTGATACACTAACCTTTTCTAGAGGATTCTCAACTAATGCACCTTTGATATTTCTGACTAAACTCCTAAAAGAGTTTTATATATCACCGAGTAGAAAAATAAAGAATCGGCTTCAAATGCCTTCCTTACTCCACTACAAGCTGTCTTTGGGTCAATTCCGAGCCTGGTTCTAATTAACTATCATGGGAAAGTGGAGATACCAAGTTTGGTTAAGTCCCTTACTTGGTTACACAACTAACCTGTCTAGGGTATTTTATTCAAGCCTTATATCGCCCTATCTGCTTTACGTATGCTATGGTTTCATTTACCACCCACAAATATACATACTCACCTATGCTACACATAAACCGTTGGCATACTTTGAGACATGCGCTCGTATAGCTAAACTATGTATACAAACTCCACTAGTTACCTCAGACACATAAAATCAGCTCTTATTATCCTATCAATCATTGCCACCCTAGAAAAATAAACAAGGATAAGATAAGCACAGTACGCTCCCATAGATAAACCTATATACACAAGTTTTAGTAGCAAAGTACTATAGCACAACCACATTCTTAAAACTCTGCCTACTATTTCCTGATTTCAGTACAATATGATGTTTGCGAGATCATAGTGGTATCATTCACTAACTTTCATACTGGCCAGGTATGTAAGCAATATATGATACACACTATGATACTCCCAACTATCATATGGTCCTTCCATCATAAAGTTCGGCATACTCATCATATACCTCCTCTATTATACTAGCCTCTGCCTACTAAGACTGACACTTCAACTTGGCTTACTACTCCTAGTTTAAGTCTAGATACTTCAATGAGTACCTAAATCTCTTAAACCTGGCTCTGATACCAACTTGTCACACCCCGCCCAGGCCAGGGCACTTACAGTGACCAGTCGGCGCAAACTTAAAGCGGAAACGTAATCTCATTACATAACTTGAGTATTTATTACAAGCCGGTGCGATCCAAGTATCACCAAGCTAAACAAAGCTTAACCATAATGAGATGAGTCGTCTAAAGTATTCCAACTCTCAGCTAGGAACTCCCATTCCTTACACTATCAACCTGTGATACATGCTCGAGTAATAAAAATACGTCAGCACACAGCTGGTGAGTCACATAAACTGACTCATTAGTAAAATCACCACATAAACATTTTATTGATCAAGTATGAGCTCCATGCATGTCACCATAATCATAATCCGGACTAAGCATTATATATTCACACCTACAGCCTCAAAACCCGTAACAAGGCCTGTAAGTGTATGTCCACGCCTGGAAAATATAATGATCATTATAATATATATAACACCCTGGATGCCACACCTATGGTTCGATGCATATACATGATCAATCACCACCAAAACAGTTTTTACGAGCATGTATCGAGTTTTGAAAATAGTTTAAGTAACTCACCTCTTTATCAGCTCTTTTTGCAATTGACAACGCTAATACAACCAGGTAATATCTCAGGGTCCTGATACAATTATACCACCCCGAGGTTAGGTAATAGTACACCTAACTAATTATTATTACAGTTGGATATTGGTTAGCGCTACCTTATTTAAGCATGGATGATCAGTCGATGCCTAACTAAGGCTAGGCTACCCCATACCCACCCCTAATAATAATCTTAATACCTAAAAATAATAACACTACACTACTACTAATAATAATGCTAATAAAATAATAATGAACTAAACATAACTTAAATGAAAACATACATCAAGACTCTCTATGGCTAATTGGTGTAGAGTCTTCCCTACTCGTGCTCCTACTCATGCTCTAACAATAACTACTAACAATACCCAACGGGGTATCGTAGGCTCAGGATTCTCTTATAACAGATCGTTCCCAAAAGAAACTTATATTCTAAATAATACTATAGCCTACTATTTATAGAGAAGGTTGAGCACCTATAGTTTCTAATTCTGTCGATGTGGGACGCTGCTATAAGCAGCCACACATACACCTCAATATAAACTATCACACATTCACTTCCCAATATTTCCAAAGAATCGATGTGGGATTCTTAAATTCTTACTTTACAATTTAGTCGATGTGGGACATGCGGCTTAATACGAGCATATTGTGAATTTCCATAATCAAGTTTCTTTTTATTATATGACTATTATTATATATTTAAGCTGCTTCGTTGGTTTTTCTCGTGTAACTTTCAAACTATAACGTTGTATAAAGTTTCGAATATACTGATGAGGCACGCTTATTATTTTCTACATTTTGACCTAAGTTCCATTAAAAATGGAGCAGGGTTAAAGATAATATAATATATTATCTTGTCACTAAACGGTCTCCTATAATACTAATTACTCGTCTAGATCTCATATTTCAAATATCATGTTGTTTGTCATTTACTCGTTAACTAGCTTCAAATATACGAGTACCCATATCACATGTTATTGGTTCGTTTTACTAATTAATGACTCGTTTTATACACTAATAAATATGAACCAACACATTTTATTTATATAATAAAAACGGGATGTTACAGGAAGGGTCGGCTCCCAACTCGCCGGAATCTCATACAAAGATAGGAACTGCTCAAAAGAGTCCCTTTTCCATTTTATCCGAGCGTCAGCCATGCCGACGGGATCCTTCTTCCCCCTAACATCAGCCTCAGCCATCTGAAAAAATCTCGAAAAGGAAAATAAAACCAATCGGAAGAAAGGATTCACCGGAGAAGAAAGAGAAAAGAAAGAATGACGGTTACCACGGTAAAGTAAAAAACTGAGCCCAAGAGGCGATATTTATACTCCAGGCATTAATGAGGGTGGGCCAGGAGAGAGAACAAAGCCTAACCAAGAGTCGCCACGTGGCATACTCATGCGAAAAAACCGTCACGCGCTGCGCGTCAGCCAGACGCGCCTGACACAAGTCATCCCAAAAGTCTTCTGCAGTAACTGCCATGACGGCTGAACAGACGCGGCAGGCTGACAGACAGTCCCATCAACCGTCACTGACACTGCAGATGATGATGACTTCTCGATTTTCCCTCCAAATCATTCGAATTAAATTCACAAATACAAACGCGGGGATATCCAGCACCACAACCCCGCCTGACGTAAAACGTAAAAACCCGCCAACTCCGAACCCCGCAACAAAACCCTCTCCAAATGAGTCCACCACCACTCACGCTTCCGCTTCGCGCAAGCAAGAGAGGCACTGGACTAGGGGGACTTGAAGGGGTAGGGACCCAAATCCACATGGGCCCTCCCCCAAAATCTAGCCCAAATACCGAAACAGGCCCACAAGGCCCAAACGTAACATCAGGAACGTTCAAAGCGGATAGTAACTCAGCGGGTGCGGAGCTAGACACAGGAAGGGTAACCGCCTTAACGTGTCCGCCTAAAGTACAATGGGACAGAGCAGCAAGGGACACGTGGCATTAAACCACGAGCTAGTACAATTATGTACGAGCCAATCAGGGCACGAGGACGTGTGGCAGGGAGCATGTTGCACAATCTGCTTCTCAGAGGGTGACACGTGTCTCCAGAAGAACCCGCAGGGGACAAACAGTACGTGCCCTGCACGCGCCAACCAACCAGAATGCATGGGACCACCTCAGCAAGGTTCTCCACTAACTCGGAGGGCTGCGGGGGGGGGGGGGGGGGGACAAGGACCCACCTGGCAGCCAATCACGTCAAGACAGATCTGCGGCCACTCACGGGACGCCACGTCAGCAACACGGTATGATCTCTATCTCTGATATAACACGTGTCTTACTTCATCTTATTGGGCCTAACTTTGGGCCGATGTGGAGGCAAACCCTTAACTTGGGCCTTGGCCCCTTGGGTGAGTTAAGGGTAGATGTTGAGCCCCGTGTGGAACCTATTTAAGGAGCACTTAGTCTCCTTGGATAGGCCATTCAGAAATTCCCTGAAGAACACACCAAAGCCGATTACGTTTTTGTGTCTGCTAAGTAGATTCATTCGGGTTTCGAGGCGGTCGCCCCACATCGGTGTAGTGTGTGTTATCAGGTACCATCGACCACATAGCCAATTGGATAGCGAAGGATCACACCTGTAGAGACGAGCCTAACTGTTGGATCCAGGTTAGACTTTTATTTCTTCAATATGCAATATTCAACCCTCGTATTGTGTTATAACAACATAAACTGCAACTAAAACATAAATCACTATTGTATCACGTTGGAACGTAAAACACCAATAATTATCACGTATGAATATAAAACACTCTAAACGATTAAAAACACAAATGATAAAACACACTAGTAAGAAATTTCAATAATTGTTGTACCGTGAAGAAAATATTATATAACAATTCAACATAATTCTTTGACATTAAAAAAATCCCTAAAAATACTCTTACTTAATAACAAACTTAATTGCATGTATTATCTCCTAAAATAAGATTAACAAAGAAAATTACAATTATGACCCTCTAGTTAAATATCTTGTCTGCCACATGTCACCCCCACATTGGTTCTCACACTTCTCACAAAAAAATGAATTTGTACAGGAACCTAAATCTATCTATCTATATATTATATTGCAAAAGGGATTAATCCTACATGTCATACTCTTATGCAATCTCTCCTTTGAGAGATGCCACATAGGATGTGATATGGCAAGTGTTAACCAATTAAAAAAGAGGAATAAATATGATTTTTTTTGAACGGCCAACAAATTGGAATCACTCACGGAACACTGTATAATCTTTAACCTAATCTATTAATACCTAATCTACTAAATCTAAATATTAAAACTTTATTATTTTTACTCTCATGTTTCCTCCCATAATTTTTAAACGTTAATATCTTTTATGTACGAGATTTTTTAAAGAAAAAAATTACACCAAATTAACGAGTGTTTTATTATCTTTCCAACGAGTACCATAGTGCTATATAAAAAACGGAGAAAAAATGACTATTTTTTGTAACCCGACAGGTATTGTGTCGGGTTTGGGATTAGTTTAAAAAAGTTGTGGGTTTGGGTCGGGTCTGGGATTAGGTGATACCCGACCCGATTACCCGAAACAACATACCCAAATACCCGAACTATATACTCATGAATTTTTTAACGCATCACATAACCCTTAGACTAATGCGTTCGATATTTCAATAATTAACTTTTTTTTTCTTATTTCATGTTATTTCTTTTTAGAATGATCGATTACAAACTTCCGAATTCATTTGTAATGGCACTAGATTTATACACGGCGCAGAGATTCGTATTTTTTATATTTGAATATAATAACTTACATCATAAACTAAAAACTTTATAGTATGTAACTAAAATATATGTATGGTTATTATAATACTATTTCAATAAATAACTTTTTTTTTCTTATTTCATGTTAGTTCTTTTTAGAATGATCGATTATAGCTTTACTGCATGTAACTATAAATCGCATCAGTTTATTTCATATGTAAAATTGATATATTATATTAGATTAAAATCATAAATTAAAGCAGCAGAGCATAAATTGAAAGTTGGAAGCATTTTCATCCTGAAAAATCGATGCACACGCTAAACGGATTTCCAGAGCGTGAGAGAGACTAACAATGGTCTATGTGACTGTAGAAATCTCTAATCTGAAATCATTGATTGATTAAAAATGGAAGATACGTTGACTTTTTTTTTTTTGGGTTGGATGGAGGTTTGAAGGGACATGGAAAGTAGTGGTACAAGTTCATCTTTTACAAACAACAACAGATGATGTTCGTCACTTAACTTCTTGGTTCACTTAATGAAGGAATCAACTTTAAAGTCTTGAGCTTTTATTCACTTCACTTAACACATGGGCTATCAACTTCTAGCTTCAATTTTGCACCAATGCTCTAAAACAAAATCATTTCGACATGGGTTTTCCCTCCACGCTGTTGCAATCAAGATGGGTTTTTTATCCAATATTATTATATCAAATCATATCCTCAACATGTATGCAAAATGTGGCAGCATTCACTTCGCACGCCAACTGTTCGATGAAATGCCTCAAAGAAACGTTGTAACTTGGTCTGCCATGATTTCCGGGTATGATCAAGCCGGGCGAGCTTTAAACGCGGTTGAGATGTTCTCCCGAATGAAAGCCGAGCAGGCGAATGAGTTTGTGTTTGCTAGTGCTGTTAGTGCCTGTGCTAGTTTGTTGGCTGGTAGTGTAGGTAGAAAGATTCATGCACAGGCTGTGGTTGTTGGGTATGCAGGTGTTTCATTTGTGTCTAACTCGCTTGTTTCGTTGTACATGAAATGTGGCCGGTGTAGTGATGCATTGTCGGTTTTTAGGACCAGTTTTGAACGAAATGTTGTTGCGTATAACGCGGTTATTACAGGTTTGGTTGAACATGAGCAAGTTGAGAAGGCGTATGAGATGTTTAGACTTATGTGTCAAGAAGGGCTTGTTCCGAATCGGTTTAGTTTAGTGGCGCTTTTGGGAAGTTGTAGTAAATCAAATGATATTTGGGTTGCGATGGAATTGCATTGTTTAGCGGTTAAACTCAATCTTGATACGATGGCGTTTGTTGGAAATGTGTTAATTATGATGTACTCAAAGTTTAACTTGATAGAAGACGCTGAGAAGGTTTTCTGGTTGATTGAGGAAAAGGATATGATTTCGTGGAATACGTTCATTGCTGTGTGTTGTCATGCTCTTGATCATGCCAAAGGTTTGAGTGTGTTTAGTCAGATGATAAAAACACGTAGTTTGACTCCTGATGATTTTACATACACGAGTGCTTTATCTGCGTGTTCGGGCCTTGCTTCATCTATTTACGGGAGACAGATTCATGGGAATTTGATAAGAGCAAGGTTGAACTATGATACGGGTGTTGCTAATGCACTTGTGAACATGTATGCAAAATGTGGTTCAATAAAACATGCGGTTACTACTTTTAACCAAATGGGGCTTCGTAATCTTGTTTCATGGAACACCCTCATGGCTGGATTTGCAAATCATGGATACGGGGAACATGCGCTTGAGTTATTTGATCAGATGATGAAATCAAAAGTGAGACCTGATTCTGTCACGTTTATCGCACTTTTAGCAGCTTTGAACCACACGGGACTTGTAGAAGAGGGTAAGTTTTACTTCAAGGCAATGCAAGAAACTTATGGCATTGCTCCGAATGTTGACCATGTTGACCATGTGTCGTGCATAGTTGACTTACTAGGCCGAGCACGAAGGGTAAAAGAGGCTGAAGAGTATATGGAAAAATATTCATTTGAACAAGATCCTGTTGTCCTCGGGTGTTTACTGTCTGCTTGTCGAGTGCATGGTGATCTTGTTGTCGGCAAGCGCACAGCTGAACGTTTCTTGAAGATTCAGCAAGTTTCTACTTCACCTTACGTGTTGTTATCAAATCTTTATGCTTCGGAGAGCATGTGGGATGGGGTCGCAGAGGCGAGAAAACAGTTGAAAGATAGTTTAATGAAGAAGGAACCGGGTCATAGTTTGATTGAAGTTAAAGGGGCTGTGGAGAAGTTTACTGTTGGCAGGATTTCTCATCCTCGAATCGAAGAGATCCTGGGCCTGCTTCAAATTTTGAGTTTTGCAGAAGACGCGTTTTTCTTGGTGTGACTAATGTTTTCGTGATTTCGTCGCGTTTCACTCGTTGCTAATTGGTTACGTTTAATATTGCTGAGCCTATAATTTCTCTTTCCCATTCCTTCCTCCATTAGGAACCGGCAATGACAGGTCTTGAATACCTCCATTCTCTTGGTTGGTACTAGTCATCCGGAGCTTCTCGATTTGTGCGATACGCTTTCCCACCTGTACCAAAGGAAATTATGGCATCAACTCACTCTCAATCTTGAACACTTATTCAAACAATCTGTTTTCAAGGTTTTTTTGACGTCGTATGTTATAAATAATTGATATAACTTCTGATCTTGATGGTATTTTGGAATTATAAAGGAATGTTTCGCATATATATATATATCAATCAATGCAAAATGCCAGTGTTTGACGATGGATGCAGGTGGGATTACGTACGTACTGTATGCTCATGCAATTCCTTCCTCGACTTTATTTCAGGCAGGTGATGGTCTCATACACCTATACCATAACTTCATCATTGACTTGGAGGCTAAGATCAATCTCCTGAAGCTTGCTTGCCCATTTTGCTGATATGGTCTCTCGCCAGTAGTCAAATAGCGAAGCTTCCATATCCTCCTATCTTGAAGGAGTTATTCAAAGGGTACAAGCTACAAAAGTGAAGCGTATGGATGAGCCATAGCCAACTTAAATCTTTACAAAGGAGGAGATCAAGATCAAAATCAAAAGCACTGCAGAGATCTTTTAGATGATGCGAAGAGCACACTTGATGGCATGACTGACTGATATAGACCCATCTGTATATGCCAAGTATTATTGGGCTTCATTACTGTACATACCACAAATACAAAGGGGAGTTTTCTGACTGACTGGTATATCAATGGTCTGCTTTTCAACTAGGTTCATCTGATATAGATCTCAGCAGGAGGGTTTGATTCTTACTTATGTATTTCACCTGTCATGTCATACACGTGTTGTAATTTTAGGAACTTGCATATGGTCTATGTGTATCTGCTTTGATGGGAGACGACACTTGCCCATCCAATTGTGAGTATATCTTATCACCATCTGACATGACAGTCTTCTCTCGTTTTGTGTCCTACAACATGTTATTGATATCCAACGTAGTAAAACAACTAATGCAGAAGATGGTCTCCACATGTGAACCTTTGTTGAAACTTATAGGCCTCTAGGAGTATACACGCGCGTACAATGTGTTGCCGTTCAACCTTTATCATGTGGCTTACACATGATCTACATATGCATAGATAGGTGTTTTGCATATAACTATTATCTAGCAGATGACTTTAATTATTGAGCACATATATATCCTATGGAGGGTGAAGTGTCGGCACATAAAAATTTCAACAATAAAAGGTTAAAAGTAGAAGAATTAATACGAAAGAAAACCTTTTACTAGCTCAAAACCCTGTCATCAATGTGACACAAGTCTGTCTTAACTCTGGAAAGTTACAGATATTATTGGAACACTAATAGTATGCTGAATTTAAACTTGTTCAGATACAAGGTCTGCTAAGGACGGACGGAGCTTGAGTGGCTCTACCATTTTCTTGAAACTTTTAACTCTGGAAATCTATATCATTATGTAAAAGTATGTTCACTTCATGCTCTTACTCTCTTCACCAACAATGATTTTGTGTGATGGAAGCAATCTACAGGTTCTAATTTCTTTGCAAAATATATATTTATGTCTTTTGACTGCACAAATTGTTTTTAATACACTTGTTTTTGGGCTTGCAGTCTACTACCAGAAGGCAGAACCATTCCATTGAGTGTCAGTTGATAGAATAGAATACCTTCTTATGAAGTGTTTATCTGTAAGCATAGCTGTTCTTAGTCGATGGGTTATTATTTTTTTACAGTTATGATGAAAGTTAAGGATATGTTGTTGCTGCAGGTGCATCTTATTGATCAAGTTGATGGAAATGTAATCGTGTCGTGGGTGCAGCCTAGAATTCTAGAGACAAGTAAAATAAAAACTTTGCGTGATCAGTCGACAAATGGGTTGCAAAGGTACATACAGATTTGGTATCGGTTGAAGCAGACACGCAGGATTTAGTTGTTTCATCAGTTTTTTTTTTTTTTTTTCCTACATGTCTTGTTTTCTGTGGCTTTCTTAAAAGCTCATCCAAATCGCGAGGAACTTATTTGGGTGAACTTACATAAGACCCATATGTTTTTGTCCTTCAAGACTATTTGACTATGGACGGAGTTTTTCGAATAAGTCTACAAACTTTAGATTCAGGTTATAAAGATGTTATAACCGGCAAATGAATTAGAATGTTCAGCCATCCTTTCACTTGCTAACCTTCATAAACAAATACGCTTCCATCACCTGGGTTGGTTTATTTAGTAACATACTATATATATATAGTTTGAATGTTCTAACTTTGAAGTTGACTTAACAACAAATTTTAGCTTGTTTGGTTCGTCCACCATGCACGTTTCCTACCAAGTCAAACCATGTATTTCATTCTTGTTTTTCTTCAATTTTTGATTTCTGGTGTTAATCTTGGTTTGTGTATTTGACTTGTTTGGGTTTAGATTAAAAACATATTATTTTTGCCATTTGCTTTATTTTATTGTCATCAAAACAATGTATCATGACAAATTTAGCAACATGGTTTCACTAATCCCTAGTACTAAGCACAATGTAACATTCAAAATTTATTGTATATTACATGGGATATTTTTTAAGTCTTGTATTTCTCTGCTCACTTTACACATCAGAATCCCCTATCATCATCATCACATATAATTAGATACTAATTTGGTTGTTTTTTTTCCAGGTTCACATCGCAGCTTTAGAGTGTCTTGAGTAAGTGACAAAGTTGAATAGAGACTTCACTCGAGCAAGAGGTGCACACAGGCTCGGTTTTGGGGTAGGGCGGGTAGGGCAAGTTGGGCGACGGCCCGATGCCCAAATCTCTCGAGGGCCGGAAGTTTTCTAAAGTGAGGTTGTGGTTTCTATGTTTTTCGGCATGCGACGAAGATATTACGTTCAATACTAAACATAGAGAGAAGGATAAGGGGAAGATGATGATGGGTGAGTGAAAATATTTAAATATTTAATCGTCCAAAACCCGATTTAATGCCCAATGGCCAATATGTCTTTTCACCACCAGCCTCAATATTTTAAGACTACAAGGAGTGGAGGGGGGGAGAGGGGGATGAAGCGCCGCTATGTGGCACTTGTGGGCTCCACATGTGAAAGGTGAAAATTGTGAGGAGTGGAAGGGGGGGAAGTGCCACGTGAAATTTCATTTTTTTTAATTTTCTTTATAAAGTTTAATAAATTAATAAACATAATAAAAATAATAAATTTAAAATATTTAAAAATTTTATTAAAATAATCTAAAAAAAATATTTAAAAATTTATATTTAAATAGTTAAATAAATTTATTTAAATATTTAATAAAAAAATATTATTCAGACGTTTGAATTTCACCGCCAGTTTTCAAACATTTGAATTTCAACCGCCAATTTTCAAACGTTTGAATTTCAAATGTTTCAAATTCTCAGTCACAATTATTCCTCAAACCAATGAAAGATATGGGTGGCGGTTATCCTTACGAAGTTGCCGGACCTTCCGATCTCTGGCGATACTCTCGCCGGAGACGGCGACTACCATTTTCATCTCCTCCTCCTCCATAACCAATCTTCTCTTCTCCTTCTCCTCCTCCACAACCAATGTTCTATCGTCCTCCTCCACAACCAATCTTCTCTCCTTCTCCTCTACCAGCGCACACCCCCATTCCTCCTCTACCAGGGTATACTCCACCAACACCAGATGCGGATCTCACTGATGAGGAGTTAGCATGGGCTTTCGATTATACCATGGCTGAGATGGGAATGGGGCGTCTACGGTTGGTGGAGACCCAACCGAACCCCACCCCAAACTACCAGGGTAACCCCACCCCAAACTACCAGGGTACACCCACCCCAAACCCTCCTCCTCGGGAGCCATATGAGGAGGAGTATGAAGCAGCTAGGGTTGCTATGGATGAGGAAAGATACTACTCGAGATCAACTCCTGAGTATGCAGCTTAGTTCATCAAGGACTAAAGGTGTGACAAAGCCCAAACGCTTTCTCCCAACTAAGTCCAATGCAAATGCATATGCAACTGTATATGCAAATGCAACAATTTTCTTAACAACGGTTTCCCACTCCTTTTCAACCAACGCAACAAAAACAACCACCTCCCTCATCACCACCGGTAGGCACGTCTTACCCGCTCGACGAGGATGTTGATGCTCAAGAAATCATTTCGAAAACGAAAGTTATGCCACCCAAATGAAAAGGTCAAGGTAAGAAAACGCATGAAAAAACAAAGCAGTGGTTTGAATCGAAGAGGAGACGTTAGTGAAGGCGTGGCTTGATACGTCAAAATGTCCCATTGTTGGTAAATAATTTTTATTTGTTACAATTTTTTTACTAATATATATTTTTTGTTACAAATATATATTCTTATTACTAATATAATACATTTTTATAAAATGTAGGCACCAACCAATCTGGCGAGAGTTTTTGAAAGGAGGTACTTGAGAAATTCCACACGTTCATGTAACAACCGCTCTATCGAGACATAGATTCTATAAGCTCGAAGTGGCGAAAGATGGACAAAGTTTGCAATGAATCTAATGGTTATTATAACCAAATAAAATCAAACCCGCCTAGTGGATATTATGAAGAAAATATTACGCGAAGTATAGAGAAAAGCATAAGAAGGCTATCCCCTTGGTGCGGGCGTGATAGATTTTGAAAACCAATACAAAGTGGGAGACGGTCCCAAATGACGCACCAAACGTAGTAAAACTTCTGAGCAAGGAAGTTATAGCTAGCATAGGAGGCTCGACTTGTCATTGTCGCATCGATATCAATGAGGAGGTGGAGTTTGAGTGTTTGACGAGCCCCCGATTGAGGAGGAGCATCGGCCCATAGGTTGGTAATTTTTTTTACATATTAATTACATTTTTTTGCTAATATATATTTTTTGATACTAAAATAGGTAGGGACAACGCTCAAAAGCAAGCGGGTGAAAAAAAAAACAAGTTGCATCAGGAGCGGGAGCGGTTCCAAGCTCCACAGTTTAACGACCCAAATGGAAGCTTTCAACCGAACACAAGCCGAAAAGTTACGGGTGAAAACCGAAAAGCTCAAGTTGATAGAAGAAGCGAAAGCGGTCGAGGCATTTAAAATAATGACGACTGACGTAACCAATTTTCTCGAAGACCGGTGTTGAGTTTTGGAAAAAAATACAGGAACAAATACGTCAAAATGGAGCTAGATTTTTAAAAATTCAAGCAATATTGTATTTTCGTTTTTAATTTTTAAAGTGTATTTTTTAAAATGTAAGTTTATTTTATTAATTTTAGCATTTATCAATTCCTTTCAATTTAAAATAAACAGAAAAAAACATAAAATGGGAGAGGACTAGCCAAGAAGGGCCATCCCCACACCCTTGGCTAGTCCAATTATAAAGAACTACCCTCGTTAATGATGTGATAGCTTACATGAGGGGTGGCCCTTCCTTGAAGGCTTATCCTCTAACTAGCCTAAGAGGGTAGACATGTAAGCGGACCGAACGTTCATGAACAGTTCGGCGAGAAGTTCATTTATGTTTGTTTATTTAATAAACGAACAAACACAAACAAAAAAGTTTGTTCGTTTAATTAAATTAACGAACATGAACAAACCTTGTATTCGTTCATTAATGTTCGTTTAAATTTTATTAGTTACATAAGTAGTTATATTTAAATAAATATAAATGGGGCTTGCTAGTTGTATAATACGTCAAAATGGAGCTAGATTTTTAAAAATTGTTTGTAGAGGTGGTAGATTTATAATTTTTTCCAAAAGCCAAAACTATTAACAAGTTTTTAAAAATAGTTTTTCACCCTTGTTAAAAGCCAAAACAAAATGTGAAAACAACCTGCTTATAAGTCGCTAAGCACTTTTATAACTCAATCTCAAACACCCTCTAAATAGCCCACCCTTTGTTTTTCTATATTTTTTCTTTCCTTTTGCTCAACTCTGTGACACACACAATCACTCACAATTTACGTCTCTATTCTCTTCTTCTTCTTAATCTTCTTCTTCCTATTGGTGACAACGATGCATACATAGACACCAACAAATGACTCTCCCTCATCGATTATCTTCTTCATCACTAACAACCCTTTTAAAAACCGGTTTCAACCCGACCCGAAAACACTACACAAACTTCCTCCTTCATCTCTTCACCTCCCACAAATATCTTTACATCACACACTTCATCTCCCAATTAACCTCAAACCAAATCCAAATTAATCATAAAGCTCTTAACTTTACCAATACCCACATGGAAAAAACCCGACCCATTTCACAAAATCGGATCTTGGATGGGTTAGTTCAATCTTTTTGCATAAATGAACAAAACCCAGAAAAGGGTTTAACAGTTTTGCAACTTTTCTTGAAAAAAGATTGTGTTTTGCCTTCAAGTTTTACTTTTTGTACATTAATAAAGTCATTTTGTTTGATGGGTAAGATGGATAGAGCAATGGAGGTTGTGGGTATGATTAAAGATGAGAAATTTAAGTACCCTTTTGATTGTTTTGTTATTAGTTGTGTTGTTGATTGGTTTGTTAGTGTTGGGAAGGCTGAGCTTGGTATAGAGTTTTATGAACATGTTGTGAGTTCGAGTGGCGTAGAGAGCGTAAAGATGAATGTTGTTGGTAATACTTGTGTTTTGAGTGGTTATTTTCGGTTGGGAAGGTTTGATAAGGTTTGTGATTTGGGTAGGGAGATTGAGAAGAGTGGGTTAGTGTTAGATGTTGTGTTTTATGGGTGTTTGGTTCATGAGTATTTTAAGGCTGGAATGGTTGGTTCGGCGTTGGAAAAGTATAAAGAGATGGTTGAAAGGAGGATAGATCCGGATGTGGTTAGTTACACGATTCTTGTAGATGGTTTTTCGAAGGAAGGGCTTGTGGAAAAGGGTGTGGGATTTTTATATAAAATGAGGAAAGAAGGGGTTGAGCCGAATTTGATCACTTATACGGCGATCATGTTGGGATTTTGCAAGAAAGGTAAGTTGGAAGAGGCGTTAAACGTGTTTAAGGTTGTTGAGGATTTGGGAATGGAAGTAGATGAATTTGTGTATGCGACGTTGATTGATGGTTTTTGTAGGATACATGATTTTGATAATGTGTTTCGGTTGCTTGATGAAATGAATGAAAAGGGCGTTTGTCCAAGTGTCGTCACATATAACACAATAATTAACGGTTTGTGTAAATCCGGGAGGACAACTGAGGCGTGCGAGATTTCAAGCAATGTTGATGGAGATGTTATTACTTATAGTACATTGTTACATGGGTATATCATAGAAAAAGATTCAATGGGGTTGTTGATGACAAAAAAGAGACTCGAAGAAGCCGGTATTCAAATGGACGTTATTATGTGCAATGTGCTTATCAAAGCGTTATTTATGGTAGGATCGTTTGAGGACGTATATGCAATTTACAAGGGCATGCCAGAGATGGGTTTGGTTCCAAATCATGTTACTTATTGTACTTTGATTGATGGGTATTGTAAATTTGGTAGAATTGAGGATGCACTTGAGATATTTGATGAGTTTCGGACGACATCAGCAGATTCAGTAGCGTGTTACAATTGCATCATCAATGGCCTCTGTAAGAGGAATATGATTGATATAGCGACTCATGTCTTTTTAGAGCTTAATGAAAGAGGTATGCCCCTAGATTCTGGTATTTGCAGAATTTTACTTAAGTCGATTTCAAGAACAATGGGCCCCGAAGGGATTTTAGATTTTGTTTCAAAAATTGAAAATTTTGGCCGGGATGTTTTTCATATAATATGCAATGATGCTCTTTGTTTCCTATGTGATGAAGGCTTTTTTGAATCCGCTACTGACTTGTACACTTTTATGAGGAAAAATGGATATGTTTTGACCGCGATGTCTTATAATTCACTCTTGGAATTGCTTCATAAGGATAATAAAATGTGTTTTACGAAAACTTGTTTAAGTGATTTTGTGAAGGAAATTGGAATTTTTGAGCCTAGAGTAAGCAAGATCATCTTAAATCACTTGTGTATGAAAGACGTACGACTTGCCATCAAATTTCTTGAATCAAGAAACGCTAAAACACAAAATCTTACTTTTCCTGTTTCCGTTCTTGAGAAACTAATAAAGAACGGTAGGACCCATGATGCGTTTAAACTTTTGATGGGATCAAAAGAAAGATTACCCTTTATGGATGTTGTTGACTACACCATTGTTGTAAATGGTCTTTGTAAAGAAGGTTATATTGGAAAAGCGTTAGAGGTATGCACTTTAGCTAAAAATAACGGAGTTACATTAAACATTGTCACTTATAATTCAATCATCAACGGGTTGTGCCATCAAGGATGCTTTGTCGAAGCATTTAGACTATTTGATTCGCTAGAAAAGATTAATGTGATCCCCTCAGAGATCACATACTCTATACTTATTGATTCTTTAAGCAAAGAAGGCTATCTTCTTGATGCTAAGAACTTTTTTGAAAGAATGGTTTTGAAGAATTTGAATCCAAATATCCGTGTTTACAATTCATTAATTAACGGTTATAGTAAGCTCGGAAGCTTGCCAGAAGTATTGAAGATTGTAGATGAGTTGAATGAAAAAAGTATTAAACCGGATGAATTTACTGTTAGTGTTGTGATAAATAGTTTTTGTAAGAGTGGTAATATGGAAGGCGCTTTTGAGTATTATTTTGATTCTAAAACGAACGGTTTTTCGCCAGATTTATTGGGATATTTCTATTTAATAAGAGGGTTATGTTCAAAGGGAAGAATGGAAGAATCTAGAAGCATTTTGAGGGATATGTTACAAAATGAAAAAGTTGTTGACTTGCTAAAGAAGGTTGACACAGGGGATGAAACAGAGTCAGTGGACCGTTTTCTTGATTCATTATGTGATCAGGGAAATATTCGGGAAGCCGTCATGATTCTTGATGAAGTTGCGCGTATGTTTTTTCCTGTTGGGAAAAAGGTTGATGAGAGAGAGGTTCGTGTTGTTGGATCCGAGCCGTTGATTTCAAATTATGATGATGTGGTGTGTGATGATTTTGAAGCTTATTATAGCCTGCTTGCATCACTTTGTTCAAGAGGGGAGTTACAGAAGGCGAATAAAGTTGCAAAATTACTTGCTGGTTTCGATGGTGGATGAGTAGTCGAATATGTCATTTCCTTCATGTATCAGTGCATCTGCAGGTACGTTATCTGTCTATTTATTGGTTTATGCATTCATTTGAATTTATACTGTATTAATATAGTTTTTGTAACATTCAACACGCTACTTATTTACCAAAGAAAGTAGATAAATTTATTTGGGATATCAGGTCACCCCGTACACAAAGATTACTTGTTTTGACCCGTTTAGTCCATCTATCTAAACATGTTGGAGAAACGGGTACAAACAGGTTGGTTTATTGACATGTTTAGTTAAATGGGTTAAACAGGTTTAAACAGATCAATGCAGCCACTTTAATTGAATAGGTTAAATAGGCCAACCCGAACACGACACCTCAATTGCTGTTATTTTGAAGGTGTTCTAAAGAAATATTATGCAAATCACACAAACACATTAAGCAGGGACGTATGAAGTCAACACATTACACATTAAGCGGTTCATGTTAAGCATATACATTATAATGTTATAAATATGCAAGTTTACATTTTGTACTATATATTTTTTTATTGTTATTTTCAAAATGTGGCCAGTTTTGACTACTGCCTGTTTGTTTGAAACTAGGAGCTGTAAAAGGTTCATTATGAACTTGCTAGAGCATGAAATCCATAATGCGGTGGAGTTGCTTCCGCACGGTGAATTGACTATTTTACCCCTCCCTGTGGCAGCTATTTGCAAGACTCTAATGCTGTTGGAACAGGACTTTACAGGTACATTACATATCGCTAAGATAAACTCAAAAATCTTATCCAAGATGTTGATTGTTAAGATAAATTCATTAATTGACTACACTTAATAAGTCATAATCTTCTTTACACGCTCCCTTTGATCTATTCAAAACGATATAACTTTAAATATTAGTGCTATCGTTTAAGACGCCAGAGCTTTCAATATACAAAATGGATTAATGATATGTCAAGTTGGTTTAAAGTCGTCTCAATATTTAAGCCTTGGGAACCAAACCCTAGGATGCATGTGGTATGTGGCATCTTCACAAACATAATGCATTGCATGAGAAGGTTTTTGTTCATATTTGGAGCTTTCATCCTCCTTGAGCAAGAGGGTGGCCACAAGGGTGGATGTAGATCCTTGTAATTAATTTACGAAAATTGTTTGTATAAATTTTATATCGATTATGTGATATAATCAATTATCAATGTTTATAAAATAAAAAAAAAATCTATAAAATATATTCATTAGTGTATATTTGTATGCTTTAATCATATAGAAGTTCCCTCCCAGTCCTATCTTGATTTAATTCAAAATTCAATTTTTTTTCTTAGTTTATTATATTTGGTTGACATTATATAAAAATTATAGTTATGAAATATTACTGGAAAAGTAGGACCAAATTCAATAATGTAAGGATAATTATAAGGACAAATGTATTGTTATGGTTTGGCGCTATTTGAAATGAATGATATATAAAAACTGACATGGCATGTTTAGTTATCAAGGATGTTGCATTGCAGATGGTTTCAGGCGGGCTGATGGGATCAGACGTACTTGGCTGTTTTTCTATCGAATTTCTGGAGCTCACAAGTCAAAAGATTGCGTACGTGGATTGCATACCGCAACAGATAATGATGGTAGATTTCCCCAAGTTGGATATGGACTTTCAGTAACCTTTAGTACAACAAAACTGGGATTTGTGCCGTTTGTTGTCGCTAATAAAGCTTGGTTGTGAAATTTTGCAAGACAGTTCTACTTACCACCTGTTGGTATAATGATCTTAATTGGTTTTTTGACCCTCTTCATTGTGCCTAAGATTATAGTATTTGGATGCTTACTTGCCAGTAGTCATCCATCACTCACTCTGTAAATTAATTGGTTCACTTTAACAAGTTCACGGTTCCATCGGTTTTGAAAAAACTTCTGGATCGAACTAGCAACTATGCTTTTAGGAAGAGAACCAAACCGCCTAGATTTGGAGGTCGACTAGTTGGCTATGGCGGTTTGATGGTTTTGGTGGTTTAAGCCATTTTGTTTCTTTTCAAATCGTTACACTGAGAGTTCCAAGTTCCAAACAGTTGACTAAACTGTTAAACCGTCAACATCTCAAACTAGTTAACTTGCTTCGGTTTGCATGATTTATAAACATCCCTAATATTTAGTATACTAAATTGATAGATTTTTCATGTTATTTACGCTAAAACTTCAGGCTACTTGAGAGTTTCGTTACACAAAAACACATCCTTGAAAACACTATTCCTACAGGTGATTAATTTCATTAGTTGTTCCAATCTACAAAACTTTAAAAAGGTCAAACAGTCTACATTAAATTCCCTAAAAAAAGACTTCTGGAAACCTTTCCTCACTGTCAACTTAAACTTGTCCCAACTGTTTATCTTTACATGTTCTTAAGCTAAAACCAAGTTTGAAACCATTGTGGTCAACTGTTCGGACCAAAAGGGTCTGACTTTGACCCAACCAAAGAATCAAGACTAAAAAAATCAAACTGTCGTGTAACTTGGAAAAAGGTCAATCATGGTGTCCAAAGTTTCGGGCAAGAATCTTCTTGCAAATAAGTAACATGGCCTGTTTATACCGTTCCACATGCAAGGCGTGATCGTGGTTACCCTCTAGAATAAAAAATAAAGAATATTTTAGACTTAATGTTTTTTTTTTCATATGTGAAGAAAAAAAACACGAAAAACTGTAAATATTTAGCAGAAGCATACCTTTGCATTGCTTGTTTCATGGACACTTTCAGTGATGGACTGCAAGATTCACAACTGAATGAGCTAAAGATACTAGAAATTTAGAATGTGCATTTGGATTTGATTACTATAAAATATTATATTTTATAACCATGAGAACTCCTTATCTGGCCCCATCAATACCCTGATAACCAATGGAGTCAAGTAAAACTCAGCTTCTAGTGGGCATGTGACCTTCAAGGGGTTAAAGGCAAAACCAATGGAAGTTGGATTCGAAGTTCGAACCCAAGAAGCACTTACCACTGCGTCACCCCTTAAAGGTTGATTATCTTATTATTGTGACTTTATATAGCAGAAGCACACCCAAACCGCCCTTTATATTATAGTTGATTATCTAATTTTTTATTATTCAATATTATGTAACCACTCTCAGACCGCATATCCAAATCTATTCTTAAAAAGGGCTCAAATTTGACAAAATGAATAATTATGGAATTTTAGATGAATAATACCGTGATATTTTTAATAAGCTGCAAAGATAGACCCTTCAGCCCGTATGATTTCGGATACCATTTTCGTTCTGACCAATCAACATGTGTCACTGACCAGTTTGCAATCCCACTCGGATCAAACATCTACATATTCAAATCATAAAATTTCAGTAACTTTAAAACTCAACAGTTGACGTTTTCCAAATTCAAGTTTGGAAGGTACTATGCTTGCATCAGTAGATAATAAACCGACACTTAATACGCAGGAGTACAAAAAACATCTTACATGGAAAAAAGTTGGCAAATAATGTTCATCCGCGTAGCAATTGCGTCCATCCATACCAGGCTGTAGTACAAAAAAGGCAAGTCAGAATCAAAAATTAAATTTAAACAGAAACATAAACTTTTTACTGCATAACTAACAACTACAAACTAGAGTTGTCAAAATGGACGAGCAGCGGGTGGACGGGTTGTGTAACACTGTAACGGAAATTTTGGTATGTATTTGACCCAGAAAACTTTTGTCCAGTTTTTTTGACCTTCTATAAGTATTATATTATTTTAAGGATGATATAATTTTTTAATAAAATGATTAAGGAAGTTTTCTGCATTGGAAATACACTTTTGTAAATTTTCGACCCGTTTGAACTGATAAGAGAAAAAAATAACCCAAAAAGACGATTCACAAGTAAACGGCTAGAAATTAATACATCAAAGAATATAGAAATTCTCACCCTACAATAATCTCTGAATTTTGCATAGTAGAGGCTATCAGCCATAACTACGATGGCATGTTGACGCTTCATTGTGAACCACTGCACTTAATTCGGCATTACAACTTGGGTAAGTTGTGAGTATCCAAAATATTTCAAAACTATGCCCTTCTCAAACTCACCCCAAAACCGACTTGAAATATCAAATACTCGCATGCAATACTAAAAAAAATCCACAGTTTCGGTAATTTCAAATCCCGATTTTTACGTGTTCTATTTTAGCTGAGTATTTAATATCCACATAATCATTTCTAAAACACACATCCAAACACCCCATAAAGATAAATCAAAGTCAAAACCTGAGCACCCTTCCTAAAGAATCTTTTTTCGACTTCAGGTAACATATGGTCTGAGTACCGCCCGCTTCCATGTGGACCAGGATCCTCAAAGCTAGAAAAATTAATCAACAAATAAAAAAAAATTAACGGAAATAATTTGAAAACATGAAAACCATTAAAAATGTTCTAAACATGCTTCAAAAGTTGCCACTGTTCCAATAAAGAGCTTTATTTTGACCTTTGAAGTCAAACTTACCACTTTCTGTATGCAGAATTGATGTGGATTTCGTAGTTACATACAAAATGTTAATACCAAAACTATGTTGTCATCAATCTTATGTAAGTAGATATTTTACCGGGAAAATGTTTAAAAGTTAAAACATGTTAAACTTTAAATTTGACTAGTACTAATACGTTTGACCTCTAATGTCTTTCTTCTAAAAGACAAGTGCAGTGAATTCAAGATCTCTTTACAAACCTGTCTATGAAGCTGATGTCTGTGTACATAAGATAGCTGTAAACAAACTCAAAACTTCGCAACGGTACACAGCTGAAAAACAGAATTTAATAGGAAAATTAAATACTAATTAGCTATTTAGCTCAGGAATAACAGAGATTAGATGTGGCAGTTTTGACCTGTTTACTTAAGAATGGGTCGATTTGGGTTATGCTTTATCTATAACGGGTCAAATGGACATGTGTATAAAGTTTAGCTAATGAGTATACAGGTCCAATGGGTCAAACGGGTCAAAGTCTCACAAAGTTTTTTTAATTCATACAATCCCGGCACATAAAAGATTACCCATTATTATGCGTTACCCGACTCACTTAACCCACCAGACCCATTAACCTGTCAGAAAGTAACACAAAGTGCTGATTGTCAGGGTCTTTCAATGCATTCGCCAAAAGTCGTTTCTTAACGTCAATCATTGAAGTTTTCCCCCAATCTACCTGCAAAAGAAAAACCAATGTTAATATATGCAAAAATATAAACATAGATAAAAATAATACCCTGCTAACCATGAGAACCCGTTACCGTAAAACTCACCCTGCCAGGTGACAATTACTCAATTAGGAGGGCAACAGAGGCTACTTTACAATGTATTTTTACAAACCTTATCGCTGCGAATTTCACGATTCTGAAAGTAACGGCTATGATGGACTGGTTTGACTTTGGATGCATAAATATGGATTGAAAATCTACCTTCATGACCCTGAAATAAGTAAATATGGCATCAGACCTGGGTTTTAAAAAGCACGCCTAGGTGCGAGGCGCAGCCTAGGGGCCTCAGGGCTTTGTGCCTACCCATTTTCCCAAAGGTGCAGAAAAAGCGCATTTTTTTGGCCATTTTTCAGTCGTTTTGTTAAGGTTTGTGCCTACCCGTAACACGTTTTTGGCCCTGAGGCGTGCGCCTCTTGTACAACAAGTATTTTTGTGCATAAAAATGTTGTACCTTGGTGTTTTTGGCTTGCACATATAGGTAAAATCATATAAAAACCTTATTTATAGCTATATTTTGGGTAAATGAAGCTAAAAACCTATGGAAAATATAAAAAAATTCTATAATTAGTGCGCGCTTCGGGTACGAAAATCCCACGCTTTTTGCGCTTTGCGCGATGTGCTTAGACCTCGTCGGTTTTGGGCACCTAGCGCTTTTTAAAACCAAGCATCAGACTACTAAGCATAATCATCAACATAAATTATAAAAAGTGGGGGGGGGGGGGGGGGGGGATGATTAGGTAAGTTTGAATTTATCTCAGTAATCAGTTTTCTTACAAGTTACAACTCAACACTTTCTTGAAATATGATTTTTTTTCTTCATAAAATCATAATCAATTTATCATATACCATAAGACTGCATGTTCAGCATAATCTCACATCCAAACACCCTGTTGGATTTTGAATGATGAAAACGATAGAGGCGGCAAAATTAACCCATTTACTTTGTAATGGTCTTCAGGTTTGTTTTAAAAAAAACGAGACAGTAAAAGTTTTGGATCAACCAGACCTGACCCATTTCAACACATACCAATATTACTCATTTTGACCCGAACCTGTAGGGACATGTTACCAAACCCGCGCATTTTGCCACCTCTAGTGAATCTTTTACCCACAAAGGCTACGCATATGCACATAAAAGCTGTCCATGTCATACCCGAAAAAATTTGTCCCATAATCTCTCGAAAGCCAATGATCCCGGGCTCAAGAACATGAAAGCAATCTTGGGATTTTTTGTTTGGATTGAAGGAGTATTCAATAAATTCTTAATCACAACACGAGCAGTTGTCTCTTCCTCGCTAAGTTCTCTTTCAGGAGGTGGACGCCACCTGGATATCATCCGACAGCTAGAAGACGAAAATATATAACACGCAGTAGAGTCTTGAGGTGGATAAATATATGCCACAACTAAAAACACACAAACTAATGAAACCAAACTAATAATCCATGTTGGCTTCTTTAACCGAGACCGCCTATGCATCTCTTTGATGCCCACAAGCCACACCTGAACTATTTCGGTTTAAAATCACGAGTCAGATGTTTATATCCAATAGAGAAATCTGACTCTGCAAGCAAGAAAACAGCATTATTGAAAAAGATCACTAAAAACTAAACTTTATCACAGAATGTTGTCAAAACTAGCTTGAAAATGGCCATATAGATTTGTGATTTTTGAAAATCAAGAACTTGTCTGTTGGATGTGCTTATGAGTACTTGTTTTGTTCTTGTAGTTTTCACATTGAAGCTCAAATCATGATGAGCTTAAACAAGTTCAAGCGTAACTAAATGGCCGTTTAATAAACGATCTCCAGCTTCGCTTATCAAGCTCGAGAGCCTAACCAAGCCTATTATGTACTTAACTTTTATTTAATATATTAAATATATATATTTAAATAACAATTAACAGCCATGTATATACACATTTATTGTATATAATATGTTAAATATAAAAATTATAATTATAATGTATAAATGTATATAAATATATTAGTAATATCATTAAAAGTAATAATTGAGCTGAGACCGAGGTGAGGCCAAGTTTGGAAAACTACTCACTAGCCGAACTTAAAGCTTCAAAAAAATCATAAGTCAATAAGCAAAGCACTATTAGTATTGACAAAACGTACTTTTGGAGTTAAATAAGCAATCCCAAACATTTCTCAAATGAGCCAAACTCGGGCTTTTAATTAAACTAGCCAAGGGCAAGCTCGACTTGGGTCGTTTACAAACCTAAGTGCACTAATCCTAAAGAAAAAAAAAAGTGATATTATACCAACAGTTTATCAAACAAATATGGAAGTCAAACCTACTGGCATAAAATCTCTAAACACCACATGTAAGATTTTTTTTTACAAAAAAAAAAAAAGAATTCATATTTATAAATCTTTATCATAAACCCACAATAAAAATCCAAACTTTCATACGAATTTTCATGAATTATAAACAAAAAAGTAAACTTAAAGCAAACCCACAAAGAATCTTGGAAATAAAGAACAAGGAGCTATTGGGGCAACAATACCTGATTCAAATGAAACCTTTTGTGTGTGCGTGTGTGTAATTTGATGAAGATCTGGATTATTGAATGGTGTTTGTATAAGTGGTCACTTTTGAATCAAAGCAACGAATATTGTAAGAATCTTGAGTTGGTTTCAAGTGGTGTTTTTAACACATTTGTACTTGGAAGTTGGTGAGATATTATACATCATAGACTAATAACATCATGGGGTCTCTAACGTACCCAGTCTCATTTATTTTTACTGAACATACTCCATCTTTTAAGTTTCACATTAATACAATTCAAAATTTTTTTACTTTTATATTGTCAATTTTTAATATTTTGTTATCAACTTTTAAAAAAAAAAAAGCTTTTTTATTTTTTTATTGATATTTTTTAACGTTTTTTAAAACAATATTTTATTGTTTTAAAACATTTTTTTCTTTTAATTTTCCTAAGTATGTTTTTTTCTTATTTTGATATTTTTAAACGTTTTTTAAAACAGCTTTATTGTTTTAAAAATTTTTATTTTAATTTTCTTAAGTACGCTTTTTTCTTATTTTTCTTATTTCTAACAAGGAAAACACTTTTTTTCTAAACATTGATTTAAATTTAAATTACATTAGAAAGCTTTTGCAAATGATTTTTGGTAAAAGTTTTTAATATTTTTTTATAAAAGATCTTATCTTTTATTAATTTAATGAAGTATAATGGTTAGCAAACATTTAGTTTGATCAACACATTTCATTCTTTTCTCAAGTGACCTTAAATGGTGCTACTAAACCAAATAAAAAAAGTTAGTATATACCAAGTAAAAGAGGTTAAATCCTTACACTTTCATGATTTTAAAATAGTTGTATGATTAAAATGAACAGCTTGACATTGAAAATGATTTAAAACCAATAATTATTAGGTTCTATAACTATGGATTTATGAAGTTTTAGTATTAGTCTCATCACTCCTAACTTTTAAATGTATTAGAAAAAGAGGATTTTTAAAGAGGTGAAATTTGACAAATTTAAAGTGGTATTTTAGAAAATGGGGTATAAAAAGTAAGAAGATGGGGTACATTTAGCCCACCCCTAACATCATTTATCCAAAAAAAAATATATATGTTCACATTTATTTCTATGCTATCTATTTTTTTAACAGCAAACTAAATATCATTTGAACTATCAGTGGGTTAGCACTGAACTAATAGTTGTTTATTGTGCAACCTAAGACCATCAAGAATTATGCAGAAGCGTTGAACATGAGATTTGTTTGCGTTTGGTCTTCGGATGTACTTGATCATCGAGTTTTTTGCTAAAATAGAGGTTTTTTCAAGGATTTTTGTGTAAGTGGTAGGTGTCAGAAAGTTGTTTCTACAAATGGGAGTCCCGCAATCTAAGATTGCGGGAATTCATGACATGGCAGATTCAATTGGACGACGAGGCAGCTGTGTTGGACAACGTGGAGAAGGCTGGACAACGTGGAGAAGGCTCGAGGCAGACGTGGCATTCCCGCAATCTGAGATTGCGGGATTAGCTGCAGAGTTACTGTTCACGCAAACAGAGATTGCGAGATTGCTTCAGCTTTCTCCTGTTTGCTTTTGTTTTTTGCCTTCAATTCTTACACACTATCAACTCAACGTAAATGTTTGCATGTGGTGAGAAGTTTTGCATGTCTTACACACTATCAATTCTTACACACTAGCATGTAACATCTAATCAAAATGTAGGATTCTTGCATGTGAGAGTGAGTAAGTAGTGTGCAGGAGTGAGGAGCTTGCAATGCATGAAATGTAATATATATATGGACTAGTTAGACACTTAAAACTTACTCTCAAACTTACACCAAAGCAAACTCATAACACAAAGCTAGTGAAAACCTACAACTCTCAAACTCACAACTATCAAACTCACAAGCTTCATATCTAAAAAACTATGGCACATTTACACCATGGTCCAAGAAACAATTCTCTTTTATGGCTGCAGCCACAACATCGTTCGGCTTATCTGTTCGAAGACGTTGTTGGCGATGCCACAGAACTTGATATAAGGCGAGGCGATCAGTCATTATTTAATACCATTAAGAGAATACCATTAAACCCCAATGTTGATAATATGGTTAGAGTAGCTGGTTTTGGTGGGGTTCTTGATATTGGCTGCCTATTTGCTGACCGTGGTTTAATAACCGCGTTGGTAGAAAGGTGGCGTCCTGAGACTCACACGTTTCACTTCTCGTTTGGTGAAACAACCGTGACTTTAGAGGACGTGAACGTTCTCATGGGGTTGCGAGTCAACGGTCCACCAATTGCAGGACTAGAGGAAAAATGGTCCTCTGAAAATCGAATTCAGCTAGTACAAGGTTTGTTGGGCATAGAGGCGAATGAGAGCATGTTCTCTGGAAATACTATTAAAACAACAAGCCTTGTAGAAAAAGTCAAGGAAACACTACTCGAAGGGGCAGATATTAATATGGTTACACAACAAGCACGTTGTGTGGTGTTGATTATTGTGGTTAATTCACTGTTGGCTGACTCTTCTAACGGTTGGACATCATTGGCATTTTTAAGGCACATTGAATCGTTAGAAACTTGTGGTCAGTTTAGTTGGGGGAGTGCTGCATTGGCTTCTTTGTACAGAAATTTGTGCAAATCCGCAGTCTCCACTGATAAAACAATTGGAGGACCTATCACCATACTCCAGTTGTGGGCATGGACCCGAATCAGTGTACTATCTCCCCGGTGTTTAACCCGGTTGATGCCTGAAAAACCGTATGGTGCTATGTATGTATTTTCTCCATCACCCTTATGTTATATAAAATATTTTTTTTATTAAATAAACTAACTCGTTTAAAACAGCTGGAAAGGATCGCGCGGTTTCAATGAGGTTGCCTCGCGGTCGTTAAAAGCGATACGATCGCAACTTCAAAATTTACATTCCGAACAGGTATGAGACTGTTTATGTTTTGTTACAAGTAAAATATATTAAATTTTACTAATAGTGTTTCTTATTAATTTTTTACAACAGTTCATTTGGAGACCCTATCAAGAAGCCATGGGGGTACCCCCGCAAAGTTGCACCGACGGCATGGCTTCTTGGTGTTCGGATTGCTACATTGTGTGGTTTCAGGTGGTGGAATACCACCAAGCTAGCAGGGTCTTGAGACAATTCGGATTCCGTCAATGGATTCCCTCAGGACCACCCTTTACCCCCGAAGTCCACCGCGAGCTGCACAAAAAGACGCGTGCTGGGAGACCATACGAATCCTGGTTTTCAACAGACCATAACGAGTATGTGCAGTCCTGGTATGACCGCGAGAATCACATAGTGGTCGGGGAGTTAACCTCACATCCTTCCGTGTATCCTGATTATATGGAATGGTTCTTAGAAAGAACCGTGGGATACATGAGGAACCCAATGGCCATCCCGGTAGCACAACCGGGTTTTAGAGATGATGCTGGGATTGCCCAAGTGCTGGTATATATATAATTTTTTTTCAAATATATAAAAATGTATATTTAAATGATAACTTTTTTAATATTTAATTTTCTTAATTTTACAGATGGAGGGATACACGCATATTAACCGGGAAGTGTCCCAAATCATGTCGTCCGTCCCTGCCGACTTTAGCACCAATCTTGGGGTGATTCAAAGCACTGCCTAATCAGTGATGTCGCAATTTGGTGTGGGTGGTCGTTTGAACTACCGCTCACGGCTTCAAGGTAGCCCTGCTGCCTCGGTTGCAGACAGAAGCCGTCCTCAAAGAGCGCCTAGGCGAACGCAAAATCAAAGGAATGCGGAGGTTCAAAGAGAAGAAGAAGTGCCTGTGGATAGTAGTCAAAGTACGCCAATTAATGAATTCTTTGATGATGCTCTTGGTGGGTTGGATGTTGGCTCCTTTGTTGCTCGGTTCGGTACCCCACCACCAGATACATCGAATATCCAAGGGGGGTCTTCCCAGATGAACCTCATGGAGTCATTATTAAACAACAGCGAATTCAACCCGTTTGAGGATCAAAGTTACATTACAACACCACAGACTACCTTCCCAGTGAACCCACCCATCAACACCGGGCAGTCATCGTTTAACTATTGGGCCCCAAATCAAGGTGGCGAAGGACCGTCGTCCAATTTCTACACACCAGTACCTTTGGAGTTCCCTAACGAGCCGCGTCGGAATCCACACCGTGAGCGACGTCCTCCTCTATGTGGTACTGATGGACGATTTTGTAACCAACCTAATTGTGGACCCAATTGTAATAACTCTGTATGAAATAATGATATATGAAATGGTTTGTTTATTGATATATCAAATGGCTGTTTTGTTGAATTCTATTGGCAAATAAAAAGTAAGTTAACAAAATGGGGTCGGGGGCTTTTTGTGAGGTCCGGGATCGTGTCACGGACAGTCCCGTAACGCCTGAACCAGCGACGGCACTGTTATATCACCCAAGGACGCCACGTTCGACGATCCGGGTCCGGTAATGCCCGGCCCGGGAGACGGATACAGGGGCCCCAAAAGGGCTCCCTGGGCCTGTTTCAACACTAACATTTTTTTATATTTTCATCCCGATTTTATAATATAAGATTTTTTTTATATTGGCAAATAAAAAGTAAGTTAACAAAATGGGGTCGGGGGCTTTTTGTGAGGTCCGGGATCGTGTCACGGACAGTCCCGTAACGCCTGAACCAGCGACGGCACTGTTATATCACCCAAGGACGCCACGTTCGACGATCCGGGTCCGGTAAAGCCCGGCCCGGGAGACGGATACAGGGGCCCCAAAAGGGCTCCCTGGGCCTGTTTCAACACTAACAAAACACCTTACATAAAACAACAAACCACATAACCTGTTTCCACACTAAGAAAACACAAACACCTTACATAAAACAACACACCACATACGGTTAAAACATTGACAAACTACATAAGCAAGGAAACGTAAGAAATGAACAACAATTAATAAGCCCCAACATCATCAGCCTCTGAAGCGTACTCTTCAACTTCCGAAACTTGATCATTCTGAGTGTGTCGACCACCTGGCACAAAAGGCCCCCCCTGAGGTGTTTGTTGAGGGTGACGGTAGGGTGGGTGGTTTAAATGGGGCTCCCTTGCCTGTTGGGTATGTGGTCGCACATTTGAGTTATTGGGAAACTGAAAGTTTGGTAATGGGCGATGAGGTTGAGCATCATTAAAGTGGTAATGTATGTGTAGATGTTGTAGTTGTTCGGTGATGGAATTCAACGGATTAGGAGTCGGATTAGCTCTTAATTGTTCACCCCTTGGTGGCTCCACCCAACATACAAAGCCACAACTTCGTGGTCTGCGATTGCAACAATAATACCTACGGCCTGGGTTTCTTGTGCTCCTTGAAACTCGAATAATTGTGTCGGAACCACAATTGCAAATAACCATTGTTTGACACGAAGATTTAAATGTGGAGTTAACTCGAAATATGGTTTCTGGGGTTCCTTATGTACAAATTCTATTCCGCAATCTCAGATTGCGGATTTCTGTACTTCCGCAATCTCAGATTGCGGATTTCTGTACTTCCGCAATCTCAGATTGCGGATTTCTCTATCTCTAGTCCACAAATTCTACAAATATCGTTCACTAATCTCAGTTAAAACCAATCCACAATCAAAGCTCACTCTCCTTCACCTTCTTAATGGACACCTTTTCCCCTTTCATTGTTAAACTTTACTGGGGTGGTGCTATTACTTACAAATTCTATACAGACATTACCGTTGACAACAATACAGAGTCAACTACGTTTATTATGACCCATAGAATGTCATACACGGATTTTCTCGATCACGTTTGTCTCGTTACTCAAATAGACAAGTGTTCATACAATGTTAGATTAACAATGTATTACACTTTCGAGGGGTGTTCTGAGGCTACATACATCACAGGAAATGAGGGTATGGAAATGATGTTCTATCTAGCATCGAACGTAAACCACTATATGGCAGTGATCCACATTCAGTACACCTCATTAGTTCCATTAACAGAAACTAGTGCTATGGATCTCTTAAGGCGGTTCACGGTGTCATGTGGTGAGGAGACATTTCATACTCCAACACAACAGCAGATGCAGTCAATCAATTTGGAACTGGGTTCTTCAATGTACAACAGCCTCACAGAAAGCTCAAATAGACAACCTGTTTCAGAATACCACTATACTGATTATAACTATAATGAAGAATATGTTGCTAATTTAGATGCCAATGATATCGATGAGGATGATGCTGTCGACTACGATGAAGGTAAAAAATTCTACGTTGTACCATACTTTTTATTTCTCTAATTTCTTTTCAATACAAATACTTGACTTTATCTAATCAATATGTCGGTTTTTGATGTACTGACGATAAAGGGCAACATGAACGAGTTGCCAATGACGAAAGCAGTGATGACAACAATGATGAGAACGAGAATGATTATACAATTGTGCCTTCAGATGACTCTCAAGGTATTGATACTGTTATTCGTAGTACATAATTTGGATTTATCCTGATATAAGTAATGTTCATTGCAAGGTTATGTGTCGGATTCAAGTAGAGAGACTGAATTTCAACCAAGTGACGTTGATTCAGAAGCAAGCGCCGAAGAAGAAGGAGAAGCCGGGACATTACAAGCCCCAACAGGTGCTGAATTTCATGAAGGGATTGATCTTTCATTCCCAATAGACAGACATGTCGACGAGCAAGACGAAGGGTTAGAAGCATATCGCCTACCCGATTTCGATGATGAAGATAAGATGGAGATCTGGAATGGAAAGGTAAACAGTATCCGTGTCGGTATCTACTTCGAAAATAAAGAGAAAGTAATTAAAGCCATTCGGTATTGGAACGTAGAATGTAACAGGGAGTTACGCGTGATAGAAAGCAGACCGGGTACATTTAGAGTCAAATGCAAGAACGAAAACTCTTCATGTATGTGGGCTGCTGCTGCATCACGTCCACATAAAGAAGCCTTCTGGCGTTTGCACAAATAGAGTCCAAGGCACACATGCTACTCAACGGTAGAAAGAAATAACAACAGGGCACTACGGTCCAGAGATATTGCATTACATATCCATGCACGGGTCAAGGCTGATTTAACTTTCCCGGTTAAACAGATTATGACCCACGTAAAGGAGACGTTGAACGTCGATGTTACGTACTCTAAGGCATGGACCGCCCGTAGAAAAGCAATTGAGAATGTCTATGGTACTTGGGAGAGCAACTTCAATGAGTTGCCTACCTACATGGAAAGGTTAGTCGCAACAAATCCTGGTACCGTTGTGAAGTGGCGTCATCATGAGAGGAGCACTGCCGAATGCAGGGTCTTCAAGTATGTTTTCTGGGCTTCCGGCCCTCTAATTGAGGCCTTTAGACATTCAGCGCCTGTGATATCAATTGACGGCACTCATCTGAAGGGGACGTATATGGGTAAGATGTTGATTGCGGTGGCGAAAAACGCAAATAACTACGTTCTTCCGGTGGCGTATGCAATTGTGGATGAAGAGACAATTGAGAGCTGGTGTTGGTTCTTGGAGCAGTTTAGAGAGAATGTATCACATCACACTGCCAGCCGTCCCCTTTGTGTTATTTCAGACCAACATATGGGAATCATTCGAGCAATGGAGGAACTGGAAGGATGGAGGGAGCCACATGCTTACCATCGTTATTGTCTTCGTCATATAAGAAGCAATCTCGGGTCAAAGTTCAAGAGCGCCACGTTGAAGAAGCTTTGCTGGACAATCGGAAGCACCTCCCAGCATTATAAATATCGGTATGCCATCAGACAGATGAAGTACAGTAAGATACAGGCGTGGAGATACTTGAGAGATATTGGCCTCCATAAGTGGACGCTGATGCGAGACCACGAAAATCGCCGCTGGGGTAACCTAACAACAAACATGTCTGAGTGTTTTAACCATGTGTTGTCGAAAGCAAGGATGATGCCTATAAAGGCAGCCATACAGTTTACATTTACCAGAGATATCGATCAATTCAACATCCATTATCGAATTGCCAGACGGTGCGAAACAATGTTGCCCCCCCGGTTATGGACGGTCATTTCCGAACGTGATGCTAAATCCCGAGAACACTATGTACGTTTGTATGATGCTTTCCATAAGAGGTACCTCGTGGAGTCTCGTGTGCAACCCAATGACGACGGAGGGAACGAGTGTACGGTTGAGTACAGTAACAGAACTTGCTCGTGTGCAAAGTGGCAAATAGAACGCAGGCCCTGTTCGCATGCTATAGCGGTTTGCCATATGCGACGTAAGAATATTCATGACCTTGTTGATCCTCGCTACCACACTTCCATGTATCGGTTGCAGTACAGCGGGCATTTTTACACCCTCGGTCATAAAAGAGATTGGGACCCGGCAACATGGAGAATTCGTGGTAACCCGTCACAAATTACCGTCAAACGTGGGAGGTTGAAGCAAAGGAGGATACATAACGAGATGGATGTTACGCATGAAGACCAACCAAGAGCACGCCCTAAATGTAGCATTTGTAAGTTGACTGGGCACAACAAAAAGAGCTGCCAATTCCGCCAACAGTGATTTCTTGTGATGTGATTTCTTGTGATCTGTTTTATCTATGCTAATTTGTGGTAGTACTATTTTGTGTTGCTTTGATATTGTATGTTATCGGTTATCGACTTCTTATGTTATCGTATTAGTATCGTGATGTGATATATCGTGCATTGTTGGTTTACATCTTTAGGAAGACATCTACATGTTAAATAGACACGACGATAAAATTATTATAAGACAAGGCAAATATTACAAAACAGTAGACACAACTCACCAATACTTATCACAACGACACTTGTATAGTTCATCAGCCATGTGGCGTCGGTAGTTAACACAAGTCTCTTCTACGGTGATTTGTTGGTCTATCATCAACGATTTCTTTTTAACTAGTTTCTCCATCATCATACAAACAAGAACCCCGGTGTTAGCAATGTTACCCTCATCTTAGGGGACATCCGTCTCAACCAAACCAGGGGACATATCACGTTCCGTTATGTATCTCGTGTTTGACCGAAAGTGAATACGTTCTAGAAACCATTTGAAATATAACTATAGCATCTCCATATAGTTCCTTACCTCTCGATGCTTTCCATTTCTCCATCTTTTATCGGTCCAGTATTGAGTAATCACCATGCTTTGCATATCAATACGGACAAGTAGCCAGTCTGTTTGGCCAATCCACAAAGGAAGGTAGATGCAGTCAACCTCCCAAAATGGAGGATACGGGTCCTTTCGTCCAGCAAAATCAAGGGGGGTAGTAGATTTATCATCTTGCATGTAGTAATAAAAATCAGGAGGTAACACCGTCCATCGGCATTTTAAATTGGGGTTCTTTAAGAGCAGCGACTGTCGAACACGCATTAATCTTACAGTCCATGCTTCAACATGCTGCAAAACAGGAAATAACAATATAAATTAATCTGCTGTGTAATTATGTTAACATATGAAAACAAATAAAAATTGATATTGTGTTAAATGTACAGTAGAGGACAGGTGACCGCCGGATTCCAT
Organism: Ambrosia artemisiifolia; assembly: GCA_032199755.1. NCBI lineage: Eukaryota > Viridiplantae > Streptophyta > Magnoliopsida > Asterales > Asteraceae > Ambrosia > Ambrosia artemisiifolia. Next base: position 14,139,151 of record CM063514.1, read on the forward strand.
CCCTAGTAGGGCACCCCAAAAACTTCTTTCCAGTTTTTTTTGTAATGAAACGAGTGTAGCAATATGGGGAGTCCCCGTTGTTGTAAAACTCTAAAGCATCTGTGGACCAATTATTGGGATCATCTTCCTTGGGGACTATAACACTATCTTTTTCAGGATCCTTTTCCGGTTGCCTTTCGGTCACCATATGCGTAGACGACCCAGCCTTCGTGGATGACGACGACCTCTTCAAACGCCTCCAAATATCATCCGTCCACTTTGATTTCTTAGGGACTGGTTGAGAACAGAAATATCCACCAACCTCTTCATCCTTCTCAGTACGATCCCCCATTTTTTATACTACAGGCACCGTGTTGCGGGATGTGTGATCTATCACATTACATATCCCTTTTATAGGTGGAAATGGGACAGCATTCTATACTCCCGCAATCTCATATTGCGGATTTCTATACTCCCGCAATCTCAGATTGCGGATTTCTCTACTCCCGCAATCTCAGATTGCGGAACAGTATTAAATTCCGCATTCTTAGATTGCGGAACTGTCAGTTTTAAAACAATACATTTTATTAATAAACCGTATTTAAATACTTATTGGTATTAATGGGCAACAATCTACCAAGTTACAAAATCTCACAAGTTCAATAATACAATTTCACCGACAAAACGTTAAAAACTACAAATTTACAAACTATTTTTTCAAACTAGTCAAACTATACAATCCCCAAGTCGTTTAGTCAATTTGTTAAATTATGATATGTCATTTTTAACAGAGTTATTTAAGAATTATAAACTTATTGAATAAAAACAACGTAAATTTATTATTCACACAAAACGTTAAATATACAATCTACCAAAGTTACAAAACAATCTATTTCCGAGACCACCAATTCCAATGTAGCTGCAGCAGCAACATACAACTCCATATCTATCACACTACATATCTTTAGTGTTTTAACCAGCCCATATTTATGCATCTCTTCCCATATTTATGCAGGCAGTCTCCCTCGACACTTGGCCCATATTTTAGCTTTATCTTTAAGTTCATCGATTTGCTGTACATGAGTACCAAGTCAAGGGTATCTACGTAACTATATCAGATGCCTTCAACTATTAAGGTACGAGCAGGAGCTGGTGCATCCGATATCCCCGACGTCGCTAATGACGGAGCGTGTTTCTTCGGCGTTGGAGGGCCTTGCGCTGAAGGTGTAGAACCCGCAAGCGCCATTAAATTTGCTGCGAAAATGATCGACTTTGATGATTCGACCACCTTCAATTTCCGAGAACACCTATTCCAACTTTACTACACGCCTTGCCATAATCCTACAGGCTGGCGCGCTGACCCTGAGGAACTCCAACCACCGCCTCCCCAAGGATTTGCATGGAAGGTGGCTCCCAAGAAAGAAATAACTGGCATGCCTGGGGGTGGTACACGGGATCTTGGAACCACCATTGCAAGCCAACTGTTTAATTTTATAAACTACAATACCAATGTTGCATTCTACACGTGTTATAATACGTGCAAATGTAACATCGATCCAAGTAGTTTCATGCAAATGTAACATCGATCCAAAAATAAGAGGGTCATGACCAAAAACTAGATGGATTCTTCTACAACCTTTGGACCCTCCAACATTAATATATTTGAAATTAAATGACCAGACAGCCATTTAACACGTGCAAATGTAACACGGATCCAACAACACTAAAAAACCATCGCCTCTAACGCATGAGAATTATGAAATTCATTGTTTAGCCTGTTTGTGTTTGACTGTGTATGAAACGAACGAGTGTATGTTTGTGTTTGACAGTGCGGTGTAAACAAGTGTATGTTTGTTATATATAAGAAATGTAAATGATAAAGTGGGATTGAATCCGCAATCTTGGATTGCATAATACCCTATTCCCGCAATCTAAGATTGCGGGTCTTCCACATCATCTCGTCCAACTTCCAACTCAGCTGCTCGTCCAAGTCATCCATGCTGGAAGTCCACGTAAGCCCAATCCCGCAATCTAAGATTGCGGGACTACCATTTTCCTAAACAACTTTTTGACACCTACCATTTGTACAAAAATCCTTGAAAAAAACACTAGTTTAGCAAAAAACTCCTTGATCATCACTCCAGCTCCGTAGTGGTCTTACCTAGGGTTGATCATACAAGAAAAACCCGTTAGAATTACTAGTCGAGTCTGGTATTGTATATGATCGAATATAAAGTAGAAGCAATAAGAAAAATAATTTTGTTATTTACCCGTAGCCGATGGTTGGTGAACCGTAGGTTATGGTTTGTGGTTCGTGACCTGAATGAGTTGCTTAGACCGTAGCCTGCGGCTCTCAGCCGTAGGATACAGTCTGGGCCTGCTGGATTTCCCTGTTTCACGCATCTAAGTTTCCTTTATAACGTTCGCTGTATGCGAACCTACAGTTTTCACAAAGGTTTCTCATGCTGTGCAGACTTTTGAGATGGGAAAATTTTCTAAGTCTTTGCTATGTTTCCCAGCACGAGACCAATTCCCAAAGCAAATTATTTCGGATTTCAAGGACTATGTCTGACTAGATTAAACCTTTCTAAGTGTGTCTCGACTTATGGGAAATTTCCATTTTAGTTTATATTTTTTTAAGTCAATCGAATATAATTTATTCGTTTGACCTGTTTGATTATAAGCAAGTCAGTTCTTTAGTACATAGTCGTATGAGTGACATTTTTTAGAGCAAGGGTAGATTATGAAAAGTTGAGGACCTACTATATAGTCGTATGAGTGACATTTTTTGTGGATAATCCAGTATCATCCACTCATGAGATATATAAGGATTGATTTGCATTTTATACAGGGCAAAGTTTTGTCTCATACTACTTGGGTTCCTTAGGTCGATTGGTGTGGGAATCGTGGGGGTTGATGTGGTTGTCGTGGTCACGAAGGGAACACCAGCCTTGGTGTTCATGGTCATGAAAGGCGTGGAAACCTCTACAAAGGCCATGAAGAGAATGAGAGAATTTGATTTATTAGTGATGGTGTAGGTAGTGAATGACACCAAATTCTAATAGAAGAGAGAGAGAAATGGTGGAAGGGTGATGCTGATGTGGCGTTGATGTGAAGGCTGGTGATGGTCACTCCACTAGTGACCATACCCCATGACCTAGGGGTGTTCATGGTCCGGTTTTCGCAGTTTTTAGTCCAAACCGCGAATCAAACCGTTAGTAATGGTTTTTTAATTTTCTAAACCGAACCGAACCAAACCGTTAGAAACGGTTTGGTTCCGGTTTGGTTTCACGGTTTGGGGTTGTTGGGTCGTTATGTGTACAAGTTGTCTTAATTTCACAAAAAAAATGTCCAAACTTCAATACGTCATAAAATTGCCCACAATACTTAAGTTGTTTAACATAAATACCTATCCAAATAGCTTAAAATATAGTCCAAATATATAAAAATATCTCTAAATACATCGATATATAGATGTTAGTTGTAGTTGAAAATTTAGAATTTAGAAAAACAGAAAAAATCATATAATACGAAATGGACTTAACATACTTTTATTTTGCATTAAATTACTTATAGGTTATAATAGATTTATTTTTATTAATGTCTATATATAATATGAAATGTTAAAAATAGTAGAATAAATTCTTACAGTCCGGTCCGGTTTTATACGGTTGGTTTTCGGTATAAACCGTAAACCAAACCGTTTGTTGCGGTTTGAAAATATTAAAACCAACCAACCGAAGTATAAGTAAAATAACTGACCGTGAAACCAAACCAGTGACCGGTTTGGACGGTTTCACGGTTTGAAGCCGAACCATAAACACCCCTACCATGACCTTATCATTCGAAAATTTTGGAGATCGTTAATATTTTGATTATTTTATTATCTAAGCTTCATGTTTATTAGCTAATTTAGCATTTGAAATGGTTGGGAGCAAGAGCAACGGCATTAAGGGGCATGTTTATGAAGGGTTGAGCGGGGTCCTCATTATAAAAAGGACAATACAAAAAAAAATCACTTTCTTAAAAAGGCAATTTAGTTGGTCCATCTCTAGTTTCTATCGTGCCCTTTCCAAAATAAAATGAAGTTTCAATTCTTATTTGTATGCTTATATAGTTTACCTTTCATCTAAGATCATGGGGTGTACTCTAACATTTGGGGCGTTAACGGTGACATGGCGTGTTAACCGGCGTTATACACCACTCCCTCCTTGTGTTAAATGGGTTATATGTTAACATGTTAACATGGTGTTAAGAGATTTAATTATTTTTGTTTCCTTTTTTAAACCAAAAACCATTAAAAGAATAATGTTAGATGGAGTTAAAAGAGTTAAACCATTTCTTGATGTGAGGTGGAGTGAAATAAGGAAAAGTGAGTGGTGTGTAACCTACGTGGAGTTAAAGAGGGTTAAAGTATACCTCAAGGCCTAAATAAAAAAAACAGTTAGATTGAAGAAGAAGAACGAGAGAGAAGCTAAAAAGCATTTGAGAACTTTTTAGAGTTTAGATTAAGGAGTTTTAATTTTTATAACCAGTTCAAAATTGATTTCATTTTTTGAATTACTTGTTATTTTTATCAAAATGATTTTTGTGGTAGCTGTTAGTTGTGCATTAACAATAAATTTTTTGAATTACTTGCTATTTTTATCTAATATAAATTTTTTTAACTTTATTACTACTTATTATTTTGGTTAGATAAAACGTTTAACAATGTTCGTTTTCTTGCTTTTTTTGTTACGTTTAATGTAACTTTTTAAACCTATACATGTTTGCCCCTATTGATGAACAACTCTAGATCCTCCATTGATTAGAATATAGGAAAAATGGATTTAAATACTCACAACTATCGTCTGTTGGTGGATATCATTCCCAACTTTCACTTTGGTTGTTCCATCACTCCCAGACTAACGGAGGTCTAACCTGGTTAGTGTTCGTGGCCAAAATGTGAAAACCAAAACTTTGGGACATTTTTGAAACATTTTATTATTATTATTATTATTAAAAAAGTAACTTATTATTATTATTATTAAAAAACTATTATTATAATAATGTATTGAAAATTATTATTTTTTTAGATCCCCCCCCCCCCCACCCCCATTTCTGTTGACAGACCCCCCCCCCCTCTTTGTCTCTCTAAACCACCACCACCACCACCATATCTGATATCATCATCATCTTCCACAACCACACCTTCCACCATCGACCTCAACCACTGACCTGCAACCACCACCACCATCGACCTCAATAACCCCCAATCGACCTGCAACCACCACCATTGACCTCAATAACCCCCAACCGACCTGCAACCACCACCATCGACCTCAATAACCCCCCAATCGACCACCTATTGACCACCTATCACCACCAATCGACCACCAAAATCACTGATATCCCCAAACCTGAACAACCAGTTCATGATCTTCATCTTCGTTACAACAAAAAACTTAATAACAACCATAACAGCTTTGGTCAGTATTTTACAGGAGGACAAGTGAGGGACAGTTTCGCCAAGCCACCGGCATCACCGGTGCGTTGTTTTAGATCTGCTGTGTTGGGGTGAAGGGTGGAGATGGTGATTGTAGGGGTGATGGGGAAACGATGGTTGTTGGGGGTGACCGGTGAAGGCAGTGGTTGTAGGGGATGACGATGGAGGCGGTGGTTGATGGGGATGACGGTGGGGGTGGTGGTGGTGGTTGTTGGGGATGGCGATGGAGACGGTGGAGGCGGTGGTTGGTGGGGATGGTGGTGGAGATCTGTCACAAGAAGAAGAAGAAGAAAGAAGGGTAGGGAGGGGGGGGGGGATTTATAATAATAATAAAAAAGTTTCAAAAAGGTTCTTTAAGTTTACGTTTTTACATTTGTGTCACGTACATTGTCCATTAAGTTTAGGTTTTTACATTTTGGCCACGAAAACTAACTAGGTTAGATATCCGTTAGTTTGGGGGTGATGGAACAAACTAAGTTGAAAGTTGGGAGTGCTATTGGCCAAAGTGAAAGTTGGGAGTGATATCCGCCAACAGGCGATAGTTGGGAGTATTTAAATCCATTTTCCCTAGAATATATACAATGGAGGTGGTTACATACATAGGAATACTTGAGTCTTATGTGCTCGATCCTTGTATACAAACATCATATCAATACCTAATATTCACATATCTTGGATCTGTGTGTTTATAATATAGCCTATAAACTATGCACACAGTAAAGTAATTTAATGTATTGGCTTATATGTTCATCAGTTCATGTCTTAATTATCGTCTAAAAACATCAATTAATTTTTGTTGAAGACTTAAGCTCATAGATACATAGATTATAGTTACATAAAGGATTTTATATAAAAAAATGTGCTACATTTCTTTTATCTTATGTTTCATTATACCACCATAAATTGGTCTTTGTGAGGTTTCAAATTGAGAAAAATGATTGATATGTTCAGAAAAATACGACTTAGGAGAGTTAGGACATGTGCCAAAACATAAAACAAAGTATATAAATAGAGAAAACAACCAAGACATTGTTAGAACATGTGACAATATAAAAAACAAAGTATAAATAGATAAAAACAAGCAAGCAATAGACATGAGTTTAACAATGAATAAAAAAGAGAAAATTGCTCGAATAGTCCCTGTGGTTTGTACAATTTTCACCTATAGTCCTCAAGTTTCCAAAATTGCAGGTATAGTCCCGAAACAGTGAACTTTTTGCACTCGGATAGTCCCTGGAGCTAACTGAGGTTAAATAATCCAGTTAAGTGGGTGTGAAATTACTAAAATACCCTTACCCCAATAAAAATAAAAAAAATCAATTAATTAATAAAATATAAAGATGGCCCACTTAACCCCCTTAGCCAATTATTTTTCTCCACCTATTTTAGTGGGACCCACCAACTTCATCTTCCCCACTCTATCACCACCACCACCCACCACCACCACCTATCCCCTTCCCCCATATAAAAATCCCAAACCACCCATCCCTTGTACCTGCTCACATACACACACAACAAGAAACAAAACCATTGGAGAGAGCTGAGAAAGAAAGCTGACTCGAGCTTCAATCGGGCAACCAAAACAACAACCACAGGCTGAACCATAACCATACCGAGCCACAACCATAACGAACAACCACTCAGCACCATCGTGACCACAATCGAACCATAAACCTACCGAACCACCATCGATTACCAAACCCAGCAACTAGCGAAGGCCACCACAGGCTGATTTCGAACAGAACCACCACCAGCTTCGTCTTTGTGAACCCAAACACCCTACCCACCGGACCACAGTACCAAACGAACCACCAACTTCGATGGAGTCCAGCGGCGGCGACGATTAAAGTTCCGAGTAAGGGATTCTGATTAGTTGGTGAGTTTTGTGGCAGGACACGAATTAGATTTCTGCTCTCTCTCTCTCTCTTGCTCTCTGACTCTCTCTTTTCTGCTCTCTCTCTCGATCTGTAAGGTAGGAGATGCTCTCTCTCCTTGCTCTCTGACTCTCTCTCTCTCTCTCTTCTGCTCTCTCTCTCTCTTGCTCTCTGACTCTCTCTCTTCTACTCTCTCTCTCTCTCTTTCTTGATATTGTTTCGATCCCATGTATAGGCATGTTCATCAGTTTGATCGTGTTTTAAAATGAAGGGGGGAGGTACAGGTTGGTGGTGGTGGGTGGTGGTGGTGGTTGGTGGTTTGGTGGTGGTGATGGTGATAGGGTGGGAAATATGAAGTTGGTGGGGCCCACTAAAATAGGTGGAGAAAAATAATTGGCTAAGGGGTTAAGTGGGCCATCTTTATATTTTATTAATTAATTGATTTTTTTTATTTTTATTGGGGTAAGGGTATTTTAGTAATTTCACACCCACTTAACTGGATTATTTAACCTCAGTTAGCTCCAGGGACTATCCGAGTGCAAAAAGTTCACTGTTTCGAGACTATACCTGTAATTTTGGAAACTTGAGGACTATAGGTGAAAATTGTACAAACCACAGGGACTATTCGAACAATTTTCTCAATAAAAAAAGTACCAATGAGCCCTAGCTCAATTGACATTAAAGGGAAACTTAAGTTCAAATTCGATCGTAACCAGGTTTTATTGTAGTGGGTCTTTGAATTGGGCTACACAACGTTGTCTGCGTTCACGAGCATATACGGTCGTTTTTTTACCAACTATGTAGCCGGGTTTTTATTCATTAGCGGTTAAAAAAAACAATTAGTAAAAATCACATAAAAAATATAATATTTTTCGAAACAAAACCAACAACACAATCAAGATGTGACGTACACACTAACTTTTGTCAAAAAGATATTCCAACTAGATTGGATACATTGTTTTCTACTATATATTTAAACCAAAAAAGAACTTGAGTTACAAAGAAATCAACACTAGATTAATCCACCTTTCTACATCACCTCTTCACATGTTAATTTACAAAAACAGAGCTTCAATAATAATATTGTTAATATGTGTTTTCACCATCTATGCAACTCCAAATATTAACTATCAAGCCCCACCCTGTTTCTGTGTTTCATTTTCAACATCCTTTTTGTCTCTTTGATCATCATCAGCAGCAGCAGCAGCAGCATATTTCACTTTAAAGAGAGAGAGACAATATAGGGTTTCAAGAACTTGCTTTTCAGCTGTTTAAGACAAACCCCAGGTAACAGTTTTAGTTTCTTTAATAAAAAGTTATTAGCTTTTGCCCAAAAAGATTGTTTCTTCATATACCCTTTTGCATGTTTACATAATGCAAGTTGTTGTTGTTTTTTTTTTTTTTTTAGGAATTTAAACTTGGTAATCAGCTGATTAGGACCAAACCCAGGTAAGAATTTTGGTTTCTTAATAATAAGTTTTTAAGTTTTGCCCAAAAATATTATTTAAGTTATAGTGTTCTTATAATTTGAAGCTATAAACTGTTCAATACCCTTTTGCATGTCTGCATAATGCAAGTTTTTTTCATATTAGTTTTTGTTAATTTTAGGAATTTAAACTTGGTAATCAGCTGTTTAGGACCAAACCCATATAGGAATTTTGGTTTTTTAGTAATAAGTTGTTAAATTTTGCACAAAAAGATTGTTTGTTGTTCAATACCCTATTGCATGTTTGCATAATGCAAGATTTTGTCATATGGGTTTTTTGTTAATTTCAGGAATTTGGACTTGATAATCTGCTGTTTAAGACAAAACCCAGGTGAGAATTGTGGTTCTTTATTAAAAAGTTGTTATTTTTGCCCAAAAGATTGTTTGAGAGTTATAAGGTTCTTCCAGTTGTAGCTATAAACTGTTCAATGCCCTTTTACCTGTTTGCATAAGGCAAGGTTTTTTTTTTTTTTTTTTTTTTTTCATATGGGTTTATGTTAATTTGAGGAATTTGAACTTGATAATCAGCTGTTATTAATAAAAGTTATTAAATTTTGCCCATAAAGAAAGTCTTTGAGTTTTAGGTCTCTTTGTTAATTTGAGGGATTTAAACTTTTTAATCATCTGTTTAAGACAAAACCCATGTAAGAATTTTGGTTCTTTATTAAAAAGTTCTTGAATTTTGCCCAGCAAGATTGTTTTAGAGTTATAGGGTTCATTCAAGATAAAGTTATAAGCTGTTCTATATCCTTTTGCCTGTTTGCATAATGCAAGTTTATTTCATAAGGGTTTTTGTTAATTTGAAGAATTTGAGCTTGGTGATTGTCAGAAACTTGTGTTGATTGATAAAGTTTGTATCTTTGTGATTGTTTGAGTAGAGGCTTTGGTTAACTTGTAAAGAAAGCATGGTTTTATATAGGGCCTAGTTAAGCCTGTTGCTAACATTTGACTATTTTTGTTGTTTGTTTATCAAGATATTATTAGAAATGAAGCTAATGGAATTAAAGTAACTACGCTTTGGTGTAAGGGTGATGGTGTCTAGGAATTATTGAAGTTAACTAAGACAAAAACTATATATTTTTCTGAAAGTGAAATCGAATAAAAGCTTCATGTGTGTTCAGTGTTCTTTTTTGTTTGTGTTAGGTTCATAGTTAGTTAGTTAGTTAGTTATGCTTGCAATGGATTAAAGTTGACTGTGTTAAGGTTCTAAATTTTGAAAATTTGTTGAGAAAATGGGTGTACTTCAATCATGGAGGGTAAGTAAATTAATGCTAAAGGTAATTGGTCGAAACGTACCTGTCGGGTTGGGGTTAAGCCATTACACTTTTTGTCAGTTTATTTTTTAAATAGCTAGTGCGTTACAACAGTTCTATGTGCCACTTTTGACATGTTTTTGTTTGACTATTTTTTACCCATTTGACCTTTTAGAGATGATTATAACCAGAATTGAGTCAATTGACCCATTCATTGGTAGCTGTTAGATGCCGCGCCACCCTTAATCCATAGCATTGGTATGTCATATGTGTAAGAACCTAGAGGATTAAATAGGTTCTTTTGAAATTTTTGCTTATATTTTGTAACAACGCTTAGGAATGCCATGAGATGTGTAAGTAGTTAAAAAGTAGATATAAATAGATAACAAGATTTTATATTGGTTTCATCAGATGTTAACAAATCCACCTTACATCCACTCCTTGGTCTTCAACCAAGATTTGTTCTTCACTATGTTTTCTCTAAACCGGTAGAGACCATTGTTTTTTAATCTTCTCTTTAAGATGGTTCACTGATTTTTAGGTGGCAATTATAAGTTCCCTTTTCAATAATATGATAGTAATTACCACTTACAAAGTTACAAGTAAATATAAGTGTTTGGTAATGAATGTTGCAAACATTCTCATTTGCCTAAACTTTTGATTTAGAGCTTTATGATCCTTAAATATGATTGATTACTTGGTACTAAAAGACGTTAGGTCCTTCAAGGCACTTAGGGTCGAGGTATGGGTTTTAAAAAGCGTGCCTAGGCGTGAGGCGCAGCGCCTCAACGCCTTATGTCACCCGAGGCACACCTTTTCCACAAAGCGCAAGAAAAGCACAGTTTTTGGAGTTTTTTGGAGTATGAGGTGCACGCCTTTTGTGCTTTGGGTGTTTTTATGTTGTTTTGTTCATCAAACTGCTGTACAATTCTGTGTACAACCATATTATTCAAACATGCTGTGTACAACCAAACAAGCTCAATGTACACTCAAACATGCTTTATGTACAACCAAAAAAGTCCATAGAAACAAATTACAGTTATAGTATCATAGTAATAAACAAAACAATTATGAAGAAGTTATTTTCATATTTGTTAGTTGTTCAAAACAAGCACCCAAACCTAAATTCACACTTAAACCCATATCCTTCTCATCTTTCTCTTTTATAATCTTATTAGTAATTTGTCTCTTTTTATTACCCTATTATTGGATGTTAAAGGATTTATAAGTAGAAAATGTTATCTAGAATTAATTTATACTAACTATAAATGTCGGGCACCTCATGCCTCGGCTTTCGGGACCCTAAACGCCTCAAAACGCCTCATGCTTTATAAAACCAAGATTATACAACTAAATTTAATGGTAGATGTTATTGTCATTAAAAAAATATCGTGTAGACTCCGAAATGGTATTAATTACATACGATTTCCCCTAGATTAAACAAGGTATGTTAGATAAACAAGTTGTTACACATGATTGTTCAAGGCTGGATCATTCAAACGATTAAAACTAGGGGTGTAAACGAGCTGAGCTGAGCCTTGGTTCTAAAAATCGCGCTCGAGGCGCGCTTAAGCGCATCTAGGCGCCAACCTATGCGCCTTATGTAACACTAGGCGAGCATTGTACGAAAAGCGCAAAAAGTGAAGAAAAGTGCAAGAAAAAATCCCCTGAAGTATGCGCTTTTCATACATGGGGTGTTTTTGTGCTTAAAATTGTTATACATGTAGCTAAAAAGGTTGTACATTTAAGTTAAATCATATATATATATACCTTATTTGTATCTATATTTTGAGTAAATGATGCTAAAAACCTATAGCATATATAAAAAAAATTATATAATCGTCTTGCGCCTCACGTACGAAAAGCCCACTGCTTTTGCGCTTTGCGTCTCGTTTTAGACCTCGTCGCTTTTGTGCGCTTAGCGCTTTTTAAAACCAAGGAGTCAGCTCGCCTAAGCACGAGCTCCGCTCATTTAACTTGAGAGTGCTCGAGCTTGGCCCGTTTAACTTATGAGAGCTCGAGCGCAACTCGTTTAAAGCTCCATTTCTAAAGCTTGAGTGACTAGTTGAGTAGTTTTTCAAGCTCAAGCCTAACTCGTTTATTATTATATAATTTATCTATATTTATAAGGAATTATGGTTATGTACATTTTTAGTTATACTTTTATATAGCATAATATATGTTATTTAATTACATTTATTGTAATATGATTTTATTTACATGTAAGTAATATATTAGATAAAAATTATATGAATATTAGGTGTCTCATTTGGCCCCTCGAGCCTAGTTAAGTTCGATAAGTGAAGCTCAAACTTGTTTTTTTTAATAGCTTCAATATAAGCTCGAGCTTGTGCTCGAGCTCGTTTAAGCTCGACTCCATTCAAGCTTTTAGCAAGCCAATGTAGAGTAGCTCACGAGCGGCTCAGTTCGCTTACACCCCTGTTAGGAACCTAAGCCAAATGAATTTGTTTTTGCGTTCATTAAGAGGAAATGTCACTAACCTATTTATAGCGAACCACCGCTTAATCAACGGTGAATATGAGTTTAATCCAATGGCTACATTTGGTTCTCTAAATAGATTCCGTGTTACATCTCATATATCTTTGCCTTATATATTGACAGCCAAAAGAGGAAGCCTTTCAACTTTTACAACACCGATGTGTTGAAACGCTCTTCGGATTAAAATGGCGACCAAAAGCCCGATTCAGATCATTGAAGCAAGTGGAAAATGGAGATCTCCAAATATGGGAATTGAGGATTCGGAATCAGCGTTCACAAGGAAAAGATTCCAAGGACGAAAGGGTAATTTACCACCTATTCGAAGTGGAAGTGCACCTCCAAGCATTGAAGGTTCATTTGCAGCCATTGAAAATCGCTTGTTTAGGCTCCCTCCACCATTGACTTCAGGGGAAGACACCGGAAGTAGTAGCAGATCCATATGGTTGGATCATGCTTATATTTCAACTAATGAAGAAGGGTCCGGTGATGACGGATCACTAACTCAGGTAAGATTATTTTATTCTAGCTTTGTAAAATATTTAGAAGTTTGTTAAAAGTTTCGGGGTGTTTCGTTGTGTGTTGTGGCTTGATAAATAAAATGAGAAATAATATAATTATTTGATTGAATCCACGATGTTACTTGGATAAATTGCAGCCGTGCATATATTTAGATGTAGCAATTTTGACCCATTTACTTATTAATGTGTTGCTAGTCGAAATCACCTAAAGTGTGTGTCATAAAACATTTTACATCCTTATATTAAAAAATATATATTTTTAACTAATATATTCTTTTTTGCAATCAATGCATGCCGATTAAAGAGTTTTGGACCAAAAGTTATTGACGTTATTCCATAGTTATCAAAGGCGTTAGACGCACTCAAGGCGCATAGGCCTCGCCTGAGGCCTAGGCGCGAAGCGCAAAAAAGCGAGGGCCTGAAATAAAAAAAGCGAACAAAGAAAATAAAGTAAAAATATATTAAATCAATACTATGTTTCATCTAGTTAGTATCAGAAGTTTTAAAATATTGATGTATTAGTGTATAGAAATAGTTTTCCTTTGATAAAAGTAGAAATCTGGCTACAATCTAGCCATAATTTAACGAATATGGCTGGAAATTCTCTGGAATTTGAGAATCTAGCTGAACTCTGTGTCTAAACCATCACCTGGAGAATCAAAGCGCAATTTCCTCGACTCAAAGCGCAAATGCATCGCCTCGCCTAAAAAATGGACCTAGGCGCAAGAGGCGATGGCTTTTAACAACTATGCGTTATTCATAAAACTTTACCCAACTTTTTTCGGCCCATACTAAAGAGTACCCATTGTAGCCCATTACCGGCCCACCCATTTTCCATCGTTAATTAGTGTGTGTGTGTGTGTGCATAACTACATATACACATACATACATATACACACATGAATATTGTGGTTCTAAAATGCAAAGTATGTGTCCATACAGGAAGATCCTCCTCAAGCACAGTCATCTGCATCTAATCAGTCAGCAGGTAACTATGCTGACTCCAACTCCACAACCACTACTGTTTCACGTTCACCATCAACAGACCGAATAGGGGGCAATATGGTAGTTGATCCATCCATGACCACAAGTTTAAATACTCACTCACAAGACCATGGTTCCATCCGTAGTGTTGCTGATGCTGATCTTTCTGCTATAAGAAATGGAATGGTTTCGCTTGATATATCCAACTTTTTAAAGATAGAAAATGAAAATGCCCATGCGGGCCCCCATCCTCAAACCATGCCATTGCCTCAACCTCAACCTTATGCCGGCACGAATCCATTTCCTCAAAATCCCGCCATTTTTTTGCCTTCATTGGGTTTCACCGCGGCACATTATGCAACTCATCCAGGGTATATGACTTCCGAGACCCCACTTTACCCGAATATGATGCCAACTGGATATTTCCCTCAACAGTACGCGATAGGGGGATATGCTTTCAACCCGTCACCCATTTTCCCTTATGCAACTGGATATCTCTCTAACAACCCGTTTCCAATGCCTGTTGGCAACATGGTTCCAAGCGTTAGTGGTCAAAGTCAAACTTCAGGAGGCAATGCGCAACAAGTTAACAACTTATTGTTACAAGATCATATATTACAATCTTTAGGGCTCGTTAGCCATAGTAACTCGAATTCAAGAAGTGTAGGTACGGCAAATCCTTATTATCTCCGGAGCCCAACAAATATGAATGTCTTGCAATTCTCAAATCCGCCCTCTGCTAGTCCGTTATTGCCGGAATCTCCTATAGGTGGGGTCCGTTACCCTGGTAGGAGAAGTGAAAGTGTTTATGGTGGATGGAAAGGGCATACTAGTAATTATGTTAGTAATGACCCGAAAACGAATTTGCTTCTTGAACAGTTGAAAACGGGTAAAGGTCGAAGGTTGGAGCTATCAGAAGTTTATGGACACATTGTTGAATTTAGGCAAGTCCTAAACCGTTTGATCATTTTTTAGCTGTTTTCTTCTTTATTTTTCTTAAAATAATTTTTATTTTTTTTTATAATAATTGGTGCAGCGTTGATCAATATGGTAGCCGCTTCATCCAACAGAAGTTGGAAGTTTGTAGCAGTGAAGAGAGGGAAGCCGTATTTGAAGAAGTCTTTCCTCACGCTTCAAAGCTGATAACTGATGTTTTTGGAAATTATGTTATTCAGAAGGTCTAGTTAATTTCTTGAGTCTTCTATTATGTGCTAGCTCTGATTAGAGTACACCTGAAAAGGAGATGTTTCAATATTGCTATGGGGTCACCTTCGTTTCAGAAACGACGTATGTTGTGTGCCATGAGGACTGCATAATGCACATGTACATTGTGCATAAAAGATAGAGTGAAACAGAAGCGGTTACATAACCGTCTAGTGTACAACATTAAAAACAATAAGTAAAAATGCATTATGAAATTCTCATGGATCTCAACATATTATTGGTTCAAAAATGAACGCCCCTCTATGCACGTAAACATTAATATTTTTATCATTTTGTATTTTTAGATTCTTGAGCATGGAAATGCTGAGCAGAGGAGGGGGCTTGGGAACCTGTTTGAAGGTCAAGTATTGCCTTTAAGTCTGCAGATGTACGGTTGTCGTGTGATTCAAAAGGTATTTGTATTTGTAAAGTTTTTCTTCTTTTCCTTTTTCTTTAAATCTTTGACACGTGCACATAAAGGTGGCCCTGTTACTTACGAGTGAGTTTGGATTCTGTTTATGGTCCAATAAGAAAATTAACTAAAAGAGCAACGGACCCAAATAGTCGAATGGGGAAGGCTTGAAAGTCGCTTAGAATCTATTTTTAATGCATACAGGCTCCTAAGTTGTGTTTATTTATAAATCTAAATTATTGTTACAATAATATTAATTTTAGTCATAATTAACAGGTTAGTTACTAGAAAAAACTAATTTTTTTTATAAAATCCCTGTTTTGAACAACAGTAATGACTAACCCGATTTGACCCGTTACCCACCTACACGTCTTGCCCACTTTGCCACCTCTACTTGGATGGTTCAGTTCTGTTTTCATTTCATTTTCTGAAACCAGTTTTCAAGATTTGTTTTATTTTATCATAGGCCCTTGACGTCTTTGAGCTTGAACAAAGAATCAAGATTTTTCATGAACTGGAAGGACATATTTTAAAATGCGTTCGTGATCAAAATGGAAATCATGTGATACAAAAGTGTATAGAATATTTGCCAACCGAAAATTTTAAAACAGTGATGTCATCTTTTCGTGGTCAAGTTGTATTCTTGGCAAAACATCCTTACGGTTGTCGTGTCGTGCAGGTATACTACTGCTTTCCTTTTTTTCTTCTTCTTTTTTTGTATGCATTATCTGAGAAGTTACTTTATGTCTATTTTTTTTACAGAGGGTGTTAGAGCATTCAACGGACAAACTACAAAGCCAATTTATAGTGGACGAGATTTTGGCGTTTGTTTATGATCTTGCACAAGATCAGTTTGGCAATTATGTAACTCAGGTCTGTTCCATTATGTAACTGTTTAAATTACTCAAAGGTTTCTTTTTTCCCTAATTTATAATTTTTTATACTATTATAATATATTATCTTTTCATCTTAATTTTCAGCTAGTATTATGAAAAAAAAATGACTTCAAATCTTAGGTGATAATTTCTTTAGAATTAAGAAATAACTTCCAGAAAATTGTATTTAAGTGATAAAAAAACATATTGTCATGTTTTGAATTTACACTTTAATAATATAAAAAAATGTCTTTTTTGGTCAACTTATTTGTTAGTTAATTAAATAATCAGAATTGTTAAACACTTGTACAACTAATTATCTTATTAGCACAGCTTTAGATAGTAAAAGCATATCAAACTAGTAATCTTATTATGTTTTATATGGTTTTAGTCAGTTTCAAAATGCGCATACAAACAACCAGAAAAAAAATCTTTCATTTGGGTCATGTAGGTGTAGTGTTTTCTTTTATGAAACATGTGTTTATTTGTGGTACTCGCAGTATGTGTTGGAGGCGGGGAAGCCAGAGGAGAGACGCCAAATAGTAGACAAATTGGTTGGCCATATAGTGCGATTAAGCCAACACAAATTTGCATCAAATGTTATAGAGAAATGTTTGGAATACGGTGATGAAGCTACAACGAAAATCATAATTGAAGAGGTTATTGGATCTGCTGATGGCAATGATAATTTATTAGTAAGTATAATTAACTTTTAAAGTCATCGTTAACTTCTAATGACCCGTAAAGGTGTCAGATGGGCGGGTGGAAAACAGGTAAAAACATTTAGCTTTTGGTACATGTCGGTTTGGATTGACCAGAAACAATTTCTGCCCAAAATTTTGGACTTTTTATGGATACTTGTCAAACATGTTCAAAAAAGTTACTATTTCAACTCATTTCCCTTCTAAGCTATTTTTTTAGTTGACCCGTTGGAGAAAAATGTTATTTGAATCGACCCATTTATACGTAAGCGGGTTGAAATTGCCACATCTACAATGTGCCTTTAGCCGTGTTGTTTTTAATGTATTTAGGTAATGCTGAAGGACAAATATGCAAATTATGTGGTCCAAAAGGTTCTTCAGATATGTAGTGGCCACCAGCGGGAGGTGTTGCTTAGTCGTATGAAAGTTCATCTGAATTTGTTAAGAAACTATACTTATGGGAAACATATCGTGGCTCGCTTTGAACAGTTGTATAGTAAAGGTACATACCCTGAACTAAAATTACTTATTCACCCTTAGTTTTGGTCGTTTTATCTCTTACTTGAACGGTTGGAATTTTTTTCAACATTTAACATCAAAGTGACTTAATTGAACTTTAAGTTACTAACACAATATTTTAGTCGGTGAGTCATTCAAGTAAATTGTTTTAAAGATCTAAGATACCCTCATTGACCAAGATTAATGTCATCAGCACTCAACATATATGTAGGGTGAGGATCATTATAGAATACTAATTTATTGCGAGAGAAATCGCTAATTTTTTTAAGTGATATACTTTGCTCATATAAGTTTTAATTTTGTACCGTATAACTACATGTGTAGGAGTGTGAAAAAAAAAATAACTATTACGTTTATACCATTGTCTTCTATTTTTATATTCGTTAAGATTGGGAAAATGAATTTTTGTTCTCGCAATAATTTGTTGTGATTCGAATACTACCCTTTATAAGTGATGTTAGCACTTCAAAACTATGCTTCAAGGGTCTCCCTTTGATAATTTCATTTATCAAGGTTTTATGATCTCAAATATACTAAAAGTTTTTTTTATTTTGTTTAATTGCATGCAGAAATTGAGGCATCAGGTTCAAACTCACAGCGGATGAGCGATGGCAATCTGTATAGTTCGGGTCAAAGTGTTTGATCATGCATAGGCTGACTATTAGGCTTAAAGAACCAAAGGAAGTTATTAAAAGTCGCGTTTTAGGATGAGTTTACATGTGTAGTACATTTGAAAGCTTTTATAGTTTGATGCATAGTATAAGGGGGATTAGTCGAAATAGAGATCCTTCTTATGATGTAAATACAAATGACATGTTTTTATCTTTTAAGTGTGTAGTTAAACTATATTTAGCATAAAAAGGTGGTTTTATGTGTTAACTCATTTGTGTTTATGTGTGAGCATGTATGTAAAGTGATAATGCATACTAGATAGGCTACATGAGTTATGACCCGATGCGATGTGTTATCAAGTTTTTAAAATCACTACGTTCAGGAATGAACCGGCCAGGATTTATGTGAACGATGCCTGGTTCTTAGTGCGGGTTTAATGTTTTTTCATTGTTTGTACTTTGTAGTTTAGATATTTTTTTTGTGAGATGATGCATCATGCACACAAGATGTCAAGGTAAATGATTTTCCAACTAGCAACCGGTGTGTGTTTGCTACATGTTTTGTGTAATTTTAAGAGCAAACTGCAACTTGCTTTCCTGTGCTTTTTCGGGTGGAGTCAACTTAATTCCCAGTTTGAAATTTTCGCTACCTGAGTTCCTTCTTTAGTAACCATCTATGTAGCACTAGGACGGGTACGGGACCGGGGTACAGGGACGGTACGGGTACGGGAACGGCAAAACTCAAAAATCGAAGATACAGGTATGGCAAAGGTACAACAATAAAAAATATAAGAAATAAAATGTATTTAACAAATTCCACAATATATATTGATGGAAAGTATAAACTCTTTTTTATTACTAAAATGCTTTTTTAAAATATATTTGTACATTATAAAAAAATACGCTTTAAGTTAAATAGATTTTTGGAATTAATATACATTAAATAAAAAATAATGATAAGTACATGTATAATAATATAATCTACAAAAAAATAAATCTACAAAATATAATGATAAGTACATGTATAATAATAAAATATAATAATATAATCTAAAAAAAAATTGACTTGAGTGATGTGTTCAGTGTTTTATAGTGTACGTTCCATAGTACTATTTTAACATTTATTTATATTTTATACTAGCTTTTATCCTGAGAGTGTCCCGGGGTTGAAATATCTAATATACATAATAAAATATCTAATATGACAACATAATTAATGATTTGCCAATACATGATTAATGAATAATAATAATAATAATATTTATTTTAAACAAATTTCTGTCATAAGTTATCATATTCAAATATAAAAAAAGGAATCTCTGCCTATGAAGTTATGTTTATCGTTTGTGATTTATTAGCAGAATAAAATATATTTGAAAACAAAACCCCACAAAAATAGTTATTTTTTTTCTCCGTTTTTTATATAGCACTATGGTACTCGTTGGAAAGATAATAAAACGCTCGTTAATTTGGTAATAATAATAATAATAATAATAATAATAATATTATTTATTTTAAACAAATTCCTGCCATAAGTTATCATATTCAAATATAAAAAAAAGAATCTCTGCCTATGAAGTTATGTTTATCGTTTGTTATTTATTAGCAGAATAAAATATATTTGAAAACAAAACCCCACAAAAATAGTTGTTTTTTTTCTCCGTTTTTTATATAGCACTATGGTACTCGTTGGAAAGATAATAAAACGCTCGTTAATTTGGTGTAATTTTTTTCTTTAAAACATTTCGTATATAAAAGATATTAACATATAAAAGTTATGGGAGGAAACATTAGAGAGAAAATTTAATTTTGTTTTTAAATTCTTATCTTTTCCTAAAATAACTATAATATATATAGATATATTAAAAAAAATCAAAAAATAAAAAATCCTACATGATGCCACGTGGCACATTCAAGAAAGGGTTAAGGCCTCCATTGAATGCCACATCATCAAAGTTCAATTCTTTTATTATAAGTTATAGATTATAGATTATAGATATCATCATATGTATCATCTTCTGCCTTTTTTCTACCAACAACACAGAGGTGTAGTTGCCGAACAGAAAAGTAAAATGTTATATATCTTCACTCCTCCTATACTACCACCTGCTGTTAAGGTGTCGAAGTTGGAAGGGTTTTTTTAAATGGCGAATTTAAAGGGTTAAAACCTTAAATATGTAAGAAAACAGCTCGGAAACTTCGGGGAAACGTCCCTCATAACCAGAAACGTCAGGGAAACGTTTCCTGGCCGTACCAGGCGCGTTTCCGTCCCCATGAAGCTTCTGAAGCGGGTAAGACTTCAAATCCAGCGTCCCCGTACATTATAGGTAACTATAACTGTCGTTAGTTTAAACGTTAAATATCAGTTTTATAACACTCCTACGCAAGATGGTTTGGCGCTTTAGAATGTAACCGTAGCTCACAAATGGGAAGGGAAAAAACAGACGCTATCACAAGCTTCTTTGTTTGGAGATTCTCAGAGAATCACTTGGTCAAACCTGTCTGGGCAGTCAAGCTACTTACTACTCTACTTAGAATTCACACACACACACACACATCTACGTCACATATGCTTGTATGCACACACCAGTACCAATGTACCATGACAATCAAGATTCAACCATTTGCAATCCACTATTTTATAAACAAAAAAACGAGGGAGGGTTTACGCAGTTAACAAATGCAATCAATAAAGAAAGATAAGCCATTTCAACGACCCTTCGGGTATTTTTCTACTGCAGAGAACATATAAACCTAGAACTGGATATCCAAGTATTTGAATTATATTTCATAGTTGACTGTTAATTCAACAGAAGGTGAAGATACGCTTATCTGAATTCACCATCCGCTTGGCTGGGCCGGCACCAACAATTCTTTCCAGCTGAACAAAAGTACAAGTAAAAAAATAACATATAATAAGTACATCTTAATTTGTCAATTCAGGCTGTATCTATCTTGAATAGGATAAACTAATCAAACGGGTCAAAAGTCACACGATGTGTATTTATAATACATAAAAAAAACCTGCAGATTTTTGGACAAAAAGTGTTTTGGGTGAACCCAATTTGATACATATCGAAAAATTACCCGCTATCCAGACCCACTCAATTTGCCGTATTTATCATGTACTAAAAGAACTATGTTTACCCGGAGAATATCAAAGCGAGTGAAGAGCACTGTGCAGTTCATGCTTTGTGATTCGTCAAGCATATTAACAATCTGAAATCAGACAAGAATCTTTAAAATAAATATTTGACAAAGAGAGCGTTTTATCGTGAAATACTGGAAAATTAGGGTTAGAAGCGCATACCTCGGGATAAAACTCTTTCCTCTCGGGAAGAGAATAAATTATCAAATTCTGAATTCCACGAATCTGTATTGAGTAAAACATTAAGTAATGCAAAGAAAACTTCAGCTTGTACGTTTTAAAACCTAAAGGTGGGCTGGGTTAAATAATTTAACTAAAAAGGGAAGGGTCAAACAAGGTTGAAACTTGAAACCATATCGTGTGTATTCAGGCGCATTAAACCAACTAAATCACTTATTAAAAAAAAATTGAATAATTTTGTAGCCATACTGCTTTTGCAATCATATGCAGTGTGTTATTTAGTTACAAAATTATGTAGTGTGTTATTTAGTTATTAAAAACAGGTTTTAAGTATGTGTTTGCTGGGCAGCCCAGTCCAATCGACCCATTTTGACTTCTTGCTCGACCCGCCCAAGACAACACATTTTGCCAACACTACATAATACAGCAACAGGCCACAATTTTGGTAAGTCAACTTTCTAAGTATGGAGATTTATAAACCATAAACAAACAATTTAAATGATAACAAAAATCAAGGTTCAACGAGCTTAATTTACCTTGTATCTGTAGAAGAAGTGTGCTCTCTCAGTGTACAACATGATCTTCTTTTCTCCTTGAAAGAACCAAGCGCGTGAACGAGATATATCTTTCGGCTGTGTGTAACTAAAGAGTAGAAAGTATCATAAAATGGTCCTAAAAAGTGATATATACATTATTTAACTAAGACTTTATAATAAGATAGTAAAGAAAAAAATTATCTTACTCTCCAACTAGACACATGGATGCATCTTGTGACTTCAAAAAATTCCGTACCCGAACAAACTCAAAGTAAGAACTAATATATAGCATAATCCCACCCTGCATGAAATTGATCATTATCAGTTGAAGGTGAGCGGGTTGGGTAATGGGTCAAAATAATCTAATGTTTTGAATATACTTAGGATTTATGCTTTGAAAACACTTAGGAGACGGAGTCCCATTTAAACTAGCTTTTCGTGTTATACCATTATGAAACATAACCCAGATTACCCGTTCATATGCAAATGGGTCCTCCATATCTACATTTAATGGATGTATCATGATAATTATAGTACCTGGACAGAATCTTTTATTTTTGGGAAGACCTACAACAACAAACATGAAAACGTCAAAACAGATATTACCGAGGTCCCTAGTCCATAGGCTGCCCACTAGCCTTATACATGCGTATTATTAAAGAAGAAAACTAAAAAGGCAAACGAATAATCATACCTTTGTCTTGAAGTAATCAAAGCGGGCATCATAAGCATCTGCTCTTGATTCAGTATCAATTCGCTCGTAAATCTGTCGATTTAAAAGTTAAAATAAACAAATAATAGTAAGAATAAGTCCGCGCCTAGTACAGTTCAAAGGATATAGATTTACAGACGTTTGTGGAAATACATACCTGTGTCACTTGAAGCAAAACCTTTGGAAGAACACCTTTGTGTTCATGCCACGATTTCACCTGCAATTTAAACTTCAAACTTTTACAAATTTATCTTAGAAGTAGATTCTAAAGACTGATTTTTTAATCTTATTCCATTTGCACGCAAAAATGGTATATTTTTTTTTAGAAAGATCAAGGAAGACTTCCGATACTCGTGTACAACAAGTAAACATAAATAAAATATCCTCACCTTTCCTTCATAGTTGTGACAGTGGTTGTTGAACAGATTGTTCATATCTGGTAAAAGAAAAATATATTAAATAAATAAAACTGCATATATGAAGTCCTAAATGTTTTGATATAACCATAATACCAGCCATAAATCACGTATGCTAAGATTTTTACTAAACAGTTGAAAGAACTAACATCCTGTTTACTTGTTTAGTCAACACAAGTGTTAAACAAGCTCTATTTTGTGAATATATTCACACATGACTGGGCTTACAAATAAACTTTAATATAATATAATTAGCAACAAACAGGACACAAGAAACACAGGATCTTACCTGGATTTACATAAGCCGATAATATAATTGATTGCCGATAAAACCGAGATTGTCCATCAAGATACCTATGCATTGAGACGGTTAAGAAAAGAAACTTAAAATCCAATATTGTGTTATAACTTATAACATATCCATATTTAACCTATTAAAGTTGGACAGCATATATACGATAAAATATATCTCTCCAAAAGAAGAGGAAAAAAACACAGGACAGAGATATACCATGGTCTTATGCGCATTATATCAGTTCCATGTTGCTTTGATGGTATATGATTCAAGTGCTCAACAGCAGTACTCAGAAAGGACCAATTCTGTACAAGTAATGTTGAATATTTTAGTACAAAAATAACAATAAATTATACAGTAAATCTTTTTAGACAGTTTACCTGCATTGCTAATACATCTGCATGGTCAATAATCATCACCTATTCACAACAGTTTCTTATATTAGTAGCTTATCAGGTAATAAGCAAGAAACAAGAGTGTGTGTATATGTGTTTACGAGGGGTGTTTCAATAGAGGACAAATATAAACGCTTTAACAGCAATATGAATTACCTCAATAGAGGACAAATAATCCACATCTTTTTCCTTTTCTACTTCAGCATCCTCAATTTTCTAGAATAAAGAGAGATCAAATTCACATTTAACAGATAATAGTGATAGAACTTACCGAAAATAATATAAATACGATAAAGCAAATACAGTTTTACATTATTTAAATAAAAATAGAGATAATAGCTTTCATATACCCACACGAATCAAATTGAGAGGAGAAGCAACAATCATGTCGGACGTATAAAAATCACTGTACAACTTTATGGTCTTCCTACAATATACGCAGAACAAACAAAGATTAAAGCATTGATTAATAAGAACATAATACTCTTTCCCTGACCAATTGGACGCATATGGTGTCAGGTATAAGTCGTCAATTCAGAAGATTAATTTCTACTTTGACATGCAACAAATTCATAGCACAAGCATAAACCTTATGTAAATGTAAAATTTACTTTTAGGTATGAATATTTACTTGGTAAACTTGATGCCGATCATGAAATCATCATTCGAATTCCCTCGAAAAAGTGCTTGGTGGTCTAATGGCTTTGACTTTTTCCATGACTTGGATCTATCATCTTCGTCCTCTTGGTCATCACCCCCTCCACTACCAAATTCGTCAAAGAATCGATCAGCGTGGTCAACATTAACCTGTTGAAATCAAAAGAAAAAAAATTATATTCTGTTTATTTTCTTCTGAATATGTCAAAAATAAATAAATAAGTAAATAAAACCTCTCTAGAAAGATTAAAACTTACCTTATGCCCTTCGGGGGTCAGCTGGATCAGCCTATTAATTACTCGATATGCAATGCTTCTTATTGGCAATATGATCAAAACCTGAAATTGATTACGATAATTATTCCCCAAACACAATATAGTAGCAAAAATATTTATACCTTTTTTTTTAAATTTTTTATGCAACATAACTAGTAGTATAATTTAACCTTGGGACGAGTAAATCCTTGGTCAAGAAACTTCTCACTGTTCAAAGCTTCCTCACCCTTCGACTCCTTTTGCTTTGCCAACGTTTTGTCATTCTTTGTTACAAGGTCTCTTGTTTTAAATATGTGATTTAGCTGCGTTAATAGAAACCTTGGTCACCCTTCCAGTTGTTACAAAAAAACTAATGTTTGTGAGCTTATGGTAGTATAGTAAAAGAATTTTGAAATGCACACACCGAGTGTAACAAGTAGGCATCCATAATATTCGAGTCTTCTTCCCTTCCTTTGAGATAAAACGGTTTTTTGTTGTGATGTAATATATCTCGATAACTGTTACCTATTGTCAATAGATCAGTATAATAACCAAAAAAAAAAAAAAAATACAAGCGCCTTTTATCATTCACTTACAAAGAGAGAAGAATTGTCTCTGTCTTGATGAATGAAGATCCTGCCCTCCGGATGCCTTGTAACTATTCAACCAATGGTCATATAACTTCACATTTAGACCATAAGGAGACTTCGAGTAGGAATCCTGCGAATCATTGTAAAGATTTAAAAAAAAGAACCCTAATCATAAATTAACTAAAAGTCAAAATGTTGCGTAATGGCCAAAAAAATACCTCTAAATTCAGCTCTCTAGTTGTCAACCACTTGCAGTTAGCTGCTTCAAGCCCACATTTATATTTCCCTTTTTTTGTTGAAAGATTTTCAACCTCTTCTTTTGATAATTTGTAGTCCAAGTGAGTGGAGAATGAACTACACGAAGATCATAAAAAACGTAATTTTAAGCAAATAAACGGTATTATCTAGGTTGCGTATTTAATTCTTCTTGTCTGATTTACAAACAATAAAAACTAAAAAAATCAAAATACCTTGAGCTTTCTGATTCTTTTGCAGTAGAGTGACCATTTTTTGCAGTTTCTTCTTCTTCTTCATCTTCATCATCGTCGTCATCATCATCATCATCATCACCATCATCACCATCACCACCATCATCTTCACTGTGTTCTTCCATGGCTGCCAAACTAGCCCCTTGTACGTCATTTGCGTCCAAAGCGTCACTTTCAGATTCATTTTCAGACACTATTAATCAACAAAAAAAAAATTACAAAGGAAGTTGAACAACTTGGATTTACAAAAAGGGAATGGTTCTTTAGAAAGTAAACATTAGGTGGTTCTTAGTTCTTACCATCCTCATCTTCTTCAGAAACACTTAAAGATTCTAAATCATTTTCCTCATCTTCATCCGAGTCATTTTTACCTTCTTCTGCGCGCTGTCTACACATAGTACACAGGACACACAACTATCAAAAGTTAAATTTTTATAACTAAAATAATTTAAATTCAAATGACTAGCACATTTTAGGTCATATGAACAATTTAAAAGAGAAAACGAGTGTCCACAAAAGAAAATAGATAATATTTTTTTATAGAAACGGATTACCTCCTCTTGTAAGCATTAGCAATTGATTCACTAGTTGACCCAAGTGTCTTTAACAAATTATCATACATTGTTGGTTCTTTGTAAACAGCCACCTCTTCTTGTTCGTCTTCTGAAGCCACATTCTCGAGTTCCTCGGATGAATGGCCTGCAACTCATAAGCCATCAACTCCAACTTAATCACAAATAGCAAACGGACCCGAAACATATGGAATAGTTAATAGAACAGGTACTTGGGTACAGGACAGGTATAGAATTTTATTTAAAAAAAAAAAAAACACAATTGCGGGTAAGGGACAGGTATCTTATTAGGCGTCACCCAGCCCGCCTTGGTTTTAAAAAGCGCACCTCTGGCTACACAAGGCGTGCGGAATACAGGAAGCGCACCCGAGGCACACTTTTTGGCAAGAAAATCCTTCTGAGGCGCGCACCTCACGTAATTATCAGATTTTATGCAGCAAACTGTTGTACAACAGATTTTATTACTTGTAAATGTAGGTAATATCTTATATAAACCTTATTTATAGCTATATTTTGGATAAGAGATGTTAAAAACCGATAGGAACATATTCTTTTCAGTTTTTATTATATGTTTGTCCTTCGTAACAGAATAATCTACTAATTCAAAAACTTCATGTGTCTAATTTCCTTGTGTAATTAAAGGATTAAACTATTTCACTTGCCTGAATCACTTGGAGACGAAGGATTACACGGATCCGCCTAGTCTTCACCGTGATAATTTCTTTTAACGCGTTAAAAGAAAATTATCCAACCCACTTATCCAAACCATATCAGTAAACAAATTATTTACACTATTAATTTTTGCCATTCGTAACAGAATAACTAGGGGTGTGAATTTCCAACATGACCCAAAAACACAACATGAATCTAACACGAAATTTGAGTGTTTTGGTTTAGACTAAACGGGTTCGGGTCAGTTTCATATTAAACCACCAACCTGTTAACTAAACGGGTTGGTTTTGGGTCAACCCACAAACACGACCCGTTTAACACCCCTAATAATAATCTACCAATTCACTAACTTTATGTTTCCAATTTCCTTGTGTGAAATTATAAAAAAATATTATACACACATATCCCAACCCCCAACCCGACAGATACTGGGCCGGGTATGGAACAGGGTTTTACAATGAGATTACCAATATCCGTCCCATTGTCATCCCTAAACTAAATATTAACTCCTAATACATACAAATATCTTAAAAATAGGTAATTATAACTTGCCTGAATCATCATCACTTTGAGAAGAGGGATCATCCCTAACGGCATCGTCTTGACTATAATTGTTTCTTTTAAGACGTTTATTCATAACCCTCTTAGCAACTTCATTAGTTCTTGAACCCCGTCTGTATCCTATATATATATATAAAAAACATAAATATTGAAATTAAATCAAACGATAACTGAAAATATATATTTATAAAAAAGAGAGAGAGTGAATTTAATAAGTGTTTACCTCGTTTATTTCCGGAATTGCGTCTAGCCATAGCTGAATCTTTCTGCAAAAACAAATAAAGGCTTAATTTTTTTATAAAGGACGAAGGAGGCTGTAGGTTGTATGGGATGTGATGTTCTGTGTGTGTGCTTAAACCCTTTGGAATGTAAAAGTGTATAATAAAAGGGTTCTAGGATTCATACACCATGTGACATCATATTTGGGGGGTATGACATCACATTCTGAGTATGTGGCAGCTTCCTGTTGGTGTGTGATGTGGGCCAGGGTGTATGAATCCTAATTATAGGGTGTATGGTTCCTAAAGGTGGCCCCATTGGAATCATGTTAGTTAAATGGTCAGCTCGGGGTGAAGCGTCATGTGACACTTTTGGGATCTATGTGTGGGGTGGGGGAAAATTGTGAGGAGTAAAAGGGAAGAAAAGGGGGTAAAAGGAATAATATTATATTGTGTTAAAGTTTAAAAAAAAAGAAAAAAAATCGGCCAATCAAAAGCCTCCACGTGGCCAGCCTCCTCTCCCCACGCTTGGTGTGCTCCCCGCCACACATTCCCCCCTCCTCCACGCCCCTGCGGGGCGGTGTTCCCCCCATGAAAAGTTTTTCTGCCCCACTCCGTCTACTCTTACCGTGTAATTTTCCAACTTCGCTGATTTCTACAAATCATGCACTGCCACATCACTTCACTGATTCAGTTCACTAAAACAGTTTTTTAGAGGCAGCCTTCACTGATTCTTTACCCAACAATTAATTATTTTTACACATAATAATATATTAGCCTTACCCACCTTCTCTCCTCTCTCTCCCTCTCAATAATAAATGAATTGAGACACTCTCTCCCGTGAAGGATCCCGTTAGATAGAACCAGCAAAAGGTCTACGGGACTTCTACCAGCACTACCGGCGGCGGTGTTACCATGCTGGTAGTGGGGTACTCGTGACCAAATCTGACGGTGCCCCGTCCTCGAGAGATTTTCTGGGTTATAATAATAATGATGATGATGATGGATGACGACGACGACGATGATGATGATGATGATGATAAACGACTTATTAAAATAACCCGATTTGGAAATTGAAAGTCGTTGGTGGTTTCGGTTGCCCTACCTGACCGGTAATAAAAAGTGGGTATTTGTAATTTAGAGGTGCATTAAAAATAACTCGGTTTGGAAATTCAAAGTGTTAAATCGGTTCGGGTTTTAAAGTTGTACCCACACAAACAGGACTCGGGTTTTTTAAACCTATAGGTTTCATATCGGTTTCCTATTTTGGTCTTTTGAGCTGAACTGAACTTGTTTTTCGTAGTATCTGTCAGAAATTGGTTTGTAAAATTAATCTGGATTATTACTGTTTGATGAACTAGCCGTTACAAAGCGAATTTCTAGCCGTTGGGGAACGACTTTGAACA
Source organism: Ambrosia artemisiifolia (assembly GCA_032199755.1). Classification (NCBI taxonomy): domain Eukaryota; kingdom Viridiplantae; phylum Streptophyta; class Magnoliopsida; order Asterales; family Asteraceae; genus Ambrosia; species Ambrosia artemisiifolia. Next base: position 14,168,650 of record CM063514.1, read on the forward strand.
TTTTTTTTGAGAAGTAATCACCATTTTGCCCCGCCTAACTTAGTATAAAATAGGTTTATGTTTTGGGCTGATCACAACACTTGAAAACGCAAAAACCTGCGCTCATACACACTCGGTTTTGAATCTCTTTGCGTATTTAATTATTGGTTACGCTTCACAAAGTGCTCAATAATGAGTATCCGTTAGTGTTCGTTCCTCAAACAAGCCAACCGTTATGAGCATTATAGAAACGACTAAAAACCCAAAAATTTCCAAGCAAGAACACGGGTGGTTAGACATATGTTTCATGTTGAATGGCTCTTACAGGCTCATTTTAGTAGATGTGGAAGTTTTCTCCAACCAAACTCAAACTCGACTTTGAGAAACCATTATGTCAAAATATTGTCGAACAAATTGAGACAATGTTGTAAGTGGTCACGCATCATTTGAGCCCCCACGTGGCATTTTTTATGACTTTAAAAATATTCAAGATCAAATGGCGATTTTTGTGATTCAAAAAGGTTTTGTCGTTGGTCCATTTTGACAAACCTCGCTTGATAAAAATGATTCGAGAAATGTTCCAAACTCGTTACAAACATGTAAGATGTACTATCTAAGACGTTATTGAAAGTGGTCAAGCAAAACAGATTTAATTGTATGTTTAAAAACTTACGAATCGGCGCAAACTTAACTTATGATGTTTGGTTGGCTCCACACGGTTTACCATAACTATACCTTTGTGTCACCGCTAATTGGGTAGACCTCAATACGTGGTAAATAATGAAACGTAAAATTGTGTTTGAATTGTTTGTATATCCACATATCGGATAAAATTTATTTCAAGTTTTAGATTATGTAATAAACTTTAAATTTAGAATACAAAATGTTTTTAATGTTGTTTGACAATGCCTCAAACATTACATACGCAGTTGAAAATTAAAAATAAAATATCAACCCATTTGTAACGGATATTCTTTTCCATGTTTGATGTGTTGCACGTACTATTAACTAGGTTTATACCCGCCGCGCGTTGCCGCGGCGGGGGCGAACGGGTTACTACGTCCTATATAGCCGTCTCGTGTAACGTAGAACATGAAGTGTAATGGTTTATGTGAGATGTAAATTTACCTATAAGCATATATACATATTGGAACTGTCAATCAAATGATATCTTTAAAATTCATCATCGAATGCGTAAATATTAATAATCATATGAAGCATAAAGCGAATATACAAAAAACAAAAGCTAATCACCATTTCTTCTTTTAATAATAAGAAACTGACATCATATGTAAGTGTTATAAAGAGTAACATGTCTAGAACTGAAACAACAGAACATAACAACAACTCGTACCTTGAAGGCTTGAGCGATTGGGCGAATAGAATCATAGGCTTCCAAAGCCTGCTATCGATTACTCATTTAATAAACCTGAATTAAACATTTTTAGGTTTCGGTAATGTTAAATGATTTTGAATGCTAAGCGGCTACATGTTAGTAGTGGTGGACGAAGCACGCGAAGAAATAGCGTGGCTGCGCAGCCGAAGCCCCATGGCAATGACCTGGAAAATACCAACAGTTAAAACATACAAAGCGTTTAAATATGCTTAACAGAGAAAGAATGTTATAAAAGCATATCAATTGAATGAGATATATTTAGAATTTGGTATACAGTATACCACAATAGTAAGAGATAAGCTAATGTCCTCAACTCCTCATGCTGGTAACCGCTTCTTGCTGTCTTTTGTTGTGTTCTCAGTTTTAGCATAACCTTGAGGCTCAGACTCTAGAAGACGTGATACAACCACGGCTGCAGGAAAGGTTGCAAATAACGGATTGCCATCCTTTAGCCCTGCCACGCCAAGGCGATACCGACATCAGTTTTAAAATCGGATATATTGAATCATCATTGCCTCACAAGAAATATGCACACCAGAAATGCAAAATAACCATACCATAGGTCGCGAAAGAAAATGCAAGCGAAAACGCATCAAAGTAAGCTCGTGACCATCCATCAAGCATATCAATAGAATGAGATATATTTAATTAGCAAAGGCAATATCAAAACAATAACGCTGCATTAATAGGTCAAGTACTAAAGCAAGCTGTGAATTTGGTATATAGTATACCACAACAGGAAGAGATCAGCTAATGTGTTGATGCTAGTAGTCGCTTCTTGTTTTCTTTTGTTGTGGTTTTAGGTTTAGAATAATCTTTGAGGCTCAGACTCTAGAAGACGTGATACAACCACGGCTGCAGGAAAGGTTGCAAATAACGGATAGCCATCCTTTAACCCTGCCACGCCAAGGCGATCTCGACATCAGTTTTACAATCGGATATATTGAATCATCATCGCCTCACATGAAACATGCATACCAGAAATGCAAAATAACAATACCATGGGTCGCGAAAGAAGATGCAAGCGAAAACGCATCAAAGTAAGGTCGTCACCATCCATCTGCTGTAACCCGACATACCCTTTTGAAAACCAAAAGGGTGTTCCAAATAATTCCCAAACTTATTACCTACTTCTTATCAATAAACCTGATCAAATAACCGTGCCATACGATTGAACATATCGACATGCAACAAAGCAAATAAACAGGAAATTAAAGAAGCAAATATAACCCGAAACAACAGCAAATGGCTCAGAGTTCGGAAATAAAAACCTGGCTGCAAGGTGGGTTGCAAGCATAAACGTACCATCCAACACACTCGCCACACCATCTTCAGTGATTCTGTGTATTAGCCCGTCACTCATCACAGCCATTTGGAAATAAAGGAAACCCTATCAGCGAGGCATCAGACAAATCGAAATCCGTCGCCGCATACGGACGCAAACAATCAACCGGCCGCCCTGTCAGCGAGATAACCGACTCCAGCTTTGCATCGCCAAAAGCAAGGGGTAATACATATGAGCACCATCCACCGCCGACCTACCGATAAGAGGGCGAAGGCGGCGACACCTAAGGGGTGCCACCATCGACCACCTACCGACAGGAAAGAGAGCAAGGCCAGCGACATAGCCGGCGTGGATTTAAAGCATCATAAAGCAGATGATGATGGAGACGATGTCGGTGAGCAAGGATAGATATATACGAAAGAGGGGTGGAGCTTTACTGACTTGTACGATGCTTCTTTCAATTGTATTGAGGGAAACAGTAGAAGCCCCTCACATCAAATGTTGCTATTTGTTTATATATATAATTTGGTTGTGCAAGACGGTTTCTCCGTTGGTATTATTTAAAAATTTCAAACAAGGTTTTAGACTTATGTTACATGATGTATTTAAACAAAGTCAATAAAGATATATTATTAGATATAGAATATATTATTTTAGTACGAGAACCCCCTATTTAGGTCCGAATTGGACATATCTACTAGGTGGAACTCGACTTTTAAAATGCTTGAAAGACTTTATAGTCTTTTCATAATTGGGTTGCCTCGCGTGGTCATCTTGAACACTTTTAACAAGTCAATCAAGAATTCAAGATGTATTTTTAGGGTCTGTTTGGTATGGAGTAATGGAATGAGAGAGGGAATGGAATGGCAGAGGTAATGGAATAGACATGGTAATTGAATGGATCATTATCATTCCATGTCTTGTTTGGTTACCATGTGGGAATGGAATGAATTATTACTTTGTGTTATTTGGTATGTAAGAAAAAAAACTAAAATATAAAATCGATGGTGAGTGGTGGGTGACGGAAGTGACGGTGGTGGTGGGTGGCGGCGGCGGCAACGATGGTGGTGGTAGTGGGCGATGACGGTGACGATGTTGGGTGGGCGACGGCGGCAGTGGTGGGTTGCAGTGGTGACAGTGGGTGGTGGTGGTGATGACAGTGGTGGAGGCAGTGACGATGGTGGTGGTGGGTGGACGGTGGTGACAATGGTGGGTTACGACGATGGTAGCAATGGTTGTGGGTGGCGGCTGTAGGCGGTAGTGGTTGGGTGATGACAACGATGGTGGGTGGTTATATTATATATATATATATATATATATATATATATATATATAATACATCTGTTTCCATTCCTTGAAGGAAAGGAATGGAAAAAAAACACCACCTTACCGAGGAATGAAAATTCTTAAAATGGAAGGAATCACATACCTTGTGGAATGATCCATTCCATTACTACATGATAACCAAACAGTGTTGTAAAAGGCGCTCTAGGCGGCCGCCTAGGCGCTAGTCGGAGGTACATATCGGAATAATGACCTAGGCTAGGAATTAGGCGTTTTTGGTGATTAGACGGTGCTAGGCGGACCTAGGCTGACCTAGGCGCCTGTGTTGGAATTTGGCTGGAAACAAGGTAGAAGAAGGTGGAAAAAGGAGGAAGGAAGAGGAAGAAGAAAGGGATAGGCAAAAGAAGTTGGAAGGAGGAGGAAGAAGAAAGTGACAGCTGAAATTTGTGGTTTTTGGTTTTTTAGGGCATTAGGGTTATATAAGTTTTATGTATTTTAACATTTTACCCCTGTATTTTTTACTAGTTTACATTTATTCCCTAAATTTGTAATTTTTTTCTTAAAAAGTGTAATATAAGTTTGTGTATTTATACATTTAACCCCCTCTATCTTTACTATTTTACATTTGGTACATAAATTTATAGAAAATATGTATTTTCTATACGTATTTCTAAGTATTATGTGTATATATCTTAACATATTTTCAAAAAAAAAACACCTAAATTTGTGTGTGTGTATATATATATATATAATACATATAAAAATACAAAAACGCCTAATTTCGCCTAGTCCCGACTAGTCCCTAGGCTGGAGCTCACTGCCCGCCTAGCGCTAGGGGTGTTCTTTTTAACCGATAACCAATAACCGAACCGAACCCGAAGTGACCCCACCCGAGAAACTACCTTACCCGATTAACCCGAACCCGATTAAGTGCATACCCGAACCCGACTAGAGTCTTTAGGGTTGGTCTTTGGATTAGTTTTGTATAATTCGGGTTGACCCGAATAACCCGAATAATCCAAAATGATCCAGTTTCCATATTTTTATGTATATCGGAGTAGTGTTTTTGTAGCCAAATTTGAAACTAAATATTGTAGACTATGTTGTTGTTTTATTTTACACATATTGTAGCTCAAATGGATAGAAATACGCAACCCAAATGACTGAAAATATGTAACTCAAACACCCGAACCGTTAAACCGATAACCATTTAACCCGACCCGAAAAACCCAAACCCGATTAACTCCATAATCGATAACCATTTAACTAGATTGGGTCGGTTATCGGGTAATATTTTCACAACTGAAAACCCGAATAACCCGACCCAAATAACCCGATAACCGAAAACCAAACCCGATGAACACCCCTACCTAGCGCCTAGCGACTTCTGCAACATTGTAACCAAACATGTTTAATTTCATTTCATAGGAATGATCTATTCCATTCCACCTTTGATTCATTCATACCAAACGTTACCTTAGTGCGAAATTAACTAAAAGGAAAAAAATCATACAAGATGAACACTTTTAACAAGTATTTATAACCTTTTAAATTGCTTAAATATCTCACAGTATATATTATTTCATACTATGCATGTCGGGGTGTGACAAAAGTTGGTATTAGAGCCATTACTAAGCTATTTTTGTCTTTTTTGTTTTTTCTTGGTGGTGCATTGACTGCGTTGAGGTTCGGCATACGACCAGTCTCGTCATCATCAGGTGTAGATAATTGGTAATTGCCCGCTTTTGATGACTTTCTTCTTTGTTGGAATGGGTACGGAAGCCTCATCCATCAATGGGAGACTTTTCCACGTGTCATGCTTGAGTACAATCTCCCCTGCGGGTATGTGACTAAAACCAGTTGGATGTCCATCTTTGTAATCGTTTGTCGCATGTTACATCACCTCACAATCGCTAGCACCACTCGACTTTAAATGCACATATATGAAAATATAAATATAAATTAATACAACTAAATTAATACTAAATATGTAAAATTCTATTTATTGTTATATATATATATAATTAAATTTAATAGCGCTTGATTATAAATTTTGTTAAACTCATTCATTTAGTGATTCAGTTAAGTCCGTTTTGTATTCAACTTATGGATCATACGCTCGCTTCCACCCATAGTTGCGTTGTAATGCTTAAGTATGTTTTTTCTTCTTCAAAAGCTCTTTCCATTTTTTATTTATTTCTGACTTCTTTGTTCTCCGAGCAATAATACTATATTTTAGCCGACTTCTTGAGGGATCGTCCATGTTTCACTCTTCTTACAATTGGGGAATCTTATTAATTTTGGCGTTAACTTCACAACATCTTCTTCTTCTTCTTCGGCCTCATCCAATTGTATATCATCAACTTCAACTTCAACATTCAAATTATAGTGAAGCTCTTGTGTTTTGGGAACAAAGTTGTCTTCATCAAGACGTTCATGGATCGGAAGCCGTCGTTCCGGCTCGACACGAGGGGCTTGCTGATGTTCTCATTGCATAACGTTAAATGTCATTTATCACGTATTCTTGACCGTGTGCAATGGAAGGAGCACCGGGTTGTGGAGTATTTGAGTAAAATTGTGGTTGTGAAAAAAAATGCGGTTGTGGGGGAAATAAATGTCAGGTATGAAAACATTTGCGGTTGTTCTTGTGAAATTGCATTTAATAGCCAATTTGCGCGGATGCACCGATACCACGAGCTTTTGAACCGGCACCACGCGCGGATGAACCAACACCTCTCGATTTGCCAAATTTCTTATTCGTGGTAGCTTTTGATCTTTTAAAATCTATTGTAATTTTTTTAAGTGAAAATGTTGTGTTGTTTTTGGGAGTTTTGAAGTGAACACGGTGTTGTTTTGTGAGTTTTTTTAGTAGAGATAGTGGGTATTTAAAAGAATTAAATGAGGTTGATTTTTTTTAAACAATTCAACTTGTAAAAAAAGTGATCGTTACCCCAATCCCCTGTTTGGTTTCATCTACTCGACAACAACACCCGAGTTACCTACCCGAAGGGTAAACGGTTACACCTTAACCGAGGCCATACCCGAAATCACACCCACCACCCTGAGACTTCATCACCATACTTGAATTATACAGTAAGTGTTTAGGTACATGTATTTGGTATATGCATAATTGCATATTTACTAACAATAACCTAATAAGACAATATTTCATTCATATTAAAGCTACCAATACCATAGATCATTTGTGTATCTTAAATGTTATCATTGGCAGTAAATATATTGCTATCTCAACTGGTTTAAAAAAAAACAATGTGTGCATCTCTGGTTGTATATAGCGTATAGCGTATGAGTTTAACCGGCCTAGGAAGAGATTTTAGCTTAAGGATGACCTTAAATCTAAATCCAAGGCCAATATTCCATTGGTGTCATATGGGACAAATATTCCGGTATGGGGTTAATTTAAAAAAAATTACTCAAGTATGAGATGGTTATGATATTAGATGATAATCGGCCCGATTGCTCAAAACATACATACCTATTTACCCATATCATATCTGTAAACATATTTTTTCTTTGTTTTGGGTTAAACATGAATAAATGTAGTTGAGATCTTAACAAATATTTTTTACCTTTTTAGCAAGTATCCGACATATACGAATATACCAGTTCAATTGTCATTCCTAATTACTTGTCTATTGGACAATTTCGATCACTACTTGGTGACAAATTTCTAGTTAGTTTCTCTTACGAACGAAGATAACCCAAGAGGCCACAAAACGAGCAACGAAGGTAACAAAAATCTGTTGGGATTAATGTTACGTTGTTTAAAAAAAGTAAGGTAAGTTTAGACCTTTAATGAAACGAACTAACGGCCCACTTATAAATGCCTGGCCCAATAGATGACAATGACAGCCTACTAAGAGGGTTAATTTTTTTTGAACGGTCAACGGTACACACCCATAACGAAGCCCCCGCACCCTTCAGGTCCGGTCCCCGACCCCCCCTAATGTCCAGCCCCTCATTTCAGAATAACCCTGCTCTGAGTGAGATTCGAACCTGTGACCTCCCAGGGCAGGAACCCCACAAAGTGGGTAAACCTTCCCACCTCCATTGCAACCACTAGGCTACAACATCATTGGCACTAAGAGGGTTAATTGACGCCTTTACCTTGAATGAACACATTACACATTGGTGTGAAGTATCTATGCAATTCTACTAATATTACCAAGAAATTCTACTAATATTACCTTGAATGAACACATTACACATTGGTGTGAAGTATCTATGCAATTCTACTAACATTACCAAGAAATTCATGCACAATTAATCATGATTACCCATCACAAGCTAATTAGAAACAATTCATTTTCAATAGTATATATCTAAAAACGATCTAAAAAATAAGACACTAGATTAAGAGCAAGCACCATACGTAAAGTGCATTGATCATGTCAACATAATCATCACCAACACGCTTTAACTACATACCAATCTTTCCAAACATACGATTAGTAGTTTTTGGATTTAAACCAAAATACAGGAGCCTCGTCTAGTGACAACGTAACGGGTCGTTGTCTAACGTCTTCTCTCGTCCATCTTCCCATGTAATGTCAAATTATTGGTTGAAGTTTCTAAGGGGGTGGTGTTGCCTTTTCATCAACCATAAGAAAGGATACGTCCATCAAGATAGCCATAGATTGTTTTTCTACCTTTGACAAACTATAATCATTGTGACCATGAAGTTAATTTATGATACTGAGTGGTGCTTACATGATGTGGCGGGAAACACGTACATCACTTAGATTGATGATTTTAAGGGTGTGCACAGGACGCGTCAGTTGTGAGCTATAATCATAACCAAAACCAAAGTTTTCAATTCGGGTCAGTAATGAACCAGCCTATCAACCAAGAACCAAATTAAAACTAAACATGCCAAATGGCCCATCGGTGTAGCTAAACAAAGCCATTAATGAACTTTGTTGAGTTACTCTTCTCTATTTATAAGTGTTTCTTTGACAATGTTTCTTGAGACAAGCGGTGTGTGACAAAATATGTTTGAGAGTTTATAAACTCTAAGATATAGGTTAACTATAAGGACGAAAGGGTAATTTCGCCTTCTTTTAAAGACACCAAACTCACTTAAGTGTCTTAAAATTTTGGTAAATTACATTTTTTTTTTCAAAAAAAAAAAAAATGTATTTCAAGACACTATAGATATAGAGTTTTATTACAAGGGAAAATATTAAATATGCCAAGTAGAAAGAAATTGGTTACAATATATTTTTGTTTTCTTTAACTTTTTTTAATTAATTTTCTGCATGGAAATTGTAATATTTTTTAAGGAAATTACTCACTATATTAAATGAAAGACAGATAAACAGTAACAACATCTTATTGGCCACGTATTGTTTCCCTTTTTTAATAGTGACTTTATTTTTTATTTTAAGATAGCCATAATATTTTAGCAGTTTCTTACTATATACCTCACTTTATTTTGGTTGTTTGTTACTATTTACCACACATTGATTTGGCTTTTTTTATATTTACCTTCAACTTTTTATTTGATATTCTAATTTTTTAATGTATGTCTCTCTATACTAAAGGAACACTTTATTAACATCTCCTTACTAACGAGCACAACTCTTTTAGGCTAACGTACATCAATATTTATAAAACATTTTTTTATCATGCACTAATATTTAAAAACCTATTTTTTAATATAGTTGTAAGAGAACTTTCGGAACTCATAATGGTTCGGTACAGTATCGGATTTTTTGTTGATTTACCATTGAATACCGGCACTAAACCGGTACCGTATCGATCATTTTTGGTAGCGTTACTTTTACCCATTATTGGCATTTTTCTGGACCGGTACTTTCGTTAACGGTATCGGTTCGGTATAGTGCTACTGCGTTCTACAACAACGCACAGATGTAAACCACGCCCCGCGACAACGCGCGGATAACTAGCACTCTAGTTAGCAGTATAAAGTACTGACGAAAACTCTTTTTTTTCTTACATATTTTATTGTAAAAAAGTGATTAAAATATATACTTTTACATACATCTACAAAAACGATATTTTATTTAATTTGTTAGATTAAGTATTCTATCGAAAATGCATGAAGTGTTTGACTTGGCTTTGTTAATATAAGTGGGACCATTGACATCTGACCAACCAAATAATGCCATCGGGACAAGGCAAATGACATAATTCTTTTGGCAACATGCAACAAATGGATTAGGAAAAAGGGATTGGTTGAAGAGTTCCTTTCATAAAACTTATAATCCACTTAGGATATGTAATAATATAAAAAATTAAAAATAAACACAATACATCAATAATTATTAACTAGTATTTATCCCGTCGCGCAACACAGAGTGTTAAACGGTGCCGTAACACATGAAGTCTAAAAATATGCGTAAGACATAATGTGTTACACACAATTCGTAAAACACGATGCGTAAAAGAGATTTATTAAAATGTGAAAACACAATGCTTTTAGTTTAAGTGAAAAAAAACACACCACAAATATGCGGCACTTGGCAATATGTGCAAGCTAAGTCGTTAGACTTTGTCAATGGCCAAAGAGCATGGTACACGTAAAAATGAGTTTTTTTAAGTAGAAAAACAACACATAAAAATGATATTTAACAAAGTTATTAAAAATAAGGGTTAAAAATCGAAATGGAGTAATAGTCTAAGGTTTGAAATTGCAAACATTAAAACTTCGGAGGTGTAAAACGGAGTAGTAGTGCATGGGTTATAAATGAAAATTTTCAAACTTAAAGGATAAAACGAAAAATTAAAAATTTGAGGGGTTGGTGGCGAAAACACTTGAGGGTTAAAAAAGAAAATTTTAAAACTTGAGAGGTCGTATAAAATTAAGTAATAATGTAAGCGGCAAAAGTGAAATTTCAAAACTTTGGGGGGGGGGGGGTGGTTTTTACCCACCGACACACCAAAATAGGATATAGTTAACTTTTTCGTGTTTTTGCTTTAATTACCAATTTTAAAACTTTCACAAAGCTTATTGTTGTTCTCAAAATTAATAAAATTTGTTAAGACATGTATATGATTCCTATTTTTCTTTCACTATGTATTTGATCCTAATCCATATTTTCCAACATTATACTATGTATTAATTTAGAATGAGGTGAATAGTAACTTTCACAACATTGTTTCATATTAAATATAATTGATTTCATAATAAAACACAATTTGGTTTGTTGGTGTAGTAGTATCAATGCATTTCTTTAATTAGTGGTCATGGGTTCAAAACATGGCTAGAGCATTTGATTTTATTTTTAGTTTCCACAACATTCTTTAACTTTAAGTATGATTGGTTTCATATGAGATCATAATTTGGATCGTTGGTTTAGTGGTTTGAGATGTATTTCTTTAATGAGTGGTCATGGGTTCAAAACATGCCTAGAGCATTTTATTTTATTTTATTTTATTTTTAGCTTCCACAACATTCTTTAATTTTAAGTATGATTGGTTTCATATGAAATTATAATTTGGGTTGGTGGTGTAGTGGTTTGAGGTGTACTTCCTTAATAAGAGGTCGTAGGTTTGAGGCTGGGCGAGTGGCATTTTATATTTTTTTCCACATTGTCGCATTGGTACCCTAATAAACCAAAACAATAATGACAGCGAACGCGCGGCAACGCGCGCGAGAATCCCACTAGTTAATACTTAATATAAAGTTACAAAATGGAACATCTCATTCAAATAAGTTTATTTGATTAATTGAGTGACAAATTATATTTTCGGGAAAATTAATTCAGGTTGTTAAACATACAAACAAATTATATTTAAGGTCACCAAGAAATTTATTTGTGTAAGTTAAACTAAATCTTGGTTAATTGCAAATAACTTGTTGTGTTTGTCACATTGACCTTATTGATAGCTTAATAGAGTCGTGTCTAAGTGTGAGTTTACCATTTGGTCAACAAAATGAAACTTCATGTTTGTTATACTTACCATCCATTGGTCGTCTTAAGTAATATTTTATACGATAACTACTTGATAGATGGTTGAAAGTCCTTAGTATTTCATGTTTAAATTGATGAAATTATGTTGCTTTTGGTTCTTGAATGTACTACTTTGATATTGTTTGTGTTTTGCAGGCTTTGTCAGGTTTAAAATATATATTTTTTTGGAGCTTGGCGGAGTTTTGGAATAGAGCTAGGTGGATTCGGATCAAAGAAAAAAAACTATAAGTTGCCGCCTAGGGCGCCAAGTGCGCATTAGGGGTCTCAATTGGGCGTAGTGCAGAAAATCATGGCGCATGAAAGCTGGCATAAATTATGAATTTCTATGGGTGCCGCCCAGGACGGCACTTTTGGTACCCATGGGACCAAGTCTATTCAAACATGGCCAAAAATTGTGAAAACTCCCATATTGACCAAAGTCATAAGGGGGTTTCACTCCAATTCATTTTTATTCAACTTTAGAGTCTTTTTGGGAGCATCTTAGACAATTCCTAAGCCATTCCATCATCCAACTGAAGTTCCATAACCAAAAATCAAATATTTGAAGATGATTTCCAACATCATGCTTGGCTAACTCCTCAAGATTCACTCCAAGTGCATATATTGTAGGATTCTAGGTTTTCAATTATGTTCTTGGTTTGATAAACATTTGTTTGTGTAATCCTTTGGTTGAAGTTGTTTATTTAATTGTGTTAGTATTGATTTGAACTCTTGAATGTTAAGGTTTTTATTGCACCATTGACTTTTGAGATGATTTACAGTATTAAACTTTAATTCAATTTAAGGTTTGTATGTATTGTTGATAACAAAGTATACTTTTGTCCATTGATTTATATTGATGATTGTTGATACCTAAGTCTTTAACCTCAATCCATTTGATACCAATTGTTCATTTCAAGCTCAAATCTAGTTGTGTGATTGAACCTTGATTGCTTATGATTTCGGACCCGGGTGTGATTCTCATTCAAATCGTTGTTACAAATTAATTGAATTACCGTTTGTGATAACCATTACTTAGTAATTATTAGTTGTTCAAAGTTGCATGTTCCTATAAATCATTAGGAATCCTACTATAGTTCTCAACATCCAATCAACATTTTTAAAGATATAAATTAGCAAGCTTAATAAGTAACTCGTTTAATCAACTAAACTTAAATCACCAACCATAGACTCTTCGTGGTTCGACATCCTTCGTACGATTATTTATATAGTTAAAGGTACTAAAAAAACATTTTAACTTATCTTTGACCGGACCCTTTGTAGAAAATATTGGATCTAACAGAAATACAACTCAAATCTCTCTCAAACAACCAAACAACAATACACAAACCACAAGAAGAAGAAATAGCGACAAAAACGGTGGCCAAAACTTTTATTAGTTACCTAAACCAAAAAACACCCAACCAATACCCAAAGATCTTAACAAACGTTAAGATCAGAAATCAATATAATGTTATCATCAACGGCTGAATGATAAGTTCAGTTGTTGATGATTAATAACCAGAAATACAATAACAAACTTACAAAGAAACCCTAATACAGAAAACCCTAGAGAGAGACTGAACAATAAGGTGAAAGATACAAATGTGCTAAAACTGATAACTCGTACAACTCTTCAGCTTATATAGCTAGCATCAACAAGATCCAACGGTCACGATTAAAACAATCCAACGATAAGCTCACAGCCACGTCAACGATCTGTGTGAGAAAACACACAAACAAACACAAATACAGGAATGACCCGGTTCACATGAACCAGACCATATTATAACACTGATGGGCTACCATGATCCAGCCCAATAGTTTTAATCAAACCATTGGCCCAACACATTAGCTCAACATATTACAACAAGCCCAAAACACATGATTAGCAAAACGAATTATGATTATAAGAATGTACATTAACATCCCCCTTAATTCGATTTGCTAAACATATCTGCTAATACCAGTTTTTTGCACAACAAATCATGTTGTGACCCATACAAGCCTTTTGTAAAAATATCAACAATCTGCTGATTAGAAGTAACTTTTAAAATCTGAACAAACTTACTACTTACTTTCTCTCTTAAGAAATGTAAGTCAAGGTCGAAATGCTTTGTCTTCTCATGAAATACAGGATTCTCAGCAATAGATATTGCTGATTTACTATCACTAAACAATTTTAATGGTAACTCAATTTTAACACCCAACTCACCAAGTACATTAAATAACCACACCAGCTCGCAAGTAGTGGTACATAAAGCCCTATACTCTGCCTCAGCAGAAGACCTGGAAACAACATTTTGTTTTTTACTTTTCCATAAAACCAAATTAGAACCCAGGAAAACACAATAACCAGTGACAGATTTCCTGGTTTCTAAGCATTTGGCCCAATCAGCATCAGCATATGCTGACAAGCCAAATTCATCACTTCTTTTAAACATCAATCCTTTTCCAGGAGATGTTTTCAAGTACCTTAACAACCTTAAAGCTATGTGTGAAGTTGCCTCAGTCGGTTTATGCATAAACTGACTTAGAAACTGAACAGCATAGCTTATATCAGGTCTAGTAAGAGATAAATAAATTAGTTTTCCTATTAATTTTTGAAAACCAGTAATATCTTGTAAAGGTTTTTCAGACTTTTCCTTTTTTCATAGACAATATATAATTTTGTTCTATAGGAACACTAACTGGCTTACAACCTAAATAGCCAAATTCACTTAACAAATCAAGACAATATTTTCTTTGGTTTAAACAAATACCAGTTTCAGAATATAACACCTCAATACCAAGAAAATATTTCAACTTTCCTAAATCCTTTATTTGAAAACTTTCTTTTAAAAGTGTTTTAATATTGTTAATTTCAGGTTCACTGTTTCCTGTGATGACTATATCATCAACATATACTAGAAGAACTATGAACACACCATTCTCAGATCTAACAAACATAGAGTAGTCACAAATACTCTGTACAAATCCAATCTTAACTAAAACATCTACAAGCTTCTCATTCCATTTTCTAGGAGCTTGTTTCAACCATATAAAGATTTAACCAACTTGCAGACTTTAGACTCATTTCCTGAAGAATAACCTTCAGGAAGAACCATATAAACATCTTCACTAATAGACCCATATAAGAAGGCATTATTAATGTCAAGTTGGAATAAAGACCAACCATTTTGAACTGCCATACTTATAACAGTCCTAACAGTAACCATTTTTACAACTGGAGAAAAGGTTTCTCCAAAATCTATACCTTCCCTTTGATTGTAGCCCTTGGCTACTAATCTGGCCTTGTATCTATCTATTTCTCCATTAGATTTATACTTGATTTTGTACACCCACTTACACCCAATAGCTTTTCTATTTGGTGGTAAGTCAGTGACAACCCAAGTATTATTCCTATACAAGGCCTCCATCTCACTATTCATAGCTTCAACCCATTTAGGATTTTTTGAAGCTTCATAGTAAGATGTGGGTTCAAAAACTTTATTAACATTAGAAACAAAGCACAAATTTTCAACAGATAAATTTGAATAGTTAACAGTTTTATCTATCCCATACCTAACTTTTCCATCTAACACAAAATCATTAAATCTTTTAGGTAAAACTGACTCTCTGGTGGAATGTCTAAACTCACTAGTTTTATTTCCCTCAGGAGTTGTAGTCTCATCATCTGATTCTTCAACTTCTTCAACTTATGAGGCGTTAGCCCCTACCTTCTGAACCATTAGGTGGCTGATCATGAGTATGATCTACCTCTCTGGTGGTTCCAGGAGAGTCACCTAACTGACCCTCAGGAGAAGACTCATGAGATCTACTTGGTCCCCCTTCATCATCGGGAAGACTCATGTCATTCTGGGTATAGTCACTTGATGAACTTTCAGTTTCAAAGCAATCAAAAAAATTCAGATGATTTAAATTTTCAAAAACAGTTTGTTTAATGTCAGTTTTGAATGGATATGTGTTTTCATAAAACTTAACATCACGAGAAAACTCTATTTCTTTAGTTTCAAGACTTAAAATTTTATACTCCTTTTTTAGAAATGAATATCCAATCAAAACACATTTATTTGCCCTACTACACAATTTATCTGGATTATTAAACACAGTTTTAAAGCAAAGACACCCAAAATTCCTCAAGTGACTAAGTTCTGGGGGGAACCCATATATTAACTCATAGGGACTCTTACCATCTAACACAGACGAAGGAATCCTGTTAATAAGATATGAAGCAGTGAGAACACAATCAGACCAAAACCTAAGAGGAACACCACTTTGGAATAGTAGTGCCCTAGCTGTGTTCAAGAGATGTCTGTGTTTCCTCTCCACAACACCATTCTGTTGTGGAGTGTAAACACATGATGTTTGATGCAGAATTCCTTTTTTATTACAAAACTCAGTCATCTGTTTATTCACAAATTCAGACCCATTATCACTTCTCAAAATTTTAACACACTTAGAAAACTGAGTTTTAACCAATTCACAAAAATTAACTATATTTTCAAACACTTCCCCCTTTCCCTTTAAAAGATAAACCCAAACAGACCTAGAATAGTCATCTACAACAGTTAAAAAATACTTGTATCCTTCCCTACTTGTCACCTTATAGGGTCCCCATACATCAAGATGTATTAGTTCACCTATATTTTTTTGTTTTATGGTCACTAATAGGGAAGGGTACTCTAACCTGTTTGGCTTTGTTACAAACTTCACAAGGTTGAGACTCAGACATACCAATATTAAGTTTCTCTTTTAACACAACTAGAACCTGACTAGAAGGATATCCTAGTCTACTATGCCAAAGACCATGCTCACTTATACTATTAAAACAAACATTACTAAGACTCACATCATCACCTACAAAGTACAAACCATCCTGCTGTCTACCAGTCACCAGGACGCTCTTTGAGTTGGAATCCTGGACAGAACATGAATGTTCATTAAATAGAACAATCGGTTTATTATCTTTAGATAATTTATGAACAGAGACCAAATTCACACAGTAATCAGGTATATAAAACACATCAGTTAAGATTACTCCTTCAGCAAGTTTTATATCACCTATCTTGGTTACCCTAGCATTGGTTCCATTAGGATGTTTTACTAGCATGTTATAGTTAGAAACATCAACACAGTTAACCATATTTTTATCATTTCCTACCATGTGCTGATTAGCACCAGAGTCCATAATCCAACCAAGAAGTAAAGCAAATTTAAGTGAACTAGAACAACTAGAAACACTATTAAACACATTAGACAATTTTGTCAAGACAGATATGCTAGAGAAACCATTTACTAATACAGACTCACCTCCAACATTAGAACTATGTGGATCTCCTCCTGGTTTTTCACTAATTAAACTCATCAGTTTTGTAATCTGTTCAGAAGTAAAAGGAGAACCAGAACCAGAAACATTTGCACACACATTGTTACTTGAACTACTAGATCTAGAATTATTAAAATTGTTGTTATTATTCCTGTTAAACTGACCAACAGATCCTCTTTTAGGAGGATATCCAACAATTTCAAAGCATCTATCAATTGTATGACCAATTCTATTACAATGAGTACATTTTAAATTAGGATTAGGACCTCTGATATTTCCATTATTATTACTATTATTATTCATGGACCTTCTCCTATTATCAACAGAATTAGACTTAGCAACAAAGGACACTCCAGAACCTTTTGACCCACTGCTTGCACCTCTATGAGATTCCTCTCTAGAGACAATAGCAAAGGCTGTCTTTACTGAGGGCAGTGGATCACTGGTCAATAAAGTAGTCCTAACAGGTTGGTATATCTCATCAAGTCCCATTAAGAATTGCATGAGTTTAATAAGGGAATTAAAATCATTAAATTCTTTTGAGGCTTGACAAGTACACATGGGCAGTTGAACTAAGGAATCAAACTGCTTCCACATGGTGTTCAACTTATGATAATATTCAGCTACTGAACTACCATTTTGAGACAAACTATTAATTTTCTGATGTAAGTTGAACATCACACAACCATCAACTCTATCATATGTTTCTTTAAGATCAATCCACACATCTCTAGCAAACTTAGAAAACACTTGACCTAGATATAATTCTTCATATACTGAATTAATCAACCAAGACAAAACCACAGAGTTACACCTATCCCACTGATTAGCAAGGACATCATCATCAACAGATTTAACACAAGTTCCATCTATGAATCCCATTTTATTTTTAGCTTGTAAAGCAAGTTTCATAGAGTTAGACCATATAGAATAGTTTTCTGCACCTTTTAGTTTAATACTAATGATAGACAGACTTGAAGTATCACTTGGATGAAGATACAAGGGATCACTAATATCAAGCTTACTGACCAAAGTTGGATCAGGACCTGGATTAGGACCCCCTCCACCTTGTCCATTAGGGTTAACAACATCACCCATTATAACAAGATTTCACAGACAGATAAGTACACAAATAGCAAAACAAAAACAAACCACAAACAATCAAAGAACAGAAATATAAACCCTAGAAGGACGAAGCTGAGTCAGTGTACAGATAGTGGATTCATCACTCAAGGTGTCCACCCAGTTCTTAACTCAGGAGTCCTCTTATTAACTATATATATATATGTATATATATACACACGATAACAAAACCTCAACCAAATGAACCAGAACAATAAAGAACCAAACCACAACAGATCAAAACACACCAGACACACCAATTATTGAGCCTACTCCGGTCCACCCTAACCCGGACAGTGCTCCTAGACACAGAGATAGAGAACAGAAGACTTACAGAGGCTCCAAGCAGCAAGCCAAGCACAAGAACAATATACTAAAAACAGAGAAACAGAAGGACTTACAGATTTGCAAGCTTCCAATCCAAATATAACGCTCACCAGTCAGCAACACCAAGGTTCATCAACAATTGTTGACACCAAACCCTAGATCCAATAAACATAGACAACCAGAATAATAAACCAGATCTACAAAAGATCAGATCTATTATGAGACAATCAGGTCAAGATCTATTTATTTAGATCAAAACCCTAACCAGACCTAACTAACACAGCGGAAGACTATTTTAATCCAGAATCAAGAGCTTGAAGCTCTGATACCATGTAGAAAATATTGGATCTAACAGAAATACAACTCAAATCTCTCTCAAACAACCAAACAACAATACACAAACCACAAGAAGAAGAAATAGCGACAAAAACGGTGACCAAAACTTTTATTGGTTACCCAAACCAAAAAACACCCAACCAATACCCAAATATCTTAACAAACGTTAAGATCAGAAATCAATACAATGTTATCATCAACGACTGAATGATAAGTTCAGTTGTTGATGATTAATAACCAGAAATACAATAACAAACTTACAAAGAAACCCTAATACAGAAAACCCTAGAGAGAGACTGAACAATAAGGTGAAAGATACAAATGTGCTAAAACTGATAACTCGTACAACTCTTCAGCTTATATAGCCAGCATCAACAAGATCCAACGGTCACGATTAAAACAATCCAACGATAAGCTCACAGCCACGTCAACGATCTGTGTGAGAAAACACACAAACAAACACAAATACAGGAATGACCCGGTTCACATGAACCAGACCATACAACCATTATGTGAACCCTTTTATAACACTGATAGGCTACCATGATCCAGCCCAATAGTTTTAATCAAACCATTGGCCCAACACATTAGCTCAACATGTTACAACAAGCCCAAAACACATGATTAGCAAAACGAATTATGATTATAAGAATGTACATTTTAATACCCTTAATATCTGATCACTACTATAATCATTTCTATCAAAGTTTCACTATAAGCACTTCTACCAAAGTCGAAATATCAGATTAAAAGATAAAATTTGAGTCTTGAGGTAGGTCAGGGATCAATTTACAAGTCCATATAGTAAGTGTGCCTGTGAGATTTATATCACAAACGAGAAAGTATACGGTATAAAGTTGCTTAACGTAAGAAGCGTAAGAAGCCACCAAAATTCGCCACCTGTCCACTCTGGTTAGGTTTAATTAACCTAATTCTGGTTTATCCCAGGGGTAAGGTCGTCTATTTACACCATCATTCAATTCCTTCAATCACGTTTTAATTAACCTGATGATTCTCAAAAATTAACCAGATTCAAATCATATTCGTTTCAAATCATGATCGTCAACATCATATCAATATGTTATTCATCAAACCAAAGCATAATTTTCGTTTTTTTAGTACTCTGTTTATCGAAGATTAATTTTCGTTTTTTAAATTTGTAATTATATGTTTTGTTTATTATTTTTTAATGTTTTTGATCGAATTTTATAAGATTTTCAGGTTTGATATAAAAAATTCAAGTTTCGAAGGTTTTTCAGAGGTTGAAGATGAACAGAGTTTGAAGATGTAAGCAATGAATGCGTCTGAATAAGAAATGAGTGCGTCTGTTTTGAAGATGAGCAGAAGACTGGATCAATGAACAGAGTTTGAAGATGGTAGCAATGAATGCGTCTGAAGAACAACTGAGTGCGTCTGTTTTGAAAATGAGCAGGAGACTGGGTCTATGAATGCGTCTGATTTCTCGAATGAGTGCGTCTGTTTAACTCTTTAGTTGTGTCTGTTTTTTACTAATGCGTCTGTTTGTAATCATGAATGCGTCTGTTTTTTATCTGTTTTTAATTACTGTTTTACATGTGATTTTTTGGGAAGAGATATTATTGGAATAAGAAAAGAACAGTAATTCTCGTGATTTTTTTTATCTTTTGTCATTTTGTTATTGTTTGTTTCTTTTTATCCTCTTTATATAAGGCTTTTTATTTGGAAATTGATTTGCACATTCAAATTCATATACAGATTATAATTCAAATTGATTTTTCTTTAATGGCTTCATCATCTTCATCTGCAAGATCTGAAATGATCAAAAGGATGGAAGATCAAATTGCAAAAGATTATGCTCTTCAGGGCCGGTTGGCTGATAATTTAAACAGGATAAATGATGGCATGAGTAAGAGAGATGAAATTTCCAAGCTTCTTTTGCGTATGCCTGACTCAAGTCTTCGTGAACTGTCGGTTATGTTCATGATTGATGCAAACAATGGCGATGTTAATATTGTCGAACAACTTACAAAATGCATGGCACTTTTGAGATGTTCTATTGAATTTAAGATTCAATTTTTAAAGTCTATGTAAACACCACTATGTATTTGTTTGTCTTTGTTACTACTTTGTGTTGTAGTTGCTGTTTTTTTATAATAAAAGTGTGATTTGAAGTTACATTTGTTTGAATTCAGAATCAGTTAGTGCGTCCAAAGTAAACATACAAAAAACATGAGTGCGTCTAAACATTTACATCAGAAAATACATCAGAAAGTTAGCATTCAAATTGTTTATAAAATGACATAAGAAAACCATTCAAATTGTTTATAAAGCAGCTACGCTCCTCTCTAATTTTGAAAGTGCATTCTCTAGCATTTTCATTCTTTGTTTATATGGCCTTTTTGCAAACTTCTCAGCTTCTTCACTTATTTCTCCCCTGAGTAGGTTGAATGGGGAGAGTATTATCTTTGCCACGTACTTGAGTCGTAATGCAATCAACTGCTTTTCTTGATGCTCTGATTCGGCTGAAAACCCCGGGTTCCATGACTGATAACCTTTAAAGGTTTCGAGGGTTCTCATGGTGAAGACACCACAGTCTACATGGTTCTTTTCAGTCCTCCATGTCATCTCTCTTCTTGTTATAGGACCTGTTTTAAGTCCTTCAATTGCCGGTGTTTTCGGACATGTCTTTTGCCACACCCGGTACAAAGTGCCTCTCTGTGAATATTTTTATTCAAACAACCATTAGTTTATTTTTTAGTATATTAGTGTGCAGGTATAAGTTATAATTACATACCAATATTTCTGGCACGCCTTTGTATCGTTCTGATGGGATCTCTCCTGCTTTAGAGTTGTCAAGCAAGTCTGTTGTCCCATTCTTGACATCAAAAGCCAATGCATAGAAATGCTTGTCAAACCACACCGGTTGAAGAATCAGGTCGAAGTCGTATAAAGAGGTTGCAGTTGTTGCTTTTACATTTATTTTTCTGAAGATATCTTCAAGGTTGCTCATGTAGACCTTTTCAATCTTCTCCCAAGGAACACCTACCTCATAGAAGTTTGGAGGCTGAAAAAAAAAAAATACAGGCAGTTAGATGAGTGCGTTTGTTTTTGTTATTGGTGCGTCTGTTTTGGTTTTTTATTTTTTATATAATAAAGTGCGTCTGTTTATGTGTACAAGTGCGTCTGTTTTGATTTCTATATTTTTTTTGCAGTAATAGAGTGCGTCTGTTTGATGTGTAAGTGCGTCTGTTTTGTGTTTTTGTAACTTACTATCATGCAGCTACTCAGAAACAGTCTCTTGATAGGCCCATCCTTCTTCTCCCTCCTTCTCTCAGCCTCCTCATAGTTCAGAATGTCTGACCATACGTCAATGACATTTGAACAAATCCATATCTCCGGAAATAAACTTTCAAAAACCACCTTCATCACCTCATTTCCACCTTCATCCCAATAAACTATTTTCTGAAACATTGCATATGAATACAAATTAGAAAAATTGTATATGTTTTTATTAGAAACAAATTTGAAGAAAACACTTACATTTAAGTCTCTAATTGGGGCAAACATATACTGTGTAATCTTTGTTTCATCCTTAGATAGTTTTTCAATTGGACAGACTTGCCTCCCGGCGTACGGTGATCTTAATGCATAAGAAAGTTTTATTTCCCTAGCTGGTTTATCATAACCAGCAAAGCCCTTCCCTTTTCCCTTCCCTTCTTCCTGCACTGCTTCCTTCACCGGTGTTTCTTCTTCCTGAGGATTTTTCTCTTCATGGTGTTTCTTAATTGCTGCCTCAATCATTTCTTGTGTTTCCAATGATATTTGTGTTGTTTCAGCCACCACTCCTTCCACAGGTTGTTCTTTTGTTGTCTCATTCACATCTACAACCCTATAAACACCTGGTTCGACAGTTTGCAGCATGTTTATTGCTGTATCACTGATATCAAACTCCTCATTTGTAGCTCCCAACCCTTCCTCGACAGCCCCAGCATCCATTTCCACCTCTTTCCCCCCCTCATTCACATTTGAAGCTACAGGCACTTCAGAATTTTGATTTTCAGCTTCAACTTGTTCTTTGACAATCTCAGCTTCTTTTTCTTTAGCCTCTTCAACATGTTCCTTGACAACCTCAGCTTCCTTCTCCTTAGCCACTTCAACATTTTCCACCCCATTCCCCTCCTCATTCAGTTTTGAAGATCCAGGTAAGTCAACATTTTGCTTTTCAGCTTCAACATCTGGTTCTTTGACAACTTCAGCTTCCTTAACTGAAGTGTTCAGGGCGTCCCACCTGTCGCACAATTGCATCAACTCTGGAACCCATAAATACCTGGTCCGTGCCTCCTTTACCATTTCACCCATCTCTTTCTGTATTGCTTCGTATTTCTTTATGTTCTTTTCCATTGTTTTGATCCAAACCTGTGTTTTTTACAAAGAGCAATGTACATATATTAAATGAGTGCGTCTGTTCCATATATGAGTGCGTCTGTTTTTATACCAGTAGATATTAAAAAGATAAGTTGTTTTTATGTGAATGCGTCTGTTTATATATGAGTGCGTCTGTTTGTATAATAGTAGATGTTGCAAAGATCAAGTAGTTTTTTATGAATGCGTCTGTTTTATACATGAGTGCGTCTGTTTACAAAGATCATTTTTTTGGGTTTTTCAGTTAATGCGTCTGTTTTGTGCAGTGGGTGCGTCTGTTTATAAAAAGGCTTTTTTCAATGAATGCGTTTGTATTTATGTGAATGCGTTTGTTGTACCTTTTTTGCCTTCATTGAAGCTTCATATTCTGCTTCTCTTCCTGTCTCAACCAAACTTAATTGTGGTTGAGTTTCTGAATACTCAAACATTTGTTGTGTTTGTGTACTCATTTCATACTGTCTCCAATCTCCTTCTTCGTCAACATCTTCTTCTTCAATTGTGATCCTTTTTTGTGGAGTTCTTCCCAATGGCAAGGTGTAATCATCCTCCATTGGTTTCTCTTGCATTGTTACAAGCATGTTCACCACATCTACCTCCTCATCTCTTACATTTGCATCCACCTCATCATTCTTATCATCTTCAGCTTCATCATCTGCATCATCTTCTTCAACGTCGATCAACGTAAAAATCTTCTGGTATGCTTCTTCTTGCTGGTTATAAAGATGTTCTTCCATTGCTGCTAGTGAACTATTTGTAATGTAAGAAATTGCTGGTATGCTAATTCTTACTTTAGATGGATGCCTCTTGTTATATTCATGTGTGTAGATAACCTGCATGTGTTCAACATATTAAATGCGTTTAAAATATCATTAATGCGTTTAATAATAAAAAAAGGTGTTTTGAAGGCTTACACTGAGCATTATAACTGGACCATTATACTGGTCTTCTTTCCATCCTGCTTTTGTCCTCTTAAGGCATTCGATCAGGTACGAGCACCAATCCATATCTGGAATCTCATCCTCATTATCCACACCATGCAAAAAGCTTTGATTTATTGTGGTTGATTTTGTGATCTCGCCGAAAACCGTGTTCCATAGCACAAGAAAATTCAACCTGAACAGCCTTCCACCTTTTTGTTGTGACTTAACAGCGTTTGTTACCATCTTTACAGTCACTTTTCTTCTATCGAATTGACCCTTGAACTCATCAATCGTAGAGTCAACACCCTTTCTTGCCCTTGTGTACTCTAGCACCTGCTTCTTTCCCATTGGTATCCCAAAAGCTTCATTCACCAATGCTGGTGTGATGTTGATTTTCTAATCTCCAGCATTGAGTTCATTTTTATCCTCATCATAGTTTACTAGCAGCCAGTAACCCAATGATGTTGATATTTGATCAATCTTAATGTCTAAAACAGACCCAAAACCCATCTTCCTTACCTCAGCTTTCTGTTCATCAGTGTAGTCTTTCATGCTGTCAACAAATTCAGCAGGAGAGCATCTGATTTTTAACTTAATATCTCTGTATTCAATAAACTCTCGATCCTTTATTTTCTTCTTCTCCTTCTTAGTTTTTTCCACCTTTTGCTTCTTTACAGGCCTTTGGAAATCTTCGTCTGATGATTCCGAAAGTTCAACTACAGCCTGTTGTTTTTTTTTTATGCAACTTTTGTGTCATCTTTTTTACATCTTCTCCCAACCTCTTTGCAGCTTCAGGGTTGACCTTTTCAACCCTTTTTTTAATATTAATTAAGTTTTTTATTGGTCCATCTTCAAAATCAGAAGCATTCCATGTTGAGTCTGTACATGAACAGACGCATTAAGACATATATACAGACGCATTCAGTAACTAAAAAGTGGAAATAACAGACGCATTAAGACATATATACAGACGCATTCAGTAACTAAAAAGTGGAATTAACAGACGCACTCATTATGTCAAACAGACGCACTCAATAAATGCAAAGTGGAAACAAACAGACGCACTTATTAACCTCAAACAGACGCATTCAATCAACTTAATTTAAACATCAGTAATCAGACGCATTTAAGAAGTACTTCAGACGCATTAATGTTTTTACATGTTCAAAATGAGTACAATACACTAGTTATACTTTGTCATACATACTAAGCATAAAACCCTAGTTATATTAAACAGATTTTGATAAAAAAATAGAATAATGAATTTTTGTTCATACCTGAAGATGTGTCATGTATGATTTTGCTTCCCTTTCTACCTGTTTTACCTGTAATAATGATTTTGAAGGTTTTTCTGATTTTAGAAGTTGTAAATGGTAAGTCGAAGTAATTTTGAAAGTATGAATATAAGAAACGCACCTTGATTTCTCTTGGAAGACATGTTGATCGTCTGTTTTGTGGTGTTCGTGATCGTCTCTGTGTGTTTGTTTTGTTGATTTCAATCGTCTGTGTGTGTTTTTTGTGTGTGATTGATTTTGAAAAACCCTAATTAAATGAGACGTAATGATTTGTTTTTTAATTTTAGTAACCGTCGACATTTTGGCGCTTCAGATTATGATTGTTTAAAGCAGTTTTTGACTAATCTACCCCTGGTTTCATTTAAACGCTCGGGTTAGAAGGTGGGTTAGAGGATCTGATCTGGGTTTGATCTAATGGTCCAGATTACTTCTTGTTTTAAGGGGCTTTATACAATATCTCTTCCCATCACAAACATAGAGAATAATTAAAGCTAAACAAAATCTAATGGATTTCAAATCAAGGGAATCAAATCCATCTATAGAAATAATTCAACAATGTTAATTAAAATTTTGTAATGGACTCTCCACGTCCATTGGCAGTCAATTGTAAAAGACAAATCAAGACTTGTTGGGATTAAGAAAACATTATATAATACAGTTTATAAGTAAATACATGATGGCTTAGTGCGGTCTTTTGTTCCTAGATTTGTATTTTTTTTAATCAATACTAAAATTCCAACAAACCAACATTAGTTGTTTGATTAGCTAGTATCATAAATAGTTGAACATTGAGAAATATAACGTCTATTTAAAGTGAAATTAGGTATAGGACCATCCTTTTGTTACAAACGCATTTAGATTGATATGTCATAAATTTTATTTTAAATATATACTTTAAATTATATACAACTAGATACTAGAAAAATCCAATTTGCATTTCATCCGAGAAAAGGCATCTTTTTCTCAACAATGCCTTTGTCATTTGATCCAATAGTGTTCCGTTAGAAAACCTTTAACAATTTCGACACAACTTAACTAACTTTAAAGCAGTTAAAAATTAATCCCCCAACCAACAAGTTATTAAAACAACAATAAAAGTGGTTCCGCTTTTTAATGAACAATGCGCTGGTTAGGACGTGGCTCACCATGACCTAGCCCGCATGCTTAGATTCGTCAACTACCTCCCAACTAAAAATATCTCTGAACACGTTACTAAGGGCTTAAACCTATGACCATTGACTTCCCTTTTACCCTCCTTCTAGCTAGTTATATCATGTTGAATAGTTAAATGAGATTGAGACACCATTGCTGTATATTTGCTAAATCACATAGAAAAATGACATTGTGGCAATATCATAATAAGTGAAACTTCAACAGTAGGGCGTATACAATGTCCAACGCGCTACATTACAAAGAAATTCCACACGGTTGCGGTATCATAAATAAGTTAAACAATAACACTGTAATGCGCGCATACATTGATGATTACAATATTTGTGTTATTGATTATATTTTAAAGCAAGCATTGTATGTGTCGTGGATACTTTTGTGTGTGCAATATGCATTGATGCATGCGCTAAATGTGTTACTCTGATACTCTTTATTGTATGCATCGATGCATATATATTATGCATTCTTAATATAGTGTAAGCATTGATGCATAAGTATTATGTGTTGCATATATATGTATCGATGCTTACACTATATTAAGAATGCATAATACATATGCATCAACACATAATACATATGCATCAATATAGTGTATGCATTGGCCGGTGTATACTCTCTAGTAAAAGAACTTCTAAGGTCCGCAATATACAATAGTAGTGGACGAAGAAAGATCGACACACCACCTTGGAAGCTTCCTTTTGGTTTAAATAAAACGCATCCTAATCAAACCTAAATTTATTTAGGGTAAATCGTTTATGATGCCCAAAAGTTCGGTTTCATTTTCGGGTGGCTTGAAACAACCAAACGTGAAGAGCATGAACCACATGAACGGGCACCTCTATTTGAGACCATCTCGACAAATAATAATTCTTCTTTATCATGTTCAAGATTTATTTTTTATTTGCAATAAAATTTGAGTAAAAATTAACATATCCGCTATAACTATTTTCAATTTTTCTTTATAGCTTTTATATGGTTAAATTTAGGGGATAAATGAGTCAAGTTGAGTTCCACTCATTTAAATGTCTATGTTTAAAACTCAGGTTTAGCTTGTTGATAAATTTTGCAAGCTCTAGTTCAGCTTGGGCTTAACTAATTTATTATTTATTAAATACTTAATTATTTTATTTACACATAAAGCTAACTAGGACCAGAATAAAATAAAAACTACTCTGAGTTGTAATAAGAAACATGAAAACTACCAACTCCCAAGTAAATTTTTAATTTTTTTCCGAACCCTGTATTTACGGCTAACTTAAAGATGTAAAAAAAGCTTGTATGTGAAATGTTACACTTGTGTTTTTTGTTTTACATAGTTGTAAGAAAAGTTACGTAGTTAAATTCAAGTCAAAATTACGTATATCTTTTTTGGGTTTACATAGGTGTATATTTTCTCCTACAATGTTCTTTTTACATCTCTAAGTTAGTCGTAAATGACTGGGGTATTGAAAAAAAGTAAACATAAAATATCGCTTGGGATATAGGAGCTCTTACGGTTCTCTCAACACCGGGTGGTTCTGAACAGATACATTCCCAGCCTAATTGTATATTTAACTTAGTTATTTTTACCATAGTAAAAATACATATTCATTATTTAAATTTCTTATTATTATCGTCTTTGAAGAAACAACGGGTATGACTCGAGTACAATGAGGGGTAGCTACTCGTGTTTACTATATAGGATATAATCCTTCGCTCACAGCGAGACTAGATCTGTGGCCCGTTAGCTAAAGAAAGAATAAAAAAAGTGACACACAAATACACGAGATATAAGTGGTTCGATCTCGTTGACCTACGTCCACTGAAAAAAAAAGGTAGTCTTTATTGCTTTGAACGATTACAAATATAAAGACGAGATACAAGTGTATTACAAGTGTGTGTGTTTGAGTGGTGAATTGATCGACCTATCAAAAGGAGGTGGAGCCTTCCTTTTATAGAGGATGCATGGGCCAGGTTCCTGCGGCCCATTTCAGGAGCGCTGGGCTTGGGCCCCGGAGTTGGGCCTGTCTTCCAGAAGCCCACTCAGTTGGGTTTGGACCAACTGGTTGTATAAAGTAAACCAGCTGAGAATGGCACCCTGCGATTAGTCCACATGGCGCGTTGTGGTTGGTTGTCATGGGTGGCGCCCTGTTACTGGTACAGGTGACGCGTTGTGGTGGACTGTAGGGACATCCTTTTCTTCCTGCTGGCAGAGAATGCCAGGCGGCTATCTTCCTCTAGAAGATTGGCTGAGGTGACGTCTGACACCCAGGAGGTTGTGCAGCAAGTGGGGCTCAAGGGGAGCTGTATCTTGGCGCAACCAGCTGCTTATACCCCGCGGGTGACCATCGCCAGATTTGGCGAGGCGCTGGCGTTGGTGGAATGTACTTCACATATGATGTTCTTGAATCATTTCCTCCGCCGAATACTGGTGTTCCGTCAAGGTGTGTTACGGAGACGACGTTGTGGGGTAGGGTGCGCCGAGGCGTTAGAATCGGTACCCTACCCCTCTCTCTTATTTAGACTAGCAAGCCCAATTAAACTTGATATGTGAAGTTCCGGGTCAGACTAATTTATTAATTAAATCCCAGTTTATGCTTCAGGTCTTTTAAGCTTTACTTGATTTAAGTATTTTGTAAGTCGATCTTAAATACATAACAAAGGATCACATCTGTATTGAGATGATAGTTGGGGTACCCATCTCACCCTTAAATTCTCGCCAAAAATTTTAGGTTATAAATAACCCAATATTTATTAATTTATATTTTTTTATATCTTTATTATTATTTACTATATAATAAATAAAAATCTTATAATTATCTTATTTCTCTCTCACTAATATTATCAAATCATAATTTTAGGTTTATCTCTTATTTATTTAATATTTATTTTCTTAACTTATTCTTTTAATGTTAATGCTCATTAAAAACCATTTAATATTTTATTGATAAAAAGCTACACCTTTAAGACTACCGCCTCAATCACGCCATGCAATGGTTGCTCTTGCCTTTGCACCTCATCCAAACATACATTTTCTCTTTAATATACATTTTCATTCACATGATTAAAATTGTTGTTATAGTAAATTAATTTATATGCTACATTGTAACACATATTTTGTCTTAATATTAGATTTGTCTATCCCGGGAAGATCCTGGGATATAACCTAGTATATAATAAACGAAAACGGATACGCTCATGGCATTAGGTGAGGCCTTTACACCCTTAATTTCCTCCAATCCTTTTTAATTATATTTTAAATAAAGATAACTATTAGTTAATTATTTTAAAATTTCAAATATGTTAATTAATATTTTTATCTTTTCCTTATTTTCCCTCACACTTTTTAAACTTTAGTAACTTTTATATACAACGTTTTTCTAAAAACAATTACACCAACTTAACGAGCGTTTTATTATATTTCCAATGAGCATCATAGTACTTACAAAAAAAAATAAATAAATGATTTTTAGTGGGTTTTGTTTCAAACAGTTAAGATGGCATACCAAGGGTTTATTTACAATTTCCTAAATTTTACCACTTTTCTTCCCTAAATGCCCTAGAAGATAATCAACTTTTATATGAAAATGAAACTCACCCAAACTAAAGAAACACACGGGATAACAATATTTTTGAACAAATTTCATATAATGGCGATGAAAGATAATAATTTATGTTACCACAATGAATAATCTTATCTCAGCTAAACTTGTATGAGTTTTAAAACTTTGCCATAATAATACTTATATTATAAACTCCTTTCATATATATGCATCTACTCAATCAGGCCCGGCTCAAATGTAATTATTTTGAAACATTTGCTTTGTGCCCCCCAACTTGAAGGGCCACATTTTTTCTAGATGGAGGTTAGTAGTAGCAGTAAAGTGCATGCCTATTTGAGGGCAAACGTAAATTAGGAAAGGAGAGGAAACCAAAAGGCAAAAGCATAAAACTAAACTTCTCTTTTATAATTAAGAATCCCATCTCCTGTTGGAGAATCTTGAATAGAAAGGTACCAAAAATAAATTCAAACTGAATTTGTTATCTCATTAAGGGCCCCGCAATTTTGTTTCGCTTTAGGCCTCTTAAACGATTGAGCTGACCTTGTACCCAGTGGTAAAGTGGATGGGATGGTTCGGCTCACTGGTTACATTGGACAATTGTTTAGCTGCTGGGTCAGGTTGGGTAAGTCTATTATAAACTTACAAATAAGAGCATTCACAACCCATTCCCTCCCCCATTCTTAAAATTTAAGAAAATCCCACAAAAACTCACTCCATCCCAACCCCTTTCCCCATACCCCATTTCTAAAATTTACAAAAAACATATGTTGAGCCCTCATATATGGGGTCTTTCATCCTTCCTCCATATCATTTAATAATAATAAAATAATACAAATGAAAGGTGGAGTGAATTAATGTTGGTTGTAAAGAAATAAAATAATAATAAAAAAGCTTATAGGGGATATGAATGGGGAATGGGATATGAGAGAATTTGCAAAAGTGAGAGGCAAATTTAGAAAACTATGATTTTTCCTTAAATTATATGGTTGGGGATGGGGGACGGGTTGTGAATGATCTAACAACGTTTAATTTTTAAATGGACAGTGACCTTCATATGATAGTGTATACTGTATACAATATCATATTATTACTACATGCTTTGTCATGTAAATGAACTTTATCATTTAGCATGGTGTCTTCAATGGCACGGTTATGTAGATATGTAATGACCGGATAGCTTACACAAGAGTGATGCTTATGTTCATATTGGTCTGTTACAGTAATATACATTTGGTTTATTAAGATTTGTTCAATAATGAGTACATGGTTTTTGTTGTGAACTGTAATTAGTTGTAAGTGGCGGTGAACATTTCTTTTATTTTCTTTCTACGAATACTTGTTAAAACATAGTGTGCACATTTCTATTCTTTTTGCGTAACTTGCGGCAAAAAACCCAAGTATCATAATGTTGTATTGCAAGCCATTTGTAGATCCCGCTGCAACGCGCGGGTAAACCCACTAGTATTTTAAATAAAGATAACTATTAATTATATTATTTTAAAATTTCAAATATATTAATTAATATTTTTATCTTTATCTCTTTTATTCAAAATTTTTAACCGTTACTAACTTTTATATACGGCATTTAAAAAAAATATACCAAATTAACGAGCATTTTATTATCTTTCTGACGAACACCATAGTGCTATACAAAAAACGAAAAATAAATGACTTTTTTAGTGGGTTTTTTCATGCAGAAAAAAAAAACACAACATGTTTAGGTAATTCATTAATCATGTATAAGCAAGTCACTAATCATGTTATGACAATATATATGCTTTTGACCTTACTATTACATATAAGAACCCGCTAATTGCATAATATTCACAGATGTAATCAGTTTGTTAATAATCTATTTTTTGTATTTTGATTGGTGTTGCTAGAAACATTGATTACATAGATTGCTAAGCCGGTTAGATGTAGCTTATGATTCTTAGATACCAGGTAAATCTCTAGCTGATAGCCTGATAAGTGATAATTAATCAGCCTACCATTCACGCCTCTTAAATCAATCATTATATGACATATCATTTGATACCAATTTGGTTGTTTTTTTCCCAGGTTCACATCACAACTTTAGAATGTCTCAAGGAAGTGACAAAGTTGTACAGAGACTTCACTCAAGCAAGATGTGCACAACGGAGAACTAGTAGTTGGTTTATGAGTTATCGAGTATTGATCATTTAAAAAAAATTCTGAAAAAATAACATATTCCTTTTATAGTACACACATTTTTTCACTTCATATTAGATTTGTCTATCCCGAAAAGCACTCGAGGGATAATCTAGTCCTTGTATAAGTGAAAGATTTATTTTGATCAATAAGTTATATTCATGTAAATATAAAATATTTACATTATAAAATTCACTTCTATTTATCCATTATTGTATTTCCAAAGTGTAATTGTGTACAAACTTCAGGGATTAATATGGCATTTCGTATACAGTTTCTAATTTTGTCATGCCTAACCAAAACCGCGGCATTTACAATACACATGCATTTAGAAGTTTACTACTAAATCATGTTCGTTGTCTTTGCTTAGATTACATGAATGCTCAATCTTTGATAATTTTATTTAGAAATTTTAAACTTGTTAGTGACTTCCTGTACTTCTAGAGGTTTTACCTATGCCATTGGGTCGCCTATGCCATTGGGTCATCAACCCTAATGATAACTTAAAAATGATACTTACTTAGTACAAATTTAACTCTAATTTTCTAATTAATTACTTTGGTTATATGAGATGTTACAATTATAATATTGATACTGATTCATATATCTATCTCTATCCTCTCATATATTTTAAGCTTTTATGTTGATCTTATTCTTCTAACAGCATCTACATGTGAAAATCGTAAAAGGGCAAGATATGCACATAGTATAAGTATGTTTATCTAAAAAAATTAATAATTATTATAGAGAATATCTATACATATAATAAACCAAAGTCATTTTAATGACATCGCACTCAAAGAGACATTCTCCTCATTGAGTGTGCCATGTGTCATCCTATGTGACATTGAGATATTTTAGGAAAAAAATAATTTAAAAATAAAATTGGATTTTTCTCTTTTATGTTTCCTCCCATGATATTTAAACGTTAATATCTTTTATATACGAGATTTTTTAAAGAAAAAAATTACACCAAATTAACGAGCGTTTTATTATCTTTCCAACGAGTACCATATATAGTGCTATATAAAAAACGGAGAAAAAACGACTATTTTTTTGTGTGGTTTCGTTCATACAGGAAAAAAAACACAAAGTGTTCAGGTAAATCATTAATCATGTATAGGCAAGTCACTAATTATGTTCAAATCAGTAAATATGAATTATATTTTCAACATGCGTTAGCATTGGAGTTATACATTGTTTTAGGTTAGATATTAATATTATAGTTATACATTGTTTAAGGTTAGGCGTTAACATTGGAGATACATTTTTAATTGTTTTAAGTTAGGTGCTACCCGAAGCTTTTCTGCATGTAACTGTAAAGCGCATCATTTTATTTCATATGTAAAATTAATATGTCATATTAGATTTGTCAACCCCGGGACGTTCCCAGGGTATAATCTAGTTTTTTTTGAACGGAAAAAAAAAAAAAAAAAAAAAACTAGGAATGGCTTCAAAATCAGACCGGTCCACCAACAGGAAATTCATTGCTTTTCAAAACTAGAACGATTATCAAACCGGTCGTATTACCGGTCCACCAACAGGAATGGCTTCAAAATCAGACGACATCATTAATAATATACACACATATATCTTTCGTTGAGCATTTGCCATCTTAACAAAATGCAAAGTTTGAGATAAACAAACTTTGAGTGTATGGAATAATTTTTTTAAACAAGTTTTGGTTTCATCTATCGGCTTGGTTCGGCGGTTCAAGCAAGTGACGCTATAACTGGCTTATGGCTAGCCCAAATGAAAGTGTTACATGGTTACTCAACTTGAACGAGTTGAAACGCTTTTGCACACCAACTACTTGCGCATTGATTAATGATAGATTGTTGCTTATGTGTATAGAGGATTGTATTTCAAAATCACGCAACCGTGACATCTTATGGATACTCAATTGAGAAGGCTGATGATGTCCAATATCTTACATTTTGTTTTTCAGTATAAGTGGATTTGATTTTCTATTAATACAACTCAAATGAAAGAAAAAAAAATGTAGAATAAAAATGACTAGTTAATGTGTTAAATATTTTCACTATTTTTTTTTTTGTGTTCATAATTGTTATCATGTGACAAAATTGTTGGTCTGGTCATTTATATAGTATTAATTTATAAGTTGGTTGTGCATCATGGGTTTGTACTTTGTGCTTTATATGTTGTTTGTGCACTTTTATTTTGTACGTAATGCTTTATGTTTTGTACATAATGCTTTATGGTCTTGGTGTACGTGGCTTCATAGGGTTAATACAAGTGTGAAATTATTGGTCATGATTCTTCTGGAGGAGCTTCATCATGTTCACACTTCACTGTGTTGCTACTAATCCCACAGACTACCAACTAATTTCACCATTCACAACCATTTCATCCTTTCTGTTCGTGGATAATTTTCACACTATTACTACAAATTTTGTAGATAACCTTCATCGTGCCATTGTTGCTAATCTTCGCCGCTGTTAGGCTTTCTCGCAGCCGTTGTTAAGGTTTGTCGATTACAAATTTAAAAAAATATCGTCTATTTGATGAAAGCCCAAAGGTAAGTCAGATATGGTTAAGGTTTTCCATAATCATCTGCTTCCTCTGCCTAATCTCTGCTAGATTATCATTAACACAATTAAATTTAGATATTTTGTAATTGTAAATTTAAGACCATAAAGTGACTTAGCGAGTGTCGATTGGAACTACAAGTTGGGTTTTTATGGTTTTTCACAACAGGATATAGATAGATGGTTATTTATTTATTTTGCTATGTACATGGATGAAGGTAGATCATATCCAGACCAATTTTAATGTTACTTTTACTCAGTATACATCAATACCTTATGTTCCTAAACGATCACTCTTGATAATAGAATTTGTTGAAAACAGGTTTCCACTTGCTTCAAATGCCAAGCAAAAGTCGAAAAAATACACATACCCAGGCTGGTAAACTTTATGTTAGTATTTCGTCTTCTTGGTACAATAATCAACAAAATATATCCAACCAAAAACACAACAGGTACTGTGTGAATGCAGAGATCAGTGACCCAACAAAAAGCACAGACGTCACCTTCTTCATCTAAGGCATGACCACTTTGCTCAACACCACTTGCAAAGACTTGGTGATAAAGCAACAGTGTACCGATCCAAAGAAACTGCTGAAGCATACCGCATCCCTAATAGGTAAACCAATGTTGTTGCACCTAACCATCAGAAAGGACAAACAAATTATTGTAAACAACGAAACTAAGCCTTAAACAACACATGAAAGTAAAGCAGCCAGTTGCTTGACCTTCCATATACAAGCCAAGAACCAAAGAGAGGCAATGAACAACACCAGCAAACACTTTTGTACAATCAAGGTGTATAGAAAGTAGCCACGGCTAGCCTAACAAAAGCACTTTTGTACAAGTATAATTGCTTAATATAACAAAAACCATGCTTTTATAAAATGTTAACATAAGACAAAATAACAAACAGCCGCGAAGCACAATAACCTCGCTGCAACGCGCGAGGTCACATTCTAGTTATGCATAATTTACCCAGTTAAATGTTAACATAGTTCTGAAGACTTTTGTCATCATTTTCTTA
Organism: Ambrosia artemisiifolia; assembly: GCA_032199755.1. Lineage (NCBI taxonomy): Eukaryota > Viridiplantae > Streptophyta > Magnoliopsida > Asterales > Asteraceae > Ambrosia > Ambrosia artemisiifolia. Next base: position 14,204,718 of record CM063514.1, read on the forward strand.
GAATCATTCTGTTTACGTAGAATTCTAAGTGAACCAATTGAAATAATGCAGAATATGGTGACCTATATATTATATATATAACTTTCTAAGTTAGAAAGTTTGATATGTTATCACCGAGTATTTTCACTTTTTGCATTACTTTAAATAAATTCATGATTGAAATTCGCTTTAGATAATGGATGTATTTATTCTACTACAATCCACAATTTGGTGTGGTATTACCACAAATGGGAACTATGAGGTAATGTGATGAACCTTATTCGATCTAAATATCGTACTGACCAGAAAGTTTTTATGTCCGGTTCAATAGAATTGGAGTGAACCCACCAGAAAAGTTCTTGGATCTGCCATTGCTTGTGTGGACGGTTTCTAGTCCGATCTAAGAACACTACATACAGATACAATATTTTAAACATATAGCTACACATACAATATTTTAAAACAAAACAAGCATATTGATGTACATGCAACATAGACCTAGTATATTTATATAAGCAATCCAAACACAAGAACATAATATACTTTATATAATAAACATGTGCATGTTAACAATATTAAAAACACTCTGTTATACACGTGTATAAAATCTTAACATCCTTTGTAGAACAAAAGGAGTACAACGTGTCAACTAGCAGTCTGAAAAAAACAAAGGGTGGAAACTAGTGTTCTGCTAAGGAGCTGAGGGTTTAAGATGGTGATTAGGTTGGAAACACAATCGGACGTAATCAGTAGAGCTGGAAATATATGCCATGACCTGTTAACACAAATGACTCGACAAAAAGTTAAATTGGTTAAGGTTTGAGTTAAGCGAGCTTGGGTCATAAACTTGCCGCCATGTTAATAACACAATTTAAACGTGTCTAAACGAATTTAATCTGCTTAACTCGTTAATCATGTAAAATGGGTTAACATGTCGCTCAACCCTCTTATTAAACCAGTGAAGATTTATAATTTTATCTGTAATTATAATATCATAATTTTATATTGTATAGTGATTTTTTAGCTTATATGTTACAGTGTTGGTTATGTCTTATTATTTACTAACAATGTTAAGTGGGTCATGTGACACCCGGCAACTTCCGGTAACTAACTTTTGAAAACTTAGTAAGTCTACCTTAGCGAGTCGCGCATACGTTACACAAAACAAGGTCGGTCGAGTCGAGTCGCACATCATTAGGGTTTTAACATACGCAAGTCTCGAGTCCCGGGAATTGGTGAACGAGTGTGAACGTGTTTACTTTCATGTATTATGTGTTTATAATCATTATGTGACTTGTCGGTATGTGAAAATGTGTTAACATATGTTAAAACGGAGTTTAACGCGCCAAATACACCACAACAGACCCTATAGGCGATTAGCTTAGCCCTATAGGCGATTAGCTAAGCCCTATAGGCGATTAGCTTGGCCCTATAGGCGTTTAGCATGTTCCTCTAGGCGATTATGGGGCTAATCGCCTATAGTGAAGGCAATTAGCAGCCCTAATCGCCTGATAAAGCTGCATAATCGCCTATAACGTGCCTGACGACTAGAAACGCCTATAAATACCACCCTTGACCTCCAAAACATCGTTTACACAACCCTAGCCGTCCCATAACATATCTCAACCCACAAACACCCCCTGGAACCCATTTTTACACTCAAACAACCATTTCCAAGCTTATTCCATCATCTACTCTTAAATACAAGGTGTGTTCTTCAAACCCAAACCTTTAAATGATTATGTTTTACTCCCTAAATGTCCAAACCTGACTTATAAATGTTTTTGTCTTTGAAAATCCATTTAAAACCGTTTTTAAACAAACCCACACCTTTACATGTGTTATATGTGTTATATGTGATTAAAGATAGAATTTTTAGGATTGAATCATGGTTGTTTTTGTGTTATTGTGATGTTTATGGCTGTTACAAGTTAGTATGATGATGTCCTAGGAGTTTGAATGGTTTTGGTTGTGTATTGTTGATACTTGATGTTTTGACCCATTTGAAGGATTTTGGATGATTAAGGATGATATGAGGTGTGTTGTTGATTGTTTGATGTTAGGGTTTGCTCTAGGATGATGTTAGAACAGTAGGATGCTTTCGGACAACGTGGTTATGTGATTAAATCTGGATATTTGCTATTTAGGGCAAGTTCTTGCATGTTGATGTGATGTTTTCATGTTAAGTTGCTATTTTGGGAAAACGCTCGCATTCGGGACTGTTAGAATGATGAAAACTTAGGGGTTTTGCTTGAAATATGTTTGTTAATATGTTAGGATGATTATTGGGTGTTTTTACACGTTTCGGATCTGATTTGGTAGGTTAAACGCGCGAAAAACCATATCTGCTGCACTATAGGCGATTAGGAATCCTAATCGCCTATGTTATAGGCGATTAGGGGCATAATCGCCTAATGGGAAGCCCTACTCGTGTGATACATAGGCGATTATGATCATAATTGCCTTCAGTTCATGCAATTGTGATCCTAATTGCCTTCATGACATGCAATTGTGACCCTAATCACTAGTTAAGCCCTGAATTGCATACCTTATGACCATAATCGCCTATAATGCATGTGATTAGCCCTAATCACCTATCATAAGGGGCGATTAGCCCTTGTAATTGCCTGTTGACCATCCCTAATCACGTGTTGACTTTCCTAATTGCATGCTAAGTTCCAAATCGCGTGTAATGCTGTTATAAGTGTATTTTAACATCCCGAAACCGATTTGACACCTAGGAACATGATAGGAACCCCGTGACATGCCTAGTAACATAGTAACACGTGTTCGGACTTGTTCGTACGTTATTTGACCTATGTGTTAGAATCGTTGAACTTTAACGCATGTTAAGTGCTGAGTTGCATGTTTTGTGTATGTTTGTGTATGAGATGAACACGTGGAATGTCAGGTCACCAATGGGATGTCGAGTCTTGTCTTACGTAGTCTGGTTGTCGGTCAAACACGTTTTTCAAACACATCATGGTCATGGACTGGACTTAGGGACTAATGAACCCTGCGGGTTATTAGTCTAACTTAACACATATCTTATGATAGGTCGCCACTAGTTGGGGCTATCATATCTTACAGACGGTTTATTCATATCACATATACGGTTTACTCGTAAACGGAATACGCAACCTAAGGTGAGTTCACGGCCCCACATTTTACGGTTTATGTTTTCGGGGGAGAAACATGCTTAAAACGCTTTTATGACTTATGGTTTATTAAACTCTTATTGCTCATGACTCTTTATCACGTTATACTATGGCTTACTTATCGTACTATACTGTTCATCAAAAAGTCCCTTAGAAACCACTAACATGGGTATATGGCGGGGAAATATGGATAGCGCTATTGGGAACTGACAAACCCCACTCGACGGTAGGACCGGGCGGGTGCATATTGTCTCTAATAAAACAAGGTCTACCGGTGATGACGGTAGCCCATAGGAAACTAAGGGTCATTATACGGCTTAGTCAGCAATGGTTTCACCCGTATGAGTATCTTATTCTGCGCCTAGCTAGCGTTCTTACAAGCATAGTAGCAATTGTGATGGTAACGGTTTTCGAAGGATTACTCGAAACGTTTAAATAAAACCTGTGAACTCACCAGCATTATATGTTGACTCTTTTAGCATGTTTTCTCAGGTCGCTAAGGTAGCAGCTGTCAGATAGGCGCACGGAGTCGCACTGGGGTCGTCTTGCGTCTAGGGTCTCATGGCATGTTTTGGAAATGTTAAACTTTGGAACTTATGTTTTTATTTTCTGCATGACTCTTGTAAACTTTTAATGCTTCCGCACTGTTAAATGTTGAATTTTAAATCTTATGCATGGTTTTTATTACGTATGTTTTACATTTAGACGTCGTTTATTGTGACCGTTGACTTGGATCATGGTATGTCACACGCCTCGCGGTAGAACTCCGCAGGTGGATATTTGAGGGTGTGACAGGTCATGTCTAGAATAGTTTTTTAGCATGGTGTCAATTGTGTTATTTAACTGCTTATATTCATTTTGCTAAACGCGTCAATGGTCTTATTGATCTGGTTATATTTAATCTTGTTAAAGATGTCATGTTTATTTATCATTTATTAACCATTTTGTTGTGTTAAAGGTGTTGTGTTCAGATTAAATAGCAAATATTTGTGTTAGATCAGTCGTGTCAAACATAACAATACAATGCGACAATTTTCCCTACTCTAGTCAAGACTGATTTGGATAAAGCCTACGATTCAATTAGTTGGAGTTTCCTGGACTCTATATTGGAGCAGATGCAGTTTTCGGAGAGATGAAGAGGCTGGGTGGCGGCCTTTGTTTCAACTGCACGTGCGTCGGTCCTGGTCAATGGGTCACCCACTACAAGTTCCAATGTTATCGTGGCTTGAGGCAGGGTGACCCTTTATCCCCCTTCTTATTTGTATTGTGTATGGAGGCTCTATTCGGTTTTATGAAGAAAGCAGCGCAGGTTGGCTGTATCACGGGCTGCAGTGTGGTATGTCCGGGCCAGTTATTACACACTTAATGCATGTTGATGATGTAGTCTTCCTAGTGGAATGGTCGACCGACAACGTTAAGAATCTTAGAAGATTGCTGAGATGCTTCTATCTAGTGTCTGGGTTGAAAGTCAACATGTCAAGGTGCAGTATTTTCGGAGTTGGTGTTGAAACGGTTGAGGTGGACAACATGTCTATTCTATTGAGGTGTAAAGTCGGATCTATGTCGTTCACGTATTTGTGTTTACAGGTAGGAGTGAATATGAATTTGTGCAAACATTGGGAACCGGTTCTAGAGGCCTTCAGGAGTCGACTTTTAATTTGGAAGGCTATACACCTTTCATTTGGAGGAAGAGTAACATTTATTAAGTTGGTCCTCAATGCGCTTCCTACATATTACTTCTCATTGTATCAGGCCCCTGAGATGATTTTAGAGAAGTTAGATCGGATGAGAGGGGTGTTTTTTAGGGCGGTTCGGATGAAAAAGCGAGATGAATTGGGTTGCCTGAAATAAGGTTATCGCTCCTATGGATTATGGGGGGGGGGGGGTTGGGTTTTGGATCACTACGGGATGCAAACCTTGCGATGTTGGTGAAGTGGTGGTGGAGGTTCAAAGGGGAGAATTATGGCCTGTGGAAAAGGGTTATTCAGGCAATACGTGGTAGCTCTCGTGGTTGGAATTACATTCCCATCAAAATGTCTATGCCGGGGCCGTGGAAACAGATTGGAAGATCAGTTGATGACTTACGGATTGTTAGGTGTGACATGTTTACTCTTATTAAAGGGGTCGTCGGGTGTAGGGTGGATATCTGGTTCTGGGTGGATGTTTGGGTGGGGGACACTCCGCAGATGATCCAGTTTCCAAATGTTTTTTTCTCTTGAAAGGAAGAAGTTTTATTCTATTGCTGATAGACTGGTTCAGTCAAACTTGGGTGGGGCCTGGGATTGGGTCAGGGAGCCGATGGGGATGGTAGAAAGCGCCGAGTTATAGCAGCTGCAGAATTTAGTGAGTACTCAGTTGCTGTCGGTCATAATGGAAGATTGGAATGGGCTTTGGACGGGAAAGGTGTTACACAGTCCGTAGTCTAAAGAAGTCCATTGGTGTTGTCCGCTTTACTAGAGCCGAGTATGTTCTGAGGAGGAATTCATGGGTCCCGAAGAAAGTTGAAATCTTGGCGTGGCGGGCGGAAATGGGTAGCCTTCACACATTATGTGCGCTTAGTAGAAGACAAGTTTCCTTTGATTCATCTTTGTCAAATGTGGTTTTGTGCAGCATGTCTGGCAGGTGGTTTCTCAATGGTATGGGCTGCAACCTATTTATGCCTTTCGGATCAGGGATATCTTGGACTTATCCTTATTTATGGGAGGCCCAACGATATATGCAGTGTGCTTAATAACTCTGTGGTGCGCATGGCCAGCCAGGAATGACTCTGTATTCAACCATGTCCCATGTTCCATTCACAAGACATTGGGGGAGATCAAGGCATTGAGCTTTTTGTGGGTTAAGGCGCGATCAAAACAATCAGGTTTAATTTGGAATGATAGGCTAAAATTCAATGTACACTGTGTAGGCTGGTAATAATGTCTGTCTCTATATTTGGTGTATGATGTACCTGGTGGCTAGTTAGCTTCCGACTAGCTTTTGGTGAAATAAATTTTTTGTTGACCATTAAAAAAAGGTAATAACTACGTAATTAATTCTCTATCAAAGTACTAACTTACATACAAGAGCTAAGACCATGTGTAATGGTAAGTGAAAATTTTCAAGCCCCATGGGGCATTAATCGACACGTGGCATGCAGGACTATTAAAGGATTCAAATTAGGATGGAGGTGTAGTGGTAAGGTGAAAATTTTCATAGAGCATCAATCATTTAATATTAATTATTTATTTTTATTTAATAAAACTTTGAAATCTGATTTGCCATCACCCTTTTTCCACGCCGGTGTTTTTTTCCTCTTGCCCCAAAAAATGCCCCAATTCCTTAAGGGGGCGGTGTGCAAATCCATTGGGGGCGTTTTTTGCCCCCAAAACGCCCCAAACTCTCTTCCATTACACATGGTAAGACGATTAGTATTCAGCATAATTATGATTTTTAAATTGAGTGTGGTATTAAATGACACTATGATAATTATGTGTCACATAATTTTTAACAGCTCATTCACTCTCTACTTCTACTAGTACATTACATTTCCTAGTTTATCACAAGGATTCAACCCTCACCACTTGAAAATATAAAATTATTCTAGCACCGTGGTAACGTTATATTCATGTTTCACCTCTTGGTCAAGACTCGTTTGTGACAAACCGGATGAAACATATACTACAATCAGCTTTTCATTTATTTGTACAAAACCACTTTTTACATGTCTCTGCATCATACCGTATTTTAGTAGGCATGTAAACAAATCGAAGGGCAAGGGTCATGGCCGGCTCTTAATAGAGGTGGCGCGGGTGACAATATCAGGCTCGAAAATCCCACGGGTCTGTTTTTTTAATTATATATAGGTTGTATGCTATTGTGATCATTTTTTTAACATTAACCCATCTAATAAATAAGGGCTAAAATCACTAAATTTTTAAACCCATCAAAACAAACCTAACCCAAATGAAATATAAACAACTTAGAAACAATTTTGTGGGCCTAATATGTGAAAGCGGGAGTATTTGGAAGGGAAGGTGAGGGACGGACTAAAGTTTAGAAGGCAGAAGGGTTTACCGTTTACACAATCGACGCCTAAAACTCCAGATTTCTGACTATGAGCCCGGGTGTTTTATAGTGGGTTTTTTATACATGATAATTCGGCTGACGTGTGCGCGGGTATACATAGTTTTACACTGATTTTAACACACGTTTGGTTTTAATATTTATAAAAATGGTTTAGACCTTAAGGTAGCGTTTGTTACGCAGGAATGTGAGTCGGAATGGAATGAAGCATTACGATGGTATGAAAAAAAGGTGTTTGGTTGGTCAAGGTAATGGAATCAACCATTACCTCATCCATTCCATTCCCTCTAAAAACCCCCAAACTCATTCCATCCAACCCCCTTATTTTTTTCCATTCCATTCCCTCTGTCACCTTTTATCACCACTGACTACCACCACCATCCACCCCTACCACTACCACCTATCGCCACCACCACCAACCGACTATCGCCATCACCGACCACCAACACTACCGTCGACCACCGCCACCCACCACTAACCACCACTTCCACCACCCACCACCAAGCACCGCTCGCCACCATCGACACTCTCTGTCACCGACCACCAACCGCCACCACTCACTGTCGCCGTCTCTCCATATGGCGACCCGCCGCCACCGACCACCACCACCACCGTCACCGCTACTATCACCACCAGACGTCGCCACCCACCACCAGCCATCGTCGTAGCCGCCACTGACAGCCACTCCACCACCGTCGGTGCTGCCACCACCACCGACCACCGCCACGCACTGACCGCCACTACCTCTGCCACCACCAACCACCTTCGCCGACACCAGCTGCCAACGGCCATCACAACCACTCACCATCGCCGATTTTAATCTTTGTCTTTTCCTTCATACCAAACAATAGAAAGTAATGGTTCATTCTATTCTTACGTGTAACCAAACAAGACCATGGAATGGTAATCATCCATTTCTTTCTTTTGTCCATTCCATTACCTTCTCCATTCCATTACCCCATCCATTCCATTACCCCATACCAAACAGACCTTCATTAAAACACATACAAAAAGGCAAGTGTACTGTAACAACCGGCAAAAATAAGGTAATTCCGTACTAATTAATTAACGTAATTAACGTAATTAAATATAATTATGTGTTGATTATTTAATTGAGGCCTTAGAATAATAGCAATTCCCAAATAATGCATAGGAATGCATGTGTTAAATGACAAAACATGACGGAGTCATGTGCGAATAAATCTATCCGGTATGAACACTGGCGATTACCCGGTAAAAATTAAATAAGCGAAACGAGTCCCGGACAACCGGAATATAAAATAAAACGTAATTTCACAAAATATAATGAGTTTTGGAACTCCAAAGCCATACGTGAAAGCTTATTACACAAATCTCCCGGTAACGAATAAAGCGCGCGTACCGCACCCGATACGCGCCTAACTAATAAATTCACCCGGCAAGAGCCCAAATAATTTATCAACGCTTAACCCGGACCATACTTAAATGTTATTGGTGATATTTTTAATATCCGGTTGACGCGCGATAAAAGCTCGAAAAATACCCGGACGAGACCCGAACAATATTAACTTAAACATAACTAATTAAGGGTATAAATTAGCAAAGTGGGTCCCACAAGACACCCCATGGGGGCCGGCCTATGGCCCACTCAAGTGGGAGATTACTTGTGTTAACTAGAAAATCATTAGAAGATATTAATCATAAGCTTGCATGGGTATTCATTGGACACAAGAAACCAACCCAATCACCTCTCTTCTCTCTCTAATTTTCGGCCCACTTGCATCACCCACAAGATTTTCCATAATTCATAATATTATTAAGCCAATCCTAGAGGAGCTAGAGATGTTAAAAGATTTGGAGCTTTTTATATAAATATAACACTTATACTTGATCAAAAAAAAAAAGAAATCTTCTTCTTCTTTCTTCCTTGGCCGAGAACTCCCCCACCCCCATTAACACTTCTCTTTCAATTTTTACACTAGCATATTACCTCTAAATCATCATCCATTCAAAACCCCATTGTGTGTTTCAAGAGCTTGGAGCTTAACCCATTGGAAGAACACACTAAACCCCATCCAATCCAAGGTTCTTGTCTTCCCTAGCCTTGAGCTAGTTGTAAGTATTCACCTTGTTTTGTTGTTGATGTTCATGTATTGTGTTCTTGAGAGCAAGTTGTACATTGATGGGTTAATGTGGTTTTGAAATATAAAAGTTAGTATATGTCATACAAGAACAAAATGGATGAATAATGATATGGATGAACCTTAAAATTGTTAATGTTAATAAAATGACTAATGAAATGTGAAAATAATGACATGCATGTAAAGAGGATGATGATCAAAACATTATTCTTGAAAAAGGTTTAAAAGTGATGAAAAATGGTTTTGATCATCATAAGATGACTAACTAATGTCAAAAATGTAGTAAAATGGGTTGGATGATCTTGCATGTAGAAGATTCATAATCAAAGTCTACTTACTTAGTTGAGTGAAATTTGGATATGTTGGATAAAAACATGATACACACATGTTAGTAGCATTATTAATGGATTAAAAGACTAATGGAAGTGGAAAAATGTAAAAAGAATCAAACATGTGAAATATGGATTCTTAAAGTTTACTAAGTTGGATGAAAATGCTAACTTAAAAAGATTGGATGAAAAATGCAACAAGTATAAGATGAAAGACTAATATTGTAACTTTGGAAGTTGATGGACTAAAATAAAGTATTTTAGAAACTTTGGTCCAAAAATGTGTCTATGGAAGTTTGGTGTCAAAAACATAAAGAATAGTTTTCCAAGTATAGTTTTTGTAAACTTGAACAAACTACTTGAATGCATTTAAAAATGTATTTTTATAAAAGTAAGTGTTTTATAAAAATAAGTGGTTAAGTTAAGGTTTTTGACATAAATAAAGGTTTTGTAAAATGTTGGACAAGAGTAACAACTTAAGGAAAACTTGTACAAAAATGGATACTTTTATATAAATGGGAATATAAAAGTATCGGAAACATTTTTGGGATACGAGTAACTAGTTGTGCTAAAAATATAAAAGTATATTTTTCTTCAAGTAATATACGTTCGGAATTGGAAGTATGAATAATATACCATAGAACGGATATTAGAAGAAAATGTGGAAAAAGTTAACTAATGGACTTAATAACGTAAACTAACAATGACGTATAGACGGACAAACTAGAGAAAAATGCCATAGCGGCAAAACGTGAAAATATATATATTTTGGGAAGTAAAATATATATAACATAGGTGAAACTTATGTAACACTTTCCTAAGTGTTGGAACAAATATTCGTGGGAGAAAGATTAATGAATTAAAACGTTAGACAACGTATGGACTTAACAAAGAAAACGCACACATTGATGTATGGACACATACTTGTCTCGACGAAATTTTAGTATATCTATTTAAATGGGAAAATAGATACGCGAGAAGGAAAACCGAGACAAGTAGGTGAAGTATATCTACGAACGTGTAAGTCCCAACAAATCCTAGTATGTTTATTTAAATGGGAAAATAAACGTACGGCATGGTGAGTTGAGTCGGGCGTTTAAAATAAAGAATCAAACGACAAGAACTTAGCATATTTATTTAAATGGGAAAATAAATATGTGGCAAAGTGAGTCGGGTCGGGAGATAAGAATACATTATATTGAACGATACGATCCTAAGTATAATTATTTAAATGGGAAAATAATTATACGTTAGGAAGAGTTGTGTCGAGAATAATAGTGTACATGTTACAAATAATATTAACAAGATTAATATATAAAGAAAAGGGTAACCCATCGCCAATGGACCTAGGATGCGCGTCTAATTAAACGGGAATTGGGATAACACGTGGTCGGGGAGTTGGGTGTACAACTTGCCAAGGCACTCGCACTATAGGTGTAGTGACTTATACGCCTAGAAACGTTTGTAGGTACGAGACCACCACATTTGCTATTTACTTCTTTGAGCCGAGCACAGTTTCAGGTGAGTTTCACGGCCCCATCTTTAAACTATTTTAACGTTTTCGGGGGAAAGATATGTTAGGGAAATGTATGACGGGTTGGTACTTGAGTTATGATCGCCACTCGGGGTTGAGACCTCACTACTATAATCATTAATTCAGGAAAGTGAAACCGAAGGAATATTTGAATAGTACTATTGGTGCCTGACAAGGCCCACCCCTAATCGATAGCGTCGATTATGCATCAGCGTATGCCTGGGGTGCACGTATTCTGAAATTAAGTCGTAGGAATACCGAGTAACGACTTGGAGCGGGGCATTGTTATTTGTCTTGGTTTGATTATAGGCTCAAGTAGAATTGTAGGAACTTGCAACTCCTATAAATTGTCATAACATGGAAAATTCCCAAAAGTTAATGTTTTGATAACTAAAACCTGTGAACTCACCAATATTTATATATTGACGATTTTAAACATATCTTTCAGGTAATTGATGAATGATGGAGAAACGTGGCGAGCTGGGTCGGGGGAATCTCTTAGTGGGACGTCGGATGTTATTAAGAGGCTTCATCTCTTTATCCCAAGGAATCGGGATATATATATGAGAAGCCTCCTTATTTGAATTAAAAACAATTTTCGTTTATGTATGAATAATATGACATGATTTTGACGTCTTAATAAATGACCCGTTTCTTTAATTACTTGTGATTTGCATTAATCTTGGCTTTATCCATTTGAACCGTCGCGCCACGTGTTTCCGCCGTAGTCGTGGTGTGACAGAAGGTGGTATCAGAGCCAAGGTTATAGCGAATTAGTTTTTCAAAATCTAAACTATAACCGGATTTGGTTCGAAAAGATAGGGCTTTCAAAATATAAATGCAAAATGCAATTAAGTATATTTTCAAAGAACATTGGGTATGAAGAGATTCCGACCAAGCTAGCCATGGGTATTGATATATGTTACTTTAGTGTTAGAAGTAGGAAGTTTACTGAAAACGTACTCCCTAACCTTCTAATAAAGAATATATAAATAATAGTACGGTTCTTTGCCAGGGATGTCGAACGCTGAGAATGGCGCACCGAGTTTCGATAGCAGCATCCAGATCTTGTCGCCCCCACCAATCGAGGTGGTAGTGCTTGACCTTGAGAGTGAAGACATGGAGGTAGACGCTGCCATTGGAGGCATGGAGGACGAGACTGACCCCAGTGAGGACCCGAACTGGGCCCCCGCTGGAGATGACGTGGTCGCAGCAGCTGACCTACCAATGGAGGAGGCACCGCAGGCCGACTTGCCACTAGTGCCGATACCGACCGCGCCACTGCCGGTACGCCCCATCCGAGCCGTCAGGGATTTCCCTGTAGGTTGCGCAGGTCCGTCGCAACCAGCTCCCACTGGATCAGAGACCGTGGAGTCTCCCTACAGATGGCGTACCCGCGCTGAGCGTGAGCCACTACCCGCCCCTCACATTCCCGTTCCCCCAGGCATGATGCTTGTGCCTATCTCCCGGGGACGGAACGGGTGGATATCGGACGACTCTGACGATGAGTCAGTGGCGTCTGTGGACCACATAGCCCTGCCCATACCCCCAGCTGCTCAGGAGGAGCCCATTGCTCCAGTGATAGAGCTCGCCCCCTCTGCCCCGACAGCCTTACTCGCCCTACCAGAGCCCGTACCAGAGGAGGGGCCAGCCTCCGCAGGGCACATACTTGAGGGTAGCTCAGCCCGTAGCTCTGAGCTGCACCGAGCCGGTATGACGGCATACGCTACTGCGAGCCCACCTACCCCCACCGTCGTGGCATCCACCCCGGAGTGGACCACTGTGACACAGCCTCTCATGGTCTCGATGGCCGATCTTATATCACCCACCTCAGCCACCATGACATTACCCATTACCACCTTTCCCATGTTACCACCCCTCACTGAGCTACTGACAGTACCCCCACCTGCACCATTCACCATGGGTGCAGAGACTCCTTTCATGATGACACCACCTGCACCATACCCTTTGGGTGCAGGAGACCCATACCAGATACCACCCCACTTTACCACTGGACCACCGAGCTTTGCCCAACCCTTTCCATCACTACCGATACCAGATATTGTCGGCCCATCCCAGCCGACTTACCCTGACATACCTGGGCCGTCACGGCCTCATGTGATGACCCCACTGTCCGGACCAGCATGGTCCACTGTGATCTCCTTAGAGAGGGACTTCCAGACCCTCACAGACACAGTGCAGCGCACTGTGAATCAGATGGAGCAGCAGACACGACTGATGTGGGCCAGGATCATCGACTCCAGAGACGCACTAGCATACTACGCCGAGGAGTTACTACGCATGGACGCACATTGTGGGATTACGGGCGATGCGCATTTTGCTCATCGCCAGTTCTTGTACGATCGCATCATGGCGATCAGCATGTCCATCAGCATGTATGCCCCCCAGTACCAGTACCCACCACCACCACCGCCACCACAATAGAGACATCTCGGAGACACCCGAAGAATCTTTTGAAGACATGGTAGTAGTAGTGGTATGATAGCATAGCACGGGTTATAGCACTCGTCTGCATTTTTGCCTAGCCGAGCGGGTTATGCCGGTATTTGACATTATGTTTCTATGGTATTTCAAGTAACGATGTATGAGGGATGTATCCCCAATTTTTGTTATTACAAACAATCATGTACTCGTGGTAATTGAAATTAATGAGAATTATGTTATGGTGAAATGTGTTGTTATGATTATCTACGATTATTATTACTTGTCTTGTATATATTGTGATTTGTGATGGTATGGTGATGTTGTGTTGATTATTGTGTTTATGTTTTGAGTTGTTGGTTGTGCTATATATATATGACGATGTTGTGTGCATGATCGTCAAATTAACCTTTAATAATTTATTATTGAAGAAAAATGGCACCATCCACTCGTAGCAACAGCGGAAACGGAGGACTACCTGCAACACCCGAGGAACTTGAGGCACTAGTCTCTGAGCGCATAGCTCAAGCACTCGCAGCACACAATGCCGCACGCACTGAGCGATCGCGGGATAGGTCCGGGAGTGACCGACGCGAAACCTCCCCCAATGGTAAGAGGGTTATAAATAAATGTAACGGGAGATTTTCACGAAACTCCTAAATTCATAATAACATGCTGCCTTATTATTGCAGAAATGGCCTCACGAGAGCGTGGCTGCACCTTCAAAGCTTTCCTGGACTGCAAGCCATTCAACTTCGGTGGCACCGAGGGATCCGTCGGACTAATTAAATGGTTCGAGAAAACTGAGGCGGTGATCCGCATCAGTAGCTGCACTCCACGCCAAGCGGTTATGTATGCCACTAACCTGTTCCTGGACCAGGCACTAACTTGGTGGAACGACCAAGTACAATCGCTAGGAGACGATGCTGCCTACTCCATGTCCTGGTTGGAGTTGAAAGAGCACATGATCGCTGAGTACTGCCCTGCAAGCGAAGTACAAAAGCTGGAGACTGAATTCTGGAACCACGCTATGATTGGATCAGACGTAACTGGGTACACATCCAGGTTCCATGATCTATCTCGACTGGTACCTCGTCTGATTACTCCGGAGAGCAAGAAGGTGGAACGATACCTATTCGGGCTGGCGCCACAAATTCGCGGCATGGTCACTGCTTCCAAACCCACGACCATGCGCGAGGCTATCGACCTCGCTATGAGCCTCACTGAAGACGCCATCCGAGTAGGCACTCTAATCCGGAAAGTGTCAGGACTGAAGCTTACTGAGTCCAGCAGTGTAGAGGGTAAGAATGTGGGTGCAAGTTCAGCGGTTGGGTTTAGTGATCAGGGAAATAAGCCAAGGTTCGGGAAACGCAAGCGTAATGACGGGAAAAAGGATGGGTCATCGGGTGGAGCGAACAAAAAGGGAAAAGGGTATGTAGCCACGGGACGTGGAAATGGCGGAAAGCCAGGTTATCAGGGAAAGAGTGGGATAATTTGTGGAAAGTGCCAGCGCACAGGACACAAAACAGAGGAGTGCAGGTCAGGTGCACAGAAGAATGGAGGAGCGAGGCCCTGTTTCTCGTGTGGATCGCTCGACCATTGGAAGAGGGATTGCCCCAAGCTCAACAACCAAGCCCGTGGGCGGGCGTTTGTGATTGGTGCCGGTGATGCACGACAGGACCCTAATGTGGTCACTGGTACGTTCCCTCTTAATGGTCATTATGCTTCTGTATTATTTGATACTGGCGCTGATTTTAGCTTCGTATCTGTCGAGTTTAAAAGATTACTTGGGCTAAAAACTAGTAAACTAGACACACCGTATTCTATAGAATTGGCTAATGGTAAAACTATAGAAACCCGAGAAGTAGCAAAAGGTTGTAAATTGGATCTCTGTGGTCGTGAATTTGATATTGATCTCTTGCCGGTAGTACTGGGTAGTTTTGACATAGTCGTTGGCATGGATTGGTTATCCGCACAACGTGCGATCGTTGTCTGCAACGATAAAATAATTCAAGTTCCCCTCCCGAGCGGTGAAACTCTGTCGATTCAAGGGGAAAGGCGTGGGACGCCATTACGAATTATTACCAGCATGAAGGCTCGAAAGTGTTTGAGGAAAGGCCTTATTGCATTCTTGGCGCACGTGGTAGATAAGAAGGCCGACGAGCGAAAGTTAGAAGACATTCCGATAGCTAGAGATTTCCCAGACGTGTTCCCAGAAGATTTGCCGGGGTTGCCACCACCTCGACAAGTCGAGTTTCGCATCGATCTTGTTCCTGGAGCTGCACCCGTAGCGCGATCGCCATATCGCTTAGCTCCATCCGAGATGCAGGAACTATCCGGTCAACTACAAGAGTTGTTAGACAAAGGCTTCATAAGACCAAGCTTCTCACCCTGGGGAGCTCCTGTCTTATTCGTAAAGAAGAAGGACGGCACTTTTCGAATGTGCATTGACTATCGGGAACTAAACAAGTTGACCATCAAAAATCGCTATCCTCTTCCCAGGATCGACGATTTATTCGATCAACTTCAAGGGTCCAGTTTCTACTCCAAGATTGACCTGAGGTCCGGCTATCACCAGTTGCGTATCCAGGAAGAAGATGTACCAAAAACGGCGTTCAGAACTCGTTACGGACACTACGAATTCTTGGTAATGCCATTCGGATTGACCAACGCACCAGCGGTTTTCATGGACTTGATGAATCGCGTGTGTAAGCCATACTTGGACAAATTTGTCATTGTCTTTATTGATGACATTTTGATCTATTCGCGCACTAAAGAAGACCATGAGAATCACCTTCGGTTAATCCTAGAGGTACTACGCAAAGAGAAGCTCTATGCAAAATTTTCAAAGTGTGACTTTTGGATTCGAGAAGTTCACTTCCTAGGCCACGTGGTAAATGAAAAGGGAATACATGTCGATCCCGCCAAGATCGAGGCTATTAAGAATTGGGAAGCCCCCAGAACTCCTACTGAAGTGCGACAGTTTCTTGGCCTTGCGGGTTACTACAGAAGGTTCATCAAGAACTTTTCAAAGATAGCACAGTCTTTAACCATGCTAACCCAAAAGGATAGGAAGTTCGAATGGACGGAAAAGCAAGAAGAGGCATTTCAACTGCTAAAAGACAAGTTATGTGGCGCTCCGATACTATCACTCCCCGATGGTACGGAAGACTTCGTAGTTTACTGTGACGCCTCTCACCAAGGATTGGGTTGCGTACTGATGCAACGAGAGAAAGTGATAGCATATGCTTCCAGACAACTGAAAATCCATGAGAAGAACTACACTACACACGATTTGGAATTGGGTGCCGTAGTGTTCGCACTCAAGATATGGAGGCATTATTTGTATGGAACCAAGTGCACAGTCTTCACAGATCATAAGAGTTTGCGACACATTTTCGATCAGAAGGAGCTGAACATGCGACAACGGCGATGGGTTGAATTATTAAACGATTACGATTGTGAGATAAAGTACCACCCCGGTAAGGCAAACGTTGTGGCCGACGCCTTAAGTCGCAAGGAACGGATTAAGCCGTTGCGTGTCCGAGCTTTAGGTCTAACTATTCAGACGAATCTGACTGACCGAATTCGCGAAGCTCAGATTAACGCTCTTAAGCCCGAGAATGTCAAAGGTGAAAGACTACGGAAAATGGTTGACTCACTAGAAGCGAAGGCGGACCAAACCTTGTATTTCATGAATAGGATTTGGGTTCCAGTGTATGGAGGTTTACGAGAACTAGTATTGGCTGAAGCTCACAGTTCTCGATATTCGGTTCACCCTGGTGCAGACAAGATGTTCCACGATTTGAAAGGATTTTATTGGTGGCCAAACTTCAAGAGAGATATAGCGGCTTATGTTGCGCGGTGTTTGACTTGCGCAAAGGTCAAAGCCGAGCACCAGAGGCCATCCGGTTTGCTCCAGCAACCGGAAATACCGGAATGGAAGTGGGAACGGATTACCATGGATTTCATTTCCGAGTTACCCAGGACAGCGAGCGGCTATAATAAGATTTGGGTAATTGTTGATCGACTGACAAAGTCCGCACACTTCCTTCCGATCCGCGAAACGGATGGACTGGAAAAGTTGACCCGTTTGTACATCAAGGAGATAGTAACTAAGCATGGTGTACCTACATCTATTATCTCCGATCGAGATGGTCGCTTCACCTCGAGATTTTGGGGAAGTCTGAACGATGCCCTTGGTACTCGCCTCGACATGAGTACCGCATATCATCCCCAAACCGACGGGCAAAGCGAGCGAACCATCCAGACTTTAGAGGATATGTTACGAGCATGTGCAATCGATTTCAGCGGTAGTTGGGATACACACTTACCACTGGTGGAATTCTCATATAACAACAGTTACCATACGAGCATTCAGGCTGCACCTTTTGAGGCTCTATATGGACGTAAGTGTAGATCTCCACTGTGTTGGGCTGAAGTTGGAGAAAAGCAACTTACCGGGCCCGAAATTGTTCAAGAAACAACGGACAAGATCTTCTTGATAAAGGAACGCCTCAAAGCGGCCCGCGACCGACAGAAAAGCTATGCTGATATGAGGCGAAAGCCTTTGGAATTTCAAGTCGGAGACCGGGTCCTACTAAAGGTGTCACCTTGGAAAGGTGTCGCGCGCTTTGGGAAGCGCGGGAAGCTGAACCCACGATACGTCGGACCATTTGAAATCTTGTCCAGAGTAGGTCCCGTAGCTTACAAGCTCAAGTTACCTCAAGAAATGAACGGTGTGCATGACACGTTCCACGTGTCGAATTTGAAGAAGTGCCTATCCGACGAGACTCTCATCATCCCTGCAGACGAAATCCACGTCGACGATAAGTTACATTTTATCGAAGAACCAATCGAAGTAACCGATTGGAAGGTCCAAAAACTAAGGCGCAGTAAGATCAGGTTGGTCAAAGTGCGCTGGAACGCCAAGCGTGGACCAGAGTTCACGTGGGAAAGGCTGGACCAGATGAAGCAAAAGTATCCCGCCCTATTCGAGAAGACCCCTATACCGGAGGAATCGAAGTGAATTCCGGGACGGAATTCTCTTAACGGGGGGAGAATGTAACAACCGGCAAAAATAAGGTAATTCCGTACTAATTAATTAACGTAATTAAATATAATTATGTGTTGATTATTTAATTGAGGCCTTAGAATAATAGCAATTCCCAAATAATGCATAGGAATGCATGTGTTAAATGACAAAACATGACGGAGTCATGTGCGAATAAATCTATCCGGTATGAACACTGGCGATTACCCGGTAAAAATTAAATAAGCGAAACGAGTCCCGGACAACCGGAATATAAAATAAAACGTAATTTCACAAAATATAATGAGTTTTGGAACTCCAAAGCCATACGTGAAAGCTTATTACACAAATCTCCCGGTAACGAATAAAGCGCGCGTACCGCACCCGATACGCGCCTAACTAATAAATTCACCCGGCAAGAGCCCAAATAATTTATCAACGCTTAACCCGGACCATACTTAAATGTTATTGGTGATATTTTTAATATCCGGTTGACGCGCGATAAAAGCTCGAAAAATACCCGGACGAGACCCGAACAATATTAACTTAAACATAACTAATTAAGGGTATAAATTAGCAAAGTGGGTCCCACAAGACACCCCATGGGGGCCGGCCTATGGCCCACTCAAGTGGGAGATTACTTGTGTTAACTAGAAAATCATTAGAAGATATTAATCATAAGCTTGCATGGGTATTCATTGGACACAAGAAACCAACCCAATCACCTCTCTTCTCTCTCTAATTTTCGGCCCACTTGCATCACCCACAAGATTTTCCATAATTCATAATATTATTAAGCCAATCCTAGAGGAGCTAGAGATGTTAAAAGATTTGGAGCTTTTTATATAAATATAACACTTATACTTGATCAAAAAAAAAAGAAATCTTCTTCTTCTTTCTTCCTTGGCCGAGAACTCCCCCACCCCCATTAACACTTCTCTTTCAATTTTTACACTAGCATATTACCTCTAAATCATCATCCATTCAAAACCCCATTGTGTGTTTCAAGAGCTTGGAGCTTAACCCATTGGAAGAACACACTAAACCCCATCCAATCCAAGGTTCTTGTCTTCCCTAGCCTTGAGCTAGTTGTAAGTATTCACCTTGTTTTGTTGTTGATGTTCATGTATTGTGTTCTTGAGAGCAAGTTGTACATTGATGGGTTAATGTGGTTTTGAAATATAAAAGTTAGTATATGTCATACAAGAACAAAATGGATGAATAATGATATGGATGAACCTTAAAATTGTTAATGTTAATAAAATGACTAATGAAATGTGAAAATAATGACATGCATGTAAAGAGGATGATGATCAAAACATTATTCTTGAAAAAGGTTTAAAAGTGATGAAAAATGGTTTTGATCATCATAAGATGACTAACTAATGTCAAAAATGTAGTAAAATGGGTTGGATGATCTTGCATGTAGAAGATTCATAATCAAAGTCTACTTACTTAGTTGAGTGAAATTTGGATATGTTGGATAAAAACATGATACACACATGTTAGTAGCATTATTAATGGATTAAAAGACTAATGGAAGTGGAAAAATGTAAAAAGAATCAAACATGTGAAATATGGATTCTTAAAGTTTACTAAGTTGGATGAAAATGCTAACTTAAAAAGATTGGATGAAAAATGCAACAAGTATAAGATGAAAGACTAATATTGTAACTTTGGAAGTTGATGGACTAAAATAAAGTATTTTAGAAACTTTGGTCCAAAAATGTGTCTATGGAAGTTTGGTGTCAAAAACATAAAGAATAGTTTTCCAAGTATAGTTTTTGTAAACTTGAACAAACTACTTGAATGCATTTAAAAATGTATTTTTATAAAAGTAAGTGTTTTATAAAAATAAGTGGTTAAGTTAAGGTTTTTGACATAAATAAAGGTTTTGTAAAATGTTGGACAAGAGTAACAACTTAAGGAAAACTTGTACAAAAATGGATACTTTTATATAAATGGGAATATAAAAGTATCGGAAACATTTTTGGGATACGAGTAACTAGTTGTGCTAAAAATATAAAAGTATATTTTTCTTCAAGTAATATACGTTCGGAATTGGAAGTATGAATAATATACCATAGAACGGATATTAGAAGAAAATGTGGAAAAAGTTAACTAATGGACTTAATAACGTAAACTAACAATGACGTATAGACGGACAAACTAGAGAAAAATGCCATAGCGGCAAAACGTGAAAATATATATATTTTGGGAAGTAAAATATATATAACATAGGTGAAACTTATGTAACACTTTCCTAAGTGTTGGAACAAATATTCGTGGGAGAAAGATTAATGAATTAAAACGTTAGACAACGTATGGACTTAACAAAGAAAACGCACACATTGATGTATGGACACATACTTGTCTCGACGAAATTTTAGTATATCTATTTAAATGGGAAAATAGATACGCGAGAAGGAAAACCGAGACAAGTAGGTGAAGTATATCTACGAACGTGTAAGTCCCAACAAATCCTAGTATGTTTATTTAAATGGGAAAATAAACGTACGGCATGGTGAGTTGAGTCGGGCGTTTAAAATAAAGAATCAAACGACAAGAACTTAGCATATTTATTTAAATGGGAAAATAAATATGTGGCAAAGTGAGTCGGGTCGGGAGATAAGAATACATTATATTGAACGATACGATCCTAAGTATAATTATTTAAATGGGAAAATAATTATACGTTAGGAAGAGTTGTGTCGAGAATAATAGTGTACATGTTACAAATAATATTAACAAGATTAATATATAAAGAAAAGGGTAACCCATCGCCAATGGACCTAGGATGCGCGTCTAATTAAACGGGAATTGGGATAACACGTGGTCGGGGAGTTGGGTGTACAACTTGCCAAGGCACTCGCACTATAGGTGTAGTGACTTATACGCCTAGAAACGTTTGTAGGTACGAGACCACCACATTTGCTATTTACTTCTTTGAGCCGAGCACAGTTTCAGGTGAGTTTCACGGCCCCATCTTTAAACTATTTTAACGTTTTCGGGGGAAAGATATGTTAGGGAAATGTATGACGGGTTGGTACTTGAGTTATGATCGCCACTCGGGGTTGAGACCTCACTACTATAATCATTAATTCAGGAAAGTGAAACCGAAGGAATATTTGAATAGTACTATTGGTGCCTGACAAGGCCCACCCCTAATCGATAGCGTCGATTATGCATCAGCGTATGCCTGGGGTGCACGTATTCTGAAATTAAGTCGTAGGAATACCGAGTAACGACTTGGAGCGGGGCATTGTTATTTGTCTTGGTTTGATTATAGGCTCAAGTAGAATTGTAGGAACTTGCAACTCCTATAAATTGTCATAACATGGAAAATTCCCAAAAGTTAATGTTTTGATAACTAAAACCTGTGAACTCACCAATATTTATATATTGACGATTTTAAACATATCTTTCAGGTAATTGATGAATGATGGAGAAACGTGGCGAGCTGGGTCGGGGGAATCTCTTAGTGGGACGTCGGATGTTATTAAGAGGCTTCATCTCTTTATCCCAAGGAATCGGGATATATATATGAGAAGCCTCCTTATTTGAATTAAAAACAATTTTCGTTTATGTATGAATAATATGACATGATTTTGACGTCTTAATAAATGACCCGTTTCTTTAATTACTTGTGATTTGCATTAATCTTGGCTTTATCCATTTGAACCGTCGCGCCACGTGTTTCCGCCGTAGTCGTGGTGTGACATGTACCCCGTCATATATGTAGTAAGCTGAGATAAGAACCAGATATCGATCCATGGACGTGAGCGAACGCAATAGTACTTAAACTCTATCCCCGATCACCAGTAAAAAGATAGTTTGAAGTTTGTTTAAACTAAATTAATTCTAAAACATTTAATTAACATATCTAAGACTCCAAATACAAAATATAACTATAAAGATAATATAATACCAATCCTAGCATGTCATCTACATATCATATGATAAAAAGGCGTGAGATCAACATTCCCATTTTCAAACAATTAGTATCCCTTTCGGGAATCCTAACATGACAACTATACGGAAAGCTAACACGATAACACACGTTAACCATCTCAAATTGTTTATTAGCGAGCAGCTGATATAATCTCATGCGAATCTTTTAAAGATAAGTTAGTCATCTGTTAAGAGTTTTCTAACCTCAGTAATCAAGGAAAGCAATACCGAATACACAATACAACCACCGAGACTAGCATAAAGTAGAGCATTCACAACCTATTCCATTTTACCAACTTTGAACACAAATCTACTAAGATCGTCATTTTAACCAAAATAACTCACAAAGATCAACAACCGTGTCAAAGATCAGTAACAACACCATTAAGCTTTTTAAACCATTTTACATGCCGATAAGCATTTTTAATCATTATTCGCCTGACTTTAACCAAATCAATACCCGTTTCTAGTTTCATGGTGTAAACACATTAACAAGTTAACTAGTCTACTACCAATCGATTAAACGGACGGTTTTTCAACATGTATCCGACTAACACAAACGATAATCATCAAAGTCATTCAAACATAACTAGAAATCCAACAATAATGAAACATGGTTGCACTATGATCATCAAGATTCAAACATGAAAAACACCAAATTCATACAAAACATGATTAAACATACAAACGATTGTTCTAGCTACTAAAGATTACTTGTTTTTCCCTGTAAGTTACAATCTATAACATAAACATCACATTCAACTTAACAAATTCAGATTTGAACAAGATTAAATGTATAAAGATCAAACCATTAAATGCAAATGTGAAGGATTGGATGATGATAGATGATCCCGATTGCCTCCCGAGCGTGTTATACGGCTTCTCAGCAGCTTCACAAGCCCAGAAATCGCCCAGAAATTACCCAATGATCTAAACAGAGGCTGCTGCCCTGTTTTAAAGGGTATGTGAAGAGTGAACGGCTGTTCACTTCATCCGAACGGCCGTTCACATGTCAAGTTGTTTGAAAAAGTCGTCTGTGCAGTGACGTAGGCTTCTAGAACGAGTCTAATAATATCTGGAAAGGTGAACGGCCGTTCACTTAGTCTGAACGGCCGTTCGGATTGTCCAGCCTTCTATTCTTGCGCAGAAACCTTCGTTTTTCTTCAGGTTTGCTTCGGGACATCGTTTAAGACCTGCAATCGTAAAGATGCCCAAATAAGTACCAATTTCTCGTTTATAAGGTCAAAAACGTATTTAAACGGGGACTTTTATATGTATAATTTAACGTATATCATCGGCTTAAATTATATGGGCCCGGTTTAGTTTTGTGACCCCAAACCTAAAATTTATTTACAGTTCTCAGAGACTTAAAGTTCAGTTATTTAGTAAATTAACGAACATGAACACATGTCTTGTTTACGTTCGCTCATTTATATATGTTTCAGTATTGTTTTGGGTTTCTTTTTCTTTTATATCAAATGTTAATAGTAGCAACCTAATCGGATTGAAGTTGTGAATTTCTGCCTACCATGTGGTCATCTACGGCTGCTAACAAGAACACCAAAATGATAAAAATATAATATAAGTAAATACAAAACAAGAATTACATAATTTTGTTCTCCTACATTATTAGTTTCACACTACTCATTGTTATTTGTTACATCATATAGCATCAAGACTACTGAATAGGTGGCATAAATAAATCTGGTTAACGATTGTGTTTTGTTGACGGTCACATATTAATATAATCGTAGTTAGACTTTAACTTCAGATTCTTCCCTTACTTTTATTTGTTGCTCGTTTAGATGGTTAACAAATGAAGATAAACTGACATCAGAAATTAAGAGTTTAATTTGCTAATGAACAACAAATTTTATTCGTCTAAGTGTTCCTAGGGGTGTTCATCAGGTTAGTTATTTTGGTCGATTGAACCACTTTGCTCAAATTTGAAAATTTTGAAACTGAATTTGAACAATCGGTTCAAATAACCTAAACTATAAGAAAATAAATAAGATGTGTAATACATATGACAACTTAAAAAATATCATCATTATCATACTAAGTTAATCCCACCGATAGCAAAAGCTAAGGTAGAGTTTGAGGAGGGTAAGATGGTGATCAAGCCTTGGACATAAGGCACATAACACTTAGCAATTGGGACAAACCCAATTGGTGCATGTACCCCAACGGCAAAGTGGACGGGATGGTTCGGCTCATTGGATGTATTAGGCAATTTTTTAGCTGCTGGGTCAGGTTGGGCAAGTCTATTACAAACTTACTTGATCTTTATATGATAATGTATACAATATCATATTATTACTACATGCTTTTGTTATGTAAATGAACTTTGTCATTTAGTAAGGTGTCTTCAATGACACGGTTATGTAGATATGCAATGACCGGACAGCTACACACGAGTGATGTGTATGTTCATATTGGTATGTTACAGTAACATACCTTTGGTTTCTTAAGATTTGTTCAATAATGAGTACATAGTTTTTATGGTGAACTGCAATAAGTTGTAAGTGGCGGTGCACATTTCTTTTCTTTCTACGAATACTTGTCAAAACATAGTGTGCACATTTTTATTCTTTTTGCATAACTTGCGACAAAAAACCTAAATATCATAATGTTGTATTGCAACCAATTTGTGAATCCCGTTTCAATGCGCGGGTAAACCCAGTGGTAGGATATCTAATAAGCCAGCTATTTAAACAACTTCACAAGGGTTTGACTATCAAAAACAAGAAACGAAAGGACCAAAAGCATACACAACTGAAAACCCAAAGGACTTGCAACAAAGAAAACAGAAGATGTTGTTGATAAAACCGCCACAAAGTAAACGACCTTGTATTCTCTATCAAAGACTTGTAGCAATAAATCTCTGACTTCAAACATACATTTCATTTCATCTCATTAAAGATCCGTGTGAACTCAATCACCCACCCGTTTTGACGAACTAATAGTATCCTCCTCTATTCAATTCTTTTCTTTCCAAATTATATATATATAAAACCGCGGGAACGGATTTGTATTTGGTTGTTAGTTATGGAGAAGAAGCACCCGGCTGCTACGGGTGGAATCCTGCATAAAATTAAGGTTTATTCGTGTTTTATAAGTTGTTGTTTTATAAGTTTTTGATTAATATGTTTAGTTTTTGGTAAACTTATGGTTGTATGGATATGTGGTTGATATTTCATGACCCGTGATGAGTTATGTGATCTGTCATAGAGTATTATGTACAATTAATATATTTTGTGATATGTTTTATATGTTTGTGATATATATGTCTAGTAATATTTAGGATGAGTTTCTTGTCATATTTCTTTGCCCCACAAACACGTACAAGTTTTGATTTACAGTTGGAAAATCTTGGAAATGGTCATTTTGACCCTAATATTATGAATTTGTTGTGTGGAACGGGGGGTCTAACCGGAAGTAGCTTCTATATTTCACGGGGTAGAGGTAAGCCTGTTTACCTTAGCTTTCCTATTTGTGGAATTTACTGAGTATTATGATGATGATGATGACGACGTGTCCGAAAGAAAAGAAAAAAAAAAATACTTTATTAGGTGTGAAAATCTCATTGGTTAAACGAGATGACTTGCGCTATTGGTGATTATTTAGCCTAAAATAGTGTCAGTTTTTGTTTCGGGCTGGTGTGTTATTACCTGATTGGTTGCTTGGCCGTGTGGTTTTTTATTCTTTTAAAGGGTAAAAAAAATGTGACATTTGTTATCTAAAAGTCCATGTGATGTCTATTGATTGAGTTGTACTTTCATGTTAAAAGCTAGTTGAATATTAATCAGTTGGTCAAAATGGCCATTTTCATGATCAACTCTATAGGATTTATGTTCTAGTACTTGTGGGATTGAATTTCATCCGTGATACTTTTATCGTTTTGGAATTACGTCTATTGCTTTTGAAGGTTCTTATATGAATAGGCATTTTGACATGTTTTAGAAACATTTAATTGGGTTGAGGGTCATATTGTTGGTATTTTAAGCCAAAAAAAAAAAAATACATATCTAGGCTTAGTTGTGAAAATCTCATCGTTTGACTACGCCATTTTTGCTTGTTTAGCCTAAAATCGTGTCATTTTTCGTTTTGGGTTGACGTGTCATCACCTGATTGGTTGCTTGGCCGTATCATTTATTTATTTATTTTTAAGGCTGTAAGGCAAAATGACCATTTTCGTGATCAATTCTACAGGATTTCTGTTCTGGTACTTATGGGATTCAAATTCATACGTGTTACTTTTTATGGTTTTGTAATTAACTCTCATTACTTTTGAAGTTAAAATGTTATGAAAAATGACAGTGCAAATCTCTAAAATGAGAAGTTCTTTCTGGTATCAATGTCTAAGGTGATATAAATTATTATTATTATTATTATTATTATTATTATTATTATTATTATTATTATTATTATTATTATTATTATTATTATTATTATTATTATTATTATTATTATTATTATTATTATTATTTTGAAAGATCATTGAAATACAAGGCAATGCATTCTCAAGACCCCATTAAGGATGAATTTAGGGAAATAGGAGATCTTAAAGTTTCGGACTTCACTTGAAACATGTAATGGATGTTTATGTCAAAAATACATGTTTGATTAAAAATGTTCAGAAATTTTATGGTTATAGTGCATACCCAAGTTAGAAAATTGTCGTTTGCCGCTAGCTGTTGCTGCGGCTGGTGGTTGGGTGATGTGCGTAACTGATATGATGCATTGTTGTGACTTACTGACTCCTCTGTTCCTAAATAACCATTGCTTCTTGATGGACAACTTATATGCATATAAACTGATCATTCTAGTTTGCTTTGAAATTTGTTTTATCATTCATCAATATTTCTTCTTATGATTGAATCACAGAAAGTCGCGTGCCTTGATCCATCCCCGTCTGATACCGGAAAAGGCAAAAGCAAGTCAGCTGATAGCAAGGTGTTTCATGGATTTCACTTGGTAGAAGGCAAGTCTGGACATGACATGGAAGACTACCATGTTGCTGAATACAGAACCATAAAAGGCCATGTGCTTGGCCTATTTGCTATATTTGATGGCCATTTGGGCGATCGTGTACCAAGTTATTTGAAAGACAATCTTTTTAACAACATACTTGGTGAGGTATGTCTCATTGAACCCTTGCTTGTTTTCTCGCTTCCTTTAGAATCAAGCAGTGATGTGTAAGATCAATTTGCATACATGTCTAATGGTCCTAAATATTATATACGATAAGAACCCGTTCACATACCCTGCTAACCTTCAAGGGGTTAAGGCAGGAAACAAGCGGAAGCTGGATTCAAACATGAGGCCTTTGCTAGAGGTGAATCAGGCGATTACCACTACGCCGCCCCTTGATAGTTTAATGGTCCTAACTATGTATAATATTATGAAGTCTTTGATAATGTTAGTAGAAATGTATGAAATGCATATCATATTAGTTACTGATTTATAACATATTTTTGTATTTTAATTTTGATGCTTGTGTATTAACTTCTGTATTCTCTCAACATTCTCCAGCCAATGTTTTGGAATGATCCTGAGACGGCAATAAAAAATGCGTATCGTTCAACTGATAGATTTATCCTTGAGAATGTGGGTCAACTAGGACCTGGTGGCTCAACTGCGGTTACTGCCATTGTCATTGATGGCAGAGATCTATGGGTGGCAAATATAGGAGATTCAAGAGCTGTTTTATGTGAAAGGGGCTCAGCAAACCAGCTCACAGTGGACCATGAACCACATGTAGAAAGGAGGAGAATTGAGAAACAGGGCGGATTTGTGACTAATCTTCCAGGTAAAACCGATCGATGGGTAACGGGTCAGAAATTGGCGAGTGGGTTGGGTTGACCTGAAACACTCTAATAGATCAAATATATATTTTTATAAATTAGCGTGTTAAATATAATTACAAGAGTTTTATTATTACAATATAGATATATTTTTAAGAAAATTTAGGATATTTATTAATCAAACTACAATTTGGATGACTTTAGACCCCTTTAAAACTATTTTATTTTTTGTTTTACATATTTGAACCGAGATAGAACTTAACCCAGATCAACCCATTTCATAAGTGGATCGAAATTGTCTATGTGGTTATTTATCGTCTCATATTCTCAGGAAGTTGTAAAATGTTGTAAAAAGTTTGTTATTATATTCCTTAAGGTGATGTTCCTCGAGTCAACGGTCAACTTGCTGTAGCTCGTGCTTTCGGAGACCAAAGCCTGAAAGCACATCTTAGTTCAGAACCCGACATACGACATGTACCTATTGACGCCACCATAGAGCTTGTAATATTGGCCAGCGACGGCTTATGGAAGGTCCATTATTAACCCTTTTTTTGTAATCTTCATTTAATCTCAGATACTAAAAAAAATCTTTAAATAATTGATTCAAAAAAGTTTTATGCATTGAAAATAAAATGTGGAGTCATACTCTGACTTGTTCAGCCTGTTTGTCATAAAACACAATCCAAGTCGACCCACCCATTGATAAGTAAACGTCTTGATGTAGGTAATGAGCAACTCTGAGGCGGTTGACATGGTAAAATCCATCAAAGATCCCTTAGCAGCCGCTAAGCGTCTAACCACAGAGGCGTTAGCAAGGAAGAGCAAAGACGATATATCATGCATCGTCATTCGATTTGGATGACCGCCACAAACCGCCACATCACCCTCACCCCATCCACCAAGGTAAAATCAAAGTATTGTATAGAGAGTATACAAAAAGAAACATGTGCAATTTAATTATTCTTTGAGACACAAGACATTGTAGGGGATTCATGTATAGTTTATTTTGGTGAATAACATGTAATATTCGGATTGTATTGTTTTTACTTCTTTTTGCACATTTTTATAAACAAAAAATAATAATAATGTACTAAATTGAGTAGTTAAAATAATAAATGATGAAATTGAATATGTAGTAAATACTATGTATATAGCTGTCTGGCTGACCAAGTCCAACACAGAGTGAATGCAGAGGGTAATGTAGTACTACTGTGTATTGTTGTTACAAGAGCCATGTGATAATGGCACGTGACGTGTTATAAAACCATGGACAGGTATGTATGGGTGCACTACAATTATTCATCTTTTATTCTCACATGCAATCTAACCGTTGCCATATTATCATATTCTTTTAATTTCCACTTAACTACACAGATACATTGTTATAATATTAATCCGGATCTAATCTCTCACTTTTTATGTCCCACCTGCGTGTTTCTTATCACGCAGGTGGGACACATGAAGATATTAGATCCGGAACTTAAATAATGAACAAGGAGTTTGGGATTGATGAATATTGTAAGTGCGTTTGTACATGTTATTATGTCTCGATCTATGTGTTGACCCGCTTTGACTACGTTTGACTAACGTAAAGAGTTTGAATAAATAATCTTCAAAGTTGGAGTGTGTGTTTGAGAATGGATGGGAAATGAAGAACAAGTTTATTATTATTATTATTATGATTACATTGTTGATAAATATATTGTATACATAATGAATGAAAATAAGAATAAGCTAGAAAAATCCTAAATTGATAGCTTAAATTATACATGATTAATATGATGATGAAATGTAAATAGTGATTAATGATTAATACGTAGCACACAAACAAATCCGCTTGGAAAAGATGATGATCTCAGGCCCCAAAAAGCTGCAGATATTATATAGATGATATTTTGCTATGGTGATTTTGGTTGATATGAAGATATATGGATTTGATTAGTAGTAGGGGATTGATGGTGGTGGTGGTGAGGCGTAGGATACACCGATTACTGGTGGGAGAGGGGTGGTGGTGGACGGTGGTGGTGGGGGTGAGTGAGTGGTGTGTGGTGGTGGTGAATGATGGTGGGTTGTGGGTGGTGGTGGTGAGTGATGATGGGTAGTTGGTGGTGGTGATTGATGGTGGTCAGTGGGTGGCGGTGGTGGTGGTAGAGTGCAACCGGATGATGGTGGTGGTGGTGGTGGAAGTGGATGGGATGATGGTGGTGGTGGTGGTGATGGATGGGAGGATGATGGTGGTGATGGTGGTGGTGATGGATGGGATGATGATGGTGGTGGATATATATGGGATGGTGGTTGTGGAGGAGTTCTTGTGTGGGGTGGAGAATATTCTTCCGGTGATGGTGCCGGAGCAATAGAAGGCGGTGTTTGGTGGCTTCCCGGAGGAGATTGGTGGCTTCCTGGTGGAGATTGGTGGCTGCCCGGAGGTGGAGATTTGTGGCTGCCCGGAGGTGATTGGTGGCCTCCTGGAGGTGGAGATTGGTAGCTACCCGGAGGTGGTGATTGGTGGCTGCCTGGAGGAGATTGATGACTGCCCGGTGGTGATTGATGGCTGCCTGGAGGTGGTGACTGGTGGCTGCCCGGAGGAGATTGGTGACTGCCCGGAGGTGGAGATTGGTAGCTACCCGGAGGTGGTGATTGGTGGCTGCCCGGAGGAGATTGATAACTACCCGGAGGTGGTGATTGATGGTTGCCCGGAGGTGATTGGTGGCTGCCAGGAGGTGGTGATTGGAGGCTGCCCGGGGGAGATTGGTGACTACCTTGTGGTGGTGAAGGAACAGGTTGACCAGATGGTGGAGAGACACCCCTTACCGGCGGTGGTGGAGGCCGATTATGGGTTGTAGGAGAACTTCCTTCCGTGGGCGGTGGTGGCATAAAGGGAGACGTAGACGGTGGCTGTGGTAGCTGAGGCGGAGATGGATGAGAACTAGTTGGTGGTGGTGGAGGGTGTGTTTTAGCACCCGGAGAAGTCGATGAACTAGGCGGTGACAGCGACGGAGACGGTTGATTAGACGGCGGCATCGGTTTAGGCGTGGTAGTAGGAGGATGAGACGGCCCAGGAACCGAAGGCGTGTTCGGAGCCAAAGGCGTAGTAGGAGTAGGAGAAGAAGTAGAACCACCACATTGCAACCTCCTACAATCAACCGGCCGAGCATCTCTCGACAAACACTCCCTAACCGACCGCTGGTTCGCCTTTCCAACGATACAATTCTTCCCATCATCAAACACCTTCCCACCACCACCACGACACGACGGCGCCTCACTCGTAAAGTAATTAAACGAGTAAGTAAAGTTCAACAACTTCGGTAACCGACAAACACTATCCGGCACCACACCGGTCAACCGGTTATGCGCCACATTCAACTGTTCAACACTCCTCATCGCACCAATCGCAGCCGGCAACGGCCCTTGAATATTATTAAAACTAACATCAAAAACCGTCACCTTCTTCAACAACCCAATCTCAACCGGTAAACACCCGGTAAGATTATCATTCATCAATATAATCTCATTCAAAGTCCTCCCCATATTCCCAATACTCGGCGGAATACACCCACCGAGATCATTATTCGCCAAAACCAAAACAGATACCGGCGAATTCCCTAAATTCGCCGGTATCCCAAACCGAAACCGGTTATCATTTAAAAAAACCGCGTCAAGATCTTTATCAAAAAGCCTACTGGGAACCGGCCCTTCAAACTCATTAAACCGAAGATCCAAATACTTCAAACTAGACAACGCTAAAACTACATGTGGAAAAACACCAACAAACCGGTTATTACTAATATCAAGCTCATGCAACAACGTTAAGTTGCTAAAGCTCTTAGGAACCGTTCCACAAAACCGGTTGGAGTTAATATGAAACAGAGCAAGGTCGGTTAACAACCCGAGTTCATCGGGTAGGTAACCGGCTATATCGCCATGGTTAAGGTCGATACCGGCGACTACACGGATGGATGGGTTGGTTGGGAATGGGGCACAGTATACGCCACCGTAGGAACATACATTTGGACCGGTCCAGTTTGTTGTGAAGTTAAATGGGTCGGATAATATTGCGGTTTTCCATGCTTGTAGAGCAATGTAGGCTTGCCGGAGCCTTGGGTTTTCGAAAGATAATGTGTTTATGTCGCCGTCGTTGACGGCGGCGACGGAGAGGTTGACGGTGATTAGGAGGGTGAGGATGAGGGTGTGTATGCGCGCCGGTGACGGTGGTGGCATGGTGGTTTTAGAGAGAGAGAGAGAGGTGTTTGTGTGTATCTATATATGTATATATAAAATAATATATGATATGTATTTAGAGAGAGGGGGAAGTGAATAAATGGGGGAACGAGTAACGTGAGAGTTCTGTACAATTTCCCCCCAATGTCAGAATTTAAAGCTTTGGTTTTTAATTTTATTTGTTATGGTTGCTATTATAATAATGAAATTATTAAGTTTTTGAATTATTATGGGTACGATTTTGTGTATAAAATATGTGCAATAATTAACTTTGGAATACAGTTTACGGTGATCTCTGAATATAAAAAGGTAGTTCAGAACTTCAAATGCATCGATTTTCATGGAAAATATTGTAGAAAAAAGATGAGTTTGGCTATTATATTGTTACCTGGTTCAGTTTTTAATATTTTATGTGGTTAATATTTTTAAGCAGGATTTATGTTTATTTTTTTACAAGTTATGTATTAAATGGCATTTTACTACTTTTAACTATTTAAAACATGATTTTAACAAAAGGTTTTATATATGGTAACATCAAGGTTTTAATTATGGTAAAAGCCCAGAAAAGTACATATCACCTTGCTTAGTTTTAGTTGCCATTTATTTTAGGGCTGTTCAAATCGCTCGTTCAAAAAATGCTTGAAAAATGTTCGCTCAATCTTCCGTTTGGTTGTATATGAACCGATCGGCTCGGTTCGGTTTGTAAATGAGCCAAACACGAGCAAAGGTACGCTCGGCTCGGCTCGGTTCGGCTTGAATAAATTTTTATTTATTTCATAATAAATATACACACAATTTACAGATAAATTTATGGCTTTATATATAAGATTTTATTGGATTTGACTCAGTATATACAAACAAAATATAACCAGCCCACTTAACACAATAAAAAAATTAACACAAGATTTAATAGTAAAACAATAAGTCATGAGGTGATAGTCTTGACTTCTTTATGTTAATAGTCGTCCATCGCTAATTGTCGCTTGATATCACACCTACGTCATAATGCAATAATTGTTGTCTGACGTATGCTCATCACCTCACCAGCCTCAATCTAAACCTTAACCTTGGACCGGATCTCAATATTAGTGTTATCATCGGATATTTTGACCTTAGTTGTCACCCGACAATGAAAACATCGAAAGAAACATCCCAACTTTATAATCGTCCATATTATTCTCCGCTCGATTCTCGCTCGGCGCTCGCTCGGAAAATATGCGCTCGAAGAAGGCTCGTTCGGTTTTCGGCTTGATTGTAAACGAGCCGCTCCGCTCGGTTCTGTTTGTAAACGAGCCAAGCATGAGCAAAGCTCCGTTCGGATCGGCTCGGCTCGTGAACAGCCCTAATCTATTCGAGGTAGTAGTTACTTTTTTTTTAAATTACTAAAGCTGATCAGTGTGGAGGTGGCGCTCCTTCCACCTTTACGTTTCTTTTCAATAGCGCCCTTTCTATGGGTGTTCAGAAAAACTGTAAACCGAATCCTAACCATAACAGGAAAAACCGATCCGCAAAATAAATTTGGTGTTCGGTTTGATTTTAACCATAACTGAATTGATAATTTGGTGTTTGGTTCCACATTGTCTTTCATTTGGTTTGTTCGGATAATCTATTAAACCAGTAAGCTAATTAGATATTGAATAAAAATAATAATATTCAATAAACTATATAAAGTTTATAAGCCCAAATATTAAATCTAAAACTTAACTCAAAATAAAGCACACTCATCAAATGTTGGTCAGATTGTCAGAGTACATATTTTACCTGAATTAGAAAAATATTCAAGTTTGAAGTTTATTTATATTTTATGGCATTTGATGTTTGTATTTAAAGTTTTAACTTTGTGTTTGCATGTAAGACAATTTTCCAGATTTGTTGTTTTATTTTGCTTTTAAACTTTCTTTTATAATATGTTTTGTGGTTTGATTATTCGGTTTGAATTAGTTGTTAAGTTGCCATTCAGAACACAAACATGGTCTGGAGGACGAGGATGCTCCAGGCATATCACTCGATACTTTCAATCTCCATGGAAACACTGATGAGGCAGTTTAATTTAGCATCTTTTCATTTCACTCGCTGGTCAGGCCGCCCCTTGGTTCTACACTCAGTCTCATGATTCCATCACTACATGGAGGTCCTGAAGGCGAAATTTATAAGGAAGTACTTTCGGCCCAACAAGGTCGTTCGCCTCAAGGACCAGATTCACTCATTCTACATGGATCCTGATGAGCCTTACCACATTTCCTAGAAGCACTAACAGTCCCTTGTTATTCGCTGCCCCTAGCATGATATATCTGTTTAGGCCCTCGTAGAGAAATTCTATGATGGCTTGAACTACATTACTCAGCTCATGTTTAACACGACTGTGGGAGAGGTGTTTGTGTTTAATGTTGTTGAGTTATTGAGTTTTATCCAGTCTTTAGCTTTCTCGTTTTTTGAGTTTTATGTTCTTTAGTTTTCTAATTTTCGTATTTTATTTATTTAGTATTTATTATATTTTGAAAACTCAAAAAAACACTTTATTTCTATTCTAGTTTAGAGTGTTTTCCATAAGAGTTCTTAGGTTCGATACTCGCTCTTATTTGTCTACTACGTTGCAATCTGTACACTTGTCGTTTGAGTGTAGTCCCTTAGTGAGTCGTTTTAATTTAAAACTTGTGTTAGTTATTAAGATATATTTTACAGAGATTAAATTTTTGACGCCGTTACCAAGGACTATTTTTAGGCAGTTTTTGTAAAAACTTCAAAACCGTTTTCTAGTCATTTTTATTTGCTTTCTAATTTATTTTCTAGATTTTACTTTTGCCTTTAGGTACTTTTGCTTGCTATTTGTGCCTCTAGGCTTAGTTTTTTATTTGTTTTCTAATTGATAATTTTCATTTTGTCTATTTTAGTTTCTATGAAAAGAAGTCTCTTGTCCTCCCCCTTTATCCTCAAATCTAGTAGGAAGATGGTACATTTCTTACTTCCATCATCATGGGAGATAATCCACCACGATGTACTGTCCACTAACGTGCCAGCGATGGCATCACAGAAGGCCGATATCTTGTCACCTATCCTATCACTTCTAATCATCACAATTGGCAGAATCCATATCATGTCATGACCACCATCTCTAACATTTCTTAGTTCCATGGTCTGGAGGATGAGGATGCTCGAGGTCACATCACTGGATACTTTCAATCTCCATGGAATCACTGATGAGGCAGTTTACCTTTGCATCTTTTCATTTCACTTGCTGGTCTGGTCGCCCTTTGGCTCGATACTCAGTCTTAGGATTCCATCACTACATGGTATGTCCTGAAGGCGAAATTTATAAAGAAGTGCTTTCAGAGTAGAGGACGGTAGGTTAGATGGCAAAGAAGCTAGAGCAGAGGCAAGTGAGTGGACCCCACATTGAGCAGTGGCACACAGTATTCATCAGAAGTGGGAGGGAGTTGGAGTTGATATCCTGATATTACTAAGAAGCCACTGGTGTAGGATGGATAGCCGGTGGATGAGGAGATTGTGGTTGAGGTACCTATGAGGACCCAATCGAGGCTACTCCCCGCAAGTAAAAAAGTCAAACAAAGAATCTCGTGCTGAATCCGTTGTTAAGGACCAAATCCAAATTTTGATAAACCACAAAGACCATCCATTTACTTCACTCAAAAATTATATATTTCCCCAATCTTGAAATCAGTGCCTTTGTGTTACTTCATATGACATGTACAGAGCTATACATTTCGTATGACACACATCTTTTTTAAAAACCAAGTTTGATGGTTGTGTTGGTCAAATAAATTTGCCATACGTGGCGTTAGGGATGGTAACAGGTCGGGTTTGGGACAGGTTTAGGTAATCCCAACCCCATATCCGCGTAGGTATGCTTGTCCCAAACCCGTCTCAAAACACATCGGGTTTGTATCAGGTCATTACCCATCAGGTATTGGGTATACCCACGGGTTTCGAGTAGATCCGTTAATTTTTAAAACATACACATTCGGTATGTCCGACTAAAAACCCGTCGGGTATGTATCGGGTAACTACTAACCAATTACATTTAGCAATATTAAATATATATGTAAATGATTATAGTGTATAAATCTAAAATATACTTAAATCATATAAAAATACTCAAAGACATTAATAATAGATGGTATACACTATTTTTTTTGGTGTTTCTTAGCACAAGATGACAATCTAGATGGGCTGATGACTCACAGAATTAACCTATAAAACAGGCATAAACAGTCCCAAAATAGGTCACAATTTGGCTTATGATATTGATATTTGATGCTTAATTCGTCTCTATTTGTTAATCTTAGGAAATTGGAGCTCCAAGACGGAAACAAAGGATTTCCGGGTGAAAACTGGAGATTCCTGAAAAAAACTAATCCCATACCCAGACCCATACTCGATTACCCAACCCTAAACCCGTCCCAAATGTGTCGGGTTTTGGGTTTACCCATCAGGTTCGGGTTTGATTATCATCCCTACGTGGTGTACATGGATATATGCCATGTATAAATGCTTTTTTAAAACAATTTCAAGCATATTTATATAATGTTCATTTTGTTAAAGTGTTATAAGTATTTTGCTCAAAAACTAAATTTAAAAAAATTAAATCGTCGTTATTTATTCGAAACAAAAATATCAGATATTAAACAACCAACCAAACTAAACAAACATTACAAATATATAAAAAAAAATGAAATTGTAATATATAATAACACTTTGTACAATAATAACAAAAAACAATACAACTAATCCGAGTCAGAATTGTAACTATGACATAATGAGCCTGGAATCGAATCCGCACCTGCATGGCCAGATTCCAGATACTGTCATGGCGGTGGCAATGGACACTACCAGGGACGCGTATCGAGTCACGCTTGCACTAAACCAACCACATCATCAGGTACTCGAGCCAATCGATACGTCGAGTATGCTGGGTTGACATAACAACAAGACTCTCGAGTTGGGCTTATGTGTTAGCAAGCAGCTTCACGGCTCGGTAAATGCGTGGGGCATGCTGTCTTGCCTTGGAAGTCAGAGACATTGAACCCTATACACCACGTACAGCCATATACATGGCGTTTAGGTATGTGATTGATGGGCTCTTGATGGCACATGGTATTTTGTGAAAGTCATGCAAAACGTATAGCTTTATGCAAGTAATATATATGGTGTCATATTATACTACTTTATTTGATTATAATAACCCACCTTTCAGTGTATGTCCAACAATACTCCCAATGACGGAAAAGTTGTAGGAATAATTTTGGATAACCGACAATCACGGGTTTGGCAAAACTAAGTACGAAATCCTTAGGTTGTGTTTGGAAACAAGTGTAACAACAATAAACAATCAACACACGCAAAAACGAGTTACCCAGATATGGGTTTCAATGATAAATGATTATATTGATAACAGAGCTCGAGTGTTACAATAATCAGATCATTTACACTAAGTTTTTCTCCCGGTTAACCCTTAACTTGGACGTACTGGTGAAGGTGTTTTTAGCTACTTGATCCTCCAGACACTGTCTTTGCAGACTCGCATGTGGTTTTTCATTGCTTTCACAATCTATTTCGCCAATAGGCCTCACAAATTGAGTCACATGTTTCTTGGGATTTGTGTTATGAGTCTATTTTGAGGCAGGATGAGTGTTCTTTTTCTGATTACCCTTTACAGCTTGTCTGGTTTGATTACTCTGATCCACTTTAGATTTACCCTTTCTCGATTTTTCAATTTTTTCAAAAGGATTGTGGATTCTTGCCAAATCTTTGTTAGTAATCTAGGGTCTATAAACTTGATGGGAAGTTCTTCATCAGAGTAAATTTTATCAGAACCTTTCATTTTGTAGAACACTTTCATCACTTGCCTTCAGAAGACTGCACTTTCGGTTCCGAATCACATAGAATGTGATTTTGGAGAGGAATATCCTGGTTCTTCACTGGTACATCCTCCTTGGAGTTTTCAGATTCATCATCAGAGATGTTTGTTTCACAGATGCTCACAACATCTGATTTATCAACATTTTCGCTCGCACCTAACATTGGTCTCTCATCAATTTGATGTAGATCATCAACATTTGATGTTTTAGACAGTGCACTAACAATATCCTCTTTGGGTATGATATCCCATTTGTTTCTCAAAACTCACAAGAGGAGGACATTGCTTGTACACAGGGCTTGTGGGAGTACCCTCTTTCTCAAGTGTATCAACAATGTGATCAAGAACATACTTGCAGTTGAGATAACTTTCAATTTTCTTCTTGATCTTCTCGTAATCACAATTTACTTTTCCAACTGTTTCTTAGTGTCCATTAACTCATTTATATAATTATTAATTGCAATCTGCTTATTAGAAAGAGTTTTAGACATTTTAGAAACATCCTTTTTGTATTCAATTGTGTTTTTAAAACCTTTTTCATTTGTTCTAAAAACTTGATTTGAATGTTGGCAATTAGCTAAATCAATTTGCAGGTTTTGATTATCTTCAAATAACCTATCAATTTCATAATTTATTATCACATTCAACACATTTATAGTTAGATGTGGAAGAAACACTAACCTTGGTTGCTGATTTGGTAATGGCCATAAAAGCATAATGAGTAACACACTCTTTAGCTCCAAAATATTCCAAAAAATTTGCCTTTGTAGAATCGGAATCAACCAGGAAAGATCTTTGATACTTAAGCATATCAGCTTCTGCTAGCAACTGATCCATGTCACACCCCGACAGCGCACAACGGAGAGTAAGTCATGAGCTAACGGAAGTTGTTACCACAAAAAATTAGCAAATCACACAAATATTACGTATGGACATCTTGCAAACACCATCTAGTTAAACATATTTAAGTTCCAAGGTCAAAGAAGTTTAAAAACATATTCAACCAAGATGAAGAGAATTA
The DNA here is from genome assembly GCA_032199755.1 of Ambrosia artemisiifolia. NCBI lineage: Eukaryota > Viridiplantae > Streptophyta > Magnoliopsida > Asterales > Asteraceae > Ambrosia > Ambrosia artemisiifolia. The sequence continues at coordinate 14,244,249 of CM063514.1, forward strand.
AAAGTAAATATTGTTTTACAAAACAAAAGCATAGTCTTAAAAAGTTTTATGGTCCCATTATTAGTGCATGCTAAACCACCACTCTCGACCCTTAGGCATCAGTACCTGAAAAACATGCTTAAAAATATCAACAAAATGTTGGCGAGTTCACATGTTTTAAGGCAAATACACATATTTCCTTGTTTAAAAACGTATGATCGAGTACGACTAAACTGAGAACCAAGTAGACTAGCTTGGTCATACAAGCATGATCACAACCTAAGGCTCTTAATCAAACCAGGACATTTCTTCCCTAATTACGCAACTATGTACACCTAAGTGTGTCTCTCGGCGGCTTTCAATGAAGTATATTCATCCCAGAAGACCCAGTCCATAATAGTTAGGGAGGGGGCGTCAAACACAATAGATCTATCAACATAATGCAAGGCTCTAAACCTATAGTTAATGATTAAGAACTACAGGGAAGTATCCCCCAAAAGAGATAGACGGGCACCAAATCGCTTGCGTTGTGCATATACCAAAGACCATCATATGTTCTATATAGTTCTAGTCTACCCATCATACAAGCATGTTAATCCCTCAATTATAAAATGTCCAAAAAAGTTAAAAGAAATGGAGCCGTGAAACTCACATCAAGCGCAGCAACAAGCAATTCCTAGTCTAAACCACAATCCATTTCTAACAATACTCAATTATACGAAGGGCTATTTTAGCAAACATTCTAAGTATGTCCAAGTTATTCACCAAACTTCCCTGGACTTAGTTTAATTGAAAAGATTTGAATTTTCATAAACCCTGTAAGGACAAAGAGGATTGACGAAACCACTTTTGATACCTTAGTCTAATTCATATTCTGCAATATTATTCTAAGTATAGAAACTGCTGAAGAAGAAGACTGAAAGTACTGAAGAAGAAGATATCAAGTACTGAAGAGTAAAGATCAGAAGTTCTGAAGACGAACCAGACAAAGTCTCTGAAGAACTACTGAAGACAAACTACTCATCAGTAGTTTTTCACTCATCAACTGTTTTGATAGAAGCTTCCCACCGCCCTTATACTTCAGTAGTTTAGTATTATATTAGTATTCTTAAAGTCTTTGTACAAGTTCCAATATTACAGCATGTTGTAGTATTATCTTACAGTATTATAATCTTTTGTATACACAACTTGTATGTAATTGTTTGTCTATAAATAGAGGGGTTCATCCCACTATTTTAGACAACGAATCCTTCAAGACTTTAATAGTTCACCATTTCAATATATCTGAGAATCATTCTGTATTTACTGTTATATTCATTTACTGTTTTTAATTCTCATTTACTACTTAGTTCATAGATTGAGGGGGAGTAATAACTCTTGTTAAAAGTGAAACTTTAACTTGAACACTTTACTTATTCCGCTGTGCAATCTGCTTTGATATATTTACAACACACAAGTGTTCATAAATAAGAACTGTTATAAGAAACTGATCCTACAATTGGTATCAGGGCTCTGGTTTATCTGGTCAAATATCAATCTAACAAATTGAGAATTAGACACGGGCTCTTATTGATATTCAATAAATTATAAAAGTTCACTTTTTCAAAAACATCCATCACTTTAAGAAAATCTTGACAAATCATATTTCTTAAAAATGGATCCTCATAACACTGGATCTGCCAACAAGCCTCCTATGCTAGTCAGAAGTGAATATAATATCTGGCAAAAGAGGATGGCACATACCCTTTCAAAACAAAATACTGGGTGTTGGAAGTTTGTCATGTATGGACCCCATATACCAGTAAATGTTAATCTTGAAACTAAAGTAGAAATACCAAAAGAACCAACAGACTACACTGATGAAGATTTCCTAAAACTTGAGCTAGATGCTAAGACATTCTCAATGTTCGCAATGGCTCTCCCAAATGAAATATATGCTGGGCTTTTACATTGTGAAAGTGCCAAAGAGCTGTGGGATTGCCTCAAAGAACAGTTTGGAGGAACTGATGAGGTAATTGCCAACACCAGAGAAATTCTTGCTCAACAATATGAAACCTTTACTCATGTTAGTGGAGAGACTTTAACACAACAATTTGAAAGATTCTCTTCATTAAATTCTGATTTAAAGTTAAATGGTCAGACCTACACAAATTCATCTATGCTTCGTAGATTTTTAAGGTCTTTACCTGAAAAATGGGAAACTTACTCTATAGTTCTCAGGTCATGACCAAATTTTGACTCCCTAACACTTACAAAATTACATGGGAGATTATTAACTTTTGAAAGAGAAATTAATCAAAAAAACAAGTTACAAAACTCTGGTAAAACTGCTGATGACTATGTTCCAGGTACAACACCTTTAGGACAAGACTCACCATCTTGTTCAAATGATTTTGGATCTTTTGACCACATTGACATAACTGCTGGGATCTCATCAGAAAGGTCATATCCAGCTTATGACAATGAAGAAAACAATCAAACTACTGATAACATGTGCTTTATATTAGATGACTTAAAAAATTTCAGTAGTGATGACTTAGAAGAAATGGACATACTACACCAACTGGCCATGTTAAGTATTAAAATTAACAAATTTTACAAATGGTTAGGAAGGAAATTTCCAGGACTGAACAACTCAACAAAAGTTGGTTATGACAAATCTAAACTTAGATGTCACAAGTGTCAGAAGTTGGTACACTTTGCTAGAGAGTGTAGAAGCTTTGGCTTTAACCAACCACAGTCTGGAAATCAATCAAACTCCAGTTATAACAGGAATTTTGGAACTCAGGGAAGTGCACATTTTGTACAGGCACAAGCTCCACAAATCCAATATGTGCCTCAAATACAATATGTTCAAATGCCTGACAACAACAACAGGGCCAACAACAGATGCCTTCCAATCCAGCTGCTTAACCTCCGCAACATCAATAACCATTTCAACAAAGCTTATTCACTTCAGGGTATGTTGATTGGAGCAGTCTTCCTTTTGACACATCTGAATGCAGTCCAGATGCAGACAACAAAGTCTATGATATCAACTGGGGGGAACCTGATAATGGCAGAAAAGATTTTGCCTTAATGGCCTTTGAGGGATGCTCCTCAAACTCTGCCTTATCTCAGGTATCAAAAGAGTCTCTTTTAAAACTTTGCTCAAAATCATGCAAAGAATCATTTGCTTTAATAAGAGAGACCAATGTGCATATACAAGGCAAAGCCAATGACTCTGAAGGAAAATACACACAAATGAAATATGATTTAGAAAGAAAACTTGCTTCAAACTCAAAAGAAATTTCTAAATTAACAAATAATGCTATTGAAACCTAAGTACAGATTAAAATCATGATAGAAGACCTAGGAAATGTCAAAAAAGAGCTTGCTGACACCAAGGTTGATTGTGAAAATTGGGTTGAGTCATGTAGAGGTTACCAAATGTTGCTTAACAAACAAACTGCATCAAATGTTAAGTTTGGCATAGGGTACAATCATACTGAAACACCAACTGATTTTACTCCCAAAACTGCTGATGATGGGAGTAGAATAGTTCTGAATCAAACTTCCAATGTGAAAGAATGCACATCCTTTCACCAGAACTTTCTAAAAATTGAAAGTCCTACACAAAGTTAAAAATACTGACATTAAGTCATCAGTGGTTTCATCTACATCAGGAGTTGAGAACCTGAAAACTACTGATAACCTAACTCAAACCCTTAAAACTGTCAGTAACTTGCCTTCCACATCTCATGATGAATTTAAAAAGAAGGAGAAGGCAAACGAATGTGAAATTTGCAATCTGTTTAATCACAAAACAGAATTTTGTAGATACAGAAAAGGAAATCAGTATAATAAGAAACTTTTACAACTGGTTGTGGGAAAACAAATCAAACAAGATTTTGAACAAACTTTTTATCCCAACAAACAACAACCAAGTAACACCTTTTCTCAGAAAAAGTCTAAGTCTCAACCAAAGCCTTTTTCTCAAAGTTCTTCTTCCGAAGTTAGACCAAAACCTTCAGCAGTTTCACAAACTACTGAGGTAAAAGAATTGATAAATATGGTTAAACTTCTGATGACCAAAGTTGATGGTGAACCTCAACAGGGTTCTACCATTGCTCTTAAAGATAAATCCATTGCCAAAAAGACATGGATTTCTAAAATTGTTCCACAACAAACTGTTCCTGTTCTCAAAAGCAAACCCAAAGCCAAATTGGCTTGGGTTCCTAAATCTAACTAACTTGCTGTTTATGCAGAGGGTCTCCAGAGGATTAAATAGCATTTGGTATGTTGATAGTGGAGGCTCAATGCACATGACATGATGCAGATACCTGATAAACAATTTTATCAGTCAAAGAGAAAGATTTGTGTCCTTTGGGAACAATGCCAAGGGATATGTGCTAGGATATGGCAATGTATCCTCTAGTAAAGTACAGTTTGACAAGGTCAATCTGGTTGAAAATTTGGAGTACAACTTGATGAGTGTCTCTCAAATGTGTGATAAATGATATTCTTCCTTTTTCACCAAAATTGCTTGCAACATTATCTAACCAGAAGGCCAAAAGTTGATAGAGAAGATAATTGAAGATTATACTTTGCTGATAGCCAAAAGATGTGGCAATGTCTATGCAGTGGACATTGAGAAAGATAAAGTACTGAACAACATTGCATGTTTCTTCTCAAATGCATCAACTTCTGAAATTAATCTCTGGCATAGGAGACTTGGCCATGTGAACTTTAAAACCATAAATAAAGTCAAAAAATTTGGCTTGGTCAGAGGTCTACCCTTGAAGGAACACCAGTGTAAAGAACACTGTGTGTCATGTCTTACAGGTAAACAACATAAGTCCTCCTATAAATCTATTGAAGAATAAAAAACAACTGCATGTCTTCAACTACTCCATATGGACTTATTTGGACAAGTTAAAATCATGAGCCTTGGTAAGAAGAAGTACCGCTTGGTCATCATTGATGACTACTCAAGATTCACATGGGTCTTCTTCTTATATTCCAAGGATGAGGCAACTAATATTTTCAAGTTCTTCATTCTACAAGTAGAGAAACAATACTCTCTCTCTGTTCAAGTCATCAGAAGTGACAATGGGACAGAGTTTAGGAACAAAAATCTGGATGAATTCTACCTGTCTAAAGGGATTGTTAGACAGTTTAGCATTCCCAGAACTCTTGAACAAAATGGTGTGGTAGAAAGGAAGAATAGAACACTAATTGAAGCAGCAAGAACTATGTTAGCTGATTCAGGCCTCCCATTGTACTTTTTGGCTGAAGCAGTCAATACAGCCTGCTATGTTCAAAATAGGGTCCTTGTCAACAAAAGACATTCCAAAACTGCTTATGAAGTTCTTCATGGCATTAAGCCCCTCATCTCCTTTTTCAAGGTTTTTGGATGTCAATGTTTCATCCTGAACATCAAAGACTCTATTTCAAAGTTTGCTGCAAAAGTTGATTCAGGTTATTTTCTTGGTTATTCTTCCACTAGAAAGGCCTACAAGGTATTTAATTCCAGAACCAAGATAGTTGAAGAAACACTAAAAGTCAAGTTCAATTAGTCTAAACACACTCTCATTCCAGCACATCCTGCTGAACTCTTTGACCTTGACAGTTTTAGCTTTGGACCTGAAAAGACTATTACTTCATCCAAACCTACTTATTATGGCGATCATGGTTTTGATGATGATGGTCCTCCATCATGGACTCCTAATACAGTCATTAAATCAACTTTCAAACCATCAGAAGTTTCACAAACTTCTACTTCAACAACTGCTGATGAACAAACTCAAACTACTGATTCAGCTCCACAAACTCCTGAAGCAGTACAAACAACTGAACCAGATATTATTGACCTCAGTGGTTTGTTTGAAGAAGTTCAAGAGCCTACTCCAATCACAGGTTTACAACAACTGATTGAACACAAGGATCATCCATTAGATCAAATCATGGGTGATATTGCATCAGGTGTACTCAGAAGAAACTAGCTTTCTAACTTCTGCTTTTTCTCAGTTGGAACCAAAGAAATATCATGAAGCCCTTAAAGACAACAGTTGGGTTCTAGCTATGAAAGATGAGTTGCTACAATTCAAGAAGCAACAGGTCTGGGAAATCTGTCCCTTACCTCCAAACAAGCTACCAATTCGCACAAGATGGGTTTTCAGAAATAAACAAGATGAGGCTGGTATGATTATCAAGAACAAGGCAAGACTGGTAGTACAAGGTTATTCTCAAGAAGAAGGAATTGACTATGATGAAACCTTTGCTCTAGTTGCAAGGCTTAAAGCCATCAGGTTATTTTTGGCTTATGCAATTTCCAACAAAATTAAGGTTTTTCAAATGGATGTTAAGAGTGCATTTTTATATGGAAAAATAAAAAAGGAAGTGTATGTTTGTCAGCCACCTGGGTTTGAGGATCCTACTCATCCTGATTGGGTGTACAAACTTGACAAGGCTCTTTATGGCCTAAAACAAGCTCCCAAAGCTTGGTATGAAACACTTTCCACCTTTTTACTCAAAAATCACTTGACAAGAGGCTCTATTGATAAAACACTTTTCATTAAACATGTTGGAAATCACATCCTACTTGTTCAAATTTATGTTGATAATATCATTTTTGGTTCAACGAACACAAAACTGTGTGATGAATTTAAGAAACTCATGCAATTAAAATTTGAAATGAGTACTATGGGAGGACTGCAGTACTTTTTGGGACTGCAGATCAAACAACAATCAAATGGAACTTTTATACATCAATCTAAATATGTTAAAGAATTATTGAATAAATTCTCTTTACAAGACAGTAAATCATGTTCCACTCCTATGACCCTAACCACACAAGTTGAACCAAATGATCAAGGAAAACAGGTTGATCAAACCATGTATAGATGTATGATAGGTTCCCTTCTTTATCTAACTGCTTCTAGACCAGATATTATGTTTTCAACATGTGTTTGTGCTAGATATCAATCAACTCCAAGGGAAACACACCTAATTGCTGTCAAAAGAATTTTCAGATATCTGAAAGGAACTCCTACATTAGGAATTTGGTATCCTGCTTCAAGCAATACCAAATTAACAGCTTTTTCAGATAGTGACTATGCAGGGTGTAAAATGTCAAGAAAATCAACATCTGGTTGTTGTTAATTCTTAGGAAACTGTCTGGTGTCCTGGCAATCAAAGAAGGAAACATCTGTGGCAACATCAACAGCTGAAGCTGAATACATTGCAGCTGCAAGCTGTACATCTAAGATTCAATGGCTCCAATATCAACTTCTTGATTACGGAATCAAAGAGACCAAGACTCCACTACTAGTAGACAGCAAATCTGCCATTAGCATCATTCAAAACCCTGTTCAATTCTCAAAGACAAAACACATATAAATCAGGTATCATTTTATCAGAGATTGCTATGAAAAAGGCAAGATTGAGGTAAAACATGTTACAACGGCTAATCATATAGCTGATGTGTTCACAAAACCCTTGACACATAAACATTTCAGATGTTAGTATCCATGCTTGGAATGCTAAATTTTGAGTAAATTTTGTAAGTGTTTTCATTTTTCTGTACATATTTTACTTTCAGTTACCTGTTTACTGAATCTGTTTCAAACCTCTGATGAGCAACAAAAAGAGAGAAAAACTATTGATGTACAAAAACATTAGATGGGGATATTTTCAGAAATTGAATAACTTCTGATAATTATCAGAAGTTATAAATGTGTTTAAAAATTTATTCTCATCAGTTGTTCACAAACTACTGAAGAGAATATGGGAACTGCAGATGAATAATTTTGTTTCACCAGCAGTCTGGTCAAAAAGGGCAAATCAGACTTTTCCCATTTCAGAAGTTTAACCTAGGCGGTTAAAAGCTTCTGATAAACACCTTTTTCTCATACTTATCCTTTCAAAAAGCAAAATTCCCTCTTTCTCTCTTAAAGCAAAGTCAAAACCCCCACTCTAACCTAAAAATATTGTTCGATCAAACATACAATGACTCTCGTTCTAAAACATAATCAAAGAGGCTACTTTATTAAAGATTCTGCCTGGTCCCAGTACGACGAAATCATTGATTTAGTCGTCAAATCCCAGTACTACACAACGTTCACTGTTGACCCGCCAATCCACATTCAAACTCTAAATGAGTTTTGGGCAAACACCGAGGCAGTTACAGTGAATGACAGAGTAATTTCCCTCAAGTCAACCATTCAAGGGAAAATGATGGCAATCACACATGAATCTCTGGGTTGGTCTTGATGATGTTGAAGCAACAGAACACATTCCCAGTGCTGATATTCACTTAAACATGACTGAGTGTGGTTACCAAGGTACTTTATCACATGCTACAGTTTATAAGAATTATTTTGATCCAAAATACAAACTTTTGTTTCATTACATAATCATGTGTTTAAGTCCCAAAACTGGATCATATGATCAGATGCCTACTTTTCAACCTATTTTTCATTCCATTGTGAATGAAACTACTTTTAAGGCATCAAGTGTTTTCATTAATGAGTTGGTGTTGCATCACAAAAATTCTAAAAAGAAGTTTTTGTTGTGCCCAAGGTTCATTATGCAATACATAATAAAAGAACTTGGTGAGGGAATACTTGTTGGTAAGTCTACAAAATTAAATCCATTAACATCACAAATATTCTCAAGGCATAATAAATCGGCACTTTTGCTAGAAGATGACCAATGGGAACAAGAAACACTCCCCATGGAGCCCACATCTTCCAAACGCACTCCTAAAAAGGCCAAGAAACCAAAACAACAAAAATCCAAACTCACTAACACAAAAAGAAAGGCAATTCGGGAAGTTGAGATGCCTGAATCGGTTGATGTGCATTCTGCACTTGTTAAAGATGTGACTGAAACATCCTCTCAGTCTCATCCATCTCAAACCCCCAAAAGAGCAACCATAACCATTTTATTTTAAAGAAAGAAAACCAAAAAGACAATAACTACTGACCCTTCCTTTGAAACTGTAGATCCTTTACCCAAAACTGCTGAACCAGAAACATCACACACAACCATAGAAATTGCCAAACTTCTCTCTGGACTGAAAGAAACAATCCCATCTGATCATGTCCATCCCCAACAACCACATAAAACAGGGGAGACAACCACAGTAACAGACATGGATGTGGATATTACCAGCCCTAACCCAAGAGATGAGGATGAACCAAGGTCTCTAAGCCCAAACTTAGTTACCTTAGGTACATTTAAGGCTGCTACTACTCATATACCATCCAGTGGTGGATTTGAGGATAGTAGTACCATAGCTAAGACCTTAAATGTTGCAACTACTGATGAAGGCTTTATGCCTGAAGTAGGAAAATCTCAGTACCAAGAAAAAGAGGTTCATGAGAAAACTAGGTTGGGCTTAGCTCATGGTACAACTGATGATGTCCTCATTGAGGATGTTGTCAGTGATTCAGATGATTCTATTAACTTGGATGATGAATCAACTATTCCAAAAAATGAATTGACGGCAGACTGTGAAGGTCATGCATCCAATATCTCTGTACTCAAAGAGTCAGTCACAAAGGATCAGGTTAAAGACCACTTGAGCCCTAATTCCCCTCAAGTGGCATCCCCAGTTCACACTGAGGATCACCCCAAAACTCACCCTCCACACTCAAAGCCTACCCAATTCTCTGGGTCATCTAGCATAGACCTAAACCACCTATGCAGCCCAGAAGGTCCCTTATACCAGATGGTCCACCAACTGATATCCTCTCATCTCCAAACATTTACAACTGCTATGGAGTTGAAGAACAAAACTCAAATTGAGATGATCAATAATTCTATGGATCACAAACTTGGGGAGTTGTCCAGAAGAATAGAAGATAATAGAAGACAACTAGCCCAATTAACTGGTGTGACACCTCCTGCTCCTTGGTTTCCATAAGTGGATGAAGCCAAAAAGGGGGAGAAGTCCAAGGAACCTGAAACTGTGTCACTTGAAGCTGCTAAAAGAGGTAGAGAGGCACAAAATCTCAAGGATGCTCAAAAAGAGACTACCATGACAAGACAAGAAATTGCCTTAAAAGAAAGACCATATTGGTATGAAAAACAAGAGAGGATCCTTAGAGAAAAAGTTGAAAAGGCCTCCCAAAGCAATATTGGAGAAACTGCTAAGACCTTCCAGGAAGTACTGAAGACAATCCTTCAGTAGTTGATTCTCAGATCAATCCTTCAGTAGTTGACACTCCCTTTACTCAAACAGAAGTTTCTAAGGCAACTGAACCAACTCCAGCTGATATTCCAAAGCCCTTACCCACTCCAAAAGTTGTGTTAAACCCTACTCCTATATCATTTTCAAAAGTGCAGATTGAGCAGAGTTTAATAGCAGCAAAGAAGAAGGCTATGGAAGATAAGGCATGGAATAGCCTAGACGCAAGGGATGACTTAAGCTTCAATGATAAGCTGAAAGCTTATGAAAGAAAACTGAGTGAGTTAGAAGAACAAGACAGAATTTCTTAAGAAAACAAAAGACAACAAATGATGAATTACACCTGCAAACACAACAAGACCAAGAAGAACTCACTCAAGGGACTCTCAACATCAAAACTTACAAGAAGGGCACAGCTTGTATCTGACAGGCTTGCCACAGAGAAAGAAAGGAAGAAGAGTGCCCAAATCCTATAAGAACTAGCAGATAATGATTATGGTTCAAAAGCTCAACTGTCAAAGTGGAAGGAAGACACTCTTCTGGACACTTACAAGAAATTCAAGGCCTTACAACAGTCCAATCCAGAGAAGTTTTAAACTTCTAAGGTTTTACAACCTTCAGTAGTTTTAACTTCTAATCATTCAAGGAAACCCCCAATGCCTATTGCTGCCAAGAAGAAGCCAGAGGAACCAGTCAAAACAACAAGCTTCAAAATGGTCCTGCTAGAAGGAAACACAGTGGTACATGATGACTTTGTTGTTGAAGAAAAACCTCTGCTTACACAATTCAGGGATCCTTCCACCTTTGCCTATCAACTACAACAAACCATAACAGAAAAACAGCATACCAAGGTAATCACTGAACATCATCTTCCAACTCCTAGTGATCAACCTGATTGCTAATATTGAAAAGAGAAAGAAATCCCACCTGATGCTCACTGAAATAGAAGAAACTCCACAATCAGGTATAAACCAAGAAAAGGGCATTGTCCCTTATACTTTAGACTTTGACCAATCTAAAGTAAATATTGTGAAATGGTCCTTCACTGATACAAACTCAGTGATGGTGACAAGAAGAGATCGTTCAAGTAAGGTCTTCAAAACAATTAAAGAACTAAGGAAACTATCATCAAAAGACCTTCTTACAATTCAACATCTTGAACCTGAACAAGGATCTCTCACAGAGCAACAAGCTCACCAACTCAAGGTCTCCATGGTTACAGAAATATGGAGGATACTTGAAGACAGAAAAACAAATAAATATTAGATAAGGTTTCGGCTTCATCAATCCACGGGGAGATTGTAAGGACAAAGAGGATTGACGAAACCACTTTTGATACCTTAGTCTAATTCATATTCTGCAATATTATTCTAAGTATAGAAACTGCTGAAGAAGAAGACTAAAAGTACTAAAGAAGAAGATATCAAGTACTGAAGAGTAAAGATCAGAAGTTCTGAAGACGAACCAAACAAAGTCTCTGAGGAACTACTGAAGACAAACTACTCATCAGTAGTTTGTCACTCATCAGCTGTTTTGATAGAAGCTTCCCACCACCCTTATACTTCAGTAGTTTAGTATTATATTAGTATTCTTAAAGTCTTTGTACAAGTTCCAACACTACAGCCTGTTGTAGTATTATCTTACAGTATTATAATCTTTTGTATACACAACTTGTATGTAATTGACTGTCTATAAATAGAGGGGTTCATCCCACTATTTTAGACAACGAATCCTTCAAGACTTTAATAGTTCACCATTTCAATATATCTGAGAATCATTCTGCATTTACTGTTTATGATTCTCATTTACTACTTAGTTCATTAATTGAGGGGGAGTAATAACTCCTGTTAAAAGTGAAACTTTAACTTGAACACTTTACTTATTCCGTTGTGCAATCTGCTTTGATATATTTACAACACACAAGTGTTCATAAATAAGAACTGTTAAAAGAAACTGATCCTACAAACCCTTACCCCCATGGACCCATTGGTAAGCTTGACGAATGGTTAGGTTTTAGACCTCACGTATATGCATATTAGTCTAATTACTTAACCTTTAGGTTTACACTTATATGTTCACACATATATCATTTCAAGTCAAATTCCACATAATTCGACTTAGTAAACCTATTAACCCATCATAATAAAATATACACATGTAGCACATAACTTCACATAGTTACTACATTTAAGACTCATTTTCCATAAAAAGCCGTTTTCTACCAAAAAACGGCCATTCTTAGTAAACCTCACGTTACATAAAGAACGCCTAAACTTTATGGAAATCATTCAAGTAATCAACTTACGAGTCACATATCACATAGATTCACATAATCTATTCAATTTACTCACATATGCCAACACATCGTCTTATCACCTAGTAAGACATTTTCTAGCAATTTTCATCGCATACAAGTTCTCATTGTCACATATCAACCTATGTACATTATATGAACTTAATTTCCATGCTAGGACCTGCACGTAAACCATTAAACAAGACCAAATTCGCTGTTCTAAAACAGTCACATAATCTAGCCTTTACACGCCTCAAAAATCACATTTCGACGATTTTTAGCACATAGTTTTGCACTGTAAGCATCCGTTAACATGGCAAACCTATCATACATCCTAAATGATGACTTTTATACACATTTAACACTAAACCAACTATTATCATCAGACCTGGAAATAAGTGTTTTTGCAAAGACATTTAGGTTTTTACATTAGGACTTTCATGAACACTTAATCACACATCATTTTCCTTCCAAATAAGTCATATAAACCTGATTAAAATCTCTTTTTAAATATTCATTTCAAACGCTTGTATCTTGGCGTTTTAAACCGAAAAATGTGAATTGATCGTACATGCAAGGTCTCCAAGCATGTAGATCCTTATTAGGTTTAACATACTCTGTTTTAGACTCATCAAAACCCTCAAATCATCATCATGATCAGATCTATCCTAAACTTAAAAATAATCCAAAATCATCTTCAAACAATGCACAAAACATGAACACCTTGGTTATTTAAGTCACATTTCAACAAATACAACCCCATACATTGATCTAGATCATCTAAAACATAAAAGTTCCATTTTACATCAGATCCTAAACCATTTAGAAAACCCTCTTACATGTTGTAAAAATCTCATGATCTAAGCATAAACAATCATCTTATAAACAAAACAATACATCTTACACATACATACATACAAAAACAATCATCTTATGAACAAAACAACACATCCTACGACTCATATACACACATATATACACCATCTTTTTAACCATTTTCTCATTCCGATTCTTTGTTATATAAAACCCATTTCAAAACCCTTCTTTGTTTGGTGAAAACTAAACCTAAAACAGAAAATATAAAGATTTTACACAAGTTTTTAGTTCAAGAACATACCTTTGAAGATTACTTGCAAAAATGGTGGGTTTTTTATGCTCAACTCGGTTTCTCTCTCTAGAAATCTTTGGGTTTTTGTTTCAAATCACCAAGAACACTTAACTATATATGTTTTTTAGTGCATTTTTATAACAAGCAAGGTTGTAGAAGGCGTTAGGCAGGCGGTAGGGTCTAGCCTAGGGACTAGTTGGGACTAGGCGGAATCAGGTGTTTTGGTATTTTTATATGTATTATATATATACACACACAGATTTATATGAAAATAAAACTTAGAAATTCACATAATACTTCAAATTTCAAACAATTCACCTTCATATTTTATTTAATATATAGATAACCTATATGTACCACCTAAAAAACCGTATGTACAACATCTTGATGCATTAACTTCTAAAAGTCTGGGGTTAATTTTGATAAAAGTTGAAACTATGAGGATAAAAGATGTTTTTTAGTTAAAAGAAAAGGTGAAAAAGAAAAAAAATAGTGGAGAATCTTTTTTAACCTAAACAATTGACGTGTATAAAGCATGCTCCCGTAATCTCTTTCTCTCATCCTCCATTAAACCCTAAAAATAGTAGGCTTCTTCTTTTCTTCCGCCTAGCTCCGCCTTCCTTCGCCTACCTCCGCCTACCTCTGCCTGCCTCCACCTAATCCCTGCCTAATACCGCCTACGACTAGGACCCAGCCTAGGTCCTTATTCCGATATTGACCCTCGATTAGTGCCTAGACGCCGCCTAGGCCGATTTTTACAACACTGATAACAAGATGAGCAAAACAAGAATAATAGGGGTGATGGGGGTGGGTTACGGTTCAAGAGGGAAGGGGAAAGGCAGGTGAAAAGTTTTTGTGTGTGTTTTAAGGTGTAGGAGAAGAATATGTGTGTGTTGGGATTACTGAGATGGTTATATTAATATTAATCATTTGATATAAATGAAAATACTAATATTATTGTGGGGGTGGGTAGGGGGCCGGTTATGGGGAGTGTGGGTGTGTGTTTATATACTTTTTTTTAAACTTTGTAACATAAAACACATATCTCTTCTATTTTATAAAACCCCCAATATGTTAAATAACTAAGGTTTTCACCCATTTGGCTAATAATAATATTCCCTAACTATAAATATTCATTTTTAGTTAATTTGATTATATTAGGGGGTTCCCTACTATACCGGGTCTCGTACTCATGTTAAAACTCTAAAACACGCAATAATTAAATCATAGCGATTTTAAAACTATCAAACATAGTCTTTATTGGTTTTTAATAATATTTTCATCCCGAAAACATTATTCCATGCCAAACCAAGCATTACGGATCAAAACTAGACTTTTTAAAGTTAACCGGGTCGTCACCAATGTCCAATACTTGTAATTTATCGGTTCGCGATACGAAAATTTCTAAAATTCACCATAAATCTTATAAAATGTTTGGACTTTGCTAATGCGTTTTTAAAGACTCTAATTATCACCAATTAAGTCTAACACGCAATTTTTGAAATTCATTTAATAATTATTTTATTGTACGGATAGTACCTGAAATTTGGCAATTGTTACAATCCACATTTCCATCTAGGTCAGAATTAGAATCATCTTCAACTAAGCTGTTGTCAGATACATCAGATTCTTGAAAACTAGCTTTAGCATCAACTTGAATATCCGCATCATTGATCTCTTCGACGTAGCATGCTGCACCACCCTTTGGAGCTTCTTCTCCCTCTAATTCAAGATTCCAATTGAAATCCTCATAAGCTTGAATTACTAGTGCCCGACCTTGCTTGTTGTTGGCTAGAGAATTCTGGTTTTGGTTTTATACGTGAACAAGAGCTCGTTAAGTATTTCTAGTAAGTTGTGTCTGAGCTTGCGGTCTTTGGTTCTGATTATGATGGTTATTGTTGTTGAAGGGATTCTTATTGCCATGTTGCTTGGTTCTATCACATTCATGAGAAAAGTGTCATTTTGTCCCACAGTTGTAGCACGTAACTTTTCCTTTTGTCAAATCCAAACTTGGTGTTGTTGTTTATCAAAACATCTTTTCTTCTAGTTCGATCCATGAAATCTTTTTGCCCTTCTAATTACACTTGCAAAATTCCAGTAAATATCCGTCAGTTCCATTTCTTCCTTGTCAATCTGTGCATAATATTAATTAGTGAGATGAGAATTCCCAATCTGTCCGGCAACCAATCCATTGTAAGAAGAAACCAATGTCGACAGAAGAACCATATTTTCTTGAGCGATTTCTACCGAAACTTTATCAAATCTTGATTTATTGAGCTGCTATGGACCTGCACCAGTTGAAGGCGGTACCGCATAGCTTGAGGAAGCTTGTGCTGGAGCAGCCAGATGTGCAAACGGATTAACACCGTACTGAGGTGGCTTCACCCTGTACTATGGCTGATACTGGTTCAATGGATTTGTCGGAGGAGTAGTATTTGGTATGGGACAGTAGTTATCAAAAGCAAACACTAGATCTTGATTGATGATGAAAGTAGCTTGAGGCATAGAACACGAAACCATATAGTCTGAAGGAGCTGCACCATAGTAGATAGCTGGATTTTAAGGAATGAATGCTTTGTTTGCTTTTTTGGTCTCATCTAATTCTTTGTTGTATGATCAGTAGTCAAGGTTCCTAACTGTTTAAACAGACTCTTTAGAACAAGTATTGATCAAAGTTAATGTGCAGCAGAAATAGTAAATGTTCTAAGTTAACAATTCACTTTTAGTATGAGCAAATGTTCCCCCTCAAATGATTAATCAAAGTGTAATAAGTATATGAGAATCTAAGCAGTTAATGAAATAGTTGAAATATATTCAAGTTATATTTACCGCGAGGCGCATGACAAACCAGGATCCAAGTCAATGATCACAATAAACAATACTAAATGAATTTCAAAAACATAGTTTAAAATCTTAAACATCAGCGGAAGCTAAACATCGTTACAAAACCAAAGTAAAACCAAATGTTCAATGTTCAAAGACCATGCGACTCTAACTAGACGCCGTGCAGACGCGTGCGCCCTAGTTCCACTTTGCTACCTTAGCGACCTGAGAAAACATGTAAGAGTTTACGTCAGCACAAAAATGCTGGTGAGTTTACAGGTTTGTAATCAAAGTTCCAAGTTCAACCTGTCCATACTATAACAATTGTAAACCAAGTACGCTAGCTAGGCGCGTGTTCCATTACTACTACGATTGGAAAACCATTACTAACTCGCAAACCAGTTGTTGTGCCCGAATAGTAAACCTGTTCCTGTTTGAGACAATATGCACCCGCCCGGCCCTCCAAGCCGACGGGTGGGGTTGGTCACTCCCAATAGCGCTATTCACATTTCCCCGTTGTGCAAACCAGCACATTCATGGTTTCCCCCCGGGACTTCCAAAGATCGTATAGTAATCCGTTTGAAAACCCATAGTATGACAGTTGTTACCAAATAGTTGTTTAACACATGTTTTCTCCCCCAAAAGTGAAAACCAAGTAAAGTGGGGCCGTAAACTCACCTTAGGTTGCGTTACTTCAGATAACAGAATAAGTCAACAAGCTATGCTAGCCCCGTAAAGCGGCGACCTAACATATGACAGTTACAAGTACTTAGACTAATAACCCGTAGGTTAGTTAGTCCCTAGATGTCCAGACCATAACCAAGTTTGTTTGACACATGTTTACTATTAACATGACCCAACGTACAAGACTCGACATCCCATTGGTGACCCGAGACTTCCCGTGTTACACTAGTATTCACAAACACATAATCATGCAGTCACACTTAACATACGTTAAAGTCCAACAAGTTCTAGCACATAGTTCAATTAACACATTATTGACCCGAACACATGTTACCGAGTTATTAGACATGTTACGGGGTTCCTAGCATGTTCCTAGGTGTCAAAACGGGTCTCGGAATGCTAAAATATACTTACAGCAGCAGTACTGGCGATTAGGAAAAGTCAACTGGCAATTACGTTGGTCAACAGGCAATTAGGAATGCTAATCGCCTATACATTAGGCGATTAGGGTCATGTGGTATGCTAATTTTGGAGTTTGTAGGCGATTAGGGTCATGTGACATGCATTTCAGAACTTATTAGGCGATTAGGGTCATGCAACATGCAAAAACAAGCATCATTAGGCGATTAGCCCCCTAATTGCCTAAGGGTTAGGCGATTAGCCCACTCTGGTGCTAATCGCCTATACATTAGGCGATTAGGACTGCTAATCGCCACCTGCACGTCTGTTCCGGTTTTTCGCGCGTTTAACACTCCAAATCCAACCCAGAAGGTGTGGAAACCTCCAATATCAATCAAACAAGTATCCTAAACATGTTTAAACCAAAATACTTCGTTTAACCTTGTTCTAGCAGTCCTGGATGCAACCACGTTTCTAAAACATAACACAAGTATCACGTAATCATCACATTAACATGCGTAAACATAACCCTAATGAACAATCAATCAGATTACCACATCAAACCATCATTATAAATCAGTAACTACCCTAACATCATGTTAATAACCCTTCTTGAATCATAAAAAATCCTATCTTTTAATTAAAACCTACACATACAACATGCATAACATCTAGAATCCATACAATAACGATTATTAACGATTTTCAGAAGACACAAGTGTTTATGAACAGGTCTGGACCATTAGGGATTCAATAAAATCATTAGTAAAGATTGCATGGGTGAAAACCACACCTTAAGATTGTGATTGATTGATGAAATAGGCTTGAAAACGCGTAGTTTGATCCAAGATCGTGTTCCAGAGGTTGTGTGGGTGTTGGGACGAGTTGTGGGGCGACTAGGGTTGATATTATGAAGTTTAGGAGGTCAAGTATTGTATTTATAGTCGTTTTTAGTCGTAACCCACGTTGCAGGCGATTATGGTTCAGTTGCAGGCGATTAGGGTTGCTAATCGCCACCCCCTTAGGCGATTAGCCCCCTAATCGCCTAATAGGCAAGGCTACTCGCCACCTGATTAGGGCTACTCGCCAGCCTATAGGTGATTAGCTCACCCTAATCGCCTATAGGGTATGGTTCCAAGTATTTTGCGCGTTAAACCCCGTTTTAACACATGTTAACACATTTTCACATACCGACAAGTCACATAATGATTGTAAACACATAACACTTGCAAACAAACACATTCACACTCGTTCACCAATTCCCGGGACTCGAGACTTGCATGTTCCCTATGCTTTGACGATTCTCCGAATCGTCACCCCTTGTACACTTGGTTAATGACTGACATCTAACGATCCTCTAGGCCAACATCTAATGATTCCCTAGACTCACATAACAGTTCCCGAACCATAACCCGACTCAACTAACCCAGTTAAGTACAGAATACGCGTGACTCGCTAAGGTAGACTTTAATCTAGACGACGTTGTTAACCTGAATTTGCCGGGTGTCACATCATCCCCACGTTAAAAGAATTTTCGTCCCGAAAATTATACAAGTACCAAGAGCATGAACAAAAGAAACAGACAAAAGATAGAAACCAAGAGAGAGAATTACCCGAGTTGTCACATCATCCCCACGTTAAAAGGAATCTCGCCCCGAGATTCACTCCGTTGCAGTGGTAACATGTCTCGATTCGAATGCCTCTTTAGGAAAGAGGTGAGGATACTTAGACTTCATCTGATCCTCGCGTTCCCAAGTGTATTCCGGTCCCCGGTTCGAGTTCCATCGAACCTTAACAATGCGGATCTTACTGTGACGTAGACTACGAATCTTGTAATCAAGTATCTCGACAGGTTCCTCCACTATCCGAAGACGGTCATCAACCTTGATCTCTTCTAGTGGAACAATGAGAGACTCGTCAGTCAGACACTTCTTCAGGTTAGACACGTGGAAGACGTTATGTATGTTACCGAGCTCCGTCGGTAAATCAAGCCGATATGCCACCGGTCCGATCCGTTCCAGGATCGTAAATGGACCGACATACCGCGGGTTAAGTTTGCCACGCTTTCCAAAGCGTATGACGCCCTTCCACGGTGAAACCTTTAGAAGTACTTTGTCACCAATTTGAAATTC
Source organism: Ambrosia artemisiifolia (assembly GCA_032199755.1). NCBI lineage: Eukaryota > Viridiplantae > Streptophyta > Magnoliopsida > Asterales > Asteraceae > Ambrosia > Ambrosia artemisiifolia. Next base: position 14,263,841 of record CM063514.1, read on the forward strand.
CAATGGCTTACGGCGATGATCAGCATAGCTCTTCTGTCGATCCCGTGCCGCTGCCAATCGGTTACGAATCTGTACGATCTTCTCAGAAGTTTCGTACACTAGTTCAGGCCCAGTGAGTTGACTCTCACCCACCTCGGCCCAACAGAGAGGAGACCTGCATTTCCGTCCGTACAATGCCTCGAACGGAGCTGCCTTGATGCTCGTATGATAACTGTTGTTATAAGAAAACTCTACTAACGGTAGATGAACTTCCCAACTCTTGCCAAAATCGATCACACATGCCCGCAGCATGTCTTCTAGAGTTTGAATTGTACTTTCACTCTGACCGTTAGTTTGTGGATGGTAAGCTGTACTCATATCTAACTGGGTACCCAAAGCCTTATGCAAAGACTTCCAGAAATGCGAAGTAAAATGGGAGTCACGATCCGAGATAATAGAAACTGGTACCCCATGCTTAGAGACAACTTCTTTTAGATATATACGAGCCAATCGATCCATGGTGTCGGTCTCATTAATAGCAAGGAAATGGGCTGATTTCGTCAAACGATCAACAATCACCCATATCTTATCACATCCGCTAGGGGTCTTAGGCAACTTTGTGACAAAGTCCATTGTAATCCGTTCCCATTTCCACTCTGGAATTTCAGGTTGTTGCAATAGACCCGACGGTTTCTGGTATTCCACCTTGACCTTAGCACAGGTCAAGCACTTACTTACGTATGAGGCTATATCCGCCCTCATGTTTGGCCACCAGTACAGTATTTTCAGATCCTGGTACATCTTGTCTGAACCAGGATGAATGGAATACCGAGATTTGTGAGCTTCATCAAGAACCAGCTCCCGAAGTCCCCCGAATAAAGGAACCCAGACGCGTTCTGTGAAGTAGCGCAGGCCATCAGGCCTTTGCTCGAGGTGCTTGTCGGCGCCGTGCATAGTCTCAGCCTTAAGGTTTTCCTCCTTCAAGGCTTCTAACTGGGCAGAACGGAGTTGATCAGGCAGAGAGGAATGGATTGTGAGTTGCAACGCCCGAACGCGACGAGGGTTTGTTGATTCCTTCCTGCTCAAAGCGTCTGCTACAACATTCGCCTTGCCAGGATGGTACTTAATGGCACAGTCATAATCGTTCAGGAGTTCAACCCAACGGCGCTGCCGTATGTTCAGGTGTTGTTGGTCGAAAATGTGCTGGAGACTCTTGTGATCGGTGTAGATGGTGCATTTGGTACCGTACAAGTAATGCCTCCAAATTTTCAACGCGAACACCACCGCACCCAATTCCAAGTCATGGGTAGTGTAGTTCTTCTCGCTCACCTTGAGTTGACGAGAGGCACACGCAATCACTTTCTCGCGTTGCATCAACACGCAACCGAGACCACGAATAGACGCATCACAGTAAACAACAAAATCATCGGTGCCCTCAGGTAAGGACAGAATAGGGGCAGAACAGAGTTTAGTCTTCAATTCTTGAAATGCTGACTCTTGGGGTTCTCCCCAGTTAAATTTTCTGTCCTTCTGAGTAAGAGTGGTGAGGGGTTGAGCAATCTTCGAAAGCCCCTGGATAAAACGTCGATAGTAACCCGCAAGGCCTAGGAACTACCGCACCTCAGTTGGCGTCTTTGGTGCTTCCCAGTCCTTGATCGCTTCGATCTTGGCTGGATCGACATGGATTCCCAGTTCATTGACTACATGCCCTAGGAATTGAACTCCGCGTAACCAAAAATCACACTTCGAGAACTTGGCGTACAGTTGTTCTCGTCGTAAGAGTTCCAAAACTAACCGTAGATGTTCCCCATGTTCGGTCTCGTTCTTGGAATAGATCAGAATGTCATCAATAAACACGATGACGAATTTGTCAAGATACGGTTTACAAACGCGGTTCATCAAATCCATGAAAACCGCCGGTGCGTTAGTGAGACCAAAAGGCATGACCAAGAACTCGAAATGGCCATAACGTGTACGAAAGGCAGTTTTAGCAACATCAGCTTCCCTTACGCGCAACTGGTGATAACCGGACCTTAGATCAATCTTGGAATAGTAGCTGGAACCCTGGAGTTGGTCAAATAGGTCATCAATACGAGGAAGAGGATAACGATTCTTGATAGTCACCTTGTTCAACTCTCTATAATCCACGCACAGTCGAAAACTGCCATCCTTCTTCTTAACAAACAAAATCGGGGCTCCCCAAGGGGAAGAACTAGGTCTGATGAAACCCTTATCCAAGAGTTCCTGTAACTGGTTAGACAATTCTTGCATCTTAGGAGGTGCAAGACGGTAGGGGGCCCGAGCAATAGGAGCAGCGCCAGGTACAAGATCAATACCGAACTCAACCTGACGATGGGGAGGAAGACAAGATAGATCATCAGGAAAAACATCAGAAAACTCACGTACAACCGGAATATCGTCGATCTTCTTCTCGCTGGTAGTGGAAACAGATAAGAGTGCCAGAACAGCCGAATAACCCTTCCGAAGATACTTAAGCGCTTTCATGCTAGAGATGAGACTTAGCGGAGCACCGCTCTTGTCCCCGTACACAGAAAGAAATTCTCCATCAGGGAGAGGAATCCGGATGACCTTGTCGTAACAAACGATCTCAGCGCGATACAGAGACAACCAATCCATGCCTATAACCACGTCAAAACTACCCAAAGGTACCGGCATAAGATCGATAGGAAAAGATAAACCCGACAACTCTATGCGACACTCCCGAAGAATGCAAGTAGCTTCTATCTTCTTACCGTCAGCCAATTCTATAATATATTTAGCCTCTAGAGGTACAGGCACTATGTCTAACAAACGGCTAACTTCCACAGATATGAAACTCTTATCGGCACCAGAATCAAATAAAACACTAACAGAGCGATCGTTGAGAAGAAACGTACCAGTAACTGTGTCAGGGTCCTGTCTTGCCTCTGCAGTTCCAATAACGAAGGCACGTGCGTTCCTGTTTCCGCCCCCGTTGCTACCATTTCCATTCCCATTACCATTCCCGTTCCCTCCCTGTTTCAGCTTTGGACACTCCTTCTTGTAATGTCCTGTCTCCCCACAGTGAAAACATCCCTGTTTACCCGAAGTCCCCTGAGCAGTAGGAGTCGGAGTAGTAGTTGGGGCCTGGGTCGATGGAAGAGTCACCCTACAGTCTTTGGCAAAATGCCCCAATCTCTGGCAGCGATGGCAACGATTACTGTCACAGCCCCATTGATGATGGCGTCCACACTTATTGCACTTTGGTAACTTTCCCGCATAACCACCACTTGGCTTAGAACCCGATGAAGACGAACCCCCACTATCAAAACTTTTCCCCTGCTGAGTTGGTGCTGGTGTAGAACTTTTCACCTCATTTTCCCACTTTCGCTTGTTGCTCTCAGGAGCCTTAACAGTTGAACCTTTGGCAGGCAAGATACCCTCACTCACCTTCAGGTTAGTCATCCAATGAGCAGATCGGACCACATCCGAGTAGGTAGGAAGGTTCCCCGCAGCTTCCAACCCTGCGATTTCTGGTACAAGACCCGAGATATAATGTTCAATCCTCCTATACTCTGGTACGTGCAGATCGGGACAAAGCACGGCTAACTCATTCCGCCTCACAGTATACTTCTCAATTTCCGATCCAGACATTTTGAGGTTCCACACCTCGTGTTCCAGCTTTTGAATCTCCTCCCTGGGACAGTACTCCCGCTTCAGTAGTTGCACAAAGTTCTCCCAAGGCATCGCATAAGCCTCCCCTATACCCATAGTCTGGGTGATATCGTTCCACCAGGTCAACGCAACATCCTGGAATAACGCAGAAGAATACTTGACTCGATCCTCTGGGAGACAGTTACACATCAGAAAAACTGACTCCACCTTTTCCAGCCACCTAAGCAAGCTCACCGCACCCTCAGTGCCAGAGAATTCCTGGGGCTTACAGTCCCGAAACATCTTGTAGGTACACATAGGTGGTGGTGGTGGATTAACATGACCACCTGTAAAGAAACACGTAAGAAAACCACGGGAAATGTAAACAAAGTTCACCGATGAGATAGAAGTGGTTAGGTCAACTTACCGCCATTGTGCCCTAGCTGGAAGGCAGCCTGCAGCAAGTTATTCAAGTCTTCCTGCGTGAGGTTCACACCCCCACGACCACCACTACCATCTCTTCCACCGGTACGACCACCTCTGCGTCCGCCACGTACTCCAGACATGATTCTGACAAAAAGAACGAGAGGATTTAGTTCCACAACTAATGACAACCACTAGCGTTCACAAGATCAAAGCTAGATCCAACCCAGGACTATCCATTCAAACCCAGAGCTCACTAGGGCTTTCATGCATTTCGGTTTATGATTTTGTGTGCACCCAAAATGATAAACCGCTCTACATGGTCCTCCAAGTGTTCTCCTAGTTCAAAGTTCAAATCACCGGACATAGACTCTTAGCTATACACCGTAATACTACGGTAGTTCATGACAAGGGTTTCTATTGAGGTAGGAAAGGGAGATGTCCGAGCCTTGGACAAATCTCAAGAGTATACAGTTAACCCCAATATACCGCACTGTCTAGTAAGCAAGTAACCCAGTAAGAGAGAATGGATGATGTAACACAGAAGGGTAAGATGATTTAGAGACACCCCGACAAGTCTATAAGTAACCCAGTATAAAGTTTAGTACCATGTGATCATCTAGTGTGTGCGACTCAGTTATAGACTAGACTCTACATGCAGTCCTAGTTCACTATAACCATTGGCTCTGATACCAATCTGTCACACCCTCAAAATCCACTTGCGGAGTTTTACCGCGAGGCGCATGACAAACCAGGATCCAAGTCAATGATCACAATAAACAATACTAAATGAATTTCAAAAACATAGTTTAAAATCTTAAACATCAGCGGAAGCTAAACATCGTTACAAAACCAAAGTAAAACCAAATGTTCAATGTTCAAAGACCATGCGACTCTAACTAGACGCCGTGCAGACGCGTGCGCCCTAGTTCCACTTTGCTACCTTAGCGACCTGAGAAAACATGTAAGAGTTTACGTCAGCACAAAAATGCTGGTGAGTTTACAGGTTTGTAATCAAAGTTCCAAGTTCAACCTGTCCATACTATAACAATTGTAAACCAAGTACGCTAGCTAGGCGCGTGTTCCATTACTACTACGATTGGAAAACCATTACTAACTCGCAAACCAGTTGTTGTGCCCGAATAGTAAACCTGTTCCTGTTTGAGACAATATGCACCCGCCCGGCCCTCCAAGCCGACGGGTGGGGTTGGTCACTCCCAATAGCGCTATTCACATTTCCCCGTTGTGCAAACCAGCACATTCATGGTTTCCCCCCGGGACTTCCAAAGATCGTATAGTAATCCGTTTGAAAACCCATAGTATGACAGTTGTTACCAAATAGTTGTTTAACACATGTTTTCTCCCCCAAAAGTGAAAACCAAGTAAAGTGGGGCCGTAAACTCACCTTAGGTTGCGTTACTTCAGATAACAGAATAAGTCAACAAGCTATGCTAGCCCCGTAAAGCGGCGACCTAACATATGACAGTTACAAGTACTTAGACTAATAACCCGTAGGTTAGTTAGTCCCTAGATGTCCAGACCATAACCAAGTTTGTTTGACACATGTTTACTATTAACATGACCCAACGTACAAGACTCGACATCCCATTGGTGACCCGAGACTTCCCGTGTTACACTAGTATTCACAAACACATAATCATGCAGTCACACTTAACATACGTTAAAGTCCAACAAGTTCTAGCACATAGTTCAATTAACACATTATTGACCCGAACACATGTTACCGAGTTATTAGACATGTTACGGGGTTCCTAGCATGTTCCTAGGTGTCAAAACGGGTCTCGGAATGCTAAAATATACTTACAGCAGCAGTACTGGCGATTAGGAAAAGTCAACTGGCAATTACGTTGGTCAACAGGCAATTAGGAATGCTAATCGCCTATACATTAGGCGATTAGGGTCATGTGGTATGCTAATTTTGGAGTTTGTAGGCGATTAGGGTCATGTGACATGCATTTCAGAACTTATTAGGCGATTAGGGTCATGCAACATGCAAAAACAAGCATCATTAGGCGATTAGCCCCCTAATTGCCTAAGGGTTAGGCGATTAGCCCACTCTGGTGCTAATCGCCTATACATTAGGCGATTAGGACTGCTAATCGCCACCTGCACGTCTGTTCCGGTTTTTCGCACGTTTAACACTCCAAATCCAACCCAGAACGTGTGGAAACCTCCAATATCAATCAAACAAGTATCCTAAACATGTTTAAACCAAAATACTTCGTTTAACCTTGTTCTAGCAGTCCTGGATGCAACCACGTTTCTAAAACATAACACAAGTATCACGTAATCATCACATTAACATGCGTAAACATAACCCTAATGAACAATCAATCAGATTACCACATCAAACCATCATTATAAATCAGTAACTACCCTAACATCATGTTAATAACCCTTCTTGAATCATAAAAAATCCTATCTTTTAATTAAAACCTACACATACAACATGCATAACATCTAGAATCCATACAATAACGATTATTAACGATTTTCAGAAGACACAAGTGTTTATGAACAGGTCTGGACCATTAGGGATTCAATAAAATCATTAGTAAAGATTGCATGGGTGAAAACCACACCTTAAGATTGTGATTGATTGATGAAATAGGCTTGAAAACGCGTAGTTTGATCCAAGATCGTGTTCCAGAGGTTGTGTGGGTGTTGGGACGAGTTGTGGGGCGACTAGGGTTGATATTATGAAGTTTAGGAGGTCAAGTATTGTATTTATAGTCGTTTTTAGTCGTAACCCACGTTGCAGGCGATTATGGTTCAGTTGCAGGCGATTAGGGCTGCTAATCGCCACCCCCTTAGGCGATTAGCCCCCTAATCGCCTAATAGGCAAGGCTACTCGCCACCTGATTAGGGCTACTCGCCAGCCTATAGGTGATTAGCTCACCCTAATCGCCTATAGGGTATGGTTCCAAGTATTTTGCGCGTTAAACCCCGTTTTAACACATGTTAACACATTTTCACATACCGACAAGTCACATAATGATTGTAAACACATAACACTTGCAAACAAACACATTCACACTCGTTCACCAATTCCCGGGACTCGAGACTTGCATGTTCCCTATGCTTTGACGATTCTCCGAATCGTCACCCCTTGTACACTTGGTTAATGACTGACATCTAACGATCCTCTAGGCCAACATCTAATGATTCCCTAGACTCACATAACAGTTCCCGAACCATAACCCGACTCAACTAACCCAGTTAAGTACAGAATACGCGTGACTCGCTAAGGTAGACTTTAATCTAGACGACGTTGTTAACCTGAATTTGCCGGGTGTCACAGCTTCACCCTGTACTATGGCTGATACTGGTTCAATGGATTTGTCGGAGGAGTAGTATTTGGTATGGGACAGTAGTTATCAAAAGCAAACACTAGATCTTGATTGATGATGAAAGTAGCTTGAGGCATAGAACACGAAACCATATAGTCGGAAGGAGCTGCACCATAGTAGATAGCTGGATTTTAAGGAATGAATGCTTTGTTTGCTTTTTTGGTCTCATCTAATTCTTTGTTGTATGATCAGTAGTCAAGGTTCCTAACTGTTTAAACAGACTCTTTAGAACAAGTATTGATCAAAGTTAATGTGCAGCAGAAATAGTAAATGTTCTAAGTTAACAATTCACTTTTAGTATGAGCAAATGTTCCCCCTCAAATGATTAATCAAAGTGTAATAAGTATATGAGAATCTAAGCAGTTAATGAAATAGTTGAAATATATTCAAGTTATAATTCTCATATGAAGAACAATGAAATTCTGATAACAAAGTTGTATATTATCCAAGTGTAATGTGTAATAAAAAGAAGGTGTGAACCCATCTATTTATAGAGTACAAAACTTAACAACAAAGATACCAAATGTTAATATAATACGACAACAGGCTGTAGTATTGGAACTTGTACAAAATATCTATTAAAATACAATTAAACTATAAACTGCTGAAGTTTAGGGTGGTGGGAAGCTTCTATCAGAACTGTTGATGAAGTATCAAACTGCTAATGAGTAAACCTTCAGAGGTTGCTCTTCAGTAGTTGTCCTTCAGATGTTCTGTCTGGTTCATCATCAGAACTTACTCTTCAGCACTTTGTCCTGTATCAGCTTCTTCATCAGTACTTTGCATTTTCTTCTTCAGCAATTTGTAATACTAACAAAAACTTGCAGAAAGGATATTAGACTAAGGTTGAAATTCTTATCAATCCTTTTTGACCCAACATTTGTTTTCAAACTTGATCACAAAGTCGTTTATGGATATACGATCAAAACCATTCGTTTCTCATCGTATGTCTAGCCTTTGATGCCAGTGACTAGGCAGTGCATCAGCAAACCGTACAACTAACTCGATAGACGAGTAAACCACTCCGTACTGGTACATTTTAGACATCAAGTGGTAATATCTGGTGGTTATGTCTCTTAGTGGTTCATTTCTAATGGCGGTGATGATCTTAAACTCTTTTAAAATTTGATCAGTTTTCATTTTGCGAGTCTGTTCATTTCCTTCATTTTGTTCTCCCATATCCCCGCAAAGCATATGTGAAGTAGTATACTGTGCAAACTGAAGCAAGGTGTCCTTTGGAAGTGCTTGAGTAATAGTAGCCATCGCCTTTTTTCAGCATTAAATTTACGGCTTCGTACTTCACTCATGTCATCCAAGGCTACCGGAATGTTTGAATTTTCAACCATCAGCCTAACATGTCCATTCTCTATCGCATCCCACATTTCCACACCTGTACCTTCAACATGTGTCTTGAATCTACCTTTCCATGAATGCTAGTCAGAAATATGTTGTCACTTTGGTGCCCTGTTGGAACTCCGTGTTTCTAAGTCACTCATCAGAATTGTCGAAATGTGGTGACTTTGTTGAGTTACAGCAGCTGCAAGTGCCCAAGGTTTCATGCCTGAGTTAATTTGCTGTTGAGCGTATTTTTGAGTAGCCAACACCCACTAATTTTTTCCGACAATATTCGGTTGTTGTTGCATCCGTTGCGCATTACTTTGAGCTAAATACGCCCATGGGTTGGTTGGTATGTTCATTGGTTGTTCATATGATTGTCTTGGTTGATTCAGATGACCCTAAGGATTAACCATTTTTAACAGTCTGATTATAGTCCAAAACAGTCCAATACTTAGTCAAAATGTCCAAAATTTCAATTTTTGCACGAAGGGGTTTAAAATGGACAAAGGAGTTCACTAAGTATGTGATTATGGATGAAGGGCTTAGAAAAGGGTGAAGGGATTGAGTTCTAGGTGAAGGGATTGGAATCTAGATAAAGGGGTTGAAAACAAGCCGAAGGGATTGAGGTTTAGGTGAAGGGATCACTAAACAGGCGAAAGGGTAAAAAAATAGGCGGCGGCGGGGGGGGGGGGGGGGGGGGGGGTTAAGGGAGAAGGGGTTCAAAAACAGGCTAAGGGGTTCACTCCTTCGTGTACAGGAGACCTCTTTGCTATGGACTACTTCGTGTGAAGGAAGCCCTTGGCTAAAAACTGATCTGCAGAATTGTTTTTGACAAAACTTGATGTTTTGCTCATATCTCACCCAAACTTGATGTATTTGATGATCTGATGAATAGGAAAGTTGTAATAATGGTTTAGGAACAAAACCAATAAAAAACACATGTTTTTAACACTAAAACATCATTGAAATATTTGAAAACGTGAGTTTTTATAAAACCAAGTTATTCAAAACCCAAAACCTCAAAACTAGTAAAAACTTGTTTTTGCACAAAATTTGTTACTAAAACACCGGTGATATGATTCAAAGCTCTGATACCACTTGTAGGACCGATTTCGGATAATCGACAATCACGGGTTTTACAAAACTAAGTGTGGAATATTTAGTTTGTGTTTGGAAACAAGTATAACAACAATAAACAATCAACACATGCAAAAATGAGTCGCCTGGATGTGGATTTTAATGATAAATGATTATAGTAATAATAGAGCTCGAGTGTTACAGTAATAACATCATTTGCACCATGTTTTTCTCTTAAAATGACAACTAAAGAGGCTCGGATATCAACATATTCTATTTATAGTCTCCTACCCCCTTTGCTAAGGGCCTGATAGCGAAGGGGTCTTGACACACGAAGAGGTAGGGGTGAAGGGACGGACTCCTTCGCCTCTATCACTACACGAAAGGATGAGCCGTTCGCGTATAACCAACCTCTTCGCTATAATAAAAGATAATAATACCCCTAGCATACAAATGAGCTGAAAACGACATAAATACAACAAACACCTATACTAGGCTAGGGACATAAAATTAACATGTTCTAACAAAAGTTTCTCAACAATCCCAAATTTCAAGTTGTATTCGACTGGACTCTCCCAAATTAACTATACACTAACTCCGTTAGTGATTTCGCTAAGGTGGACCATTTTTTACACACATTAAATGCTTATGTGGAAACGTCCTTTGTTTATACACACTAGTCATGCTTATATGGAAACCCTCAATTGTGTTAAACATTAACACAACTATTGATATTTTGCTCCAACATACTTAGTAAAAGTGATTGAAGCCCTCATTCTTTGAATTAGTTGATTCCTCAGATTATGGTCAAGGAATCCATCTTAGGCTGAGGTACACTTTGATTTAGCAAATTGAAGAAATCACCTTCAAGCTCTGGTATGGAGGAACATTCAAAGAAAGTTCCCATTAACTTAAGTATGTGGGCTGGTAAACAAAATTGATTAAGGCTTGATACAAAACCACTATCGAGCCGGGGGTCTCACTAGGAGCAGCCTCTCTATTCCGATGGGTTAGAGGTAAGGCTGTCTACATCTTCCCCTCCTCAGATCCTACCTTAGCTTTTGCTATTCGTTGGATTAACTGAGTATGATGATGATGATGATGATGATGATGATGATGATTAAGATAAACATAGATAAACTTTCTTATTTTGAGCTAGTTTACTATATAATGGAAACAAATAAGTACACAACTAAAGGTTTTCTTATGTATTGCCTCATTTTAGATGATGGATAGTTGAAGGGATTAGTGAGTGACCAAAATGTCGTTGACAGGGGGATGCATGCCGGTACAAATTCTACTCAGATTGATTTTTATTCAACAAGGACTAATCAGAACACCTCAAGCCTAAACCAATTCCCAAGCCAATATTACTCAAGCTCAGCCAATTACAACTCTAACTTAACCTCAATCCTAATTCACTACACCTCCAAATTAACCTAGTTCAGTTAGTAAGAGGTACACTAAGGAATTTTCTTGAAGAGGTGTACAAACACCAATTGTAGCACCTGATCATGTATTCCCGAGTCCTAATTCAAAGGGTAGGACATAAACTAAGGATTCACTTGGAAGAGGTGTAAAAAAACCACCTGTAGCAATTGATAAGGAGATCAAATTTGGCTCATAGCATAGGAGATCAATTTGGTTATGATTAGGAGGTTACTGATTAGGGGGGGGGGTTCTGATAGTGGTGATGGTGATTATGAATTTGAAGGACTAGGGTCTAATGTGGATTTCAATGTATGTAGTTTCAATTGGTAGGGATGCTTTCATTTCAAAGAGTGATAAGAATAAACAAGGTTGTGTAGATGTGAGTTGTATCAAAGGGTGTCCTTTCAATACTTTATGTTCATTTCATAAAGTGAAAGAATTTTATATGGTTAAGAATTTAAAGGACAAGCACACTTGCTAGAGGAACATGGTCACAGAGTAAATAGTTAAGTGGTGAGTTTATAATTTTTATGTTCTTGCCATTATTTAAATCTAAGCGACACTGGCTAGTTAAAGACATACAAGGTCCCTAATAGGTAAATGGTTGGCTTATAAATCAAACTTGTGCACATAAGAAGCTTCATACATCAATGCAAGATCACTACATCAAACTGGGTACATACTTGGAAGCTTTAAGGAAAGCAAATCCATCTTCGACATTTAACTTGTAACTGTTCCACAAAGGTTCTTTAATTCAGATATAGAGTTTTCATGTGAAACATTCTCAGATTGTTTTTTGTTTTGATGGAGTCAAGAAAGGATTTGTGGCCGAGGCAGGATGGAATTATGCCTAGATAGATGTTTCTTGAAGAATTTTCTTGGAGGTATGTTGTTGGCTGCTATAGGAAGGGATGCTAATGACCAAATGTATCCCCTAGCATGGGCAGTAGTTGAAGGTTAGCATAATGACAACTTGAAACGTTTATGTATGAGTTGATGAAATGTCTAGAGATATATGATAGTGGGAATAGCTGGACAGTCATATTTGACCAACAAAAGGTAATGACCCTAAATGAAATTACAACTATTATGTTACTTATATGTTATGTAAACTCCTAACTATTACTTACTTAAATGCATGGATTTCTAAATGTTGTTACATTGGTGTAGCCCAATGCAGAGCACAGAAACTATGCAAGGCAAATTTTTAAAACTGACATAAAACATTTAAGGGTGATGATTTGAATGAGGCTTTGTGGAAAGCTGCTAGGTACGATTGTAAGGCTGACTACAATCAAGTTATTCATGAAACGAGAGAAATAAATGTTGATGTAGTGGAGGCACTATCGAAGCAAAACCTCAAATGATTTAGAAGGTTCTTTCTTAACACTTATACAAAATGCGATGTCATAGTAAACAACATGGCATAGACCTTTAATGGATATATTATCCATTCTAGGTCAAAACATATTATACACATGTTAGAATATATAAGGGTTTTAGTCATGACTAGGCTAACTAATAAGTAGTCAGAAATGATAAACAATGAAATGATTGTATATTCTCGGATACAAAAGATGTTATATAAATAGAAACTTGGTTTTATAAATGTGAGGTATATTCATCATCACTTGAGGTATTCAAAGTAAAGAATTTTGATGATCTTTTAGTAGATTTGATTAAAGGACATGAACTTGTGGTAGATGGGATTTAACAAGTATACCATTTAAATATGTTTGTGTTTTGGATGGGTTTTCACATAAGAATGTTGTGGAGTTTGTTGATAAGTGTTACGACATGGAAACATTCTTCATGAAGTCTTATGAACTCATAATTCATCCAATGCCCGGTGAAAGGTATTGGCCTAGTGTTCTTTATCCTTAGGTTCCACCTCCAATAAAACTTGCCCCTGAAAAACCACAAAAGAATTAAAAAAAGTGATCCAACTAAAGATCCTAAAAGACCAATAAAACAAACAAAGCATGGGCTTGTAATGACATGTATTATTTTCCGGGCAATGGGGCACAACAAGAGAAAGTGCACGGAAAAGGGTATAGTGTCAACTACGAAACCTGGTCCTAAAAGGCCAAGGTGGAGGCCAAAGAAGATAACCCCATGTAGTCAACTCAACAGCTAGCTCAACAGTCAGCTCAAGCCACTCAACAATCAACTTAGCAGTCAATTAATCAATTTATGTAGTTTATGCAGCTGGTTCATGCAACCAATTGACCAGTTCATGCAACCAATTAATCAATTTATGCACCAACTGCTAGTTCATGCAACCAATTAATCAGTTATGCAACAGCTGCTGGTTCATGCAACCATTGATCAGTTTATGCAACTAGTGTTTCATGCACCAGTTTATGAAGATTGTTTCGTGCACCATTTTGTGCATCAGTTAATCATATTGTAAACATATTGCTAGCTTATACATCAGTTAACAACTTTTGTTAACAACTATATTGTGATGGAACTTGCATCTGGAAACGACTATATTGCAATAGTTGCATTAAAAATGATAATTTTTATTAACAAACCATAATTTTTCATTAACAAACCAAAAGTTTATGACTTAAATTAACACACGATTTCATTAACAACCATAGATTGACATAACCTATTAGACATTAAAAAACCCACCATATGGCAACGACAACAACAACTACACCCCACTAAGACTTTGTCAATGAGAGCTTGGATTTCGTAACATTTCTTTCATATCGTTGTTATCTTCTTGCAAAATCATCTTCCGTAACTCTAAATGTTGAATCTTCATGTCCTCATACATTCTTGGAATTTGTGGCATATACCATTCCATTTCCAATTTCTTTCCATGTTCTTTGAACTTATTATCAACACCTTCATTCCACCAAAATATTGTAATCCGTTCTATAATCAAGAACACACTTAAAAAATTCAGATTTGAAACTTGGGATATCAAAAGGAAGAATCAGAACGAGAACTTAACATTTATAAAATTCTTGCCCAGTTCAAGCACTATGGCGTCTAACAACTCGACGGATTGCAAGAAAATCATGCTTACAGTAGAGATTTCCTTTCAAATCTTCTTAAAATTTTGGGCTTTTTGTTCCAATTGTATGAAGAAGTCCAAGATGAACTCATTCAGCTGACCAGAGGTGTTTAGGGTTTTGGGGCATCAAAGCCAATGCTTGGGGAGAGAATATTGCTTTACAATCAATGATGATGATTTATTAAATGCCTTTTCTGAAATAGGGTTTTTTAAAGAAAAAATAAAAGACGTTTTCATATATGCATGCCATGTGTGTACAAAATGGTCCACGTCAGCAAAATCACTAATGGGGTTAGTATTCAGATAAATTATGATTGTCAGTGAAAAATACCTTGAAAGTTGAAAGTGTTAAGAAGTATTCCGTAAGTTAGAAGTATTTCCAGCTAAAGGTCTAAATTGAGGTTATTATGATCCAATATACCTATAATATTTGGGGGTGTAGTATGGATGACATTCAAACATGAACCTAATAGGTAAACCGAAACCCGTCACATATGGGGCGTGATTGCGTCCAGGTAATCGGGTTTGGGATTAGTTTTTAGTTATTTATATATTTTTGCAGTTTTGGGATTTGATGGTATACCTATTTATCCGACCCGACTACCCAATAAAGTGTATATGTTTACCTGATTGTATACCTAATATACTTTCGTTTAGTGTTTTAAATATTTATGTATATGTGTGTGTGACACCCGACAAACTCAGGTTAGTAACATTAGTAAATTAAAGGCTACCTTAGCGAGTCATGTGTATATTATACGTAATAGAGTCAGTTGAGTCGAGTCGCGTTAAGTAATTGTCCAGGGATCAATGATTCGGAGGATCATTGGGGTTAGAACACACACATGAGTTACGAGTCCCGTCGTTGGTGATTTGTAGAATCGTCGGGTCTAATGCACACACGCAAGTCTCGAGTCCCGGGAATTGGTGAACGAATGTGAACGTGTTAGTTTTCATGAATTATACGTTTATAATCATTATGTGACTTGTCGGTATGCGAATACGTGCTTATTTGTGTTAAAATAGTGTTTAACGCACCGAAAACCCAAAACCTGATGCTATAGGCGATTACAGAAGGAACCAGGCAATTAGGCCCTAATTGCATGCTGATGAGGGCGATTAGGCCCTAATTGCATGCTGATGAGGGCAATTAGGCCCTAATTGCATGCTACTACGGGGCGATTAGGCCCTAATCACGTGTTACAACAGGCGATTACACTCCTAATCGCCTGTTGCTGCACCCTAATCGCCTGTAACGTGTCTGACGACTAGAAACGCCTATAAATACCACCCTTGACTTGTAAAACATCATTTGTGCAACCCTAGACGACCCATAACCTCTTTCAACCCATAAACACCATCTGGAACACGTTTTTGCATAAAAACCTACCTTTCCAAGCTTTACATCTCATTATCTTGCAAAACCAAGGTGTGTTCTTCATCCCAAACCTTTGTAATGATTTTGTTTTACTCCCTAAAGGTCCAGACCTGGTTTCTAAATGTTTGTGTCTTTGAAAACTCATTAAAATCAGTTTCTAAACAACCTAAACCTTTATGCTTGTTCTATGTGACGTATTCATGCAAAGATAGGATTTTTATTGATAAAACATGATTGTTCTTGTGTATTTGATATGTTTCTGACTTAAATGAGTTATTATAATGTTAATCTATGAGTTTGGAGGTTCATAGTTTTGTATTGTTGATAATAGGTGTTTTGACCCGTTTGAATGATTTTGAAGGATTAAGGTTGATATGATGTGTTTTGTTGATTGTATGAGATTAGGGTTTGCTTTAGGATGATGCTAGAATGATAGGATAATGTCGGACAACGTTGTTATGTGATGAAACCTGGATATTTGCTATTTAGGGCAAGTTGTGCATGTTGATGTGATGTTTACATGATAAATATGCTATTTTAGGCAAAGGCTTGCATTCGGGGCTGTTAGGATGATGATAATTTGGGGGGTTTTTGCTTGAAATAGATTTATTAATGTTTTGGGTTTGATATTGGGTGTTTCCACATGTTTCGGATCTGATTTGGAGGGTTAAACAAGCGAAAAAGCGAAACCAGCCTGAAGGGGGCGATTAGGGAATCCTAATCGCCTGAGGAACACGTGATTAGCCCTAATCGCATGCAACAAGGGGCGATTAGGAGTCTAATCGCATGCAATACACGTGATTACAATCCTAATCACTAGTTGACCACCCTAATCACTAGTTGACTTTCCTAAATGCATGTGTGATAGCCTAATCGCGTGCAATTACAATCCTAATCACTAGTTTGACCATCCTAATCACCAGTTGACTTTCCTAATTGCATGTTTGATTCCTAATCGCGTGTACTGCTGTCATATGTATATTTTAGCATCCCGGAACATGGTTTGACACCTAGGAACATGCTAGGAACCCCGTGACATGTCTAATAACATGGTAACACGTGTTCGGACTTGTTTATGCGTTATTTGAACTATATGATAGACTTGGTGAACATTTACGCATGTTAAGTGTTTGCTTACATATGTTACATGATACCTTGTATAAGAATAACACCTCGGATGTCGGGTCACCAATGGGATGTCGAGTCTTGTCCGGTGCGATCGGTTAAATAGTCAAACACGTTTTAAATCAAACTTGGTTATGGTCTGGACATACGGGGACTAATTAACCTACGGGTTATTAGTATAAGTACTTATACCTGTCATATGTTAGGTCGCCACTACACGGGACTATCATAGCATATTGATTTAACTATTTACAAGTAACGCAACCTAAGGTGAGTGTCACAGCCCCACTTTTTACTGTTTTACTTTCGGGGGAGAAACATGCTTACTGATTACACTATTTTAAAGATCATGTTATGCTATGGTTATGGTTGTTTACTATACGGGCGTTTCATCAGGAAGTCCCAGGGGGAAACCATGAATCGTGAGCTGAACAAGGTGACCATCAAGAACCGCTATCCCCTTCCTCGTATCGATGATCTGTTTGACCAACTCCAGGGTTCTAGTTTTTATTCTAAAATTGACTTAAGGTCTGGGTACCATCAGTTGAGAGTCCAGGAAGCTGATATTCCAAAGACCGCTTTTCGAACTCGTTATGGCCATTTTGAGTTCTTGGTCTTGCCTTTCGTCTCACCAACGCACCTGCAGTTTTTATGGATCTAATAAATCGCGTTTGCAAGCCCTACCTCGACAAGTTTGTGATCGTTTTTATTGACGACATTTTAGTTTATTCCAAGAACGAGGAGGACCATCGGGAACACTTGCGCTTGGTCTTGGAACTTTTGAGGAAGGAGCGACTGTATGCTAAATTCTCAAAATGTGACTTATGGTTACGAGAGGTCCAATTCCTTGGTCATGTGGTTAATGAAAAAGGCATTTATGTCGATCCAGCTAAGATAGAGGCTATCAAGAACTGGGAAGCACCAAAGACACCAGCAGAAGTGCGACGATTCTTAGGTCTTGCGGGCTACTATCGTCGTTTTATCAAGGGATTTTCGAAGATTGCTCAACCCCTCACTTCTCTTACCCAGAAGGATAAGAAGTTTGACTTGAGCGAGGCCCAGGAGTCAGCATTTCAGGCTCTGAAAGCCAAGCTCTGCTCTGCTCCCATTCTATCCTTGCCTGAGGGCACCCATGATTTTGTGGTTTATTGTGATGCGTCTATACGGGGTCTCGGTTGGGTGTTAATGCAGCGTGAGAAGGTTATCGCTTACGCTTCTCGTCAGCTTAAGGTTCATGAGAAGAACTACACCACCCATGATCTGGAGTTGGGTGCAGTCATCTTTGCTTTGAAGATATGGAGGCACTACTTGTACGGTACCAAATGCACCATCTATACCGATCACAAGAGCCTCCAGCATATCTTCGATCAGAAGGAGTTAAATATGCGACAGCGTCGCTGGGTCGAGCTCCTTAATGACTACGACTGCGCTATAAAATACCACCCAGGCAAAGCGAATGTTGTGGCAGATGCCTTGAGCAGGAAGGAATCCGCTAAACCCCGCCGTGTTCGAGCCTTACAGCTCACCATCCATTCTTCCTTACCCGACCAAATCCGTTCTGCACAACAGGAAGCTTTGAAGGAGGAAAACCTTAAAGCTGAAACCATGCATAGTGCGGATAAGCATCTGGAGCTCAGGTCCGATGGCTTACATTACTTTGCAGAACGTGTTTGGGTTCCTTTGTTCGGGGGACTGCGAGAGCTTGTTCTGGACGAAGCTCATAAATCCCGGTACTCTATTCATCCCGGCTCCGATTAGATGTATCAGGATCTGAAGATACTTTATTGGTGGCCGAACATGAAGGCTGACATAGCCTCGTACGTAAGCAAGTGTTTGACCTGTGCTAAGGTCGAGGTTGAATACCAAAAACCATCTGGCCTCCTGCAACAGCCTGAAATCCCAGAGTGGAAGTGGGAACGAATCACGATGGACTTTGTGACCAAACTTCCGAAGTCACCCATCAGTTGTGACATGATTTGGGTGATTGTCGATAGGTTGACAAAGTCTACACACTTCCTCGCTATCAAGGAGACTGACAGCCTTGAGCGGTTGGCTTGCATCTATCTTAAGGAACTGGTTTCTCGGCACGGGGTGCCTGTTTCTATTATTTCTGATCGTGATTCTCGTTTCGCTTCGCGCTTTTGGAAATCCTTGCATAATGCCTTGGGTACTCAGTTGGATATGAGTACGGCTTATCATCCGCAAACTGATGGTCAAAGTGAACTGACGATTCAGACGCTAGAAAACATGCTTCGGGCATGTGTGATCGACTTTGGCAAGGGTTGGGAGAATCATCTACCGCTGGTAGAGTTCTCCTACAATAATAGCTACCACTCTAGCATCAAGGCAGCCCCGTTCGAGGCTCTTTACGGACGGAAATGCCGATCTCCTCTATGTTGGGCCGAGGTGGGTGAGAGCCAACTCACCGGTCTGGAACTTGTGTACGAAACCTCCGAGAAGATCGTACAGATCCGAAATCGCATAGCAGCAGCTCGGGACCGTTAGAAAAGCTATGCGTATCGTCGACGCAAACCTTTGGAGTTCCATGTTGGCGATAGGGTTTTATTAAAGGTATCTCCATGGAAGGGCGTTATACGCTTTGGGAAGCGTGGCAAGTTGAATCCTCGGTATGTGGGACCGTTCGCAATTCTGGAACGAATTGGGCCGGTAGCATACAGACTTGACCTGCCAGCTGAGCTTAGTAGTGTTCATAATGTCTTTCATGTTTCGAACCTTAAGAAGTGTCTGGCTGATGAATCTCTGGTTGTTCCTCTCGAGGAGATCAAGGTGGATGATCGCCTGCGTATTGTGGAGGAACCGGTGGAAATTCTTGATTATAAGATTCGTAGCCTCCGTTGGAATAAAATCTGTATTGTCAAGGTTCGTTGGAACTCGAGTCGTGGGTCTGAGTTCACCTGGGAATGGGAGGATCAGATGAAAGCTAAGTATCCTCACCTCTTTCCTAAGGAAGATTTTGAATCATGGCATGTTATCTCGTCAACTAAATGAATCTCGGGTCAAGATTCCTTTCAATAGGGGGATGATGTGGCAAACCGCAAAAAGCTGTTTCTTTTTTTTTTTCTTTTGTCTCTCCTTTTTGGCTTCGAGCAATTTTCGGGATGAAAATTCTTTCAACAGGGGGATGATGTGACACCCGGCAAACTAAGGTTAGTAACATTAGCCAATTAAAGTCTACCTTAGCTAGTCATGTGTATATTATACGTAACAGAGTCAGTTGAGTCGAGTCGCGTTAAGTAATTGTCCAGGGATCAATGATTCGGAGGATCATTGGGGTTAGCACACACACATGAGTTACGAGTCCCGTTGTTGGTGATTTGTAGAATCGCCGGGTCTAATGCACACACGCAAGTCTCGAGTCCCGGGAATTGGTGAACGAATGTGAACGTGTTAGTTTTCATGAATTATGTGTTTATAATCATTATGTGACTTGTTGGTATGCGAATACGTGCTTATATGTGTTAAAATAGTGTTTAACGCACCGAAAACCCAAAACATGATGCTATAGGCGATTACAGAAGGAACCAGGCAATTAGGCCCTAATTGCATGCTGATGAGGGCGATTAGGCCCTAATTGCATGCTACTAGGGGGCGATTAGGCCCTAATCACGTGTTACAACAGGCGATTACACTCCTAATCGCCTGTTGCTGCACCGTAATCGCCTGTAACGTGTCTCGCGACTAGAAACGCCTATAAATACCACTCTTGACTTGTAAAACATCATTTGTGCAACCCTAGACGTCCCATAACCTCTCTCAACCCATAAACACCCTCTGGAACACGTTTTTGCATAAAAACCTACCTTTCCAAGCTTTACATCTCATTATCTTGCAAAACCAGTTGACTTTCCTAATTGCAAGTTTGATTCCTAATCGCGTGTACTGCTGTCATATGTATATTTTAGCATCCCGGAACATGGTTTGACACCTAGGAACATGCTAGGAACCCCGTGACATGTCTAATAACTTGGTAACACGTGTTCGGACTTGTTTATGCGCTATTTGAACTATATGCTAGAGTTGGTGAACTTTTACGCATGTTAAGTGTTTACTTACATATGTTGCATGATACCTTGTATAAGAATAACACGTGGGATGTCGGGTCACCAATGGGATGTCGAGTCTTGTCCGGTGCGATCGGTTAAACAGTCAAACACGTTTTCAAACAAACTTGGTTATGGTCTGGACATACGGGGACTAATTAACCTACAGGTTATTAGTCTAAGTACTTATACCTGTCATATGTTAGGTCGCCACTACACGGGACTATCATAGCATATTGATTTAACTATTTACAAGTAACGCAAACTAAGGTGAGTGTCACAGCCCCACTTTTTACTGTTTTACTTTCGGGGGAGAAACATGCTTACTGATTACACTGGTTTAAAGATCATGTTATGCTATGGTTATGGTTGTTTACTATACGGGCGTTTCATCAAGAAGTCCCAGGGGGAAACCATGAATATGTACGTAGACATAACGAGGGAAATGTGGATAGATCTATTGGGCCTGACAAACCCCACTCGACGGCTTGGAGCCGGGCGGGTGCATATTGTCTCTAATTACTTGGAGCCACCGATGATGACGGTGGTTCGTGCTTACTGGGCATACATGGTTTACGGGCCTGTAATGGTTTCCAACTCGTAGTAGTAACAAAACTCAACGTCTAGCTAACGTTCTTATAACATAGTGATAACGGGATTGATCTTTTCAAACTTACGGAAACTCTTTATAAAACCTGTGAACTCACCAACATTATATGTTGACATTTTTGGCATGTTTTCTCAGGTTGCTAAGGTAGCTGTCTTTGGATTTAGGCGCACGGGGTCTTGCACAACGTCTAGATGCTAGAGCATGATAAATAAATGTTTTCAGACTTTGTTTCACGTTTCTTTGTAAACAAGATTTCGCTTCCGCATGGTTTATGTTATGAAAACTTTATGTTTGGAGTTTACGTATTCTTTTCATTTAATTGTCGTTTATTGTGACCGTTGACTTGGATCCTGGTGTGTCACGCGCCTCGCGGTAAAACCCCGCAAGTGGAAATTTGAGGGTGTGACAGTGTGTGGGCTAAGTATCCTGTGAAAACCCTCTTGAGTTGTGAAAACCCGTGAAAACCCTATGTAACAACATTGTTTTTTTCTAATTTTTTTAGGATAGCTTGTATGCTTAATTTTATGAGTTTCGACCCCAAAAAATCAAAAAAGCGCCGAATAGATTTTCTTTTAAAAAATTACGTAACACAAATGTTACATATGTAACAATGCTGACGTATGATAAAACCCAGTTTGTGTAACACATGTGTAACAAAATAATCTACTCGGCGCTTTTTTGATTTTTTTTGGCCAAAACTTATAAAATTGAATATAAAAGCTATTCTGAAAAAATCAGGAAAAAAAAAAGTTTTTACATAGGGTTTTCACGGGTTTTCACAACTCAAGAGAGTTTTTATTTTAACCCAACCCTATGTGGGTGTATATATATATATATATATATATATATATATATATATATATATTTATATTGGTATACACTATTTTGTTCATCTATGCACTTGAGTATTTTATACACATTTGGGTATTTTATTTATAGTGGTAATCCTAAATGTAAATCATTAATAGTTTACATGATAGATACCGACGAATTTTAAGTCAGGTAAACCCGAGTTTTTTTTTTTTAAATTAACGGGTTTACCCAAAATCAGTGAGTATACGCGATACCTAATGGATGATAAACTGATAAAAACTCGATGGATTTAATAAAACTTTAAAACAAATTATTTAATCGGGCTTAAGATAAAATTCATTAAACTCGTCTTAAACCAGGCCAATTGCGATCCAGTGTAGCAAAGAACCTCAAAATGTAAATATAATGACTTGTTAATTGAGAGCAAAAAGTAGAAAGAATGACATCAGCTTAATTGTCATGTGAAAAAAACAACTGTTTAATAAAAACAGTTTAATAAAAACACCCTAAGTTCCAAAAAATAAAACACCCAAAAGATATATTTGGTAAAAACGTACATGTTTTTAGAAGAAGATGAAAAAAAAAGCAATGCTTTATCAAAATATCAACTTTATTGAAATCTAACAATCAACATGTGATTTTTCTTTGTTTTTAGTGGCAAAAAAATAAAATAAAAAGTAAGCTAACACAAATTTTGTTTTGAAGTTTAAATGTATTACTACAAATCTTATAAATTTTGTTTTTTGAATATAATTCTTTTAGATATAACATATTCTGTAATTTATAGGATTCAAAGATAGTTGAAACGTGACATTTTATCAATTAACGAAACAATACATTGTTCATTTATCATTACTCATTAGACTACGTGTAGTGAAAACTTTTGGCGGAGGCCTCCTTGGCCAATCCTTGTCATAGTTTCGTGTTTACACGTTGCATTTTGCATTGATCAACATGCTGGAAGTTTATTTGATTGTTATTAAGTGTTTAGTTTTATATCAAAACCGTTTAACTATAACTATAACTGGTGAGTAATACCAAGGCTATAAAATTAACTAGTTGATTCATTTATAGTCTTGTTAGGTGTGATAGACTTGCTCCACAAACATTGGGAGAAGTTCACAAGAAATATAGAAGAGAACTCTATACATATTTGTTTAATTTTAAAAAGTCCAGAGTCCGCTATCAGTTGTTTGTTAGTAAACGGGTATCCTGTCTAATTCTTTTCATAAAGTTTACACATAAAAGTTCAATGCTATCCTAGAGCAGTTAGTTCATTTGCAATGGTATAATTACTATTCTGATTGTTATACCTGATTAACTGACAAAACCCAACGAAATCCAATACCTGTGGGACGGCTAATTAATTTTATAAAATCCAAAAGTTGCAGGTCGGTTATGGTACGTTATCAACACATACATACCCGCCATAATCGAACCGAACTGACATGTAGTAAAATCTTTTGTTAGGTTTTGGATTTTTTCACCATTTTTCAATGCTTGATGTTTTTGTTGAATGTTAGTTTGAATTTATGGGTTATTTCATATCGTGTTGGTAGAACGTTTGTTTAAATTTATATATCATGTCATATCATTTTGTTTGAATATCCAGTAATAATTGGTATTAATAATATATATATATATATATATATATATTATATACATTTTTAATGCTATGTAATTTACTGGTACGTAGAAATGTGTAATAACAATTTATTTCATTGTCAAGAATTTCGAGCCCAATCTTTCAAACCCAAATAATGTGTGATTATATTCTTTTGTGCTAGGCCAAATTCACGGTTAACCGATTTATAACCAACCTGCTATAACCTTCAAAACCGAACCACTGTAACCAATTGGTTATGATTATGGTTTACCATTAAGCGACATTTCAATTATGGTTATGATTCTGGGTCAAAACCAAACAAAACCGGCACATGCACACCCTACTGAGAGCAATGATAATATTTTGGATATCATACAGAACGGTTGATAAGACATGATTGGAATTAGTTGGTAGTCAGGAAAAGAGTAGGTTTTATAAGAACCCTAATTAAGTTGACTAGAAATTCTAAGATCTATGCTCAACAAGACAACCTACCTTTATAAATAAGTCGTCGTGAGAATTAGATAATATATAAGTTAACACACATACCACTAAACTACTTGAGGGAGTTAATCAACTTCCTAGTGTATTCTAATTCTAGTAATTGATGGTGGTTTTAAGGCAAAGCATACAACTTCTAATTAATTATGGAAAATCACATATGTAAGATAGCAGTGTTGTAGCTTCAAATGGAAATAATAGGGGCACAATTCCTAGAACCTTTCACACAACCAAGATAGTGCTCATGCCCACAAAGTTCACAACCATGAGGGATCGATCAAGTAATGAAGAGACATGTGAAATGCATTCTCGTCTATATAAATATCAAGGAAATTTTAAGGACATCATGTCACTAACAATTAGAAGACTAGGCTCATTTTCATAGTTTTTTTTTTCTTTTTTAACCACAGATATATTTTTCACAAGGATTTGTCTTTAGTTATTTGAAACTTCTCACGAGGTTATCCATCCTGAATCTCCGCCATCCAAGCACACTCAACTATGAAGTTCTCATTTTATTCACATCAAATACGATCAAAACATGTTGGTTGCATATGTTGCCGGACATTACTTATGATTCAATATCTTTTACACAAGTTTTACTTTATTCCATGCATAACTTACAATTAACCTATGATCGATGAAACATGTAATTGAGGGATCCTGTAATCCTACAACAAGCCACTTTAGCCTGCCTTACACTGTTTGTAAGCATAGAACCACCAAATAACTTTACGCTACCCTGAGAGAGGATTTTGCAATTTGTTTCTAAATTGTCTTCAAATGCTTTTAAGTATATTTATAGGTTTTGGGCGACACAGGTTACAAACAAATTTAAGTACATTTTTTTTGCAATTTGTTTGCAATTTAAGTATATTTTTTACAAACAAATTAAATTTTTTTAGGCAACACAGGATACAAACAAATTACACCGTTTTTAGGCGACACATGATACAAACAAATTACACCGTTTTTAGGCGACACAGGTTACAAACAAATTACAAAAAAATAATAATTATTTACCAAGTTGAGTTGTGAAAACCGTGAGAACTTCAAATGCTTTTTAGTATATTTATAGAACCACCTTACTGCCCACGTCAGAAAAAAAATAACCATGGTTAGTTTGAGGGTGACACAGGCCAATAAGTTAAAAGTACAGTGTGGTGGTGAACAATTTTGTAGTTCAGTGTGTCAACGACCAATAATCAATAGTTCAGTGTGTCAAAATCCAATTTCCCAAATTTGCCTCATAACAATATAACCTATTTATTACTTTAATTTAATTGCTTCGAGCTGAACCAACCATTAAGGTTTAATTTAAATCAAACGTTTGAACAATTACTTTTATTTTAACGTTAAGTAGAAGTCGGGTACTCCGTACGTGACCCTAATAGTCAAAGGGGCCCTAGCTGGTATTTATCCAGACGGACAGAGCCCTGGCCCACTAGCCACCAGTTCTGTGGAAACCCGACCAATCACCGGCCCAAAGACACGACAATAGAATAATCGGTAAAACCCTCGAACCCGTGACCTTTCAGTCATAAGTCTTCTATCACTAAGCCTCCACACCACTCCACCATGGTTTAATTATAGTAATTGACCTTATCATATGTAAATATTTAATTATTTATGACAATTTTGTGTCGATTAATTATAGTAAAGTTAGAACTTAAAAAAAAGCAAGTGAAAGCAGGAGTTCTTTAACCCTGTAAAGAGGAAACTAGATGCTAAGATACAAGTGCAAGGATCCAATAATATAAAGTAAAAAGGGAAATATGAAAAGACATTCCTTTGCCAGATTAAAAGGAAAAGAATAGTAAGCTACGAATTTTTATAGGAAGTGCGACGGAGATGGTATCAGGGCCGTTTTTGAGAACACTTAAAAAAATTTAGGTCTCAGGCAAAAAATTTTTGGGCTCAAAATTTTGTAAAGAGGAATGAATTTAAAAAAAAATTGATTATAGTGCTAGAGCCAATGATTGAACTTCAGACTTCTAAATTAAATTAACATGGTTTTTCCAACTCCACTAACAAGACTTTAATGTATAGATCACAAATATATATCATTTGTCCAACACTTGTAGCCCAATTGGTTGAGAGCCTAAAGTTTCCTATGGGAGGCTTGGGTTCAATTCCCACTAGCTACATTTGGAGGACATTGGTGGAGGAGGGGAAATGAGGGATGACCCGGCCAATGGCTTGGGTTCGAGTCCTGATCCCGACCGGTTTTACCGATTATTTCACTTTCGTGCCTTCGGGCGGGTGAGTGGTCGGGTTTTCCCGGGAATTGGTGGCAATTGGTGGCCCGGGTACTCTCGAGTACCTGATTCGCCAAAAGGGTGCCCGAGAGTGCTCGGAAATTGATTCGTTGGCCGTTCAAAAAAAAAAACAAATATATATCATAAATATAGAATTTAATATATATGTGTATATTTAAAAAAAACGTTCGGGTTCATTTGATGGTCGGGCCCTGAGCCGGTGACCACCCGGCCCATTCTCAGGACCGGCCCTGGATGGTATAGTCAGAATTTTAAATAAAAAAATATGAAAAAAAGATTACAGAAATAAAAAAAGAATAAAAAATCTAAAAAGATGTGAAGATTAAAAAAAGTTTAAACCGCAAATAAATAAAAATACTAAAAAAGAATCATAGAAAGCAACTCGAAGCTCTCGGTATGTCAGGCCGGACGTTTCACATTCCGGCGAACATTCTTAAAAGATTAACGAAGATCTTCATTACGAATCTACCGGAAAAATGTAGTGGTAATGATCTCTCCGGTTTTATTCGTGAGTATGGCGACATTTATGATCTGTACATCGCACGGAAAAGAGATAAACTTGGTAATCGTTTTGGCTTTGTATCGTTCCTTGATGTGAAGGATACTACGGTTTTGATCAGGAAAATTAACAAGACACGGATTGGCGATTGTTGGCTGAAGGCAAACCTTGCAAGATTTACCTACGAGGAAGGAGAAATTAGACCGGAGCCCCCTCACCCTAATACCCACAAACCGTCTCAAGAAGAACACAGGCCTCCGGCACGGCAAACATCTTCTTTTTTCAATGGTTCCCGTTCCTTTTCTGACACCCTAAGTGGCAAAGACGAAGGGAAGTCGATAGTTATTGATAAGGAGATTGATGCGTTCAGAGGTCTGCATGGCAAGGCGATTATCGCACGCATGATTGACCTAGATGCCCTAAAAAGCATTTACGTGATTTTGCATGATATTTGTCCAGGATTGTTTAAGATCCAGTATCTAGGGGGGCTCTCAGTCCTCATTTCTTTTGAGAATGAGGAGGTGACGAATAGGGTTTTATTGGCCATCAAAGAGGTGGCTGGAAGATTTTCTATGGTTGACGTGTGGAGGGGTCAATCGTTTGCTTTCGAAAGACTTGCATGGCTCAAGATCTCTGGCTTACCACTACACTTGCTATCGGATGCAGTCCTCGAGTCTATTGGTAATACGTATGGCAGGATTGTGCACAAACCGGTAAGATCGGATTACGATGATGATTTATCGTATGACTATGTTGGGGTATTAGTCGGAGATGCAAAAAGAATTGGTGAGAAGATCACAATGGTCTGGAGAGATAGAAAATTTTGTGCATGGGCCGCGGAGGAGGCCGGTGATTGGATGCCGGAATTCTACAAGGTTTCACCTTCTAATACGACTCAGGCTCCAGGTAACTCGGAAATGCATGGGAATGACGAAGACAATCGTGATGAAGTCGATGGCAATTCTGGAGGTAACTCACCGGACTCCGTCGTCAACTCCGGTCATTCAACAGCCGGGGAAGATGATGCGAATATGGTAACTCCAATTGCAATCAATGAGGTCAATCAGTTACCGGTTTCGGAGGAGGCTTGTATGGAAAATGCGGAAGATATGGCAGGTTTTATTCCAGGCAATTTATTCCATTTTGATGAAAATAATGAGGAGAATCTTGAAATTTTAAAGAATGTTGACCAAAGAAACGTTTTAATGAAAAGAAAAAAAAATCGGGTATGGGTATCTCGGGCCGGCCCAATCCGGCTTACTCAAGTAGTATTGAAAAAACTAAGGTTGGCAAAAAGCCCAAGAGCGCAAATGATCCGTTTGAACTGGACGATATGTTGGGCCTAGGAGAGAACGAGCATGAGAGGCCTGCCAATGATTTAGACCTTAACTCTCAGCCCGATATCCTTGTTGGTGATACATTAGTTGATAATGGGCCGCCCATTAATGGTGATCCAGTAGCTGATAGTGGACCATCCTTTACTGATCCTCAGGTCCTTGTTTCGAATGATCTTCAAGCTGAAATCGAAGCCACTGTAGCCTTGGGGGGCAAACTTGGCGCTCAATTGCATAGTTCTCACCAGTTGATTCATGAATCGATTGTTCAAGAAGGGTTACAAGGAGGTAAATCATGAATTGTCTCTCTCTTAATATTCGTGGGGTTTGGAAAAGGGGCAAAGCGGCTTGGGTTAAGAATCTTAAAAATACGAATGGGATTTCTTTTATTGGTTTGCAAGAAACGATGGTGGGTAACTTATCGGGGTCCTCGTTGGAAGCGTTTTGGGGAGGTACTGGTTTTGATTACACTTCTGTGGATGCGAATGGTAATTCAGGAGGGTTAGTGT
Organism: Ambrosia artemisiifolia; assembly: GCA_032199755.1. Taxonomy (NCBI): domain Eukaryota; kingdom Viridiplantae; phylum Streptophyta; class Magnoliopsida; order Asterales; family Asteraceae; genus Ambrosia; species Ambrosia artemisiifolia. The sequence goes on from CM063514.1 coordinate 14,292,839, forward strand.
GCTTATGGGACCCTAAGGTTTTTGATAAAGACACTGAATGTAAAGATCGTAATTTTATTCATGTGTCGGGTACGATTCTGGCCGGATCGATCAGATTGAACATAATTAACGTATATGCTCCACAAGCTAATGAAGACAAACGCAATCTTTGGTTGAAAATTTCCAATGTTATGTGTTTGCATCAAGGGTGGTGGATCGTCTTCGGTGATTTCAATGCTGTTAGAGATAAAGAGGAAAGAAAAAACTCGTCGTTTGACCCGGTATGTGCGCGTAATTTTAATGATTTTATTGAGGAGGTTGGGTTACGAGAATATAACCTCAAAGGCTTTAAATATACGTGTTTATCAAATAGAAAAGGGGTGTGCAAGTTAAGTAGAATTGACTGATTTTTGGTTTGTGATAATGTGTTCAACAAGTGGCCTAATGTTTGTGTCCGCGCGTTGAAAAGAGACTTATCCGATCACACTCCTCTGGTTTTTGTGGTTAACGATTGTAATTTTGGCGCAAAACCGTTTCGTATGTTTGATTTCTGGTTGGCGAGACCGGGTTGTGTTGAGGTTATTAATTTGATTCTTAACGGCTGGGTTGATAGAGGGAACGCGGACACTAACCTCCTTAACAAGTTTAAAAGGTTGCGCAGGGGCCTTTCAGTTTGGTTCAAGGAATATAGCGCTAAGGAAAAGGAGGAAGAGGCGCTGCTCAGAAAAGAAAAAGAAGAATTCGAGATCCTTATGGAAAGCACTGATCTTGACGAGGCCGATATTTGGTCTTGGTCTGAATGTGCAAAAGTTTTGGAGGAAATTGAAAGTCTAAAGAACCAAGATATTCGCCAAAAGTCGCGCATAAAGTGGGCATCTTTGGGAGATGAGAATTCTTCTTTTTTCCATAATGTTGTTAATGGGAGAAAGGCCCGAAACTCTATCCCGGGTATCATGTTAAAGGACGATTGGATCACTAAGCCGGCTCTTGTGAAACGTGAAGTCTTGAGGTTCTTTAGAGGGCATTTTAAAGAAGAGGTTCAGGTTCGGCCGAGTCTAATTTGTCCAGATATAAACAAAATTCAGGGGCCAGACTGCGACGGTTTGGTGGCGAAGTTTTCTAAAAAAGAGATCAAAGACGCGGTTTTCGGTTGCGGTTCGAATAAAGCCCCGTGCCCGGATGGTTTCAACTTCCGTTTTGTCAAGCACTTTTGGGATTTTTTTGAAACAGATTTCGTGAACATTATGGAGGAATTTCATTCGGCTGGTTCGATTAGTGCGGGGTGCGGCTGTTCTTTTATTACTTTAATTCCCAAAACCAAATCGCCGATTGATCTAAGGGATTATAGGCCTATTACCTTGATTGGGGTGATTAGTAAAGTTATTTCAAAAATTCTTGCTAATCGTCTCAAAATAGTCATGGGTAAGCTTATTTCTGAATCCCAATCCGCTTTTCTGTCTGGGCGTTTTATTCTTGACGGTCCCTTAATGGTTAACGAGGTCATTGATTGGTTGAAGAAAAGAAAGAAAAAAGCCTTTTTGTTGAAAATCGATTTCCAGAAGGCTTATGATAACGTTAATTGGAATTTTCTCCTATCCATTATGTCCCAAATGGGTTTTCCTCCTCTTTGGCGTGATTGGATAAAAGGTATTTGTCATTCTTCTAGAGCCGCAGTCTTGGTAAACGGGTCGCCTACTTTTTTTTTCAGTTGTGAAAAAGGCCTTAGACAAGGTGACCCGTTATCCCCGTTTCTTTTTTTGATTGTCATGGAAGCTCTCTCATGGCTTTTAAAGAAAGTCTCGCATTTGGGTATTTTCAAGGGGTTGAGTTTTTCTAGCGAGGGGCCGGAGATTAATCATCTTTTTTTCGCGGATGACGCTCTTATTATGGGGGAATGGTCTAAAGATAATATTCGTATTATTGCTAGAGTCCTCCGCATTTTTTATCTTTGCTCCGGGCTTCGTATTAATCTCCACAAGTCAAACATTTTTGGGGTTGGTACGGATGAATCGGAAGTGGATGAGATGATGGATTTCCTAGGATGTAAAAGTGGTAACATACCCTTTTCTTATCTAGGAATCCAAGTTGGAGCTAAAATGACCCGTATTTGTAATTGGGAACCCGTTATTGAAGTCATTAGAAATCGCCTTGTTTCATGGAAAGCTAGAACGCTCTCGATAGGTGGCCGGCTAATTCTTATCAATTCGGTGCTTGCTAGTTTGCCCATCTATTATTTTTCTCTTTACAAAGCTCCTAAAGCGGTGATCGACTCTATTGAATCTATTATGAGGCGTTTCTTGTGGGGGGTTCCCTAGTAGAAAGAAAAATTCCATGGGTAGCCTGGAATATAGTTTCGGCTCCTAAGAAGAATGGTGGGCTGGGGGTGACCAATTTAAGCGCGATGAATGAGGCGCTTTTATTAAAGTGGACTTGGAGGTTTAAACAAGAAGGGGAAAGTCTATGGAAGAGAATCATTATGGGATGTCATGGCTCTAGTAGACCGTGGGCGTTGTTACCATGCAACGCGAGTTCCTCCGGTTGCTGGAAATCTATTGTCAGAGTTGGAGAAGCCAAGTTGCAGAACGGTTTATCCATTAACTCTTTTTTTGTAGGTGTCCTTGGGGATGGCAAGTGCATCAATTTCTGGTCAGACATTTGGCTAAGGGATGAGCCTCTTAGAGCTACTTACCCGAGTCTCTTCAGATTGGAAAGGCGCAAATGGGTTAAGGTCTCGGAGAGGCTGCGGTTTATAAACAACACAAAGATTCTGCAGTGGGATTGGAAGACAGATCCGCGATCAGCTGCTGAAGTGACTGAGCTGTTTCAATTGCTGTCCGATATACACGATTTCGAGTTGGGTGGAGGTACGGATAGTTGGAGATGGAGCCCGGCTTCGGACGGAGTGTTCACAGTCAGTTCTGCCAGAAAAGTCCTTTCTACCAACTGTCTTTCGGACCAAAACGCGGTTATTAAATGGAAGGTTTGGGTTCCCCTAAAGTGTAAGATCATGGTTTGGAGGGCTGTTCTTAACAGGCTCCCGACCATAGCCGAACTCATTAAACGGGGGGTGCCTATTCATCAAACGGAGTGCACGTTTTGTAAACAGGAAGAAGAAACTTGTATCCACCTTTTTACAGGGTGTATCTTTGTGCAGGAGGTTTGGAGTAGGATTGAAGCTTGGTGTAGACTTTGTCCGAGTATCCTTTTTGATGTTGTCGACATCCTGCAAATTCCGGAGATACACCCGGCTACCAAGAAAAGTAAGAAAATCCTAAGGGGTATAATCTATACTACACTGTGGGTGGTATGGAATGAACGTAACAACCGTATCTTCAACAATAAGACGAGAAGACCTATTGAGATCGTTGAATTGGTGAAATCTTCTTCGTATTTTTGGGTTTGTAATAGATTTAATTGTAAAGATAGAGATTGGAAAAAATGGGTATTATACCCCCTGGAGTGATGTATTAGTTTTTTGTTTCCCGCTCGCTAGTCCTTGCTTCGAGGACTTGTCGAGTGTGGGTGGTTAATGAAGTTCTCTTTTCAAAAAAAAAAAATTAAGACAATTAAAAAGGAAATAAGAAAAATATAAAAGTTGTGAATTGTTCAAAATGATATCGATACCTTATTTAGAGTATATCACTATCGGGTCCAGTAATACCGATACCGCTATTGTCGTTATTGGTTGGCATTAGTTCGGTTTATTACGGTATCAGTATTCGGTATAATTTATGACATTGAAGAAAAGTTTATTTTGAATACAACTTAATTTTTAATAAAAAAATATATTGGAATGTTGGGTAAAAATAAATACAACTTCATATTTGTTCTTTAATAAAAAAAAAATATATCAGAAACGTGGTGGATGCTAGGTTCAATGATACCCAAGCAGATATCAAAGCCATTAAGGAACATCTGCTGAAGACCACTGGCTCTGCCCCCACAACAATACTAAGAGATGAAAATGATGAGGATTTTACAGCTGATGATTCCAAAAAGGGGGAGAGTGGCAGAGATAGATTACCAAAGCTTGATCCTTTTGGAATTCCACCTTCTTAAAAGGGTCAACAACAAAAGTCTGCTAACAAACCAGGGTCTGACACTGCCAAAGCTGACAAGGCAAAGAAGATTGATGAATCTGCCAATGTCATAGCTGAAAAGGCTGCTGAAGCAAAGCTAATCAGGTCTGAGACCTTGGAAAACAAAGCAGAGTCTCTCTTGAAAAGAAGACAAGAAGAACAGCAGGAAAAAGAAAATGTTGGCTCCTCTAAATGGAAGAAAATGCCTGTAAGACATGTTAGGAAACCACCATCTAAAACCTCTGTTCTCAAAACATGTGTTGCCACCACTAAACCTATCATCACAACAACCACCACCACTACATTATCCATAACCATGTCACCCATACCATCTTCACAACCCCTAACATCTGCCGGTACTAAACAAGTGCCAACAGATGTTAACACATCCACTATTTCACAATCACCATCATCCCCTCTCATCATGTACAAAAGGAAAAGAAAGTCTACCTTTGTGGTACAGGATGAGAACATTGAGTCCACACATACACCCATTTTATCACCACCATCTGAACCCATTCCAGCCATTCCATTATCATCTTTCTCACCACACACTTCCAAATTTTCATCCCATTCTTCCACCATCATAAGACCACCACCAACCATGATCCCATTGGCTGCTCAGTATCCCCTTGAACTTGACATCATCAAGGGGGAAATTCAATCCTTCTACAATACTGAGGATCCATCACAGCTATTCTTCCCATCTCTCTCAAATCTAAATCAGCCTAAGCCTAAAAATGTTGATGAATATTTGAAACTGAAAGCACAACAGGCAGATATGATAATTAAAGAGAAGTGTAAAAGAAAGGATGACAGGACTGCTCAGGGCATCCATTCAGTAGAACTTAGCAAATTGAGAAGGACTGAGGATTTTGCTAAGGACCTGAGTAAATCTATGTCCAACAAACCAATCAGTGGTAAAGTGGTGAACTTGATCAGGGATTCTCTTCTGGATCAAATCATGGCAACTAAGCCTTACAAAGCAAATAGAAAACATTTTTACAGGCTGGACCACTCATGCTCTACAAGAAGAACTGAATAGAATTGAAGAGTTGGCTAAACATCCAAATCAGAAGGCTTCTATTCCTGATTTCAGAAAAGGCAAAGACCCTGTCAGAGCCTTGAAATTCAAAAGAATGAGGGCAGAACTTGTAGCTGCTGGTTTTGGAGAAATGAAGTCAGTATCAAAATGGGCTGAGCTGAGGCTGGTTGAAACCTACAAGACCCTTGAAGAGAAAAGAAAAACTGATCAAACACTTCCAAGAAAACCAGTTTACCCTGATGAAACAGAGGTTAGAAAATCGCAACAGACCTTTTCACTTGACAACTTAATCTCAACATTTGATCTCACCATTGTTTCCAAGAAGCATCACAAAAGGCTGAAGGAGATGTCTGAGGAAGAACAAAAGAAATTTGCAGATACTTTTGTGAAAGAAGGGATTTTCTACCAAGTTCACTACTTCTCTGATCCCATCAGTGAAGAACTCAGAAAACTCATTGGCAGGCCTCCATCACCAAACTCATCAAGAATAAATTTGCAACCAAAATACTCCTCAGATTCAAAAATTCTAAAGTGGAAAGTCAACAAAGACACCCACGAATTGACTCTGCTCAGATCTGACAGAGAAGCTCAAAAGTTAAGCATGGATGATGCATATGGTCTGTGTGCAGATGATCTCCAAGACCTGCTGAACTTAGAGCTAGAAAGGAATGCTGAAGACTTGTTCTCTTTTGATTTTGAATTACAATTGAAAAGTCAAATTAGAGAAAGTCTGATGAGAAATAAAAATCAGAAATAAAGGTTGAGATTTGGCATCATCTGTTCAAGGGGGAGATTGTTGGGTCTGCTGACCTGGAGAAGAATAGATGAAGTGAAAAGCCAAAACATACTAAACATCTGATTATCAATAAAACAGTAGTTTGCATAAAAGATCCTCCCAAAGGCTGTTGACACTAACGACTGTTGTCCCTAACAACTGCTGTACCAACTGCTGCTTACAAAAGACTGTTGAAGATACCATTGTCTACCAAAGGTCTGATGAAGAAACGTCTACTGAGCTAAAGTGCTGATGAAGATACAAGGTCTGTTGGAGCTAACAACACTTAGGCTCCAACATATGATTCAAGCAAACAGAGTTTACTCCATCAGCTGTTAGACATTAGACGTTTAGTTATCAGAGTTTTTAATGTAACAGTGTTTGTATTAAGGCGGATGTTTTATGTTGTTATTTCTGTTAGATGTCACTGTCTTAGGTGACGTCTGCCTTAGGTCATCAGAGCTTTAGTTTGTCTATAAATAGAACAGTGCATGTACTGTTCTATTTGTCACTCCTAACATTCTCTTACAAACAAAGTTGTGAGTGATCGGGCTGAGGGGGAGAACTGTATACTTGTACTGAAATCTGTGATGACTTATGATAGTACTTGTTTTAAAACAATTATCATGTTTGTTATGATTTAAAGTTTACATTTCCGCTGCACTTTCCATTATTATTCATCTTCATTATTGTTTCATTTACTAAAGTTCCTAACAAATCAAACTCAGATCCTAACAAAAATCCTCAATACCTCTTATCCCTATACCTCTGATTTTCTTAGGGATCATTTTTGACCAACGGACGCACCGGATTTTTTGCCTCGTACCCACTTTACCCATATAAAATCTCGTCTCAAACTATCCAATTTTTTTATAAACGATTTTGGGGCCGGAACAAAGAAAGAAATTAAGAAGGAAAGCTTCCCAATACCGCCTTTGCGAGAGTAATCCTTCCCGAAAACGAAAGGTATCGAGCCTTCCAACTCGAGAGTTTCATTTTGAATTTATCTATTACCATTTGCAAGTTCTTCACTTGTTTCATGTTAGCTTCGATCGGCACCGCAAGATACATAAATGGGAGCAAGCCAACTTCACATTTTAATATCCTCGCGACCCGTTCAACTTCAGCATCTTCGACACCAACTCCAAAAACTTTGCAGTTTTTTGAGATTAACTTTGAGACCGGTGATAAGATTCAACCACCTAAGAAAGCGTTTAAGACTCGCCGCATTGTCATCGGACCATTCGCCAAGGAAAATGACGTCATCCGCATAACAAATATGAGAGATCAAGGGACTGTCGACCGACAACTTGATCCCTTTAAACATCCCTTTATCTACCGCCCTTCACATTAACAAATCAATTATTTCCATCGCCAAAATAAACAAGAAGGGGGAGAGTGGGTCACCTTGGCGCAACCCTCTTTTAAACCGGAATTCATTGGTCGGCGCCCCATTAACTAGAGCCGAACCCTTTCCCGACTTAAGAGATCCCTTGATCCACAATATCCATTTTTCCGAAAACGCCATAAACTCCAACATCTTGTATAAAAACTTCCAATTCATGGAATCGTATGCCTTTTCGAAATCGATCTTATAGATTAGAAGCTTAGACTTGCTAGCTTTAGCCCATGATATCATTTCGCTAATAATCAACGGATTATCCAATATGTTCCTCCCTCCGACGAATGCCACTTAAGTGTTAGAAATCAAACCCTCCACCACTTTTTTAAGTCGGCTAGTAAGGATTTTTGATAAGATCTTGTAGTAAGATCCAATTAAAGAGATCGGCCGATAACTAGTCAACACTTGAGGGTCTGGCTTTTTAGGGATTAATGCCATGAATGAGGAGTTTCACCCGTCACTTATTGATCCGGAAACATTGAAATCATTCAGCGCCTTCAAGACAAAAGGCTGCATAATATCCCAGTAAACTTTAAAAAACTTTACCGTGTATCTGTCCGGCCCCGTAGATTTGCCCCCATCTAAATCTTTGATAGCCTCCCACACTTCCTCAATGCTAAACGGATTAACCATCTCCATAGCTTGGGTAGGCAAAAGACGTTTCAAACCCGAAGTGTCAAAGAACGGCCTCCTTCTTATCGGTTCTTTGAAGTGTTTTTTGAACCAACAGTAAACTTCCATCTTCACCCTACTCAGATCAGAGATCCACTGCCCGTTAATTTGGAGACCATTTATACGGTTTCGAGCTTTATTAACGTTCACGATACTATGAAAAAAACTCGAGTTCTCGTCGTCGAACTTCAACCATTTAATCCTAGCTTTCTGATGCGCATCTTTTGCTTTATCTAACTCCAGATTATTCAGTTGTAATCTCGTATTGCGTCTAAGCGTTTTTTCCTCCGAGAGGGTGCCCACTTCAGCTTTTTTTTCCAAATTTTCTGCCACCTCTGTTAATGATAATATCATCAGCTGCCTTCCTAGAATTTCAACAAATCTTTATTCTTTTCTTGATCTCCCTAAGTAAATTGAGCAGCCGTGAGTCGTCGTTAATACCTCCTAACGGACCGCAGACATAATGGCGACAATTGCTTTCAAATCATCCGAACCACAACAGCTATTATAAAATTTGAACGGGGCAGGCCCGAAGTCAGACGTAACACAAGATAAGCTAACTGGGCAATGATTCGAAAGGCCCTTTTTAAGCACCGAAAGAACCGCTAAAGGCCACTTCATCATAAAATTCTCGCACACCAACATCCTATCCAGTTTACTCAACTTGATTTCTCTATTATCAGAAATGTAGGTAAATCTCCCACCAATCATTCTATATTCAAGCAAGCCAATCCTACTTATGAATCATTAAAATTAGCAACGGAAGCTGAATCGAAAACCGAGTTGACTCTTTCATCAGGAGTTCGAACATCATTGAAATCTCCAAGAATCACTCATTGCCCGAGGGTCTGGGCTCGGATGTCAACCACCATATCCCAAAAAGATTTTCTACTAGCAGGATCGTTAGGATCATATATATTCAATATGTTAACTTTATCTACCACATTAGTAATATTACTCGAGACTAGGAGGAAATTCTGACTTTGGATACATGACTCCATTTTAAACACTTCTGGATTCCACATAGAAGCTAAACCTCCAGATCTGCCAATCGCTTCGGCCGTTGAAACTTCGAATCTATCTCTACCCCAAAACCTACCAAACAACGCCTCATCACCATTCAACGAGTGAGTCTCTTGAAGGGCCAGAAACGAGTACTTGGATTCCACTATCACTCTTCTCACCCATCCCGGTTTATCAATCCCAGACATCCCCCTAATATTGAGAGTCACAAAATTCATGGGGATATACTTGACTCTAGTTCCCCATGGACTATTTTCGCACATGGTTATCAAATCCTTCAGCTTCGACTCCCAGACCAACTCCGTATTTCGTCGTTTCCCCTACTTCCGATTCAAACTCCTCCAAATCAACATCCTGCTCTATATCCACACACCCGTCTTCTGACCCTTGCTCTATATTCAAATTCTCTTCAACCTCCATGTGCCCAATTGATTCTTCATCATTTGGATTATCGTCCCCATGGTTTTGATTGTTAGTCCCTCCTGTGTTATTATTTTTCTGCCATATGACCTCATCAAGGTTAAAAGGGTCAGACTCCACTCCAATATTTAGATCTGAAATTTGAGATATTTGGGCTTGGAATATTCTCCTCTAGGATTTCTCTTTGGGCCGTATAGTAACATAAGACAGCCCAACTAAGAATGATTAGAATGGGCCCTTTTCAGAATTAAACTCCTCTTCAACAGAATGTGGACGAATTTGTCTTGAGGCTGTCTGTGGGGTCATGCAATTACGATCTAACATTTTATTGGTTCTGCATGAGCCGCCCATGTTGGAACCACCCATATTGGAACCAACGCCATCATCATTCTTCTTTTTGCCTTTCTCCTTGCAGTCCTTGGACGCTTAGTCTCCCTCCGTCCCTTCATTCTCCGAGTCTGGTCTAACAATCACCGACTTCAATTTCGGAGCTACCGGAGGCGTAGACTTCGGTATCTTCTCGACCAGGAACCTCGGATTCCAATCCTCTCCCGTTTCACGGATCCTGGCTTCAAAACAAAAGCCATTCCATCTAACCATGATCTTTCGATCGATTGACTCCACCGATTTAGCAAGAATAGCCATCTTGTTGTGTTCTAGATTTAGATCCTCAACCAAAGCATAAGATTTTCTAATGAGCATTCCACGTCTTCCCCTAGTCGGTTGAAGACGTGTCGATCCCAGAGACATAAAGGAACCCTTGTGACTTTGCCCCAAGCTATTCTTTCTCTCGTTGCTCTCAAGCGCTTTCATAGAAGCACCCATAGGAGGCAAAGCACCCTCTGGAACCGTCTGATTGGTTAGCTTATTAGCGGTGTTCTCCTCAACGGCGCCATGAGACCAGTGGCCACACTTCATACACTTGTCATATCTTTTGGCCCGTCTTTTTCCAACACTTACAAAAGGGTGGATTTTGTTCCATCTTCCGCCACAATTTTCTTTCGTCTGCTGTCTTCTTGAAGATAATCTGTATTAATTCTGGAGGCAGAAGTGGCTGAGCAAAGTGGAAACAGCGAAGCAAGTATTCATCTAGCGGATGCATCTTCAGAAAGCGATGGGGAAAGCAAGAGAGATGGCAGATCACAGATGGAGAGTAGAGAGAGCTAAGAGTAGGAGAGAGATAGAGAGAGAAAGAGAGAGCAGAGTTCTAGTTCTTTAGGGTCTCACCGGTCAAAGACCAATTTTTAGCTTTGAAGAACTTTCTTACTTAGGCTCTCTTTCTGAATTTCTCTCTTCGGTTAGCGCTCTATATTTATTTTTGCTCTCCCCTACATATTATTATTATTATTATTATTATTATTATTATTATTATTTAGAAGATCCCCCTCTTGGCCCCGTCTTGTGTTGTTCCCTCCTTTGTCAACGGTGTTGCTTTTTCTTCAAACTTGTAACTTCGCGCCCTTGGTGATGACAAAATCTTGAAGCTGTTTTGATGACGCGTGATCGGGACTCATTTACTGGGTAAAGAAATGAAAGGCTAAGGCTCAAAGTGGTTTTCTAAGGGAAAGGATTTATTTTTGAGGAAAAACCTAATTGCCTCTATCATTTTTATTTTATTACCGATTTTAAAACAATAGAATGTATAAACACACAAGTTCTAACCGAGTCAGACTAAGGTCGGAAATCTCTCGAGAAATGAAACGAGCAATATATATGATGTATATCTGCAAGCGTGGTGCTCGTGAAAAGGCTCAAGAAACACACACGGACAAAAATGGTAGGATAAGGTAGCTGTTTCAAGCATAATTTTTGGAGTATTTTTCACTTGCCATGCAACTTATTTTTCTACTTTAATTTATTTTAAACGGATCTATTGGGTTTTATTAACGTCATCTAATTTCAACTATCTTCTGATGTGAACTGTTCGGCATAAATGCCTAATAGTGCCCACTCAGACGAGCCTAATAGACAATACAAACCTGCCAAAATGACAGTGAATGACGCTACGGGTATCAAGCTGCTAAGAGGGTACCGAATAACGCAAAACCAAATGACAAAATGACCCGCGAGATAAAATAAAACAAGCAACAATAATGGTCCACCCCACACTTAAAATTTTTGTATAAATGTTAAGTGGAGAATTGGAGAAAAAGGCAAGAGAAACTAATACTCCCCTGATAACGACGAATCCACTTGGGTGTGAGCGAAACCTGCATCCTCCAATAGAGACGTCGAAATGGCGTCTCCAAAATATCAAACTATCCCCAATCTGTCCTAAAATACTAGAATAAAAGTAAACTAAATAAATAAAATGCTAAAACTAGGGATAGAATACTAGTGTCGAAACACTAGCGGGGCGAAACATGTCTAATCATAGATTAAACACGTTCCAAACATGCACTCGCGTGCATGAAAAGTAACCAAAAAGAAAAGAAAAAGAAAGTTGTTCAGAAAAGTTTTATACATACCTTAGTGAAGACGAGAGCTTTGAAATAAAAAAATGACGGTTTAAGGGTGGGGATCAGATTTCTTTTAAAAAAATTTTAAACGGTTTTCCATAATATGGTTTTAAAATTCGTGAAGTAGCTTCTTAAATTTTAGAACCCAATTTTAAGTTCCGAAAACATTTTAAGTTTAAAAATTTTTGAAAAATATCACCCAGCTTATTTTCCGCATTTAACTAAACTTACCTATCGATCTTCACGGTACGACAAACCTCTTCTAAACGAAAATAAAGCAGAACTAAAAACTCTCCAAAAAGAAAGTTGATGAAATTGGTGGTTCCGGTTTCATTCACGGGAATTCTCCAAGGTCGCGAATCTCGAAGGACACCTGCAAATAGAAAAAAACAACTGCAATCATCGAAAATAAAGCAGAAATAAAATGAAATAGAAAAATAAAGAAGACCAAAAATAAAAAGAAAAATAAAAAGAAAATAAAAATGAAAAATAAAAATAAACCGATCAGCCAAGTGACTTAGGTTTTTCTTTGGAAATCATTGTGTTCCCGGCAACGGCGCCAAAAACTTGATGTGCGTGGTTTTAGTAATTTAGAAATATGTCATTTCCCCGGTGCCAAAAGCTTGATGTTTTAATTCCAAAACTAGGGTAAACGACTGATTTTTACTAAACCGATTTTACCAAGTTTTAAATTTATAAAGTAAACAATAATTACTTTAGAAACTAAAACCAACACATAGGCAGAGAACCTGGCGTGTATAGTATAGCTTCTAGGGTAAGTATTGAATATCATATTCTAGAGTTCACACTTTCCCCTACTCAACGTTTATCATTTAACTGGTTAGCTTTTGAAAAGAAAATTAAAACGGAGGGGTTCTTTTAAAAATAGTTTTTGAAAGAGGTTTTCGGTTTTGTAAAACAAAAGATAAAATAGTAGATTAGGATAATATGCACATCTCGGGGCCCTCCGTATAAGCAGTTAAGATTATTATTAAAATTAATAATTTAAGTTAATTAAATGTGAGGAAGACGAGAGGGATCTTCAAGTGTTGACTCATTGATAGAGAAACGGGGCTACTACTAAGTAGAGTGCTCAACTCTCAAGTGTGGGCCCACACGAGAGTATTCCGCCAGGTCCTCGTGTATAGCGGGCTCCTCAAACCGCGGTCAAATCTCTGGTCTTCGAACTTATCTTCTTCTTAAGTTGGAGGCTTCACTTCCGACCTGGAACACCGTACACGTCACCTTAGCTCTCGCGTTTCGTATCGAAGAATCTCTCCTTAGGGTTAATCCCGAGTTGGACCAACAACATATCCCCTAAGAAGGTTAACGATCATGAAGACCGAGGGATCTCTCTTACAGTTGACTCAGGAGACTCGTATCCCCATTGGTTAACGGCGTTGTACTAACGAGAACTAGAAATAAAATTCTTAATTTGTTTATCTTTTAAGTGGCACTTTATTATTTATTGATCAGTTAAATATAAAGTTGGTTAAATGGGCGACAATTTAATAACCCAACCTTTAACCTCCCGAGCTGAATGAAATCCTTAACGAAGGTGGAACATAATCCTAAAGGCGTGCAATCCGAAGATCACTGGTGCGCCCATAGGGAATCCTCCCTTTACCAAGAAGATCATTCAGTCATCTGGTATGTACCAGAAATGTGTAACTCAGATCTGGTCCACTTCACAAGCCGTTGCTTAGAATCCCGTTTGGATATCAGAAGCCCGAAGGATCTGTCTCACTGCCGGTTTCCTCGCCTTGGATCTAGGTCGGGGCTACCAGAAGCTGATTATACCTCTAGTTTATTTTAATTAAGTTATTAGATTAATAATCATTCAAACCTGCCACAAAGATAAACAAACAAGGATTAGAAGAAGATAACACCACAAATAACTAAAAATAAACTACTACTAATAATAATAATAATAAAAGTCTACAAATCGAAGTGGGTTCAGGAATAATAGTAAGATACAACTATAAGATATGATCAACACATGAACATGGCTGCTCATAGACAAGCTCTCCACCTTCAAGTGATATGTAACTCTCATGAGTGTCAAGGGCGTGCTGTCTGTACGTTGTCTCTGGCACGGGTGTGCCCTTCTACATGGCACGGGCGTGCATACCCTGCTGATTCTGTTTTCTTGCTCTCCAAGTTTGCTGCATTGTCTTCTCGCGTGCAGGGCCTTCGTGCAAGTGAGCGTGGGCGTGCTTGGTCACTCCCGGACTGATTTTAGCATTGTTTAAGTCTCGAGATTGTCTTCTAAACATATAGGGAGCAGGCTTCAAGTCTTGTATCTCCAGGAATCTTTAGTCTTTGCTCGTTTTCACCCGGAATTCCTTTGTTTCCGTCTTATATGGGACTGTTTATGCTTGTTTTATATGTTAATTCTGTGAGTTATCACTACTATGTTATATGAACGTTAGCTAGACGTTAAGTACTGTTACTACTACGGTTAGAAACCATTGCTGACATGTAACAACAATGAACAGCCCAGATGTTAGGCTACCGTCATCCTCGGTAGACCCAAAAGTTAGAGACAATATGCACCCGTCCGACCTCCAGCCAACCCGGGTAGGGTTTGTCAAGCCCAATAGATCTATCCACATTTCCCCCGTTATGTATAACCACATATTCATGGTTTCCCCTGTGACTTGAGATGAAACGTTGTATAGTAAACAAAAGATAACCATAGCATAACATGATCTTTATGAATCTAAAGTACGTAGCATGTTTCTCCCCCGAAAGATAATCATAGCATAACATTATCTTTATGGGGCCGTGAACTCACCTTCGGTTGCATTCTTGAAAATAGTTTAACTAACAATGCCATAATAGTCCACAATATTGGCGACCTATCATAAGATGTATATAAGTATCCAGACTAATAACCCGTAGGTTAACTAGTCCATGAATATCCAGACCATAACCATTGTATGTTTGAAAACACGTTTGAACCTTAACCCGACCACACAAGACAAGACTCGACATCCCATTGGTGACCCGACATCCCCCGTGTTAGCCAAATACAAGTAACCAACCAATCATGTGTAAACACGCACCTTATACGCATAACAGTCCAACAAATATAGCATACAGTTCACATACCGTACATACGGGTTATCACATGTATTACTAGGGTTCTAGACATGCCACAGGGCTTACAATATGTTTCTAGGTGTCAAATCATGTTTCGGGGTTCCAAAATACACGTACAGCAGCAAAACACATGACTAGGTATCAAACAGGAAACTAGTAAAGCTAGTTGCCCCCTGGAGGGGCGACTCGCCCCCTGTAGCATGCGACTAGCTTAGCTAGTCACCCCCTTCAGCTGGGGTGGCTCTTTTCGCGCGTTTAACCCTCCAAATCAGATCCGAAACATGAAAAAACACCCAATATCAATCCATAATAATCAAGAAACTTATCCTAAATGAAAACCCCCAATTTATCATCAGTCTAATACCCTTATTGCAAGCATTTCCCAAAATGGAATAATATTATGAAAACATCACATCATTGCATGAACAACTTACCCTAAATGACAAATAATCAGATTTCATCACATAATGACGTCCCAATCATCATCATACTATTACTACATCATTCTAGCATAAACCCTAACATCATTCAGTCATCAAATCATCCTATAACATCATAAATCCTCCTAATGCATTCAAACGGGTCAAAACTCATATTATCATCAAAACACATCAAACAACTTTCAAAGTCTAAGATATTCATCCTAATAACTCATTTGTATCATTACAACATCAAACAAACAAGAATCCCCATGTTTAATCATTAAAAACCGTTTTCAAGTTTGCAGCTTTATCTAAAGTTCATAGAAACAATTAAACATATGTTGGAAATGTTTTTCAAAGGATTTCAAAGACACAAACTTTATAAAACCAGGTTTGGACCTTTAGGGATCAAAATAATGTCATGACAAAAGCTTAGGATGAATAACACACCTTAGATTTTCTTAGGAATGATGTTTTAGGCTTGGAAATGGTAGATCTAGGGCAAAAACGTGTTCCAGTGGTTAAGGATAATGAAGGAGAGGTTTAGGGCGAGTTAGAGTTTCACAAATGGTGTTTAACAAGTCAAGTATGCTATTTATAGCTACTGCTAGTCGTTTTAGACATAATAGGCGACTAGGGTCCTAGTCGCCTCCTGCAGGTGGTGACTAACTACCATAGTCGCCCCCTGCAGTCAAACCTGATTTTCGGCGCGTTAAACACTATTTTAACACATATTAAAAACTATTAACACGTATTCACATACCGAAAAGTTATACAATGATTATAAACACACATTACTTGATAACTAACACGTTCACATTCGTTCACCAATTCCCGGGACTCGAGACTCGCGTGTGTGCATTAAATGCGGTGATCCTATGAATCACCTAATCCTTGTACACATGGTTATGGACCGACCCCCGGTGATCTCTCGGATCATCGTAATGACTCCCGATGATTCCCCGAACCATCATAACGAATCCCGATAGTTCCCCGAACCATCGTAAGGACTCAACTGACCCGGTTAAGTGTAATGTATACATGGTTTGCTAAGGTAGACTTATACGTTTGACCAAAGTTACTAACCTGAGTTTTACCGGGTGTCACACATAGTCAAGGGGTTTAGCCTATTCCACAATGTCTCAATTGGGTTATATGATGTTAGCTCTAGGTATGGGGTTTTATCGCATTGCTTTATGTCATTTGATTACTCATTCTTATTCCAAAGCATTATTGTTTTTAGGATCGGGATCCGTTATTCACTCAATGGAAACTCTTGTTGGATATTGTCCAAAAGAAAGTCAGAATATAGTGCTTATGGGAGATTTAACAAAACATGTACCAATTACTAAAAATTCTTTTTTATTAGGTACAATTTTTCTTTGTGATATTCCACCCTTCTTGTTTTTGGTCAAAAGATGAGATTCTGAATGATAGTTGGTTATTATCACCTATTTTTGCAATAATTGCTTTGTCTACAGCAGGATTAACCACATTTTATAGGTATCGGATCTATTTACTTACTTTTAAAGGACATTTAACTGTTAAGTCATGAATCCCCACAATAAAATATGTATCTCAAAAGGTTGGGAGTTAATGAGAGTTACAAAAGAAATAAGTATTTCGTTTGTCAACCGTACATTTAAACTAGATATATCGAATCTTTGCGGATACAATAGTTGATGTATTGAAGTTACCCGACTATATTAACATAGAGAATAGCAGGCCATCCCTTTGCAACCCTAGATATATGTGGTCGATTGTTTGTTCATCAGAGATGCTGTAAATTTGTCTATCTATCATGGAATATAATTACACATAGTATATTAAATACGGAATAGTAGTCATGCCTTCTAATGGGTATATCACAACTACACAAAACTATGTTAGGATGTTGACAAACGATCGTGTTGAAATGATCAACCGAGTCAAATAGCAGGAACCCATCACACCTTCGTAAGTCGGATTCTCTTAGGATCACACGATTATGTCACATAGTCATGCCTCATGATTTTACTTTATTCTATAGTTTTAACCTTTCAAATGTCGACTTCCAATTCCTTTTCTAATCTTGTGGGAATTTAGAAATGCAAATTATATATAAGGTAAGTAAGAATTGAAATCGTCATTTCATCAATAAAAATGCTACATTGTAAGGAAATAAAAAATAAAAATGCTACATTATGGTTTAGATAGTATCAATCTGCATTGAACATATACTTGAAGTATGGTACCTTCTACAACATATTCGTAATTATTAATAGGTAGTGCCACATCTATTGCGTAACCAGCCAAAACTAATTATTAACTGTCTCATTTTCATTATAGCTGGTAACATGGTTTGTTTGATAAATCATGTAAATGATAAAATCAATTCACCTCAACAACATTTTATTTATTCTGGTGTAGTTAAAACATTACATATAATATAAAAATATACAATCACATATATAATGCACCATTTAAATCATCCAAAAACCTAAACACTGCTTCAAGATTTTCTTAAATTGTTTGAGCTTATCGTGTCATCTCACAAAACATACGTTGTCATCGTCTGAAATATAGATATCACTTGAATGTTCGATAAGTATATTACATAACCGGTTTAACCCTTTTCGTGGCTAAAATGGATTCTAAAATTGTGGCCCTTATCATAAAAAGAATTTTCTTTTATCAATATACTAACATGTGGAAATATGATACACACATTTTTATATACGATTTCTAAAAGACATGTAGTCAAACATATTAGACTTAAGCGTGCCTAGTAACGAAAACTCTTACAAGTATATTGATTTTTCGCTTTGTTTCTCAAGCCTGAAAATTAAACGAAATAAACCTTAAATCATATATTCAAATTCAATATAAATTACGAGCTAAGGGGCTTAAGCTTCATGTATTATTTGTACTAGTGTAGAGTCGCCATCTATATAACAACACCAAACAAGTATCTCCCCATGATCCCATGTCGCATTTGTTACTAAGAATAGTCTTTCTTTTTATCCAAAAATATTAATTGACAAAGAGTTTAAAATTTCTTAGTCAAATAAAAGATACTCAACAAAACCAAAAGTAATTATTCATAAAGAAACAAGGTACCTTGTTAGCAAGATAACGAGGAGCCCACACGGCATTAGTGACGGGACCCATGAAGCCCGTGATGATATGTTACTACACGATTTCGTGATTCAGCGACAGGCTGAAAGTTGGTTCATGTGTCACTAAAGTCTTTTCCTTTACCCTTTATGGAATATGGACAGTAATAAATCATAGACAAACTAAAAGAAATATTAACTAGATTTATTTTTAGCTTTATTTATTGTCTTTTCAATGTTTTTATTTTATGTGTTTTCTATTTTTACGTTTAATTTAATATGTTTTAATCTTATTTTATGGGTTAAATTATGTTATGCATACTTTAATTGGCAATGTTAGTGACCAATCACGGTTTGTCATGTTACATCTACTAAACTCTTTTATTATAACATTTTATACATGTACTTATGAAACTAAACAAGATGGACCCCTAATTGGTGCGAGCGTTGCCTCCTCACCAGCTAGACCCGAGATTGAATCTCGGCCACTTCAGGGTCGTTTCAACACTAGCTTGATTTATATATATATATATATATATATATTTTCTTTTTACAAATAAATTTTGTTTCTCTTTTCATTTTTACAAGGTTTTTTTTTTTCAAAGACACCCTTTTTATTTCGAAAACGTGAACTTTTTTCGTGGTTTAATTCGACAAAACGCGCGGGTTAGGTCTTGCTTTCTTCTATATAAAGTTTCTCTGTTGTTAATTTGTTCTCGGGTTAATGCATGCGCCGCAACATACCGAGTGTAAAATACTAGTTTTGTTTTATAAATGAATGTGTAACTCTCATTAAATATTCTTACTTACATCATGCCTATAAAATTATTGTTAGAAATAGTTTAAATATTATACATGATTAAATGTTTGAGACTTGTATATATAAGTCGGCTCCCTTAGTGGTCTAGAGTTTTATGAATAGTATTAAAATGTTGTTTAAAATAAATACTTCAGTTGAGCCATAACCCGTTTCTGTAAACATATATTACTTATAAGTTATCATTATATCTTGATGGCTGAAACAAAATTTGAAAATCTTATCGTAACTGCTTATGCTAGATGCCTTAGGACGCACGTAGCATTAGAGGTGAGGTGTCTAATCATATTTGTGTCTTGGGATCAATTTAATTTGGATAACTCTATTAGGACATGTGTTATACTGGAATGGTGGAAGAATGGTGCTACTATTGCATGAGTGATGTGGCATTCACATGACCTGCCATATGAGTTGGGTGGAAGAATGATTCAACTGCGTGGACCATTTCTCGCATAGAAGGATAGAAAAAGAAGAAAAATGAGGGGGAGTGGTGATGGAGTGGAGAGGGAAAGCTGATGTGGATGGAGATTGATGACCTCTATGAAGCGGGGGAACACCACGTCGGAGCTGAAGAGTGAAAGAATGTTTTACGAAGAATGAAGTAGGGACTCTGCCAAGATCTGACTCTTCAAATTAAAACAAAACACACAATCCATTGCGATATGCTACTTTGCCCAAATTTGCCATGACCCACCAATACGTATCGGATAGTTAAGTAGTTCTTAAATAGGAATATTAGTGATTTAAGGTTAATAAAAGGATTATTTTAAACAAGTATTGAATAAAATCATATTTTATTATCCATTTAAATTTCCTACTACATTTCAAGTATAAGCGGGTAAAGGTGCTCGCACGTTGTAACGGGACACCTTTTATACACGGTGAAACTGGCGAGGCCATACGATGATGTTTACATGTTTAAGGGCACGTTTGCATTCGTTACGCCTGTTGGCACGGTGACATTAACATGTTTAAGCACACGAAAGAAACGTATAAAGATGGCATACGATTAAATGAAATGTATAAAGCTGTGACAAGTAAGCTATTTACGTCGAATTTATACCGACACGTAAATGTGATATACATTAAAACACAAAAGAAAAAAAAATTGAAAACTTGGGGGTAAATGTGAAAAGTTAGAAAATTAAGGGCGAGATTTGTCATTAAATAAAAGTTTAGGAAGAAAAATAAAGTTAACAAACTAGAAGGGGCTAAAGTGAAAAAATTAAAAGTTAGGGGCTCTTATCGTCGATGACAAATGCTACCAACGTTGATATTTAAGGTTACATATAACAACAGAAAAAGAATGTGTTACAAGTGACTACTGAAATTAAATTCACCTAAAATCAATGAATTGTAGAAACAAGTTCAACGAAATGTTGCTTTTTACAAAATCATATTTCTTATATTAAAAATACTAGATTATATCCCGGAAGCTTTCCGTAATATATAAATTTGATATGAAGTGATAAAATATGTGTTATGATGTAACATATAAATTAATGTACTATAATATGAGAAACAACAATTTTAATCATGTGAATAATAATGAAAATGTATATTTAAAAGAAGATGTATGTTTGGATAAGGAGAGACTTAGAAACAATCATTCCAGGCATGATTAATGCCATTGTTTTGAAGGTGTGATTTTTTTTAAAAAAAAAATGAGTGATTTTAGCAAAGTTTGTGAATAATTAATTTTTTTCCGTGAGTTTCGTGTGGCATATTTAGTTTTTTTTTTTTTTGTCTTTTTTTAGCCAATGTTTTAGGGCTAACAATTTTAATAAAACAAATAATTGTTTTACTATAAACTGTTATAGCATTTAGTTATTTTAAATGAAATACTGGCTCCTTGACTTCTACGTCGCTTATTGATATGTATGTGAATTAAATATAATATAATATGTTATCGTTCTTATTATAATATATATTTTTTTGTTGATCTAGGTTTTGATGTAATGTAAAAAAATGAGTTGGTCAAATATAATATGTTTCCACTATGAAGTATAAATTCAAGTCACTTTACGTTTAAAGACCGCCGCAACGCGTAGAAAAATTCTTTAACTAAACAAACACTATTTTTTTATGTGTTTATTTTTAAGTACATTTCGGTATATATCAAAGTTTGTTAACGTTTCAACGTAACTTTTCTTAGTAATGAGTAATGTCAGATATGATACAGTTTTGTGCTTATATTTATGTGTGTTTTAGTTGTTCTACGTTTTGGCGTAAATTACTTGTAAAGGTGTCGGGTAAAATATTTGACGGTACAAATTCGATTACTTTATGTTTCTACGCCACCGCAACACACGACGGGTCAAAATGCTAGTTAGAATACGAACAAAAAGAATTATACATATACAAGTATAATGTTATGTTACAAAGAACTCTTGACCTATATTGCCCCCATGCCCGGTCCGGTCACCACATCTGCTTACATCGTTCAGCTGTGATTTGGCAAACCAAGTTTATAACCGTACCGTCAAATACACTGGTTTAGTGCTCCAACCGGTCTGATCCTAATAAAACATTGCAGCAACTCAAATGCAATGTTTTCATAACCGGACCGGACGTCGAACTGGAGTCCCCAGCGGTTCACCGGTCCGACGGCCAAAAAAAGGAACCAAAACACCAAAAAATTAAAAAAATAATAAAAAAACGGTCTGACCGGTCGGGTCACCAGGTCAACAACGGCTCAATGCATTGGCGGTCCAATGTAGCGACGGACCCGTCGGGGGTCCGTTTCCCGGTCCGACCTGCCGGTCCGGGTTTCAAAACCTTGCTCAAATGTGATGGTCCTTGAATATTGGGAGCAATATATCATCACTAGCTTTTACTCCGGGAGCGTCCCGAGGTTGAAATATCTAATATGACGTAATAAAATATCCAATTTATTATTTGCACAAGAAAAACTCAACCAAATAGGGCTGCAAAGAAATATAATACAAACAAATGAAGATCAATAACTCTAGCTGCAGTCATTTTACAACTTTCAGAAAGTATATTATTAATCAGTTTACAACATATAATACAATTGTCTATATATAAACCCATATTATTAAAATGATATAAGCAAAAGTATATATGATTTGAATCAGAGTTACGAATAGAAATAAAAATCACAAACTTGAATTCAAATCAAAATTCGAATACGTTGCTACTTCACATTTATGATTTAGTAAAGAGAATAAAGTTCTCTGTATTTTTTTATCGGAAGAAAGAGACAATGGGTTCCAATGAAGATACAGAAGAGAAGGAAAGATATGACAGGCGTAATAAAGAAGAAAACCTAATCAGGTAGGGTTTTATTATTTTAATATTTTAAATTTATGTGATTTAATTTTATTTAAAAAACAAAATAAAAAAATTAAAAGAAAGCTTCACATGATGCCACATGGCACATTCAAGTGGTGGAGGGTTGCCCCGTTGAATGCCATGTCATCAAGAGGTTATTATTTTATATATAGCTAGATTATACCTCGGAAGCGTCCCGGGGTTTAGAAATTTAACATGACACATCAATTTTATATATGAAATAGACTGATGCGCTTTACAGTTACATGTAGTAAAGCTTCAGGTAGTACCTAACCTAAAACAATTAACAATGTATCTCCAATGTTAACGTCTAACCTTAAACAATGTATAATTCTAAGGTTAACATCTAATCTAAAATAGTGTATAACTCTAATACTAATACATAACCTAAAACAATGTACAACTCCAATGCTAGCACCTAACCTAAAACAATGTATAACTCCAATGTAACTCTAATATTAACACCTATCCTAAAGGCTAAAAAATGTACAACTCTAACATACTAATACTGATACCTAACCTAAAACAATGTATAACTCTAGTAACCTATTCTACTTTGGTTGAAAATACAATTCATATTTACTGGTTTGAAAATACATGATTAATGAATTACCTGAACGCGTGTTTTTTTCCTGTATGAACAAAACCCCACAAAAATAGTCGTTTTTTTCTCCGTTTTTTATATAGCACTATGGTACTCGTTGGAAAGATAATAAAACGCTCATTAATTTGGTGTAATTTTTTCTTTAAAAAATCTCGTAGATAAAAGATATTAACGTTTAAAAATTATGGGAGGAAACATGATAATTTGGTGTAATTTTTTTTAAAAAAATCTCGTAGATAAAGGATATCAACGTTTAAAAATTATGGGAGGAAACATGAGAGAGAAAAATCCAATTTTGTTTTTAAACTTTTTTCCCTAAAATTACTTAATGCCACATAGCATCTTACATGGCACTCTCAAGTGGGAGAATGGTTATATGAGTGCCATGTAGGATTTAGGCTTTTAAAATATATATATACTAGCTGATTACCCCGGGAAGGTCCCGGGGTTGAAAAATTTAATATGACTTAATAAAAAATAATAAAAGAAGAAAACTCAAATCATGAATTGTCATCACAACTATAACATCAATTATCTACAATCAGAACAAAAAAAATATAAACAATTTCGACTGTTACCGTATCCCCTAACCACCTAAGATGGTAGCATCTCAATTATATTGGTCCCCTATGGATTTGATTCCTATATTAGCCACTAATAATTACAATAGAATACCACTACATAAACTAAAGTAAGGACATAAACTTAAATCTATAACAAAACTCAAATCACGAATTGTCATCACAACTATAACATCAATTATCTACAATCTGAACAAATAAATATAAACCATTTCGACTATTACCATAATGCCTAACTGCCTAATACGCTACCAGTCACACCTTTTGTATCTCTTTTATCAAAAAAATCAAAGCTAAACTTATGGACCACTACTTCTCTTTCTTCTATCCTTTTCTGCGCGTTGTGACTTAAACAAAGTAGTCCCAAACTAATAAAAACATATACAAACTAATAATTACATATCATATATATGACAAAAGTAATCTACGTTCTAGTTCCATCGAGATTCCATTCCATTCTGTGAGACGAACACAACTAAATTCCAAATTAAATTACAATTCCCGCGTGATTCCAATTCCATTATAGAGGTTATTTATGTGTAAATTTGCTTAAGTGACACCTAATTCCTACCATCACTTCCTAAAATCATCCATCCTTATAAATTACACTATCACCAGATATAAGCTAATAATTACATATCATATATCTGGATTTGACCACTGTCGGCCGCCTACCGATTAATTAGCTCATTACTTGAAAATTACTCGGTGAACCTCCGACTAAAGATTAATCATAAACCCTAAAATACTATGGCAAACAATGGTAAAAAAACGTTACAGGGATCACAAAAGCACAATCTTTCAATGGATCATAATTTGGGGGAATTAAACAAGAGAAAATAGAGCATACAGTTCAACTTATGAGTAACAATTTTGCTTCTGATCTAGTACTTCGGTGTCCTGAATACATCCATGAGTATTTATAATCAGGAATTAAACATACCGAGATGAGAATAAAGAAGAATTTGCTTATTAAATCAATAACAAAAATCTTTAAAAAAAAAACTTACAGAGATTGGGCGGCGAGATGACTTAGAAAGAACCTGAACAGAGCATATAATGGTTATACATATGAAAAAAGCTTGGATTGTATATATATTGGCCATTGTATTAATTGATCGATGGTTAAAGAATGTTGGTTGCTTTGCAGTTCTTTCTCCTTCGGCTAATTCGATAAATATGTCTTATATAACCTGATTAAAACTCCAATAAAACATACTTACAATCTCTCAAATCTGAAGATGACGGCGCTTGAATATGATGATATTAAGACGACGCTCGCAACACAGAGGAGGATAAAGAAGAATAATAAAGAGGGGTTATCTAAAAAAGATGGAAGACAGATCGGCAGAGAGAGAAGGATAAAAAAGAAGAATAATAGAGAGGGGTTATGGAAGAAAGATGGAAGAGAGAGAATAATGGAAGATATAACAATAAAGAAGAAGAAGAATAAAGAGAAGAGAATGGAAATAGGAATAGGGTTTTAATTTTTTATTAATTTAATATAATAAAAACGAAAAATTTAAAAAAAACAATCTTTCACCTCATTATGCCACGTGGCACATTTAAGGGAGGGTTGATGCCACCATTGAATGACACGTCAGCAAAAATCAATTCTTTTATATATATTTACTAGGTGAGATCCCGTGTGATACACACGAGAGACCGAGTTCTAAAACCTAAGGCCTGTTTAGTAAAAGACAAATTAAGAACCCATTCGTCTGCTGTGAAAAACAACTGTTTAGTGCCGTCTGTTTTATTTCTTTATAAACAGATATTAATATAAACAACCAAAAAATTAAGACCAACTGTTATGTCTGTTTAGTAAAACCCAAATTAATCATCGATCTATTGTTGAAAGGAAAAAACTGTATTTCGTAAGGTCTGTTTCTTTTACGATACTAAGTAATAATACTTATTACATGTTTAATAACTAAAATTGTTACAACAAAGTCAAAACATAAATCTACAGATGGATAAAACCTCTGTTGATTTAACATATATAAAGATACAGACGGATTAAAGGTCTGTTAAATAAAACACAAAAGTTAATACGATTCAATTTAGCATCACAAACACATAAAAAACTATATATAATCTTGAAAGACATACAAAACTAAAAACATAAATAAATACAATCAACCTTAAACATCAAAGATACATTGCTAATTAAAGGAATTAATAAACTTAAGCTTTAATTCCATTGAGGCTTCAACTTGTGCATGTAGATCTTTCAGTTTTGTCAAAAAATCTACGTCCTTAGTCCCGGCCTCAGAATATAACAACGCCAAATCACGAACAGCAGTTGAAGGCATTAATTTCAAAATCCGTTGCACATCATCTCGCTCAAACGTTCCCAAGTGCAAACTGTCAAAACAAATCTTCAAAACTCTTCTACTATTCAAATCTTGATAGTACTGTTCTCTAATTTGATTAACAACAAACTCCTTCATTTCATATTCTTGGTTATTACTTAGGGCAGCCATTGATGCTATTGATGAAGACAGAAATATAAATGTTAAGATGTTTATTATCAAAACTCAGGATTTATTTACTAATTTATACATTTAAAACGCGTGAACTTGAAAGGTCATAGTGTAAAAATACTTTAAAAAACGAAGAGACAAAATAATAAGTTATTAGTTGTGCAAATCAAATATTTAAATAATCATATCAAATATAACGTCAAATTAATTATCTTTCTAAATTATTTCTATATATATATATTCAAATCCATCTTAGAATTTATCAATAAATTCCACACATAACATATTTTAAACTTCATCTACCAAAATGGCAAACACATCATACTATATATCATTTTGGTGATACATCAGATGTTAAGTCAATATTCGGTCTTTGGTCAGTAAAAGAAAAGAAAAAAGACGAAGATGTTAGAAATGAAGTGGAGAAGATAGAAGAAATACTTAAGCAACAAACATGGACAAACATTGGGGTGCTAGATATGGTGTTGCACGAACCTCCAACTGCTTTGAGAGACAAGATAGAAGACTACATGACTCAACAACTACAAATGGACAACAACATTAACGAAG
This sequence comes from Ambrosia artemisiifolia, assembly GCA_032199755.1. Lineage (NCBI taxonomy): Eukaryota > Viridiplantae > Streptophyta > Magnoliopsida > Asterales > Asteraceae > Ambrosia > Ambrosia artemisiifolia. Next base: position 14,319,688 of record CM063514.1, read on the forward strand.
CATTGATGGAGTTAAAAAATAATCTTTCAATAGAGATTTTGAAAAAGAAACACAGAGTTTTAGAGATTTTAATTAAGTAGTTTATATAGTAGATATGCTTTTTATTATGTATTTTTAATTAAATGTTAACAACTGTTTAGTAAAAACAACATCAAGAAGCAAATCGTCTGCTACAAATAAAACATGCTTATTACCATTTGTTTTGTTTCTTTAAAACAAATACTTTATCGTCTGTTGAGTAAAACCAAAATTACCAGGTGATACTATGCTGTAGAGAAAATCTGTTTGCTACATATGTTTCTTTCTTTAAAACAATTACTACTGAAAATATAAAATAACGTAAACAGTACAACTGTTATACTCTGGTTAAAACCGCAATAAGGAGTGAATCTACTGTTAAAACAAAAACGGTATTTCGTAACTTCTGTTTCTTTCAAAATAGCAGGTAATATTACCGATCAGATGTTTAATAATTCAAGGTATTACAATCACAGAAACATAAATCTACACAAATTAAAACAAAAAAGAGGATGAGAAAATTAAAAAGTAAACCTAAAGTTGAAAGAAACACTGTATTTGCTAACGTCTAAGATTACCAATATTTGCAGAGAGTGAGAATGGAGTAATGAATATTAGGAATTCATCATCATTTTTTATACGCTGAAATATAATAAGTATTCATAGAGTTGGTTTCCAATTTTATTAGTTGGATTTGAAGTAAATGTAAAGTTGGAAGTTACTTTTCAAAATTTTAATTTATTTTTTATAAAATGAAAGACAATTGCAACACAACAATAATAATAAAATAATAATAAAGTAACTTCAAAATGGTAATCATTATTTTTGGTACTACATATAACATCTGTTAATACGTGTTACTTTCCCACTGAAACAACTCTTGAAATTCTATTTATTTTTATTTAATAACCAAATTACCTAACAAAAACAAATACTCTTTAATAATATTTGTACAAAGATGAAGATCTTACTTTTTACATTAAATAATTAGTGTTTAACTTATGTTTTAGTAATATATGTTCCTTTCACAACAGCAGTTAATAGTAGATTTATAAGAAAATAAATAGTAGAGTTGTTCATCATCTTTTAAAAAAACAAATTAACTACGATTACACGATTTAAACTTTTTATTCAACCAAAATTTTATAACACTGTCTATTCAAATCTTTTAGAAATCATCAACAAATTTGGGAAACAGCAGTTACACAATTCATGCCTATTATTACAAATTCCATAATTTGAGTTATACATTGAATTTAACAGAAGTAAGAGGGTGTTTGGGATTGAGTTTCAAAACTACTTATTGACTTATTGGCTTTTTGAAAAAGCCAATAAGTCAATAAGCTGTTTGTGTAACCCAAAAGCACTTTCTGTTTTGACTTTTGGCTTTTGGTTTTTAAGGGTGAAAAAGCTGTTTTTGAAAAGTTAGAAATCCTGGCTTTTAGCTTTTGGCTTTTGACTTTTGGAAAAAAATTACAAATTTACCACTCATACAACCAATATTCGCAATAAGTTAAGCGAAACACTTAAAAAAATAACAATTTATTGACTTTTTGACGTTTCTCATCTCAAAAGCTAATCCAAACACTTTTTTTAAAACTCCTTTTCAAAAAGTCATAAGCCAATAAGCACTTTTGACCAAAAGCACTTTTGCATCTCCAAACTCAATCCCAAACACCCTCTAAATACAAAATGGAAGACTTATAAAAAATCAAATAGATATATCTCTAAAAAGAGTACTTCACTCACAACAGAATTACAATATGCGACTTTACAAAGTACATAAACATACAAGAAAACATAAAAAACCCTACCAACAACCAAACCCTAAACAATGATCTTCCTTGCCAGCATGATCCAAAAAAATCATCCAATGAAAAGCAGTACACGACAGCAGGTCGTATATAAATATCATCAGGATGCAAAAAACCCCTAACTTTGAAAATGGAAAGGGGTTGTGTATTATTTGTATATATAATAATAAATTGATGTTTTCCTTTGATTGTAAGAATCAGCAGAAAACATCAATTTGAAGTGACTAACCAACTAAGAGTTGGTTATCTATTTTCCTTTGATTTTAAGAACCTTTCGAAAAAATTGTAAAAACAAATTGTAAAGTAGTATCATAATGCATATTGAATAGAGAGATGTAAAGTGAGAATGGGTAAATGAATATTGGAACTTCATCCCCTTTTATAGGCAGAAATATAATAACTATTCATAAAGTTGGTTTTCAATTTTATTAGTTGGATTTGAACTATATGTAAAGTTGGAAGTTACTTTTTAAAATTTTAATTTATCTTTTATAAAATGAAAGACAATTGCAACACAATATAATAATAATAAAATAATAATAAAATAACTTTAAAATGGTAATCATTATTTTTGGGACTATATATAACATCTGTTGATACGTGTTACTTTCCCACTGAAACATGTCATGTTTACATTAAATAATAAGTGTTTAACTTCTGCTTTAATAATTCTATTTTATTTTTATTTAACAATCAAATTACATAACAAAAACAAATACTATTTAATAATATTTGTACAAAGATGAACATGTCGTGTTTTACATTAAATAATAAGTGTTTAACTTATGTTTTTCTTTTCAACTATAAATCGTTGATTAATTTCGCTTTTACTAAACAGACATAACAGTTGTTGTGTTTATGTTTTAGTAATTCTTTCTTATTTTTATTTAACAATCAAATTACCTAACAAAAACAAACACTATTTAATAATATTTGTACAAAGATGAAAATGTCATGTTTTACATTAAATAATAAGTGTTTAACTTCTGTTTTAGTAATATTTGTTCCTTTCACAACAACGGTTAATAGTAGTAATCAGATGTCTTATATTGAATACAATGAAAACTAAACATACACTTTAAATATCTAAATTAAAAAATTATGTAACAATAGTTGAAACAACATGTGAAACGACGGAAGAATATATCTTTTTTTAAAACAATTAGTCATCAAATTAAACTTCAAATGTGTTGAATCAGTTAAACTCGTCGTTAAAACACCTTTTATACAAACAATTGTTGATTCAAACAGATGATTCAAAAAACACTGTCCACAAAATACATGTTCAATTAAACCATTTTTACTAACAATATCATCAAATTCACGATTACCAAATTGTTGCTATAAATTTATATCAAAATTCATGAACCTTTCTGATAATAACATTCACGAAATACAATATAAAGATACATCAACTTAAACCCTTTAACATATGATTTACAATTAAACTCCACCAAAATAAAACCATTGTATCAACATCGGCCATTAATTTTTAGTTATAACCAAAATTCCTACTGATTGATCAAACTTGAAATTACAGCAGTCACCCATTTTCAATCCTTTGGAGTTTATAAAACTTACCCATCTCCTAATTGCAAACCCATAAAGTTAAAATATAGGAGTGTTACATATATTATTAAAATTAATTGCAAATTTAATTATTAAAATTTGTGACACCCGGCAAACTCCGGTTAGTAACTTTTGAAAATCCAGTAAGTCTACCTTAGCGAATCGCGCATACATCACGCATAACATGGTCAGTTGAGTCGAGTCACGTTAAGTAAGTGTCGAGGGATCAATGATTCGAAGGATCATTGGGGTTAACACACACACACACGAGGTATGAGTCCGGTTGTTGGCGATTTGTAGAATCGCCGGGCCCAATGCACACACACAAGTCTTGAGTCCCGGGAATTGGTGAACGAATGTGAACGTGTTTATTTTCATGAATTATGCGTTTATAATCTTTATGTGACTTGTCGGTATGTGTATACGTGTTTACATATGTTAAAACGCTGATTACACGCGATTGCATGACATTATAGGTGATTACGCGAGCCTGGGGGCGAGTAGGGCCTTGCTGAGGGCGATTAGCCCCCTAATCGCCTGTTAGGGAGGGCGATTAGGAACTTCTGAAGGCAATTGGGCCCTAATCACCTATAGCTATAGGCGATTAGGAGCCCTAATCGCCTGGAACTGCTGCGTAATCGCCTGACGTGTTTTAAACGACTAGAAATGCCTATAAATACCACCCTTGACCTCTAAAACACCATTTGTGCAACCCTAGCCGTCCCATAACCTATCCCAACTCACAAACACACTCTGGAACACGTTTTTGCATCAAAACACACATTTCCAAGCTTTACACATCATTTTCTCATAAATCCAAGGTGTGTTCTTCATTCCCAAACCTTTGTATGATTATGTTTTGTTCCCTAAAGGTCCAGACCTGATTTCTAAACGTTTTTGTCTTTGAAAACCCATTAAAAATAGTTTCTAAATATACCCTAACCTTTATGCATGTTATATGTGTTATATTCATAAAAGATAGGATTTTTGTTGATGGAAAATGATTGTTCTTGTGTTATTAATGTGTTTATAACTTGTATGAGTTAGTATGATGATACCTTACGAGTTTGGAGGTCCATGGTTGTGTATTGTTGATGCTTGGTATTTTGACCCATTTGAATGGTTTTGATTGATTAAGGATGATATGATGCGTTTTGTTGGTTATATGATGTTAGGGTTTGCTTTAGGATGATGCTAGAACAGTAGGGTATTATCGGACAACATTGTTACATGATGAAATCTGAATATTTGCTATTTAGGGCAAGTTTTTGCATGTTGATGTGATGTTTACATGTTAAGTATGCTATTTTAGGAAAACACGTGCATTCGGGACTGTTAGAATGATGATAACTTAGGGGTCTTGCATGGAATATGTGTGTTAATGTTTTATGATTGATATTTGGTGTTTCCACACGTTCCGGATCTGATTTGGAGGGTTAAACGCGCGAAAAATTGGAACATGACTGCAGGGGGCGATTGGGGGGCCCTAATCGCCTATGCTGAAGGTGATTAGGAGCCCAATTGCCTATGCTGAAGGCAATTAGGGGCCTAATCGCCTATAGGGAGGGCGATTGGGGGCCTAATCGCCTTCACTGAGGGTGATTACGATCCTAATCACTAGTTAAACCCTGAATTGCATGTCTTATAGCCCTAATTGCCTATAGTATACTAGAATAGGCCTAATCGCCTATGCTTGAAGGCGATTAGAGCCTAATTGCCTTCAGGGAAGGTGATTAGCTTTCCAAATCACTAGTTGACTTTTCCTAATCGCATGTGCTGCTGTTGTAAGTGTATTTTGACATTCCGAGACCCGATTTGACACCTAGGAACATGCTAGAAACCCCGTAACATGCCTAGTAACATAGTAACACGTGCTCGGACATATTTGTGCGTTATTTGAACTATATGTTAGACTTGTTGAACTTTAACACGTGTTAAGTATTGGGTGCATGAATTGTATGTCTTAGTGTATGAGATGAACACGTGGGATGTCGGGTCACCAATGGGATGTTGAGTCTTGTCTCATGTAGTCTGGTTGTCAGTCAAACGCATTTTCAAACATATAATGGTCATGGACTGGACATTAGGGACTAATGAACCCAACGGGTTATTAGTCTAACTTTACACACATCTTATGATAGGTCGCCACTAGTGGGGCTATCATATCACATAACGGTTTACTCATGTGACATCCGTCACCTTTCACTATCATGAGCATACAACTTTAGTCCCTTATTTCTTGTATTTACATTTATAATCCTTGTATTTTGAAGTTTCGATTCAATAATATAAGTTTGCGAATTTATTTCTTACGACTATTAATAAAGATAATAGTAATAATAATGAATTGATATTGTTATGTTAAAAAAATGAGTTCGAAACAAAAAGCCACATGCTTAGAACAAGGTTTGAACTTGTGTCCCAAGCATTAACAAGCAAACAACTAACCACTACACCACTTCAACATTTGATACTATCTATGGAAACACTTCTACATAAACAAACCCACATAACCACCCTAGTCAACAAAGAAAGTCAAAACCCATTACATTCAAGACTTTGAATCAACAATTAAAGCGCCTAAATCTATTTTGGAAACAATTGATGATTGATTTGTGACCGACACAATCATTCTCATCATTGCTAGCCATTAATTCCAATATTACGTCCAGATTCATAGCCAATTTTAAAGAATTGTCAAACGCGTTTATAAGCCTTCCAAAACCCGAATCAATCACCATTAATTCGTTGTTTATGACCGACAATTGAACCCCCTATAAATACATACATATTTTTCGACTCAAACCCACCTAAAATCATTCTTTTTCACGCTCTAAATCTCTCAGAATCAAAGCATTTGTGTTCGGCTCTTGGTGTTCGAATTCGACACCACTCTGGTACGTTTAAATCCAATTTGATTTGCATATAGGGTCGATTTATGGTTTAGTATAAAAGCCCCATGATTTCGTTCATCATCTGTATCGAATTGATGTCCAATTGTTGGATTAGGAAATTAGGGTTCATAATAGTCTAATTTGGGGATTTTCATTTGATTCAGATAGTGTTTTTATATAAACAGATCCAGAACCCAACACAAATAATCACCCAGACCAACTGGTCTGGGCTTCGATCTGATACTGAATAGTTGCAGGGTTGAACCCTGTCTCTAGCAGCTTTCATGTTATTTTTGTTTTGTTTTTAAATTAATGCTTTCAGGATGTGTTTATATATTTTATTAATCGAATGTAAATCACACATCAGCACACAGACCAACTGTTCTGGGCGCTATTAACATACAGAACAGATCCCAGGTTCGAGTCCCCCATGGGACAGAATCTGATTCATTTTTGTTATTATTTATTCAGTTTTTTTTTACTTAATAACTATTATAAATTTATTTTAATTACTAAAAATAGTAAACTTAATCCACAAACTTTATAAAAATTATCCTATCTTATCATAACCCTAAAGTTTATATTCCAAATTTTATTTTTCAGAAAAATATTTATTTATTATTTTTAATGTACTTATTTTGTTTAAACTATAATTAATTCATACAAAATTCATTTTTAATCATCTTAATACCAAAATTTTTGTGAAATTATTTCTAACCATATAAAACTTTTTGGTAATTTAATTTTCTGTAAACATATTATTTTCTCTATTTTTATGATTTAATCCTATTTAATGGATTTTATTAAAATAAAATCTGTTTTAAATGAAATAATATGTAAAATAATTTTTAAAAATTATTTTCCACTTATACCATATGCTAAATTCTGTTTAAAAAATGAAAATAATATTTTTACATTTTATTTGTATTTAAATCCTAATTATTGCATTTTAATGTTATTAAATCAATTTAGAATACAAAAAAAAATATCAAAATTTTGAATTTTATAAATTCTGAAATTATATTCAAATGTGCCAATAACTTATATATTTTACATTTATTTGATTATTTACTTCCTTCTTTTATTTCCACTTTACTTCACAGTAATTACATAAATTGTATTATTTAATTTCGAATCGTTCCAGCACTTTTAATTTCACATGTTTCAAAATTTGAAATTATTAAAGGATAATTGATTTTATAAAATTTTCTTTAAATATTAAAATTACTTAAAACCAATTTTAGTTCAAATCAAAAGCCATAAAATCCCCAAATTTTAGTCTAGAAACCCTAAGTGCCAAATCCTAGATAACTTAGACTCTAAGTTCATTCCCTTACAAATTATTTATTTCTTTAGGTTAATCCTTTGGGATAATCCTAATTCACATCACGTTGTTCGGTAGAGTTTCAAGTTATTACGCGAACTGTCAGTATTTCCTATCCCCTTTTTGCTTTTATTCATTTTTGGGGTATTACATGTACACTATTACAAATTACAAATACAAGTTTACATTTTTACAATACAATTCTAGTACTATGTGCATTTGCTTACAACGTGCTTTATGGTTAGACAATACATGTAGAATACATTTGTACTTAGTGAAATCATTAACATGGTACAAGCCGACCTTAACATTGGATAGCGCTATTGGATTGACAACCCGCCTAGGTTGATTCTCCCCCTTTTTCATCGGAGAATCCGTGGTCATTGTTAAGTTTTCATCCATTTATTGGATAAGTACACCGCCGTTCATTTAGTACATTATACAGTTACAGGGTTGATTTCGCTCATTTGTATGATACATAGTTTACATATTTGCACTGTAGCTTTGCACTTGAATTGTATACCTTTTTTCAACTTACTATATGTATTAAAACTAGGAATGCTCACCAACATTTCTTATGTTGACAAAACCTATTTTGTACATGTTTCAGGTGCAGTTTGATCTTAGTTCCATTGCATTGGATTTTAATGCTTGCTTTAAATAAGTTATTTCAAATTTCATGTTTTGTTAAGACTTTTGTATTTGTTTTCCATTTAATCTATGTAAGACAATTTAAATTATTCCATAATATATTTACATTTTAGTACCATGTGCTTTTGAACAATCGTCACTACGTGACACCTCGATGATTCCGCCATCGGTTAGGGTGTTACAGATTGGTATCAGAGCCATGGTTATAGGGAACTAGGTTATTAGATAAAATGGCCTAGACTATAACCGAACTTCAACTTTCATGCATAATATTCCCTAAATTTCCATTTCCCTCTTCTTCCTCCACCTTCATCCCTCTATCTCTCCCTTCTTCTCTCTCTATTCTTCTCATCTTTCATCATGGTGCATAAAGATGGTGTCCTACAAGGAGTGGAAAGTCTACGTCATCATGGAACGGGAGCAGTACCTTTCATGAAGACACTCTTAGGCATGATGCCTACTCTTATTTTGCTCCTTCAAAGTTGTTGAGCTTTAATGAGTGTGATGGAACACGTGCAATCTGGAAGGGTGGATGCCTGTACACTGGGTTTTCTGGCATAGGCAAGCATAGCGCATAAATCCAATAACGGACCTGTTATGCTTACCTGGGGATTCCTGGAGTGAGTGTCCACTTATAGGCTAAAGCATGTCTTCTTTGATCACCATTGGGTTCAATTCCTTTGAAAAGTCAACGTTCTTGTTGGGCTTTATAGCTAGACAAGAGCACTCCGAGCATTTTATGCAAGTTTTTCAATAATACTCTCTCGTTTCATATACAATATTTTGTATTTCATGATTTTCATATATTGCTTACAAGTTCATACTTTCATAATCATCTGTATAGTTATACACTTACATTTTCTAATCTCATGATTATTCATTGACTGCCTCATAGATGTCTGCTCGCCGCATGCTTCGTGATGCCAGCCAACGCACTGTTCGTGCTTCTGGACAACGTTCTGATCGTCGCCTCGCATCTTTAGTCGCTGAGCAAATTGCTTCAGTGATCCCAAACCTTGTCAGTGAGTTAACCCAGAATAGTAACAGTGCCAACACAGGGGGTGTGACTCAATTTCGGTGCACTTTCAAACTCTTTAACTCCTGCAACCCCACAAAATTCACTGGTGAGGAGGGTGCTACTGGCCTCCTCCAATGGTTTGAAAGCATGGAGAGCACCTTTGTGACCAGTGAATGTCCTGATGAACTCCGCGTTCGCTATGCCACCAGTGTCCTTCAAAAGGGGGCATTAACTTGGTGGAACGGCGAAAAGCGCAATCGGGGCGCTGATGTTGCTTTATCTTTGTCTTGGGCTGAGGTTAAGGAACTCATGATCGCCAAATTCTGCCCTAGGAACGAAATCAAGAAATTGGAGGATGAGTTTCATGGGCTCAAACAAGACAGTGGTGAGAATCTTGCGTATAATACTCGATATCATGAACTCAGCATATTGGTTCCACACATGGTCATTCCGGTCTCTCGAGCAATCGAGAAATATATCAAGGGATTACCTGACCTGATTCAAGACGTAGTCACTGGAAGCAAACCCACTACGGTGGAAGAAGCCATCCAGCTTGCAGCCTCTTTGACTGACAAGCACGTGAAAAAGGGGAATCTGGTTAGGAAAGGTACTAAGAAACCAACTGAGAAGACCACTACCCCTACTGTTGAATCATTAAAAGCCGCTTCAGCAAATCACAGTTCAAACTCCAAGAAGCGGAAATTCGAAGGTAAAAACTATGTTATGGTGGCCCCAGTGAACCAGGTTCCAATGGTCCAGACCCCTCCTGCCAAGAAGGTTTATGGGGGAAACTTGCCCAAATGTGCTACTTGTCAATACCATCACCCTTCAAACTATCCTTGTCGCCACTGTACCACCTGTGGTAGGTTTGGTCATGTAGCTACCACGTGTCGTTCGGTGTTTAGACCTCAACCAGGCAACCCTCAGCCAGTGAATCCTCAACCAACTCGCCAAAACCCACAACCCATAGCATATGCTCGAGCCTGCTTCAATTGTGGCGATCCAAACCATCTCAGAAATCAATGTCCAGACCTTGTCCCAGCAAACCATGCAACAAATCAAGTGGCACGTGGTAGGGCGTTCAATATCAACACCCAAGAAGATGCTGGTCCTGAAGATGCAAATCTCATTGATCAAGCCTTGGATTAAAAACTTTCTTAACTAACAGATTCAATATTCACGTCTTTCACCCTTTTGCTTCAGTTTTTCCTTGCATTTTGAGTCATGTCTTAGTTTTGGAATAATTTCAAGTTATCATGTTTGGATATTTTTTTGGGAAATTAAAATTTTTTTTCCTTTCTTTTCTCAACTTTGGTATGCAATGTTTGTATTAATTGCTTTATTTGTAAAAGATGATTACACCTAAGGTTGGAAATTGATGATCTAAGAAATATCAGGAGAACTCGTTAGACATGACCGTTATCAAATTGACACAAATACTCCAAGATACAAACTAAAAGTTAAATTAGTTAATATATTTTATTGTGTGCAGATTACATGATCTATGCTATGTAGTTCTATATTATCATATTGCACTATATGTATACTTCTTTCATGTTTTTACTTATGTAAAAATTATATAGCAGTTTAAACAATATTCCCACAAAATTTCAAATTACATTCTCTATTTGTATTACGATCACAAGCTGATTTACACACAATACAATCTTAGCTTGAACAATAGTCATTTTTCATTTGCATTACCTTGACTATAGACACCTGATACACTAAAAAGATACTAAGGCATGTGAACCAAGAAATTTCTCATATCAAAGTTGTCGTGTTAAAGTATTCTTTTTACTCGGCATTTACAAAGGAAGATAGTTCTTAAGTATTCATTTTGACTTGGGGAGAATTATGCAAATATCTCTACTCTGTCGCAGTGCATGTTTAATGTCTTATGTTCAAACTCATGACACCTCATTTTCATAGCTCGCATACTCCAAATTGGTTATATTGTTTTAAATTAGAGTTGTAGAAGGACATAACACCCTAATGTAAGGTAAATTGATGATTCCGGTCCGGAACGTAATCATGAATTTACAGGTACGTTAAGGTGGTGTGAAATTCTATTAGGGTTTTTGGTAAACGTCCAGTATGTTTTTGAGGTATCAAAGGTGTGGTGGGTTAGCTGCGTACTTTGATAGTCTAACGTAATCATGAATTTACACCCTATATATAAACACTAATGATGCTTAAAAAGTGAGACTGGAAGTTAGACCAGGAACTAACCCCCAATTCTCTTGGTAGTTCAAAACGTCGATTCATAGTCTAACTTATTCCTTCCAACCACCCTAACCTTTATCTTCAAGGCCTAGTACTTTGGGTCTTGACCACTGGCATTGATCCTTAGATATATTTAATCCAATTACATCTAACATTCGAGTCCATTCAAGTCAGGTTATCACGCTACCCAAAGCTCTCTTTCTCATTAAACTTGACCATACTCACTATAACATTTACTCGAGTACCCAGAACCCTGTTTATACGTCTACTTGAAGGAATTTCGGGACGAAATTTCTAAAAGTAGGGGATGCTGTGACATCCGTCACCTTTCACTATCATGAGCATACAACTTTAGTCCCTTATTTCTTGTATTTACATTTATAATCCTTGTATTTTGAAGTTTCGATTCAGTAATATAAGTTTGCGAATTTATTTCTTACGACTATTAATAAAGATAATAGTAATAATAATGAATTGATATTGTTATGTTAAAAAATGAGTTTGAAAAAAAAAACACATGCTTAGAACAAGGTTTGAACTTGTGTCCCAAGCATTAACAAGCAAACAACTAACCACTACACCACTTCAACATTTGATATTATCTATGGAAACATTTCTACATAAACAAACCCACATAACCACCCTAGTCAACAAAGAAAATCAAAACCAATTACATTCAAGACTTTGAATCAACAATTAAAGCGCCTAATCTGTTTTGGAAGCAATTGATGATTGATTTGTGACCGACACAATCATTCTCATCATTACTAGCCATTAATTCCAATATTACGTCCAGATTCATAGCCAATTTTAAATAATTGTCAAACGCCTTTATAAGCTTTCCAAAACCTGAATCAATCACCATTAATTCGTTGTTTATGACCGACAATTGAACCCCCTATAAATACATACATATTTTTCGACTCAAACCCACCTAAAATCATTCGTTTTCACGCTCTAAATCTCTCAGAATCAAAGCATTTGTGTTCGGCTCTTGGTGATCGAATTCGACACCACTCTGGTACGTTTAAATCCAATTTGATTTGTATATAGAGTCGATTTATGGTTTAGTATAAAAGCCCCATGATTTCGTTCATCATCTGTATCGAATTGATGTCCAATTGTTGGATTAGGAAATTAGGGTTCATAATAGTCTAATTTGGGGATTTTCATTTGATTCAGATAGTGTTTTTATATAAACAGATCCAGAACCCAACACAAATAATCACCCAGACCAACTGGTCTGGGCTTCGATCTGATACAGAATAGTTGCACGGTCGAACCCTGTCTCTAGCAGCTTTCATGTTATTTTTGTTTTGTTTTTAAATTAATGCTTTCAGGATGTGTTTATATATTTTATTAATCGAATGTAAATCACACATCAGCACACAGACCAACTGGTCTGGGCGCTATTAACATACAGAACAGATCCAAGGTTCGAGTCCCCCATGGGACAGAATCTGATTCATTTTTGTTATTATTATTATTCAGTTTTTTTTACTTAATAACTATTATAAACTTATTTTAATTATTAAAAATAGTAAACTTAATCCACAAACTTTATAAAAATTATCCTATCTTATCATAACCCTAAAGTTTATATTCCAAATTTTATTTTTCAGAAAAATATTTATTTATTATTTTTAATGTACTTATTTTGTTTAAACCATAATTAATTCATATAAAATTCATTTTTAATCATCTTAATACCAAATTATTGTCGGAGAATCCGTGGTCATTGTTAAGTTTTCATCCATTTATTAGATAAGTACACCGCCGTTCATTTAGTACATTATACAGTCACAGGGTTGATTTCGCTCATTTGTATGATACATAGTTTACATATTTGCACTGTAGCTTTGCACTTGAATTGTATACCTTTTTTCAACTTACTATATGTATTAAAACTAGGAATGCTCACCAACATTTCTTATGTTGACAAAACCTATTTTGTACATGTTTCAGGTGTAGTTTGATCTTAGTTCCATTGCATTGGATTTTAATGCTTGCTTTAAATAAGTTATTTCAAATTTCATGTTTTGTTCAGACTTTTGTATTTGTTTTCCATTTCATCTATGTAAGACAATTTAAATAATTCCATAATATATTTACATTTTAGTATCATGTGCTTTTGAACAATCGTCACTATGTGACACCTCGATGATTCCGCCATCGGTTGGGGTGTTACAACTCATTAACGGAAGACGCAACCTAAGGAGAGTTCACGGCCCCATATTTTATGGTTTTTTTTTCGGGGGAGAAACATGCTTAAACGCTTTTATTACACATTTTCATGTTATACTATGGCTAACATCTTATTACTATACGGTTCATCTAAGTCCCTTAGAAACCACTAACATGGGTATATGGCGGGGAAATGTGGATAGCGCTATTGGGAACTGACAAGCCCCACTCGGCGGCTGGAGGCCGAGCGGGTGCATATTGTCTCTAAGCACACAAGGCCTACCGGCGATGACGGTAGTCCGTAAATAAGGGTTACACGGTTACATAGTAGCAACACAGTCAGCAATGGTTTCACCCGTAGTAGTAATATCACATAACGCCTAGCTAGCGTTCACATAAGCATAGTAGTAACAACAACGGTAACGGTTTTCAAGGATTTTTTTAAACATTTAAATAAAACCTGTGAACTCACTAGCATTATGTGTTGACTCTTTTAGCATGTTTTCTCAGGTCGCTAAGGTAGCAGCTGTCAGCTAGGTGCACGGAGTCGCACTGGAGTCGTAGTCGCGTCTAGGATCATTCATGCATGTCTTTTGATGTTAAACTTTTGAACTCATGTCTTTATTTACTCATGACTTGTAAACTTTAAATGCTTCCGCACTTTCAAATGTTGGTTTAAAATCTTATGCATGATTTTATTTACGTATGTTTTTACATTTAGACGTCGTTTATTGTGACCGTTGACTTGGATCCTGGTGTGTCACACACCTCGCGGTAGAACTCCGCTTGTGGAAATTTGAGGGTGTGACAAAATTTAAGTAATACATTTTGTTACCCCTATCTTTTTCCACATATACTTTACACTCATTAACTTCACCTTCATTCACTTGAACAAAAATCTTATGTGGCAAAGTACCCTTAGCTAAGTTAACTGTTGGAGCAGGAAGCCGCTGAAAAGTTTATGTATTTATAACATTATTAATTAATTAACTTCAATAAAATAATGAAAAATATAGAACATAAACTTATATATAACTTACATAACGTTTTTTAATAACAACATTATGCTCATAAACTTTAACAGTCATATTTTGATTCAAATCATCTACCTATACATAACATTAGATATGATAGAATGTTAATTGCATATAAATACTTATAATATAAACAAAACATATAAACGATTTTTTAACCTGCTTCTCAACCTGATCATGATCAGACATTTCATTATCTTGACCTGATGGTTCAGATTGGTGAGTTTGCTGAAAAAGATAACTACCATTGCTTAAAAAGACCTTAATTTCAAATGTGAAGAGATCTCTCATCTCCAGAAAGACAAAGTCGAAAACATCCAACTGAAGATCTTCAACTATATTCAACCATCCATCATACAAACAATAGTGTTTCTCAAAGGTAATTATTTTCAATCTCCAAGAATGATCACCAAATTTAATAGTTACTAAGTGTTCAGTAACCTTAGCATCACGATAGACACAAGAAAAACTATCGGGTACTCTCTGTCAGTAAAACAAATAAAAAAATTCTGTTATTTTGTTATTTTTAATGATAAATATGCGTATAATAATAGAATAAAAATACGTACTAAAAAGTCGCTTGAAGGGTCATATATAAACTGAATGAAAGAAGCCCCACAAATCAAGTTTCGGAAACACGACATTAAAAAAGTATCTTTAGAAACATACTCAAATAATAATATATCATCCACTTCAAGTCCCATATCCTTAACAACAGTTTGCCATCCTTTACTGAACTCGGCTTCATTTAAAAAATGCCTCGTTAAAATAACTTCCCATTTCCTTGTATCTGCTAAAGTAGTTATAATTACATGATTATCCGTAGCTTTAGAAGGATGAGATTTATCAAGAAAATTTACTGATAAATTCTACAAACACAAAACATTTAAAAATATGTAAGCACCAAAAAATATCTTATTACAACTACTACAATTAATATAACTTTCGATAACATAATAAATACCAGATTTTCAGCTTCAAGTTCAACAACACATCCAATGAATGAGCTCATTTTAACTGTTTACATATTAAAATCACTCTAAAACAAATTACTAACAGAAATATAATATCTTAATGAATCATAAAAATATAATCACAATAAAAAATACGGCTGATTTCCATGTTAGTTAAATATTTGTAAATATTCACGCAAGAAATCTTCATTCAGAAATGATTTTACCTGATTTAATGTTTGTGAAATTAACTTTAGAACTTGTAAATAATGGATATCTACATTACACATTCATTTGGAACTATTTTAGTTTGTTCAGAACTTTGATACAAAACTTTAACTCTGATATTAGATAGATTATTTATTGAGTGGGGACACCGAAGTATTTTACACTATAGTTACTTGCATTTCACATATTCTATTAGAAAAATGTACTTAAAAACTCAATATTAAATAAATTTTGACTTAAAAGACTTTCATTATTAACTTATAATAATTTAAATGAAATATTTATTTGATATATTTTTACTAATTTAAATTACAACTATAAATTCATTTAAGTAGTGTTAAATCAATAAAGGTTAAGAAGAACTTCTTAATCTTATCTATTATGTATTTTATAATCACGTGTTTGAGTCAACAGTAATTATAAACAACTGATAAAATCCTATATACTGTTGCCATATCCTCAAATTATTCTACAGTTGATTAAATATCTGTTAACGTTTATCAACTGTTCACTCAAACTGAATATCAATTAAGTTTTTTTACAACAGATGTTTTCATTGTAAAATATGTTTACTTTTTATACACTTATAACCATTTTTTTAAATAAAATAGCACAATATTTAAGTACTTTTGGAGAATAGAAAACCACAATGCATTTTTTAATCCTATCTTTTATATCTTTTCTAACCAGCTGTTCGACAAAACAGATTTTACAAAGATCTGATAAAATAATCAAGACTGTTATGTATGTCAAATCATACCACAGTAGTTTAAATATCTGCTGACGTTTATAATTATTTTTGACGTAAATATGATTTTTTTAAATAAAACCTTGTTATGAAGAATGTATCAAAAATGTTTGAATTAATTTGTGTTGAATGTACAAAAGAGGCCCGTCAAGGACGGCTTGTGCACGATGATCATGCCGATGCCGCCCTAAGGGGGCGGTGTTGCCGTGACACCATTACCATGCCGGCCCAATGCCGCTTCCGCACCGAGTTGTCTAAGAATGTTTAGCATATATAAGTGATTCGTTTAATAGGATTGAAGAGTAATCTAAGTTTCTGTCATCATCATCTTAAAGCAACGGCTTAACCTTGCTTGTTTTCTATTGGTGGGGTGGGTCTGTCAAGAATAGATTCAGGAGATTAAGTCATTAAACATGAGCCCAAGTTGTATTTGGGCCGATAAACCACAACTTTAAAACTATAAGCCCTAAATTCCGAGTTGTTAAGATTTAATCGGTAAAAAATTACCTGTTAAAATAACTTGGTCATATGATAAGTTTGTGTTTATCTGTAAGAATGCCTTTTATCCATAATATTTATGCACTAGCTTATACCCGGGAGCGTCCCGGGTTGAAAGTTTTAATAATGTAGAAATTTAGAATAAAATGGATTAAGTTAAATGTAAAAATTTAATTCAAAAGACTATGTCAAAGTTACATTATCCATGCCTTTGTTGAATTTTGTTACTGTTGTTCTAATACAATTAAAGTAGTTAATTAGTTTTGATGATAAATGTTAGGTTGGATATATTACTGCGACGAAGCTTTAAAGTTAATGTTTCGAAACGTAATTTGTATTTGTGCACTGAAGTGCAGTGTTGTAGTAGTCAAATGGTGTGTTTGGTTTTTGATTGTTTTATAAGTTGATGTTTGTTAGTCGCGTTTTATTGATCAACTTAATCAAATGAGAATGAATATAAGTAGATGGAGAAAGGAAAGTTAGATACACAAGTTGTTATACATATTTATAAATTATAAATGTTCACACATCGATAGAACTTTACATTGTTGGTTAAAACCACAAATCATGTTTTAATATAATAAGTTATGTGTCCTGGCAATATGGTCCAAAAAGCCTATGTATCAAATATCTGTTCATTTCATTCTGAATGATAAATGTGTTATGCAAAAGGACTTTTGTATACATATACACAATATTTTAATTGACATTATCCTCAACAGATCCCTTTTCCCATTCACCATCATCTATCCCTCTTCAGTTCAATAGTTCAACCCACATCAAATTTATAACAACAATGAACATCAATAATTATATGAAGTTCAATCTAATTCATATGATGGTGAGAGGTGGTTTACAACTTTACAAATGAAGATTATGCAACAACGATTTTCAAATATTGTCAGAACAACTAAAACCATCAGAAGTAGTTATCATTGAAAATGTGCAAAAAGACATGTTTTTTTCTAGACATTAATAGGCGTAAATGTGATACAAAATTTTAGGCCACTAAAGAACGATTAACATCATTCATTTAAAGGTAATATTTTTTAGTTAACGTCATTATCTAATAGGTTCTACACAATATAAATACCCAAGAGGCCTTCATTTTTGTAATATTTGAGACGATACCTCCAGCCATTGCGTATTCCAAGTTCGTCCATGCATGATTTCCAGTTACAAACAACATACCTCACGTCATTTCCTGAAACTTTAGCACGAAGATTTGTCTTCAACACATTCCCATCTTGAAATTGCAAAAGTATTTCTTGGACATTAAAAAACTCAGAACATTAAACAACACAAAAAACACCAAACAACATAGAAACAGTACCAAGTAGTAATATGGTTTATTAAATCCTAGATCGTAAACGATTATGTCATGTACATGTATATCATAAAACATTGAAAACGGATGTAACCTTCGCATCATTATACTTGATTTCGTTTTCGCAAAAGTGATCGTTATAATTCGAACTATAGATACATTTCTTGAATATAAAAAGTAAAGTCTTAACAGTATTAATTTGTAGTAGCCAATAATTTGATTATATATATTCAAATAAAAAAGCAGAACTACAAAGTAATACACTTAGCTATAATAGAAATCATGTGCTTTACATAATGTGACATTCGAACCAAATGTCGACAACAACACTTTTATGAAATTTCAAAAACTCAAATTAGTGAATTTTACGTCATCTCTTTCTTTCAATTATCCAAAACATATAAGAGAAAGTGTTCCAATATTTAAATAGATATTGGCCCGATTTATTTCATGATAACTTTTCACTACAACTTGATTTACGTATTTTGTTTCTATTCGATTAGCATTTATGTTCCCGAATCCGATTCATATGATTTGATTGACAGTAATTAGGTTGTTAAAAACGAAAATAAAACCCTAGAATTGAATCGCTTAAGAAATACAACCTAAGATTCGGTGATTTTGTAAGACAAACCTGGTGGAGATGATGCACGGTGGTGGTTAGATTTAATGGTTGAGATGAAGATTTCAGTGGTGGTTGTGGTAGCAGGAGAAAGAGAGGGAGAGAGGGGGTGAGGAGAGAATGAGTTTTTAGGGTTATGGATTGGAGAAAGCTATTGTGAAAAGATGGAATGAGTTAGGTAGGGTTGAAGGAGAAGATATGAGTCGATGGTTGATGGAATTTTTTTTTTATAACTTAAATACCAATTGCCACATGGGATGACACATGGAACACTCAAGGGGGAGAATGCCTCTTTGAGTGCCATGTCATTAAAATGGCTTTGGTTTATTATATGTATAGATGCTTGTCCATAATAGGGCAGTGTTTGAGAATGTAAATTTTGATTTAACATAATGTAATATGTTGCCGTTCTGAAAAAAGTGAATGTTTTTTACTTATGTATATATAGAGTAAATATCAAATATAAAGTGTTTTTTTGGTAAGAACTGTGAGAATCAAAGGCGTAAAAAAATTTTATTTTTTTTTTAAAATTTTTTTCCCCATGTTTTTAAACATACTTCCTAGATGAATAATACAAAAAAAAATTAAAAGAAAATTTTTTTAGTGTAATTACGTCATTAGTTTACACTAGAGTAATTATGTAATTACTCTACACGTAATTACTCTACACCAAAAAAAAATTTTTAATTTTTTTTTAGTTTTCAATACTATAATACATGTTTAACAATATGGGAAAAAAAATTTTTGAAAAAAAAAATAAAAAAAAATACCTCCTTTGATTCTCACAGTTCTTACCAAAAAAACACTTTGTACAAGATCTTTACTCTCTCTCTCTCTCTCTCTATATATATATATATATATATATATATATATATGGTAAAGGTTCGGGTACAAAACTATATTTCGTGAGAAGTGTGAGAAGGATCATGAATTGACATGTATGCATCGTGTTTTGCATTTATGTATGACGTTTTGGGTTGTTTTTGCTAGAAAACACCTAACACAACAATTTAAAACACATTGCAATGCATTATAGCCATAAAAATTACAACATAGCTAAAACACATAGTTAAAACATAACGATTCAGAACACATGTTCTTGGCATGGTGTTTTAAGGTTTTAAGCCTAAAATAAATTGTTATGTGTTTTGAATTGTTATGTTTGGTATTATTTTAGCCTAAACAATCCAAACATTATCAATAAGTCCAAAAAATGATGCCTACATATCAATTCATAATTCTTCTCACACTTCTCACGAAATATGGTTTTTGTACCGTAACCCCACGCATATATGTATAATTTAAAAAGGGTTAATTCTACATGGCACTCGTATATGTATTCTCCCCATTGAGAGTGCTATGTAAGATGCTATGTGACATTAAGTTATTTTAAGGGAAAAAGAATTTAAAAACAAAATTGGATTTTTCTCTCTCATGTTTCATCCCATAATCTTTAAACGCTAATATCTTTTATATACGAGATTTTTTAAAGAAAAAAATTACACCAAAGTAACGAGCGTTTTATTATCTTTCCAACGAGTACCATAGTGCTATATACAAAGCGAGAAAAAAAAACGACTATTTTTTGTGGGGTTCTGTTCACACAGGAAATGAAACACAAAATGTCCAGGTTATTCATTAATCATGTATAGGCAAGTCATTAATTATGTTCAAACAGTAAATATAATTCTATAATATTAGAGTTATACATTGTTTAAGGTTAGGCGTTAACATTGAAGATACAGTGTTAATTGTTTTAGGTTAGGTGTTACCCAAAACATTCCAGCATGTAACTGTAAAGCGCATCAGTCTATTTCGTATGTAAAATTGATATGTCATATTAGATTTCTCAACCTCGAAACACTACCGGGATATAAATCTAGTTAAATATAGGAAAGAGAAAATAAAACGCTTATATATTTCTAATATCATATTATACCAATCTATACAACAAACATATAAGGGGGACAGGGTGCCACCCGAATTGTTCACGGGAACCCACTATCAGCACGGTAACACCATCGCCACCCACGCTGGTAGTGGTCCTGTGGACCGTTTTGCTGGTTTTATCTAACGGGCTGGTACCGGTTTTTTATTTTATTTTTTAGTTTTATATATACTATTTTTTTGTGTTTTTACCGTTTGTTTTATAATTTTTTTTATTATTTTAACCGTTTGTTTTATAATATTTTTACCTTATTTTAACCGTTTGTTTTAAAATTTAATTAAATAAAAAAACATTAAAGATAAACATAAAAAACTAAAATTCATTACTATTAAACATAAAAAAACTAAAAAAAATACATTAAAAGAAATAAAAAAACCTATGGTTGGCGCAACAGTTGTCATGCCTCGACATGGTCAAAGCTGTTGTCGTATTGAGCCGCATAGTCCACATGCGTGAACTCGATAGCCAACTCCAGTTTGATGCCCGGCTCCTCCCTCAACGTGTTCTCGTACAGAGTGGTCCACCGATCACACTTTATGTTGAGATCGGCCCACTTACGCTGCAGGCTCACTGTTGTCCGGTCATTGGTGCCGACGTGGCGGTTGAAATCCGATAGCACACGGTCCAAAAACCCTCCGGGTGGGAGCCCGAGCCCGAGGCGCTCAAGCGTTGACGTTGTTGAAGAACCGGGTCGACCGAGGCGTCTTTGTAGCTGATCACCAAGGCAATCTCTCCTTCGGGGGTCCAACGAGTCATCTTCGTGTGTGTTTGTTTGTATCTACGGTGGTAAAAGTGTGTTTTAACCCCACGGTTTGCTATGTTTATATACAAAAAAAAATTCGCACGGTTTGGTGGAACGGTGTCAATGCCATTGAATTCGATTGAACGGTTTTCAAATTGAATTCACTGACCGTGAGGGTGTGGGACGGTTGAAATAGTAATAGTAATTAATATTTAACCTTTAAACCGTGTGAAATAAAAAAAAAGGTTTAGTGAAATTATAAAAATAAATAAAAGAATCAGTGGAGTGCTGCCTCCAAAAAAGTGTTTCAGTGAAGTAAATAAGTGAAGTGATGTGGCAATGCAGGATTGGTTAAAATCAGTGAAGGAAAAAAAATATCCTAGTAGCGCCCCTTGCTCCCTAATAAAACAATCTTAGAAAATCGGGAAAAAAAGTTCAAATACATGATCACATGTACATGCAATCTTTCCAGTATGCAGAAAAAGTAATTTCCTGCATATCTATCCTTACTATAATAGAAGAGTCGTGAGTGACATAAGAAATGCTTAGAAAAGCTGATGTGGCAACCATATAGATAGACCAACAATGTCTTGCTGATGATAAATCTGATGTCATTAATCCGCTTAAAATATTTAAGAAAATATGCCACTTGCATAAAACACTATTTTTTATGTATAAAACTTACCTAAAAATAAGAAAAATATTCAGCCCTAAATTTTGTACATAAATAAAATAAAACATTATTTTTGTTTCTTTTCTTGTTTCTGCCTTCTCCATCTAAATTTTGTGCATAAATAAAGGGAAAAGACAAATTTATGTATAAAACTTACCTAAAAATAAGAAAAATCTTTTTG
Organism: Ambrosia artemisiifolia; assembly: GCA_032199755.1. Taxonomy (NCBI): domain Eukaryota; kingdom Viridiplantae; phylum Streptophyta; class Magnoliopsida; order Asterales; family Asteraceae; genus Ambrosia; species Ambrosia artemisiifolia. Next base: position 14,342,340 of record CM063514.1, read on the forward strand.
TTCTTTTCTATAACCATTCTCAAATAACGATCAATCAATCATTTTTAAAATGTGTGCATCAAATTTAAAGATACCTGCCATGCTGACCTTACCTCCCTTATCTCCTTCAAAGGAAACATACAATGTGTTATAAGATTTAACATAATGTAACATAGATATGTCACTGATCAATTGCTCAGAACAACCTCTATAAACACACCAGTGGTTGTCGCTAATCCTCCTTGGTTGTCCCTGCATGAATAAGGAGATTAATTAGACATCGGTACCCAGGCCATAATGGTCCTAGGCAGTCAAGAAGCATCAATGTAACACACTTTTTTCAAACACATATCCTTTAAATCTGCAATTGCTGTTGCTTTTGGTTTCCAATGTTGTTTAGGCTTTACAAACGATTTGGTTACTTTTAGATTAGCAACATTGGGCTTTTCAGGTTGTTTAGGTATAGAAATATATTTTTGTTCTGGAACAACCTTTCGTCTGTTCTTAGCAGCATTCCAGTCACCATCAGATGGTTTAACCTTTGGATATACATTCTTCCTTGTCTTAGGTTGAGGAACCTATGGTAATTATCCCTAGGTGTAACCCTCTGATTTTGTGTGTAATAGGGCACATAAGGATGATGTGTGCAGTTTCTTGCGATGTGACCAGGAATTCCACAATTATAACACATCCGCTTCTTCATGTAAGGAGCATATCCTGGTTCACTCGATCCAACAGAAGATGATACATGCGAATGATAAGATCTGTTAGATGATTTGCTAGAATTGTCCTCAAACGTTTTTGTTTTGTTTAGTTTAGCAAATGCATCACTCTTTGATCTGTTAGCGCTTGCAGTTCCTGAAGATTCACGAGGACATGTTTTTCTTTGTGCAGTTATTTGTTTCTGTGCCTTTATTTGTGTGACCTGAACCTGTGCATGAGAGTTAGCACATATATGTATTCTATTTTTCTGAAAACATTTTTAATTTTGTAAAACAGGTTTTGGTGGCACATATTTCCCAGATGTGCCATTTACTACTGGTTTCAAGAGAAACTTTGCCACATAAGGACAAGGCAATGCTTGATAACTTAGAAATTTTTAAACATCCATCATCAAGTTTTGAACCAACAGGCATAGTCAGTTCATTGCTCTTAACAACAGAACCCACATTGACATCTCATTTAACAGAGGAATCGAAAACTATTTTTATGTTTAAATTATTAGAATCAGTGCACTCGTTACCCTCTTCAGTCCACTCTTCAACTAAAACTGTGTCTGCACATGAAGTAGAAGCATTAGAATTATTCACACATGTAAAATTTGCAGTTACTTCTTTTACTGATCTTGTTCCAACAGTTTTTGAATCAACAAAATTTTCTGAGTCAGATTCATCTGAATTTTTGACTCACTAGAGGAGCTTGAACAACTGTCAGATTTGATAGATTTTGAGATACTTTTAAACAACATCTATTCAATTGATCCTATCGAAGAATTAATTTTTATTGAAGATGTGTCATCATTGACGTTGTCAGAACTGTTAATTTCAGACTTAACATGACTGCTCAATTCATTACTTTCAGATTGAACGAACTTAGTGATAGGGACAACACTAAGTGGAGCAATATACTTAGGTTGTTTCCTATGACCTTCTGCTGCCGAGATCTTAATTGGCACAGACGTGACTGGCCCTACCTCTATTCTTCTTCCATGCACCATGTTTCCCTCATTTTCTATTTCCTCATCATTGAGAGGTAATCCGATGTAACTGTCATTATTGGGAGGTGCAAATTTATACCAGCTCCTTTGTTTTCCCTAAACATGAGTTTTGAACTTGTCATTTTCTCAACACGCTCACTAGAACAATCAAATTTTCTATAATGGAAATCGGCATTTTCAAATTTTGATTTTAAAGAATCTAGCTCAGCACTAAGTTCATCAATAACTTTCTTCTGATGCATGACAAGACAATTTTTATTGCTTAAATCATTATTATATTGAACGACATCCTTTTCTAAGGCTTATACTCTAAGTTTGTAAGTTAAAGTTTGACTATTAAGACAAGAAATCTTTCCATTTAGCTCATCGTTTTCTCTTACTAATTCAGAGTTTTATCCTACGCAATATTTAGCCTTTTAAGCACAAGCATTAGAGCATAGATCAGAAAATACCTCATGTGAAGCATGTTTGATATATCGTACCAGCACAGGAACCTGATAATCAGTAGGTACTGGAACAACAGGAGCGGATGTCGAAACCGTAGCAGGTCTGCAACGTGGCTGAGCAGCAGCATTATGATTTTGCGCATTTTGCTTGTTGTCCGAATCACAAGCTTTGATGATGGAGATAATTCCTGACAGAGACAAATAAGCAAGATCCTCTGTCTTCTTGATCAAGGCAACATTCGTATCCCAATCCTTTGGAAGAGCATTTAATAGCTTCTTATTTAACTCAGAATTATTCAAAGTTATGTTTGCGGTCTTCATTTCACTTATTAGAGATATGAATCTCGCAATTTGATTTTCAAGGGTTTCACCTAGATTTCAACTTAACTGATTGAACTTACGATGGAGCATGTCCCTTTGACTCTGCTTCATCTCATCATTGCCTTCATAAAATTCAGTCAGAGAATCCCACAATGCTTTTACAGATTTAGTCTCTCTATATTTTGAGATGATCTCAAGTGGTAAACCCATAGTCAGTGTGTTAAGAGCCTTTTCATCAAGCTTGACTTGGTCCCAATCTTCATCTGTATATTCAGATTCTGGTTTTAGTACTTTAGTACACTTCTCTTCATCTATAACGTATGTGACCTGAGTAGGACCTCTGCAAATTGCTCTTCAAACTTTAGGATCCTTTTCTCTAACATGCTGAATGAACTTGAATTTCCATTTAGCAAAAGACTCCCCTAAAATCAACATAGGAACCGTGTGCTTGTTGCATTCATGACTTGAGTTTTATCCGTTTGAACTTAATTATTGTTGTTTAACTTGATGAATAGTCCAAAATTGCAAAACCAGTTGCTAAAACTGAACCAATGTTGAATCACGAGAACTCCTACAAAACCTGAGAATAATAGACCAATCCGTGAACAAAAGTAGAAACCCGAAAACCAGTCCAAGAACTTTAAAACCGAGACCGATTATGATCCCAAAAACTAATAAAATCCAAAAACGCAGCAAAATCCGAGAACTAGATGTGTACCTGAGAACTAATTTTGAAAACCGAGAACTTGAATAACGAATTCGGGAACTTATAATCGTTAACCTTCACCAGAGAATCACTTTCCCTTGATCCGAACTGTAACCGAAAACTTAACGTCATAAACTTAATTAATTCAGCTATATACTTGCTAGCTTAAATTTAATTGACGTGCCTGATAGCTAGCTTAATTAACTAAGCAGCGTGCTTGCTTGCATCAATTAATTTGAACTTGCCTACTATCCTGCTTGCAAAATAATTCTCGACAAGTTCATTGACTTTTTGACATGCATGGTAGCTTGGTTCTTACTTTTTAAATTTTAATAGTTTTTGGATAATACACTGCCACAAAAGTTCTTTCTTTTCCAAAAGTTATCCGTGAACTTAGAAGTTACTGAGAACAAGCGTGACACCCGGGAACACCTAAAAAATTCGAGAACATTGATGCCGAAAACCTGAAACTTCTATCCGAGAACTACAATTGTGGAACCAAAAATCTGAGAATTGAAACAATCCATAACCCAAATCCAAGAACAAGCAATCTATTCCATGAAAACAACAATTTCGAGAATTCAATGAACTATGCTGTAAACAAAACCAATCCCGAGAACGTGTTCCACTCTTAAGAATCGTGAACCACAGAGATACTGAGCATTTAGCTAACTTACGAGAACCAAACAAACCGTGAACATAAGATCCGAGAACCAAAACTATTTCTCATGAACCCTTAGACTTTGAGAACCTGAAGTAAACCGAAAACCAAAATCTCCCGAGAACAAATGTCGTCCACTTTACCAAGATTTTTGTTGATCTTGTTTCCAAACAATTTCTGCGAATATAATGGAAACCAATTCTGTTTCTAACTAACCCCCAGAATGATCCCACAGTAACCAGCTGATATTTGTTTCTCTCACATACATGCTGTGTGTGTTCTTGGTGAAACTTAAACTTTATAAGTGGACAAAATGCATACGTTCGATGAACACGGAAATTTGTCGTTTCTTTTTTTTTTTAATTAAAGAAAAGTCAAAGAAGGATGCAAATGGTAACTGTCTTTTCTCTTTCACACACACTAGTATGTGTCACATGAAATATAAAATTGCTTCTCTCCTCTTTTCTTTTGAGATGATGTAAACCAAAATAACAATAAATGGAATTAATGTTGTAAAATTTACTTGGAATTACATTACAATACATTTAAATCCCATGGGATTGATCAGTGTTTTAAGTCAATATTGTATGTTTTGTTCTGGCTAAGGGTGTTTGGGTCATTTGACTATATGCCTGTCCACATGCTCATGTACTTTGATAGGCGCATGTTTTGCCTTTCATCTCCACTTTACACCAGCCTTTCAAAAAAAAAATCTCTAGTTTACACCATCAAAGTACCTTTATCTTACACCAACAAATGTAGAGAGAGAAGTAGGGCGGTGCGTAAACATTACCACCGTAACTATCACAATCGTCATTTACCACCGTAACTGTCACAATCGGCGTCGTCAACGCAGAACCCTACCACCACCGTCATAAGCAGAGAGAGAAACAGAAGATAGAAGTGGAGAGAGAAGCCAGTGACATGACAGACTAACTGGTAACCATCGTCACACGCCCACCATCGTCACTCTGTTAACATAACCATCATTGCATCAAACCCTAGCTGCCACTCTAAAAAAGCACATGCAACTTCAGATCATTGGTGACTATCGTCGCCGTCACAAATCTGCTTTTCCAGAAAGAGTAGGAGATAGAGGTAGATAAGGGTGTGGTGGTGATACGACCCAACCGCAAATGACATGGCTCGAGTCCCGGTTAATGGCTTAGCCGATGAGATGAAAGAAATAGTCAACAGTTTAATTGTTTTATATGTTTGCATTCAATTACTTTGTTTATTATCTTTCCCATGTTGCATGCATTAGGAAAGTGGGCTTAACCCACTTGCACGTTTACTACGGGGCTGGATATTCACACAACCTAGGGTTTTATTTGCACAACCCCTCCACGGGTCGTCGAGGCCTGGACGGCCCGTGGAGGGCCAAACAGGCAAAAGGACGGGTCGTGCAGGCCCAGACGGCCTGTCTAAAAGCTTAAACCCTAAAACAGACGGCCCGTTGGGGCCTCGACGACCCGTGGACTAGCATCCAAATCCAAAACAATCATTGGTAATCATTGGCAATGATTAGGTGATGATTATTTGGTTTTTTTATAAGTGTAGTGTGGATGTTTAAAATGGGTTTGAGATGTAAATATAAATGTTTGGTTTTTTATAAATGTTTGGTTTTTTATAAATGTTATTTTTTTATTTGTATAATATGATCTTTTTTATATAATTATGTATATGAATATGAACGAATGTCGTTTATGTTGACGAACTAAACAAAACCCAAGATACGAACAATAAAGCATAAATAAGCATAATATTCCAAAAATTTACATACAACTAAGAGTTCAAATGTACAACCAAGAATATAGCCCACCCGTCTAACCCGACCCACCCGGCTTATCCGACCCACCCGGCTTATCCGACCCACCCGGCTGACTGGGGGACGCCCCACCATGCTGACTGCTGGACGCCTAACCTGGAAGTGGACGCGGCTCCAAACCAGCTTCCCGTCGTCTCTCATTCTCGCTCTCTAACAGCCACCGCATGTCAACTCCCATCGTCTGCACATCAGCCCGCAACGACCCCAACTGATCCATGATCTGCTGAAGTACCTAGGTCGTGCTATCATGCAACCTGACAGCATGATAAACGCGGGCAGGACGCTGTCGCTCATCAACGGGAACATCTGGCAGCTCTACATCCACCGGTGGGTCGCCGTCGGCAACGTGTGGCATCTGGACCTCAGGGGCATTCGGCCCCTCGAGATGTACCAGCGGCTGTGGCACAAAATGCTCGCCACGGTCGCCAGCATCACCGAAAGCACGCTGGTAATAAGCGGGTGGGTTGCTGCGCGGGACCCGTCCTGCCACCTTCATCTGCTGCATAGTGTTAATATTTAACGGCCTGAAATGCAAAACAACAATAAAAATATTAAATAATAATACATAAAATTAAATAATAATAATAATATTAAATAATAATATATAATACTCCCTCCGTCCCATTAAAAGTGTCCATATTCCCTTTTTTATTTGTCCCATTTCATGTGTCCACTTTAAAAAATTTTAAGTCAATTTCCAAAGTTACCCTTAAAAATACAACTAAAATAAACAAAGAATATGATGGGCCCACATATGACAAGGGTATTATTGTCATATGGCAAGCAAAAAAAGCAATCATTTAATATGCCTAAAACTTTGTGTTTTTCAAACCAAGACACTTCTAATGGGACGGAGGGAGTAATAATCTTACTTGGGCCTCATCGGAGCTGGTAAATTGTTCTCCTCAATATGCGCCCACAAATCGCCCGGGGCAACACGCAGCGCGATGGCGGTGACGATCCCACCAATCGTAATAGACCCCGCCGGGTTCCTATGAGGGTAGGTAGCGATGTACTCGGCAAAGAACCTGTGTAGCGCAACCGGCCTACCCCTCAAGATGCAGTAAAGGTAGAAAAGGTCAATCTGCTGGACCCTTTCGTTACAGGTACACCGTCCGGCAATCGACCAGGTAACCAAACGGTGTATGTAATGGATCACAGGGTCCCGGATGTTGCTGGCCCTATCCATCTTGCACAGAATAATAATAACATTATAAAAATTTTGGCAGAGTTTCCTCTGTTTTTGTACGAACCAGACAACACAAGTCGTCTACAAAATCCAAAAACAAACAACCTAAATTAACTAAATAACAATAATAATTAACTAACTAAGCGAACTAAATAACAATAATAATAACGAACTAAATGAACTAAATAACAATAATAATACCTGTCGCCCTCCTCCCCATACTCCGGACCACCGATAGTGGGCCACCAGGCCATCAACATGTCGTCTGGGAAGGTCGTCAAGCCCGTGGTGTACATATCCTGGACAAGCTCCTCCTCTCTGTACCAGCAGCAAGTCGTAGCCCACTGGTCCATCGTATATGCGTAAAGGTGTCCGAATAATCGGAACTGTACCTCAGGCTCAGGCTCGCCGTCAGGACCTACTGGAGGTGGCACACCGGCTGGATGCGGCGCGTAGCGGAATGTCGAGATGAACTCGATCGTCAGTGGCCGATACGCATAAGTGTGGAGGTCAGCTAACATCCGCTCCCAAGGGCTGTCGTCTGGGATCCACTCCTCAAACCTGTCCTCTGCACTGATCGCGCGTAATGCGGACCAGTCAACACTGCGCGATCCGTGTATCGGATGGATCTCCATCTTCTCCCAGCGCGCGATCTCGTAGTCGTCGTTATCGTGCCTGTACGGCCAATCTCTCATATCGCCCAGTGCAAGAGGATTCCCGTCCTCAGGCTGGATACGGCGTCTTCTGTTGTTTCTGTTTGCCATATCTGCAAAACAAAAACAAAACACTTTAGGCGCGCGTTTATATTAAAAGGAACTAAACAAACACAAGAATAATAACACTTTGTGCGCGCCTTTATATTAAAACACAAGTCGCCTTAATGTTTAGGCGCCTAAACACAAACGCGCGCCTTTATGTTTAGGCGCGCGTTTAGGTTTAGGCGCCTAAACACAAACGCGCGCCTTTATGTTTAGGCGCGCGTTTGTGTTTAGGCGCCTTAACACAAACGCGCGCCTTTATGTTTAGGCGCGCGTTTAGGTTTAGGCGCCTAAACACAAACGCGCGCCTTTATGTTTAGGCGCGCCTTTAGGTTTAGGCGCCTAAACACAAACGCGCGCCTTTATGTTTAGGCGCGCGTTTGTGTTTAGGCGCCTAACGCGCACAAACGCCAACCAACCACCACTGACCACCACTGCCCTCACCACCCAACCACCACTGACCACCACTGCCCCACCCCAACCACCACTGACCACCACAGCCACCACCATCCCCTCCCCACCACAGCCCACCACAACCATCCCCTTCACCACCACAGCCACCACCACCACCATCCCCTTCACCACCACAGCCACTACCACTCACCACCCTATCCCCACCACCACCACAGACCAACCACCACAGCCCCACCACCATCCCCTTCACCACCACAGCCACCACCACCATCCCCTTCACCACCACAGCCACCACCACAACCAACCCAACACCACCCTATCCCCACTAACCACCACAACCCTCACTACCACTAACCACCTCAACACCACTACCCCATCAACCCCCCCCCAAAAAAAAAAAAACCCTAAACTAATAATAATAATAATAACAATAATTAGAGGACATTACCTGTTGGTGGTCGTCTGTGGTGGGAGGATGGCAGAGGAGGGGTGGTGGTGGTTGAAGGCGGTGGCAGAGGAGGGGTGGTGGTGGGAGGAGGGGTGGAGGAGAGTCGGTGGTGGTGGTGGAGGGGTGGAGGAGGGTCGGTGGTGGTGGTGGAGGGGTGGAGGAGGGCCGATGGTGGTGGTGGAGGGGTGGTGGTGGTTGAAGGCGACGAGAGAGAAAGAGAGAGAGTGCTTGAGAGAGAGAGGGTTGTTTTGTGAGGGACGAGGGCTGGTCTGGTGGTTTTGGGGATTCAAAATTTTCCCTACGGGCCGTCGAGACCTAGACGGGCCGTAGGGAAGTTAAAAAAGTTTAAATTATTTTACAACGGGCCGTCCAGCCCTAGACGGTCCGTTGAAAAACATTTTTTTTAATTTAAAAACAGAAGCTTCTCTTGGAAGCTTTGTGTTGGGACGACCCGTTGAGGCCTAGACGGCTCGTCAAGAAGACTGAGGACGGGTCGTTGAGCCTCAACGAGGCATGGTTTTGGTGGTTGATTTTAGTTATTTTTTTTTAATTTAAAATAGAGTTATGGGACGGCCCGTTGAGGCCTAGACGGGACGTCAAGAAATTAGAGGACGGGTCGTTGAGCCTCAACGAGCCTTAGTTTTGGGGCTCCAGACGGGCCGTTGAGGCCTGGACGGGCCGTTGAGGCCCACTAGGGACGGCCCATAAGGGGCTAGACGACCCGTCCTGGAGAGTTTTTTTGCCTTGGACGGCCCATTAAGGCCTGGACGACCCATAAGTTTTCTTTTTTTTTTTTAAATTTTTAGTGTATTTTCTGTATTTTAAGCTTGGTATTTGTATTTTTTATAAAAAAAAGGAGTATATTTTTATGATAAGTATAAATTAACACATACAACAAATTTTTCCGTTCGTCCGGTCCGGTAACATACGATAAGCTAAGTTAAGTCGAAGTATTGAGGTGATGGAACATCAACCCTTTGTATACGGTCGTAATATACCGTCTCCCACTCACTTGCCTCTTCATATCGCCACTTACGCCATGACGGATTCAGTTTTGGCATTGGGGCGCCTTCTGCTAACTCAATCTTGATGAAATGATCTTTGTTAACAAAAGCAAACGATACGAACGCATGTTCTTCAATGCTTTGTGGACCATCGAACATAGGGAAGTACGTCTCACTTTGATCATACGGAGAGAGAAATTGAACAACCACCTTAAATTTCTGAGCAATCAGTAATCCTGCGGCGGGCATCTCCATCCAATGGTCGCGCGTTGCTGGTCCCACTCCAATGTGATCGAATGAGTTGGAGACTCTCTCGTAAGTATCGTAATCTACTTCGTTTAAAATTGGCCTCCACCGGTCTACATTCTCGACAATCTCCTCCTTAAGCTGTGTGCGGATGAAGTACCACATATCCTGTTGCCACCCTAAGCACACAGCTACGGATCGAAACCCACAGTGACCGTCTCCATGGACATCCCGAATGTCTGTAATGTATCTATGATATGCAGGTGGAAGCCATTTCTTAAACCTTTCGATCTCCAGTTTGTACCTGTAACCATCAAAATGTGAGATTTAATATGTGTATAAATATGTATGCATGTGTGAATTTATATATTAGTAGTTTGTACCTATCCCTTTCCAACAGTGGAAAATCTTCATCGTAAACAATCGGTTTGTCCCTTGATTGTTTACCTCTTCTAGAAGGCTTTTTTCCCTACGTTGAAAAAATTATATAACAACAACAACAACAACAACAATAATAATAATAATAATAATAATACTAACCGCAGCCTTATCTTCCTTTTTTTCCTTTTCACTTGTTGTTGGCCGACCCCGAGTATCGGTTTGTACCTCAGGAGGTTTATGTTTAGTCATAATCGGATTCAACACCTCCTTCATCTTCTGCAACATGCTTTTTTTCACTTGCACCGGTTGCAACCTTAGTTACTCAGCGAATGCATTCATTTCGTGCTGAAAGTCAAACTCGGGATTCTCAGCTACTTCTGGCATAAAGTCAAGTCGTGTCCAGAAGACGTCGATATCAGCCAGTGACACTCGTGTATCTGATATATATATTCAATCACAACAACAATCAATAATCTACAAAAATTTCGGATTTTTATAAAAATTTCGGCAGAGTTTCCTCTGTTTTTGTACGAACCAGACAACACAAGTCGTCTACAAAACGCTTCAAACATTTATAAATTTGACTATTATATCCTAAAAAAATAATAAGTCTAAAAAGTGATGTTACCTTTCGTATCATACAATTGCAATTGACAGGAACATGGCAATCCATAAGTCTTCTTGAGTCGGTGTTCACAAGACCTCTTTTTTTCCATATAATAATTTATCTTGTTGACCCCCCCCCCGAGCATCAAATTAAGCGCTAGATGGGAAACCCTACCGATTACGTCTTGAAACAACGGTAGTTCATGTTTCCACATTCTTGTTGATCGGCTGTGTTCGAAGGAGTGCTTTATCGCTACGCGCCGTGACTTCATAACTTTTTCTATTTCCATCACAAGCGCGTGGAGCGAGCTGTTCGGGCCTTTTATGTACCTCTTAATCAGAGCATGCTGACTCTCGACCCTGTTGGTCGTACTCTGACCGAACGTAAGGTTTTCATTTGCCCATGCTTCCACAAACATTTCTTTATAATCTCGGAGCCAAACTGACTCCATGTAGTCATAAACCTCTGTAAAAAACAGAATAGTGATGTCAATACAGAAAATATGTACGCTTGTAAAGCAAAATAAAAAATAAAATATATACCCGTTCGACCCTGCCCCCAAAGTCGTCTGTAGAGCGCTTCAAGATTCAATTCGTAAGCCTCTTCGTCAAAAGATTTACACAGTCGACCAAAATACTGCAAAAATATTTCCCATTCTTCTTTTGGAAATCCTGCTTTATGATATTTTGCAATATTTCGTTGAATATGATACCTGCAAAACAACAACAACAACAACAACAACAACAACAACAACAATAATAATAATAATAATAATAATAATAATATTTTGTTGAATATGACACCTGCAAAGCAATTTCCTAGCATCCGGGAAAACTGTAGCACATGCACTCATCAGAGCCAGATCTCTATCTGTAACAATTACACGTGGCTCCATACTCTCCTCCAGCAAATCTTTGAGCCTCTCAAGCACCCATATGTAGTTACTCGTTTTCTCTTTAACGATAAATGCATGGGCGATACAGAACGAGTGGTTTGTCGACGTCATACCCACAATTTGAACAAACGGGATTCTGTACTCGTTCGTTTTGTAGGTGGCGTCGATCAGCATCACATGTGGGAAGGCACGCCAGAGATTGTACGAGACCCGGTGTGAAAAGAAAATATTCTCAACAGCATCTGTCTCTGGATTCTGCTTGGTGAAGTAAGTAAATTTCTTTTCAACCAGGATACTCTCGAGTATCTGCATAACAATAATAATAACAATATTTAATATTTAACAACAACAAAATTAATAATAGTCTATGACAATAATAGTAATTAATAATAATACCTGCATTGGGGTTTTATCGCCGTAAATTCTATGTTTAATCTTCCTCACTGTATTGTGTATGTCTCGTAGAATACATACATTATTCGGGTTTTGTGCTCTGATGGCCAAATGTATGTTTGCCGGTTCCAGGCCTTGAAAATAAAGCGTTTCCACCATTTCTTCTTCTTGTGGTGTCAGCCGCCTAGCAAAAGCGTGACCCTCAACATGTATAAAAGGGTCGTGGTTATGATTCGCGTGTTTAACCTCCAACTTCCAACCCTCTTTGCGTAGCCTCCCTATTAACATAAATGGACAGTTAATCTTTTTGCTACCCGTAGACCTTACTGTGGCTGTAGTATGGTATTCGCCAGCACGGTCGCATCTCAGGTCTATCCTAATTTTTCTTGCATTATTTCCACTGCCTTTTGAAACAGAACGTCCTGTCACTAGGACGTAACCGCTAGCAAGGGCTCTATCGTAAGCCCATTGTTTCATCTCTTCAACAGACCCGAATACGTGAAAATTTATACAAGAGTCTAGTCTAAATTCATACTACTCTAAATTATATACTACTGTAAATATATACTAGTTCAATCCAGCAAACCCTAAAACGTGTAAAGATATACTGATTCATGTAAATATGAAAAAAAAAACCATATTACTATTAGTAGCATGTGGTCACATTATTACTGATTCATGTAAATATGAAAAAAAAAACGATCTAAGAACCAAAACTGGTAAAAACGACCTGAATCAAAACCGGTTTTCACCTGAAATTGGTGCAAAAAAACCCAAAACGAAACCAAACTGAAAACTGGGCTAAAACCGACACTAAAACTGGCCTAGTAAACCTGAACTGGAACGAAAAAACAGAAACCAGTCAAGTAAAAAAACCTGTTTTAGGCTTAATCACAAGCAAAATTATGTTTCGTTACAATGATTTTCAATTTTTATGTTTCAAAAAGTCTAATAGATAATAAAAGGTAAATTTAGGTAACTTTAAAGGTGCGTACATGAACTGGAACGAAACCGAAACTAAAACCAGGTAAAAAAGCCGATTCGCAACCGACCAAATCACATGGAAACAGACCGGTTCCAAACCAAACCAAACCAGTTTAACCCGTAAAAATTTCAATTCCCGCATATTCAATTTTCACTCTCCCGCTTATCCTTTTCACCAACAAAATCAAACCCTCCTGTATACTCATCCTCCCATCTCCATCCTTTTCACTTCTACTTCCCAACAGTACACCTCTATCTCTCACATACCGATTCCAAACCACACAATCACTGGTCGAATAGCTAGGGTCCGAATAGCCACCATTTTCACCCTACCAGCCACCATCAGATTGAAGCCTATTGAACCCTAAATCTAAAAATCAATGTTTATCGTGTCACCATTCACGTCCCATTTTCTTGGTTTCCCCCTCCATAGTTCACCCATGGAGATTTGTTGAACATCGTAGTGACGACAATGAAGAATCGATGTTAGGACTAAGGTAGTGTTCGTTTCACAGGAATGGAATGGAATTGGAATTGGAAATGGAATTGGAAATGGAATTTGAATTGGATTTTGAAGAATCCCTTAAAATCCCATAATGTGTTTGGTTGGTATAATTATCAATGGAATTGGAATGGAAAATATGTAAAATGACATAACTACCCTTTAAAACTAGTATATGACATAATTTCTTATACCTCCCCATATTTTAAAACTAGCAAATGACATAATTACCCCCATCTTCCCCACCCCCGGTTTTTTAACACATCTAACCCGTAACCCCCATCCCCACCCCCCCCCCCCCCCCGATTTTTAGCACATCTAACCCTAACCCCCATCACCCCCCCCAAAATAAATAAATAAATAAATAAATAAAATAAAACAACAAAATACATGACAACATACGATAAGTTCAAACGTACGATAAGTTCATAATACTACCACAAATGTTCATAAGTTCAATACTACCACACGTAATTCAACATACGACCACACATTTTAAACGTAACTATAAAGTCTTAAACCAATTTTTTCCTAAACAAACCTCAACCCGACAACAAAAATCTGACCCAGACCTCCCTTTCCCCTATACCCAAGCTCCAGAAAGTCATCACCCTAATCTGGTCATCCTTAATTTTTTCAATTGCTTGAAACCGTTCCAATTGACTCAAAGATGTCAACTTCGAAAGCTCTTCGGGTATCAGCAAAGTTTTCCTTTTTATGTCAAGCTCAAATTTTATGTCTTCACTTAGTTCGGCTGAAGTTTCTCTAAGACGGTCACCAAATAAAACCACCGCATCAGTGAAACTCTGAACCAATGGGTTTACTTGCTTTGCTCGTTTCCTCTTCTTACTACGCCCGCTTGAAGTTTCTTCAGCTTGAATTCTTGAATTGGCACCAACGGTATGACTTATTTCATCATAATCCTCATTTATTTGTTGCTCTTCTTCTACTACCATGTTCGCCTCTTCTTCCATCTCGACCACAGTTTTAGCTTTGTTACCTTGTGCTCGGTCTTTACCAAATATAACACACATTTCTTCATAGTGGAGAAGCGTCCTATTTTTCCATTTACCCGCCTTTGAATGATTCTATTTCTCATGATAAAATAAAAATAATAAAATAAGATTATTATTAAATTAAATAAGAGATCAAGAAGCTTAAAACATAACAGTTCAACCAAGTCAAAATTTTAACCAAATACCAAATGGGTCAAAATGGTCGATGGGTGACTAAGCCATATTCAAATGCTTATAATCTTTAAAGCAATTTTATGAGGTAAACAACTAAACATGACAATAATATGGTCATGTTTCTCATCTATAAAAACTGAGAAACATATGAAGACAGTTGCAGATAGTTTATTGAGTTGGAATGGGCACTCACTTTCAAGAATGCATATAAGACATGACAATCATTTTCAAGACATAGACAATATTTTTACAAAACAGAAGGCAATCAATCACCCATGTACAACATCATAAACAGTCACCACCAAGAATTACTATTGCATATTTACAAAACAGAAGGCAAGTCAAAAAACTTCACCACCTAGATCAAAAACAGCGCCACCTAAAGAAAAAACTTCGCCATCATTCCGCCTTTGTTCCAAGCATAGTAACTTAACAACATGTTACGCCAATGAATCTGTGTATAGCGCCACAAGTTGCAACCATTATCAGCAGCCCTTGGTTAAATAATTGCAGCCCCAGTCCAATTGTCACCCAGTGCAGGAAAAAAACTTGGCGAGTAGACCCATTATCCTCGGACAGCCACAGTGTCTTCAAAACCCAACATAAAATATATTTAAAACATAAAATATATTTAAAACAAAAAAGCATAACTAATAACCATTAAATAAAACATACATCAAAATAGCATAACAACCATCAAATAAAATATCCATCCATCAACATAGCATAAGTAATAACCTATTAAATAACATATCCGTACATCAAAATAACATAGCTAATAACTATTAAATAACATATCCGTACATCAAAATAGCATAACTAACAACAGTTTAATCTAGGTTAGTAGCACTCCAAGAATCAAACATGCTTTGAGCCAGATTGTTTCTAAACGTTGTCCACTCGTTTGATGTCTCAATGTGAGTTATATTATCTTCGTCTCCATCTCCGTTTCCCTCAGCTTCTACATCTTCGTTATCGTCTTCATTTCCAAGGTCTTCTATTTCTTCACCTACCAGATCTCCAGTCTCAAATGGATCTACCGGCATTTCTCTCCTTATAAAATTATGAAGAAGACAACACGCCATTATGATCCTATTTTTTTGGTCAATAGGATAGTATGAGTGGTCTCTCAAAATTCCCCATCTTTTCTTTAAAATCCCAAAACATCTTTCTATAACATTTCTTGCAGACGAATGTTTCATGTTGAATAATTCTTTTGGGGTAGTGGGTTGGTGTCCACTACGCCAATCATTTAAATGATATCGTTGACCTCTATAAGGGGCAAGAAAACCTTCTCCGTTTGTGTATCCAGCATCTACCAAATAATAACCTAAAAATATATTGAAGTCAATAAATTACTAATTTTGTTGTATTATTGTATATGCCTATATGGTCACTTATATACAATTTTACATACCCGGCCTTGAAACTTTCAATCCATGTGGCCTATCAAGAGCATCTCGTAGGACTCTACCATCGGCCGCCGACCCTTCCAAACCCGGTAACACAAATATAAATTGCATATCCGGTGAGCACACACCTAACACATTTGTAGCAATCTCTCCCTTTCTTGTTCTGTATTTAGGCTTCTCTTCATTTGGCACTAAGCACTTTATGTATGTTCCATCTAAAGCTCCTAAACAATTCTAAAGCCGAACAACACAAAAGAAAGTATTATAATACATTTCTAAATCCTAACCTAATTATACTATTAAAAAGTTATAATGATTACATAATACCTTGAACCATTTCCACCTATGGTCGGTAGAATTCTCGGGAATAAGCTCGGGTTTCTTAAGCAAACGTGAGTGCAATCTAATCACCGCATTACAAACTCTAGAAACACATCTACTAATTGTGTCTCCTGAACGATGAAAACGACATCTCATGACCCGATTCTTGACATTATGAGCGACAATGTTAAGGAAGATGGCTACTTGTTCATCTATGTCCATATTCCTATTTGGTTTTAACCCTCCAAAAATTTCAAGCGTCTCACACAACTTTTTGAAACACGCTCGATTCATCCTAATTTGGGATATAGCCATCCTGTCACTCTCATAAACATGTCTATACAATATTGAATATCGATCTATCTTTGATGAGCGACATCGAATACGTGGTTTATTCATTACGTATTTAATCATCAACATGTAAATTGAGAGTACAAGCAAAGAAAGTGTTGTAACAAGTTGGTTCCACCATTGTAAAGTCAATGCCCTTCTATTCTGTTTACGATTGCGAGTTGTTAAACTAAGTCGGGTCATTTCTTAATAATCCACCTGAAATTACTCATTTATTTAGCATACATCTCAAATCAAATTAAAAAAGGAAACATGTATAAAAGCCCCATCAATTTCAAGCAAGTATTTAAGAAAAAAAAACAAACCTCATTAATTCTATATAAACATAAACCGAATAATCAACTAACAACTATTATAATCATACTATTATCTTCAGCATCATACAAATAGTTAAGCACCTAGAGAACATCAATAAGTTAGAAACAAAACTCATCCATAATTTTTGTTGTAAGGTCCACAAAGCTCACTTCCATAATATGACTACAAAAAGTTTTCTACACTTTTACTTAAAAATAATCGAAGTTAGCAGCTATTTAGGATGTTTTCATACAAAACGTTTGTTATTAGAATAGTAATTAACTCTTTCTGAGAAAGCGATTTAGAAGGTATATTTTTGTTGCAAAGGTCCATAAAGCTCACTTCCAAACAGAACTCATCCATAATTTTCATAAACAAAACATATAATTAAACATAAACAGAGGCAGGCACACAATTCTAGATCTAAAACAAGGTACATATCCAACTAAACAACCTTCAAGTACGTTCTACACTTTTACTTAAAAATAATCGAAGTTAGCAGCTAGCTTTTATTTATATCTTTTTTTTTTCAAATTAAAAGGCAACTTTTAACAGAGATTGGTGATGAAGATAATAGCTTATTTTACATATTATGCTTTCGAAGTAAAATATAAACTAAACTAATACTATATCATCATAATCGGTACCTGTTACAGATAATAGCTCGATGAATTAGAAATCCAAGCTAACCTGTTATAGATGAATTGGTCGATTAGGTCACAGTCGTCAAGTAATAACCTGTTATAGATGAATTGGTACCTGAATTTATTGGTGCTTCAATGAAGATGGTGACATTGTTGATGAAGGGTTATGGTGATGGAGCTTATGCAGGTCTGGATGTTGTTGATAGAGGCTAGGGTTTGTTTTTTATGTGGAGCTGATTGTTTGGGTGAGTTAATAATGTTATTTCGGTAAGTTATAGGGTTATTTTGGTAAATTGGCATGAATTCCTGCATCTTTGATAAAATTCCCTCCCACCTTTGAAGGATTTTAAATCCCAAGAATTGGAGGATTTCAAGGGATTTTAATTCAATTCCAATCCCTTCTTTTATTGAAACGAACATGATATGGAATGGAATCAAATTCCAATTCCTTTCGAATTCCATTCCATTCCTGTGAAACGAACACTACCTAAGGGTTTGTTGAACATAGAAGAGTCGAAGTGACGAAGTGCAAGAATTGAATCCGATTAGGTTGGTTTTGTTCGAGTTCTGATTTATTTTATTGAAAGTGACTAACAGTTTTTAGGGTTTGAATCCTTTTTATACTATAAAACTATACTTTGGGCCCCATTTGACCTTGGTGCTTTTAAGCTATCTTTTTACGTGTTGTTTGAGATACAAATAATCCGAATCAACTCATTCATTAAGTAAATGGGCTGAAATTGCCACCTCTAATTAACATAGTTATTTGTTGTTGTTAGTCACCCGTTTAGAGTTGGGCCTTTTCAAACCATTTAAAGAGACCATTCCTTAACAATACTTCTATCATGTAGTTGTGTCAAGTTTTTCGAGCTGGAATGATGACGTTTACGAGAAGTCTTCTTATGTGGTATGATTAGGTTTTTTTTTGTCCTGGTTCATGATTTTCCAGAAGTTTAATTTCAGTTTTAGTAATAACTATTACTCTTTTGATTTGGTTGTTGCTACTATAGTAGAATAAAACTTAGTTGGAATCAATATGCAGTTTCATTACCACATACATTGCTATTATCATATTAGTGTTGTTTGTTTGTGATTTGAGAACTTTTTGGTTTAGTTTACATGTTCAAACATTTTGATTCAGTTATCTATGATTGCTTTGGGTTAGTCTGGATATGAAGTTGCAAGTTTTTGAAACTTGTGTTGAGAAAACGATAGGGGCTGCAGATTTTGTGTTGTGCAAACCAGCAAGAACCCTGCACCATCTGATCCTATGGAACCACAGAACACTACTGGAGCCATTGTTAGATGGGGGTATATTCTACAAAGCTTTTAGAGCAACGAAGGTATATAAGTTCTACTCGTTTTGCATATTATATATAATAATGGGCTACAAATAACTGAAGTAAATATGTTATTATTTATAATATATACATATATGTGTATATATTTTCATTTGCAATTTTTTACTGGTACATATTTTAGTTATGCAATTGTATACTATAGTGTTGAAAATTCTGCACTTTTAGTTCAGTTTGTATGCCAAAAAAATAGTGTACTGCAGAATTTTAACAAGAATTTTAACCAAAATTCTGGATTTTTAAATTCTGCACTTGTATGTGTCAAAATTCTGAGGCGTTTGTTTCACAAGTATCCACTTTTATTGGTAAAAAACTGCACTTTTAAGGGTTTAACTTCTGCCTGTTACGGGTAAAAATACTTCACGTTGGGTTAAATTTCTACACTTTTATGGGTAAAAAATTGCAGTGTTTGATTCAAAATTCTGCACTTGTATGTGTCGAAATTCTGAGGCGTTTGTTTTGTTTCACAAGTATCCACTTTTATTGGTAAAAAACTGCACTTTTAAGGGTTTAACTTCTGCTCGTTACGGGTCAAAATACTTCACGTTTATGGGTTAATGTTATGCATTTTGTGATTAAAATTCTACAATGTTTGTATTATGATGAATTATGCCTTACAATTAGTTAAATGTTGCAAGTATTATTGGTGATTGTTTGGGTACTCTATTTACGACCTTTAAATGGTTTGAAGGTCCCTTGATTGTCTTTTTGTCATTGCCATTATTCTTAGCTATTTGGGTTGAATTAGATTAGATGGTAAATATCTTATATGTATACATGTAGAGGAGCGTATTTGTTTCCATGTTTTGTTTTGTTGCTCCAGGTACCAAATCAACGTTGATAACATCAAAACACACAAGGAGCAAGAAGAAGAAAACAACCTAGAAATAAGTTTTAGTTGGTGTGTACAATTTGCAACTTGTAGATAGCTTTTAGTTAGAGGTTTGTTTCTTTAGTATTTGAACTGAAAACATCTGTATGGATTTTGATTTATAATTGTTAATATCATTTGATATATTATCAATCATTTGTCTTTTTTATGTGACTAAATGATATCAAATGTTATAGGCAAAACAATATTAGTGATAAAAGATTAGACAATAGCTTCACTTAAAAAACACAAAATTTCATGTGTCTTTACATAATCATTCGCCACACAATATTCACTTTTTTTACGTGACGTAACAATAGCAAATGTGATATGTAAAAACAATGTGTGACCAAAGGTTAAACAACAGTCACAATTTAAATTACAAGATATCATGTGACTTTGCATAACCATCAGCCACACCATTGTCATTTTTTGTGACTGAATGATAGCAAATGTCATGGTAAAAAATTATCTGTGACCAAAGGTTAGATAATAGCCGCACTTAAAATTAAACATTTTTTATGTGTTTAGAAATAGTCTTTAGCCACACTTATAGTAAATTCAGGTGGCTGTTGCTACCCTTTAGCCACACTTAATGAACGAAATGATTGATTACAACCTTTTTGCCACATTTTTTTAATTGACGTGGTTAAAACAGACATTTTAGTGACCAAAAGTTAAACAAAAGTCACACTTAAATTGCAAAAGTTTCTTATGTGTCTAGAAATTGTTTTTAGCCACACTTACAGTAAATTAATGTGACTATATAATAGAAATGACTACACTTATAGTAAATTCAAGTGGCCGTTGCTACCCTTTATCCATACTTAATTTTTTGAATTGATGTGGCTAAAAGAAACATTTTAGCGACTATATAATAGAAGTGGTCACACTTACAGTAAATTCATGTGGCTGTTACTACCCTTTAGCCACACTTAATGGATAAAATGTTTAATTCCAGCAAAAATATTGGTACCTTTTAGCCACACTTTTAAGTGTTACGGCCACTAAATGTGAATGTGACTGTATGATACCTACGATGACTCGACCTTTGGTCACACTTGAACTGGAAAAAAAACGTGTGACGGAAGGCATATGGTCACACTTTTTTCGTGTGGCCGTATGCCTATTTTGGCGTAGTGTAAGACTCTTTCTCAGACAGGTCAACGGTTGAAAAGCTTTGTAAATATGTCATCGTGAGACCGGGAATTCGAAATGGGTCGAGGGTTTTGGTGGTGGTGATGTTTTAAGGTTTGGTTCAAATGGGGAAGAAGCTGATCGTGTAATGGTTAAATCTGGAAATCTCAACGGGCCGTCGAGGCCTCGATGGGCCGTCTAGGGTTTAAATGCCCTAACCTAACACATTTCTACGGGCCGTCGGGGCCTGGACGGCCCGTCCTAATGCACCTTTTTCAGACTTTTCAGTCTGAACTGCCTGCTTTTGCAGGAGTTCAGACTGATCACCTCATACATCGTACTTCTACGGGCCGTTTGGGCCTCGACGGCCCGTCGTTTTTGTCTTTTCTGAAAAACAACGGCCCATCAAGGCCTGGACGACCCGTCCTCTAACCCTAATTTTGCTTGACGGCCCATCAAGGCCTCGACGACCCGTGGAGAGGTTGTTTAGGATTTTTTTGGGGTTGTCTAAATAATATCACCCTTTACTACTGTTAGAGAAGGATTTTTACCGAAAACAGGATTACGTGATCATACAAGTTACAAAACCAGGTGCGGAAACCCTAGCTTTGAACAAACTGATAGAAACTCAAATCAAAACACAATCAAAGTCATTTTCAAAGGTTTTCATAGATTAACTTTTCAATAAACTTGTTTACAATCAGTTTTAGGTTAATCTAGAACAATCACACACTATCTCAAACTATCCTGGAACCTCACCTGAAAACACACACACCTAATGACTCTCTTAACATTACAAAATCACAATTTCTATTTATAAGCACTGCACATTCGCCCATCAGTACTGGTCGAATGTAGTCTTGTTCTACATTCGCCCACATGCAGTGGTCGAATGTATTCTCTCAGTCAAGCTCCAATCTTCCTTCGCCCCTTTATACTCACCTTCGCCCACTATAGCCTTCATTCGCCCACTTCTGTTTTACATTCTACCCATCAGCACTCTAACATATGTTAATATCCAATCACTAGTCGCAAAACGCATCTACAAACTCCCCCTCGACTATTGATTGGATCGTCTTCTGTCTTCGTCCATGGCTTTGTTTAACAACATAATTCTGAGCTGTTTCTTCTGCTCTTTTGTCATTTCAGGCTCTAACCTTCTCTTCACCGGTTTCGACACATTCGCCATCTTCACCATCTTGCCAAGTTTGCCATCTAAATTGCTCCCAGCATTTATATCATATGCAAAACACACACCAACCACTTGAGTGTATTTCTTTGCCTGATCAGCGTCATTCGGCTCATGATGAATCGGATTGTAAAAGAGCATGATGATGTCTTCAAACGTACAGTTAATCAACCACATCGGATCAAATACGTGAACATGCTTGTATTTATCCTTCCCGTCTCTCAACACTATCACTGCTTCTGCCTTTCTCCAATCATAATACCAGAAGATAAAGTCAGCACTGAAATGTTGTGGCATGGGCATCAAAGGTATTTTCCTCATCACTTCAGGTGCCTTATAAATCAAAGTAACCCGCTTCAGCTTGGTTCTGGGATCAATATCCCTATGCACTTTTCTTCGGGGATATTGTGGCTTGAATCTATTCCACTTCGTTCTGCTTTCCCAAACCAGCTTGTCTGCACACCAACCGACATGTGTATTATTCACTGAAGCACCCGACATAGGGAATCTACATAAATCTCTGACTGCCCAGTACGGTAGAGTTAGCAAATCAATGAACCTATAGAAGTATAGAATTCTTGATTCCCATTTAGCAGCTAGACACTTCAGCCTGCCTAAATATGTCCACCCGAGAGCTCTGCCTTTAAACTTAGCATTGTGAAATCTATAGAAGTTTCCTTGAGCTTCAGGCTTCGGTCGGTTCTCATCCATTTCTCTCAATTTCTTCAAATAACTCTTCAATTCATCAGATTTATTTGAAGATTCTGGCTTATCAGTTCCAAATACTTTCTCCACAAATTCTGCACTTCTTATCTTAGCTTTCTTCTTTGCCGAAGTGTTGGAATTTCAGTAAAGTCAGGAAATATCACATCTTCATCCGTTTGTCTGAAGTATTGTGGATATTCCTCATGCGTGGTATCTTCAATTTCCACTTCTTCAAATTCAGGAGTATTCTTATCATCTGAGTGACTTCCAATATCCTTTTCAGGAATATGTGGAATCGACTCATCTACAATGAACTCCTCAAATGTTTTCCCTACCCTCCGTGCAAGTCCATCTAAAATATCCTTTGCCACAGATGCAGGTACTTCACCTTCTTCTAAATCGGGATCGTTGTATTCCAATTCATATCTCATGTCATCTGTTTGGAATATCTCAGCAAAACGACCTGTGAACTCTATCGTCCATTCTCTTCTTTCTAACATGTCTTTGTATACTTGTTTAGCATCATCAGTCAAAGACCTCACCTTTTCATTCCAGAAAATACTCTCATCTGAATCAACATTCTCACCTTTCTTTTTCTTCGAACTTGATTCTCCAGTATCTTTCTTCTTTGAAGGTGGTCTCTTCTCAAATGTAAACTTTGATGAATCATCTCCTCCATCATTATCATCATCACTACTACTATCATCTTCCTTCTGACTTCCCGATCCTTCTGCATCATCATCATTATCATCATTATCATCCTCATCATCACTCTTCTCCGATTCTTCATCATCCTCATCATCATCTTTCTCCTTATCCGATTCAGATGGTTCAAAATCAACCTGTTCTTCTTCTTTTTCTTTATCTTCTTCACCCTCCTTCAACTTGGGTGCAACATTGTACAAATTATCAATCAAATCACTAAGGCGTTTATTCTCAGCCTTTAGTTCTTTGTTGTCTTCTTTGATTGCTTTAAATCTGTTCTTGTTCCTCAAACACTTACCCTCAAGCTTCTTGTTCTTTGCTTCAAGCTTCTTCACTTTCTCGTCAATCTCATCTTGATTTGACTTAGAAGCTACTACAATCTGAAGCATCTTTTCTTCATTCTGCTTGAACTTGGCTATTTTAGCTTGCTGAGCCACTATCATCTTCATCATGTCATCCATCTTCTTGTTCACCTGCTTCATAACATCATCATCCACAGTGACTTTCTTAGACTTGGATCTGGATGGCTCAACTTCAACTTCTTTCTCTTTCTGAGGCTTTCTAAACATGTCAAGTACATTATCCAGTGCAACATTGAACTCATCAACTGGTAATGTTTCTGCCTCTTTAGATTTCTTCTGTTTCTTAGTGACCGGTGAAGATAACTTTGATGACGTACCAACATCGGGTACTCTTTTTCCTCTCAAGAGTTGAGCTAACTCTTTCTCTCTCAGCTGCTTGGTACTTGTCTTCTTAGCCATGGTCTTGTGCTTAGGCTTGGGCAAGTTAACTACTACAGTCTCTCCTTCATTCAACTCATCCATATTCACACCTAAACCTTCATCTTCAGCATTCAATGACTTCTTACTTTTCTCAGCTTCCTCAATTGACTTGTTTAAAGATTCAGACTCACCAACCATAGTGGCCTTACGTTTGGTAGTCTTGACATTCTCAGCATCAGAATCCCACTGTTCCTCCTCCTCAGTTTCTTCTGAATCCACTGATTCTTCATCCACCAAACCAGTACCTTTCTTAGCAGTTGTTTTCTTTCTAACTACCTGTTGCTTTGAGCTACCTTGATCAGTCTTTCCCTTACCCTTCCCTTTGGCTCCGGGATTGACCACTTGCCTCTTTCTTTTGGTACTAGCATCAGCATAAACCAAAGGATCGTCGTTATCAGAATCACTTCCAGGATGCCTAGCCGTATTCTTTCCAGGATCAGTGTAATCCTCTCTGGCTAAAGCTCCAAACAGTCTTTGGTATGGTGGCCTTTCATTGTCTGGCACACCTTTGTAGCCCTTCATTCTTGCCAACGTTCGAATATTCATATGATCTTGACCAATTATCTGTGTAGGATCCTTTTTCAAGTCAGGATACTTGTGATCAAAGATCATCATCAGGAATCTAGGATATAACATGAACTTCTTAATCTTTAATCCTTTTAACATCTCCAACATATGATCAAATATCATCCCAGATACGTTGAATGGTTTGTTAAGAGTCAACGCAACCATTAACGAACTCAGACTTCTTCTCATCACATCGTATCCTCCACTAACACAGCCAAACACATGGATGATGACATGTGCAAAATATTTGAATTGCACACTCAACTTCCCTTTGTGCATCGATCCATCAGTAATAGCACCTTTGTACTTCATCCTGAGAAAACATGCCTTCTGTTCGGTCCATGAAAGTTCTCTTGGATCTTCACTCACTTCAAACTTTATCTGGAGTGCTTCTCTGATATCAGACTCTGTAATGAACATCTCCATGTCTTGAATCTTGCTCTTTATTATCGTCTGATTATCCCAGTAATCATACTTGGCATTCTTGTAGAATTCTTCAATGATGTCTTTGTGAATAATAGTTGGAGTTGCCAAAGCATATACCACTCTGCTTCTTTTCAAAAACTTTATGATATCAGCAAACTCAACATTCTTCTCTACATCTCCTAGATAAGCACAGCAATTATGTGTTTTCTCGAACGGCCAATTGCTTCCACTTGACGATTCTCCTTCCTGAACGTTTTCTGGGACTGGTTCTGTAACAACATTCTCTACAGGAATCTCAACGTTCTCAGTCTGATCAGCCATCTGCATATTAAAATCAGAAACAAACGTCAAAACACAAAATCGACAAAATTTCAAAATTTTAAGTTTTTAGGATTCCACATTCGCCCGTTTTATCCAGGTCGAATGTACAAATTATGGTTCGAATGTAGAACATTTTGGTCGAATGTGAAGTGATTTTGAATAAAAATCACATTCGCCCGTTTTATAGTTACATTCGTCCACACGAATTCACCTTCGCCCATTCGAAGAACCGAAGGTAGAACCTGTTTATCCCCAAAATTTGAAAATTTTTCAAATCTGTTTTTAACACTTGGTTTTGATTCAAACATGTTCTAAAGTGACCGATTAAGACTCGTGAATCATCAATTTGTCCTAAAATTCAATCTATATCAGTTTTCAATTCGAATTAGGGTTATTCTTGTTTCAATCGATCAATCAAACATCAAACAATGTTAATAACCTAATTCTATCAAACCTCTCCCCCTAAAACTGATGGGGATTGAATGTATATCAAAAATAAACATAAACAAACACTCTAAGTCCTTGAATTCTAAACCATAGGTCCGTTTATGAAAACGATGATTCTGATCTTGATAAGGCTCCAATACCTGTGTTTTTGATATGGAAATGATCAGTAAAACACCAGGAATCAAACGCACAAGCAAACAAAAACAAAGCAACAAGGTGAGTTTAATCGAAAGAAAATTTTGAAAAAGTAGAATGAGGGTTCGAATGTGATAGCTGGTTATATAAGGATGCCACCTTCGACCGTTTAGATGGTCGAATGTGGGAATCATCCACATTCGCCCAAAATGAATTGGCCGAATGTAGAAGTAGTTTACCCGAATGTAAAAATTCTGTAATCAAACCCACGTTCGCCCGTTTGTAAACAACCTAAGGTAGAGATTTTTTCACATTCGACCCATTTAAGGGGCGAATGTGAAATGGAATAATCTGGAAATTTTAGCCAAATCACGAATTCGAATCCCGTTCAACATTTTTCAATCTGTTAAGCTTCCAAAACTCATATTTTCACTTTTTGAATGGTACAAAGCCCAGATGGTGTTATCAAATCTCAGAAATTGACCATCAAGCATCCCCGGTTATCAAAAATAAAGTAGAAATGCAAAAAAAAAAAATTTTGGATTTTTCTGAAATTTTATCAAAACACACCTAAAATCTTTTTGGATTTTGTATCTTTTTGACAATAAACGTAAATAGCAACAAAGTAAAATGCATAAAAGTAAATGAAAGCAGTAAACATTTTGTGAAATCCGGTAAGAGGATCATATCAGTTTTCTGAGAAATCTGATCACAGCGTTGATCTTTTTGTTTAATATTATCATTAGAAACAGTATGTGATACGGCAATTGCTGATATTGTGGTCCACATAAGCTCACATGCAGACAATTACGCAATGCTTTACAATGATACGAATTAGATGTATTAGACTAACACGATGTGGTGCCCACACACACGACATACTCCCGTATCAAGTAATTGCACAAAGCTTCGTCGTAACGCGTGATTATGCCAGAGTTATCCGTAAAAGTTACAAAGTATATAGCACAGAGGTATACAGGTCAGCAAACGAATGCAGCAGAGTAACATGTGCGTATACACTAGGTTGAGGATGATATTAATCACTGATTTGCATCAGATGATCAATACGATGTAATAACGATCTTTGATCAATTAAAACATAAAGTTCCTCAATTCGGTAACTTCCGGTTTTGGCAATTAAGCTCTTTTAGCAAATATTCTGATAAAACTAGGTCCGTAAATCAATACGACAAAAGTTTATCAGAATATCCCGGATAACCATAACATAACGACCCGAAACCTCAGATTTTGGCAATCCTATCAAACGAAATTACGGTACTAAGACCATATGCCCATGAGGTGCTCAGCCACGAACGCGTAGTTCGTTATGTTTGTATCACTAATGCACGCAATATTTAGTCTACGAAGCCTATCAGCATATCACACGTAGTCAACATACGCCTCATTATACTATACCATTCTTTAGCCTGTGTCAGATCCCCACTGATGTACTATCATTTCCTCTTTTTATCCATGAAATCATTTTTGATTTTCCAATTTTTAGGTCTTTTTGAATTTTCCAATGTTTTTGGTTTTTCTGATAAAATGGCTCCCCCTAAAATAAAGAACATATTTTTGGGTTTTTGATTTTTCTGAAAAACAATAAAAAGAGAAATTTGAAAGAAACAATCCACTCGAAAGCATCAACTTCTTTGAGGATTAAACAATCCCCTCGAAAGCATCAACTTCTTTGAGGATTACGATAGTAAAGAGAAATTCCCAATTAGCAAAGAGAAATTCCCAATTAGCAAAATATTAAACACAAAAACTAAAAAAAAAACGATAAACCGAGGTGCCGATTAGTCCTGTTTTTCCTTTATATTGTTTACTTTTAAAAGATATTCAAAGCGGGATCTGTCAAAAGCTTTTGTAAACAAATCTGCACGTTGGTAGTCAGTATGGATTTTGACCATATCTATCAATTCTTTAGCGTAACAATCACGGATAAAATGATATTTGATCCGGATATGTTTAGCTTTAGAATGATTTTTAGTATTTTTAGTTAATGCGATTGCGGCTTCGTTGTCACAGTGTATAGGGGTTTTAAGAAACTGCAAACCGTAATCCACCATCTGCTGTTGGATCCAGAGCACTTGCGAACAGCAACTCGAGGCTGCGATGTACTCGGCTTCACAGGTAGATAGCGCCACGGAAGTCTGCTTCTTGCATTGCCAGGTGATTAACCTGCTCCCTAAAAACTGGCAACCAGCTGTAGTAGATTTGCTATCTTTGTCACAGCCGCCCCAATCTGCATCACTAAAAGCAATAAAATCAAAATCATCATCATTAGGGTACCAAAGTCCTTTTGAGGGACAACCCTTCAGATATCTAAGGATACGCTTGACCGCCGTCAGATGACTTTGTTTCGGCTTCGATTGATAGCGAGCACAGAGACACGTTGCATACATAATATCTGGTCGAGACGCCGTCAAATACATCAGAGATCCGATGATTGCTCTGTATGTAAATGGGTCCGTCAGCTCCCCCTTAGCGTCCACTCCAATCCCGTGATTGGGTTGAATCGGGGTATCCATCGGCTTGGAGTCCTCCATCTGGAACCGGCTCAAGATGTTGGAGACATATTTTGTCTGGTGAATGAAGATCCCGTCGGGTCTTTGGTCCACCTGCAAGCCTAGGAAAAACTGCATCTCCCCCATTGCGCTCATTTCGAACTTTTCCTGCATGACAGTTTCAAACTCCCTGCATAAAAGCTCGTTAGTTGAACCAAATATTATATCATCAACGTAAATCTGCACTAGAAGCAAATCATCTCCCGTCTTCTTCGTAAAGAGGGTGCAATCGACGAGGCCGCGCTTAAATCCTTTGGAGATGAGGTATGTACTTAGCTCCTCGTACCACTGTCTCGGAGCCTGGTGCAAACCATATAGAGCTTTGTTCAGCACGTAGACCTTATCCCGGTGGATAGGGTCCTCAAAGCCTGGTGGCTGCCCGACATAAACCTCTTCCTTGACTTTCCCGTACAGAAATGCGCTCTTAACGTCCATTTGATACACTTTGAATTTCTTGTATGAAGCAAACGCAAGGAACATCCGTATAGCTTCAATTCGTGCTACCGGTGCATAGATTTCGTTATAATCAATCCCTTCGATTTGATGGAAACCCTGCACGACCAATCTGGCTTTGTTACGAACAATAACCCCACGATCATCCTTCTTGCACTTAAACACCCATTTAGTGCCTATTTTCTTCCTGTCCGGCGGCAAATCTGTGAGCGTCCAAACTCCCAATTTCTGGAATTGTAATAACTCCTCCTGCATAGCTTCAACCCAGGCATCATCCTTCAAAACGTCCTTGTATGTCCTTGGCTCTACCTGCGACACATAACACGCAAACGACCAATCATTTTGACTACCAGATTGTTGAATTTTGGCATATAATGCTAAAGCACCAAAACTCTCTGGCGAATTAACACTTCTCTGCTGCCCTCTGGTCATAACACTGCTTCCAGGATCACCAATAACTTGCTCCAGCGGGTGAATACGATGAATCCGAGATTCCGGATAATCAGGTACAGTAACTCCCGTCTGAGCAGTTAAGTTCTCTACAGCATCCAGATCATGACCCGTGTTTGATGATGAAGCAACATCTGGAGTTGGAGTTGGGTTCACTGGCGGTGCCTCCTGTTCTTCTGCATGTTCAAGAATGACTTCTTCAAATTGTTCATCTTCAGATTCTGAAGATTCTAATGAAGTCGAAGCCTCTTGAAACACTTCTTCTTCTTGTATAAGAGCATTGGTATCATTAGAAGCTGGTAGGGGGTTCACGGTGATCGGACGCACCAATGGTGAAGTCGCCGTGTTTTCACACTCGTAAAGTAATCTGATAACAGCTTCTTCAACCAAGCTATCTAGATTGAATGATTCAAAGAAATCTTTGTAATCAAACATCCAATCAGGACCCGTGCCTTGCAAATTTTGAGTATATCGTTGAACTTCCACGTTAGCCCAATCCTCCACTCGACGAGTTCGCTTGTTGTATACCCGTTTGAGCGGGGTTGCATATCCAACAAAGTATCCCTCCTCGGCTTTAGGATTAAACTTCTCGCTTGGATTCAACATCGTGCATGGCGCCCCAAAAGGTTCTAGATACTCTAAGTTCGGCTTTCTTCGGTGTAACAGTTCATAAGATGTTTTACCAAACTTCTTCACTGTCAGAACCCGATTTAGTGTATAGTTTGCTGCATAAATCGCCTCGTTCCAGAACATTACCGGAAGATTTGAATCAGCGAGCATTGTTCTAGCCGCTTCAATTAGAGTCCTATTCTTTCGTTCAGCAACACCGTTCTGTTGTGGGGTGTACGGAGCCGAATATTCATGATGTATCCCTTTGCTTTCACAAAGTTCATCCATCTTGGCATTTTTGAACTCCGTCCCATTGTCACTCCGAATTCTCTTTATTTTCACATTGTAGAGATTCTCCAATCGAGTGAACAGAACTTTCAGGTTGTTAAAGGTGTCACTTTTATTCTGCAAACACATCACCCATGAAAATCTTGAGTAGTCATCAGTGACGACTAAACAATAAAGCTCTCCAAGATGACTTTTGCGCTTGACCGGTCCGAATAGATCCATGTGCAATCGCTCCAGTGGCATCTGTACAGAGTTAACTTTCTTTACTTTGTGGGACTGTTTATGTTGCTTCCCCTTCTTACAACTAACGCACTTGTCATTCAGATGGAAATGTTTCACGTTAACTCCATCGACAAGCCCATTTCTCACAAGTTGGTTCATTTTTCTCAGATGAATGTGCCCCATTCTTCGGTGCCACATTATCGATTCTTTCTCTGTCGCTTTTGATAGAAAACAAGTTATCTGCCCCTGTGATGTCATCGCCTTGGACATATCAAGAATATAGAGATTGTTGACGCGAGGTGCTTTCAACATTATCCACTCTTTAGGAATTTTGAAGCCCGGTTTTAGAATATAGCAGGATTTGTCATCAAAATGCACAGTAAATTGCTTATCACATATTTGACTGACACTCAACAGATTATAGTCGATCTGTTTCACATAAGAAATCCGCTCAAAGCTCACTATCCCATTGCTCACGCTTCCTTCCATTGTGATATATCCACCTTTATTTCCCACGAAAGCGACATACCCTCCATTGATGTTCTTCACGTCGAACAGCAACGCAAGATCCCCTGTCATGTGGCCTGAAGCTCCACTATCAACAATCCAAAGACTGCTAATAGGGCCAGCTGAAGCTCCCTGCACACAAAAAGTAAATCATTTAGTTCTTTCGGGGGACCCAAGCCTGAGTCTTGGGTCTTTGAACATCAGGTTTCACAGAAACATTTTCACAAACATTTTCAACAACTTTTTGATCAATCTTTTTCTGATTGTTCAAAACAGTTTCATTTTTCTCATTAACCCTTGAAGTTGAGGCTCCTGGAGTACCATTGGGTGACCAAGATTGTTCAGATCTTTTCAAGATGCGAATCTGAGACTTTGGGTTCTCAGTCGGTTTCTGAACATTGTTAGCAAATGTAACTCTCTTGGTTACCTTATCTGATTTAACAGACTTAGGTCCAACATTTGATTTGACAATCGGTTTTAATGGAACCTTTTGCCTATCAATTGTTGCGTTCACCACAGGCTTCCTCCATGATTGTTCCATAGCAATCCGATTCCTTCGATCATATTGAATTGGACGATTGTTCCTGATTTGGTAAAAATTGTTTTGATTGTAAAACTGTTGTTGAGGAACAACTCGCCTATGTGGTGGAACATAATGATCAATCGGTTTTCTCATGGAATTCCTCACTTCAACCTCATGCCTTTTATGCCTTACATATGGGCACTGAGCAAGTAAATGCCCTCGTTCCCCACATTTAAAGCACGCACGGTACTCTTCAAAAACATTCGGAGCATTTGGTTGAGCAAATGATCTAACAGGGTATTGATCATTATACTGTTGCTTCCTTAAACTCTCAGGGAGTGGCCCTTTTGAGTAAGTAGGCTCATGAAAACCATTAGCTCTGTTTTTGGGTCGAATGAACTCTGTGACATGGACCTTTGGTTCTTGAGGAACATCCAAATACAATTTCTTTAAAATTGCTGGTGGAATCTCATTTGTTCTCTCATGTTTTGGGAACCAAATGGTGCTTTCTTGCCAAATCTTTTCTATTTTAGCATAGTTAGCATTTTTGATTTGAAATTCCTCGTCAGAAATGATCTTATCGGATCCTTCCATCCGATAGAACACTTTGACAGGTTTGTCACACTGTTCATTCTTAACACTCTTTTCAAGATCTTTCTTAACCACATTCTTCTCAAGATCTTTCTTTACCACATTCTTTTCAGACTTTTTCTCACGATGAGCTTTTGCCATCGGAATCACAATCTGAGATGGTGAAACTAGTTCATTTGTAATGATGTGATTTTCTTTTGGAATTTCACATGCATTAACAGTTTGATTACAACCAGTATCATCACTCTCAGTGTCTGAATCTACACTCTCAGCAGTAACACCCTCATCATTGAAGCCTAAAATCGGTCTCACATCGGAATGTGGATCACCAATACTCGAGGTATTAGATTCATTTTCCGATGATGTGTCTGATTTTACCGAACTCTCCGGTGTCACTTGGTGACAATTATGGTTTTCAAAAAGAACCGGAGATGGTACAGACCGATAATTAGTGGTTTGATCATCAATGATGTGGTCTACCACATAAGCAATGTGCTTATAGCTTTCCAACTTTTTGTTTACTTTCTCAGCAAAGCATTTGATGGCGGCCATTTCCAACTTGGTATTTTTAATTTCATTGATATAGTTGTTAATTGCAAGTTGTTTTAATGATAAAGTGTTTTTCAAGTCGGAAATGTCCTTTTTGTAGCCATCTAATACCTTGTTGAAAGCATTCAACTCTTTGCGAGTAGATTGACTGTTCATGATAGCACTATCACGTTGAACACGGAGTTGTTTGTTCTCCTCAGTCAATCTATCACATGTACCACAATATTTATCACTTTTATTATCAGTGCTACACTCAGAACTTACAGGTTTTGGCGGATCAGTCATGGCCATCAATGCGAAATGAGCTTCCTTTCCAGCAAAGAATCTGGAATAGTCAATCTTGGTGAAAGCATCATCTGCAATGCACGACTTCCTCGTCATCAGAAAATCCGCTTCTGCTAGCAGCTGCTCAATGTCATCATCTAGAGAAGTAACACTTGCTTCCGTCTCCGATTCACTGTCTGAATCAGAATAAACCGATTCACACTCCTCAGGAACATTAGAAACAGTGTTAATTACCACTCCAGAATTAGCTTCCTCAGCATTAACCTCAATAGGTTCATTCTCCACATCCATTTCAGCCTCAGACTCATCACTTTCAACCTCAGTTTCAATCTTCTCATCTACTGTCACCGAATCTTCAATATCAACCTGATAAGCAACACAAGCCACATTTCCACCAGTAGTAATTTCCTCAACACCTATTTGCATACTCGACCAATCAAACCTCTCATCTTGTTGAGTCACCAATGCTTGATTCTCATTGGTGTTCTGGTGTGTCTCATTAGGTGTAGTGATTGGTATGACTGTTCGGTTGGCATTGTTAGGTGATTGGTTTTGTGTCTGGTTTGGTGTGTTTGGTTGTCTGTTTTGGTTGTTATTAAAGTTGTTTTGACGGTTTTGGTAGTTGTTGTTGTTTTGATAAGAAACTTGGTTTTGGTTTTGTTGTTGACGATTCTGGTAGCTTGCATTGAATGGGTTCCTATTGCCTTGTTTTGGTGGCTGGGTGCATTCTCTTTTAAAGTGACCTTTACCTCCACAGTTAAAACAAGTAACTTTCTCCTTGTTGAACCCGTAGGTTGTGTTAGGAGAAGTTCCCAAATCCGTTCTACCTGTTTTCTCAATAAATTCCGTTGCTCTTCTCATTATGCTCGCAAAAGCCCATTGGATATCAATGAGTTCCATCTCTTCCTTGTCAATCTGTGCGTAGTCTTCATTGGTTAAGTTGTTATTCCCAATTTGACTAGCAACTAATCCATTGTAGGATGAGACCATTGCAGAGACTAATGCAATGTGTTGCTGAGCAACTTCAACTGTCACATTACCCAAGTTAGAAGTCTCCAAAACCACCGTTTGTTGATTAGGTTGGTTCATTGGTTGTTGAGATTGGCTAGCAGTATAAAAAGCAGCTTGTTGCATTGGGGAAAATGGTGGAATGTATGAATTGTTATATTGTTGTTGTGGTTGTGGGTTTGATGGTTGTGAAAAGGATGATGTTTGTTGATGGTAGTTGATGGTAGGTTTTGGTGATTCCATAACATTGGAAATACATGCAACATGTGGTGCCACTAGCCCTCCTGAGCTTGAGTTACTAGCTGGAACTGGAGTACCTCCAAAGTATAAGTTAGGATTCTGAGGAATCTGTGATCTTCTAGCTTTCCTCTTTTCTTCCAATTCTTTGTTTTCCAGCTTCTCTATAAACTCTTGAATGGACCAGAATTGGTATGCATCCTTTTCCCTGAGAACTTCCACATGCTGATCCCAGTTTGGTGGTAAAGCATCTGCAAACTTATCCACCTGCTTTGTCATAGGAATCTGTATACCATAACTAGACAATTCAGATAGCAAATGACTATATCTAGGAGTTAATTCTTTCAAAGTTTCATTGCCAATATAAGAAAAATTTTCAAACTCCTTTCTCAATTCTTCCATCCTTAGACCTCTAGTCTTCTCATTACCATCATGCCTCCTTTTAAGTGCTTCCCATAGCGCCTTGGATGTTGTGCAAGTCCCAAACTGATGCAAAAGATCATTTGTGATTGCCTGTGTCAATTGGGAAAACGCCTTCTTCTCCACAGCAAACTTCTTTTTCTCATCCTCAGCCATACTTTCCAATGGAACTGGTTCACCTGTATTCTCCAAAACTGGTGATGTGTAACCTCTAGCAATCATATTCCATGCGTCTGCACCCTCTACTCCCATGCCTTCCAAATGTATCTTGAACTTTTTCTGCCACTGATTGTATTCTTGTATCTCCATGAGATTCGGTGGCCGATTCCCGCTACCTGAAGACAAATCATTAATCAGTGTGGAAATAGCATTTGTAGTTTGAGTGTTTACCACCGCTGCTGCTACTCCCCAGTAGTCAGATTGTGGTGCTGGAGGTGCACTTTGAGCCATGTAGTTAATCGGTTGCGAAGACTGTGTGTTGGTCTTCTGTGCTGCCACCGTCCATGGGTCCATCACTTGCTGTTGTGGTTGAGTCGGAGTTGTCGGAAAATTCCACATGATCACGAACTTCGAAAAATTCAACACTTAGAAAATTTTCAAAAACTAGTCCTAGGTTCGCCCGATATAATCTCAGATTCGACCCTTTCTGATGCAGGTTCGCCCAAACACTAACACTCGAAGGTAAAATCTCACCAGAATGTAAAATCACACTAACACAGTTCCACTTTTGCCCAGAATTTTCTACGTTCGACCGTTTTATTTCTACGTTCGACCGCCCGATCACTCGAAGGTGGAAGATGTGACCCGAAGGTGAAAAATTCAACAGAAACTATTCAGATTCGCCCGAAAATATCTAGGTTCGACCGAAAAACACTCAGGTTCGCCCAAAAACTCTCACTTTCGACCACTCAGGTTCCAGGTTCGCCCATTTTGAGTTTGAAAAACGGTTACACTTTGAAAAACGGTTATTTTGATCTCTGATTTTCAAAAGTTTGTGGATTTGAATGATATTAATCAGGTTTTGATTCGGAATTGATTTGGAGCAACTTTAATTCTTGGAATTTTGAATTTTAACCTCAAAATCAACTCTAAATCTTTCAAAAACACTCAAAAATCATTTTTATGCAAAAACAGATGTGAATTGATCAAAAATTAGGTCCAAATCAGCTCTGAGTTTATCAAATTTGTTGTTGTATGATCTTCTATGCTCTGATACCACTTTGTTAGAGAAAGATTTTTACCGAAAACAGGATTACGTGATCATACAAGTTACAAAACCAGGTGCGGAAACCCTAGCTTTGAACAAACTGATAGAAACTCAAATCAAAACACAATCAAAGTCATTTTCAAAGGTTTTCATAGATTAACTTTTCAATAAACTTGTTTACAATCAGTTTTAGGTTAATCTAGAACAATCACACACTATCTCAAACTATCCTGGAACCTCACCTGAAAACACACACACCTAATGACTCTCTTAACATTACAAAATCACAATTTCTATTTATAAGCACTGCACATTCGCCCATCAGTACTGGTCGAATGTAGTCTTGTTCTACATTCGCCCACATGCAATGGTCGAATGTATTCTCTCAGTCAAGCTCCAATCTTCCTTCGCCCCTTTATACTCACCTTCGCCCACTATAGCCTTCATTCGCCCACTTCTGTTTTACATTCTACCCATCAACACTCTAACATATGTTAATATCCAATCACTAGTCGCAAAACGCATCTACAACTACTTCTACTTAAATTTAGGACCCATGTTTAGCATTTTTTTTGTTATATATTGTAAGTGTTTTGCATAGTAAAGGAATAGAGAAGAAAATTATCAAAGTAGACTTTAGTTTATGTTTCTATTTTTGTCTTGTGTTCTTGGTAGTTTGTAGGTTTTCTCCATAAACCTATCAATTGGTGCTTTCATTGAGCCTTAGCCTCCATGGCTTTGGAAGAACTCAATGACTCCACTTATCTATCTCGCTTCAACAGTTCAAATCCGGTTCACTGGCTTTTTGAGGTTGAACGGTTCTTCTCCTTGTATGCAATTTATGAGGAAGAACGATTCCCTTATGTCGTTGAATACTTTGATGATGAACCTTTTTCTTGGTTCAATTCATGGTATCGAGGACCCGAACGCCTCACATGGAAGTCCTTCACCAATGCAATGCTTCATCGTTTCCATACCACCAACCACATTACCGACGTCTTAAAACCCACCCTCGCCGCCGTCAACGACGTCACTTCCAAATTAAGTGTCGTTCCTCCACCACCAACTACCATAACCGTCATCATCCTGAATCAAACCGATGGATCACGGTCACATCAACACCCACATAGGCATCCTGAAACATGCCCCAACACCTTGCCCAAAACCATGGCTACCTTGGTTGAAAACCTCTCCAAACAACCGTATGCCATGCACAATAATTTTATTAGAACCTTATCCAAAACCTACCATAAACCTCTTTCCCAAATCATGGAATCCAAATACTGCCATGGCCACGTCCCACCAAAAGCAAGGCACTCCACAAATTCCGTGGAGACCCCCATGGCACACCGCACACTGTTGATACCACCCCCAATCCCGTGGTACGACTCGAATGGAGACCACCATGGAGAAAGCTTTCCGTCCTTGAGGACAAGGACGATTTGAAGGGACGAGGAGTTGATACGACCCAACCGCAAATGACATGGCTCGAGTCCCGGTTAATGGCTTAGCCGATGAGATGAAAGAAATAGTCAACAGTTTAATTGTTTTATATGTTTGCATTCATTTACTTTGTTTATTATCTTTCCCATGTTGCATGCATTAGGAAAGTGGGCTTAACCCACTTGCACGTTTACTACTTCTACTTAAATTTAGGACCCATGTTTAGCATTTTTTTTTTGTTATATATTGTAAGTGTTTTGCATAGTAAAGGAATAGAGAAGAAAATTATCAAAGTAGACTTTAGTTTATGTCTCTATTTTTGTCTTGTGTTCTTGGTAGTTTGTAGGTTTTCTCCATAAACCTATCAGGTGGTGTGTTAGGTGGTCACGGTGGTGGTCGACGTGAGGTTGTGGTGGGTGTTAGCGGTGGTTTTGATTGAAGTAGAGAGAGAGGGACACATAGAGAGAGAGGGAGAGCATATGTTGTGCTGTTGTATGGTGGCAGTGACGTTATGTAGTGTAAGTGGCGGTGAAAGGGGTTCTTTTTGGTGTGTTTGTGTGTGAAATATGTTGTGTGGTAGGTGGTGGTGGAAGGGTTTTTTTGGGTGTGTTTTGTGTGTGAAAAAAGGAATTATTGAAAGAATATGTAGTAGGTGCAGCAAGAAGCCATTTGAGTAGTAAAAAGTCAAATACATAAAACTTTGTGGATGGGTAAAAGGCTCATGTGATTTTATTGTTTCTAAAATACGAAGTTAATAAATGTTTTTTAGTAAAAAGCCCTATATATATTGAGATTCCATGATTTAGTATAAATTTATGGTTTTTTTTAAACCATATATATTTAAATTTAATGATTTACTGTATTGTTCTATAGGCTTGCTTCACCTTTTTTACTACAACTTTGACCTTGGTTAGTGTTTAACCTAAAAAATGCTTTATTTTCGACATCTACTTACGCCTGAATGGATTACCTTTGTTAGCAACAAGAAATTAATGACTGGAGATTCATTTGTATCTTACCTTTTTTTCACTTCAATGAACAAAGTGTTGTTTTTTCCCCTTTAATTTTGTAAACTAATTTTTAATAGTGAATGGAACTAACGTTGCATTCGCGCAACGAGCGAAGGTTAAAGACCCTAGTTTATTCTATGGACAAAACAATGACTAAAATCAAAACAACGATTTCTCTTACCAAATCCTTCCACCAAAAAATCAAATCCGCCCCAAAAACTCAAAAATCCTATTAGAACGAAAACAAAAGCAAAATCGTAAAAACCAAACCAGAATTTTTCAAGCTATGAACTTCTTGAATCTTTGATATCAAACCGACCCAAATCGACTACAATGGCTCTGATACCAATTGTAAGTCTCAAAACTAATAAACCCGATATCAAGTAACTATCAATCGATGGCGGAATCAAAGATGATAGCGATTCAAGAGACAAATATTATATGATTGAATGATAATACTCAACTTGCATACGATCTTTGATGGATTCGTGTGATACTAGAGAGCTTTGAATATTATTGATAGAAACCGCTCACCTAATTATGAATATAAAACATCTATTTATACTAGGTTTCTCACATTGCCCCACATGGCCCAGCCCAAGCCCAACCAGGAACTTATGAATTCTTAGCCCAAACACCTAAAAACTAACCGAGAACCTAAGTGTTCACGGTTCCAAATATCATAACTAAAATATTTATCACCAATACTTATTTGATAGCGTTTGTCTCAATATTCTAGACCTAACAACTATATACTAAAAAACTAACTTTTACCCCGGGAGCGTCCCAGGGTTGAAATATATAATATGACGTAATAAAATATCCAATTTATGATTTGCACAAGAAAAAACTCAACCAAATACGGCTGCAAAGAAACACAGTACAAAGAAATGAAAATCAATAACTCTAGCTGTGACACCCGGCAAACTCAGGTTAGTAACGTTGACTAAACTAGTAAGTCTACCTTAGCGAGTCATACTTATTACATACTTAACTAAATCAGTCGGATCGTTATGATGATTCTAGGAAGTCATCGGGAGTCGTTACGATGATCCGCGGGATCATCGGGAGTCGGTCCATAACCATGGGTACAAGGATTGGTGATTCGGGGAATCACCGGGTTTAGCACACACACGCAAGTCTCGAGTCCCGGGAATTGGTGAACGGATGTAAATGTGTTAGTTATCATGAATTACGTGTTTATAATCATTACGTGACTTGTTGGTATGTTAATACGTGTTTATATGTGTTAAAATAGTGTTTAACGCGCCGAAAACCCAATCTGGAAGGTTACAGGCGATTAGGAATCAGGAGGATGCCTAATCGCCTGTCTATAGGCGATTGGGATGGCCCAGAGGGCGATTAGGACCCTAATCGCCTGATGTATCATGCGATTGGGACCCTAATCGCCTGCAAGGGTCTGCTAATCGCCTACACAGCAGAGTTCGGGTCAAAACACCTATAAATAGAACCCTTAACTCCCCAAACACCCTTAGAACAACCCTAACTGATCCTAAGCCACCCACACACCTTAGAACACCTCTGGAACTTATTTTGCTACAAAAATCACCATTTCCAAGCTTACACACCTTTCTTTAACGTAACCCAAGGTGTGTTCTTCATCTCTAACCTTTGTAAAGTTGTTATTTTGGTTCCCCAAAGGTCCAGACCTTGTTTTGCTAAGTTTGTGTCTTTAAAACCCTTTGAAAAGAGTTCTAAAACAAGTCTACACCATAATACTTGCTATATGTGAAGTTTACATGCATATGTTGGTCTTCTTGGTGTTTATAACGTGAATGTTTCCATGAAATGATTGTATTTCTGTAATGTAGAGGTTACTAGGATGATTATCTAAGAGTTTGAGCTATTGTTGTTGTGTTTTGATAAAAATGTGTATTTTGACCCATTTGGATGTTCTTGAAGATCTAGGATGATTATGATACAATTATTGATGCAATGTTGTTAGAAATTACACTAGGAAGGTGTTAAATCAGAGGTTTGATGATTTGCAAACTTGTAGGAGATGAAATCTGATTGTTCCATTTAAGGAAAGATAAGGTTGTTTGGTGAAACCTAGTACTTTGCCATTTTTGGAAATAATTGCATAGAAGATGTTAGATCAGTAATAAATTGGGGGTTTTTGCTTGGAATGGGTTGGTAAATGGTTTAGGTTTGATATTGGGTGTTTTTGCATGTTTCGGATCTGATTTGGAGGGTTAAACGCGCGAAAATCCGTTGCACAGCTGCAGCAGGCGATTAGGAATCCTAATCGCCTGATGCAGGGGGCGATTGGGCAAGATAAAGGGCGATTAGGACCCTAATCGCCTGAAATATCAGGCGATTGGCCCCTAATCGCCTGTTGACTATGGCTACTCACATGTTGACTTTCCTAATCGCGTGAACTGCTGTTTTAAGCGTATTTTGGCATCCCGAAGCATGATTTGACTTTTAGGAACATGATAGGAACCCCGGGACATGCCATATGACTTGGTAACACGTGTTCGGACTCAACTGTACTTTAAACATGCGTTATGTTAGAGTAGACGAACTCTTGCGCGTGCTAAGTGTTTAACTTCATATGTTGCATGATACTTTGCATTTAGCTAACACATGGAATGTTGGGTCACCAATGGGATGTCGAGACTCTTCTGGCACGGTCGGTTTATCAGTCAAAAGTGTTTTCAAGTGTCTATGGTTATGGTCTGGACATTCGGGGACTAGATAACCTACGGGTTATTAGTCCGGATACTTATACATGTCTTATGATAGGTCGCCGCTATTTGGGGCTATTATAGCATAATTACTTAACTATTTTCAAGTAACGCAATCTCAGGTGAGTGTCACAGCCCCGCTTTTACAGTTTTGCTTTCGGGGGAGAAACATGCTACGAACTTATTTATTAAAGATCATGTTATATTGTGGTTACTTTACATTACTATACGGCTTTTTTGGAAAGTCCCAGGGGGAAACCATGAATGTGCGGGAATGCACAACGGGGGGAAATGTGGATAGATCTATTGGGCCTCACAAGCCCCACTCGACGGCGGGGCCGGGCGGGTGCATATTGTCCTTAATATCTGGGTTACCGAGGCATCGGTAGCCCAGTCAGTCTGGGCTGGTTTCATCTTCTTGTCCGTGTTTAGTAATGGTTCCCAACCGTAGTAGTAAAAACACTTAACGTCTAGCTAACGTTCTTATAACCAAGTAGTAACAGATAAGATCTTTGGAACTTTTAAAACTTGTTTATAAAAGAAAACCTGTGAACTCACCAGCATTATATGTTGACATCTTTTTGGCATGTTTTCTCAGGTCGCTAAGGTAGCAGTCAATGGAATAGGCGCACGGAGTCATGCACAGCGTCTAATATTTTGAAACGTATAAACAATGTTTTGTAAACTTTAATATGTCTTTTGGTTGTAAACAAGAAATGCTTCCGTTGCTGGTTTACGGCTCAAAGCATGATATTTTGGGTTATATATTTTTATATGAGTGCATGTTTGTTGAATGTTTGTTGTGATCGTTGACTGAGATCCTGGTGTGTCACGCGCCTCGCGGTAAAACCCCGCACGTGGAAATTGAGGGTGTGACAG
Organism: Ambrosia artemisiifolia; assembly: GCA_032199755.1. Lineage (NCBI taxonomy): Eukaryota > Viridiplantae > Streptophyta > Magnoliopsida > Asterales > Asteraceae > Ambrosia > Ambrosia artemisiifolia. The sequence goes on from CM063514.1 coordinate 14,384,639, forward strand.
ATTGGTATCAGAGCCAACGGTTATAGTGAACTGAGACTACATGTTGGGTCTAGTCTATAACTGAGTCGCACACACACTAGACGGTCACAAATAGTCGAGTCTTAACATATGGGTAAGGTTATAACTTGTCGGGGTGTCGGTGTCATCATCTTCTATGTTACATCATCTGTTTGTTTTCTTCATCCTACTCCTTAATCCATCTTTATCTGGATTTGTCGGTGAACGATCTACCGTTGTACTTTCTTGGCGGCAGCGTACATTGGGGTGGCTTCGGCGTACTCTCGAGATCTGTCCAAGGATTCGGACATCTCCCTTCTATGCCCCAATAGACGCGCTCATCCTTATGTCTATTGTCTTATACTTGTAATAATATCATGACTATGTGTTAGCGCTGGGTGACTTGAACTTCAACCAGAAAGTATACCTGGAGGACCATGCGGAACAGTTTATCATGTCGGGTGCACACGAGATCATAAACTGGAATACATGGGAATACTGGTGGACTGTTTGTTTGGACGAATGAACCCGAGCCGGACCCGGTCTAGTTTATTAAATTCTTAATGGGTTATACCACGAGCAAACCTAAGTCTTTTGTTTCTTGTTGTGACAGAAGATGTCGGGAGCTCGTGGGGGACGCAGAGGCGGCCGTGCTGGCGGCCGTGGTGGCGGCGGCGGCCGAGGAAACGTTAACATGACCCAAGAAGAATTGGACAATTTGTTGCAGCAGCAAACGAACGTAGCTCTGGCTGCATTCCAGGCTGCTCTTGATGCTATGGGTGGTAAGTTGACCTCCACCTATCCTACCTAGTTTTGGGCACCGTATCTTCTCTTGCCTTACCTGTGTGTTCGTTCCAGGTGGGGGTGCTGGGGGTGCTGTCAATCCCCCTCCAACTCAGTGCTCCTACAAGAAGTTCATGGATTGCAAACCTCACAATCTCGGTGGGACCGAAGGGGCAGTGCTCGGCAGGTGACCGAGTAAAGTATGCTGCTGCGACCTTTGAAGGTCAAGCTTTGTCCTGGTGGAACTCCACCAAACAGACCATGGGCATCGAGGAAGCCCATGCGATGCCTTGGACAGAATTCGTGCAACTCTTGAAAAACGAGTACTGCCCGAGGGATGAGATCCAGAAGCTTGAGTATGAGGTCTGGACTCATAAGATGGTGGGGTCTGAGATTGAAGCCTATACAGCTAGGCACAATGAGTTGGCGGTGTTGTGCCCGGATTTGCACACACCGGAATACCGACGGATTGAGCATTATATTGCTGGGTTAGTGCCGGAGGTTGCAGGGTTGGTGGCTGCGGGCAGCCTCATTGTTTTTTCTGAAGTGGTTCGGTCGGCTCACAGGCTGACCAACATGAAGGTGACTGAAGGAGTCTTGCCTCCCCGAGGCGCTGCTGTAAGGGCTCCCGAGAACAACAAGCGAAAGTGGGAAGGTGCGAGTAAGGGCTCGAGCTCAGCTCCACCTCAGCAGGTGAAGAGGTTTGATGTTGGGGGATCATCGTCTGAGCAAAAACCGGGGGGTTATACTGGGAAACAGCCAAAATGCGATCGGTGTGGTTTCCACCACAGTGGTTGTTGCGAGGATAGGCACTGCTGTCACCGGTGCCATAAGTTTGAGCACCATTGGGTTATTTTGAAACCACAGTTACCAGAATCAAGTGTTTTGATAGTTTATTATGTTGTTTAGAAGTTAGAGGTCCTTTTATGTAATTGTGGGATACTTTTGGTAACCCTAGCTGTTTTGAGCACTTAGCAGCAGGCCCTGCGCACTTAGGCTTAAGTGCGCAGGCCCATATGCTCAGCCTATAAATACAAAGCTATGTGTGCAGCTAGGGTTAGGGTTTTTGGTCATCTTAAAAGAACACAAGCAAATCTGCGAACTTGTATGTATGTATCCATGGTGTTTTGACGATCTATCATTAATGGAATCATGATATTTGAGTATCTTGTGTGTCGGTTTCTATTAGTTTTCATCTAGTTTCTTTGTTTGTAAAGATTAATCACTTAAAACACCTAATAAATAGGTGTTTCTAAGTGATAACAATCTTGTGCACTTGAAAGATCTAGTGATTTGGGACTACAATTTGGTATCAGAGTCTTTGTGCTCTAGATTGTATCTGATTAAGATACCAAAACCCTCATTTTGTTAGTTTCATTGTTTATTTTTTTGGTTTTTGCGTGTGTTTTTATCAAAAAAAAAAAAGTGTTTCATCTTCATTTGCTTCATATTTACCTTATAGTTGTGTTTCTGAAGTGTTGAAAGTTGTTTATCTTTGGTAGAAACATCATCCGAGCATTTCAGATCTATTGAAAAAGGCTTGGATAAGATTCTGCGGTGTTTAGTGCATTTTCAGCGAGTTTTGCGCACTTATTTTGCGCACTTGTTCATATTTTGCGCACTTATTTCAAAATTTTGAGTACTGATTTTGAGTACTTATTTCAACTTTTGAGCACTTATTTCAAAGTTTGAGCACTTGTTTCAACTTTTGAGCACTTATTTCAAATTTTGAGCACTTGTTTCAAATTTTGAGTACTTATTTCAAATTTTGAGCACTTGTTTCAAATTTTGAGTACTTATTTCAAATTTTGAGCACTTGTTTCAAATTTTGAGTACATGTTTCAAATTTCAAATTCTGAGCACTTGTTTCAAATTTTGAGTACTTGTTTCAAATTTTGAGTACTTATCTCAGTTTTGCGCACTTATTCTAAATTCTGAGCACTTAGGCTAATAATCAGTTTATCTCCAAAAACACAACTAGGGTTTCTGCGCACTTATCAGAAATCACTAGTTGGTTTGCGTACTTGCTGAAAGGGTGCAATTTTTGAGTACATGGCTAGGGTTTCTACGCACTTAAAATCTTAAACGAGAGTTTAAGTGTTTGCGAACTTAAATAAGTTCGCAAACTGGTCAGTCATAGACTGAGCACTTATCTTGCTCAGCCTTGACCGATTTGCGCACTTAGCGTTGTGTGTACTTCAAGATTGTGCACTTATCAGGAGATCAAAATCTTGACATCACTGTTTGCTTCATTGTTTCAGGTGGGTGCTGACTTAGGTATCTGCGTACTTAGCATAGATTTGCGCACTTAGCTGCATACTTGTGGACTGATCACTAAAATCAAGGACTTTGGACATTTTCTGGACTTTAAACATTTAAACCAATTAACCAGACCTTTAAAATCAATCAAATTAACTCTAAAATGGCTGGTAACAACAACTCATTCCAAGTTAATCCCATAACCCAAGCAGAACTGGAAACTGGAACAATCACTCGAATTCCCAAATTGATGGGTGCTGAAGATTACGGTACCTGGAAAAACAGAATGAAAGCTTTCTATTTCGTTAAAGATCACACTCAATGGAACTCAGTGCAACTCGGACCTCACATCCCCACAAGGACCACTGATGCAGGAGAAGTGTTCAACACTGATCCAACTACATACACAGATCTCGACAAACAATTGATGCAGAGAGATCACAAAGCCTATGGTGCTCTCACCATGGCTCTGTCAAACGATGTATACAATATGTTTGAAGAGTACGGATCGGCGCATGATCTGTGGTTTGCTTTGAGTGAATATTATGAAGGAAACGCTGAGATGAGACAGAACAAACAGGACATGATTCAAAAGGAATACGACATGTTTGGAAGCATCCGTGGTGAAAGTCTGTCGTCACACATTGACAGGTTCATGAATCTGTTGACTAAGATGAAGAAAGCTGGTATTCCTGTGAACAACCGCAATTCCATCAAGAAACTACTCGACTCTCTTCCAAAGGAGTGGAGTGTCCAATGTATGCTGATCAAGAAAGATTACTTGGATGCTCAGGCTACTCTGGCCGATCTTATAAACACGCTGAAATCGTTTGAAATGGATATCACAAAGAGAGAAATGAATCAGACTGTCCCGAAGGTGACTCCCAGCAGTGCTATGAAGAATCTGGCATTGATGACACCAATTGGTGAAATGAGTTCAAGTTCACTGCATCCATATGTGGATTCTATGGGGGTTGGTAGTTCAAATTCAGGCAAAGCTCCAATGTACTCTGAAAAGGCAGCAAAGACACTGACTCCACAGGTTGCCAAGCTGGCTGCTGAACATGTGGAACTCTTCAACACCTTTATGAGCAGTTTTGAGGCACTGAAGACAGGAGAGATTAAGAGTGAGATGATGTCCCCAGAGGATATGTACCAAGTTGACCCAGATGATATGGAAGAAATGGATCTCAAGTGGCAGATGGCAATGATCACTCTACGAGTTAAGCGTTTTCAAGACAGAACCGGTAGAAGAGTGGGAATGGGAAAGGCTGGTTTTGACAAGTCAAAGATCAGGTGTTACAACTGCAAGGTCCTCGGGCATTTCAAATATGAATGCCCCACTTTGAACCAAGCCGAAATCAAGCCTGCTAAGAGGTTAGTGGCCATAACTGACGGAAAAGAAGGAAATGATAAGGAACCACAGAAGGCTTTGGTTGTTGAGGATTTCGATTGGGGAGAAGAGGCAGCTGCTGCAGAAGTTGAAGTTAACAAAGCCCTGATGGCCACAATTTGCACCAAATCTTCAAATGGTGTGAATTCTCTTGAAGGGTCATCTGCTGAGGTACTGAAGGGGGAGATGCAGAAGAATGCTGGACTGAAGAGTGTGCTGATTGATGAGAAGGTGAATGATCAGACGAGGGAGGAGGCACTGATAGCTGAAAAGACTTCATCAGAGAAAGTCGCTGAAGAGGTGAAAAGTTCTTCCAAGAAAGCTGAGGAGAGAGACATGAATAAATTACAGAAATGGCTGATAGCTCTTATGAGATATCTATGGCATGTCGACAGCGGCGCTTCAAGACACATGACTGGACTGAAAGAACTCCTCATGAACTATCGGTTCATCGATGGAGAGTTTGTAGCGTTCGCTGGAAATGAAAAGGGTGGAAAGATCGTTGGCATAGGAGATGTAGTCTCTGACGCACTAAAACTTGAGGACGTCAACTATGTTCCAGAGCTGTGTTACAATCTGTTGAGTGTATCACAAGTCTGTGACAAAGGAATCTCAGTGTTGTTCAACGACATGGAATGCATCTTCCTGAAGCCAGGATTCAAACCACCCACCGACATGATCATGTTGAAAGCCCCCAGACAAAATAACACATATGTGATAAACATGAGAGATGCCAAGTCTGAACAACCAATGACGTGTCTACTGTCAAAGGCATCTGAGTCAGAGTCACTGTTATGGCATAGGCGATTAGGTCATGTGAATTTTAAAAATATAAACAAACTTTCTAAACTAAATCCAGTCAGAGGTCTTCCTTCTAAGGAATTTCCTTTTTCTGAAAAATGTTTAGCATGTGCAAAAGGTAAACAACACAAGAAATCGCATAAGTCCAAAACAGTGAACTCAATTGACTCTCCACTTCAATTATTACATATGGATCTTTTCGGTCCAATCAGTATAAAAAGCCTGGGTAAAAAAGTCTTATTGTTTGGTGATTACAGATGATTTCTCTCGCTTTACGTGGGTGTACTTCTTGGAGTTCAAGAGTGAGGCTGCTGAGACTTTGATGCTGTTCGTTCCCCTGATCGAGAACATAATCAAATTGAAAGTAAAGTCAATCAGAAGTGATCATGGAACAGAATTCAAGAACCAAAGCTTTGTGACGTTCTGCAGCGGGAAAGGAATTCATCTTCAATACAGTGCTACAAGGACTCCTCAGCAAAATGGAGTGGCTGAAAGGAAGAATCGTACACTCATTGAAGCTGCCAGAACCATGCTCATTGACTCTAAGTTACCGATCATCTTCTGGGCAGAAGCTGTGAATACCGCCTGTTATGTTCTTAACAGGGTCTTGATTGTCAAGCCTCGTGGGAAAACAGCGTATGAATTGCTCTTCAAAAGAAAACCTCTCATTGATTATTTCAGGACGTTTGGATGTTCCTGTACTCTTCTGAACAACTTTGAGAATATTATGAAGTTTGATGCTGTTGGAGACGAATGTTTCTTCGTTGGATACTCTTCTAGTCAAAAGGCTTATCGAGTATACAACAAACGTACCAAGATGGTTCTGGAATCCTTTTATATTGACTGGCAAGAATCCAACTCTACTAATGTTGGAACCGGTCCTGACTGGTTCTTTGATGTGGATGTTGTGTTCAATCACTTTGTCATTCCTGAACAGCTAGTTCTTGCAGATCAAGCTCCTGAAAATCAAGCTACAAGTTCATCTCCCTTTGGGAATATTCTCTACTCTTCTGATGACGAAGTTGCACCATTTACTACCCGCTTTTCTCCTCTTGTTGCTGATCCAATTGTTCCTTCTCAACTCAGTAATGGCGATACAGCTGCTGAAACCTCTAACATTCCTGAAAGCACGTCAAATGCTGAAGGAACACAATCAAACCAGCAGTCTGTAAATGAACCATCCAGCTCTTCTGCACCTGGAGATCATCTTTCGAACCTTCCTCCACAAGTGCAAGAAGAAGAAAATATGGGATTCAAATCTTCTAAGAATCATCCAATTGAAAATGTCATTGGACCAATCAGTGAGGGTGTTCTTACAAGAAATCAGACAGACAAGCTCAACACCGCTCTCTCAGCATTCTTATCTCAAACAGTACCTTTCAGCATTGAAGATGCAGTTAGAGATGCAAGCTGGGTAGAGGCCATGCAGGAAGAATTATTTCAGTTAAGAAAACTCAAAGTGTGGGAGCTCGTGGATCTGCCTGAAGGAAAATATCCTATTGGGACGAGATGGGTTTTTCGCAACAAAATGGATGAACGTGGCGTGGTAATCAAGAACAAAGCTCGTCTGGTTATTCAAGGATTTCGTCAGCAGGAGGGGATTGATTATGAGGAAGTCTTCGCACCGGTTGCTCGACTTGAAGCCATTCGCATTTTCTTGGCATATGCTTCATATCGAAATTTTAAAGTTTTTCAGATGGACGTGAAGAGTGCTTTCTTATATGGGAAGATCAAGGAAGAAGTCTATGTGTGCCAACCGCCAGGATTCGAAGACCCTCATCATCCAAACAGATACTACAAGTTGGACAAGGCTCTCTACGGTCTCCATCAAGCTCCTAGAGCTTGGTATGAGACTTTGTCCTCATATCTGTTACAAAATGGATACACAAGAGGGAAGATCGACATGACCCTGTTCACCAAAGAAGTCAACAAACATTCTATCCTTGTTTAAATATATGTTGATGATATTATCTTTGGTTCAACTGACGAAAATTTGTGCAGGGAATTTGAAAGCATTATGAAGTCTCAATTTGAAATGAGCATGATGGGAGAACTGTCATTTTTCTTAGGTCTCGAAGTCCAACAGAAAGAAGACGGTATTCTCATTCATCAAGCAAAGTATACAAGAGACATTCTGGCAAAGTACAACCTGTCGGACTGCAAGCCGTCCAACACTCCTTTTGCAGCTCAAACAACGCTTGTACCAGATCTTCAAGGCCCTTCTGTGAACCCTCACACTTACCGTTCTATGATTGGATCCTTGATGTATCTCACAGCCAGCAGACCGGACATCATGTGGGCAGTTGGATGTTGTGCTCGCTTTCAGTCAAATCCAAAGCAATCTCATGAAACTGCAGTAAAAAGAATCTTCCGCTACCTCAAAGGAACACTAAAACTCGGTTTATGGTATCCTAAGAGTGACAATTTTGACCTAATTGCGTACTCTGATAGTGATCATGCAGGTTGCAGGATTGACCGAAAGTCTGTCTCTGGTGGCTGTCAATTTCTGGGAAACAGGCTCGTGTCTTGGCAAAGCAAGAAGCAGACAACAGTGTCTATCTCCACCGCTCAGGCCGAGTACACAGCTGCATCCAGTTGTTGCTGTCAAGTATTGTGGATTCAAAATCAGCTGTTGGATTACGGTTTGAATATCATGAGAACCCCTATCTACATTGACAATGATGCTTGTCGTGACATCGTGAAGAATCCAATTGATCATTCGAAAACCAAACATATTGAAATTCGGATTCATTCAATTCGCGATGCGCACGACAAAGGGTATATACAGGTGTTGCCTATAGATACTGCTGATCAAAAGGCAGATATCTTTACAAAAGCTTTCGACAAAACCCGTTTTCGTCAGTTGGTGACATGGTTAGAAATGATAAATTTTGAATGAGTAAAATCATTATTCAAAAAAAAAAAAAAAAAAACTTGTGTATAAATTATAGAAAAATCTTATGTTTAAGTAAAATAAAGATTTTCGGGGGAGAAATAAACCGGTAGATCCCTAACTGCAAAATTTAAAACTTTTTCAAAAATCAAGAAATGATAGGGACTAATCATATTTGTCAGCATGTGAATAGGACCCAGAGGACGTTGCGGCTTCAAGCAACGACATGTCGGTAGATTCAGCCTGGAATCGAGTAAACTGCTAAAGGTGACAAACTGAAAAGATCCACACGAAAAGCTGGATTCCCACTGTGTTTTAGGTCTGCACAAGTTGAGTCCGGTCATACATAGGTTGAGAGATCAAAAGACACAGAAAATTTTGTGCATAAGCAATCAAAAGACACCTAAGAGTGCAAGCTACCAAAGCGGGGCTGTTAAATCAAAATGAGCAACAAAAGACACGCAATGTTAGTGACGTGCAAACATATAGATAGCTCAAAAAGCAATCAGATGATCATCTTCTCTGCTTATGGGAACATAGACCTGAAGCTCTCATCATCTGATTGATATAATGATCATCTTCTCTGTTTATGGAAACATAGACCTGAAGCTCTCATCATTATATCTCAATAAACCTTGAGGATTGGTAGGCTTACACCTAGCAGAAGTGGGGTCCACTAACTTTTCGTCAATATTACGAAAACATGATAAATCTCATCACCAAACGTTTGTTGAAAGACGAGAGGCATGGATTTAAGTGGACAAACATACCGACAGTTTTTCTTGGGCTGCAGCTATCCAACGGAAAGTTGAAATGTGGTCTGGCAGGTATGGTTAGTTGTGATCTTGATGCAGAAGGTGAGAAACGGTTGATCTCTGGCCCCTGATCTGTGTTTTTTTTAATATATTTTAATTTTGCGCACTTAAGTTTGAGTCTTGGGAATGCGCACTTAACCTAAGTGCGCAACACCATCCTCCTATTAGTACTATCTTATCCCTTTAACCTAATTTTTTTTTACAGCCGTTAAACTTTTTGAAACTCTAACCTTCATCGAGTTCTTCTTCAGCCGACATAAACAACTCCTTAACCCTAACTTAGTTTTAAAACTGCGCACTTAAGGGATTGCGCACTTAGATAAGTGCGCAAATCCAAACCCCTATAAATACCACAGTTTATCTTCTTTAACCCTTTTTGTTCTTACTGCCGTCATAAACAAAAACAAAACCTAATCTTCATCGTCTTCATCATCCGCCGTTCAACAACAAAGAAACCCTAACCTTGAAATCATCATCGTCTTCATCAAGAAAACCACCATTAACCTCCTATAATCAACCTTGAACCACCTGTTTAAACATCATCTGTCCTTTGTTTTAATTTTTTAATTTCTGACCGTTTGAGTTCCTGATTAAGGTGATTACTTGCTAATAAATCGTTGTTTGTGATTAACAGGTGTTCAAACAACAAAGATCTATAGAGATTCAAAGTTTCTGTTTGATATTTTTGTGATTTTTGATGAACTGCGAACTTGATTCTTAGTTTTGCGAACTTGTTTCTTAGTTTTGCGAACCTGCATCTGTTGATACAGGAGATTCAAACCCTAAGAAATTAAGAACCTGATTTGCGAACTTAAATCTTAAACGAGAGTTTAAGTGGTTGAGTGTACAACCGGCAAAAATAAGGTAATTCCGTACTAATTAATTAACGTAATTAAATATAATTATGTGTTGATTATTTAATTGAGGCCTTAGAATAATAGCAATTCCCAAATAATGCATAGGAATGCATATATTTAATGACAAAACATGACGGAATCATGTGCGAATAAATCTATCCGGTATGGACACTGGCGATTACCCGGTAAAAATTAAATAAGCGAAACGAATCCCGGACAGCCGGAATATAAAATAAAACGTAATTTCACAAAATATAATGAGTTTTGGAACTCCAAAGCCATACGTGAAAGCTTATTATACAAATCTCCCGGTAACGAATAAAGCGCGCGTACCGCACCCGATACGCGCCTAACTAATAATATCACCCGGCAAGAGCCTAAATAATTTATCAACGCTTAACCCGGACCATATTTAAAGGTTATTAAAGGTATTTTTAATATCCGGTGGACGCGCGATAAGAACCCGAAAAATACCCGGACGAGACCCGAACAAGATTAACTTAAACATAATAATATGGGGTATTAATTAGCAAAGTGGACCCCACAAGACACCCCCTTGGGGCCGGCCTATGGCCATACAAAAGGAATGCAACTTGTGTTAACTAAATAAAATCATTAGAAGATTTGTAATCATGAGAGTGCATGGATTATCATTGGACACAAGAAACTAGCCAATCCCTTCTCCTCTCTCTCCCAAAACTTACGGCCCAAACACCCTCTTGTAATCTTTTATTTTTTTTTTTGCTAATAACATTAATCTATATAATCTTAATTAAGATTACACTCAATCTAGTAAGATTTGGGGAGGAGTATTATAAAGATACAACACAAAACACTTGAACAAAAATCACAAACCTCTTCTTCTTCTTTCCTTTTGGCCGTGGACTACCCCCACCCCCATCAAGCTTTTCTTTCAATTTTCACACTAACAAATCACCTCTAGATCATAATCCTTCAAAACCCCATTGTGTGTTTCAAGATCTTGGAGCTTAACCCATTGGAAGAACACACTAAACCCCATCCAATCCAAGGTTCTTGTCTTCCCTAGCCTTGAGCTAGTAGTAAGTGTTAACCTTGTTTTGATTATAATGTTCATACTATGTGTTCTATTGAGCAAGTTGTACATTGATGGGTTAAATATGGTTTTGAAATATAAAGTTTATTATATGTCATACAAGAACAAAATGGATGAATAATAATATGGATGAACCTTAAAATTGATGTTGGTGATGTAACACTTCAAGAAATGCGAAAATAATGACATGCATGTAAAGAGGATGATGATCAAAACATTATTTTTGAAAGAGGCTTGAAAGTGATAAAAGATAGTTTTGATCATCATAAGATGACTAACTAATGTCAAAAATATAGTAAAATGGGTTAGATGATCTTGCATGTAAAAGATTCACAATTAAAGTCTACTCACTTAGATGAGTGAAAGATGGATATGTTGGATAAAAACATAATACACACATGTTAGTAGCATTAATAATAAAATAGAAGACTAATAGAGGTGGAAAAATGTAAAAAGAACCAAACATGTGAAATATGGATCTTCAAAGTCCACTAGTTGGATGAAAAATGCTAACTTTGGAAGTTAGGATGGAAAAAGTAATATTTAGAAATTAAAGGACTAATGACAAGACTTTGAAAGTTAATGGACTAAAATAAAGTATTTTAGAAACTTTGGTCCAAAAATGTGTTTATGGAAGTTCAGTGTCAAAAACATAAAGAGTAGTTTTTCCAAGTATAGTTTTGTGAAACTTGAGCAAAATACTTAATAAGTTGTGAAAAATGTATTTTTATAAAAATAGAAGTTTTTATAAAAATAAGTGGTTAAGTTAACATAAGGTTTTTGACAAAAGTAAAGGTTTCATAAAATATTGGACAAGAGTAACAACTTGAGGAAAACTTGTACAAAAATGGATACTTTTATATAAATGGGAATATAAAAGTATCGGAAACATTTTTGGAATACAAGTAACTAGTTGTACTAAAAATATAAAGGAATATTTTTCTTCAAGTAATATACGTTTGGAATTGGGAATATGAACAATATACCATAGAACGGATATTAGAAGAAAATGTGGAAAAAGCTAACTATTGGACTTAGTAACATAAACTAACGATGACGTATAAACGGACAAACTAGAGAAAATGCCATAGCGGCAAAACGTGAAAATATATATTTTAGGAAGTAAAATATATATAACATGGGTGAAACTTATGTAACACTTTCCTAAGTGTTGGAACAAATATTCGTGGGAGAAAGACTAATGAATTAAAACGTTAGACAACGTATGGACTTAACAAAGAAAACGCACACATTGATATATGGATACATACTTGTCTCGACGAAATTTTAGTATATCTATTTAAATGGGAAAATAGATACGCGTGAAGGAAAACCGAGGCAAGTAGGTGAAGTATGTCTACGAACGTGTAAGTCCCAACAAGACCCTAGTATATTTATTTAAATGGGAAAATAAATGTACGGCATGGTGAGTTGAGTCGGGCGTTAAAATATAGTATCGAACGACAAGAACTTAGCATATTTATTTAAATGGGAAAATAGATATGTGGCAAGGTGAGTCGGGTCGAGAGATAAGGATACATTATATTGAACGATACGATCCTAAGTATAATTATTTAAATGGGAAAATAATTATACGTTAGGTAGAGTTGTGTCGAGAATAATAGTGTACATGTTACAAATAATATTAACAAGATTAATATATAAAGAAAAGGGTAATCCATCGCCAATGGACCTAGGATGCGCGTCTAATTAAACGGGAATTTGGACAACACGTGGTCGGGGAGTTGGGTGTACAACTTGCCAAGGCACATGCACTATAGGTGTAGTGACTTATACGCCTAGAAACATTTGTAGGTGCGAGACCACCAAATTTGCTATTTACTTCTTTGAGCCGAGCACAGTTTCAGGTGAGTTTCACGGCCCCAACTTTAACTATTTTAACGTTTTCGGGGGAAAGATATGTTAGGGAAATGTTTGACGGGTTGGTACTTGAGTTATGATCGCCACTCGGGGTTGAGACCTCACTACTATAATCATTAATTCAGGAAAGTGAAACCGAAGGAATATTTGAATAGTACTATTGGTGCCTGACAAGGCCCACCCCTAATCGATAGCGTCGATTATGCATAGGCGTATGCCTGGGGTGCACGTATTCTGAAATTAAGTCGTAGGAATACCGAGTAACGACTTGGAATGGGGCATTATTGTTTGTCTTGGTTTGATTATAGGCTCAAGTAGAATTGTAGGAACTTGCAACTCCTATAAATTGTCATAACATGGAAAATTCCCAAAAGTTAATGTTTTGATAACTAAAACCTGTGAACTCACCAATATTTATATATTGACGATTTTAAACATATCTTTCAGGTAATTGATGAATGATGGAAAACATGGCGAGCTGGGTCGGGGGAATCTCTTAACGGGACGTCGGGTTTTATGAAGAGGCTTCATCTCTCTATCCCAAGGAAATCGGGATATACATGAGAAGCCTCCTTATTGGAATTAAAAACAATTTTATGTTTATGTATGAATAATGTGACATGATTTTTTCGACGTCTTAATAAATGACCCGTTTCTTTAATTACTTGTGATTTGCATTAATCTTGGCTTTATCCATTTGAACCGTCGCGCCACGTGTTTCCGCCGTAGTCGTGGTGTGACAGAAAGTGGTATCAGAGCCAAGGTTATAGCGAATTAGTTTTTAAAAATCTAAACTATAACCGGATTTGGTTCAAAAAGGTAAGGATTTCAAATATATATGCAAAATGCAATAAAGTATATTTTCAAAGAACAATGGGTATGAAGAGATTCCGACCAAGCTAGCCATGGGTATTGATACATATTACTTTAGTGTTAGAAGTAGGAAGATTATTGAAAACGTACTCCTTAACCTTCTAATAAAGAATATATAAATAATAGTACGGTTCTTTTGCCAGGGATGTCGAACGCTGAGAGTGACGCACCGAGTTTCGATAGCAGCATCCAGATCTTGTCGCCCCCACCGATCGAGGTGGTAGTGCTTGACTTAGAGGATGACGACATGGAGGTGGACGTCGCCATTGGTGGCGTAGAGGACGAGACTGACCCCAGCGAGGACCCGAATTGGGCCCCCGCTGGAGATGACGTGGCCGCTGCGGCAGACCTACCGATGGAGGAGGCACCGCAGGCCGACTTGCCACTTGTGCCGTTACCGACCGCACCACTGCCGATACGCCCTATCCGAGCCGTCAAGGATTTCCCTGTAGGCTGCGCAGGTCCGTCGAGACCAGCCCCCACCCGATCAGAGACCGTGGAGTCTCCATTCAGACGACGTACCCGCGCCGAGCGTGAGCCACTACCCACCCCTCACATTCCCGTTCCCCCAGGCATGATGCTTGTGCCTATTTCCCGAGGAAGGAACGGGTGGATATCGGACGACTTTGACGATGAGTCAGTGGCGTCTGTGGACCACATAGCCCTGCCCATACCTCCAGCTGTTCAGGAGGAGCCCATTGCTCCAGTGATAGAGCACGCCCCCTCTGCCCCGACAGCCTTACTCGCCCTACCAGAGCCCGTACCACAGGATGGGCCAGCCTCCGCAGGGCACATACTTGAGGGTAGCTCAGCCCGTAGCTCTGAGCTGCACCGAGCCGGTATGACGGCATACGCTACTGCGAGCCCACCTACCCCCACCGTCGTGGCATCCACCCCGGAGTGGACCACTGTGACACAGCCTCTCATGGTCTCGATGGCCGAACTTATATCACCCACCTCAGCCACCATGACATTACCCATTACCACCTTTCCCATGATGCCACCCCTCACTGAGCTACTGACAGTACCCCTACCCGCACCATTCACCATGGGTGCAGAGACCCCCTTCCTGATGACACCACCTGCACCATACCCTTTGGGTGCAGGAGACCCATACCAGATACCACCCCACTTTACCACTGCATCATGGCGATCAGCATGTATGCCCCCCAGTACCAGTACCCGCCACCACCACCACCACAATAGAGACATCTCAGAGACACCCGAAGAATCATCTGCAGACATGGTAGTAGTAGTAGTATGATAGCATAGCACGAGTTATAGCACTCGTCTGCATTTTTGCCTAGCCGTGCGGGTTATGCCGGTATATGACATTATGTTTCTATGATATTTCAAGTAACGATGTATGAGGGATGTATCCCCTATTTTTGTTATTACAAACAATCATTGTACTCGTGGTAATTGAAATTAATGAGAATTTTGTTATGGTGAAACGTGTTGTTATGATTATCTACGATTATTATTACTTACCTTGTATATATTGTGATTGGTGATGGTATGGTGATGTTGTGTTGACTATGGTGTTTATGTTTTGAGTTGTTGTTTGTGCTATATATATGACGATGTTGTATGCATGATCGTCAAATTAACCTTTGATAATTGTTATTGAAGAAAAATGGCACCAGCCACTCGTAGCAACAGCGGAAATGGAGGACTACCCGCAACACCGAGGAGCTTGAGGCACTAGTCTCGGAGCGCGTAGCTCAAGCCCTCGCAGCGGAAAACGCCGCCCGCACTGAGCGATCGCGGGATAGGTCCGGGAGCGACCGACGCGAAACCTCCCCCACTGGTAAGAGGGTTATAAATAAATGCAATGGGAGATTTCCATAAAACTCCTAATTCATAATAACATGCTACCTTATTATTGCAGAAATGGCCTCGCGAGAGCGTGGCTGCACATTCAAAGCTTTTCTGGATTGCAAGCCATTCAACTTCGGTGGCACTGAGGGATCTGTCGGACTGATCAAATGGTTCGAGAAAACTGAGGCGGTGATCCGCATCAGCAGCTGTACTCCACGACAAGCGGTTATGTATGCCACTAACTTCTTCCTGGACCAGGCACTAACTTGGTGGAACGACCAAGTACAATCACTAGGAGACGATACTGCCTACTCCTTGTCCTGGTTGGAGTTAAAAGAGCGCATGATCGCCGAGTACTGCCCTGCAAGCGAAGTGCAAAAGCTAAAGACTGAATTCTGGAACCACACAATGATTGGATCGGACGTAACTGGGTACACATCCAGGTTCCATGATCTATCTCGACTGGTACCTCGTCTGATTACTCCGGAGAGCAAGAAAGTGGAACGATACCTATTCGGGCTGGCGCCACAGATTCGCGGCATGGTCACTGCTTCCAAACCCACGACCATGCGCGAGGCTATCGACCTCGCTATGAGCCTCACTGAAGACGCCATCCGAATGGGCACTCTAATCCGGAAAGTGTCAGGATTGAAGCTTACTGAGTCCAGCAGTGTAGAGGGCAAGAATGTGGGTGCAAGTTCAACGGTTGGGTTTAGTGATTAGGGAAATAAGCCAAGGTTCGGGAAACGTAAGCGCAATGACGGGAAAAAGGATGGGTCATCGGGTGGAACGAACAAGAAGGGAAAAGGGTATGTAGCCACAGGACGTGGGAACGGCGGAAAGCCGGGTTATCAAGGAAAGAATGGGATAATTTGTGGAAAGTGCCAGCGCACGGGACACAAAACAGAAGAGTGCAGGTCAGGAGCACAGAAGAATGGAGGAGCGAGGCCCTGCTTCTCGTGTGGATCGCTCGACCATTGGAAGAGGGACTGCCCCAAGCTCAACAACCAAGCCCGTGGGCGGGCATTTGTGATTGGTGCCGGTGATGCACGACAGGACCCTAATGTGGTCACTGGTACGTTCCCTCTTAATGGTCATTATGCTTCTGTATTATTTGATATTGGCGCCGATTTTAGCTTCGTATCTGTCGAGTTTAAAAGATTACTTGGGCTAAAAACTAGTAAACTAGACACACCGTATTCTATAGAACTGGCTAATGGTAAAACTATAGAAGTAGCAAAAGGTTGTAAGTTGGATCTCTGTGGTCGCGAATTTGATATTGACCTCTTGCCAGTAGTACTGGGTAGTTTTGACATAGTCGTTGGCATGGATTGGTTATCTGCACAACGTGCGATCGTTGTTTGCAACGATAAAATAATTCAAGTTCCCCTCCCGAGCGGTGAAACTCTGTCGATTCAAGGGGAAAGGCGTGGGACGCCATTAAGAATTATTACCAGCATGAAGGCCCGGAAGTGTTTGAGGAAAGGTCTTGTTGCATTCTTGGCGCACGTAGTAGATAAGAAGGCCGACGAGCGGAAGTTCGAAGACATTCCGATAGCTAGAGATTTTCCAGACGTGTTCCCAGAAGATTTGCCGGGGTTGCCACCACCTCGACAAGTCGAGTTCCGCATCGACCTTGTTCCTGGAGCTGCACCCGTAGCGCGATCGCCATATCGCTTAGCTCCATCCGAGATGCAGGAACTATCCGGTCAACTGCAAGAGTTGTTAGACAAAGGCTTCATAAGGCCAAGCTTCTCAACCTGGGGAGTTCCCGTCTTATTCGTAAAGAAGAAGGACGGCACTTTTCGAATGTGCATTGACTATCGGGAACTAAACAAGTTGACCATCAAAAATCGCTATCCTCTTCCCAGGATCGACGATTTATTTGATCAACTTCAAGGATCCAGTTTCTACTCCAAGATTGATCTAAGGTCCGGCTATCACCAGTTACGTATCCAGGAAGAAGATGTACCAAAAACGGCGTTCAGAACTCATTATGGACACTACGAATTCTTGGTAATGCCATTTGGATTGACCAACGCGCCGGCAGTTTTCATGGACTTGATGAATCGCGTGTGTAAGCCATACTTGGACAAATTTGTCATTGTCTTTATTGATGACATTTTGATCTATTCGCGCACTAAAGAAGACCATGAGAATCACCTTCGGTTAATCCTAGAGGTACTGCGCAAAGAGAAGCTCTATGCAAAGTTTTCAAAGTGTGACTTTTGGATTCGAGAAGTTCACTTCCTAGGCCACGTTGTGAATAAAAAGGGAATACATGTCGATCCTGCCAAGATCGAGGCTATTAAGAATTGGGATGCCCCTAGAACTCCTACTGAAGTACGACAGTTTCTTGGCCTTGCGGGTTACTACAGAAGGTTCATCAAGAACTTCTCAAAGATAGCACAGTCTTTAACCATACTAACCCAAAAGGATAGGAAGTTCGAGTGGACGGAAAAGCAAGAAGAGGCATTTCAACTGCTAAAAGACAAGCTATGTGGCGCTCCGATACTATCACTCCCCGATGGTACGGAAGACTTCGTGGTTTACTGTGACGCCTCTCGCCAAGGATTGGGTTGCGTACTGATGCAACGAGAGAAAGTGATAGCATATGCTTCCAGACAACTGAAAGTCCACGAGAAGAACTACACTACTCACGATTTGGAATTGGGTGCCGTAGTGTTCGCACTCAAGATATGGAGGCATTATTTGTATGGAACCAAATGCACAGTCTTCACGGATCATAAGAGTCTGCGACACATTTTCGATCAGAGAGAACTGAACATGCGACAACGGCGATGGGTTGAATTGTTAAACGATTACGATTGTGAGATAAAGTACCATCCCGGTAAGGCGAACGTTGTGGCCGACGCCTTAAGTCGTAAGGAACGGATTAAGCCGTTGCGTGTCCGAGCTTTAGGTCTAACTATTCAGACAAATCTGACTGACCGAATTCGCGAGGCTCAGATTAACGCTCTTAAGCCCGAGAATGTCAAAGGTGAAAGACTGCGGAGAATGGTTGATTCACTGGAACCAAAGGCGGACCAAACCTTGTACTTCATGAATCGGATTTGGGTTCCAGTGTATGGTGGATTACGAGAACTAGTATTGGCTGAAGCTCACAGTTCTCGATATTCGGTTCACCCTGGTGCAGACAAGATGTTCCACGATTTGAAAGGATTTTATTGGTGGCCAAACTTCAAGAGAGATATAGCAGTTTATGTTGCGCGGTGTTTGACTTGTGCAAAGGTCAAAGCTGAGCATCAGAGACCATCCGGTTTGCTCCAGCAACCGGAAATACCGGAATGGAAATGGGAACGAATTACCATGGATTTCATTTCCGAGTTGCCCAGGACGACGAGCGGTCATAATAAGATTTGGGTAATTGTTGATCGATTAACAAAATCCGCACACTTCCTACCGATCCGCGAAACGGATGGACTGGAAAAGTTGACCCGTTTGTATATCAAGGAAATAGTATCTAAGCATGGTGTACCTACGTCTATCATCTCCGATCGAGATGGTCGCTTCACCTCAAGATTTTGGGGAAGTTTGAACGATGCCCTTGGTACTCGCCTTGACATGAGTACCGCATATCATCCCCAAACCGACGGGCAAAGTGAACGAACCATCCAGACCTTAGAAGATATGTTACGAGCATGTGCAATCGATTTCAGCGGTAGTTGGGATACACACTTACCACTGGTGGAATTCTCATATAACAACAGTTACCATACGAGCATTCAAGCTGCACCTTTTGAAGCTCTATATGGACGTAAGTGTAGATCCCCACTATGTTGGGCTGAAGTTGGAGAAAAGCAACTTACCGGGCCCGAAATTGTTCAAGAGACAACGGACAAGATCTTCTTGATAAAGGAACGCCTCAAAGCGGCTCGTGACCGACAGAAAAGCTATGCTGACATGAGGCGAAAGCCTTTGGAATTTCAAGTCGGAGACCGGGTCCTACTAAAGGTGTCACCTTGGAAAGGTGTCGCGCGCTTTGGGAAGCGCGGGAAGCTGAACCCACGGTACGTTGGACCATTCGAAATCTTGTCCAGAGTAGGTCCTGTAGCATACAAGCTCAAATTACCTCAAGAAATGAACGGTGTACATGACACGTTCCACGTGTCAAATTTGAAGAAGTGCCTATCCGACGAAACTCTCATCATCCCTGCAGACGAAATCCACGTCGACGATAAGTTACATTTTGTCGAAGAACCAATCGAAGTGACTGATTGGAAGGTCCAAAAACTAAGGCGCAGTAAGATCAGGTTGGTCAAAGTGCGCTGGAACGCCAAGCGTGGACCGGAGTTCACGTGGGAGAGGCTGGACCAAATGAAGCAAAAATATCCCGCCCTATTCGAGAAGACCCCTATACCAGAGGACTCGAAGTGAATTCCGGGACGGAATTCTCTTAACGGGGGGAGAATGTAACAACCGGCAAAAATAAGGTAATTCCGTACTAATTAATTAACGTAATTAACGTAATTAAATATAATTATGTGTTGATTATTTAATTGAGGCCTTAGAATAATAGCAATTCCCAAATAATGCATAGGAATGCATATATTTAATGACAAAACATGACGGAATCATGTGCGAATAAATCTATCCGGTATGGACACTGGCGATTACCCGGTAAAAATTAAATAAGCGAAACGAATCCCGGACAGCCGGAATATAAAATAAAACGTAATTTCACAAAATATAATGAGTTTTGGAACTCCAAAGCCATACGTGAAAGCTTATTATACAAATCTCCCGGTAACGAATAAAGCGCGCGTACCGCACCCGATACGCGCCTAACTAATAATATCACCCGGCAAGAGCCTAAATAATTTATCAACGCTTAACCCGGACCATATTTAAAGGTTATTAAAGGTATTTTTAATATCCGGTGGACGCGCGATAAGAACCCGAAAAATACCCGGACGAGACCCGAACAAGATTAACTTAAACATAATAATATGGGGTATTAATTAGCAAAGTGGACCCCACAAGACACCCCCTTGGGGCCGGCCTATGGCCATACAAAAGGAATGCAACTTGTGTTAACTAAATAAAATCATTAGAAGATTTGTAATCATGAGAGTGCATGGATTATCATTGGACACAAGAAACTAGCCAATCCCTTCTCCTCTCTCTCCCAAAACTTACGGCCCAAACACCCTCTTGTAATCTTTTTTTTTTTTTTTTTGCTAATAACATTAATCTATATAATCTTAATTAAGATTACACTCAATCTAGTAAGATTTGGGGAGGAGTATTATAAAGATACAACACAAAACACTTGAACAAAAATCACAAACCTCTTCTTCTTCTTTCCTTTTGGCCGTGGACTACCCCCACCCCCATCAAGCTTTTCTTTCAATTTTCACACTAACAAATCACCTCTAGATCATAATCCTTCAAAACCCCATTGTGTGTTTCAAGAGCTTGGAGCTTAACCCATTGGAAGAACACACTAAACCCCATCCAATCCAATGTTCTTGTCTTCCCTAGCCTTGAGCTAGTAGTAAGTGTTAACCTTGTTTTGATTATAATGTTCATACTATGTGTTCTATTGAGCAAGTTGTACATTGATGGGTTAAATATAGTTTTGAAATATAAAGTTTATTATATGTCATACAAGAACAAAATGGATGAATAATAATATGGATGAACCTTAAAATTGATGTTGGTGATGTAACACTTCAAGAAATGCGAAAATAATGACATGCATGTAAAGAGGATGATGATCAAAACATTATTTTTGAAAGAGGCTTGAAAGTGATAAAAGATAGTTTTGATCATCATAAGATGACTAACTAATGTCAAAAATATAGTAAAATGGGTTAGATGATCTTGCATGTAAAAGATTCACAATTAAAGTCTACTCACTTAGATGAGTGAAAGATGGATATGTTGGATAAAAACATAATACACACATGTTAGTAGCATTAATAATAAAATAGAAGACTAATAGAGGTGGAAAAATGTAAAAAGAACCAAACATGTGAAATATGGATCTTCAAAGTCCACTAGTTGGATGAAAAATGCTAACTTTGGAAGTTAGGATGGAAAAAGTAATATTTAGAAATTAAAGGACTAATGACAAGACTTTGAAAGTTAATGGACTAAAATAAAGTATTTTAGAAACTTTGGTCCAAAAATGTGTTTATGGAAGTTCAGTGTCAAAAACATAAAGAGTAGTTTTTCCAAGTATAGTTTTGTGAAACTTGAGCAAAATACTTAATAAGTTGTGAAAAATGTATTTTTATAAAAATAGAAGTTTTTATAAAAATAAGTGGTTAAGTTAACATAAGGTTTTTGACAAAAGTAAAGGTTTCATAAAATATTGGACAAGAGTAACAACTTGAGGAAAACTTGTACAAAAATGGATACTTTTATATAAATGGGAATATAAAAGTATCGGAAACATTTTTGGAATACAAGTAACTAGTTGTACTAAAAATATAAAGGAATATTTTTCTTCAAGTAATTTACGTTTGGAATTGGGAATATGAACAATATACCATAGAACGGATATTAGAAGAAAATGTGGAAAAAGCTAACTATTGGACTTAGTAACATAAACTAACGATGACGTATAAACGGACAAACTAGAGAAAATGCCATAGCGGCAAAACGTGAAAATATATATTTTAGGAAGTAAAATATATATAACATGGGTGAAACTTATGTAACACTTTCCTAAGTGTTGGAACAAATATTCGTGGGAGAAAGACTAATGAATTAAAACGTTAGACAACGTATGGACTTAACAAAGAAAACGCACACATTGATATATGGATACATACTTGTCTCGACGAAATTTTAGTATATCTATTTTAATGGGAAAATAGATACGCGAGAAGGAAAACCGAGGCAAGTAGGTGAAGTATGTCTACGAACGTGTAAGTCCCAACAAGACCCTAGTATATTTATTTAAATGGGAAAATAAATGTACGGCATGGTGAGTTGAGTCGGGCGTTAAAATATAGTATCGAACGACAAGAACTTAGCATATTTATTTAAATGGGAAAATAGATATGTGGCAAGGTGAGTCGGGTCGAGACATAAGGATACATTATATTGAACGATACGATCCTAAGTATAATTATTTAAATGGGAAAATAATTATACGTTAGGTAGAGTTGTGTCGAGAATAATAGTGTACATGTTACAAATAATATTAACAAGATTAATATATAAAGAAAAGGGTAATCCATCGCCAATGGACCTAGGATGCACGTCTAATTAAACGGGAATTTGGACAACACGTGGTCGGGGAGTTATACGTCTAGAAACATTTGTAGGTGCGAGACCACCAAATTTGCTATTTACTTCTTTGAGCCGAGCACAGTTTCAGGTGAGTTTCACGGCCCCATCTTTAACTATTTTAACGTTTTCGGGGGAAAGATATGTTAGGGAAATGTTTGACGGGTTGGTACTTGAGTTATGATCGCCACTCGGGGTTGAGACCTCACTACTATAATCATTAATTCAGGAAAGTGAAACCGAAGGAATATTTGAATAGTACTATTGGTGCCTGACAAGGCCCACCCCTAATCGATAGCGTCGATTATGCATAGGCGTATGCCTGGGGTGCACGTATTCTGAAATTAAGTCGTAGGAATACCGAGTAACGACTTGGAATGGGGCATTATTGTTTGTCTTGGTTTGATTATAGGCTCAAGTAGAATTGTAGGAACTTGCAACTCCTATAAATTGTCATAACATGGAAAATTCCCAAAAGTTAATGTTTTGATAACTAAAACCTGTGAACTCACCAATATTTATATATTGACGATTTTAAACATATCTTTCAGGTAATTGATGAATGATGGAAAACATGGCGAGCTGGGTCGGGGGAATCTCTTAACGGGACGTCGGGTTTTATGAAGAGGCTTCATCTCTCTATCCCAAGGAAATCGGGATATACATGAGAAGCCTCCTTATTGGAATTAAAAACAATTTTATGTTTATGTATGAATAATGTGACATGATTTTTTCGACGTCTTAATAAATGACCCGTTTCTTTAATTACTTGTGATTTGCATTAATCTTGGCTTTATCCATTTGAACCGTCGCGCCACGTGTTTCCGCCGTAGTCGTGGTGTGACATTGAGCACTTGATAAGTGTGCAATCCGGTCTGCTAAAGCACTGGGGTTACCATGCCCAACTGATGACTGGTTTGCGTACTTAGATTAGTACTCAGATCTGAGCACTTGGCTATGTGCTCAAGATTTGAGCACTTGGCTAAGTGCTCAATGTTTTGCAAACTTAGCTAAGTGCTCAGGCTTGAGATCTTGGCTAAGTGCTCAGGTTTGAGCACTAGGCTAAGTGCTCAAAGTTTTGCGAACTTAGCTAAGTGCTCTAGGTCTGCGAACTTAGCTAAGTGCTCAGGTTTGAGCACTTGGCTAAGTGCTCAATCTGATGAGCTTGATAAACTGCGAACTTGGACGTGTACATAAATCACTAAGTCACTTGTGACCGGGCTTGATAATCTATGACCGTTGACTGGACTGCGTACTTGGACTTGTAACCTGTAAACTTAACCTTGGACAATATTTAAGAACTTGCATACAATCTAACCTTGGACAACAACTAAGAATTTGCTAACTTAAATCATTTATGCCTGTGAGACAACCTGATCAAACATAACAAGTGTCTAATTCGTATCAAACTTGTCCAAAGTCGTTGTCCGTCTAAGTCTAAGATTTCAGTAGTCGGTAATGTTGTTTGAAAACAGAAATCTAACCTGCTTTTCGTGCATATGACTTGAAACAGGTGGCTCTTGTATGGGATATTCGAGGAATGCACAATCAGGCAATAAAGCTTGAAACTGACGACCACAAGTTCAGAGATGTTGTTTCATGGATCAGGCATAGCAGGATCCGGTACGCTGTGGAACACGAGCTTAGAGTATATGTTAATCACATCGAAGACTTTTGGAGATCAGCAAAAGTTGAGACAGTAGATGGTAACAAGAGACTAAATGCTACAGTTCGAAACAAACCGGTGATCATTACTGAAGATACAGTCCGAAGGGCACTGAGACTAGGAGATCAACCCGGAAGCTTCAAACAATTAGCTAAAGCTGATCTGCTCAGAGAATTCAAGAGAATCGGATACAAAGGAGATTTCGACACGCGCAGTGATGTAAAGAAGAGCGAACTGTCACGTGACTGGAGGGTAATTTGCCACGTATTCGTCATGTCAATGTCCCACAGAAAAGGGGGTTACAATGCTCTCAGCCCAGAATGGTCAAGTGCTATGATAAAGATCTGTAAAGATGAGCCGGTGAATGTGTCTGGGATGATTCTAGATTTGATGATAAAGAACTCTCTGTCAAGCAAAAAGTGGGCCATGTATCCAAGATTCGTGCAAATGATGATCAATATACAGCACGAGAACTTGCCAACAAACAACAGTGATGTGTACGGGTTCGCCAAAGGTGGGAGATTTTTCACTGAATGCAATACGCCTGACTGGGAACCCATGCTACCACACATGTATGCAGCACAACGTTACCCTGTGGTGATGGAACTTTACAACAAAATCAAGAAAAGGAGGCAGGCAGGTACTGAAGCTCGTCTGGAATCCACTGTTATCCCTGAATCATCTGGGCCTGCTCCCACCACAGCCCAGGCAACTGCTGAAGAAGTTGCCAGAGAAAGAACAATAGGCAAGAGAGTAGCATCTGAACCCGTTCCTCCAAGGCCGACAAAAAGAAATAGGCCTACTGGCTTGTTGCAGCAAGGGAGAGAATCACTGACACCAGAGGAACTTGAGTTTGCTGAAGCTGCCAGACAAAGTGCTGAACTGGCAAAGGCAGAAAGAAAGAGAAGAAGAGAACAGTTTCCAGAGTCTGAAAGACCACGAGTTATGACTGAAGAAGATGTTAAGGCTGAAGAAATTTGGGAGTCTATGTTCGGGGGTGAGGATCAAGCAGGGCCTTCCACTGCCAGGGCCTCTGTTCCTAAACCTCCTGTGAAGAAATCAACCGCACCATCCTCGTCTACTCCTGCTGCACAACGTCCAAAACCTGTGCATCAAGAACTTTACGAGAAGCTATCAAAAGAAGTGGGAAAGACAGCAGCAAAAGAAATATGCACCCTAAAGAATCAGATTCACAACAACCAGGAACTGAAGAAAAAGATAAAGAAGCTGAAGCATAAGAATAAGAACCTGGAAAAGATTGTTAAGGATCAGCGTTATCTGATCAAATTTCAGACAGAGGTGCAGATGAAAATGTTTGATATGCTTCAAGAACTGAAGAAACAGGGAACAGATGCTCCTAGTATGACTTTTGATGAAGCGTTCGATTTCGGGAAGTTTATGGAAGAAGAGAAAGAGAAAGAGAGAAAAGCTGAGGAAAGTGATGTTGATGAGATAAGTGAGGACGAGATGCCAGAAACGTTTGTGGAGATGGGTGCGGGAGAAAACATCGTTTATGAGATGGCAGATGGTTACAGGTTGGACCCTGAGAGATCTACCTGGTTTCCAAGAAGACCAATCACCATTCCAGCTTTGCACCAGAACATCCACCACACTCGAGAAGCTCACCAGGAAAGAATCATCTCTTGGGGTTATGACGGGTTCAAGAGATTGTTTGTTGTAAAAAGAAGAGGGGGAGTAATTCAGTATTTCAAGGGTAGACCAAATCTGAAGACTCTTACACGCTGGGATATCAGAGAAATGTGCAGAACACCATTCCTCAACCACTCCAAGGACACCACAGCTTACATGGTTTCTGTCTTTATTGAAAGGGAATGTGCGTCTGACTTCAAGAACTGGAAACCATAGAAGCCGAGAAGAAGAATTTCCAAGAAAAGAGTTGATCCAGCCACCGGACGGGGAATGATCACCTATGTGATTGACCCACCCCAGGTCGTCACAAGGGTTCCCATTCGGCCTGAGCTTCCTATTATGTTGACAGAATTCAAGAAGTGGTTTTATGATAGCTTAACTGGTGAAGCTGTCATCAAGCTAAAAGACGATTCAGAGGCGTTGAGAATTCTTGACCCAGTGGATGTGTTTGCTCTCAACCCTTCTGATTTGACTATTCTCTTTGGAAACCAGATCAATGTGGGTGCTGGAAACGTGCTGTTTGAAGAAGCTGTTTTGTTCAGAAGGGCGGTGGAACGGGCATTAAAGCGAAAGCAGGAATTGCTCGACTTAGTAGACAGGATCAATGCAGCCGACAAAGCTAGAGATGACAAAGAAAAGGCTGCCCAAGCTGCTGCTGCTGCAAAGACATCTGAAGCTGAGGTTATCCCAGAGGTGCAAACACAGGTTCCTGCAGCAACAACAGATCCAGAAGTTGAGTCTACTCAAGCCCCACCAGCTTCTCCCGAGCCAGTCCCAGAAACTCAGCAAGAACCAGCAACTGAAGATCTTGCTGAGTTATTCATCCAGGATCCACCAGTTGAAGAACCAAATGTTGATGATAGTGTAGTTCAAGCACTCCCAGCAAGCCGAGCAAGAGAACAGGGGGAGTCAAGCGATGTTGAGATCGACTGAAGATGAACATCTGGTAGCTGTGGTCTAGGGGGAGTATTGTTGGGTTATTTTGAGACCACAGTTACCAGAATCAAGTGTTTTGATAGTTTATTATGTTGTTTAGAAGTTAGAGGGCCTTTTATGTAATTGTGGGATACTTTTGGTAACCCTAGCTGTTTTGAGCACTTAGCAGCAGGCCCTGCGCACTTAGGCTTAAGTGCGCAGGCCCATATGCTCAGCCTATAAATACAAAGCTATGTGTGCAGCTAGGGTTAGGGTTTTTGGTCATCTTAAAAGAACACAAGCAAATCTGCGAACTTGTATGTATCCATGGTGTTTTGACGATCTATCATTAATGGAATCATGTTATTTGAGTATCTTGTGTGTCGGTTTCTATTAGTTTTCATCTAGTTTCTTTGTTTGTAAAGATTAATCACTTAAAACACCTAATAAATAGGTGTTTCTAAGTGATAACAATCTTGTGCACTTGAAAGATCTAGTGATTTGGGACTACAAGATGAAGGATTGTAGGGTTAACCTCCAGGGCAACCGAAACACACCTGTTACACCTACCCCAGCTCCCCAGACTGCTACTCCCTAGGGAAACCAAGGAAAACAGGGATGCTTTAACTGTGGTGAGCTTGGTCACTACAAGCGGGATTGCCCCAAGATGAAGCAGGGCGAGGAAGGGAAGAATGGGTCTGGTAATGGAAACAACGGGGGGTGGAGGCAGGAATGCTCGCGCCTTTGTGATTGGTTCGAGCGGGGCTCGACAGGATCCCGACACTGTTCCCGGTACGTTTCTTCTTGATAATCGCTATGCTACAGTTTTATTCGACTCTGGTGCCGATAAGAGTTTTATATCCCTTGGATTTAGTCAGTTGCTTGATAGGCCACCTACACCTTTAGGGGCTAAGTACTTGATAGAATTGGCTGATGGTAAGAAAGTCGAAAGGGCACATGTCCTTAGGGGGTGTCACCTTGAGTTGTCGGGATATTCTTTTCCTATTGATCTTATGCCGGTATCCTTGGGTAGCTTTGATGTCGTTGTGGGTATGGATTGGTTGTCCTTGCACCATGCTGAGATCGTCTGTTTCGATAAAGTTATTCGACTTCCCCTTCCGGATGGAGAATTTCTGTTGGTACACGGTGAGAAGAGCGGGATCCCTTTTCGTATCATTTCGTGCATGAAGGCTTACAAGTATCTTCGTAAGGGGTATTCTGCCATTCTGGCGCTTGTTTCGGTTTCGTCCGAGGAAGAGAAGAAGATTGAAGATATCCCTGTTGTTTGCGATTTTCCCGACGTATTTCCTGAAGAACTGCCAGGGCTTCCGCCCTACCGCCAAGTCGAATTCGGTATTGAACTTGCTCCGGGTGCGGCCCCTTCCAGCTGCTAAAAACTAAACTCTGTTCTGCGCCTATCTTGTCCTTGCCTGAAGGCACAGACGATTTTGAGGTTTACTGTGATGCTTCCATCCAAGGCCTTGGGATGGCCCAGAGGGCGATTAGGACCCTAATCTCCTGATGTATCATGCGATTGGGACCCTAATTGCCTGCAAGGGTCTGCTAATCGCCTGCACAGCAGAGTTCGGGTCAAAACACCTATAAATAGAACCCTTAACTCCCCAAACACCCTTAGAACAACCCTAACTGATCCTAAGCCTCCCACACACCTTAGAACACCTCTGGAACTTATTTTGCTACAAAAATCACCATTTCCAAGCTTACACACCTTTCTTTAACATAACCCAAGGTGTATTCTTCATCTCTAACCTTTGTAAAGTTGTTATTTTGGTTCCCCAAAGGTCCAGACTTTGTTTTGCTAAGTTTGTGTCTTTAAAACCCTTTGAAAAGAGTTCTAAAACAAGTCTACACCATAATACTTGCTATATGTGAAGTTTACATGCATATGTTGGTCTTCTTGGTGTTTATAACGTGAATGTTTCCATGAAATGATTGTACTTCTGTTATGTAGAGGTTACTAGGATGATTATCTAAGAGTTTGAGCTATTGTTGTTGTGTTTTGATGAAAATGTGTATTTTGACCCATTTGGATGTTCTTGAAGATCTAGGATGATTATGGTATAATTATTGATGCAATGTTGTTAGAAATTACACTATGAAGATGTTAAATCAGAGGTTTGATGATTTGCAAACTTGTAGGAGATGAAATCTGATTGTTTCCATTTAAGGAAAGATAAGGTTGTTTGGTGAAACCTAGTACTTTGCCATTTTTGGAAATCATTGTATAGAAGATGTTAGATCAGTAATAAATTGGGGGGTTTTTGCTTGGAATGGGTTGGTAAATGGTTTAGGTTTGATATTGGGTGTTTTTGCATGTTTCGGATCTGATTTGGAGGGTTAACTGCGCGAAAATCCGTTGCACAGCTGCAGCAGGCGATTAGGAATCCTAATCGCCTGATGCAGGGGGCGATTGGGCAAGATAAAGGGCGATTAGGACCCTAATCGCTTGAAATATCAGGCGATTGGGCCCCTAATCGCCTGTTGACTATGGCTACTCACATGTTGACTTTCCTAATCGCGTGAATTGCTGTTTTAAGCGTATTTTGGCATCCCGAAGCATGATTTGACTTTTAGGAACATGATAGGAACCCCGGGACATGCCATATGACTTGGTAACACGTGTTCGGACTCAACTGTACTTTAAACATGCGTTATGTTAGACTAGGCGAACTCTTGCGCGTGCTAAGTGTTTAACAT
The DNA here is from genome assembly GCA_032199755.1 of Ambrosia artemisiifolia. Taxonomy (NCBI): domain Eukaryota; kingdom Viridiplantae; phylum Streptophyta; class Magnoliopsida; order Asterales; family Asteraceae; genus Ambrosia; species Ambrosia artemisiifolia. The sequence goes on from CM063514.1 coordinate 14,414,299, forward strand.
CATATGTTGCATGATACTTTGCATTTAGCTAACACATGGAATGTCGGGTCACCAATGGGATGTCGAGTCTTGTTTGGCATGGTCGGTTTATCAGTTAAAAGTGTTTTCAAGTGTCTATGGTTATGGTCTGGACATTCGGGGAGTAGATAACCTACGGGTTATTAGTCCGGATACTTATACATGTCTAATGATAGGTCGCCGCTGTTTGGGGCTATCATAGCATAATTACTTAACTATTTTCAAGTAACGCAATCTCAGGTGAGTGTCACAGCCCCGCTTTTACAGTTTTGCTTTCGGGGGAGAAACATGCTACGAACTTATTTATTAAAGATCATGTTATACTGTGGTTACTTTACATTACTATACGGATTTTTCGGAAAGTCCCAGGGGGAAACCATGAATGTGCGGGAATGCACAACGGGGGGAAATGTGGATAGATCTATTGGGCCTCACAAGCCCCACTCGACGGCAGGGCCGGGCGGGTGCATATTGTCCTTAATATCCGGGTTACCGAGGCATCGGTAGCCCAGTCAGTCTGGGCTGGTTTCATCTTCTTGTCCGTGTTTAGTAATGGTTCCCAACCATAGTAGTAAAAACACTGAACGTCTAGCTAACGTTCTTATAACCAAGTAGTAACAGATATGATCTTTGGAACTTTTAAAACTTGTTTATAAAAGATGTTAGGATCTGAGTATTGGATTGTTTTGATTAATGATGTAATATGAATGAAGTATAAATGGAAAGTGCAGCGGAATAAAGAATAATCAAAACATAGAGAATAATTGTTATCAATCGAATGCTTTCATTAAAGTTGAAAGATTACAAAGGTACAATTATAACTCCCCCTCAGCCTGATCACTCAGAGTTTGTTTGTCTTAGAGAGAATGACGAGTGACAAATAGAACAGTACAAGTACTGTTCTATTTATAGACAAGTACAAACCTCTGATGATCACTTAGCTGACGTCACCTAGAAAGCGACCCCTAACTGACTAATAAACTACAACATCTGATAAACAATAAACTACTGTTACATTGAAACTACTGAAAGGGAAACTCTGTTAAGCTATAAACTCTGATGTCTTCTTAACATCTGTTGAACCAAAGTGCTGTTGGTTCAACAGACCTTTGTTCTTCAGATCTTGATCAGCACTTGTTCTTTATCAGACTTTTGCTCTTCAGACTTTCTTCATCAGACCTTTCATCAGCAGCAGTTGTCTTGTATCAGTTGTTTAAGCATCAGCAGTTTGGAGTCAGCAGTTCTTTGGAGGAAGCTTTCTTGTAAACTCTGTTATTTATTCTTGATCAACACTTAGTATATTTTGGCTTTCAATCATCTGTTCTTCTCCAGGTCAGCAGACCCAACAATCTCCCCCTAGAACAGATGATGCCAAAACTTTGCTTTATTCTTGATCTTTATTCCTCATCAGACTTTCTCTAATTTGCCCTTTTAGTTGTAATTCAAAGTGCAGAGAGAAGAGGTCTTCAACATCTCTATCCAGTGTCAAATTTAGAAGTGTCTGGAGATCTTCAGCACTTAGGCCAGGTGCCTCATCCATGCTCAACTTCTGAATACTACCATCTGATCTGAGCAATGTCAATTCATGGGTCTCTTTATCAGACTTCCATTTTAGAATTTTAGAATCAGAGGAGTGACTGGGATGCATCTTTATTTTGGATGAGTTTGGTGATGGTGGCCTTCCAATGAGTTCTCTGAGCCTGTCTGACACAGGATCAGAAAAAGATCTGATTTGGTTCAAGATCCCCTCTTTCACATAAGTATCAGTGAACTGTCTTGTTTCTTCTTCAGTCATTTCTTTTTGCTTCTTAAATTGTCTTCTAGCAGCAATGGTAAGATCTGAAGTTTCCAGTAAACTGTCTAATGTGAAGGCCTGAGAGGGTTTCTTGGGAGCATCATCATACACTGGTTTTCTTGGAAGATCAGGGTTGGTCTTTCTTTCTTGTTCAAGCTTTTTATATGTCTCAATTAGCCTGATTTCTGACCATCTGGCAACAGATTTCATCTCTCCATACTTAGCTGCTACAAGCTCTTGTCTCATTCTTCTGAATTTCAAGGCTCTAGCTTCATCTCTCCCCTTTTTGAAATCAGGAGCAGAGACCTTAGCAGGAGGATTCTTGGCCATGTTCTCTATTCTGATTAGTTCTTCTCTTAGAGCATGTGTGGTCCAGCCTGTAAATTGATTCTTTGTTGCTTTATAAGGCTTGGATGCCAAGATCTGTTCCAGCAGTGAATCCCTTACTTCCATCTCCAAGTGTCTGCTGAGAGGCATGGTTGACATGGAGTTGCTCAGGGTCTTAGCATAGTCTTCAATCCTTCTGAGTTTGCTAAGCTCTGCTGAATGGATGCCCTGAGCAGTCCTGTCATCCTTCCCTTTGCACTTCTCTTTGATGACAGCATCAGCCTGTTCACCCTTGTATTTGAGATATGTGTCTATGTTGAGTGGAACAGGGAAGCCTTTAAGAGATGGGAAGGATCTTTCTGATGGCTGATCAGTATTATAGAAGGATTGAAGTTCCCCCTTGATTAAATCCAACTCAAGGGGATACTTCTCAGCCAATGGGGTGATGGTTGATGGTGGTCTGTGGGACCTGAATTGGTCAGTGTGTGGTGAGTAAGATGAGAGTGGAATGGCATTGACTGGTGTGGATGAGATTGGGGTGTTAGGTGGTGTGTTATGGATGTTTTCATCTTGTATAACAAAGGTGGATTTCCTTTTTCTGCTATACAAGATTTTGGGTGAGGATGAGGATGTAGCAGTGGATTGAGAAACATCTGTTGGTCCTTTTGTGGAACCAGCAGTTGTTTGGGTTTTAGGTTGTGTTGAAGTAGGTTTGGGAGTTGGTTGAGTTGTGGTTGGTTTAGTGACTGGTTTGGTTACAGGTTTGGGTTGTGCAGATGTTTTAGCAGTGGTTTTAGTTTCAGTTGTTTTAGGTGCAGTGGTTTGGGTAACAGAGGTTGTGGTGGCAGTGGTTTGTGGAGCAGTGGTTGTGGTAACAGGTGTTTGTACAACAGGAGTTTCAGCAGTTAATTTGGAAGGTGGTTTTCTAGTGTGTTTGGCTGGCATTTTCCTTCTCTTTGAAGTGCTCACATCTTCCACTTCCTGTTGCTGTTCCTTTTTCAGTTGTACCAACCTCTCTGCCTTTACCTCCAATGTGTCAGCCCTTTTCATTTTGTCTTCAGCAGCCTTTTCAGCTCTTTCATTAGCTGAAGTGTCAACTTCTTTTGCCTTTGATGCTGGAGCTGGTTCAGAGACAGGGAACTGAACATTTGGTTGTTGTGTTTGTGGAGCTGATTTGGGTGACCCTGGTTTGTCAGCAGTTGGCTTCTTCCCTTTTTGTGTTTTTAGTTTTGGTAGCCTATCTCTGCCACTCTCCCCCTTTTTGGCATCATCAGCAGTGAATTCATCATCATCTTCATCTCTGAGAATTGTGGTAGGGGCAGAGCCAGTGGTCTTCAGCAAGTGGTCTTTGATCACCTTGATATCAGCCTTTGTGTCATTGAATCTGGCATCAACCATGTTTCTGATCAAAGTCATGTAGGTTTCCTGTGTCTGATCTGCTAATTTTCGATGAGCTATGATGATGGGGGAAACAGATTTCCATAGCTCATTAGCAACATCAGCAGTTGATGGTTGACTCTTTGTAAAGTTATTCAATGTTTCCAAAATTGACTTGACATCAGATTTGATGTCAGCAACAGAGGATTCAAGGTTTTGAACTTTATCCGTCAATTCTTGTAGTTTTGACTCATCACCTAAATTAATAGGATCATCTGAGTCCCTACCAGAGGTAGTTTTAGCTGGTTCAGTCCTAGGAGGTGAGTCCATGGAGAAAGAACCTGCTGCCCCTTGGTCTTGGTTCTGGGGACTTCCAACTGTTTTTGGATACACAATTGTGTCTTCAACAGTTGTTGCCTTCAAGGAAGTCTTAACAATGTAACCACTGTCCTGCTGTGAGACAATGGTCTCAACAGCAGTAGTGGCTGCTTCTCTTGAAACCTCATCAGAAGTAACATGTACTTCTGGGAGTATAACCTCCTCATCTGTTTGTGGGATGGCTGATTGATTTTCCTCAGTCCCAGTCACTGGTAGTGGCATACTCTCAGTGATAGGTGATTGAGAGGAACTGGGGTTGTCCTGAGTTTTATCAATAGCCTCAAACAGGGGTTGCATTGTTTGTGGGACATGTGGTGGTGATGTAGGTGGAGTAAGAAGCTGATTAGCCCTGGGAGATGGGCTTGTAAACATATGATCAAGTGACTCATATGCCTCAGTTTGAGGTTCCCTTTGGCTTACAACAAGTTCCTTTTGTGAGGAATCTTGAGGAGTTTGCTTGGGTTGAGATATCTCCAACTGTTGTGAGGAAGTAACAACAGTGGTTTCATGTTGCTTTGGTGATGCAACAGGGTTAGCTTCTGGTATCTCATCTTCCAGAAGTCCCTTTTTGGTTTGGGTGGTTGTTTTGGTGGATGGACGTTTTCTTTTGGTGGCTGGTGTGGGTTTCACAGCACTGGATGAAGTGCCATGATCACCAGGAGCAGTGGGCTCACCAACAGAGGTTTCAACAACAGTTGTTGTCTTAGTCCTCTTTGGTTGTGTTTTGGAAACTTTTTGAACTTTTTGTGCTTTTTCTTGGGTTGAAGAACCCAGCATTCTAGTAAAAGTTTCATCAGTAAGACTTTTCATTTTAAATGACTCTCCCTTTTGAAAATCCTTTTCAGGTAAAAGCTTTTGTAGAATTACACTTAGAATTCTAGGGTAGAGCAGAAATGCATTGTTTGAGCCAGATTTTATGGCTTTCACATTTGATACCAAGTCTGAAAACAATCCCTGAGATAGGTTGAAGTCAGAGTCTGACAACATAGCATATCCCAAGTATTGTATCCTCAATGGGATTTCATTGAAGGATGTAGTCTTGGCAGAGGCACAGAGGAGGAGGGTATGGAAGAAAAATTTCATGACTGGTGGGAAAAACTTTTTGTATAGTGTGGAACCAGTCATTTGAGCATCATACCCCCTCTCTTGAAACTCAGTGTGAAGCTCTGTTTTTGGAAAAGTTTCCATACCTGACAAGTCGTTCAGTGAAAAGGTAGTGGAGATGATCTCAGGGGTTATGGCGATACTGGTGGCTCCAATTTTTGAAATTATGGACGTAGGCTTTTTGTCTTGGTATAAAACCTCAGCAGTTGCCCAAAATTCTTGGAGTGTTTCTAGGTGAATGGGGGCATCAGCAACAAGAATATTTTTATATTTCGAGTTATTGATGATGTCAATGGTGGAATGAAATGGTGTGTTGTCTTCGGTTTTAACCAAATATGGAAGGAAATTGTGAGTGGCTTTAGTTTGGAGTTCCATTTTAATGGATTTTGATTATGAAAGCAAGTATTTTTGATTGAGGGTTATGAGGAAGACGAGAGCGGTTTTTAGTATTTTGAATACAATGAGACAGTAAAACTGCTGTTGGGGGAAAGAACAGGGTTTTATAGGCTCTGGTGAAACCGCTGATGTGGCAAACATCTGATGGTTGAAACATCTGGTGGCAGACAGCTGTTTTGTTAAACCTCTGTTGCCAACCTCTGTTGTTTAACCAAAAGACTGATGAAAACAGTTGTTTTATCTGATCAGATGCTTGAAACAGATTTTTCAACCAACAGTGGTTGTTTTACCTGATCAGATGTTTGAAACAGATTTTTCAACTAACAGTGGTTTTAATAAGACAGTGGTTGTTTTATCTGAATCAGTGGTTTTAAAACAGATTTTTCAACCAAAGTGTTATTTTAGCAAAATTTGATTTTCTGAAAACATTTTAATGTTTTATTGAAAACATTTTTGTTGTTTTTTAATCCATGTTTAACATTCCAATTCGAGAGATCATATTTGTGAAGGTAGATGTGTCTAAAGCTTTTGTCAGCACATCTGCCAACTGATCCTCTGTTGGAACATGGTGCAGAGAAATCAAACCTTTTTCATAGCTATCCCTGACAAAATGATGTCTGATATCTATGTGTTTGGTGGTTGAATGGGAGACTGGATTTTTGATGATATTTTCAGCAGCTTGGCTATCCAACATGAGTGGAGTCCTAAGTGCTGTTATCCCAAAGTCCAGTAGTTGATTTTGAAGCCACATAAGTTGGGCTGTACAGCTTGCAGCAGCAATGTATTCAGCTTCAGCAGTGGATGTTGAAACAGCTGCTTGCTTTTTGCTTTGCCAAGAAACTAAGGCATTCCCTAGAAACTGGCACCCTCCTGATGTGGACTTCCTTGTGGTATGGCAGCCAGCAAAATCACTATCTGAATAACCTGAAAGCTCAATGTTTCCATTAGCAGGATACCAGATACCAAGTGTGGGAGCACCTTTTAGGTATCTGAAGATCCTTTTCACAGCAATAAGGTTAGACTTTCTAGGAGAAGCCTGAGATCTAGCACACACACAGGTTGCAAACATAATGTCTGGCCTGGATGCTGTTAAGTACAATAAAGACCCAATCATGCATCTGTAGTGTGTCTGATCAACAAGTTCATCCTTTTCATCATCAGTGAGTGGCTTGACAGTGCTCATGGGTGTACTACATGGCTTACAATCATTCATCTCAAATTTTGTTAACAAGTTTTTCACATACTTGTTTTGATGAATGAAAGTACCATTTTGCAGTTGCTTTACTTGGAGACCAAGAAAGCACTGAAGTTCACCCATAGCACTCATTTCAAACTCTGCTGTCATGAGTTCCCTAAACTCCTCACACATTTTATTACATGTGGATCCAAAAATGATGTCATCCACATATATTTGAACAATCATTAAGTCTTTTCCTTTCCATTTTAAAAACAAGGTTTTGTCAATTTTACCTCTAGTGAAACCAATGGATAAGAGAAAAGTAGAGAGAGTTTCATACCAGGCTCTTGGTGCTTGTTTGAGTCCATACAATGCTTTGTTAAGCTTGTAGACATGATCAGGATGGAATGTGTCTTCAAAACCAGGTGGTTGACATACATAGACCTCCTCCTGAATTTTGCCATATAGGAAGGCACACTTGATGTCCATCTGAAACACCTTGATGTTGTGGTTGACAGCAAAGGCTAAGAAGAGTCTGATTGCCTCTAGCCTTGCTACAGGGGCAAAGGTTTCATCATAGTCAATCCCCTCTTCTTGTCTGAAGCCTTGAACCACTAGCCTGGCTTTGTTCTTGACAACTATACCCCTTTCATCAGTTTTGTTTTTGAAGACCCACTTTGTGCCAATAGGGTAGACATCCTTAGGCAGTGGTACAAGTTCCCATACTTGTTGTCTTTTAAACTGAAGGAGTTCTTCTTGCATGGCTTCTACCCAACTGTTGTCTTTTAGTGCCTCTTGGTACTTGACAGGTTGTGTAAGGGATAGAAAACCTGCAAAAAGACAGATGTTTGAAGATTGGCTCCTTGTGAGCACACCTTCTCTGATGTTGCCAATGATTTGATCTGGTGGATGAGCTCTTAGGTAGATTAAATCTCCCTGATATGGTATGATGGCATTTTGTGGTGAAGGACAGAGGTTTGGAGACTCTGTTGACATAACATCTGTTGGTACTTCTGAAGAGGCAACAGATGTTTGAAATGGAGGTGGAGGAATGGGTCCAAGTGGTGTAAGATTGGACTGACTTTTGTCAACAGATGATTGACTCTTGTCAACAGATGATTGAACAGTGGATTGGCTGGGTGAATCAGTGGATTGAAGATAAGACTGGCCAACAGTGGCTGACTCAGCTGTGACAGAGTTTTGACAGTTGTTTTGAACCACTGCTTCCTCTGATACATGATAGACTTTGTAGTGGTCTGGAACCACAACATCTATTCTGTAATCTTGTTGTGAAGATTGTGGAGTACCTGCAGGGTTAGTTTTGACAGTAATATCTTCAAATTTGAATTTATCTAAATCAAACAACTCAGCAGGGTTTGCTGGGATTTTTAAAGAAGAAAGTTCATTGAACTTTACATTCAGAGTTTCTTCTATTGTTTTAGTCCTTGTGTTAAACACTTTATAGGCCTTTGCAATAGAAGAATACCCCAGAAAATATCCACAATCCACTTTGGCTGCAAATTTTGAAATGGAATCTTTAAGATTTAAAATGAAACATGGGCAGCCAAAGATTTTGAAAAATGATATCAGTGGTTTGATTTTAAACAGAATTTCATAAGCAGTCTTTTGATGTCTAGGGTTGATTAAAACTCTGTTTTGAACATAACAAGCAGTGTTTACAGCTTCTGCCCAAAAGGACAGAGGTAAACCAGAATCTGCTAGCATTGTTCTTGCAGCCTCAATGAGAGTCCTGTTCTTCCTTTCAACCACCCCATTCTGCTCTGGTGTTCTTGGGATACTGTACTGCCTTACAATCCCTTTTGACACACAGAAATCATCTAATTCCTTATTTTTAAACTCTGTTCCATTGTCACTCCTAAAGACTTTTACTGGCAAGTCATATTGTTTTTCAACTTTGGTAACAAAGTCCTTCAAGATACCTGCAGTCTCATCTTTAGAGTGTAAAAAGTAAGTCCATGTAAACCTAGAAAAATCATCAACTATGACAAGACAAAATCTTTTCCTTCTTAGACTCATGATTTTTACAGGGCCAAACAAGTCCATGTGCAACATTTGTAAACACTCAATGGATTTGTAAGAGCTTTTATGTTGTTTACCTTTTAAACAGGAAACACAATGCTCATCACATTTGAATTCTTTTGATGGTAAACCTCTGACAAGGTTTTGTTTGGAGAGTGAGTTGATAGTTTGAAGGTTGGTGTGACCAAGTCTCCTATGCCACAGTTCTGTCTCTTTGGTAGAGGCAGCTGAGAACAGACAAACATTAGCAGTAGGATTATCCTTCAACATATCAACCACATACACATTGCCACTTCTGTGAGCAACAAGTTGTGCTTTGCTCTCAGCAATGATGGTGTTAATCTTTTCTACAGCCTCTGGGCCAACAATCTTACATGTTTGCTTAGTGAAGAATGACCCAAAGCCCTTGTCACTCATTTGTGATACACTAAGTAGATTAAATTTTAGATTGTCTATTAGATTAACATTTTCAAACTTAAGCCTCCCTGCTTTGACAGTACCAGAACCCAACACTTTACCTTTAGAATCATTACCAAAGGATATATCACCCCCTCCATGAGCAAGAAAGTCCAGAAGAAGGGCTCTACATCCAGTCATGTGCCTGGAGCCTCCACTATCTACATACCATAAACTGTCTAAACAAGCAGAAGCTCCCTGCACATCAGTAAGGATTTTAGTTTTGGTGAGTGTCCAAAGCCAAATTGGCTTTGGATGGGTCCTTAGCTGTCTCAGCCTTAAGTTGTGGAGAATGATCAGTGGTTTGAACTAGCTTTTGAACTAGATTCAACAGCTGCAGTTGACCATTTGCCAGTGCTTGTATGTCAACACTTAGTCCAGCAGATGTTTGATCATTTCCAATCAGTTGTTGAAAACCATGAGGATGTCTGTTCACTTTTGGTTTTGAAGGCCTCTTGGGCTCATCATAAACATGTGGCAGACGATGACAAGTGGGTTGTCCATATCCTCTTGGTAATCTGTTAACAGGTGGAGCATCTGTTACCTGAACCTCTCTGGGAGCAGAGTTTTTGTTCAGACTTTGGGTAACAGATGTTTGGACTGATTCAAAAGTCTGTTTGGATTTTCCTTTTGAAGTACTCATCACTTGACTCTCCAGAGTTTTAGCCTTATACTCTTTTATCTTTTCATCAAAATTTTTGAGATATAAGCACTCTTTTGTTTTATGATTCTTTTTCTTGCAGATTGAACATTCTTTAGATTTTGAATCATTTAAACTTGTTGTTTTGTTGATGTCATATGCTTTTAGAAGAAAACAGTTTTTGGTGACATGGTTCTTCTTTTCACAAAAATCACAAAACAAATTGTTCTTGGCTTTCCCTTTTTCTTTCTTCTTTTCAACAGATGTTTCATCATCTGTTGGAAGACTTACTAGAGGGATAACTTTGGCCTGTGGTGCCATTTTACCATCAGAGGTTTTGAAGGTCATTGGTTTGAAATTTTCAAGGACTTCACACTCATCTGACCATGTTGGTTTGAATTGATATTTCTCAATTTCATCAAATGAGGGTGTACCTTCCAACTTTTCAAGAATGATTTTCTTGCCATTGGGTTCAGTAACCTTGATTTCTTGACCTTTTGAGTTTGTAGGGATGACCTCAACCAACTGTGGTTCCTTTTTGTCAGTTGTTTGTGAAACTTGATCAGTGGTTTTAAAACCAAACCCAAATTTCACATGACTTTTAGATTGTTGGTTGACAATCATCTCAAAACCCTTTGATGATTCCACCCATTTCTGACATTCAACTTGGGTGGACTCAAGCTCCTTCTTACAACTATGATATTTTGTTATCATAGTCTGAAGCTGGTCTTTGGTTATGCTTGCTTCATGTTTTAGACTGCTGATTTCAGACTCTTTTTCAGATATTTTTGATTTTAACTCTTTTGTTAATTTTTCAACCTGAATTTCTGAGTCCAAAATTTTCTTTCTAAAGTTTTCATTCACCTCTTTTATCTTAGCAAATGCTACAATACATTTGTCTGAGCACAAGTCATTTAAGATTTGAGGAGATACCTTAGCAGCAGCCATCAAGGCACAGTTACACTGGCAGTCACAGTCATCACTACCCCAAGGGTCTGATAGATTCACAACCTCCACTTCAGATTCTTCAGCTGAAACAATCTCACCAACAACACCATCAGTCACATTTTCAGACATAGACACCACTTCCTCAGAATCAGTCTCTTCAACAATTGTTTCTAGTGCCATAAAACAAAAATCCTTTTCAGTGTTGGCAACTAGGGCAATGTTGTCATCTGTTATCTCATCTGGTAGACTGCTCCAATCAACAAAGCCTTGAGTAAAGAAACTCTGTTGACCTGGTTGACTGGTCTCTGCAGGAGCAGAGGGTGGAGTAACAGTCATTGGCACAAGGGCCTGAGCAACAGGTGTTTGGACATAGTGATACTGAGGAACAGTGGTTTGGACATAATGCACAGGAACAGTGGTTTGGGTCTGTGCAAAGTGAGCAGTGTTTTGCACATTAGGTACATTAGGGATGGTCTGATAAGTGTTGGTCTGTGGTCTTTGATTTGGATAGGTGATCATAGGAACTCCATTTTGACTCCTACACTCCCTAGCAAAATGACCCATTCTATGACACTTGTAACACTTCATCTTTGATTTATCCAACCCAACCTTTGACCCACCATGTAAACCTGGGAACCTCCTGCCAGTTTTCTTATAGAAGTTATTGGTTCTAATACTGAGCAGGGCAACCTGATGTAAGATGTCCATTTCTTCTAGGTCCAAGGGGTCAATGTATTGCAAGTCATTGTACACAAAAGATGTATTATCAGAAGCCTGGATGTCACCACTGGCTGTGAAAGCACAGTTGTTTGGTGATGAGTAAGAATCATTATTGAAACCAGTTGTTATGTCAATGTAATGATCATAACTCTGATCCTTACTACTTCCAGAACCATCATCCTGACCCAACAGTGCAGTATTACCAAATACATAGTCATCTGACACTTTGCCAGAGTCCTGGAGCTTCTTTTTCTGGTTAAGCTCCCTTTCATAAGTCAGGAGCTTACCATGAAGCTGGGTCAGGGTTAGGTCTTTGAATCCGATAGAGTTTCTCATAACAATAGCTATAGTGTCCCATTTGTCCTGAAGTGATCTAAGAAACCTATGATTCAGTGTTGAATTAGGAAAAGTTAGACCAACCAGTTTTAGTTCACTAATTAAACAGTTAAACCTTTCAAACTGTTGTGTTAATGACTCCCCTTTTATGTGACTAAACGTTTCATATTGTTGGTTAAGTATTTCACGGTTGTTTTCAATCACATCATCAGTTCCCCCGAATTGCTCTTTAAGAGCATCCCACAATTCTTTAGCACTATTGCAGTGCAAGAGACCGGCATAGATATCATTCGGCAGTGCCATGGCTACTATGCTGAAAGCCTTGGCATCTAGCTCGATTTTTTGAAAATCTTGCTCTGAGTAGTTCTCAACACTCTTTGGTACTTGGATCTTTGGATCCTCGGCACTCGGTACCATTGGAACATGTGGTCCAAATACTACCGATTTCCAGCACCCTGTGTTCTGTTGTGCTAACACATGAGCTACTCGACGCTGCCAGATGTTGTATTCTGACCTGACAAGCATCGGTGGCTTGTTGTGTGTGCCAGTGTTGTGTGGATCTTGATTAAGTGAAGTCATTCTCTTGGTTTTTCAAAAACAAAGTCTGTTTACTAACTGTTGAAACGAAAATAAACTATTACTCTGTTTTAACCCGACAAACAAACGATATCAATGATTGTGAGCTGATCTGTGTATTAAACTGATTGATTAGATCAGATTTAATTGACCTTGCTCTGATACCAATTGTTAGGATCTGAGTATTGGATTGTTTTGATTAATGATGTAATATGAATGAAGTATAAATGGAAAGTGCAGCGGAATAAAGAATAATCAAAACATAGAGAATAATTGTTATCAATCGAATGCTTTCATTAAAGTTGAAAGATTACAAAGGTACAATTATAACTCCCCCTCAGCCTGATCACTCAGAGTTTGTTTGTCTTAGAGAGAATGACGAGTGACAAATAGAACAGTACAAGTACTGTTCTATTTATAGACAAGTACAAACCTCTGATGATCACTTAGCTGACGTCACCTAGAAAGCGACCCCTAACTGACTAACAAACTACAACATCTGATAAACAATAAACTACTGTTACATTGAAACTACTGAAAGGGAAACTCTGTTAAGCTATAAACTCTGATGTCTTCTTAACATCTGTTGAACCAAAGTGCTGTTGGTTCAACAGACCTTTGTTCTTCAGATCTTGATCAGCACTTGTTCTTTATCAGACTTTTGCTCTTCAGACTTTCTTCATCAGACCTTTCATCAGCAGCAGTTGTCTTGTATCAGTTGTTTAAGCATCAGCAGTTTGGAGTCAGCAGTTCTTTGGAGGAAGCTTTCTTGTAAACTCTGTTATTTATTCTTGATCAACACTTAGTATATTTTGGCTTTCAATCATCTGTTCTTCTCCAGGTCAGCAGACCCAACAAAAGAAAACCTGGGAACTCACCAGCATTATATGTTGACATCTTTTTGGCATGTTTTCTCAGGTCGCTAAGGTAGCAGTCAATGGAATAGGCGCACGGAGTCATGCACGGCGTCTAATATTTTGAAACGTATAAACAATGTTTTGTAAACTTTAATATGTCTTTTGGTTGTAAACAAGAAATGCTTCCGCTGCTGGTTTACGGCTCAAAGCATGATATTTTGGGTTATATAGTTTTATATGAATGCATGTTTGTTGAATGTTTGTTGTGATCGTTGACTGAGATCCTGGTGTGTCACGCACCTCACGGTAAAACCCCGCACGTGGAAATTGAGGGTGTGACAGATTGGTATCAGAGCCAACGGTTATATTGAACTGAGACTACATGTAGGGTCTAGTCTATAACTGATTCCCACACACACTAGACGGTCACAAATAGTTGTAGATGCACGAATTGCGACTAGTGATTGGATTAGCTATTAACATGTGTTAGAATGTTTTCCTGATGGGCGAAGGTAGAGACTGACTTAAAGAAGAACACATTCGTACCTTGTAAATGGGCGAATGTGGACATAGTCCACATTCGCACCATGAAAAGGGGCGAATGTGCAGTTAGTTTAAATAGTTTTTGATGTTTTCTAAGTTAGAGAGAGTTTTAGTTTTTGTGTGTTTGAAGGCCAGGTTCGTGTGGATTTTGTAAAAGTGTGAAAGGTCTAGATTAACGTGTGAGTGATTGTAATCAAGTTTATGTGAAAGTTAATCTATGAAAAAGTGTTTGAAATGATGTTTTCTGTTTTTTGATCCGTGTATTATCATTTTGTTCATATCTAGGGTTTCCGCACCTAGATTTGTGACTTGTATGATCATATTATCCTGTTTTAGCTAAATTCTTTCAACTACAAAGTGGTATCAGAGCCATACGGATCATACAACAACAAAATTGATAATATCAGAGCTGATTTGGACTTAATTTTGGTCAAAATTCATCTGTTTTTGATTGAAAATGGTTTTTGAGTGTTTTTGAATGATTTAGAGTTGAATTTGTGGATAAAATCAAGTTTTCCAAGAATTAAAGTTGTTCCAAATCAATTCCGAATCAAAACCTGACAAAGATCATCCAAATCCATAAACTTTAGAAAATCAGAGATCAAAATAACCGTTTTTCAAAGTGTAACCGTTTTTCAAAGACAAAATGGTCGAATGTAACTGTTTGTGGGCGAACCTGACCTAGAGTGGGCGAACGTGAGTGTTTTCTGGTCGAACATAGGTTTAGTTTGGTCGAATCTGGAATTTTGTGTTTGAATTTTTCACTTTCGGGTATATTTTTCCACATTCGATTGATCGAGTGGGCGAATGTGGAATAAGAGTGGTCGAACCTGAGATAGTTTGGACGAAAGTGGAAACTGTTATAGATATTCTACATTCTGTTTCATATTCTACCTTCGGCTGAGACTTTTTGGACGAAAATGGACTCAAAAGGGACAAAAGTAGATTAGTTTGGGCGAACGTAGATCTGTTTTTGGAAAATTTTCTAAGTGTTGTGATTTTCGAAGTTCGTGAATATCATATGGAATTTTCCGACTACCCCTAGACCAGCAACGACACAACCACAACAGCAAGTGATGGACCCATGGACAGTGGCAGCCCAAAAGACGAGCACACAGTCTTCGCAACCGATCAATTACATAGCGATGACTAGCTCGATGCCTCAGAGTGTTGCACCTCCAGCACCACAACCTGACTATTGGGGAGTAGCGGCAGCAGTGATAAATCACTTGCTGTTGTGGTGCTTATTCCCAGTTGACTCAGGCGATCACAAACGACTTACTACATCAGTTTGGGACTTGCACTACGTCTAAGCAACTATGGGATGTGTTAAAGAATAGGCATGATGGGAATGAAAAGACGAGAAGGTTGAGGATGGAGGAGTTGAGAAAAGAGTTTGAGAATTTTACTTATGTTGGAAATGAGACTCTAAAAGAATTAACTCCTAGATATTGTCATTTACTAACTGAGTTGTCTAGTTATGGTATACAGATTCCTATGACAGATTTGGTGGACAAGTTTGCAGATGCTCTACCACCATACTGGGATCAGCATGTTGAAGTTCTCAAAGAGAAGGATGCTTACAAATTCTGGACTATCAATGAGTTTGTGCAGAAGCTGGAGAACAAAGAGCTAGAGGAAAAGAGGAAAGCTAAAAGATCACAAATTCCTCAAAATCCAAATTTTTATTTTGGTGGTACTTCAGCAACAGTTGGAAACTCGAATTCAGGTGGAGTAGTGGCACCGCATGTTGCTTGTATTTCCAATGTCATGGAACCACCGAAACCAACCATCAACTACATCGCACAAACCTCATCCTACTCACAACCATCATACACACCACCACCACAACAACAATACAATAATTCCTACATTTCACCATTCTCTCCAATGCAGCAAGCAGCATTCTATACTGCTAGCCAATCACAACAACCACCTCAACAAACACAATACATGAATCCAATGACTCAACCCAGTCAGCAACCAGTGGTTTTAGAGACTTCTAATTTGGGCAATGTAACTGTTGAAGTGGCTCAGCAACATATTGCACTAGTCTCGGCAATGGTTTCATCTTATAATGGGTTGGTTGCAAGTCAAATTGGGAACAATAACTTGACCAATGAAGACTATGCACAGATCGATAAGGAAGAGATGGAACTAATTGATATTCAGTGGGCTTTTGCGAGTATAATGAGAAGGGCAACGGAGTTTATCGAAAAGACGGGTAGGACTGATTAGGGAACTTCTCCAAATACAACCTACGGGTTCAACAAGGAGAAGGTGACTTGTTTTAATTGTGGAGGGAAAGACCACTTCAAACGGGAATGCACCCAGCCACCGAAACAAGGTAACAGAAACCCTTTCAATGCAAGCTACCAGAGCCGTCAACAACAAAACCAAAACCAAGTTTCTTACCAAAATAACAACAACTATCAAAACCAAAACAACTACCAAAACCGACAAAACAACTCTAACAACAACCAGAACAGACAACCAAACACAACAAACCAGACTCAAAACCAATCACCAACCAACACCAACAGAACAGTCATACCGATTACTACACCAAATGAAAACCAACAGAACACCAATCAAAATCAAGCAATGGTGATCCAACAGGATGAACGGTTTGACTGGTCTAGGATGCAAATTGGTGTTGAGGAGATTACAACTGGTGGAAATGTGGCTTGTGTTGCCCGACAGGTTGATACTGAGGAGTCGGTGAAGTTGATAAGATTGAAGAAACTGAGGGTGAAGTTGTTGAATCTGTGAAAGAAGTGGAAGTGGAGAATGAGCCTGTTGAGGTTAAAGCTGAGGAAGCAAGTTCTGGAGTGGTGATTAACACAGTTTCTGATGTTCCTGAGGAGTGTGAATCAGTTTATTCAGATTCAGACAGTGAGTCAGATGCAGAAGCAAGTGTTACATCCTTGGATGATGATATTGACCAGTTGCTAGCAGAAGCAGATTTTCTGAAGACAAAGAAGTCGTGCATTGCTGATGATGCTTTCACCAGAATTGATTATTCCAAATTTTTTGCTGGAAAGGAAGCTCATTTTGCTTTGATGGCCATGACAGATCCTCCAAAACTTGTAAGTTCTGAATCTAGCACTGATGTTACTAGTGATAAATACTGTGGAACTTGTGATAGATTGACAGAGGAAAACAAAGAACTTCGCGTTCAACGTGATAGTGCTATCATCAACTGTCAATCTACTCGCAAAGAGTTGATTGCTTTTAACAAAGTACTTGATGGATACAAAAAGGACATTTCCGATCTTAAAAATACTCTTTCATTAAAACAACTTGCCATTAATAACTATATCAATGAAATTGAGAACACTAAGTTGGAAATGGCCGCCATTAAGTGCTTTGCTGAAAAAGTCAATAAGAACTTGGAAAGTTATAAGCACATTGCATATGTTGTAGACCACATCATTGATGATCAAACCACTAACTATAAGTTTGTGCCCGGTGCTCTTTGAAAATCACAACTGTCATCAAGTGACATCGGAGAGCTCGGTAAAATCAGACTCATCATCGGAAAATGAATCTAATACCTCGAGTATTGGTGATCCTCATTCTGATGTGAGGCCGATTTTAGGTTTGAATGATGAGGGTGTTACAGTTGAAAGTGTTGATTCAGACTCTGAGAGTGATGACTCTGGTAGTTACCAAAGTGCTAATGCATGTGAAATTCCAAAAGAAAATCACATCATTACTAATGAACCAGTGTCATCATCTCAGCATGTGCATCCGATGGCTAATGCGCATCGTGAGAAAAAGTCTGAAAAGAATGAGATTAAGAATGAAATTAAGAAAGATATTAAAAATGAACCTTGTGACAAACCAGTCAAGGTGTTCTATCGGATGGAAGGATCCGATAAGATCATCTCTGACGAGGAATTTCCAATTAAGAATGCTAACTATGCTAAGATTGATAAAATTTGGCAAGAAAGCACTATTTGGTTACCAAAACATGAGAGAACAAATGAGATTCCACCGGCAATTTTAAAGAAATTGTTTTTGGATGTTCCTCAAGAACCAAAAGTTCATGTCACAGAGTTCATTAAACCCAAAAACAAAGCAAACGGTTTTCATGAGCCTACTTACTCAAAAGGGCCACTCCCTGAGAGTTTGAGGAACAAACAGTATAATGATCAATATCCAGTTCGATCATTTGCTCAACCGAATGCTCCAAATGTTTTTGAGGAATACCGTGCATGCTTTAAATGCGGGGAGAGAGGGCATTTACTTGCTCAATGCCCATATGTAAGGCATAAGAGGCACGAAGTTGAAGTGAGGAATTCTATGAGGAAACCGATTGATCATTACATTCCACCACATAGACGTGTTGTTCCTCAACAACAACAATTTTACAATCAAAACAATTTTTATCAAACGAGGAACAATCGTCCATTTCAGTATGATCGCAGAAATCGGATTGCTATGGAAAATTCATGGAGAAAACCAGTGGTGAACACAACAAATGATAGGCAACGGGTTCCACCAAAACCTATTGTCAAGTCAAATGTTGGACCTAAATCTGTTAAGTCAGATAAGGTAACCAAGAAAGTTTCCTTTGCAAACAATGTTCAGAAACCGACTGAGAACCCAAAATCTCATATTCGTATCTTGAAAAGATCTGAACAATCTTGGACACCAAATGGTTCTCCAGGTGCCTCAACTTCAAAATCCAATGAGAAAAAGGAAAATGTTTTGAATAATCCTAAAAAGATTGATCCAAAACAAAGTGTTGATGAGAATGTTTCTTTGAACAATGATATTCCAAGACCCAAGACTCAGGCTTGGGTCCCCTGAAAGAACTAAATGTTTTACTTGACGTGTGCAGGGAGCTTCAGCTGGCCCTATTAGCAGTCTTTGGACCGGGGATCTTGCGTTATTATTCGATGTGAAGAATATTAATGGTGGATATGTTGCATTCGCTGGGAATAAAGGCGGATATATCACTATGGAAGGGAGCGTGAGTAATGGGATTGTGAGCTTTGAAAGGATTTCATATGTGAAGCAGATAGACTATAATCTGTTGAGCGTCAGTCAAATCTGTGATAAACAATTCACTGTTCATTTTGATGACAAATCCTGCTACATACTCAAACCAGGCTTCAAAATTCCAAAGGAGTGGGTAATGTTGAAGGCACCTCGCGTCAACAACCTTTATATTCTTGATATGTCCAAGGCAATGACATCACAGGGGCAAATAACATGTTTTCTATCCAAGGCGACCGAGAAGGAATCGATAATGTGGCACCGAAGAATGGGGCACATTCATCTGAGAAAAATGAATCATCTTGTGAAGAATGGACTTGTCGATGGAGTAAACGTGAAACATTTCCATCTGAATGACAAGTGTGTAAGTTGTAAGAAGGGGAAGCAACACAGACAGTCTCACAAAGTGAAGAAAGTTAACTCTGTTGAGATGCCACTTGAGCGATTGCACATGGACCTATTCGGACCTGTCAAGCGTAAAAGTCATCTTGGGGAGCTTTATTGTTTAGTTGTCACTGACGACTATTCACGTTTTTCATGGGTGATGTGTTTGCAGAATAAAAGTGACACCTTTACCAACTTGAAAGTTCTGTTCACTCGATTAGAGAATCTCTACAATTTGAAGATAAAGAGAATTCGGAGTGATAATGGGACGGAGTTCAAAAATGCCAAGATGGATGAACTTTGTGAAAGCAAAGGAATTCATCATGAATATTCGGCTCCTTACACCCCACAACAGAACGGTGTTGCTGAACGCAAAAACAGGACTCTAATTGAAGCGGCTAGAACAATGCTTGCAGATTCGAATCTTCCAGTAATGTTTTGGAATGAGGCGATTTATGCAGCAAATTATACACTCAATCGAGTTTTAACGGTGATGACGTTTGGTAAAACTTCTTATGAACTGTTACACCGACGAAAGCCGAACTTAGAGTATCTAGAACCTTTTGGGGCACCATGCACGATGTTAAATCCAAGCGAGAAGTTTAGTCCTAAAGCTGAAGAGGGATATTTTGTTGGATATGCAACCCCGCTCAAACGGGTATACAACAAGCGAACTCGTCGGGTGGAGGATTGGGCTAACGTGGAAGTTCAACGGTATACACAAAATGTGCAAGGGATGGGTCCTGATTGGATGTTTGATTACAAAGATTTCTTTGAATCATTCAATCTAGATAGCTTGGTTGAAGAAGCTGTTATCAGATTACTTTACGAGTGTGAAAACGCGGCAACTTCACCGTTGGTGCGTCCTATCACCGTGAACCCCCCACCAGCTTCTAATGATACCAATGTTCCTGTACCGGAAGAAGAAGTGTTTCAAGAGGCTTCTACTACTTTAGATTCTTCAGAGTCTGAAGATGAACAATTTGAAGAAGTTATTCTTGAACATGCAGAAGAACCAGAGGCACCGCTAGTGAACCCAACTCCAACTCCAGATGTTGTTTCATCGTCTAACACGGGTCATGATCTGGATGCTGTAGAGAACTTGACTATTCAGACGGGAGTAACAGTACCTGAACATCCGGAATCTCGGATTCATCGTATTCACCCGCTGGAGCAAGTTATCGGTGATCCTCGAAGCAGTGTGATGACAAGAGGGCAGCTGCGAAGTGTTAATTCGCCAGAGAGTTTTGGTGCTTTAGCTTTATATGCCAAAATACAAAAATCTGGTAGTCAAAATGATTGGTCGTTTGCGTGTTATGTGTCACAGGTAGAGCCAAGGACATACAAGGACGCTTTGCTGGAGGACGCCTGGGTTGAAGCAATGCAGGAGGAGTAATTATAATTTCAGAAATTGGGGGTTTGGACGCTCACTGATTAACGCCTGGAAGGAAGAAGATCGGCACTAAATGGGTGTTTAAGTGCAAGAAGGATGATCGTGGTGTTATAGTTCGTAACAAATCCAGATTGGTCGTGCAGGGATTCCATCAAATCGAAGGGATTGATTATAACGAAATCTATGCTCCTGTAGCACGCATTGAAGCTATTCGGATGTTTCTTGCGTTTGATTCCTATAAGAAGTTCAAGTTTATCAAATGGACGTCAAGAGCGCATTTCTGTACGGGAAAGTCAAAGAAGAGGTTTATGTCGGGCAGCCACCAGGCTTTGAGGACCCAATCCACCGGGATAAGGTCTATGTGCTGAACAAAGCTTTATATGGTTTGCACCAGGCTCCGAGACAGTGGTACGAGGAGCTAAGTACATACCTCATGGCAAAAGGATTTAAGCGCGGACTCGTCGACTGCACCCTATTCACGAAGAAATCAGGGGATGATTTGCTTCTGGTGCAGATTTACGTTGATTATATAATATTTGGTTCAACTAACGAACTTTTATGCAGGGAGTTTGAAACTGTCATGCAGGAAAAGTTTGAGATGAGCGCAATGGGGAAGATGCAATTTTTCCTAGGCTTGCAGGTGGACCAAAGACCCACGGGGATCTTCATTCACCAGACGAAATATGTATCCGAAGTCTTGAGCCGGTTCCAGATGGAGGATTCTAAGCCAATGGATACCCCGATTCAACTCAATCACGGGATTGGAGTGGACGCTAAGGGGGAGCTGATGGACCCATTTACATACAGAGCAATCATCGGATCTCTGATGTATTTGACGGCATCTCGGCCAGATATTATGTTTGCAACGTGTCTCTGTGCCCGCTATCAATCGAAGCCGAAACAAAGTCATCTGACGGCGGTCAAGCGTATCCTTAGATATCTGAAGGGTTGTCCCTCAAAAGGACTTTGGTACCCTAATGATGATGATTTTGATTTCATTGCTTTTAGCGATGCAGACTGGGGCGGCTGTGACAAGGATAGCAAATCCACTACAGCTGGTTGCCAGTTTTTAGGGAGCAGGTTAGTCACCTGGCAATGTAAGAAGCAGACTTCCGTGGCGCTGTCTACCTGTGAAGCCGAGTACATTGCAGCCTCGAGTTGCTGTTCGCAAGTGCTCTGGATCCAACAGCAGATGGTGGATTACGGTTTGCAGTTTCTTAAAACCCCTATTCACTGTGACAATGAAGCCGCTATCGCATTAACTAAAGATACCGGAAATCATTCTAAAGCGAAACATATCCGGATCAAATACCATTTTATCCGTGATTGTTACGCTAAAGAATTGATAGATGTGGTCAAAATCCATACTAACTATCAACGTGCAGATTTGTTTACTAAAGCTTTTGACAGATCCCGCTTTGAATATCTTTTAAAAGATAACAACATAAAGGAAAAAAAGGACTAATCAGCACCTCGGTTTATCGCTTTTTAGTTTAAAATTTTCTTCAAAAGTTTTTATTGTTTTTCAGAAAAATTAAAAACCCAAAAATATGTTCTTTATTTTAGGGGGAGTCATTTTATCAGAAAAACCAAAAACATTGAAAAATCAAAAAGACCTAAAAATGAGAAAATCAAAAATGATTTCCAGGATAAAAAGAGGAAATGATAGTACATCAGTGGAGATCTGACACAGGCTAAAGATTTGTATAGTATAATGAAATGTGTGTTGATTACGTGTGATGTGCTAATAGGCTTCGTAGACTAAAAATTGCGTGCATTAGTGATACAAACATAACGAACTACGCGTTCGTGGCTGAACACCTCATGGGCATATGGTCTTAGTACCGTAATTTCGTTTGATAGGATTGCCAAAATCTGAGGTTTCGGGTCGTTATGTTATGGTTATCCGGAATATTCTGATTAAACTTTTGTCGTATTGATTTACGAACCTAGTTTCATCAAAATATTTGCTAAAAGAGCTTAAATGCCAAAACCGAAAGTTACCGAATTGAGGAACTTCAAGTTTTATTGATCAAAGATCAATATTACATCGTATTGACTTACTGATGCAAATCAGTAGTTGATATCAGCCTCAACCTAATATATATGCACATGTTACTCTGCTGCATTCGTTTGCTGACCTGTACACCTCTGTGCTATATACTTTGTAACTTTAACGGATAACTCTGGCATAATCACGCATTACGACGAAGCTTTGTGCAATTACTTGATACGGGAGTATGTCGTGTGTGTGGGCACCACAATGTGTTAGTCTAATACACCTAACTCGTATCATTTTAAAGCATTGCGTAATAGTCTGCATGTGAGCTTAAGTGGACCACAATATCAGCAATTGTCGTGTCACATACTGTTTCTAATGATGATATTAAACAAAAGGATCAACGTTGTGATCAGATTTCTCAGAAAACTGATATGATCCTCTTACCGGACATCACAAAATGTTTACTGCTTTGTTTACTTTGATGCATTTTACTTTTATTGTCAAAAAGATACAAAATCCAAAAAGATTTTAGGTGTGTTTTGATATAAATTTCAGAAAAACCAAATGTTTTTACATTTCTGCTTTATTTTAGATAACCGACGGTGTTTGATGGTTAATTTCTGAGATTTGATGAAACCATCTGGGCTTTGTATCATTCTAAAAGTGAAAATATGAGTTTTTGAGACTTAATGGATTGAAAAATGTTGAACGGGATTCGAATTCGTGATTTGGAAAAATTTTCAGATTTTTCCATTTCACATTCGCCCCTTAATTGGGTCGAATGTGGAAATATCTTACATTCGGGCGTTTCTGGACTGGGCGAAAGTGGATCTTTTAAAAACATTTCACCTTCGGGTGGTAGATTTCCACCTTCGGGCCATTAACTTGGTCGAATGTGGAAATAGCCCACATTCGTCCATCCTAATCGGTCGAATGTGTCTTTCTATATAAGCCAAAGAGCAGGTTCGACCCCTCATTCGTATTTTTTCAAAATTTTTCATCATACCAAAACCTTGTTGCTGAGAATTCCTTTGATCCTGTTTCTTATTTCCTAGTGTTTACTGATCATTTTGAACCTTATTTCACAGGTAATGGAGTTGATAACAGACCAGAATTCGTGTTTTTAAGGCTTCGAACCTAGGGTTTTATAATCTGTGGTTTTTGGACGATTGTTAATGATTATTTTTGATAGCATTTCAATCCTCATCAGTTTTAGGGGGAGAAATATCAAGGAATTAGAATTATAACATGATTAAGTGGGTTAATTGATGAATTGAACTCGTTAACCCTAATTCCTCTTTAAACACTGATGAAAATTGAATGATAATAACAATTGGTTGCTCACGAGTGTTAATCGGCCATTTTAGAACAAGTATAAATCAAAATCTGAGTCTAAAAACAAACTTGGCAAAATTTTGAAATTTTGGGATTTTCCAGGTTTACGTTCGACCCATATTAAACGGGCGAATGTAGAACTGGATGGGCGAATGTGTTAAAAACTGGACGAATGTGATTCTTAATGAGAATATTTCCACATTCGTGCTAAATTGTGTTCATTCGTACCAAAATTCCACCTTCGGCCAAACTAAAACGGGCGAATGTGGAATCTGAAAATGTTGGAATTTTTAATTTTTGTCGTTTTTATATTTTGACGTGTTTTCTGATTTTGATGTGCAGATGGCTGAGCAACCCGAACACGTTGAAGCACCAGTGGAAAATATTATACCAGATCCTGTCCAGGAAGCTGAAGTTGTTCCACGTGGTTGGTGACGTGCTTGTCGTGGTACACGTAAAATTTCCCAATTACAACTAGAATAGTGGTAAGAAGGGTATCGAACACAGGGAGTTTATGGAAAATGTGAGAATTAAAATTTTGCAATTAAACTACTATTTAACAACTAAGAAAAATAAAGATCAAAGATTGTTTGTTGGTTTGGATTTAGATTTAAGAAAATTAAACTAAATTACTGAATTGAAATAAGATTGTGTTTATCAAATTAAGAAAGCAATGACCATCCCTGGATCCATTTCCCTTAAATTTTTATGCCAAAAGTCTAACTAGAAAGAGTTACATAGACATAACTCGTATTTGAACAAGTGTTGTGATAAAAGGGAACAAAGTACTCGGATTATAACAATGCGAGGTTGTTTCCCGATGACCAATTACTCAATTATCCAACCCAAATCCTTCCCGCAATATCCCGATTGTTAGCAACACCAAGAACATGCAATAAAGATGAGAAATTGATAAATTAAATAACTACTACAATCAAATGTTCAAACACCATAACAATTAAGCAAACATACCAAATTGTTATTCTAGAAATCATAAGACAAAAGCATAAGAAAGTTCAAAGGAAACTTCACCAAGGATGACCATCAAAGGTTTAGCCAAACATTGTCAAACGGGTCATCATAATCTTCAATCTATTGTTCATGTGAATCAAAGATAATAACCTAATGATTAGAGATGTTCTTCAACCTTGTTCTAGCCCCCAAATCGCCTCTAGGATGCTTAGAACCGTTCCCAATTCGAAGTTAAGTGAAAAGTCTTGCAATAACCACTCATTTAAAGGGGAAGTTACAAAAATGTGCAGGGGCTACCGTTTAATACGGTGCCACCGTATTAAACGGTGGAGTCAGAAAAGTGATGGTGGATCTCTACTGGTCAACGGTGGAAAAAATGTGCCCAGCGGCTACCGTATTAAACGGTGCCACCGTTTAATACGGTGGAGGCTTCAAAAAATTAATTTTTTTTCTTCTTTCCAATCCTCCTCATCTTGACCCGTTCCGACCCGTTCCAAAGCTCGGTTTTCTTCATTTTTAGCTCCTTTAAGCACCTACAACCAAAGCAACCGTAGTTATCCAATTCCAACCAATAACATGAATAAATGTGGGTAAAATAAGCGTTTTAACCATATAAAGGGTTGTTCCTTGAACCACCCGTCACATCCCCACACTTACCCATTGCTTGCCCCAAGCAATCTACTACAAGTCAATTTCAAAAATAAGCGATCATTTTGAAGTCAAGATTAATGTGCAATCCTTGTACTAACCCATCCTCGACACCCCAATTCAACACACCCCTCACAATATCTCTCCTCTCGGTATCAAGAAAGTTCTAGCAAAGATAAGCTAGTCACACAAAAGGCAAACGGGTAGTCGCACAATCATAAGCTTGTACCTAAATCAATTATCCTCCTAACATGGACACAAGTCTAGATCAAAGGGACTTACCGGTTGTAACTTGGCTAAGTGTAAGGTAGGGAATAGGATATATATAAGTAGCGCAAACTTTACCCGGTCTTTTATTACATAACAACACACGCGCACAAAGACACCACTATATACAAGCACATCTCATAATCTCACTTTCCTTTTTTTTTTTTTTCAATAATTCTTTTCTCATTTTTTCTTTTCTTTTCTTTTCTCTTTCTCTTTTCTTGCTAAACAAAGACATAAACATAAACATGCTAAACATACTAACATACTACACTAATACTACTAACACAAAGCTAAACACAAAAGACCGGGTCAAGTTGGGTAAAATTTTTGGGAGCTAGTTCAAGGGTAGTCAAACAATAGGCTTCAAGGCTCAACAATGGGCAACTAAATGTCCAAACCCCCGCCCCTCTCGCTACCATGCTCATATGTATAATGTATGAGGTCCAACCCCCCAAAACCCACACTCGCACTCTCATGACGAGGCTACCTAATGCCCTAATCATTTCTAAACCCATGTCCAATCAAAGATTCAAGTTGTATTTCAGCACAAGTTCTAATGCACTCCCACACGTTGCCACTCTCTCAAATAAGAACTTTATTTATTTACAAGTGTGGCTTCAACTCTCACCAAGAATAAGAAACGGGTAAAAGGGTTGCCGGTGTGTCTAATAGGGTTAAAAATCAAGGTGTTTCAATTTTCACAACATTGCACTTGACCTCAAATTTTTTTTTTAAAAAAGCTCCAAAATTTTCCCCCATCCCCACACTTGGGATGCATTGTCCCAATGCATGGTTTTGGAAAGAATGATCGCAAATTTTCAACCATAAGACCAATGCTTTTTAACTCCACCACAAACTTCTTTTTGGTATTTTAATTTTTTCATCATTTTTTTTTTTTAACTTTTTTCACTTTTTAACACACCACCTCCTCTCACAACCCAAACATAAACACCAATCACATACACCACCCAACCTCCCAATCCCAAAACATTAAAGCAATAAACTCTACAACTATGTACAGGAAAAAAAACGACCTGATGAGTAATAGCGCGGCTGAGGCGACCCGAACACCGAAGTGAACAAATCATTCCATTCGCCAAAACCGAATGCTCCGCCACCGCTTCCGCCTTTTGTATGAACCAAACTTATCCAAAGCACACTTCAAACGTCTTGGCAAGTCTTTGAGCTTCAACTTTGGTGGTGATTCCAATGATGGTTTAGTGCCCGAATCAATTTCCACCGGTAAACTCTCAAATTGATGAGTCCATGGTGGCCTACCTTCCTTCAACGCCATGGCATCTTGCTTCACCTCTTCAACCCTTATTGCACAAGCATGTACCTGTTCAAAAAAATCACAAACACAAACATCTATACCATTCTCTTCATACTCATGTGGGTTGCATCCATCAACCAAATCTGCCATAAAACACTCATCAACACCAATAGCATTAGAATTGTTAGTAAAAACATTCAAACGCATTTTCCCATTTCCAAAAGTAATATCAACCGTACCAAATCTACAATCAATCACCGCATGAGCGGTACTCAAAAATGGTCGGCCCAAGATGACATTTTGTTGTTGTTTTGGGTCCGCGGTTGAGTAATCCAAGACTAAAAAGTCAACCGGGTAGTAAAACTCATCAATTTTAACAATCACATTCTTAACCATCCCCCGAGGTGACTTATGAGACAAATCGGCTAAAACAACCGTTGTCTCCACCCGAGCCAATGGACCAAAATCATATTGATCATATAAGCTCCCCGGTAAAATGCTCACCCCGGCTCCAAGATCTAGCAATGCCTTTGCCATTTTAAAATTACCAACTTGAATGTTTATTAAAGGCGTGCCCGGATCTTGGAGCTTAGGAGGAAGCTCCCCATTTAAAACTGCACTCACTTGACCGGTAACATTTACCCGCTTAGGCACTTTTTTCTTTTCTTGCCTCTTTTGTGTACACAACTCTTTTAAAAATTTTGCATAAGCCGGCACTTGCTTTATTGCATCAAGTAAAGGAAGGTTAATTTTTACTTGTTTAAACATGTCCCACATTTCTTCTTTTTGGGGACCTCTTGATGCAATAAAGTTTTTCTTACCCGGGTCAAGTAGAGCCGATGGAAATGGAACTTGTTTCGGCTCATTTTCATTTTTCTCACTCTCACTCACTTTCGGTTTTTTAACATTTAATTCTTTTTGTAAAACCGGTAAGACTTCATCATTTTCACTCTCATGACCCGTAATATCCTCAACTTCACCCTCAACACCACCCGGTGACAAATTAGCTTTAAACTCTTTACCACTTCTCAACACACTAACACTATTAACATTAACATTGTTACCTCGCGATGAGCCATGAGACGGATTTACCTTGGTGTCACTAGGAAGTTGACCCTTGCTTTTCTTCAATTCCGCCACATCGGTTGCTAATTGACCCATTTGAATTGTTAGTGCTTGAATGCTCTTGTCACGAATCTCATCTTTTTGAATCCGGGCTTCATCAAGTTGGTTCCTCTTTTGCATGTCTTGTTGCATTGCTCTAAGCATCTCCATAACTTCATTCCCACTTAATGACCCTTGCCCCGAACCACTTTGACCCGTTGATTGGAATTTCCCGAGATACGCATTGTTATTTCCACCCCGATAATTTCCTTGATCATATTGTTGACGAGGTGCATAGTTGCCTTGGGCTTCTTGAAAATTCGGGTTGGCTTGATTAGATGTATTTCCATACCGGAAGTTAGGATGATTTCGCAACTCGGGGTGGTAAGTGTTGGAATTCATATCATAATTTCTACCACCCCCTTGAATGGCATTCACCTCCTCTGTTTGCCTCTCATTCATTACCACACCACAAACATCGGCTGTGTGGCCTATCTCTTGACAATTTCCACAAACATTGTATAATTGATTTGTGGTTTGAACATTACCAGTCTCCACTCCATGCACTTGAGGTCTTTGAATCACATGCCTCACCCGTCTTGATGATTGAGCTTTTCTTTTGGAAGTCACCGCCATTTGCTCTAAAAATGCCCAATCATCTTGCTCATAATTTGTACCAAAAGTACCATTTGTGATTGACATTAAGTCACGAGCATCCTCCGAACTCAACCCTTCATGAAAAGCATTTAATAACTCCCATAGTTGGATACCATGGTGAGGACAATTTCTCAACATCATATTGAACCTCTCAAATGCTTCATGAAACATCTCCCCTGATTGTTGTTGGAAGCTTCTCAACCCTCTTCTCGCATCATTAGTCTTTTGAGAGCTATAAAATTCATCTAGGAAAATTTGTTGCATGTCGGCCCATGTAAAGATAGATGCGGATGGTAGCGTATGGAACCATCTCTTTGCCTTGTCTTCCAATGAAAATTGGAACAGAACTAACTTGACATCATCTGCAAAAAAACCTTGTCCTCCAATTGTATTGCAAATGGAATCATATGTCTCCCAGTGAAAATAAGGCTCTTCCGTTGCTAGCCCCTTAAATTTTGGTAAACTTTGGAGAGCGGTTGTTCTAACTTCAAAAGTTCTACCATGTGCATTTTGGGGAATCACTACTGGTGATGGGTTGTTGGTGATGATAGGCCGAAAATGTGCTTCAATTCCCCGTACAACATCACGGTGAAGTCTTCTAGGTACTCCCAATGGCGCTCTTGGTTGACCCATTGGCGCTTGTGGTGGCCCTTGTGGTGCAAATTGTTGTTGATATGGGTATTGACGCATAGGCGGTTGTTGTTGCATTGGCCTTTGAAATTGATTTGGCCCATATGGAGGCACTTGTTGCAATGGCGGAGGACGCGGAAATCGCGGACCCGGTGGTCTCACGGGTTGCACACCAACCGGTAAATTACCCGAATTTTGCAATTGAAATTGTTGAATGGGTTGACTTTGTTGACCCATTCCTCCTTGACTTCCAACATACCCTCCATCATCCCCATAATAATAACCCTCGTCATTGTATCCACTATACTCTTCTTCATATACTTCATCATATCTACCCCCTTGAACTCCCGAATATTGGAAACCCGAGTGGTTTGGTGGTTGGTAAGTAGAGGTATGAACAACGGTTGACCCATGTGGAATTTGATGAGTTGAAGATGATTGACCCGTTTTTGGGAAGAAATGAGTGAATGGTGGAATTGTAGCGGATGGGCTAAGGGTGAAGGTTGATTGAATTTGGGTAGTATTTGGTTGGGTGGTATGAGTTGGTGGAATTTCATGAGGTAAAGTTGCATTTGGTGGTGGTTGTGTGGAAGTTGGCATGACTGAGGTGATTGGTTGACCCGTTGTGAGTGGTATTTGGCCTTCTTGCATGATGTTTCTTGGTATGATAGGTGAGGTGGGTGAACCAAGAACTCGGTTTTCACGGACTAATACTCGGTTTCGCCTCAAAGTTCTTTCAATTTCCGGATCAAACAATAGCGGTGATGACTCGTGAGAGCTTCTAGTATGCATACACTTGAAGTACCTGCACACTAAACACAACCAGTGTAAACCCGAAAATAACAAACAAAACTATTAACTAACAAACGTTGCGCACTACTCCCCGGCAACGGCGCCAAAATTTGACGTGCTTGTCGTGGTACACGTAAAATTTCCCAATTACAACTAGAATAGTGGTAAGAAGGGTATCGAACACAGGGAGTTTATGGAAAATGTGAGAATTAAAATTTTGCAATTAAACTACTATTTAACAACTAAGAAAAATAAAGATCAAAGATTGTTTGTTGGTTTGGATTTAGATTTAAGAAAATTAAACTAAATTACTGAATTGAAATAAGATTGTGTTTATCAAATTAAGAAAGCAATGACCATCCCTGGATCCATTTCCCTTAAATTTTTATGCCAAAAGTCTAACTAGAAAGAGTTACATAGACATAACTCGTATTTGAACAAGTGTTGTGATAAAAGGGAACAAAGTACTCGGATTATAACAATGCGAGGTTGTTTCCCGATGACCAATTACTCAATTATCCAACCCAAATCCTTCCCGCAATATCCCGATTGTTAGCAACACCAAGAACATGCAATAAAGATGAGAAATTGATAAATTAAATAACTACTACAATCAAATGTTCAAACACCATAACAATTAAGCAAACATACCAAATTGTTATTCTAGAAATCATAAGACAAAAGCATAAGAAAGTTCAAAGGAAACTTCACCAAGGATGACCATCAAAGGTTTAGCCAAACATTGTCAAACGGGTCATCATAATCTTCAATCTATTGTTCATGTGAATCAAAGATAATAACCTAATGATTCGAGATGTTCTTCAACCTTGTTCTAGCCCCCAAATCGCCTCTAGGATGCTTAGAACCGTTCCCAATTCGAAGTTAAGTGAAAAGTCTTGCAATAACCACTCATTTAAAGGGGAAGTTACAAAAATGTGCAGGGGCTACCGTTTAATACGGTGCCACCGTATTAAACGGTGGAGTCAGAAAAGTGATGGTGGATCTCTACTGGTCAACGGTGGAAAAAATGTGCCCAGCGGCTACCGTATTAAACGGTGCCACCGTTTAATACGGTGGAGGCTTCAAAAAATTAATTTTTTTTCTTCTTTCCAATCCTCCTCATCTTGACCCGTTCCGACCCGTTCCAAAGCTCGGTTTTCTTCATTTTTAGCTCCTTTAAGCACCTACAACCAAAGCAACCGTAGTTATCCAATTCCAACCAATAACATGAATAAATGTGGGTAAAATAAGCGTTTTAACCATATAAAGGGTTGTTCCTTGAACCACCCGTCAGTTGGCCGTTCGAACCGACACATAACTGTTGTGCTTATGTCGGAGATGTTGAGAAGAACACCGAATTTGCTGGAATTGTGGAGTTTTTAAGGCGAAGCAGAGTTATTCATGCCTTAGCTACACCAACAATCATTTACAAAGATATAGTTGAAGATTTTTACAAAAATGCTAAGTATGATTTCTGGGAAAATCAAAATATCATCAAGAGCAAGATTCAGGGGATGGAGATGTTTCTGACTGAATCAGATATTAGAGAAGCTTTGCAGATAAAGTTTGAAGTTAGTGAAGATCCTAGAGAGCTGATGGTTCGATGCACAAAGGGAAACTAAGTGTGCAGTTCAAGTATCTTGCACATGTTATTATCCATGTATTCGGATGTGTGAGCGGTGGATACGACGTGATGAGGAAGAGTCTTAGTTCATTGATGGTTGCGTTAACTCTTAACAAACCATTCAATGTATCTGGTATGATCTTAGACCACATGCCCGAGGTGTTGAAGGGATTGAAGAAGAAGCAATTTATGCTGTATCCGAGATTTCTCATGATGATCTTTGACCATAAGTATCCTGATTTGAAGAAGGATCCAACTATGATCCTAGGTTAAGATCACATGAATATTCATACACTTGTGAGGATGAAAGGTTACAAAGGTGTGCCAGACAATGAAAAGCCACCTCACAGGAGACTATTTGGGGCTTTGGCTAAGCAGGATTACACCGATCCTGGCAAGAACAAAGCAAGACATGACAATAGTGACTCTGATAATGATGATCCTTTAGTGTATGCTGATGCAAACACTAAGAGGAAGAGACAGGTAGTCAATGCTGGAGCCAAAGGGAAGGGTAAGGCAAAGACTGATCAGGGAAGTTCTAAGCAACAGGTTACTAGAAAGAAAACAACAGCTAAGAAGGGAACTAGTTTAGTTGATGAAGATTCAGTGGATTCGGAGGAGACTGAAGTTGATGAACAATGGGATTCTGAAGAGGAACGAGTAAAGACCACCAAACGTAAGGCCACTATGGTTGGTGAGTCTGAATCTTTGAACAAGACTATAGAGGAAGTTTCACAGAAAAAGAAGACTGTAGATGTTGATGAAGGTCTGAGTATAGATCTGGATGAGCTTGATGTTGGTGAGACTGTTGTAGTGAATTTGCCTAAACCGAAGCATAAGTCTATGGCAAAGAAGTTTAGCACTAAGCAGTTGAGAGAGAAAGAGATTGCTCAGTTGCTGAAAGGGAAAAAGATACCTGATGCAGGTACATCATCAAAGCTATCTTCACCAGTAGCTAAGAAGCAGAAGAGGAGTAAAGAGTCTGAAACATTACCAGTTGATGATTTTAATGTTGCTCTGGATAATGTTTTGGATATGTTCAAGAATCCTCAGAAACAGAAGGCAAAAGAAGCTGAGCCATCCAAGTCGAAGAAAGTTACTGTTTCAGATGACGTTATGAAACAGGTTAACAAACGGATGGATGAGATGATGAAGATGATTGTAGCTCAGCAGGCAGAAATCAGCAAGTTAAAACAGAATGAAGAAAAGATGCTACAGATTGTGGTTGCGTCTAAAACTAACCAAGATGAGATCGAGCAGAAAGTGAAGAAACTTCAAGCAGATAATAAAGATCTTGGGGTTAAGTGTAGCAGGAATCAAACTATGATTAGAGTTATTAAAGCTGACAACAAAGAACTTAAGACTGAAAACAAACGTCTTAGTGATTTGTTGGATAAGCTATACAATGAAGCACCGAAGTTGAAAGATGGTGAGGAAGATAAGGAAAAAGAAGAAGAACAAGTTGATTTTGAGCCTTCTGATGATGAAGAGGAAAAGGATGATGAGGAGGATCATGATTCTGAGAAGAGTTCTGATGAAGGAAGTAAGAAAAGTGATAAAGATGATGATGATGATGCAGAGGGATCAGGCAGTAAGGATGATGATGGTAGTGATGAAAGTGATGATGATGATGGGGGAGATGATACTAGCAAGTTTACATTTGAGAAGAGAACACCTCAGAAGGATGCTGGAGAGTCTAGTTCAAAGAAAAAGAAAGGTGGGAATGTAGACTCAGATGAAAGCATATTCTGGAATGAAAAGGTGAGATCTCTGAATGATGATGCTAAGACGGTTTACAGAGATATGCTTGAGAAAAGAGAATGGACCATTGAATTCACAGGCAAGTTTGCTGAGATTTTTCAGACTGATGATATGAGGTATGAGCTCGAGTATAATGATCCAGACTTAGAGGAGGGTGAAGTACCTGCTGCTGTTGCCAAAGAAATTTTGGATGGTATTGCACAGCGAGTAGGGAAATCATTGAAGGAGATTATGATGGATGAGTTGATTCCAGATATTCCTGAAAAGGATATTGGAAATCACTCTGATGATAAGAATACACCTGAGATGGATGAAGTGGAGATTGAGGATATTACTCACGAGGAATATCCACAATATTTCAGACAAAATGATGAAGATGTGGTTTTCCCAAACTTCACAGAGATACCAAACATATCGGCTAGAAAGAAAGCTGAGAAGAGAAGCGAGGAGTTTGTAGAGACAGTGTTTGGTACTAATCAGCAACAATCTTCAAGTCAGAATGATGAATTGAAGACATATCTACAAAAGTTGAAGGAAATAGATGACAAACGACCAAAGCCTGAAGCTCAAGGTAGTTTTTACAGATATCACAACGAGAAGTTCAAAGGCAGAGCTCTCGGTTGGACATATCTGGGAAGATTGAAATGTTTAGCTGTCAAATGGGAATCAGGAATCTTGTACTTTACAGATTCATTGATTTATTAACTCTGCCGTACTGGGCGGTCAGAGACATTTGCAGATTTCCTATGTCTGGAACTTCAGTGAACAGTACAGCGGTTGGTTGGTTTGCTGACAAGTTGGTTTGGGAGAGCAGGACAAAATGGAATAGGTTTAAGCCTCAATATCCTAGAAGAAAAGTTCACAGGGATATTGATCCGAAGACTGGAAGGAAGAGGGTGACATTGATATACAAGGCACCTGAAGTGATGAAGAAGATACCTTTGATGCCTTTACCTCAACACTTCAGTGCTGACTTTATATTCTGGTACTATGATTGGAGGAAGGCAGAAGCAGTGATAGTGCTGAGAGATGGAAAGGACAAATACAAGCATGTTCATGTATTTGATCATATGTGGTTGATAAATTGCACGTTTGAAGACATCATCATGCTTTTCTACAATCCGATTCATTACGATCACAATGATGCAGATCAGGCAAAGAAGTATACACAAGTTGTTGGAGTTTGCTTTGCTTATGATATAAACTCCGGGAGCAACTTGGATGCTAAACTTGGTAAGATGGTGAAGATGGCCGATGTGCCTAAGCCGGTGAAACGAAAGTTGGAGCCTGAAATGACGAAAGAACAGAAGAAGCAACTGAGAATCTATTTGATGAACAAGGTTATGGACGAAGACCGAAGACAATCCAATCAATAGTCGAGGGGGAGTTTGTAGATGCACGAATTGCGACTAGTGATTGGATTAGCTATTAACATGTGTTAGAATGTTTTCCTGATGGGCCGAATGTAGAGAAATGGGGCGAAGGAAGAAAAGAAATGGGCGAAGGTAGAGACTGACTTAAAGAAGAACACATTCGTACCTTGTAAATGGGCGAATGTGGACATAGTCCACATTCGCACCATAAAAAGGGGCGAATGTGCAGTTAGTATAAATAGTTTTTGATGTTTTCTAAGTTAGAGAGAGTTTTAGTTTTTGTGTGTTTGAAGGTTAGGTTCGTGTGGATTTTGTAAAAGTGTGTGAAAGGTCTAGATTAACGTGTGAGTGATTGTAATCAAGTTTATGTGAAAGTTAATCTATGAAAAAGTGTTTGAAATGATGTTTTCTGTGTTTTGATCCGTGTATTATCATTTTGTTCATATCTAGGGTTTCCGCACCTAGATTTGTGACTTGTATGATCATATTATCCTGTTTTAGCTAAATTCTTTCAACTACAATAGTCGAGTCTTAACATATGGGTAACGTTATAACTTGTCGGGGTGTCGGTGTCATCATCTTCTATGCTACATCATCTGTTTGTTTTCTTCATCCTACTCCTTAATCCATCTTTATCTGGATTCGTCGGTGAACGATCTACCGTTGTACTTTCTTGGCGGCAGCGTACATTGGGGTGGCTTCGGCGTACTCTCGAGATTTGTCCAAGGATTCGGACATCTCCCTTCTATGCCCCAATGGACGCGCTCATCCTTATGTCTATTGTCTTATACTTGTAATAATATCATGACTGTGTGTTAGCGCTGGGTGACTTGAACTTCAACCAGAAAGTATACCTGGAGGACCATGCGGAACAATTTATCATGTCGGGTGCACACGAGATCATAAACTGGAATGCATGGGAACACTGGTGGACTTTGTGTTTGGACGAATGAACCCGAGCCGGACCCGGTCTAGTTTATTAAATTCTTAATGGGTTGTACCACGAACAAACCTAAGTCTTTTGTTTCTTGTTGTGACAGAAGATGTCGGGAGCTCGTGGGGGACGCAGAGGCGGCCGTGGTGGCGGCGGCGGCCGAGGAAACGTTAACATGACCCAAGAAGAATTGGACAATCTGTTGCAACAGCAAACGAACGTAGCTCTGGCTGCATTCCAGGCTGCTCTTGCTGCTATGGGTGGTAAGTTGACCTCCACCTATCCTACCTAGTTTTGGGCACCGTATCTCTTCTTGCCTTATCTGTGTGTTCGTTCCAGGTGGAGGTGCTGGGGGTGCTGTCAATCCCCCTCCAACTCAGTGCTCCTACAAGAAGTTCATGGATTGCAAACCTCACAAGCTTTGTCCTGGTGGAACTCCACCAAACAGACCATGGGCATCGAGGAAGCCCATGCGATGCCTTGGACATAATTCGTGCAACTCTTGAAAAACGAGTACTGCCCGAGGGATGAGATCCAGAAGCTTGAGCATGAGGTCTGGACTCATAAGATGGTGGGGTCTGAGATTGAAGCCTATACAGCTAGGCACAATGAGTTGGCGGTGTTGTGCCCGGATTCGCACACACCGGAATACCGACGGATTGAGCATTATATTGCTGGGTTAGTGCCGGAGGTTGCAGGGTTGGTGGCTGCGGGCAGCCTCACTGTTTTTTCTGAAGTGGTTCGGTCGGCTCACAGGCTGACCAACATGAAGGTGACTGAAGGAGTCTTGCCTCTCCGAGGCGCTGCTGTAAGGGCTCCCGAGAACAACAAGCGAAGGTGGGAAGGTGCGAGTAAGGGCTCGAGCTCAGCTCCACCTCAGCAGGTGAAGAGGTTTGATGTTGGGGGATCATCGTCTGAGCAAAAACCGGGGGGTTATACTGGGAAACAGCCAAAATGCGATCGGTGTGGTTTCCACCACAGTAGTCGTTGCGAGGATAGGCATCCCTGTCACCGGTGCCATAAGTTTGGGCACCAGATGAAGGATTGTAGGGTTAACCTCCAGGGCAACCGAAACACACCTGTTACACCTACCCCAGCTCCCCAGACTGCTACTCCCCAGGGAAACCAGGGAAACCAGGGAAAACAGGGATGCTTTAACTGTGGTGAGCTTGGTCACTACAAGCGGGATTGCCCCAAGATGAAGCAGCGCGAGGAAGGGAAGAATGGGTCGGGTAATGGAAACAACGGGGGGCGGAGGCAGGAATGCTCGCGCCTTTGTGATTGGTTCGAGCGGGGCTCGATAGGATCCCGACATTGTTACCGGTACGTTTCTTCTTGATAATCGCTATGCTACAGTTTTATTCGACTCTGGTGCCGATAAGAGTTTTATATCCCTTGGATTTAGTCAGTTGCTTGATAGGGCACCTACACCTTTAGGGGCTAAGTACTTGATAGAATTGGCTGATGGTAAGAAAGTCGAAAGGACACATGTCCTTAGGGGGTGTCACCTTGAGTTGTCGGGATATTCTTTTCCTATTGATCTTATGTCGGTATCTTTGGGTAGCTTTGATGTCGTTGTGGGTATGGATTGGTTGTCCTTGCACCATGCTGAGATCGTCTGTTTCGATAAAGTTACTCGACTTCCCCTTCCGGATGGAGAATTTCTGTTGGTACACGGTGAGAAGAGCGGGATCCCTTTGTGTATCATTTCGTGCATGAAGGCTTACAAGTATCTTCGTAAGGAGTATTCTGCCATTCTGGCGCTTGTTTCGGTTTCGTCCGAGGAAGAGAAGAAGATTGAAGATATCCCTGTTGTTTGCGATTTTCCCGACGTATTTCCTGAAGAACTGCCAGGGCTTCCGCCCTACCGCCAAGTCGAATTCGGTATTGAACTTGCTCCGGGTGCGGCCCCTATTGCCCGAGCCCCGTATCGTCTTGCACCTCCAGAGATGCAGGAATTGTCTAACCAGTTGCAGGAACTGTTGGAGAAAGGCTTCATCCGACCTAGTTCATCCCCGTGGGGAGCCCCTGTATTGTTTGTCAAGAAGAAGGACGGAAGCCTACGTATGTGTATCGATTACCGTGAGCTGAACAAGGTAACCATCAAGAACCGCTACCCTCTCCCTCGCATTGATGATCTATTTGACCAACTTCAGGGTTCTAGTTTCTACTCGAAGATCGACTTGAGATCGGGGTACCATCAGTTGAGAGTCCAAGAAGCCGATATTCCGAAGACCGCTTTTCGAACTCGTTATGGCCACTTTGAATTCTTGGTCATGCCTTTTGGTCTCACCAACGCGCCAGCCATCTTTATGGATTTGATGAACCGTGTTTGTAAGCCGTATCTTGACAAATTCGTGATTGTCTTCATCGACGATATTTTAGTCTATTCCAAGAACGAGGTGGACCACCGGGAACACTTGCGTCTTGTCTTGGAACTCTTGAGGCAAGAACAGTTGTATGCCAAGCTCTCTAAGTGCAGCTTCTGGTTGCGTGAAGTTCAATTCCTTGGCCATGTGGTTAATGCTGAGGGGATACATGTTGACCCGGCTAAGATAGAAGCTATCAAAGACTGGGAAGCACCGAAGACGCCAACTGAGGTGCGGCAATTCTTGGGTCTCGCAGGTTACTATCGTCGTTTTATCGGGGGATTTTCGAAGATCGCGCAACCCCTCACCTCGCTTACCCAGAAAGACAAGAAGTTCAACTGGGGTGATTCGCAAGAGTCAGCCTTCCAGCTGCTAAAAACTAAACTCTGTTCTGCGCCTATCTTGTCCTTGCCTGAAGGCACAGACGATTTTGAGGTTTACTGTAATGCTTCCATCCAAGGCCTTGGGATGGCCCAGAGGGCGATTAGGACCCTAATCGCCTGATGTATCATGCGATTGGGACCCTAACCGCCTGCAAGGGTCTGCTAATCGCCTGCACAGCAGAGTTCGGGTCAAAACACCTATAAATAGAACCCTTAACTCCCCAAACACCCTTAGAACAACCCTAACTGATCCTAAGCCACCCACACACCTTAGAACACCTCTGGAACTTATTTTGCTACAAAAATCACCATTTCCAAGCTTACACACCTTTCTTTAACATAACCCAAGGTGTGTTCTTCATCTCTAACCTTTGTAAAGTTGTTATTTTGGTTTCCCAAAGGTCCAGACTTTGTTTTGCTAAGTTTGTGTCTTTAAAACCCTTTGAAAAGAGTTCTAAAACAAGTCTACACCATAATACTTGCTATATGTGAAGTTTACATGCATATGTTGGTCTTCTTGGTGTTTATAACGTGAATGTTTCCATGAAATGATTGTACTTCTGTTATGTAGAGGTTACTGGGATGATTATCTAAGAGTTTGAGCTATTGTTGTTGTGTTTTGATGAAAATGTGTATTTTGACCCATTTGGATGTTCTTGAAGATCTAGGATGATTATGGTATAATTATTGATGCAATGTTGTTAGAAATTACACTAGGAAGGTGTTAAATCAGAGGTTTGATGATTTGCAAACTTGTAGGAGATGAAATCTGATTGTTTCCATTTAAGGAAAGATAAGGTTGTTTGGTGAAACCTAGTACTTTGCCATTTTTGGAAATAATTGCATAGAAGATGTTAGATCAGTAATAAATTGGGGGGTTTTTGCTCGGAATGGGTTGGTAAATGGTTTGGGTTTGATATTGGGTGTTTTTGCATGTTTCGGATCTGATTTGGAGGGTTAAATGCGCGAAAATCCGTTGCACAGCTGCAGCAGGCGATTAGGAATCCTAATCGCCTGATGCAGGGGGCGATTGGGCAAGATAAAGGGCGATTAGGACCCTAATCGCTTGAAATATCAGGCGATTGGGCCCCTAATCGCCTGTTGACTATGGCTACTCACATGTTGACTTTCCTAATCGCGTGAACTGCTGTTTTAAGCGTATTTTGGCATCCCGAAGCATGATTTGACTTTTAGGAACATGATAGGAACCCCGGGACATGCCATATGACTTGGTAACACGTGTTCGGACTCAACTGTACTTTAAACATGCGTTATGTTAGACTAGGCGAACTCTTGCGCGTGCTAAGTGTTTAACTTCATATGTTGCATGATACTTTGCCATTAGCTAACACATGGAATGTCGGGTCACCAATGGGATGTCGAGTCTTGTCTGGCATGGTCGGTTTATCAGTCAAAAGTGTTTTCAAGTGTCTATGGTTATGGTCTGGACATTCGGGGACTAGATAACCTACGGGTTATTAGTCCGGATACTTATACATGTCTTATGATAGGTCGCCGCTATTTGTGGCTATCATAGCATAATTACTTAACTATTTTCAAGTAACGCAATCTCAGGTGAGTGTCACAGTCCCGCTTTTACAGTTTTGCTTTCGGGGGAGAAGCATGCTACGAACTTATTTATTAAAGATCATGTTATACTGTGGTTACTTTACATTACTATACGGCTTTTTCGGAAAGTCCCAGGGGGAAACCATGAATGTGCGGGAATGCACAACAGGGGGAAATGTGGATAGATCTATTGGGCCTCACAAGCCCCACTCGACGGCAGGGCCGGGCGGGTTCATATTGTCCTTAATATCCGGGTTACCGAGGCATCGGTAGCCCAGTCAGTCTGGGCTGGTTTCATCTTCTTGTCCGTGTTTAGTAATGGTTCCCAACCGTAGTAGTAAAAACACTTAACGTCTAGCTAACGTTCTTATAACCAAGTAGTAACAGATATGATCTTTGGAACTTTTAAAACTTGTTTATAAAAGAAAACCTATGAACTCACCAGCATTATATGTTGACATCTTTTTGGCATGTTTTCTCAGGTCGCTAAGGTAGCAGTCAATGGAATAGGCGCACGGAGTCATGCACAGCGTCTAATATTTTGAAACGTATAAACAATGTTTTGTAAACTTTAATATGTCTTTTGGTTGTAAACAAGAAATGCTTCCGCTGCTGGTTTACGGCTCAAAGCATGATATTTTGGGTTATATATTTTTATATAAATGCATGTTTGTTGAATGTTTGTTGTGATCGTTGACTGAGATCCTGGTGTGTCACGTGCCTCGCGGTAAAACCCCGCACGTAGAAATTGAGGGTGTGACACTAGCTCCAGCCATTTTACAATTTTCAGAAAGTATATATTATTCACCAATTTACAACATATAATACAATTGTTTATATATAAAACCCCTATTATTAAAATGATATAAGCAAAAGTATATTTGATTTGAATCAGAGTTACGAATAGAAATAAAAATTCTAAAATGTTGCAACTTCACATTTATGATTTAGTAAAGAAAAAAGTTCTCTGTATTTTTTATCGGAAGAAGGAGATGATGGGTTTCAATGAAGATGGAGAAGGGAAGGAAAGATATGAGAGGCGTAATAATGAAGAATACCTAATCAGATAGGGTTTTATTATATTAATATTTTTAATTTATGTGATTTAATTTTATTCAAAAAACAAAATAAAAAAATTCTAAAAGAAAGCTCCACATGATGCCACATGGCACATTCAAGGGGTGGAGGGTTGCCCCGTTGAATGTCATGTCATCAAGAGGTTATTCTTTTATATACAGCTAGATTATACCCTGGAGCGTCCCGGGGTTGAGAAATTTAATATGACACATAAATTTTACATATGAGATAGACTGATGCGCTTTACAGTTACATGCAGAAATTCAGGTAGCACCTAACCTAAAACAATTAACAGTGTATCTCCAATGTTAACGCCTAACCTTAAACAATGTATAATTCTAATGCTAACATTTAACCTAAAACAGTGTATAACTCTAATATTAATACCTAACCTAAAACATTGTACAACTCCAATGCTAACACCTAACCTAAACAATGTATAACTCCAATGTAACTCTAATATTAACACCTATCCTAAACTAAAGGCCAAAAAAATGTATAACTCTAACATACTAATATTGATATTTAACCTAAAACAATGTATAACTCTAGTAACCTATTATGCTCTTGTTGAAATAGAAATCATATTTATTGGTTTGAAGATAATTAGTGACTTGCCTATACATGATTAATAAATTACTTGAACACGTGTTTTTTTTCCTGTATGAACAAAACCCCACGAAAATTAGTCATTTTTTCTCTGTTTTTTATATAGCACTATGGTACTCGTTGGAAAGATAATAAAACGCTCGTTAATTTGGTGTAATTTTTTTCTTTGAAAAATCTCATAGATAAAAGATATTAACATTTAAAATTATGGGTGGAAACTTGAGAGAGAAAAATCCAATTTTGTTTTTAAATTTTTTTTCCTAAAATTACTTAATGTCACATGGCACTCTCAAAGGGGAGAATGGCTATATGAGTGCCATGTAGGATTTAGACTTTTCAAATATATATATATATATATATATATATATATATATATATATATATATATATATATATAGGCCAATTCTAATTTGAAAACCCCTCTCACTTAAGTAAACCAAGAAAACCCATTTGTATGGCTCTGGTTGATCCACATAAACATCTTTGAAATTGATCAGAAGGTTAATTTGGGTATTTTCGTTTTGTTACCGTGGACACTGACAAAAAAGAAAAAAAAAAGTCTCTCTCTTTGATAACTCTAACTCTGACCATTTAAGCCATTTCCAACATCACCACCCCCTATTTCTCTCTCTATCTCTTTCATGTTTACACATCCAAAACCAAATGATTATTCCTAAATCCTCCTACATCCACCCAAATCAACTACCCGTCATCCCCATATGGGTTTGGTGTTTTAGTGTTCAAGATCTAGTGTTCAAGATCTGGGTTTCGATGAAGTTTCAAGATCTAGATATAGATCTGAGAAATAATAATAATAATAATAATAATAATCAAAATAGGAAAGGAAATCATGGTGGCCACAAGCAAGAGCTTCTCAACCGGAACAATCCACAACCGTAACCCCTTCCTTCTTCTCCGATGACAGGCTTTAGCACGTGCAAGTCCTTTTTCTCTGTTTCAATTATAAGCCACCATCAAACCATCCCTGATCCTCATTTCTGTTGTAACCACAGTCACCGGTTACGGTGACTATCATAAATATTCTATGACCCAAATCCATATACTGAACCCAACCCAGAACCTGTTTCATATTATAAACACCCACACACACACTGGTGTTTTTTGTTGTTTGGTTTATAATTTATCTTATTTTTTCATGTTTAGATTATAACTTATCATATGTTTTTGTTGGCTGGATATAATTTATCATATGCTC
Source organism: Ambrosia artemisiifolia (assembly GCA_032199755.1). NCBI lineage: Eukaryota > Viridiplantae > Streptophyta > Magnoliopsida > Asterales > Asteraceae > Ambrosia > Ambrosia artemisiifolia. The sequence continues at coordinate 14,457,369 of CM063514.1, forward strand.
CTCTGTTACTTAATACACGAACATGTGTTTCTTTGAACATGTTTACAAAAAACATATGTATATGAGACTGAAACCGGGTAAAACAAAGCAGGAATGATTTTTTTTTTTAGAAAAACACATGAATATATTAATAAAATAAGAGAGAGGAGAGAACACTAAATTTTGTATGGACCAAATTACCCCCTGGTGACTAAATGACAAAATTTAGTTTTGATGGAAAAGCAGAAACAACCACCACCCTTGATCACTAAAATGGATGGCCAGATGAAGGGTTTCATGGGTTTTCTTAACTGGGGAGGGTTTCCAAAATATCCTTCCCCTATATATATATATAGGTGGAATCAATAGAAATAGGAGTAAACACACTGGGTGCCCTATGTTCGATGACATAAAATTCCTTCGGTTTGAGATGCATGTAAACTACCCAAAACTCGTTCCTGCGGGCACTCCGCATCGTAGTTATGTACCCGGTTCGACTACCCCATGGGATATGATATGACCCAAACTCCGGCTTGCCCCATCCAAAGTCCATATCTATATCCGGTAACCATGTCCAGAGGAAACAACTACACCCCCAACTTCAGACTATTCATGCCCAAAATATAACCTGCAAATGCTGGGGTCGGCCGGTGCAATGGTAACCAATCAATTAGCCCCCTAAAATGCTCTTAGAAACAAATCGATGAACATGGTTGCAACTTCATGAAGAGACATTGCCTTTAGATCACTAGTTGTTACCACCCCATATGGGATGGATAGTACATTACTGTAATGGGTCACGCATAGGGAAGTGTACGAGTCCCCATAAAGGTGTCTTTGCTGGCCTGTGAGCCGGTCTTCTTATGATTGACAGGTGTCGTCGGTCCTAATGCACAGTAGTCATGTAGCTTATTGGAAAGTTTGAGTCCTGCTTTTTAGGCATTTACAAAACCACTCATTTAAGCACTGGGTTTTCTAATCTATCTTCTTCAATTAATGTAGAGGTGAACTCCGACCGGGATCCCTTTAACCTCTCTTAACCTTTCTTAACTCCCGCTTTCCGTACCGAAGGATTTCACAAACCATCATCATGTGTGACTGGGAACCCTCTAAAAAGTAAACGACTTTGTAGTAATGAGAGTTAGATAAATTATCCTTGTTTTCATTATCTTTATGAGTGACAACTTAAATATTTAGTGGTCTAGTAAATATAAGTTTGGTTTAATGATTAAGTGACTTAACAAATTCAACCCTTATCCCCCACGACTTGTGAATGATAACCTTAACAAAGGTGGGACATAAACCTAAAGGTGTGCAATCCAAAGATCACTGGTGCACCCGTAGGGAATCCGCCCTTTTCCAAGAAAACCACTCACACATCTGGTGTGAAACCAGAAACTTGTCACCCGGATCTGGTCCACTTCAGAAGCCTGAAGGATCTGTCTCACTACCGATTTCCTTACCTTGGATCTAGCTTGGAAGTACCAGAAGCTGTACGAACCCCATAATATTTTAGATAAGTTAAGTTTTGGTTGATTTTATGATTGTTAAGTTAACCACTAATTGAACCTGTCATAAAAGATAAACAAACAAGAATTAGTTAAGAACATAAAAACATTAAATAACTAAAAATAAACTACTGATAATATAAAAAGTCTAACAAATCGATTAGGTTTGGAGAATACTGGATAGATACAACCATATAAAGATAACATCATAAGAAACATTAAGATCTTCCACTCACAGGACCCCAAGAACTCTTCAAGAAGGGTGGAAGTCGACCCCAAGATGGCATACCAAATGATTGAGTTGAGCTTGCTATTTATAGGCAATTAGGTGGAGCACGACTGTGCATAAGGGTGAGCACGCCCGTGCAGTCTATCCCACGTACTTTCTGTTGCTGCAGATAATAGTCTGTCTGACCAAGTGATGTTTTCTTGTCCCCCAAGCTGGCTGCTTTTTCTTTTAGTGTGCAGGGCCTTATACCAATGTGTGTGGCCGTGCTTGGTCAATCCTGGGCTGATTTTATCATCATGTATGCCTCGAGGTAGTCCTTACACCTCCTTGGAACATGCTTTGGGTATCGTGTATTCAAGAATCTCCAGTTTTAGTTGTTTTTACCCTAAAATTGCTTCTCCTTGGGTTGGAACTCCATTTTTCTGATAAACACAAATAGGTTTGATAAGCGTTGCCGGTGTTGGTTCATCGGTTTTACGGGTGCTGAAATGACCACTCTACCCTTCACAGTCACTTGATAATCATGTGGGAAGTCATTATCATATAAGGGTAGTTCTAAAGTGTGGATTTTAGAATGTTGTGAATGAATAAACCTAAGGTTGAGATCTGAATAAGGTGATTGATGGGAAGGTGGCGGTTAATGGTGGTCGGAGAGGTGGTGTAATTGATTACTATTGGTATGATAATATTTTCTCATGCTCATGAATGAAATGAAGTTGTGAAGGTTTTACGAATATATCATATTAAATATTAAACACTACCTCCATATCTATTTAATTTATTTTTTTTTTTTCAAAAAGGATTTTTTTCTCATGTCGCCTTTTCAGCCTTATACCACAATGGCTTTTGCTTGAGTTATGCTTCTAGAGGTGAGTAATCATTTGAAACTTTCAAATGCTTAAGTTATTCAAATTTTTAATAAATGACGATATATGTATGACAGAGTTCATATCATACATTCTTCCAAACACAAAACAATCATAACTTTTTTTCTTTTAGGATAAATACACTATATTTGCACTCTCTAGGATTTAAACTTTTAACCTTTTAGTTATAGATTACAATCATAACTAAGTACATGTAGAACACATCTGTTAAAACAAAACCTTTTAATATTGTCATTGCACAAAGTTATGAAAAAACTATATACTAAAAAAAGGTATCGATAGAGAGAGGTACAAACACATTGGATGCCTCATTATCAATGACATGAAATTCCTTCTGATTGAGATGCATGTAAACTACCCAATCCCCATTTCTAAGGGCACTAGGCATCGTAATTATATACCCGGTTCGACTACCCCAAGGGACATGATACGATCCAAACTCCGGCTTGCCCCATCCAAAGTCCATGTCTTTAATAGGTAACCCTTGACCAGATGAGACAACTATACCTCTACCTTCTGACTCTTCATTCCCAAAATACAATTTGGCAACTGCTGGTGTTGGCCGATGCAACTGTACCCAATCAATAAGCCCCCTAAAATGCTCTTCATTTGTTGCTTCATCAACAAATCGATGAACATGGTTTGCAACTTCATGAAGAGGAAATGCCTTTAGATCACTATTTGTTGCCACCCCATATGGGATGGATACTACATTACCATAATAGTTTTCTAAGAAAGATGAAGTTTTCTCGTTATTGCTTGTGAGAAATCTTCGTCCGTTAACGACAATGCCCATTCTAGATGTGGTATTAACATCATTTCCACCATCTGCTAGTAATTTCCATAAATATGCGGTGAATGATAATAGTTTACTTCTTCTACTTTCTTTCGTGCTCGCTTCTAATTGAATACGCTCAATTGATTTGGCATCAACATAGTACATACGGCTATGAAGCGGTTCCTTAAAGGAAGATGGAGGAGGGAGTGACGAGATAGGGATGTATAAATTATCAAGGGATAATTCATAATGAGGTGGGTGTCTTGGGTTCAAAAGTGAGGTCTGAAAGGATGGAATGTTGAGGATTGTTTCTAATTGTGCATACCTAGCCCATGCAACTAAGAACATATTCAATGAGTAACCATCTGTCACTTGATGGTTACACGTACATGATATTATTATTGATCCGCATTCGAATTCCGTTGCCTGTTTCATTAAAACTTGTGTTAGTGATTTTTTGACATCAATTAAAAAATGTTGAATATTTGTAAAATAAAAGTGCTATAGATTGTGATTGTCACGTTATATTTTTATTTTGTGTTGTGTTGGTTATTAAGTTATAATTCACATAAGTAGTGTGTTCACCATCAATTATAAAAATGCATCAAGGAATTCAATATTTTTTCTGATCACATGGCATCAGAGCCATAGAAAATTTTCTCTTGTCTTCTTGTATTCACTTCTTTCACTAACACACCTCATGTGTTTAAACATGAACCTCCCACATCAATTTCCTACCTAGGCGACAAGTCATGTCACATTTTACAATCAAACTTGTACTCATCCCTACCAGCTAATTTCCCAATGGAATATTGACAAGGTCACTTTTCAATAGTTGTATTAAGTCTTTTAAGAATGTTTTGTCCACTATTCCCGTTACTAAACTACCATTCTAATAGCTTTTTTTTTTTAATGATTTGCTCTAGCTTGGTAGCTTATTATGCCAAAATCTTTTTTTTTTCTTTCTCATTCTATCATAAATTTCTCATGTGGTAAGATAGTAGGAAGTATTATATTAAATTTTGTTAGAATATTGTATTCAATTTACTATTTATGATCTTGTTGTTGACATCAATAAGACTTATTATTATTGGTGGATCTTGAATGGAAAACCTGAATTCGGACTCAATATGCTATTTTCTTTATTCATAGCTCAATGTATTGTCTCAACTTGTAAACATGGTTTTTGAAAATGGGAAGGTCCCGAATTCTTGATAAACAATTTTTTTATATGAAACTATGGGTTATAGGCAGTTAGTAATATCCGTCGGTAATCTTTTCGAAAATAATTGCATGCATCGCAGCGTCATGTTTTGTAGGTTTCCATACTAGCTACATCGACAAATAATAGTCGACGAAGAGGTCTATCGATTAAGTCATTAGTTTTAGTTTTGTACTGGTTCCCTTTATATAGGCTAGAACCTAAAACGAAAAAAATGGACATTAAACAAATTCAAATTTACCTGAACTGATAACAAACCATGATTAATCTTTGGCACTAACTTCCCCCTCATAGAATAATCAGGATGAAAAAAGTCCAATTGTTTCATCTCCACATCTGCATATGCATGCACAAATTCCACACCATTGTTATTACAAACCAACTCCGGCTCTCCATACTTATTCGACACAATCTCACCCGCGAGCGGATAAAATATCGATAATATTCCCGCAAGCGATTGCTTGATGGTCTTGACCACAGTATTTGGGGACATGTCAATGTTGTCCTTTTTCTTGTAACAAAAATAAACTCCAGCTTCAATTGGTGGTAAAAGCAAGTCTAGGTTTGATAAGGGCTGCCGGTGTTGGTTCATCGGTGTTAAGGCTACTGAAATGACCTCTCTACCCTTCACAATCACTTGATAATCATGTGGGGACTCATTGTCATATAAGGGTAGTTTTGAGGTGTGGATTTTAGAATATTGTGAATGAACAAACCTATGGTTGTGATTTGAGTGAAATGGTTGATGGAAAGGTAGTGGTGACGGTGGCAGTGACGATGGCGGTTTAAGGTGGCGGAAGAGGTGGTCATGTGGTTGAACATTACTAGTTTGATGAACGGTGTTGGTATATGAGGTAAAGAGACCTCTAGTTCTCCTTAGGTTAAGGAAATGATAATATTTTTTCATGCTCATAAAACAAGTGAAGCTGTGAAGGTTTTAAGAATGTTATGTTAAATATTGAATACTCTCTCCATATCTATTTAAAGGAAAATTTTCAACTAAGGATTTTATTTATTTTACTATATTGTCTATTTGCACATGGAAAATGTGATATGTCCCCTTGAAAGAGAAAGAACTTGTAATGTATCGTAATAGTGCAAAGTAACCAATAATGTATCGTAATAGTACAAAGTAACCAACTTAAGATTTGTGGTTTATATTACTTTGAAAAAAATAAAAGGATAAAAAAAAAGAAATATGATACGTACCAACCAACCTCACGTCCAATGATACCACGTTCACCATGGTTTTCGATCAGGGCGGATTTAGGCTCTTCGGGTGGGTTCTCAGAAACCCACTCAATTTGTAATTTATGGTGTTAATATATATAGAAAACTAGAAAGAAACTCAAGGTTCCAGGTTTAAGCCTTGTGTCACACATTTTCTTTTTGGTTTCTTATTTAATTATTTTTTTATTTTTTTAATTGAAACGTTGGGTTACTCAAATCCAACTCCTCCCCCTCCAAAGCCCAAACAAACATAAACAGCAGCCCCAAATGGCCAAACCCTCCTCCCCCTGACCTTCGCCTCATGCCCTCCTCCTCCTCTACCAGTCCGCCTCTGTCCTCATCCGCATCCTGTTACCTGAATCAAAGCCTCAAAGGTATGAACTTTATTACTTAATCTAGGATTCGTGAATATCATTATTTATTACTTTAGTTTAATTAACTTGCTAAGATATGTGGAACGGGGGCTTAGAGCAAACCATTAACTTCACTTTCAACATATGGCAACAGTAATGAATGTATTGTTGATTTGGTTAATCCATTTGTTCGATTTTGTTAAGTTTTATGCTAGTTAATCTTGTTATTTATGTATTGTTGATTTAGTTAATCTATTGGTAAAAATATTATTGTGGTAATTGTTACTTTGGTACAAATATTATTGTGTATTTTTAACTAATTGAAACCTTAATTTGATATTAGGCACTATGCGGGCGAATATTTCAAGTTTTTTTCAAAGACAACCATCGTCAAACATTGAATCTACTTCAACTAGTAAGCCCTTGAAAATAGATTTGGATGTGGTAAGTGATCTTGCCAAAAGGATGGTGGAAACAAAAAAACATATTGATTATTAGTTGGTCTATCGTTTAATAAAGCTGCCACTAGTTTTACCGATTGCAGTGGCTAGTGTTGAAACATGTTTTTCTTCAATGAAGTATGTGAAGACGGAAATGCGTAATAAGATGGGTGATGGTTACATGAACGACACTTGCATTTGTTACATTGAAAGGGAGTTACTACAACAAGTTTCGATCGAGAATGTAATGCAACGTTTTCAAAAGATGAAATCTCATAGAAAACAACTGTAGGTATGTTTTTTTATCCTTAAATACAATCGTATTTATATTATGTGCTTTAAATTTCTAATGCCAAATTTTATTCTTTTATCGTATTTTTATTATGTGAATCTTATCCGACCCGAACAGGCAAACCGATCTGAACCCTTGAACTGACCCGAAATTTTTATATTTGTTCATATGAAATTGAAACATCTAAAAAAGGAATTCAGTAAAAAAATTCTTGAATCCTCCACTTTGTCCGTTAGCACACCCACAAACAACCAAATGCAACTCTCTTTTGTATGGGAATTAGAATACGTCGAGTGTAGTGGCTAGTTTTTATCCTTCATTTTAGGTAGTAGTTGAGTTATTTGCATATTTAAATTAATTATGTGTTTGCAATATGGTGATTTAGCAGAAAATTGGTATCTAAAATGTTTTGTTCTCTATGTTTTCGGAGTGTTTGCCTACTAAAAAATGTTACTTTCTTGGATATTAGTTCATCTCGAATTGTACCGTAAATAGCAACATTCATTTTAGTAATACCCTTTTGGTGACTTTTGTTAATGTCGTGTTATTTATTTATTTAGTTATTTATTTTTTGGCAGTATGCCATATTTTAAATTAACACACTCAAATGAAAAATGTCAAACCTTCGACAACATATCCATCAATATTATCATTTCTTGTTGTATATTTTGGCAGATATGAAAGTGGGAGAGGGTGTAACATCCATAAATGTTTGTAGTAGTAGCAGTTGAAGTATAAATGGAAGTCTGCTGAATAAGTTGTTTTAGGTTCACGACAAACTTAAACCGTAAATACGACATTAGTGATAAAAATTTTGAAAACGATTTAAAGGCGAGTACTATTATAGCACTTTGTGATGATTTTTGGCTTGGAATACACATAATAATGTTTACATGTAACAATGTACATGGTGAATGTTAGTGTTTAAATGTGGCGTGCATGCAAATGGTTTAAGGTGCAAAGTTGTTTAAGGTGCATAATTGAGGATTTTTTTTTAATGATGACGGTGTAATAAATTTAACATGATATGCATACACGTGTCATTTATTAATAACACGCATTAATGACACTCTTTCATGACACTAATTTATAACACAAGCTTATGACACTCTTTCATTATACACGTTTATGACACACCTTGCATGTCATCTTTTTTGATAAAAAAATAAAAAAAATATAAAATTACAATTTACCGTGGATTCACATATATATATATATATATATATATATATATGAATAACTAATAACAAAATCTATAAACCCATTTCATAGAATTCAATTAATTCATATACAACAACTACATTTAACAATAAATATATCAAATCTCAAATCTAATCAAGTTTTATCCCACCGTTTATGCCTTTCATAACAGATCTTATAACCGTTTATGCCTTCGACAATACTAGCCCGACCAACAAATCTTCCAAATGCAAGTAACCTTTTGCATTCATCTACAACAATGAGCTCATAGTCAAACAAAGAAGCCATTTTAGCCAAGCAAATGATATGAATTTGTGAAAATTAGATAAATTCCAAACATATATAGTACCCGGTAGTCAACCGTCGGCATCTGTACTAGTGAGCATATTGATGCTATCCATGTCTTAACATTTTTCTATCAGCCATGCCTTAATATTGCCATCAATTGCATTTAAAAATATGAACTGCAATTTATAAGCAAATTATAGGTTTTAATAGAAATGCACTAAAACATGTATAAGTAGAAGATGCATTGTTGCATAATGCACTCCAAGCTGAAAGCATTTCATCAGCCTTATCAAGAACAAAAAAAAGGAACTATGACAATGGTTAGTTTCCTTCTTATACAATAAGCCATATCAAATATACACTCTATGATCAAAATAACTTAAGTGGACTTACAATGGCATATATAATTGAAGAGCTAGCTATAGTCCAATATTTTCCAATATAGCCATCAGCAAGAAATGCTCCAACCAATAGGGTGTTGTAGCATGCACTTGTCCAATTTGATAAATTTTTTGAGGCCGTAACATTGTGCCGGTCGAGTTCACCCGTAAAATACAACAACAGATTGGAACTCATCCCAAAATATGCCAATCTTTCAAGTTTCAAGTGTACATTGGTTATATAAATGGATGAAAAATATTTAAGGTACAAATGGATGAAAAGAAGTCAAGCAAAAATGGCAAACCCAAGCAAACATACCTGCATAAAGACACCTGAAATCACCGATTATTCAGAGCAGGGAATGTCGCCTACCCAACATATGCGCTGCGCGCTGCACAAATAAACAACATGCGAAACATAACAAGTAGGTTATGAAACGCTGCACACTAAAGTAATGACACAAATATCTTTTAATAGATCAAACAAAGTAGCAAATTAACTGAACCTGTGACAGCAAATTTCCAAAACAATAAAAAACGAGCATGCTTTCCAATTCCTACTATAAAGAAGTACAAACTTGACAATGCTCGAGCTCGTTTAAGTTATAAAAGCTTGAGCTCGAGCTCGGCTTGTAGTTAATTTTTCAAGCTATTTAGCTATTTTTTTCATTATTTTATACGTTGTAATTACTATTATTTAACTATATATTTAATAAAATTATATAAATATTAGGCTTGATTAGGCTCGCAAGCCAGCTCAAGCTCGATAACCGAAGCTCATGCTCGTTGGCAAAGAGCTTGTGTTTAGGCTTTGGCATGGGCTCAGGATCGAGCTCAGTTAGGCTCGGCTCGTTTGAGCTTTTTTCAAGCCGAGCTCAAGTAGCTTGCGAGTAGCTCGACTTGTTTGCAACCCTACCTGTTTGTTACGAACATGCGTATAACTTATCTTCAGACTCTTTAAAAAAACACATTTTCAAGTCACTGGACCTGTTTGTTATTGCATGTACTCAAAGCATAGAAGTATCAGAGATCCTCTTTGCAGTATAATCTCAAAAGAAAACAATAATAAAAAAATGCAACTCAAACCAGTTTACCATTACTTTTTCTTCTTTAAGGGTATGCATATTAAATCTAAATCTTACAATCAAATATTGTTATCACATAGCCCTAATGATAAGATAACTTATAGTTGTTAATTCAAAAATACCATACAAATAAGTCGGCTCCGCCGCCTCTGCACCACCGCCTCCTGGTGCCGCCACAACGGAATCATCAAATAAAACCTAAATCTAAAATACATCACAGCGGAATCATCAAATAGAACTTAATAAAGCATGTGTTGTTTGAGCATTGCCTAACACACACAAGCAAAGAAAAATTGTTTGAGGCGTTTCGGTTCGTTTTTAGTTCCTTTAAGTTGTTTCCAAGCAAAGAAAATTTGTTTGAGGCGTTTCGGTTCGTTTATTGCTCGTTTGTGTTTTTCAGTAGATACATCCAGCTTTGTACAACTTTGATGAATCATTGTACGTGGTCCTCTGACTATACATTCGATACCCATATTTTTCATAATATAATTTTTGCATGTCTAATTGACATGCTTGACTTCCGGACTATACTATAATTGATCGTTGGTGGTTTTCATAGCACCTTGTTTGATTACACTCGTGTTCAGCCTTTATCAGGTTGCCTTCATCGTTGACAGCTATCTCTCCGATAACAACTGAATTTTACTTGCTTGCCTGAAAAGTTCGTTGTACCGGTTGCAAAAAGAAATCAACAGTCGGATCGACTAGATATTCCACATGATGAGCAGGAATTGTTTACCTTCCCATTGATTTCAAGTATGTTGCCTTGATCGTTGACAGCTATCTTTCCGATAACAACTGACTTTTACTTATGGAATCTTTGTACGAAAATCAAAATCATCTCATTCCATGTTCTCCATATCCATACCTTGTTTCAACACACACCTTCAACCCATTCCGAATGGTTTATCCCTCAACACATGCTTTGTCATCACAGTTTCCAACCACTAATACCAGATTGATGATACTCATTTTCGGTTGATATAGAGTATATCAGAGAAAGATTCAGTTGAAAGTGGATACCATGGATTAGAGAGATTTAAGCTAATATTCAGATTATGATTGCACCGAATCTAGTCTTCAAGGTACCTCTTCTTTCAAGTTTCTTAGAATCATTGAAGATAACTCTTCTGTTATCGGAGAGATATCTGTCAACGATCAAGTAGGTTGGTGGACTTAAGCACCTGAACGGGAAGTTGAAATTTTGAATGATGTTCGTTGATTGCACCGAATCTAGTCTTCAAGGTACCTCTTCTTTCAAGTTTCTTAGAATCATTGAAAGTGGATACCATGGGTCAGAGACATTTAAGCTAATCAAACTCATATCTCAAGCCGGTGCAAGTTATGTTGGAGCACTTTTCATCTATCTCATCACCTTCTTCTAATTTCTTTCAAGTTTCTTAGAATCATTGAAGATAACTCTTCTGTTATCGGAGAGATATCTGTCAACGATCAAGACAACCTGAAAGTGGATACCATGTATCAGAGAGATCTAAGCTAATCAAACTCATATCTCAAGCCGGTGCAAGTTATGTTGGAGCATCCTTGATCATCTTCTTGTAATTTCTTTCAAGTTTCTTAGAATCATTGAAGATAACTCTTCTGTTATCGGAGAGATATCTGTCATCGATCAAGACAACCTGAAAGTGGATAGCATGGATCAGAGAGATCTAAGCTAATCAAACTCATATCTCAAGCCGGTGCAAGTTATGTTGCAGCATCCTTGATCATCTTCTTGTAATTTCTTTCAAGTTTCTTATAATCATTGAAGATAAATCTTCTATTATCGGAGAGATATCTGTCAACGATCAAGACAACTTGAAAGTGGATACCATGGATCAGAGAGATTTACGCTAATCAAACTCATATCTCAAGCCGGTGCAAGTTATGTTGGAGCATCCTTAATCATCTTCTTGTAATTTCTTTCAAGTTTCTTATAATCATTGAAGATAACTCTTCTGTTATCGGAGAGATATCTGTCAACGATCAAGACAACCTGAAAGTGGATACCATGGATCAGAGAGATTTAAGCTAATCAAACTCATATCTCAAACCGGTGCAAGTTATGTTGGAGCACCTTTGATCATCTTCTTGTAATTTCTTTCATTTGATCTTCACACTTGCTTTTGGAGCTCTGATCTTCTTCATATTATCTTTGTTTATTATATTTGCAACACACACCTTCAACCCATTCCTGGTAAACGAGGGAAAAATGGCTGTATTAAAACACTTCAAGATTATGGTTTTGTTTTGTGGATCAGACGAGGACTTGCATGTGTTGTTTGAGCATCGCCTAACACACACAAGACGAATGTTGCAACATGAGTTCGACCAAGATGACATGCGAAGCTTTAGACTCCAAGCGGATCCCTTGATTGCCGCATTTAATGAAATTTAATGAAATTTAACGCGCATACCGCATTCGAGGATCAAGTTCTTCACATACTTGAAATCGATTGGAAGGTAAACAATAACTAACAAAAATTGTACAACAAAAGAAGAATTAACGAAGATTAACGTTGTAACTTTTCTCGGAAGACTATACGTGGTTGATGATGTCAAGTTTAAGTCGTTGATTCATTTAGAAATCGAAAACGCTTATATAGATGTTTGATTAGGGTTATTACTTTGTTTTGTGTTAAAATCTTTGACTATACGTGGTTGATGATGTCAAGTTTAAGTCGTTGATTGATTTTTAAAATCGAAAACGCCTATATAGACGTTTGATTAGGGTTATTACTTTGTTTTGTGTTAAAATCTTTGATTATACGTGGTTGATGATGTCAAGTTTAAGTCATTGATTCATTTAGAATTCGAAAACACCTATATAGACGTTTGATTAGGGTTATTACTTTGTTTTTTAAATTTTTTTAACTTTTTAAATTATTAAATTAAAAAAAATTTAAAAAACCAATTCAAAACATCACAAACCACTCTAAAATAAAAACTTTGATTCGAAGCGCCTCGCTTAGGCCAAAGTGTCGCTTTCGAAAATCAGCTTTTTCTGCCCCTCGTACTGACTTCCTCAAAATGGGGGCAAAGAGCCTCGCTTAGCCCAAAGCGAGACGCTTTGAGGGAGGTTGAAATAGAAGGTGGGGGGTTGAAATAGACGGAGCCAATATGAAAGCATTAGTTTAATTTTAGTCTTAATATTAATTCATTTTAAGCTATTTGTATGCTAAAAAAATATCAACTTAAATATGAACTTAGTGATGTTAAAATCAATCTTTGTATTTCCTGACAAATGATCTTCCAATTTTTTTTTTTTTTGAACGGCCAATAAATTGGAATCACTCACGGAACACTGGAGTAACATCGTGCCACCAATGTTGCCACGCGATCATATTCCACCACCAAGTCACCAATTCAGGAGGAAACTCATAATTATGAGAAAACCCCCTTTGTGAGATTCGAACCCAGGACCTTATGGCTTCTAAGCCTTATCTCACCACCAAGATGCCACTAGGCTATAATGCCTTGGGCACAATCTTCCAAGTCAACAATCTTCCAATTGTTGTTAAGTTTAACAATCATAGTTCAATGTTATTTTATTATTTGTTTGACTACCAATTGTTGTTGAGTTTTACAATCATAGTTCAATGTTCTTTTATTATTTGTTTGACTACCTGAAGTCTATTGCCTATGGAGTTGTTGTAATTTGTGAATGATGAAAAGTTATAAAGATACTAAAACTAATGCTAAGCAAACAAAGAGAAGTTTGTCTAAAATCTAAATCCTCGAGTGCTTTTTACCCAAAGCATTGTGTAGTGTAAATATCACAATTTTCTTTAATGTTTCAGTTTTTATTTTATTTTATTTTTGGAGACAATCCTTTGCTACTTACAGAAATGGTTTGAATTTGAGCGTCGGAGTTTGGACTTTATCTTTCTAAATTCGTAAATATGATGCTGCGTATTTTATGATGAATTTTCATATGGTTCTTGTAGAAAAGATTAATGTTTGGATAGCCAAGTTTGTGGAGATTACACCTTTCATATATATATATATATATATATATATATATATATATAGGGAAATTATAAACTGAAAACCCCCTTGAGTTAAGAAAACTATGAAAACTCTTGTAAAAACCATCTAAATTTTTTTAATTTTTTTTGAAAAAAATACACAAGGTAACATACATGTATTAAAGTGTTTTGGGCAAAAAAAATAAAAAAAGCGCCGATAGAATATTTTTAAAAAAAATAAACAAAGTTTGTGCTGTTACATATGTAACAGTTCTGTTACCTATGTAACATCAGTTGTTACATATGTAACAGCGCAAATTTTGTTTATTTTTTTAAAAAATATCCAATCGGCGCTTTTTTTATTTTTTTTGCCCAAAACGCTTTAATACATGTATGTTACCTTGTGTATTTTTTTCAAAAAAAAAAAAAAAAATTTTTGATGGTTTTTACAAGGGTTTTCATAGTTTTCTTAACTCGAGTGGGTTTTCAATTTATCCTATATATATATATATATATATATATATATATATATATATATATATATATAGGGCTAGGATAATATGAGAACTCTACTATGCTGTGAGAACTAGAGAACTCTTATAAACCATTGATCTTATTGATCCAATGGTTGAGATTAAAGATTAGACACTTTTGTCTTCACATGGTTAGTAAGTATTATTTTATTGTAAAAATAGTACTTAAGGGGTAATTAGGTAAAAAGCCATGTTAGAGAAGAAAATAAATATAATATCATTTATTTTTTTTTTAACTTTATTTTATTTTTTTAATTAATTTAATTTTTTAAAACAAAAAAAACAGATTTTACATTCTGTCATTTCACTCTCGTTTTTGCACTGGTGTAATTTTTACACCGGCGTAAATCTAACATACACAAATTTTAACGACAATTACACTGATGTAAAAGACGAAACAAAACATATAATGATGATGATTTACACTACTACACAAACTTCTACAAAAAATACACTAGTGTAAAAAAACAAATGACTATACATTCATATTTACACAAAGTGTTTTCTTACATCAAACGACTATACATTCATATTTACACTAGTGTAAACATCAGTTTACACCAGTGTTTTCTCCACCGTTCATCGTCGTCTCCACAACATCGGTTCCTTACCCACAAAAACATCATCTTCTTCGCACGTCGTCTCCCTGACAAAAACCCCACAAAATTTCAACATAAAAAAGCTCTCTTTTTCACCCTAATAATAACAATAATAATAACAAAAAATAACAAAAAAAAATAACAAAAAAAAAATAATAACAGAATTAATATTAATAATAATAATAATAAAAAAAATAATAACAATAACAAAACATAATAATAATAATAATAATACTAATAATAATAATAACAATAATAATAATAATAATAATAACAAAAAAATAACAAAAAAAAAATAATAACAGAATTAATATTAATAATAATAATAATAAAAATAATAATAATAACAATAACAAAAATAATAATAATAATAATACTAATAATAATAATAATAATTAAAAAAAAAATACCTGCAATCCTTCGTCCCCCCTTCGTCCTCCCCCTCTGCAACCCACCACCGCCATCAGCCACCGTCGTCCTCCACCTCTGCAACCCACCACCGCCATCAGCCACCCTTCGTGCTCCCCTCTGCAAAACCCACCCCCTTCATCAAACCTCTACCCCCCGATCTGAAATAGATCCACCACATCCCTCAACCCCCTGAACCACCGTCGTCCCTCCACCGTCGTCCCTCCACCGTCGTCCTCTACAAAAACCCATCACCACCATCGCTCCCCTTCACCGTTTCAGATCCACCCCCCACCGTTCAGATCCACCCCCTACCCCACCACGTTCAGAACCACCACCGTCCCCCACACACCCCTCTGCACCTTCGTCTTCATCCATCTACAAACGTTTTTCATCTTTTTTTAGAGAGAGAGAGACTGATGAGTGTGTGTGTGTGTGTGTTTTAGAGAGATAGAGAGAGAGTCGGTTAGGTTTAGAGAGAGAAAGAGAGAGAGAATTGTGTGATATAGAGAGAGAGAGGTGAGAGTATTATTATTATTATTATTATTATTATTATTATTATTATTATTATTATTATTATTATTATTATTATTATTTGAACTGCAAGTGGGGGTAGGGGGTGGGGTGGGGTAGAGGTTATTATTACTAAAATGCCCATAATTTGATGTATGGAATGACTATAATACCCCTAATTAAAAAAATACAAAAAAACATAAAGTTGGTGATGTGTCACTTGTTTAATGGATAATATGAGTTCTCTAGTTCTCACAGCATAGTAGAGTTTTCATATTATCCCATTCCTATATATATATATATATATATATATATATTTAAATAAGAATGCAGCCTGCCCTTAACTCATAAGGGTCTCAAAATTTTATGGCCACTAGGCATTCACAATTTGGCATCCTCCTATACACATATTTTAAAGTCCATTTTGGTTTTACATTGGCTTAAATAAAAAATAAATTATACATAAACAATGCTGATTTAAATTAATAAGATTCTATATTTATATGTAGTGTTGGTTTCATCACCATGCATGAGGGAGATTATGTTCAAGGTCAATCTTTAGGCGCGAGAGGAGAGGGGCGGGGGTGGTGGTAGTGGTAGTGGACGAGGGGGAGGGATAACACGAGGGATAAGGAAAATGAGAATAGTAGATGGAGGCGTAGTTGAAAACAAACAAATACTGTTCTCGTGTCAACACATAGAAGACAAGAATGCCAATAGTGATGTAGACATTGAAAGAGAGCATGATAAAGGTGAATATGTTAGAATCTGGTTTGTATGCGATTGATTGTTTAGGAATAATAACAAACGGTTTTGGAGGGAAAGGATTTTGGAGGGAGAGAGAGTTTGAAAGTTGGTTATTGAAACACTTACTTTCATATATTATAATCAACATACATCGGCCCTATATATACATCCTGAAAGGGTGCGACTAAACCAACATGACCCATTAACAAACTAATAACCGTTGGTCAAACTATAACACACCGGTCAACTTAGATAATTGTTTAGACTTAGGATAATTAACATATACTATATATCCTAACATATGTACATACGTGTATTAACACGCGTTACTAATTTAAATCAAGATTATATCCTTCATTCTTGCCCCTAATCTTGATTTAATATGAACTTGAATCTTCACTTGATGACGAACGGGATCTTTTCTTTGGTGGGAGGTCTTGATCATCATACTCGGCATTCTTCTTCTTGTGATCAAAGTCTTCTTCCTTGACTTCTACTACCATATCTCTTCCTTTGTATTTTTAAGTGATACCATTCCATCATCTCTAGGTATCGTACATAGACTTGTCTCAAAGTCGTTGCAATCTCCTCTCTTGTTACTAGGCTTGGTAGTCCTCTCCCGTATCCCATTGACATAGCAATCACTGCCCAATTGTCATCATTCGTCACCTTTTCATAACCATCGAACACTTGCACCTTTGTGTAGAGATCTAGCAAACAAATCGGATAACCATATCCGTCTCTTGGGGGCATAGGTGCCTTGTTTGATAATTTCAGAAAATCGTACATGAACCATTCAATGGTTTTTTCGAATTCCAAATCAAACTTTCTTTTATACCTCTCAACCGTAGTAGTAACATGGATTAAATCCATGAATACGATGCAATCTTGCAGTTTTGATCCATCGGTTGGGTACATTATTGGTCCCTTTTCCATGAAACCTTCGGTGGTGTCCTTGTTAATAGAGAACGTCTCGAATTTCTTAAAGACCGATGCTCTTTCCCGGTCCAATTCGGTGAGTCCCTCCTTGATACCATATCCGGCATAGACTTTGTTCTTGTCTTTGTTTTGTGCCGTGACACTTCTGTCTTGCATTTCACTTCCATTTTTGGATGTGCCGATGATATCTCTCACTACAACATTCTCTCTATCCGGGCACTTAAACGTAAAATGATCTTCACCATCACAAATCCTACACGTAATCAATTTCCTTTTCTCTTGGATTATTGGCCTCCTTATGTAACACACATCTCCTTCAAACTTCACTTCTAGGCCTTCGTTTGTGAGTCTTTCAATACTCAATATGTTTTTTCTAAGCGTAGGTATGTAGAAAACATTTCTAACCTTGTGAAGTTGATTGTTGCTTGTGATGACTACGACTCCTTTGCCTCGGAAGTACTCCTTTCTATATCCACTCGGGCATCCCTCAATCCCGAAAGACTTACTAAAAACCGTAAACTGGTTTTTGTTTCCACAACCGTGTTCCCTTCTTGTTAGACTAGCATACCATATATCGTCCCATCCTTGTTCATCGGTGCCTTTGACCATGAACTCCGTCTTTCCCATCTTCTTTGGGCACTCCCTCCGGTAATGAAACGGTGCCTTACACTTGCTGCAACACATTGTAGGAGGGTATTCGGGAACGTCTCTTTTGGCTTTGATTTGTTTGTTAAATTCTCGTTGGGCCTTCGAGAATAAATCGTCTTCTTGATTTGTAGATGATGATCCAATGTTGAATTCTTGAAATTTGATGTTTAAAGGATCTTCGCAATCCTTAACCACTTCGGGTTCTGCCATCTTGGCCTTTCTCTTCCGATTCTCACAACCGGGCACACACTTGGGAACTAACGGGTCTTCGTCTTTTCTTCCCACATAACGAACATCTTCTGAATTTCTATCAACATCGAAAATACCACAGGCTTTGGATCTTTGCTCTGATGCCATGTTAGAATCTGGTTTGTATGCGATTGATTGTTTAGGAATAATAACAAACGGTTTTGGAGGGAAAGGATTTTGGAGGGAGAGAGAGTTTGAAAGTTGGTTATTGAAACACTTACTTTCATATATTATAATCAACATACATCGGCCCTATATATACATCCTGAAAGGGTGCGACTAAACCAACATGACCCATTAACAAACTAATAACCGTTGGTCAAACTATAACACACCGGTCAACTTAGATAATTGTTTAGACTTAGGATAATTAACATATACTATATATCCTAACATATGTACATACGTGTATTAACACGCGTTACTAATTTAAATCAAGATTATATCCTTCAGAATACATGGGTGGTGATTCTGCTTCAGACATGAAAGGAAGTAATCCATATTCTGATGCTAGCTTGACATATGGAAGGAAATGAACTTTGGTTTAGAGTCATCAAAGGTACACATACTCTTTAAGTATTATTTGCATGCTCACATGCCAAGTTATTAAATTCAAGACAATGTATTAGGCCATTATTTACAATGATTTCAGTTATTACCTACTGCTATTTAGTATTTACGCAGCAAAGTTCCAGATTTCTAAAAACCTCCAAAGGTATCAACGTGAACGTGTTCCTGGGAACCCGCTCCTAATGTATCTAAATTTGCCCCTGCTTACATATTGGCGAACATCAAATACGTACTACTACAGAACAAGACTAGGTCTCACTTGGTTACAGATTTTGGTGTTGTCAATGATGAAATGTTACACGCTGGCTACCTTTAACTTTAGAGTAAAAGTACCACTTTGCCCACAAGAGATTTTGTTAATTCGTCCCTTGGTTTTTTTTTCATTTGTTTGGTTATCACTTGCAATTGTCGTAACTGAAATGTATAAATATCATGATGATCATAAAGCGACTTTGACCAAAAAAAAACCCTTTGTTATACACTATCAATTGATGTAATTGAAAATGATAATAAATTCTTGTGACCAAAAAAACCCTTGTTTGTACACTTGCACCGGAAAAAATAAAGTTCTCAGTTCTCACCTCAATTATCTATTAAGATTATTACAGAATACAATATTCACCTATAGGTGGCATAACGTCAAAGCGGGCGCTTTGTGTAATGGGTCACATCAGGAAACCAACTCCTGCAGAAATTGCCACCATGTTTTATAAGTTTTCCAATTTGAGCACCAGTAATTTTGATTTATTGCAAACAAGAATCCGTTTAATAACTTTCAGATTATATATTTCATTATTTTATTATTATAATTAAATTTGGAGATGTCATAATTAAATTTGGAGATGTCGTGTTATCCTTTTCTAACTTCTAAAGATACAATGTTTATCTACATCTCGATGTAAATTTTACTCAAAACCGACTTGTGAGTGATATTAGAATGCTAGAGATAATTACGGGCCCCGCCGCATAGCGCGGGTTTCCCACTAGTTTTAACTAATATATTTGTAATTCTTTTCTTTTTATTTATCATTCACTTGACCGATTGTCACCTTTTCTCTTAAATCTACTCACTATATTTTCTTCTCTTCATAATTTAACTAACTTGATATAATTCCTTATTTTTTAATTGAACCACGTTAATATAACTAAATTAACCATATAGAGGATATTAAAACAAGTCAAATAAGAAACACAAAAACGCAAAACAAACTTTAAAAGTTGACCGTCTTAATATCAAATACAAATAAAGACAAAATGCGCAATATGGACGACTCGCTAAAGGTCTCAATATCAAATACAAATTCAAATAAATATATCAAAACAACTCAGACTACTTAGGCATCCATTCTTTTAGGCTTAGAGGGACATCTTGCTTGGTTAAGACCACGTTCTCTGCAAATTCCACAAAGGTTAGCCTTTTTCCCTTCTTTGATGTCCATTCCATTTCGTAGCCTTGCTGAACGAGGGCAACCCTTTTTATCCCATTTTAGATCTGAATTGGGAAGTAATTTGATAGATGATTATGGCCAATATGCCTCATGAGGAAGCGGAGAAAACTCAGATGACCAAGCAGCACAATAATATTTAATTGAGTAACACTTATGAACATATTGCCAAGTGTTTAATTAAAGTTTGGCACATGTACTCAAAACATGTGAACACAGATACTTATATATCTCCCACTTACCACATGTGCAAGTTTTTTCTTCCAAATTAACTACTTGAACATTTTCCCCCTTTTGAGTTGTCACCTCAAATATACCTTTATGTCGGTTAAAAGATCTTAAAGAATGTCCACCTGCTTTTGACATTGAAGCTGCTTGTTTTGCCAAAACATGAGGTGTATATGCATCTCCATTAGCTTGAGCATTAGATCCCATAGGTCATCTCACATCAAAATAGTGAACCAATCTATAAAATGTAAGTTGAACCAAGCTGTAATTGGTAAGAAACGAGCACCTTTAAGTACACTGTTAAAAATCTCTGACAAATTTGTATTGAGCAACCCGTATCGCTTTCCACCATCATGTGCAAGTGTCCATGTATCAGGTGCATGTTGCTCGATCCACTAGCGAGTTTTTGGATTTATCTTCCCAATTTCTTCCATCATGGAATTAAACTTTCTAATATGATTTTGACTCCCAGCACGGTAAGCTAAAGCTTTCAATTGCGAGTTGCGAAACTTATAATTAAAATTGTTGATGAAATGCCTTAAGAAATACCTATGAAAATCAACGTGATGAATATTATTGACATGAAAAAAAAAATAATTTAAACCAATATGATGTATTTTCATGAATAATACCTATGAAAATCACGTGGTTCTAACCAAGGGGAACCTTCCTCATTAACCGCCTTTAAGATTCCAGCATGCCGATCAGATATTAAACATACCCCTTCACTATCTTTGACCACATGTTTCTTGACATGAGAAAGAAACCAATTCCAACTATGATAAGATTCATTTTCCACGAATGCAAATGCAAGTGGTAATATTTGATTATTACCATCAACTCCCATGGCAATCATCATCTTGCCTTTATACTTACCATACAAATGTGTGGCATCAATGCTAATTACAGGTCTACAATGCTTAAAACCCTTGATAGAAGGATCAAATGCCCAAAATACACGTCTGAATTCCACTACACTGTTCTTTCTCATAACACACCATTCAACGACAGTTCCCGGATTGAACTTTTGTAATGCATATAAAAATTTAGGTAAAATAGGTGTTAGAGAGGCCTACAGAGGGCATACAGGCCGTTGTTGTTTGTGAGTATGGGATTCTTCCCAATTTCCAAAGACTTGTTCAATTGCTTTCTGTTTTCCCACCCAAACCTTCTTATACGAAGGAGTATAGCCTAATTTATCAACAATTCCGGCTTTTAAAGCGAAAATACTAATAGAAGGTTTCTCTTTTATAAGATGTTGGATTTCTTGAGCTATTAAGGTTGCATCTAGATTTGGACGGTGTTGAGTAATCATATTATGCAAACAAGTATGTGGACCGATATACTTTGTGATCTCAAAAGATCCACTGCGTTTACGTTTACGTGCATGAAGTTTCTATTTGCAACCATGTTCATGTAACTTACATCCTATACACCAAGTGGTTGGTTGTGATTCAACAACCTCAAAATGTTTATGTGTTTTGATACCATGCAACTTGACAACTCTAGTAAATTCTTCCTTCTCATTGAAAGAGTCTTTCCCCAACTCACTAGTAAAATCATTTTGACTCTGAGAATATGTTATCTTCCAATTTTCATCAATATTCAAGTTAGTTTCCTCTAAACTAGTATATCTTCAAACTCGTTGTCTATATCAATTTCATCTCCAATTTCCTCCTCTAACATAGTATCCACATCATCATTGTTCACAATCGCAGATTGAGATATTATGTTAAAATCCTCGTTTTGAATCAATCTGGTTACTGCGTTAACCTGATGCATTCTGATTAAAAAATGACAGTTGTTAATATGATTATATGAAGAATTATAAGAAATATATTATCTGATGGCATTATAAGTATATATAATAATGATACATTATTAGTATATATGATAATCTATCAAGTAACTCATGATATATTCTATCATGGCGTGGAAAAGAGACTTTAACATATGTCGAGAAGATAAACATGGAAAAAAACCAAAGGCTAATAAAACAAATCATGGAGATAAACAAAATTCGTAGAGATGAACAGTATGAAAATCAAAATCACTAAATGAACAAGAATCTAAAGGGATACACCATGTATGAACAAGAAAAATGAAATCGTGCGGTAAATGAACAAGAAGCTTGAACTACAAAATCAAACCTGCTGATATTCGTTGACGGAAAAGTTGAAGGGATGGAACCTGGTGACATCGCTTAGATGATGAAACTGAAGGGAGTGAATACTAAAAAGTCGTAGATGTGGGTAGCTTTAACCTATTTTTTATTTACTAAAGAAAAAACCTCTAAAAAAACTAACCAATCAAACCCAATACATGTTAATATGTTACATATACATATATATATATATATATATATATATATATAATATACACACACACACATACATATACATATTAGTGAGAAACCCGCACGTTGCAGCAGAGTCGACTACACGGGGCGAGAATGTAATTCAAACCTTAAAAAAGCTAAAATAAGAACATATATAAGTTTATCTTATGAATACTTTCGCATCACTCCTCATTAGGGGTGTAAATGACACATAGCGGCTCGAGAGTTACCCGGGATCGGCTCGGTAAAAAGCTCGAACGAGCCGAGCCTTAATGAGCTCGAGCCCGAGCTCGAGCCTGAAATATGGCTCGTTTAGTTATCGAGCCCGAGCTCGAGCCCTATATACAAAGCTCGATTGGGCTCGCGAGCCTAGACGAGCCCAAACATAATTATAAGTTATTTATATATCTCTTATAAATTATAGCCCACATCTCCAAAGCCCAAGTCCTTATTTAATAGGCCAATTTAATAACACTCGCGAGCCGAGCTTTTGCGATATCGAGCCGAGCTTTGAGCTCGTTTGAGATTGTTCTCAAATCACCTCGAGCCGAGCCGAGCCGAGCTCGAGCTTTTGATTTTGCTAGCGAGCCGAGCTCGAGCTCAAGATTGTAGGCTCGAACCGAGCCAAGCTCGAGCTTCAAAAAACCATAACGAGCCGAGCTCGAGCCCAGTCAGGCTCGGGCTCGGCAAGGCTCGTTTACACCCCTATTTATCTATATTACCAACTCAGTATGCCTTAAAGAATACCAATTCGTGATTTATGTTGATGGAAAACGGTAAAAACTTATACTGATACTGTAACGAAAAACACCAATTTTGACCAAATGTTGCCGTAATGTGGGGTGACTCTTACTAACAAATGTACTAACCATAACATATATAATAATGAAGGACCTCGTGATTGATATCATAATACACAAACCTACGACACTAAGTTCTTATAAAAAAGATTAATTTGTAATTAAATGGAATTTATCTATATGCATACAAAACTAAACATATACAAGCCGCCACCATAAATTAGAGGAAAGTTGAAAGATCATAGCTTTTCATAGAGCATGCAAATGTTTGATCCTCTAAGTATCTTGTTTTATCTTAAAAGACAGTTCATCGTGTAAGTAACTAAGATCACCAACACATGCTAGGTTCTTTGATAACGATCAATCTTTCAAGAATCTCTTCATAGTATTTTCCCTCATCGTTCAGGTAATAAGTTGATTTTGGTATTTCCACAAGGTCTAGTCTGTTGAGGTTTTTAAGTTCCACAAGCTCAAACTGTTGGTGGTGAAATCCTTAAGATGATTTTACCTTGTAAATTGTATGTACCATCCTCAGGATACTGAAGAACTAAACATGATTTTACCTTGTATATAAAATAACACAAATAACCTAAACAAGTAACAATCAAGACAAAGCCTGATCTAACAAGAAATGTTTCAAATACGTGGCCAAGACATTAAGCGCATTTCGCTTATTAAATAAAACTTAAGCCGCACTTTAATCAAAACAACAGTCTATAACTTTATATATAATAACACATATAACTCAAACCATATAATAACGCAATAGGCATAAACTATGTGACAACCTTGATAAAAACTATGCCATAAATCAGAGCAGGCCTATCCCACTTCTAATGACACATATAACTCAAACCATATAATAACGCAATAGGCGCACTCCACCCACTTACGTTTCATACCAAAAAAAATACGTATGAGCTAATATGTATTTTGATCGTACACAAAAATAATGGTTTAGCATGCACGTCAGCCCAAAATATTAGAAATTACTAATTAAAAGAGTGGGCACAAGAACTCACTGGTTGCAAAGCTTCCAAATTCACGAGCTAGTCGCCTCGAATCGTGCTCTCAAGTGGAACCTAAAGCTTAGTCACCCGCGATTGCATTCCACCCGAACACGTACCTGTTTACACGCCCAAGTAGCATGATATCACCAAAACTTATGGCCTCCATACAAGAAACACCCAAGAGCTTCTCCAATACTCATTGGTTTTTCATACAATCTTTGTGATTTCATGCATGAGTTTCATGAATGCACATCATATAAAATGACATGAATAAAGTTCACGCCAATATTCAAATCTTAGCTACTGTTCGATCCCACCATATGCAACCATCATACCAAATCACTTGCAACAGAATGCACAAGAAATCTTGTTTTTGTCATAACTTGATCATACAATAATCGTTTCGCGCGATCCACATATCCACGAAATCGTCTCAACAAGCCCGACATCTGGAAATTAATTGCGTCGACCGCTGACGCTGCCACTGCTGCCAGCACGCGCTTCTGTGCGTCAGCTCGTTCGGTTCTGAGCGTCTGTCTTCGCGCAGCTTGAAACCTTATCATCCCAACTCCGTTTTCTTCAAATAACATATCCACGCGACCGCGAGAATATGATCTTTCATCCAGTTCAATTCCTGCTGTTGTCTGGCACCGACGCATCCGTCAGTGGCCACAACAGTCGGCTGTTAGTTTCTGATTCTTTGCCAAAATGAATACTTTCGCATCACTCCTCATCCGGGCGTCACCAAACCTTCATATAAGTGGGTTCCGTGTATCATTCGATATTCAAAACGAAAGAATAAGATTATACTTAGCCTTTCCGATTAGCCAAAGCCGATGGATACAAGAACTTTCCAACCGATAACAATGGCGACATCAAGAACCCATGAATGAAGAATCTTGTGATCAACCAACAGGAACAGGAATTGAAGCCAATAATAACGGTGCACTACGGTGTTCTAATAGGAAACAAAACCCGAAAGTCATCTTACTTACCCGATTGCATCCATGCCAATGTTAACCATCAGAAACGTCACCATCATGGCCACCTCCGGCATCCAGCGGCCCCATCACCATCGGTGATAAGAGCAACTACTACCGGGATTTCAAAATCGATGGTCGGCTGTGATTGCCTCTCGAGCTTTACCACGATACCGTCAGTTAAGGTATAGAAAGGATTGAGGATCAGCTAGATGGCTCGTACAACCCTGAATTAATGATGCAATTGCTGAACTTTGTATCCTCTCGCAAACCATGTTGCCATCGAGTTGGTACAGAATGGTCATGGTGGTTATTATTTTTTTTCCTTAAAGTTGTATTAGGGTTTCATGTAAGGAAGAAGTCAAATAAAAGAATTACATTGAGGCCCCTATACTTTCACATGGAGGTATCTTGTTCCCAAAGTTATTAAAACTAACTCTAAGCACTAACAATCAGCCCTCGTATAACCATTTCGCTCCATGACCTCAAAGCTTATTTTAAAACGATATCACTCGGTTCCGTTGAGCCATTAAACAATAACTCTCGCGCCACGCTCGTGTCATTTCATATAAATATTGATAGTCCATAAACTCATTTCATTAAAATAATAAAAATTAGGATGTTACAAGTCTACCCCCCTAATAATAGGATTCGTCCTCGAATCCTTCTAGATAGGGAATCACCAAATGTGATGTTTTAAGGAGAGCCTGTTCAGAATTTATTAACTACAGATATAGATAGATAACCTTCTGCTGCTATTCCAATCCACTTACTTCTACACAAGATAGAACATTCATATGATCCTCTTAGGTTACAACTAAGAACATAAAAGTAACAATAGACCACCAACAACGTTGATCAAGTGCGATCGGTTGTCTATGCCACTACAATGTTCTAAACGTTTCCCAACACGTCACACTAGGGTTCTACCTTCCACGTACTGAACATAGAAATTCAAAGAGTAACATCCACACATACTTCAAAGAACAAAGACAATATGATGCATTGAGGCAACATCCCCCACCTAACATATTGTGCATTTATTCCCTAAACTTCAAATACTACCTCCAAATGTAAAGGCATTAACCTCCTACATATCACCTCATGCCATTAAGCATTTAGAAGGAAAATATATAAACATATTTCAAAATTGAAAGATTACCTCTTAGCGTGGAGCTACCCGTAGTGGCATTTCTTTGTTTTCAGTCCCGTTCTCAGTCTAAGTCTAAGCTGTAACAACCGGCAAAAATAAGGTAATTCCGTACTAATTAATTAACGTAATTAACGTAATTAAATATAATCATGTGTTGATTATTTAATTGAGGCCTTAGAATAATAGCAATTCCCAAATAATGCATAGGAATGCATATGTTTAATGACAAAACATGACGGAATCATGTGCGAATAAATCTATCCGGTATGGACACTGGCGATTACCCGGCAAAAATTAAATAAGCGAAACGAATCCCGGACAACCGGAATATAAAATAAAACGTAATTTCACAAAATATAATGAGTTTTGGAACTCCAAAGCCATACGTGAAAGCTTATTATACAAATCTCCCGGTAACGAATAAAGTGCGCGTACCGCACCCGATACGCGCCTAACTAATAATTTCACCCGGCAAAAGCCTAAATAAGTTATCAACGCTTAACCCGGACCATAATTAAATGTTATTAGTGATATTTTTAATATCCGGTGGACGCGCGATAAAAGCTCGAAAAGTACCCGGACGAGGCCCGAACAAGATTAACTTAAACATAACTAATAATGGGTATAAATTAGCAAAGTGGGTCCCACAAAACACCCCATGGGGGCCGGCCTATGGCCACAAAAGTGAAAGATAACTTGAGTTATCAAATAAAATCACTAGAGGATTTGCAATCATAAGCTTGCATGGGTATTCATTGGACACAAGAAACTAGCCAATCCCTCCTCCTCTCTCTCTACAAAACTCGGCCCAAGCACCCTTGTGTGCAAGATATTTCTTTTTTTTTACCAATATTAATTTACATAATCTTAATTAAGATTGCACACAATCTTGAAAGATTTAGAAGAGTTATTATAAAGATACATAACACACACTTGAATCAAACCCACAAAAACTTCTTCTTCTTCTTCTCTTGGCCGTAGCATACCCCCCACCCCCACAAGCTTTTCTTTCAATTTTCACACTAATAAATCATCTCTAAATCATCATCCATCCAAAACCCATTGTGTGTTTCAAGAGCTTGGAGCTTAACCCATTGGAAGAACACACTAAACCCCATCCAATCCAAGGTTCTTGTCTTCCCTAGCCTTGAGCTAGTTGTAAGTATTCACCTTGTTTTGTTATTGATGTTCATGTATTGTGTTCTTGAGAGCAAGTTGTACATTGATGGGTTAATATGGTTTTGAAATATAAAAGTTATTATATGTCATACAAGAACAAAATGGATGAATGATGATATGGATGAACCTTAAAATTGATGTTGGCAATAAAATGGCTAATGAAATACGAAAATATTAACATGCATGTAAGGAGGATGACGATCAAGATATTATTTTTGAAAGAGATTGATAAGTGATAAAATATGGTTTTGATCATCATAAGATGACTAACTAATGCCAAAAATATAGTAAAATGGGTTAGACGATCTTGCATGTAGAAGATTCATAATTAAAGTCTACTTACTTAGTTAAGTGAAAATAGAAAATGTTGGATAAAAACATAATACACACATGTTAGTAGCATTATTAATGGATTAAAAGACTAATGGAAGTGGAAGAATGTAAAAAGAATCAAACATGTGAAATATGGATCTTCAAAGTCCACTAGTTGGATGAAAAATGCTAACTTTGGAAGTTAGGATGGAAAAAGTAACATTTAGAAATTAAAGGACTAATGATAAGACTTTGAAAGTTAATGGACTAAAATAAAGTATTTTAGAAACTTTGGTCCAAAAATGTGGTTATGGAAGATTAGTGTCAAAAACATAAAGAATAGTTTTTCCAAGTATAGTTTTGTGAAACTTGAGCAAAATACTTAATAAGTTGTGAAAAATGTATTTTTATAAAAATAGAAGTTTTTATAAAAATAAGTGGTTAAGTTAACATAAGGTTTTTGACAAAAATAAAGGTTTCATAAAATATTGGGCAAGAGTAACAACTTGAGGAAAACTTGTACAAAAATGGATACTTTTATATAAATGGGAATATAAAAGTATCGGAAACATTTTTGGGATACAAGTAACTAGTTGTACTAAAAATATAAAAGTATATTTTTCTTCAAGTAATATACGTTCGGAATTGGAAGTATGAATAATATACCATAGAACGGATATTAGAAGAAAATGTGGAAAAAGTTAACTAATGGACTTAGTAACATAAACTAACGATAACGTATAAACGGACAAACTAGAGAAAAATGCCATAGCGGCAAAACGTGAAAATATATATTTTAGGAAGTAAAATATATATAACATGGGTGAAACTTATGTAAAACTTTCCTAAGTGTTGGAACAAATATTCGTGGGAGAAAGACTAATGAATTAAAACGTTAGACAACGTATGGACTTAACAAAGAAAACACACACATTGATACATAGATACATACTTGTCTCGACGAAATTTTAGTATATCTATTTAAATGGGAAAATAGATACGCGAGAAGGAAAACCGAGACAAGTAGGTGAAGTATATCTACGAACGTGTAAGTCCCAACAAGACCCTAGTATATTTATTTAAATGGGAAAATAAATGTACGGTATGGTGAGTTGAGTCGGGCGTTAAAATATAGTATCGAACGACAAGAACTTAGCATATTTATTTAAATGGGAAAATAAATATGTGGCAAAGTGAGTCGGGTCGGGAGATAAGAATACAATAGATTGAACGATACGATCCTAGGTATAATTATTTAAATGGGAAAATAATTATACGTTAGGTAGAGTTGTGTCGAGAATAATAGTGTACATGTTACAAATAATATTAACAAGATTAATATATAAAGAAAAGGGTAATCCATCGCCAATGGACCTAGGATGCGCGTCTAATTAAACGGGAATTGGGATAACGCGTGGTCGGGGAGTTGGGTGTACAACTTGCCAAGGCACATGCACTATAGGTGTAGTGACTTATACGCCTAGAAACATTTGTAGGTGCGAGACCACCAAATTTGCTATTTACTTCTTTGAGCCGAGCACAGTTTCAGGTGAGTTTCACGGCCCCATCTTTAAACTATTTTAACGTTTTCGGGGGAAAGATATGTTAGGGAAATGTTTGACGGGTTGGTACTTGAGTTATGATCGCCACTCGGGGTTGAGACCTCACTACTATAATCATTAATTCAGGAAAGTGAAACCGAAGGAATATTTGAATAGTACTATTGGTGCCTGACAAGGCCCACCCCTAATCGATAGCGTCGATTATGCATCGGCGTATGCCTGGGGTGCACGTATTCTGAAAATTCAGTCGTAGGAATACCGAGTAACGACTTGGAGCGGGGCATTATTGTTTGTCTTGGTTTGATTATAGGCTCAAGTAGAATTGTAGGAACTTGCAACTCCTATAAATTGTCATAACATGGAAAATTCCCAAAAGTTAATGTTTTGATAACTAAAACCTGTGAACTCACCAATATTTATATATTGACGATTTTAAACATATCTTTCAGGTAATTGATGAATGATGGAAAGCATGGCGAGCTGGGTCGGGGGAATCTCTTAATGGGACGTCGGGTGTTATGAAGAGGCTTCATCTCTCTATCCCAAGGAATCGGGATATATATATGAGAAGCCTCCTTATTTGAATTAAAAACAATTTTCGTTTATGTATGAATAATATGACATGATTATGACGTCTTAATAAATGACCCGTTTCTTTAATTACTTGTGATTTGCATTAATCTTGGCTTTATCCATTTGAACCGTCGCGCCACGTGTTTCCGCCGTAGTCGTGGTGTGACAGAAAGTGGTATCAGAGCCAAGGTTATAGCGAATTAGTTTTAAAAATCTAAACTATAACCGGATTTGGTTCAAAAAGATAAGGCTTTCAAAATATAAATGCAAAATGCAATTAAGTATATTTTCAAAGAACATTGGGTATGAAGAGATTCCGACCAAGCTAGCCATGGGTATTGATGTATGTTACTTTAGTATTAGAAGTAGGAAGTTTACTGAAAACGTACTCCCTAACCTTCTAATAAAGAATATATAAATAATAGTACGGTTCTTTTGCCAGGGATGTCGAACGCTGAGAGTGGCGCACCGAGTTTCGATAGCAGCATCCAGATCTTGTCGCCCCCACCGATCGAGGTGGTAGTGCTTGACCTAGAGAGTGATGACATGGAGGTAGACGCTGCCATTGGAGGCATGGAGGACGAGACTGACCCCAGTGAGGACCCGAACTGGGCCCCCGCTGGAGATGACGTGGTTGCAGCGGCAGACCTACCGATGGAGGAGGCACCGCAGGCCGACTTGCCACTAGTACCGATACCGACCGCACCACTGCCGGTACGCCCTATCCGAGCCGTCAGGGATTTCCCTGTAGGCTGCGCAGGTCCGTCGCGACCAGCCCCCGCCGGATCAGAGACCGTGGAGTCTCCATACCGATGGCGTACCCGCGCTGAGCGTGAGCCACTACCCGCCCCTCACATTCCCGTTCCCCCAGGCATGATGCTTGTGCCTATCTCCCGGGGACGGAACGGGTGGATATCGGACGACTCTGACGATGAGTCAGTGGCGTCTGTGGACCACATAGCCCTGCCCATACCCCCAGCTGCTCAGGAGGAGCCCATTGCTCCAGTGATAGAGCACGCCCCCTCTGCCCCGACAGCCTTACTCGCCCTACCAGAGCCCGTACCACAGGAGGGGCCAGCCTCCGCAGGGCACATACTTGAGGGTAGCTCAGCCCGTAGCTCTGAGTTACACCGAGCCGGTATGACGGCATACGCTACTGCGAGCCCACCTACCCCCACCGTCGTGGCATCCACCCCGGAGTGGACCACTGTGACACAGCCTCTCATGGTCTCGATGGCCGAACTCATATCACCCACCCCAGCCACCATGACATTACCCATTACCACCTTTCCCATGATGCCACCCCTCACTGAGCTACTGACAGTACCCCCACCCGCACCATTCACCATGGGTGCAGAGACCCCCTTCCTGATGACACCACCTGCACCATACCCTTTGGGTGCAGGAGACCCATACCAGATACCACCCCACTTTACCACTGGACCACCGGGCTTTGCCCAACCCTTTCCACCCCTACCGATACCAGACATAGTCGGCCCATCCCAGCCGACTTACCCTGACATACCCGGGCCGTCACAGCCCCATGTGATGACCCCACTGTCCGGACCAGCATGGTCCACTGTGATCTCCTTAGAGAGGGACTTCCAGACCCTCACAGACACAGTGCAGCGCACTGTGAACCAGATGGAGCAGCAGACACGACTGATGTGGGCCAGGATCATTGACTCCAGAGACGCACTAGCATATTACGCTGAGGAGTTACTACGCATGGACGCACATTGTGGGATTACGGGCGATGCGCATTTTGCACATCGCCAGTTCTTGTACGATCGCATCATGGCGATCAGCATGTCCATCAGCATGTATGCCCCCCAGTACCAGTACCCACCACCACCACCACCACAATAGAGACATCTCAGAGACACCCGAAGAATCCTTTGAAGACATGGTAGTAGTAGTAGTATGATAGCATAGCACGAGTTATAGCACTCGTCTGCATTTTTGCCTAGCCGTGCGGGTTATGCCGGTATTAGACATTATGTTTCTATGGTATTTCAAGTAACGATGTATGAGGGATGTATCCCCTATTTTTGTTATTACAAACAATCATTGTACTCGTGGTAATTGAAATTAATGAAAATTTTGTTATGGTGAAATGTGTTGTTATGATTATCTACGATTATTGTTACTTACCTTGTATATATTGTGACTTGTGATGGTATGGTGATGTTGTGTTGACTATTGTGTTTATGTTTTGAGTTGTTTGCGCTATATATATGACGATGTTGTATGCATGATCGTCAAATTAACCTTTGATAATTTATTATTGAAGAAAAATGGCACCATCCACTCGTAGCAACAGCGGAAATGGAGGACTACCCGCAACACCCGAGGAACTTGAGGCACTAGTCTCAGAGCGCATAGCTCAAGCCCTCGCAGCGCACAATGCCGCCCGCACTGAGCGATCGCGGGATAGGTCCGGGAGCGACCGACGTGAATCCTCCCCCAATGGTAAGAGGGTTATAAATAAATACAATGGGAGATTTTCATGAAACTCCTAATTCATAATAACATGCTACCTTATTATTGCAGAAATGGCCTCGCGAGAGCGTGGCTGCTTGTTGGGTTAATATGAGACCACAGTTACCAGGTTTAACCATGTTTAGTTATATGTTAAAGTTGGAGGGTTAGATATGTAGTTAAGGCATAGTTGTAGTGCACAAACCCTAGACTGCGCACTTAAAGGACGGATACTGCGAACTTAATGTTAAGTTCGCAGTCATCAGGTCTGCCTATAAATAGAAGCGCATTTGTGCAGCTAGGGTTAGGGTTTTTGATGTATCTTTGAGAGCACAAGTTAAAGGTGCGAACTTATCTAGAATAGTGCGAACTTATCCATGGTGTTTACTGCTGAATCTTTAATGGAATCGTGTCTTTATGTTTCTTGTGTGTCGGTTTTTATAATCTTCATCTAGTTCTTTAACTTGTCTTGATTAATCAACTAAAACACCTAACTAATAGGTGTTTCTAGTTGATAACAATCTAGTGCACACTTAAGATCTAGTATTTTGGGACTACAATTTGGTATCAGAGCCTCTGTGCTCGAGATTGTATCTATCTAAAGATATCAAAACCCTCCTTGTTAGTTTTTACTTTCAAGTTTTTCAAAATTTTAGTGTTTATCAAAGTTTGAATATTTTCATTGTTTTGCCTTAAAATCTTGTGAAAAGTGTTTCTAAGGTGTTTAAAAGTTATTATCTTCATTAGAAACATCATTCAAGAGCTTCAAAACAATTGAAAATCTCTTGGACATGTTTTTGGAAAGTTAAAAAAATTTCACAGCCGAGTTTGCGCACTTAAGTGCGAACTTAGCTCAAAATCTGCGAACTTGTTTCTTGTTTGTGAGTACTTGTCTCTTGCCTGTGAGTACTTGTCTCAAAAACTGAGTACTTGTTTCAAGCATTGAGTACTTAATTTTGCGTACTTGTCTCATAAGTGTGAACTTGTTTCTTGCTTGTGAGTACTTGTTTCAAGAGTTGAGTACTTAGCTCATAAGTTGCATACTTGATATTTCAAGGTGTGCACTTATTAACAGCCACAGCTGCGCACTTAATCCAAAAGTGTGTGCACTTGTGTCTGTGTGAGCACTTAAATTTACACAAGGCTTTATAGCTTTCTCTCTCCTGGCACCACAACTAGGGTTTCTGCATACTTATCTGAAATCTCTAGTTGGTGTGCGAACTTACTGAAAAGGTGCATTTTCTGAGCACTTGGCTAGGGTTACTGCGAACTTAAATCTTAAACGAGAGTTTAAGTGTCTGCGTACTTGTACAAGTGCGCAGGCTGATCAGTCAAGACTGAGTACTTGTGCTGCTCTGACTTGGCTGAACTGCGAACTTAAGCCAAAGTGTGTGTGCTACAGGGACTGCGTACTTAACAGGAGAATCAGGGACTTATCTTTGCTGTTTATCTGTTTCAGGTTTCCAAGAACTGCGAACTTAGACTGCAAACTGTGAACTTGAGCTAAGTGCGTACTTACCTGCGTACTTGTGGACTGTTTTGACTTTTCAAGGACTTTGGACTATAACTTGCTAATCAATTCAATCACAACCCTAAAATCAATCTAAAATCAACCTAAAATCAATCTTAAATCATGTCTGGTAACAACTCATTCCAAGTTAACCCCATAACTCAAGCCGAACTTGAAACCGGCACTATAACACGTATTCCCAAGTTGATGGGTGCAGAAGATTATGGCACATGGAAGAACAGAATGAAAGCTTTCTACTTTGTCAACGATCACACCCAATGGAACTCAGTCCAGCTCGGACCTCACATTCCCACCAGAACCACTGATGCTGGAGAAGTGTTCAACACTGATCCCACCACATACACTGATCTCGACAAACAACTGCTGCAGAGAGATCACAAAGCCTACGGTGCTCTCACCATGGCTTTGTCAAATGATGTTTACAATATGTTTGAAGAATACGGATCAGCGCACGATCTGTGGTTTGCTCTGAGTGAGTATTATGAAGGCAATGCTGAGAGGAGGCAAAACAAACAAGATATGATTCAAAAGGAGTACGACATGTTTGGAAGTATCAGGGGTGAGAGTCTGTCTTCACACATTGACAGGTTCATGAATTTGTTGACCAAGATGAAGAAAGCGGGTATTCCTGTAAACAACCGCAATTCCATCAAGAAGCTGCTCGATTCTCTCCCAAAGGAGTGGAGTGTCCAATGTATGTTGATCAAAAAGGACTACTTGGATGCTCAGTCTACTTTGGCAGATCTCATAAATACTCTGAAATCATTTGAGATGGACATCACTAAAAGAGAAATGAATCAGACTGTCCCGAAGGTGACTGCCAGTGGTGCTATGAAGAATCTGGCCTTGATGGCCCCAATTGGTGATATGAGTTCAAGTTCGTTGCATTCGTATGTGGATTCTGCAGGGATTGGTAGTTCAAGTTCTGGGAAAGCTCCAATGTATTCTGAAAGGGCTGCAAAGACTCTAACTCCACAGGCTGCTAAACTGGCTGCTGAACATGTGGAACTTTTCAACTCTTTCATGAGCAGTTTTGAAGCGTTGAAGACAGGAGAGATTAAAAATGAGATGATGTCCCCAGAGGATATGTATCAGGTTGACCCAGATGACATGGAAGAGATGGATCTGAAATGGCAGATGGCTATGATCACTTTACGAGTGAAGCGTTTTCAAGATAGAACCGGAAGAAGAGTTGGTATGGGAAAGGCTGGGTTTGATAAGTCCAAGATCAGGTGTTACAACTGCAAGGTCCTCGGGCATTTCAAGTACGAATGCCCCACACTGAACCAAGCTGAAATTAAGCCTGCAAAGAGGTTGGTGGCCATAACCGATGGTAATGAGGGAAATGATAAGGAGCCACAAAAAGCTTTGGTTGTTGAAGACTTCGACTGGGGAGAAGAGGCAGCGGCCGCTGAAGCTGAAGTTAACAAAGCCCTGATGGCCACAATCTGCACCAAATCTTCAAATGGTGTAAACTCTGTTGAAGGATCGTCTGCTGAGGTTCTAAAGGGGGAAATGCAGAAGTATGCCGGGCTGAAGAGTGTGTTGACTGATGAGAAGGTGAATGATGAGAAAAGAGAGGAAGCGCTGATTGCTGAGAAGACTTCATCTGAGAAGGTCGCTGAGGAGGTGAAGAGTTCTTCTAAGAAAGCTGAGGAAAGGGACATGGTAAATATTCCTTTAGAAATTAAATCTAAACTGTGCTCACCTAGGTGTGTTACAGCTGTCGCATACTGTTTATCACACAACAGACGAGTTTTAAGAGAAATGGATGACATTCGTAAAATAAATACTGAAATGAAAGAAAATGAGTGGGCATATCAGCGAAAGTTAAATGCAACTCTAGCTGAAATGCAAACTTTAAAAGAATTTGTGCTTAAGAAGGATTTTCTGATAAACGATTTAACCTCAAAACTAGAGAAATCTAGAAATGAGACAACTCGTCTTCAAATTGTTGTGGATAAATGGAATGTGAGCAAACGGGCTCAAGCTGATATAATCGAATGTGGAAGACAATCATTCGTAAAGGATGGAATTGGGTATAAGGATAAGAATGGAATCGAAAGATCTCTATTCTTACCCTTGAGCCAAAGTGAATACATACCCATTCCATCACCTCATCCAAAAAATGACCTTTTTGAAAATAAATGTGATGAATCTGAGTCAAATACTAACATAAGTAAAAGTAATGCAGATGTGACCCAACAGGCTCAGGTGGAGGATGATGTGTGTTGTGGTGGCCAGACAGTGGGTTTAGGACATCCGGGTGCCAATTACTCAACAGTGAATTGGTTTATCTGGAACAATGAAAATTCGAAAAACAATTCTATTTTGGATGAATGTAAAACTTTAACTAAATCGGATGACTGTAATAGTTTGCCTAGGATGGATGACTGTAATAGTTTAACTAGGTTGGATGACTGTAAACTTGATTTAAAAGGGGCTGTGGCTCCCGATGATAGGAAGCCTCCTATCAAACGATCTAATGTTTGTGTTGAAAATGTTATTCCTGTGTGTGTTGATCTTAATGCTGCATTTTCTGATGATAATCATGTGGTCAAACCATCTGTGTTTGTGCCAGAACTTAAGCGTAACAGGTTTGGGAAATTTCTCACTGAGGAAATCCCAGAATTTATCCCCTCATCCACAGATGTATCAGGTTCTGAAGAATCACAAAGTGAAACAGGTACCTCAAGTTCTGAAGAATCACTGAGTGATACAGAGAGCAACTGCAGCTTAACTAATCTGGACATCAATGAAGAATCAAGTAGCAACAGGGAAGAATCAAGCTCAACCGAAAGCTCAAGATCAAACAAGATCAAGAAAAGAACATCACAACCATCATCATCCAGATCTTCTCCTAAGATCAAGCCTAAGCATTCTAAATGCTTCAGATGTGGAAAAGAGGGTCACGTGGTCAAGAACTGTCACATAAAACCTAAACCACAAAAAGATGTCAAAACACAAAACTCTTTTTCGGATCAATTAAGAAATCTTCAAGAAACCGTAAAAAGTTTTGTTAAAAATACACAAATTTGGAAGAAACAAGAGTCAACTTTGGGAGAAAACCATGACAGATCAAAAATTAAACAAACTTGGATTCCCAAAGTTACTTAAGTTTCAGGAAGAATCACCACTGTACATAGATTTTCTTTAGTTTAGCTTTGTTTCTCTTTTGTTTTTGTTTGTGCAGAATAAATTACAAAAATGGCTGATAGCTCTCATGAGATATCTATGGCATGTCGACAGCGGCGCTTCAAGACACATGACAGGACTGAAAGAACTCCTCAAGAACTATCGGTTCATCGATGGAGAATTTGTAGCGTTCGCTGGGAATGAGAAGGGTGGAAAGATCGTTGGCATAGGAGATGTAGTCTCTGACGCGCTAACACTTGAGGACGTCAACTATGTTCCAGAACTGTGCTACAATCTTTTGAGTGTATCACAAGTCTGTGACAAAGGAATCTCAGTGTTGTTCAACGACATGGAATGCATCTTCCTAAAGCCAGGATTTAAACCATCCACTGACATGATCATGCTAAAAGCCCCCAGACAAAACAATACTTATGTGATAAACATGAGGGATGCCAAGTCTGAACAACCAATGACTTGTCTACTATCAAAGGCATCCGAGTCAGAGTCACTGTTATGGCACAGGCGATTAGGTCATGTTAACTTTAAAAATATAAACAAACTTTCTAAACTTAATCTAGTCAGAGGTCTTCCTTCTAAGGAATTCCCTTTTTCTGAAAAATGTTTAGCATGTGCCAAAGGTAAACAACATAAGAAATCGCACAAGTCCAAAACAGTGAACTCAATTGACTCACCTCTTCAATTATTACATATGGATCTTTTTGGTCCTATCAGTGTAAAAAGCTTGGGTAAAAAGTCTTACTGTTTGGTGATTACAGATGACCTCTCTCGCTTCACATGGGTATACTTCCTGGAATTCAAGAGTGAGGCTGCTGAGACCTTGATGCTGTTCGTTCCTTTGATCGAGAATATAATCAAGTTAAAAGTAAAGTCAATCAGAAGTGATCATGGAACAGAATTCAAGAACCAGACTTTTGTGACGTTCTGCAGCAGGAAAGGAATTCATCTCCAATATAGTGCTACAAGGACTCCTCAGCAAAATGGAGTGGCTGAAAGGAAGAATCGTACACTTATTGAAGCTGCCAGAACCATGCTCATTGACTCTAAGTTACCGATCATCTTCTGGGCAGAAGCTGTGAATACCGCCTGTTATGTTCTTAACAGGGTCTTGATTGTCAAGCCTCGTGGGAAAACAGCTTATGAATTGCTTTTCAAAAGAAAACCTCTCATTGATTATTTCAGGCCGTTTGGATGTTCCTGCACTCTTCTAAACAACTTTGAGAATATCATGAAGTTTGATGCTGTTGGAGACGAATGTTTCTTTGTTGGATACTCGTCTAGTCAAAAGGCTTATCGAGTATACAACAAACGCACCAAGATGGTTCTGGAATCCTTTTATGTTGACTGGCAAGAATCCAACTCTACCAACGTTGGAACCGGTCCTGACTGGTTCTTTGATGTGGATGTTGTGTTCAATCACTTTGTCATTCCTGAACAGCAAGCTCATGCAGAACCAGCTCCTGAAAATCAAGCCACAAGCTCTTCTCCCTTTGGAAATATTCTCTACTCTTCTGATGATGAAGTCGCACCATTTACCACCCGTTTCTCTCCTCTGGTTGCTGATCCTATTTTTCCTCAACTTAATAATGGTGATACTACTGCTGAAACCTCTAACATTCCTGAAAGCACGTCAAATGCTGAAGGAACACAATCAAATCAGCAGTCTGTAAATGATCCATCCAGTTCTTCTACACCTGGAGACCATCTTTCAAACCTTCCTCTTCAAGTGCAAGAAGAAGAAAATATGGGATTCAAATCTTCTAAGAACCATCCAATTGAAAACGTCATTGGACCAATCAGTGAGGGTGTTCTTACCAGAAATCAGACAGACAAGCTCAACACCGCTCTCTCAGCTTTCCTATCTCAAACCGTACCTTTCAGCATTGAAGATGCAGTTAGAGATGCAAGCTGGGTTGAGGCCATGCAGGAAGAACTATTTCAGTTCAGAAAGCTCAAAGTGTGGGAGCTCGTTGATCTGCCTGAAGGAAAATATCCTATTGGGACAAGATGGGTTTTTCGCAACAAGATGGATGAACGTGGCGTGGTAATCAAGAACAAAGCTCGTCTGGTTGTTCAGGGATTTCGTCAGCAGGAGGGGATTGATTATGAGGAAGTCTTCGCTCCAGTCGCTCGACTTGAAGCCATACGCATCTTCTTGGCATATGCTTCATATCGAAATTTTAAAGTCTTTCAGATGGACGTGAAGAGCGCTTTCTTATATGGGAAGATCAAAGAAGAAGTCTATGTGTGCCAACCGCCCGGATTCGAAGACCCTCATCATCCAAACAGATACTACAAATTGGACAAGGCTCTCTATGGTCTCCATCAAGCTCCTAGAGCTTGGTATGAGACCTTGTCCTCATATCTGTTGCAAAATGGATACACGAGAGGGAAGATCGACATGACCTTGTTCACCAAAGAAGTCAACAAACATTCTATCCTTGTTCAGATTTATGTTGATGATATTATCTTTGGTTCAACTGACGAAAATTTGTGCAGGGAATTTGAAAGCATCATGAAGTCTCAATTTGAAATGAGCATGATGGGAGAACTATCATTTTTCTTAGGTCTTGAAGTCCAACAAAAGGAAGACGGTATTCTCATTCATCAAGCTAAATACACAAGAGACATTCTGGCAAAGTACAACCTGTCGGATTGCAAACCGTCCAACACTCCTTTTGCAGCTCAAACAACACTTGTACCAGATCTTGAAGGACCTTCTGTGAACCCGCACACTTACCGTTCTATGATTGGCTCCTTGATGTATCTTACAGCTAGCAGACCGGACATCATGTGGGCAGTTGGATGCTGTGCTCGCTTTCAGTCAAACCCAAAACAATCTCATGAGACTGCAGTCAAAAGAATCTTCCGCTACCTCAAAGGAACACCAAAACTTGGTTTATGGTATCCTAAGAGTGACAATTTTGACCTAATTGCGTACTCTGATAGTGATCATGCAGGTTGCAGGATTGACCGAAAGTCTGTCTCTGGTGGCTGTCAATTTCTTGGAAACAGGCTCGTGTCATGGCAGAGCAAGAAACAGACCACTGTGTCTATATCTACCGCTCAAGCTGAGTACACAGCCGCATCCAGTTGTTGCTGTCAAGTGTTGTGGATCCAAAATCAGCTGTTGGATTACGGTTTGAATATCATGAGAACCCCAATCTACATTGATAATGATGCTTGTCGTGACATTGTGAAGAATCCAATTGATCATTCAAAAACTAAACATATTGAAATTCGGATTCATTCAATTCGCGATGCGCACGACAAGGGGTACATACAGGTGTTGCCTATCGATACTGCTGATCAAAAGGCAGATATCTTTACCAAAGCTTTCGACAAAACCCGTTTTCGTCAGTTGGTGACTTGGTTAGAAATGATCAACTTTGAATGATTTAATTTATGTTAAAAAAAAAAAAAAAAAAAAAAAAAAAAAAAAAACTTTACTTTGTGAATAAATTATAGAAAAATCTTATGTTTTAAAATAAAATAAAGATTTTTGGGGGAGAAATAAACCGGTAGATCCCTGAATTTGCAAGTTTTAAAAACTTTTTCAAAAACAATCAAGAAATGATAGGAACTAATCATATTTGTCAGCATGTGAATAGGACCCAGAGGACGTTGTGGCTTCAAGCAACGACATGTCGGTAGATTCAGCCTGGAATTGAGTAAACTGCTAAAAGATGACAAACTAAAAGTCTACACGAGGTGCTGGATTCCCACTGTGCTTCAGGCTTGCACAAGCTGAGTCCGGTCATACACAGGTTGAGAGATCAAAAGACACAGAAAATTTTGTGCATAAGCAATCAAAAGACACCTAAGAGTGCAAGCTACCAAAGCGGGGCTATTAAAATCAAAATGAGCAACAAAAGACACGCAATGTTAGTGACGTGCAAACATATAGATAGCTCAAAAAGCAATCAGATGATCATCTTCTCTGCTTATGGGAACATAGACCTGAAGCTCTCATCATCTGATTGACATAATGATCATCTTCTCTGCTTATGGAAACATAGACCTGAAGCTCTCATCATTATATCTCAATAAACCTTGAGGATTGGTAGGCTTACACCTGGCACAAGTGGGGTCCATTAACATGTCGTCAATATTACCAAAACATGATAAAGATCATCACATAAAGCTTGTTGAAAGACGAGAGGCATGGATTTAAGTGGACAAATATACCGACAGTTTTTCTTGGGCTACAGCTATCCAACGGAAAGTTGAAACGTGGTCTGGCAGGTATGACTGGTATGATCTTGATGCAAAAGGTGAGAAACGGTTGATCTCTAAACCCTAATTTTTGGCTTAAAGCTTATTTTCTAACTAATTGGGCTTGCATACTTATTCTCCTTTTCTTCTATGGGCCTGCGCACTTGACAAGAGTTTTGGGCCTGCGCACTTAAGGGCCAAGTACGCAGCCCAAACAATTTACCTATAAATACCAGTGTTAATTTTACATTTTAACTTTTTATCAAAATCAAAAATTCTGAAACCCTAAATTTTTCACCACCATCAACCAACCGTCGTGTTCTTCATCTTCAGCCACCACTTAAACTCCATTAAACCACCACCAAACCACCTGTGAACCACCCTTCTTAATCCATCCCTTCTATTCTCTTTCGTGTTTGTGTGTTTGTTAAAGGTAGTTCAGTGATTCTAACCAATTTCTTCGTGTATAAACAGGATCTGAGGGTGAAACAATGAGAAAATCAGTTGATAGTTGGGGTTTTTGATGAACTGCGCACTTAAAACTTGAAGATCTGCGCACTTGTTTCATATGACTGCGCACTTGCATCATATGATTCAAAGTTTTGAAAACCCTAACTAACTGCGAACTTGGGTGTGGACTTAAAATCCTAAACGAAGGTTTAGGTGGCTGCGTACTAGTCTAGTACGCAGACCTGATAACCCTTCCCAAGCCGTTACCATGCCCGAGTATAGTCACTGCGCACTAAACATTCCCGAGTAAAACCAAGTGCGCACTTAGGTTACCTGTGACCTAACCTGAACTGCTGATTTGGACTGCGAACTTAATCTGTGGACTTAATCTTGGACCAAACTGTTGACCAGTGACTTGACTTTTCAGGACATTTGACCGGACTACGTACCTTGACTCATTAATCCTTAAAACTGAAACTGAACTAAAATGACTGTTAAAATGAAAAACGAAACATGTCATACACACCTTAAAATCTATTCCATAAAATGAATAACACACGTAAAACCAACTTAAAATCAAACCTAGTCTAAGTACGTCGTCCGTCAAAGAAAATGAAGTGTCTGTCATTAGTCAATTTAAAATCAAAATTCTAACTTAATTTTCGTGCACGTGTCCAACATAGATGGCTCTTGAATGGGATTCTAGAGGAATGCATAACCAGCCGATAATTCTGGAAACTGATGATTCAAAGTTTCGGGACGTAGTTGCATGGATCAGGAGAAGCAGGATCGGATATGCAGTAGAGCAGCAAGTTGAAGTCTACAGTTCTCACATTGAAGACTTCTGGAGATCTGCTAGAGTGGAAACAGTGGCTCGTGTCAAAAGGATTAAAGCCACAGTAAGAAACAAGGCAGTTATCATCACAGAAGACACAGTGAGAAAGGTTCTAAGATTTCAGGATCAACCAGAGACTGTCAGATCTTTACCGAAGACTGTGATTCATCAAGAGTTCTTGAACTTTGGATACAAAGGAGACTTCGATGCAAGGGGTGATATCAAAAAGAGTCATTTAACCAGAGATTGGAAGCTTATCTGTCATGTATTCCTGATGTCTTTATGTCACCGAAAAGGGGGTTATAATGCACTCAGTCCCGACTGGGCAACAGCCATGATTAAAGTCTGCAAGAATGAGCCTTTTAATCTGTCGGGATTGGTATTTGATTGTATGGTGAGGAATGCTCAAGCTGAGAAGAAGAAGTGGACGATGTATCCCCGATTTGTACAGATGATGATCAACTCTCAGCACGAGGATCTGCCCCTTGGTGATAAATACGGTTTTGCCAAAGGTGCACGATTCTTCACTGAGTGCAACACACCTGATTGGGAACCCATGCTGGAAACCATGTACTCTGCTCAACGCTATCCAGTAGTTATGAAGCTGTTCAGTGAGATGAAGAGAAGAAGACAATATGCTGCTAGAAATCAACAACCAACTGCAACCGAACCTGAACCTACTGAACCTACTCCTACTGTTCCTGCTACTACAGTGCCTCAGCACACTGCTGAAGAAG
The DNA here is from genome assembly GCA_032199755.1 of Ambrosia artemisiifolia. NCBI lineage: Eukaryota > Viridiplantae > Streptophyta > Magnoliopsida > Asterales > Asteraceae > Ambrosia > Ambrosia artemisiifolia. The sequence goes on from CM063514.1 coordinate 14,501,396, forward strand.
TTGCCCGAGAAAGATCTGTTGGTAAAAGGGCAGCATCTGATCCTGTTCCACAAAGGCCGACTAAACGAAACAGGCCTACTGGTTTACTGCAGGAAGGGAGAGAATCATTGACTCCCGAGGAACTTGAAATGGCTGAAGCTGCCAGACAGAATGCAGAACTTGCAAAGGCAGAGAGAAGAAGGAGGAGAGAACAACTGCCCGAGTCTGAAAGGCCACGGGTTATGACTGAAGAAGATGAGGAAAATGAAGCAATTCTGGAACAAATGTTTGGTGTGGAGGGTCAACCTGGGCCTTCCACTGCCAGGCCAGGGCCCTCTACTGCTAGGCCTGGCCCTTCCTCTGAAAGACCACCCATTCCCAAGCCTCCAGCAAAGAAACAATCAGTATCTTCCTCGTCTGTTCCTGGTGCATCTCGTCAAAAACCGGTGCATCAAGAATTGTATGAGAAGTTATCTAAGGAAGTGGGAAAGAATGCTGCCAAGGAAATCTGTATGCTGAAGAATCAGATCTATAATAATCAGGAGTTGAGAAAGAAATTGAAGAAATTGAAGCACAAGAACCGAAGTCTTGAAAAGGTGGTTAAAGATCAGCGCTATCTGATAAAGTTTCAGACTGAGGTACAGATGAAGATGTTTGATATGCTTCAGGAGTTGAAGACTCAGGGTACCGATGCTCCAAAATTGACGTTTGATGAAGTGTTTGATTTCGGGAAATTTATGGAAGAAGAAAAAGAGAAAGAAAGAAAAGAGGAGGAAAGCGATGTAGATGAGATCAGTGAAGACGAGATGCCAGAGACGTTTGTAGAAATAGGTGCGGCGGAAAACACAGTGTATGAGATGGATGATGGGTACGTATTGGATCCTGAGAGAGCAAGTTGGTTTCCAAGAAGACCAATCACCATTCCTGCATTGCACCAGACCATTCACCATACTCGTGCTTCGCATCAAGAAAGAGTTGTCTGCTGGGGATATGATGGGTTTAAGCGTCTTTTCTTTGTGAAGCGAAGGGGAGGCGTCATTCAGTATTTCAAGGGAAGACCGAATTTGAAGTCCCTTCCAAGATGGGACATACGAGAGATGTGCAGAACACCTTTTCTGAACCACTCTGGGTGTACCAATGCTGACATGGTGTCTGTGTTTATTGAAGATGAATGTGCACGTGACTTCAAGAACTGGAAGCCACAGAAGCCAAGGCGAAGGATGTCGAAGAAAAGAATTGATCCTGCAACCGGACGGGGAATGATAACCTATGTGATAGACCCTCCAGATGTCGTCACTAGGGTTCCCATTCGTCCAGAGCTTCCTGTACTTTTGGCGGACTTCAAGAAGTGGTTTTATGACAGCAGAACCGGTGAAGCCGTAATCAAACTGAGAGATGATACAGAGGCACTGAGAATAGTGGATCCAGTGGACGTGTTTGCTCTGAATCCATCTGATTTAACTACTCTCTTTGCTAATCAGATAAATGTTGGTGCTGGTAACGTGTTGTTTGAGGAAGCTGTCTTGTTTAGAAGGGCTGTGGAAAGAGCGCTGAAGAGAAAGCAAGAACTGATAGATTTGGTGGCAAGGATCAACGCAGCTGACAAAGCTAAAGATGACAGAGCGCTAGCTGCTGCTGTTGCTGCTGCTGCTGCAAAGACATCAGAAGCTGAAGTAACTCCAGAGGTTCAAACACAAGCTTCTCCAGCAACAGTTGATCCTGAATCTGAGCCTTCACAAGTCCCACCAGTCTCTACAAGCACAGCTCCAGAGACTCAGCAAGATCAAGCCACTGTAGATCTAGCTGAGTTATTCATTCAAGAGCCACCCACTGAAGTGCCATCCACTGAAGAAACACATGTTGAGGAACCTCGCACTGAAGAACCAATCGTTGCAGAAAGCATAGTTCAAGCACTCCCGGCACAGCAAGCAAGAGAAGAGGGGGAGTTGAGTGATGTCGAGATAGATTGATAGTGTAGCACTGGTAGCTGTGGTCTAGGGGGAGTATTGTTGGGTTAATATGAGACCACAGTTACCAGGTTTAACCATGTTTAGTTATATGTTAAAGTTGGAGGGTTAGATATGTAGTTAAGGCATAGTTGTAGTGCACAAACCCTAGACTGCGCACTTAAAGGACGGATACTGCGAACTTAATGTTAAGTTCGCAGTCATCAGGTCTGCCTATAAATAGAAGCTCATTTGTGCAGCTAGGGTTAGGGTTTTTGATGTATCTTTGAGAGCACAAGTTAAAGGTGCGAACTTATCTAGAATAGTGCGAACTTATCCATGGTGTTTACTGCTGAATCTTTAATGGAATCGTGTCTTTATGTTTCTTGTGTGTCGGTTTTTATAATCTTCATCTAGTTCTTTAACTTGTCTTGATTAATCAACTAAAACACCTAACTAATAGGTGTTTCTAGTTGATAACAATCTAGTGCACACTTAAGATCTAGTATTTTGGGACTACACTGCTCATTCAAAGCTTTTCTGGACTGCAAGCCATTCAACTTCGGTGGCACTGAAGGATCTGTCGGACTGATTAAATGGTTCGAGAAAACTGAGGCGGTGATCCGCATCAGTAGCTGTACTCCACGTCAAGCGGTTATGTATGCCACTAACCTGTTCCTGGATCAGGCACTAACTTGGTGGAACGATCAAGTGCAATCACTAGGAGACGATATTGCCTACTCCTTGTCCTGGTTGGAGTTAAAAGAACGCATGATCGCCGAGTACTGCCCTGCCAGCGAAGTGCAAAAGCTAGAGACTGAATTCTGGAACCACACTATGATTGGATCGGACGTAACTGGGTACACATCCAGGTTCCATGATCTATCCCGACTGGTACCTCGTCTGATTACTCCGGAGAGCAAGAAGGTGGAACGATATCTATTCGGGCTGGCGCCACAAATTCGCGGCATGGTCACTGCTTCCAAACCCACGACCATGCGCGAGGCTATCGACCTCGCTATGAGCCTCACTGAAGACGCCATCCGAGTGGGCACTCTAATCCGGAAAGTGTCAGGACTGAAGCTTACTGAGTCCAGCAGTGTAGAGGGTAAGAATGTGGGTGCAAGTTCAACGGTTGGGTTTAGTGATCAGGGAAATAAGCCAAGGTTCGGGAAACGCAAGCGCAATGACGGGAAAAAGGATGGGTCATCGGGTGGAACGAACAAAAAGGGAAAAGGGTATGTAGCCACGGGACGTGGAAATGGCGGGAAGCCAGGTTATCAGGGAAAGAGTGGGATAATTTGTGGAAAGTGCCAGCGCACAGGACACAAAACAGAAGAGTGCAGGTCAGGTGCACAGAAGAATGGAGGAGCGAGGCCCTGTTTCTCGTGTGGATCGCTCGACCATTGGAAGAGGGATTGCCCCAAGCTCAACAACCAAGCCCGTGGGCGAGCGTTTGTGATTGGTGCCGGTGATGCACGACAGGACCCTAATGTGGTCACTGGTACGTTCCCTCTTAATGGTCATTATGCTTCTGTATTATTTGATACTGGCGCTGATTTTAGCTTCGTATCTGTCGAGTTTAAAAGATTACTTGGGCTAAAAACTAGTAAACTAGACACACCGTATTCTATAGAATTGGCTAATGGTAAAACTATAGAAACCCGAGAAGTAGCAAAAGGTTGTAAATTGGATCTCTGTGGTCGTGAATTTGATATTGATCTCTTGCCGGTAGTACTGGGTAGTCTTGACATAGTCGTTGGCATGGATTGGTTATCCGCACAACGTGCGATCGTTGTTTGCAACGATAAAATAATTCAAGTCCCCCTCCCGAGCGGTGAAACTCTGTCAATTCAAGGGGAAAGGCGTGGGACGCCATTACGAATTATTACCAGCATGAAGGCTCGAAAGTGTTTGAGAAAAGGCCTTATTGCATTCTTGGCGCACGTGGTAGATAAGAAGGCCGACGAGCGAAAGTTAGAGGACATTCCGATAGCTAGAGATTTTCCAGACGTGTTCCCAGAAGATTTGCCGGGGTTGCCACCACCTCGACAAGTCGAGTTCCGCATCGACCTCGTTCCTGGAGCTGCACCCGTAGCGCGATCGCCATATCGCTTAGCTCCATCCGAGATGCAGGAACTATCCGGTCAACTACAAGAGTTGTTAGACAAAGGCTTCATAAGACCAAGCTTCTCACCCTGGGGAGCTCCTGTCTTATTCGTAAAGAAGAAGGACGGCACTTTTCGAATGTGCATTGACTATCGGGAACTAAACAAGTTGACCATCAAGAATCGCTATCCTCTTCCCAGGATCGACGATTTATTCGATCAACTTCAAGGATCCAGTTTCTACTCCAAGATCGATCTGAGATCCGGCTATCACCAGTTACGTATCCAGGAAGAAGATGTACCGAAAACGGCGTTCAGAACTCGTTATGGACACTACGAATTTTTGGTAATGCCATTCGGATTGACCAACGCACCAGCAGTTTTCATGGACTTGATGAATCGCGTGTGTAAGCCATACTTGGACAAATTTGTCATTGTCTTTATCGATGACATTTTGATCTATTCGCGCACTAAAGAAGACCATGAGAATCACCTTCGGTTGATCCTAGAGGTGCTACGCAAAGAGAAGCTCTATGCAAAATTTTCAAAGTGTGACTTTTGGATTCGAGAAGTTCACTTCCTAGGCCACGTGGTAAATGAAAAGGGAATACATGTCGACCCCGCCAAGATCGAGGCTATTAAGAATTGGGAAGCCCCTAGGACTCCTACCGAAGTGCGACAATTTCTTGGCCTTGCGGGTTACTACAGAAGGTTCATCAAGAACTTTTCGAAGATAGCACAGTCTTTGACCATGCTAACCCAAAAGGACAGGAAGTTCGAATGGACGGAAAAGCAAGAAGAGGCATTTCAACTGCTAAAAGACAAGTTATGTGGTGCTCCGATACTATCACTCCCCGATGGTACGGAAGACTTCGTGGTTTACTGTGACGCCTCTCACCAAGGATTGGGTTGCGTACTAATGCAACGAGAGAAAGTGATAGCATATGCTTCCAGACAACTGAAAATCCATGAGAAGAACTACACTACACACGATTTGGAATTGGGTGCCGTAGTGTTCGCACTCAAGATATGGAGGCATTATTTGTATGGAACCAAGTGCACAGTCTTCACGGATCATAAGAGTTTGCGACACATCTTCGATCAGAAGGAACTGAACATGCGACAACGGCGATGGGTTGAATTGTTAAACGATTACGATTGTGAGATAAAGTACCATCCCGGTAAGGCGAACGTTGTGGCCGACGCCTTAAGTCGCAAGGAACGGATCAAGCCGTTGCGAGTCCGAGCTTTAGGTCTAACTATTCAGACGAATCTGACTGACCGAATTCGCGAAGCTCAGATTAACGCTCTTAAGCCCGAGAATGTCAAAGGTGAAAGACTGCGGAAAATGGTTGATTCACTGGAACCAAAGGCGGACCAAACCTTGTACTTCATGAATCGGATTTGGGTTCCAGTGTATGGTGGTTTACGAGAACTAGTATTGGCTGAAGCTCACAGTTCACGATATTCGGTTCACCCTGGTGCAGACAAGATGTTCCACGATTTGAAAGGATTTTATTGGTGGCCAAACTTCAAGAGAGATATAGCAGCTTATGTTGCGCGGTGTTTGACTTGTGCAAAGGTCAAAGCCGAGCATCAGAGACCATCCGGTTTACTCCAGCAACCGGAAATACCGGAATGGAAGTGGGAACGGATTACCATGGATTTCATTTCCGAGTTACCCAGGACAGCGAGCGGCCATAATAAGATTTGGGTAATTGTTGATCGATTGACAAAATCCGCACACTTCCTTCCGATCCGCGAAACGGATGGACTGGAAAAGTTGACCCGTTTGTACATCAAGGAGATAGTATCTAAGCATGGTGTACCTACGTCTATCATCTCCGATCGAGATGGTCGTTTCACCTCGAGATTTTGGGGAAGTCTGAACGATGCCCTTGGTACTCGCCTTGACATGAGTACCGCATATCATCCCCAAACCGACGGGCAAAGTGAACGAACCATCCAGACTTTAGAGGATATGTTACGAGCATGCGCAATCGATTTCAGCGGTAGTTGGGATACACACTTACCACTGGTGGAGTTCTCATATAACAACAGTTACCATACGAGCATTCAAGCCGCACCTTTTGAGGCTCTATATGGACGTAAGTGTAGATCTCCACTATGTTGGGCTGAAGTTGGAGAAAAGCAACTAACCGGGCCCGAAATTGTTCAAGAAACAACGGACAAGATCTTCTTGATAAAGGAACGCCTCAAAGCAGCCCGCGACCGACAGAAAAGCTATGCTGATATGAGGCGAAAGCCTTTGGAATTCCAAGTCGGAGACCGGGTCCTACTAAAGGTGTCACCTTGGAAAGGTGTCGCGCGCTTTGGGAAGCGCGGAAAGCTGAACCCACGGTATGTTGGACCGTTCGAAATCTTGTCCAGAGTAGGTCCCGTAGCTTACAAGCTCAAGTTACCTCAAGAAATGAACGGTGTGCATGACACGTTCCACGTGTCGAATTTGAAGAAGTGCCTATCCGACGAAACTCTCATCATCCCTGCAGACGAAATCCACGTCGACGATAAGTTACATTTTGTCGAAGAACCAATCGAAGTGACTGATTGGAAGGTCCAAAAACTAAGGCGCAGTAAGATCAGGTTGGTCAAAGTGCGCTGGAACGCCAAGCGTGGACCAGAGTTCACGTGGGAAAGGCTGGACCAGATGAAGCAAAAGTATCCCGCCCTATTCGAGAAGACCCCTATACCAGAGGACTCGAAGTGAATTCCGGGACGGAATTCTCTTAACGGGGGGAGAATGTAACAACCGGCAAAAATAAGGTAATTCCGTACTAATTAATTAACGTAATTAACGTAATTAAATATAATCATGTGTTGATTATTTAATTGAGGCCTTAGAATAATAGCTATTCCCAAATAATGCATAGGAATGCATATGTTTAATGACAAAACATGACGGAATCATGTGCGAATAAATCTATCCGGTATGGACACTGGCGATTACCCGGCAAAAATTAAATAAGCGAAACGAATCCCGGACAACCGGAATATAAAATAAAACGTAATTTCACAAAATATAATGAGTTTTGGAACTCCAAAGCCATACGTGAAAGCTTATTATACAAATCTCCCGGTAACGAATAAAGTGCGCGTACCGCACCCGATACGCGCCTAACTAATAATTTCACCCGGCAAAAGCCTAAATAAGTTATCAACGCTTAACCCGGACCATAATTAAATGTTATTAGTGATATTTTTAATATCCGGTGGACGCGCGATAAAAGCTCGAAAAGTACCCGGACGAGGCCCGAACAAGATTAACTTAAACATAACTAATAATGGGTATAAATTAGCAAAGTGGGTCCCACAAAACACCCCATGGGGGCCGGCCTATGGCCACAAAAGTGAAAGATAACTTGAGTTATCAAATAAAATCACTAGAGGATTTGCAATCATAAGCTTGCATGGGTATTCATTGGACACAAGAAACTAGCCAATCCCTCCTCCTCTCTCTCTACAAAACTCGGCCCAAGCACCCTTGTGTGCAAGATATTTCTTTTTTTTTTACCAATATTAATTTACATAATCTTAATTAAGATTGCACACAATCTTGAAAGATTTAGAAGAGTTATTATAAAGATACATAACACACACTTGAATCAAACCCACAAAAACTTCTTCTTCTTCTTCTCTTGGCCGTAGCATACCCCCCACCCCCACAAGCTTTTCTTTCAATTTTCACACTAATAAATCATCTCTAAATCATCATCCATCCAAAACCCATTGTGTGTTTCAAGAGCTTGGAGCTTAACCCATTGGAAGAACACACTAAACCCCATCCAATCCAAGGTTCTTGTCTTCCCTAGCCTTGAGCTAGTTGTAAGTATTCACCTTGTTTTGTTATTGATGTTCATGTATTGTGTTCTTGAGAGCAAGTTGTACATTGATGGGTTAATATGGTTTTGAAATATAAAAGTTATTATATGTCATACAAGAACAAAATGGATGAATGATGATATGGATGAACCTTAAAATTGATGTTGGTAATAAAATGGCTAATGAAATACGAAAATATTAACATGCATGTAAGGAGGATGACGATCAAGATATTATTTTTGAAAGAGATTGATAAGTGATAAAATATGGTTTTGATCATCATAAGATGACTAACTAATGCCAAAAATATAGTAAAATGGGTTAGACGATCTTGCATGTAGAAGATTCATAATTAAAGTCTACTTACTTAGTTAAGTGAAAATAGAAAATGTTGGATAAAAACATAATACACACATGTTAGTAGCATTATTAATGGATTAAAAGACTAATGGAAGTGGAAGAATGTAAAAAGAATCAAACATGTGAAATATGGATCTTCAAAGTCCACTAGTTGGATGAAAAATGCTAACTTTGGAAGTTAGGATGGAAAAAGTAACATTTAGAAATTAAAGGACTAATGATAAGACTTTGAAAGTTAATGGACTAAAATAAAGTATTTTAGAAACTTTGGTCCAAAAATGTGGTTATGGAAGATTAGTGTCAAAAACATAAAGAATAGTTTTTCCAAGTATAGTTTTGTGAAACTTGAGCAAAATACTTAATAAGTTGTGAAAAATGTATTTTTATAAAAATAGAAGTTTTTATAAAAATAAGTGGTTAAGTTAACATAAGGTTTTTGACAAAAATAAAGGTTTCATAAAATATTGGGCAAGAGTAACAACTTGAGGAAAACTTGTACAAAAATGGATACTTTTATATAAATGGGAATATAAAAGTATCGGAAACATTTTTGGGATACAAGTAACTAGTTGTACTAAAAATATAAAAGTATATTTTTCTTCAAGTAATATACGTTCGGAATTGGAAGTATGAATAATATACCATAGAACGGATATTAGAAGAAAATGTGGAAAAAGTTAACTAATGGACTTAGTAACATAAACTAACGATAACGTATAAACGGACAAACTAGAGAAAAATGCCATAGCGGCAAAACGTGAAAATATATATTTTAGGAAGTAAAATATATATAACATGGGTGAAACTTATGTAACACTTTCCTAAGTGTTGGAACAAATATTCGTGGGAGAAAGACTAATGAATTAAAACGTTAGACAACGTATGGACTTAACAAAGAAAACACACACATTGATACATAGATACATACTTGTCTCGACGAAATTTTAGTATATCTATTTAAATGGGAAAATAGATACGCGAGAAGGAAAACCGAGACAAGTAGGTGAAGTATATCTACGAACGTGTAAGTCCCAACAAGACCCTAGTATATTTATTTAAATGGGAAAATAAATGTACGGTATGGTGAGTTGAGTCGGGCGTTAAAATATAGTATCGAACGACAAGAACTTAGCATATTTATTTAAATGGGAAAATAAATATGTGGCAAAGTGAGTCGGGTCGGGAGATAAGAATACAATAGATTGAACGATACGATCCTAGGTATAATTATTTAAATGGGAAAATAATTATACGTTAGGTAGAGTTGTGTCGAGAATAATAGTGTACATGTTACAAATAATATTAACAAGATTAATATATAAAGAAAAGGGTAATCCATCGCCAATGGACCTAGGATGCGCGTCTAATTAAACGGGAATTGGGATAACACGTGGTCGGGGAGTTGGGTGTACAACTTGCCAAGGCACATGCACTATAGGTGTAGTGACTTATACGCCTAGAAACATTTGTAGGTGCGAGACCACCAAATTTGCTATTTACTTCTTTGAGCCGAGCACAGTTTCAGGTGAGTTTCACGGCCCCATCTTTAAACTATTTTAACGTTTTCGGGGGAAAGATATGTTAGGGAAATGTTTGACGGGTTGGTACTTGAGTTATGATCGCCACTCGGGGTTGAGACCTCACTACTATAATCATTAATTCAGGAAAGTGAAACCGAAGGAATATTTGAATAGTACTATTGGTGCCTGACAAGGCCCACCCCTAATCGATAGCGTCGATTATGCATCGGCGTATGCCTGGGGTGCACGTATTCTGAAAATTCAGTCGTAGGAATACCGAGTAACGACTTGGAGCGGGGCATTATTGTTTGTCTTGGTTTGATTATAGGCTCAAGTAGAATTGTAGGAACTTGCAACTCCTATAAATTGTCATAACATGGAAAATTCCCAAAAGTTAATGTTTTGATAACTAAAACCTGTGAACTCACCAATATTTATATATTGACGATTTTAAACATATCTTTCAGGTAATTGATGAATGATGGAAAGCATGGCGAGCTGGGTCGGGGGAATCTCTTAATGGGACGTCGGGTGTTATGAAGAGGCTTCATCTCTCTATCCCAAGGAATCGGGATATATATATGAGAAGCCTCCTTATTTGAATTAAAAACAATTTTCGTTTATGTATGAATAATATGACATGATTATGACGTCTTAATAAATGACCCGTTTCTTTAATTACTTGTGATTTGCATTAATCTTGGCTTTATCCATTTGAACCGTCGCGACACGTGTTTCCGCCGTAGTCGTGGTGTGACATAAGCACCAAAGATGCCTAGATCTCTTAAACTATTGCTCTGATACCAACTTGTAAGACCCGCAAAACCGGTGTCAAACAGTTGGGTTAAAATTCCTAAATATGCAAAACATGAGTAAAATTTTCTTTTAAAAGAGTATGTATACGCAGCGGAAAATCATTTAGAATAAAATTCTACAAAACACATGACAAATACTTATCCAATTGTAAATCAAATTTAAATAGATAATATTTCCATGACAAACTTTTTTAATAAATGATGTGAAATATTTACATATAATTCACTTAAATTGTTATAACCATCTGTTTGATAATGTTTATCAACAACTATTGAATTGTAAATGGATATTAAAATTCAACAAAAGTTAATATTTACCAAATAACTATAAATTTAAATTAAATTAAATCAACATTTTCAAATTCATAATAATTACAAACAGTCCGCACAACCCTAAAAGTCTTTAATGGTCACTGTAGAGATGAAGGATCTTTATTGGGAACATAACATAAATTTACACATTGTTATTTTTCTATTAATTAAACAATTAAAACTATTGTTCTTACAAATGATTTGCAATCTTTTATTGTAAGTATAACTTAAAATAATGAACATATATTTTGTAGCAATAAACATCCTAAAAAAATATAATCATCTATAAAACGTGTAATTATAACTTTTAATGAAGACTTATTATAAGTGACCTAAATAATATTTCGTTGAATAACCATATGTTTCATAATGTTTGTCAAAAATAATTGATAAACATATATTAATATTTTTTATTTACAACGTGTAAAAATATTTTTTATTAAAAATATGTAATTACATAGTAATAAACTTCATATTGAAACCTATTCTATGTTCAAAGGTACGTCTAATTTGACGACTTCAAACAGATGTTTTCAAACAACTGTGATCCATTACCGCTATTGAGTTGAAGGATAATGTAACCAGAATTTTAAAACAGACTTCGTAAAACTTAACTTGTAATATCTAACGAAATAACTATAATAATTACAAACAGTCCGCACAGCCCTAAAACTATTTAATGGCCACTGTAGGTATGAAGGATCTAGATGGAAAGATAACATAAATTTACACATTATTATTTTTATATTAATATTAATTAAACAATGAAAACTATTGTTCTTACCAATGATTTGAAGTCTTTTATTTTAAATGTAACACTTAAAATGAACATATATTTTGTAGCAATAAAAATTCTACAAAAATATCAGCATCTATAAAACGTGGAAGGCCTAATTTTTAATGAAGACTTATTATACTTTAACTAAATAAAACTTCTTTGAATAAGTTTTTTTTTAACAAAAAACGTAAAATTTCATAATTGTAACTAATGTTTTAAAGAAAGTGAATTGAATATTTGCTTTCCACTCAATGAAGTTATTATAACCATTTTCTTCATAATGTTTATCAACAATAATTGATAAACATATATTAATATTTTTTATTTACAATGTGTAATAATATTTTTTATTCAAAAGGTGTTATGTATTAAATTATTAATATGAATATTCTCATTAGTTTCAATTACATAGTAATAAACTTCATATTTAAACCTATTCTAAGTTCAAATGTATGTCTAATTTGACGAATTGCAAACAGATGTTTTCAAACAACTGTCATCCATTACCGCTGTTGAGCTGAAGGATGATGTAACCAACGAAATAACTATAATAATTACAAACAGTCCGCACACCCTAAAACTCTTTAATGGACACTGTAGGTATGAAGGATCTACATGGAAAGATAACATAAATTTACACATTATTATTTTTATATTAATTAAACAATTAAAACTATTGTTCTTACCAATGATTTGAAGTCTTGTATTTTAAATGTAACACTTAAAATGAACATATATTTTGTAGCAATAAAAATTCTACAAAAATATCAGCATCTTTAATACATTCAAATGACCTTTGAATATAACATGTCTTTTGTAACATCCGGCAAAAATCGATGTGTTTCCGTACGTAATTAGTATATGTAATTAACGATTTAAGTGCATATTTAAATTAATTGGATTAATTTAGCCTCTAGAAAATAGAAAATTCCCCATAAGATGCATAGGGATGCACATGTTTAATGTTGAAGCACGACGAAATCGCGTGCGAATAAACATGTCCGGAACGGACGTTGGTGATTACCCGGTAAAAAGTTAATAAAGAAAAAAGGATCCCGGACACCCAGGATATAAAATAAAGGGTAGTTTCACAAAATATAATGTGTTTTGGAACTCCAAAACCATAAGTGAAAACTTTACATACAAATCTCCCGGTAACGAATAAAGTGCGCGTATCGCACCCGATACACGTATAACTTATAATTTCACCCAACGAAAGCCTAACTAACCAACCAACACTTAAACTAGGCTATGTTTAAGGGTTATTAAAGGTTATTATAATGTCCGAATAACGCGTAAATAAAATCCGATTAATACCCGAACGACACCCGAACGTTAAAGTGCGAAGCTTAACTAAATATTTAGCAAGTATTTTGTGTTGTGGACCCCACTAGAACCACCCCCAAACCGGCCCAACCCCTTTACCAAGCTTAAAATCCTTTTTTTTTGTACTAAAGGATCCATGATATCTAGCAAAAATCATATGAGATATGGAATTTATTTGTTGAAGATATTATATATATATTTGGAGTACTTGAAAGATAACCACAAAGCCTCCTTTTTCTTGTTAATTCTCGGCTCCAAACACCCTCAAGAATCCACCAAGAATCCATCCAAGATCACTAGTACAAACAAATCTATAATATATGGGATTTATATCTAGTGATGGATCCTTGTAATCTTGAAAGATTTATAAAGATCATGTATGATCTATAAGATATCACAAGACTTAAACATGTGATCAAAACTCTTCTTTTCTTTTTCCTTTGAGCCGTGGACTCTCAAGAGCATACACACACTTCTTTCAAGTTCAAACACTTCAAATTCATTCACAAAACATCCATCTTCCAAACCCCCATTGTGTGTTTCAAGCTAGGAGCTTAACCACATAGGAAGAACACACTAAACTCCATCAAAATCAAGAATTTTTAGCTTCCCTAGCCTTGTGCTAGTTGTAAGTATTCTTGATCTTGTTCTTGTCTTTAAAAGTTTATGTTTATTATCTAGAAGCAAGTTGTACAATGGGTAAACTTGATAAAGCTTTACATGATAAAACATATGATTTTTAAAGACTAAAATGGTGTTACAAGTGTGTGATATGGGCTGAAAGTTTGGTGATGGTTATGTATTGATCTTGTAGTTTTATAAAGTTCACAAAGACTTAAGGAAAATGGTGATCTAAACAAGACTTGTTATTGGAACTTGAATAAACTTGAATATGGTTTTAATCATCACAACATAAGCATCTAAGACTATGTATAGTGTCGATGTTGTTAGAAAACAAGTTGCACAAATTTTACATCTTCAAAGTCTACACACTTGAAAAATGTAAAATGGACATGTTGTACAAAATACACTAATTACACCTATTAGTATCCTTAATGAGATGATTAAAGACTATTAAAAGTGTTGGAACATAAAAATAAACTAACATGACAAAGTTGATCAAATAAAGTCCACTAGTTTAGTAGAAAATTGTTAATCTTGAAAGATTGAATAGAAAAATGTAACTTTTACAAGTTAAAGGACTATTTTAGTAACTTTAAAAGTTGAGGGACTTTAAAATGATATTTTTAGAGACTTGTATCTAAAAATATAACTATGGAAAGTTTAGTGTCAAAAGTGTAAAATGATAACTTTTCAAGGTGGATTTGGTAAATACTAGCAAATATACATATGTATCTTGTATAAAAATGTATTTTTATAAAATGGAGTTTTATGAAAATATAGATTTTCTAACATGTGGAATTATATAAAAACAAAGGTTTTTATGAAAATGTTAGATAAAATAAAAGCTTGGTGGAAACTTATATAAAAATGAACACTTTTATATAAATGGGAATATAAAAGTGTTGGAGCATTTTGTATATATAAGTAACCAAGTCTTGGGAAATAAAAATACAAATATGTTTAAAAACTTCCAAGTAATATATGTGGAAATTAAAAGGTGATTAATTTCAAGAAAACATATATTGTTGAAACTTGGAAAAATTATCAAGATATACATACAAGATTAATTGAATCGGATATGGACGAGTTACGACGTGTTAACGGACTAAGACGTAAAAACGGACAAATAAGCATTTTACGAGTAAATGAGGAAATGAAAACATATATTTTAAGGACTTAAAATATATAATTTGGGTGAAAATACACAACACTTTCCTAAGTGTTGGAAACTTATTCGTGGGAGATAAATAACGTAAATAATCTAACAATTAAACGTTTAAAACAAGCGTATGGACTTGACAAGGAAAATATATATATATATATATATATATATCGAATCGACAAGATCCTAGTATATTTATTTAATGGGAAAGTAAATATACGGTAAAGTGAGTCGAGTCGAGTCGACTGAGGAAAATATATATATATATATATATCGAATCGACGAGATCCTAGTATATTTACTTAATGGGAAAGTAAATATACGGTAAAGTGAGTCGAGTCAAGTGTGGAAAAGTTATGACGAGTCGACAAGATCCTAGTATATTTATTTAATGGGAAAATAAATATACGGTAAAGTGAGTCGAGTCGGGAGTATTAAAATATTATATCGATCGACAAGACCTTAGTATAATTATTTAATGGGAAAATAATTATACATCAAGTGAGTCGAGTCGAGAATAATATCACACAAGTTAATTAATATTCATGAAAGTATAAATGTAACTTGTAACGAGGGTAATCCATCACCAACGGACCTAGGACATATGTTTAACTTAAACGGGGAATTATATGTAAATGGTGGTGTTAGGAGTTGGGTGTACAACTTGCCGGGAAAACACACGCTATAGACTTAGTGACTTACACGCACTAGGACGTTCGTAGGTGCTTGACCACGGACTTGCTATTCTCTGCTATTTGATTGCACGCTATACTTCAGGAGAGTTTCACGGCCCCATTTTACTGTTTTAAATCGGGGGAAAGATATGTTTGACAAATGTTGTCACATGTTGAAATGTTTTCAAAGGTTAAAATGAGATGAGTGGCATGATGAGTACTTGAGTTTTGTTGTATGTTCGCCACTCGGGGTTGAGTCCTCGCTACTGTAACCATTAATTCAGGGAAATGAAACCGAAGGAATATTTGGATAGTACTATTGGTGCCTGACAAGGCCCACCCCTAATCGATAGTGTCGATTATGCATCGGCGTATGCATGGGGTGCATGTATTCTGAACTAAGTTGTTATTTGCCGAGAAATAACGGGTGATTGCGGGGTATATTTATTAGTCTTGGTTGGTTATGGGACTCAGGGGATTGCTCATCATTATAGTTTTGTAGGAGCTAGCTACTCCTTACAAAGGCCACAAGTCGTGCAGGTTTCGCACATGTTGTAAACACGAAATGTCGCTCGACAAGATCCTAGTATAATTATTTAATGGGAAAATGATTATACGGTAAAGTGAGTCGAGTCGATGGTTGTGAAAATGTTATTGTTATGTAACTAAAACCTGTGAACTCACCAATATTTTATATATTGACGTCTTTTTAAACATATCTTTGAGGTAACTAAGTGCTAAATAGATATGGGGCTAGTGCGGTGGAATTCAGGATGTCGGATACTTGTTGGGGTTTCATCTATTGTTACCATCGGGTTGGAACCTAAACGGAAAACCCCATTTATGAACTTCTTGTTTGTTGTTTTGTGAAATATTGTAACAAAATACTTATTTTCGACATCTTAATAAAATGACCTTTTCTAATTAAATATAGTTTGTGTTAATCTTGACTTTGATATACTTTCGAGTGTTGCGCCACGTGTTTCCGCCATTGGCGTGGTGTGACATCTTTATACACCGATCAATCTTGAACACATATTTTCTTTCTTTTACTGTAAAGAATCTCCAAAAGATGTTTTACGCAGACAGATATTACACAAAAGTACTAACAAAATGAAAATAATTTTTTTACTCCACTAATCTTCAGAAACCTTGAAACTGACGCAACTAATACATTCAAATCAACTTTGAATATAACATGTCTTTATACACCCATCAGTCTTGAACACATATTTGTTTCTTTAACTGTAAAGTATCTCCAAAAGACTAACCTTGAATATTCAACATACTCAAGGCTTCCTCACGTACTCTGCTTGGCAACAGAACAGAAAAAAAACATCCACGGTTATACTTCAAATACAAGCCTTGAAAAAAAAGTTAAGAATTTCAACAAACATACCTATTGAGCACAACAGCGAGAACCACAAAAGTGGGAGTAGATGCAGCCGACTTCCTCAAAAGATACTGGCATATTGGCGTAGAAGCTTAATTGCAATCTGGAAAGAGTCCCGAGTGCTTAAAGCTAACGCCTCTACCTGTTAACGGTCAAATATTGACAAAAATAATAAATCAAGCATCATTCAAATTAATCAAACACACATGTTAAACACATAAAGATTAACACGAATTAAAGGCTCGCATAAATGGATATAAAAAGGTAAATATATACCCATCTTGAGTTTGACGCTGCCGATCTACATCCGCTGGTAATCGTATGACGAATATTTTCTTTTGATTGTAAGAATCTACCAAAGTGGAACCTTTTTCAACGTAAATAATCTGGTTGGTTATTAAGGAGACAAAAGATTGAGGCTCACTGAAAAACAAAAGGGATAAATTTTATTCTTATTGATATGATCGGTTAGAATTAGCTTACGTGATAGTCGAATCCTTCAACATGAACTTGAATGTGAGAGAAGCAGCTGTTACGGTTTAAAAATTATGGGAGAGAAGCAGCTATTACGGTTTAATAATTGTCTGAGAGAAAAAGAGGGACATGATGCCTTTATATAGTTGTGTAATGGGGTGTCGAGTTTGAAATTTGAATTTCAATTTGGAGCTCAAATTTAAAACCAACACTCCTTCAAAAGTCTATTCAAGCAAGTGGGATTCTTACCGCTGTTCAGGCAAGTGGGTACGAAACAGATGTTTTTAAACTCAGCAGCGGTGCTTTAACGTGGCCCACGTATTATTTGTAAATATTTTAAGGGGGTTAGTGACGTCAGGTTTTGCATCACGCAGGCATTGGTGGCCTGCCTAAGCTGTTGACACATCAGTTTTCTGACGTCACTCACGACTCTCCTATTATTGAAAGTATAGATTTTAATCCTTGGAGCCTCATCAAGTACCCTACTACACATACTCTAAAAATCTCAAAAGTTATTTCATCAACCCATGTTTTTTTTTTCTTTCAATTTCATTCCCTTTATTACTCTTCATCACCACCACCACACATCGCACCACCACCCCACGCCACCACCAACCACTGCCACCAACAACCGACCCACCACCGCCACCAACGGCCACCGCCAACACCCACCGCCATTACCACCACCGTGAGCAACCACTGCCACCACCCATTGACCACCACTGCCACTGACCACTGCCGACAACCACCAGCGCCGCCACTCACCATCACCACCACCTAACACTATCGCTACAGCCACATCAACTGTCGTTGCCACCGACTGCAGACACCCACCGACCACTACCGTCGCCACCCACCATCAACCACAATTGCCAACACTCACCACTACCGATTTTATTCTTTCGTCTTTTTTTACATACCAAACAATACAAAAGAATAATTTATTGAATTCTCACATGGTAACCAAATTAAAGTATAAATTAATAATTGATATATTCAATTTCCTTGTTCCTTCCATTACCTCATACCTACAAACCCTTAGGCTAAATTTGAGATGATACTCAATTTCTAAAGACCTTTTTTCACATAGAATATACTGATCTCTCGATAATTTTCGCTTAGAGAGACATGTTTAACGTGATGTAATTAACAATCACTTTAATAGATTATTGAACATACACCTTGTCTGATGTATTCATGTTATCTCATGAGACGTGAGGACGTTTTATTCGGGAAAAAAAGTGTTACAATTTAATTATGAAACTATCCTGTTTTTTTCCTAAAAAGCTAAACTTAAAATATTTCTCTACATATTGATCAAGTCTATCGAGGGATATCGATTTTCCATCAATGGTGTCATGTGGCCATGAAAGTTCAGTTTATGACTTCTTCACAAGTGATATGTGTTTTTGGTGTTCATCTCGTAGCGTATTTTGTACTCTATGCATATATTCAACAATGAAATATAATAATCTGATTTTTTTATATTATATAGCTAGTCATAAGGTAAACAGTAGCTTGGTTAAGATGAAAATGTATAAGATTTCAACAACTGCGTCGGCAACTAACTCAAATTTGGTGGAAAAACTAAGTTTCATTTGACATTGAGTGCTAAGTAACTAGGAGTTGACAAATGAGCCTGAAATATGCACATCCACATGTGTGTGTTTTATATAAGCAATTTGCTTAACTTAATTTGCTTTGTTTATTAGGTGCAATGAGAATTTTTTAAAAACAAACAGTTAGATTTTGATGTAAAAGCCATCTAATAAGACCATATTTACTGCAGAAGAGCGTTATGCCAAAGATAGCGCCCCCCCACCAGACCGTTACAGGGGGCGCCATCTTCTAAAAAAAAGCCCCGGCGTTATAAACATAACGCTATGTAACAAATGGACCATTCAATAATCGGGTGGCACGTGGAGGATTGCAACGTTTGAATTTTTTTAACAGTAAAAAAAAACGGTTCTTTTTTTTTATAATTCAAACGTTTATTTTTTTTACTTTATATATATACACACTACGCAAACAAACACACTACAACACCAACAAACGTAATTCAAACTAAAAAACACAACTCCAAACACAAAAATGTTTCCCTACCGTGCACCTTTTGGGGTCCTGTCTCGCCCGGGCAGCTCGAATCTTACGCGGCCAAACACTACCCAACCACCACCCAATATTAATTGGGGTGATTTTGACGTGAACACAATGGGATACGCTCAATTACATAGCATGCCGGGTCAATTTTTTCAAGGGCCAATGGGGTTTGCGTCAAACATGAACGTAAACTATGGCCAAGGTTCTAAAGAGGAGTCCGAGCTCGTGCCTGAAACTCAAGGCGAGCCCGACCAACCACGTCAACCCGAGGGTTCTCAACTGGGGGACGGGGCGAGACGCTCGCACAAAAAAAAAGAAACTAATGCGCCTCATCAAAAAAAGAAGTATGAGCGTTGGGCGAAAGACGAAGAGTTTGCTTTAGTGCGGGCTTGGCTCGACATATCGGAGGATCCTGAAGTTGGTTAGTATTTTTAATCGTATTAATATATATTTTTTCGGATTTTTTTTGTTAATCGGTTCAATTTTTTTAATATAAATTGTTTTAGCGAACTATCAAGACAAGCCGTTGTTTTGGATAAGAATTCGAGAGCTATTTTTTGGCGCCATGGGTCGAGGGGAGTATCGAGACAACGATTCGATATCGGGAAAGTAGACCGATATAAATAATAGATGTCATGCTTTTGCGGAGGTTTACCAACGTTGTAGCGACAACAGGGGCAGTGGGGAAGGTGATGATGGTGTGTTGGCAAGAGCGTTGAAGGAAATGAACGCAATCCGTGGGACGTTCGGATATTTGAGGATTTAGGAGATGTTGAGAAAAAGTCCTATGTGGGGACCGGTACCGGCCATGGGGTCCGGTAACAGGCGCAAAATAAGGAGAGCAAAACGAAGCAAAACCTCCTCATCGCGAGATCCGGATACACCGTCATCCGATCGCTATGTGAGCTTAGGTGATCCTATGAATTTGGAGGAGGAGGATATTCCTAGACCACCCGGTAGAAGAGTGCGAAAAGGTGGAAAGACGGAGTCGTCTTTGGGAGGTGGTGAGTTGAAGGAAGATTTTGAGGAAATGAATCGACGACTACAAGATATTCGCGACCTTGGCCAAAGACGTTTGGAAACTATGCAGCAAAGAGTGGTCGAGAATAAAAGGTTCGTCGAGATCCAAGAGGCGAGGCAAAGGGAAAAGGACATTGAGTTTTTGTCCAAATCGATCGACCACCTCGAGGGAGACGCCCTACGCCTTGCACAACTTCATAGGCAACAAGTTCTTGCTAAATATAACCTCTAGTGTGTTTCGCTTGTTTTTATGCTGCGTTTTTTTTTTAAATTTGATATTGTATTTTTTTAAGTTGTTTGTTTAGTTGTATGATTTTAATTAATATTAGTTGTGTGTTTTAATATTATTTGTAGTTTTTTATAATACTTGTCTTTTTTTTTACTTTTAGTTAAATAGTTTAAAAAAATAATAAAATAAACAACCAATCACAAACATGGGCCTTATGTTTTTCACCCCACCACTACACCTCATTTTCACTTTAAGCCCCATGCTGACTCAGCTGCCACATAGACCAATAAGAAACAGGGGCATTATAATTCTCACCCCCACTACACATGGTCTTAGCGACCCATCATAGAGTGGATTTGGATATATGCCCTAGGAAGGCTTCATTTTGATGAATATATGATTTTTATTTATTATATTAACTTTTGACAATTTTTATGTTTAGATAAATTTTGGAGTTTTGAAGATGATTGAACAATTTTTAAAGCTTCACAACCTTAATATAAAAAAGATTGACAAATGTTGCTAAATATAATGTAAAGAATTGATATTTTACGTAACTCTGTGAAGAAAAAACTATCATGTTATATGCCGTGTTGTGAGTTTGAACAACTAAAATTCCTTAAAAATGGTTAACGTAAGTGTGAAAAATCAGGATCAAAAGAGCACATGTTGAATTATCGTCTTTTAAAAAGTTGTGACAAGCAACCTTGATCACTATATTAGATGTTGAACACAAATTTATGACTAAAAATATTGACTGAAAATTGTGGATTAGTAAAATAAGTAATCAAAAAAATTACCTTGCCAGGTTTTCGATCTGGTTTCATCAAGATCTGATATTACTTCTTAGACAAAATTGCATTTTACGTCCTTCATGTTTGATGGTACTTTCAGGTGCTATCCTTTAACTAACAAAATTACAATGCGCGTTCTTTACGTTTAGGTTTACTTACAGGCATTGTCCTTAACCACTAACCCTGTCAAAAATTCTTGTTAACTTGCCTTACGTGTTGTGCACGTGAGGGTATATCCGTCTTGTCCATTCCAAAATAAGCCATTTGATACATCACTCCAGCTTTTGTGTGATTCCATCATTGTCATTTATCAAAGTCTAATCCTTTTCTGTTTGAACATAGTTCAGCATGTTATTTTCAAAAAGACACAAAACTTGTTTCTTCATGTGCATTCACGCACATAAGTCTACAAAAAGAAAAACTTATACTTGATCCTTCACAGATTTTGTTTACTCCATCAAAATAAATCACAAAAAAAGGAACCTCGACCCTTGCAATTATACCTGATGATGGATTTGGAACCCACTTTCTCTTCTTTTACAATGGAGTTAAAGTTTGCAGTGGTGGCAGAGATGTAGTGGGGGTTACTGTAGCGGTGCAGCCCTTATTTGTGTTGCAGAATGTTGTATAACAAGCTTTTAAGGTAGTATATGTATGTTTTCATGTATTTAAAATAAATAAATTAAGAACAATGGAGTAACATAAACGCTATCATCAACATAAGTGGGATTTACCAAATACCTACCCAATTACTTAAAATTTAATCACAAAATCGTCACTTAGTTTATCGAAATAACGATTCCTAAAGTACTTTTAACTATAATATAGTGTGTATTTGGTAACATATTAACACCTCAAAACACAATTATAACAAAAAAAACCTTTAAAAAAAAACCCATTATATATATATAATACTAAAAGACAACGTCGGTGCCGACCATTGCTTGGTTAGTTTGCGAGTCGCTTTTTATAAAACATGTCTCCCGTTCGAGTCTTTCCGTCACCACCTTTTCTTGGGTTTATTACATCCTTTGGTACAAAATTACGTTCCTACCCTTCGTAGCTCCCACTGGTCACCGCCTTAACCACTGCCGGAGGCCGTCACAACCGGTGGAACTACCAAACACCATCGTTTTCTTTTCACTCTACTACTAATAACCGGCGACGACGATTACGTACGCCAGACATCACTAAAACAATATCCATGCCGTTCGTTCGCCTAATTAATGACCAAGTATCACACTTATTGAGAAGAAATTTTTGCCAAAATGGTGCTATAGTAGGATTTTTTTGTACATTTGGAGTGTGTCAGCAGTGAACTTGTGCATTTGGTGAAACCGCAAGACCATCTTGCGGTTTATGCTTAGGTGGAGCTGACTAGGAGTGAACTAGAGGGGAGGTTGGTTATTAGGAGGGGGGTTTTTGCTTAGTAGGAGAGAGGGATTAGAAACCGTAAGACCATCTTGCGGTTTAGGAATAAAGGCTGACACAATGAAGGGGATATATAGTAGATGTTTAGATAGGTTAAGGACCAGTTTTGTAACTTCACATCAAAACCGCAAGACCATCTTGCGGTTTCCTGAGAGAGACTGACAAAGACAAAAAGATTTGAATATTATTACATACTTGAAGGGCTAGTCTTGTAACTTATTTATAAGTGAAACCGCAAGACCATCTTGCGGTTTGGTTGTTTTTGTTTTTAAGCTGATAGATCAAGGACTACTTATGTAACAAACATCAGCCTTTATTCCTAAACCGCAAGATGGTCTTACGGTTTCTAATTCCTCTCTCCTACTAAGCAAAAGCCTCGCTCCTAATCACCACTCTCCCCTCTAGTTCACTCCTAGTCAGCTCCACCTAAGCATAAACCGCAAGATGGTCTTGCGGTTTCACCAAATGCACAAGTCCACTGCTGACACCCTCCAAATGTACAAAAAAAATTCTACTATAGCACCTTTTTGGCAAAAAAATCTATTGAGAATCTTGATCTACTACTGCTGTTAACACTTAACAGAACATCACAATGCTAACATTCCCCCCGACTCAACGTTAACATCACCATCCACTTCCGTGCGCCGCCGATATTGCCATCCACTTTTCACCAGACCTCTATGCATGTGTTTTTGGGTGACGAATAGGTCGTTCGGATGGTCGATACTTGGTTTTAGGCGTTTTTGCGCCACCGGTTTAGAGTGGTTTGTTTCCAACCACTTTTGCAGTTGGCTGTCTATGGCAGAGCCGTCGTTGGACAACGACACAGAGAGAGAAAAAGGAAGATGGTGTTGTGATCAAGAAATGGAAAGGTAGGGTTGTTGCACTGCCGTTGCCGACGGCTTACCAACCTTCCATGGTGACGGCGGGACCGATATGTGGTGGGATATTATAGCTGCCGGTGGCTATTTTTACGCCCGCTTTGGCGATGCAGGTCTATGCCTTATGTCTATAGCCAACATTATATATACTTCTTCAAAGCCAACATCGAGTTTAGAGGTACCTGTGAAAAGATGTAAATTCAAATGCACTAACCTGTTTGTATACTTGCATAATTGTTTCAGCCACTATACCAACTCTCTCTTTATTGTAAAGTATGTGGTTGTGTGTTAAGTAGGTAAACGGACGGGTGGGTGTGTGGGTGGTTTGGGATTTATATATGAGTGGGGATCAATGGTTTTGTTTTAAAACCATCACTTTATTAAACAGGTTTTTGAGAGAAACCATCAAATAGTTTTATTAGTTGGATGATGGTTTATCGTGCCCATGTTAAAGCATAATACAGACAGTGAAAACCTCATTGGTCGTGTGTTGGCTACCATTTCTCTTACATTTTTGCGTTAAAATTGTTCTAGCTTAAATGGTAGAACGCCTACCTTTTAACCACGTGGTCATTGGTTCGAGTTTCATGGAAGACGTTTTTTTCCCAGAAATATTTATTCTTACCGGGTTAGATACGTGTCGCGGGGCAATACCCGCAGTCAAATACTAGTTATAAACAAAAACCAACTCAAACCCTAAATAATTTAGGCTAAATTAGTAAGTGAAAAAAAATACTTACATAGGGCTTACCACAGCGACAGTTTCATCTTTATAATCACAAAAAAGTCACAAACTTAAGCAATTAATCAAAAACAATATATTCAATTATAACATCCAAAACACAACTTATAAAACATCCAAAACACAAATTATAATTACAAAGTATAAAACACAATAATAACATCAATTATAAAACACAATTATAACATCAATTAAAAAAAAGGAAACTCACTATCAAGTCACGACTGTCGCCGGCTGCAGACCAGGGGAGGGAGGGGGACTGCGGAGGAGGGAGGGGCGGAGTCGCAGTGCTATTGGTGTCTGGTTCCGTGATTCAGTCGATCAGTTTGGGAGTAGGGTTTTGGGGTGGGGGCTGCTTTGCTAAAGAAGACAGAAGAGAGGGCTAAATTTTTTTTCTTGCTGCTGCTAGATTTTTCTTTTTTCCATTCTTTGTGTCTTACAGGTTGGGTTGGAGTGGATTTAGTGTTAATTGTTTTCTTGGTTTGGGCTGGGTTCGGTTATTTTGTTGTCTTTATATTTGTTAATTTTGATGGATATAAAGATTAGTTTAGTTGGGTTTAGTATTAGTTACATGAGTTCAATAAATATGTTTTTCGAATAACGTAACGTGGTAACGTTTAATTTCTTTTAGTAGTAACATAAATTAAATTTTAGTAGTAACGTAAATTTTATTTTAGTAGTAACATTTTCGAAAAATCGTAAAAAAAATAAAATAAAAAAATACGCTCGAAAACCCGAGGGGCAGCGGGCGCGACCCTTAGCAATAAGCTAGGTCAGCCGCATAAAATAATTAAGTTATTCGGCCAACTCCTTGCGTCTTCACATATTTACTGGGTCCAAGCTTCAATGGCGATGGTGCCGGTGTAGGATGATGGTGGTCGTGGTTACCATGATAATGGTTGCGGATCTGAGATGCAATCTTCTTATACACCTGGCCAGATGATAGATTTCAATATGAAGACGATGGTGGCGGCTAAAGTGATAGTGTTCAGGTAGTGACTCGGTGCCACATAGAGAAAGCAGACGGAGATTGGTTGAAAAAAAGGACATTGGAGTTTTTTTTGGGTGGGGGAGGGGCGTTTGTTATATATTTTATTAATTTCTCTTTTAGTTTCTTTTTAGTTTTGAAATGGAAATGACGGATATACCCTCACGTGCACAGCACATGAGGCAAGTTAACAAAAAATTTTAACAGGGTTAGTGATAAAGGACAACGCATGTAAGTAAACCTAAACGTATAGGACACGCATTGTAATTTCGTTAGTTAAAGGACATCTCATGAAAGTACCATCAAACATAAAGGACGTAAAATGCAGTTTTGTCTACTCCTTATAACAAAATTATTTGATTTTGCAAACATTTATATTACTGAAAACGTTGACTAAAATGGTAAATTAGTAACATAATTAATTGAATCACTTACCTTCGTAAGAAACATAAATGTTTGCAAATGTTGACCAAATAAAGTAGTAACATAATAACTTGAATAATTTGCCTTTGTAGGTTTATGTACTTATTTCATTATTTTTTGTCACACCTCCATGTAAGAAACATGATTCAATTTTGCTAACATTTATATTATTGCATGTTGACTAAATATAGTAGATTAGTACCATATGCAATTAAATAATTTACCTTCACATGTTTGTGTGGCGATTTCATCAACATCTGTTGGCGCTCCATGCAAAATGTGTCTACTTACCAAAACACCAATTAAGCAACTTGCACATTGAATTTATATACACGCTACAGAATATGTAACAATTCATTTCACCATTTTTTTGGGGAGTTTACAACAATTGCTGAACATATGCACTTTCAATTTAAATTGTGCTTAAAAATGGGAGAAAATGATGAGGAAAAAACTCAATTTAGAGGCGTAGATTTGTTTTCTTTTGTATTGATTTCGTTTTTAAGGTTTAAAATATGCTTTAAACTATTTAATAAAAACCTTTTTATTCAATGTCATCGTGCATATGTGTTTATCTAACTACTAAGACATTTGGTTACAAGTACTGTGTTTATTAGTTTTTTCTTAAATTTATTTTAACTGTGATTATGCAGTAACAACTCATCAAAATACGACGATTATAAATAGTGAAAAACTAATTTAGTATCATAGATCGTGCAAATCTATAGTTTGTTTTTGCTGATAATTTTTCGTATATTTTATCAAACTAGCTTATACCCCGGAAGCGTCCCGGGGTTGAAAAATCTAATATGACGTGATAAAGCATAATAAATCCAAGTATTATTAAACAATCAACATAAGAATACAAATAAAATATTTAACTACAAGGGGATGTTCAATTTGTGATGTTTAGTGATTCCAATTTATCACTAACAAAAATTAAAAGGGATATTATATCCATGAAAGCTGCATCAAATAAGTTTATACAGATTGTTCTTCTTATAGATTAAGAAGTTACCCTCCATGCAATTCAACACATCCACCACTGCTGCTTCTGTCGATCCAGTGAAGTGCTTCAATATGTCCGCTAATGTAACCTGCATAATATACCGATTTTGTCAATAAAATATTATCATTTTTTAAAAACACTTCGTGTGCCAAATATGGTTATAAAATTTATGTTATTTGAATCAATATATAATTTCTTGAATAGAATAAAGACTATATTGGCTACTCACCCCATTCTCAAAATTCTTAAGCCATGCTAAAATGGAAGCTTCATTAACCTCCATTAAAAGACGATTCTCTTCTTCTGGTACATCAATCTTCGTTCGCTTTCTCGGAGAATCATCAATGGTTACAACCTCGCTTTTCTCATTTACTGACACATCAGAGGATTCTTGCGTTTTATTCGACCCCTCGTGGGTTCGAATGAATCCTTCTCATTTACATTCGACCTCTCATTTTTCTATGTGTTCGTCGACATTCAGTACCGGATCACTAGCTGGGGACATACATGAATAATGCACTTACAATCTCCCCCTTGGACCTAGCTAGTGATGTACCATATCAGAAAGTTATCAATTCTTCAAGTCTTGCATTCATCATCTTGAACGTCTTGAAAACTTTCCATCTTCATGCACGTTTGTGTCGAGGTTCTTGTCTATCTCTGTAGTAAACTTTGAAATCGCAGACAGACTCAAGAAATCTTGGCTTTATCATTTGTTGGTCCAGAGATGAAGACAGACAACAATCTTGAATTCTTCAATCTTCAAACATTTCTTTTACAACCTCATTTGGATGATAGTTATTCTGGTGAACATGATGTTCAGGTTTGGGTCTTGTTCAGTTACACGCTTTGTCGATGAGTCTTGAGTAGTGCACATGTTGTGTTTGATTTTGCAGAAAAAAAATTACGAAAAACTGCACAAATTACAACCGGCGTTAGACACGACAAACATCTCAGAAGTACTCTTCACATTCCTTTTGACCCTCAATAGTTCTCCACCTGAACTATTAAACATTTTTAAAATGTACCAGAAACTTGAAAATTTGCAATCTTTTTCAACTTTTAAGTATCTGAGCATTTACATTAAGTATCCCATCATCGGTTATCGAAAATAAAGTAGAAACAAATCACTTTGATTTTTCAAAGTTTATGCTAAAACACACCAAAATTATTTTTGAATTTTCAAATAGATTTGCATAAAAGTAAACTAAACATATTTTTGTGAATCTTCCGGTAAGAGGATCATATCAGTATTGAAACAGTCAGTCAAAACTCTTTTTGATCAATTTTCTGTTTTTGACATTGAGCATCCTACAACCATTATCAGTATGTTTGTACACTTAAACCTAAAATCATCATTCATTGTTCAGCATTTCAGATATGTTATGGTAATATTAGATACTGAATAATCTATGGTCCCCGCACATGCGATACATTCCCGTATCAAGAATTGCACAAAGATTCATCGTAACGCGTGATTATATTGTAGTTATTTGTGCGTTACAAGGTATGAGGCACGAAGGTGACAGGTTAGCAAATTAATGCTTCAAAGCGACTTGTGCACTCTACCAGGGTGAGGACTAATATCAGACATGATTTTCATCATAGTATTGATACGATGCATTAGATAATCTTTGATTATCATTACACATATTAAGTTCCTCATTCGGTAACTTAAGGTTTTGGCTTTATTAGCTCTTTTAATAAGATACCCTAACTGAATCTAGGTCTGTAAATTAATACAGCAAAAGATTAGTTAGGCCATCCCCAGATAACTTTCAATATAACGACCCAAAACCTCTGATTTTGGCAATCTATCAAACGAAATTTCGGTACTAAGACCATATGTCAACGATACGTTGATCCACATGATTATCAGTTATTGAATTTAAGTTTATATCACCATGCTGAACTTTAAACTTTGATTTCAAGCCTACCAATATATAATTGTAGTGGCTACTCTATGTTTATCAATTCATTTTGTTTTCAGAGTAGTCTGACAGTCCACTGATGTACTATCATCTCTTCTTTTTCTCCAGGAAAACTCATTTTTGATTTTCTATTTTTTTTAATTTTTATTTTTCTGAAATTTTCTCCCCCTAAAAATCTAAATATAAACATTTTTGGATTTTTACTCATTGATTTTTCTGAAGAAAAACAAAATAAAATGATATCCGATGCGGTTTACTCATTGAGTTTCAAAAACCATTTTCCCACTCAGATTACTTGACTCAATAAGATCTTTCAATTAGTAAAAACCATTAACAAAGATAAGAGAGTTTAGAATAAACCCTTTTGTTGCATCTGTTGTAAAAATCCAACACCTGAGAGCAATTGCATAAGATTGCAACATTTTCCGGCTTCACAGGTAGAAAACAGACGACAAATACTCTCTTCTCTGTTGCAATCATGTTTTCCTTTTTCAATATCCCTTCTTTGACCTTCACCTCTCCAATAAATAGTTAGTATACAGATGCTCCACTATCAACTAGTAGTAGAGAGGTACCCATCCCTTCACAATGATGGGTCGTCCAAGGTCATCAATCCTCGGAACATCAATCCATTCTCCTTTAGAAAAATCAATTGGTTTTTCAATGGATTGATTTGAAGTAGAAATTGCTATTGATTTAGAAAGTGATTTGAGTTTCCAAACACGTTCAGAGTTTATTTTAGACTTTGTTGAAATCGTTTTGATTGTTGACTTTTTAGATTTCTTATTTGAATCCTGCTTCTGAACTTTGTTTGGAATCTTCTCAGACTTAACTGATGAAGACCCATGTTTAGAGTTATTTTTAGGCTTAGCCTTAAAACTCCCCCTTAACATAGCAACCCTATCACAATCTCCAACATTATTCAAAGCAATTTTGTTGCGAGTGTCATACACAACAAACTGTTTCCCCTTTTGTTCATTGGTTTGTTTTGGGGCTACAGGCCATTTGACATTGCCTGAATTTTTAGCAAATTTCACATCTGTCCTTTTCTGTTTAACATACAGACAGGCAACAACCAAATGCCCACACTCTCCATAGTTAAAACAGGATCTATATTCCACAAAATCGTAATGATACCCATAATCCCAATAGCAATAGGGACAATAAGCAGCAATATGTCCAACTTCACCACATTCAAAACAACTTCTCCATTCAACATACTCAGGAGTAGAGATGTACAAACCGGGTTTTTTATCAAACCGAACCGGTTTTAAAACCGGTTTTTCCTAAATCGGTTTTTCCTCAAACCGGTTTTTCCTCAAACCGATCCGGTTTCCAAACCGGTTTTTAGCACCGAAGAGAACCATCGATCGGAACCGATTTGGGTCGGTTTTTAAACCGGTTTTTTTTTGCCAAACCGGTCATCCTAGAATCAAAATACATTGCCTAAATCGGTTTTTTCCTCAAAAACCGGTTTTTTTTTCCAAACCGTTTTTTTAAAACCGGTTTTCAACCCGAACCAGTCCTTGAATTGCCCAATCGAACCCAAACCGGTGAATCGGGTCGGCTTCCAACCGGTTTGAGCAAAAACCGGTTTTTACCAAATCGGTTTTCCGTTTTTTTTTCGGGTCGGGTTCCAAAACCGGTTTTTTTGTACACCTCTACTCAGGAGAATACTGTGGTGAGTTGTTTCCCCAATAACCATCAAATCGAGAGGTATATGAATAATCATAAGAGTCATATGATCTAGATGAAAAATTTCTTGAATTCTTTTGATGAGAATTTTTCATCTGATAATTACCTTTCGATTTGTTTGGTTTTGGTCCTTTTGTCATGGGACTTTTCTTTTTATTCCCAGACTGATCCTTTTCATTCTCATGTTGATTAGGATTGAGTTCAAAAAGAAGATGACCAAATCGATTTCTAAATTGATTTATCAAATCATTGTTATCGACAAAAATACATTTAAGTAAAGATTGTTCGATATTTTCAATTGGAAAATCTTTGTTGAAAATCAATTTGTCATGTCCTTCCAACATGTAGGATCCTTTAACTTCTTTAGGAAACTTGAATATGGGTTTTTCTTCAGATTCAGTTTCTGAAGCAGCTATCACATTTTCAGTTTTCTCTTCAAACACTTGTTTCACCTCAGAATCAGGATTAACAACACAAGGTGTTGTGACATCTAATTCTGATGTGAAATTATTCTTTGAAATAGTTTCATGGAGTTCTAAAATCTCTTTCTTAAAGGATTCGATTTGATTCATAAAATGTTTTTCATTATTTGTCAAAATTTTATTTTCAGTTTGATATCTTTCAAGTTTATTTGTTAAGTTCTGTTTGTCCTCAAGAAGTTTCATCACTTCATTTTTCAACTTAATACAATCAGAACAATTAGCACAGTCAACATTAGACTTTACCTCAACATCTGAATTATTACCATTTTCAGAAATTGCATCAACATTTGATATATCACTTTGTCTTGATTCACTTTGTTCTGAACTCGTATCAGAACTTAAATCACTCTTTGACAATTCACTTGAATTATCATTCTCCATTTGCTTGACAAGACACACAATATTACTTTTAACACTTTCTTTGTTAATACACTCATTCAATTTAACAATTTTATCAGTTGATTGCACAGCTGGAGCTTTTATGTTTCCACAATAATCAACAATAGATCGTGTAACAGATTGTTGAATCGTAGATGCACAGACTTGTTCCCATGTTTGCTTTTGCTGTATTGCAGCTTTTATCTGATCTTCAGTTCTTGACATAAGATAATGCAATTGATTTGCCATTTTTCAACAATTATTATTTCAAAAATTTTTTACACCTTAAATTTGAAAAATATTATCCAAATAAACGTGGGTTCGAACCAACAAAATACAATCTTATTCGACCTTTCAAAAGGGTCGAATGAACATCAGACTTGGTTCGACCTCAAGAATGAAAATTTTTGAAAATCAGATACTAGGTTCGACCTGATGAAATCTTCGTTCGACCTCCCGTAAGGTCGAATGTACTAGAACAGGTCGAATGAAAAACAACTCACTCTGAAAAATCTGATTCGACCTAAAAATAGTTGGTTCGACCTAAAATAATCTAGGTTCGACACCTCGAAGCTCTCATTCGACCTTTTCAGGTCTGTTCATCATCTTCAACCTCAAGAACACAGATCTGATCGGTTTTTTGATAAAATTTTCATCAAATGTAATGAAATTTGATAGTTTTTGTTCGGAATTGATTTTAGACAACCTTTTGTGAAAGAATTTTTGAAAATACCATCAAATTCAACTCCAATTTAATCAAAAACCATGTTTTTATGAAAGCTTCAAAATTTCTAGGGTTTTGAACTTTTAAACCTGAATTCTAATATGTTTTCATCAATTCAGACCAATTTGCAATCGTGAAATCGAGCCTATTCTCTGATACCAATTGAGAATTCATTTTAGGATCGTAATCACGAAACATGATCTCACGAATACCAACCGTAGAGTGCGGAATCCCCTCCGATCGTGCAAAATGATTCAGAAATAAACGTAATTGATCGTAATGAAAACAGATAACGAATCACCGAGCAAATTCCCTAACTTTACTCGTGTATTATATCAAATCAAAGATATTACAGATGAAATCCTAGACCTAATACGGAGAATATCACACACACACAAACTGGGAAAAGCTCAAATGATAACTCACTCTCTAAACAAACTAACTTTTCCCTTTATATAAGCATCCACATTCGACCCTTACATGAGGTCGAATGGGTTCATTCGACCCCTCGTGGGTTCGAATGAATCCTTCTCATTTACATTCGACCTCTCATTTTTCTTTGTGTTCCTCGACATTCAGTACCGAATCACTAGCTGGGGACATACATGATTAATGCACTTACATAATATATCAAAGAAGTTTTATATTGTAATTTATTTTATTACGTCACATTAGATTTTTCAACCCTGGGCCACTCCCGGGGTATACAGCTAGTGGATTTATATTTTACTCCGTATTTTACATATCCTAATAAGACCATGCGTAGTGGTAAAAAAAATTCAACCCCCTTACTTGGGCATTTTTTTAAAATGTGGCACGTAGGTCCCACTAGAGGCTTGAAATAAAAAAGGCGTGTAATTGTTTCAAGCCCCTAGTGCGTCCTACATGATATTTATTATTTTTATTTTGAAATTTAACAAAACAAATAATATTTCATTAAATATTTCATTTAATAAAAATAAAAAAAAATACAATAACCCACGAAATACTTAAAAAAACTACGAAAATACATAAAGAAAATACGAACATACTAAAAAAGCGTACAGTCTAAAGTTTATATTTATCTCGAATTTGTTGCGTACGAAGGTTAAATAATATTAAGGCGGCATCTCCTGTGAGTCCCTCGGGCAACCTCGACAGAAACTCGATGTCCTTCTCAATTTGACGAGCCTCTTGGATCTCGACTAACTTCTTGTTTTCGGTGGCTCTCTGTTGCATTGTATCCAACCGCTTAGCTCCAAGGTCTCGTATATCTTGAAGATGTCGATTCATCTCTTCAAAGTCGTCTTTCAACTCGACAACCATTGAAGACGACTCCAGACGTCCACCTTTTCGCACGGTTCTTCTACCTGGCGGTCAAGACAACTCTTCTTCTTCTTCTTCTTCTTCTGCTTCAACCTCTTCATTTAAATCCATGGACCGAGCATCCGAAGTGGGCGTACCTGGATCAATCGAAGAAGAAGTTTTCGATTGTTTCGCTTTGCGCCTACCCACCATCATGCCTGGTACGTTAGCCCATTTAGGGCTTCCCTTTAGAAGCTCCCAACACCTCATGTACGCGAACATCCCACGTTCTGCGTTGTACTCCTCCAACGCTTTCTTCAAAATATCCCCATCGCCACAACCGCTACCCCAGTTATCCTTCATACGTGATAAACTTCTTGAAACCCATGGCATTTTTTATTGATGTCGGTCCACTTTCCCAAAATCGGTGAACCTTGATAGTTTGCTACAAAAATTAAAAAACATATATTAGTATACTTTTTTTAAAAAAATACATACTTTAAAAAAAACACCTACAGTTTAAAAAAAAGATGCGGACATTAAAAAAAAGACTATTTTTTTTAAACTTAAAAAAAAACACACATACCAATTTGGGATCCTCCGAAATGTCTAGCCATGCTTGTGCGAGCGCGTACTCCTCGTCTTTGGTCCATGCTTGATAAGGCTTTAGTGTTTTGGGTTGGGTCGGCTCTCTCTTTTTTTTTTTCGAGCGTTTTTTGGGTTGGGAGCTCTCGGGTGGGCGCTCGGGTTACGTCTCCGGCACTTGCTCGGGTTCTTCTTGAGACCCGACAAATATACATATTAGCATACCCCATCGGACCTTGAAAAAATTGTTGGGACATGTTTAATTAGTAATTATGAGAACCCGATGGTGGTGGTGTCAAAATCTTGAAAGTTGAACGTTGGTTAAGCTTGGATGGTTTAAAAGTTTGATTTAAAAAAATGAGGTGAAGTTGGAACACCGAAAGGTTGGCGGAATGGTTGCATGGTTTAAAAGTTTGATTTAAAAAAATGAGGCGAAGTGTATAAAAAATGAGGTGAAGTGTATAAAAAATGAGGTGAAAGTGTATAAAAATGGTTTGAAATATGAGGTTTATATAGGTTTTAAAGGTTGGATTTAATAAATTGATTTTTTATTTATTTATGAACGGTAATATTTTTTAAGGGTAATATTCAACGTTCTTTTTTTTCAAACGATTAAATATACGTGGCATGATATGATTGGGGTAAGGGATTTGATCGATGGCGTGAAATATTTCACGGGGCTTGTCTTAGCGCCCCTTTAACTAGGGGGAGGGGGTGTACCGCCATTAATTGGGCGCCAAAATGCCCTATTCGCATCTCTTTAATGCACCACTATGAGTGGTCTAAGGAGTCTCGGTGGCATTTCGGCATTCCCTCCCTCAATTTTTAATTAGGTAACTTCCACCCTTCAACTTGTATTTAGTGATTTCTACCCTTTTGTTACTTCCTTCGTCAATCTTAACTTTTAAGTTTTGCGTTTGTTTCCTTTCACTATTATTCCATTTTTGCACTCCAACGTTTTAAAATTGCAAATTTAATTTGTGAACTACGACTTTTACTTTTGCTGAAGGTTTAATCTTTTTATGTTTTTATCCGTTGTAATATTACTCCATTTTTACACTCCTTCAACTTTTAAAAAATTGTAGCTTTAACACATGTACTACAACTCCTACTCTTGTAAATGTCAATACATTATATGGTGTTTTACGAATTTATGTAGAGTATTATGTCTTAAGGATTGTGTTATATATTTCGCGTCTAGCAATGTATTTTACATTTTTTTTGTAATTGTTTTTACACATGATTTTTACGAATTGTGTGTAGAGCATTGTGTCTTACACATCATGCTACCGTACGTGTTCACCCGCCGAGCGCCACTGCAATACGTGATGGGTCAAATACTAGTTTAATATATATTTTTATGTGTTGTTAGCGATTGCCAACTTGACTATCAATTAGTGCTTATTACCAAGTATCATGATTATGATTGATGCAAGTATTTTCAAATCCGTTAATCATGATCAATATCTTAATTAATTATTGTTTATTTATATCAACTTTTGTCAACTCTTCCACAATTATCATTATACCTATGCTTCACTGTATATTTAAAGGCAAGTCTTTCAGGATGGGTAGCTAAAGTTCAAGCACATTTTAACATGTTTGA
Organism: Ambrosia artemisiifolia; assembly: GCA_032199755.1. Taxonomy (NCBI): domain Eukaryota; kingdom Viridiplantae; phylum Streptophyta; class Magnoliopsida; order Asterales; family Asteraceae; genus Ambrosia; species Ambrosia artemisiifolia. Next base: position 14,537,009 of record CM063514.1, read on the forward strand.
TTGAACAACCAAGCACAAGTCACCCGAAGACTTGTTTTGTTTACATTTTTAACATGTTTGATTGAACAACCAAGCATATTTTTTTTAATTTTTTAACATTATTCAAGGATCCTGTTATCTCTATTCTAAACTTTAACATGTTTAATAATTATTATAACCTTATGACATGTTTGACAACCAAGCATAATTTTTAAATTTGTAACATGTTTTGTTTAGACATTTTTAACATGTTTGACAAGTCTTTCAGGATGGGTAGCTAATGTTCTAGCACATTTTTTTAAAATATTTAATAATTGTTATAACCTTTGACAGGCTGTTTCTCTTAATAATTTTTCTTAAACTTTATACAAGGTGTCACATACTCACTATAAAGCTATTCCACTCCTCCTCAACTTTCAAGCCATACCCTTCCTTTGCTTCCTCTCAACAACATGAGAAATTGTTATCATCTTCTTAAGTTTGGGAGATCAAAAGGTCTCTCAATCTCAAATAAAAATTGGTTTCATCAAAGTGGTTCCATTAGATCACAACACCTTCTATGCCACCCACAACAACCATCCCCAACACCACATGTAACTACATTCAGTAGAGTACCTTGTGACAATCTTAGGAACATATCTTGTGCTACTACGGTTAGTTTGCTTACCCAATATCGTCTTAATCATCATTATGCTCAACTCTCGACCCTACCCAAATTAGAACTCCCTGACCATGAAGACGATAACCTACTCGATTACCATGTTTTTGTAAAGGATAAAGATGTTGTTCGTGCAGCCAATGCACCTAAAATCGGGTATTGGCTGCCTCAGACCAACCTAAACCTACTCCTACCACCACTAGATGCAGGAGTTTTCTTTTGTTACCAAAAAAAGGACACTTCCATGTCTCCTGAAACTATTGTGAAGACCATCAAGAATTCTTTGGCAGGGGTATTATCGATATTTTATCCGCTAGCTGGAGAGATAGTACCTAACAGTCAAGGGGAGCCAGAAGTGTTGTGCAACAACAATGGGGTCGAATTTGTGCATGCTCACGCTGACGTGGAGCTGAAAAATTTGGATTTGCATCATCCAGATGAAACCGTGAAGGGAAAGTTGGTCCCTGAAATAAATCGTGGTGTGCTTTCAGTTCAGGTAAACTAGTCTCGACTAATGTTAGTGTGATTCATTGGAGATCTCGGCTTGCTAAAAGTTAAAATCAAGTTGTACAAGTAAAGGTCGCATTGAGCCGACTATAAACTAGAGTTTATTTTTTATTTTTTTTTATGTAAATCGAGCCGAGCATAAAATAATTGATTTTAGTATCACCACGAAGAGTCAAATTAGTTATTGCAAATTAGGTGTTAACCCAAAGGTAGAGAACTAAATTAACAATTAACAAACTTACATAACCTTTAAACTTAGACTGTGATCTATTTTTAAAATGGAACAGGTTACAGAACTGAATTGTGGATCAATAATTGTGTCGTGTGCTTTCGATCATCGGATAGCAGATGGCGCATCCATCAACATGTTCTTAGTTGCTTTGGCTGAGCATGCCCGGTGTAAAAAAATTTCCAACATCCCATCGTTTCGTCCTTCAATCTTTAACCCACGACGCCCACCTAATTATGACACAATGTATGACAATTTGTACCTTCCCATATCCTCGCTTCCTCCACCTCCTCCAATTGAGGACGAACTTCATAGTCGAATTTATTATATTCACGCCGAATCAATAAACCATCTTCAATATAAAGCAAGTTCAAAAGAAACCAAAAGAAGCAAATTTCAGTCTTTTACGGCGTTCGTGTGGAAATTAATGGCTCATGAAGAAAGCCACAATGAACTGAACACATCTAGAATGGGTGTTGTAGTTAGCGGACGACAATTCTTAACCGGAAACAATGAAAAAGAATCATCCATGTTAGCAAACCATTTCGGAAATATACTATCTGTTCCATATGGAGTGTTTAGCAATCACCATCTTCAACAAATGCAACTTAATGAAGTTGCAAACAAGGTTAATGAGTTTGTGACCGAGGTAACACGAGAAGAACATTTTAGGGGCTTGATTGATTGGGTAGAGTTGCATCGACCAGTGCCAGCAGTTGCTAGGATATATTTTAAGCTACACAAGAACGATGGGGATGCTATAGTTGTGTCATCCGGACAAGGTTTACCGATAAAGACCACAAATTTCGGATGGGGCGAACCAGATTTTGGGTCTTATCATTTTCCCTGGGGTGGCCAAACAGGTTATATAACTACAATGCCGAGTGCCAAGAAGAATGGAGATTGGATTGTTTATGCACATCTTAAACAAAAGCACCTAGATTTGATCGAGAGCAAGGCACACCATGTCTTTAACCCTATTACACATTCTTATCTAAAGTTTGAGTAATATATAGATGTACGACCATTTTATGTTTCTATAAACGTTTTCTTCTTCCCATGGCTGTTTCGTTACATTATATTAAAAAGTTTTTTGTTTGTCATATAAAGTAGGTTTTAAGATCGTTCCTTTAATTAAACATATTGTTCCCGTAAGTGCTTTTAGTGCATTAAATCATGTATGATTGTTGAATATTTTTCGTTGTTTGATTGCATTTGGTTCTAACAAGTCACAAGTGCATGTTGACACCAAATAAAGATACTTGAACATAAATACATTACAACCTAGTAACAAAAGGAACAAATGCTTGGCCAAACTCTCTTGTTTTGTTAAAGATATGCACGGTTGTAACGAATCAATGTAAGTTTATAGAGGAAAAGGGATTATAGGAATTAAATAATCAAGAAATTTGTTATTATTTAGAAGGATGAGGAAAAGTCAATAAAAAACTCAAACAAGAAGTTTGGCGCCAAAATAAACAATGTGTCCGTTACATAAGTTTATGTCAGTTATTTAGAAAGATCGTGTCTGTTTGTTTGATAGTTATTTAACTACCCTAAACCAAGGCTATAAATGTATGTTGTTTTTAGTGTGTGAGAATAATATTAGTGTAGGTTGTGTGTATACTGCCGATTTCTTAACCCTCTGTTATGAGTCCCTGTGCATACTCAACCAAATCGTCAAGCATCAATGTTTGATCTAGCAGCCCTGTCCAAAATCTATCAAACCGTGCCTAGTAAATCTATAAATACAAAAGCAAAACTATTGGTAAGGTTTGTGAAAAGATGTGATGTAGACAAACCTTATCTCTATCCTATGGATAGAAATGCTGCTTCGTGAGACACTAGTGCTCCAAAACAAACAATATGCAAACAAAGTAAACATCTATAGATAGAAGGTTACTAGTAAAATAACATGTAAACATAAATATAAGAAAACAATCATGTGTAAAGTCCTCCTAAAGTGAAAGATAAATTTAAGCCAATGTTTTCAGAACTTGACCGAACGTTGAACTGACCTCCATACTGGTTCACTGGTCCGACCGGTCCAACCGGTCGGACCGGATGTAAGAACCAGATGGTGCCGTAAAAATAATAGGCTAAAATTTGAAAAAATATTAAAAAAACCGGTTCAACGTCTTAAATACCCGGTTCAACTGGCCCGGTTCCCGGTCCAACCCCCCGACCTGGACCAGTTCGACCCCCGGTTCTCGGTCCAACCGGTCCGGGTTTCAAAACACTGATTTAAGCGCATAAAGCAAAGTTAAGATATATGTCGACTTCCCCTGTTGGTCCTTAACTTAATCATGCATTTCCACATGCTCCTTTAATAAAACATACCCACAAAGAGCTGCAAATCTAGCATAATCTGCTAAGCACAAGTCAACTTCGGCCTCTCTCTACTCCTCATCCCCTACATATTGAATGGTTATGGCGCTCTATTGCCATATGCCTCCTAGTAACAAATCCAATCCATCTTTATATTTCCTCCTTTGTCTTATTTGATATACTATTCACTCATAACATTTTCCTAAGCCCCCATTTCTTATCTGGTCTAAGTTTGTGTGTACACATCCACTTCAACACCCTTCTTTATACTACATCCATTTTGTGCGTATGTGTCTTCTTGAAGGCTCAACAATATCTCCTTTAGAACATAGTAGGTTTAATTGCACTCTTATAAAACTTGCGAATCTTTTGTCACAAAATACTTGATTTGTCATCATTTATATATGTTTTTCATACAAATTTGCCCTGTTGTTTGACTTCATTCGATGCATTTTCACATGATTTGGTACGTATTAGCTTCCTTTGTGAAGTTATAGTGCCTTTTGGCATCAAGACAATAAACATGCGAAAAGGGAATAAAAAGGAAGAAATTCGACTTGCCAAGCCATGTTTGATCGGGCATTCCAAAGATAAACTAAGTTTCAGACTAAGAATAACAATGCTGATAAAAAAAATGTTGACGCCACCAGTATGTTCATGCAGCATGCCAACCAAATACAAAGAATCATACCCAAGGCCGGCTGAATCATGTAGTAAACCCAAGCTAGGGCTTGGGGCCTCCAACAAAATAGGGCCTTTATTATTTAAAAAAAGGCCCAGTGTGTCTCTAGATTAGCCTAATATCTCTCCAGATTCTCAATAGTTGATATTAATGGCGATCTTTTGGGAACAGCAAAACAACAAGTTCGATTACTCTTCAAAAGACTCTATTATGCCCTATTCGCATTTCATTATTCTCTTAAGGTTTGTTCAGACTTCAGAAGTTTTAATCTGCTTCAACAGACCCTAAATCATAACATAAAGTCAGCAATCATTCTATTTTGCTAAAAAAACATATTGGACTGTATTTAGAAGTTCTCCTCTGCTTTAGTTAATTGTTTGTTTTTTTCCATTTGCTTCGAGCCTTCAGAAGGTTAGTAACTGTTGATTTGTTGTTTTTCAATTAATTTATTGTTTGTTCATCCATTCAGCTTTAGCTAGCCTTCGATTTGTTTTTTTTTTCTTTTGTGAATTTATTTAGGTTTTTAGGAAGTAGGAAACAAATTGATTATTTGATACTTTGTATGTTATTTGATTTAAGAGTAAACTATAAACATTCCAATAATGTCAAGTCGAAACCGAAAGTAAGAATCGGGATACGTAAAAAGGGTAAAGGAGAGGTTTGTATAATATAGTTTTTGTTTTCTTAAAAAGGCCCCAATATTTTATTTCGCTTTAGGCCTCCGAAAACGTTGAGCCGGCCCTGATCATACCAAAGTGTCGAGTGACAAGCGAATTGCATAACTGTGGCAGGATATACACGGTTGTGTCCATCTAGAAATTTGCCTGTGAATTGGAGCTCAAGCCACCACTTGTAACCATCCATCCCCATCATCACTTCTCACCATACACACCACATTTCACTGCATTTAATGAGTTCTCATGCCTCGTTTTTCTTCTTTCTACCACCGAGTTGGGAAAATGATGTCTACATTGATGCAAGAAGCACTTTCGTAAACCTAGCCTGGTTTTGGTTGATCACTTCTGATAACACATTATAGTATCAACAAGGTATTGGTCAATCAACGTCTTTTGCCACTTGTGGCTAGTCTTCTTAATTGTACCACTTTGGTGTACATGAACCTAAAATTTTACTTATAGTATTTGAGTATTGTTATCCTTCAATCTCACATGATCACCATAATTTTCATTATAATCAGTACTCACAAATTCCCAAAGATCATGTGACAATAACAAACTCTTCAGTTAAATGTTCCAAAACAGCTTGAAAGACTAGATTCAGTAGGGTAAATTGCCTCACATTAAAAAAAATCGTAAGCTTGGATACAGAAATGTTGTGTCAGATTTTGTATATGAGTGCAAAAGTGTTGAAAACAACTAAACAAGTTATTCTATCACGAAAATAACAAACACAAACGTGAGAAATTCAATTTTTATAACTAGACTTGCACATAATAAAGATCCGGAATTAACACCTTGACCCAACATTATTCAAATTAATGACTCATAAGGGCTACATACAACAACAAACCATACCCAGTAGATCCCTAAAATGGCAAAGCTATTCGTAGGGTCTGGGAAAGGTACGATGTAGGCAAACCTTACCTCTAACCGTTAGACAGAGAGGCTGCTTCTAGAGAGACCCTCAGCTCAAAACAAACAATAGGAAAACAAACTAGACTAGAAATACAACCACGGTGCAGTAACATAATAGGTGGTTACATAATAATATAGTAAAATATAAATAAATATGCATCATGAAACATAGTAGAATATACATAAGTATACCATCATAAACATTTATCTAGCTGCTAAGGTTATCATAAGGGCTACATGTGTTAAATAATTTGAACTAGTTTTTGACCCTCAGGCATTGCCCCGCGCACCCCCATTTATGCTAGCGAAAAGACATACCGAATAAAAACGCTTCAGAACCCTTCACTGTTGCCTAACGTTAGATGGTGATGTATGTCTATGAGGAATGTTGTATAATTTTAGCATTGACCCCTTTGATGTCACCACCAACACATCCTCTACATTCATAAGAATTGTGTAATTAAAAAGAATAGGAAAAAAGTAAAAGACTGTAATCATAAAATTACAATCTTTTTCAATGTGAAGACTTTAATACCTAAGAACTTTAGTGGGTCAGTCTCCGGCGCCGCCCAGAGGCGGTGGTGGCTTTACAAAGCTTTGAGGGTGTGTAAATTGGACAGACATAAAAATTTGTATGTAAAAAGGCCTCCGACCTTTCGTTAGCTTCCCCGTCTCCGTCGAGGTTCGCCACTAGCAATCACGACATCCACAACAAAACCCATTTCTGCTACTGTAGTTGATATCGGGAGTAGAGGTTGTGGTTTATGGTGTGATCGACGAAGGGCGAAGGAAGGACTGATGGGTGTGGTGAGAAGATGGAAGATGAAGTGCCCACTATGTGGTAGGACAATGGCGGATCTAGAGGAAAATTCTACGGGTAACGTTCAATTTTTTTAACCGCACCTTCATACAATGAAAACGAAATAATCGATAATCTCTTTCTGTATTGATGGAGGTGTTATGTTTACTTTCAACTTTTTTATTTAAGTTTTTTTAAAAATGCATATTATAAAGCAAATAGTTTGTAGTTCGGGGAATTTATGTTAATTTAATTTATATTAATTATTTTTCCAAATTACAAACCCAATATAATTTTTATATAAAACAGTAAAAAAGACATACTTTTTAAAACGTATATTAATACCTGGACCCTTACCCCGGTGAAGGGATATGGTACCAAAAACTAGTAATACCATACCCTGAACAGGAAGTTGCGCCCATTTAAACGTGACGCATGACCTTCCGCCCGTTTTACGTCAGCGGAACTTCCCGCGTCCACAATACAATGGACGCACGCCCTTCCACTCGTTTTACGTCAGCGGACCTTCATGCCTCCACCTCACCCTGGACGGACACTCTTCCGCCCGTTCTACGTCAGCAGAACGTCATTCGACGAATCATCTCCAATAAGATAAGCAAACCTACGTCGACTGTTGGGTCTGCTGACCTGGAGAAGAACAGATGATTAGAAAGCCAAAATATTCTATCTTATTTGATCCTTTGAATAAAACAGTAGATTCAAGATACTTTCCCCAAAAGACTGTTGACCCTAACAACTGCTACACCAAACAACTGATGTAGACAACTGCTGCTGCTAAAAGGTCTGCTGAACAAACAACTGATAGACAAAGATCTGATGAAGAAACAACTGCTGATCAAGTACTGAAGACAAAGGTCTGTTGGAACCAACAGCACTTTGGATTCAACAGATGATAAAGACCATCAGAGTTTTCCTTTACAGTAGTTTATGTTAGCAGTGTTTTCAATGTAACAGTAGTTGTAGTTAGCAGATGTTTTATATTGTTATTCAGTTAGAGGTCGCTGTCTTAGGTGACGTCAGCAGTGATCATCAGAGGTTTAGTTTGGTCTATAAATAGAACAGTGATTGTGCTGTTCTATTCATCACTCTAGTCATTCTCTTAAGACAAACATTCTCTGAGTGATCAGGCTGAGGGGGAGTACTTGTACAATTGTAACCTTTCAATCTAATGAAAGCTTTCGATTAAAAACAATTATTCTCTTGTTTTTATTGTAACCTTTCAATCTAATGAAAGCTTGTACAATTGTAACCTTTCAATCTAATGAAAGGTTAAAACAATTATTCTCTTGTTTTGATTTATAGTTTATCATTCCGCTGCACTTTCCATTTATATCTCACTTCATTAATTTCATTATTTGTCTAAACTATCAAAACAATCAAACTCAGATCCTAACAATTGGTATCAGAGCTTGGTCAATTAAATTCGATCTAATCAATCAATTTAATATAAACAGATCAGCTCACAATTTATTGATATCGTTTGTTTGTCGGATTGAAAACAGAGTAATAGTTTATTTTCGTTTCAACCGTTAGTAAACAGATTTTGTTTTCGAAAAAATCAGAGAATGACTTCAATTAATCAAGATCCACATAACACTGGCACTAGCAACAAGCCACCGATGCTTGTCAGATCTGAATACAATATCTGGCAACGTCGGATGAGTCATGTGCTAGCACAGCAAAACACTGGGTGTTGGAAGTCGGTTGTCTTTGGACCTCATGTTCCAACGGTGCCGAGTACCGAAGATCCCAAGGTCCAAGTACCTAAGAGTGTTGAAAACTACTTTGAGCAAGATTTTCAAAAAATTGAGTTAGATGCTAAGGCTTTCAGTATTGTAGCCATGGCTCTACCAAATGATATCTATGCTGGACTGTTGCACTGCAATAGTGCAAAAGAGTTGTGGGATGCTCTTAAAGAGCAGTTTGGTGGGACTAAGGATGTGATAGAAAACAACCGTGAAATACTTAACCAACAATATGAAATGTTTAGTCATGTGAAGGGAGAGCCGTTAACACAACAATTTGAGAGATTTAATTGTCTGTTTAGTGAACTAAAACTGGTGGGTCTAACTTACCCTAATTCAACTTTGAATCATAGGTTTCTTAGATCACTTCAGGACAAATGGGACACTATAGCAATTGTCATGAGAAACTCTATCGGATTTAAGGACCTGACTCTGACCCAGCTTCATGGTAAGCTCTTGACTTATGAGAGAGAGCTTAACCAGAAAAGGAAGTTCCGGGACTCTGGAAAAGTGCTGATGACTATGTATTTGGGAATACAACACTTTTGGGTCAAGATGAGGTACCTGGAAGTAGTAAGGATCAGGGTTATGATCATTACATTGATATAACCACTGGTTTTAACACTGATTCTGACTCATCACCCAGCTATGCTTTTACAGCAAGTGGTGATATCCAGGCATCTGATAACACATCTCTTGTGTATAATGACCTTCAATACATTGACCCTGTTGACTTAGAAGAAATGGACATTTTGCATCAGTTGGCCCTGCTCAGTATTAGAACCAATAACTTCTATAAGAAAACTGGCAGAAGGTACCCAGGTTTACATGGTGGGTCAAGAGTGGGGTTGGATAAATCAAAGATCAAGTGTTATAAGTGTCATAGAATGGGTCACTTTGCTAGGGAATGTAGGAGTCAAAATGGTACCCCTATGATCACCTATCCAAACCAAAGATCTCATACCAACACTTATCAATTTTCCCAAAACACCCCTACACCAAATTTGCAAAACACTGCTCACTTTGCACAGATCCCAATCACTGTTCCTGTGCACTATGTCCAAACCACTGTTCCTCAGTATCATTATGTCCAAACACCTGTTACTCAGGCACAAGTGCCAATGACTGCTGCTTCATCCTCTGCTCCTGCAGAAACCAGTCAGCAAAGTCAACAGAGTTTCTTCACTCAAGGCTTTGTTGAGTGGAGTAGTCTACCAGATGAGATAACAGATAAAAACATTGCTTTAGTTGCCAATTCTGAAAATAATTTTTGCTTTATGGCACTAGAAACAATTGTTGAAGAGACTGATTCTGAGGGAGTGGTGTCTATGTCTAAAAATATGACTAATGATGTTGTTGATGAAGTTGTTTCAGCTGAAGAATCTGAAGTAGAGGTTGTGAATCTCTCAGACCCCTGGGGTACTAATGACTGTGATTGCCAGTGTAATTGTGCCTTGATGGCTGCTGCTAAGGTATCTCCTCAAATCTTAAATGACTTGTGCTCAGACAAATGTATTGTAGCATTTGCTAAGATAAAAGAGGTGAATGAAAACTTTAGAAAGAAAATTTTGGAAGATGAAATTCAGTTTGAAAAACTCACTAAAGAGTTAAAATAAAAAATAACTGAAAGAGAATCTGAAATCAGCAGTTTAAAACATGAAGCAAGCATAACCAAAGACCAGCTTCAAACTATGATAACCAAATATCATTGTTGTAAAAAGGAGCTTGAATCCACCCAAGTTGAATGTCAGAAATGGGTGGAATCATCAAAAGGTTTTGAGATGATTGTCAACCAACAATCTAAAAATCATGTGAAATTTGGCTTTGGTTTTCAAGAAACCACTGCTCAAAGTTTACAAACCACTGACAAAAAGGAACCACAGTTGGTTGAAATCATCCCAACCAATTCAAAAGGTCAAGAAATCAAAGTTACTGAACCCAATGGCAAGAAAATCATTCTTGAAAACTTGGAAGGTACACCCTCATTTGATGAAATTGAAAAATATCAATTTAAACCAACCTGGTCAGATGAGTGTGATGTCCTTGAAAATTTTCAACCAATGACCTTCAAAACTCCTGATGGTAAAAAGGCACCACAGGCTAAAGTCATCCCTTTGAGAGATCTTCCAACAGATGATCAAACATCTGTTGAAAAGAAGAAAGGAAAAGGGAAAGCCAAAGATAACTTGTTTTGTGATTTTTGTGAAAAGAAGAATCATGTCACCAAAAACTGTTTTCTTCTAAAAGCATATGACATCAACAAAGGAACAAGTTTGAGTGATTCTAAAACCAGTGAATGTTTAATTTGTAAGAAAAAGAATCACAAAACAAAAGAGTGCCTGTATCTCAAAAATTTTGATGAAAAGATAAAAGAGTACAAGGCTAAAACTCTTGAAAGTCAAGTGGTGAGTACTTCAAAAGGAAAACCCAAACAGACTTTTGAACAAGTCCAAACAGCTGTTACCAAAGGTCTGAGCAAAAACTCTGCTCCCAGAGATGTTCAGGTAACAGATGTTCCACCAGCTACCAGACTTCCAAGGGGATATGGACAACCAACTTGTCATCGTCTGCCACATGTTTATGAAGAGCCCAAAAGGCCTTCAAAACCTAAAGTGAACAGACATCCTCATGGTTATCAGCATCTGACAGGAAGTGATCAAACATCTGTTGGACCAAGTGTTGACATACAAGCACTGGCAAATGGTCAACTATAGCTGCTGAACCTAGTTCAAAAGCTAGTTCAAACCACTGATCATTCTCCTTAACTTAAGGCTGAGACATCTGAGAACCCATCCAAAGCTAATTTGACTTTGGACACTCGCCAAAACTAAACTCTTTACTGATGTGCAGGGAGCTTCTGCTTGCTTAGATAGTTTATGGTATGTAGATAGTGGAGGCTCCAGGCACATGACAGGATGTAGAGCCCTTCTTCTGGAGTTTCTTGCACATGGAGGGGGTGATATATCCTTTGGTAATGATTCTAAAGGTAAAGTGTTGGGTTCTGGAACTGTTCAAGCAGGGAGACTTAAGTTTGAAAATGTTAATCTAATAGACAATCTAAAATTTAATCTACTTAGTGTATCACAAATGAGTGACAAAGGATATGGGTCATTCTTCACTAAGAAAACATGTAAGATTGTTGGACCAGAAGTGGTTGAAAAGATTAACACCATCATTGCTGAGAGTAAAGCACAACTTGTTGCTCATAGAAGTGGCAATGTGTATGTAGTTGATATGTTAAAGGATAATCCTATGGCAAATGTCTGTCTGTTCTAAGCTACCTCTACCAAAGAGACAGAATTGTGGCATAGGAGACTGGGTCACACCAACCTTCAAACTATCAACTCTCTCTCCAAACAAAACCTTGTCAGAGGTTTGCCATCAAAAGAATTCAAATGTGATGAGCATTGTGTTTCCTGCCTAAAAGGAAAACAACATAAAAGCTCTTACAAATCAATTGATGAGTCCAAAACTAGTCAATGTTTACAAATATTACACATGGACTTGTTTGGCCCAGTTAAAATCATGAGTCTAAGAAGAAAGAGATTTTGTCTTGTCATAGTTGATGATTTTTTCTAGGTTTACATGGACTTACTTTTTACATTCTAAGGATGAGACTGCAGGTATCTTGAAGGACTTTGTCACCAAAGTTGAAAAACAATATGACTTGCCAGTAAAAGTCTTTAGAAGTGACAATGGAACAGAGTTTAAAAATAAGGAGTTGGATGACTTCTGTGTGTCAAAAGGGATTGTAAGGCAGTACAGTATCCCAAGAACACCAGAGCAAAATGAGGTGGTTGAGAGAAAGAACAGAATTCTCATTGAAGCTGCAAGAACAATGCTAGCAGATTCTGGTTTGCCACTGTGCTTCTGGGCAGAAGTTGTAAACACTGCTTGCTATGTTCAAAACAGAGTTTTGATCAACCCAAGACATCAAAAGACTGCTTATGAAATCTTGTTCAAAATCAAACCATTAATCTCATTTTTCAAAATCTTTGGCTGTCCATGTTTCATTTTAAATCTTAAAGATTCCATTTCAAAATTTGCAGCCAAAGTAGATTGTGGATATTTTCTGGGATATTCTTCTACTGCCAAGGCCTATAAAGTGTTTAACACAAGGACCAAGACAATAGAAGAAACTCTGAATGTGAAGTTCAATGAACTTTCATCTTTAAAAATCCCAGGAAACCCTGCTGAGTTATTTGATTTGGATAAATTCAAATTTGAAGATATTACTGTCAAAACTAACAGTGCAGGTATTCCACCATCTCCACAGCAAGACTACAGAGTAGATGTTGTGATTCCAGATCACTATAAAGTCTATCCTGCATCAGAGGAAGCAGTAGTTCAAAACAACTATCAAAACTCTGTCACAGCTGAGTCAGCCACTATTGGCCAGTCCTATCCTCAAACCACTTATTCACCTTTTACATCCACTGCTCAATCAACTGTTGACAAAAGTCAAACATCTGTTGACAAGAGTCAGTCCAATTTTACACCACTTGGACCCATTCCTCCACTACCATTTCAAACATCTGTTGTCACTACAAAAGTGCAAACAGATGTTATGTCAACAGAGTCACCAAACCTCTGTCCTTTACCTCAAAACGCCATCATACCATATCAGGGAGATCTAATCTACCTAAGAGCTCATCCACCAGATCAAATCATTGGCAACATCAGAGAAGGTGTGCTCACAAGAAGCCAATCCTCAAATATCTGTCTTTTTGCAGGCTTTCTATCCCTCATACAACCAGTCAAGTACCAAGAGGCACTAAAAGACAACAGTTGGGTGGAAGCCATGCAAGAAGAGCTCCTTCAGTTCAAAAGACAACAAGTATGGGAACTTGTACCACTGCCTAAGGATGTTTGTCCAATTGGCACAAAGTGGGTCTTCATAAACAAAACTGATGAAAGGGGTATAGTTGTCAAGAATAAAGCCAGGCTAGTGGTTCAAGGCTTCAGACAAGAAGAAGGGATAGACTGTGATGAAACCTTTGCCCCTGTAGCTAGGTTAGAAGCTATCAGACTCTTCCTAGCCTTTGCTGTCAACCACAACATCAAGGTGTATCAGATGGACATCAAATGTGCATTCCTATATGGCAAAATTCAGGAGGAGGTCTATGTATGTCAACCACCTGGTTTTGAAGACACATTCCATCCTGAGTATGTCTACAAGCTAAATAAAGCCTTGTATGGACTCAAACAAGCACCTAGAGCCTGGTATGAAACTCTTTCCACCTTTCTCTTATCCATTGGTTCCACAAGAGGTAAAATTGATAAAACCTTATGTTTAAAATGGAAAGGGAAAGATCTAATGATTGTTCAAATATATGTGGATGATATCATTTTTGGATCCACATGTAACAAAATGTGTGAGGAGTTTAGGGAACTCATGACAGCAGAGTTTGAAATGAGTGCTATGGGTGAACTTCAGTGCTTCCTTGGTCTTCAAGTGAAGCAGTTGCAAAATGGCACATTCATTCATCAAAATAAATATGTGAAAAACTTGTTAACCAAATTTGAGATGAATGATTGTAAGCCATGTAGTACACCCATGAGCACAGTCAAGCCACTCACTGTTGATGACAAGGATGAACTGGTTGATCAGACACACTACAGATGCATGATTGGGTCTTTATTGTACTTAACAGCATCCAGGCCAGACATTATGTTTGCCACCTGTGTGTGTGCAAGATCCCAGGCTTCACCCAGAAAGTCAAACCTTATTGCTGTGAAAAGGATATTCAGACACCTAAAAGGTGCTCCCACACTTGGTATCTGGTATCATGCTAATGGAAACATTGAGCTTTCAGGTTATTCAGACAGTGATTTTGCTGGTTGCCACACCACAAGAAAGTCCACATCTGGAGGGTGCCAGTTTCTAGGGAATGCCTTAGTCTCCTGGCAAAGCAAAAAGCAAGCAGCTGTTTCAACTTCAACAGCTGATGCTGAATACATTGCTGCTGCAAGCTGTATAGCCCAACTCATGTGGCTTCAAAATCAACTGCTGGATTTTGGGATAACTGCACTAAGGACCCCACTCATGTTGGATAGTCAAGCTGCTGAAAATATCATCAAAAATCTAGTCTCTCATTCAACTACAAAGCACATAGACATCAGACATCATTTTGTCAGAGATAGCTATGAAAAAGGATTGATTTCTCTGCACCATGTTCCAACAGAGGATCAGTTGGCAGATGTGTTGACAAAAGCTTTAGACACATCTACCTTCACAAACCTGATCTCTCGAATTGGAATGTTAAACATGGATTAAAATAACAAAAATGTTTTCAATAAAAACATTAAAATGTTTTCAGAAAATCAATTTTCTCCTTAAAAATAGCACCTTTGGTTGAAAAATCTGTTTCAAACATCTGATCAGATAAAACAACCACTGTTTCATTCTATCCACTGTTGGTTGAAAAATCTGTTTCAAACATCTGATTAGATAAAACAACTGTTACTTCATTAGTCTTTTGGTTAAACAACAGCTGTTGGCAACAGACTTTTACCCAAACAGCTGTATGCCACCAGATGTTTGCCACGTCTGCTCTCAAAAGCAGAGTTTAGCCACATCAGCGGTTTCTCCAGAGGCTATAAAACCCTGTTTTTCCCCCAACAGCAGTTTTACTGTCTCATTGTATTCAAAATACTCAAACCGCCTTCTTCTTCCTCAAATCCCTAATCAAATTTCATTCACTCTCACACTCGAAATCCATTACAATGGATCTTCAAACAAAAGCCACCCACAATTACCTACCATAACTGGTCAAAACAGAACACAACGTACCATTCCATTCCACCATCGACATCATTTTAAATTCAAAATACAAAACCATCCTAACTGCTGATGCTCCCATCCATCTTGAAACCCTCCAAGAATTCTGGGCTAAAGCTGAAGTCTTGCTTCAAGACAAAAAGCCTACATCCATTATTTCCAAAATTGGAGCCACAAGCATCTCCATCACACCTGAATTAATATCCACAACCTTCTCCCTAAATGACTTGTCAGGTAAGGATTCTTTTCCTAAAACAGAGCTTCACACAGAGTTTCAGGAAAGAGGGTATGATGCTCAAATGACTGGATCAACACTATTCAAAAAGTTTTTCCCTCCAGTCATGAAATTTTTCTTCCATACTCTCCTTCTCTGTGCCTCGGCTAAGACCACATCCTTCAATGAAATCCCATTAAGGATTCAGTACTTGAGGTATGCTATGTTGTCAGACTCTGACTTCAATCTATCCCAGGGACTGTTTATGGACTTAGTTTCCAATGTGAAAGCCATAAAATCTGGCTCAAACAATGCTTTCCTACTTTACCCAAGAATTCTTAGTGTAATCCTTCAAAAGGTTTTACTAGAAAATGATTTTCAAAAGGGTTAGTCTTTTCAAATGAAAAGTTTAACTGATGAAACTTTCACAAGAATGTTGGGTTCTTCTACCCAAGAAAAAGTATC
This sequence comes from Ambrosia artemisiifolia, assembly GCA_032199755.1. Lineage (NCBI taxonomy): Eukaryota > Viridiplantae > Streptophyta > Magnoliopsida > Asterales > Asteraceae > Ambrosia > Ambrosia artemisiifolia. The sequence goes on from CM063514.1 coordinate 14,553,012, forward strand.
AAAAGTGTCAAAAGTTTCCAAAACACAAACAAAGAGGTCCAAGACAACAACTGCTGTTCAAACCTCTGTTGTTGAGCCCACTGCTCCTGGTGATCATGGCACTTCATCCAGTGCTGTGAAACCCGCACCAACCACATCCAAAAGAAAACGTCCATCTGCAAAAACCACCTCCACACCTAAAAAGGGTCTTCCGGAAGATGAGATACCAGAAAAAAAACCCTATTGCAACACAAAAGCAACCTGAAACCACTGTTGTTACTTCCTCACAACAGTTGGAAATATCTCCACCCAAACAAACTCCTCATGTATCCTCACAAAAGGATTATGTTGTAAGCCAAAGGGAACCACATACTGAAGCATATGAGCCACTTGATCATATGTTTACAAGCCCATCTCCCAGGGCTAATTCTCTTCTTACTCCTCCACCTTCACCACAAAATGTCCCCCAAACCTTGCAACCTCTGTTTGAGGCTATTGATAAAACTCAGGATAATCCCAGTTCCTCTCCTTCACCTGTCACTGAGAGTATACCCCCACAAGTGACTGGGCCTGAGAAAAATCAATCTGCCAACCAACAAACAGAAGAGGAGGTTACACTCCCAGAGTTTAATGTAACTCTTGGTGAGTTTTCAAGAGAAGCAGCCACTACTGTTGTAGAGACCATTGTCTCACAACAGGACAGTGGTTACATAGCTAAGACATCCTTGAAGGCAACAACTGAGGTGGCCACAATTGTGTCCCCAAAATCAGTTGGAAGTCCCCAGAACCAAGACCAAGGGGCATCTGGTGCTCATTCCCTGGACTCACCTCCTAGGACTGAACCAGTTAAAACTACCACTGGTGGGAATTCAGATGATCCTATTAACTTAGGTGATGGATTAAAATACCAAGAATTGACGGAATGAGTTCAATCCATTGAAACCTCTGTTGCTGACATCAAATCAGATGTCAAGTCAATATTGGAAACTTTGGCCAACTTCACCAAAAGTCAACCATCCACAGCTGATATTGCTAGTGAACTATGGAAATCTGTTTCCCCCATCATCATAGCTCACAGGAAACTAGCAGATCAGACTCAAGAGACATATATGAACCTGATCAGAAATATGGTGGATGCCAGGTTTAATGACACCAAGGCAGATATCAAAGTGATCAAGGACCACCTGCTGAAGACTACTGGCTCTGCCCCTACCACAATTCTCAGAGATGATGATGATGCATTTACAGCTGATGATGCCAAAAAGGGGGAGAGTGGCAGAGATAGGTTGCCAAAATTAAATCCTTTTGGTTCTCCACCCTCTCAAAAGGGTAAACCAACTGCTGACAAACCAGAGTCTACCCAAACAGCACCACAAAAACAACAACAACCAAGTGTTCAAACCTCTGCTGCTGCTGAAACTGCCAAGACCAGCAAAGCAAAGGAAGTTGACACCTCTGCAAATGAAAAAGCTGATAAGGCTGCTGAAGACAAGCTTAAGAGGGCTGACACTCTGGAAGTTAAAGCAGAAAGGTTAATTCAGCTGAAAAAGGAACAACAGCAAGAAGTTGAAGATGTGAGTTCATCCAAAAGAAAGAAAATCTCTGCAAAACATACAAGGAAACCACCATCCAAACTATCTACTGAAACCCCTGATGCTGAAACCACTGCTACCAAAACCACTGCTACCAAAACCACTGCCACCAAAACCACTGATACAAAAACCACTGCCACCAAAACATCTGATATTACCAAACCAACCACCAAACCAACCACTACACAACCAAAACCCCAAACAACTGCTGGTTCTACAAAAGAACCAACAGAGGTTAACCCAGCCACTGCTGCAACATCACCATCACCAAAAATCTTGTACAGCAGAAAAAGAAAGTCTACTTTTGTTGTGCAAGATGAAAACATTCACACCACACCAGCCAATACCCCACTCACACAACCCTTAAATGCCATTCCACTCTCATCATTCTCACCACACACCTCACAATTCAAATCACATAGACCACCACCAACCATCACACCATTGGCTGAGAAGTATCCTCTTGAACTTGATTTACTCAAGGGGGAACTTCAATCCTTCTACAATACTGATCAGCCATCAGAAAGATCTTTCCCTTCTCTTAAAAATTTTCCTGTTCCCTTAAACATTGACACCTATCTGAAATACAAGGGTGAACAGGCCGATGCCATTATAAAAGAGAAATGCAAAGGGAAAGATGACAGGAGTGCTCAGGGCATCCATTCAGCAGAGCTTAGCAAACTGAGAAGGATTGAAGATTTTGCTAAGACCCTGAGCAACTCAATGTCTTCCATGCCTCTTAGCAGTGACATGGAAAGGGAGGTCAGGGATTCTCTTCTTGAACAAATCTTAGCATCCATGCCTTACAAAGCTAACAAGAAACAGTTTGCAGGCTGGACCACTCATACACTCAGAGAAGAATTAATCAGAATTGAAGAAATGGCCAAGAATCCTCCATCAAAGGTCTCTGCCCCTGATTTCAGCAAAGGCAGAGATCCATCCAGAGCTCTAAAGTTTAAAAGAATGAGACAAGAAATTGTGGCTGCTGATTATGGAGAAATGAAGTCTGTGGCAAGATGGTCTGAGCTAAGATTAGTTGAAACTTACAAAAAGTTGGAAGAAAACAGGAAGAAAGACCCTACTTTGCCAAGAAAACCTGTTTATGCTGATGAGCCTAAGAGACCTCTTCAGGCCTTTACTTTAGACAGCTTACTGGACACTTCTGACTTATCCATTGCTGCAAGAAGACAATTCAAAAAGCAGAAGGAGATGACAGAAGAAGAACAGAAACAGTTTGCTGACACTTTTGTGAAAGAGGGACTCCTTAACCAAATCCGCTACTTCTCTGATCCAACAACTGAAAGACTCAGAGAACTCATTGGAAGACCTCCTTCACCAAACTCATCCAAAATAAAGATGCATCCCAGCCATTCCTCTGATTCTAAAATTCTAAAATGGAAGTCCAACAAAGACACCCAAGAATTGACTCTGCTCAGATCAGATGGAAAGATTCAGAAACTCAGCATGGATGATGCACATGGCCTGTGTGCAGAAGATCTCCAAACACTGCTGAATCTAGAGCTGGAAAGAGATGCTGAAGACCTCTTCTCATTAAGCTTTGAATTACAACTCAAAGGTCAAATTAGAGAAAGTCTGATGAGAAATAAAGATCAAGAATAAAGCTTAGTTTTGGCATCATCTGTTCTAGGGGGAGATTGTTGGGTCTGCTGACCTGGAGAAGAACAGATGATTAGAAAGCCAAAATATTCTATCTTATTTGTTCCTTTGAATAAAACAGTAGATTCAAGATACTTTCCCCAAAAGACTGTTGACCCTAACAACTGCTACACCAAACAATTGATGAAGACAACTGCTGCTGCTAAAAGGTCTGCTGAACAAACAACTGATAGACAAAGATCTGATGAAGAAACAACTGCTGATCAAGTACTGAAGACAAAGGTCTGTTGGAACCAACAACAATTTGGATTCAACAGATGATAAAGACCATCAGAGTTTTCCTTTACAGTAGTTTGTGTTAGCAGTGTTTTCAATGTAACCATAGTTGTAGTTAGCAGATGTTTTATGTTGTTATTCAGTTAGAGGTCGCTGTCTTAGGTGACGTCAGCAGTGATTATCAGAGGTTTAGTTTGGTCTATAAATAGAACAGTGATTATACTGTTCTATTCATCACTCTAGTCATTCTCTTAAGACAAACATTCTCTGAGTGATCAGGCTGAGGGGGAGTACTTGTACAATTGTAACCTTTCAATCTAATGAAAGCTTTCGACTAAAAACAATTATTCTCTTGTTTTGATTTATAGTTTATCATTCCGTTGCACTTTCCATTTATATCTCACTTCATTAATTTCATTATTTGTCTAAACTATCAAAACAATCAAACTAAGATCCTAACATTAATTTCATTATTTGTCTAAACTATCAAAACAATCAAACTCAGATCCTAACATCGACTCAACTAAAAGATACCTTTCAGGGCTGCATCGAGACACACACCCCAGGACAGGTCTGCCCTGGACAACTGTTCCTGACGCAGCAGCCTGCGCTTCAGAGTCCTCAACCAATCAAATGCCGCACCCAGACTGAACGTCAGAAAGGACGATGACGTGGAATCTCCCCAGCCAAGATATCTCTGACAGAAGACTTTTGTAACCCCCACTTGTCTCAGGTTCTAGATAAAGGGATGATTATCCACTGCCTTGGAGTACCCAACAGACGGATGACACGTGTCTGCCGCCCACCAAGTGTCCACTCAACGGACGCCACGTGTATTATCGACAGGACAGTAACATCTCCCCTTACTCCTCTTTTTTACCAAACCCACTTGCACCAATTGGGCTTTAGTATTTGGGCCTGAAACCAAGAGACACCTCTACCTAGGTTGGGCCCCACCAAGGATTGAGGATGGGTAACATCAGAACTGACGGTCGCAGTACCTACCAGCTGTCAAACAACACCGACAGCCGACCCGTATCTACCCACTAACAACCCTTATACACCAGCTGTCAAACAGGTTTCCTGATACGAATGAACGAACCGTCAGACTCATCCCCTCGTATGAAAACATTCCCGCCATTCGATCTGCAAAGAATTCAAAAAAAAATTTTTTAATGCGCAATAAATCCACTTCAGCAGGCGCAGACACGGACAAAAACCACCTTTTCCTTGAATATTATTTACACCTTTTTCATGCGCCTCAACGCCTAACTCCTTCTCAGTTGTCACGACAGCGCCAAAAAGGAAAAAAAATGGTGATTACTATTATTTATATCTCCTACATGCGCTTCAAAGCCTGACGCTTTTTCGGGTGTCATGTCTGCGCTAGAATGAAAAACTTATTGTTTTTTATTAGTTATATCTTCTATATGCGCTTCAACGCCTGACGCCTTCTCAGGTTTCAAGCGAGCGCTAAAAAGAAAAATTCGGTGTTTTTCATTATTTACATAATCTATATGCGCCTGGGCGCTGGAATCCATCTCAGGTGTTACGACGACACTACAATGAAAAAATTGGTATTTTTTCACTATTAGATCATCTACATATGCACCAACGGTCAACGCGGTCTAGGTGTCACACAAGCAAAAATCTAAACCCAGAAAGTCAAAGTAACGAAAGCCAGGTGACAAAATCTGACATGGCAATCAAATAGTCAATGGAGCATTGAAATGATGATTGGTTCTCCTCAAAAGATTTGCAACACCTATACTGCTCCTTCTCCCTGAAGTTAAAGGAACCTACGGAAGAATGCTTCCTCCTTCTTCCTAAAGCTAAAAGAACCTACGGAAGAATGGTTTCCCATTCTTCCTAACACTAAAGGAACCTATGGAAAACCGGTTTTTTCCATCCTTTAACATTACATCGCGTAAACTCGCTGGCACCTTTTGTGGCTCCGCGCTAACGCATATTCCATCATAAGCCCACAGATTGATCACTGTGCGCGCACCAGTTGACGATGTCCTATAATACATGTTCACCTTGTTACATGAAAACCCAGTGACTACTGGATGTAACTCAAAGTGCACATGTAAACTTCACCCCTTTCAAACCAACAGGGTCTAGCACTCCATCGTTCCCATCATGCAAGGACACACAAAAGCACTGGACTTGGGGGACTGGAAGGGATATGGTACCAAAAACTAGTAATACCATACCCCCAGCAGAAAGTTGCGCCCATTTGAAGGTGACGCAGGCCCTTTTGCTCAATTTACGTCAGCGGAACTTCCCGCGTCTACAATACAATGGACGCGTGCCCTTCTGCTCGTTTTACGTCAGCGGACCTTCATGCGTCCACCTCACCCTGGACGCACACTCTTCCGCCCGTTCTACGTCAGCAGAACGTCATTCGACGATGCTTCTCCAACAAGGTAAGCAAACCTTCGTCGACTCAAGTAAAAGATACCTTTCAGGGCAGCATCGAGACACACACCCCAGGACAGGCCTGTCCTGGACAACTGTTCCTGACGCAGTAGGCTGCCCGTCAGAGTCCTCAACCAATCAAAGGCTGCACCCAGACTGAACGTCAGAAAGGACGATGACGTGGCAGCTCCCTAGCCAAGATATCTCTGACAGAAGACTTTTGCAACCCCCACTTGTCTCAGGTTCAAGATAAAGGGATGATTACCCACCGCCCTGGAGTAGCCAACAGGAGAACGCCAGGTTTGTCCCGTCCACCAAGCGTCCACTCAACGGACGCCACGTGTATTATCGACAGGACGATAACATCTCCCATTGCTCCTCTTTTTTACAAAACTCACTTGCACCAATTGGGCTTTAGTATTTGGGTTTGAAACCAAGAGAAACCTCTATTTGGGTCGGTCCCCACTAAGGGTAGAGGATGGGTTTAGGAAGTCGGATATCGAGGTACTATAAAAGGAGGAGTCCCTTTTCCTTTTATTGGCATCCGATAAACACTCACTTTCGTTGAAAAGACTACGAGCACATCGTACTTTTCCACCCCTTGTTTATTTACTAACGTTTAGAGGCTCGGCTCTTCTAATCTATTGTCTCTTAACCTCCTTAGTCTTATCCTTAGACCCCTCACATTTTATAAACACATATTTTTACAAATACCCCGTAGAATCACTACCGAAGTTAACCCAAATACGGTTACCGAGGATCCGTGTTTCTTCATTGGCGCCATCCGTGGCCTTACCACAATAATCTCCCACAAAAAGCTTTATTCAGCTATTTTTCACAAAAAAAAATGACTAATTCACCACCCAAATTCTACACTCAATCGGGGGTCGTCGAAGACATTACCCCAACAGTGATGACAACCAAGACAACGACGTCATCATCCCCCGAACCATAGACTTTAAAGACACCGACGTACCACCTCCCACCCAGGAGGAAATCGATGCACTAACCAATGATTGGTACGAACGCCAGAAATAATTATTAGACACTCAGCTCGAGCGTTGCCGAATAACTGGCAAAGCCGTCATTGCATCAACTTCAAAAACTACCGCCAGAGCACCGAATGCTGCCAGTCACGGGGAAGGCCAGGGAAACTCCCCATAGATCAGGCCTATGCAGAGGACAATCGGTTTGACGACAACAACTACGAGGAAAGCTCCTGGGAGGATGATGCACCAAGGGACTAGCGCCACAGTCCATGCGACCACCAACTTGTCACTCCCATACATGCCAACCGCCTTCGCAGACAAGTCCAAGTTCACCCGACGCATCTCACAAGCACCAATACCAACCAGACAACGCCTCCCGGCCAATGTCAACCTATATGCTGGCCTCACTGACCCAGATGACCATCTTGGTACATTCAACCAAGCTAGGGCCAACATCGGTTGGACCTTACCCGTCTGGTGCCACATGTTTGCCCAAACACAAACGGGTGCGACACAGGTATGGTTTGACAACCTCCCAACAGGCAGCATCGGCAGCTATTAACAGCTAATCAAAAAATTCTCGCTGCACTTTAGCCAACAGCGTCGCCACAAGCGCGACAAATGCAGATCCACCTCTGCAGCGCAGAGACACTACGCCGTTAGAAGACTTCATCGTACAGTTCAACAAAGAAGCACTCCAACTAGGAACAGGAAACGAGGCAACTCGAACCTCCTTCCAAGGAAACATCAATGACGACAATTTACAGCTCACCCTCCAGGGTAAAGATGGCACCCCAGATTCCTGGGAGGAGGTAGTTAGAATCGCCAAACTATATGCCTGAAATCAAAAAACAATCCACCAAACTCAGCGCGGAAACAACCCGCAATTGCAATAACAACCGATCGTCTGTCTGGAGCCGCATCTCAGGTTCCACCGACGAAGGCAGATACTCCACCTTTGGCGACGCCAGAAACATCATCGTCAACAAACAAACTCGCGATCAGCGCAGTAGTGGCCGATGAAATCAAGACTGGACTCCGCTCACTAAAACACCATCCCAGTACTATCTCAAGTCCTTACAACCGGAGAGGTCACGTTTAAACTCCCAAAACCCATAGGAAACAAACGTAAAAATGTCGATACCACCAGATTCTGTGATTTTCACTAAGACGTGGGCCACGACACGGACAACTATTACAGCCTCAAAATGGAAATAGAGGTTGCCCTCCGGTCAGGAAAACTCACCAACCTGGTCAAGAACATGCGCGCTGGCGCACGCAGAACTGAAGAACCAGCAAAGCCAATCAAGGACATCAAAACACACCATGTCCGAAGTGCCTTCGACATGCAATGTCATATGGCGCGCGGCAACAAGCACAAGGTCAACCCTGATAGCGTCGCCACATCATCTCACCAACCAGACGCTCCGATATCTGAAAGCTGGAAAGAAGCCCAAGTCATCCTCCCAACAATACCAGGGGGCAGATTTAACAACTCCACTGATCATCACAGCACTCTTCAACCACTATCGCACATAAAAAATGATGTGCGATAGCGGCAGCAGCTTCGACATCATGTACCAACAGTGCTTTGACCAACTTGATGATGAAGACAAAGCGCGTCTCCAACCCGACGCACCTATCGCAGGCTTCTTCATTGAGGTTATTCAACATCTAGGCAAGTTTGACTTTACTGTCACACTCGCCGACGGGAACCACAATCGTTCGGAGACATGTACGTTTCATGTCATCCAAGCCAACTCCTCATATGACATCTTGCTCGGAAGGAAAAGGTTAGCAAAATTTAACAGCACTGCATCTACCCCCCACCAAACTATAGGTTTTCCAACAATCACGGGGGTCGCATACATCAGAGGCAACCAAGAATGCCTCATGACCACTGAACCAGCGGCCACAACTTCACCATCCAAGAAAGCCGCGGTAGAAGTTGAACAATGGGTACTCAACCCCATCTTCCCAGAACAAACCATCACTCTGGGATCAACTCTGTGTCACCAGGTATGCATCCATCTGAAACAATTGCTAATAAAGAACAAGGACATATTTGCTTGGCAATCCTCTGACATGATCGGCGTCCCAAGGGATATAGCAGAACATCGCTTGAACACCTACAAGGACGCACGACTAGTCGCCCAGAAAAAGCGCCCACTGGGCCCAGACAGAGTCAAAGCAATGAATGAACAGGTCGAAGACCTACTTGAAGCATGCATCATCAGATGATGCAATCATCAAACATGGGTAGCAAACCCAGTCATGGTCCTCAAGAAGAACGGATCCTGGCGTATGTGCGTTGACTATAAGGATCTTAACAAAGAATGCCCAAAGGACCACTACCCACTACCAGAGATTGACTTGAAAGTAGACCCTTTAGAGCCATTTAAATTCAAATGTTTCCTCGACGCCTACAAAGGATATCACCAAATACAAATGGCCTATGACGACGAAGACAGAACCGCCTTTAGAACACACAGAGGGGTTTATTGCTACACCAAAATTCCCTTTGGTGTCAAAAACATAGGCGCAACTTGCCAGCGCCTGATGGACCAGGCTTTTATAAACCAGAGCGGCGTTAACTGGGAGGAGGACACTATGCTACTGCATATACAACGCACCTTCGATCAACTGCGCGAAATAAAGATGAAACTTAAACCAGGAAAGTCTTCCATCGGAACTGAAAAGGGGAGATTTCTGGCGTCATAGTCACCAACGGGGGTTCCAAACCAAACCCAGAAAAGGTTCAAGCCATCCAACGCATGCCTTCCCCCAATTCAATAAAAGATGTTCAGACACTCATGGGGCGGCTAGTTTCCCTCAACCGCTTCCTGTCGAACTACGCGTCTAAGTCTTTTCCTTTTGTTCTTACACTCTGAATGTATTAAAAAAGACACAGTTTCGCTAGACTCCAGAGGCGGAGGTGGCTTTTCGTGAATGAAAAAGTGTTTGACCTACTTACCGACTCTGACATCGCCTCTACCCGAAGACACTGTGATAGGTGCAGTACTTCTGGTAGATCGCAATAAAGTGCAAACTCCAATTTATTATATCAGTCGCACGCTTGCCGACGCAAAAACAAGATACTCCACGATGGAAAAACTTGTTCTAGCGCTCGTCCACGCATCTAGGCGCTTGCGCAGATACTTCCAAGGGCATCCAATTCACGTCCTCACAGACTATCGAATCAACACTGTCCTTTCCAAACCATAATTGTCTGGTCGCCTAGCCAAATAGGCAATCGAGCTTGGCGCCAACACCATCATATACCAAGCCAAGACCAGCAATCAAGGGTCAAATTCTTGCAAACTTCGTTGCCGAAATTCCATCGGAAAAAATTGAAGAAAGCCAAAACGAACAAGACCCAAAGCCCATTCAGGCTCCAAGATAACATAGTCACTCTTTACCGACGGAGGATCCAACGAGCAAGGCGCCGGCGCAGGACTATGCCCCGTTAGTCCCGACAACACTGAATTCACCTATGTTGTACGCATCGAGTTTCCAAGCACAAATAACAAAGCCGAATACGAAGCATTCCTCGCAGGCTTGCACCTGGCAGACAAGATAGGCGCAAAACATCTCAACGCCCACGTCGACACAATGCTGATATCGGGTCACATCAACGGTATCTACGACGCTAAGGATCCAATAATGGCACAATACGTTGACCAAGCCAAGCTTCTCATCAAACGCTTCACAACCTGCACAGTTGTCCACATCAATAGAAGCGGAAACAATGAAGCGGGCACTCTCAGCAGGATGGCTTCCACAGCTTGGCCGCACATGGCCAAAGAGGTACGCATTGAAACCCTTGCCCAACCATCAGTGCCAATCAGTCAAGTTAATGTAACACAAACAGGCGCCGGATCGTGGATGACCCCAATCCAATTATACCTGGCAACCGACAGCCTACCAACACAAAAGGCAGAAGCCAGAAAAATCCAGTACAAATCACAACACTATCAACTCATGAATGGAATATTATACCGACGCTCCTATCTAGGCCCACTTTTAAGAAGTGTCGAATCCGCAAATGCTTCCTTCCTCATTAAAGAAATCCACCAGGGAATATGCGGCATACACGCAGGTCCAAGAATGGTCGTCGCAAAGATTATGAACGCAGGGTATTACTGGCCAGGAATGCATCAGGACGCATTCAAAATCCTGCGAACATGCTTCAACTGCCAACAACATGCGCCCAATACTCTGCATCCAAAGAACGATCTTTACCAGTCAGCGCCGCTTGGCCATTCCAAAAATGGGCCATTGACCTGGTCGGCCCATTCCCAATGGCCCCCGGTAAAATACAATACTTAATAGTCGTCGTTGACCATTTCACAAAATGGGTAGATGCCAAGCCATTAGCCACAATCAATGTGGAGCATGTCAAAAAAATCATCTGGGAATTCATCAATTGCCGCTTCGGGTTACCCATGGAAATTGCCACCGACAATGGAACTTAGTTCACCGACATCAAAATAATGGCATGGCTAACACAAATGGGCGTCAATCAGATCTTCACTTCTGTCGCACACCCCCAAGGGAATGGACAGGTTGAGCGCATCAACAGATCACTCGTCGAAGGGATCAAAGCTCGTCTGGGCTCAAAAAGAACCGGTTGGATAGAAGAACTCCCACACGTATTATGGGTGCACCGTACCCTAACAACGACAAGTACCGGGGAAAACACCCTTCAGCCTAACTTATGGTTCTGAAGCCGTCATCCCCGCCGAGATAGGCTTTCCATCCCCAAGAGTTCTCAATGTGACGCAAACAAACAACGATAAAGAACTGCGCCTCAACTTAGATCTACTAAACGAAAGACGCGAAGGGGTAGCAATACGAGAAGCCAACTACAAAAAGCAACTCGAACGCTACTACAACTCCAAGGCTACATCCTAAGTGATAACAACGCTTCACACTCCGAGCGCCCAGGAAAATTAGCACCTAACTAGGAAGGTCCCTACAAAATTCAGAAAGTATTAGGAAAAAGTCCCTATACGCTAGAATGACTCGATGGCACACCCATACCGAGATCATGGAATGTAGCGCAACTGCCCCTTTGTTACTTGTAATCCATCATGATTTTTGAAATATCATACGCCTTTATTCAGCAAACTACAATAATCTTCCTAAGACTCTCACTACTCACAACTATCTTTAGATATGAAGTTAATTAACTCTTCATGTTGGACGCTCGTAACCGACGCTCTCCAGACTCGTCAAAAAAAATATGCAAAGCTTTCACGACCATATGCAAAGATATAATCAAAAAGCTTCATTACATATCAAAAGTTAGAATATTTACAACAGGAAACAGAGCTTAAAAAGACGACATACTTGGGAGGCTCATGCGCCGTTCCCGAACAACCCAACCCAGCCGCCTTAGCAGCCTCAGCAGCAGCTTTATCAGCAGCCTCTTTTTGGGTGCGTTCACGCCCCATGCGGTCGGACTCCCTCATCCAATATTTAAACCTACCATTGAGGTCCGGATCCGCCAGGCACGTCGCGACCGTCTGAATCACTGAAAACTCCATCGTCTCCAGTGTCTCCAGTTGATCCAAAATTTATGCTTCAGTGTCAGTATCCTGGAAGGGCTCGTCTTCCACGGCAGCACCATCCTTCGCCGCCAACAACCCATCCAACCAGCAACGCGCGTGGCGTCCACAATCTCCATCACCTGGTTCCCCAGCTTCGGTTCGTTCCAGATATGGTTGAAGATCTACAAATACAAACTCATAAGGCAAGCAATTCCTAAAACAAAGAAAATAAAGACAGGTATAGAAGGAAACTTACACCAGTGATGCCATCAGTCATCATCGAAACAACGTTCTCCGCCGCAGCCTTCTTCGCCGCCACAAGCGCTGCCCTCTCGACGGCCCAAGCCTCCTTCTCCTTGCTTAGGGTCCCAACCTACGATTCAAGTTCAGAAATGTGGGTGGTCGCCCTCACCACATCCTCATCTTTAGTCTTCAGGTCAGTATGGGTCGTCGCGTACTTGGAAGTCAGCACCTCCAACTCCTTCGCCCTTTCAACCTCACCCTGCTTCAGGGCAGCAAGGTCCGACTCAGCTTTTTGCAGCGCCAGACGGCGCTGAAGCTCCTTATTAATATTAGTAGAAGACTCAAGCCAAGCCTTCTGCTTTTCACTTCAGCATCATTTCGGCGGACCTCCGCCTCCAACTTTTTCACCGGGTCAACAAGACGGCCCATTGCCGTCTCAAACACCGCCTTCTCCCTCGCCAGCCGCTTCACCTCCTGAGCCACCGTCGCCTGCTCATCCGCAAGGTCATCCTCCGCCCGACGGATGCCATAGACATTACCCAACGTAAGTGTCAGGTTTAAGCAAAGTTCCGAGAGCAGAGTGCCCCGGTCCTGGCTACGGTGATGGTGACGCTCGTTTGGCGGGAGCGCATAGTCCACAAACTCCTCAGCCACAAATGGACTGAGGAATCAACAACTCTCAGTAATACACTATTTTGGGACGTATACTGGATCGTCGAACTTAAAAGAAGGGCCAGCAGAGGATGCCCTACCACCTTTAACATTCTTCAACTGTGGCTCAATAATGCCACCGGTCCCTTCAGCAGTTAATGGATTCTCCACATTCTCTACATCAACAATAACAGTCTCCTTCTGAGAAGCACCATGGCCCTGGGAAGCCAAGCCTTCGCCTGTTCTTTCTTCACAGTAGCCATCTCGGCCTGCTTCTTCAACAACTCCTCATGAAGACGGGCATCCTCCGCCTCCTTAGCTGCAGCGGCCAACTGCTGCTCTTCCTCCCTCTTCTTCAACAACTCGGCCTCAGCCCGAGCCCTATATTCCTCTGTCTTTTTCTTCAACTCGGCCTCAACCCGAGCCCTCTCCTCCTCCTCGACCTTCTTCTTCTTCTCCCTCTCCGCCTTAAGCTGCTGAATCGTAGGCGGAGTGGAGCCTGGCACAAAACAAAAGAAGTAATATAAAAAGAAGAAACAAGAGGAGATCAATAACTTTGAAGACAAAACAACTCACCAGACAACTTCCTCAAAGTCTTTTTGCTCAAAGGCTCACGCCTGGGTGGCGACTCAAACTCTAGTTCAACGTGGCCACTGCCAGAATGGGCCACATCCCCCGCCTTCTCTCCCTCAAACGGTGCAGGCTTCTTGAACACAGGCTCGTCCAACACGTCTTCAGACGTCATCACTAGGCGCCTACGCTTGTGGTCCTCACCTAACAAAGCAAATAACCAAGTAAAAAACATTGACGGGCATAGCACTTTAACGATCAAAGGGTAAAAACCTACCTTTACCCTTTACACCTTCAGCCGTCCCGGAACCACTGCTGCTAGCACCCACACCTTGGGTCGCAGTCACAGTACCACTAGAGCCACCACCTACATGCCGACGGGGACGATGAATTAAATTAGATAACGTCCCACTTGACTCATCATCAGACAAAAATACATACTGAACCCCTGTGGGAGTATACGCTAACAAGGGTTCAGGGTCCCTAAGAAAACCAACTGCTAAAGGGTTTTCGAGCGCACCTTCAACACACGCCGGAAATATGAAATTTCCCCGCATCTTCTCAACACCAAAGACTTCACCAGCAGAAACATCTTTGAACATTGTGAGCGAACCCCTCTGTGCCCAGAAGTCAAACAAACACTCACCTGCAAAGAATATAAACCAAAGGTTCACCAAGCGATCACACAAAAATTCAAGAGGTGAGAAACAAAAGAAGAAAGCAAATAAGGCAACGCAAGGCGCTTACCTGCAACCAAGTCCATGCCTCCATCACCATAGGGAAGTACGTCCTTACCCCCCCCCCCCCCCCCCTCATCCCAAGATGCCTAACACCCAGCAGCCTTAGCGTACCCTCGTCGTAGTGGTCAAGATTATCCAAACGAGTTGGATGTGAAATCAGGATCTTGAACCACTCCTCGTCTTGAAAGTTTCTAACCACCTCAAAAGATGGCGGTTCCTGCCCAGCACGCAGATTCAACCACCCCATCTCCACCAGAATCACCTCCTTCCTGAGGTAGAAGAAACACCTCTTCCAGTCAGGAAGGCATTTTGGAGAACTCTTCGTCACCACAATGGTAACAGCCTTCGACCTCTCCACAAATGACACCCAGCCACTATCCTTCACCTCCAACTTGTTGAAAACATTAAACTGCTCAAACGAGGGCTCCATTCTCAACGCCCTGCAAGTAGACTCCAAGTGCATCACTCTCATCACTCCAAACGGGCTCATCTAAAAAATATGAACCCCATACTTCTTCAACACGTCGATTAGAAAATGACTGGTGGGAATTCGGAGCATACTTTTCAGGAAGAAGGCCTCATACAAACAGATCTTCCCCTTAGGACAGTTCATTGGAGTCTTGCCCTTCGCCGGGAACTCAGGCTCCCACTCCCGAAGAATTTCATACTTTTCCAGGAGGGACCGGTACTTGTCTTTCGACCAAGCAACTTGAGCCTCCACCATGGCCAACTCAGGCTAAGAACTCTTCTCCTCAGTAGACATTATGAAAACACGAAGAAAACAGAAGTAATCAAAGAAAGGAAGACTAGGTTTTTGGGTCTCTTATCGGAATCTAGAGAGTGTTTTCGTTGGAAAAGAAACGAAACAAAGAAAGAAGTAAAAAATAATATAAGGTGGAGGCCTTATTTTTACCCATCGCATTAATTGCGATGGGAAGGCAGGTAATGATGACAAAAGACTTTTTCCGACAGAGGTCCAATCAGCGACTGCCACGTCAGACGGACCACAGGACACACGGCTCACGCATCGCACGTGTTTCGCTTACCTGACAGATGCAGTACCCACCAGCTGTCAAACAACACCGATGGCCGACACGTATCTTCCCACTAACAACCCTTCTACACCAGCTGTCAAACACGTTTCCCGATACGAATATACGAACCGTCAGACGCGTCCCCTCGTATGCAAACATTCCTGCCATTCAATTTGCACAGAATTAAAAAAAAAAAACAATTTTAATGCGCAATAACTCCACTTCAGCAGGTGCAGACACGGACAAAAACCACATTTTTTCCATGAATATATTCACACCTTTTTCATGCGCCTCAATGCCTAACACCTTCTCAGGTGTCACGACGTCGCCAAAAGGAAAAAGTTGATGATTACCATTATTTATATCTCCTGCATGCGCTTCAAAGCCTGACGCCTTCTCAGGTGTCATGTTTGCGCTAGAACGAAAAGCTTCTCGTTTTTTATTAATTATATCTTCTATATGCGCTTCAACGCCTGACGCCTTCTCAGGTTTCAAGCTAGCGCTAAAAAGAAAAACTTGGTGTTTTTCATTATTTACATAATCTACATGCGCCTAAGCGCTGGAATCCTTCTCAGGTTTTACGACGACACTACAATGAGAAAATTGGTATTTTTTTCACTATTTACATCATCTACATATGCAACAACGGTCGACGCAGTCTAGGGGTCACACAAGTGAAAATCCAAACCCAGAAAGTCAAAGTAACGAGAGCCAAGTGACAAAATATGACGTGGCAATCATATAGTCAATGGAACATTGAAATGATGATTGGTTCTCCTAAAGGAACCTATGGAAAACCGGTTATTTTCATCCTTTAACATTACATCGCGTAAACTCGCTGGCACCTTTTCAGGGTCCGAGCTAACGCATATTCCGTCATATGCCCACGGATTGATCACTTTGCGCGCACTAGTTGACCATGTCCTATAATACATGTACACCTTGTTACTTGAAAACCCAGTGACTACTGGATGTAACTCAAAGTACACATGTAAACTTCACCCCTTTCAAACCAACAGAGTCCAGCACTCCCTCGTCGCCATCATGCAAGGACACACAAAAGCACTGGACTTGGGGGACTGGAAGGGATATGGTACCAAAAACTAGTAATACCATACCCCTAACAGGAAGTTGCGCCCATTTTAACGTGACGCAGGCCCTTCCGCCCATTTTACGTCAGCGGAACTTCCCGCGTCCACATTACAATGGACGTCCACCCTTCCGCTCGTTATAGGTCAGCGGACCTTCATGCGTCCACCTCACCCTGGACGCACACTCTTCCGCCCATTCTACGTCAGCAGAACGTCATTCGACGAAGCTTCTCCAACAAGATAAGCAAACCTCCGTCGACTCAACTAAAAGATACCTTTCAGGGCAGCATCGAGACACACCCCCCGGGCAAGCTTACCCTGGACAACTGTTCCTAACGCAGTAGGCTGCCCGCCAGAGTCCTCAACCAATCAAAGGTCGCGCCCAGACTGAACGTCAGAAAGGACGATGACGTGGCAGCTCTCCGGCCAAGATATTTCTGACAGAAGACTTTTGCAACCCACACTTGTCTCAGGTATTAGATAAATGGAAGATTACCCACCGCCCTGGAGTAGCCAACAGGTGGACGCCACGTGTCTTCTGCCCACCAAGCGTCCACTCAACAGACGCCACGTGTATTATCGACAGGACGGTAACATCTCCCCTTGCTCCTCTTTTTTACCCAACCCACTTGCACCAATTAGGCTTTAGGATTTGGGCTGGAAACCAAGAGACACCTCTACCCGGGCTGGGCCCCACCAAGGGTAGCGGATGGGCTGAGGAAGTCGGACGTCGAGATACTATAAAAGGAGGAGTCCATTCTCCTTTTATTGGCATTCGATATTCACTTACACGTTCGTTGAAAAGACTACGGGCACATCGTACTTTTACAACCCTTGTTTATTTACTAACATTTAGAGGCTCGGCTCTTCTAATCTGTTGTCTCTTAACATCCTTTGTCTTATCCTTAGACCCCTCACATTTTATAAACACATATTTTTACAAATACCCCGTAGAATCACTACTAAGGTTAACCCTAATACGGTTACCGAGGATCCGTGTTTCTTCACCCGGTTATACCCTAACCCGATCATACCCTACTTGGGTACCTATGGTATGATTTTTCTTCTCAATACCCATACCTAAACCCTACCCGGTTTCTCTAAATACCCAATTTTCCTATACATGTTCTACCCGGAACCGGATATTAAAAAACACTCGATATGTGCACCTCTACCATTAACCAACTAATTGGGTTTAAGCCTTATGGGCTCCTATCTTATAATTAATAAATGGAATGCTCAATGGGCTATGAACTTATACACTTCTATACTTTTTATGGTGTGCTAATGATAAACTTTGAGTGTGTTTTAGGTTTTTAGAAATTGAGGAGTAGCGTTAATTTAATTTCAGGGGTAACATAGTACAAAAAACATAAAGACTAAAAGAAATTCGCATTACGTCGGAAAAGTTGAAGGGTAGCGAATGTTGCCCCTCTTTTAGAGCTACATCCGCCACTGTGGTAGGAGAAGGAAGCAGAGAAGAGGAACACGTGGAGAAGGATACTAGTGACAACCTGCTTGGCCTGTAAATGGCAAGCAGTAGAAGATTGTACAGAATGCATTATGTGTTTGTACAAACAGATACAGTTTCGGTGCTATCTCATTCGAAATCTTCTTTTTACTATATTAAAATTACTTCTTGAACCATTGTAAAGTGTGTTTTTCTTTTATGTGTTTGTAGATCTTTATTTTGTGTCAACAAAAACTAGTTTCAGCAAACTGCAACAACTATAATTGGAACACTCCTAAAACTTGGTTGCTATTTGACAAAATTATCCCTTTAGAAAACGTAAAAACATTTAAAAAAAAAACTAAATAAATGACATGTAAGGTGAATGACCTTCTATCTAGGTCAATTATCTAGTATTGGAACATTAAAGTAAATTTAAGTGACCTAATTAGAACAAAAATTTTTATGAGTGATCTAATTGGAACACTCCTAAAACTTGGTTGCTATTTGACAAAATTATCCCTTTATAATATTACAAACATAAACTTCGTCATATAATGTCATAGAATAGCCAGGGGAAGAATACAAACATGTTCTAAAGAAAAGAACAGATGGCCTGGTAGATTAATGAAACCTTAAATAATAATCATGTGAAATAGGGTTAAAGACATGGTGTGCCCTGCTCTCGATCAAATCCAGATGCTTTTGTTTTAGATGTGCATAAATAATCCAATCTCCATTCATCTTGACACTAGGCAGTGTAGCTATATAGCCTGTATGACCATCCCAAGGGAAATGAAATGACCCAAAACATGGCTCGCCCCATCCAAAATTTATATCATTAATCGGTAAACCTTGTCCAGATGACACAACTATAGTGTCCCCATCGTTCTCTTGTAACTTAAGATTTATCCTAGCAACTGCTGGCTGAGGCCGATGCAACTCTACCCAATCAATCAATCCCCTAAAATGTTCTTCTCGTGTTGCCTCGGCCACAAACTCATTAACCTTGTTTGCGACTTCATTAATATGCATTTCTTGAAGATGGTGATTGCTCAACACTCCATATGGAATTGATACTACATTTCCGAAGTGGTTTGCTAACATAGATGATTCCATCTCATTATTTCCAGTTAAGTATTTCCGTCCATTAACAACAACGCCCATTCTACATGATTTGTTCAGTTCATTGTGGCCTTCTTGAGCTATTAACTTCCATATGAATGCTACAAAAGACTGAAATTTGCTTCTTCTAGATTCTTTTGAACTTGCTTCACATTGAAGATGGCTGATTGATTCAGCACAAATATAGTAGATGCGACTGCGAGGTTTGTTCTCAAAGGAAGGAGGTGGAGCTGGAGGGAGAGATGACATATGAACATACAATTTATCATAAATTGTGTTATAATGAGGTGGACGTCGTGGGTTTAGGATTGAACGGCGAAAGGATGGGAAGTTGGAAATTTTCTTAAACCGGGCATACTCGGCCCATGCAACTAAGAACATGTTTACGGAGGCCCCATCAGCTATACGATGATCAAAAGCACATGATACAATTATTGACCCACATTTGAATTCCGTCACCTGTTCCATTAACATTTACATCATATTCTCAATTTAGAATCATATCATGCCTTGTAAATTAGTGATAGCTTTACAGGTAATTCCAATGGAGGTTGATGATCTCTACCTTACCTTTCACCCTTAATCAACCAAGCACCGTTTTTATCAATATCATGTGTTTGTGGGTGACATTTGGAATTGCAATAATAATAGATATTTTCGTGATAAAAAAAATTACTACTTTTAAATTTAAACCCTTTTGCCCAATAATTTGCAGTTATTTATTTATTTATTTTTTTTATGTCAAACCCGTTATAGATTTGCAACATGAAGGTAATTATCAGAACTATACTCAACAGTCAACATGTAAATATATTAGCTATGATTACATAAAGTATACTATTTAAATGTTATTTTGTTGTAACAAATAATTGTATTTATCATAATTATACACCGAATTCCATCATGTTATAACTTGTAAAAAACTAGATAAGCCTGTAAATGAACCGAACGTTTAGTGAACCATTTGGCAGTAGGCTCAATTATTTTCATTAATTATTTAGTAAACGAACATAAATGAGCAAAACTTTTTTGTTCATTTAGTTAAAGAAATGAACATGTACATACTATACATGTTTCTCGTTATAGCATGTAGGTATATATGTAAAACCATATGCGGTTGATAAGCATGTAACGGCTATAAATATACAAAGAGTCACCTCTAAAATTTACGTACAGTTGTCACTTACGAACATATAATTCAATAATAAAATAAGATACACGAGACCACGTACTTGGCGTCGTGTTGATTTTTAATTGTTTATCCTTTTTGTATTTCTGGATGGTTACTATTCAGTAGTACTTCGATTACGTAAGTTCTGAATGCATTCTGACTTCTCTTATTTAAAACTTTTAAATTAAAAGTCTATGTATACATAATTAACTAGCTTTTACATGCCCCGCAACGCGGGGCGCAACTCGAATATATGCAATCTAATAATAACGTATTATATTCGACCGACTCATTTTAAAAAAAAAGTTTACGTCGAAACGTAAGACAATTTGAATTTTTACCGACGCGTACGTTAGACAAAAAAAGGCTCACCTCGAATTTATGTCGTGTAATAATAACGTATTATATTCAACCGACTCATTTTAAAAACGTAAGCCAATTTGAATTTTTACGGACACGTACGTATATAAAGACTTCCCGCATTGCGAGGCGCAACTCGAATTTATGCCGTCTAATAATAGCGTATTATGCTCAACCAACTAAACCCAGCACGTTACAGTGAGAATTCGGTCTAACCCGATTCAATTTATTACGGTATCCCTACAATAATAAGACAAAAATATATATATGAAGACATAATAAACAAAAAGATAAAAAAAAAGAAAATGGCACTGTTCCTAAGAGACTATTGAAAATGTAATATGTATAGAATTTATTACGGTATCCCTACAATAATAAGACAAAAATATATATATGAAGACATAATAAACAAAAAGATAAAAAAAAAAGAAAATGGCACTGTTCCTAAGAGACTATTGAAAATGTAATATGTATAGAACTAGCTGATTACCCCGGGAAGGTCCCGGGGTTGAAAAATCTAATATGACTTAATAAAAAAATGATAAAAGAAGAAATCATACTAAACATATTGAAAAAATGAAAAACACTACAAAGTAACAAATCAATCAAACTTATATGTAAAACACTATACCATCAAATTTACAATCTCGCGCTCAAAGGGGACAGGTGTGTTCTGTATGTCCAACAATGTCTTCTGTTTAAAGACTCGAAGCTTCTTGGAGACAATTTAGTGTGTTCTAATGCATGTGATTGTAGCTCCGAAAGGTAATCTCGTAAGCAACATGTGGTTGTAAGCAACATGTGGTTGAGCAATGTAATATGGTATATAATTGATGGTCATTTCATAATAATAATACCTCTGCATTTTCAAGAATAGCATTGGTTGCCCCTGCTTCTTCTTTCAGATCTATGAGATGTGGAATGTCCTGAGCTCGAGCATATATAGGCACCTGTAAATTCAACTATTTTTAAAAGATCCAATTCCAGCATTAATCTAATCTTAGATACGAGAAATTTACTGCAGGAAATGCAAGCCGAATCCTTTCAACAGCTTCAACTGTCCTTTGCCTTCCTTCGTACATAACCATAACAGCATTTGCCTTTTGGGGAAGAAATACCAGCAGATCAAAAATAGCAGCACGCGATCCATCCCTATATAGGATTGGGAAACGAAGTTTACTTGATGCCTGCCCAAATATATAATCTTATTATTACTTAATTCAAGAAAAGATTATTAAAACTTGGGTATAATTTTTAAACATGTAGGTTTCAAATGAAAGTCACGACTTTTACCACACATGGATCAAGATCAAAAGCAACAAAAGGCCACCAGAATTCCTGTCTATACCATTGGCCAATGGCGTGGATAGGAAATTGGCAATAATTTGCATGCAAAACTTGATTAAAAAAATACAAAGCAGCACGCATATAAAGTAGGGGCTGTGATGTACGTGGGTCATTTGTCCAAACCCAAGAATTACAACTGGGTCAGCAGCGTAAAAGTTTGCCACTTCAGCAGGTTTCTGCACCCAACATATACATAGAAAAAGATGGTTAAGACATTAGGTGTGTTCAGAAAGTGCTGGTCTTATTTCGAATAACCAGAAATAGATAATGAGAAGTAACAAAATGATTGGTAGGAGGTACTCAGCAGCCTTGCGTCCAATATCATTAAGGGGGTCAACGCCATTGACAACGCAAGAACAATAATAAGAAGCCTCTTGAGCTCAAGCGGCAACACCCCTAGCCTAGACACAAAATTGCACCTAATCAATAAAAATCACCCAAAAAACACAAACAAATGAAGAATAATAATAATAATAATCAGAAGCATAAAACATGAATGGACAAATGTAAGTGTATACGAACAGTATAATAAAGAACATAAAAAAGGATTAAGATAATACCTTTGATTAAATGACTGATGTGGGTATGATAATATTATGAAGGAAAGGCTAAAAGAATAAAAAGATTGGATGATGAATACTAATAAATAAATGAATGAAGGATTGGGAAGGGATTTAAAGTGACCTTGTGATTTAGGGTTTGGAGAATTAGGGAAGAAGATGGTAGCGACTTTTTACTTTAGCCACTCTCAAGTCTGCCTATCACAATAACAAACATAAGTTTACCATCTACAACCCTTGAAATTGTATGACAGCCAAAATTACTAATATAATAACTTAACAGATGAACCAATCTCACAACCCAATGTAACCGACACAAATTGTTGAGATCATAATCCAAGTGATGAACTACCAACCACAGCACCCCGTGGGAACAGAAATAAGTGTTCGGTGCCAGGCACGCTTTACAACACAAACACATACGAAGGATACCAGTACCTTTAAAAAAAGGTTTGTTGAAGGCTGAAGGAAAGAGAAGACGATCGCCAGTAGGTTATTATGAAAGAAAGATAAAAAGGGTTTTAGGTTATGAATGAAAGAAAGATGAAGAGAGGGGAATAACCACGAGATTAGAATAGGTTTTTTAATAATAAAAAAAAAAAATTCAAAAATAATAAAATCTTTACCTTATTATGCCACGTGGCGCATTTAAAGGGGGGTTGAGATCACCATTGAACGCCACGTCAGCAACGTTCAATTCTTTTATATATATAGATAGATATTCGAGGACTTGTTTTTTTTAAATAAGTATCGTATCACTATAATCATTATTATAGTATACAAGGGTGTACGCTAGTCAACCCAAGGCCAAAATCAAATACGAGTACGGCTTGATTAACTTCGTAGAACTCAAGTCTAAATTGGACGGAGTGCTAACTCTTACTATAAAACCCGAGTTTAACTTGTTTATCATTATATAATACTTGTAACTCAGGGCGGATTTGTTGTTCGTATATTAGGGATTTATGTCCAAAAAAGGATGCCGGCACAGCTTGTTACCTATCTACCTGTTATCCTTATGTAATTTGTTCTTTATATATCAGTTTAGAATGACAATTTAATATTAAAAAATGTATTTTTATAATATACATTTAGCTTTATATATTTATTTTCATATATTTGTAACTTTAATTATATATATTAACATAATTATCAGGGCCCCATGATTTTTTTCCTTAGAACTGTTAGGGGGTGTTTGGGATTGCGTTTTGAAATAGATTTTCAGATTATTGTGTTTTGAAAACGCAAATAATCAGTTTTTAGTGTTTGGGGTTGAGTTTTGAAATAGATTTTTGGGCTACCAAAACGCAATAATCTAAAAGCAGTTTCACCCCTGTTTTTTGAAAACGCATAATTTGTTTTAAAAATCAATCCCAAACGCCCTCTTAATATTAGCGTTCCAAATTATTTTCGTTTGAGATGAGGTGTAGCTAAAAAAGAAAATAAGGCCAGAATATATATATGGCCAGTTTTTTCGCTCGGTGGCGGCTCCGAATATCTAATTAACTATATATCAAAACAAAATGGCCATGAATAGTATTTAACTAGGGTTCAGATATACTTAACTAAACTACGGTCAGCTTCTTTTGTCTTCTTTACCTTCCAAAGTTGACTGCTACGTTGACCAACGTTTAACATTTCTTGACCGACTCAAGTTATTGGTATAATTTACACTATTTTTAAGAATCAAATAAATTAAAGAATCATATACGTGGAGCCATTTTATGATATATATATAGATACCTATACACTCCTAAAAGCATACTTATTATTCACACTACTCCATATCTGAACCTCCATGCAAACCCTAAATTCACCATACATATTAGAATATAAATATAAGGTACACCATATGTTTCTTCTAATAACATATCCAGCTGCCACCACCACATCCAATCAACACAACAGCCTACAATGGCAAAACTAACACTTGTCTTGCTCACCTTTGCCCCCCTTGTAGCCTTCGCTACATCACACAAAACCATCATCACCACCACCATCCATGACGGGAACTCGGTCTCAGAATAAAGGCGGTGTAGCCGACGGTTACAGGGACAAAGGTTATCTTTTAATGTAATATTTTGCAAACTTTCAAAGTGGATTAGCTTTCTTCATAAACAAATCCGATTACCACCATCCCGGTCGCAACGCGCGGGAAACCACCTAGTTTAGATAATACAAAATGATAGTAGAAAGTGAATGAGAAGAAGACCTTTGTTTAAAATTTGCAATAGGACTTTTTTTTTTTCATTAAGTGAGCCGAATATCTAATTTAGAAGTGTAAATTTATGTTTAATGATCAAAGTAAAAAAGAGGACATACAAATAGCCGCACGCCCGGTCGCCCGTACAATAACAAAATATATATATATATATATATATATATATATATATATATATATATATATATATATATATATATATAGGGGTCGGTTCAAATACAAAGTCTCAAAAACGTGCGAAGTGTGCGAAGTCACGTAACATACAAAATTACGTAACACTACAAAAAAATTGCCATTTAGTGGCACACGCTTTTAGTGGCATTTAACGTTTGTGACACTAATTAGAGTTTTAGTGACACTTTTTGTATGTCATGTTTGTTTAACACATACTTTTAGTAGCATTTAACTGTTATGCCACTAAATTTGATTTTTTGTGACACTTTGAGTATGCCATAATTGATTGATACACGCTTTAGTGACATTTAATCATGTGCCACTAATATCAATTTTTTTAACTAAATCAAAGATGTTAATGAGATAGTGGTTGGGGAAAAACTTGTGTTCCTTGTGACCCAGGTTCAATTTCCACTCTCTCCATTGGTGAAGAACGAATACAAGTGGCATCGGTTCTACTAGGATGAGAGACGAGGTTTTGCCGATTAATCAACTGTCGTGCCTTCGGGCGGGTGGAGGTTGGGTTTCCAAACATCTGGGAGAGTCAAGGGGTTGCGGCAATCGAGTGGTCGACCTTGGCCACAACACCCGGTGTCACGATGGTTGACATGTCGTTCATTCCCGTTCAACCAAAAAAAAAACTAAGTAAAAGATGATTTTGTTATATTAAAATTTTATTTATTGAATTAAAACCCAAAAATTAAAAAAATTAACCTAAAAAAAGATGTGGTTTATCCCTCTAAATCTCTGATCGACCCTCCCATTACTTTCGCCCCCTCAAAATTTCATTATCCCGCTAATACCTTCCCTCCCAAAATTCCAATCATTTTCCCTTCTTTTGAAACCCTCGACTAAAATTTCCCTAAAAATTATTCCCTCCTGTCAAAGATCACAATCATTGTATCAAAACAAATCCTTTATACCCAATTGGCCAATTTCTTGTCTCGTTTATGGGAAAATCCATTTCATCGGCAAAGCTTCAAGATTTCACCAAAATAATAACCTCAAACCGAACCCAACACCAATCCAAACGAATCCCTAAACCCGTTTCCAACAAAACCCGGGCCGTCCCTCCACCCTTACACGCAAAGCCAAAAGGGTCCGGATTGTTCACTCAGAAAAGCAGCAACAAATGCTAAAGATAATGGAAGAGAGTTCATCGATTAACCGACGGATTCCGTTGGCAGAGGTGGTGTTAGAGTGTTCTAGAAGGTGGTTTCAAGATACCCTTAAGGAGGCTAAAGCTGGTGACATTAGTATGCAGGTGTTGGTGGGTCATATGTATTGTAGTGGTTATGGTGTTTTTAAAGATGCACAGAAGGTGTTCGACCATTTGCCTCACTTATTATTTTTTTTTGTTACAGTTGGATTTTATATATTTTTTTTAAATTATTTATGGGTACCATTGATGAAGTGTTTATATTATTGAAAAAAAGTTATGTTCTTGATGCATTTATCTTGTGAACAAATGGGTACTGACTTATTGTGCATTAATTCGTAATCTTTGTTAATAATCTTGGAAATGGATTATGATTGGTGTATTGTTGTTATAGACCATTTTTTTTTGCATTTTGTTATTTTTTGAAGTTAGTTTTTTCTTATAGCAGAGATAAGTTAGTATTGATGCCTTTGTATGTTAGGGACAAGCTAGGGTTAGTAGAGCTTCGCAGATTCTTATAGCCGAGTTATAGTTCTATCTTGGTGCAACTTTATATTGTTGATTTTTTAATCGAGTTTTGTGGATGATGTGAAGCGGTTGTATATGGAGCGGTTGGAACGAATGTCGTCGTTTGGATGATCGGTGTCTTGGTCACCATCATTGGCGAGTTTGCCGCCGATTAGAGTGCATGTTGATGATGGACAGAAGGTTGGAGGGATTGAGGAGCAGTTTGGACAGATGAGTGTGCATCAGAAGGTTCGGGTGGTTCAGGATGATGTGGCTTATGTTGCTGTGATTCCTCCGGTTGTTATTGCCGCCGCGAAACAAGAAGGTTTCCGGCAAGGGCGAAAAAGGTAACGCCTTTTAGTTTTGCCCTAATTAAAAAGGTTGGAATACACGTTATTTAGGTCGACGGTTTGAAGATAAGTCAGTTTGATCTATGAGTTAAATTTGCGCTATCATCATTGTTAGTAAACATAATTCAGTAATAACATTTTGTTGTGTTTGGTTAAGGTTTTCGGTCTGCCATCCTGCTGGAAGAACAAGAAACTTAGAAGAGGCCATGTGATTCAGCTAACGATCATCTCCTTTCTAGGTGGAGGCCATGCGTAGGCGATGCCGATGACAGCACTATTTCCTCTGGTAGGTTAACATCTGGTGAGGTTTTGTCTTATAGATGTCTTATAGATCATCTTCACTAATTTGCGATTGGCTTACATAGCTCATTATTCATTAGTTTTCCAAAAGGTCAGAAGCAATTTAGTCTGTACATTTTAGTGTTTAGACTATTATATTTTTTTGATTACTTGCATGGATTTATTAGTTCGAAGAAGTGTTGGTGAACTGTTGGTGTTTATTATATTTTAGTGTTGGTGTTTATTGCTTGTGGTGTAAGTAAAGGTCAAGAGGTGGATCTTTTTCACAAACCACAACCTGGAATGTGGCGCATCATGGAATAACATTTTAACTCTGGAATTGCAATCGATATGGACCAGTATTGTCTTTTCTTTAATCACTTCATATACTAAAATACCTGGTCTCTCAGGTTAGGCTGACCATTAAATTATACTACAAAAAGAACAATCCGAAGTTTCAGATAACAATTTAGTAAGGTACTACAGTTTTTGGTATGTGAATATGCTTGGGGTGATTTTTAACCCATGTGACCCGTTGAAGACAACGAAGATGGACTTAGTTATATACGAAGATGGCCTAACAATATGCAATAATTTTCATTTAATTATGACTATTCAGTACAATAACTTTACTTCTGCGTCTACTTCTTCTACTGTATTGTATTGTTTTAGAACTTATTAAGACTTTGTATTGTTACCTTATTAAGACTTTTTTTCTCTTCTTTTAGTGAAGGTTTTAAAAGTTTATGAAGTTTAGAGTAGTGCTTAACAATATTATACCATCTAGTATTTTATTTTTATGGCATATTGTTAGGCCCTAGATTATTGTCTTTGATATAAGCTTTTGTTTTATCGATTTGGATTGCCATCAGTAATTTTAGTAGGTTAGGATTTTTAAGTCGGGACTTGCATAAATACGGATTATGGCAACATTTTCATTATTGTTGGTTGATTTATTAATAGAGAATTAACAAAACATGTAATAAGTAACATATTTCAAATTTCAAAGCCTTTTGTATCACTCATCATTTACACCATTATGGTTTTTTTTTTGGTATAGGAACTATCTGTTAGTTATCACAAATTGCAATATATATTTTGTCACTTCAATGTCTATTTGTTAGATTTTACAATGATTTTATTGAAAGCATGTTGTATTAAAACTTTTTTTAGCACTTTAATGATACACTAAGTGATTATATTTGCTACACGTCGTAGATCTTAAGCCATCGATCCATTATTTTGTTAGTGGTATGTGTTTTAGTACAATGATTCAGGAGTATAAGCATTCAAGCCTATAAATGTATGTTGCTTTTTTTAGACTGCAGGAAACCAGTGTTGCTTTTGGTCCATTGACAACTTCGCCGGTATGTTTACGACCCTTACCAAGCTTTGGGTCTATTCAAACATTTCACTTATCATTTATTCATCAGGTAAAACTTTCTACGTGTGATGGTTGAAGTAATTCTGTTCATACAGTATTCGATATGGTCCATTGACAACTCCACCGGTATGTTTACGACCCTTACTTACCAAGCTTTTGGGCTCTTTTATGTAATTTACGGAGTTTTTTGTTGTTGTGCATTGACAACCTGCATGTTCGTTTTTTTTATTCTGTTCATTTGCTGTACATCTTCGGATTTGTTGATGCTGGATACACTTTATAGTGTAGTAAATTGTTCATTTGTTTTATTAATGACCTGTTACAATACCAACTGGCTAAAAATTTCTTGACCCGTTTCATTTTGTGTGCAGACAAGGAAGCCTAGGCAGATCTTCGAAGACTGATACAACCAGAGCAGATAACAACCACTTTTGTAACAAACAGTAAGTTGTCCGCCTAATCACAATCTTTTGGCAAGTAATACTAACTTCTCTTTTATAATTATCAAAACATAGAATTCTTGGTCTATTGGAAGGCACAATATGTCAAGGACTGCTCTTTTAGTGTCATGGAATGTATGGCATAGTTATCTTCTACTGCTATTATTTATAACATGCAGGTCACTTGATGGAGAAGGAAAAGTTGTTACATAGAGACACACCCAAAGGTATGAAGCTCAAAGGTTAAACCAGGTTACCATCCTTAGTTCAGCTTGCGTAGTATATTTCATGAATTTTGGCACAACATACCTCAACTGCTTATGACATTACCGTTTGCAGGATTTGTGACATGTAGACATTTGCATTGTACCGGCAAGACCAACAAGACTGTCGATTTTGCTTGTTATTTTTTTTGTTCATATGTTTGATATTAGCACTTATTAGACATTTGTTTGCAAACATTTGGAATATGGTTAAACGATGATTCAAATTTTAATTTAAGTGTTCATATTATGATTTTCACATTTTATAGCTTTAATTTTATTTTGCATTGTAAATAAATAATGATGTTAGTTAATCAAAATTAATATGAGAGACGTCTATGGTAGCAGTTTTTGATGTGATATTTAGTGGCAAAAATTATGTGCCATTAAAACTAGTATGGATGTTTAACTACAAACAGTTTTTAGTGGCACAAAATTTATGTTACTAAAGCTTTTTTTATATATTATGGCATAAAAAAAGTGCCACTAAAAGCCCTAAACTTTGTGTGACACTCTTAAAAAGTGTCACTAAAAGCTTTTAGCGTCACCACTTCTAGAGACACTTTTTTTGTGTGTCGCACATTCCTTTAGGGGTCTTTAGTGGCACTTTTTTGAATTTTTGTGACATTTTATGTGTGTCACTGAATGTACTTTTTTTTGTAGTGTAACAAGGACAGAATACCTACTAGTTCCATAACTAAAATCACGTAACATATAGTCCATTACCAAAAGTTACGTAATTTTGTATATGTGATTTTTTTTAGTTATGAACTAGTAGTGTATCTGTTTATGGTATGTAATTTTGTTACGTGATTTTAGGTATGAACTAGTAGTGATTCTGTCTATGTTACGTAATTTTGTATGTTTACGTTTTTTAAGGGTATGGAAAATTTTTTATGTAAAGTTTTGAATGATTCTGTCTTATGGTAACTAATTACGTAATGACACTATATGTTACGTGATTTTAGTTATGAACTCGTAGTGATTCTATCTATGTTACGTAATTTTGTATGTTACGTGACTTCGCACACTTCGCACGTTTTCATTACTTTGTACAATAACGGTCCCCTATATATATATTCTGTCAAATTTTAATAAGTAATTTTATTGTTTATTCACCTATGTTTATTAATTTGTTTAACTTAATATAAATATACTTTTACTATTCGGTTATATTTGATTTTTTTTTTTATTTTTTTTTTGTATTTTGTTTAGCTTATTGTTAATTTACATTTTACTAAGTTTATCCATTCATGTGTAATTGAAGAAGACTTTTTTTAATATGCAAAGACATGTTTTACTATTGATATTTCGATAAAAAAATATTATTTATCACAATCCTTTGAAAAGCAATTTAAATAACGTCAATAAAAGTCACATTTTAGTGTTTGTAGTACTTGGATTGTTGCAAAAATAACAACAAAATTATATGTCTACCTTTAGATACATGATCGACGGCTCGGACTCTAACAAGTGTATTAAATGTTCTAGAATTTAGATGTGTAACAAAATTATATGTCTACCTCTAGATACATGACGGCTCGGACTCTAACAAGTGTGTTAAATGTTCTAGAATTTAGATGTGTACTCGTGAACTGTTTGTGAAATGTTCAGCGGGAAGTTCGTTTATGTTCGTTTATTTAAATAAATGAATGAACACGGACACACGTTTATGTTCGTTTAAGTTAACGAACGAACATGAACTCACGTTTTGTTCGTTCATTTATGTTCATGAACGTTTGCTTATGTTCGTTCTTTTATTTTTGTTTGTTTAATTAAACTTACTTTATATTTATTATTTATTTCTCTTTTGTCAAGTAACATTAATTTAAGAGGAAGGATGTTTTTTAATAAAACATGGATGGTGGATGGATGTTTTTTGGATGAATCATGGTGAACTTTTTTTGGTAGATACATGATGGATATTTTAAATGAATCATGTTCATTAAAACTACTAATTTAGATTTGGTTTTGGTTGCATTGTGATGCATTAGACCTGGTTGAATTGTGATGAATCATTATTAACTTGTTTTGGTTTGTGTTCATTAATGTTCGTTTATGTTCATTTGTCTTCGTTTATATTGATCAATTGTGTTCGCTTATGTTCATTAACTGTTCGTTTAGTTTTTAAATGAACGAACATAAACGAACAAAAACACGACAAATTTCTTAATGAGCGAACACGAACACAAAAATGTGTTCAATTATGTATTCGTGTTCGGTTAAGATTAAATGAACAAACACGAACACGCATGTGTTCGTGTTCGTTCGGTTCGTTTATAGGCCTAGATGCTAGGATCATTGCTAACTTTACGTTAGTTGATTGTAGTTCACCTGAACCGAAAGCACACCACGATTTATTTGAGGGACCAACTTTCCCTTCACAGTTTCATCTGGATGATGCAAATCTATGGTTTTAAGTTCAACGTCAGCATGAGCATGTACAAATTCTACCCCATTGTTGTTGCACAACACTTCAGGCTCCCCTTGACTATTAGGCACTATCTCTCCAGCAAGCGGGTAAAACGTCGATAATACCTCAGCCAACGAATTCTTGATGGTCTTCATGACAGTTTTGGGTGACATGGAAGCGTCATCTTTCTTTGTGTAGCAAAAGAAAACTCCAGGTGCAACATGTGGTGGTAGAAGTAGGTCTAGGTTGGATTGTGGGAGCCAGTACTCAATCTTAGGCGCAAGAGCTGCGCGGATGACATCTTTATCCTTTATGGACACTTGGTAATCGAGTGGTTTTTCCCCTTGGTCTAACGTCAAGAGTTGAGAAGAGTGATGATTACGACGAAATTGGGTGACAAGGCTAACTGTAGTACCACAACATGTGTTTCTTAGATTTTCAGTTGGGTGTGGTATTGGTGTTTGTGGTTGTGGTTGTAGTGGGTGGCATAGAAAGTGTTGTGATCTAATGAAACCATTTCGATAAAACCATTTTTTATTAGAGATTGAAAGACCTTTTGATGTTCCAAATTTGATAAGATGATAATACTTTCTCATGTTATTGAATGTTTGTTTAGTAGTTGTAGACAGTTGTGGGTAAATTTATAGAGTAGGCAAACCTTCTATACGCATTTAAATATATATATTTTTTTAAAGTCCAAATTTGTGGTGGCTACATACTTATCAAGAAATGGTTCATGAATAAAGTGATTATAGTGGTATTAGTGATTGATTACCCATTTACCCCACAAATGCCATCACTTCGAAATGCAATGGTTACCTACAAACAAGCTCGGACGCCTCTCCCTTTCTCCTCACCCCTCTCAAAAAATGTGTCAGTTGGCCTTATTTTACAAAAACGACTCTGGTCATCTCTCATCCACATCAGCAGCTATCTTTTTAGCGAACTGAGTTCAATAATTCCCCAAAACTCGAAGCGTTATGGGTGCTCCAATAATGTCTAATAAGGTACTTTAATGTATTAACATATTTTAGGTATCTGCCAAACCTTCGCCGTCAATGAGCACAAACAGCAACATATATTGAAGTTTACTTTATCTCATTTATTACATGATCAGACCAAAAGTCTTTTAAGGATGGTGGGTGTGAGGCTCATCCCCGGCCCGTCTTGGTTCGTCAGGGTCCGGCAACACCGCCCCTTAGGGCGTGTTGCGTCACTTTCGTCAAAGAGGAGACGGGGTATGATGCTCCTTGACAATTTGGAATCATGCCGTTGCAAAACGGCTATTTTTAAAATGTATATAGATTTATGTTACTAATATTTATTACATTAGTAAAATGTAAGTAACAATCAAACCGGAGATAGTTTTTGGAAGGAAGTTCGTAACAAATTCCACGAGATTATGGAGCAAGGTCCGTATTGAGAGATCGATTCTATTGGATCCAATTTACAGAAGATGAATACTACGATTCGTCACTTTTGTGGGTATTATAACCCATTGTTTGTACATAAACCAAGTGGGTGGAACACGGATGACATTTTCCAAGAGGCGATTCGTAAATACGAAAATAAGTATGGGCATCCTTTCCCCATGTCCAGGCATGGCAAGTTTTGACGATATCTAGCAGGCGGGCATCGGTAAGGGACAAAGCCAAAAGGGAAGCGGCTGCAAAAAAAAAAAAGCCGCATCAGAGAGCGGGAGCAGTTTGAAGCAGGTTAATTTAGTGGCTGAATTGAAAGCATTTACTCAAACCTTCAATGAGACCCAACCCGAAAATGTTAGAGTGAAGCAACATGAAGCTGATGAAACTTAGGTTGAAAGAAGAAGCGACACAATTAGAGGAATGAAAGAAAATGACAATCGACATCAACGTATATCCTGAAGTAGACCATCACATTTTGCAAAAAATAAAATATATGATTGCCAAAAAATGGAGTTACTAGTTTTTTTTATTTTAAGTAATCTTGTTTTTTTTAAGTTATTTTTTCTTAAGTGCACATTCTTTTAATGTAACCTTAGGTTTATTAATTTTTTTACTATTGATTTTAGTTATTCATTTATATACTCATTTTTATTTAAACTAGGTGTATTAATACGCGCGTGCGCGTTTTTCACATGAAGTGTTAATGCGGATTTTGGAAACCATCAAAGGCATAGAGACTAACCTTGGACAATGAGAAAATACAAAAGTGGCAGCGGCTACGCGGAGAATACCGGAAATCTCCCGCGGTCCGCGGCACATGGTGGAGATGGCGCACGGTAGATGTGGTCGGTGGCCGGCTGCGTACGTTAGAGTGAAGCAGTTATTCATTTCGTGGTCATTAAATGTATAGATAATAAACGAACAAAAACCGAACCCGTGCGAAATCGGGTAAAAAAGCGCATTATGTCGGGGCCAAAATGGAAAAAAAAAAACTTAATAAAAAAGCTGGTGGCAAAAACGGGAAAAAAACTTAAACAAAAAGTAAAAAAAAACATTGTGTGGCCAAAAAAAAAAAAAAAAAAAACTAACAAAAAATTTGGTGGTCAAAATGGGTAAAAAAAAAAGTTAACAAAAAAAGCAAACAAAATGTGGCCAAAATAGAAAAAATAAAACTTAACTATTTAAATCATGAAGTCTATTAATATGTTCTAGTTAACAAAAAAAGGAAGGTCTATCACCCACACCCTAGGTCAATTACTTGGATGATGAGACCCACAATAAAGTTTTATTGACAGGTGGAGGCTCATCATCAAGTGATGGACCTCCCACACACCCATCAACGTAACATTCCGAAATGATTTCTAAAACTCTAAATGATTATATTTGTGAACAGTATGTGATCATTAGGTATTTATTTATTAAAAATTTCCAACTCAGCTTATATAAAATACCACTTTATTTTTTAGGTTACGTGTTAGTATAACTTTTGTGTAATTGTTTTATCGTAACAAGATTTATATTTTTGAATGGTAAACAATACCAAGCATCGATACCATAACAAACCTAACCGATACCAAATGAACATTGGTGTCGTAAACAATACTTTTGGAAAAAGGTATGGGCAAATTTTTATTATTTCTGATTGACGTAAATCATGTGTCGTTATTCTTTTTAGCATATGACGACTTTAGTTTTTTACTTACATGAAACAATATTTGTACGTTAAACCATTGTAAATACACTATTTTATTTAGTAATACACCTAGTTTTTTATAGAACCAATATCGCCTGAGCAATAGTATTCAGAATGTATCAGATAAAATAAATTTTATTTTTGTTTTGAGTTTAGTACAATTTGAGTCCATTTTGTTATATTCAATTTGCCGGGTGACTCCCTAATTGTCAATTTAGGTTCACAGAGTCACCGTTGTTTCCGAAATTGATCAATAAAGTTTGTGGCTTTAACGCCGTCACTTTTGCCATCAGAAGTCTCATAGTCAACGTTTGGATTGGAGGCCAAAATTTCGTATACCACTCATCTAAAACACACTATAACATTAGAACTATGAGGAGATTAGATTCCTTGATATTCTTTGTACAATACGTAAGATTTCCTTGGTATTTCCAATGTGAACAAAGAAATCTAAAAGGGATCTTTTGATTTAGTTTTATATTCCCATGTTTCTAAAAGGAAGGTGAGTTTGTTTTAAATAAAGGGATGTCGTTATTTAATAGAAAAGCCATGCGAATGTGAACGAAAGTTAAATGGGGAGATCTTTTTCTTTGCATTTGTGCGAAACATTCTTTCTTCATGATTATAACCTGTGAATTCAAACCAAAAGTTTATACCGTGTTTTACCCATAAACCTTGATACAGAAATGGATTTTGTTTTGAAGTTGCTTGGAAAACAAAATTATTGAATGAAACTGTGAGCTAGAATAGAAATGAGAAACATTTTTTTCTAATATATTAAAAGTGTTTCTCCCAACTACTAATGATTCAACTTTCATTATGAAGAAATAGTGGAGTCACTCGAGTAAATTTTCATTTTCGTTGTTGTGGTTTAGCCATTTTTATCACTTCTGTTCCAAATGTTATTTTTGCAACTATACCGTTCATATTAGCATTTTCTTAGTAATTACATCTAATCTGTTAACTCCATTTATTTTTAAGGTTAAATCTAGTTTGGTCCTTTTACTTGTTTAATTAAACCTCAAGGATGAAAATGACCATCTACTCATACATTTATTAATATTATTGCTATTTTTTTCCGGTAAAAAACAAATATTATTGCTACTCCCTCCGTCCCATTAGAAGTGTCTTGGTTTGAAAAACACAAAGTTTTAGGCATATTAAATGATTGCCTTTTTTGCTTGCCATATGACAATAATACCCTTGTCATATGTGGGTCCATCATATTCTTTATTTATTTTAGTTGTATTTTTAAGGGCAAATTTGGAAATTGGCTAATAATTCTTTAAAGTGGACACATGAAGTGAGACAAATAAAAAAGGGAATATGGACACTTCTAATGGGACGGAGAGAGTATTATCTATATATTAATTATACTACACATTAATAGTGTCCATCAGCTACAATAGGCCTACTTCACAGTACCTCCCATGAATTACCAATTTTCCCACCAATATTGGCTTACTGCCCACTTCCTTTTTACTTTTTCAGCGAAACATTTTGTTTTACTTTTTAGAGTTGTGAGATAAATAAGATAATTATGCCTTTTTTATTAGTATATATATTATTCTATATATATTAATTGAAGGTTTAAAGTGTCATTCTTTCACATTAATAGTGTCCATCAGCTACAATAGGCCTACTTCACAGTACCTCCCATGAATTACCAATTTTCCCACCAATATTGGCTTACTGCCCACTTCCTTTTTACTCTTTCAGCGAAACATTTTGTTTTACTTTTTAGAGTTGTGAGATAAATAAGATAATTATGCCTTTTTTATTAGTATATATATTATTCTATATATATTAATTGAAGGTTTAAAGTGTCATTCTTTTAATATATATAATATATAATATTGAACACTAACTTTTATGTTAACATTATTTTCTGTCACAAACTTTTAGGTTAATTTTATTTTCTTTCAATTTGATCACAAAACTTTTATCTTTTACGATTTAAAACTTTGGTCATTAACTTTTAGCTTAACTTTATTTTCTTCTAATTTGACCACCAAACTTTAACCACCAAACATTTAGCTTTTAGGATTTCAAACTTTGACCACCAAACTTTTAGCTTTTAGGATTTCAAACTTTGACCACCCAACTTTGGTCACTATCTTTCTTACTAATTTATGTACTTTATTTTCTTCCAATTTGACCACCAAACTTTGACCGCCAAACTTTTAGCTTTTAGGATTTCAAAGTTTTACCACCAAACTTTTAGCTTTTACGATTTCTAACTTTGACCACCCAACTTTGGCCATTAACTTTCTTACTAACTTTCTTACTAACTTATGTATTTTCTTTTCTTCCAATTTGACCACCAAACTTTTAGCTTTTAAGATTTCAAACTTTGACCACCAAACTTTTAGCTTTTAGCCGCGAGTATTTTTTTGAAGCCCACGCGACAATAACAGTCACTTACTATTATCTTTTATGTCCACGAAACCGTCCACAATTACGCGCAAGAATGTCGGAAAATCGTTGCCCATAGTGCTACTAAACACTTCTGCACAACAAACATGCCCCGCCGCTTTGCGGCGGGTTAACAAAAACCCTAGCTTTTATTATGTATATTACATTTAATATTACATAACGATACTATATAAAACCACAATTACAAACATTGTTAGAAATAGGTGTTTAGTTTTGGATTATTTAATGCAACTATCAAAGTACGATCCAACACTATAAAAAATGTAGGTCTTTACCCGAAAAGGCCATAATGTGTAGACTCAGGACTGTGGATATAGATCATTAACTACACATAAATTATGTGTAGGTATACAACAAGATATACCTATACATACATATGTAGCTAAAAGTATGTTATATATGTGGTTAAAAGTATAGCAACATGTTAAGATGGATTATGATGTGACACATGACATGGCATCTGACATGACACATGATGCGGAACCTGAAGTGGCAGATGACATGGCCGCTAACGTCGCACATGATATGGCGTCCAACATGGCACATGACATGGCCGATGACATGTAAGTTAACATAGAATGTAGTGATGCCACATATCATAAGTATGTGTGATTAAAAATAATATTTGTGTAGGAACTGCTTTTTAATATGTATATAAAAAATATATGTGTTGGTAAACATATAATTATGTGTGGACAATAACCCAAATATATATAGGTAATAATCTTTAAAGACATACAAACAAATACAAAATATGTCGATGCAGGCAGAAACATGTGACCAAAATCGCTATTCTTGATATAAAAAAAAATTCTAACATCATCGTTCTAACAAAGCAAAAACTATTCATAAGGCTCTACGAGATTTTAGAAATACTAAAACTTCTTCATGTAATGAATCGTATATCTCTTTCCATTGAAAACAATACAATATATAGGAAGATTACAATCAGATAAGTATGGAAACTATCAATCCTAGTTATGAGGAGATATGCACAATTATGTAGGAGATATACACTATCAATTTACATTAAATATATATTACTAACAGGCCCCCGCAGTTTGAGTCGTAGCCAAACGAAGGCACAAATTGGTACGAAAATGAGTAAACAAGTGTTTAGGTAGGCCTTTAGTGAAAATATCCGAGTACTGGTAGTCAGCTGGAACATGAAGAGCACGAACGTCTCTGACACGAACTTAATTTGTCACGAACAAAGTGGATGTCCAACTCCACATGTTTGGTGCGTTTATGCTGAATGGGATTCTGAGTTAACTAAACGGCCGAGACATTATCGCAATACACAACGGTAGCCTGTCTTGTGGCGACCCCAAGCTCGAGAAGAAGGTTGCGTATCCAAGATGTTTCAACCATAACATTAGCAACCCCACGATATTCGGCTTCAGCACTGGATCTGGACATCGTGGGTTGACGTTTGAAGCTCCAAGATATCAAGTTTCCGCCCATGTAGACACAATATCCCGAGGTTGAGCGGTGTGAATCCCGACACCCCCAGTCCACATCTGAATATGCGATTAGAGAAGTGGAGCTGGAGGGGGAGATACAAAGACCTAAGTCAAGGGTTCGTTTAACATACCGAAGTATGTGTTGAGGAACGAAAAATAAGGCTCACGTGGATCATGCATTAAAAGGAAAATCTGTTGAACCACGTATGAAATGTCGGGTTGAGTGATAGTGAGATATTGTAAAGCACCGGCGAGGCTACGATAAAGGGTGTCGTCTTCAACAGGAGATCTGGAGTTGGCACTTAGTTTGGACCCAATTTCCACCGATTTGGTGCAAGGCTTGCAATCCGTCATGTTTGCCCGTTTTAAGGTATCCGAAGCATATGATGATTGGGATAAAAAGAGGCCATTCGACTTGTTTTCAACTTTGATGCCTAAAAATGATTGAGAGAACCAAGGTCGGTCAAGGCAAACTCTTTAGATAAAACCCGGGTAAAATGTTGTAGAAGACTGGATGATGATGCTGTAGGGATTATGGCGTCTACGTACAACAATAAATAAGCCATTTGAGTGTCGCGTTGATAAACAAACAGAGAGGTGTCACATGAGCTACTTTTAAAACCACATGTGATGATGAATGTGGCAAAACGATGATACCATGCACGTGGGGCTTGCTTGAGGCCATAAAGGGACTTTTTAAGCTTGCACATAAAACGTGGATTTGCAGAGTCAATGAAACCCAGGGGTTGATGCATAAAAACTGTCTCATTAAGGTTCCCGTGAAGAAAAGCATGCTTCACGTCAAGTTGGTGAATAAGCCATGCTCGAGAGACTGCAAGACTGAGTACAGTCCGAATGGTGGTAGGCTTAACCATCGGGCTAAACGTCTCATCACAGTCAATACACACCGTCTGACTTTTACCATTAACAACAAGTTGCGATTTATAGCGCTCTAAGGTGCCATCAGAATGAAATTTATGTTTATATAACCACATATACCGAATAACCAGAGCATCGGCAGATCTCGGTACCAACTCCCACGTATTATTATCCAATAGTGCTTTGTATTCAGCGGCCATGGCTAGTTTCCAGCTCGGATCGGACAAGGCGAAAAGGTGAGATTTAGGTAACGGTGAAGGGGTAGTAGGGGTCACAGTGGTGAGATTAAATGGGACTTGGGGTTTGGATATACCTACGCGGGCGCAGGTTATCATTGGATGTGAAGGACGTGGGCCGTGAGGTCGAGGAAGGTTCATATGGGGTGAATGGGCCGATGTAAAGGGTGGTGAAGGTTGGGATTGTTGGGTGTTTGGTAAGTTGATAGGTGGATGGGCCGATTGGGCTGATGAAGTGGTTGAGGTTTGGGCCAGTGTAGAGGGAATGGTAGGAGATGTGGGTTTAGTGGGTGGGAAGGCAGTGGGAAAAAAAGGTGTGGTCGAGGGAGGTGGTTCAAGAAAGGAATGATTAGGAGGCGGAGTAGTGGGCGAGTGAAAAGGGAATTTTAACTCGTCAAATATCATGTGACGAGAAAACGTAACCTTCCCGGTTGATAGCTCAAGGCACCGGTACCCCCGATAATTTGCGGGGTAGCCTAAAAAGACACAAAGGGTGGATATATGGTCATGTTTGTTGGGCCGGGTGTCGGTGGTGCTAGGATAACATGCGCCAAAAACGAGTGTCTCGGGAGTCGGATTTTGGAAAGGCAGGGGTGGTGAGCCAATATCCGCAGCCACCACAGGGGGAGAGACAGCAGCACGAGCCTCTTTACGGCTCTGTTCTTGAAGGTTCATGTCACAGGTGTCGGCCCAAGAGGGCAGATGCTAAACAATAAGGGGTCCGGTCATGTCAAACTCATGAGGAAGGCCACGAACCAGCTTCAAAACCAATCGTTTTTCAAGCACAGGACATCGACAGCAGTAAGTTGTTCGACGATGTCTTTTAGGCATTGGAAATAGGCTTCAAGGGAGGAAACGGACTGAAGTGTAAGGTTGGTAAATTCTTGTTCAAGATTGGCGGCTCGGGAATCTTTGTTTTTGAGAAAGTGGTTTTCAAGACGGAGCCAGGCCTCTCGGGCGGTGGATCCGGGCTGAAGAACTTTGAGAAGGAGATCGTCCGACAAGGTGCCGTATATCCACTGAAGGACCACAGCGTCGATCTCCTTCCAGGATGCAAGGGATGGGTCATCGGCAGCGGGTGGTGGTGTGTCGTCTATGTGGTCGAAAACACGGTACGCGGTGGCATGAAGGTGAAAAAGGTTGACCCAGGACGAGTACGAGACCTTTTCCCCATCAAGGGTGCGAATCTTTTGTTGAATGTTGTTCACAGAATAAACCGGGTGCAAAGGGTTTGGGGTTGTGGAAGAACCGGTTTTTGCTGGTGGTGTGTTGGTATCACCCATCGAAACAAGTAGCAGGGAATGAATTGAAAGACAGGGAAGGTGGCCTGAGGACGGTGGTCTGCAAAAGGGAGACCGAAGTCTCAACAGTGACGGCGACTAAAAGGTTTAGGGTCCAAAGCGTCTGCGCTCTGATACCATGTAATGAATCGTATATCTCATTCCATTGAAAACAATACAATATATAGGAAGATTACAATCAGATAAGTATGTAAACTATCAATTCTAGTTATGAGGAGATATGCACAATTATATAAGAGATATACACTATCAATTTACATTAAATATATAAAACTAACACTTCAGTCATCAATATCTTCATCACCATGCACCTTGAGATGATCCTAATGTGATTGACAGAGCAGGCATATAATACTGAAAATTAAAAAAAATATATTACAAGACAAATTAATCATCAATAAGTACAAGAAATGAATTACATCCTAATGCAAAACGCTTTTTTTTAAAGATTATTGTATAAAGGTCACAGAGCTCCTAAAGGTCTTTGTTAAAATAGTAAAATATAAAACAATAAAAAGAAAAATATGTAAATAATGTAATTTTTTATTTTTATTCTTAGAAATAAAAATGCTTCCTTCCTTGCAAAAAAATACCAATATCATTTGTGATTAACTTGCACCTGCACATATCAAAGCTAGTCACATGTTTCGAAAAAAGATAATACACTTTATATAGAACACAAAGAAAACACAATAAAAAAAATAACAATACAATTCACATGGAATAAATAGATGATACAAGAAGGCATCCATGATTATATTGAGGAATCTGCAGAATACAGTAAAGAAAAAAATTCATTAGAAACCAAAATACAAGAGTGTAATTGTTGAGTCAACTAATAGTGATTCATGTAAGATAAAGTGATATGGTAAATGCAGCAAGAAAACATGAAACAATGAGAAATTTGATGTATAGACCTAAAGGATGGCTGTGAAAATTTTATTGTAGAACAGTACACATTTGGGGGTAATGAAAATGAAGTCGCAACTGGAGAGCACTAAAACTCTAAAACTGTCTACAACATTGGCAACCAAACTTTTATATGATGCCACTAATATAAAAATCATGCAATGACATCAAATAGTACTCAGAATACTAGGTATCGTGTCTTTTTGGTTGCCACCAGGGTCACCAATAAGGATCTTTGACCTTCATCTTCATAGTATATGGTTTTGAGACATGACAGATATGTTATCCTTCTCTCATATACTCAATATGAAGGGCGTCAACACGTCCAATAAGCACACACTTGTTTAATAGCTGAGAAAACTCCATCGTCCCATGGATTGCCTCTACCTTCTACCCATGGGCCTTGAACAATAAAATTAACATAAATTAATTTAGGTATTTGGGTTTTGGATGTATTGAGAACTGACCTCACCCATGTATGTATCAACCCAGTTACAGAACAACCAAATCGATGGATACAGTATGACATCAGTTTCAGCCAAATCATTTGATTTAGTTCAAATGCAATAGAACTTTGTGTACTCCCTCAACAAAAAAATCATCTATTATATTAAAGTTAAACATACTGCTTTTCAAATGCAAAATCGTTATCATTAAATTAGATGCTAAAATTTGTACTCCCACCATCTAGACACCCCATGGAAGGGTGTTCCACGATTTGGCAAACGTGGGAAACTCAACCAAAGATACATAGGTCCTTTCGAAATACTTGCTAGGATTGGTCTCGTGGCATACAAGATCAAGCTACCGGAAGAGCTCAGTAGCGTTCATGACACATTCCACGTATCCAATCTTAAGAAGTGTTTATCCGATGAATCATTGATCATTCCTCCCGAAGAAATTCACATCGATGATCAACTGCACTTTATTGAGGAGCCAATCGAAGTGACTGATTGGAAAGTCCAGTAATTGAGAAGGAGCCGAACAAAACTTGTCAAAGTCAGATGGAATGGAAAACGCGGACCCGAATTTACATGGGAACGTGAAGACAACATGAGACGCAAGTATCCCGCTCATTTTGCAAAGACTGTTGAGACCATTAAGACAACTCGATTTGCGGACGAAATTCCAAAAACAAGG
Organism: Ambrosia artemisiifolia; assembly: GCA_032199755.1. Classification (NCBI taxonomy): domain Eukaryota; kingdom Viridiplantae; phylum Streptophyta; class Magnoliopsida; order Asterales; family Asteraceae; genus Ambrosia; species Ambrosia artemisiifolia. The sequence continues at coordinate 14,596,451 of CM063514.1, forward strand.
GGAGAATGTGACATCAGTCAACGATCCAGGTCAACATCTGTACACATTTTACTTAATTGTGTCATTTCATGTGCATATTAGACATTTTTGCATTCTCTATTCCCCCTCCAGTCTAGTAAAGTCCGAACTATTGCAGAAATTCAATGGATTACCCGTTTACGCATACAACACCCGGAATATCCGAAACAATTAGCATTGAACAATCAAGCCAATTACATGCTCAACAGAGAGCAACCGGATGCTCAATACTACGTACAGACAAAACAGCACTATACGTGACAGAACCAAAGTGCAAAATTACGCAACTACACTCAAAATCAACCAGTTCCCAAAATGTTTTATTAGCAAACACGGAAAATTATCATGATATATAGACATAAATTAATATTATCCAACAACACATGTTTGTTCAACTATTAACACATGTAAGGATTATACGACTTATATTATTATCATCACAAACCATGTTACTAACCCATTGGATTACCCATAAACAAGTGTTAACACCCAACAAGTCGATCTTATGCCATGAATAATGAGTGATTACCTAAAACACACTATGATCATACCTATATGTATCCATTCCATTAACACAAGACAAAACCATGGAACATATGTATACAACCATCTAAATATGCCAAACTTCACCTTATTTTCCTTCCTTTTTCCATCGGCCGAATACCATCCCAAGTAAGGCAAAGTCACCTAGCTAACTAATATTATATTTGAGAGGATCTTGTGATATCAAACCCAAGTACTATGCTTAATTGTATCTCTAATGTGTGTGATCTTTCCCTTGACCTATACTCGGCCAAACCATCACCATCGTCTCATCATCTTGTTTTGTCTAAACCATACGCCAAATTGGAAACAATGTCAAGTGTCACAACATTTCCCCATGCAAGATCCCATACCCTATGCACCATGATCATTCAATCGGCCTGTAGTATACACCCCACGATTTTCTTTGAAGATTGCAAACCAAATCTTGTTACATTGATGTGTCATTTTCCTAGTCCACTAGCAAACAAAGCTTGGATCTTCTCATTCCATTTTTGCCGAAACAAACAAACAAAACCATCCTCAATTGCCCCTTTTAAGATAATGTCCAAACTAAACACTAAATTAGCATGGACAACCTTCATCCCACTTTCCTTGGAAATGATCCTAACCTTAATTATATGATCTTACTCTTGTCTTGCTCTCTGCCAAAAACAACAAGAACACTTGATCACATGTCCAATTCCTAAGTGTATACCCAAACTTTACACACAAATGCCAAGTCAACCTCTTTCCGCATCACCTCCTAGAACACTAGAACTTCCCCCATGGACCCTTGACAACTTGGGGCTAAGAAGAAGACAAGATTCAACCATCCTTTTAAAATCCAATTAACACGATTTTGGCTAACAATTTTAACTTACAATAAACTCCCATGTAGGATACCTTGCTTGTTATGGATAATAATCACATGAGTCCAGCCATTTTCTAGGTCTGATAGAGTATAAATAGGAGCTCAAGGTCTCCATTCAACTCATATACAATTCACAATTCCCTTCTCTTTTCCATTTGCTTTCGTCTCACCACAAGAAACAACACCTCATCTCTCTTGTTTCCCTCAACTGAGCACCCAAGGCCACACCACCATTGAACCTTAAAACATCATCACGAGCCACAACAAAGGGGTCCAAGACTAGGGAGAAGCGACTAGCACGATCGGGTATTCCAAGATTCAAGAAACTAGGTGAGTTGATGAACTTTTCCTTCACATTAAGCTTTTATTATCGGCCCATATTAGAAAACCGACTAATGAATTCTTGTTCATGTATGCTACGGCCTAGACAACGCAAACATAACATCATTTTGCCATAAATACACTAGTGTTAATTATTGGTTACAAACTTACACTTATATACACCTACACATACATTCGGGCATACACATGAAGAATCGACCACTCACATACTTTGATCACTATAGCCGAACACTACACATGTGGTTGAATATCACATTTTATTAATAAATCCGATTTTAAACTCGAAAAACATAGTGTTATACACATATAGAGATAACCACTTTTTGTACATGAGAATACATAGTCATGGGTAATGTTATACAAGTGCACTTTCGAGAACAACTTTTATGGTCATAAACGAGTTCTTAAAGAGCTATTTCCTTGTGTATAAATCGGCTTTGGATGGAAATGTTCTATCAAAGTTTCGAATAACGCAATAACATGTGTTAAAAATGGTCACTACATGTGTTAAACATACCTTTATCGCACGAATATTATAACACATATTTCTCCAAGAATCCACCACGCATGTTAGATTGGGGAATATTCCATAACCCATTGTGACAACCGGCAAATTCCGTACAACGTTTAACATGATTTCAATCATGCTTTCGGAGTAATTAACATTGCTTAATCTAAATTATTTTTTTATTTATTTTTTATTTGAGCTGTTACGAGTCCTACGATGTCCTTCTAAAAGTTCATGGACCCCCGGATGCCTTTAAAGAAAGACTTCGTGTATTTAACATTAACGAACTGACATCAGTAAAAAAATTTCAATGTGGAATAACATAAGGCTAATATATGTAAATACAACACGTATTTACTATTGAAGAGATCGAATGTGAAATCGGCGCGATAAACGGCCGAAAACGCAACGTTTTGGAAACGCAGAAAGGAACCGACTTGAGAAATGAACGTTGAAATGCGTAGTTTTATCCGTACTTGTACCTTCATAATAATTATTTATTAGTTAAGTTTCGAAAGATTACGGATCGACAAAATAAAGAAGTACAAGACCGATCAGATCAACGAGAATTAAACGCTTGTTCTGAATGCACGCGTCAAACTATGATAATATTATCTAAATTGGTCGGTTTTGTTAAGTTTTTAGTTACAAACAAATCCAACTAAGTTTTATTGTTAGTTTATGAAAGGACAATGAAACTAAGCATTGGAACGTTTATACGGGTTCGAATACGCGGTATAACCTACCAACCCTAACCCTACCTATAAAACCCACATAATCCTCTCATCCCCTTTATTTCATCAGCCGCCACCCACTCCTTCTCTCTCTCTAGAAACCCTAACCCCCCTCTATCTCTCTCTCTCTCTACACACCCTTTCTCTCGATATCTCTCCTTCTCTTTCTACATATTCACACCCGGCTCTCTCTCTCTCTCCTCCTCCATTTTAGGAACAGCCGGCCACCACCAAGCTTGGTGCTGGCGGTGCGTGTTTATCAGGCCCAAAAGTGGGTTGTGCAGGCGATGATGGAGGCGCAACGTTACAGGAGTAGATGGTGGTTGGGTGGTGGTTATGAACGTGGTCATCGGTGGTGACAGTACTCGATGGTGGCTTCGGGTTATGGTGGTCGGGTCAATGCAGGTGATTTGGTGGTTATAGGGTGACGGTTTGGTGGGAATTGGGTGGTTACGGTGGTCGATTGAGGGTGGGTGTTGGTCGTGGTTGTTGTTTCAATCGGGGATCCGGGAGGTGAAGGCCGATCCGGTCCTTTTTGGTTCAGGTTTGGTGGATCCACGAAAGGTGGACTGGTTTGGTTGTGATGTTTGGTTGGTGGTCGTATAGTGGTGACAAGATGTGGTGGTTCTGACCGGTGGCTGCCGCAGATGATGTCTGTGGTTTTTGGGTGGTATCGGATCTAGTCCGGGCGGTTCTAGGGTCATGGTCTGAGTCTGGTCAAACCCGGGTCAAAAAACGGCCAATGACAGTCAACCCGGGCCAAATCTGGTCCGGTCAGCATGCGGTCAAACCTATTCAACAGGTTATATCGGTCAACACGTTATTCGAGGCGCGTAGAACGAGACATGTAGTACGAGGCGCACGCGTGTTACTTCAGTATAATAAACTCTCATTATTTATAGTTGTATTATCTATAAATATATATAAATAAGAGCGAAATAGTTTGAACTCGCGAAACGAACCGGTAAACATAATAAACGACAAATATAAACCGGATAAACTGTGTTGGTAACTATATTGTATTTCGTCAAGTTATATTTTCCGAAAATAATTATACAAGACAAATACAATTATCCGAAATTCAAGACGAGCTATGGCAAGGGATGAGTTATACGTTTCGTGGTAATAGTCCAACATGGTTTACATACGAATAGTAACAGATGCGCAACTTGGGTACTATGTCGTATCTTAAAACACTTAAGACTCGGGTTAGTACACACAAGTCTAGATATTTGAATAAACTATCTTTTAACCGGAAAATAAGTTAGGCTTATATGTGATAGACTTTTAATGTGTCCTTTGTTGGTAATTAGGACACAGGGAAGTCGGTCAAAGCTACGGGCTTTGTTTGCTAGCTAAGCAAGGAAATTAAGGTGAGTTTCACAGCCCCTTTTTAAGGTTTTTGTTTGGGGGAAAGATATGTTTTGTCAAATGTTTTCACATGTCAAAATGTTTTAAATGTTAAAACATGATAAGTGGCATGATGAGTTCTTGGGTTTGTTATACACCACTCGGGGTGAGTCCTCGCTATTGTAACCATTTACTTGTATGTTGCGTGTTTGTTGAAATCGAGAACCGAAGGAATATTTGGATAGCACTTTTGGTGCCTGACAAGGCCCACCCCCAATCAATAGCGTCGATTATGCAACTGTGTATGCTAGGGGTACACGTATTCTGAACTCAGTTGTTATGTTCCGAGAACAACTTCTGCTCGTGGGGCATTATCAGTCTTGGTTTAGTTATGGGCTCAAGGGATTGCTCGTCATAGTTTATAGGAGATAGCTACTCTTTACAAAGGTCACTAGTTGTGTTTTTTCTAGACATGCTGTTGTTAAAATGTTGTTGTTATGGAACTAAAACCTGTGAACTCACCAATATTTTATATATTGACGTCTTGTTAAACGTATCTTTTAGGTAACTAAGTTCTGAATAGATATGCTGCTAGTACGGTGGAATATGGGATGTCGGACACTTGTCGGGGGTTTCATCCATATTTACCATTGGTTTTGGACATAGACAGAAAAACTCCATGTCGGAACTACATGTATGTTGTTTTGTGTAATTATTATGACAAGGTAGACTTTTCGACATCTTAATGAAACGATATTTTCTAATTAAATATGGTTTGTGTTAATCTTGACATTGATATGCTTTCGAGCGTTGCGCCACGTGTTTCCGCAATTGGTGTGGTGTGACAGAAGTGGTATCAGAGCCAAGGTTATAGCGAACTAGTACTTTTGAAAAACCTAGACTATAACCGGTTTCGGGTCAAAAACAAAAGTTTTTAAAACTAAAACACAAGGTGATATTTTTAGAAAAGAAAGAAAATTGTACATGGGTTGTACAAGGGGAAATTCTGACTGACTAGCCATGTGTGACAATATATGAAATGTTAGAAAATAAGGATAGGAATGTTTGGTATTCACGTTTGGTTCAAAATCCCTCGAGGTGGCGCTGGATCGTATTCTGGAGGATAATACGAGATATACTTATTAGTCTAATGCTTATGTCATGCTACTCTCTTGAGATGCATAAGTCATCATAAGACTCCTCTACCTCTCTCATGTTTGTTTTTCAAGGATTATTGGTAGTCTCGCCCGAGTCGGTGAACGCCCGAGTGTGTTCGATGCGTGTGTTGTGTCTGAATCCGTCATAAATCTTGGGGAGTGAACCACACTTCGGGAACTGAAATCGTAAAGTGTGGGTTTAGTAATTGCCAAATGATGCGAGACGCCTCCTTCTGACATTGAAATCCCCTCGAAAATCAAATGGCTGATGTTGCGAGTGGTCACGTTATACTGTTAAATTAGACGTACCCATGGAACGACAATTCCATTGCTCTTGTTGCGATGTTGAATGTTAGACACCCTCATCACGACAACGAGAGTAGTTATCTATTTGGGTGACAATTGATGCAAAGTGTCTTCCATCAGTCCCCATAGATACTGAGATGTCGCGTCCCCTCATCTCAGTGGTTTTTAAACTGAGGTTGTGGGATCCATTCGTTATGGACAACAGGACCTGTCTGATCTCTTGTCATATTTTGGTATCTCACCACGATCAAGAAGGAAGTCCATCGGCCTGGCTTAGATGACAGAAAGACATTACACCATATGACTGCCGATGCTTGTGCCATAAGAGCATGGAAGAGGACCCCAGTGAGAAGGACGACTCGGTTGATCTGTCAAAGTTGGTATCATTCCCATTTTATCGTGGTGTCTCGATAAATCATGATCCTTCTACCTCTACTCGTTGTTATTCTCGTTGTGACCACTATCATTGATATTGGGATAGATGTTGGTTGGTTTCTAGGTCCTATGGAGACTAATTACCACACATCTAATAACTACAATGAGTCCAAGGCTCCCGCCGAGATTGTTGTTGCTAATGCTCTTATTGTTCTATGGCTCAAGCGAATCTTGTCATCATTGCTAAGTGTGTAGCTCGTGCTGAGTGTGTCGATGTTGTTGTTTCTATAGCTCTTGTCGAGTTTTATGTTTCTGCTGTTTAGGAGGCTCCTGCTGAGGTTACTATCATTGACGTAGACATCTATATGACTCTTGCCAAGCCGCTATGACCATGTATGTGTCTCGGTGTAGTTCGTTGTTGTTAATTCCATTTTCTTTGAGGCTTTCATTGAACCCATCGTTATCATTCCTTGGGCTCCTGCCAAGCCTAATATTGTCGATGGTTCTCGGGCTTGTTTTGAGTCTGTCGATGCTGCTGTTGCTATCGTTCGAGTGACATACTGAGCCTACGGTCATTCTCTCTAAGAACAATATCGGCTTGACAAGTCAGCTAAATTATGTGGAACCCGTCGTTCCCATTTCTGTTATGATGACGGATGCCCTTGTTGATCCAACCGTTCCTACCAATGAGCCTATGGAGTATAGGCTTGTGGCTAAGGATACGGATAAGGATTCCGCCACCATAAGTGAGCTGAAATGCATCGGGGTGCATGCTCACCGTAATGGAGCTTCTTGTAGTTATGTATTGTGGATTCGCTATGTTGTGTGTCATCCTGTTGTTGTAAATTCATGTTGTTGTGTCACCCCTAGCGATTGTGTATTCCGGTATTTTCACTATTTTTGCCGATTGCGTATCCATGTGGTTGCGTTGTGTTGTTGATGATGCATGTCTGTGGTTGTGCTGCTCCTGTTGCGGTGTTCCCTTGATGATGTGCTTCACGGAGGTGTTGTTGTCATGTTGTGTTGTCCCTACTGTCGTGATGCCCCGTGGACGTATTGCTACTCTGTTGGATTGCCTTGATGATGTAATGACGTGTCGTTGGTTTCATTCTTGGTTCCCTCAGGATGGCGACGTCACCTCAACCCCTCGTTGTTGTCTTTGTTCTGCTAATTTGATGGTGTAGCGTCGACATTGATAATGTGGGTTTTTGGGTGTCTAACGGGCGTTCCGGGATTCATACTAAGACACTCGAGTCTTAGTGTTAGCACATGTATCTCCTTAAAGTTCGAATCACGTGGTCGTTAAAGTAATCGACCGAATCATGGGTCGACCCCTTCACATGCTCGCGCATTTCGGGAGCTTTACCTCGTCAAAATCTAAGGTATCAGTGATGCCATGTCCAGCCTTAACCTTTTATGATCATTTTGGTCGACTAATGACACACAAATCAATGTCGGGAAGAAATCTGTGACTAACAAGTGTTGAAGGACTCACTTCTTTATAGTCTTACTGGAAATGCCAGTATGGACCCACCCATGGCGTGTGCATTGGTGGAGTCCCTGGTACATGATTTCGGAGATTTTCATGAAACCCTGAGTTCTGAAAGGCATATAAACATGTCTACTCTGTAACGGTGCTACCCTACCATTTTGAGATGGTCAATCAACTCAGCCTTTCGATTAATGTTGATATTCCTCTGATGGTAGGTTCATCTTTTCTTAGTGTTATGGCATATGGAATGGTGGAAACATTTCGACCCTGGGTCAGTACTGGTGCTCCCAAATGTTCCTTTGTAGCCTTGCTCGCACCAGGGCAAAATTCTTTGTCCTTGACGAACACTATTGGAAACATCATAGTAATGTATTTTGTCAGGTCAGTGCGGTTAGTGCCTAACTACTCTAGATCATCTTGAAGCTTACTCATTACACCCTTAGGTATGCAACTTGAGTTGTTGAAAGCGATGCTTTTTGTGAAGGCTCCGGATTCTTGCTTATCGTATTACCTCGAGCATCATTTGTTTTAAGTAATGACTTGGGTGCATGAAGCCCTTAAGCCCCACAGGTGAAATCTATGTCAACTGCGTCCATCTATGGCTTGATTTCACATATTACCTCGAATGATCCCGGAAGGATGGAACCTTCGGCGAATTGAGAGTTCCGGTTCCTGGATTCCTTCCATAAAGATCTCTACACAGGATCTGATAGCCAAAATCGAGGGTAAGTGGCCTATGTTGTTAGGGCAGCCACTGGTGTCCTGTATGCCTATTTTGGCGAAGAGTAACGTGTCGAGATGTTGTTGAAACCTCATCCTCTGTTGTTGCGGAAACCGTTTGTTATGGTTCATATACCTCATTCCCGTGTTGACCATTGTGCTAAGGTGATGTGAGCCTCTAGTCATTATGTTTCAGTCGGCTTGTAGTTCTCGAGGATTGTGGAACTACACGACCGGTGTGTCGGATATACACTGTTTACTGTTTGGGGAACTGAGGGGTGAATGTGATGCAAAAGCTTTCGACGTCCATCAGTCCATACTAGGTGCCCTAGTGCCATTAACCACAATTGCTCATGTGAAAGGTTGTCAGTAAGTACATAGAGGATTCGAGTCCATGTGAGGACACGGGAATACCATCCGCTACTACAAGCAACCTTGAGTTCCCTCGAGAATGTCGACTGTTCTGTGATCTGGTAAGATCACTCGTTTAGTGAGATTTGAATGAGCGAATTCTAATTATCATATCGCCTAAGGCGTCTTGTGGTCGTGATGTGACACGGATAATGATTGATTGTTGTTTGGAACCCTCTCAGCCCCTACTCATTGTAGCTCCGATATGAGGCACATAGATAGCCACCTATACTCTTTGAAAGTCGTGGCTAGACCCTGGATCGCCACTTTTAAAATTTCGGATTGTAGCAGCCATTCTACATCAAGATCGGCAAGCCTTGTACACAATCCCGGGACACTCGATTTGATATGAGTCTGGTTTCTAGTCCTCGAACAAACGAATTGAATGTCCCTGACGGAATTGTTCCGTGTTAACACGATTGATGTCTGTGGCACATCAAATTCGTGTGCTTCATCACCAGAATTTCCTATGTGATTTGAATTATCACCCTAGCGTTCGGGGTGTACTGCTCAAAGCCTTTGGAGGGCATACGTGTATGTCTCCAGTACATTGAATGACAGACGGAGATAGACACGTAATTTGGCTTGAGTTTTTCGAGAGATGATCAATAAATCTTATATATTTAAGGGTGCTTGAATGAGTTGCGAAGCCAATCGGGAAGTTGTGCTAACCAAGCGCTACCCATAGGAATTTCAAATCGGTGATAGGACTTTGCTCGGAGCTGTACCTTGAAAGGATGTTGATAAGGACGAAACACGTGATGGACCAAATTCTTGATACTCCAGTGGCATGGAGATATCATCAGAATTGGTCTCGAGATGAATAAGCTCGAACTATTGCAAGACCTTAGTAGGACTCTTGACGAACCCCGTAAGTCTAGTCTGGGGAAGCATTGTCAATTGCTCCACCGACGGGATCAAGGTTGACGCTAACCTTTACTATTTCGAGAGAACTCATAGATGTGTCAGATTGGGAAATCCAAGAGCTTGGTCATAATTGTATCACAATATTGTGGTTGTTAGTACGCTAATTGTGAACTTCAGTTCATTTAGAAAAGAGGAGATCACGTGGAGCGCAAACCTCCTGCCCTGTTCAAGGATACTAATGGAACGTACGACTTGAACTGAATTTCGGGACAGAATTTTCTAATGGGGGGAGAATGTGACAACCGTCAAATTCGTACAACGTTTAACGTGATGTTAATCGTGCTTTCGGAGTAATTAACATGGTTTAAGGTAAATTATTTTTTTTATTTTTTTGAGCTGTTACGAGTCCTACGATGTCCTTCTCAAAGTTCGTGGACGCCCCGGATGCCTTTAAAGAAATACTTCGTGTATTTAACGTTAACGAACTGACATCAGTAAAAATTTGTCATAGTGGACTATATTGATAACTATATTGTATTTCCTCAAGGTATATTTTTCGAAAATAATTGTACAAGACAAATACAATTATCCGAAATTCAAGACGTGTTACGGCTCAGGATGAGTTGCACATTTCGTGGTAATAGTCCAAGATGGTTTACACACGAATAGTAACAGTGCGCAACTTAGGTACTATGTCGTATGTTAACACATGAATTACGAGAAGTCATGTTCGGTTCGTCGAGTTAAGACACTTAAGACCCGGATTAGTACACACGAGTCTAGATAGTTGTATAAACTATCTTTTAACCGGAAAATAGGCTAGGCTTATATGTGACAGACTTTTAATGTGTCATTTGTTGGTAATTAGGACACGGGGAAGTCGGTCAAAGCTACAGGCCTTGTTTGCTAGCTAAGCAAGGAAATTAAAGTGAGTTTCACGGCCCTTTTTACGATTTTTGTTTGGGGGAAAGATATGTTTTGTGAAATGTTTTCACATGTCAAAATGTTTTCACATGTCAAAATGTTTTAAATGTTAAAATGTGATAAGTGGCATGATGAGTACTTGGGTTTGTTATACACCACTCGGGGTGATTCCTCGCCTACTATAATCATTTACTCGTATGTTGTGTGTGTGAAATATAGAACCGAAAGAATATTTGGATAGTACTTTTGGTGCCTGAAGGCCCACCCCTAATCGATAGCGTCGATTATGCAACTGTGTATGCGAGGGGTGCACGTATTCTGAACTCAGTTGTTATGTTCCAAGAAACCACTTCTGCTCGCGAGGCATTATTAGTCTTGGTTTGGTTATGGGCTCAAGGGATTGCTCGTCATAGTTTGTAGGAGTTAAATACTATTTACAAAGGTCACTACTTGTGTTTGTTCCGCACATGTTGTTGTTAAAATGTTGTTGTTATGGAACTAAAACCTGTGAACTCACCAATATTTTATATATTAACGTATTTTTAAACATATCTTTCAGGTAACTAAGTTCTGAATGGATATGCGGCTAGTACGGTCGAATATGGGATGTCGGACACTTATCGGGGATTCATCCATATTTACCATTGGGTTGGGACATTGACGGAAAAACCCCATGTCTGAATTACATGTATGATGTTTTGTGTAATGATTATGACAAGTTACACTTTCCAACACCTTAATGAAACAATATTTTCTAATTAAATATGGTTTGTGTTAACGTTGTCTTTGATATGCTTTCGGATATTGCGCCACGTGTTTCCGCCATTAGCGTGGTGTGACACCCATGATGATGTGTGGGGCCCGTTTGGTTAGCAATAGATACGTCTTTACAATAAAACACCCAGAATCCGCAAAAACGTACACTTTACAAGGTACGCACAAAATACGTAGTAATTGTCGCGTACATGAACAAATTATGCATGATACGAGGGTCCACAAGTCGGGTGAAAAACTTGTATGGTAAACGACAAGAACGTACAACTTACTATGTCCACAATAATCCCAGGGCACTTACTGTCGGGACGATAGTTATCTCATTCCTCAGCTTTACTAGACCACACATCCAGTCATCAGGTGAGTTTCACGGCCCCATTTTACTATGTTTACATCTTTTGGGGATAAACATGCTACATTTCTAGTACATTACATTTTATGTAATATTCTATCATGCCTATCATGTAGAACATGAGACATTTGGTTCATGAGCTCAACAACCCTCGTACTTACACTTACACTGTAACCACTAACTAACAGTAGCCATGGAACACTTAAATAGATATATTGGGTTGACACCCCCACTCTTGGTTAGTCGCTCTAACCGAATGCATACAAAAGAGTGTTAGTATTCTACTATACATAGGTTATCTTTATTGTACAATGCACGAGGCACAAGAGTCAAGAGGTTTGGTTATGGGACTCATGGTTTGCACAATAATCATTCGCTTAGCTATCTTTTGATTGGTCATACATGAATTTCACAAACACTTTACATAATACATTAAAACCTGTGAACTCATCGACATTATGTTGACAAATCTTTATGCATGTTTTTCAGGAATTGATCATGGGGAGCAGGAACTTGGGAGAGGGGTTCGAGTGTGCACATCATGGTATCATCATCTACACTGGTTGAGTTTTAATAATGTTGGTCATGTCATGCTTTCAACATTTGGTCCATTAATTCCAAATAATGTTAATTTCATTTTTAACTATGTATGACTACATTTATCGTTTGATGATATCTATTTGAAATTACATCTTATGTGTTGCTCGAACCTTGTGCTTGAAAACCTTTCAAATCGCATCCCCGTGTTTTCACATTGGCGGGGTGTGACAGCTCCTACACCAACAACTCAAAAAGTAAAATGTAAACAACGAAAGCAAACGAGTTTGTGGTTGTTGATTTGCATCTGCAACAGCTTTGTGACTGTAGATTTTGGTTTGATCGAGGCATATAATAGTATTATTTGTGCATCTATATTTTTTGTTTGAGAACATGGTTGTGTATTTATGTATTGGTTACATATCTTTGGTTTTTCAAGATTTGTTCAATAATTGAGTACATGGTTTTTATGGTAAACTACAATTAGTTTTAAGTGATTTAGTAGTCGTGTACATTCTTTTCTTTTTGTGATTACTTGTTAAAACTTAGTGAGCACATTTCTTTTCTTTTGTGCAACTTGTGGCAAAAATACCTAAGTACATGCGACAATGCGCGGCCATTCCCACTAGTTGTCACTTACATTCTAGCCTAGTTGTAAGAAGCAAAACCATTTTTTAGAGAAGACCCATGTTTAAGCCTTAGGCACGGTGTAATGTTAGGAGTATTATGGTGAAGTGAAGTTTGCGTTAAAAAACATACTAAGATATTACAAAACAACTCAAACTAAAACTAATTTTGATACTTCAACCGGAAATACACCATATATCTTTTAATTTTATTTATTTATTTATTTTAAAAGAAACACTTGCAATTTGCAATTTAAATTTTAAGATGAGTGAATTGGTTGGTTGGTCACTGTGGTTTCCAGATCTTGCATGCTTAATCCCTAAACTTCACTAATTACAAACTTGATTTTAATGGTTGCATTTCTGTAACATTAATAGTCCCTAGTAGCTTACGTCGTTAAATTTTCTGTTAAATTCCTGTGACTTTACTAATTTACCCTTGCGAATAAAAAAGAATATAAAGTCAAGATCTTCAGCCATCAACCAACACCTCCATCAACATCATCACCATCACAAACCACCACCACCGCTACCACCACCAGTAACCACTTTCAGAACCACCGCCACCTGCAACCACTCTCGAAACCACCGCCACCTGAAACCACTTTTGAAACCACCACAACCTGAAACCACTTTCAAAACCACCTCCTCCACCACCACCTGCAATCACATTCAGAACAACCACCACCTGAAACACTTTCAAAACCACCTCCCTCGCAACCACTATCGCCATCTTGAACCACCATCGCTTGACAATCACCGCCGGCCACAATCTTCGTCGTTCAAAACCACCTCTCTATCTCTCTCTCTCTCTATGAAAACCTGCCAAACAAACCATAACCATTACCCTAGTATCTACAATGATCGACGGTGAAAATGGTAGTTAGGGTTTAAAAGTGGAAAATCGAAAATGATATTAAGGGTTTCGTCGGCTGAAGATAAGGGTTACAGGTGTGGATTTTTAGTGCGACGAAGATGGTGGAGATGGTGTTTTCCAGCGGGCGAAGATGGTGGATCGGAGGTGTTTACAGGCGGTGGTCGGGTGAGTGGTGGAATCGGGTAGTGGAGAAGTGGTGGTTTGTTGTTAGGATAATGGCGGAGGAGATAGTACGTGGGTGGTATGGAGGGTGATGGAGATACACAATGGTGGCGGTAGTGTGGTGAATGATGGTCATGTGTGGTGGAGGTGGTGGTGTCTAGTGTGGTTTTGGAGAAGGGTGTAGAGACGTAATTTGACACGAAAACAGGATTATATGATCATACAAGTTACAAAACCAGGTGCGGAAACCCTAGCTTTGAACAAACTGATGTAAACTCAAATCAAAACACAATCAAAGTCATTTTCAATACTTTTCATAGATTAACTCATTCATAAACTTGATTACAATTCAATTACAGTTAATCTAGATCACACACACACTATCTCAAACCTCTCTGGATCAACACCTGAAAACACACACCTAATGACTCTCTTAAACTTACAAAATCACAAAATCTATATATAGGCACTGCACATTCGCCCCTTTCAACTGGTCGAATGTGAGTGATTTTCACATTCGCCCACTTGTTGTGGTCGAATGTGTTCTTCAGTGTTAGTCCATTCCAGATTCGTCCATAGCTCATCTACCTTCGCCCACTATCTATTCACCTTCGCCCACATCAATGTACATTCGCCCATTCAGCCTCTCTAACACATGTTAACTATCTAATCACTAGTCGCAAAACGCATCTACAAACTCCCCCTCGACTATTGATTAGATCGTTTTCTGTCCTCGTCCATGGCTTTGTTTAGCAACTTGATTCTGAGCAAATTCTTCTGTTCTTTCGTCATCTCAGGCTCTAATCTTCTCTTCACAGGCTTTGACACGTTCGCCATCTTCACCATTTTGCCAAGTTTACCCTCCAAACTACTACCAGCATTTATGTCATAAGCAAAACAAACACCAACAACTTGTGTGTATTTCTTTGCTTGATCTGCATCGTTCGGCTCATGATGAATCGGATTATAAAAGAGCATGATGATGTCTTCGAAAGTACAATTTATCAACCACATCGGATCAAATACATGCACATGCTTGTATTTATCCTTTCCATCTCTCAACACAATCACCGCTTCTGCTTTTCTCCAATCATAATACCAGAAAATGAAGTCAGCACTAAAGTGTTGCGGCATGGGCATCAAAGGTATCTTTCTCATCACTTCAGGTGCCTTATAAATCAAGGTAACCCATTTCAGCTTGGTTCTGGGATCAATATCCCTGTGAACTTTCCTCCGGGGATATTGTGGTTTGAATCTATTCCATCTTGTTCTGCTTTCCCAAACCAGCTTGTCTGCGCACCAACCGACATGAGTATTATTCACTGAAGCACCTGACATTAGAAATCTGCATAAATCTCTAACCGCCCAGTACGGTAGAGTTAGCAAGTCAATGAATCTGTAGAAATACAAAATCCCTGATTCCCACTTGGCAGCTAGACACTTCAGCCTGCCTAAGTATGTCCACCCGAGAGCTCTGCCTCTGAACTTAGCATTATGAAATCTATAAAAGTTTCCTTGAGCTTCAGGCTTCGGTCGGTTTTCATCCATCAATCTTAACTTCTTCAAATAATTCTTCAATTCATCAGACTTATTTGAAGATTCTGGCATATCAGCTCCAAATACTTTTTCTACAAACTCAGCACTTCTCTTCTTTGCCTTTTTCTTCGCAGACGTATTAGGAATCTCAGTAAAATCAGGAAATACCAAATCTTCATCAGTTTGTCTGAAGTATTGTGGGTATTCCTCATGCGTTATATCTTCTATTTCAACTTCTTCAAACTCAGGGGTGTCTTTATCATCAGAGTGACTTCCAATATCCTTTTCAGGAATATGTGGAATCGACTCATCAACAATGAATTCTTCAAATGTTTTCCCTACCCTCTGTGCAAGCCCATCTAAAATCTCTTTTGCCACAGATGCAGGTACTTCCCCTTCTTCCAAATCAGGATCGTTATATTCCAATTCATATCGCATATCATCAGTTTGGAATATTTCGGCAAAACGACCTGTGAACTCAATGGTCCATTCTCTTCTTTCTAACATGTCCTTATAGACTTGTTTAGCATCGTCAGTCAAGGACCTCACCTTCTCATTCCAAAACACACTCTCATCCGAATCAACATTCTCTCCTTTCTTCTTCGAACTCGATTCACCAGTGTCTTTCTTCTTCTTTGAAGGTGGTCTTTTCTCAAATGTAAACTTCGAAGTGTCATCTCCTCCATCATTATCATCACTACTACTCTTATCCTCCTTCTGACTTCCAGAGCCCTCAGCATCATCATCATCATCATTATTATCATCATCATCTCCATCATCACTCTTTTCCGATTCTTCATCCTCATCATCATCTTCTTCTTTATCAGATTCAGACGGTTCAAAATCAACCTGTTCAACTTCCTTTTCTTTGTCTTCCCCACCCTCCTTCAACTTGGGTGCAACATTATACAGATTGTCAATCAGCTCACTAAGGCGTTTGTTCTCAGCCTTCAACTCTTTGTTATCTTCTTTAATCGCCTTGAATCTGTTTTTGTTTCTCAAACACTTACCCTCAAGCTTTTTATTCTTTGCTTCTAGCTTCTTTACTTTCTCGTCAATCTCATCCTGATTCGACTTAGAAGCTACAACAATCTGAAGCATCTTTTCTTCATTCTGCTTGAACTTGGCAATTTCAGCTTGCTGAGCCATTATCATCTTCATCATATCGTCCATCTTTTTATTCACTTGTTTCATAACCTCGTCATCCACAGTGACTTTCTTTGACTTGGACTTTGACTTTGATGGCTCAACTTCAGTTTCTTTTTCTTTCTGAGGCTTTCTAAACATGTCAAGTACATTATCCAGTGCTACATTAAACTCATCCACTGGTAATTTTGTAGCCTCTTTAGTCTTTTGCTTCTTTGTGGCTGGTGAAGATTGTTTTGATGACGTTCCAGCTTCAGGTAATCTCTTCCCTCTCAAAAGTTGGTTTAATTCTTTCTCTCTGAGTTGCTTTGTACTGGTTTTCTTGGCCATGGTTTTGTGTTTGGGCTTGGGCAAGTTAACAACTACAGTTTCACCTTCGTTCAACTCATCCAAATTAACTCCAAGCACTTCATCTTCAGCACTGACAGCTTTCTTACTCTTTTCAGCTTCAGCAATAGATCTGTTCAATGATTCAGACTCACCAACCAAAGTGGCCTTTTGTTTGGTGGTCCGGACATTTTCAGCATCCGAATCCCATTGTTCTTCAACCTCTGTCTCCTCAGAATCTACAGACTCTTCATCTACTAAACTTGTACCTTTCTTTGCAGTAGATTTCTTTCTCACAACTTGTTGTTTTGAACTTCCCTGGTCAGTCTTTCCTTTGCCCTTCCCTTTGGCTCCAGGATTGACTACTTGCCTCTTCCTCTTCGTATTTGCATCAGCATATACTAAAGGATCATCATTGTCAGAATCACTATCAGGATGCCTTGCTGTATTCTTTCCAGGATCCATATAATCCACTCTAGCCAAGGCTCCAAACAACCTCCTGTAAGGTGGTCTCTCATTATCAGGCACACCTTTGTAACCTTTCATTCTCACCAAGGTTCTAATATTCATATGATCCATAGCAAGTATCTGTGTTGGATCCTTCTTCAGGTTAGGATACTTGTGATCAAAGATCATCATCAAGAATCTAGGATAAAGCATGAAATACTTCTTCTTCAAACCCTTCAGCATCTCCAGCATGTGATCCAATATCATCCCAGCAACATTAAATGGTTTGTTGAGAGTCAACGCAACCATTAATGAGCTCAAACTCTTCCTCATCACATCATAACCTCCACTAACACATCCAAATACATGTATGATGACGTGAGCAAAATACTTGAACTGCACGCTCAGTTTTCCTTTGTACATCGAACCATCAGTGATCGGTCCTTTGTATTTCATTCTAAGAAAACATGCCTTCTGCTCAGTCCATGAAAGTTCTCTTGGATCCTCACTAACTTCAAATTTGATCTGGAGAGCTTCTATGATGTCAGCTTCAGTAATGAACATCTCCATTCCTTGAATCTTACTTCTGATAATAGTCTGATTATCAAAGTAATCATACTTCGCATTATTGTAGAAATCCTCCACTATATCCTTGTAGATGATAGTTGGTGTAGCCAAAGCATAAACTACTCTGCATCTTTTCAGAAACTTGATTATCTCTGTAAATTCTACATTCTTCTCAACGTCTCCCAGATACGCACAACAGTTATGATTCTTCTCAAACGGCCATTTGCTGCCGCTTGATGATTCACCTTCCTGAACAGGTTCTGGGACAGGATCAGGAACAGCAGTCTCAACAGGAATCTCTATATTCTCTTGTTCTTCAGCCATCTGAAACATAAAATCAAAAACAAACGTCAAAACACGAAATCGACAAAAACTTAAAAAATTTTAGGTTTTTGGAATCCACATTCGCCCAAAATTTCTGGTCGAATGTAGACTACTGTGGTCGAATGTGCAACACTCAGGTCGAATGTGGAATGATTCTGAATAGAAAATCACATTCGCCCATTTTTTGAGTACCTTCGTCCACCAGATTTCACATTCGTCCGTTCGTAGGACCGAATGTAGAACCTGATTTTGCCCAAAATTTAAAAAATTTTCCAAACATGTTTTTAAGCCTTGATTTTGATTCAAACATAGTCTAACATGGCCGATTAAGACTCGTGTATAATCAATTGCACCAAAATTTCATTATATGTCAGTTTTATTAGAAAATTAGGGTTTATCTTAAACATTCAATCAATTACACACTTATAATCTGTAATAACCCTAATTTTTGATTCCTTCTCCCCCTAAAACTGTCATATGATGAAATGCATTCAAAAGAAATCATGAACAAACACTCGAAATCCTTGAAAATCTAAACCCTAGGTCCGGTTAGAAAAACAATGATTCCAGGCTCAATCCGGTGTCATTACCTGTAATTTTTATATGGAAATGATCAGTAGAATATAGGGAATAAATCACACAATCAGGAAAATCAAAAGCAACAAGGTCTGGTTATTGAAGAAATTTTGAAAAATTTTTGAATGACTGGTCGAACATGAAGAGGCATATATATACGAAGCCACGTTCGTCCGTTCTAGGTGGTCGAATGTGAATGAAATCCACATTCGCCCCAAACTTAATGGCACGAATGTGAATGCATTTCACCCGAAAGTGGATTTGTGTTATAAAGCCCACATTCGCCCAACCTGAAACACCCGAATGTGAAAAATTTTCCACATTCGACCCAATTAAGGGGCGAATGTGAAATGGAAAATTTTAAAAATTTTGCCAAATCACGAATTCGAATCCCGTTCAACATTTTTCAATCCGGTAAGCTTCCAAAACACAAATTTTCACTTTTAGAATGATACAAAGCCCAGATGGTGTTGTCAAATCTCAGAAATTGACTGTCAAGCATCCCCGGTTATCAAAAATAAAGCAGAAATGCAAAAAATTTGGATTTTTCTGAAATTTTATCAAAACACACCAAAAATCTTTTTGGATTTTGTATCTTTTTGACAATAAAAGTAAAGTGCAACAAAATAAAATGCAGCAAAGTAAATGAAAGCAGTAAACATTTTGTAAAATCCGGTCAGAGGATCATATCAGTTTTCTGAGAAATCTGATCACAGCGTTGATCTATATGTTTAATATTATCATTAGAACCAGTATGTGATACGGCAATTGCTGATATTGTGGTCCACGTAAGCTCACATGCAGACAATTACGCAATGCTTTAAAATGATACGAGTTAAGTGAATTAGACTAACACGATGTGGTGCCCACACACACGACATACTCCCGTATCAAGTAATTGCACAAAGCTTCGTCGTAACGCGTGATTATGCCAGAGTTATCCGTAAAAGTTACAAAGTATATAGCACAGAGGTGTACAGGTCAGCAATTGAATGCAGCAGAGTAACATGTGCGTATACACTAGGTTGAGGCTGATATTAATCACTGATTTGCATCAGATGATCAATACGATGTAATAATGATCTATGATCAATTAAAACATAAAGTTCCTCAATTCGGTAACTTCCGGTTTTGGAAATTAAGCTCTTTTAGCAAATATTCTGATAAAACTAGGTCCGTAAATCAATACGACAAAAGTTTATCAGAATATCCCGGATAACCATAACATAACGACCCGAAACCTCAGATTTTGGCAATCCTATCAAACGAAATTACGGTACTAAGACCATATGCCCATGAGGTGTTCAGCCACGAACGCGTAGTTCGTTATGTTTGTGTCACTAATGCACGCAATATTTAGTCTACGAAGCCTATCAGCATATCGCACGTAATCAACACACGCCTCATTATACTATACAATTCTTTAGCCTGTGTTAGATCCCCACTGATGTACTATCATTTCCTCTGTTTTACCAGGAAATCATTTTTGATTTTCTAATTTTTAGGACTTTTCAAAAAAAATTTTTGAAAATGAAAAAAAAAATTTTGAAAGAAACAATCCACTCGAAAGCATCAACTTCTTTGAGGATTAAACAATCCCCTCGAAAGCATCAACTTCTTTGAGGATTACGATAGTAAAGAGAAATTCCCAATTAGCAAAGAAAAATTCCCAATTAGCAAAATATAAAAACTAAAAACTAAAAAGCGATAAACCGAGGTGCCGATTAGTCCTGTTTTTCCTTTATATTGTTTACTTTTAAAAGATATTCAAAGCGTGAACGGTCAAAAGCTTTTGTAAACAAATCTGCACGTTGATAGTCAGTATGAATTTTGATCATATCGATCAATTCCTTAGCGTAACAATCACGGATAAAATGATATTTGATCCGGATGTGTTTCGCTTTAGAATGATTTTCCGAATTTTTAGTTAATGCAATTGCGGCTTCGTTGTCACAGTAAATAGGGGTTTTAAGAAACTGCAAACCGTAATCCACCATTTGTTGTTGAATCCAGAGTACTTGCGAACAGCAACTCGAGGCTGCAATGTACTCGGCTTCACAGGTAGATTGTGCTACGGAAGTCTGTTTCTTGCATTGCCAGGTGATTAACCTGCTCCCGAAAAACTGGCAACCAGCTGTAGTAGATTTGCTATCTTTGTCACAGCCGCCCCAATCTGCATCACTAAAAGATATGAAATCAAAATTATCATCATTAGGGTACCAAAGTCCTTTTGAGGGACAACCCTTCAGATATCTAAGGATACGCTTGACCGCCGTCAGATGACTTTGTTTCGGCTTTGATTGATAACGGGCACAGAGACACGTTGCGTACATAATATCTGGTCGAGACGCCGTCAAATACATCAGAGATCCGATGATTGCTCTGTATGTAAATGGGTCCGTCAGCTCCCCCTTAGCGTCCACTCCAATCCCGTGATTGGGTTGAATCGGGGTATCCATCGGCTTTGAGTCCTCCATCTGGAACCGGCTCAAGATGTCGGAGACATATTTCGTCTGGTGAATGAAGATCCCGTCAGTTCTTTGGTCCACCTGCAAGCCTAGGAAAAACTGCATCTCCCCCATTGCGCTCATTTCGAACTTTTCCTGCATGACAGTTTCGAACTCCCTGCATAAAAGCTCGTTAGTTGAACCAAATATTATATCATCAACGTATATCTGTACTAGAAGCAAATCATCTCCCGTCTTCTTCGTAAAGAGGGTGCAATCGACGAGGCCACGCTTAAATCCTTTGGAGATGAGGTATGTACTTAACTCCTCGTACCACTGCCTCGGAGCCTGGTGCAAGCCATATAAAGCTTTGTTCAGCACGTAGACCTTATCCCGATGGATTGGGTCTTCAAAGCCTGGTGGCTGCCCGACAAAAACCTCTTCCTTGACTTTCCCGTACAGAAATGCGCTTTTAACGTCCATTTGATAAACTTTGAATTTCTTATAAGAAGCAAACGCGAGGAACATCCGAATAGCTTCGATTCGTGCTACCGGTGCATAGATTTCGTTATAATCAATCCCTTCGATTTGATGGAAACCTTGCACGACCAATCTGGCTTTGTTACGAACAATAACTCCACGATCATCCTTCTTACACTTAAACACCCATTTGGTGCCAATCTTCTTCCTATCCGGCGGCAAATCCGTGAGCGTCCAAACTCCCAATTTCTGGAATTGTAATAACTCCTCCTGCATAGCTTCCACCCAGGCATCATCCTTCAAAGCGTCCTTGTATGTCCTTGGCTCTACCTGCGACACATAACATGCAAACGACCAATCATTTTGACTACCAGATTGTTGAATTTTGGCATATAAAGCTAAAGCACCAAAACTCTCTGGCGAATTAACGCTTTTAAGTTGCCCTCTGGTCATAACACTACTTCCAGGATCACCGATAACTTGCTCCAGCGGGTGAATACGATGAATCCGAGATTCCGGATAATCAGGTACTTGCACTCCCGTCTGAACTGTCAAGTTCTCTATAGCATCCAGATCATGACCCGTATTTGATGATGAAGCCACATCTGAAGTTGAAGTTGGGTTCACTGGCGGTGCCTCTGGTTCTTCAGCTTGTTCAAGAATAGCTTCTTCAAATTGTTCATCTTCAGATTCTGAAGTGTCTAATGAAGTTGAAGCCTCTTGAAACACTTCTTCCTCTTGTATAGGAGCATTGGTATCATTAGAAGCTGGTAGGGGGTTCACAGTGATCGGACGCACCAACGGTGAAGTTGTTGCATTTTCACACTCATAAAGTAATCTGATAACAGCTTCTTCAACCAAGCTATCTAGATTGAATGATTCAAAGAAATCTTTGTAATCAAACATCCAATCAGGACCCGTGCCTTGAATATTTTGAGTATAACGTTGAACTTCCACGTTAGCCCAGTCTTCCACACGACGAGTTCGCTTGTTGTATACCCGTTTGAGTGGGGTTGCATATCCAACAAAGTAACCCTCCTCGGCTTTAGGACTAAACTTCTCGCTTGGATTCAACATAGTACATGGCGCCCCAAAAGGTTCTAGATACTCTAAGTTCGGCTTCCTTCGGTGTAACAGCTCATAAGATGTTTTACCAAACTTCTTCACTGTTAGAACCCGATTTAGTGTGTAATTTGCTGCATAGATCGCCTCATTCCAGAACATTACTGGAAGATTTGAATCAGCAAGCATCGTTCTAGCCGCTTCAATTAGAGTCCTATTCTTTCGTTCAGCAACACCGTTCTGTTGTGGGGTGTACGGAGCCGAATATTCATGATGTATCCCTTTGCTTTCACAAAGTTCATCCATCTTGGCATTTTTGAACTCCGTCCCATTGTCACTCCGAATTCTCTTTATCTTCACATTGTAGAGATTTTCCAATCGAGTGAACAGAACTTTTAGGTTGATAAAGGTGTCACTTTTATTCTGCAAACACATCACCCATGAAAATCTTGAGTAATCGTCAGTGACGACTAAACAATAAAGCTCTCCAAGATGACTTTTGCGCTTGACCGGTCCGAAAAGATCCATATGCAATCGCTCAAGTGGCATCTCTACAGAGTTAACCTTTTTCACTTTGTGGGACTGTTTGTGTTGCTTCCCCTTTTTACAACTCACACACTTGTCATTTAGATGGAAATGTTTCACGTTTACTCCATCGACAAGTCCATTTCTCACAAGTTGATTCATTTTTCTCAGATGAATGTGCCCCATTCTTCGGTGCCACATTATCGATTCTTTCTCTGTCGCCTTGGACAAAAAGCATGTAATCTGCCCCTGTGATGTCATTGCCTTGGACATATCAAGAATGTATAGATTGTTGACGCGAGGTGCCTTCAACATTATCCACTCTTTAGGAATTGTAAAGCCCGGTTTCAGAATATAGCAAGATTTGTCATCAAAATGTACAGTAAATTGCTTATCACATATTTGACTGACACTCAACAGATTATAGTCGATCTGCTTCACATACGAAATCCGCTCGAAACTCACTATCCCATTGCTCACACTTCCTTCCATTGTGATATATCCACCTTTATTTCCCGCGAAAGCTACATACCCTCCATTAATGTTCTTCACGTCGAACAGCAACGCAAGATCCCCTGTCATGTGGCCTGAAGCTCCACTATCAACAATCCAAAGACTGCTAATAGGGCCAGCTGAAGCTCCCTGCACACAAAAAGTAAATCAGTTAGTTCTTTCGGGGGACCCAAGCCTGAGTCTTGGGTCTTTGAACATCAGGTTTCAAAGTAACATTTTCACAAGCATTTGGAACAACTTTTTGATCAATCTTTTTCTGATTGTTCAAAACATTGTCCTTTTTCTCATTAACCCTTGAAGTTGAGGCCCCTGGAGTACCATTGGGTGTCCAAGATTGTTCAGACCTTTTCAAAATACGAATCTGAGACTTTGGATTCTCAGTCGGTTTCTGAACATTGTTAGCAAATGTAACTCTCTTGGTAACCTTATCTGATTTAACAGACTTAGGTCCAACATTTGATTTGACAATCGGTTTTGGTGGAACCTTTTGTCTATCAACTGTTGCGTTCACCACAGGTTTCCTCCATGATTGTTCCATAGCAATCCGATTCCTTCGATCATATTGCATTGGACGAGTGTTCCTCATTCGTTGAAAATTGTTTTGATTATAAAATGGTTGTTGTTGTTGAGGAACAACTCTCCTATGAGGTGGCACATAATGATCAATCGGTTTCCTCATGGAATTCCTTACTTCCACCTCGTGCCTCTTATGCCTTACATATGGGCACTGAGCAAGTAAATGCCCACGTTCCCCACATTTAAAACACGCACGGTACTCTTCAAAAACATTCGGAGCATTTGGTTGAGCAAATGATCTAACAGGGTATTGATCATTGTACTGTTGCTTCCTTAAACTCTCAGGGAGTGGCCCTTTTGAGTAAGTAGGCTCGTTAAAACCATTAGCTCTGTTTTTGGGTCGAACAAACTCTGTGACATGGACCTTTGGTTCTTGAGGAACATCCAAATACAATTTCTTTAATAAAGCTGGTGGAATCTCATTTGTTCTCTCATGTTTTGGGAACCAAATGGTGCTTTCTTGCCAAATTTTGTCAATTTTAGCATAGTTAACATCTTTAATTGGAAAGTCCTCGTCAGAAATGATCTTATCGGATCCTTCCATCCGATAGAACACTTTGACAGGTTTGTCACATTGTTCGTTCTTAGCATTCTTTTCAAGATCTTTCCTAACCACATTAAGATCTTTCTTCACAACATTCTTATCAGACTTCTTTTCACAATGAACATTTTTCATTGGAATCACAATCTGAGATGGTGAAACTGGTTCATTTGTAATGATGTGATTTTCTTTTGGAATCTCACATGCATTAACAGTTTGAGTACAACCAGTGTCGTCACTCTCAGTGTCTGAATCCACACTCTCAGCAGTAACACCCTCATCATTGATACCCAAAATCGGTCTAACATCGGAATTTGGATCTCCAATACTTGAAGTATTAGATTCATTTTCCGATGCTAAGTCAGATTTTACCGAACTCTCCGGTGTCACTTGGTGACAATTATGGTTTTCAAAGAGAACCGGAGATGGTACAGACCGATAATTGGTTGTTTGATCATCTATGATGTGGTCTACTACATAAGCAATATGCTTATAGCTTTCCAGCTTTTTGTTTACTTTCTCAGCAAAGCATTTGATGGCGGCCATTTCCAACTTGGTGTTTTCAATTTCATTGATATAGTTATTAATTGCCAATTGTTTTAAAGACAAAGTGTTTTTCAAGTCGGAAATGTCCTTTTTGTAGCCATCTAATACTTTGTTAAAAGCATTCAACTCTTTGCGAGTAGATTGACTGTTCATGATAGCACTATCACGTTGAACACGGAGTTGTTTATTCTCCTCAGTCAATCTATCACATGTACCACAATATTTATCACTTGTAACATCAGTGCTACATTCAGAACTTACAGGTTTTGGCGGATCAGTCATGGCCATTAATGCGAAATGAGCTTCCTTTCCTGCAAAGAATCTGGAATAGTCAATCTTTGTGAAAGCATCATCTGCAATGCACGACTTCCTTGTCATCAGAAAATCCGCTTCTGCTAGCAACTGATCGATGTCTTCATCCAGAGAATTAACACTTGCTTCTGTATCCGATTCACTGTCTGAATCAGAATAAACCGATTCACACTCCTCAGGAATATCAGAAACAGTATCAATCACAACTCCAGAATTTGTCTCTTCAGCTTTAACCTCAACATTAACTTCAGCATTAACCTTAACAGGTTCAGTTTCCACATCCATCTCAGCCTCAGACTCGTCACTTTCAACTTCAGTTTCTACCTTCTCCACTACCGACCCTGAATCTTCAATATCAACCTGATACGCAACACAAGCCACATTGCCACCAGTAGTAATCTCTTCAACACCTATCTGCATACTCGACCAGTCAAACCTCTCATCTTGTTGAGTCACCAATGCTTGATTGGTATTCTGTTGTTGTTCATTTGGTGTAGTTATTGGTATGACTGTTCGGTTAGAATTGTTTGGTGTTTGGTTTTGTGTCTGGTTTGGTGTGTTTGGTTGTCTGTTTTGGTTGTTATTAAAGTTGTTTTGACGGTTTTGGTAGTTGTTGTTGTTTTGGTAAGAAACTTGGTTTTGGTTTTGTTGTTGACGATTCTGGTAGCTGGCATTGAATGGGTTCCTATTTCCCTGTTTTGGTGGTTGGGTACATTCTCTTTTAAAGTGACCTTTCCCTCCACAGTTAAAACAAGTCACTTTCTCCTTATTGAACCCGTAGGTTGTATTAGGAGAAGTTCCCAAATCTGTTCTACCTGTCTTCTCGATGAATTCTGTTGCTCTTCTCATAATGCTCGCAAAGGCCCATTGGATATCAATGAGTTCTATCTCTTCCTTGTCAATCTGTGCGTAGTCTTCATTGGTCAAGTTGTTATTCCCAATTTGACTAGCAACTAGTCCATTGTAGGATGAGACCATTGCAGAGACTAATGCAATGTGTTGCTGAGCAACTTCAACTGTCACATTACCCAAGTTAGATGTCTCCAAAACCACCGTTTGTTGATTAGGTTGGTTCATTGGTTGTTGTTGAGATTGACTAGCAGTGTAAAAAGCTGCTTGTTGCATTGGGGAAAATGGTGGAATGTATGAATTGTTGTATTGTTGTTGTGGTGATGGTTGTGAAAAGGATGATGTTTGTTGATGGTAGTTAATGGTAGGTGATTCCATAACATTGGATACACATGCAATATGTGGTGCTACTAGCCCTCCTGAGCTTGTACTAGCTGGAACTGGAGATCCTCCAAAGTATAAGTTGGGATTCTGAGGAATCTGTGCTCTTCTAGCCTTCCTCTTCTCTTCCAATTCTTTGTTTTCCAGCTTCTCAATGAACTCCTGAATAGACCAGTATTGATAAGCAACCTTCTCCTTAAGAACCTCCACATGCTGATCCCAGTTTGGTGGTAATGCATCTGCAAACTTGTCCACCTGCTTTGCCATAGGAATCTGTATACCATAGCTAGACAATTCAGATAACAAATGATTATATCTAGGAGTTAGTTCTTTCAAAGTTTCATTTCCAATATAAGAAAAATTCTCAAACTCCTTTCGCAGTTCTTCCATCCTTAAACTTCTAGTCTTCTCATTCCCATCATGCTTCCTTTTAAGCATATCCCATAGAGCCTTAGATGTTGTGCAAGTCCCAAACTGATGCAAAAGATCGTTTGTGATTGCCTGTGTCAATTGGGAAAACGCCTTCTTCTCTACAGCAAACTTCTTTTTCTCATCCTCAGCCATGCTCTCCAATGGCACTGGTTCGCCTGTGTTCTCCAAAACTGGTGGTGTGTATCCTTTAGCAATCATGTTCCATGCTTCAGCACCCTCCACTCCCATGCCTTCCAAATGTATTTTGAACTTTTTCTGCCACTGATTGTATTCTTGAATCTCCATAAGCTTCGGTGGCCTATTCCCGCTACCTGAAGACAAATCATTAATCAGTGTGGAAATAGCATTTGTAGTTTGAGTGTTTACCACCGCTGCTGCTACTCTCCAGTAGTCAGATTGTGGTGCTGGAGGTGCACTTTGAGTCATGTAGTTAACCGGCTGTGAAGACTGTGTGCTCGTCTTCTGTGCTGCTACCGTCCATGGGTCCATCACCTGCTGTTGTGGTTGTGTAGTTGCTGGTGTCGGAGTAGTCGGAAAATTCCACATGATCACGAACTTCGAGAAATTCAACACTTAGAAAATTTTCCAAAAACTATCTCTAGGTTCGCCCAAAATTGTTCAGGTTCGTCCCTTTTTGCTTCAGGTTCGCCCAAACAGTAACTTCCGAATGTAAAATCTCACCAGAAAGTAAAAACACACTAACACTTTTCACGTTCGCCCAAAACTACTCCAGGTTCGCCCGTTTTGGTTCTAGGTTCGTACCCCCGATCAGCCGAATGTGAAAAATGTGACCCGAATGTGAAAAATTCAACAGAAAAATTCTAGGTTCGCCCAAAAACTCCTAGGTTCGCCCAGAAATACACTCAGGTTCGCCCAAAACTACACACCTTCGACCAAACTGTTCCAGGTTCGCCCATATTCAGTTTTGAAAAACGGTTACACTTTGAAAAACGGTTATTTTGATCTCTGATTTTCAAAAGTTTGTGAATTTGATTGATCTTGATTAGGTTTTGCTTCGGAGATGATTTGGAACAACTTTAATACTTGGAATTTTGAATTTTAACCACAAAATCAACTCTAATTCTTTCAAAAACACTCAAAAACCATTTTTATGCAAAAACAGATGTGAATTGATCAAAATAATGTCCAAATCAGCTCTGAGTTTATCAATTTGTTGTTGTATGATCTTCTATGCTCTGATACCACTTTGTAGAGACGTAATTTGACACGAAAACAGGATTATATGATCATACAAGTTACAAAACCAGGTGCGGAAACCCTAGCTTTGAACAAACTGATGTAAACTCAAATCAAAACACAATCAAAGTCATTTTCAATACTTTTCATAGATTAACTCATTCATAAACTTGATTACAATTCAATTACAGTTAATCTAGATCACACACACACTATCTCAAACCTCTCTGGATCAACACCTGAAAACACACACACCTAATGACTCTCTTAAACTTACAAAATCACAAAATCTATATATAGGCACTGCACATTCGCCCCTTTCAACTGGTCGAATGTGAGTGATTTTCACATTCGCCCACTTGTTGTGGTCGAATGTGTTCTTCAGTGTTAGTCCATTCCAGATTCGTCCATAGCTCATCTACCTTCGCCCACTATCTATTCACCTTCGCCCACATCAATGTACATTCGCCCATTCAGCCTCTCTAACACATGTTAACTATCTAATCACTAGTCGCAAAACGCATCTACAAAGGGTGGATGGGGAAGAAGGTGGGATGGAAGTGGGGCCACTTAAGTATTTTGTCTTTTCATAAAAGGTATAATAGTAATTTTAAACAGATTTAACGATTAAACTAACGGCCATCCATGCTAAGGACTGTAAGTGTTATAAAAAAACGAACCTACAAGAACACACGAGTGATAAGTTGTAAACTTTTAGGATTAAGTCTGTAATTAGTAAAGTCTTAGGATCAAGTGTCCAGGATCTGGAAATCACAGGGACCAACCAAGCAAAAAACTTTTAATGGGGCGTTTTGCCATTGAATTCACGCCGGAAAACGCCAGCCACACTGCCCCCACTAGCGTTAAATGGGCGTTTTGGGGTGGTGGCGTTTTTGTGGTAACGCCATATGGGCAGGTGGATTTCTAGATAATAGCAATTTAACCGTTGGATATTACTATTTAAGATCCTTGGAGATGAAAAACAGAGTTAAAGTTAATCTGGTTTTTCTTCCGTCGCTGCTGAGCATGTCTGCAAAAGAAGGGGGAAGATAACCTAAATGGGCAAGATAACCTAAATGACTAGATACCTAATATTATTGGGTCGTTTGAAAAATAAGGTAAGACCCACTTTTTAACAAATGTGAAAGGATAAGTGAAAGTAAATAAATGAAAAGAATATATGAAATTTACAATATAGTTGAAGTTAAAATAAAATACAGTAAAGTGGATACTGAGAAGTAAAAGTGTAAAACAGTTTTAACAATGATTCCTTTATTTTACTTAATATATAAAAAAAAAGTTTACCTTTTATTTTATTTTGATTCTATTTTATTTGTTTTATCTATTTATTTAGAGCATAGTTTATTAATTTTTAACGTTTTTATTTTTTCTTGAATAATTGAATAGATATCCATTTCGAACTTTCTATTATGTAAAATAAAAATAAAAATATATCAAATTCTCTAAATAGCAATAAATGTAACATTAAATAATTAGGTAATGATGAAAAGATAAGCGAGGGCTAGAACCACTACATTCTTTTTTGCCTAAAAATCTTTTTGATGATGTGGCGTCCACATGGCAGAAAACGCCTTTAAGAGGCTTGAACCACTACACATGGTCTAAGGGTGGATGGGGCACTACCAGAATTGGGCATGGGTACCCCACTACCAGCACGGTAACACCGCCGCCACCCATGCTGGTAGGGGTCCCGTGAACCGTTTGTTGGTTCTAGTTAACGGGTTGGTAACCATTAATAATAATTGTAACGGTCGATTTTCAGTATTTATTTTATTACTTTTTTGAGCGTTTGAATGAATTTAATATAAAACGGTAACAACTTTTTGACCGTTAATTTAACATAAAACCAAATCCAAATTCAATCCCTCTCCCACTAAACCGTTGATCAAAATATTATCAATTTTCCATCTTCAAATTGATCACAAATGGCAAACCAAAACCCAAATCCGAATCCAATCCCGCCCCCACTAAACCGTGTGCGACCACCAATCTGGAACTTGGAGGATGAACTCGCCTTGGTGAATAGCTATATTGCTATTCAAGATCAAGGACCCGAGCGAAGGCAAAGTTTTTGGAAAGCGGTTGTCACACGATTCAATGAACAAATGGGTGAAAACAATCATTCAATGGACGCGATATATGGAAAGTTTGTATCTTTAAAGTCGAAGTGCGCAGTATTTCAACAATTATTCGTTAATGCGATAAACGAAAATCCGGCTTTAAACGAAGATGAATTGATTGAAGAAGACCGTAACCAATACCGAAACATACACAATGATAACTACCCGAGGGTCGAGGTTTCTAGAGTTATGAGAGGACGTTTTATAATATAGCCGTGTTTCGACTATTTATTCATGTTTTTAAATAATGGTTTGATGTCATGTATTGATGTTATTTTATGCTTTTATATGTAATTTTATTTTATTCAGTTTAATAATATGTTTAATTAATGTTTATTTAAAACATAATAAAATATAAAGATTTCAGTGAAATGAATCAGTTAAGTGCTGCCTTCAAAAAAGTGTTTTAGTGAAGTATAAATCAGTAAAGTGATGTGACAGTGCATGATTGGTTAAAATCAGTTAAGTGAAAATTGAATTCTAGTTGCACCCCTTTAGACCTAATATTATATTTTCAGTTTCTTACTTTAGAGTTTGGATTAGATATTTATTACCACTTTGATATTTAATATTATATGGTTACTTTGTCACGCCATATAATTTACTTGTCAAGTTTAAATTAACCTACTAAAAATGTTATCAGTAACTCATTTACAACTCTATAACCGCTAATAACTCATCAACAAATATAAATCATTTAAGAACTATAGGTTAAATGGGTTGTGTTCAGATTAAACTAATTTAGGTGTTTGTGGTTAGGATTGAAATCATTTACACGAATATAACATGAGCTAGGTTCGGGTTACATATTTCAACTCCCTAACCTGTAATCTGTCAACCCATCAATCAGCTACCCCGACGCAGATAAAAGCCCTAGTTTTCATATTTCTATGAAATTCTGTAGTTCCAATATGAAGAAAGAAATCAAATGGGGACTATTCACTTAATATTATATTCTCTTGTTGTATTTTAAAATATTAAACATGTTACCAACTTGTTTACAACCCAACAATTAACTTATAACTCATCTAACATGTATGTCTCATTTAAAAAAAATATGGATTAAATAGGTTGTCTTCGGGTTGAACGAATTTATGTGTGTGCGATTAGGGCTGAAAGGTTTGACTCCAGTAATAATATAGTTAGATTCGGGTTGTATATTTCAACCCTCTAAACCAAAACTTGTTAACCCATTAGCCTGCTAACTAGACACGACTAAAACCTCTAGTTTCCATGTTTCTATCAATCCGGTAGTTGCAATGTGAACAAAGAAATCAAAAGGGGACTTTTAACTTAATATTATATCCCCATGTTTTCAAATGGATATAACTAAGTGATAATAAATAATAATGAGGATATCAAGTTTTTTTTTAAATAGTTTGGATGTGAATAAAAGGATAAAGGACAAGATAACTCCTTTGGCTTTGTCTAGAAGTTCGTTGGGGACCAATTTTTCTTCTTGATCTTAATGTGTACTTTTACATGTCCGTCTCAAGCTTCTTGTGACTCAAAGAGTAAAATAAAACTGGGACCTTTTCGTTAAAATGGTTGTTTTTAATATCATTATTCATATACGATCTTTGTGCGTATGCGTAATTATAAATACTACAAACCTTATTGCTAACAATCCGAAAGCCCAAAATTACCTATATATAGTTTTTTTTTTTAGAAATTGGGGCCTCAAGAAAATGGGACCTAAAGGCTTACTTAACTTTATTTCACTCCTCATTGAGCCGGACCTGGTACTTTGTTCGTTTTGTATTATTATTATTTTTCCCATAGACCTTGTCGAAAGTGGGTTTTGCTTTTGAGTGACCTAAAATACGAAATGAATGTTGAGTTCTCTGGAATACAAAATTAATGATGCTATAATTTTGAGAGGTGAAATATTTTTTTACTCAAATTATTTTGTAATTTACAAAAAACATTTTTCAGAAACTTGTTTTGTACTCACTCAAATTACATACAAGTGTTTTATGTTATACCCTTCCAAAAGAAAATATGTCAATATGTCAATGCAAATAAATGTAAAGCTCGATCAAGAAATGTTATTTGATTCCACTAGAGTAAATGGTAAAATTCGTCTATGAGGTTTCATCAATATTGTTAGATCCATCCAAAATAAGAAATTTTAACGCATGAGCCATTAAGGTTAGAAATCTAGTGCAAACTCCGTCCAATTTGCTAACTTTCTTAAATACCAACGTGAAATCAGTGGCATTTTGGTCATTTCCTATTTCTAAATTGCCAAATTCGTCCATGAGGTTTGTTCCAAATTGATATATCAGTCCAAAATGAGAATTTGTAAGCAATTATATGTGATTAAAACAAGAAAAATACATTAAATATGATTAAAAATATATTATCGGAAATAAAATATGTAAAAGTTATTTTGGCTATAAACATGATTCTATAAAATTTTGGGAATTTTTTGTAGGCTTATAAGTATTTAAAATAATTAAAAGGACATTTGATTTTCTAAAATATAACTTAAAGAAGATGAACTAAATAAAAAAATGTTTGGGATCGGGTTCGAACCCGGGTGGCTCGCAGCAACAATAGAATCAACTAAGCCATGTCTCATTTTATGTTTTACTCTAATCCTAATATACACACACACACACACACATATATATATATATATAGGGTTGGGTTCAAATAGAAACCATAGGTTAAGTAGGAACCATAAGAACCACTTTACATCCATTGATTTGTAATGGCATGATTGTAAATAATTAGAACATTAATTATTAATTGATTATTTTAATCAAGGGCTATTTAGGACTTTTGTTCTACCACAAAATAGGTAGGTTAATCTCCTTAATTGTAACCGTATATTATCAATGAATCAAAAAATTTGATAATAATCTGAAACCCTGGACAAAACAGGCGACAACTAGAAGTTTCTTCATCTTCTTGGAAGATTGATGAGGTAGGTCTGCTTCGTCTTATTTGAAGGTCGTTGTGCATCAGTGCACATCAAAAGTTTTGGAGAAGGTTTTAATGAGTTTTCATTTGCTATTAATATAGTGTAGCCATGTTTAGATGAACTGGTGTGTAAAAGTTAATGCATGTGTGTATCAGTGATTGATTGTCGGTTATAATCGAATGTTTTTAATATAGCGATTATGCGGCGGTAATTATATATGCCCAATAGGCCCGATGGTATATGGTTTTATTAGGTATGTGTAGGGTGGTTGTGAATTTATAAAAACATTTAAAGGGTTTCATATATTTTCATAACTGTTTGATAAACAAAAAAAAGGTTAAGAAAAAAAAAGACGCTTTATTATCATCAAATGCCTATACATCAGGGTATAGTATACATCAGGGTATTTACAGATGTATAAAAAAGAGGTTAGCTATTTAGGTATATGTTAGTATACACTGGTGTACGACAAAAACATAGTATACATAGTATACACTGTTAATATGTGGATAAACAAAAACATGCTACATCTACATGTATATGTTAGCATATAGTAGTGTACTTTGGTGTGTTAAGTCTAGTAATTTAGGTATATGTTAGTATACACTGGGTTATGTGGTGTGTTAAGTCCAGCAGTTTAGGTATGTGTTAGTATACACTAATGTTCTGTGTATAATCAAAGTCTATGAATCTAGATATATGTTAGTATACATTGATGTACTGTAGTGTGTTAATACATTTGTACATCTAATTTTGTGCAGTCTAATTGTTGGTTACGGTAAATGTATGTACATGTACATTAGTGTATATGTAAAAATACACTGGTGTACGTAAAAGGATTAGACGTGTTAATACAATGCTGTTGTATATATGTTTTCATAACTAAACAACAGACTTTGGTTCCATTTCAGTGACTACATTATCATGCCAAGATATAGACAAACATTAACAAACATTAAATCCATCCGGTACATGTGGCGACCAATATCTTGCTGGCAACGAAACCTACAAGGTAAATAATGTAATTAAAAAAACATTACAATGTACAAACAGCCGTTATACAAAATACCAACTCAGATATGATACACCTGTGTATATTCATTATCCCATTCAAACTATAGATTACTGTACTAACATTTAACTAATATGATACACCTATGTATACAACAGCCGTGTTCCAGTATCTAAAAACCATTATAGTTGAACATTAGACTATTGTACAATCATTTAACTACTATGATACACCTGTGTATACAACAGTTGTTCAAAAAATACCAACTCACATATGATACACCTATGTATATTCATTACCACAGTTGAACATTAGACTACTGTAATATCATTTAACTACTATGATACACTTGTGTATACAACAGCTGTGCAAAAAATACCAACTCACATATGATACACCTGTGTATATTCATTACCACAGTTGAGCATTAGACTGTTCTACAATTATTTAACTACTATGATACACCTGTGTATCAGAACCTAAAAGAAAACGATAAAACAAACGTAAAAACTCCATATGATACACACATTTACCGTAACCAAAGTCAAAGTCAAAGCCAACCTTATGATTGAGTGCTATGATACACCTGTGATTGAGTGCCTCCAAATTCAAAGCCAACCTTAATCAGCTCCATTCAATTTCGATAAACTTTGGTACAACGAACAATGCTAATGTTTGCAGGGAAGAATGAACCCTTAAAACCCTCTTCAGTGTTTATAAGTTCTACTTTATCCCCTCTTTTATAATCCATTTTTTTATAAACCTAAAAAATTATTAAGTTAAGCAATCAAAGAAACTACTAAAAATTAGAGATAGGAAACGAAAAGTTACCCTTTGATCCGCGGTGATTAATTAATTAATATTGAAAACCTAGTTTATCGGTTGAATGATTGAGCGTGGATTAGGTCTGGATTGAGATGGAAAAAAATTAAAACCCACGAACCTAAAGATGTGATCGTTCATGAACCCTAGACGCCACCCACAAAAACTCCACCAAAACTGTGAGTATAACCCCAAGAATGGATCAACCACCAAATGAATAATCATAGATTTATCAGGTTACAAAATAGCAATCCAATTCGATGATGATTAGAAAGATACAATAATCGTATGAGAGAGAGAGAGAAAGAGAAAGAGAAAGAGGGAGAGAGAGAGAGAAAGAGAGAAGAGAAAGTTATGGGATATAAGTTAAAAGATTTTATTGTTATTTTACACTTTTACCCTTTTGATCAAGATTGAAGATGGATGGTCAGGATTAGTTCTCATGGTTCTTAAGTAGGGTGGTGGTTCTTATTTGATCTTAATCATATATCTATATATATATATATATATATCAAGTTCTTACGAAAGCTTTATTAAATATAACAAAGATGTGTTTGCCCAGGGTCTAACCCAGGACCCTGGGCGGTCAGAACCTTAGCAAACAAACCTCCTACCAACTGCTCTGTTGTTACCTCATGGTTATTTGTTAAATTCGATTCATATATAACATAACTAAAAACGCGAGTCTGTTCCCATTTAGCATAACTGACGAACCTAAGCCTGAACATGGATTAATTGATCGCTCAAATGGTCACGAAAACCGACCAAGTCATGGGGCTTTTGTTACTTGATCAAAGCCGGCATAAACTACAAAATAAAAATGAACTAACCATGAATATTCGATGTGTATTGGTCGTTCAAGAGGGACGATTTTGTTATTTGGTCAAAGCCAACATAAATGACAAAATAAAAATGAACTAACCATGAATATTCAATGCGTATTGGCCATTCAAGAGGGACGAGGGTCCGGCATGAACAGTCAACGATTTGAAGCCCGATTTTGCTGTTTGGTTGAGAGGTTTTGGGTAATGAATTCACTTCGTTTTACATATTTTTTTCCAAAAATATATTTTTAATCATATTTAATGTATTTATCTTATTTTAATCACATATAATTCATTATAAATCCGTTTTGGATTGTTTTAGCAACAAAAGAAAAACGTTAATGACTAGTTTAGAAATAAATTCTCACTTGGGACTGATCTAGCAATTTGGTACAAACCTCATTGACGAATTTGGCAATTAAGAAATAGGAAATAACCAAAATGCCCTTGATTTAACGTTGGTATTTAACAGAGTTAGCAAAGTGGACGGATTTAGCACTAGAATTCTAACTTTAGTGGCTCAAGTGTCAAAAATTCTTATTTTGGATGGATCTAGCATTATTGACCAAACCTCAGGGACGAATTTGGCAATTTACTCATTTCACTATTTTATCTTAATCTCGGGCTGTGAGGCTAGCACCACTTGAACCAACAAATGTATGTACAGATTCGAGTAGAAAGAATTACCTAATTCCTTGTCATCGATTTCTTCAACTTCATCAAAGCACGAATATATTCTCAGTGTTTTACTTCATCATATGTTTTTTTCAAACGGCTAAAATCACTATCAAACATGCCTAGGATTTGAAATCACAATACCTAGCTAATTCCCTACATCATATCTTTTTTTAACGGCTAAAATCCTGTGTGATGACGTGGGTAGCCTAAAGCAAAAAGAATAATAAGTATCATAAGACAAAGCTTAAAGGGTTGGAGGATACGAGGGTTCGAAGGACGGAGCATCCCAGGTCAAAACATGACCTGTCATGTCACCTATTCATCGAACAGCACAAGCAGGTGTCGATAGAGTAACTACACCACTCGGACTTCAGGTCAATAGCCACCATTGGCTTAAAGTGGATTGTCCTTTTGTTGCATCACACTTCTAGATAATGTCTTCCCAAAATAGAAGATACCTTGTCTATTTAACAAGATCTGTCACAAACAAAACTGGACACTCTAAATTATTCTCTTACACAATATCTTCTATTCCTTTGGTCTATACACATGTGAGGAGAATATCTCTCTCACTTACAACTCGAGTTAAGACATTCATTTCTGGCTTTGAGTCTCACTCAAACCAGAAGTCCAACACTCGAAAATAATATTATCTTGAACCTCCTTCTACGTTTGCAACGTGGGAGGACACCACGACATGCGTTAGGCAGATCGGAACCCTTGAACCTTTTAACCCTTCCTGTGACTCAGAACCAACGTTAGACAGTTATTTGTTTTAGCAACAAGTTGGCGCCCACCGTGGGGTTGCGCCATTGTCTCTTCAAAAAATAAGTTGTGTAGTTTCAACTCCCCTTTATGTCTGATCCTGAGTCTCAAGAAGAGGTCAACCAGATCTCTCCGGACACAGATCAAGCTTCTCCTAACAGATCTATGTCATTCTCCACTCCGGGAGGCACTCCAGCCTGTACTCAGACCCCACCCACTCGTTCAGGGGTGTAGTCTCCTCTCCCTGACCCTGCATGAATGCCACAGCGCACAGATCTTACCCCTGAGGGATTTGAAAGTAACTTTCTGCAACTCAGATCCCTCTTAAACCAGTATGTCATGAGGGAAAGGGACAAAGGAGTCTGTATTCGGCTAGATTACAATGAAGAAGAAGAAGTATCACTTTCTCCTGGGCCACCTCGTCCTCTTACTGCCACCTATGGTCGCAGACCATCACCCAGGAACTATGATATTGGTCCTAGCAACATGTTCACTGCCTCCCATCAGGAAACAAGGCCCAGTCCTACTGCCTTCCCACTATTCACCACCCAAGCTGTCACCACCGGTGCACCACTTGGGCATGAACTCACCTTGGACCAACTTTTGCAGTCACCAATAGCTAGTGTTCCACCTCCGGTTGCCACTTCACGGGAACAGGCCATGGATTCGCTACCTATGGCTCGTAGCGCTTCTATGAGCATTCCTTTGGAAACCAACAACGTAGAAACGACAGAAAGCCTCCAAGGTTTTAACCTTATGCCTTACATGATATCACAGATGATGGCTAACTTTCCTTGGCAGCAGCTCATCAGTCAAGCCATCGCTGCTCAACAAGGAAATCCTGGTGGAATCACCAACACCAGGGTGTAACGCACTGTCAACCAACCTTACAAGCCAAGCAGCTGTCTTACTTCTCACAAGAGATAGCAGACTACGAGTTCCCTAACAAGCTGAAGATGTCAGCCCATATAAGAACATACGATGGCACTGATGATCCAGAAGATCACCTTCAGATCTTCTCTGGGGCTGCTCGGATTGAGAAATGGGGTGATCCCGAGTGTTGCCTCATGTTCATGCAGACCCTTGATGGATCCGCTCGAATCTGGCAATGACTTGCCAGCAGGAAGCATCCGAACCTTCAACGAACTTGGCAAGGGATTTCTAGCCAACTTCTCACAAAAAAGGTGTTGCGTCAAGGATGCAATCGTTATCTTTCAGATCAAACAGAAAGATGACGAGAGCCTGAGAAGCTTTATAGAAAGGTATAAGAAAGAAGGCCTTACCTATGTCGGTGCAGATGAGAAAATGAAGGTTGCAGGGTTCATGAACGCCATCAACTCAAAATACCTCACTAGGGACTTTAACAAAAGCCTACCTAGAACCCATGAAGAGGCCTTAGAAAGGGCTGAAGCTCATATCCGAGGAGAAGAGGTTGTAGATATCAAAGAACAAAGAAAAAGGGCTCTAGCTGGAAAAGCAAAAGCCCTACTCGAAAGAGGGGTAACTACGGAACCTATGACAAAAGAACCAGGGGGTCTAAGTCTCGAAGGCCCAAAAGCAGGAACCCTTCAAGCAAATACAGAAACGTGAACTTCACAGCCCTCACCAAAACTCCTCAAGAAATCCTGGCAACAGAAGAAGTCAAGCATACCTTTAGACCTCCTCGTCCCTTACCAAAAAGCAAAAGAAACGAAAGCTCCAACCAGTATTGTGAGTTTCATGAAGAAAAGGGACACCATACCAATGATTTCTTCCAACTTAAAATGAGGATCGAGGAAGCTGTCAAATCTGGAGAATTAGCTCACTTGGTCAAAGGTGTCAAGGAAAACATAGCTGATAACAAAAAGAAGGACGTTGCCATGGTTTTTGTTGAACAAGAAACCCCCAGCAAGCGGCAGAGGTTAGAGGTTTGGGCGCATCAAGGCATCTGCTTCCCTCGTACCAAAGAAGAAAAGCACTGTGATCCTCTTGTCCTTGAAGCCCTTGTTGGTTCCCTCAGAACACAAAAGGCCTACATAGACATAGGAGCTGCTACTGAAATTATGTTTGCAAAATGCTTCAATCTTCTAAGCTCAGAAGAACGCTCAAAGCTCCAACCAGCTGAAGCCTCCATCAAAGGCATTGCAGATATACCCATCAAGCCCTTGGGAGAAATAACGCTTGATGTAACTTTTTCCGACGGACAAATGCAAAGAACTGAACCATTAACTTTCATTGTCCTAGATTTACCGTCCAGTTATGACGTTATCATCTGCAGACCAGGTGTTGTGGTCTTCGACATGACCATCTCCATTAGCTGAAAGAGTGCCAAGTTCCCTACAAAGAATGGGATTGCAACCGTTCAACCCTCAACCTCCGTGTTAACGGTTAATGAGGGCCCCAGTGAGCAAAGCAAGCTTGGTCTCAGCATCAACCCTCAGTACCCTGAGCAGAGGATATGGGTCAACACAGCCCTCCCTGCAGAAACGCTTTCAAAGCTTGAGGTACTGTTAAAAAATAATGCTGATATTTTTGCCTGGTGCCCAAGTGACATGACAGGGATCCGTCGAGAAGTTACCGAACATGAACTCAGGATTCCTCCAAATGTCAAGCCAATAGTTCAAAGGAAAAGAAGTCTTGCTCCTAAACGAAGCAAAGCTGCCTGCCAAGAGGTCGATAAGCTGGTCGAAGCTGGAATCCTTCGTGAGGTGAAATATCAATCATGGGTTGCAAACCCTGTGATGGTTCGAAAGCCTGATGATTCATGGAGGATGTGCATAGACTTCAAAGATCTCAACAAAGCTTGCCTCAAGGATTGTTATCCTTTGCCCGGAGTTGATTTAAAGGTTGACTCGCTTACAGGCTTCCCCTTCAAGTGTTTTATGGATGCCTATAAACGTTATCACTAGATACAAATGAAGGAGGAAGATGAAGAAAAAACTGCCTTTCACACTGACAAGCGTATCTTTTGTTACAAAAATATGCCTTTTGGTTTAAAAAATGCAGGTGCCACTTACCAAAGATTGGTTGACAAGACTTTTGCTAAGCAAATTGGCAAGAACATGGAAGCCTATGTAGATGACTTAGTCATCAAAAGCAACACAGAGGAACAAATGTTTGAAGATATACAAGAAACGTTCAACAACCTCAGGGAAATTAACATGAAACTGAACCTGTCAAGTGTTCATTTGGCTTCGAAGAAGGAAAATTCTTGGGACATATCGTAGGGAAACAAAGCATAAAGGCCAACCCTAATAAGGTTCGAGTCATCCTTAATATGAAGTCACCTCAAACCAAGAAGGAGGTAGAAAGCCTGAATGGCAAGCTTGCTGCTTTGAAGCGCTTCAAGTCCAAATTAGCTGAAAAATCCCTACCCTTCTTCAAAACTCTCAAAGGCTGCACTGAAAAGAAAGACTTCAGGTGGTTAGAAGAAGCAGAGGAAGCCTTCAATCAGATGAAGCAGTATCTGGCTTCCCTCCCCAGCGTTGCAGCCCCTGATGCAGGGGAAACGATCTCTGTCTATCTTTCAGTTACTGATGAAGCCCTCAGCGCTGTTTTCACCATTGAAAGAGACAAAGCTCAGGTACCCGTTTACTTCTTCAGTAAAACTTTAAAGTTGGCAGAGGTCAAGTACCCTCCTTTGGAAAAACTAGCCTTAGCCTTGGTACAAACAGCCAGAAGGCTTCGAAGGTACTTTCAAGCACATCCCATACAAGTGGTCACTGACCAACCTATCAAGAATGTGCTTGAAAGGCCTGAAACCTCGGGACGATTAGCCAAGTGGGCTGTCGAACTAGGTGAACACAAAATCACCTACGTCCCGAGAAAAGCAATAAAGGCACAAATACTTGTTGATTTCATTGTTGAAATTCCAAGGGTGGAAACTGCCGAAGTTAATATTACTACAGATGAGCCCCTTGACCCAGAAGCCTGGAAGCTTTACACAGATGGAACTTCCAGCGTTGAAGGTTCAGGGGCAGGTCTTGTACTAATCAACCCCGAAGGGTTAGAATTCACATATGCCCTTCGTTTGGAATTTTAGACAACAAACAACGAAGCAGAATACGAAGCTCTGATAGCAGGATTGAAGCTTGCAAAAAAGATGATGGTTCACAAGCTTCAAGTGTTCACTGATTCACTCCTGGTTTCCAATCAAGTGAACGACAGTTACATTGCCAAGTAACCTAATATGAAAAAATATAGAGAGAAGGCCAAGGAGATCATGAACACCTTCCAGTGTTGCAAAATCAAACAGGTTCCAAGGTCACACAACAAGAAAGCTGACGCTCTTAGTAAGCTTGCTTCGTTAAATTTCGCCCATCTCACTAAAAAGGTGTTGGTTGAAGTGATCCAACATCCTTCCATATCTGAACTCGAAGTACAAGATGTAATCGCTAAAAATGAACCAAATTGGATGACTCCGTTCATGAGGTTCCTGAAGAAAGGTGAACTACCCCAAGACCATGTTGAAGCTGAAAGGGTTCGGATCAAGTCTAAGCAATACATCATCCAAGACGAAATACTCTATAAAAAAGGGTACTTGGCCCCATTGCTTCGATGTGTTGG
Source organism: Ambrosia artemisiifolia (assembly GCA_032199755.1). Classification (NCBI taxonomy): domain Eukaryota; kingdom Viridiplantae; phylum Streptophyta; class Magnoliopsida; order Asterales; family Asteraceae; genus Ambrosia; species Ambrosia artemisiifolia. The sequence goes on from CM063514.1 coordinate 14,638,879, forward strand.
CCCTGAACAAAGCAGATACCTAATTAAGGAAGTTCACGAAGGAATATGTGGAGCTCATTGTGGTCCAAGATCAACTGTTGCAAAACTCATGAACCTTGGCTACTTCTGGCCTTCCATGCATCGCGATGCATCTGAGCAATTGAAGAAATGTGAAGCCTGATGTTAGAAAAACCCCTCGTCGCAAACCAATTACTACACATTTTAACGCATTTGTGACGAAAACATGGTGTAGGAAATTTGTGACGCATTTCCTACGCAATTTCCTAAGAATTTGTAGATATATTGTGTCGCAAATTTGCTAAAAAAATTATAGATTTTTTTCCGTCACAAATGAGTAGCAACTTTGTTAAAATTTATGACGCATTTTTTTCCGTAAAAAAATTTTGTAGTAAAATACCACTTTTTTAGTAGTGATATGCAAATACTAAAACTAAAAATACAACGTTTTCAGCCATCTAAAAGACTAAAACAAACTGTTGAAAGGACAGGTAAAACATTTTTTTGATGAAGAAGCAATTTACGAATTTATTCTAGAAGGTTTTTTTTTTCGATCAAGTTTCCACTTTATTGCCAAAAAAATATATATATCTCTAGCTTGGGACAACTAGTAGTTTTTATTTTGGGTTGAAGAATTTTATAGAATGGTCATCTAAATAGGTGGATTTTGAGAACTAGATTGATATTCCTTGTGTGCTTCGCGATGATGTCGTTAGCGCTGTTTAAATTGTTTGATGCTAGACAGGCACTCAATGCTCATCATACCACTCTAGTTATTGTGTGTTTTTAGGTGCTAATTTGTTATCTTGGTTTTCCAATGGCAAACGCTTATCTCATGTCCAATGTTAAAGTTGAATGTCACGGAGTTGGTAATGTTGTTGCTGAATCATGTTAGATACACACTCTTTTTTTGAGCTTCATTGTCCATTGTTTCTTGCCATCATTGTCTATTGTGAGAACTTAAGTATAGTTTATACATCTAATAGCTCTATACAACATCAATACACCAAACATATTGAGATAGACATTCACTTCATTCGGTAGAAATTAACGATCGGTCAATTTCTCTAAATGTTCCATATGCATGCATCCTGATATGATAACATCCTCACCAAGGGTTTCCCGTCATCGTTGTTTATTAATTTTCGTTATAGTTTAAATGTGCGTATTTCTCCTGTTCAAAACACTGGGTTTAATAAATATATTATGTTGTCCAGGCCGGGTTAAACCCGTCAATGTTAAGCCTTTTAAGGTCAGTCTTGGTTTCCCTATACACATGTTTCTGGTTCGGTTGTTTGACATGCATAAATATACCAATCTTTAGAGATAGAGATAGGAGGCATGTGCATTGAAACATTCTCAAATGAATAACGACTCTTAATTTCGCCAAGCAATTTCCCACACATAAAATTATTAGGTTAAATGTTAATATGAAAATTCTATGCACCAAGTGATGACGATTCAAATCCTATTATGGACAAAGATGTATATTTAAGAGCATGTTTAGAAGATCTGGCTGGAAATGCAGAAATCTTGGTCCCTCCAATAAACTTCTTGTCATTGGTGTTCTCTGTTCATCTTTTCCAATCATCACCGAGGGCCAAGAATAGTAACGATAGTGCTGCCTAGCTAGGGTGAACGTGTAACTTCTTAAATTCTATCTTTACGTGCCCACCACACGTCTATCTCCGTTTATTGGATTTTCATTAGGGGTGCGAATTTTTAACACGGCACAAACTTAATACAAAATTCGTGGGTTCGGGATTAGTTTGAATGAGTTCGGGTCAGTTTGAGGTTGAACTCGTGAACCCGTTTAGGGTCGGGTCAGGATCAATTCGGACGTGTTGTTGGGTTGACCCGTTTAACCCATTTGTATTATATATATTTTTTTTCAATATATTTTATGTCATAACTTAAATTGGTGTTGTATTTTATACCATGCCTTTAACTTAAAATAGAAATTGACATGGGATTTTATAACTAAAACGTAATTGTTTTACATACGTTCGTATCTTTTGTAGTAAAATTCTAATTTTAATAAATTAATTTACGAGAAAATATAAAATAGAATAAAGGGTTGAAGGGGTTATGTTCGGGTCAACCCGTGAATATTCGGGTTCAAATGTGTGACACGATTTTCGGTTCTGGTCGTGTTCAGATTGGTGTAAAAATTCCGGGTTCAGGTCATATCGGACATGTCAACCCGTAAACACGACCTATTTAGTACCCCTAATTTCCATGAGTTTTTTTCACTAAAATCATTGCTTATTGATTTTCATAATTCCTTTTGCCATTGTTTGATCGACAAAACATTTCGGCTGGAATTTGTGGATTGTAAACAAGATTTAATAAGGATTCTTTGTGGCCCACACATCATTACATCCGTTCTAGGTGTTTCTTTGTGGCTGTCAACATCATTATATTCCGATGAACGGTGGATTTACTTCTATATCTATATGGGCGAGATTAGGGCTGCAAACAAACTGAACGTTTAACTAACAGTTTGTGAACCGTTGTGAAGTTCATTTGTGTCCCATTCGTTTAAAATGAACAAACACAAACAAGAAATTTCGTTTGCTTAGTTAAATGAACGAACAATAACAAAGATCGTGCTCGTTCATTTATGTTTGTGAACGTGGTTAGGCAAAAATCCATGAACCAAAAAATATCACTTTCAACAATATTTTAATTGCTTGAAATATTTTGATGTCCACGTTGATCTTATTTATCTACATTGTGACGATGGTTTACGCGTCAACAGTTAGGAGATATGCTTGGGGGCATATTAGTATCCTCAAAAATGATTTTTCATTCAATAATTCAATACCAACTAATGAATTTGATAATTATATATACTTGGATAACTATCCTTTTTGGAAAAATATATATATATATATAGGGCAATTCTAAAATGAAAACCACATTCACTTAAGAAAACCTAGAAAACCCCATCATGTGGTCATTAATGCTTCCACGTTTACATCCTTGTTTATGGCCATAAGGGTAATATAGTCATTGTCTCCTTCTACAATCCTGCATATCTATGACAAACTTTTTCTATGCTCTTAAGTACAATGATGTAGACCTTCCCCTCTCTCATCCTTTTTTATTGTTTATTTTTGCCTGCACACAACCAACATATATACCATATCACACAAGATTATCCTCCACATTTCTCTTTACACTACATCTCTCTTCTTGTCTTTTTATCAACGATGAAGTTATGTATGGATTTGTTCTCTTTTCCTTCATGGTTATTAAGTATCCTTATAAGGAAGAACTCCAAGATCTTTAACATTTTTGTACAACTACCCAAAGCAAGAAAGGTACAACTACCTAAAGCAAAAAAGATACAACTGTTATGCATTATTTATTGTCTCAACTTTTTGTTTTTTCTTAAAGTTTGGGAGTGTATGTATATATATTTATTATGTCAAAACACCCACAAAAGTAAAAATTAATATAAAATAGGAAGTTGCTTCTTGTTTTCTAAAGCAACTATGGGTGTTTGTAATGTATTATTCTTTTTTTTTTTTCTTTTTTTTGTGTTTATAATACTAAACATTCTGTAATATGGGTGATTTGTAACATCATTTTTTTTATGTTTGTAATACTAAACATTTTATATACGATGTGATTTTTTATTTTGTGTGGGAATGATTTTTTGAAGGTGATGTTTGCTAATGGGATTTCTTGATGGTAGTGAATGACAAACGGCAAGTCAATATTTGATGAAGTGGTGTTCTTCCGGCAACGTTGGTGGTGGTGGTGGTGCTCCGTTTGGTGGTGGCGATACAAGTTGGTCTTTGTCAATTTTTTTGTATATCTTTTTTTTAGTTTGATACACTGAGTACTTGGTCAAAATATATATTTTTTACTCTTGTCAATTTTTTTTTTGTATATTGAAGTTGTTTTTATCTAAAAACATGTGTTTTTTGTTGTTTGGATTTATAATTTGATTTTTTTAGGAGATAAGTTTGTGAAAACATATGTTTTTGTTTTTATCTAAAACACATGTTTTTTTGTTGTTTGGATTTACAATTTGATTTTTTTTGTAGGAGATAAGTTTGTGAAAACATATTTTTTTGTTATGTTTTTGTTGTTGGGTTATAATTTTTTGGTAAGATAAGTTATGAAAAATATATGTTTTTTGTTGTTGGGTTATAATTTATTATATGTTTTTGTGAGATAAGTTGTGAAAACACATGTTTTGTTGTTGAGTTATAATTTATTATATGTTTTTAGTGAGATAAATTTGCGAAAACATATGTTTTTTGTTGGGTCATATTTTATTGTATGTTTTTGGTAAGATAAATTGTGAAAACATATGTTTTGTTGTTGGTGAGTCAATGTTTGAAACATATGTTACTTAAATTCTGGTAACTTACTTAAAAATCATTAAAAGAAATGTACGTTAATTGATTGTTTGTTATTAGAATTTGAATGTTAAGAAAAACATTATCACTTTATATTAATAAAGTAATATAGATGTGCACAATTTTTAAGGAAGGAAAGAGAAAGATGAGAGAGAAATGAGCTAAGATAGATAAATGTGTTTGTCAGTAAGATGTAGGAAGAGAGAGTGAGAGAGATTAAAAATTGTTGGACCATTTTACCCTTTTTGTACTATACATGTATCATAACTTTTGATCCAAACCATGAAACAACCACAGCCATAGATCACATAGAATAGATGGTCAAGATGTGGGTTTCGTGAGTTTTCTTAACTGGGGAGGGTTTTCAATTTATCCCTCCCCTTCCCCTATATATATATATATATATATTTATTGAACATGAAGTCAACGATTGAAGAGTAGAAAAGTGGATTCCATTATTGAAGAATGCCGGAGAACGAACAGAGAATCCATGAGTGTCAAAACTTAAATATGAAAAGTGAGTGTGAGTGTGAGGCGTATAAACTATTTACTTATACGAGCATTGTAGTTCTACCGATTTACGGTAATTAATGTTGTTCTTGAGAAAGAGGTCGTTGACCAATATTATATGGCTATCTATATACATTAAGCACAACTTATGGATTGATGTTGTTCTTAAGAAAAGAGGCCGTTGATCAACCTAACCATCTATATATATATACTAGGTTAGAGTCCCGTAGGGACCCACGGTTCACCCGAAAGTAAAATGAAAAAAAAGTAGAAAAATAAGAATTGTATTATGCAATTTGTTTTGGTTACTAAATGTTTGATAATGCAATATGTATGAATTTTGATGTTAAATGCAAAATGTCATCTAACAGTTTAATGTAACAAAATGATGGATAGATCGAGTAAGTAAAGTTTAATTTGACAACTGCAAACTACATAGCATACTATCACAATATCACACATTACATCATTTGGGTAATATCTATATTCTAATCATAACTAAGCTTAAGCATAGAACACTTATCATTTAGTTGGGGCTTAACGAACTTCAACCAATATCACACATTACATCATTTGGGTAAGGGTAATATCTATATTATAATCATAACTAAGCTTAAGCATAGAACACTTATAATTTAGTTGGGGCTTAACGAACTTCAACCAATGGTCCATTTTCATTACTTCAATCAAAATCTTTCAACTCTTGCTCATTGATAGCTGATTTTTCACCTTCGAAGTTGTTATCATTGTCATCACGATCCTAGGAGTGCAGCTCATTTTCAATAATTTATGAAAACCTCCACCATTGTATTCCATATTTGTGTTCTACATAAAATATAGTTGTTGTAAAGATATGGATACGGTGATAAGTAAATCAAGAAACAATCCTTAACCCACTTACTTGAATGGGTAGCTTAAATTTTCATGTTATCTCTCCAATGGTTCAAACCGATTACATAGCTAAAAAACAACTAATAAGAAAATGGGTCCAATGTCACATGTTGTAATATAAATTTCCTATATTTTATTAAAAAATATACACCAAAAGGATCAACCCCAGACCCATTTCAACATGTAGCCAAAAGGACCCATTGTACACACACTTTAGGCAACTTTTGACATGTTACAAAAAGCCGCCAAAAAAACGTCATTATTTAAACTGTGTAAAAGTAGTACTTAACAATTAAAAATCTTAATAAATAACATCAAAATCATAATCAATCATTCAAATCAATGACATTAAAATAATCCGCATCTGAAATTGACTTACCCTTTATATACAAATTATTATTAACATCTTAAAATTAGCACACTTAAAATTAGCACACTTATTGAAATCAAGATGATGATTATCGTTTAGTTACAATTGATTAAAGGAAAGTCGTAATATCAAAATGAAAGTCGGTCAACAATGTTAAAATGAAATTCGTAATATTAGTAACATCAATAAATAATATTAAAAATCTTAATAAATAACATCAAAATCGTAATCATCATTCAAATAAATGACACTAAAATCATCCGCGTCTCAAATTGTCTTACCCATTATAAACAATTTATTATTGACATTTTTAGTAATCATTATTAGTTGTACAGAAAGTAACATTTTGAAAATTTATATTATCATTTAATTTCGTTGTTAAATTTGGTATGACGATTAAATGATTTTATTATTTGTTAAGGTTTATATAGTATTGTTGTCTCTCGAACAATTCTGCAAAATCGGAAATAATGTGCCTCGATTGACGTGATCGAGTAGGAATATTTATTTATGTATTTGAATTATAAAAATGGAAGGATTGGTAATTGATGTGAATTGGTCAACAACGCTTAAAATTAGCACAATCAAACTCAAAGACATAAAGTCAAATAATTGACCTCCGTCAAATTAACAAAAGCGTAAAAAGTTTTTACTCAGATTTGGTCAACAATATTAAAATTAAGGTCGTAATATTAGTAATAACATTGAAAATTATCTTGAATACATTATATATTTTAGGAAACTGTTAAATAGATTTAAATTATATTTATTATTAAAAGAATAATAAAAGTGTAGGAAAATAAATGTACACTCCTATCTTCGGATTATATTTAAATTATAAACTGTTAAATAGATTTAACACTGTTAAAATAGATTTAAATAAATGTTTAAAAGAAAGTCGTATATGTTTAAAAGAATATCGTTTCATGACAATTGATTAAATGAAAGTTTTTGAATTATGAAAAAGGGAAGGATTGGTAATTGACGTGAATTGGTCAACAACGCTTAAAATTAGCACAATCAAATTCAAAGACATAAAGTCAAAGAATTGACCTCCATCAATTTAACAAAAACGTAAAAAGTTTTTACTCGGATTCGGTCAACAATATTAACATTAAGGTCGTAATATTAGTAATAGCATTGAAAATTATTTTGAATACATTATATATATTTTAGGAAACTGTTAAATAGATTTAAATTATATTTATTATTAAAAGAATAATAAAAGTGTAGGAAAATAAATGTACACTCCTATCTTCGGATTATATTTAAATTATAAACTGTTAAATAGATTTAACACTGTTAGATAGATTTAAATAAATATTTAAAAGAAAGTCGTATATGTTTAAAAGAATATTGTTTCATGACAATTGATTAAAGGAAAGTTTTTGAATTATGAAAAAGGGAAGGATTGGTAATTGACATGAATTGGCCAACAACCTTAAAATTAGCACAATCAAATTCAAACACATAAAGTCAAAGAATTGACCTCCATCAATTTAACAAAAACGTAAAAAGTTTTTACTCAGATTCGGTCAACAATATTAACATTAAGGTCGTAATATTAGTAATAGCATTGAAAATTATTTTGAATACATTATATATATTTTAGGAAACTGTTAATTATATTTAAATTATATTTATTATTAAAAGAATAATAAAAGTGTAGGAAAATAAATGTACATTGTTATCTTCGGATTATATTTAAATTATAAATTGTTAAATAGATTTAACATTGTTAAATAGATTTAAATAAATGTTTGAAAGAAATTCGTATATGTTTAAAAACATATCGTTTCATCACAATTGATTAAAGGAAAGTTGTAATATCAAAATTAAAGTCGGTTAACGATATTAAAATGAATTTCGTAATATTAGTAATATCAATAAATAAGATTAAAAATCTTAATAAATAACAACCAAATCATAATCAATCATTCAAATCAATAACATTAAAATTATCATAAATAACATTAAAACTCTTCATAAATAACAACAAAATCATAATTTAAATTTCAAAATCAAAAACATCTTGTGGTGAAACATTAGTAACAAACATTTTTTGCTCGATTGAACACCATTTGAAAACACAATATTCGCCAATGGAAGTATTTTTTTATTAAAGCAAATCAGGTCATCCAATCATAGTAAACCTTTACAAAAGAATTAAGTATAGAAAATTTAGAATGTGTAACTAACTATAAAATAAGAATATTGTAAACATAAATGTTGAATATGCAAATAACAAACCTAGCGACTTGTGAAACAATTTCTGCACTTAATATTAGTATTAGTAATATATTCGTAAATTAATTCGGTCAATAATAAATAAATGAGCTTAAAAATCATAATATATAACATTAAATTCGGTCAACTATTATTAATGTCATTAAAACTCATAATAAATATCATTAAAAATAAATAAATCGTATTAATTGCAGGCAAGACCAATAATAATTCGAATGAATAGTAATATAAATAATATTAAACATAATTTCATAAAGATTGATTAAACATAATTTCGTAGTAATATTAATATAAATAAATGAGATTAAAAAATCATAATAAATAACATTCAACTCGGTCAATTATTATTAATGTCAATAAATAACATTAATTCTAACATACTAAAAATACATTAAAAATAATTAAATCTTATTAAACATAAATTTGAAAAAGGTACTATAAATAAATGAGATTAATAATTTTAATAAATAACATTAAATTCGGTCAATTATTATTAATGTTAATAAATTATATTAAACATCTTAAAAAATAACAATAAAAATGAATAAATCTTATTAATTGCAATCAAGACTAATTATAATTCGAAAACATAGTAATATAAATAAATGAGATTATAAATCTTGATAAATAACCTCAAAATCATAATCAATAATTCAAATAAATTACATTACAAACATAAAAAACCGTAATTTTAATTTGAAAATCAATGACTTCTTGTGGTGGAACCTTTGTAACAAACAGCCTTTGCTGGATTGAACACCATTTAAAGACACAGTATTCGCCAATGGAAATATCTTCTAATTGAAGCAAACTAAAATCGTAATATTAGTATTAGTATTAGTAATTAGTAATATATTTGTAAAAATAGTAATAGTTTATTTTAATTCGGTCAATAAGATATAAATGAGATTAAAATTAAAAATCGTAATATTAGTTTTAGTATTAGTAAAATATTCATAATTTAATTCGGTCAATAATAAATAAATCGGATTAAAATTAAAAATCGTAATATTAGTATTAGTATTAGTAATATATTCGTAAATTAATTCGGTTAATAATAAATAAATGAGCTTAAAAATCGTAATAACACTAAATTCGGTCAACTATTATTAATATCATTAAAACTTATAGTAAATATGATTAAAACTCATAGTAAATATCATTAAAAAATAAATAAATCCTATTAATTGCAGGCAAGACCAATAATAATTGGAATGAATAGTAATATAAATAATATTAAACATAATTTCATAAAGATAGATTAAACATAATTTCGTAGTAATATTAACATAAATAAATGAGATTAAAAAATCATAATAAATAACATTCAACTTGGTCAATTATTATTAATGTCAATAAATAACATTAATTCTAACATACTAAAAATACGTTAAAAATAATTAAATCTTATTAAACATAAATTCAAAAAAAAGTAATATAAATAAATGGGATTAATAATTTTAATAAGAGAGAATTACACAGATTGTCCTTTAGTTTTACCCAAAATTGCATCCTATGTCCTTTTTTCGAATTTTTAACTCCTTATGTCCTTTGTTTTATACAGTTGTTACATCCTATGTCCTTTAAGCCAAACCCCGTTAAAAAAGTCTGTTAAGTCGATCACGTGCCCCTCATGTGAGGGGCAATCCTGTCTTTTCACCCTCAAAAGGACAATCTGTGTAATTTCATGTATAACTAAAGGACAATCTGTGTAATTCTCTCTAATAATAATAATAATAATAGGAAAAATAATAAAAATAAATGTTTTCTGAACCAAAAACTTTTATTTAGGTTCATGATCCTTAAAAATAATTTTCCAAAAAATTTGGGATTTAAATCATTAGAAATGAATTTTTAATCAATTATTTATGATTAAAACTATTTAAATTAATAAAAGTATGAAAATAATTTATTTTCCAGAAAATTTTTATGTGATAATTTTATTTATGGTTTCAAGATGTTACTCCTAAATTTTTATAATTTTTGGGAAAAAGATGGATTTATTATAAATATTTTAATATATAATTTTTTTAATATTAATGACTCTTCAACGCGAGCTTAATTGATTAATGAAATCTTAGATTACCAGCAGCTGTTAGTAAGACTCTATCATTCAAATCACCTAATTTTGCATATTCACATAAACAGGCACGCCAGTTTACTTATCAATTGGTCAATTTTGGATGGTGTTTTATCAAGCCGAGTTATTCATTTGTTGATTATTTAGTTACAGGCAACATAAACAAATCATAAATAATTGATTAAAAATTCATTTCTAATGATTTAAATCCCAAATTTTTTGGAAAATTATTTTTAAGGATCATGAACCTAAATAAAAGTTTTTGGTTCAGAAAACATTTATTTTTATTAATTTTCCTATTATTATTATTATTAGAGAGAATTACACAGATTGTCCTTTAGTTATACATGAAATTACACAGATTGTCCTTTTGAGGGTGAAAAGACAGGATTGCCCCTCACATGAGGGGCACGTGATCGACTTAACAGACTTTTTTAACGGGGTTTGGCTTAAAGGACTTTGGCTTAAAGGACATAGGATGTAACAACTGTATAAAACAAAGGACATAAGGAGTTAAAAATTCGAAAAAAGGACATAGGATGCAATTTTGGGTAAAACTAAAGGACAATCTGTGTAATTCTCTCTTTTAATAAATAACATTAAATTCGGTCAATTATTATTAATGTCAATAAATAATATTAAACATCTTAATAAATAACAGTAAAAATGAATAAATCTTATTAATTGCAATCAAGACTAATCATAATTCGTAAACATAGTAATATAAATAAATGAGATTATAAATCTTAATTAATAACCTCAAATCAATAATTCAAATAAATTACATTACAAACATAAAAAATCGTAATTTTAATTTGAAAAACAATGACTTCTTGTGGTGGAACCTTTGTAACAAACAGCCTGTGCTGGATTGAACACCATTTAAAGACGCAACATTCGCCAATGGAAATATCTTCTAATTGAAGCAAACTAAAATCGTAATATTAGTATTAGTAATTAGTAATATATTCGTAAAAATAGTAATAGAAAATTTTAATTCAGTCAATAAGATATAAATGGGATTAAATTTAAAAATCGTAATATTAGTTTTAGTATTAATAATATATTCGTAATTTAATTCGGTCAATAATAAACAAATGAGCTTAAAAATCGTAATATATAACACTAAATTCGGTCAATTATTATTATGTGTCATTAAAACTAATACTGAATAACATTAAAAAATGAATAAATTCTAATAATTGCAGGCAAGACCAATAATAATTCGTAATATTAGTTCTTGTATTAGTAATATATTTGTAATTTAATTCGGTCAATAATAAATAAATGAACTTAAAAATCATAATATATAACACTAAATTCGATCAATTATTATTAATGTCACTAAAACTCATACTAAATAACATTAAAAAATAAAATAAATCCTATCAATTGCAGGCAAGACCAATAATAATTCATAAAGATAGTTTAAACATAATTTCGTAGTAATATTAATGTAAATAAATGAGATTAAAAAATTGTAATAAATAACATTCACTTCGGTCAATTATTATTAATGTCAATTAGTATTAGTAATATATTCGGTCAACAATACTATTTTTACGAATACTAATACAGGTTTTATACATGTTTTAATTTATTTAATGTTATTAAATAGGCAACATGTGTATTGCTCCTTGTTTATACTCGAAATTAAGATATAATTGGAATGTGTCAATCCGTTTTAATTGGAAATAAATGCTGACACAATACAACCTATCTAGCCTAAGATTGCTCCTTGTTTAAAGCCCTTAATTTACGAATTTTGATTACATGAAAGATTTTATCTTTATATACTCATTATAATGGTATGTGTCAATCCGTTTATCAATCCATGATTTTAAAACAGTTAATTACAGAAATTAATGTCTAGAATCCTATAACCGAAATAATTGTAACTTTTACATAATTTCAGTAATTAATGTCTACAATCATATTTAAGGAATGACTAATACGGTTTGAATTTTTTAATGTTTAAATAGTCGATTTTTTTATTTTTTGAAATTTATACTCGAATTGGAAATAATTGGAATTTGTCGATACGTTTTAATTGGAAATAAATGCTGACACAATACAACCTATCTAGCCTAAGATTGCTCATTGTTTAAAGCCCTTAATTTACGAATTTTGATTATATGAAAGATTTTATCTTTATATACTCATTAATATGGTATGTGTCAATCCGTTTATCAATCCATGATTTTAAAACAGTTAATTACAGAAATTAATGTCCAGAATCTTATAACCGAAATAATTGTAACTTTTACATAATTTCAGTAATTAATGTCTACAATCATATTTAAGGAATGACTAATACGGTTTGAATTTTTTTAATGTTATTAAATAGTCGATTTTTTTATTTTTTGAAATTTATACTCGAATTGGAAATTATGACACATTACCACCTATCTATCCTAAAATTGATCGCTTGTTTAAAAGCCTTAATGAAGATTGCTAATTTTTAGCCTTATGTATTGATAAATATGACCTAATTAATATAATTAAAACCGTAAATTTGTATTATAATTAGTAAATTGATTATGGAAATTACATAAATTAATGTCTAGAATCCTATAACCGAAATAAATGTAACTGTTACATAATTTCAGTAATTAATGTCTACAATCATATTTAAGGAATGACTAATACGGTTTGAATTTTTTTAATGTTATTAAATGGGCGTTTTTTTAATTTTTTGAAATTTATACTCGAATTGGAAATTATGACACATTACCACCTATCTATCCTAAAATTGATCGCTTGTTTAAAAGCCTTAATGAAGATTGCTAATTTTTAGCCTTATGTATTGATAAATATGACCTAATTAATATAATTAAAACCGTAAATTTGTATTATAATTAGTAAATTGATTATGGAAATTACAGAAATTAATGTCTAGAATCCTATAACCGAAATAAATGTAACTTTTACATAATTTCAGTAATTAATGTCTACAATCATATTTAAGGAATGACTAATACGGTTTGAATTTTTTTAATGTTATTAAATAGGCGTTTTTTTTAGATACCAAAAACTTGTTCATAGCTATCGGCAATGTCTGGATCAAACATTAAAAACAACATTACGAGAATTAATATAATCAGTTTGCTTAAAGTTAACAAAAATAATTATCAATACGAAAATTACAATCATACCAAAACTCTTGTGGAAGGGTCATGCATGACCTTGAAGAATTGCTCTCCCTTGTGATAAGCCATATTCGCAACTTTGTATTCGGATGGTAGTCTAGCATTCAAATGACAAAACAATCAAAACATTCGCGGCATATCATATTTGACTCATAAACATAAAGATGACAATGAATCCTCTCTGGATCTCAAATGAAAAAAAGATCAAACAACAGTTAATATATTTGTTCCGTTTCATATACAATTATTGACTTAAAAATCTGATCTTGCTTCCATATTGCGGATTGTATTCAACACGTCCATATTTAATTAAAACACTGAGAATGAAGATTTTCTCTTCAAATATGAAATGGTTACATATTAAATATTGTTTACAAATAGCCATGCGTTAATAATAAAAACGATGACAATATGGACTTGTTCCACAAATCGTTAACTGGTTCCATATTATCACTAAAAGTTTTACAGGTTTGAGATCCATTTTTGTTGGCTATATTTAACGTTTACGAATAGGAAAACGTTACAATGGTTGATCTTGCTTCGATCCAAATGAAAAAGAAAACATACCTAGAATGAAGAGTGAATAAAAAGAAGAGTGAATAATGTTAATTGGAAGATTTGTTAGTTAGGTATTGGAGGAGTGTAATGGAAGAATGTATGAATGTAGAAATAAAAATTAGAAAGAGTATTTATAGGGAGCTAGTTGGAGCTCCATATTGAAAATGGGTACCTCAAACACTCTCTAAGGCCTCCATTCAACCCAATCTCACCTCAATTATTATATAGATAGATTACACACAATTTACGAATTGATGTTGTTCTTGAGAAAAAGAAGCAGTTGACCAATTTTGATGGTTACATAATACATAATTAATAATCGAAAAGGGCTATGTTAACAAACTTGATAATTACAATTAAAAGTTTATGACAAAAATTCTTGGGACAAATGTTGTACTTAGTAGGTTAGAAACATTGTTTAGGCCTCTCGTCATCACACCGCTCGTGAACGTTTTCACTGGAGACTACGACTCTTTCTTGGGTTGTGTAAACCCACAATCGTGTGGATATCCATCTTCGTAAGTTTGTTACTATTTTACAAAGTTGCCCCTAAATAAATGTCTAACTAATACCTTTTTTAAGAACGACTAACAATCATATCTCTATCTCTACACCAATGTTCATTGAAGAGCTCAAAGCCTCGAACTCTTAACCTAATGAAAAGAGACACTAGTTACCATCCTTCATATCACTAAGCTAAACCCCTTCTGTTCAAATCATAACTAGCACTCCCTTTTTGAATATTTCAAATTGTAACAAATAATTTTAATTTTTGTTTGGGGCATTTTATTTATAAATTGTTTAACATTATGGTATGCATTATACACGGGTTGATATTGTGTACCATAACCTGAATGGCTATATTTATCAAAATCATACGTAGCATACCCCTGACTACTATCTTTCATTTAAATCATAAGTCTGGTTCAAATTAAACGTATGTGTCGCCTGACTAGAATGTTGATCTAAACCAAACGCCTCCGGGTTTGTGGTATCATGGCTCAAATCGTACGTCCACTTACTCAAATCGTACGTACCATGAGTGGACAGGCTAGTAAAATCACGATCGAAATAGTAGTTGGGATCAAAGTACGACACAACTAAGTAATATATCTTACGACTTAGATATACAGATAAAATTAAATAGAAAAGAAGAGAAACGAATGAAAAATGAACTAGATAAATGATATATATATATAAGAATATTATGACAAGTCAAATGACTGAAACGTAAGTCAAGGAATATTATGTCTTGTCAAATAACTTGCACGTAAATCAAGAAATATTACATCGTGTCAAAAAAAACTTTTAACAAAAATCGAGAGATATTACATCATGTCAAAAAAGACTTGCACAAAAATCGAGAAATATTACATTATGTAAACAGTAACGGAAATCACGGAAATGTTAAATTATGTCAAATAATTCATTTAATAAAAGACAAAATTAATTCTATACGAGTCGCATATTTCTATACGGCTCGTATAGATTGTAATGGCCTACAAAGTGGCTACTTATACACCTCTATACAAGCCGTACAAAACTATACAACTCATACATATACACGTCAGTAGCCTTTGACGGTAGAGGTGTAGAAATAGCCCCTCGGTTTGTATCAACAATACCCCCCCCCCCCCCCCCCCCCCCCCACAACCATTAAAGTTTCGTTACAAAGATTTCTTCTTTTTTTTTTTTTTTGTTACAAACATGTTAGTTTTTGGAGCCAACTTAACACCGACGAATCTTGAGATCGTCAGATTTACACCGACCGGTCTTACAACCAACAGTTAGTTTATGGTGTTAGTTTTAGTACATAACCAACCCAAATCGACTAGTACTAACCCTTAGACTTAGTAATATCCCCAGATGACGCATTTTTATAAATACCAAAAAAAAAGAAGCAAAACTAATAGAAAGAAAGGAAGATAATAGTTTCAAACCTGTGTCAAATCCAACATTACACAACATAATACAAATAATTGTCTCGCAAATCAAATGAATTTGTTTAGGCAGACATAAATGTATTGTATGTTCTTTTTAGGAAAGCTATGGTCCCTTTGACACCCAGAATGCTTAAAATAACATTGGTTCTACCTTTCTTTAAGTTCGGCTTCAAACTCGAGCAATTTCTGGCAAATAGGCTTTAGAAACTTTTTCATATCCTCGCGGATTCGTTGTTTATCTTCATGAAGAAGATCTTTAGTGTCATTCAGCCTCACCTCAACCTATCAAGTGCAAGAATAAAACAGACATTGAGCTTCACTTGGTTTTAAAATTGAGCTAGGTATATAGATGCAAGAGGCGCACACATCATGTACATTTGACGCCTACCAAAAATATATATGGTTTAAAATATAAATATATAACCTCTATGTACAACCAAAAAAGCTATATTTGCAACCTTCCGGCGTACCCATGCCGCCTCATACGGTTGGAAGCGATGCCTCTCTTGCCTCGAGGCAAACTCAGACGCGCTTTTTTAAACTAAGAACCAGGCCCCGACATTTTTCAACTTGTATCAAAGTTAAGTGCAGTTTTTTTGGTTCCTAATTCACTTGTAAATATAGTGTGAGAAAATTACCTGCAAATCATCGAGTTCCCCAAACGAGAATTCTGCTAAATCCAAATTGCCGTTGAACTTCTTCTTTTCTCCGCCAACAAGCCATTCCCCTGCTCACGAATATTCATGTTCTAAGCTTAAAAATTAACCAGAGTTCGTAAAACGAACGGGGCGCGTTGGTTGGGTAAATGTTAAATTCGTTTACTTGGCACAAAATGGTCCGGGTCTGTATGGGTTGACCCAGCCACGTTGTTGTGTCCGTTACTAAATCCAAGTATAAAATATAGTTAAGATATTATATAATTTCTCTAAATAAATTGATTAGAGAGATTTAAGACATGTGACAACACTTTGGGCCACTTTTTTCCTTATTGATCAGCTCAACCTGTTTTGACATATTTGATAAATTAATTTATGGTTAAGAACTTTAACCTTTGACCATTCCGACCCGTTCGAAATAAACCTAACCCTAATTAACCAATTTTCAAGTATTTGGTTGAAACTGCCACTACCTTTGACTTTCAATGTTATCTCATATGTGTACCCAACGCGTTTCTTGTTCCTTACAATCACCAAAAATGCCTGCAAAATTAAGATTAAAAAAAACAAAATTAAATTTATAAAAAAAATAATAAAAGACCGCCTTTTATCTTCTTTCATTTTACTAAAAAACAATTCGAATCATGAAATGAGTCGAGGGTCGCCTACCATGTATTCAGATGTTTACAATGGAATGTACTAAACCGTTTTTAAAATCATACTGATAGCATACTATTTATAATTTACAAACACAAAAACTAGGCAAAACAAAGCTCTGACGGATTGGACCCAACTCATCCCAAGCCATTTTGACCCATTAACCACACTGCCCCGCCCTGCCTGTTGGGCCACATCTAAGATAAGTACTTACATCTCCTGTGCATCTAGTTACTTCTGCAATTTCTGCCTTTCCAGAAGAGAACTCCAAGGAACCAACCGACAGAACTAATTCCTGAAGCATTACAAATGAAGCAAACAAAACGCAGAAGTCAAAAGATAAATACATTTAAAATTTGATCATAGTTGACCATACTAGGTAACAAAAGTCAACCGCATCTATATGGGTCAAAGAACAAACCTTGATTCTTTCAGTTGCCCATTTATTTAAGTTCTTCTCCTCCCATGTTCCAGCCTATAAACAAGTATATCATTAGATTTCAATACGTCATATGTTTGAAAGAATTACATGGTTAGCTTTAGAAAATAAAAAACATAAGTCATCAAAGATTGAGACGAAGAAGAACATTAGACTTTAAACCACAAGCTTTAAAGCTAAATCCATAAACTAATATACTTCGGTCATAAGACAACAATTTCTTAATAGCATAAATGCTGCACTCGTTACATTATAATATACTAAAATTGTAAAATTCAAATACCATGAACACTAGAAATAATTAAAGAAATGTATTAATATTGCAGAGTTGAGATGAGATGAGATCAATGAGAGTTTGAAACAATGGCATTAATCGACAAAAACTAAACGAACCTATCGTATTGTAGTGACAATCTCATACGATGAATATTGATTGTTAACTCTTTTTATGCCTACTCATATTGAGATATGATTACCCATCCTTAGATTTGCTCATTGCTCCTATGTCCCATCAAAACAAACAAACATACCTACCCAGTAATATCCCATTCATAAAGTAATGTCTAGGGAGGATGAAATGATACGTGCCACAATACTATTGGTTCATATACCCACGTCGCCCATGCACAAGACTCATAATTTGCTACACGTGGGTCAATGCTTGCTTCTTTTTCATCATGTTTTCTAGTTTTCCTTGTTAGTTTAAAGTAACTTAGAGTAGTCTCTTTGGGCTAAGCCTATAAAATGGCAAGTATTGTTAATGGTGGTGAAATACCATAGCAAAAGTAGTGATAAAACTAGAAGAGAAAAGAGAGATGACAAAAAGAATCACGAAACACCTAGAAAGTAACTAGATCTCTCGTCCCACCGAGTCTGCGATGTTCTCTCACCCACAATCAATGCTCCCAAAACGCGTTGATAATATCTCAGGCGAGGCATTTCTTAGGTCCCAGCATCTCTCATGAAGTTTCTATCTCAACCACAATCATTACGTGCAAAACGTGTCAGTGGTATTTGAAGCGATGCATTCCTTAAGTCAAGGTATCTCTCATGAATTTCCCCTCTCGTCCACATCCAATGTGCCCAAACACATATATGGTATTTAAGACAGGCCATTTCATAAGTCCCAATGTCTCACCGGAACAGAGAGATAAGGGATACGCCTAAGGCGCCACAATAACTTTCAAGTTTCAAATGCAAATTTCACATGGTATTTGTACCATTTTTTGCACAAATTTGCCACCTCAAATCACTCCTTTTCTTGTTTCAAACCAGAAGTTCATAAAATAACAGAACTTTAGCATTTCTATCAGTTTTAGCAACAACAAACACTCATTGAAAACCAAAAATCAAATGCAAATATCCTGTTTTCTCATCCAAAATAAGTGACTTGTTAAATTCTAAAGCAACTGCAACAGCCAATCAGAGATCCATCCTTCTAACAACACCACCTCAAAACTAACAACCAATCAAACTTCCACACATCAACAACACAAGTAAACAGAAAACAACAAAAGATAACTCACGCACCTTATTCCAAGCAGAACCGAGATGATTAGACGAATTAGACCCAAGCGAAGGATCATCAGCAGTAAGTTTCTTAGGAACAGGGAGTGGTGCAGCATCTTGTTTAGCTTCTCTAACCCAATAAGTATAAGACGACGCCGTAGTTGACTCTGCACCCTCCATCTATAACTTAATGTAGTCCACCCAAACCGAAACAAACCCAACAATCTTGAAACCTCAAACCCCTATGATCAACAAAAAAAACAACAAAACATTCTCACTTTTTTCTAAAAACAAAACCGAAACCCACAATTAAATAATCAGAATCCAATAACCTTGAAACAATGAAACACCTCTAATCAACAAAAAACAACAAAGATTTAAAACTTTTTTACAAGAAATTGAAAGCCATCATCCTAATTATAATTCTATTAACACAGTCCATACTATACTGATTCAGACAAAGGAAATTATGTCGAACCAGAAGGCAAACGGGCAACAAGCTGCGCCGCTAACCCCCTTTCTGAATAGTAAAACTAAATCTTTTAAAAACTACATTTATAGATCTTGAGGTCATAATCAAAACCCATAAATCAAAAGCTTACATAATCAAAACCCATAAATCAATGTAGTCCACCCAAATCAAACCAAACCCAATAATCTTGAAACCCCTCTAAACAATAAAAGATTAAAACTTTATTACATGAAATTGAAACACACAATTAAATAATTAAAACCCAATAATCTTGAAACCCTTTAATCAACAAAACACAAGAAAAGATTGGAACTTTATTGCAAGAAACTGAAAGCCATGATGGGATAATAAGACCCAGAAATTATAGGCAAAAAGATAAATGGGTTATGAAGATGATACCTGATTGGATGAAGGATAAATGCAGATGGGATTTGGGATTAGGGTTTGAAGGAGGAAGTGAAGAATGTGGTCAAAATAAAGGGACGGAAAAGGAAGGAGATCTGTGTTGACTGAGGAAGCTTCTGGAGGTTGAAGATGATGAAGGTCCTGAGTGATTGGAAAATTTAATAAGGCCTTGTGTAGTGGTGATGGAGATGGCGCCGTTGAGCCTCTATAGCGCCGGGGAACACCGCCCCCTCCGGCGCTATAGTGCGTTTTGGGTGGGGGTTGTATGGTTAGCAGCGTTTTGAGTTTGAAATGGTGATGATTGTTGTTGTTGACCGTTGGGAAACGGTAAAAAAATTGAATTTTTGTTTTTTTTTTTTTTTTTTAAAACAAAATCTCTATATATATACCATACCACAAACCATTCACACCACACCACAAACCATTCACACCACAATACAAACCATTCCAACCAAATACAAACCCAAAACCACATCAATGGCAGCGTGGACGAACCAAGACCAACTCGAGTTGGTGAGGGCGTGGGTCAACACCAAGGAAAATCCGCCGAACAATAGGCGACAATTTTGGCGCAATGTATTGGAGGAGTACAACCGAATTACCGATACGGACCACCGTACGGTCGACCAGATCTACGCTAAGTTTAGTACCATACAAAATAATGTTACGCGTTGGCAAACGGTCTATCAAGCGACGGTGCAGGCGCACCCTGACGTTAGCCAACATATGGCAATTCAACTAACACACGACGCTTATCGTGAACGTTACGGCACCGACTTCACCGTCACCAATCTGCTGTCGTGGACTTTGATGCGTTTTGATTTTGTTTAGTGTTTTAAGGTTTTAATGTTTTAATGTTTAATAATGTGTAATGTTTAATTTTATGTTTTATGTTTAATGTTTAATGTTGTATTTGTAATGTTTAAGGTTTTAATGTTTAATGTTTGAATGAAATTTTATCTTTTCTGCAGATAAACAGGTGCATTTTCAAAATGTGTACACTAAAAATACATAAACACATAAAAATACAATCCTAAATTACTTATTAAAACAGAGTTCCTAAATTACTTATTACAAACAGAGTTCCTAATCCTAAACTACTTATTAAAACGTTACATAAACACATTACATAAACACATAACATATTCCTAAATTACTTAATTAAACACATAATATAAGCCTAAAAGTTCCAGTCCTCGAATGAGTAGTACTCGGGGGATAGGGAACGTGAGCTGTCCCGTCCATCAGACCTCGCATCCGATGGGAAGTAGTAGTTCTCACGACGAGGGGATGGCATGCTCCAGAGGCGCTCCTCCTCCTCAATTTCCCTGAGGGCTTCCAAGTCCTCAGGGGTTGGCTCCCCATATTCACGGGGTGGGGTGGTCTGGTGGTGGTGGGTGGGGGTATTCTGGGGGGTGGGGGTAGGTTGGTGGTAGGGGTGGGGGTATTCTGGGGGGTGGGGATAGGGTGGTGGTAGGGGGTAGTCTGGTTGGTGGGGATAGGTTGCTGGTAGGGGGTAGGAGGAGGAGGGGTGAAGGTTGGTGGTGCCGACAACATCAGTCGGTCCACCTGATAAGTAGCCATGGTATACTCCGCGGCCCAAACCCATTCTTCATCCGTCCAGGGATCATCCTTCCAGGGATCATCCTCTTCAGGATTAGTTGGTGGTGCCACAGCAGGAGGAGGAGGGGGATTTAGCCAGTGTTGAGGAGGATGAGGAGGAGGAGGAAGAGGAGGTTGTGGAGGAGGATGAGTTGGCAGTCGTCGGGACCGGCCCCGTCCCCGGACCCGTCGAGTGAACTGCCGGACATTAGAAGGTCCGGCAGCTCCTGCTTGAAAACCGCCAGTGTTATTCATTGTGTTTGATGAGGAAGATGGAAGAGGTGTGATTGAAATGGTGGTAGGGAGGGGGGTATTTATAGGTGTGACTGAGATTTGGTGGTGGGGGGGAAAGTTTGAAATTCAAACTTTGAAATTTAAACGTTTGGAGGGAAACCGTTTGAAATTCAAACGGTTTGGAACAGTAACCGTTTGAAATTCAATTTTTTTTTTTTAAATATTAGTTTTTAAAATTAAATATTTTTTTATTATTTTATTAATTTAATAAACTTTCAGTTTAAATTTTTATTTTTATTATTATTTTTATATTTAATGAAATATTAAGTATTTAATATTCTTTATTTAAATAAAAAACAATAATTAACCAATCATTACCAATCATTTATAACCCCCCTCATAACCCCCTTCCCACTACACACTCTTTTTCCACAACCCCCACATAACCCAACTTTTATTACTTTTTAATATTTTAATCCTACAACCCCCCCATAACCCCCCACCACTACACATGATCTAAGAGTGCGAGTCTAGAAACACCTATTGCATCGAACCTCACAAAAGTCATTAAATAAGCAAAACAAATAGTATTTTTTATTTAAATTTTTATGAGTCAATGTGCTCTCTAATCTTACTTTCGAATTACGTATCATGGATAAGCTTGGTATCAAACCGTATTGAAGAGATTCTGATAGCAAAAATACCGATACCGATTTTGCCAAAACTTTGTACCGATACTGATACCAAAATTATACGGTATCGGTATTTTACGGTAAAATACCGCTATTGAACCAAACCGAAAATATCGATACCAAATTTCTTCAAATTTGGTACCGAAAATGAACCGATATCGCTAGTTTTGATATCGGGATCGGTATTTTCAATATTTAATATAGAAATGCTCATCCATATTATGTATGTGTCCATTGTAGGACTTCAACTCTTAATCATACAGTGACATATTCTATCATACATTAGTACTGGTAGGCAACTAACTCTATGGTAAACGTAGTAATGGTTCGAGTACACGTATATGTAATGGTCAAGAAATTTATGGTGTCACCAAGGTGGGAGTACCGGGAGCATACTCTTGAAGGTGTATGCTATATGATGTCTCGACTGATCTTTCTCGCTTTTTGTTTTGATTAGACTCTAGTAGTTTTTTACATACGGTTAGCTTTTTTCACATCATTTGAGCTTTTGATTACAATTGTGTTTGAGTATATCTTGTTGGACTTACGGACTAATTTCCGACCCGAGCAGATGGGTTGGATGGACCCGACCCGAGCACATGGGAGAGGGAACTAATTAAATTAAAGGATAATGATAGTTATTTATTTTATGATTATCTAAGTTTAGGGATAATTGTAAAGAGTTTAATTATCTTATAGTTTTAGAATCCTAGTAGTTTTAGAATCCTAGTCTAATACTAAAAGCTAAGATTATGTGGCTATATAAACCCATCAAGCCTATGATGAGGTTCATAAGTTGTAATTGAGTTTTGAGTTATTTTCTCAGTTATAATAAATTGGAGAGCAAATTCCAGTTTAATTCTCGGTTTTCTTTCTTTCATATTATCGATCGGGACTTGAATTGGTATCAGAGCTAATTCAATCTCCCACTGATTGTGTTTAAAGTCTCCGGCAGTCAAAGGATCGACGGGGGACAAACCTGAAATTCCGACGTCAAGGGATCGACGGGGAAGACCGGCGGCGGCAGAAGGCGGCAACCGGAAGCTTTCTTCATCTGAAGTAGAAGGCAACAGAAGGTGTTGAAACTATCGGTCAGTTCGTTTTTTTTCTCTTCCGTTTTCCGGTGGAACCTTGTTTGTTTTGTTGAAGAAGACGTAAAAAATAATAGTATATTGCTTTTGGTGGAAGGTTGGTTGATGTTTATTGGTTGGTCAACAAGGGTGTTCTGCTTCCTTGGTTTATCTCACGAAAAAAACAAACAAAGAAGTTTTGGATTTTGTTTTTTGTGAATTGGTGATACAAGGAAACAATCAGTAACGTCCAAAAGTCTTTCTTGCAAATAAAAAAAAAATCGTTTTTTTAATCCAAGAATAGGGGTCACGAGGTGTTCTTTATTAATATACTTGGTTGAATCTAAGAGCTTATTTAGAGTCAACTAGTTTGATCCGAAGGAGTGGACGGAGAAGGAAGAAAATGGTTGACGGGCAAGGAGGTGACCGACCACAGGTTGTGGTCAAAGATCAGAACACTATGACTTTGCAGTGTCCAATGTTGACGTCAACCAACTATAACATATGGGCAATAAGGATCAAGGCAGTGTTCCGAGTTCATGGAATTCTGCAAGCACTTGAACCGACTGCTGGACAAGAGGTAGAATCGAAGAAGGATGACATAGCGGTTGCTTTATTACTTCAGGCGATACCCGAAGATCTAGTGTTTCAGGTAGCTCAGTTTCAGACTGCAAAGGAAATCTGGGAAGCACTGAAGACACGGTATGTTGGGGTCGAGCGAGTTCGAGAAGCAAAGATCGAACAACTAGAAATTGAGTTCGAGTCTTTGAAGATGAAAGAAGCAGAGACGATTGATTCTTTTGCAGGTAGAATAAGTCAGCTAGTCACTAAAGCAGCCAGCCTTGGAACTACCTATGAAGACAAGAAGCTTACCAGAAAATTGTTGGGATCTGTTCCAGCAAAGTATGTTCCAATTGTGGCGTCGATTGAACAATTTGCAGATTTGAAGACAATGACGTTTCAAGAAGCAATTGGAAGGTTGAAAACCTTCGAGGATAGAATTAAAAACATTGAATATGCAGGCGAAAATCAGAGCAAATTGATGTTCGCAGCAACAGGTGAATCATCCTCAAACCGTAAACCCTATGAAAACAACGGGGGGCGCGGGCGAGGAAGTTCTAGTTACCGAGGTCGGGGTCGTGGACATGGTTCGAGTAAAGGACGAGATACGGGTCAGAACCGAGAGAATGGTCAGAACCGTGGGGTTAAGAATTCGGGTCAGAAAGGGAACGATAACCGGCAGAAGGGTAAGAAAGACAAATCTGAAGTTCAATGCTTCAGATGTGACGAGATGGGTCACTATGCTTCTAGTTGTCCAGACCGCAGAAAGAACGAACGGGCAAATTTAGCAGAAACCGAGACGCTAGACTCAAACCTGTTCATGATGGAGTGTACGAGTGAAACTGTTTACCTAAATGAAGAAAAAGTGATTCCAAGTAAATTCGAATCCGAGCGAATGGAGGAGAATATGTGGGTTACGGATAATGGAGCTTCCAACCACATGACAGGGAATAAATCATATTTTTCAGAACTCAATGAGCGGGTGACAGGCATGGTACGCTTCGGAGATGATTCGCGGGTTAATATTGCGGGTAAAGGCTCAATTTTGTTCATAAGTAAAAATGGTGAACATAGAATTTTAACTGATGTTTATTATATTCCGAGCCTTCGAAGCAATATTATAAGTTTGGGGCAGATTACTGAAACCGGATGCAAGGTCGTGATGGAAGACGATTTGTTGCTAGTATACGATAAAGCCAGAAAGCTTATAATGAGGGTTTTTCGTTCAAGTAATCGACTGTACAAGATCAGGTTAACAGTTGGTTCTCCGGTATGCCTATTGTCAAAAATTGAAGATCCCGCATGGTTGTGGCACGCCCGTCTAGGGCATCTTAACTTCGAGTCAATGAAGAAGATGAGCTCCAAGGAAATGGTACGTGGCATGCCTTATATTAATCATCCTTCTAATTTTTGTGATTATTGCTTAATAGGTAAACAAACACAAAAACCATACCCTGAACAAGCAAAATATCGAGCTACAAGACCTCTCAAGCTACTACATGGAGATCTTTGTGGCCCAATTACACCGAGTACACCAGCAGGGAATAGATACATGTTCTTGATAGTAGATGATTTTTCTCGCTACATGTGGTGTTATTTATTGAAGACTAAAGATCAAGCATTCGAGGTGTTTAAACGGTTCAAGGGTTTGGTCGAGGAAGATACAGGTTTTAAAGTGGGCGTTTTTAGAACCGACCGTGGAGGTGAATTCACATCAAACGAGTTTAATGATTGGTGTGAAATTAATGCAATTCGAAGACATCTTACAGCCCCCTATTCTCCACAGCAAAACGGGGTTGTAGAAAGGCGGAATAGAACAGTAATTGGTATGGTACGGTGTATGCTGAAGCAGATGAATGTGCCTCAAAGATTTTGGGGAGAAGCAGCAAAGCACGCGGTTTATGTGTTAAATCGAAGTCCAACGAGAGCAGTCGTTGACAAGACGCCATACGAGATGTTACTAAAGGAGAAGCCTGATTTGGAGTATTTGCGTGTTTTCGGTTGTGTGGGTTTTGCTACAGAACCTAAGGTTAATCTGTCAAAGCTTGATGACAGGGGAAAACCGATGGTTTACTTTGGGTCTGAACCGGGTGCAAAGTCGTTTCGAATGTACGACCCGGTACAGAAAAAAATCCATGTCTGTAGGACAGTAAAATGTGATGAAAGCAGAGCATGGAAGTGGGTTAGAGATGAAACAGAGCCAGGATATTTTACTGTTCAGTTTTACTCTGAAACTGAACCAGAAGATATCCAGCAAGATAATTCGAATGAACCTACTCCAGAACAAGACCCCGAATCAGCTGAAACACCACCGAGCAGCCCGCAGGCAGTTACAGGCAACCAGCAAATTACAGAACCAACCGCACCTGGGTCGGTTTCCGCAGCAGACCTAGTATCACCGCGTCGCTCTTCCAGGCCAAAACGACTCCCTATGCGGTTTAATGATTTTGTGATACAGGATGGCGTGAATCGAGAAGAAACCGATGGGTTGTTATTTGTTACAGATGACGAGCCGACGAGTTATGTGCAGGCAAAAGGTAACAAATATTGGGAACGAGCAATGCAGGTTGAGTTGGAGTCTATAGAAAAAAATAAAACTTGGTTTTTAACTAAGTTACCAGACAAGCATAAACCCATCGGTCTTAAATGGGTTTATAAATTGAAGCGAGATGCAGCCGGGAAAATTATAAAGTACAAAGCAAGATTAGTCGCGAAAGGGTATGTTCAGAAACATGGAATTGATTTCGACGAAGTCTTTGCACCAGTGGCTCGCATGGAAACGATACGTTTATTACTCGCTATTGCAGCCCGGGAGGGGTGGCAAGTTCATCACTTGGATGTAAAATCGGCGTTTTTGCATGGAGATTTGAAGGAGGAGGTGTATGTGACGCAACCAGAAGGCTTTGTTAAGAAAGGACAAGAAGATAAAGTATTTCGGTTGGTAAAAGCATTATATGGTCTTCGTCAAGCTCCTCGGGCATGGAATCTCAAACTCGATGGGACGTTAAAATCTCTTGGTTTTACTCGTTGTCTTCAAGAGCAAGCAATATATATGAAGAACGAGAAAAGCGGTTTAATTGTTGTTGGAGTTTATGTAGATGATCTCATAGTTACGAGTCCAGACATCAAGAAAATCAAAGATTTCAAAAGGCAAATGGAGATGCAATTTGAGATGAGCGATTTGGGGATGTTATCGTATTATTTGGGAATCGAGGTGGTACAAGATGACTCGGGAATTTCAATTAAACAGGAGTCCTATGCTAAGAAGATTTTAACTGAGTCGGGTATGCTAGATTGTAATCCATCAAAATGTCCAATGGAACCAGGGATGAAATTATCTAAAGATGAAGATGGAGTTTCAGTGAACGAGACGAGCTATCGAAGAATAATTGGGTGTCTCAGGTATTTGTTACACACGAGACTAGATTTGGCACTTTCAGTTGGAATTGCGAGCAGGTATATGCAATCTCCAAAAGAGTCTCATGTTGCAGCAGTGAAGCATATTCTGAGATATTTAGCTGGTACGGTCAGTTATGGGTTAAAATATCAGCGAGTTGGTAACCAAGAGATTACAGGGTATAGTGACAGCAGTTACAACTCTGACAAAGATGACGGGCGAAGTACGACTGGACATGTTTTTTATTTTGGGAATACACCGATTAGTTGGTGCTCTAAAACAAAAAACAGTGGCATTATCATCATGTGAAGCTGAGTTTATGGCAGCCACGTCTGCAGCTTGTCAAGCAATTTGGTTAAGACGTCTCTACAGCGAAATTACTGGAACGGAGGTGAAACCGATTATTATTCGAGTTGATAATAAATCGGCTATAGAACTTATGAAGAATCCGGTGTTTCATGGTCAAAGCAAGCACATCCATCCGAGGTACCATTTCATTCGAGAATGCGTTGAGAAGGGGGAAGTTTTGATCGAGTATATTTGTGGAGATGAGCAAAGAGCTGATGTACTGACTAAGCCACTCGCGAGAATCAAGTTTAGTGAAATGCGAGAGATGCTTGGTGTGAAAGACCTTCTAATTCCGGTTCGGAAATTAGGGGGGTGATTGTTGGACTTACGGACTAATTTCCGACCCGAGCAGATGGGTTGGATGGACCCGACCCGAGCACATGGGAGAGGGAACTAATTAAATTAAAGGATAATGATAGTTATTTATTTTATGATTATCTAAGTTTAGGGATAATTGTAAAGAGTTTAATTATCTTATAGTTTTAGAATCCTAGTAGTTTTAGAATCCTAGTAGTTTTAGAATCCTAGTCTAATACTAAAAGCTAAGATTATGTGGCTATATAAACCCATCAAGCCTATGATGAGGTTCATAAGTTGTAATTGAGTTTTGAGTTATTTTCTCAGTTATAATAAATTGGAGAGCAAATTCCAGTTTAATTCTCGGTTTTCTTTCTTTCATATTATCGATCGGGACTTGATATCTTCCGATGGCTTGGCAAAGATCTTATAACTTGTTTAGGTTGAACGCCAGAGATTTCAAGTTTGAATCTGATCCCATTCGAATAGAAGGCGTATGAGATCGTCTTCTATCATGTGGTTAGCTGGATAGCCAAGCTTTTATTCGTTTACAGTGTTTAGTAATGGATAAGCTTTGTAGGTTTGACCAAAAGTTCTAAGTTCATTTATCAAAGATGTGAACCTACCAAAATTATTGAGTCGTCAACTCTTCGATAATGTAGGATAACATCTCATGCAATTTCATTTTATTTATTTATTTTTTTTGGTAAAATAATAACCTAGAGCTTAAATTTCATTCATGTTGTAAAGATAATATAGGAAGTATTTTACACCAAGATGGTAGGAAAATGAGTAACAAGTTGTGCTGTAAACTCATTCTGAATAACAAAATCTACCATACCAAAAACAAAACCTTGTTTCCTTGGGGTCGAGAAATTCATGTGTACGACTCTCTACACTCTGTCTAGAAACCCAATAGTCATGAACCCGTCTTCAACACCTTTTGTCTAGCCACGAACCCGTTTTCCCTATAGGGCAATGGAGGGGGTGTCCGGTTAGGTCCACGCAAGCGTCTTTCCCACCTATCTAGCTAAACATAAAAAATCCGCTAGGTAGAGAGTGGACTATCACACGCATAGCCAACATATCAAGGGTACCCTTTAAATGCTCACAAAACCTATCAGTCTATCACATAGCTCTTTGGGACTTTCACAATGAAACAACCCTTGATATATCTCTTTCACTATTTGGCAGGGCGATGACAAACGATTCCAATTGTTTCTTATAAAGATCTATTTTCTTATGATAATCATCAATGTATTAACATGGGTCTTTCGAAGTAGATGTGCCTCCATCTCTAATCAAATGCCAAAGTCCACAGAGATGCATCAAAAGACATTATAAGTGTTTCATGCAACGCTTCGACATCACATATTCATTGTGAATCAATTCTGGGGTTTTCCACATGACAGATTCATTGTGAATCAGTTATTCGAGTTCTCCATCTTAATGTTTTGTCCTTAGCTTGTGTCAAGGTAACAAAACCAAGAGCAAAGTTCGAGTCAAAATTAATTGTTATATAAATCAACTACATGAACAAGGTTTTGATGCCATTTTATTGTGAACCGGTGATCAACTAACTCAATAGGTAAGTTAATACCCTATTTAATTGCTTGGTAGATAATAGTGGAATAGTTGTTAATCAATTTATGGTTTATTGTTTCATGGAAATGAATATACATGTTGAAAGTATACACTTATTATCAATTTAATACTTAGGATTGTTATTAAAATTGTCCCTAACCTTATTCTAATGTTGCTTTATCCTACAAAGGCTACAAAAAATTAGAAATGTTAGAAGTCACTAAAAATGACATGTATCTAAGGAATAAATAAGTGAGAAAGATTATTTTGTCAAAAAAAATATGCATGTGTAAATCACATGCATTGCTACATTCATTTATAAATGTTTGTAACTTTTTTTATACGTCATCTTTAAAAAAAATTATAACACAAAAATGAGCGTTTTTCTATCTTCAATATGAGTACCCTATTGTTATATTTTTGAAAAAAAAATCGAAAATCAAGTTGCGTAAGACACAATGGAGATAACGTAAAACACAACGAGTACCAAATTAAATATGCAATGGAACAATAGGGTATAAAACACAATGAACAGTCTAATAAAACACAATGGACGACATATTAAAAACACAATGAACAAAAGACTAAAACACAATGAACAACATAATAAAACACAATATACATCATAAACACAAAACCCATATGCATAAAACACAATGAACAACGTAAAACACAATGGAAAGCATACTAAAAACACAATGGGTAAAATTAAATCATGTGTAGACGAAAAAAAACATAATAAACATATTTATAACACACATGTGCATACTATTAGGGCTGCAAACAAACTGAACGAACACGAACAAGGCATTGTTCGTGTTCGTTTGTTAAGGAATACATGTGTTCACGAATAGTTCATGGACGAGATTTTTTGTTGGTGTTCGTTTGTTAAGAAAATGCTCTTGTTTGTGTTCGTTTGTTAATTTTGTTCATGAACGCAATCGAACGCAAACGGACATCCATGAACATAAACAAGTTTTCATGAACACAAATAAGTGTTCATGAACGGAAATAAAGCACAAACTGACGTATATTAACTTTCGAATAGGATCATTTTCATATATTTTAAGACATTATCTAGATCCACCCAAAATATAACATAATTATCCAAACATACTTGATACTCAACATAATATTAGTAAATACAATAAAGTAGGGTCTCAAAAAAATAAAATCGCATCTTAAACTTGAAGTCTTTAGTAAGCTACCCAAAATAAACTTGAAGTCATAGAACGAACATAAACGAACACGTTACCAAACGTTCACATAAACGAACGAATGCTGCCTATGTTCATGTTCGTTCATTTAGTTAAACGAACGAAATTTTTTGTTCGTGTTCGTTCATTTAATAAACGAACGAACACAAACGAACTTCCCGCCGAAAAGTTTATGAATTGTTCGCTGAAAGTTCAGTTCGTTTGCAGCCCTACATACTATAATACTATGGAAGAGCAGAAGACCCAACGAAGTAAGAAAACCCAGTTAACACGTATTTTTTTTTCAAATTTAATATAGCAATGTGGTACTTATATTAAAGATAGAAAAAAGTTCGTTAATATGGAGACTATTTTAAAAAAAAAATATATCGTATAAAAAATTATATTTTTTTAAAATAGTGGGAGGAATTGGCATATGCCTTGCATGTGGAGAGAGAAACCTAACAAATGCGAGTTTTCCTTTTATGTCCTTATTTAATATTTAATTTTTTTTCATTAAACTAAAAGAGTACTTTGTATTTGTATTTGATTCTAAGTCTGTTGTTTTATTTTTTTCATAATCAAGTCACATATGCTTGGAGTTGAACTGGCCTTGTAGGGCAGAATGGGCTTAGCAACTGAGCTTGTAGCAGGCTAGTAGCTGAACAAGAGTGATGCAGTTGATTGGGCCTATTATTATTGGCTGGTGGGCTCAGTTTTTTCGAGAAAGTCTTAGGCCCATCCAGGAGTGTGTATCAGGGCTTGTCAGCCTATATATAAATACCAAAATATAGGTGACTCAATCATAACTTTGAGTCAGGTATCATTCCATAACTCTTTTGTTTTCTCTCCTCTTTCTCTCGTTAGGATTTTGTATCTGGTCAATATTTCAGACCAATCTCTAGTCAGACCATTGATGTTTTTGAGTCCTAGAGAGTGTACATGTTATCGTGTTGATAATCTTGTGTAGAGTTAGAGTTTCTGTTGATCTTTCGTTGTTTCTTGTTTGATTCTTTGGGTGTAAAACATTTGGGTTGGGTTTTCTTGTTATTAATAAGAAGTATTCTATTGTTAATCCATGGATTTGACAATACAAGAGCCATAGCCCATAAGAACAAATAAGGACAACATTTTTAGAATCAATACTTCAAATAATAATCGAAATTATCGAAATGCTAAGTTATAAACTGTAATTTTTTTTTTTTTAAAAGGTTAATTTATTTCAATACGAAAATTACGTCATAATAGAAGGTAGACGGGCAACAAGCTGCGCCGCCAACCCTTTCTGAATTGCAAACCCTAGTCTACTAAAGACAAATCCTTGCCCCCCTGGGGATGAAACATTGCTGTGGACGACCCGTTGGACCCTGGTCAAGAAACGAATAGCTTCTGGCGCCAGGGAGCCAAAGGTGTCGAAGGCCAGAGGGATAAAGACATGTTGGTTATCTGCACAAGCTTTAGCGTGTTTATCTACTTTCTTTGATTCCGCCTTTCTTGATGCTTGCCTAGCTACGAACCCTCTTTCCCTTAACCCAACCAGCGGAGATACCCCGGTGAGGTCTACACAGGCATGTTTCCCCCTCTCCCAACCAAAGACAAGCAGATCTGCGGGTCGCAAGGTGGATCTCCCTTCCGTGGGGTCTGTGAGGAAGTTTACAGGAGCCTCCTTTTTGGCAGAGATCCCAGCTCTTCTCAGGATATCCCACAAAACGTCCCTCACCCAGTCATGCCGATATTTGAAACCAGGGAGCTCTTTGCAATGAATTGCATGCTCCCCGTATTTATCCATGCAAGTTTTACGGCAGATGGGGCAAGTTTCATCTTCCGGGTACATAGGGATCATCAATCGGTACTTGAGTATAGCCCTGTACTCTAATGCAGACATGCATTGACCCAAACCCTCAATCGGGATAACGGTCAAAAAATCCTGAGCATGGGGGCCTTTTAGGCACTCAATCACCGCCTTTTGGCGAGAGGACAACTCAAAAACTTCTCCCAGGCTCTGAGCAGTTTTGCTAAAAAGAGCATTCGCCAAAGTTTTTTGTGGCTTTGGGGGGGCGGTGTCCTTGTTAGAAAAACCGCCAATATCGAAGTCCGGGAGATAGACATTTAAGCGTTCGAGCGCCTGTTGATAGTCTGGGTCTAGTCCAATGACCCCACTGTTCCGGAGGATATGATCCTGAAGTTCCCAAGACTGAGCTCTGGACGCCACAAAGGCATAGACCCCAACATCTCGAGCTGACAGGAGGCCTAAACCACCTAAACGCATCAGCAAGGATGCCAAGCGCCACTGGAGGTCCCCGAAGAAGGGGCCGCCACACACAACTATATCTTCGATAGTTTCACGAAGCCCATCATCGAAAAGGGATACCGCATCCACCATGAAGTGGGGTTGACAAGTTCGTAACCCAAAAAGTAACTTAGCGACCCCCATGCATGACCTGAGGAGCAGGAGTTCACTTTGGGGATCTCTAAGGCGGGACAGTAGTTTCATTAGGGCAACCGCACTCGTAGCCCGCCGCCCTGCCAACTCCCCAATAAAGGTAGGATCTCGGCTAACAGCCCCACCAAGGAGCTTAACCCCTTTCTCTGGTCTACCAATCCCTGTCGGGAAAAGCCCGTCCTGACTTTTCAACCCGTCACACGTCGGCCAAAAGACCTCTGTTTTCTTAATATTGAGATGAAGCCCCAGAGATGGCCCATGCACGTTGATAATGTCTAAAGCCTTAGCAACCTCCACTGCGTTGCCTATAATCGTCCCATCATCCAAATACCAGACATGAAACGGTAAGTTACAGTGTTCCTGAATCCGCATGATAAGGGGATGTAAGGCAAGGGCAAAGAGAAGGGGCCCCAAAGGATCTCCTTGCTGCACTCCGGTGGTAGCCCCAATACAATCATTGCCCACATACAGCCTAGCAGTCTGGGCATAAAGGAACTGGACCCACGGATATATGGACGGGCATCGTTGGTGAACCTCTTGGAGAAAAACTGTACGGTCGACCATGTTGAAGGCATTGGAGAAGTCTACTGTAAGCATAGCCAGAGACCCCCTCCGCATGAAAAGAGTTGAGGAACCTGTTGGCACTGTGGAGCAATTTAATGTAATTTGTTACACAGAACAATCTGATAAAACAAGTACCAAAATAAGAAGTTACAATCGTATGTGATTAGATATGACATAATTTTACAACCCAAACTATTATTGTCTTATCCTTCATTGAACTGTGTATGAAACTTGTATGGGTGATTATTAGAGCAAAATCACAATTCTTCCTATACATTGCTGGAGTGTTAGCTTTGAATGAATTGATTCAAAAAACTTTGTTACCTTATTTGACTTAGGTTTATGAAGATAAAGCATAATCGATCCAACATACTAGAACTAAAATAACTGATTTGTTAAAACACATTTTAAGATAACATGTCACGTGTTATATAACCTGATAATTTGGTACACATTATTCCTTGAGAAAATTGCTCGAATAGTCCCTGTGGTTTGCTCAGATTTCACCTTTAGTCCCTAACTTTTGAAAATTACAGGTATAGTACCGAAACAGTGAACTTTTTGCACTCGGATAGTCCCTGGAGCTAACTGAGGTTAAATAATCCAGTTAAGTGGGTGTGAAATTACAAAACTACCCTTACTTTAATAAAAAATAATAATATAACACTAGTGGGTCCCACACTTCATCTTCCCCACTTCATCTTCTTCACCTCATCACCTCCACAAATCACCACCACCCATCTCCACCCTCCACCACCACCGACCCCCATCTCCACCCATCCCACCCGATTCCAACACCATTTAAAACCCTCAAACCATTCCTCTGCTCACAAAATAACACACACACATATCCATATGAGAGAGAGAAAGTAGAGGAGTACCCAGCCACCACATCCACCGCCGCATACCAGCGGCACCACCGTCACCCCTAATTTCTAATCCAAAACCCTAACAAACCCTAAATGTTCAACTTAGGATATTACAGTGACTACTTCTAAACATTAAATGAAAACAAACTTCTGCTTTATAATATAATAACTAACAATAATTGCTAGAAACAGAGTATAATTAGTGAAAATAAAGCTCTAATTTAAATCCAACAATCATTCAACAATAACCAAAAATACAGTAATACCTGAGCAAGGAGGGTATTGACGAGTTGTTGGTGAGTTGAATCGGACGAGTTCCCATGAAACCCAGATACCCTTTGATCTAAAACAGGTGTTACAGCAGCTGGTGGTGGATTTAATGCACGATTTTGTAGTGCCTGCAAGGTGTTCGACAAAATGTCCCAATGAGCAATCTCTTGCTGATACTTGGTTTGAAGGTTTAATAAGATCTTTTTCTTGCGTTCTCTGCGGGATTTGGCTTCAGCTACGGGGTCTGGAGGTGGGACGGTGGTGGAATCGGGTGGGATGGGTGGAGATGGGGGTCGGTGGTGGTGGAGGGTGGAGATGGGTGGTGGTGGTTTGTGGAGGTGATGAGGTGAAGAAGATGAAGTGGGGAAGATGAAGTGTGGGACCCACTAGTGTTATATTATTATTTTTTATTAAAGTAAGGGTAGTTTTGTAATTTCACACCCACTTAACTGGATTATTTAACCTCAGTTAGCTCCAGGGACTATCCGAGTGCAAAAAGTTCACTGTTTCGGTACTATACCTGTAATTTTCAAAAGTTAGGGACTAAAGGTGAAATCTGAGCAAACCACAGGGACTATTCGAACAATTTTCTCTTATTCCTTTTATAATTTTTTATTTGTTACACAATGAATTTTTAAAAGTGCCTCTAGATGTGAAGTGTAAGACATTGAGCTTCTAACTTCTAGTGAAATCAGTGTACAAAAGGTACACCTGAGGTGCTAGGCAAAAAAGCCTCTTGTACATGCGAGGATTTTGTGTATCAGGATGTTGTATATATATTTTTTAAGTGGTATATACCGATAATTTATATATTAAACCATATATAGAGCTCATTTGTATCTAAATTTAAGATACATAACAATAGAAACGTTTGTGAAATACAAAAGTTCATATAAAACCCTGATCCTCGCGTAGAAAGACCCTATCGCCTCTGTGTGCCTCCGGCTTTTTAAAACCAAGATTGTACTCAACCTATAGATTATCTCTCTTGATTTTTTTAACTTATACCATTTTTAACACATTTATACCATCTTGTTGGTATCGCTTTAATTCAATATTTAACTATGTTCGATCTTATAGATAAAAAAAAAGGTAAACGTAAAAAAAAAATATATGGAAACTTTTATGCCATTTATAAGTTGAACTTCAAACATTTATCAAATAGTTATATTTTATTATTCACCATACCATATATTAAACTTATAACAAAGAACACCAAATTCATCAACAAACTCCCAAGGTTTCATAAACATCCATCCACCAACCTAGTTTTTAATTCTCAAATATTAAACTACCTTCTTACAAATCTACCATGTTTTTTTACCCACCACCAACCTTTCTCTTAAAAAAGTTTCCAAAATTTCATTTATCCTTCAACAACCCACCATAGTTTGACCATAAAAAGTCAAACTTATAGAACCAATGCCAAAAACAGAACCAAACTGGCAACCAAGCTCCCAACCGACCCGATTAACCGATCCACACCAGCAAAGTACGGCTCGATCATGATCTCAAACCGGCACGTCCTAGTGGAAGGATCTTCTTTCGTGACCATCGAAACATTCGGGAACTTACACGCTTCATCAGCCTGATCATTCTTTTGGTAATAACTATTAAAAGCATAAGAAATATTCCCTCTAGCATCCAAGTCACCACAAGAAGTTCCATACCCGAGGCTCGTGCAATCCCCAAGCGCACACGCGTAGCTAACAGACTGCGCAACAGACGGGTCATCCAACTTAGCAGAATCCTTCATCACACACCATTTTTTCTGTAAATACCTCACATTACTGGCTGGGATCAGAACACCAGAATTGGTTGTTCCAAGGTTTAACGAGTACTTAGGCTGCCCGTCGTAATAAAACACTCCCCAATGTCTTTCAAAGTTTCCCGGTTGAATACTTTTATCATCCTCGTCGATTAAACTAAACAAATAAACATCTAGCGGGCCTGTTCTCATCGGGGTTCCTTTGTTACCGGCTATATGTGTCATGAACCCTTGCATAAACCGTTGAGCATACTGATTATTAGCATTCCGGTCACCATCACTAGGCCATCCAATCTCGCCTACTATAATTCCCATATTTGCGAACCCGTTTTTCCGCAGGGCCCAGACAAGGGTATCGTAATTGGCATCAAACACGTTTGTGTACGTGGTTCCACCGTCATTCACAGGAGTTGCATTCCCATCGAAGAACGCGTATTCCACTGGGAAGTTTGGGTTGATGTAAAGGCTTATGAATGGGTAGATGTTGACAGTGAATGGTGACCCGTTATCGTTCAAGAATTTGGTTATTTTGATCATGAAATCATGGATATCAGCTCGGAAATCACCACCTGAAGGGGCCCCTGTCGAGCTTTCATACACGTCAGCGTTTTGTGGGACCGTGACTTTGACTTTGGTGGCAAGGCCGGCTTTTATAAGTGCAGCTTGGATGTTTTGGAGAGCTGGGTAAGTGGATTTTAGAAAAGTCCCGTTATATGTTGATAAAAACGGTTCATTTCCGACTGCAACATACCTGTAACAAAACCAAGTGTTATATGTCATACCGATATTGAACATGTACTATAGTTAAACACTTAATAAACATAACGAAAAGGGTAATGACGTAAATTACCATTTAATGCAGGGTTAACGTCTTTATCTGTTAAAAATGCAAGCACTTAACCTAAAAACCTAGCCGTTTAACATGCTTTAAAGTAGTTCCAGAAACATGTCAAGGACACAGTGTCAACTATTTGACTAGATTTAGTCAACTCAAACAACAATTGGAAGTCACCAATAACTGACACCTTAAAGTTATGGTTCGGTTAAAGTCTTAAAGAGTAAAACCAACTCATGTACACCCGTAAAACTGATCAATATGAGTTAAATGTTTACATTGTTAGTGACGACAGCTATGACTATGATTATGATCTTTCTAATAAAACAGACCCATACCGGCTCATGCACATCTCTAACTCTAATGATCTTCAGCTTGCCGTAAATACGCCGCTCAATAAACCAACTTACGGAGCTTTCATTTTATAATTTAAAAAACGCCCAAATTAAGTTAATCTTCTAAACTAAATGTAACTGTGACAAAAGGATCTTCAAGCCCCATGATACTTGTTTCAAAGCCAAAAAGAACAATTATGGGATGTTTGGAGGTGCATTTAAAACGATTATGGACACAGAGTTAATTAATTAAGATTATATGATTCTTATTCTGATTATAATCATGACCATGATCATGATTTTGATTCTGATTCTGATTATGGCTATGATTAATTGAACCATTGAAATAAAAATTTAAAACTTACTATTACTTTGAAAACATTCATCCAACAATAACTTTACCCCTGATCTAAACAGTAAATAAACAGAACTAAAGCAAATATAACAATTTACTGCCAGAATTAAGTAAAAAAATAACAATCAGACAAAATTATAAAAAATTACTGTAATTTGAAAACATTCATCCAACAATAACTTTGCCTCTAACTTAAACAGTAAATACACAGAAAATCAATCAGCAAATATGCCAACATACATCTAGAATTAAGTAAAAACATAACAATCAGAAAACAAAATTTACAGCTAGAATTAAGTAAAAAAAAAATAACAATCAGACAAAAAGATTTAAAAAATTACTATTACTTTAAAAACATTCATCCAACAATAACTTCACCCCTAATCTAAACAGTATATAAACAGAATTAATCAGCAAATACACAGTTAAAATCAACCAAAACAAAATAACAATCAAACAAAAAAAAAAGATACTAACCTGATATTGACATTCCCATTATTAACATGATCAGAAACATTCTTTGACACCCATTTTTCAGCAGCTTTCATACTACTAGCCATAGTAGCAAGCATATCATTAGGAATTCCAACCATAACCTCAATTCCAGACCCACCCAAAGCCCTTAAACTACCATAATCTGCATCAAACAGCTTCACCTTTTGTATCCCATTATCTCTCAACAACTTCACCACTGTCTCTGGTGGCAGTGGATGAGATGACTGTGTACCCCAATTAGCCCCTATTCCATCCACTGGTTCCATCCAACACAGGAATGGAATCAAGATTATTATTATTATTATTATCACATACACTTTTAAACACCCCATCAAAATTTCTCACCAACTTTGCTTCTTGATTACTAAAGATTGTTAAAGTTGGAATCTTTAAAAGGTTTTGTTGAAAAAGAAAGGTGCAATTCAACAAAACAAAATAAAGATTGGATTTTTAAGGTGCCCAGATGAAGTTATTGATTTTTAGAGGTTTCTTGATCTTTAGAGGGTTTTTTTTTTTTTTTTTTTTTTTGTGAAAAAGAAAGGTGATATTCAAGAAATCAAAATAAAGATTGGATTTTTAAGGTACCCAAATGACGTTATTGATTGTAGAATAAAAATTCTCACAAATTATCATATAAAGTAAGAATCTTTAGAGGATTTCTTGATATTTTTTTAAGGTGAAATTTAAGAAAATAAAAATAAAGATTGGATTTTTAAGGTACCAAGATGGAGTTTTATGGATGAAGAATTGAAACCAACAAAGGAATTTTAATAATTGGTGAAAATAAAGAAGAAGATCAAAGGTTTGAAGATGAAAGAATTCAAGAAGAGTCTTGAGTAGAACAGAGCAAAAAAGCAAGAACTCAAACGTTCTTTTAAATAGTGTTATTATCATGGAAAGGATTCTTTTCTTTCTTTATTTCTTATATATATTTTACTAGCTGATTACCCCGGGAGGGTCCCGGGGTTGAAAAATATAACCATTCTAATAATACTAATATTAATAGTAATAATTATTACTTTTGTAATTAAATAAATAAAAAAAATAATCTTGCTATAAGGTGACATCATGTGTTGCAGTGTTACACGATTCTTTCTCCTAGCTTCTCTTGATGAAGTACACCTATCCATCTTTAGAAGAGTAAAATTCCAATGATAGCATCACGATTGGGCTGAATTTCAACATCGTAGATAAGAAGTTGGTTTAAAAGAAAAAACAGGATTAATGAATAACCTGAACACTTTGTGTTTTTTTGTTTCCTGTATGAACGAAACCCCACAAAAAATAGTCGTTTTTTTTCTCCGTTTTTTATATAGCACTATGGTACTCGTTGGAAAGATAATAAAACGCTCGTTAATTTAGTGTAATTTTTTTCTTTAAAAAATCTCGTATATAAAAGATATTAACGTTTAAAAATTATGGAAGGAAATATGAGAGAGAAAAATTTAAATTTGTTTTTAAATTCTTTTTTCCTAAAATAACTCAATCTCTTTTAGGGTTTTATCTTTCTTTTTTTTTATTAAAAAATCAAAATAATTCAAAATCACTAAAATCTTTCAATTATAATGCCACGTGGCAGTTTCATGAAGAGGTTAAAGGCACCATTGCACGCCACGTCAGCAACGTTCAATTCTTTTATATATATTAATAGATTATTGACAAGGCAAGTTTAAAAAACAAAATAGTGTTTAGTTTATATGGTTGAGAATAAAATAGTGGGGTGGGTTTAATCAAGGTTCATATTTTAATTATTTGGTTTTGCTACTTTGGTGAAATAACACCTCAAGTTATGTTAGTCATGAAGCGATATATAAAGATTGTATAATTAATATAGGAGAAAAATACTTGAATAATCCATTTTGTTCGGTCTAACTTCACTTATAGTTTTATTTTTTTGAAATTACACTCTTAGTCACTAATATTTGTTCAATTGTCACTCAGATAGTTTAAGTAGTAGATGGAGGATAAATTATCTAGTTAAGTGGGTCCGATCTTACTAAACTACTATTGCTTTTAAAAAATATAGTAAATAGAAAGATTTAACATTTATGTTGGGCCCATCCACTTCATCTTCCTCACCACCATCTCCACCTTTCACCACCACCACCACCACTACCACCATCCACCAACCACTTCTTCACCATCCACTACTACCGCCAGCACCATCTGCAACCACCAACTACAACCACTTTATACAACACACAACAATCATTGTCCACAGGGGCGGATTTAGGCTCTTCGGATGGGTTTCTAGGAACCCATTCGGTTTGTAATTTATAGTGTTAATGTATATAAAAAACTGGAAAGGAATCAAGAAGAAAATAATTTAGGAAGCCATTAGTAAAAATTGGGAGTGCTCTAGTGGTTGAAACCCTCTATGATATATACAAGGTTTCGGGTTCGATACCTGCGTTATGCGCTTTTTTGTTTGGTTTCTATTTTTTTTTCTTTTTAAATTCAAACCTAGGGTTTATTTACCCAAACCTAACTCCTCCCCCTCCAAACAAACTTACACTGCAGCAACTATTGCCCTCCTCCTCCTGACCCCCTCTCCAAACCAACCTCCCTCCGCCTCCTGCCATCCTCCCTGAAAAGTTGAAATAATTCATAACCAATGATTTCAGATACCACATGAATTTAGGTGTTGCTCAAACAACACGCTGTTACTAATCCTAAATTTATAACTTCAATCATTGGTTTTGCTCAGGTAGTTAACTCACTCTTCACTTATGTTTCTTCGTGTGTTTTTTTTTCTTTTATAGATATATGAAATGGTGGGAGTGAATAATTATGTATGTTGGTATTAGGTTTTGTTTCTTATTTTTGATGTTAAGTGTAATGATAAACTAAATTGCATTAGAGTTATCTACTCAATTCCAAACTGTTCATTTTAAAGTTTTGGGTCTGTTGGTAACTTGGCATAATGACATTGAGATATTACTAGCAGTCTCAATTCTTGTCTAGTTTGACATTATTATGTTTTTGTCCTTATAAGTTTCACAATTCTTATACTTCCTCAATAGAAAAAAAGATAGATATAGAGATATTTTTGTAAAATTGTGATTTAATGGCGATGCATATGCTATGCTATAACATTCTTGAAACACCTGAATGGTCGGGTGCTAACATTGTGACAACTGCTAAAATAGAGGAATTTGGGCCCATGATACAGCTTAGGGATAACTGAAACATATAAGCGTCAAACACAATAGTATCAAAATCGTTTAAGGTAGGATATTGTATGGAAACTCACCTTTTGAGTTGATTGAACAATTCACCTAGTCTACTAGGAGACCGCCTGTACTTCCTGATTGGATAATATCTGGTGATATTGTGGGAATGCAATGTAGAATAGATAAGGTTTGCCATGTTTGGGAAGAACTTGTGGCTCATGATGTACCAATATCGGCATTCTGGTTGCAGGTAGCATTCTCATATCCTAAAAACAAAACAAAACAGAGGGTTATTTGTATGTGTGTATAAAAGTGATTAAATAGAGGTCTCAATAGGAGTTTCTAGTGTTTGGGTAACCTCTTCGCCTCCTTCCTTAGATGAGTAATAAGATGGGTGATGGATACATGAACGACACTTGCATTTGATACATTGTAAGGGAGTTACTACAACAAGTTTTGGTCGAGAATGTGATGCAAAGTTTTCAAAAGATGAAAACTCGTACAGAACAACTGTAGGTATGTTTTTTATCCTTAAAGACAATCGTATTTATATTTTGTGCTTTAAATTTCTAATGCCAATGTTTTTTAATTATTATATCGTATTTTTATCACGTGATAAACCTTATCCAACCGGGACCGTCAAACCGGCCCGAACCCTTGAATCAACCTGAAATTTTTATGTTTGGTCATATGAAATGGAAACACCTAAAAAGGGAACCTAGTGAAAAAAATTCCTCGATCAGCCACTGGTTGTCCACCCACCACCAACAACCACCGTTGACACCACCACAACAACAACAACAATAACAACCACCACCACCACTGACCTGCAACCACAACAACCACCGTTAACCTGCAACCACAACAACCGTTGATACCCACCCCCTCGGAACTCCTTCTCGCGCCTCTACGCCAACCCGTTTTACGAACACCCAACATAAGCTTCGACAAAAACCCTGACCACTATAACTGTCATGTCCTTACCATTTTTGCTTACCCTCTTTGCACTGCTCGTGACCTCCATCACCACCGTGTTCGTTTCCAAGAGAAAACGACTATGGGTGTTGCAGGTTCCCTGATTGGTAATCAATTGAACAACGACAACCCAACGGTGATTGGTCGTGGTAACGGGAGTTCTTAGCCTGTGATGGTTGGTGAGGAGTGTAAGATAAGGTCGAAGAATACGCTTTTTGTGGGTGGGTCCCATTTAGGGTTTAAATGGAGTGTGTTATTAATAAATTAATTTTTTATAGCAAGGGTATTTTAGTAATTTCGTATCCACATAACTAGATAATCTAACATTCATCCACTCTAGGGACGGATGAGCAAACATTAAGGACTAGGAGCGTAA
Organism: Ambrosia artemisiifolia; assembly: GCA_032199755.1. NCBI lineage: Eukaryota > Viridiplantae > Streptophyta > Magnoliopsida > Asterales > Asteraceae > Ambrosia > Ambrosia artemisiifolia. The sequence continues at coordinate 14,682,577 of CM063514.1, forward strand.
TTTATAAAATGGGATTATATGTGAAATTAGACCAAATCACAAGGACTATTCGAGCATTTTTATCTTAAGATTGTTATTAACTTGTATCAAAAAATTTTATAAAGAAAAATAAAGTCATCAAAATTGGAAAAAAAATGATGAGTTAACAAGTCGAGTCGTTGAAGGTGAACAAAACAAGAGCTCAATTTCTAGTTGAAGAAATTATATTCTCATTGATTCGACTTGTATTATTACTTGCTTGAGCTTTGAAACCACTAGAAAGACTCGTTGAAGAAAGGTTAGGGTGGAGGGGGCACAACCTGTCGATGCCCTCCACCCTACATGTCACACCCTCAAATTCTAGCTGCAGGGTTTTCCTGCGAGGCGCGTGACATACCAGGATCCAAGTTAACGGTCACAATAGACGACAACTATATGAAATGAAAACAACGTTATAAACAGCCCAAGCAATTTAAAAGTTAGACCAAAGAAATACAGCGGAAGCAAATTAAACGTTACAATCTAAGAAACCAAATTTAATTAGTTCAAATAGTTTTGAAACGATGTTTAACAAGATGCAAGACAATATGAGACTTCGTGCGACTCTGGTGAGCCTAGTCTCGCTGCTACCTTAGCGAGCTGAAAAAACATGCAATGTTAGTCAACACATAAAGTGCTAGTGAGTTCACAGAGTTTTATGTTTGCAGATGTAAGTAAACGTTCGTAAACCAGACTCAACAATTGTTACATTTATACCGAATGCTAGCTAGACATCGTTACATGATACTATAACATTCTGAACCATTGTTGAACGTTAGTAAATTGCCTTTAATACCCGCCACCGTCATCACCTGGTGCCGTAAGTTAGATAGGACAAATATGCACCCGTCCGACCTCCAGTTGACCCGAGTGGGGCTTGCCAGGCTCAATAGATCTATTCACACTTTTCCCGCTATGTATCGACATATTCATGGTTCAAACGTTAGAAAGGACTTAATGATAAAACTTCGCCTAGTACCCATGTGATATAATGTAATACTGTGGTCTAAAAAGTTAGAGTTTATCCAACATGTTTCTCCCCTGAAATGAAAACAGTAAAAGTGGGGCTGTGAAACTCACTTTAGGTTGCGTCTTCTAGTAAATAAGTAAACCAGGCGTGTTATGGTAGTCCGACTACTGGAAACCTACCACAGATAGCCCATAAGTGTTTAACCGATGATACGTTTGTCTAATAACCCCAAGTTGTCCAAGATCTTGACTTTGAATGTTCATAAATGTTTGACGTTTGGCACGACCACACAAGACTCGACATTCCGTTGCTGACCCGTTACATTAGTTTAACAAGTATATATAGTCCACATACAAGTAAAGCACATAAAACACTTGGTTTATACAAAGAATTCACAAATTTCCACGTAGGTGCGAATGAGGCCATTTCCAATCTCATTCGCACCTATTTTTGTGCGAATGAGGACCGAGGTACGAATAATCCAACTTGGTACGAATGGGAAAAAATTCCTCTCATTCGCACCTTCGACCGTGCGAATGAGACTCATTCGTACCTGTTCAGTTGATAAGCTATTTGGACGAACAAAAACACTTCAAACCCGATTGAAAACCCAACGAATCATGACTAAATCATGTTGTAGCACCTATCTATCCTAATAGCATGTTACTACACCTGATTCAGTATTCAATTTGCTCATTTGAATACTAAATCACATAATACCCAAAATGGCAAATTATGGAGATGTCACATCAATTGCATGAAAAGTTTACCCAAAATGGAAAGCATTAAATTAATCTAAAAACTTCAATTCCAGATTATCAAACATAGATTAGATCATTCCAATGTATGCCTAATCATGTTATTATCATCATACTCATGTTACAAGCTCTAGATCTATAACATAAACCCCCAAAATGGGTCAAAGTCCACAAAACATCAATGTATCATTCAGATATCACTTAATCATATTCCTAAACAGTCCCAAATCATCTAGACATCATCCTATTATCATTCTATCAATACAAAACACATAAGCCCCAATCACATAGTCACCAACATCATCCACACTTGGGGTTTTATAAAGAAACTCATTGTTTAAGTCTAGATCTAGTTTAGAAACGTTTTAGAAAGATTTTTATTTAGGAAAACACGTTCAAATCATATCTGGACATTTAGGTTTTGTTAAAACACATAAAAATGTAATGAAAGGATTTAAATGATTAACACAGCCTGAAACTTCACTTGATATTGTTAATAGACTGGATTTAGCTTGAGAATCCAAGAAATAACGGCAAAAACTCGTTTCTATATGTTAGGGTTTGCAAGAGAGCACTTGGAAGCGAGTTAGGGTTGTGAAATGATGAGAATGAGGCAAATAGATGTTTATATAGCCTGCTCTCATTTGCACCTTCAATGGTGCGAATGAGGCCCATTCTCACTTATCACTGTGCTAATGAGAACTTACATCTCTCATTCGTACCTTTAGCCATACGAATGAGAGGTTTTAGTCTCTCATTCGTACCTTCAATCTCATTTGACACTTGAAACATATATTGTCATATCAAATCACATAAACATGTATTCACAAGTTGTTAATTGATTATAGAACATATAATACTTGGTAAGTTAGCCCAAATTATGTAATTTCACCAACAACGGGACTCGAGGCTTGTGTGTTAGTATGTGTGTGTTTCCCCAATGATTTCCCAAATCATTAAACCATGGGAATTACGTGACTGTACACCAACTCCGATGATTCCCCAAACCATCGAATCAACTTAACTAACCAAGTTAAGTACGTTTTATGAATGTTTTGCAAAAAATATTAACCTGAGTTTGTCGGGTGTCACACTATAAATCAAAACCTACCACCTCGACTATCCACGCACACCACCCAAATACCACTCCCACCAGTGGTGGTGTTCCTGCATACTCATATACCCCCATAGCCCCCTAAAATCTCACAATTTATGGCTCACTCATATCTAGGGCTGTTCACGAGTCAAGCAGAACTGAGCGGACCTTTGCTCGTGCTTGGCTCATTTACAAACCGAGCCGAGCCAAGGCGATCGACTCACTTACAACCGAGTCGGAAACCGAGCGAGCATTTTTCGAGCGTGCATTTTTTGAACGCGCATTTATCGAGCAAGCGACGAGCGGGTGAGTTTTTCGGACAACCATAAATTTGGGATGTTTCCTTAATGTTCTAGCCGCCTAGTGATGACTGAGTTTCGATCATCCGAGGATGACACTAAGTCTGAGGTCCGGTTGCCCAAGAATGAGGTTCAGGTTGAGGCCGGTGAGGCGATACAGAGAACAGTTGTCGCATTGTGACGTAGGTTAATAGCAGGAGACGATTGATGGCGGACAACTAATGGGAATATGAAGTCAAGCATGTCTTTTCATGACTTAGGGTTTTACAATTAAACTTAGTGTTAAGTTATCATTGAGTTAAGTTATCATTGAGTTGACTCAGTAGTAACTATAAATATAATTGTATATATGCATATATTGAACCAAACCCAATAGAGTAGTATGTATAAAACTATAAATATAATTGTAATTAATGTGTGTATATATATATTTATATATATATAATAAATTAATAAAAAAAAAATTATATCGAGCCGAACCAAGACGAGCGAACCTTTGCTTGTGCTTGGCTCGTTTACAAACCGAACCGAGCCGATTGGCTCGTTTACAACCGAGCGGAAAATCGAGCGAGTATTTTCAGAGCAAATTCCAAACGATCGGCGAGCGCCAAGTCACAAGTGTTTGCCACTTTTACCGCTTTCTATAACCTCATCTACACCCAATTCGAACTCAAAATTAAACAATTCCCATGTGACAATGGTAAAGAAAAATCCAAACAATAATTTTTAAAACTTTTGCAAACAAAACGGTATGCAATTTCGCTTCTCTTGTCCTCACACATCCTCCCAAAATGGAAAAGCGGAACGCAAAATTCGCACCATTAACGATATGCTTCTCACACTTCTTGCCCAAGCCTCTCTCTCACCGAACCTGTGGCACCATGCTCTTGAAGCTGCCACCCCATCCTCTACCATAGACAAATTATCCAACTGCTCACAACCTTGTGTTTTTCTTGGATACCTGACAAACCACCATGGATATAAATGTTTGGAACTTAACAATAACCGTATATTCGTTTCTAGACATGTGCACTTTGAAGAATCCATCTTCCCTTACCAAATCCAATCCACAACTACTCCTCCTAGTTACGACTTCCTAACCCCTCATCCTAATCCTTACTGTGGAATCATGTATCCATAGAACCCACTCCACCCATTCACCCCACCGACCCAATAAGCCCACCCCTCCTTAACCCACATACTCCACAATCAACCACACCTTCAACCTCTCCTGCCCAAACCCAATATCCGACCACACCTTCTGCCCCTCCTTCAACATCAACCAGCCCAACGGCCTAAAGCCCAAATAGTCCCATGTCTTCCAATAGCCCAACATCCCCACCCTCTACACATCACCAACCTTTTGCCCAACCCAAAACCCACTTCCCATAGCCAACAATCCTGCTAAGCCCGGTCCCACTTCGGCCCAACCTCGTATCATCCGAACCCACTCCATGAGCGGCATTGGCAAGCCAAAACAACTCTTCGACCTTGCCACCACGACCATCTCCTCTATACCCAAAAACCCACATGTTAACCTATCCATACCAGAGTGGTACAATGCGATGCACCACGAATTTAGTGCTCTTATTAAAAATAAGATCTGGGAGTTAGTACCACGCACACCAAATATGAATATAAATTCAGGTTGGATGGCTCATTGGAACGTTATAAAGCTAGACTTGTTTGTGATGGGCAAAGTCAGCAAGCAGGTATTGATTGGCGAGACATTTAGTCATGTTGTCAAACCGACCACTATTCGCATGGTTTTATCTCTCGCTCTTACACAGTCTTGGCAGATAAATCAGCTTGATGTCACTAATGCTTTCTTACATGGCCACTTGGAAGAAACTGTGTACATGTATCAACCTTTGGGATTCCGCCACAAAAGAATTCCCTGACCATGTTTGTTGTCTTAAGCGGTCTCTTTACGACCTTAAACTGGCCCCACGAGCATGGTACCAAATTTGTTACTTTACAGGGGTTTCAGCAGAGCAAGTCGGATAATTCTCTTTTCATCCTTCGACAAGGTCATGACATTGCTTATCTTCTTATTTATGTCGACGACATCATTCTCACCACATCTAATGATGATTTGCGATAAAGATTAATGACCATTTTGGCGAGTGAGTTTGCTATGAAGGATTTGGATTCTCTTTCATATTTTCTTGGTATTCAAGTTCAACGCACAGGTAACAATTTATTTTTGTCCCAAACGGCATATGCGAAGGACATTATTCACCGAGCGGCAATGGACTCGTGCAAACCTGTCGCCACACCTGACGACACTCAGTCTAAACTAAGTGCAGACACCGGTCCTCTACATGATGATCCATCCATTTACAGGAGTCTAGCAGGTGCTTTACAGTATTTCACTTTCACTCACCCGGATATTTCCTATGCTTTAAGCAAATATGCATGCACATGCAAGCCCCACGGGAAGCTCATTGGAACGCCTTGAAGCGTATAATCAGGTATATACAGGGCATGATTGACTTGGGTCTCCACCTTTCGCCTGCAACTTCTATTTCTCTTCGTGCCTACACAGATGTTGATTCGGCATGCTGCCCTGACACTAGACGCTCTACCTCGGGTTACTGTGTCTATCTTTGTGATAATCTCATATCTTGGTCCTCCAAGCGACAGTCTACTGTATCTCGTTCTAGTGCAGAGGCAGAGTAGGGTGGCGTCGCCAACGTCATAGCTAAAATTTTTTGGCTTCACAATCTTCTCCTCGAGCTCCATCATCCTCTTACACGCGCCACCATTGTCTACTGTGACAATGTGAGTGCCATTTACTTATCACGGAATCCGGTTCAGCATCAGCGCATGACACATATTGAACTGGATATTCATTTTGTTCGTGAGCAGGTCCAACGCGGGAATGTTCGAGTTCCTCATGTTCTCTATCATCATCAGACTGCCGAAATATTCACTAAAGACTTGCCACGTGTACTGTTTAATGATTTCTGATCCAGTCTCAGTCTTCGGCCACCCTTCGCTTCGACTGCGGGGGTGTAATAGAATTAGTGTATACTGAAACATTTCTTACATTGATTTGTATCATTTCGGTACTAGTATTGCCAATTTACCTAAAAATACCAAAATCGAAAAACCATACAGATGAATACATGTACGATACCCAGATAGACTTTATTTTAAATACAACTTTGTTTTTGACAAAATTTATTTAGGAATGTTGAGAAAAATGAATGTAATTTTTCTAAAGATGCACTTTATAAACCAACGCAGGTTAGGAAATCGCTAATTGAGGGAAGAAAATAATACATCTACATAAAAAGAAGTAGGATTTTCAACTAATTGGTCCACCCAGTTTCAAACTTACTATTACGAATAAATTACGAAAGATAAGACAAGGAGAGAATAAAATCAAATAAAGTCTCTTTTTTCCTTCTCGACAACTAAAAACTTCTCCTATGTAAGCTCTCCAAATACTCCACCAAGTCATATAACTTATCACATCAGTTAGGGTTTTCTTTGATTTAATAAAAGACAACGAATCTAGCCAAGACATAATCAAGCCAGGGTCCCTTGAATTTGGAAAACTTGTCTCAAGTCACCTCCTAATACCGTTTCAAATTGGAGGCACTGCAAAACATGATTGATGGCCTCTACAGAATTAGAACAAACCGGACACAAAATAGATTGAATTTCAAGCCCTTTTTTTTGTTTAGATTACATATAATAGGGATACGATTCAACAACAGCCGCCACACATGAATGTTCACCCTTTTCGGCAGAAAAGAATTCCACCTCATGTCATAAATACCATCTGGCAAAGTCATATGATCGATACATTTCCAAATGCGTTAAACCGAAAACTCATCCTCCAAATCCAATTCCACACCCATTTATCTTCATATTCACTTAATTGGATGTCTTCCGAAACCTTCAATAACTCAACAAGCTGAGATGCCTCCATCCTACCCCTCGGCTCACGTCTCCAATCCTAACAGAAACCCAAAGAGTTTAACCAATCACCTAACAAGCTTTTCTTGTGAACAACCAAATTAAAAACTCTAGTAAAGAGCTAACATAAAGGTGTATCCTCCAACCAGACATCCTTCCATAAAAGAGTTTCTTTCCCATTACCGAGTATTTTTCTAATCGACTTACTGGGAATGATATTATTTGAATGCAAATCACTGATTGATTTGCTTATACCAGACCACACCCCATAACCTTTAATCCTGCTAGACATCCCTATGTTTTCTAGTTTATCCCCATGAATATTTTTTTAACACACGTACCCATAATGAATCTAAAATTTTCACATATCTCCACCTCCATTTGTATGGAAAAGCCCTATTGAGGCTAAACAAGATCTCTATACCTAACCCCCCTAGCTTTGTGGGCTAACACTAAATCCCACTTAACCCAAGGCATCTTACAAACCTCATCATTTCCACCCAAAAGAATCTCGCCCTCGTTGCTTCTAATTTCCTTTTAATCATCGTTAGCATAGGAAACAAAGACATATATTAAATACCAATAGAATCAAGGACTGAATACAAGAAAACAAAACCCCCTCCAATGGACAATAGATTGACTTTCCATTTAGATATAAGACTATTGAAATTCTCCAAAATTGGTTTCCACCCTTGTGAATTACTCATCTTGGCTCCCACTATGATCTCATGCTCCAATGGACTCAATCTCATGCTGATTAATTCAAAACCCAAATAAAGTAGACTTATGAAAATTAACATTTAAACCCGAAACTAGATAAAAACAGTTCAGCAGCATGACAATGTTTTGCAAGTTGACTTCCAACCATTCCCCTAAAACAATAACATTATGAGCAAAAATTAGATGAGATAGAGAAAAAAATGACTTGTACCTACTTCAGCTCGCGAAAATAAACTCGCCTGAATAAGGTCCTCAATGAACGTAAATATTTAAATTGAATTTTTAAAAAGATTAACTAAGAGAAATTACCATAGAAGAACAAAGTTATGTGATAAATGCAATATTTAAAAAAATAAATAAAAGGGTTAACAAGTATATTATTATTTTCTGATAAAAAATACATTGCAAATTTTTGTCAGGTGGATTATTAATTAAGACTTGCAATTAGGGCTGTGAACCGAACCAAGCATAGCCCTTTCATGTTCATTCGTTGAGCATTAAACTTGTAAATGAATGGCTCAAAAACAAATATCGAACGAAAATTCTTGTTCATGTTCACTCATAAAGGAGTCACAAATAGTTCACGAACATACCGTTTAAAAACATATAACATTGTTAATCCCAGGCATAAGACGTTATCATCTTGTAAAACACTTGATATAATAATCATAAGCATAACTATTCCAAGATAAAGGCACAAGTTAGACATTATAAGCATAAACATAAACATAATTATCCAAAAATAATGTTTCAAATATCTATGTTATAATGACCGGATGTAAACGTACATTTTACCAAACGTTCTGAACAAAGTTCCTTGTTCATATTTGTTCGTTTATTAAACAAATGAACGTAAACGAACTTTCTGTCAAATTGTTCGCTCGGCCCTACTTGCAATTGTTATAAGAGTTAATAGCATGGCTGGTCCTTGTGGTTTTCCAATATTGCAGTCTTGGTTCTAAGGTAAACTTCACAATTTACACCGTTGGTCCTTGAGTTTAGCAAAATTGCACCCTTGTGGTCCTTACCCCTAACTGAAGTCTATTCATCCGTTAAAAACAAGTAAATTACATTTTTGCCTTCAATTATACAGATAAACAATTAAAAAACATAATGAAAGTAATATTAAATCCATCCCCACCCCTTCTTCTTCTTCTTCCCCCACCATCTATCCAAACGGCCAACACCGTTCTACTGTCACCACCAGCTGCCTCCCGCTACCACCAACTATGCAAACTACCATAACCACCACCATCTTTCACTACTAGAAAATTAGGCTTTTATCACCACATTTTCGGTCACATAACGGTAGCAATTGCTCTGTAGTCACCATTTTGCAACCGAAAATTCTGTACCAAATAGCTACCATTTTGTATTTTGCTACCATATTTTTGTCACCACAAAAATGGTTAATTTTATTGCTACCACTCCTACAATGTTTTAGGAAGGTCTTTTGCTACCGTTTTGGTACCATTTAGCCACCCATATTGCCACCATTTAGACACCATTTTTGTTGAAAATTAACACCTTTTTTTGTAACCGTTTTGGTACCATTTAGTTAGCAACCATTTAGTTACCGCTCTTATTGAGAATTTACTACCATTTAGCCACCACTTTCATTGCAAATTTGCTACCATTTAACCACCACTTTCATTAAAAATTTGCTACTATTTAGCTACTACTTTTATTGAAAATTTGCAATTATTCAGCCACCACTTTCATTGAAATTTTTCTACCATTTAGCCACTGCTTTCATTAAAAATTTTCTACCATTTAGCTTTTCTACAGGTTTTTTCCTGCTTTATTAATCCAATTACATTTCAAGAAAACTATATTATATAAAACTGTCAAATAATACAAAATCTCAAATTATATAAAATAAATTTATTTTAGTTTTTCCAATTTTAAAATCAGATAAAAGACTCTAATAGAAACACTAACTAAAACATCAAATAACCGAAATTATCCATGAAAAATTTCAGAACATTCATGTCTAAGTGTTTATAGCCTATTTTCGACCCGTAAACATAGCTTGAATTTGTGCCATTCTATTGAGCATAGCCTCTTTATTCGCATTATCTTTTTCTTTTTCAGCCACCAAGCCCGTAATAATTCTTTCAAACATTTCTTTATCTTCGTATTTTTCCTTAACAAGCTCTTGGATAACCAAATTCAACTTTTCAGTTTTCAATCTACAAAACAAGCAATGAATAGAATCAAGAAAATCAGAATTAACAAAAACTAATAACAGGTCAAGTGAGTTGCACAATAACATAATCCAATTATGAGTTACAATTCTAGTTCTAGAAGCCAAATAACATGTTCTCATATATTTACGTACTATTACTAAGAATTAAATTTTACTTAAACAATTAGCAGATATTGTCTAATCAACTCAATAAGAAATTCCTAAACATTCCCAATACATTAAAAGGATCAAACCTGACAATAAAAAGGCAAACACAAACCATACAAATACAATATTCATGGGAAACAATTCAAATGCATAAAAGTAGACAAAGAAGTCAAAAGTATTGGTGAAAAATTAGGGTGCCTATTCTCATTGTTGATCTATAATTCAAAGCTCAAGTTGAAATAATATATATCATATCTACATCACAATCTCCGTATCTACCTCATGTTTACAAGAATCACACATAAATCATGAGAAAGCTTTGACATCCTACTATAATTTACCAATGTATATGATTCCACTTATGTTAAAGAGTAAATAATTCTTTTATATATTTTAAACTACTATCAGGGTAAAAAGGAATAAACATACCTCGACGTCTTCTCTGTCATGTACATATGGGTCTCTAACATTGCCTAAACAAATACACTTTTCCTTTATTCTTACACACAGAAGCTCGGTAGCACAAGTCATCATCAAATTTGGGATGTTCTCTACGTTCATTTCTGTACTTCTCCACAACATAACCATTATATTTAACCTATTGGGTTAAACTATATTATTCAAATTTCAATGTTTTTTTAAATATGTTTGGATTTGCTAATTACCAAACTTACCCAGGTTTCCTTTGCCCTATTGTCAACCCACACAAAATTTTCTTCTATCACCCCCTTCTGAATGAACATCCAAAAATAGTGAACTGCTACCACTAAGATAGTTCTACGATTCATTTTTTATTCTAAAACATAGATAGTCACATTTGAAAATTTAACACAAAAAATGATGTCATCTAAATATTATATGATACTGATAAGTGGTAAGTCTTTAGCATAAAAATAAAAATCAAGAAAGGTCCAAGGTTTTATTGGATACTATGGGGCTGGATCTCTACATGATCAAATTAAACATCTTAGGGGATATTTTGAGTAAAACACGGGAAATGCTAAAGGACAGGTTATCGCGCTTGAGGCGTGCTTAAGCGCAAAGCGTATCTAGGCGTCACTCTGTGTGCAGGCAAGCATGTACGAAAAAGAACCTAACTGACCATCTTTGGGCCTAGTTGACCATCATTGGATTAAATTGACCATCATTGGATTCAATTGACCATCATTGGATCTAATTGACGATAAAATATTTATAGTTACTAGTTTTGTTTCTTTCATTAAGTGTGACTACTAAATGACACATTTTTTTTGTAAAGTGTGGCTAAAGGTTTCCAAAAGATGTGTTTTTGATCATATGAATAAAAAATAAAACAAATATTGTGCCAATAGATCAAATTTGGCTACACTTTTCTAGTGTGGCTACAAAATGTCACTTTTTTTTCTTAAAGTGTGGCTAAAATTTTTGAACCGGTGTATAATGGTCACATGAATAAATAAAATGTGTAGCTGAAGGTAGGCTAGAAGGTTTGAAAATGTGATTAATGACCTTTAGCCACATATTTAATTGAAAGTGTGGCAGGGCAGTTTTAGAAAAAGTGTGGCTATAGGCCTATTTTGGCATAGTGTTAATTATCAGGGTTAATATAGTAGCAATTTAGTCTCAAAGTTTATCACTAATTAGCTACCATATATATGCATTACGTTTTAAGAAATACGTCCTTAAATTTGCTATCGCTAACGTGGTAACAATTCAACAGGTTTGTTGTTTTTTTTATAAATTATTATTATTTTTTAATTATTCTTTATTATTTTTATCACAAATTTACCACAAAAAATAAATGGTGTCAAAATTTGCAACCGATTAGTTACCTTATCTTATAATACATATTTTGGTGTAAAATCGGTTGCTAAATTTGCTACCATTTTTATAGGTAGCAACTTTTGGTGACAATAGCTCAGTTTTATCATGGCTTATATAGTGGAAATTTAGTCTCAAAATTTACCACTGATTAGCTACCATATATATATATGAATTACGCTTTAAGAAATGAGTCCCTAAATTTACTAACGCTAAGGTGGTCACAATTCAATAGGTTTGTTGGTTTTTTTATAAATTATTATTTTTTTAATTATTTCTTATTATTTTTCTCTCGAATTTACCACAAAAAATAAACGGTGTCAAAATTTGCAACCGTTTAGTTATCTTATCTTATAATACATAATTTGGTGTAAAATCGGTTACTAAATTTGCTACCATTTTTCTAGGTAGCAACTTTTGGTGACAATAGCCCAGTTTTCTAGCAGTGTTTCCACCGTCCCCACCCACCTACCTCCCGTACCGCCACCACCTGTGCTAACCCACCACGATTTCCCAGAACCCACCATCATTTTATCCCACCTCAGCACCACTACCATTATTAACCCCTCATTTTATCCCACCTCAGCACCACTACCATTATTAACCCCACAACAGCCTCCAAACCCCACCACAACAACTACCAGGACCCCACCACACACTCTGTTAACAACCATACCATCTTTGTTGTACACCCCACCTCAGAAACCGTTACCGACCCTTGATCTAAACCACCCGACAACCTACAACACCGCCGCACCACCCGAAACTCGTCCCACATCTTTGAATTATCAACCACGCTAGCCCTAGAAGATGAACTGGAAGTGAAGAGTGGGTAATCGCATTTCTGATTTGGGTATTCACGCTTCATCGTTTTGAGTCTTACGAAATGGAATTAGATTTGCGAATCTTGGATGTGGCTATGGATGATCGGAAAATGGGTCGACGATTTGTGAATCAACGGAAGTTAATGGTGGTGATTATGTGAGAGAGAGAGGGAGAGAGAGGTGATAGGTCGAGATGGTGGTGGTGTAAGGGAAGAAACAAAGGTAGGGTTAGTTATTTATTTAAAATATTTGTTTATTTTTGTTTCTTTAAAAGGGGCAAAATAGGCATTTTATATCCGTTTAACAGAGAATTTTAATGGTCGTTAGGGGAAGGGATCAATACGGTACAAATTTAATACATTTGGATTATGTTAGCAATAAATTTACACTCATCAGAACCAATGGTGTAAATAATGAAGCCTTATGACCAAGACTGCAATATTGAAAAATTATATGGATCAACCATGCTATTAACGCTTGTTATAATGAAAAACCTTGGTTGTATATTTCCTAAGTACTTTTACGTCTCTAAATCACTTTTCTATTTATCGCTTTAACTCGACTTAGCCCATGAGTACTCGAGTGTGAAGTTGGGCGCCCCCCCCCCAATAACGCCCCGCACACCGCCCTCAGGTGCGTTATGGGTAAAAACAGGGTTGAGCGTTATTTTTTCACGCTGGATTTAGGCGTTATTCTTCCTTTAATTACTAGAGAATGGGTGTTTTGTTCACACTCGAGTTCACATTGGAGTACACATGTTCTTAGAGTGGAAATTTTGGGGTATAAAAATAAACATATTTGAATACATGTGTACCTTGAAATCAATATCTTAAGAAGTAAGGCAAGATCAAGAAGAAAAAAAATGCCATTATCCTTTGTCTTTTTTATTTATTTCTAAAATTGATCACTTTTCTAAACGTGAGAAGCTAGTCATTATATCTACTATTGTAATGTAATTTGGGGAGAAGCTAAAATCTTTACCTCATCGGAGAGAACTTGGTTTTATACAGTGATTACTACCACTGAAATAAGAACAAATAGTTACAACTTTGTTAGCGAGAAATGTGTACATTAATGATCTTTACCATTTAAAGAGAAGTTTAGTGAGCAAGCTGAACATGAATGAGTAAACATAATACGAATTCCTAACATATGTTATGTGGTGATACTATCATCATCTCTCATTTCTCAATTGCAATAACTTTGATTCTTAATAAATGAGTTAACAGCCAAAATCATTCTTTAGGTTTGATCAGTTTTGCTTATTCCATCCAAAAAGTTTATTTTTTTGCATCTGGACCCTTGAGGTTTGCAATCTCTTGCCAGTTCCATCCAATTGCCTAACCTCCATCCATAATGTCTGTTAAATTTTAATAAAAAGACCAAACTACCCTTTATTATAAAATCAGTTTTAAAATGATTAAAATCGTGAAATGTATAACATAATAAAAAATATGAAAATTAACTAAATTACAAATAAACCATTACAAACCCATATGAAATAAGTTGATTTAAATCAAATCTAGAATAAATGCAATAAGCTCTAAGTGATTAAAAAATTTCAAATGGGTACTTGTTGGGTTCAATCGAGAGAAGATGTGACGGTGGGTTTTATAACTATTTCATATGGGTTTGTAATGGTTTATTTGTAATTTAATTAATTTTCATTTTTTTATTATGTTATACATTTCATTATTTTAATCATTTAAAACAATGATTTTATAATAAAGGGTAGTTTGGTCTTTTTATTAAAATTTAACAGAAATTTTGGATGAAGTTAGGCAATTGGATGGAACTAGCAAGAAATTGCAAATCTCAAGGGTCCAGTTGCAAAAACTAAACTTTTTGGATGGAACAAGCAAAACTGGTTAAATATCAGGGACGATTTTGGCTGTTAACTTTAAGAAATTATATTTACATTGTGCTAGGGTGGAACTGGTGTTCATATGCCAAACTTGTGTGAACCTACATAGTCTTTCAATTATACTCTGTCACCTCGTCCCACCTCGTGTGAACCCAAACGAACTCATACCACTTATTGTGGTGTTTTAGCTCCATCATTTGAACCCTACGTTTCCTAAGATATTCAACCACCCCTTGTCTCCTGCAAATGCATTCAACCATGACTAGTTCACCAACCTATTTTTTTATCCGATCTTAAGTGGTAAGGGAAGTTGCAACGGCTTTTCCGTGGAACCAGAACGCCCAACCCGTGAACGCCCCGGAATGCTTCTTCCACCCTTAACATTATAACAAGTATATCTATACATATAATAAAGGAGTATCTAGGGGTGAGGTGTCACCATTCTAGGGTGTCCACATCAGCAATTTTCAACCCATTTTAGAGGGATCCGGTTGACCCGAACCGCTCCAAACTCACAATCCGGTACCCGCTAACCCGTATATAAATAGTCTGTTTTATTTCTCGCTTATGTTATACGTTTACCTATCCCTCTAAATCTCATACAATCTCCAACCTAAACCCTAAATCGCCTCCTTCTTCTAACGCCGGACCATTCATCAGATCACTCCTAACCAGGTAACATTTTTTTCCAGTATCTATTGTTTCTTATCTTGATTCTGTTTATAAGATCTTTGATTTCCTATTCGTATTCATCAGAATCCTTTATTCAATAATAAAAACCCTAAATTCAACGTATCTAACCTAAATCGAAGTTTTTTTTCCTTTACTTTATTATATTCTGTTTATTGTTATTGGATTATAGATTAATCGTTTCTTAGATATCTTGAATTATTTTTGGTTTACTATAACGATTTCTAATTGATTTTTTTGCTATTGTTTTAGGGTTACTTCATTATTTGTGTTTTAGGTTTACGAAATCTAAGATTAACCGATTTTTAGATATTTTAATTTACTTTTCGGTTTGGAATACGATTAATTTTTTCCTATTGTTTTAGTGTTACTATATTAATGTATGTTCATTAAAAATTGCAGATTCTGGAACATGTCATACCACAAGGGAAATCAGTTTTTCAAAGTTCTTCATGACCCTTCAGCTTCTGTTTTGGTATATTTTCATGTTTATGTATTCTATTTTACATTCTTTATAATACATATACTACACTGTTAATGCTAAAATTTGTACTTAACTGCAATTGATTTTGCAGACAGTTCCCGAATCTATGAATACGTTTTTCTCTACAAACATGTTGAACAATACAATGGTTACTATAACCACTGTTTTGTGTAAATCATGGTCCGTTCGTGTTTCTCTGATAGAAGATATAGTGTGCTTCACTGATGGATGGTCACAAGTGGTCAACGATTTATCTTTTGGCACGTTTGTTATGGAGTTGACCACTCCTCCTGTAAGTATTATAGACATTTAAATTTTTATTTGTTATTTACTATTTCTGAATTTGTATATATCTGTCTTCCAGGTTATACCGTGTTCCTTTGTCAAGACACATTACCCAAATGGACTCCCAGTCAGACCAGTCAACCTCTATGTATCTCATGACTTTCAGTGGAATTTTACTATGCATAACATTGATACCAATGTTTGCTTTACTGATGGATGGATTGATTTCCTGACTGACCTTCGTCTGAATGTTGGTGATGCCATATGTTTTGAATTAACTGAAAATGGACGTTTTAAAGTTAATACCTTTAGCAAGAGTGGGAGACAAATGCGCCTGTTTAAAATACTTTCTGTTGCAAATCCGGAAGAGTAGGATAATGTTGTCACCTTAAACCCTAATGTGCAGCAATATCCCAGGTTACCTGGATTTACATGCAATGTTACTACCGAACTGGTATGACACTTACTTATTATTCTTTTATAAATTAGGTATTATAAAACTAACTATAATTCTCATACATTGTCTTTTAACTTATGCATAGGTCATTCCAAATCAAATTGCTGATATCATTGGCTTAAACAAGAGTATGAATTTGAAAATTAAATTCATCAATGGTAACTCTTGGAATGTTCCTGTTCATGTTCAAGTTGTTTCTGGTACTCCAAGGTATGTAATTGAATAATTTCTTTATTACTTTATAGTTTCTATGTAGTGTATGCCTATTATATTCAATTCATCACTTTTTACAGGTACATTGTTATCGGATGGCGTGAATTAATTGAATTAGAAGGTATTCCATTGGGTCAGGCTTATATGTTCAAATGGTCCATGATTCATCGTAAGTTGTTTGTTGGCAAGTATGCTAACCAAGAGGTAATAGACATTAAAATGCAGTGATTGTGTTGGTTGTGGTATTTTGGTAGGTAAACTTTTGGGGCTATTGAACATATTTTGGTTGTGCCTTTGAACAATGGATTTTTTGGGATTTTGAACATGTGTTTTGGTGACCATAACATACTTTTGTTGGGATGTTGAAATCTGATTTTGGGTTGAACTTATTAGGGTTATGTGAAGTTTTGGTATATTGACTTTTTTGGTAGATATAGTTTTATGGATGTTGATTGTGTTTTTTTTTGTTATATTAACTCTTTCAATGCCAAAATTTTATATTTTTTGTATGATTATGTTGCACATAGAAAAACTAATTTTCTTCTTGATGAAATCTTAAATCAATTATAAGCTAATGTTTATGTTTTGTTTTGTTTTGATAATTATGTATTTTCTGTACTCACCTAACAAATTCAAAATCTAATATAAAACTTTCCTGGCCATTTTCCAAATCAATTTAATGATAGATATTAAATTCAAATTCGTTATTGTTTGTCTCGGTCACGATTAATCCTCTGATATTATAACATAAAATTTGTAAGTCTTAAATTTTAATAACCAACATTAAATTTTATAAAATTGAAAATTAAAAAGTTTTAAAATAATTAAATTGATCACTTTCTGCTAAAAGAATTTTAAATTTTCAATAACTTCATTCTAATCCGCCATTAATTTAGCTAAATTTTTTATATTCCTTAATTAAATAGAAAATCATAGATGAAAAATTTATGACTATTACACGGTTGTCCATTTTATCTTTTAAAATTTAAAATTGATTCTCTTTAACATAATTATTATCATTAAATTTACTATACAATATTTATAGTAATCTGTTATTGTTAATTTTAATTTCATTAATTTCACATGTTCAACGCCTTGATTATAGCTACATTGCAAATACATTCCCTAAATACATAGTTAAGATGTAAGGTAATTACATCTTAACTGTATTTTTTTAATTAATGTAATTATATCTACATAAGGAAACATATTGATTACTAAAATCTAATCTATAAATACATTTCGCCTTATGACAATATATAATGAGCTTTTATGTGCCATTTCTTATTCGTACTTCAGTATACTCCTACACCTGCAGTTTAAACTAGAGAGGTACTTTCTTCTCCTTTATTTATATTCATTGATCATTGATCATTGATAAGATTTTATAACAAATAACTTATAAAACACCTATTTTATTTTTTGCAGTTTCAATGGCTGCTCCTCAGGAATTCATACTGGTTAACAATATAAATGTCAACCAGTCTGAAGTTTTGTTGAAACTTAGGGTTATACGTGTTTGGCGTCAACCTGATCGAAAAAATCCTAATGAATCTTACTCTATTGAAATGATTCTAATTGATGAAAATGTAAGATAGTAATGTCTTTACTGATAACAGACTTTTAGTTTGCTTAATGAAGATTTATATTTTGATTACTTATAAGTGTTCGTATATGTATTTAATTCGTATTCTTATTTTTGCAGGGAAACAAGATTCAAGGGAATGTTTTCAAGCGTTGGTTCTTCCGATTTGAAAACTACCTTACTGAAAACAATTGTCTTATCATAAAGAATCCAGGAATTGGAATGAACAATTCCAGATACAAGTATGCCGAAAATCCGAACAAGCTATGTTTGAATCCTGATACTAGAGTTTATAATTGTGAAGATTTTAAGGGACCACCGTTCAGGTTTTGTTTTGTCTCATTCAACAATATACAGACCGAAGATTCAGAGTCAGACACGCCCACACTAGGTAACTGTTATTCTATCATTTTATTGTATCCTTATTTTAGATCTTACATAATGTATAGATAAATGGTCCCTTTATCTTTCGGTGGTTAGATATAATTGGACATGTTGTCAAGTTTTTCAAGAATGATGACAAAGAAAAAAAACACTTCTAATTCTAAGAAGCGGCTGACAATGGAAGTGCAGGATAATGAGTACGTATACATAGTCTAACTTTTTTTTATGTTTTTTGTTTTACATAAAATGATATATATATAGTTTCTTATAATTTACCTACGACTAATTATGTTTTTAGGGGTTATTCCATTTACGTCACTTTGTGGGATAACTATGCGAATCAAATGTCATCCTATGTTGCTGATAACTCAAATCAAGAACAAGTTATAATAGTGTTACAATTTGGAAGGCTAAAGTTTTATAATGGTATGTTAATTTTTACTTTTTTTTTAAGTTTTCAACATTTATATTACTCTGATGATTATATACTACATTATGTAGCCAAATTCTTATTAATGTGTTTTTTTAGGTAAACCTTATGTGTCTAACTCTTTTGGTGATGCTATTACCCGATTAATGATAAATGAAGAAATTCCTGAAATAGACACATACAAGGCAACGTAAGCATAATTTTACAAATTCCTATCTTTCTTTAGTACTAAAAAATATTAACTTCATTATGATCATTATTTTATACAGTTTGCTTAAAAATTTGGCTGCAAATCCAAACTCTATTCGTCGTCCGTATGGAGCTTCAATGTTCTCTTCTGATGAAGATGAGTTTCTCCATAACACTTCTCTTACAACTATTGGTGACATCCCAACCATAGATAAGGTGAGTTGTTATATTTTTATAATCTTTACAGATTTAAATTAAGATTGTTTATAATTATATCTTATTCTTATAATGTTTAAAATAATAATTATTTTTACGTAGGATGAGTATGTTGTTTTGTGTGGTACTGTAAAAGTTGTATGCAAAGATGTTGGCTGGTATTACCTTGGGTGTCCTAAATGCACTAAAAAGGTTAATACTGAGTACGTAATACGTGAGCTTGGTGAAGGTAGTGGTGGTTTTGAGGAGGAAAAGTTCTACCAATGTGTTAATCAGAAATGTAGTTCAAAGGTTGTCAAGCCCGTTCCAAGGTTAGTGTACTTCATATGGTTTTTCACATATGTCAATACTAAATGGTTCTTATTTTAAGATCAGAATTACTTAGTTTATTATACATTATATACTTATCTATACATATATTATATACAAGGTTTAAGATTCAAATTCGTATCCAAGATATCAACGGTGTTGTTTCACTCACTTTGTTTCATCGAGATGCTGCTCAACTCATAAACAGGACTGTCTCTGATTTGCTTGAAATAAACACGGTACTTAATGTATTTCTTTTTTATTTATTAGAGTTATAACATAATCGTATGCTGTAAACCAATTACATAATCAATTGTTTCCATGTAGATTGATGATGTTGTCAACTTTCCGGATGAAATAAGTTGTTTAGTAGACAAGGAATTTGCTTTTATAGTTCATGTGTCTACCTACAACTTGGATAACAAGTATGATGTTTACGGTGTCACGAAGGTAACTGCCGATTTATCAATTATCAACGAGCTTAAGAGAAAGATGTACCTTGGCCAGGTATTACTATCTTCTACATCTTTTATTACATTTGTGTAGTTATAATTATTAACTTTTACCCTTATATAATCATTTGTAATTGTGTAATTTAAAGCCATCTGATGTTGAATCTTTGCATACCTCCATGTTCGAAATGAATTCAAATGATCTATCTAATGCCAAGGTATGTTGATATCTTATTTTAATTATATGTTTTTCAAATGAGATGTTGTATGCCAAGGTATGTTAATAATTGTAGGAATCTTTTTTCTGGCACTGGTGACAACGAAACTCCAGTCTCGAATGCTGAAAATGCATTTGCAAGAGTCCAGAGCATTGAAGGTGAAAACATATCCACAAGCTCCAAGTATTTGTTGCCCAAGCGTAAACTTCACGAAGTTTATGAAAAAGATTCCTCTAAGGATTGCACAAGAGAAGCGGATAGTAGCTACACAATTGAAGAAGGCAAAGGTGTTTCTGAAATGCAGCCAATGACCAAAGCAGAGGCCTCCTCTGCAGAAAACAAATAGAATCTTGGATTTATGTTGCAATCATGTTTTTTATTTCATAAAAAATTCTTCAACTATGAAGAAGACAATGTTTGGTTTGTTTGGTTTTTTTTATTTTCGTTACCTATTGTTGGTTTTTGAATTACCTTTCAATTTTATGAGATTGAATTATCATATGTTACCATTATGACATGTTTTTTTGAATTTGTTATGTCTGTTTACGTTGTATTTATTATTATTAATAATAACAATAATAATAATAAGAATAATATAACCACATAAAATACGCATTCGTCATATTGAATATCTTTACGACAAAACAATGATATTACTTATCATGAATTAGTAATGTAATATTTTAAATATATTGTTTTTTTATTTTACAAATAAATGATGTTATCTTATTACAAAAATAATTGTAGCAAATTTTATATGTTTTTAAATTGTATGGGAGGTCAAAATAATATTACCTTATTCTTATAGAGTTATAGATACAAATATATTATCTTTTGTCATTTTTTTCATTATATTTGTCTACACAAATTTATGTATATTTTTACATATTGTTTGATAAAAAATACAAAATTACATGATTCAATTATAGTTATTATTATAAATTCATATTTATATTGATACGTTTAGAAAGTTTAAACCTAATTTAATTATTTTAATTGTAGTAATGTACTATAATATTATAATAATATAATAATTTTCAATTCAATACGTGGTTAATTTTTTTTTTTAGCTTTACGTTTTTTATAATGTTTATGTTTTTAAGTATTTGCAATAAAATAAACGTTAGTTATTTATTTTTGTAAACGCAATATACAATTTAATGATAATTGTTTATTTCCAAATTTATTTAAAATTATATTGACACCTTCTACAAAAATAAACGATATTATATTAATTACATAATACATACTATAAATAAAATTATAAACTTCTCCTATAAGAATTGAACAAACCATAATTCATTTTTACTACTATCTTCATTTCTCTCTTTGGAAGAAATTTAAATATCAGGTAATAGCATTTTAGTTGTTTATATGTTTCGATTTTTAATTTGTTATTAATTTTTATGAATATGAATTAATATCGGTTTAAAATATGTTATTCATATTAATTTATTATACAAAACAAAGTTTAATATGTTATTTTTTTTTTTAAATATCTGTATTTTTTTAAGCCGTTCGTTTAATAATATAAAAATTATTAACTTTGTATGTTGTTTATAAGATTTTTAATTAAATTTTAATTAATTTATCTTTAACTTTGTTTTACAGTTTATTTAGAAATGCTTATGGAGGGTGAAACGATAACAATGTTTGACAGACTTGAATATGGTCAAGAGGATGTTATTATTAAGGCGAGGGTCTTAACAATTTGGCGTGAACAATCAAAAAGCCGAACTAATGATTATTCCATTGAAATGGTCTTAATGGATGAAAACGTAATCCTTATATTTTCTATATAACTTACAAATTATTCTATACAATTTACATTATTGACGTTTATTAATAACATATACTTTTTTTTCCAGGGTGACAGAGTTCAAGCTCTTATTCGTAGTAACTTTGTTGACATTTTTGAAAGTTATTTACATGAGAAACATGCTTACATAATCAAATATGTTCGTGTTGATATGGGTCTTTCAAGTATGAACATTGGCTCACACGGAAACAAAATCTTTTTCAGTCAGCTTACTAAGCTTTTATCCTGTTTTGATTTTAAGGGTGATGAATACGGTTTTCGATTTTTTCCTTTTGAATCGCTAATAGAAAAGGATGTGTTTACAAATTACTCGATAGGTATGTTTTTTCTTTTTATATATGTATAAATAAATATCTCAGATTTAATATTGGACTTTATAATTATACCTATTTATTTCACTAATAATATTACTTTCAATATCCAATTGCAGATGTCATTGGTTATGTAAAGAATATAAAGAATTACTATGATTATAAAAAAAAGGAGAAGGCGAATCAAAAGAATCGTATGCTTTTGGATATTGAAGATTCAGAGTATGTTTTTATTCTTATATCTCATTTCGGATTAAAGTTATTATGTTTTCGGCATTCATTATGTTATATGTTGTTAACTGTATGTTTCCAATGTTTTTTTTACAAATATGTTTAGGGGACGTGTTATTTGTTTGAAATTATGGGATGAATTTGCCATTCAGATGACTACATATTTACATAACCATAACAATGCTGAACCCTTGGTTGTTATTTTGCAATTTGGATTGGCGTCATATTTCAAGGGTTAGTTTATTTACAAATTTGTAATTCATTTATTCCTTTATCAATCTACTTATATTATATGTTGTTATATTATATTTAAATTTATTATAACATAATGTCATTTATATGCAATTTTATGTTTGTAGATATTCCATATGTTTCAACCTATGTTGGTATTTCAAGGCTTTTTATTAATGAGCCAACTAACTTCATCAATGTTTATAAAAGAATGTTGGGTTTATTCTTTTGTGTCAATTAAATAAATAGTTTCAACTTTATATTTTTTAACATTGTACTTAACCCTTTGTCGTAAAAAAAGTGCAAGGTTCATTCAATCTCCAAAAGTTTATAGACTTTCAACTGCATCACTTGCTGGTCTTCAAGTTTTTTCTGTTACAGAGAATGACTTTTTGGTTAACAATCCGTACTGTAACATAGGTGATATCTGGGAGATTTTAGAGGTTGGTAATAAACATAAAATTGTCACAAACTTTTTTTATTTTACTATATTTATAGATAATTACGTCTTACTAATGTTTATTTTAAACTATGTAGGTTAAAGATATCATTATTTTAGGAAATGTTGTTGAAGTTCACAAGGATTTTGGGTGGTTTTATATGGCTTGTCCTAAGTGTGAGTATAAGGTAAATATAGAATATGTTTTGTATGAGTCAAGTGGTATTGGTAGAGGTTTTGAAGAAAGAGAAATTTGTACCTGTATAAATGAAAGTTGTAGTGAAAAAGATGTTATAGCTATTCCAAGGTAACACTTATACAATCACTTGTACTCAATTTATTAAATCTTATATATTTCGTAGATAATAAATAAAATAAAAAGTTGTTTTTTAAATTATTAATAAATAAAATCTTTACAGGTTTCAAATTCAAATCACAGTTAAAGATGGTACTAGAGATGTTAAACTCAATTTGTTTCATGATGTAGATGCCGTTTTACGACTAATGATTAGATACTAACATGTGTTAATGGGCGAATGAGAATCAGAATGGGCGAAGGTGACTGAGAGTGGGCGAAGGAAGCTTTGTCATGGACGAATGAAGATCAGGAATGCACAGAAGAACACATTCGTCCAGGTCACCTGGGCGAATGTGGAAACAGCTTACCTTCGACCAGTAAGACTGGGCGAACGTACAGCTAGTATAAATAGATTTCAAGTTTTTGTAATGTATAACGAGTCATAGAGAGTGTGTGTTTTGTGTGTGTGTGTTCCTGAGAGGTTTGAGATTGTTTGTTTGAGGTCTAGATTAACTGTTATCAGTCTGTAAAGGTTTATTTGAACAAGTTAATCTATGAAAAGCATTTAAAATGATCTTGATTGTGTTTTGATTGAGTTTATATCAGTTTGTTCTAAGCTAGGGTTTCCGCACCTGGTTTAGCAACTTGTATGATCGTATAATCCTGTGTTTTTGTCAAATCCTATCCTCTACAAAGTGGTATCAGAGCGTAGAGGATCATACAACAACAAATTGATAAACTCAGAGCTGATTTGGACATAATTTTCATCAATTCACATCTGTTTTCAACTAAAAATGGTTTTTGTGTGTTTTTGAAAGAATTAGAGGTGATTTTGTGGTTAAAATTCAAAATTCCAAGTATTAAAGTTGTTCCAAATCATCTCCGAAGCATAACCTGATCAAGATCAATCAAATCCACAAACTTTTGAAAATCAGAGATCAAAATAACCGTTTTTCAAAGTGTAACCGTTTTTCAAAACTGGAATATGGGCGAACCTGTGTTTAGTGGGCGAACGTGAGTGTTTTAGGACGAATGTGAGTGAGTTTCTGGACGAACGTAGAGAAGTTTGGTCGAACGAAGAGTTTTTCACATAAAATTTTTACATTCGGGTCACAAAAGTTACCTTCGGGAGATCGGGGGTACGAAGGTATTTCTAAAACGGACGAATCTAGGTTTATTTGGGCGAACGTAGAACGTGTTTGTGTGATTTTACTTTCTGGTGAGTTTTCACATTCGGGTGAGAGATTTTTGGGCGAACCTGCAACAAAAGGGACGAACCTGAAAGTCTTTTGGGCGAACCTAGTACAGTTTTTGTGAAATTTTTCTAAGTGTTGATTTTTCGAAGTGCGTGAATATGTGGCGTTATCAGACTACTCCTACACCAGCAACTACACAACCACAACAGCAGGTGATGGACCCATGGACAGTGGCAGCACAGAAGACGAGCACACAGTCTTCGCAGCCGGTTAACTACATGACTCAGAGTGCACCAACAGTACCACAGTCTGACTACTGGGGAGTAGCAGCAGCGGTGGTAAACACTCAAACTACTAATGCTATTTCCACACTGATTAATGATTTGTCTTCAGGTAGCGGGACTCGGCCACCGAAGCTCATGGAGATTCAGGAATACAATCAGTGGCAGAAAAAGTTCAAGATACACTTGGAAGGCATGGGAGTAGAAGGTGCTGAAGCATGGAACATGATAGCTAAAGGATACACACCACCAGTTCTGGAGAACACAGGTGAACCAGTGCCATTGGAGAGCATGGCGGAGGATGAGAAAAAGAAATTTGCTGTGGAAAAGAAGGCGTTCTCACAACTGACACAAGCCATTACTAATGATCTTTTGCATCAGTTTGGAACGTGCACAACTTCTAAGGCTTTGTGGGATATGCTTAAAAGGAAGCATGATGGAAATGAAAAGACTCGGAATTTGAGGATGGAAGAACTTGTTAAGGAGTTTGAGAATTTTTCTTATGTTGGAAATGAAACCTTGAAAGAACTAACTCCTAGATATAATCATTTAATATCTGAATTGTCTAGCTATGGTGTACAGATCCCTATGGCTAAACAGGTGGACAAGTTTGCTGAAGCATTACCACCTAACTGGGATCAGCATGTGGATGTTCTGAAGGAGAAAGATGCTTTTCAATACTGGTCTCTTCAAGAGTTCGTTGAGAAGCTGGAAAACAAAGAATTGGAAGAAAAGAGGAAGGCTAGGAGAGCACAGATTCCTCAGAATCCAAACTTATACTTTGGAGGATCTTTAGTTCCAGCAAGTACAAGTTCTGGAGGGCTAGTTACACCACATGTTGCTTGTATATCCAATGCTGTAGAATCACCCATTATTAACTACCATCAACAAACTTCATCTTTATCACAACCACAACCACAAATTCCATATCAATATTCATACATTCCACCATTCTCACCAAAACAACAAGCAGCTTTTTACACTGCTGGTCAAACTCAACCACAACCAATGAACCAACCTAATCAACCAACTGTGGTTTTGGAGACTTCCAATCTTGGAAATGTGACAGTTGAAGTTGCTCAGCAACACATTGCTTTAGTCTCAGCAATGGTTTCTTCCTATAATGGATTAGTTGCTAGTCAAATTGGTAATAACAACTTGACCAATGAAGACTACGCACAGATTGATAAGGAAGAAATGGAACTCATTGACATCCAATGGGCATTTGCGAGCATAATGCGAAGAGCAACAGAGTTTATTGAGAAAACAGGTAGAACCGACTTGGGAACTTCTCCTAATACAACCTACGGGTTCAATAAGGAGAAAGTGACTTGTTTTAACTGTGGAGGGAAAGGTCACTTTAAACGTGAATGTACACAACCACCAAAACAAGGCAACAGAAATCCATTTAATGCTACCTATCAGAACCGTCAACAACAAAACCAAAACCAAGTTTCTTCCCAAAACAACAACAACAACTACCAAAATCGTCAAACCAACTTTAACAACAACCAAAATAGACAACCAACTACACCAAACCAGACACAAAACCAAACACCTAACA
This sequence comes from Ambrosia artemisiifolia, assembly GCA_032199755.1. Classification (NCBI taxonomy): domain Eukaryota; kingdom Viridiplantae; phylum Streptophyta; class Magnoliopsida; order Asterales; family Asteraceae; genus Ambrosia; species Ambrosia artemisiifolia. Next base: position 14,709,494 of record CM063514.1, read on the forward strand.
ATACTAACCGAACAGTCATACCAATCACTACACCAGCTGAACAACAGAATACCAATCAAGCATTGGTTACTCAACAAGATGAGAGGTTTGACTGGTCGAGCATTCAGATAGGTGTTGAGGAGATAACCACTGGGGGAAATGTGGCGTGTGTTGCCTATCAGGTTGATTTGGAAGATTCAGTGACGATGGAGGAAAAGGTTGAAACTGAGGTGGATAGTGATGATTCTGAGGTTGAAATGGATGGAGATTTTGAACCTGTTAAGGTTGATTCTGAGATTAATGTTGAAGTTGAAAATGAAGAGACTAATTCAGGAGTGGTGATTGATACTGTTTCTGACATTCCTGAGGAGTGTGAATCGGTTTATTCTGATTCAGACAGTGACTCGGATACGGAAGCTAGTGTTAATTCTCTTGATGAAGATATTGATCAGTTACTTGCAGAAGCAGATTTTCTGATGACTAGGAAGTCGTGCATTGCAGATGATGCTTTCACAAAGATTGATTATTCCAGATTCTTTGCAGGAAAGGAAGCTCATTTTGCATTGATGGCCATGACTGACCCACCAAAACCTGTAAGTTCTGCATGTAGTACTGACAATACTAGTGAAAAATATTGTGGTGCTTGTGATAGATTGACTGAGGAGGTTAAACAACTCCGTATTCAACGTGATAGTGCTATCATGAACAGTCAATCTACTCGCAAAGAGTTGAATGCTTTTAACAAAGTATTAGATGGCTACAAAAAGGACATTTCTGACTTGAAAAACACTTTGTCTTTAAAACAATTGGCAATAAACAACTATATAAATGAAATTGAAAACACCAAGTTGGAAATGGCTGCCATCAAATGCTTTGCTGAGAAAGTAAACAAAAAGTTAGAAAGCTACAAGAATGTTGCTTATGTGGTAGACCACATCATTGATGATAAAACAACCAATTATCGGGCTGTACCATCTCCGGTTCTTTTTGAAAACCATAATTGTCACCAAGTGACACCGGAGAGTTCGGTAAAATCTGATTCAGCATCGGAGAATGAATCTAACACTTCAAGTGTTGGAGATCCAAATTCCGATGTTAGACCGATTTTGGGAATCAATGATGAGGGTGTTACTGCTGAAAGTGTTGACTCAGATTCAGAGAGTGATGATACTGGTTGTAACCAAACTGTTAATGTATGTGATATTCCAAAAGAAAATCACATCATTACAAATGAACCAGTTTCATCATCTCAAATTGTTCCAATGAGAAATGTTCATCATGTGGAAAAGTCTGAGAAGAATGTTGAAAAGAAAGATCTTAATGTGATTAAGAATGATCTTGAGAAGAATGAGAAAAACGAACAATGTGACAAACCTGTCAAGGTGTTCTATCGGATGGAAGGATCCGATAAGATCATCTCTGACGAGGACTTTCCAATAAAAAATGCCAATTATGCTAAAATAGAAAAGATTTGGCAAGAAAGTACTATTTGGTTCCCTAAACATGAGAGAACTAATGAAATTCCACCAGCTTTGTTAAAGAAGTTGTACTTGGATGTTCCTCAAGAACCAAAGGTTCATGTCACAGAGTTTGTTAAACCCAAAAACAGAGCTAATGGTTACAATGAGCCTACTTACTCAAAAGGGCCACTCCCTGAGAGTTTAAGAAAGCAACAGTTTAATGATCAATATCCTGTTAGATCATTTGCTCAACCAAATGCTCCAAATGTTTTTGAAGAGTACCGTGCGTGCTTTAAATGTGGGGAACGCGGGCATTTACTTGCTCAGTGCCCATATGTAAGGCACAAGAGGCACGAAGTTGAAGTGAGGAATTCCATGAGGAAACCGATTGATCATTATGTGCCACCTCATAGGAGAGTTGTTCCTCAACAACCACAACCGTTTTATAATCAAAACAATTTTCAAATGAGGAACACTCGTCCAATGCACTATGATAGAAGGAATCGGATTGCCATGGAACACTCGTGGAGGAAGCCTGTGGTGAACTCAACAGTTGATAGGCAAAAGGTTTCACCAAAACCGATTGTCAAATCAAATGTTGGACCTAAGTCTGTTAAATCAGATAAGGTTACCAAGAAAGTTACCTTTGCTAACAATGTTCAGAAACCGATTGAGAATCCAAAGTCTCAGATTCGTATCCTGAAAAGGACTGAACAATCTTGGACACCCAATGGTACTCCAGGAGCCTCAACTTCAAAGGTTAATGAGAAAAAGGAAACGATTTTGAGCAATCAGAAAAAGATTGATCAAAAAGTTGTTAAAAATGTTTGTGAAAATGTTATTGTGAAACCTGATGTTGAAAGACCCAAGACTCAGGCTTGGGTCCCCCGAAAGCACTAAATGATTTACTTTTTGTGTGCAGGGAGCTTCAGCTGGCCCTATTAGCAGTCTTTGGATTGTTGATAGTGGAGCTTCAGGCCACATGACAGGGGATCTTGCGTTGCTGTTCGACGTGAAGAACATCAATGGAGGGTATGTAGCGTTTGCGGGAAACAAAGGTGGATATATCACGATGGAAGGGAGTGTGAGCAATGGGATAGTAAGTTTCGAGCGGATTTCGTATGTGAAGCAGATAGATTACAATCTGTTGAGTGTCAGTCAAATTTGTGACAAGAAATTTACTGTGCATTTTGATGACAAATCCTGCTATATTTTGAAACCGGGCTTTACAATTCCTAAAGAGTGGATAATGTTGAAGGCACCTCGCGTCAACAATCTATACATTCTTGATATGTCCAAGGCGATGACATCACAGGGGCAAATAACATGCTTTTTGTCCAAGGCGACTGAGAAAGAATCGATAATGTGGCACCGAAGAATGGGGCACATTCATCTGAAGAAAATGAATCAACTCGTGAAAAATGGACTTGTCGAGGGAGTAAATGTGAAACATTTCCATTTGAATGACAAGTGTGTGAGTTGTAAAAAGGGGAAGCAGCACAAACAGTCCCACAAAGTGAAAAAGGTTAACTCTGTTGAGATGCCACTAGAGCGTTTGCACATGGATCTTTTCGGACCGGTCAAGCGTCATAGTCATCTTGGAGAGCTTTATTGTTTAGTCGTCACTGACGATTACTCAAGATTTTCATGGGTGATGTGTTTGCAGAATAAAAGCGACACTTTTATGAATCTAAAAGTTCTGTTCACTCGACTGGAGAATCTCTACAATGTGAAGATAAAGAGAATTCGGAGTGACAATGGGACGGAGTTCAAAAATGCCAAGATGGATGAACTTTGTGAAAACAAAGGAATACATCATGAATATTCGGCTCCGTACACCCCTCAACAGAACGGTGTTGCTGAACGAAAGAATAGGACTCTAATTGAAGCGGCTAGAACAATGCTCGCTGATTCAAATCTTCCGGTAATGTTCTGGAACGAGGCGATTTATGCAGCAAATTACACATTAAATCGGGTTCTAACAGTGAAGAAGTTTGGTAAAACGTCTTATGAGCTGTTACACCGAAGAAAGCCGAACTTAGAGTATCTAGAACCTTTCGGGGCGCCTTGCACTATGTTGAATCCAAGCGAAAAGTTTAGTCCTAAAGCCGAGGAGGGTTACTTTGTTGGATATGCAACCCCACTCAAAAGGGTATACAACAAGCGAACTCGTCGTGTGGAAGACTGGGCTAACGTGGAAGTTCAACGATATACTCAAAATATTCAAGGCACGGGTCCTGATTGGATGTTTGATTACAAAGATTTCTTTGAATCATTCAATCTAGATAGCTTGGTTGAAGAAGCTGTTATTCGATTACTTTACGAGTGTGAAAATGCAACAACTTCACCATTGGTGCGTCCGATCACCGTGAACCCCCTACCAGCTTCTAATGATACCAATGCTCCTATCCAAGAAGAAGAGATTTTTCAAGAGGCTTCAACTTCATTAGACACTTCAGAATCTGAAGATGAACAATTTGAAGAAGCTATTCTTGATCAAGCTGAAGAACAGGAGGCACCGCCAGTGAACCCAACTCCAACTTCTGATGTGGCTTCATCATCAAATACGGGTCATGATCTGGATGCTGTAGAGAACTTGACTGTTCAGACGGGAGTGCAAGTACCTGATTATCCGGAATCTCGGATTCATCGTATTCACCCGCTGGAGCAAGTTATCGGTGATCCTGGAAGTAGTGTTATGACCAGAGGGCAGCTTAAAAGCGTTAATACGCCAGAGAGTTTTGGTGCTTTAGCTTTATATGCCAAAATTCAACAATCTGGTAGTCAAAATGATTGGTCGTTTGCGTGTTATGTGTCGCAGGTAGAGCCAAGGACATACAAGGACGCTTTGAAGGATGATGCCTGGGTGGAAGCTATGCAGGAGGAGTTATTACAATTCCAGAAATTAGGAGTGTGGACGCTCACGGATTTGCCGCCGGATAGAAAGAAGATTGGCACCAAATGGGTGTTTAAGTGTAAGAAGGATGATCGTGGGGTAATTGTTCGGAACAAAGCCAGATTGGTCGTGCAGGGTTTCCATCAAATCGAAGGGATTGATTATAACGAAATCTATGCACCGGTAGCACGAATCGAAGCTATTCGGATGTTCCTCGCGTTTGCTTCTTATAAGAAATTCAAAGTTTACCAGATGGACGTGAAAAGCGCATTTCTGTACGGGAAAGTCAAGGAAGAGGTGTATGTCGGGCAGCCACCAGGCTTTGAGGACCCAATCCACCGGGATAAGGTCTACGTGTTGAACAAAGCTCTTTATGGCTTGCACCAGGCTCCGAGGCAGTGGTACGAGGAGCTGAGTACATACCTCATCACCAAAGGATTTAAGCGCGGCCTCGTCGATTGTACCCTCTTTACGAAAAAGACGGGAAATGACTTGCTTCTAGTGCAGATATATGTTGATGATATAATATTTGGTTCAACTAACGAGCTTTTATGCAGGGAGTTCGAAACTGTCATGCAGGAAAAGTTCGAGATGAGCGCAATGGGGGAGATGCAGTTTTTCCTAGGCTTGCAGGTGGACCAAAGACCCGACGGGATCTTCATTCACCAGACGAAATATGTCTCCGACATCTTGAGCCGGTTCCAGATGGAGGACTCAAAGCCAATGGATACCCCGATTCAACCCAATCACGGGATTGGAGTGGACGCTAAGGGGGAGCTGACAGATCCTTTTACATACAGAGCAATCATCGGATCTCTGATGTATTTGACGGCGTCTCGACCAGATATTATGTACGCAACGTGTCTCTGTGCCCGCTATCAATCGAAGCCGAAACAAAGTCATCTGACGGCGGTCAAGCGTATCCTTAGATATCTGAAGGGTTGTCCTTCAAAAGGACTTTGGTACCCTAATGATGATAATTTTGATTTCATATCTTTTAGTGATGCAGATTGGGGCGGCTGTGACAAAGATAGCAAATCTACTACAGCTGGTTGCCAGTTTTTCGGGAGCAGGTTAATCACCTGGCAATGCAAGAAACAGACTTCCGTAGCACAATCTACCTGTGAAGCCGAGTACATTGCAGCCTCGAGTTGCTGTTCGCAAGTACTTTGGATTCAACAACAAATGGTGGATTACGGTTTGCAGTTTCTAAAAACTCCTATTTACTGTGACAACGAAGCCGCAATTGCATTAACTAAAAATTCGGAAAATCATTCTAAAGCGAAACACATCCGGATTAAATATCATTTTATCCGTGATTGTTACGCTAAGGAATTGATCGATATGATCAAAATACATACTGACTACCAACGTGCAGATTTGTTTACTAAAGCTTTTGACCGTTCACGCTTTGAATATCTTTTAAAAGTAAACAATATAAAGGAAAAACAGGACTAATCGGCACCTCGGTTTATCGCTTTTTAGTTTTTAGTTTTTGCTAATTGGGAACTTCTCTTTGCTAATTGGGAATTTCTCTTTACTTTCATAATCTTCAAAGAAGTTGATGCTTTCGAGGGGATTGTCTAATCCTCAAAGAAGTTGATGCTTTCGAGTGGATTGTTTCTTTTAATTTTTGTTTTTGTTTTGTTTTCAGAAAAATGAAAAATCCAAAAAATATGTTCTTTATTTTAGGGGGAGCCATTTTATCAGAAAAGACAAAAACATTATAAAATCAAAAAGACCTAAAAATTAGAAAATTAAAAATGATTTCCTGGTAAAACAGAGGAAATGATAGTACATCAGTGGGAATCTGACACAGGCTAAAGAATTGTATAGTTTATGAGGCGTGTGTTGATTACGTGTGATATGCTGATAGGCTTCGTAGACTAAATATTGCGTGCATTAGTGATACAAACATAACGAACTACGCGTTCGTGGCTGAACACCTCATGGGCATATGGTCTTAGTACCGTAATTTCGTTTGATAGGATTGCCAAAATCTGAGGTTTCGGGTCGTTATGTTATGGTTATCCGGGGTATTCTGATAAACTTTTGTCGTATTGATTTACGGACCTAGTTTATCAGAATATTTGCTAAAAGAGCTTAATTGCCAAAACCGGAAGTTACCGAATTGAGGAACTTTATGTTTTAATTGATCATAGATCATTATTACATCGTATTGGTCATCTGATGCAAATCAGTGATTAATATCAGCCTCAACCTAGTGTATACGCACATGTTACTCTGCTGCATTCATTTGCTGACCTGTACACCTCTGTGCTATATACTTTCTAACTTTTACGGATAACTCTGGCATAATCACGCGTTACGACGAAGCTTTGTGCAATTACTTGATACGGGAGTATGTCGTGTGTGTGGGCACCATATCGTGTTAGTTTAATACACTTAACTCGTATCATTTTAAAGCATTGCGTAATTGTCTGCATGTGAGCTTACGTGGACAACAATATCAGCAATTGCCGTATCACATATTGTTTCTAATGATAATATTAAACAAAAAGATCAACGCTGTGATCAGATTTCTCAGAAAACTGATATGATCCTCTGACCGGATTTCACAAAATGTTTATTGCTTTCATTTACTTTGCTGCATTTTATTTGTTGCAATTTACTTTTAATGTCAAAAAGATACAAAATCCAAAAAGATTTTAGGTGTGTTTTTGATAACTTTCAGAAAAATCCAAAATTTTTGCATTTCTGCTTTATTTTTGATAACCGGGGATGCTTGATAGTCAATTTCTGAGATTTGACACCACCATCTGGGCTTTGTATCATTCTAAAAGTGAAAATTTGTGTTTCGGAAGCTTAACGGATTGAAAAATGTTGAACGAGATTCGAATTTGTAATTTGGCAAAATTTTTCAAAATTCCATTTTACATTCGCCCTTAATTTGGGACGAATGTGGGATTTTTGTTTACGTTCGGCCGTTTCAATTTGGGCGAATGTGGTTTTTCCTCAACTTTTACATTCGGGTAAAACAACTTTTACCTTCGTGCCTTTGATTAGGGGCGAAGGTGGAAATGTGATACATTCGACCGTTTGAAACGGGCGAAGGTGAAGTCCTATAAATAAGCCATAACAGGTTCGACCAAACAGTTCTACTTTTTCAAAATTTTCTTCGATAACTGGACCTTGTTGATTTTGATTTTCCTGCTTGTGTGATTTGTTCCCTGGTTGATTCTAATCATTTTCATATAACGATTACAGGTAATGGACATATATTGAAGCCGGAATCGTTGGATTAAGTAACCGGACCTAGGGTTTAAGAGTTTGGGATTTTCAGTGATGTTTAGTGTTTGATTTTGATAGCCATTCATCCCACATCAGTTTTAGGGGGAGAATGTGTATAGAATTAGGATATAAACAAGTTTTTAATCACTGATTGATCTATAAAACGATATAAACCCTAATTTTCTTTTTAAAACTGTTGTAGAATGAATGATAATTGAAATTGATGGTACACGATGCTTAATCGGTCACTTTAGAACAGATTTGAATCAGAATTAGAGGTTAAAAACACAGTTTGAAAAATTTTAAATTTTGGGGTTTAACCAGTTCTTCCTTCGGGTCTTCGAATGGACGAAGGAGAAGTGGAATGGACGAAGGAAATCATAAACGGGCGAATGTATCTTTTTCATCAGAATCAGTTTTACATTCGACCAGAAAAGTTCACCTTCGGCCACAAAACTCTACATTCGACCAATGCAATATGGGCGAATGTGGAAATTTTCAAAACCTAAAATTTTTGAATTTTTGACGATTTTGTGTTTTAACGTTTTATTTTGATTTTCTATTTCAGATGGCTGAAGAACAAGCTAATGTTGAGATTCCTGTGGAGACTACAGTGACTGATCCTATTCCAGAAACAGTGCAAGAAGAAGGATCATCAAGCGGTAGCAAATGGCCGTTTGAGAAGACCCATAATTGCTGTGCGTATCTTGGAGATGTAGAAAAGAATGTGGAATTCACAGAGATTATAAAGTTCTTGAAGAGATGTAGAGTGGTTTATGCATTGGCAACACCAACTATTATCTACAAGGATATAGTTGAGGATTTTTATAACAACGCCAAGTATGATTACTTCGACAATCAGACTATCATCAGAAGTAAGATTCAGGGAATGGAGATGTTTATTACTGAAGCTGATATCAGGGAAGCTCTCCAGATCCAGTTTGAGACTAGTGAGGATCCAAGAGAATTATCCTGGACTGAGCAGAAAGCCTGCTTCCTGAGAATGAAGTACAAAGGACCGATTACTGATGGTTCTATGTATAAAGGGAAGCTGAGCGTGCAGTTCAAGTATTTTGCTCACGTCATCATTATTGTATTTGGATGTGTTAGTGGAGGTTATGACGTGATGAGGAAAAGTTTGAGCTCGTTAATGGTTGCATTGACTCTCAATAAACCATTTAACGTTGCTGGGATGATCTTAGACCATATGTTGGAGATGTTGAAGGGATTGAAGAAGAAATACTTCATGCTTTATCCTAGATTTCTTATGATGATTTTTGATCACAAGTATCCAAACTTGAAGAAGGATCCAACACAGATACTTAATATGGATCATATGAATGTGAGAACCTTAGCAAGAATGAAGGGTTATAAAGGTGTACCTGAAAATGAGAGACCACCTTACAGAAGGTTATTTGGAGCCTTGGCTAGAGAGGATTACAATGATCCAGGGAAGAACACAGCAAGGCATCCTGACAGTGATAGTGATAATGATGATCCACTTGTTTATGCTGATGCAAGCACGAAACGGAAAAGGCAGGTTGTCAATCCCGGAGCCAAAGGGAAGGGCAAGGGAAAGACAGATCAGGGAACTTCAAAACAACAAACAGTGAGGAAGAAGACTACTGCAAAGAAGGGCACGGGTTTGGTAGATGAGGAGTCGGTTGATTCTGAGGAGACAGAAACTGAGGAACAATGGGATTCGGATGCTGAGAATGTCAGGACTACCAAACAAAAGGCCACTTTGGTTGGTGAGTCTGAATCTTTGAACAGATCGATAGAAGAAGCTAATAAGGGCAAGCAATCTGTTGGTGCTGAGGATGAAGGGTTGACTATTAATCTTGATGAGTTGAATGAAGGTGAAACAGTTGTTGTGAATTTGCCCAAGCCCAAACACAAGTCTATGGCTAAGAAGACAAGCACTAAGCAACTCAGAGAGAAGGAGTTGAATTTATTGTTGAAGGGAAAGAGATTACCTGATGCTGGAACATCATCTAAACAATCTTCACCAGCTGCAAAGAAACAAAAGACTAAGGAGGCTACAACATTACCAGTGGAGCAATTCAATATTGCACTGGATAATGTTCTGAACATGTTTACTAAGCCTCAGAAGGGAAAAGAAGCTGAGATTGAGCCATCTAAGTCAAAGTCCAAGTCTAAAAAGATCACTGTGGATGATGAAGTGATGAAGCAGATGAACAAAAGAATGGATGATATGATGAAGATGCTTGTGGCTCAACAATCTGAGATTGCCAAGTTTAAGATGAATGAGGAGAAAATGCTTCAAATCGTTGTTGCTTCTAAATCTAATCAAGATGAAATAGATGAGAAGGTAAAGAAGCTTGAAGCAAAGAATCAGAAGCTTGAAGGTAAAGTTCTGAGAAACAAGAACAGATACAAGGCGATTAAAGAAGACAATAAGGAGCTGAAGGCTGAAAACAAACGCCTTAGTGATCTGATTGATGATTTGTACAACATAGCACCCAAGCTGAAGGAGGGTGAAGAAGATACTGAGAAAGAGGTTGAACAAGTAGATTTTGAACCATCTGAATCTGATAAAGAGGAGGATGAGGATGATGAGAATGAAGAATCGGAGAAAAGCGATGATGAAGATGATAACAATGATGATGATGATGATGCTGAAGGTTCGGGAAATGAAAAGGATGATAATAGTAGTAGCAGTGATGACAATGATGGAGGAGATGATACTGCTAAGTTTACGTTTGAGAAGAGACCACCTTCTAAGAAGAAGAAAGACACAGGTGAGTCTAGTTCGAAGAAGAAGGGAGAGAATGTAGATGATGAAACTGTGTTCTGGAATGAAAAGGTGAGGTCTTTATCTGATGATGCAAAACAAGTTTATAAAGACATGTTAGAGAGGAGAGAGTGGACCATTGAGTTCACAGGTCGTTTTGCAGAAATATTCCAAACAGATGATATGCGTTATGAATTGGAATATAACGATCCTGATCTTGAAGAGGGGGAAGTACCTGCTTCTGTGGCAAAGGAGATATTGGATGGTCTTGCACAGAAAGTAGGGAAAACTTTTGAAGAGTTCATTGTTGATGAGTCGATTCCACCTATTCCTGAAAAGGATGTTGGAACTCACTCTGATGATAAAGAAACCCCTGAGTTTGAGGAAGTTGAGATTGAGGATATTACACATGAGGAATATCCACAGTACTTCAGACAAAATGATGAAGACGTGGTGTTTCCTGATTTTACAGAAAGGCATAATACGTCTGCTAAGAGAAAGGCAAGAAAAAGAAGTGCTGAGTTTGTTGAAAAAGTACTTGGAGCTGATTTGCCAGAATCTTCAAGTAAGTCTGATGAGTTGAAAGAGTATTTGAAGAAACTAAGATTGATGGATGAAAACCGACCAAAGCCCGAAGCTCAAGGAAACTTCTACAGGTTTCATAATGCAAAGTTCAGAGGAAGAGCTCTTGGGTGGACATACTTGAGCAGGCTGAAGTGCTTAGCTGCTAAGTGGGAATCAGGAATCTTGTACTTCTACAGATTCATTGATTTGCTAACTCTACCGTACTGGGCGGTTAGAGATTTATGCAGATTCCCTATGTCTGGTGCTTCAGTGAATAATACTCATGTCGGTTGGTGTGCAGACAAATTGGTTTGGGAGAGTCGAACGAGATGGAATAGATTCAAGCCACAGTATCCCCGGAGGAAAGTTCACAGGGATACTGATCCTCGAACCAAGTTGAAAAGGGTTACCTTGATATATAAGGCACCTGAAGTTATGAGAAAGATACCTTTGATGCCTATGCCTCAACACTTCAGTGCTGACTTCATATTTTGGTATTATGATTGGAGGAAGGCAGAAGCGGTGATTGTGTTGAGAGATGGAAAGGATAAATACAAGCATGTGCATGTATTTGATCCTATGTGGCTGATAAATTGCACCTTCGAAGACATCATCATGTTATTTTATAATCCGATTCATCATGAGCCAAACGATGCAGATCAAGCAAGAAAATACACACAAGTTGTGGGTGTTTGTTTTGCTTATGACATTAACGCTGGAAGTAATTTGGAAGGGAAGCTTGGCAAGAAGGTTAAGATGGCGAATGTGTCAAAGCCGGTTAAGAGAAAGTTAGAGCCGGAAATGACTAAAGAACAGAAGAGTATTCTGAGAATCAAGCTGTTGAACAAAGCCATGGATGAAGATAGAAAAAGATCTAATCAATAGTCGAGGGGGAGTTTGTAGATGCCGTTTTGCGACTAATGATTAGATACTAACATGTGTTAATGGGCGAATGAGAATCAGAATGGGCGAAGGTGACTGAGAGTGGGCGAAGGAAGCTTTGTCATGGACGAATGAAGATCAGGAATGCACAGAAGAACACATTCGTCCAGGTCACCTGGGCGAATGTGGAAACAGCTTACCTTCGACCAGTAAGACTGGGCGAACGTACAGCTAGTATAAATAGATTTCAAGTTTTTGTAATGTATAACGAGTCATAGAGAGTGTGTGTTTTGTGTGTGTGTTCCTGAGAGGTTTGAGATTGTTTGTTTGAGGTCTAGATTAACTGTTATCAGTCTGTAAAGGTTTATTTGAACAAGTTAATCTATGAAAAGCATTTAAAATGATCTTGATTGTGTTTTGATTGAGTTTATATCAGTTTGTTCTAAGCTAGGGTTTCCGCACCTGGTTTAGCAACTTGTATGATCGTATAATCCTGTGTTTTTGTCAAATCCTATCCTCTACACATGATGAGGCATCAAAAATGATTCCAATATCTGCCGAGAGTTTGCTTTTAGAAAATAAGGTATGCCTATACTTATTTCTGAGTAACTCATACTTTAATAATCATTTATTAGAATTTGTATGTTCAACGTATCTTTTTTTAACAATAATTAATATGAAATGTATAACTGATGTTACAGGGTGCCTATACTGTTAAGTTTCCAGATGAGCTAATGTATCTACGTGATAGAGAGTTTGCGTTTAAGATATCTGTAACAAAAGAGAATTTAGAAACACTCAATGAAGTCTACACGATATCTAACGTCACTGATTCCAATTTTATTATGTCGGAGATTAAGCTGAAGTTTCAACCGAACGATGAGGTAATATATTAAATTCGACTAAACATTTAAAATACGAAAAAAACATGATATTTTATTTATATTATACATGTCAATGAAGGAGAATGTTCTGCTTTTCCTACTGGTTCAAGTTCAATGACTTACACAAAGTATAAAAGTACCCGTAAACTGCAAGCTGTGTACGAATTGAATGGCAAGGAAAAATCAAATTGAGTGTGTTATGGCTATTTCAAGTCAACTACAATAGCTCTACATTACTATAATTATTTTCATTCTGTTTTGGATTTGTTTGACTTATTATCATTGCTACATTCTATTTCTTTTAATATTTCTGTTTTTGGAATTGTTTGACTTATTATCTTTTTTGATTTGATTATTCTTAAGTTGTGCATTAAACACATTTATATTGAAATTTAAATTTATTAATATTAATTTGATTCATTGTAAGAATGCGGATTTATTTGGTACATCAAAATTCTGATGAATAATTTAACATTTATAATAAACTTAATTATAAATGAGTTACAAAAACATATTAAATTTTGTACCTTATAGACTTGACAAGACTTTTCTCAAAAAAAAAAAAAAAACAGTGTTTTTAACTTTCAGCAATTTGTAATAATAATAAATCTCATATTATTGAATCTATAAATAATTAATGCGTAGTTAAAATACATAAATTTATAGAGTTTCGTTTTCAAATATTGTAAATTTAAATTTTTAAATTTAATTTTAAACGTGAACATCTAAATTTATAAAGATTACTTACTTTAAATAAATAAATCAGAAATTAAATAACCTTTAACACCCGTAAATCAAGTTATAAATTTGGATGTTTCCATTTTTTGTTTTTAATATTCTCATCATTATTTTCAACAGTATATACTACCAAATAAAATTATAACGAATATTCATTTTTAAGTTGTTAGAAATTAAAAATTTGTGAATTTTAAATTTGTTTAACTTGCTATTTTAAATTTAAAATTTTCCTACCCGCTAAACAATTAATATTTTACTATAAATAGAACAATCATCATTAATAATTTTAATGTAAACCGCTAAAAATTCATAAATTTCAAAAAAATTCGTTTTTTAAAATTTAAAAAATGACGTAAACTTTAGTAGTATATAAACTCACTTACACAATGAGTGTAACATTCTACAAGAATATCATCTCCTAACTACTATATACATTTGTTCATCTTGCAACATTGTATTAAGGTAGCTTTTGTTTAATACTATGTTATATTTTGCGTTATTAATATTAGTTTTTGGTTTTCTAAATAACTACATAATGTGTTATATGTGGTTTGATACAAAGATGGTTTTATAGATACAATTCCAACAACTGTTAAGTCATGTCAAATCAAAATAATAGCAAATACAGTTTGCCAACCTCCAACATTCAGACAAGATCTAATGCACGCAATGGTATTTGTTACTTTAACATATATATACATACATATTATACCGTTATTATAATTTGTATTAAATTAATTGATTCATTTTTTATGTAGGCAACTTAAATTCAACACCCTTATCTGACTTGTCAAATGGTAAATTAACATATTAATGTTTATTAATTATTATAAGAAATGTTGCAGAAATGATAATAGTTGTTTTACTAACGTTATTGTTTTTGTACACAGTTAGCTCTAGCATTTCTACGAGACGAAAACGTATGAATGCATGTTTGGATATCCAGAATTCACCTATAAACCAAACGCCTCCATCAATACCACAAGAGAATATTAATACAGATAAGTGTAAGATCATTTGAGAATTTAACTTTCGTGTATTTTTAGTGTTTTTTTAAATTCTCACATGTACTATTTAACCCTTTCGATTAAGCTGCTGAGTCTCGAAAACGTCGTAAAGATATACTGGATAGCAGAAAGAGAAACAATAGTCAATTGCATACAACTCCTCATACTAGCCAACCACTAATTACTTCAACAATACCTTTGTCTGATATCTCAAATGGTATTTTCCTAACAAATTAATAAAATTGTTTTTACTCCTTTTAGAATACTTATGTGTAGTTATATTATATTTTATTAATTTATAAAAAATTAAAGAATATGAAAACTCAGGTGTACAGAGAAGCAACACATTGAATCGTAATAATGCAAACACGTTATTATCTTCTCGTGGAAAAGAAAATTTGTATCGTGGTACGTTTAGTATTTATTACTATTTACTTATAATATTTACTCATCTATGAAATTTACTTATAATACTTAACATAATTAACATTTATACATATTTACAGGTTCTTCAAGTTATTTGTCACCTTTATCTGACATTACACGTCAAGAATTGTGTAGAGGTAGCAATAACCTTACGAACAAATGCAAATTTACTTCAACATCCAATTTCAATCCTGAATCTTCAAGTAGTAGTCGAAAACGTCCAAATCGTCCAATTATTGAGCCTATACCTATGGTTGATC
Source organism: Ambrosia artemisiifolia (assembly GCA_032199755.1). Lineage (NCBI taxonomy): Eukaryota > Viridiplantae > Streptophyta > Magnoliopsida > Asterales > Asteraceae > Ambrosia > Ambrosia artemisiifolia. The sequence continues at coordinate 14,724,597 of CM063514.1, forward strand.
TTTCGGAATGCTTGGATGAGATGGTTGTCGAAAATATATCCAGTGATATAAAAGGCATGTCGTCAGGTAATATTCAATCATTGTAAATAATATTTTACCACAAGATATTTGGTTAATAATATAGTGTATATTATTTATATGTTGTGCAGTGTATTTAATATATATGTATTATGTAGATTACTTAGACCATGGAGACCAGATTGTAATTTGTGAAGATTGTAATGCACGTTTGTGGAGAGCTGAGTCTGAAAGAGGATCTTCGAAATATAAAAAAAAGAAAAACTTTTCTTTGTGTTGTTCTTATGGGAAAGTTTTGCTTCCTTCATTTAGGCAAAATGGAATTTATTAATCCCAACTTTTTGCAGTTGGCCGATAATAATCCCAACTGGGTTTATTCTTCCCACCAGTCCCAACTTTCACACATTTTACTCTCACTGCACCCACCATTAACTCACACTAACCCCGTTAGCTGAAATCCACGATTCTAGGCGATTACTCACCGGACTTGAAAGAGGGAATCGAGACGAAGATATTGGTATGTTCAATTGCAGAAATAAGCACGGTTCGATGGTTTAATCGTCGATTCCGGTCATCCCATCCGAGGAGAACATCAACCTACGACCGATGAACCGTGCTGATTTCTGCAATTGAACATACCAATATCTTCGTCTCGATTCCCTCTTTCAAGTCCGGTGAGTAATCGCCTAGAATCGTGGATTTCAGCTAACGGGGTTAGTGTGAGTTAATGGTGGGTGCAGTGAGAGTAAAATGTGTGAAAGTTGGGACTGGTGGGAAGAATAAACCCAGTTGGGATTATTATCGGCCAACTGCAAAAAGTTGGGATTAATAAATTCCATTTTGCCCTTCATTTAAGGAGCCTCCTGACAGTTACAAAGCCTTTTTTAATGGTGTCGACGCATTTAGCAAGTTTTTCTTAAAGAATATTAGACGATACAATTCAATGTTTGCTTTCACAAGTATGGGTGGAAAAATTGACTTCTCTATAAATAAAGGGAAAGCTCCATTTATTTATAGAATAAGTGGAGAGAATTACCATGTTTTAGGTGATATCTTACCACCTAACGGAGAACAACCAGTTTTCTCTCAGCTATACATATATGATACTGAAAATGAAGTATCAAATAGAATTAATATTGCTGGGTACGTTTTCCATTTTTATAACAATCATAGTATCGTTCTTATTTTTATGTCTATATAAATATCTTTATAGATTTACATTTATAATTGTAATTTTTTAAAATTTAGTATATGTAAACTAATTTACGTATTATTTATTTGTAGTCCATCATCAAATGATTCAGCAAGAGAAAAGGAGCTTGAACTTCAAATTGTTAATGACTTGAAAACAATGTTTGACTCCATAAACTCTTTGGTTAAATCATATCGAATGGCTAGAGATTGTTTTCATGAGAATCCAAATGTTGAACTCAAGCTACGGTTAAATGGTATTTGGAAAAGTGATGGTAGGTCGTATAACCTACCAACTGTTTCTGAGGTTGCTGCGTTGATAGTTGGAGATCTCGATGATGATACAGACAAGAGAGATATTATTGTACAGTTAGTATCTGGTAAACTACAGAGAGTTAGTGAGTTACATCCTTCTTATCTTGCTCTTCAATATCCGTTGTTGCTTCCTTACGGTGACGATGGCTATAGAATTGATATACGTCATAAAGATGTCACAGAACCAAATCAAACTTCACCACCAGTATCTAATGTAGATACTCGTGAAAGTTTAGATAATCCAACCTCAAGCTCAAAACAATCAAGAAAACGCGCCAATTAACAACAATGCGCGAGTTTTTTGCTTATCGGATACAAGATAGGAGTAATGAATATTCACTAATTCTGAATGGTAGACGGCTTTTGCAACAATTTATAGTTGATGGTTATACTATGATTGAGAGGGAAAGGTTGAATTTCATCAAGGGTAAGCAAAACATTTTGCGAAGTGAAACATATGAGGTTCTTAACAAAGAAAAGCAACAAGGAAATAATGATACTTCATCAATAGGTCAACGTTATATCTTACCTTCTTCTTTCACTGGTGGTGCTCGGTATAGATGCAAAACTATCTTGATGCAATGGCAATTTGCAAATGGTACGGATACCCGGATTATTTCATCACAATTACATGTAATCCTAAATGGCCTGAGGTTAGGAGATATCTAAAAGGAGGCACCCTTAAAGCAGAAGACAGGCCAGTTATCTTGTGCAGAATATTTAAGATAAAACTTGATTGTATCATTAAAGACCTTAAAGATAAAGAATTATTTGGAGGTGTTCAAGCAGGTAATAAATCCAACACCATTATTAATATTGCGTTACTATTTATTTTGTCAATTTTTATCAATTAATTAGCTTGATTTGATTTTTTTTCTATAATATGTTTTTCTAATTAAAGTTGATATTGACTAATTTCATTTTTTATTTCAGTTGTATATACTGTTGAGTTTCAAAAGAGAGGCTTACCACATGCACACATTTGTTTATTTATGAAAGCTGCTCATAAGTTGACAACCGTTGATCATATTGATAAGTACATATCAGCTGAGCTTCCAGATAAGAATGAAGATCCTGAATTATACTCACTTGTACGTGAGTTTATGATTCATGGCCCTTGCGGTGAAAAATATAAGAGATGTCCAAGCATGATCGATAATAAGTGTTCAAAAAACTTTCCAAGGAAGTTTAAAGAGGAGACATCTATAGATACTGACGGTTTTCCTGTGTATAGGAGAAGAAATAATGGTTCGTTTGTTGAAAAGTCTGGTGAACAATTAGATAACCGAAATGTTGTTCCCTACAACAAGGTTCTTCTCAAGAGGTATCAAGCTCATATCAATGTAGAGTGGTGTAACCAAGCTGGCTCTATTAAGTATTTATTTAAATATATTAATAAGGGTGCAGATAGAGTTACGCTTAATGTCATTCAAAGCAAAAAAGTACCAGGTGAAGATGTTGTAGTTGATGAAATCAAACACCATTGTGACTGTCGGTATCTATCTGCATGTGAGGCTACTTGGACAATATTCCAATATGATATACATTATAGGACACCTCCTGTAATGAGACTACCTTTTCATCTACCTGGCCAGCAGAAAATTGTTTTTGGGGCTAACGATGATCTTGATGATGTTCTACAAAAACCGTCAGTCGCTTCGTCAATGTTTCTTGGTTGGATGGAAAAAAATAAAGACGATCCAAATGCAAGAGAGCTCAGTTATATTGAGTTTCCCTCAAAATATGTTTGGAAACAAAAGGAGCGATGCTGGGAAGAAAGACAACGAGTTAAGTCAATTGGACGAATTCATTCAGTTCCTGCTTCAGTTGGTGAAGGTTATTTTTTGAGAATTTTATTGAACAAGGTTAAAGGACCTACGTCATTTGAAGATATTCTTACTGTTGATGGCAAGTTGCAAAATTCATTTAGAGATGCATGTTATGCTATGGGCTTATTGGATGATGATTCTGAATACATTGCAGCCATTAAGGAAGCCGCCTTTGTTGGATCTGGTGAGCATTTAAGAAAGTTATTTGCAACTTTGTTAGCTTCTAACAGTTTGTCAAGACCTGACATTGTATGGGATGAAACGTGGAAAGATTTGTCTGATGATATTGCATATAATAAAAAGAAAGATTTAGATCGTCAAGGTACATATTATTTTTAACAAATTTGATTCATATATTTTCTTTGATTTTTTTGTTAATTACTTTTTAAGTATTTGTTACTTTACATATATACTTATTTAATTAATTAATTAATTACTTTTATTATGGTTTTTTATCAGATTTGATTATTTCTGAAGACCAAATTAAGAATCTAGCTTTACTAGATATTGAAAATTTCTTACTTCGAAATAGCTCATCTCTTTGACATTTCAAAGGTATGCCATATCCTGATGTTGACTTTGTAGAGGCATTAAGTAATCGTTTGATTTTTGAGGAGATGGCATACGATACAAACATTCTTCAAGAAGAATTTCAATCGCAATTTGTTTCTTTAACAGCTGAACAAAAAAATATATATGAACGTATCATGAAAGCTGTTGATGAAAAAAAAGGTGGTGTTTTTTTCGTGTATGGTTATGGCGGCACGGGTAAGACTTTTTTGTGGAAGACACTTTCATCTTCCATAAGGTCTAAAGGCAAGATTGTTTTGAATGTTGCTTCGAGTGGCATTGCTTCTTTGTTATTGACTGGTGGTAGAAAAGCACATTCTCGGTTTGGTATTCCTATAAACCTGACCGAAGATTCTCAGTGCTACATTAAACCAAACAGTGATGTAGCGCAGTTGCTTAAAAAAACAGATTTGGTTATATGGGATGAAGCTCCCATGATTCATAAACATGCGTTTGAAGCTCTTGACAGAAGTTTAAAAGATGTTTTTGGTGATTGTGATGATAACGGTTTTGAAAAAATTTTTGGAGGTAAGGTCATGGTTTTTGGTGGCGATTTTAGACAGGTTCTTCCGGTTGTTCAGAACGGTACCAGACACGATATTGTCAATGCGTCTTTAAGCTCATCCTATATTTGGCGCAAGTGTGTGGTTTGTAAATTAACAAAAAATATGAGATTACTTTCTGGAAGTGCTAATGCAAATATTCAAGAAATAAAAGAGTTTGCAGATTGGCTGTTAGATATTGGTGAAGGAAAGGTTGATACAGTCAATGAAAGTTCAGATGTTATTCAAATACCTGAAGACTTACTCGTAAGTCCATCTCTTGATCCTCTGTCTGATTTGATATCATTTGTTTATCCATCTATTTTGGAAAATTTCAATACCCCAAATTATTTTCAAGAGAGGGCAATATTGGCACCAAAAAATGAAGTTGTTCAAGAGATTAATGATCGACTGCTCTCAATGTTTCCTGGAGATCAAATGGAGTATTTAAGTTCTGATAGTGTCTGTCAAACCGAGAAGGTTAATGAGCAGTTTGATGAACGATTGGTAGCGCCAGATGTTTTGAATGGTCTTAAGTTATCAGGCATACCAAACCACCGTCTGGTTTTGAAAGTTGGTGTTCCTATAATGTTGCTGAGGAACATTGATCAGAAAAGTGGTTTGTGCAACGGCACAAGGTTGCAAGTTGTTAAATTGGGTAAACGTGTCATTGAGGCTAAAATAATTTCTGGCACTAATATTGGTATGCAAACATTTATACCAAGAATTAGTTTGTCTCCTTCTGATAAAAAGATTCCTTTCAAGTTTAACAGAAGACAATTCCCAATTGCTTTGTGTTTTGCCATGACAATAAACAAGAGCCAACGACAGTCCCTATCCAAAGTGGGTTTGTATTTAAAAGATCCAGTTTTTTCTCATGGTCAACTCTATGTTGCTTTGTCAAGGGTAAAGAGTAGAGACGGGTTAAAGATACTAATACTCGATAAAGAAGGCATCGTTAAGAATGAAACGTCAAATGTTGTCTACCAAGAGATATTTGCAAATTTATAATTCAGCATTTTGTATTCAGACATGACAATTGTTTCGTAAATTATTTTTACGTTTACTACTACATTAACGACATTCGATTATTTATGTTTATTTACATATATTTTCGAATTTGGATATTAATTTCTTTGTATTAGTTAGCTGAATTTAAAAGTTTTCTAATTTTTATATAATCATTTTACTTTAATTTCTAAATATCTAAATATTTACATATATTACCTTCCATAATATATCTTCTTGGTAATCGTTTCCATATCATCATTATACTTCTCAATACTCTTTTGCTTCACCATCTAACCATTCACAAACTTACAATGTATATAATAATCCCTCTTTTTCTTATCGCCGATCACACTAACATCATTCTTCCACACATCCGCGTCTCTGTAATCACCGAACGATTCCTCCTCTCAAAGGTAAAAACCCTCTTTCTAAAGCTCATGCATCTTACGATTTTTCTTTAATCGTTTGTTTTGTTACTCATTTATTGTAGTTATAATCGTTAAGTTGTTTATTAGGTATAAATCTGTAACCTAAAATTAGGTTTAAGCTCTATAAACACTAATTTCAAATCGTTTCGTCATCCTCTGTTTTTGAATCGTCAGTTACCAGGTTTATGTATATTCTTAGTTAATGTTATTTGTTTTTTTGGTTTTATTATTGTTTATGAAAGGATAGTGTATAAATAACATCTTTATAAAGATTCATTGTTTTCATTGTTGTTACATGTTGGTATGTTTATGCTCTGTTTTTAAAAGTTGATTTAGAAATTTAGTAAGTTTTAAGCTCTGTTTCTGTTTTTTACAAAGCAGTACCTTTATGATCATCAGGTTACCAATTATTAGTATTAGTTCATGATTATTGAGTATAATCTTTTAATATTTATGTTTTGCAATACAAACTTTAGTTAATCATTATTATTTTATGCTTAGTGTCAATTGTTTTTTTATCCACGATTAGTGAGTTATGTTATGTTTTTTTTATGTTTCAACCAACATTAAGCAAAATAGTTTAGTATTTTTACTTTGTGATAAAAACAGGTGCATATTGTTGCTGTTAAAAATGCTTTATGGTTTCTATGTGGAGTCTGAAAGTAAGAGTAGGGCGTGTTTGGTAAGATATCTAACGTTTCTCCCGTATTTTTGACTATAATTCAACTTATTATGCTTATTTAAATAATTCTATATTTATTTTAATTTGTTTTCAGCCCCTGCCTAAGGACTATAGTTCTTGGATTAAGAAATTCAATTATCCGGTAGGTAACACGGAAATTAGAACTTTGGATTCACAGGTGTTTGTGATTAAAATTATGGAACTTAATGGTACTTATTATTTATACAATGGATGGAGAACAATGATTCAAACACTAAATTACCCATCTAAGTGTAAATTTGTGTTTCAACATGTTCCAAACCAAAAGTGTTTTAGAATGATAAGTTTCTATCAAGACGCAGTTTGTGCTCCTGGTCCGTTTTTCTATTGCAGGCTTGATGACCCATTCAGTGAATACAAGCACCGTCTTGTATGTCTTATTATCAACTTAATATGTTATACATTAAAATTCATACAATATGTATTACTGTATTAACATTACTGTTTTTCTATTTCAGCATATAAGTAATTTGATTTTGCATGGAAAGTTCAATAGACTACTTCCAGTTGAACCAGTTGTTATCAAATCATTCCCAGATCATGAATTTCTCTGTATGATTAATGGAGAAGATTGTCATATTTATTTCACCAAAGGATGGTCTTATATCAGGAAACACCTTTCATTAACTCGTAAACATCTCATTGTTTTTGAGATGATTAACGATGTTACTTTTCACATGTCTCTGTTTCTTAAGAATCAACTTACACCTCCTCCAGATATGTGGGTCTATGATGTGAAAAAGGAGTACGATGAAGATGTTAATGATGATGAAGACATAATCATTATTTCGGATGATGACAGCCAAGAGGAAGATGTAGCAACACCTATGGATGTTGATGCTGAGGAGGATGTAGGGGTACCAGTTGTTTTCATAGTTGATAATCATTTTGTAAGTTTAACTTCTTTATTTCCATTCATTTTAATACATGTTAGTATATTTTTTATTAATATGCCATACATTGTTATTTTTGTAGAGGATGAAGAAGTTATGGGCGATTAACAATGGTTTGAACATCAAAAGGAATTTAAAAATTACCGATGGTGATGGTGGTGTATGGTTAGCATCTGTTGGTTTTGAGCAGTCGAATGGAAATGATCGTTACAACATTAAAGGTATGTCTTCCTTTGCTGCTGACAAGGAACTGAACTCTCGTGATGAAATGCATTTTCTCTTTTTCAATAAGAAAGGTCTCTTCAAGCTATCTCATGTTGTAAAGGCTGATGATCGTTAGGTTTGTTTTGTGGTTGGTACTTTTGGTTGGATGACAAACTTAGATCTTTTAGTGTTTAAAATGATGAACTGTTATTAGTTAACTACTTATCCACGTTTTTACTTTGTGACTTAGTAATTCGTGGTTTTTGGTTTATCTATATGTATAAACACACTATGATTTTTGGTTGCTTTTCTAATGTAATTAATCTTATTTATAATTTTGATTTATCTTTGCTATGACATTTGCTGCAGCTGCTACTTTTCTGCAGTTCTTGCATACCAAAATGTCATGTTTTTTTATCATAAAAGTCATTAGAAAAGATAATACAGTTTCCAGGTTTTTGGCATAGGCAATTGACACCCCGGATGATTTGCTGCATATGAATACTCATATTATTCACCTCATTTTGTATCCTAAGTCGTTACATATGTGCAGCTGGTTTTGCAGCCATCAAAATCTTTATTATGCGGCAGTTGTGAAATATCCGTTATGAGTTTTCGTGGTCGTTTTTATGTTCACATTTGATAGTTATGTAAAACTTAGGTTAAGAACTTGCAATCTAAATTTGACTTATATAAAGTCAAACAGTAAATATCTTCGTATCATATGCGTATATGTACATTATTAGTTATAACATTACCTTGGGGATCCACCGTGTGTCAACACGGGTCTCTAACCTAGTTATCTATATAATAAATAACCATAAAATATAATAAATAACTAAAAATAAATTAGTAGGTGAGACAGTAGGCACTAAAGTGTGCAAAAAAGATGAGACAACGATAGAAGCAATCTAGCTGGAAAAACCCCTGCTTGAGGATGAAATGCATTATGCATTTTTATTTAACAATCTAAAAGACAATAAAAGGGATTCCTACTATCCACTCAGATTTATCAATATATACATATTATTATATATACATATACATATATATATATGCACACGCGTATAGTGTATCGTACTATATTCTTGTACACACATTTACCTTGACTCATTCAAATTCGTAGATAAAGAGTACAATTAGAGGGATGCTTTAGTTAACAGGTAGACCTATAACTCAACCAAAGAAACATGAACTGGGGTGTTTGTGTTTGTTCATTTAAATTTAACTTTAACCCAATATATAGTGGAGAATTCAAATGAGAAGAAATTATTTTATAAGAAGAAAAAATAACAAATTCTAACCAATAGGATAATAAACAATTTTTGTGTTCATATTCATCCGTTAAGAAAAATGACCATGTTCGTGTTTGTTTGTTTAAAATCTAAACAAACAATTCACGAATGTAAATGAACCCAAATAACATACACACACACACAAACGTAAATGAACATAACTAAACAACCATAAACAAACACAAACATTGGTATAAATGTACGTATTTCATTCATGCGATTGATGTCTTCTTTCTTTCTTTTCGTGTATTGAGTATTATCTTCATCATTATTTACTTCTTCAGTATTTTTTATTTTCTTCATTCAACTATATGCTAAGTGTAAGGATCAAATACAAATGAACCTAACCTACTAAACATGAGAAGTGAAGAGAGATTTTTTATTTTTTGAAATTTTTTTTCTCATCAGCTTAAACATGCTTTCTAGATGAATAATATAAAAAAAATACTGTAATTACGCTATTTGAGTAATTACACTATTTTTTAATACTTTTCTTATATTTCATTACTAAAATACATGCTTAACAAGATTAAAAAAAATTCAAAAAAAAATCTTCTTCTTCACTTCTCACGTTAAGGTCTATTTATAGAATAAGAACCATTTTTATAAGAACCTTCCTCTATATAAAAATATAGCCACGTATAGGGGTGTTCAGAATTAGATTCGGATTCGAAAAATTCCAAACAAGACTTAGTTCAATTCGATTACTAAGAATTCGATTCAATTATTACGAATTCGAATTCGATTCAATTCGAATTCGTGTCCAGTAAATCAAATACGAATTTATGATTTTAAATTCGATTCGATATTCGAATAAAAACTGTACATGTATAGTTTTTTTTTAAAATATATACACACATATACATTATTATTATATACACAAATATACATATTGAAAAAAAAAATTCTAAATTTTGGTCAAACTCTAAAAATCCATAGTCTCTACAACTTTTACCATAACCATTTTTACATATTTACCTTATATATTACAAAACTTTAATAGACCATATTCTCTACTGTTTTTACTATTCCCGTATTTGACATATTGTTGTTTATCAATTTTGTAGATTAGTATTTTATATGTTAAAATAATGAGTTTGTATTACTTTTAAAACTAAAAGTAAAACAATTTCTTATTTATGGTGAATTTGAACTAAAACGAATTTATTCGAATTCGTATTCGAATCGAATAAATTGAATTTTAAGCGAATACAAATCGAATACGAATTCAGGTAAAACTATTAAAAATTCGATTCGAATAATTCGAAAATTCGTTATTCGATTCGTTGAACACCCCTAGCCATGTATGTATTTATTAACATTTAAATGAATCAGATATAAATAAACAAACATAAATAGTTGTTCACGAACATAAATAACGAACAAAAAGTGTGTTCATGTCCGTTCAATTAGTTAATTAAACAAAACAAAAATATGTTCACGTCCGTTAGTATAATAAACAAACTCTCTAATGAACAATTCATAAATGTTCAATTCGTTTACATGCCTAATAACCGATGATAAAAAGTGATTGAAAGAATACTAAAACGGTTTATGTAAATCCGTTCTCATTTCAGTTAACTTTAATATTAACAAGTAACTTTTTAGATGAATAACAAAGTCGTATCAATAATGAATATAACATATCTTTTAAAAAAAATAAGTTGGTCCCTTCGTACTGATGCAATCTCATAACCAAATAATTGGGCATCTCAACTATAGAAAAAAATTACTTTTATGAAAGAAAATGCAACAAACAATTAAAAGATACAAGTGAAAAAAGTAGATTGTATAAAAACATCAACCATTATAATCGAAACTTGCTTTTTATAAGTAACAAATTGCAAACCCTAGATAAACTGGAATACAAAAAATAATGAATGTTACCTTTACAAAATTGTGAATTAACTGGGTTTGACCAACACTTTCACTCATCTCCAAACAATCCCGAATACCTACTGCTCATGTACCATGAAAGTTGTTCAGGCGCCCAGAGGCTGTTCCCGTCAATAACAACCACTACCTGTGACGCTACCAAAAACATCTTTGCTACAGATGCTCCATGTCAAAGTTCATAACCTTAAAAAAAATCAATTGATGTGTTTTGGATTTAGTTAGTGAGGGCTATGAACGTCTTTTACCAAAACTAGATCGTGTTTCAAATTGATAAAGAAGTGATATTTACGTTTTAACTAAACCAACACAACATATAAGTGTACATATCGTGTATGGTATAGCGTTTTGTAAGTATTGAACCCAAAGGACACAACTTTTACTAATCAATTTTATTTACCAATTAATTTATTAGTTAATTTATTTGCAGATTTGATAAATAATGCAGAAAATAAATAGTAATAGCAACATAAGTGTAGCGAGGGTATCAAGTCAAAATAAGGTGTTGCTTGGAATGGAATCCACTTAGGATAAATTTATAGTAAATCATTAGTTAAATTGATGCGAAAACGTATCACACATTCCACGTGATTTTGTTAACGGTTTATTTTCTTGAGGTTATTGTGAGGGTCGCATGTTTCGGGTCCCTCACCTCTCAACCTTAAGAGACGTATCACCTCAAAGTTTCATATTTATATCAATATACTCATTTCTTTTATGATAAACTTGCTAAGAGATGTAACAAGTTAGCAAAATAGTGATTAATCTTTATTAGTTGTGTGACATATAATAGTAGGAAATAAATATAGACAATTTATTTTCTAAAGTGAGTTCACCATATCTTGGTTTGCGTCAATACTTAGCATAAAAACCAAGTGTTGGCTTAATGCCGAGGTGAAGTATATGGACAATAACGACCCCAAGTGAAGTTTAATTGAAGGGTTTGTCACAAAATATGTGTCTTTCCAACTCCACAAATGGACCAACATCTACACATGGGACCCCCCATACAAGTGCATGATTTTTACACACCATGGGTACACTCATAGGCTTCACAATACTTTCTATTAACACTCACAAGACTAAAGACTACGCTAATTAGGGTCAAGTTATCCTACACAGTGTAACAAAAATGAGAATGATACAAAAAACACAATAGATCACAAAATATGACATAGTGAGCCACAAAATACAACACAATGACGAAAAATATAACACAATGCTGAAGAAAAAAGACACAATAAATCGCAAAAATAACATAATGATGAAAATAAGAAAAAGGCACTATTCTATATAAAAGAGACAATGATATAATGTAAATTCCTAAACTACAAGCTAAAAATCCAAAAAAGCGAAAACCTACACACTAAGATTGTAGGTTTCGATGAGATGGTTCCAATGCCGCTTGAATGAGTTCAATCTGAGTCCATTTGATACCATTCCTACGACTACTTATTTTTCTTTCACAATGTATTTGATCCTAACCCACGTTAATTATTTAACTAATTTATAATTTCATCATCAAAGAAAGAAGTAGATAGAATTTCAAAAACATAAAAACATCACTTTTACTAAACATAAACTATTAAATATATACTAAGTTTCAACTTCACCCAAGCAACACTAATAAATCTAGCCAAGGATGGCCATACAAGCTAGCTCACAAGAGGTGTTAATGGGGTTAATCATGAGGAGGAGGTGGTTTGGGATTTGTTGGGTTTGAGTGATTTCTGGGTTTTATCTATCTTGATTTGGCTATTACAAGTGTTTATGGAGTCATCCTAAGCTCCAAAGGTTTTTCACTAGAACCTCGGTGGGTAGAAACTTCGGGTAGAAGGCGTGGAATGGGGTGGTTGAAATGTTTGTGAAGCCCTCTATTTATAGACCTAATCTGCAGCCTATGCACGGTTGTGCCTATGATGGCAAGTCGTGTTGTCCTCCCAGGTGGTAAAGTCATGTGTCCCTGGTCGTCCTCTGCTACAGATTCGCTCCTCGATGGTTGGAGATGTCCACCCGTGCTTGCCTTGGCACGCCCATGTGTGGCCATGTGGCCTAACAAATTGTCAGCTTGGTTTGATCTGAAGCCCGTGACACTTGAGTACGCCCGTGCTCAGTCTCCAGGAGTGGGTTCTTTAATTGACATGTTGGCTTTTGTTGCCCCTGTGGTGAGCACGCCCCTACTTAAGTGTCCATGGTCGTTGTTGGTGGTGAAAATCCTCAGGATGATTTTACCTTATATTCTCTGTGTGACATCCTCAGGATACTGAAGGACTAAGCAGGGTTCAGGATATAACTGAATTTTATCTAATGTGCATCCTGAGGATAGACTAACGAATTATCTTATTGTGATGATATTGCAGGTACACTTAATCAATATTAAGATTTGTAACTCATCACTAACGGCTGTATTGTCTTACTCAAGTCAAAGAAGCTGATCATTGGAAAGCTATACGTGTGAAGCAAGTCCATGGCTAAAGACCAAGTCAAAGGTATAACCGACGAGCATTAATAATAGGCGAGAATAACGGAAACTGTTATTCCAACGTCTATGTTGGTTGAAACTGACTCAAACGTTCACCTGAAACAGTCCACAAGCTCATTGAAGACGACAGATATAATGGGATTTCTTATTTACTTTATGTGTAATTATAAATAGGGGATTGACGAACGAAATAGGACACTTCTGGTTCACTCGATACTTAGCTGAACACCTGATACTCACACACACTACATAATCATTGTAATCTTAGTCGTTCATCAATCATCCGAAGTTGTACTCTTTTTTTACCATTTTTAATATTAGCAAACAAGGCAGGGGCTTAGACTCCTCCCGAGGTTTTGTGCAGGCGATCATAAAGTGATCAAGGGCTTTCCTCATACATCAAGTGTTGTTCTGTTATTGCATTACATTCACAATCGTCTTCTCTTGCTCATTTAAACATTCTGTCAGACAGTTGCATCCTCAGGATATAACTGTCCATCCTAAATAGTTTTCTTTGCCATCCTGAACATAGTTGTCAAATATCTTTTCTTTGTTATCTTAACATGTAATCTTGAAGATATAACTAAGCTTTTAACATATTTAACACTTTTAGCACTCTACCTCACATTTTTTTGATTTGGAAAACAAAGTTATTTTTACTAAGTAATTTTTGACCAAAACAATTTGGCGCCCACCATGGGGCAAGTGGTGCTATTTTTAACAAAAACTTTGTTAGAATTTTTATTTAATCAACTCATTTCAAAAATCTTGACAACTATGGCTTCCAACCAGAAATCTGTTTCCTCATCCATGCCATCTTCAACCTCTACTAGAAATGTGACATTGCCACCTCCACCTGCATTCTCAAAGAGTTCCACTTCTCAAACTCCTCCTAGACCAGGATTGGGGACATCTGCACCCACTCCTCCTGTTTTGGTATCAAATTCTCTCCATGTTTACACTAGTGAAGGATCAAATGAAGAGGCAACAGGAAACAAATCAGATGTTGATGAGAGAAATTCAATCTCTCAAGACATCTTCGAAGAGACCAGTTGAGGATGTGTTAACACCAATACAACCCAGGGTCTTGGATTTCAGCTCTACTATCTCTGGGAGCAATCATCAGGGAGATTTCATTCCCATGAACACAGGATACACTGTTCCTGAAACTACTACAGCACCTAGGATGACCACAACAAGGGACCCAGGATATACACCTGAACCATCCCGAGGATATAACAACACTGGTAACAATTTGAGTTCTAGTACTTTTTCTACTAACGATGTTGCTTCTTTGCAGGATACAGGTATAAGCCCACAGTTGGCAAGGGAGCTTCAAAAGATCAAGGATATGGTATCTAGTGTACCAGGGATAGTACAACCAATCCCTGAAGTATCCTCAGCATGTCACAGGGTGTCCCGTTTTCCAAAGAGATTCCAGACTCCAAGCATGAAGCTTTATGATGGATCCACAGATCCTGAAGAGCATGTAGCACAATATAGGGAAACGATGGAAATAAATCCAATTCCTGCTGGCCTCAAGGAAGCATGCTTATGTAAGGGATTTGGTTCCACTCTCACTGGTCCAGACTTAAAATGGCTCCTAAGTGTTCCACCCTATTCTATTACTTCCTTTGCTCATTTGATTAACATGTTTAATAACCAGTTTTCTTGCAGCCGAACGTTTGAACGTTTGACAAGTGACTTGTACAGGGTAACTCAGCCACAGGGAGAATCATTAAGGGAGTATATCACCAGGTTTGGGAAAGAAGCACTTGACATCCCAAACTTGGATGTCACAACGGCAGTGCAAGCATTCAAGATGGGACTACAAAGAGATTCACCCTTCTACCAAGAATTGGCGATGAATCCTTGTAGAAACTTGGATGAAGTCAGAAACAGGGCCCTAAGGTTCATTCGTCTTGAGGATGATAAGAAAATCCAGGAGAGGATAGAAGCATCCTCAAGATACAACAATCCCAATCAAAAATCCACTTCCACATATGAGCCTTATAAGCATAAGCCATATGCTAGACCTGATAACAAAAAGGTCAATGTGGTTGAGGATGATGATGATGATGAGGATTGTCCTAAACTTTCAGATTATTGTTTTTCTGTGGATGTAACAGGATTGATGTATGCTATGAAGGATCTTGGAGATAGAGCAAGATGGCCGAGGAAGGATAGCAAATCAGGATGGAAGGACAAATCCAAATGGTGTGCCTTCCATGAAGATTTTGGACACATTACTGAGGATTGCATTGCCTTGAGAAAGGAAATAACATATCTTCTAAGTAAGGGCCATCTTAAGGATTTCCTGGGCAAGAAGAAGCCGAAGATTCAGGATAGCACTGGCATTCTTGAAAGAGTAGCATCTCCACCTCGAGATGTTGGTATCATTAATTTCATTTCAGGTGGTTCAGATATTTGTGGTACATCCTACTCAGCAGCTAAAAGGCATGCAAGGAAAACGAAATTAGAAAAAGGAGTAAGACCCACAAAAACCACCATCCTGACAAGTTCGAAAGTGATCAGCTTTGAAGAAGATGATCAAGAGAATATCCTTGACCCTCACCATGATGACTTAGTGATAACTTTATATATTGCTAATCATTTTGTTCGCAGGATACTAGTAGACGGAGGGAGCTCAGCCAACATAATTCAACTGGAGGCTCTCAAGAGGATGAACATCCCAGAAACTGAGATAGTTTCTAGGTCATCAGTCTTAGTTGGCTTCAGTAGAGAGACCAAGAGCACAGTTGGTGATATTAAACTGCCTGTATATGTCAAGGGGGTAAACTCTATCCAAAGATTTTGTGTGATAGACTCTTTATCCTGTTACAATGTTATCCTGGGGAGACCTTGGATACACGACCTGAAAGCAGTGCCATCAACATATCACCAATGTGTAAAGCTGCCAACTCCATGGGGAGTCGTCAAAGTAAATAGTGACCAACAGGAAGCTAAGGATTGCTACAGGACATCGATGAAGGCTTCATCAAGACAAGCATAGAAATTAAAGCAGGATGCACAGTGTTATCCTCAGGATGCCAAAGCACATCCTGACCAGGATGTAAAGGCAGTTTGCCTCGACGAAAACAACAAGGATATCACTGTGCAGATTGGTAAGAAGATCCCTAATAATATTGAACAATCTTCAATTTCGTTTTTAAAATGCAGGTGCGACATATCAAAGGATGGTAAACATGATGTTAAAAGAAAAGATTGGGGATACAATGGAAGTCTACATCGACGATATGGTAGTCAAGTCCAAAAAGGCAGAGAACCATCTTCAGGATCTCAAATAGGCATTTGACATCATGGATGCTTACAATATGAAGCTAAATCCAGCCAAATGTCACTTTGGAGTTGGTGCTGGTAATTTTCTTGGATACCTAGTAACCAAGAGAGGCATAGAGGCAAGTCCCGAGCAAATAAAAGCCATCCTGGACTTCAAATCTCCAGCAAATCTTAAGGATGTGCAAAGGCTGACTGGCAAGATAGCAGCCTTAAACAGGTTCATCTCGAAATTTTCAGAGAAATGCAAAGAATTCTATGACATCCTGAAGAAGAACAAGAAATTTGACTTGGGACAGAAGCATGAGGAAGCATTGCAAAAGCTAAAGCAATGTCTTGCAGCAGCTCCACTGTTGATGAAACCTGAGGATAGTGAACCTCTATCCTTATACCTTGTTGTATCAGGTAATGCAATCAGTGCAGTCTTGGTGAAAGATTTTGTAGGACAACAACATCCTGTCTACTATGTAAGTAAAACTTTATTGGATGCTGAAACCAGGTATTCACATCTTGAGAAACTTATTTTAGCTTTAATAATGGCATCTACCAAGTTAAGGCATTATTTTGAAACACATAGGATACATGTTCAAACTAATTACCCTATTAAAAATGTGCTTAGAAAACCAGAAATGTCAGGAAGAATGGCAAAATGGTCAGTAAAATTAAGTGCCTTTGACTTGGTATATGAACCTAGAAATGTAATCAAATCATAGGCTCTAGCTGATTTTGTGGCTGATTTCAGTAGTGACATCCTAAGTGAATTAGAGTCTGAAGTACAAAAATTAAATGAAAACTTGGAAAAATGGACTCTATACACTGATGGTGCTTCAAATGTGAGAGGTACAGGATTAGGAATACTACTAAAATCGCCACAAGGGGACATAATACCCCATGCAATTAGATGTGCATTTCAAACAACCAATAATGAGGCAGAGTATGAAGCTCTCATTGCTAGTTTACAACTTTCTAGATATATGCATGTTATAAATCTAGAAGTATTTGTTGATTCCTTGTTAATTACTAACCATTTTAATGGATCTTATGCAGTAAAAGGTAAAAAACTAGCTATTTATCTTGAAATAGTTAAAAAATTAGCATCTTCCTTTGCAGAATTTACATTAACACAGGTACCTAGGGAAGAAAATGTTGAAGCTGATGCCTTGGCTAATCTAGGATCCTCCTTAACTTTACCAAAAGGATCCAAAATTCCCATTGTTCACATCCTAAAGCCAACAATTGAAGAGTGGCATCCTGAGGATAATACTGCACATCCTGAGGATAAGATTGTGCATCCTGAGGATAACACCGTCCTGGCCACTCAGGTTCAAGATGATTCATCCTGGATGACTCCTATAATAAAGTATCTTAAGGAAGGTGACATTCATGATAGAGAAAATGCAAAGGATTTTAGGATGAAGGTATCAAAATTTATCATTATTGACAATATTTTGTATAGAAAATCTCTTGCAGGTCCATACTTGAGATGTCTCAACAAGGAAGAAGCAAATGAAGTTCTCAAAGACATCCACGTAGGAGATTGTGGAAACCACAGTTGTCAAAAGCGCGCTTAGGCGCGCGCCTAGGCGCAACCAGGCGCACCAAGTGCGCTGCACCCTGTGAGGCACGCGCCTAGGCACTCAGGCCACTATCGGGGCTTTTTTCAGGCTGATTTTCGGCTAAAAAGTTGCCTAAACCTCTAAAACATCCTAAATGAGTTATGAACAAGGCCTAAACAACCCTAAAAATCCTAATGTAGCCCTAAACAAGCTTAAAACATCTCTAAAATCCCTAAAAAATGTATTTTATACTATGCGCCTAATTATAAAAAGCCCTCGTTTTTTATGCGCCTTGCGCCTAGGCTCCGGGCTCGGCCTTTGCGCCTTGAGTGCGCCTAGGCGCTTTGACAACTATGGTGGAAACCACATAGGAGGGAAAGCTCTATACTCGAAGACTCTAAGAACAGGATACTACTGGCCAACCATGAAGAAGGATGCCATGTTGTATTCTCATAAATGTGATCCATGTCAAATACATAGCAACATCCTTCACTAGCCTGCTGAACCCTTACATCCTATTATCTCACCATGGCCTTTCATGAAATGGGGGATGGACATAGTAGGAAAGCTACTTAAAGCTCCTGGTGGAAAGGTATTTATGTTGATTATGACTGATTATTTCTCAAAATGGATTGAAGCTGAAGCATTTGTTCAAGTCAGGGACAAAGAAGTAGTTTCCTTCATCAAAAGGAACATCCTAACAAGATTTGGTGTACCAGCTGAGATCATATGTGACAATGGATCTCAGTTCATCAGCAAAAGGACAATCAGTTTTTGTGAAAGCTGGGGAACCAAGATGATAACATCAACACCTATCCATCCTCAAGCTAATGGACAAGCAGAATCTTCCAATAAGATCATCGTCAACAACTTGAAGAAGAAACTTGGAGAGAAGAAAGGAAAATGGGCAGAAGAACTTTCATTTGTACTTTGGGCAGATAGAACCTCCTCCAAGAATACAACTGGTCAAACACCTTTCTCTTTGGTCTTTGGAACAGAAGCAATGCTCCCAACAGAGATGGTAATGCCTACAGCCAGAAGACATCTTCAGGATGTAACTACTAACTCAGAAGCATTGCTACAAGATCTTGAAACAGTGGATGAGCTTAGGGATGCTGCTAAATTGAGGATAGCAGCCTATCAACAAAGGATTGCCAAAAGCATACAACAAGAATATAAGGATAAGAAGGTTCCAGGTGGGAGATTTGGTCCGAAGAAAAGCGTTCCAAAACACTACCAAGCCAAGTGATGGTAAGTTAGCTCCTAAATGGGAATGACCATATTTGATCAATTCTGAGGCTGGCAAAGGAGCATATTGGCTCTCAACCATGGAAGGTGAAATTCTTCCAAGGTCTTGGAATTCAATCCATCTAAAGTACTATCACACATGAGGTATGAAAGCAATCTTTCTAAATTTACATTTCATTTTTCTAACAATGTCATGGTCTAGCATATAGTCCATCCTGAGAATTTTACAGAACCATCCTGAACATGGAACTTTGAAGACTAGAGGGTTGGCCACCCTCTCCTACGTTAAGGTGTCTGAAACCTTCTTAAGGTTTAAAGGTTTTCATATTTCACATTGGTTTGGCAACCCCGCCTGGAGTGCATGTTATTCGTGTATATCTTCAGGATGGTGGGACCAGTTCATGTAAAAGTGACTGACAATCTCATCATTTTTGGAGTATACATTGAATCCCTAAGGTTTAGACATTTTTCAATGTATCTTACTCTTATTTGGCCTAGTCGCCAGTGGCCTTGTCACCAGTTATTAGGCTGAAACGCCAGCTTATCTTAGGCCTTGTCGCCAGTTATCCTCAAGATGTTACATTTGGCCTTGTCGCCAGTTATCCTTAAGATTATCCATCAGTGTGGGCTTGACCCCAGTTTATGTAAGGCCTTGTCGCCAGTATGATAACTTTATTTAACTTTCTTCAGGTTATCCTCAAAAGTTATTAATAATCCTTTCTTGCAAAGGAAAATATCTTTAAGTCTATCTTGAAGATACAACAGATAAAACACTGGGGACATCTTGAAGATAATGAAGGCTATCTTAAGAATGACAAAGAGGAAATCCTAAGAGATATTCTAAGGATAAAACAGATCTAGAAAGTATACTAAGAACGAAAGAGCTTGGAAAATATCCTAAGGATGATCAGAAGAAGCCTAAGGAAACATCCTAAGGATTCAACAGAAACTGGGGTCATCCTCAGGATGTTATTATCATAATATTTTGAAGACCAATTGCTAAATTGGGAAAAAGGTGTACTCCAATCACACCCCCAATGCTTCTCAAAACTCGTCCCCAGGTCGACACCATTGTCCTTCATCAATCCCTTATGTCCATATCACATCCAACATAGCATTAATTGATCAATCTCTCTCTTATCTTATGAAAACTAAGTTATAACTCATCTCATTCTTTTATATTTGTTGTTCAACAATATTGTAGGATATCAAAGGAATGCAGAAAAGAATATAATGATGTAGCATCAACAGAGTTACCATTTTATTTATTTATTAAATCAAAACTGATGTCAACCCCTGGCTTCATCCTAAACCAGGACCCATCCACTAGGGGTCAACACCTATAGTCCAGATCGGGGAAAGACTTGGGGTTTCGTCTTGAAAACCAAGATCCCTCCACCCAAACCTTTCATTGTTCATTCAAGTATAAAAGTAAATTGTTCAAGTGTTTACAAATCAACCATAAAAACAACCACAAAGATCTAAAAAAGTGGGCTCTGGCCTAGTCATCACATCCTTCATTGCCCACTGGTTCCTCCACCTGAAATTCCTTGACCATCTCAGCTTCCTTCACCACAGTATCCTTAGGCCCCTTAGGTCCCTTAGGTGCATCCTTAGGATCTGCAACAGGGACATGCTCATGAACCACCTCTTTTCCACCCAGGCTCCTGATTTTCTCCTGCCAGGCTTCAACATCCCAATCCTCCTGTTTGAAGTTAGGATCTATAGCCTGCAAGGCCATCCTCACCCTAGCATGGAGAACAGAAACAGTGTTAGATTTCACGAGACCCTGCCTATACTCCTCCATCTCCTTGCCATGCCCCTGCACAGTCTTGGCCTGCTCAGATTTCGCCAGTTTTAGCTCAGCCTCTACCTTAGCCAATTTCTTCTCAAGCTGTTTGCCCTTATCATGAGCAACCTTCTTCACATCTTCAAGCTTGACCTTGGTGTCATTGAGCTCTTTGGCGACGTCGTCCAGGGACTTCAGGAGATATTCATGTCCATGCAATACAAGCAAAACAGGTAAGTGTGTCAATCCTGACATATATTTAGAAACTGTTGTTGCCATCCTCAGGATAGCACTGTACCTGGAGAGTAAACTGGGAAATCTTGCCAAGATGTCCTCACAGCTGAGACCCTCAAAGGGAAAAGTCTCTTATGCTGAGGTAGTAACAGTCTTCCTTTTCTTGGAAGAAGCCTGGGCCTTAGGCTTGGGAGCAGGAGGAGGGTGGTCATCCTGGAACTAGACGGAGAGGTGATCTTGGTTGCCTTGATGTCCTGGCTGTCAATCTCGTCCAAGTCAAAGAAAGCAGACTTCTTTGCTATAAATATCAAAACACAGGTTTAGATAATAATATATGACAAAAACATCCTCTGGATGTAACAGGTAATACTTACCAGACATGTCCATGGGTTGGCTAGTAGTGTAGCTCTCTTCTACTTCAAAGGTTCTAGCTGAGACAGGTAAGTCTAAAACAGCTTTGTATCTAATAATGGAATCAGTCAGAGGAGGAGCAAGTTTGGCAAGTGAAGCACCTGTCACACCAAAATTTTCAGAATGTTAGTGATATCCTCAGGATATAAATACAAAGTTTTCTTTAACATCCTAAATAATTTTTACCAATTTTTAGCCAAGACATAGGGATATCATCCCCAAAAGGAACGGAATCCCTGTTTACGAAGAAGAACTTTGGTTTCCATGACCTGTCAGACCTAATGACATTATACAGGAAAGGAGGATCTTTATTTATAAGCCGAAGAACATAACGGTTGGAACCATGAGTTTTCAACTTATACAGGTAAGACAAGTCACCAATCTGAAGATCGATACCATGATTCTCGATGATCTTGTTACAAACCATCAAGATCCTCCAGACCTCAGGCATAGCCTGGGCATAGGCCATTCTAGTTACATCAAAGAACTCTTTGATAAATGGGGGGAATGGATATTTTAACCCTAGGTGGAAAGGCAGGAACAAGAAGCAGACCCATACAGAGGATGCAAAATCAGATTTTGCACTTGGATCATAGGGACGAAACTCAGCAGAACTAGGGAAGGCCCCTGAGTTCTTCAAAGCTTGGATATCCCGATCATTAAAGGAACAGATTTCCTAATCAGGATTGCTTAACAGGTTCTGGGGAACGAAGTCTTTGGAGACTCCTACACTCCCGGAAGCTCTTGTTACTTTCTTGCCCATCCTCAGATTTTTTTTATTAATAAAAAGTTTTGCAGGATTGAAAGAAGAAAAGCAGAGAAAGATTACCTTTTTTGATAATCTTGTGTGATTACAAAGAAAGAAATAAAGCCTAGATATAGGAGGCAGAAGATGATGATGTGTAAACGGTCATCACAAAAATTCAGCCGAAAAAATAGTCGTTGCTATCCTGACAAGACGTCTAATCAGGATCAGTAGATAAGTTTTCGATTAAATAAATATTATAACTGTTTGAGATATTAACGGTAACATATTTTTGGGAACAATTGTTGGTGGTGAAAATCCTCATGATGATTTTACCTTATATTCTCTGTGTGACATCCTCAGGATACTGAAGGACTAAGAAGGGTTCAGGATGTAACTGAATTTTATCTAATGTGCATCCTGAGGATTGACTAACAAATTATCTTATTGTGATGATATTGCAGGTACACTTAATCAATATTAAGACTTGTAACTGATCACTAACGGCTATATTGGCTTACTCAAGTCAAAGAAGCTGATCGTTGGAAAGCTATAAGTGTGAAGCAAGTCCATGGCTAAAGACCAAGTCAAAAATTTAACCGACGGGCATTAATAATAGGCAAGAATCATGGAAACTGTTATTCCAACGTCTATGTTGGTTGAAACTTACTCAAACGTTCACCTGAAACAGTCCACAAGCTCATTGAAGACGGCGGATATCATGGGATTTCTTATTTACTTTACGTGTAATTATAAATAGGGGATTGATGAACGAAATAGGACACTTCTGGTTCACTCGATACTTAGCTGGAAACCTGATACTCACACACACTACACAATCGTTGTAATATTAGTCGTTCATCAATCATCCGAAGTTGTACTCTTTTTTACCATTTTTAATATTAACAAACAAGGCAGAGGCTTAGACTCCTCCCGAGGTTTTGTGCCGGCGATCATAAAGTGATCAAGGGCTTTCCTCGTACATCGAGTGTTGTTCTGTTATTGCATTACATTCACAATCGTTTTCTCTTGCTCATTTAAACATTTTGTCAGACAGTTGCATCCTCAGGATATAACTGTCCATCCTAAACAGTTTTCTTTGCATCCTGAACATAGTTGTCAAATATTTTTTTTTGTTATCTTAACGTGCAATCTTGAAGATATAACTAAGCTTTTAACATATTTGACACTTTTAGCACTCTACCTCACATTTTCTGATTTGGAAAACAAATTTATTTTTACTAAGTAATTTTTGACCAAAACAATCGTGAAAGGCTAAAAACCTGCATTTATCAAACATGAAGGGCCATCTTTTCTTATGATAATAACAATTTTTCCCAATAATTTATGATAAATATGCAAGTAAAACATGTGTAAATGATGGTACATCAACGATCTTATATAATTAAAACCCACAAAGACTAATCGGAAGATTTAAACTCGTCTAAAGGAAATTGGTACATACCGGAAAACAAATCAAGAAGGTCGGATCATACCTTAACACCATTATTCTACACAACATGCAAGTGAAAATGTTTTGCTGAAATCCTATCTGCCATCGCCATGGTTGCTCATCATCATCCTTACCATCAACTTACCTTTAAAACTGGTATTCGCCATCGCTGGGCAAAAATGAGTTGGAGCAAAATCTAATTTGTATAGGCAAAGAAAAGCGAGAGAGAGAAAAGTAGTGCATACACTATTGAACCATTGCCGACGTTGCAGATCAAATACTCGTGGGCAAAAGGCGATGGAACCATCGTCGAAGTTGGAGGTTAGACACATGAGAGAAAGAGCGGGCGGGAGGGAGAGAGAGGGAGAGGGATAGAGAGAGGGAGTGAAAGGGGAGGAGAGGGAGAGAGAGAGAGAGGGGAGTTCAAAATTAGGTACATAAATGAATCTCATAATTTATTTTCAAAATACATATTTGAAAGCAAACCTAATTTACATTGTAGAATAAATTTTGATATGTGTATATCACACCCCGCCAAGGCGGAAACACGAAATGTAACTTCGAAAGGTTTTCAAGCACACAAGTCACGCAAGCATCAATTTCATAAAATTAGAGATATATTAAAAGACGGCATTGTTCCACAAAAACAACTAAAATATTGTCTTAAGAACCATAGTTAAAATGATATTGTCTAAAATCATTTATTCAAAACAAGGTTCATGATATCCCTGAGATGCTCGTGCGCGACTCCAAGTTCCATGATGCTCAACTAATTACCTAAAAAACATGCAATTAATATATGTCAACAATTAAGTTTGTGAGGTCACGGGTTTTGAGTTCTATGTAAACCATGGGTGACTGGATCATCGCCTAGCTAAGACAATAATCATTGTGTGACTATCATGAGCCAGTAACCAAACCTTGACGAATGTTGTGCCTCGCCCATTGTAACACTAAAGAGAATGAATGTAATGTGAACTACAAGCACTCTTTTGATATCTGTCATCCGGTTAGAGCGACTAACCAAGAGTAGGGGTGTCATCCCAATAGATCTATTCCGGTGTTTCATGGCTAAGTCCATAGCTATTGGTTACAGTAAAATGTATGACACGAGGGCTTATGAGTACTCTGAACCTTTTTGTCTCCTGATCACATAATAGTCAAAATGTAATTGAACTTGTACGCATGTTTTTCCTCGCAAAAGTATGAAAACAATAAAATGGGGTCGTGAGAACTCACCTGATGTCTGATTGCTAAATTAGACTGTGTCTGACGTGGAAATGTTTGGACTGTGATGCCCTAATTTCATTAAAGGCAACTTAAGTCTATGTTTGTACTATTTACCATGCATCTGTTCACCCGACTTGAACACCTATGGACTGTGTGTTTCTGTACCACTGTCCATATATGTCACACATTGTATGTGTTGGAAAAGCTCGTTTTTGTCGTTATTGTAATCATGGTTAGCCATTAGTGGCAAAACAGTTGTCTTGGATTCCTATGTGTTACCATGTATTATATGTGTGTTGGTTGTTTGTATCCAAAAGTGACATATTAACACATATTTTGGCCATTTTGTATAAAAAATAACACATACATGTATTTTGCTTTCGTTAACACATACAATTTGGTCATTAACATATGTTTCAAAGAAAACTCTAGTGTTAAAGCTCATTAACATATGTTTTGGTACTTTAACACATGTTTCCAAAGTTGTCTTTATTAAACAAGTTATGGTTTATTATAAAAATCATGGTCTTGTAGCTTGTTTTCGGCCCTATACATACACGCACACACCCGTGTGTGTGTGTATACATGTTCGAATGTGCCTCCTAGTGTATGTATATGTATCGTATGTATGAATGCATGTGTGTGGGTATATATCCAAACTAATGATGCAAAACTCGAGTGTTTAATCAATTTTTATGTGTTCTACTTGTGCAAGTGTGCTCAATGGTGAGGGTTCGGGTGAACCTTATATGCGATTGAAATATCAAGGAAAAGAGAGTTTGGCTCAATCCAACTAACCTTAGCTATAACCAAAGGAAAGATAAGATGAATGCTATTGTTCCTCCACAATGTGACTCCCAAGTGCTTGACTATGGGTTGTAGCTAGTGCACAATTGTATCTCTCGACCAAAGCAATCCGATTGGACTTGATTGGGGCTCGACTGAAGGAAAAACAAGGGAAAGGAAGAGAGGTGAAGTTGTTAAGTGTGTGTTCAAGTGTTTAGATTGTTGTGGTGATCTCTTGTGTTGTGCATACATACATATATATGCGAGAGAGGGGGAGGGAGAGTGAAATGGATTGGTTAACAATTGTGGAAGTCAACTATCATATTTTCTAGGTCACAAAAGCTAGTTTCCATCTTGAGCTAACATGTCGACCTTGGGAATGTGATGAACATTCCCTTGCCTTGGGAATTAGTGGGCCGAATTGTGGGGAAAGGAAGAGGGCAAATTTGGGTTGGTCAACTCTTGTAGGATTGAGGGATTTAGTGTCATGGTTCCATGTTAGTGAAAGTCCTAGGGTTGTGAAATGGTTTGGATAAGAATGGTGAAATGGTGATGTGTGTGCACGTGTAGGCGATTGTATGTATGGATAGATAGGTGGTTTGTTTGTTAATGTGGGAGCTTATGTATGTGTATATGTGGGTAACTTTCAAACTAAATGCTTGCCTTGATTGTGTATGTCAATGGTCAAATGGAGATATATATATATATATATATATATATATATATATATATATATATATATATATATATATATATATATATATATATAAGGGAAGGATAAATTGAAAACCCCCTCGAGTTAAGAAAACTTTGAAAACCCAGTAAAAAAGCATCTAAAAAAACTTTTTTTTTGAAAACTTTACACAAGGTAACATACATGTTATTAAAAGTTTTGGGCCAAAAAAATTAAAAAAGCGCCGAGGGAATTTTTTGAAAAAAAATAAACAACACAAATTTTGTAACAGCGCTGGTAACATATGTTAGAAAGCAGTTAACATATGTTACAGCGCTGTTAACATATGTTTTCTGCTTTCTAACATATGTTACCAGCGCTGTTACAAAATTTGCGTTGTTTATTTTTTTAAAAAAAATTCCCTTGGCGCTTTTTAAATTTTTTTGGCCCAAAACACTTAAATACATGTATGTTACCTTGTGTAATTTTTTCAATAAAAAAAACTTTTTTTAGATGGTTTTTACATGGGTTTTCAAAGTTTTCTTAACTCAAGGGGGTTTTCAATTTATACTTTCCCTATATATATATATATATATATATATATATATATATAGACACACACATATATTAAGTGGCATTTCATGTATTGTGTTTAAGTTCCACATAGATATATGTTTAAACATGGTCGAAATGTTACACAATCATGTGTTGAATTTTCTAAAACATACATTGAGTGATGATAATATGTTCATGATGTTATGCTATATTAATGGCACCATGTGAATGGAGTGTTATTGGAATAACGTGGTGTTAAACCCATACAACGTCATGTGTTAATTTATGTTTGAACATATGTTGATTTGTCTTGTTTCATGGTATCTATTTCTAGAGAGTTAAATCAATGAATTGGTGAAATTTCATGATTTCATGTGATAAGTATTCACAAAATGTCTTGTGAATGTCCGGGTTTGCATGGGTAAACGGGACTCTGTAATGGATTCCTGAACTATCATGGGCTTTGCTAGATTTGGGATGACACATGTATTGTAATAAAATGTATAATGCATAACTAGAAATGGACAAATGGTGAGAGTGTGTACGGATCATGACCTGGGAATCTGGCAGGTGTCACAATGTAGGATAAATGTAAGATAAATTTATATATATGTAATATTAATGTATGATAATTTCAATATGTGTACGTTTTGCTAATTTCGATATGTGTAGAATGAAATTTAATATATGTAGGACAAATTTTGATATGTGTAAGGTAAAGAGTGTTTATGACTAATTACTTAATAGACAAAGAAAAATAATGTGACAAGAGTTAAACTATTTAATGTTTTACGATTTTTGTTTTTAATGCATTACCTTTTGTTTGAAGGAAAATTTGCACGGGTTCGATCATAATTTTGATATTGTTTGCTGAACATCGTAGTCACGAGGAAACACCATCATACATGCTTTTGATAAAGAATTAGTTTTAATGTGATATGTTTTTGTCTTTGTAATGGTGTGATATGTTGATAGCTTCTTATGATTAGGTCTTTACTTACAAGTAGTTGTGAGCAATAATTAAACCGTTAATTGAAACTGAATTGAAAACAAACTAAATCGAACCAAAATTAACCAAAAATCGATTATTGGTTTTTTTGGACCTTAGTTAACCGAAATTAACCGGACGTTCGATCATAGTTTTGATACTGTTTGCTAAACATCGTAGTCACGAGGAAACGCCATCATACATGCTTTTGATATGGAATTAGTTTTGACATGACATGTTTTCGTCTTTGTAATGTTGTGATATGTTGATAGCTTGTTATGATTAGGTCTTTACTTACAAGTAGTTGTGAGCAATAATTAAACCGTTAATTGAAACTGAACTGAAAACTAACGAAATCGAACCAAAATTAACCAAAAATCGATTATTGTTTTTTTTCCTATCTTGGTTAACAGAAATTAACCGAACTGAATCGTTCACATTTTCTTATATTTTGAACTTTTATCCTTTATTTTACGTACTTATACCTCAAATTCATGTATTTCAAAGTGAAGATTTCAGCCAAATTTAGTTTTGATTACCAACAAAAAACTGACAAACTAACTGAAAGAATTGAACAGATTAATCGAAAACCGGTTGATTAATAAAATAAATTAACCGCTGAATTTAATTTCACTTTCGGTAAGGTTAGTAACTGAATTAAATTGTTAACACCGTGGTTAAAAAATGCTTCAAACAAATGTATTTTGGTATAAGCTTAGCTGCTTACATTGACCTGACCAATATTTTATCTGGTTTTGGCTTGCATGTGTCTATTCCAAGAGGGTGTTTGGGATTGAGTTACAAAACAACTTATTGACTTATTGGCTATAAGTCAATAAAATGTTTGTGTAAACCAAAAGCACTTTTGGTTTTAGCTTTTCCATAAGGGTGGAAAAGCTGTTTTCAAGAAGCCAGAAATCCTGGCTTTTAGCTTTTGACTTTTGGTTATTTTACACTAATAAGCTAAACCAAACAATTTTTAAAAAACAACTTATTGACTTATTGACTTTTCACACCATAAAAACTAATCCAAACATTTTTTAGAAACTCATTTTTAAAAAGTTATAAGTCAATAAACACTTCTGACCAAAAGCATTTTTGGAGTTAAATAAGCAATTCTAAACACCCTCCAAGTAGGTCTACTACCATTAGTTCAAATGACGGTTAACCTGTCATTATACTCTTTTAAGATGGGAATAGACATGTTTGATAAGAAAAAAACATAAAACCAAATATTCTAAGAGTTTAACAAACAACTTAGTGTTGTATAACAACGACCTATTAACAACTAACATACAAGATATGTAGATGTAAGAACATGGATTTGAGAGAATAGAGAATGGAATGATTCATTCTTATTGATGTGTCTTAGATCAAATACAAGAGCCACCATATATAGGCTATAACATTAATACAAATATAAATGTAAATGGGAGTTGGAAATGTGGATAGTCACTATTAAATATAACACATTTATAACACTCCCCCTTAACTATCCACGTGATAAAACAAAATAATGTAGTATACGCTTGGTGATGCTGCCTCGTTAAAAACCTTGCGAGGAAAACCCAGTGGGATAAAACCTCAGCTAAAGGAAAAGGAGTGCAGGGCGTATTACTCTTCCTGATACTTCTGGATCGGGTATGTTGCCTCATTAAAAACCTTACTAAGAAAACCCGATGGGACAAACCTTAGTGAAGGGAAAAAGAATGCAACGTTTCGAATACTCCCCCTCATTTTAATATTTATCATTTGAATGATGGTGTCGATCTTCTAAGAAACTTGCTCAGAGTTTTGAAGTTAATGATTTGCGTTCTTGATCACTTGACGTGGAAATCTTTAAGTTGAATAATTGATGTATGATTTTCATTCCATAATTTCAGTCCCTGCTCTCGTAGGTGCAATTCTTTAAGTTGAACTAATGTTGCCTCCTCTCGTAAATAAATGTCACAAGATCAACAAATGTGATGTGTTATATTCCCTGCATCTACAAGACTAACGAAAATTGTTTGCATGGGTTAGTGAAATATAATCAAATATCGTTCATACCTGAAGTATTTGTTTTAACTCATTCCGGTCATGTCTCATCGCTTGACATAGACTATATTATGATAATGAGTTCATGTGAAAGATATAATAATTATGCATAACTAGCAAGACATATACTAATGTACATATATATTGAACTATGGTACTTCTAGAGTGAAAATCTCTACTTTGGTAGGAGATGAAATGAATAATATTCCATATCAAGTAATTGGACAACCTTTAATGCACTTTAAATATGAGCTATGTCCATTTTAAAATGTCCCACCATCTTTTCAAGATATACTTTGATGTATTGGTAAACATATCATTACATATATTGTAACACCCCAAAAACCCGTTTCATTTAAATACGTTGAGAGGCGGGATTTATATAACAAGATTGAGTCAAGAGGTTATAAGTTGGAGGGTGGATATTGTCAAATACCCAAAGTCCATATAACAATTGATAAATTAGGGGCAACACCAAAAACACACACACAAGTGTGTGTTTTGGTCGATCATCAGGAAGAAGAAAAGGGCTCCAACCCTAGTTCAACAACCAACTCAATCTAGCAAGGATTCAAAGGGGAAATCGATGCATGAGCCAGAAATCGACCCTTGAAGGTCGATGGAACCCTAAGGTACCTTTTGTTTGGTAGAATTTGATGTATAATTCGTGTAGGGTTCGAACCCCACATGAGGGTTTTGAAGAAAACACGTTAAATTCATATTATGGCTTGATTGTAAGTGGTATTGACCATCCCTAATGGTTTAGAGATGAGTTAACCACCAAGAGTTTGTTTATTTGCATAGATGATGTTGTTGGGTTTTCATTAGAGCTTAATGTTGCTAAATTAGTTGTGAATTCATGTAATTGTAAGAATGATGTGTAGTAGATGACATGCATATGGAAATTTTGGTTATGATTGAAGGTGATTACTCATTTGGTGGAATGCGTGTATTAGGAGCTTGTACATTGAGCTTAGAATGTTGTACGCACACCATGTGTTTGATGAAATGCCTAAATAAGTATGATGTATGAATTTGTATGCAAAACTCGACAAAGTATGAGAGTAATATGATAATTGGTGAAATTGATACTAGGTTAACATAAGGATTTCATCTTAAAGAGTAATCATGTGGGGACTTGGTTGATTGTATGTTATGGTCGGAAGTATGCATTAGTAGTGTGCACACTAATGCTTAAATACTATGATTGGAATGATGAATAATCTTGCATGATAATGAGATAGGAATGTGATGTTATGGTGTGTTTTATGTGATCTAGTCATCAATATGGACATATGTTCTAAGTAGGAAGTTTGTATAGTTGGAAGTTGACTTTCTGAAAAGTCAACAATGGATGACTAACATGGTTATGTTTGCTGATATGATTGTGGGATTAAGGAAATCATGTGATATATGTTAGATTATCTAGGTGACATACTTGATGATATGTTGGATTGCTTGATTGATAAACAATGTGGTAGTTAATCATGTGATATGCATATTAGTAGTTGACCAATGAAAGTCATGGGAACAAGTAAGTGTAAGACGATTGATAGTATGCGTAGTTGTGTATACTAACGGAATGGTGGGAATGATAACATGAATGCGTAGGCAACATGGGCTCAAGCACAAGTGGCTAATGGGTCAAGTGGAGGCAAGTAGCAAGCATCAACTTGGAGGACATAAGGTAAGTGGTTCTTATTCCACTTAGGATAATGAATCTTAACATGTATATGTGTTTGTAAGTAGTATGAGGACCGTGAGATGATGGAACGTAAATAAGAGGTTAAGGCTTGAATTGGAGTTTATAATGGAATAAACGTGGCTTCGAATGGATCAGCGTGGACGGGTCTAGAAGGGGTGGAAAGGAGAAACAAAATGGGAATGTGCAGAGTCCACCGTAAGGGTACGGTGGCACCGTTCCCTTACGGTGGCCCCTGCAATGCTTTCCCCATCGTAGGGCAGAGGGGATACACCGTTGGGTTTTGTAGTCCACCGTAACCCTACGGTGGCCACCGTAAGGTTACGGTGGAACCGGGAAATTTATTTTATTTTTTTTTAGTTTATTCTATCGTATGTCGATGTTTCGCTTACGTACGCGACTCGTAATGGCGTTTAACGCATCAATTAATAGTGTTGGACCTCGTGTAAGGCTATGTAAGGGTGTAGCATGTAATACTAATGTTAGTTTTGTAATATGATCATAGTACGGAATGATACAAGTGCGTGTAGATTAATTGATACGTTGCTCGATGGTATCAAATACGATAAGTAGATTGTCATGATTAAGTAGATTGAGAATGTGCTGTACATATGGGTACACATGCTCGGGTTTGAGAGAGAGTTTCATGCATGTAAGGGTTGGTAATTATGAGTAGATTGAGTATAGGGCTGGGAACGTCATATTTGTCGTAGAGATTAGCGAAGAAAGGGTAACATGACGGGTCAAGTAAGTTATATGAAGGACTAGTATGATTGTATGTATGGTGGTATTAAATGAAGGAGTTGTATGCTTGTATGTATTGTAGAATTATATAAAGTGTATGCTTGTATGTATTGTGGAATTATATGAAGGGAGTGTATGCTTGTATGTATTGTAGAATTTTACAAAGTGTATGCTTGTATGTATTGTGGAATTATATGAAGGGAGTGTATGCTTGTATGTATTGTAGAATTATACAAAGTGTATGCTTGTATGTATTGTGGAATTATATGAAGGGAGTGTATGCTTGTATGTATTGTAGAATTATACAAAGTGTATGCTTGTATGTATTGTAGAGTTATATGAAGGGAGTGTATGCTTGTATGTATTGTAGAATTATACAAAGTGTATGCTTGTATGTATTGTAGAATTATATGAAGGGAGTGTATGCTTGTATGTATTGTAGAATCATACAAAGGAAGCGTATGCTTGTATGTATTGTGGAATTATATGAAGGGAGTGTATGCTTGTATGTATTGTGAAATTATATGGAGGGGAAGTGTATGATGGACGTATTATGGGGTTATTAACCTTTGATATGTGAATGATAGGAAACGTAGGTATGTACGTATGATTGCAGGAGACGTGGAGGTTCGGATCGGGGTAACCCACCCGAACTCGAATGAAGGCGGTTGGACAGGATCACAGAGTATTGTTGGATGTTACTTCCGCGTCACGAGTAGATTACATGAGGTTACTTATTGAACTAACGAAATGGTTTTGTGGTGAATGCAGGATGTTTTGTCTATCTTGAGAAGTAAGGAAAGGATGGAGATCGAGCGAGGAGGCGGATTGTACGTGGTCACGGATACATAACCAATAGAATTGAGTCACGTTGAATGTATAAAGAAATAATTTAAGATGTAACACCAAAATCCTTAGTAGAACCGGTTTTCTAGACATTTAAGATTGTTTTAAGAAGTAAATTTTTCGGTTGGTATTTTTCCGCTGCGAGTTTTCTATAAAACAGATTCAGGGTGTTTCATATATACTCAAATTTTAGGTCAAGCAACAAGTGCACCATGTCAAGGACTTTCAAAAATCCCCCTTTTAAAAGTTCTACAGAGTCTCTCGATAATGCTCAGACATTATCTCTGTAAACTGCGAGTGAACTTTTAAAAGAAAACTTTTGATACAAGCTGGATAATACAATCAAACTTATGTTGCTCTTTATCGGGATATCTCATGAGTTTTAAAACACTCAACCCCCTTATTTTAGTCCATACATATTATATTACCTTTACATAATACTTCTTAAGGTATTGATATCAATGCTGCATGTATCATCAATCCATCAAGGACTTTTCCATCTTGACCAATTACGCAAGTGCATTCACTCTTCAATTGGAAGAACAATAACATCTATTTCTCCAATGTATATTGTACCATTCTTATACATTGAAGTATCATAACCACCAGGTTCAATTTATTACATGTGGTGTATTGGTGCATAATAATTACATCCTATGATGTTTCATATTACCTTTTAAGCACTTGGTTGCTTTAGGATACTCATGAGGAGTTCCACTTATATTCAATTCAATCATATAACAAACATAACGTATTCCAAATTGAATCTTTTTATTCCGATCATAACGTTCTTGAGAACTTACGTTACAAGATTTTGACACATTAAATCCTTCATCGGGTATTTTCGTGTAAACTTTCAGTGTCAAGTGAATCATGATATTTATTAGACGCATTTCAATTCTCTCTTTGCATTACCAGACTAATAACATAATGAAAAATCATTACATCCACCACTGGAGAATGCGTCTCCTCATAATCAATTATGGGTCTTTGCGATATTCTTATGCCACCAATTTTACCTTATATCATTTTCTTTTCAAATGTTGATTCGCACAAAAGACCTTTTCGTATCTATATGTTTTACAACTTTTGTTGTATGGACTACTGGTCCAAAACTTTTCTTTTCAATAGAGAATTCAACTCTGCCATATTTGCGTCTTTCCATTTTGGCCAATCATTTCTTTGTATTCATTCATAGGCAGACCTTAAATCTTGATCCTCATTTCAAGCGCTACATCACGATTTTATTTCGATTCCATACATTTCGTAGACATGATACTATATAACGAGATCTCTTTATTTTCAGGTACCTGCGGTTCTTCTGGAACCATCATGTCTAATGTCTCTTCAGGGGACCTTTTTACTATAACCTCGACTTGACCATCTTTCTTATTTGCTCCAATTTCTCGAGGATTTTTTTTATTCTTTGGAATCGACTAGTCTACCACGCTTCATGCGTGCAGTAGGCTTATTGCTAATATATGATTGTCCTTCCCGGATGCTCATTTTAAATGGAGCATTAGCAGTTGGTATATGTGACTTGATTAGCTATTCATCATATTTAGGTCAGTTATTGCATCTGGTAATTAATTCGCTAATCTCTGTGAATGAATTATCCTTTGAACTTCTGGTTCACATTGTTTAGTACGAGGATCAATGATATTCATTCTAATTCATTTCTATTTCCAACTGCCTTTTATCTCCCCCTGATGTTGGGAATGTTAATCCATTGAGATAGATATCAATTAATTGAGATGTAAATAAATCTCTTGTTTAAGGCTCTATAAATCATCATATATTCCCAATCACCTTTTAAGGTCCCATCTCCGTGCGTCGTGGTGGATCAATTTCAATATATGTCGCACAACAAAAATCTTAGATGGGCAATATTTGCTTCCTGACCAAAAACCAACTATAATAGGGAGAAACTATTATCACGTATTGGCTTGATGTGAATAAATGTTACTGCATGTAAAATCACATTTAATCAAATATAAACAATAACTTTTGCTCTCATGATCATTGACATTGCAATCAATAGTAGACGTTTTAGTGATCATCTCAATGAAAGCAATATTTTTATGAACATAAGCTATATGAAGTTCAACACTTATTCCAATGATCATTATTATCTTGTGAATTGATTAAATATGCCAATCTAGAATAATATGCTTGCTATCTTATTAGCTAAGCCATAAATCAAGCAAACTTCAGGTTGCAAACTTGATAACCATTTAGACGATGCATCGATTTTAAATACTAAATGGTATCATGTTAGGATATGCGTATTCTTTAATCAATTCCAAAATATATAGTGATACTCACCCTACTTTATATGGCAAATATATAATTTTGCTTAAGAGCAAACATTACACGCTATGCATCAGATTGAAGAATCTTTAAGTTCTTCATTATGTTCACATCATCATCGACTCGGTGTGGTCTTACCGGTCATGCCAACTAACTAAATAATTATGATCCATAAACTCCTGGTTTATGATCATATATGTATTACTTGCACGTATGTAATACAAACGTAAGATATGAGAGTATGCATGGAATCTTCAAACCATCATCTCATTATTAACATGAACATCATTACAATTCCAAATGGTCGATCTCACCATTACAAATTTCTCAATTATCTCCATGATCATTACCTTTACAATGATCAATATGTAGTCACATTCACTTCAGGGAATGGAGTATAAACGAAACAAGCTTCATAACTTTTCATTATTTACTCGATCACAAGAATATGAGATGATTTCAAACTTTTCATACTCTCTTAATGATATGGTTACTTCATGAGCACATCTCATATATGAAAAATTATTAGACATGTTGCAGTTTTGCTTGTCTAATACACGACAAGAAATATGAGAGAATAATATATCTCATTCTCATATAATTACTTCATTAGTGTGCCACTTCTTGTGGTCGATTTCAATATTAACATCGTTAATTTTATTATCAACATGATGATCATTACAATTTCCTCAATCATGATTAACATGGCTGATCTTGTTATGAATATGGTGATCATTAAAACTTCCTCATTTACTATGATCATAACCTCTATAACGATCATTTTGTAATCATCATATTATTAACAAAGCCGATCTCATTAACATGAGCATCGTAACAATTTTCACAATTACCATAATCATGGACTTAATTTATACCAATAATTATAACATCGCATTCACTTCAGGGAATGGATTATAACCACAAAACTTTCATGGTGGAATCATTACAACTTTCTTAGTTATGTACATGATCTTAACCTTTATACCGATCATTTTCATCACATTCACTTCAGGGAATGGATGAGACTACACCACTTTC
This sequence comes from Ambrosia artemisiifolia, assembly GCA_032199755.1. Taxonomy (NCBI): domain Eukaryota; kingdom Viridiplantae; phylum Streptophyta; class Magnoliopsida; order Asterales; family Asteraceae; genus Ambrosia; species Ambrosia artemisiifolia. The sequence goes on from CM063514.1 coordinate 14,761,631, forward strand.
ATGGTGGTCGTTTCAAACCTTATATATTTTTTTTAATAATCTTGCCACTTCAAGAACATATTTGAGGTTTGACAAACAAAATTTGTAATATCCGATTTTCCTTTATAAATAAACTTCTCTTCATGTAACATCAACTAAGAAGTATATATACGTCCGAGTCATATAATGTTACCTTTCTAACATCTTACGACCTTTTGTAACATGATAAAGAGATACAGTGAGCATGACACTTTGATGTCAAATCAAAGCAAATTTCTACTCTTTATGGAGGGTGACAATAAACCACAACTTTGGTTTAATTGTTCTATTTGATATTATGAATATAAAGAAATAATAGCATGTATATAATACATGATGTTATAGCATGTCACCATATAAAGACGAGTTAGAATAAGCCTTCATGCCTTTATGAAATAAGAAACTTTTCATCACCAATAAACAAACATAGATAATTTATGTAATAACTTATAACGGTATAACTAATCATATGAATATGATACATACAAATTAATGTTTGCACTTATTTTAAACATATCTCCGTAAAGTCTCCATGATAAAAGTATGATCAATAACTCTTTTTGTATGATATGTTCGTTCTACAAATATACATATCTCTTTTACCACATAAATATTTCAAATCTAAACATGGATACAAAAATGTCTACAATTATCATGGTAATTAAAAGGATGATGCCATCAGATGATTTAAGATTACTACTTTATAGATAAAAAATGTATACATTTCGTTTTTTTTTATGCCACAATCAATGAATTTATAATATTATATGATACTAACCATGTCAATGTAAATAACTGAATGTGAAAGGTCACGCGAGTCCAACATAACTTTTATACTTACTTTAGGGTCAAATCAATTACGTATAATAGCTTCTTAACTCTTATTGTACAATCATTTCATGTTAAAATTCAAAACATGTTAACATGCACTTTAATAAAAAAACAAATAATTAACACAAGTGAAATCATAAACTAAAAACAAATCTAATAATATTGATTAAACCATTAAATTAATATATATCTATATCTGGGGATAAAAGAAGTTATGACCAGTTATAATATAATTTCACTATACATGTTGAAATATAAAACATGATTGAACATACTTTGATGAAATAATAAATATAAATCTCCATCTAACAAAAAATCGTATTTGTTATAATATGGATTATTTAGGGGGATTAAAGAGAATAACAAAACAAATCTCTAACACAACCCATAATTGTATGAATTACAATATGGATCATGTATGTGAGAATAAAGAATAATGATAAGTTAGAGTATGTGGTATACCTGATGATGGTGCAAGCAGTTCGTGCTGATAACGTGTTGTATAACAACGACCTATTAACAACTAACATACAAGATATGTAGCCAATTAATTGGGGTGAAATTTACAACTTTTGTTATTATACTCTTAATTAATATTTTTATTTTTCTCTAAATTTTGTATCAAAATTATATTTCATATTTAAATTAGTTTTATATTTAAGTCGCTGATACCCTGACGAACTCCGACGATTCTGACCAAATAACATCTCTACTATAATGAAAAAAAACCTGTCGATTTCTAGCCAAACTCGCTGCGAAGCGTGAGTAACACCACTGTTATCATTAACCATACATTAAAAAACAAAGGTAGTGAATAATAGTTATACCACTAAATTTTTTGTTCTTTTTTTATTATGCGATTTTCCCCCGGTATCTCGCGTTTTTTAACTTTTAGAAAAAACAACTAAATAGGCGACTTTGCTTAATTTATGAGTGTCAATACCGCGCCAGTACCCCCTAATGAACCGATTTCTACCAAACAGTTATTTTCCATCGATGTAAATCATATGTTGATATTTTTTGGTCGTATCAGGATTTTATTTATTTGTTTTTCCTCTTTCGATTGCTATAACGACTCTTTTTACCATAACAAAATGAACCGATATCGATCAAGTTCCTGTCAATAGAGCGTAGAATCCTAGGCGCAACGCGCCAATTTTAATACAACTAGTTTTATTAAATATCCTTATTTTTTTTCTCTTTATCTATGATATATCATTTCATATATATTTTAATATACCTATTTTTTTTCTTTAAATACATAAGATTTAATTACACTTTAATTTCCTCAACTTTAGTAAACTTTTACTTATTTAAATAATAGTTACTTTTTTCTTTCTTGTTGAAAGCAAATTATCCCACGTATTTGTATTTAAACGGCCAAAATTTTTACATAAGTAAATACTTTAAAAAAAGTTAACTTATAAAAACGAGCATTGTATCCTCTTTAATTTGAGTATTGTATCGTCAATATGTTTTAGTTTAAAAAAATTGATGTGTTACATATTTAACAATATTTAGGGGTGGGCAATAACTGGAAGCAGACGAAACCAAAAGGAGACAACGCAGAACCAAATCAATTAAAAATTGAATTAATCAAAAAACGAAATTGACTTAAAATTGGTTAAAGGTTTTTTTGTACCCTTAGTTAAGCGAAATTAACCAAACCAATCTTAGCTTTAATACCTCTATTGTATGTATTTATATCCCCTTTTCATATACTTATAAAGGAAAATTTTAGCCAAAGTTTAGTTTTGGTTATTAACAAAATTATCTGAACCGAAATAAAAAACGACAATTTTACAAAATAAACTGAACCAATTAACCGATTGGTTAATAAGACCGATTAGCCGATTACTTTGGTTTCAGTTAAGACGAATAACAAATTGAATTGAACATACACCTTGTTAGAAGTGTCTGTGTTTCGTGCCGCATTGTGCGAGACAGCACGCTAGTATATATATTCAATAGATGTTAAATAATATTATAAATGTAATAGGGTAAATTACATTATCCATACAATAATTTGATGTATTATTGTTTTAGCTAATTCTTGTCTTGCATTTTCAATTTTAATTTTTTATAAAGTAAATATACTGTAATTCAAATATAGTTAGTTTAATCTTAACTAGTATTACTTCCGCGCGCGTTGCGGCGCGCTAAACCGACGGAAGTTTGTATTGGATTTAAGTAATACATTTCCCGACATTGACGGTCACCGTATTGTTTAGGTATAATAATTACGTTTTTTTTTGTCACTGACTTTGATGTAATATTTAAAAAACAAAAAACACTTGTTAAAATGGAAAAATAAACAAAGTACCTCCCCAAATGTTTGAACCCGGGACGTTGGCTAAGAAAACATCACGACAAACCACTCCACCACCAACACATCTTGTCTCTTGAAATGAAACCATAAATATATATTGTTTAACAAAGGTTAAAAAATAAATAAAGTGTTTGACCCAAGATTCGAACTTGGGACCTTGGACAACTAAACCACACCACAAACCACTCCACCACCAAGACATTATATTCTAAATTGAAACCATAAATATATATTGTTTAACAAAGTTTAAAAAAAAAAAAAAACCCCACCAAATCGCCTCCACCAAGACTCGAACTTGGGACCTTGGACAACTAAACCACACCACAAACCACTCCACCACCAACACATTATGTTCTCAATTGAAACCATTTATATATATGGTTTAACAAAGTTTTAAAAAAAAAAAAGCCTAGCAACCCGCCTCCCCCAAGGAGTCGAACTTGGGACCTTGCACAACAAACCACACCACAATACCACTCCACCACCAACACACTTTTGTTTATCAATTGAAACCATTAATATATATGGTATAACAAAGTTTAAAAAAAAATAAAAAAAAAAGGCCACCGCCCCTCTCAACCAATGGGAGAGGGGCTGGCACTATTCATGGCACTCTCTAATAATACATATATAATTGTTTTTAAGGTGGAGTAGAAAATAGTGCCAGCAGTGTCCCTTGAAACATACATTTGGTGCTGACAAAGCCAGAATGGTACAATCCACATTAAGCTATAAATCAGATAAAGACATTTGAACAAGGGGAAATGACCGATATAGCCCGTTGACCGGCCCATTTGCACAAATAACCCTTGCACCCCCCTTAGGAGAGACGGGACACGGCTCCCAATGAGCCTGAACCGGCTCCCAAGGGGGCTTACCGTTTCAGCCAACAGACGACCGCCACGTGGCGTTGTTGATCCCGAGGCTGTCCCTGCCGTCTGAAGCCGTCTTGGGAACCGTCTGAACCGGCTGAACCGTCTGAAAATTGTATATAAATACCGGATTTCATTTAAGAAAACTTGCACCGTCCAAACCTTTCATCTTCCAAAATGTTTTTTGGTTTGCCAACCGAAGCCTACCGGCTTACGAAAATAATGGCCGATTACTTGGATTGTTGTTTCATCTGCGTACGACTACTTGGATTGTTGTTGCATCTGCGCGTGGGTTAACCCGTGTAATTTGCATTGACAATGTGGTAGTCTATTTTATTTGCAAGAAGAGTTCTTTGTCTATGTGGCGCACATACACCATTCAAACAAAGTTCTTAGTTCTTAGCAAGTAAATTTAGGAAGTTTGTTGTAATAGTATAGTTTGGGAAGTTTGTTGTAATAGTATAGTTTGTTTATTGTTTTTGTAATAATATTGTTATTGTAATATTAACGAAATATTTACTTTTATATAAAAAAACACTAAAAAAAACATTAATAAACATAAATAAACACTAAAAAAACATAAATAAACATTAATAAACATTAAATAAAATTCGATTACAAACTAATTAAGATAATCCCTCATCATTTGCCAGGCGGACAAATGTTTAAATTCTTTGCCCTGCCCGTTTTTATATTGTCTTAGGGAGTGTCGGATTGACGTGTCTTCGGGAAAGCCACGGGGTACATCCTGAAGTGTCGCGTTGTGGTACGAGTTGAAGATTTGACATTTCGTTGTCAAATCATTCAATTTCCGGCTAAGTGAGTCCGTTGTCCGGTCAGACCCTCCAACCAGCCGGTTATACTCGTGCTGGATACGAAAGCATTTGTTCGTTTGGTGGGTGCTCTCTTCAACGTGGCGCCAAGCCGATACAAGTGCAATCTCTTGTTCTTCGGTCCATCTTTGGGGTGCCATTTCTGTCAGACGGTGGTGGTGGACGGTGTGGTTGTGTGGTGGTGCTGTTACTGTTAGACGGTGGTGGTGGTGGTTTGGATGCTGCTACTGTTAGACGGTGGTGGTGGTTTGGATGTTCTGACGGGAGACGGGAGACGGTATTTATAGGTGGTGACCTGGACACCGAAGCGTCGGTCGAACCATCGGGACTCACCGGAGACGACGTCTCGGGAGACGGCGAGTCACCATTGTAAAATGTGACCCGGCTGAAAAAGCCGGTTCCCGAAAGACCCGAAAGCCGGTTCCCGAAACACTTGAGCCGGTTCAGACGGTTCCCAAGACGGCTTTAGACGGCAGGGACAGCCTCGGGATCAACAACGCCACGTGGCGGTCGTCCGTTGGCTGAAACGGTAAGCCCCCTTGGGAGCCGGTTCAGGCTCATTGGGAGCCGTGTCCCGTCTCTCCTAAGGGGGGTGCAAGGGTTATTTGTGCAAATGGGCCGGTCAACGGGCTATATCGGTCATTTTCCCTTTGAACAATCTAGACACTTGTAGCGTGTTCTAATTAGGGCATCTACATGGGATGCTCTGGACGGTTTGATGAAATCGGACGGACAAACATATTTCCATTTTAGCATTGTAGCGCCTTGGTTTGTTTGAGATGGTTTGTTAGAGCGGACCGTCTATTGTGGTGTGGTGGGGCCCTTATTGTACTATGTATTATAAAATAAAATAAAAAGTTTTTTTGTGCGTGGGTTTAAATTAAATAAAAGGAAAATTAGGTGATGATGTGGGGGTTTGAAATGGTTTATGGTTGGAGGAAAAAAGTTGGTCGTGGTTTGAAATAGTTTGAAATGATATGACATGGAGACGTGACGGTTTGAAGTGGTTTGTTATGGTGTGTATTGTAGATGCTCTTATGACCAACTTAAATAAAAGTAAATAAAATATTTTTTTTAAAGTACTAAATATTTTTGAAGTTTGAGACTGTTTTATAAGAAAATCTTCAAACATGACATATTTTAACATTTAAATAAATTTATTACTATAATTAAATAAATAAAAAAATTCGAGGGTCTTCAATACGTACAATATGTCTGTAATTTAACGCATTTTATAAAGTACAAGACGACATTAATAAAGGAACTACTTTGATTGGACTCGTAACATTAGTATTGTTTGGTTAATACAAAGTTCACTTTATTTTGAGTTATTTTGTTTTATATGTGATGAAATTGAAAGTTTCGAATTTTTCAGAGTCAGAGATACGACAATATCTACCAGCTTAGTTTTAGTGAAACTAAAACAAGTTTATTATTGGTGATTACATAGTCATTTAAGTTGGATTTTCTTAAGATCACAATGAAAAGAGTAAAAACTATCTTACAAGTGAGGTTGTGTGGATTACATATTTTTACATAACCATTCTCATTTTGACACTTTCGAAGCTGGTAATTGTTCAAGCGGGTTCTGATAGGGCAACATCCCTAGCGCGAGCCGCACTGAATGCAAAGTTGCTTTACATTTGCATGATGATTGAAAGTTACATGAAAACCTATAAGTGGCACTTAGGAACAACAAGTTGGCTATTAATGGCAAGTCGGATCAGGTCGTATGTGGTAAACTTAGACCATCAGTAGGAACTTGAGAGACTAGTGCCTGTTAATGATTATACGTACTATTGATTAAAACTAATAACCATCGTCAACTAGAACCGTCGTCTATCATACTTTTTCACAAAGAGTTGTGTTGTTTTGTTAAAATATATACAAAATGTTAATTCAAACCTTTTGTCAGTATTGGGCTTATGTTTATATTTGGGCTTAACAGTTGTTGGGCTACTTTACTCGTGGGCTGATAAGTTTGTTAAGAGTTTGTTTGAGCAGGTTAATCCAACGGTTGAAAGAGATTTGATCGTGTGGTTCTTATTTGTTCGCGACCATCCAGATTAGAAGCTTCACGAGCTGCATATATAAACGAGTTCTTAGATATTTTATTCATTCGTTCGTTTTATTGTTTCTCTCTCTAAAATAGTTCTCTCTGTATTTTGTTTAGGTATTACCTCTCTGTATTAGGGTTTCGTGTCTGTAAGTCTTTGATTTGTATTGTTCTTATATCTGATCCAGTATCTGATATTATTATCAGCTATTGGATCTAACATTGTTCTATTCTTTGAGTTCTATGATTATAGAACTCTAGGGTTTTGGGGGGTACTTTTGGGTTGATTTAATAATATCTTTTGTCACCGTTTTGTCGCTATTCTTGTTCTTTGGTTGTGATTCTTTATTTTGTTGTATTTGTGGTTGAGTTTTCTATATTTTTAACATGGTATCAGAGCCTCAGGCTCTCTGATCCTTTCTTTTCTGTCTTCCGCTGTTGGTTTCTTTGTTAAGTTGTTTTTAGGGTTTGGATCTTATTTTTTAGATCTTGACTTTAATACGTTCGTAACAGATCTGATCTTTGTAGATCTTGTCTGTTATTTGTGGTTCTTTAGTATTAGTAGTAGATTTGATCCTTGTAGATCTTGTCTATTACTTGGATCTGGTATTGGTGTAGATCTAGGGTTTGTCAACTGTGGTTGGCTGGAGGCTTTGGATCTTGGTTCTGGAACTTGGTTTTGGCTTGGAAAGCTGAGGAGTTTGCTCTCTGGTCGTGTAACCCTAAGTGAAGGTTACAGACTACGAGTTGTCTGGTGAGATTGTTCCATTTATTTTTGTATCTGTTATTGTGTCTAGGAGCAAGGCCCGGGTTAGGAGGACCGGTATTGGCTCAAGTATTTGGTTGTGTTTGTCTCTCTGTGATTGTTTGTTTGATTGTCTGTGGTTTCTTGTTATTACATATTATTAGTATATATATATACTATAGTTAATAAAAGGGCTTCTGTGTTAAGAATTGGGTGGGCACCTTGAGTGATGAACCCACTATCCTTACACTGACACAGTTTCGTCCTTCTAGGGTTTTATACTATCTGTTTCTTGTTTGTGTTGTGTTATCTGGTCTGTTAGGTGTATTGTGCTTTATTTGTGATTGTTTCTGTGTTAATTACTCTGTATGGGTGATGAAGTTCTTATTCCACCACCACCAGGCCCTGTTGGTGGTGGTGACCCTAATACTGGTACCTTAATCAGTAAACTTGACATTGGTGATCCTTTATACATTCATCCAAGTGATACAAGTTCTTTGACAATAATAACTGTAAAACTTAAGGGTACTGAAAACTATAAGGTTTGGTCTAATGCTATGAGGTTAGCCCTTGAAACTAAAAACAAATATGGTTTTATAGATGGTACCACTGTCAAGCCTACTGAAGATGAGGTACTAGCTAAACAATGGGATAGGTGTAACTCTGTTGTTCTGACTTGGCTGTTAAATTCTGTTAGTGAAGAATTATACTTAGGGCAGGTTTTCTCTAAGTTGGCTAGAGATGTCTGGTTAGACTTAAAGGAAACCTATGATAAGGTAGATGGATCTGTTGTCTTTAACCTGCATCAAAAAATTTGTTCTATGAGTCAAAATGGAAGTTCAGTTTCTGAATATTATCACAAACTTAACACTATGTGGAAACAGTTTGATTCCATAGTGCAATTACCCCCTTGTACTTGTGAAGCATCAAGGGATTTTAACAGTTTTAATGGTCTAATAAAACTTATGCAATTTCTAATGGGTTTAGATGATGTGTATCAACCTGTTAGAACGAATTTGTTGATGCAGGATCCACTTCCCTCTGTTAAACATGCTTTCTCTATTGTGTCTAGAGAAGAATCACATAGAGGTTCTAGCACTAACAATGCTAAAGGGTCTAATGTGGCATTCTTCACTAGAACCAATACTGGGAATACTAATAATGGGAAGTTTTCTGGTCCTAATAGAGGTCCTAACCCTAACCTTAAGTGTACTCACTGTAATAGAATTGGGCACACTAAGGATAGGTGTTATGAGTTGATTGGGTATCCTCCTAGTACTAGAAGGAGTGGACCTAATCAAACTGCTAGGGCAAATGTGTCTTCTAATAATGCTTCTGTTGTTAATAATAAACCTTCTGGGTCTAGTTCTACTGGCTTGCCTTTTTCTTCTGAACAGATATCAAAACTCATGAATCTGATCAGTGAGAAAGATGGAAGTGAATCACATACCACTAATTCAGGAGGTAAAAGTGTGTTTATAAATGGTTTTTCATGTATGTCAAAAATTTCAAACTTAGAACACATTTTTAAAAACTTTGCAAGTTGTTCAAGTTTTGTTAAAAATGCTATAAGTCATGGTTGGATTAATGACTCTGGAGCTAATCAACATATGACTAATAGTGATAAACATATGTTTAATTGCATTGATGTTTCTGAATATGATGTTTTAGTTAAACATCCTAATGGGTCAAGTGCAAAAGTAACTAAAATTGGAGATGTTAAACTTGCAGAAGGTGTTATACTTTATGATGTGTTCTTAGTTCCTGATTACTGTGTGAATTTAATGTCTGTTCATAAGTTAGCTAGAGATAATAAGCTAAGTGTCTTATTTGATGAACAAAGTTGTTACATTCAGGATTCCAGGTCCAAGAGAGTCCTGGTGACTGGTAAACAGTGTGATGGATTATACTTTATAGGAAAACATGTAAGTGTGAATAATAGTTGTCTTAATAGTGTCACTGATGCCAATTTATGGCATAGTAGACTTGGTCATCCTTCTGATCAAGTCTTAGCTGTGTTAAGGGATAGCCTTAATCTTGGACATAGGAACTCTCAGCCTTGTGATGTTTGTCACAAAGCAAAACAAGTTAGAGTTCCTTTCCCTATAAGTGACCATAAAACCAAACAAGTTGGTGATGTGGTTCACCTAGATGTTTGGGGTCCTTACAGGATAACAAGTAGAGAAGGATATAAGTATTTCTTGACTGTGGTTGATGATTTTTCTAGAACTGTGTGGTGTTACATGTTAAAAACTAAAACAGAGGTTTTTGAAAATGTTGTTATCTTCTATGAATTGGTTAAAACACAGTTTAAAAAACAAGTTAAGGTATTTAGAAGTGACAATGGGACTGAATTTGTTAACAAACAAATGCAATCCTTTTGTAACCAAAATGGTATTGTTCATCAAACCACTTGTGCCTATACACCTCAGCAAAATGGTGTTGCTGAGAGAAAACATAGGCACTTATTAAATACAGCTAGGGCTTTACTTTTTCAGAGTGGTATACCACTTAGATTCTGGAGTGACTGTGTATTAACTGCAACTTACTTAATTAACAGGATCCCCTCTTCTGTGCTGTTAGGAAAGAGTCCTTATGAAGTAGTTTATGGGTTTCCCCCCACTCTCAGTCACATCAAAAATTTTGGGTGTCTTTGTTATAATACTATTTTAAATAATTCAGATAAGTTGTCAAGTAGATCTGACAAGTGTGTTCTCATAGGGTACTCAAATTTTAAAAAAGGGTATAAGCTTTGGTGTTTTGATACAAAAAGTGTTGAGTACTCTAGGGATGTTAGATTTTATGAAGAAATATTTCCTTTTAAACAAGTTTCTGAAAGTTCTGAACAAATGGTTAATGATATTAACCATTTAAATTTCTTTGATTTTTATGAAACAAATACTTCTGAAAATTTTAATGTGACTGATCATTTAAAGGTTCCCAATGATGAAGGGGGAACAAGTTTAGCTCAGGAGGGATTAGCTAGTTTGCAACCAGGGAATTCTCCCAGGGCTGCTGGGGGGGTAGACCTTACTGAACAAGGTCAGCAGCCTGGTAGCCCAGGTTGCAGGAACCCTGGTATGGCAGACCAGGATGCTAACACTCCATATGAAGAAGAGCATAACCCATCTGAGGGAATGTCTGTGTATAGAAAGTCTGAAAGAGTCTCTAATATGCCTAGGAAATTTAGTGACTATATTGTAGAAGGAAAAGTTAAATATGGTGTGGAAAAAGTTGTCAATTATTCCCATTTATCTAGTGATAACTTCTGTTTTGTTTCAAGTTTAAATAAAACAGTAGAACCCACTTCTTATTCAGAAGCCTCTAAAGACCCAAGATGGGTTGAGGCTATGAATCAAGAAATGGAGGCTCTTTACAGAAACAAAACTTGGGAGTTGACTGACTTACCTAAAGGCAGAAAGCCTATAGGTTGTAAGTGGGTCTACAAGGTTAAATATAAATCTAATGGTGAGGTTGAGAGATTTAAGGCAAGACTTGTTGCCAAAGGGTACAATCAGAGAGAGGGGTTGGACTTTGGTGAAACTTTTTCACCAGTTATAAAAATGGTCACCATTAGATGTGTCTTGAGTATTGCTGTTCAATATGGTTGGTCATTGTTTCAATTAGATATAAACAATGCCTTTCTTTATGGGTCAATTACAGAGGATGTTTATATGATTCCTCCTGAAGGCTACAGTTCAAACAATGACAATAAGGTTTGCAAGCTTATTAAGTCATTGTATGGGCTGAAACAGGCCCCAAGGAAGTGGAATGAGAAACTCACTAATGTTTTGTTACAGTTTGGTTTTGTACAAAGCACATGTGATCATTCCCTATTTATTAAGTCTGAAAAAGATATTTTCTTAGTTCTCTTAGTATATGTAGATGACATAGTTATCACTGGTAACAATGTTTCTGAAATTGAGAAAATAAAAAAGTTTTTAAGTTCAAATTTCCAAATAAAAGATCTAGGAATATTAAAATACTTCCTAGGTATTGAAGTCTTATATACTGAATCTGGGATAAATCTATCTCAAAGAAAGTATTGTATGGAGTTATTAAGTGAATTTGGTTATTTAGGGTGTAAGCCTGTAAGTACTCCAATTGAACCTAATTTTGTTTTAACAAATAAACATGGAAAAAGTGAACAAGTTCTAGATAATATAAATGGTTATCAAAAGCTAATTGGAAAGCTTATCTACTTGTCTATTACTAGACCAGATATTAGTTATTCTGTTCAGGTGTTGAGTCAATTTATGCACAAGCCTACTCATGGTCATTTAAAAACAGCTTTAAGACTTCTTAGGTACTTAAAACTGTCTCCTGGGAAAGGATTACAGTTTAGAAAGTCCAAGAGTTTAGAGTTGTGTGCCTTTGTTGACTCAGACTGGGCAAAATGTTTGGTAACAAGGAAATCTGTTACAGGATATTGTATCTTTCTGGGAGAGTCTTTAGTCTCCTGGAAGAGTAAAAAGCAAAGTACAGTGTCTCGGTCAACTGCAGAAGCAGAATACCGAGCCATGTGCTCTGCAACTTGTGAAATTATGTGGATTTTAAATGTCTTAAAAGAGCTTAAAATTGACTGCAAACTTCCAGTTAATCTTAACTGTGATAGTAAGGCAGCAATTTCAATAGCTGCAAATCCAGTTTTCCATGAGAGAACTAAACATTTTGAGATTGATCTTCACTTTATTAGAGAGAAAATTTCAAATGGTATAATACAAACTGTTAAGGTTGATTCTGATCAACAAATTGCTGATCTGTTAACCAAAGGTCTTAATGGGTCACAACATGAAATCCTATGTGAAAAGCTGGGATTAATTGATGTGTTTAAAAAGGTTTGAATGAAGGGGGCATGTTAAAATATATACAAAATGTTAATTCAAACCTTTTGTCAGTATTGGGCTTATGTTTATATTTGGGCTTAACAGTTGTTGGGCTACTTTACTCGTGGGCTGATAAGTTTGTTAAGAGTTTGTTTGAGCAGGTTAATCCAACGGTTGAAAGAGATTTGATCGTGTGGTTCTTATTTGTTCGCGACCATCCAGATTAGAAGCTTCACGAGCTGCATATATAAACGAGTTCTTAGATATTTTATTCATTCGTTCGTTTTATTGTTTCTCTCTCTAAAATAGTTCTCTCTGTATTTTGTTTAGGTATTACCTCTCTGTATTAGGGTTTCGTGTCTGTAAGTCTTTGATTTGTATTGTTCTTATATCTGATCCAGTATCTGATATTATTATCAGCTATTGGATCTAACATTGTTCTATTCTTTGAGTTCTATGATTATAGAACTCTAGGGTTTTGGGGGGTACTTTTGGGTTGGTTTAATAATATCTTTTGTCACCGTTTTGTCGCTATTCTTGTTCTTTGGTTGTGATTCTTTATTTTGTTGTATTTGTGGTTGAGTTTTCTATATTTTTAACATGTTTAAACTTAGCCGTCATGATGGACTTTCAACTATAGAAGAATAATCTTTTTACAGATTTTGGTACACGCTTTTCACAATAGAGCTTGCATATTCGTTCATGTTTTCTCTCTGAATTATCCAAATGTACTTTTGAGATTACCATCAAATTACTTCAATGTAATAGTGATCTTTATGTGACTTGTAGTGATATCCAGATCCTTTACCAATTACAAAATTTACAAAACGTAATAAAAATTAGAAAATGTTAGAAACCAGAAACTCTGTGATTCTATGATTGTAATCGACTAAACATACAAGACCAATGGAGAATTTAATATGTTAAGACTGTATTAATATTTGTTGTTAGAACATATAAAAACACAAAATAGGTACAGAAAATCTAAAACTAACAAAACTTAATAAATGTTTATATAGGTCAACACTTTGACGCAGTCCATAGACATGAATCACATAATTAAATTCGTTGAAGTAAGATTTAATAAATATGAAATTTTCGGGTTTGGGTTTAGGTCATGCCAACACACAACACAACCTTACTAAATGTACCTTGATGATGGGACGATTATTGGTGAGGCCACCGAGGTTGCGAAAGCCTTAGACATCATTCGGAAGGAGGGGCCATCCCTGGAGCTTCAACTAAATATTAAGAAAACTGAGGTTTTTTGGCCGTCTTGTAATGGGGTAAAACTTAGGGACGGACTGTTCCCCAGTGGGATTGGCAGGCCAGAAAAGGGGGTAAAGCTCCTTGGAGGGGCTGTTAGTCGGGACTCTTACTTTATACGGGAATTGGCAGGGCGGAGAGCCTCACGCGCGGTTGATCTTATGAAACTTTTGCCCTGCCTTAGGAATCCTCAGAGTGAACTCCTCTTGCTCAGATCTTGTATGGGGGTCGCCAAGTTGCTCTTTGGTTTGCGGACCTGCCAACCCGCCATGATGAATGAAGCGATATCATGTTTTGACAAGGGCTTGCGGGAAGCCATCGAAGACATAGTGGTATGTGGGGGTCCGTTCTTTGGTGACCTACAGTGGCGATTGGCGTCCTTGCCGATGCGTTTGGGAGGATTAGGGCTCCTCTCAGCAAAGGATGTTAGGGTGTATGCTTTTATCGCATCGCGGGCTCAATCTTGGAACCTCCAAGACCACATCTTAAGGAATAGCGGGGTTGTCGACATGGACTTGGACTACGTGCAAGCCCACGAAAGGATAAATGACTATCTCCCAGGTTTTAATATTGGCGGTTTTTCTAACAAGGACACCGCCCCCCAAAGCCTCAGAAAACTTTGGCGAATGCCCTTTTGTGACACCCGGCAATTTCCGGTAACTAACTTTCGAAAACTTAGTAAGTCTACCTTAGCGAGTCGCGCATACGTTACACATAACAAGGTCGGTCGAGTCGAGTCGCACGCCATTGGGGTTTTAACACACGCAAGTCTCGAGTCCCGGGAATTGGTGAACGAGTGTGAACGTGTTTATTTTCATGTATTATGTGTTTATAATCATTATGTGACTTGTCGGTATGTGAAAACATGTTAACATATGTTAAAACGGAGTTTAACACGCAAAATACCATGCACCAGACCCTGAGGGCGATTAGGGGACCCTAATCGCCTTCATGAGGGCGATTAGCACAATGTTATAGACGATTAGGCTTTGCTATAGGCGATTGGGGGGCTAATCGCCTATAGTGAAGGCGATTAGCAGCCCTAATCGCCTGATAAAGCTGCATTATCGCCTATAAGATACCTGACGACTAGAAACGCCTATAAATACCACCCTTGACCTCCAAAACATCATTTATGCAACCCTAGCCGTCCCATAACCTATCTCAACCCACAAACACCCTCTGGAACCTATTTTTACATCAAAACAACCATTTCCAAGCTTATTCCATCATCTCCTCTTAAATCCAATGTGTGTTCTTCAAACCCAAACCTTTAAATGATTATATTTTACTCCCTAAACGTCCAGACCTGACTTATAAATGTTTTTGTCTTTGAAAATCCATTTAAAACCATTTTTAAACAAACCCACACCTTTACATGTGTTATATGTGTTATTTGTGTTTAAAGGTAGGATTTTTAGGATTGAATCATGATTGTTTTTGTGTTGTTATGATGTTTATGGTGGTTACAGTTAGTAGGATAATGTTCTAGGAGTTTGAATGGTTTTGGTTGTGTATTGTTGATACTTGATGTTTTGACCCATTTGAAAGATTATGAATGATTAAGGATGATATGAGGTATGTTGTTGATTGTTTGATGTTAGGGTTTGCTCTAGGATGATGCTAGAACAGTAGGATGCTATCGGACAACGTGGTTATGTGATTAAATCTGGATATTTGCTATTTAGGGCAAGTTCTTGCATGTTGATGTGATGTTTTCATGTTAAGTTGCTAATTTGGGAAAACGCTCGCATTCGGGACTGTTAGAACGATGAAAACTTAGGGGTTTTGCTTGAAATATGTTTGTTAATGTGTTAGGATTGTTATTGGGTGTTTTCACACGTTTCGGATCTGATTTGGAGGGTTAAACGCGCGAAAAACCGTATCAGCTGTGCTATAGGCGATTGGGGATCCTAATCGCCTATGCTATAGGCGATTAGGAGCCTAATCGCCTGAATAGAGGGCCTAATCATGTATATATAGGCGATTAGGGTCATAATTGCCTTCATTTCATGCAATTGTGATCCTAATTGCCTTCATTTCATGCAATTGTGATCCTATTTGCCTTCATTTCATGCAATTGTGATCCTAATCACTAGTTAAGCCCTGAATTGCATACCTTATGACCATAATCGCCTGAAATGCATGTGGATAACCCTAATCGCCTATAATAGGGTGCGATTAGCCTCTCTAATTGCCTGTTGACCATCCCTAATCACATGTTGACTTTCCTAATTGCATGCTAAGTTCCTAATCGCGTGTAATGCTGTTATAAGTGTATTTTGACATCCCGAAACCCGATTTGACACCTAGGAACATGCTAGGAACCCCGTGACATGCCTAGTAACATAGTAACACGTGTTTGGACTTGTTTGTACGTTATTTGACCTATGTGTTAGAATCGTTGAACTTTAATGCATGTTAAGTACTAAGTTGCATGATTTGTGTATGCTTGTGTATGAGATGAACATGTGGAATGTCGGGTCACCAATGGGATGTCGAGTCTTGTCTTACGTAGTCTGGTTGTCGGTCAAACACGCTTTTCGGACACATAATGGTCATGGACTGGACTTAGGGACTAATGAACCCGATGGGTTATTAGTCTAACTTGACACATATCTTATGGTAGGTCGCCAATAGTTGGGGCTATCATATCTTACAGACGATTTACTCATATCACACATACGGTTTACTCATAAACGGAATACGCAACCTAAGGTGAGTTCATGGCCCTACATTTTACGGTTTATGTTTTCGGGGGAGAAACATGCTTAAAACGCTTTTATGACTTATGACTTATTTTCATCTCAAAACTCTTTTATGACTTATGGCTTATTAAACTCTTATGGCTCATGACTCTTTATCACGTTATACTATGGCTTACTTATAGTACTATACGGTTCATCAAAAAGTCCCTTAGAAACCACTAACATGGGTATATGGCGGGGAAATATGGATAGCGCTATTGGGAACTGACAAACCCCACTCGACGGTAGGACCGGGCGGGTGCATATTGTCTCTAACAAAACAAGGTCTACCGGTGATGACGGTAGCCCATAGGAAACTAAGGGTCACTACACGGCTTAGTCAGCAATGGTTTCACCCGTATGAGTATCTTATTCTGCATCTAGCTAGCGTTCTTACAAGCATAGTAGTAACTGTGATGGTAACGGTTTTCGAAGGATCACTTTAAACGTTTAAATAAAATCTGTGAACTCACCAGCATTATATGTTGACTCTTTTAGCATGTTTTCTCAGGTCGCTAAGGTAGCAGCTGTCAGATAGGCGCACGGAGTCGCACAGGAGTCGTCTCGCGACTAGGGTTTCATTGCATGTTTTGGAAGTTGTTAGCTTATGAACTTATGTTTTAATTCTGCATGACTTTTGTAAACTTTAAATGCTTTCGCACTGTTAAATGTTGGTTTTTAAACTTATGCATGGTTTTTGGTTTACGTATGTTTTACATTTAGACGTCGTTTATTGTGACCGTTGACTTGGATCCTAGTATGTCACACGCCTCGCGGTAGAACTCCGCAGGTGGAAATTTGAGGGTGTGACAGATTGGTATCAGAGCCAATGGTTATAGTGAACTAGGACTGCATGTAGAGTCTAGACTATAGCCGAGTCTCACACACTAGACGGTCACATACATTTGAGTCGTGTCTTTTGGTAAACATACTAACCTTGTCGGGGTGTCGGTATCCTTACCACACAGTGTCACATTACCTATCTCATCCTTGGTTATTCCTAGCTTCACTTTATCTTCTTCTTCGGGTTTACAGGCGTGGGAACTTGTTTGTTGATCTTTTGAGTTGGTTATATCTTCCTAAGATGTGGGTGACTTGAGGTTCGAGCTCGGGGCACGCCTTGAGGACCATGTAGAGCAATTTATCATTTCGGGTGCACACGAAATCATAAGTTGAAATGCATGGAAGACTTGGTGGATCTCGTGTTGGGATTTAGGGTCACATTTGGACCCGATCTTAGACTTTTTGTATTCTCTTGGTTTAGCGTTGGTTTTGGGTCTGAGTGTTTGTTTCTTGTTCTTCTCAGAAGATGTCAGGACGCACTGGTGGACGTACTGGGGGACGACGCGCAGGCCGCACTGGCGGGGGTAGATGCGGTGGTAACATCACCCTGACGTATGACGAGCTCAATGAGATGATGCAGCAACAGTTGGGTGTTGCACTAGCTGCTTTTCAGGCTGCCCAGCAGACTTTCATGGGTGCTACTGCTCCTCCGGTTCACGCAGGCGTTGCCTACAAGCGGTTTAAGGATTGTCAGCCTCTCAGCTTCCAGGGTACGGAGGGGGCTGTGGAGTTGCTTCGATGGTTAGAGAAGACTGAGTCGGTGTTTGCTTTATGTGAGACTCCAGCGGTGGATTGGGTGAAGTTTGCTTCGGGGACTTTTGTAGGACCCGCTCTGACGTGGTGGAACTGCGTCACACAGACTCTTGGTCTTGGGGAGGCCAACGCCATGCCTTGGGCGGATTTTGTGCGTAGGTTGAAGGACGAGTACTGCCCGCGTGAGGAGATTAAGAGGTTGGAACAGGAATATGGGAATCTTAAGATGGTGGGTTCTGAGGTTGAGGAGTACACGATCAGGCACAACGAGCTAGCAGTGATTTGTCCAGGTATGTCTACACCCGAGTACAGGAGGATAGAGCAGTATCTCGCGGGTTTGGTGCCAGAGATTGCTGGGTTGGTGTCTGCTAGGGATCCCACTACTATTTCAGAGGCTGTGCGGTCGGCTACTAAGATGACCAACTTGAAGATTTCTGAGGGTGTCTTGCCTCCTAGGGGCTCGTCTGTGAAGGCGCCGGCGGAGAACAAGAGGAAGTGGGATAGTGTGGAGAAGAGTTCATCGGGGGTTCAGCGACAACCGGCGGCGAAGAAGGCTGAAGCTTCAGGGTCAGCATCGGATCAGAAACAAGGGGGCTATGCTGGGAAAAGCCCTAAGTGTGGGCGTTGTGGTTTTCATCACTATGGTACTTGTGAGAGTTTTCGCTGTGAGCGTTGTCAGCGGACGGGGCATCTTGCCAAGGATTGTAGGGTCAACCTTTCCAGGACAACTCAGAATGCTGCTAGTACTACCCCTGCTCCACAGGGGAACCAGGGTTGCTTTCATTGTGGTGAAGCGGGGCACTTCAAGCGAAGCTGTCCAAAATTGAACCAAGGGGGCACAGGGACTGCTGGAAAGGATGGAGACAACGAAGGTGGTGGTCGGGCTACTCGTGCTTATGCTTATGTGATCGGTGCTAGGGAGAACCAGGTGGACCCAGACACTGTTACCCGTACGTATTCTTTCTTACCTCTTGTTACGCTTTGGTTCTACTTTTATCCGCATTATTGTGTGTTCGTGTTTTCGGGCGTTTTCTTCGTGGGTTGGCCTTTACTTCTCATTCTTTGGGTCGACGAGGGTCCTTTGGGGATGCTACTTGGACGGTACCGGTGGGTTAGTTATACCGATCATAGTAGTCTCCAGTAGGCCTTCGATCGGGGGTCTCTTGTATCATATTCACGTTGTCTTTCGGGGAAACGTTACTTGGGCACACACAGAGGTCGACACCCATCACTGTTGGGGCCGGAAGAATCTCGGGGCGAGATTCCTTTCAACAGGGGGATGATGTGACTACCCGGAAAATTTTTCCTCTTATTTGTTTTCTCTCTTCGACTTGGGGAAATTTTCGGGACGAAAATTCTTTCAACAGGGGGATGATGTGACACCCGGCAATTTCCGGTAACTAACTTTCGAAAACTTAGTAAGTCTACCTTAGCGAGTCGCGCATACGTTACACATTACAAGGTCGGTCGAGTCGAGTCGCACGCCATTGGGGTTTTAACACACGCAAGTCTCGAGTCCCGGGAATTGGTGAACGAGTGTGAACGTGTTTATTTTCATGTATTATGTGTTTATAATCATTATGTGGCTTGTCGGTATGTGAAAACATGTTAACATATGTTAAAACGGAGTTTAACGCGCAAAATACGATGCGCAGACCCTGAGGGCGATTAGGGGACCCTAATCGCCTTCATGAGGGCGATTAGCACAATGTTATAGGCGATTAGGCTTTGCTATAGGCGATTGGGGGGCTAATCGCCTATAGTGAAGGCGATTAGCAGCCCTAATCGCCTGATAAAGCTGCATAATCGCCTATAAGATACCTGACGACTAGAAACGCCTATAAATACCACCCTTGACCTCCAAAACATCATTTATGCAACCCTAGCCGTCCCATAACCTATTTCAACCCACAAACACCCTCTGGAACCTATTTTTACATCAAAACAACCATTTCCAAGCTTATTCCATCATCTCCTCTTAGATCCAAGGTGTGTTCTTCAAACCCAAACCTTTAAATGATTATATTTTACTCCCTAAACGTCCAGACCTGACTTATAAATGTTTTTGTCTTTGAAAATCCATTTAAAACCGTTTTTAAACAAACCCACACCTTTACATGTGTTATATGTGTTATTTGTGTTTAAAGGTAGGATTTTTAGGATTGAATCATGATTGTTTTTGTGTTGTTATGATGTTTATGGCTATTACAAGTTAGTAGGATAATGTTCTAGGAGTTTGAATGGTTTTGGTTGTGTATTGTTGATACTTGATGTTTTGACCCATTTGAAAGATTATGAATGATTAAGGATGATATGAGGTATGTTGTTGATTGTTTGATGTTAGGGTTTGCTCTAGGATG
Source organism: Ambrosia artemisiifolia (assembly GCA_032199755.1). NCBI lineage: Eukaryota > Viridiplantae > Streptophyta > Magnoliopsida > Asterales > Asteraceae > Ambrosia > Ambrosia artemisiifolia. Next base: position 14,782,110 of record CM063514.1, read on the forward strand.
ATGCTAGAACAGTAAGATGCTATCGGACAACGTGGTTATGTGATTAAATCTGGATATTTGCTATTTAGGGCAAGTTCTTGCATGTTGATGTGATGTTTTCATGTTAAGTTGCTAATTTGGGAAAACGCTCGCATTCGGGACTGTTAGAACGATGAAAACTTAGGGGTTTTGCTTGAAATATGTTTGTTAATGTGTTAGGATTGTTATTGGGTGTTTTCACACGTTTCGGATCTGATTTGGAGGGTTAAACGCGCGAAAAACCGTATCAGCTGTGTTATAGGCGATTGGGGATCCTAATCGCCTATGCTATAGGCGATTAGGAGCCTAATCGCCTGAATAGAGGGCCTAATCGTGTATATATAGGCGATTAGGGTCATAATTGCCTTCATTTCATGCAATTGTGATCCTAATTGCCTTCATTTCATGCAATTGTGATCCTAATTGACTTCATTTCATGCAATTGTGATCCTAATCACTAGTTAAGCCCTGAATTGCATACCTTATGACCATAATCGCCTGAAATGCATGTGGATAACCCTAATCGCCTATAATAGGGGGCGATTAGCCTCTGTAATTGCCTGTTGACCATCCCTAATCACATGTTGACTTTCCTAATTGCATGCTAAGTTCCTAATCGCGTGTGATGCTGTTATAAGTGTATTTTGACATCCCGAAACCCGATTTGACACCTAGGAACATGCTAGGAACCCCGTGACATGCCTAGTAACATAGTAACACGTGTTTGGACTTGTTTGTACGTTATTTGACCTATGTGTTAGAATCGCTGAACTTTAACGCATGTTAAGTACTAAGTTGCATGATTTGTGTATGCTTGTGTATGAGATGAACACGTGGAATGTCGGGTCACCAATGGGATGTCGAGTCTTGTCTTACGTAGTCTGGTTGTCGGTCAAACACGCTTTTCGGACACATAATGGTCATGGACTGGACTTAGGGACTAATGAACCCGATGGGTTATTCGTCTAACTTGACACATATCTTATGGTAGGTCGCCAATAGTTGGGGCTATCATATCTTACAGACGATTTACTCATATCACACATACGGTTTACTCATAAACGGAATACGCAACCTAAGGTGAGTTCACGGCCCCACATTTTACGGTTTATGTTTTCGGGGAAGAAACATGCTTAAAACGCTTTTATGACTTATTTTCATCTCAAAACTCTTTTATGACTTATGGCTTATTAAACTCTTATGGCTCATGACTCTTTATCACGTTATACTATGGCTTACTTATAGTACTATACGGTTCATCAAAAAGTCCCTTAGAAACCACTAACATGGGTATATGGCGGGGAAATATGGATAGCGCTATTGGGAACTGACAAACCCCACTCGACGGTAGGACCGTGCGGGTGCATATTGTCTCTAACAAAACAAGGTCTACCGGTGATGACGGTAGCCCATAGGAAACTAAGGGTCACTACACGGCTTAGTTTGCAATGGTTTCACCCGTATGAGTATCTTATTCTGCACCTAGCTAGCGTTCTTACAAGCATAGTAGTAACTGCGATGGTAACGGTTTTCGAAGGATCACTTTAAACGTTTAAATAAAACCTGTGAACTCACCAGCATTATATGTTGACTCTTTTAGCATGTTTTCTCAGGTCGCTAAGGTAGCAGCTGTCAGATAGGCGCACGGAGTCGCAAAGGAGTCGTCTCGCGTCTAGGGTTTCATTGCATGTTTTGGAAGTTGTTAGCTTATGAACTTATGTTTTAATTCTGCATGACTTTTGTAAACTTTAAATGCTTCCGCACTGTTAAATGTTGGTTTTTAAACTTATGCATGGTTTTTGGTTTACGTATGTTTTACATTTAGACGTCGTTTATTGTGACCGTTGACTTGGATCCTGGTATGTCACACGCCTCGCGGTAGAACTCCGGAGGTGGAAATTTGAGGGTGTGACACCTTTTTGGCAAAATCGCACAGAGCCTGGGTGATGCTTTTGATATGTCCCCCCGCCAAAAGGCAGTTATTGAATGCTTGCAAAGCCCCCATGCCCAAGATTTCCTGAATGTTGTCCCAATCGAAGGTTTGGGCCAAACCATGTCTAGGGTTGAATACAGGGCAATTCTTAAATATCGTTTGGTGATCCCCATGTACCATGAAGATGAAGTCTGTCCGATTTGCCATAAGGCATGCTTGGACAAATACGGGGAACACACGGCTCATTGTAAGGAGTTACCTGGTTTCAAATATAGGGATGACTGGGTCCGGGACGTTCTCTAGGACATTTTAAGAAGGGCTGGGATCTCAGCCAAGAAGGAGGCTCCTATGAATTTCCTCTCGGACCCCGCAGAAGGGAGATCCACCCTACGTCCAGCAGACCTGCTTGTCTTTGGGTGGGCCGGGGGGAAACACGCTTGTGTCGACCTAACAGGTGTATCTCCCCTGGTTGGTTTGAGGGATAATGGCTTTGTAGCAGGGCATGCGGTGCGGAAAGCAGAGACGAAGAAAGTTGAGAAGCATGCTAAAGCTTGTGAAGAGAACCAACACGTTTTTGTACCCCTGGCATTTGATACCTTTGGCTCCTTGGCACCGGAAGCCATCTGTTTCCTGACTAGAGTCCAACGAGTTATCCATAGCAATGTCTCGACTCCGGGGGGCATGGGTTCGTGTTTAGTAGGTTAGGGTAGGGGGGCGGCGCAGCTTGTTGCTCGCCTGCCCGCTATCTTGATGTAATCTTTTGCGGTTATGTGTTAATAAAGAAAACAATATTTTAACGTTTAAAAAAAATCTTGTTGGAATTTAGTGAGGTTTTGAATTATTTATTTAGGAGAAGCAAAAGGGATTTGAGCTAGTTCGGGGCTAAAGTGAAACACAAACACAAGATCATAAGTAATCATCATAAGCAAAAAAGATCAGCATGTGGAACAAAACCTTTCTTCAAGTTGTTCTCACAATCCTTAGACTCCTTTGCATCTACATCCTAGTACTTACACAACATTGCAAATTTGATTTTACCATTGTTAGATGGTTATTTAACCTTATTGAATCAGAAGTAACTTTTTTAATCTTAATTTTTTTAAGGTTAAAACATAAAAAGTGATTATTTTTTAAACTTAGAAGAAAACATGACTATATTTCTAAAGTTTGAACATATAGAAGTGTCATTTAAAAAAATAATTAAAATACCCATGCCGCTATTTATATTATCCAAATAAACATTAGAAGAAGTAACTTAACACGTTGTTAAGTGAGGCTATGGGGTGTGGAACCCTTCCACACCCCTTCCCCCTTCTCCACATCAGCGCCACATCATCTTCGCAAGTTGTAATACATATTATGTAAGTGTTTTAACTTTGTGATGATGCTATCTAGACAATCTATTTGCTTAGAAATGTTCTTTTAACATATTCAATGCTTTCAATACCATTCATCTTTATACTCATGTTATTTGCAAGCTAAAAAGTATGTTACTCCTATAGTTTTTTTCACACAAGTTATGATGTGTATCTCAAGCGTACAAACAACTAAAACTCACTGTATAAATATGAACCCAATCTAAACTTGATATAAACCAAAATAACTTGACTAAAATCCCATAGGATCAATACAAGAATTTTGAACTAACACCTCAACTCTAAAAGGCTTCATCAACTTCTAAGAACTTGGGCTTTATACACCACCATTTTGTTATTTTTTGTTATTTACATTAAAGGGCTTGATTTTTTGAACATTGCATCTCAAGTTCTCAACCCAGCAACTAACTACACGTGCAGCCCAACAACAAACTAATTCCATCAACCACTAACACATTTAAAATAGCGCTTCAACTTTTATCCTTTAATCCTTTTAACACCGAAACCAAACATATTAATGGCAAATTAAATAGATAAACTCAATCTTTAATATTTGAACTGATGAGAGTGAACCACAATAACTTTCTTGAAGATGCATTGGCAAAGTTTAGTTTCAGGCCTTAAAGAAACCATAGAGTCTTGATGCAATGAGTTACACCAACTTTTTGTGGTAAATTACAAATTATATGTGTTATGTTTAGGGTTACATGCATACATTATCCTTTACTCCTTTAACTTTAATAAGTAGACTAGACATCCCTCAAATTATATTTGTTATGATTTAGAGTATGTTAGACTCAAATTTTGTGTGATTTGTAAAAAAATAAGCCTTTGAAATTTAGGTTCAATAATTAGTTAAAGATCAAAGACTTATGTAAATAATCATGAAAGAAAATTCCTAACTTTTACCGTAAGAACTTAAAATAAAAAATATATAGTTTGATGATGTTTTCATTTCCTGACCGTCCCAAGCCAGTTGGACTACGAATCAGGCACAAGACTGGTCCTATATAAAATAAGCTGGTTTCTATTTCTCTTAAAATCTTCATTTACGGCTTTGTTTAGTGCTCCCGACTCAATAAATTATATAGTTAAGCGTTTAAGTCATCAAAATAACAAATCTATCGGACAAAATATAAGCTAAATTTTAAATCTACATCAAAACTATAAGCATCTTATTAATTTATATTTACTTATAGAAACTTAAGTTTATCGGTTGGTGGCCATCCCACCAACCGACTTTCTAAAAATTACAAAACTCCCCTTTCAAATTTGAAACTCTACAACTACCAACTTTCTAGCTTGACAAAAATAACCCTATACTTTCTAACTTCTTTTTAACCCTTAAACATTTGGTATGTAACTCATTCTATCCCAAACATTGCTATAATGTCTAAATTAACCGTCTAACTTTGTAAATGTCACATTGACCCGCTCAACTTTTCTAAAGTTTTGAGCTTACCCTAAACCTAATACGTGCCAGTATAAAGTCGGTTCAATTATAAAATATTTCTTTTTATGTACATTTTGAGCTGGACCATGTTTCGACATAAATATAGTTCACAAATGAGTATTGTCGATTCACGTATTATTTGGAAACAAATTAGATTATACATAATACATTTTTTATTTAATGGTATGAATTCAGATTACTTTACGTTTTGATGTGAATTTAGTTCAAAAATAAGTTAGGCTAATTGTAATCTATACATTATTGTTGGATGCCGTCGCCCCAACACGTGACGCTTAAGCAAACTAGGTTAACTTGAAAGCAAGCAGACTAGTAGTGTGTTTAAAAATGATTTTTTTAAACAAACTATAAGATATTTAAAGGAAAACAAGTGTGAAAGTTTGGTGATAATAATATTATATGATATATCCATCCGTTATCCTCTCTCCTTTTCCCTCTCGTGGCTTTAGCTGGTCCCATACTCATTTTCCAGCTTAGCTTAACAAACAACAAAGAAAGAGTCTACGAATTTTATCTCAAAACCACACACAAAATTCGAATAATCTTTACACACCCAACTCCACATTACACCCTTCTCTTCCACAACGCATTTCAACACCATAATCTCATCTGGGATTTTAGGGTAAGTTCATACCAAAATTCTTAAATGATTATTGTTCATTTATAGAGCTTTTGGATGAAAAAAGCATATAAATTTGGGTGTAAAGTTGAATTTCCTTAGTGGGTATTAAATGGTTTGTCTTAATTTTGAGTATGGAGTTTTTGGATGACAAAAGCATACAAATTTAGGTGTAAACTTGAGTTTCCTTTGTGGGTATTGGATGGTTTGTCTTAATTTTGCTTATTGTTTTATGAGGTTGAAAGATGTGGGGTTATGGTATACATGTACTTGATGAGCTCTTCAATGGTGTTTTGTTGTAACAATTTATTGTTTTATGATCAAAGATTAGTTAATGGGAAACAGTTGTATTTGGATAGTGTAGTTAGGTTGAGTGGTAGAGGAAGAAAGGGGTTTGGAAGGTTGGTTCCGAATGCTAAGAAGAGGAAATATAATCGAAAACGGAGTTGGTGGCAGAAATTCTTTTTTGATGAGGATGGGAATTGGTTGGGTTTAAAAGACGATGAGATGATTGACGTGGAGGAGGAATCGGCGAAGAGTGGGAGTGAGGATGAAGGGTTGTCTGATGAGGAAAAGTTTGAAGCTTGGAGACGGAGGGCAGAGGCGATTGTGGAGTTGAGGGAAGCGCGGGAAAATGTGGAGAATGAAGAGGAAAGGAAGTGGGAAGATTGGCTTCTTGATGGGACAAATGGTGGTAGTAATAGTAATGGTACTGGTAATGGTTCGTCGTGGTATCAAGAACCGCGTGATGAAAGTGTTGACGAGGATTTGAGTGATCTTATCCCAGGGAAAGGATTTACTGACTCTGTGAGGGATTTGGTGTTTGGAAGGGAAGATGATGAGATATTGTATGAAGATCGCGTATTTCGCTATGCCTCGTTTAATTCGGTAAGTGCATTTTTATGGTACATTGTGCATTGGACTATTAGTCATTAGAAATGTGATATGGTTTGTTTGGTAGGCGTCATGGCTATTATAGTTTACAATGGAATAGATATTTTAAAGATCAGTCGATTAATGTAGCCTTAGCACTTAAGTGTTGCTTTCTAGCTAGTAGCTACATGACTCATCTTCTTGCTTTCTTGATAAGTATAAGATGAAATTTAAAGACCATAGTTTGTGAGATATGTCATTAAATCTACCCCTTTGTTCACCATGGCACTTGAACTCTCTAACTCTTCGGAAGGAACACCTTTCTTACACACCCTGATACCGCTAGGCTACACTGCTACAGGTTCTCTGTGTCAACATAATTAGATATGAGAGCAGGTAAGAAGTTGCCTAAAAATGATCATTGAGATAGATGTTAATTATCTAGCATAGTTACATTCCAACTATCCTTAAGTTTAGTAAAATGAGTACCCATCCAAACACACCCTAAACAACATTATCTGGCATAGTTACACATCCAAACACACCCTAAACAACCTTATCTGGCATAGTTACACATCCAAACACACCCTAAACAACCTTCCCTCTATCAACATGTCCTAGTTCCATTTGATCACATTTTTTTATGTTTAAACAAATTGATATAAGGTTTGGATTTGTAGGGAGATCATAAGCATTTAAATGCATAATTATTTGTGCTTTATTGCATTAGCACAAGTCAAATCTTTTGTAGATTACATCGACCTCTAAAACCATAATCATCCTTTTGCAGGCAAAATTTTTGGCAGCGTTGATAATTATACCATGGGCTTTGGATTTTTTAGTTCATGACTATGTTCTTATGCCATTTCTCGATAGGTGATCATTGCTACACGGGAACTCCTTTTTTATGTATTTTCTTCTTCCTTTGTCTTTCAAGGTCAAAGGGCTACATTTTAAATTCAAAATGAATTAAGTTTTTTGAGGTTGAATTATAAAACTAAGTCAATTTACCTCACAAGTCTAATTATTTTATTGTTTATTTTTACTTTATGATCATCAGTATATGTTATTCAGTGGTAGAAAAAAGGGTGGGTTGGGTAATGGGTCAAAACGGGTAATTTACAACTTAGTTGCTTCCATTTGCTTAACACATTTGATTCCTCAGAGGTAAAAGATAACTCTTTGCCATTATGTTCAAATGTCAAGAAACAACTGTTTCTATAATGATTTTTCCAACCAAAATCATTAAAAGGATATTGTAAACAGGTATGTGAAGACTGTACCACTTGCAGCAGAGATTCTTGATGTAAGAAAGCATCAAAAACTTGAAATGGTGAAGGAATTAAAGGCTGAAAAAGAGAGATACAAATTTGAGGTTGAAATTGGGAAATCCCCACCAATTTCTGAAGAAGAGCTTTATTTGGAGTTACGGCACAAAGCGTAAGCTCACTTCTTCTGCAGTCTACTTTTTATGCATATATTATTTATATCATCATCTTGGTTAAAATTATGTTGAACACATAGTTGTCAAAAGTGCGTAATGAACGCGCCTAGGTGTGAGGCGTAGGCGAGACACACCTTGTGCTATGCGACTTGAAGGCGCACCTTTAGGCGCCGAGGCACAAGAACGGGCAGTTTTCTGGCTAAAATCCGGCCAAATATGGTAAAGACCCCTAATTAAGGCTGGGATCCACCTAAATAAGCTTAGAATCAACCTAAACTAGCCTAAAACATGTCTCAAACCTATTTTATACTATGCTCCTTGTTGAAAGGAGTCAAGGACCCTAGTTTTTTGGGCCTAGGCGTCAGGCTCCAAGCTCAGCCTTTGCGCCTAGAGTATACCTAAGCGCTTTGACAACTGTGGTCGAACAATAGCGCCAAACTGATGATATGTGAGGGTTAATATAAGACTGGATGCAACTTAAAAACTTGCAGTGCTTTCCTATATGAGATGCCTAGAGGCTAGAGGTGGAAAACTTCAAATGGGTGTGTTGGGTAGTGGGTCAAAACGGTTGGGTTGGGTTGATATGAAACACTTTTTCTCTCTCTTTTTTTTTTCCTGAAAAGTTCTCATAAATATTTTTTGTATCTTACATGATTGAAATAATCAAACTATTACAAGAATTAATGTGCATTTTAAGTAAATGGATCTATGTGATTATATACATTATAAGTTCGCTTTTGGTGAAATTCGACCCATTTGACTATGTTTCTGTTTTAATTGCTTTTAGTTCTGTACATGTGCCGTAATAGGAAGTATACAACATAACCAAATTGTCCCATTTATAAGTAATATTCTTGAAACTGCCATCATATAGAGGTGCCTTTGTAAAATGCAACACAACTAAATTGACCCATTTATAAGTATGAGAGTTCTTTAGTAATTTTTTCTAAAATTTAGAAATTAACTGGAAACCAATTGTCATTTATTGCAATTTACCCTTTTAAAATCACACTATTGGCCGCTATACCATTACAAGTTAATTGATGTGTTGATTTGGTCCTCCAAAAATATTTTTATTATTTTTTTTATCTTTAGGACGGGTATTTCGATATTTCCCATATAGTCAAACTAGTTACTCTAAGTAGTTAAACTTAAACATAACCAGTTTTCGTGGGACAGAGGTAGTGAGTAGTAGCTCATGCAATGGACCTTGTACATTGCTCTGAATTTGGTTATTTTTTCTCTGTTTTGCCTTTTTTTAGAGAATATTATATACACTGATGTTTGCTTGTTTGTTGTAACAGGTTAGAACTAAGAGATGAATGGAGATTAATAAACCGTAGCGCATTTGCTAATATATGGTCCGATATGGTATTCGGGATCTCATTATTTGTTCTTTTGTACTTCAACCAAAATCAGGTGTGTTTTGTTTTCCTTCTTCGTATCAGTTAATTTTCATTATTGGAACAAATTCGCAGATTAGAGTCATGGAAACGGTTTAAATGCAAAAACTAAAGTAATTTGCGCTTAACAAGATTTATTTGCACACGTCGGACTTATGAAAGTCAACCCGTTAGTTCATTATACATTTTCCTTAAAACCAATCTCACAAATTTGTCTCCAAATTGTTTACATTTGTAAAATTATGTGGTTTGACTTTCATCCATCAAATGTGGACTCGTTTCTTCGTAAGAAATCCTTTCATAAATTAACAAAACATACTAATATGCGGTTGTTTACAATATATTCTACAATCGAAAGGTCAAAACAACTCTTTCAGGTCAAATTTTTGACCTTTTCAGTCAAATTATATACTGTACTTATCAGCTCCATATTGACATCATTTATATTTGCATAAAAGATTTAACAGTTTTTTTTTTTTTTTGTTAATCCTTTTTGTAGGTAGCTTTGCTGAAATTTACAGGTTATAAGATAATAAACAATGTTTCCGACACTGGGAAGGCATTTTTAATCATACTTATCACAGATATTTTTCTCGGGTAATTTCCTTTTTTTATACTAGACCCGTAATGAGACTTAACATTTGAGCTTTGATAAATTTGACAACTAATCATTTTGTTACAATGTTTGAAATTTAGGTATCACTCAGAATCTGGTTGGCAGACTTTGCTAGAAATAATTGTGGAACATTATGGTTTCGATGTTGATCAATCTGCCATCATCATTTTTGTCTGCCTGATTCCTGTGATCATTGATGCGTGCGTGAAGCTTTGGGTATGTTCTTCAAAACAAATAATCTTTTTGAAATTGTAATTTCACATATTTGTGGCTAGAACAACCTTTAGAAATGCAAGTGGGCCAATTAAATAAGAAACTAAATTTAAGTAGAGAACTCTTCTGATACAAAAAAAATGACAAAGTAGTATAAGTGTTTTTTAATGGTAAGTGAGTTCAAACATGGCATCGTTTGATTGAAACTGACTGAACCATTCAAACTGCCCAAACCAGGAGAAGTCGGCCGGTTTATCTATATGGTTCGATATGGCAGGTTGGCAGGTTAATAATTCGGTTGGTAGTTTGGAACTTGGAATCCCTTGTTTAAGCTTCTCTAGTTTTATTTTATTTTGTGAATTTTTGGAGTGTGCATTTCTGTGTATATATATTATGTTTATAAACAATTTTTTTTTTTTTAAATTTTGAATAAAACTCAAGATTTTGGAAAAAAGTAAAAAATCATTTAAAATCGTCAAAAACCGAACTATTAAACCCGCTAAAACCGGCTTGTTTGGCTTGTCCTTTCCAGAAACCACAATAAACAGTTTGCCAAAATTTTCATTAAAACTGGCTGAACCGGTCCGTAAACACCCCTAGAAAAGACCAATGAGCTAGAAGTAATTGGAGAACAAGGGCAACACTTTATGCTCAAATTCAACTAATATCTATGCTTTTGTGGAGTCATTAACACATGTGATGAGTATTTTAACCGTGCGCATCTTTATCTGTCGTTTAGATGTTCAAATTTCTTCCAAGATTATCGCCGAAGGTGTCGAATATTTTCCAGGAGATGAAGAGGCATTAGAGAGAGGATTATGGTCTTAAGAATCAAGTTGTTGATTTAAAGATTCTTGCTTTGATTTCCCTTTTTTTACAGGCTTCAAACATGGACCATATCATATGTATACTTGATCTTGATTTTGTTATTTGCTTATTATGATTTATTTGGATTTCTACACCATCAACATCAATTGATGTGGCTGTAAAAATAAATGAATATTTGAAACACTCATTCTTATGATTTTGAATGTATTAAAAGAAGGTACACAGTCAATGATTTTATATAGGGGAAATGAAATTTAATAATCCCAACTTTGGGGGTTGGAAGACAGCAATCCCAACTTGAAAGTTGTAACACAGCAGTCCCAACTTGTCATGTATTTTATTTTGTTGGTCCTAAACTAACTGACGTTAAGTTTTTCTGTTAAGTGCTGACGTGGACTGCCACGTGGCGTCTGACGTGGCCAATCTGTCCAAGTTGGAAAAAAACGTAGGTCCCACAATGTAGATGTGTCTTTTTTTAATCTTTATACCAAAATATCTATATATATATACACACACACACATATACAATATATATACACACATATAGAGAGAGAGAGAACGTAGAGAGAGAAAGAGATGAGAGAGAGAGAAAACGCAGAGAGAGAAAGAGATGAGAGAGAGAGAGAACGCAGAGAGAGAGATAGAGAGAACGCAGAGAGAGAAAGAGATGAGAAAGTGAACACCACCGTCGGTCATTTTCTCCGGTCACCCTCCATCACCGGTGACCGGATCCGTCACCTCTTTCCGACCGGTCAAATCTAAAAATCCTATCCCCTCTTTCCTTCTTCTCCACTTGCCACCCACAACCTGTCAACACACCACCAATTGTTTTAGAAAAAACCCTAATTGTTTTTTTTTGAGAAAAAGCCCTAATTGTTTTTGGGAAAAAGCCCTAATTGTTTTTGGGGTTTGTGTTGGTTTGTATATGTTCGTCTGGATTGTTGATGAAAACAGGTGGTTAGCGGGTGTACAGTGGTGGTAGTGGGTGTCGTCGGAGGGATGGAAAACAGAGGAGGAGGAGGAGGAGGAGGAGGAGGAGGAGGGAGGGTAGACAGAGGAGGAGGAAGGTAGACAGAGGGTAGAGTGGTGGTAGTGGGTGTCGTCGGAGATGGTGGTGGTGGACGGTGGTGGACGGTGGTGGCAAGTGGTTGTTGTGGTGAAGATGATAAAGATGTAGGGGTGTGTGTGTGTGTGTATATATAAATTCTTTTTTATTATTATTTAAAGATTTTTTTAAATATTAAAAGATTTTTTTAATTGAAAAAACAAGTGGGACCTACATTTTTTTTTCAACTGGACAGATTTTGCCACGTGGACTGCCACATGGGATGCCTACGTGGCACTTAACAGAGAAAACTAACTGAGGTTAGTCTGGGACCATTAAAATAAAAAGGTTGACAAGTTGGGACTGCTGTGTTACAACTTTAAAGTTGGGACTGCTGCCTTCCAACCCCTCAAAGTTAGGATTATTAAATTCCATTTCCCCTTTTATATATTATCAATAAATGTTCACCATTTGCTACATGGTAAATTTTGTCTACAGAGAATAAATGTTTTATCCCAGATCCTATCATTGAGGGGCTCAAAGAGTATTCAAATTAGGTTAGATTAGGCTACCCGTATTTTTTGAGTGAATCTCCATAATTTATTGTGGGTTGTAAGTGGAAGAGACGGAGAATCAACTGTTCATCAATGTATTCGGGGATAATGGAAGGGGGGCATGGTTTTCATGTATTTATTTTTTTATATTATTTGAAAGTGGTTGTGAGTGAATAAGAAAGAAAATGTAATGATAAAAGTATAAGAAAAATATTACTTTTTTTTTTTGATCGGCGAATAAGTGTGTGGCAACCACCCTTGCGGGGCGCCGTGCCCAAGAATCGACTACTCGACCTCCAGCAGCCCCCGCCTTCTCCTGATGCGCGGAAACCCGAGCCCCACCCGCCCGAAGGCACGACAGTGTTATAGAACTCGGTAAAACCTCGCCGCCCGTCAGATTCGAACCGGCGCCATCCGTATTCGATCTTCACCCGGATACCAAACCATAAATGTTGGAAGTGGGGATTGAACCTTTGATCACATAGGTGAAACAAAGGCCACTCCACCACTATGGATGTTGATAAGAAAAATATTACTTAATTGAAAATGAGAGAGAAAATGTAATGATTTTTAATGTAATATATGGATGAGGATGGGGAACTAATTGTGTATGTTCAGGTGAAGCTAACACCCCCTTATTGAGTGTGTTAGGTTTTGTTTTACTTATTTTTATTTTATTATAATGTCAGCTTTGGCTTTGCCATTGCCAATAAGCTACTAACCCCGTTAGTTATTAAGTGTAGTGTGTGTCATATGTCTTCCTAGTTACCTTTTTTAATGTATTCTGGTCTCATTATTTTCGTATGAATTGAACTCACTATGTGAGATCCCAATTGGTTTTTGGATGACGCATTATCTACTAAGAGGACATATAAGAGCATTCACATCCCCTCCACCAAATCTCATTCATTAAATTACACTAAAAATCATTACTTTACCCCTAAATCTTCTTTCTCCTAATTAAAATAATAATACTTTTTCATATTTTTATCATTATATTTTCTCTCTCCTCACTCACTACTTACAAAAATATTAAAATATATATAGGGGTGAACAGTATCTTTTCATATTTATGGTGAAAAGTGCTTCCACCAAATATTTTCTTTCTCATCCACTCACAACCACTTACACTCACCCTATATAATTTGATAAACACACTCACATACATTTGGTGGACCATACATTTAGTGGACCAAATGTGAATGCTCTAAGTGATTAATAAACTATACATGGTCAACATATAGATATCTTACAGTGTTTTGATGTTAAACAACAATTTCTTCTTACACCTTAAAGAAATTTTGCAAATAGTAAACTAGGAAATCAAAAGAAGATACAACAACATGAGCATCAAATTCTAGTAAAAATAAGAGCACTCTCGTTGGAGGCTCTATATCCATACATTCTACATAATATAGAGAAAATGAATAGTTGAAACTACTAAAACACAATTGCATTGAATTATCTAGAATAGGGAATTTTTTTATAGAAAATTAAAGTACGTCTCTATATTCAACGCACTACGTTTTTTTGTGTGTGTTAGAAAGAAAAAATAATAATACAAGTGTTTGTAAGTAAGATAGAGATAGAGATAGAGATAAAGAGTTGTAGAGAAAGTATAGGATACAAAGTATCCTTAACCTACAAAGTATAAGAAGCCACCACATCTTGACATGTGTAAATCCTAGTTAACTCTAACTAACCCAATCTTGGTTGATTTAAAAGGGGTAAAAGGTAATGTTCCTTCAAATCATTCATCGTTCATTAACCACCACCACCACCATCACCACCACCACCACCACCATCACCACTACCACCACCACCAACACCACTACCACTCTCTCTCTAGACCTCACTCTCTCTCTCTAAACCTGCCTCCCTTTCTCTCTACCTCACGCTCTCTCTCAGCTCCCTCTGGTAACAGCAGCGGCCTTATGACCCCGAAAACATCAACAATAAGCAGCAACAGTGGCGTAACAAGCAGAATCGAGTCCAGGTTGGGGTTCTCGGTCAGATGATTCCAGATCTCGGGTTTCGGGTGGCTGATTGAAGACGGGATTGTGATGGTTCTCAGGCTAGGGTCGGGTCTCGTTGTTGATGATGGTGCACGTGGGTGGTACCTGGTTCAATGGGTGGTTTCAGGGGTAGGTCTGGTGGAGAACCCAGGTGGTGGTGGTATCGGGTGGCTCTAGACGATGGTGGTTGTAGGTGGGTGGAGGTGATGGTATGGTCCATGAAGATGAAGGTAGTGGTGCCTGGTTGTGGTCAGGTGAGTTTTATTTATACTAAAAGCGTTTTACAAAACCAAGTGCGTTTTACAAAAAACAAGTGCGTTTTACAAAAACCAAGTGCGTTTTACAAAAAACCAAGTGCGTTTTGTAAAAAACCAGTTTAAATAGTGTTCAAAAAACCAAATGCGTTTTATATAAAAACCAAATGCGTTTTATGTTTTCCTGATCTTCATCGTCTGAAACTTTTTTGAAAGCCATTTTTTTCTTTAATTCTTCTTCTATTATCAACATCGTTCGTTTATGTGAATAATACATGCGTTGATAGTGATTTTTGAATATGATTCGACTAATTTTATCAATTGACTTATCATACTCTGTTTTTTTTTCTATTTTTGCAAATACGTTTTGATTTTGTTTGTAATCGAATTGTTTAATCATTCTGAACGTTTAATCGAGTTGAAAACGATGAAAAATCAGGTTCAATCGTTGAAAATTTTTGCATCGATTATGTCTGTTGTTATGATTTCACAGATGTTTAAACGTGTTTTTTTCCAATTTACCCCTGGTTAGATTAACCCAAATATGATTAGGATTGTTAATTACCATCTTGCCACCACCTAAATCTAATGGCTGGGAATGCTTCTTACACTTTGTATGTTAAGAAACTTTGTACGTTAGCCTCTCTCAAAAGTTGTATGTGAGAGCATTCGCAGTAGACACTCTGTAATAGTGTGAGGGAGACCTCTATATTATATAGAGTAGGTATAAGTGGTTGTGAGTAGAGGAGAGAGAAAATATATAGAGAAGACACTGTTCATCAGTAAATTTGAAGGAGACACTGTTCACTCTGTATAATTTTTTAATATTTTTAAAAGTGGTTGTGAGTAGATAAGAGAGAAAAGGTAATGATAAAAGTATAGAATAAGTATTATTAAATAGAAAACGAGAGAGAAAGGTAGTGATTTTTAGTGTAATTATAGAGATGAAGACGGAGTATTTAGTATGAATGCTCTGAGAGGTTTTTGAAAAATAAACAAAATTTGGAGAAAATATGTTTTTAAGGTAAACTATAGATATTACATGGGTGATTATCGCTAATTGTAATGATTTGTACTGAATAGCACGGGAAAAACTTAATACGTGATCAAACTTTTAATCTGCAAATAAAACTTAATGCTTCATGGTATTATTCTTGTTACGTGTTGGGTTATTTGGAAGGTTAGAAACGAAAGAAGGTTTAACGGGAAGAAAACCAGTGCTATGGAATCAGTTTCGAGTATTAAATCATTATCTTTCAATTGGATTAAAAGTAGGATGAATGATAATTGTTTGGTTTGGTTTGAGTGGGTTAAATACCCGTTGTATAGGATGTAATCTTCTGCATCTTCCTCAGCTTGAGGGAGTGCGTTTTTTAAATGAAAATTATTTTCTATAAAAGAAAAAAAAAAAAAAAACCAATCAGCCCTCTGGGTTCTTCCTACCATTACCAGTTTACCACCGTCGCACTCTCTCTTTGGTTGATTGTTCATGGTTGAAGAAAGTAAAAAAAATAAAAATAAATAAAAAGAAATCAAGCGTAACAAATGAGATGATGCCACGTTGACCAGTGTTGATATTAAGACGCGTGTGACACGCAATTGAATTCGTTAAGCAACAGTATATATTAAAATAAAAATAAAAATAAAATTGGATTGGATAGAAGAAGAAGAAAAAGGAGGCAAACGAAGACCAATTCTTTCCATCATCTCTCTCTCTACCTTGTTTTGTCTTCGTCGTCGAACCCAACGACAAACCCTTTTATTCACATTTCACACGCATATAATAATAATCAATAATAATAATAATTAACTCCATTCACACCTCTGTAATCACCGCTACAACCTGTAACTTCCTTCCTTCTGCCTTCTCTTTTCTTTTCTTTTTCCTTTTATTTTTAACGTCCAACCAACAAAGCCCGGACACCCGTGTATACCAACACTTACACAACATTTTGTCACGAAAAAGACTCCAACCGCCAGAGCACTGCCCCTTTTGTATCTAGTTTGTTTTCTATATAAATGGTATATGTATGAAGATAAGTATGATTTTTCATTTTTGTTTCTTCTGTATTTCTAGTTGAAGTTTTATGGAATAATAATTATTGTACTTTTAATAGTTTCTGGTTCATAAAATGATGTAATTCATGACTTATGCCGCTTCAAATATTGACGAATTGGATTTTAATAATTTGAATTATGACCTATTGGCCGATAATAATCCATACGCATAGTTTTTAACCTATGGCACTCTTTAAGTTGAATTATTCAAGGACGATCCAACTCGCATTAAAGTTTTAGGATCAAATACAAACCCTTTTTTCTTTTCTGTAAAAAGCCTGAGAGCCAAAGTGCCAGATAACAAATAACGCACTGTTGTTATAATAGTAGCATGAAATAACGTGCGTTATTTTATAAATAGCACTTTGGTTCTCACAGTTTTTACAGAAAACATGGTTTGTACAGCCGTACTAGAACCATTATGTACACTTGATTTCGCTCACAAGGAAGGTGTGTTTCCTATTTCTCTCTTAATCATCCATGTAAGCGGAATCAAGTGGAAACGTTTTGATGATTATAAGAACAATAGTGAAAGTTTGGACTGTCATTGGTTAAATTGTCAATATGGATTATTATCTACCCCTTTCTGTCCTCGGTTGATTGGGGAGTGATCTTGATTTAAATTTCTAATAATTTGAGTGAAAGTTTTTCGATATATGAGGCTTGAATAGTTGTTTATGGGATGATTTTTATGCAGGATTTTGGTCACAATGTGTTGTGGAGGACATTTTAGTGATGAAGAAGGTTTAGAGATAGTTTAAAGGAATATTATTCATTTATTTGTAGGAAATATTAATGGGCGCGAACATAAACCATCGCGATGACCATGATCCTAACGATGTGACACAAGGGTTCTACCACAAGCTTTATGATGATGTGTCCATGGAAAGTTTCAATAGCTTACAAATGAGCAACAATGGAGGGTCAATGGCAATGTCTGTTGTCAGTAGTGTTGGCTCAAACGGTTCCAACACACTAATGCTAAAGCACCATGGCTCGAACCATGTGGTCGCTACTTATACAGCTTACCATAGTCATAATAATAAAGGGCGAGTCTCGCAAGGGTTAAGTGATGATGTGTTAGCTCAAGCTTTATTGGACAGTTCTTGTCCTGCGAAAGGGCTTCAAGATTATGAAGAATGGACTATTGATCTTGAGAAACTTAACATGGGACCCGCTTTCGCTCAAGGGGCGTTTGGGAAGCTTTATAAAGGTAGTTATAATGGTGTAGATGTTGCTATTAAGCTTTTGGAGAAACCAGAAGATAATGTGGATAAGGCGATTCTCATGGAGCAACAGTTTCAACAAGAAGTTAGGATGCTTGCAGTATTAAAGCATCCAAATATTGTTAGATTTGTTGGCGCGTGTTTTAAACCAATGGTTTGGTGTATTGTGACTGAGTATGCAAAAGGGGGTTCGGTTAGACATTTCTTGAATAAGAGGCGTAATAAGAACTCGGTTCCTTTGAAACTGGCGGTTAAACAAGCTTTGGATGTTGCTAAGGGAATGGCGTATGTTCATGGGTTTGGATTTATTCATAGGGATTTGAAATCAGATAATCTTTTGATATCGTCTGATAGATCGATCAAGATTGCTGATTTTGGTGTTGCCCGCATTGAAGTGCAGAACGAAGGAATGACACCCGAGATGGGAACCTATCGGTGGATGGCTCCGTAAGCTCACTTAACCTTTAGCCACTTCATTGTTTAATTTGAAATTGTTATATCGCCGCCTATACGGTGATTGGTTTGGTTTGGTTTTGGTCAGGTTTCAGTCAGTTTCTTTTTAAGTAAATCTGATCGGTCGGTTTAGGAATTTTCAAACCGTATTGAACAATTTGGTTTGCATTTTACACTCGAAACAGTGGGAAAAAACAGAACCGGACCGTAAGGATTTTGGCCTATGTAACATCTTATACTTTGGCCTTTTAATTACTGTATTTAAGTTGGAATATACATATGATTAAGGTCTTATAAGTTTTAACTGTTTGAACATCAACACTTACTCTATTTTGATTGTGTAGTATGTATATTTCACTATAATTAACCCCCAAAACTGAGAAACCAAACGAAGCCAAACCGTTATGTGTGTTCTGGTTGACTCGGAAACACTTATTTTAATCATTTATCAGTTTTCTTTAAAGATTAATGTGTTATTTATAAATTATAATACAAGAAATATTAAAACAAAATGAGCTTTGTATGTATTTTTAGGCAACTTTCAACTTATTTGACCCGTTATTTATCGCAGGGAGATGATTCAACATCGGCCCTACACACAAAAAGTAGATGTTTATAGCTTTGGGATCGTATTGTGGGAACTGATCACAGGTACGCTACCATACAAGAATCTAACGGATTTGCAGGCTGCATTTGCTGTGGTGAATAAGGGCCTTCGCCCAACCGTCCCAGATGACTGCCTTCCAGTTCTCAGGGAAATAATGACACGCTGCTGGGATGTGGACCCCAATGTTAGACCACCGTTCACTCAAGTCGTCAAAATGCTAGAAATGGCTGAAACCGAGATTGTGACCGAGGTTAGGAGTGCCCGGTTCAGAGGCTGTTGTGGTGGTCAACCCATGACTATTGACTGATATGTGTTAAAGGACCAATATCTAAAATATTTTGAAGTGGTGATTTTATATGTAAACTACAGGATACTATTTTTTTTTTCTACAAATAATTTGGTATAAAGAAAAAAAAAGTTATGATATGATACTGATTACTTGTTTTGTTGGATCTATGTATTTATTATAGATTTTATGGCAAAATTACAAGAAAACATGTGTATTATATGCCTTATTGATGACTGATCTACATTCTCAGCTGATGATAATGAAGGATTTGAGGACGCTGGGCAGCCATGTGTGCTTGCGCTTGGGCTATTTCGCCTATAACGGTTCAGAAACAATTTTGGGGTGATTGAATGCGGTGCTAATGAAAGCACAACAAAAATGATAGTTATAGGTTGTCATATCTAATCTGGTCGTGTTTGCATTGACCTATTTAAAACAAGTTGACATAACAAACCCATTTTAAGACTTGTTATACATTACAATCTGCAAACCCGTTTTAACACATTTATAACTTGACTACGACCTGCTCCTGGTTTAGATAACGAGTTAACAAGCCTGCGCTCAACTTACGCCATTTTAAGCGTGTCCAAGTTAGTGTTAAAATCTTTAACACTAATATTATACACGAGTTGTGCGAGATCCAACGATTTAACCCGCCAACCCATATGATATAGCTATTCCTCTTTTGACCCGTTCGACCCGACTGGAAAAAATAGTCAAAAGTTCAAAACTACCACAACTGGAAATAAATTCATATATTGCAAGTTAAAATTCCCAAGTTAAAACATCATCCATTGGGATTCAACAACAGAGAAACAAGAAAACTCAAGTTACCATTTTGTCAATTACTATGATTAATCATTGTACACTTGTTTGGGCAGAATCCCAACATCCACCCTGTCATCAAACTATTCCAATAACAATGGAATCAACATACCTCAACCGCCTGCAATCACCACCACCTACCGCTAGAAATAACAAAGGGGTGAATAGCTAAATTGGCGCGCGCACCAAAACAAAAAACAAAAAAATTGTCATGAGTTCTAAAAGGCGAATTAGTAACCGGTTCATTGTGTTTCCTTTTGTTTTTCTAGCTGGAGAGAGTCAGCGACTCTATCTGAAAGCTGACTTATTGAAGCATCATCGACACTGTTTTTTGTTGAAGAAATGCGTTCTTTGGCTCTTGTTTGTTGAAAAGATTTCTCGCGTTCGTCATAAAAACTAAAATCATCCAAGATTGATGTACCCGCATCATGTTCCTTAAAGATTTTCAACATTGCAATACCCTCTTCAAACTTCACCTACACCAACAGATTAGCATCTTTATATACGTTCAACATTAATGTCGATTTAATGGTCATTTTTAAATATGTGTTGACCCATAAACACTTTTTACTTGTCAAACAAGTCGAATTTCGTTCAAAGTGTATTTTAACGAATAAGACACCAAATATCACTTTATCTAAAATTAGACAAAAATGTGTCCAAGTGTCAACCCAACCTTAAGGCATACCAAGTCTTAAAGTTACATGTTGCCAAATTTGATTGCATAAACATGTTATTAATACAAGTCTTATATAGATTTTCTTATAAAATACATTTTTTGTGTAATTATCTACTTGTTTGACCGGTTTCAACTCATTTGACCCGTCTCACTTTTATCAAATTTTATTCATTTGACCCATTTGAAATACAATAAAACCAAATCCCCTTGTTTCACAATAAAACGAGTAAAAATTGTGTTCTCTTGTTAAATTATACCTCTTGTGAGTCTCGGCTATGAGTCACAGGCTTGTGTTCATTATTTTCAAGAAGTATATGGCGAAACCGACTGTTAGGAACATCTTTAATGATGTGCCACTGTACACGAAACTGGCCACTCCACCTATCTAACTGCCAGTGATCAGCATCATTTTCAAAATCTACAGGCCCAATCATTTCAGCAACACCACAGAACTGCCCACTTGCATTTACCTACAACAAATTCAAGAGGGGTCATACAGGCGAAATCATATAAATTCAAGAGGGGTCATACAGGCGAAATCATATAAACTCTAACGGGTCAAAGTAGTATAAAAAAAGTAAATGAAAACGGAACAGGTCAGGTCAGGTCAGGTCAAGGTCAGTCTAACCCGACCCATTTGACTAGACCCGGTTTGCCATCTATAATTGAGAGTTAATGTAAGTAACTTACCGAAAAAAAGAGGAAAACTGGGTTTGTATCTCCATCTTTTTTTGCTTCTTGGTAAGCCGCGTCTAGTTTTCGGTTTCCAAGTGGGGTGCTGGACCATACACCATATTTGATGCTTCTATGAACATTGTCTTCACTAAAAGATTTTATTACAAAAAACTTGGCTTTTTCATAAGTTGTAATGAAATCTGGCTTGTTGTAAACGTCATTATGATTAGATGCATTGTCAGCTGAATTACTTCCCTTCGGTTTTGATGCTCTTGGTCCACGGTTCCTATCAATGGTTGTAGCATTTGAGTCATTGGTTAAGTTGACCGAGTCCCTATGTTTGACTACTTTGTCAGACCCATGATGGTTCAACCGGCTAGCTTCATACATATTGTATGGCGCAGGCTGCTGAGGAATCAGTATTTCAACAAATTAGCAAAGATTACAAATAAATTAATTAATTAATTTGAAGCCCGACGGTAAAAAACGGTCGTTACCATTGTTGTAACGAAAAACCAACCTGTCCAAAGCTGTGCTCATACGGGCCGAGTATGCCAACTGGTGTGGATTGATTCGACACAGATTCACCAATACCGTTGTAGAATCCAATACCATTACTCACAGGATACTGCACATAGCCCCAAAACATGTTCTCACCAATACCCTCTTGACCGCTGCCTGCTGACGTGGCATATCCACTTGGGGAAATGGGCTGCGAATAGTAAGATGGAGACACTGGGAATTGCTGTGGTGAATAAAGCTGACCATCTATCAGTATTGGAGATAACGGGCTGTATGCCCCTTGCGGGTCAAAACCGTATGCAGGATGAAACAAGAGTGAAGAATTGTCATTGTACATCGGAGGCATTATTTGCATGTTGTTAGCATAAACATAATTAGAATGTTCTCCCCAGTTAACCGAGCCATCACCGTAACCTGATAACAAATACAAAATGTAGAAGTATTTCAAATGAATTTATCTCAAAAGGTTCAAATGTTTATGTAATCACAATTAGCACATTAATTATTTATGTTCTTTAAGAACACACCAAAAAGCGTTTGCAGGTAAACCCAACCTGACCTAGCCTGTCTAGACTCGTACCAAAATCTGACCCATTTCATCACACAATTAAAGGCAAAAAAGTGTTTACGGGTGACGGGTCAACCCAACCTGATCTGACCCATTTAGACTCATACAAAACAGTGACCCATTTCAACACAAAAAAGGGCAAGAATGTGTGCACAGGTCAACGCCCTACTAAAACCAACCCGTTCTAACCCGAACCCGTTAACAAACTCAATACAATCAACATTACCTCCATAGTAGTAGGTCTGCTCTAATGCATTGTTAGTGTTCAATGAATTCACAGGTGTCTGAGACCGACTTGCACTCCGGATCTCCTCCGACTGCTCGGAAACAGTCTTTTCATCTTTCGACGATTCCGCTAAAACAACAATTCCAATAATTAAGATCTGATCCCATACCAAACATACAAATCAAACCCACATTCCAATTCAATCTCTAAACACAACCAAGATGAACCCCAACCCCTAAATCACTACAAAACCCTAAAACACTAAACACACAATAACATAACAAAATAATAAACTCAAATCAAATAACTAGTTGAAGAACTTATTACCATGTGAACCAAGAGTTGAATTGGAAGCAGAAGAGCTTGGATCTTGACCCAATTGACTTGATTCATCCATTTCCCTTAATTTTCTTAAACCTAAATCTAATTAAACAAGAAGCTTTTTGTTTTCTTGAAAAACAAAACCCTAAAAAAAGATAAAGATTCAATCTTTGAGCTTAATAGGAACCCAAATCTCAAACCCAGATCATAGTAACCTCACTAGTGAATAAAGTACTGAAATTTATTAAAAAAAAAGATAGATTTTAATAAAGGGTTTTTGTTTTCTTGAAAAAACACTAAAAATAAGAAAAAGATTTGAAGATTTGAGATGAAATTTGAACCCAAATCTCAAACCCAGATCATGAATATATCTTTAGTGAATAAAAAATTTATAAAAAAAAGATTGATTTTAATAAAGCGTTTGTAGGTTGCACTATTTTTTTTACATATAATAAACTGTATATATGTGTGAGTGAAGTCAAGGAATTAAGAAAAAATAAATAAAAAAGGAATCTTTTTTTCCAGAAATCATATGACTAATTACAGAGATTGTACAAGTTTTAATGCAGTCAGTACGGTTTGTTAATGCATTGGTGACCTGGACGTCGTTTGTACAGAAACTGGACGGGAATTAAAGCTCCACTCTCGTTAATGGAGCGTGTGTAACACGCGCGGGTTTTTATGTTGGTTAGTAGAGAGCGTGGGATTCACTGGTTTTGAATGGCGTCTGTGGATGAATAAGAGTCAGCGTGTTTAAGGGAATTGGGCAGATATGCTACAGTGTGTTCTTTTGCCGTAATAATTAAATTTATTTAAATTTTTATGTTTTTAAGAATATTTATTTACCTTTATTAATAAAACTTAAGTAAGAGTATATTTAAATTCTTTTAATTTTTGTAAGAATATTTATTTACCTTTTATAATAAAATTTAAGTAAAAGCATATATTCTCATAGAGAAATTATTTGGTACAAAGTACCTTAACTTACAAAGTGTAGGAAGCCACCATAATTTGTCATGTGAAAGATGTCGGTTACAACCTCTGAATTCAACGTCAATAACAAAAAGGGTATTATAGACTTTTCCCCCCCTCATTTAATTATAACGATTTCACAATCCCTGTTTTATCGTTAATCAAAATTCAAATTTGTGTAACTGATTTCTCTATCTTCAATAATTATTCTTTACCTTATTCAAAACACTAATCTCAGTTCATCCAGTGATCAAAATTTTTTTACAAAATTCATAATCAATTGAAGAGTTGATCGTCATGTCAGTAAGTTACTCTGTTTTTTCTATTTTTAACTAATCGTAATCTTATTGTGATTTTAATTGTGTATCAGATTTAAACAACGAACCTGAAAACATAACCGGAGAAGAGGATGATGTCGTGGATGTTTATAATCTAAATTTTGAAGGTTAATTTTATTGTTTTCATGTTTATTAACAGACAATTAAGCTCAGAGATGAACAGAGGATGATAGATAAGTGTTTTATTTTGTATTTAGATATTATACAGGAAGATGATCATAACGTTGTTGAACAAGGTGGTGAGAAGTTTGATTTTATTGCTGAATAGAGAAGGATTCAAGGTAAGTGTTATTTTTCTGTAAATGATGATGATCAACATGCGTTTTATGAACTTTTAACATGCGTTTTGAGGTTGTTGTTGTTTTCTCTAAATAATTGTCATCAATTTTGTCTTATGATATTTTTAACATGCGTTTTCGTGTTTTTAACTAATGCGTTTTATGTGCATGTAAAATGTTTTTACTATTAGGTGTGTTTTGATGTTTTTAACAAATGCGTTTTACTAATGCTGAGAATGAGTTACTCTGTTTTTTATCTTCATTTATATAGAGAACAAATCATCAAGGATCATTCGTCAGAGAGTGTTTTGATAAATGATTTGAACAATATCCACGAAGGCATGTCTAGAAAAGACGAAGTTCGTAACATTCTGAAGGCGATGCCAGATTCTAGTCTTCATGAATTGGCATTGATGTTCATGATTGATGCAAAACAAAGAGATATGATTATTGTCGAAGAGCTTACTAAATCCATAGCTCTTTTAAGGTGCTCAATGGAAATGAAGATCAAGTTTCTCAAATCATTTTAAACCTTCTATCTTTTTTAATGTCTTTGTGTCTATGTTCCTGTTATGCTACTTTATTATCATGTGTTTTTAGTAGTTTTTGTTTTTTTGTTTCATGATGTAAAATGTGGAATGAATAATTATGTACGTGCGTTTTATGTTATAATAAATGCGTTTTATGTGTTGGTTATATATATATATATATATATATATATATATTATAAAATGCGTTTTAATAATTTATTGAATGCGTTTTACTACCATGTGCTTATCAAACATTAATAAAAACATGCATTTTTTACTACCAATAGAGAAACTCAGTTCCAACATTCTAAAGTCAACAATGTAAAGATGCAAAATTAACTAAATTATCAAATGTAAACATTTAGCTCATATTATCTACTTGCTTTAGCACCCTCTTGTAAGCATTTTGCATCATCTTTGCCTTGTAAACTCTTTTGTTAAACTTATGAGCCTCTTCAATAGCGACATCACTCGCCCTGTTATGGTCACTAAGGATTAATTTTGCAACATACATGAACCTCAAAGAGTCTAGCTGCTGCTTCTGTAGATCTGACTAAAAAAAAACCACAACTCCAATTTTTGTTTCCTTTGTATGTTTCCATGTGTCGTATTGCGAAGATGCCACAGTCTTCTATGTTATTCTTTGTTCTTCAAGGCATCTTCCTCCTATGAATAGGCGCTCTGTCAATCCTATCAATCCCTTCGCTTCTCTCACACAATGTTCTCAAGGTTAGGTACATTGTGTGTCTCTACGCATATTCAAACAAATAAAAAAATTAGTAAAGACCAAAAACATATATTATTCAGCCATTAATATTATGTGTCTTATTTTTTTATTTTTCCATACTAGGATTTCGGACACCCCTCTATATCTCTTCGCAAAATCTGGTTCTTACTCTGAGTTGTCAATTAACTCTATCAGATCATCCTTCACATCAAAGCAGACTAAATAGAAATGACCGGATATTAGCATCGGAACTATAATTATATCAAAGTCATCCAGAGATTTGATATTGAATTTCCTCATTATATCCTGCAAATTGCTCCTTAAAACCTTAACCCTTTCATGCTCACAAACCCCATGCTCATAGTAGTTTGATGGCTGTACTGTCAAAGAAGTCAATCCATTAGTCAATCAAAGACAAATATTACTAAATGCGTTTTATATATATTAAATGCGTTTTGTTCTTATATACATGCGTTTTACACATTTTACAAATGCGTTTTAACAGATAATATTGCTTCTTGTTTTTTTCCTTCTTTTTGTTTTACTTTTTTACTAGGCTTGACAAAATCACCATCTGACTCACTTTCTGTATCTTTCTTACTTTGTTTCTTCCTTTTTTACTGTTTATCAACATTTTCCTTTTGAACAACTTTTTTTGATTTCTCAATAACTTTCCTTACTTTTCTAAGATCTTTTATAGGAGTTTGGAAATCATCATCTGAACCAGTATTGACTGGTTTTTCTGCTTAACACAACAAGAAACACAACAATGCACAAATACAATTAGATGAAAGTATGTCGAAAAGATAACCAATACTCAAATGCGTTTTATTATATCACTAAAGGCGTTTTAAGTCATATTATGATAGTCTGATTTTCTCCTACATTATACATGCGTTTTGTTAATTTAATACATGCGTTTTGAGACATGATTGTTTCAGATCAGTATGATAATTTTATTAATGATTAACGTCAATAAAACGCACCTACTAATTACATAAAACGCATTTGTAATCACAAAAAAAAATATAAAAACTTTCTCGTTGATGCCACAACAAATCACCAAATTATTTTATTCATCATTAAATTCCTTAAAACGCCTTTACTAATTACTGCAAACGCACTTACTTGATTATGTAATAATACAGAGTAGATACAAATTAAACCATTAAAACGCCTTTACTAATTTCAGCAAAGCATCTAAAACGCCTTTACTAATTTCATAAAAAAATCATTAAATCGTTGTGTTCATCGTTCAAATCATCAAAAACTGCTTTACTAATTTCATAAAATGCATCTAAAACATACCTGAATTCGTTGCCTTCAAAGCCCTGTCATGATTCAGTTTACTTCTTCGTTTTCTTCCTTCACCTGGTTCATTTTTTAGGGTTTTTACAGTTGACAAATGAGATTGTTTAATTTATTGTCATACGATCAAAATAAAAGTAACAATATGAACAACTGCTTACTTGATTTGCGTTTTGGAGCCATAATTCTTCTATGATCGACTGATCTTCGTCGTTTCAATGAAATGCTCTGTTTTTTTTGTTACAGAGAGTATGATTTTTGTGTGATTTTAATTTTGTGAATTTCAGGATTATAGCAATTTGATTGTAACTGTACATAAATGAGATTTGGGCGCGATTATTAAAAAGAATTCAAAGTATTATAGTGGCAATTTGTCTAATTTGCCCTTCTCTTGTTAACTGACACTCAAAACTCACGTGGGTAATTAATGTATGACGATTTTGATTAAAATGAAGATGGAGGGTCAGGATTGCTTCTTACACTTTGTATTTTAAGGAGACTTTGTACAATAGCCTCTCTCTATTCTCATAATACTAAACATGTAATTATGATATAATTTTTACTAGTTTATACACTAAGAGCGTTCATGGATTGACAAATCTAAGTGAGGTTAATAAAATGAAGCTTTTCTATAACTTTAACATCTAGTCAACATTAAATATCTTTGAAAAGGTACTCTACAATAAAACATCCTTTCGGCTATCAAACTTGTAGGCCAAATTTGTAACAAACTCACTCATGTACATTGTATGTACACCATTTTTTTGTGACTAATATAGACACCTTTCAAAAAGACTTCTGATCCTGCTTAGGAACCACAAGAGTAGCATTCAAAATACGTGCAACAACAACATTGGTAATCTATGAGCACACATACCACTTCAAGTAAGTAATCATATATATTCAAGCCTAGTAAAGCAGAAAAACAATCAAGGCTTACTCCAGTATGTTATGTTGTTGGTTTAAACCCCCACTTGTGGCTATCAACAATTACCGATTCGAATACGTAACCATTTCTACCTGTGTAATTAAAGAAAAATTCAAATTAAACCCAAAAAAATACATGAAAAACCAAAAGAATTAGTTGCTTAAAATGTCCGATACATCACTTACATGGAAACTTATTGCTAGCATTACTCATCCAAAATAAAACTTTGACATCCTTGTACTCCATAGACTTCGTTCACTCATTATCCCACCACTGATCTACATCCCGAAACATACAACAAATCACATCCAAACCATATAATACGACCATATCCAATTCAAATAATACAAAACAAGAAAGAAAAAACTAAACGGAACTTTAAACAACGAATGAACCGAAACCGAATCATCAACAAACCAACATTCTCATTAAAATGAAATCAATTATCATAAACAAAATAAATAAAAGAATAATAAAAATCAGATCCAATCCATGTACAAAATCAGATAACATGACACAAAAATAAATAAATAAATAAATAAACAATACATAATAAAATAAAACTAACTGGAACTTTAAATAGCGAACGAACCGCAACACAATCTTCGTAAACAACATCCAAAAGCTCAACACAACAATTTAAAACAAAAAGCATACCTACTCACTACTCTTGACTAACAAATAAATTATATTATATACTAACACCATGTATACAAAAAAAGGATATCTTAAATATGTTTCCATGCTGTAATGTTATAATTGTGCGACCATGTCTAACCCGACCCTCATTGCACAAATTGGACACATCTGCAAAATTACAAATTTCATTGCATTAAGCATCACCCAGCAATCACCATAACATCAACAGAACTTAAACACACTTAAACATTATCAATATGACAACACAAACCAACTATATCAAAATACCCGGTGCCAAAGGGGCATGGGAACCCCTCCCTCATATCATCATCCACCTAAATGTCTTCACAAACCCCATAAACATCCACATATTTGTTGAAATTGGGTGAATGAATTTGTAGGTGAATTTTGAAGTTGGCGAAACACATTTGAAGCTTGATTTTACCCCGCAAAAGAATATTATGGAGATGACCAAAATATAGGTCTATGGTGGGCGCGTATCCGGGTGACGTGTCACTTATATAGTAATCAAAATTCAATGCATAATTCACTAACAATAAAAACATTCCTACAATATTTCAAAAAAATACATAAATTAACATCATTAATCTTGTTTATGAAATTTCTTATGTCTTGAATCCCTTAAGCCCAGTTTCCATTCTTCTTAGATAATCCTGCAACCTAACGTACATAAAAAGACATATGCACGCCTGAGTAAAATTCGTTTTCACTTAGTGGAACAACAATTATACTATATTATGTATATGTTAAATAATATACATAACACATTGAGTTAGCCACATTCGATGAGTTACATTCGGTAGTTTGGTGCGTGGTTAGCTCACATTTGATGCGTCACATAATCATTTGGTGCACCATATATAATGCGTAACAAACAATTGAATCATGTGTAAATATAAAAAAGTATTGTCAATATTTATAAATTTAACTCGTTTAATTTCATATGGAGTTTCAGTTGTGCACCTGTTCACGGGTTGTCCGATGATAATGTACGTATGGCAGCAAATCTTTACTTGGTGCAAGGTACCGCCTCTTTTCGCATTTCACGTTAATGATCTGCTCCGATGTCATATGTCTGCTGGGAATGACCCTCGGGTGCGGAGAGCATTTTACGGGGTGATATTGACGGCTTTCTGGAGTATATGGAAGGCGCGAAATGATCTTATTTTTTATCAAAAAGAGATAGTGGTCCGGAAAACATTCGATGAGATTAGAGTCATGAGCTTCTTGTGGATTTCAAAAAGGGGGAGAATGTCGAATATGTCTTGGGAGGATTGGGCTAGATTTGATGTAAATAGGATGGGGTAGTTACTCGGATTGTTTGTTTTTTATTTCGGCATTGTATTTGGGTTCGTTAGCTCCTTACTAGCTTATTAATAAAAGTTGGTTGGCCGTTAAAAAAAAAAAACTCGTTTCATTTCAAGTTTTCCAAACAATTGGTACGTGTACATTTCTATATATAGAGCAATGAAACATTCTAAGAGAATGTTTATAACCTTATTTAATACATTTATCTTTCATTTTGCTTTGCCACATATTTAACCTCTATAAAATGTCTCAACATTTACTTCTACTCTTAAACAATAATATACAATTCAGTGTTTATGTGGGTAGAGACGAACAGGAAGCCCTTTAGCAGGAACAGGCATAGGATCAACAACGATCTTTTCATCTGGAATCGTTTTCTGCCATCGGAACCTCTTTGTTATATGGTGCATGAAAACTAGTATCTCTAGTCGCGCAAATTCCTTTCCAGGACACATCCTCGGTCCACCTCCAAATGGCACATATGTGTATGGAGCTGGTCCGGCTCCTTCGTATCTTGAAGGATCAAATTTTAGGGGATCCGAAAAGAATTCAGGGTTTTTATGTACTCCATTTGTGCTCCAATATATCTGAAACATTACAAGGTTTTTATTAATAAATTGTAATGTTTTTGTGGTATATATATCATTTAACATGCAATACCCGAAACCCTAAACATTTAATTGTGCAATGAGCAGGTGACGGCGTGTAACTGTAAATTAGTGTAATTTCATGGGTCTGCGACATGTATATGATTTTTTTCCACCAACCACTGATTCAAAACTAGCAACGGGTATATTAAGCGACCGACTTTGTAGGTCGCAAATACTAGAGTGTTTAAAATAACTCAAATTTGTGAAAACTATAAAGGTGCAATATAAATGTCTTATTTGGCTATAAATAAGTTCATGAAAGTAATACCTTCCACCCCTTTGGAATGGAAAAACCATTAAAGGTGAAATCAGCAAGAACTTCTCTGAATGTTCCTTGGAATGGAGGGGAAAGCCTCAACACCTCGGAAGCTACATTCCATGAATATTTCATCTTATGTATGTCATCCCAGTTTAGTAGTTCATATCGGCCTTTTGAATTTGCAATTTCCATTTGTTCTAAACACATTTAAAAAATAAAATCGATCATTCTTTGATAATCGCAATAAATCTAGGACATTCAACAATAGATGATGCCCTTGGCAGCAGGGTCGGAGGTAGCCTTTGAGGAGGGGTAGCACCCGTTACCCCAACTTTTCTGTTGTAGTGCAAAATTTTATATACTTTTTATGTTTTTTTTTTAAGGGGGGGGGGGGGGGGGGGGTTGATGTATCCATTTTCTAAAGTAGTGAATAAGGTCGAATAAATTAAAAAAAATAGAAATAATACCTTTGTAAACTCCTTCATAAATTTCTGGAAGCTCAGCAAGATACCTTACAATGGAAGTGCATGTACTAGCAATAGTATCATGTCCACCAAGTAACAAAGCTATCAACTTGTTAGCAATATCTGAATCTGTCATAGCATTTTCATCATCATCATTTGTAACAATCATATGTGACAATACATCTTGTTTAGGATCAGCCTTCCCCTCTTCCAAATCCATTTTTCTTTGCTTGATTATTTCTATAAGCTCCTTTCGTATGTGATTCGCACCTTTAACCGCTTTGTTAAATTGTGTACCTGGGATATCTATAGGGATTGAAAAAATCCCCGAAACTAACGCCTCGAAAGGGTCTGCAAATCTTGCAATATGGTCCGGGTTGTCTACACTAATAAACAACTTCGATGCAATGACAAAGGCGAAACGTTTGATGAGAGGGTAAACCGCGACAACTTCATGGTTTTCCCAATCAGTAGAGAAGTGTTTTGCCGTGATATCATCCATCACACCGATATATCTTTGCAAAGCCTCGGGTTTTAGGAAGTATGGAAAAGCTTTCCTCATCTTTACAGCTTCATCGGCCGCGCTATTTTTAGAAGGAAATAGCTTGTTGACATAATCCGGTACCCATAACCGTACAAGTTTGTACTCGTTTGCGAATAAAAACTTGTTGCCTGCCGGCCCGCAAAATACTGCAGTGTTGTATCCTAACAAGGATGTTTTGAAGATATTAGAAGAGTATCTAGCTATGCGATCAAATATAAATTTTTCAGGTTGGCCATTCCAGCCAGTGGAGAGAAACTCCATGGTCTCTCCGAAGAATGGCCAACCTGTTTTGCCTGGTGGCCGAAGGCCACTAGTGCGATAATTCTTGTAGAACAAGAAGTGAATTGCTAAAGTGAAGGAGATTACTAGAAAAGATAAAAGACAGCCATATAATAAGGTCATTTTTATCGGTGTGATATCAAGTTAGCAAACATAAATTGCTTAAGGGTTTGTGTTGTATAAATATATGGATATATAAAGGTAGATGTGATTTGACAATTATATTTGGATATTTGTGTTGGTCAAGGAAGTTACATAGGATGCTTGTGGACGGTTATGTCTAAATAAAGGGAAAAACATAGTATCTAGTGATGATTAACATGGTTTAAGTTGTTATTATGATTCGTTGCCGACCTTTTCCATAGATAAGAAAGAGAGAGTGTTTGGCTTTCTGTCGATGGGTATACATTTGTTTGTATGTATACACGTTGAGACCTATGTGTGCGGCATATAGTGAAAAACCACATGAATATGGTCTGAATGCGGTATATATGTGAAAAAGCACATGAATATAATCTCTAATAAATGCATGGGGAAGGATTAAGAGGCCCCGTGGTGCCCTTCCCCCCTTATTATTTTTTATTTATTTATTTATTTTTTTTGCACGTTAGGGCAATTTACTAGTATTTCACTTGAAACTTTTGTACGTATTGTGACCGCCCCTTAATTTAAGGGTTCCATGACTTTCGAGACCCTCTCCCTTTTGAAAATTTTGTTCAAACTTAGCCACTAAAATGGATATATACAGGGCCGACCCTGGAAATTCAGTGCCCGGGCCGAACTGTAAAAATTGTGCCGCTTAGCCTTAGCTTTAGGTCATAACAAAATAAATAATGTAATCTATTTTTTAAGCTACGATTAAAGTAATATCAATTTTTTTTAACAGCAAACACTTTATAACTACATATAAAGAGTCAGCAAGAAGCTGGGAAAGTACAAACACCAAAAGAAAAACAGACAATTACACCATGTTTGCTACATTAAAACAGATCCAATCTTCCTAGCTTCGTGCAAATTCGCCCTATGCATGATCCACATATAGGAATCCTCCTAAATAAGATCAACCAAATTGTGAACCGACACGAATTTATCTTCAAACGTCTTCGAGTTCCGAGCAACCCACAATCTCCAGATAGTAGCAAGCGTAACTGTATGTATCAGTTTCTTCCACACCTTAGATCACGAACGGTTCATAACATAATCGAACCACTCGGGCAAGGATAACGAAGAATCCGGCGAAGGAATCCGAAGCTAATAGAGGATATTGCACCACACCGATATAGACCATAAACAATACACAAAGGCATGCTCCGAATCCTCATCGTGAATTCCGCATCTCGAGAGATTGGGAAGTTGAACCCCACGAGATGAAAGCTCGACTTTAATAGCAACTCTCTTTGCAATCACCCCCATAATAGAAAATTGGTCTTGAGAGGCGCCCACGAGTTCCATGAGAAGGCTGGTTCCACCTGATCACAAAAGACTGCATCTTCAATTTCGCGTTTGATCTGTTTAGTGGAATAGAGGAAACCTTCATTGTTTTCCCATCTCCACTTATCATTAGTTTGCCTTAACTGCACCTGCACCAAAATGTTATTAAGGAGGTCCAACTCTTGCTTTTCAACCTCAGAATTTGGGTTCCTCGCAAACAAACCCAAGCTGCCACCATTTGGGCCAAACCCGCCCCAATTGGAAACCCATAAAAATTTATCAGCAGCCAACTGGAACAAATTCGGGAACATCGAAGCAAACGATTCTCTGGCTGTCCAGTGATCCAGCCAGAAGCGGACCTGGGACCCATTCCCCAACCTGACCGACAATTTATCCACAACTCTAATACCCTTCTTTAGCAAGTTACCTTCATCATTTCCTATATCTTTACAAACACTGGGAATAGCCTTTTTGATCGGGATCAAGTGTTTACTTATAGTCGAAAAGTGTAAGGCGTTAATGACCTTAACCCATAAGTTACTCGACTCATTTTTATAGCGCCACCACCACTTCGCAAGCATAGCCTCGTTAAAGTGCTCGATATTCCCAACGCCAAAACCATCAGACGCTTTTCGTTTTAAAATCTTTTCCCACTTAATCCATCTTAGTTTGGTCCTCAACTCTGATTTACCCCATAGAAATTCCCTTCGGATAGACTCCATTTTTTTGATGACTGCCTTAGGCGCTTGAAACAAAGATAGGTAGTAAGACGGGATACTACCTAAAACCGCTTTAATAAGAGTCACTCGCCCGCAAAAGATAGATGCTTGGCCTTCCATAAAGATAATCTTTTATTGAAATTATCGATCACCGGTTGCCAAAACCTTACTCTTTTCATAATCGAACCAATAGGGACTCCCAAATAAGTGAAGGGTAGAGACCCCACTTTACACCCAAGCAATCTAGCAAACCTTTCAATCTCTTGATGATCAGCCCCAATTCCAAAGAGATGGCGTTTCTCATAATTGACTTTAAGGCCGGATTTCAAAAATAGGCATCAGAGGAATCTATTTAGGCTATGAATATTATGTTTGGACCATTCGCCAAGGAAGATAACATCATCGGCATAGCATAGGTGAGACACCAAAGGCCCGTTATTAGGGAGTTGAATCCCATGAATGAGACCCAACGAATTAGCTTGCTTCATGAACACATTCATAACCTCCATAGCTACTATAAAGGGAAAAGGAGACAAGGGATCCCTTTGTCTTAATCCCCGCTTTAAATTGAACTCACCGGTTGGGGATCCGTTAACAAGAACCGATGCTCTCCCGGAAACAAGGCACCCTTTAATCCAAGTAATCCATCGAGCCGGAAAACACATATAGTCCATGGCCTTTAATAAAAATTTCCAATTAAGGGAGTCATAGGCCCTTTGGAAATCCATTTGAAGAGGAGCATTTTAGTTTTGCTTTTCTTAGCCCAGGAAATCACCTTGCTTACAATAAGAGGGCTATCAAGTATGTTACACCCTCCAACAAACGCCGATTGATTCGGACTAATAATGCCATCCAACACCCCTTTTAGTCACTCAGCTAGCACTTTAGAAATGATTTTATAGGTCGAGCTCACCAAAGAGATTGGTCTAAAATTGGTCACCACTTGAGGGTCAACCTTTTTTGCAATTAAGGCAACAAAGGAAGCATTGAAACCCGGGTTAATGCAGCCCGAATGATAGAATTCATTCAGAATATTGACAAGCGTAGGCTTAAAATCCTCCCAAAATCTCTTGAAAAATTTTAACGTGAACCCGTCCGGACCCGGGGCTTTATTCTCGTCACACTCTAAATGGCATCCCATATTTCATTAACTTCAAAAGGACGCTCAAGGCTAGCAGCTTGCTTCCCCGAAATAGAAGGGAGACCCGTATTCGCATAGAGAGGTCTTCTCCGCA
Organism: Ambrosia artemisiifolia; assembly: GCA_032199755.1. NCBI lineage: Eukaryota > Viridiplantae > Streptophyta > Magnoliopsida > Asterales > Asteraceae > Ambrosia > Ambrosia artemisiifolia. The sequence continues at coordinate 14,817,851 of CM063514.1, forward strand.
TTGGTTATGAAAATTGACGCTTAAGCCATTTTTTAACTTCATCTTTGATAACCAACGGATCCGTCTCCCATACCCCATTTATACTCAACCCATTAATCTTGTTCCTAGCTTTGTTGAAATTTACCACTTTGTGAAAATAACCAGAGTTCTCATCACCATATTTGATCCAATTTACTCTCGCCTTTTGATGAATATCTTTCGCCTTGGCCTTTTCAATTCTTCTAACAGCCGCTTTCAGCTCCATTCTAACTCTCTTATCTTCCAACGAAAGTCTCACAACTTCAGCCTTTTTTTCTAGATCAGCCAACTTTTTGGTCACTTCCAAAAACTATTTATGTTGCTCTAACTTTTTGATACTTCTCCACTTTTTGACTTCATCCTTAATGCTCCTCAACATATTAGCCATATTAACATCACTAGCACCTGAGCTCCCCATATTACTAACTTTATCAAACACAATATCAAAAAGATCTTGATCTCCTAGCCAACTGTTGAAGAACTTAAATGGGGATGGGCCAAAGTCACGAGCATCACACCCGAGGAATATCGGGCAATGGTCCGAAAACTTACGCGGCTGAACCGAAAAAACTATAGTAGGCCATTTTGAAATAAAGTCTTCGCACACCAGATAACGATCATTTTTGCTAAACTTGATGTCAGAATTGTTCGAAATATAGGTGAATTTCCCTCCCGACATCGAGTATTCAACCCATCCAACCCGATGGATAAAATCATTAAAATTTGAAGCAGCAACATGATCAAAAGCTGAGTTCACCCTTTTCTCCGCCCACCTAACGTCATTAAATTCTCCAATGGCTAACCACAAACCGCTTCTGTCATTTACCGTCTCCGCTAGGTTATCCCACAAAACAAGTCTACTAGCCGGGTCATTTGGCGCATGGATGGTAATTACATTCACCAGACCGTCCACTCCAAAGATTTCCCCATAAACAATCAAATAATGTCTATGCGTAATAACACCAGCAGCTTTAAACCTAATGGGATCCCACAGAGATAGAAGACCCCTAGACCGCCCAACCGCATCCACCGAGGCGGCTTCAAAGCCCGACCTGTCCCAGGATTTTGAAATTAAAGAATCCAACATACTAATCTGATGGGTTTCATGAATACAAATGAAATCAGGCTTCAGGTCTCTCCTCAGATCTCTAACCTCTACGCTTCTCCTCGCCGGACACCCCTCTAATATTAATTGAAAGATAATTCATTGAAAAATCTTGGCAACTCGTTCCCCATGAATGGCCTTCTTCACATGATTCTTAAAATCATTCAACCCAATACCTAAGCAGTCACCATAATCAATGGTCTCCTAAGTTTCAACTTCAAAATCTAATTCATCCTCCGAGTAAAAAGCCCCATCATCTAGATCTTGGAGTTCATTATTCTCACTGACTTCCGAACACTGATCCTCCACTACATACCTTCTCTTGGATATTTCCTCGGTATCTCTTTGGATAATACCATCCAATTCGAAGGGGTCAGACCCCACCGAGTTATTCAGATCTGGTGTTATAAAAACATTATCATTTCTCTCCTTGTCAACACAACCACCATCAGCAGATGCCTCATATCTATTATCATCATTGGGCCTTAAATAACCAACTCCCTCATTTGGCCCATTTTGTTGATTTGTATAGGCACTGATTTGGGCTGGCCCAGTTGAATGTGGGCCCTTCGAAAAACATCCTCCTAGGTTCATTTTCCAAACCCGCCTCTTCCCCTTCCCCGTCGATTCCACTGACCACCACCGAATTCAGTTTTGCCATCTGACCTGTGCCTCTGACCACCATAGACTTAACTTTCGGGGTAATGATCCAACCGGCAAATCATCCGCAGATTTAACGGAGAAGTTTCTGTTACCGGGATAGTAGGAGTCCAATCAGAAAACACTTATTCAACCCAAACTTTCTTGACTGAGTTCCTGATGTGTGAAATGTGTGATGAATATATATTAAGTCCAATTAATTTCAAAACAAGTTTTAAAAGGGAAATACCCATTAAACCACACACTACCGGCAAGTGTACCAGTCGAAAGTAGTAAAGTAAATAAGTCCAAGTATCGAACCGTGGACACAGTAATAGCGGCTCTCGTTACTAAACTTTCGTCGAGTCCTGGTCTAATAAATTGAAGTGATGGTGATTTAATTAAATTACTAAAAATATATAAAATTAAAGTAAATAAACTGCAAATAACTCAAAAAAGCAACGAACAAGTAGAACTAGATGAAGTCAAATAATGAGAAAATGGCTGCCTAGGTAAGAATCAAGGTGACTGACTTATAGTTCTCGGGATTGGATGAATGGGTTTTGGCTACCGGGATCTTAAGATACACTAAACTAGACCAACACTGGAACGCGAATCACTCTCCAACATGTCGCAATACTGAATCTAGGGAAGTGTGTAAACTCACCGGTCTCGGGTTCAGATCACCTCTCGGTCTGTCCAAACTATGCTAAGGTATCCTAAATCTGAATGTCCTCTCGGCCCCCTCAGAAACAATACATCCGGGATGTGTAAGGGATGCAATGGATAGTTATTCTAACAGGTTTCTAACATAGGATGCTAACAAAACAGGCACGCTAGGGGTGACTCACTCTCGTGCAGACCACGGTCCCGAATACCTACCAAGCTAGACACACTGACACCTAATCTCCTCTCGGTCTCAAAGGTGGTAGAATGCTAAATTACCGAATAATTAATTAACTTGTTTCTAGGGTTTACTACATCAAGCAACCACAAGATTTATCAAAAACACCAAGTCTAAGATAATCACAAAACCCTAGATCAAAAGATACAAAATCAATTAAACTAGAATTAAGCGAAACAAATATTAATATTCAGATATCAAGCACGCATAAACAAAAGAAACCTTATTAGAAAACTCTTTACCAAAACATAATCCAAAACATAACATAGATCCAACCCGAAAACTATTATTCAATTGTCACCCATCATCAATACCTAGGTAGCACTAAAAGTTTAGCTACTCATAGTTATGGAAATCAATGAAAAAATAGGTTTAAAATAATAATAAAACATAGTATTAAGTTGTTGAAAACACAAAGTAATCATAAACTAAAACTAGTGTTTTAGATAAACGAACCCAAGCCTTTACTGTGGTTCCAAGCCTCCTCCTTAAAAATTCTCTCTAAAAATTGCTTCTTGCTGATCTCGATGTTTTCTTCTAGCGGCTGTTGACCTTTTTTTTACCAAAAATAATATTAATCCTCGTAATCGTCTCCGCCGTCCAACCTTCGAAGTATTAATTTCCCTTGTTTTGATAATAACTAGATATTAGTTATCCGCGCTTCCCCGCGGGTGCGACTGTTGTGCGAAACGCGGCGGAAGCTCCTGTTGCATTGAGTGTTTAGCGGACGTTAAAGATGCGCGTCGCTGGGGGAGCTCCTGTTGCGTGGAGGGTTTCGTAGACATAAAAGATAATATTAAGTGACTGTTATTCTTGCGTGGGCTTCAAAAAAATACTCGCAGCTAAAAGCTAAAAGTTTGGTGGTCAAAGTTTGAAATCCTAAAAGCTAAAATTTTTGCCAAAATGCAATGCAAGTTTAAAAAAGTTGAGTGGTCAAAAGTTGAAATCTTAAAAGCTAAAAGTTTGGTGGTCAAAGTTTGAAATCCCAAAAGCTAAAAAATTAGTGGTCAAATTGAAAGAAAATAAAGTTAAGCTAAAAGTTAGTGGCCAAAGTTTTAAATCTTAAAAGCTAAAAGTTTGTTAGTCTAATTTTGGTGGTCAAATTAGAAGAAAATAAAGTTAACTTAAAAGTTAGTGGTACAAATAAAGTTAACGTAAAAGTTAGTGGCGAATAAAGTGTCTTTGTATTAATATATAGATAATGCCTATTAGCCAAAAGTAGGTTTTTTTTAAAGGTATTAGACTATTAGCCAAAAGTAGGTGGGTGCAAGGAAAAAAAAAATTACGTGGACAAATAAGGGTATAAGCGGGAAATCACTTTGATGTGGACAAATGGCATTTGGATTGTAGCAGCTCATTTTAGAGGCAAGACACTATTGAAGTGTCGCTAATTTAATATAGAAGGGAATATTCCCTTTTGAATATTGGTTGCAGACTTGGGCCGAGCCCTTGTCTTGCAATTCAATTCAATTCAATTCTTTATTATTATTATTATAGATTATACCCCGGGAACGTCCCGGGGTTGAAAAATCTAATATGAGATATTAACTTTACATATGAAATAGAATGATCTCCAATGTTAACGCCCAACCTTAAATAATGTATAACTCTAATATTAATATCTAACGTAAAACAATGTATAACGCATGTTGAAAATTGAATTCATATTTACTGATTTGAACATAATTATTGACTTCTTATACATGATTAATGATTTACCTGAACACTTTGTGTTTTTTTTTCCTGTTTGAAGAAAACCCAACAAAAAATAGTCGTTTTTTCCTCCGTTTTTTATATAGCACTTTGGAACTCGTTGGAAAGATAATAAAATGCTCGTTAATTTGGTGTAATTTTTTCTTTAAAAAATCTCGTATTTAAAAGATATTAACTTTTAAAAATTATGGGAGGAAACATAAGAGAGAAAAATCTAATTTTGTTTTTAAATTATTTTTTTCCTAAAATATCTCAATGCCACATGGGATGACACATGACACACTCAAGGAGGAGAATGTCTCTTTGAGTGCCATGTCATTAAAATGGCTTTGGTTTATTATATGTATAGATAGATTATTATTATTATTATTATTATTAGTAGTAGTAGTAGTAGTAGTAGTAGTAATATATGTTCTCGATTCGGGTGACTTTGGCTCGACCAAAGTGACTCGTTTATGCTTCAACATCCATGAACACCTGCTCCCAAGTATTGGTGTCTCGATTAAAATTCTTTCATTTTGAGCTCATTTTCTCCAAACACCTATAAAATAATAAAATAAATAAATACAAAATAAAAATGATACAAAACGAATAAAAACCGGACCAAATAATATACAAAATACATAGGAAAAGAGATGTGTTTTGCAACACATCAAACATCCCCACACTTAAACATTTTTCGTCCCTGAAAAAGCATAGAATGGAATCATAACCAGGACCTTCGGTTTCCAAACTCTATTAATACTTTTTATTAATTAGGCAGAACAAAATATTAACTGCAACTGCTGGTATTGTGATCTACCTAAACCCAACCACCGCCTAATCAAGCCATTTTCGTGTTTTATCAATTAGGTTCAATTTAGCTCAATCATCTAAGGGTCTCACACTCAAGAATCATAACTCTATCCTAATCCCGAATCCAGCTTATAAGGTAAAGATTAATATCTACCACTTTATATAAACGCCCTTATGTATTTAGAACCAAATATGATGAAAGATGGATGAAGTGTATGAGCTTAGACACTTTTTGTTTTTTCATACCTAACCCAGAGGTTGTCTCAATCAGAGTCACCATCCCCAAGAGCGACAGCATGAGCTTCGGTAAATTTTTTTTAGTCTAGCTCAATTGATGGATATGTGGATTTTTTTCGGGCGCCACTTTTCACCGGAATTATTCTCATAAAAAGGATCAAGTGTGCCATTTGACTCAAAATACTTATAGGCATTTACTTATAGTGGTACCTTTTATACTATCAACGGTTTCAGACTCGGCCAATCATCCTAAGGTGAGAACCCACAAGATTTCATGATTATATTATTTCGTATATTATAACAATATTCGGGAAACTATCACAGTCGGCTGGGCCTACCAACACATCACAGGCAACATGTTCTCTACCTTTATATTCTCTTATATACAACATTGAAAGACCGAAAATCCTAATTTTACCTATCACTTTCCATTTAAAATCACACAAAATCAGGGACAAATTTTTTTTTTCATTTTTTTTTGACTCAACCTACAACTAAACAAAATAAAGACGAAGTCTCCCATCCCCACACTTAGAAAGGCACAATGTCCTCAATGTGCTCTATGATACAACGCAAACTAAAATAAAATAAAATAAAAATGCAAAAATAAAGCAGAAATGAAAAAAAATAATATATAACAACAAAATAAATGGAACGTACTCCCCTGGAATATGTGGCGATAGCTCGCAGAAAGTGTTCCGTTCGTCCATCATCTACAGCCGTATAGCATTTCCTTCGCAGCCATAGTCAGAATCCTCAAACCTCATACGAATGAAATATTTCCGCGCTAAAGACAAGCATAATATCCTACAAAAATAAGATGAAACAAAAACGCACAAATGCAAACAAACAGAAAAAATAATATATACAAACTCTACAAATTTGGGTTTTCACCCGTGTGATCCTATTTTTATCAAGTACTCTAACCTGGATCAACGAGGATATCTACACCATCCTCATGTAAATCAATCATGCTACTTATGTTATCTCTCCCGAGGCAAGATCTTTTCCACCTAAATCTAAGATTACCAGAAAATATTCTTAAATGAGAGTGGTGAATCAGGATCCTATCCCCACACTTAGATTTATTCACTACCTCAAGGCTAAATTTAAACAGTGCCTTATTCTCATCATCTATCTGGTGCTCACTTTCACACTCGTGGGCTAGCAAAATATGAACCGAGGGCTCATCCATCATCTCCTCGGAACTCTCAACAACCTTTAAACTATCGGGAGGCTCACCGGCTGCATAGCCCGGATCATGCTCCACAGGAACTACAGTCTCTATTTCTACCTCCTGCCTCTCTTCTGTTTAGTGCCGCCTATCTAATAAGTCTACTCCACAGATGTAGTCAATGCACCGGTCGACATGTGACATGAAAGTGCCAAGAAAGAACACATATTTTACCTGACTACTCATACTCTCACTAGACTTATTAACACAAAAAGTGATGGACTCTTCCCCTACACGCAGTGTAATCCGACCATCCGAGACATCTATCAATGCCTTTGCAGTACGTAAAAAGGGTCGTCCTAAGATCAGCGGCACATGCTCATCCTCCCGTATATTAAGTACGACAAAATCAACGGGAAACACAAAGCTCTCCACCCTTACTAGCAAATTCTCTAGAATGCCCATAGGGTACTTAACAGATTTATCAGCCAACTGTAAGCACATCCTAGTTGGATTTAACTCCCCAAGATCTAATCTCTTAAACATGGAATAGGGCATGAGATTAATACTAGCACCTAAATCAGCGAGGGCATTCCTAACTGTCAAAACACCTATCTGACAAGGGATACTCCCAGGATCAGTCATCTTCTCGGGTAGTTTATTAAGAACGACAGCCAAACACTCCTCACTCAGAGTGACTTGGGAAAGTTATTTCAACTTCTCCTTGCGAGACAACATTTCCCTCAAGAACTTCCCAGACTTAGGCATATCTCTACGAACATCAATGAAGTGCCTATATTGCTCTAAGTTCTCACTCTTATTCAACCTACCAGGATAGGGCGGTACTGGTTCATAAGGGGCAGGTGGAACATAAACCTTTTTGGGCACCTCCTCAGACTGTTTCTCCTCCAACCTACTTTTGGGCTATGCGGTACTTGCTGGGTCTAGCCTAGTGGGTTGCACCTTGCCCGGAGATTCTAACCTAATCTCCTCATCTATAATCTCATCCTCGACTACCTCACTCTCTCTCGACACTGGGTGATCAACTCCCGTGCCCTTACCACTTTCGGTGAACACCACGTTCACCTGAGCATCTGTAGAATTCCTGGTCATCTTACCAACTAACTCTCCTACGACCCTCTCTAAACTCTGGAGCGTGGACCCCTGATTCCTAAATAACAGCTCAAATTCCAGATTTTTATTTTGCTGCTCCTGATAACGGGTCTCACGCTGCATCACTATGGTCTCTAGGAGTTTATTCATCCTAGCCTGATTCTCCTCGTTTTTCTTTATTAACTCACTAATATCAGACTTAGGATCCCCTACACTCTGCCATCCAAAGTTCTAACTTTGGACATAATTCAACTCCTCACTGGGACCTAAGTGGCAATCTATGGTCTCATGACCCCCTCTACAAATCTCACACTTAGCACTAATCTTAACCTGAATATCCTTCATGACCTTAGCTAAAGACTCTACCTGGGCGGCTAGTGCAATGCTACTCTCAACAGAATGGATACCCTTAGGGGCAGCAGTAACGCCCCTAGAGCCAGGCTCGATGTAGGTGCTGGTGGCTAGGTCCTCTATCATCTCAAGGCATTCAACAGCGGTTTTGGTTTTCATCATGTTACCGCCTGCTGTAGAATCAAGAAGTCTTTTGGTCGCGTCAGAAACTCCAGTGTAGAATTTCTCCACGACTCTCCAGTCCTCGAGACCATGATGAGAGCACTTATTCAGAAGTGCCTTGAATCTGTCCCATGTCTCATAGAAGGACTCCCCTGATTGCTCAGTAAAGGCATAGATAAAATTTCTAAGACGAGCGGTTTTAGCAGGGGGAAATACTTCTGCAGGAATTTCGTCTGAAGATCAGTCCAAGAGGTGATGGCTCCCCGTGGGAGGGAGTCCAGCCAAGTAAGGGTCTGATCAGTAAGTGAGAACGGGAACAGACGCAAACGAATGGCGTCATCAGTGACACCATTAAGCTGGAAGTTGCTATAGACTCTACCAAATCTAGTTAAATGGCCATATGGGTCTTCATCACGCATGCCGTGAAACTGAAGTGAATGAGATATGGTGTTGATCAGAGTGGGTTCAATGGTCCAGTTGTTCGACTCAACAGTAGGTAGTGTAATACTGGACCGGATGTGAGTGGGTGTAATGCTGATGTGTTCAGCAACAGTCCTAAGAGCCATTTCTATATGATCTATCTAGTGGGCAAAATGTTCTAGGACTTCAACGGGGTACTTCCTACGCACACAGAGAAACTAAAAGTATACTAGAATAAGAAAAACAAATGGCAAATAAACAAAAATATTTTTTTTTCTTTTTATAAATTTAAAAATAAAATTCTACGAAACTAAGAAAGCAATAAAATGACTAGATCCCCGACTCGGGTCGTCCTCGAAAGCGCACTGTGTCCCCGACAACGACGCCAAAAACTTGATGTGTGAAATGTGTGATAAATATATATATTAAGTCCAATTAATTTCAAAACAAGTTTTAAAAGGGAAATACCCACTAAACCACACACTACCGGCAAGTGTACCGGTCGAAAGTAGTAAAGTAAATAAGTCCATGTATCGAACCGTGGACACAGTAATAGCGGCTCTCGTTACTAAACTTTCGTCGAGTCCTAGTCTAATAAATTGAAGTGATGGTGATTTAATTAAATTACTAAAAATATATAAAATTAAAGTAAATAAACTCCAAATAACTCAAACAAAGCAACGAACAAGTAGAACTAAATGAAATCAAATAATGAGAAAATGGCTACCTAGGTAAGAATCAAGGTGACTGACTTATAGCTCTCGGGATTGGTTAAATGGGTTTTGGCTACCGGGATCTTAAGATACACTAAACTAGACCAACACTGGAACGCGAATCACTCTCCAACATGTCGCAATACTGAATCTAGGGAAGTGTGTAAACTCACCGGTCTCGGGTTCAGATCACCTCTCGGTCTCTCCAAACTATGCTAAGGTATCCTAAATCTGAATGTCCTCTCGGCCCCCTCATAAACAATACATCTGGGATGTGTAAGGGATGCAAGGGATAGTTATTTTAACAGGTTTCTAACATAGGATGCTAACAAAACATGCACGCTAGGGGTGACTCACTCTCGTGCAGACCACGGTCCTGAATACCTACCAAGCTAGACACACTGACACCTGATCTCCTCTCGGTTTCAAAGGTGGTAGAATGCTAAATTACCGAATAATTAATTAACTTGTTTCTAGGGTTTACTACGTCTAGCAACCACAAGATTTATCAAAAACACCAAGTCCAAGATAATCACAAAACCCTAGATCAAAAGATACAAAATCAATTAAACTAGAATTAAACGAAACAAATATTAATATTCAGATATTCAGCACGCATATACAAAAGAAACCTTATTAGAAAACTCTTTACCAAAACATAATCCAAAACATAACATAGATCCAACCCGAAAACTATTATTCAATTGTCACCCATCATCAATACCTAGGTAGCACTAAAAGTTTAGCTACTCATAGTCATGGAAATCAATGAAAACATAGGTTTAAAATAGTAATAAAACATAGTATTATGTTGTTGAAAACACAAAGTAATCATAAAACAAAACTGATGTTTTAGATAAACGAACCCAAGTCTTTACTGTGGTTCCAAGCCTCCTCCTTAAAAATTCTCTCTAAAAATTGCTTCTTGCTGATCTCGATGTTTTCTTCTAGCGGCTGTTGACTTTTTTTTCGAAAAATAATATTAATCTTCGTAATCGTCTCCGCCGTCCAACCTTCGAAGTATTAATGTCCCTTGTTTTGATAATAATATTCCCTTTTGAATATTGGTTGCAGACTTGGGCCGAGCCCTTGTCTTGGCAATTCAATTCAATTCTTTATTATTATTATTATTATTATTATTATTATTATTATTATTATTATTATTATTATTATTATTATTATTATTATTATTATATGTTCTCGATTCGGGTGTTCTTGGCTCGACCAAAGTGACTCGTTTATGCTCTAACGTCCATGAACACCTGCTCCCAAGTATTGGTGTCTCGATTAAAATTCTTTCATTTTGAGCTCATTTTCTCCAAACACCTATAAAATAATAAAATAAATAAATACAAAATAAAAATGATACAAAACGAATAAAAACCGGACCAAATAATATACAAAATACATAGGAAAAGAGATGTGTTTTGCAACACATCAGTTCCTCCAGTTGATATTTGCCACACCCTCAAATTTCCACTGCGGGGTTTTACCGCGAGGCGCATGACATACCAGGATCCCATAGCCATAAGTCATGTGAACGAACTCTAAATGCCCAAACCATTTAGTTCGTTTTCAAAAACCAAGTTTAGTTAAGCTGCGGAAGCGTAAACCAAATTAAACTTTTTAAAAACCATGCGCAAAACAACGCGCCCAAATCAAAACCATACGAAAGAAAACGTGTAAGCATGATATATAATTTAGGTGTATGCCCAAGACCCAAATGCAGTGAACGTGCAGTGCTTCCTAATCGTGACACCGGAAGCTAACTACCTGCAAAAGCATGTAAATGGTGGGTCAACAAACAATGTTGGTGAGTTCACTAAGTAAAATAGGTGAGTAAGTAAAAGCGTAGGTTTCCCAAACCACGTAACCAAGTAAAAGCGTCGGTCTCCCAGACCACATAACAACAAGTAAGAACGTCGGCCTCCCCGGCCACAAGTAAACAGCTAATTCACATGCCAGGGGTAGCTAACCCACTCATGATAACTAATACCGGCGAATACCGAACTACTAATGAACGAGTTCCCACAACAGGGAGTATAGTGCCTTGCGTCATTGCCCATCAACAATGACATATGTTTTAAGTTATTAGTTCACACCCATGCTCCCAGCACGATGTGAGGTTTGTTAAACCTAATAGCGCTATCAACTAGTAACCCGCTTGCCCACCCGGCAATTGATTCGGTATTTTGAAGGACTTAAATAATAGGGTTGGTTTAGTTCATCAAGGACATATAGCATGAATTAGTAACAGTAGATTCACCCCGTGAACCATGCACCCCAAAACTCGGGATGTGTAAAAGTAGTCCCAAACCGGACTAGAAACGTTAAGTAAGTTGTCTCAACCCGAGACGCATGCTTTTGAGAAAAGAGTAGTGAAACTCACCTTAGTTTGCAAGTGAATAATCCAAATTCCACAAATCCGAAAATCTGATATGACCTCTAATCCGAATTTACAAATCCGAAAATCTGATATGACCTCTAATCAAATAAAATTCCAAAAACGACTCAAACGATGTCCAAATTCGATGGTTTTGCCCATTATGAAAAGCTAAGATCATGTACATTACAATAATGCAAAGAAATCATCAAAACAATCAATTTAACATCATAATACAAACCCTATAAAACACCCTAATGAATCTGCCAGAAACTAAAACTTGCTCCCCAAGTTACTCACAAACCCTAATCATCCATAATCACATATTCCATGAAATCCTCATATACAATCATGTTAAAATCTGTATTCTTCGCATTCCATAACCCTAATTATAATCACATACATCAATTCTCTTAAACCTCCATACAAAACATCTAAGAATTTACACAAACACATACACATGCGATTCATATTCATAGAGTTTCTAGGGTTTTTAAAAGCTTTTCAAAACATTAACAATTATCATAAAACTTATAAAAATTATACCTTTCAATGCAAGAATTCCTTAAGGTTTAGAGATTCCACCCAACACCACTTGAATTAATCAAGAGAATTTGTTGTTTGATTGAAATCGAGAGAGAGTGGGGGGTAGGGGATTGTTTACGGCACAAAGGGTTGGGGGGGGGGGTTAGGGTTTATTTTTTTTGTGTTTCCTAATTATAAGAAAGCTTGGCTTGTTGCCCAAGCAATTAGGTTTTAGGGCCCTTTTAGCCCACTAATTGGACCCGTTAACCATGTTTTAGCCCAATACCGGACCCGATAATATTAATCACCCTAAATTGAATAAAAACCATTGGTTTTATCATCTCATAACATATTAATCATAATGTGCCCGTATTTTGCGTGAGTTACATATTAACTATCAATCAAGTGGTAATTCACGTAAACATGTAATCCACATAAGCATGTAACTTCACGTTCATCATAATTCAATTGTACACATTATTATGTATGCCAGATAAATCACCAACGTTCGGGATACGAGACTCGTGTGTGTGTCAAACAAGGATTCTTCCTAATTATAACATATGTTAATATCATCTAGCATACGTTAAGCCTCCTTAACTAACCCAAGTTAAGTATTTAACCACGTATGAACATGTAAGTTTACTCGGGTTCAGTAAAAGTGTTGACCTGAAAATGCGGGGTATCACAATATTGACCTCTGCCTTATGTCTATTGCCATTTTTCACAATCACTGCCATAAGATTGGACGTAAGAGATGAATCATCCGGACTAGCCACTGATTTCACCACAAGTCTCCCACACCTCTCCCTAGTGTTGTTAAAAGTATGACGATCCCACAAAGGTAATGGAACACCCATCACCTTAATCCAAGAAACTCTTTAAAACTCTATCTCGCTACCATCCTAAACAGTTAGAAAGGAAAACCAAATGTTCCACAACTCCACTTCTTCCAACAAGAATGAACCAGCATCCTCTCCGGTACTGAACGTACACATGATGTTCATTCCTCCCAAATATTTCAAGTTCGCTTTCCAGCCTTTGAGCAAAATCCCTAGGTCTGAAAGGTAGTTGAGGTACTCAAAATCTTTTATTTCACTGACCAAAGATTTCAAAGCCCAATTTAACAAGAAGCAGCCGTGTTCAGAGGAAGATCGATAGTAAACTTAACAGACTCCCCCCTTTCTTGTTCAGCAAAGCATCAGAATATGACCGGCAAACATTTAGAACATGAGAGTTACTTGCCCCCTTATTTGGGAGTGCACCAACACATTCACCCCCTTCATTGACCTCTCCTAGTCTGGAGAAAATAGAATCCCTAGCAAGAGAGACCACAGGATCATATCTCTTTCCAAATCTGTTAAATCTTGCAAGGTTTACCCCAAGAACAGCTCCGTCTAGCCTGACTTGTTTGAGAGTCTCGACCCACTCCTCCGCATCACTGACATTAGAAAAATTTAAAAAACCGAATTTATTACCTGCTTTATTACGCTTCGCAGGTACAAACGAGTCTTCATGGTTTGAGAAATGTTAAACGCCTTCCAAAGTTTCTCCGCTGAGCAGCTATCTGGAAGATTGGAAATAAAAAAGGAAGTCGCATTTTTGAGTCTTTCCTCCCTCTTAGCAAAGTTCTTCTCTTTTCTCGCATCTCTCTTGCTTAACACTTGTTGCCACTCCTCGTTATGATTTCTCCCTACTGTCCTGTTGAAAATGGTGCTTTGTTCTTCTTGTTTCCTCCTTCGCAAGTCTACGAAGTTGGCTGGCCTGAAGTTCTGCTGACGGTTGCCATCCCTCCCTTGTCTCATTGTTTCTCTGGAAAGTATGTTGTTGTTGAGTTTCCTACTCGTCTTCCTCTCGATCGACTTAATCGCAGTGAGTGAAACCCTAAAGTAATATCAAATTAATGGATTAAATTTTATTTCCCACTTAGGTTGTAGTCTATCAGCAGAGGGAACAAACCCTATTGGGGGAGGTTGGGAGTTCGAATCCCACAAAGGGTGAAAATATAAATGGGTGAAAGTTTGACAATTAAAAAAAAAATTGTTTCATAACAAAAATAAAAGTAAAAAGGGAAGTCAAAACTTAGTTGATATTATGTGTGTTTATTTTAAGTTAGTTAGTACAGTGCACATTTGTATTTCTTGTTTTGTTGGCAGCGGAATGATTAACAATAAATTCAAACACAAGATACAACAATATAAATCATACGTATCGAATGAAATCAAGTGTTGTACAAGAACAAAGATTCGGTTCTTTCTTTTTGTGGAATTGTTTTCACAATTCTTGGTGACTACAAATGAAACATACTACTCCTACATATACAAATGAAACGACATGTTGAGTGGTCATGTCGGTTACTTCCCACCGGTTCACTTTTGGGCGCCAAATATAATTGCTTTTCAACCGTTTGATACTAAGGGTATATTAGTCATTTCAGTATACTTTGCAACTTGAAATAAAAGTAGGCAAAAAAAAGTAGTAAGCACCAAAATAATCAAAGATACCGAAAGCCTTCAAATGTTTTGTTCATCAACAGTTGTTTGTTGTTGTCTCTTGTGCCTTTTGACCCGAAAATAATAACCTTATATGCAGCCATTTCTTCTTATCCATATTGACCCATTTGTTGTTGATGAGTTTAACTAATATTAAACATAATAATAATAATAATAATAATAATAATAATAATAATAATAATAATATTAATAATAATAATAATAATGATAATGATAATAATAATAATAATAATAATAATAATAATAATAATAATAATAATAATAATAATAATAATCTATACTAATACATGTACTTATATCTAGCTTATAATATCCAATACCCTCCCTTAAGTTAGATTGAGAGAACTTGTCTCTTGTCTCTTGATGAAGATATTAGTTGCTTGCTTCTCGTCAATTTCTAGTCATATGATGCTATCTCTATATCATCCATGGGAGTTGTTTTCCTGTACCATTCATGGGACCTGTACCATCCATAGGAGTTTTTTCTTCTGTGACATCTATGGGGTCTGCTAGCTTAGTCATCATGTAATTCCATCTTCCTTTTATTCTCCACGAAGGGAGTGACTCTCCCTTTTTCCTTTGTTCTTTAATTCCTTTCTCTATTGCAGGTTGCTTTCATGTCGCACCGCAGTCATCATGTATGAGAGTATAAATTTGGTGTCATATGTGAGTCATATTAATTCCTTTTTCCATATATGAGAGTATGAACTCGGTGTCATACATGAATCAAATTAATCTATGTTTGTTATCGTGCAGCTTTCGCATTAATTCGTCTTGCTGCATTGTCGCTCGCATTATTCTTCTTTCTCTTC
Source organism: Ambrosia artemisiifolia (assembly GCA_032199755.1). Classification (NCBI taxonomy): domain Eukaryota; kingdom Viridiplantae; phylum Streptophyta; class Magnoliopsida; order Asterales; family Asteraceae; genus Ambrosia; species Ambrosia artemisiifolia. The sequence continues at coordinate 14,833,428 of CM063514.1, forward strand.
TTCCGCATTCTTCTCATTATTTTTCTCCTCTTCTCTTCTCCGTATTTCATTTCTCTTTTCAGTTTTCTTCTTTCAATTCTTGCGCATTCTTTCTCATAGCCAGCTGATTGTTTCATCTCTTGAATTGTCGGAACAATCATTTGCTTACTATTACATGAAGTCATTCATAATCTCAACGCTATGCGGAGTGCCTTTTTACTCAACGTCATGCGGAGTCGCTCTCTTATTTAATGCTATGTATCTTTGTAACCATGCTCTGAATATTGATATGTATGATTATCCGTGTTCTTGTTTCTTTATTTCGATACGCATTGCTTCCGTCGCATGAATTCCATGTTCTTTCGCTTTATTCTTCTTTCAAAAATTTCTTTCTTAAATTTGAGTTTCCATTCCTTCCTGCGATGCCATGTTTTCATTCTTATTCAATCAGTCAGACTTCTTGTTATTCGTTCTTATTCCTCTGTCTGTCTCTTCCTTCAATTTCTCTTTCGTTTTCCTCTGTTTATGCGCATCCAGTGTCGGCAAAAACAACCCGCGCCTCTTTATTGTTCTTTATTTTTCTTAAAAAGTCAATAAATCCCAAGAACTAGTTTCTAATAAAGTAGAATTTCAAATATTTAAAAAATATCGATATTTTGACTTTCCAAAGTAAAAAAAAAACAATTTTATCTTTCCCACCAAATTCTTTCTGAGACAAATTGAAAGTTGGCGCCACTTTGGATCTTGATAATAAAAACGATTGTTCTACTTCTCCTATATTCTGATTTGATCTCGAAACTAAATCGAAGTTTGACTCCAAAAGTCAACGATTTTTTTTCTTTTCTTTTTGATTCCCTCGTAAACTTTCTGATTGAAAGTGTTCTGACTTTTCTTGATTCAAGTTAAACGATTTGTTCTTTAAATCATTTTTGTAATACTCTTGATTTGATCTTATATCAAATTTCACTTGAATGTTTGAATCGAATACGGTTTTATTTTTCTTTTCCCGTTAATCCTCACTTACTGTTTTGATTCTGAAACTTGTTTAAGATATAAAAAAAAATTGTTTTTGATATTCCGATTGAATAGGAAAGCGTTTAGGATTGTTCCTTTCTTTAAATCAGTTTTTGGCGGAAAAAACGTGTTCTTGATGAAGAACAGAGGGTTCAAAAATATTTCTTAAAACCATGAATTGATTATCTTAATTTTTTATGTATTCGATTTTTCTTAGTTATAAAGGTAGGGAATGATTCTTGTAACCGTTTTGTCGATTAAATTCTTCGTTTGATTCTGGTTTGGAATTCCGGTGTCTTCGTTGGAATTCAAGAATACTCGCTGGTTCGTACTTCTTCTCCGGTTTCGTACTGAATCACGGTTACAATTCTGTATGAAAAGATATGATCCGTGTTGACTGGCCTTTATCTCTTTGATTTGTTGATCGTTAGATGATTCTCTTATATCTCTGTTTTATGTCCGAAAAACAGGGATGACTTGTTCCGATCTTTGTTCTTCTTCCTTCACATAATTTCTTTAAAACCAGGCTCTGATACCAGTTTTGTTGGTAGTGGAATGATTAACAACAAATTCAAACACAAGATACAATAATATAAATCATATGTATTAAATGAAATCAAGTGTTTGTACAAGAACAAAGATTCGGTTCTTTCTTTCTGTGGAATTGTTTTCACAATTCTTGGTGATTAGAAATGAAACATACTACTCCTATTTATACAAATGAAACGATATGTTGATTGGTCATGTCGGTTACTTCCCACCGGTTCACTTTTGGGCGCCAAATATAACTGCTTTTCAACCGTTTGATACTAAGGGTATATTAGTCATTTTAGTATACTTCGCAGCCTTCAAATGTTTTGTTCATCAACAGTTGTTTGTTGTTGTCTCTTGTGCCTTTTGACCGGAAAGTAATAACCTTGTATGCAGCCATTTCTTCTTATTCATATTGACCCATTTGTTGTTGATGAGTTTAACTAATATTACATAATAATGATAATAATTTATACTAATACATATACTTATATCTAGCTTATAATTCCTTTCAAAAAATATCTAGCTTATAATATCCAATATGTTTTAGTAAGAAAGACTATATATAGACAGTTAGACACCAATCAAAATTAAAAGCATCTGGTCGAACACTAGGTACACACATACAATATCATTATTTACATTCAAATATGTCGGTTGAGTTCCAAAAAATCCGCACTAGAACTTAATTTACCACAAGTTTTTCGATAGATGACACATTGTATTTAGAAACCTTTGATTAATATATAATTAATAAAACCTTTTGTTTTAAAGAAAATAGGTCCTAAGCCCTAGCTTGGGTTTCTTCTACACTTCAGCCACCCGTGCTTGTGACAATTTACCGACACGAAGATGCTTCTCCTCAATCAGTTTTTCGGCAAATCTGTATCAAGGAAAAAAAAACCGTGAGTAATGTAATATACCAAACGAAGATATATGTAACTATAAGGTTCATCAAATATATTTTTTAAAGATACATACTTTGTGAGAGCTTGTGCATTAGTTTCTGTGTTGTTTGGAATTCTTTGGAATTTGCCGGTTTCTATGTTGACCTTCGAAACATAATTTTCAAGTAATTTTTCACCAGCCTCCTTCAATGATTGCAAATTTTTATCCGTGGCACCATCGAGTGGAGACAATGTCTTATCTAAGCCATCCTCCTATGTTCCATAGAATTGTTAGCTGGAATATTAGTATGATAAAATATATCTAGTGACTCTAAATAGAGATACTGATTTGAATTTGAATTTTAATTTCAACTAATTTTGTTTCTATAGTTCCCTGATTTCTAAGATTGTATGCCCCTCTTCTGTAGTTACGACTCACTACACCAATAATGTAAGGCTCTTTGATGTCTAAATCGTTAACATGTCAACTAATTATTTTTGGCATAATTTATGTCGTGGTCTTTGAAGAAGAAGTTATACAAATTAAATTTAGATGCAGGACTATTAGTTGAGATAATTTTGAGTTAAGACAAGAATTTGAGTTTCATAGTTTATTTTTTCTAATTAAATAAGTGAAATTACAAAAGTACTCTTAGGTGACTTGCATGATTTGTAAACATAAAGAACAAATCCCTCCACTTTTAAAGTTGAAAGGACAATATGTTTGGTTTCATTTGTTCTTTGACAATCGCGCCTTCAACTTGTACAATAGCTCGTGTAGGAAAGAAACATCATGTGGGAAGAAGAGAACTAGAAGTTTAATCCGTTCATCCAATATCAATTTTAGCAAATGAGAGGAGAAAGTTTGATTTAACCAACAAGGTGTTTTTTACTTCATAGCACCAAAGATCAAGAACCGAAGAAGAAAGAAAAAGACCTCAACACCATGACAATCAAATAAGAATTGAAGCGCCTGGCCAAATCTGTTTAATCGTAATAGTGATGAAAAACTAGGTAATAATGGGGGAACCAATACGAACTATGTTTTAGCAAGAGAAGGTTATTGGAGGATAGACCAATGTCCTATATTAACAACACTTACCGACACAATTTGGACATTCGATGTTTATCCCCACTAGAGTGTTGTAGGTTTAACTCATGACGTTAGGTTGGTTGTAGATGTAGATTTTAGTAGGTTGTGTATTTTCACCGCTAAAGAAAAACTGCACAATCTGGGCGTTAAAGATTGACGCCATCATGAATGCACATGGAATATGGGACATGATTGAAACTCTAGATGGGACTGTCATGGATAACAAAAGAAATACTAAGTCAATTGCTTACTTCTATCGAGCAACAACGAGGGTGGTAGGTCTTTAAGTATCTAAAGGTCAAGTATGTTGGTGTAAACTGAGTGAAAAAAAGCTTTTATCCAATCATTAAAGAGCCTGTTTTAGGCACTATACATGAAATGAAAGATGGAGAACCGATCGATGAGTTTGCATGAAAGATGAGCAGATTGGTTTCAAAAGGTAGATTAAGAATTTTTTGCAGATATAGGTAGTTTAGGTTAAAAAGGAGTGCAACTAGGTGGGTAAGATCAATATAAGTGAAACTAGGTAGTTTGCTGAATGATTTATGATCAGTCCTTGTTATCAAGCTCGTTAATCGGATGTGCAATGCTGCATATAGCTCACTAATCCATTTAACAATCTTGCATAAAGTTCACTGAACCATTTAGAAATGTTTGAAGTTCGCTGTTTCAATCTGCATAATTGCCTGAAGTTCGCTATTTTGTATTGAGGCCCCTTCGGATCTTGGATCAATCATGATGAACATCAAATATGTTAGGAGTATGCATCAGAATGGATGCAGGGACTCGAGTATATGAACAGAGGGTGGAGAGTATTTCTAATAATATGCACACTTAATATTATTATCCACACTTACAAATGATACATACTAGGGGTATTTATACCCATACAAATGACGGTTATTTAACCGACTAATCCTAACCGACGCGACTTAATGATACAGACACAACGTTTCAGTTTTGGCGCCCTTTTTCTGTTTTGTTTGACTTTTCTGAAGTCAACAGAATGACTTTCTAAATTAACATAATTATACTTTGATTATCTTGATTATCATCTTCCAACATTCACGCCCCTAATCAAGATAATCTAATCTTGTTTTTCTCTGTTTTCGTTCATCCATTCTGCAGTGCTTTTATTCCTTCTTTGGATGACTTTCATGTCCAATTTTCTGACTTTCACTCTCCGGATGCTTTTGATCAAGATTGAAGCGGGTTAGCGCCGTCTCGGTCACTTGAATATGATCTGTTCTTGTTGTGAAGGATTTTCTGTTTTGATAACTATTAACCGGTATCCGAATTGAACAAACGGTTCAATCTTGTTCGGTCCTTTGATTAATAATCACCAATTCTTCTTTCGTTTTCCTTTTGAATTCTGATCGCCTTGTAAAACCATTCTGTTTTTTCATGTTCTGAATACTTCTGTCGCTCCATGAATGATCTCCTCTGATCATTAAATCTATGTATCTTCTTTTCGCCTCCTGCGTAAGATACCGGGGAACGATATGATGGTGACTCACACACCCAATCTTGCAATTAACATGATCTCTCTTTCTGATTCTGGTTTTAAACTCTCTGATTCTGCGTTCTTCTTACGTTTCTGACCGAAAACGGGATCGTTATCTGTCATCCTTCCATGCTCTGTTTTTCGGTTCTTTCTTCTTCTTCATAGGCGATGACTTCTGGACTGCAATCGATTGATCCTTGTTAACCATACGCTCTGATACCATATTGAGGCCCCTTCGGATCTTGGATCAATCATGATGAACATCAAATATGTTAGGAGTATGCATCAGAATGGATGCAGGGACTCGAGTATATGAACAGAGGGTGGAGAGTATTTCTAATAATATGCACACTTAATATTATTATCCACACTTACAAATGATACATACTAGGGGTATTTATACCCATACAAATGACGGTTATTTAACCGACTAATCCTAACCGACGCGACTTAATGATACAGACACAACGTTTCAGTTTTGGCGCCCTTTTTCTGTTTTGTTTGACTTTTCTGAAGTCAACAGATAGACTTTCTAAATTAACATAATTATACTTTGATTATCTTGATTATCATCTTCCAACATTTTGTTCAGTGATCTATGCATAGTTCGCTGTAGGGATGCACGATCTATTCACTCAAGCTGCGTAGTCTTCCATCGAGCATGTCGGTTTGGGAACCACACTACAATCTATCTCGGCTACAAACGAAGTTCATGTGCTAGCTTCATCTTTGTTTCGGGTTTCTTCTCTTCTTGGAAAGTGTTTACCAATGCCTCCTAATTGTTCGCTTGTTAAACTTTTATTCTTGTCTTGATTCTTGTTTTCATACTCCATTTGGTTAAGCTCCATCATTGCTAATGCTAGTGCTTCATTTCACCCATTCTTGCAGTTTACACATGTGTACTTACTATAAAGAACTTCAATGAAGTATGCACACTCGAAACATCGACCTTGGCAATCTTGTACACCCATTCAAAGAACTTCAATGAAGTATGCACACCCGTTCAGCAAAATTGGCAAGGTTGCATAACCATTCAGCGAACTTCAATGATGATTGTATAATCGTTCAGCGAACTTGGCAAGGTTGCATTACCATTCAGTGAACTATGATGATTGTATATCGTTTTCAGTGAGCAACAGATCTTCGACAGTACTAGGATCAAAGTTCGCTGCTCCAATATGCAAACTACCAAGTTTCACTTATTTTATCCTTACCCACCTAGTTGAACTAATTTGTTTTAACCTAAAACACTTATATCTGCTAAAAAATCGTAAATAAACTTGGTTCAGCCATTAACAAGGCCACATCAGTACGAAAATTACTCAATTTTATGTGTACAAATTTCGCCAATTTGTTACATCAGTGGTGTTTTATGCCAAAATGAATACCATGCCATTCCTGGAACAATACGAAAGTAAAGAATATATGTGTAAATAATAAATTCAAGGCTAGAAAAGGACAATCAAAGATAAAGGACGACTATTATTTTCTTGAACGAAAGACCATCATGATAGCCAAGGCCATGGTTATGCTAGTTCATACAACCGAGGTATCAACGGGGAATGGGTGTGGGAATGATCACGAGAAGCCATACCAAAACAAAGATAAGTCTCACAGTGCGTGTTACAAATGTGCGAAATACGAGGTCAAAACGAGTTTTCAAGACAAAAATAGAAAGAAGTGCTTTTCAAAATGGTGCATAAATTTTTTTTTGACATGTCGTTAAAGAACCTGTGTCCAAGTGGTACGGATGGATAAGGAGAAGAACAATAGAAGATTACCACATACATATGGAGTATACCGGGTATTGAATATCTTGATCAATAGCATTACGGATCGTGATCTAAATTTAAGGGTGAAGGTTGGCATAATTCAATCATGATCTTTGGAGAAGAAGTTGAAGACAAATCAAATTGACATGGAGCAATATCGGACGGAGATAATTTCCGTTAGGATTACAATTCAACATTCCAAATTTATTCTATCATTATTTATATATGTAATTCATTTTAGAGTTAGAAAATGATACACATATTATTAGAGTAAATAAGACTATGTAATTACTTTGGTTTGTCGAGTTTAATATAATTAGATGATTTATAGTATATTTGTTTTGCATATCTTTTAGTATTCTAAGAGGCCCCTTTGTGTAAATTTTATTTGTATATTGTTAAAAGTATATGGGCTAATATTTTGGCCTGTTATAATTGGCCCGTTATAATTCATATGTTAACATGATTTGGGCCTGAGATTATTGGGCTATTTTATCTTGTGGGTTTATGATTGGATTGTGGTTCGGGTTATTTTACCCGAGTCGTTTACCCGTATTATCATTAGCTAGATATTTGTTTGATATATAATCTAATCCAACGGCTGAGGTTTTGTACAGATAATGGATGAGTGGCTGAGATTGGTTTGGTTGTTACGAGTCATCGAAGCTTCTGGATCACACTATAAAAGCTCTTTCTCTCTCTCAGATTATTCATTCGCTCACACATTTTCTCTTTGTCTTTGTTTTAGGTCATCTCTGTAATTGTTAGGGTTTCTTTACTGTCTTTGTAATCGTTGTAAGTCTTTGTATTATTTTCATTGTATTCGTTGATAGAATCAACTGATATATCATCAGTCGATTCTATAGACATTGTATTGTTGATTGAGTTCTATATTTGTAGAACTCTTTGGGTAACAGGGGGTAAATTCTTTGGGTTGGTTTAATAAGATTTTGTCACCTGTTTTGTCACTATTTCTCCTGTGTTCTTTAGTTTTGTACTTTGTGTGGTTTGTATCTGAGTTGATCTAGGGTTTGTGTGATTGAGAATCTGTAAAACTTTACATGGTATCAGAGCCACTGGCTTCTGATATTGTGACTGTTGTTTTCCGCTGCTAGTAGTCTTGTGGTTGTCTTAGTTAGCTCTGTCTTGTTTAGATCTGTTAAATCTGCTAACAGATCTGTGTTGTTTGTGTCTTGAGTATTGAGAGTAGATCTTGTCTAATAAATAGATCTGGTCTGCTCTTTTTTGGTTATTACATATTTGTCTTGATCTTGGTGTTCTGGACGATTGAACTTCTGTGGATTCTTGGTGGAGTTTGGAGTAATAAAATAGCTGTGCTGTTGCTCTCTGGTCGTGTAACCCTAAGTGAAGGTTACAGACTACGAGTTTCTGGTGAGATTGTTCCATTCTCTTTTATCTTGTTGTTTGGTCTAGGAGCACTGTCCGGGTTAGGGTGGACCGGAGTAGGCTCACAATTAGGGTTTTATTGTTTTGTTTTTGGTCTAGGAGCACTGTCCGGGTTAGGGAGGACCGGAGTAGGCTCAATATTTGGTTAATTGTCTTTGTGTTATTGTTTCTGTCTTATCTGATTGTTGTTGTCTTCATTTGATCTGTTATACTATAAGTATATATAATAGATAATAAAGAACTCCTGTGTAAGGATCTGCGTGGGCACCTTTGAGTGATGAACCCATGATCTGAACACCTACACAGCTTCGTTCTATAGGTTTATTGTTTTCTGTAGTCTGTTCTTGGTTAGCTCTTGCTAACTTTGTTGTTTTCTGATTGCCTGTCTGATCTTGATTGTTTGTTGATTGTTGGTTTGTCTATCTATTGTTGATTTGTTACTATGGGTGATGTTGTTAATACTGGTGGTGGTTCTGGTGGAGGTGATCCTCCTACTGGAACCCTCATTAGTAAACTGGATATTAGTAATCCTTTGTATTTGCATCCCAGTGATACTAGTAGTCTGTCTATTATTAGTATCAAGTTAAAAGGAACTGAAAATTATTCTGTCTGGTCTAAATCTATGAAAATTGCTTTAGAAGCTAAAAATAAATATGGTTTCATAGATGGTATATGTATTAGGTCTGCTGATGATGAAATTTTAGGGAAACAATGGGATAGGTGTAATTCTGTTGTTATGTCTTGGTTATTACATTCCGTGAGTGATGAATTATACCTAGGTCAAGTGTTTTCTCAATTGGCTAGGGATGTTTGGTTAGACCTAAGAGAAACCTATGATAAAGTAGATGGGTCAATTGTGTTTAATTTGCATCAGAAAATTAACTCTTTAACTCAAAGTGGTAGTACAGTTGCTGAGTACTATCACAAACTTAATACTATGTGGAAACAGTTTGATTCCATTGTTCAGTTACCTGCCTGTAGTTGTCAAGCCTCAAGAGAATTTAATGATTTTAACTCACTTATAAAATTAATGCAATTTTTAATGGGGCTTGATGACATTTATCAACCTGTTAGGACAAACTTGCTTACTAGAGATCCTTTGCCCTCTGTGAAAACTGCTTTTTCTATTGTTTCAAGGGAAGAATCTCATAGAGGTTCTTCCAGTAGTTCAAAAGGTTCAAATGTGTCTTTTGTGTCTAGTTCAAATCAGGTTTCAAACAATAGGAAAGGTTTTAATAAGGGTAATAATTCTAGTACAAACCAGTTTTCTAATAATAACAAAAGGAGTTTTAATAGGGGACCCAACCCTAATCTAAAGTGTACCCATTGCAATATGTTGGGGCACACTGTAGATAGGTGCTATGAGCTAATTGGGTACCCTCAAGGTATGAAAGCAAATAATCCTAATGGTTTTTCAAATAAGAGGGCAAATAACTCTAGTAGGAATGCATCTACTTCTACTTCTATGCCTTTTACTTCTGAACAGATTTCAAAAATAATGGGTTTAATCAGTGAGAAGTCTTCAAGTGAAGGCCAAAACTCCAATGTTGGAGGTAAGGGTCAAAGTATATGTGGTTTTTCTAGTATGTCTGTTTTAGGAAAATTATCTAAAGTGTTTAAAAACTTTTCAAGTTGTTGTAACTTTATCAAATATGCTTTAAAATCTGGTTGGATAATGGATTCTGGGGCAAATCAACATATGGTCAGTAGTGATGAAAATATGATTAATAGTGTAGATGTGTCTCAGTATGATTTGTCTGTTAAACATCCAAATGGAACTAGTGCTAAAATTACAAAGATAGGAGATATAAAACTTGGAAATGGTGTTGTTTTACATGATGTGTTTCTGATACCAGATTACTGTGTTAATCTTGTATCTGTTCAAAAGTTAGCTAAGGCTAATAAGCTTAGTGTCTTATTTGATGAACATGCATGTTATGTTCAGGATTCCAAGGTCAAGAGAGTCCTGGTGACTGGTAAAGAATGTGATGGTCTGTATTTTGTTGGAACCAATATGAGTGTGAGTAATCTATGTTTTAATAGTGTTAGTGATAGGAATCTTTGGCATAGCAGACCAGGGCACCCTTCTGACCAAGTTCTTGCTGTGTTAAAAGATAAACTAAATCTTATTTTTTCTGAATCTGAACCTTGTGACATTTGTCATAAGGCTAAACAAGTTAGAGTTCCCTTTCCATTGAGTGATCATAAAACCAAGTCTCTTGGTGATATTATTCATCTTGATGTATGGGGACCTTATAGGGTAACTAGTAAAGAAGGGTATAAGTATTTTCTAACTGTTGTGGATGATTACACAAGATCTGTCTGGTGTTATTTGTTGAAAGGTAAAGGAGAAGTATTTGAAAATATTCAAAGTTTTTTTGAACTTGTTAAAAACCAGTTTAAAAAGTCTGTTAAAGTATTTAGGAGTGATAACGGTACAGAGTTTGTTAACAGTCAGATGTCAAATTTTTGTAATGAAAAGGGAATCATACATCAGACCTCTTGTGTGCATACACCTCAACAAAATGGTGTAGTTGAACGTAAACATAGGCATCTTTTAAACATAGCCAGAGCTTTACTCTTTCAGAGTTGTGTGCCCTTGTCTTTTTGGTCTGAGTGTGTTCTAACAGCTGCCTATATAATTAACAGGATCCCTTCGTCTGTCTTAGGAGGTAAAAGTCCCTATGAATTAATGTATGGGTTCCCCCCAATAATTGATCATCTCAGAAATTTTGGGTGTTTGTGTTTTAAAACTATATTAAATGAAAAGGATAAACTATGTAGTCGTGCTGATAAATGTGTTTTAATAGGGTACTCAAATTTTAAAAAGGGATATAAGCTTTGGTGTTTAGAAACTAAACAAATTGAATTTTCTAGAGATGTGAAGTTTTATGAAGAAATATATCCTTTTAAGTCAAGTGATAAAACTGTTTTAGATAAAAATGTTTTAAATCATATAAACTTTTTTGATAACTATGATCAGCACGATTCCAAAGTTTCTGAAAATGTTCATAATGATAATATTCCCGATGATGAAGGGGGAACTAATACTACTCATGAAATCTCTCCTGGACAGCACTTAGATGACCCTTCCAGGGCTGCCAGGAGGGTAGATCACCACCTTGGTGATCAGCACACTGGTAGCACAGGTCTTAGGGGGAATGAGTCACCAGTTGTAGAGAATTCAAATGATGAGTGTATAACTCCTGAGGGAAATAACATACAATCTATTAGGAGGTCTACTAGAGAGTCTGCTTTACCTAGGAGATTTGATGATTTTGTTGTTGAAGGGAAAGTTAAATATGGTGTAGAAAGAGTAGTGAATTACTCAAATCTGTCAATTGAAAATAAATGTTTTGTTTCAAGTTTGAATAAAATTGTTGAACCAATCAGTTATTCACAGGCTTCAACTGATCCTAGATGGGTTGAAGCCATGAATGCTGAAATGGAAGCATTATATAGAAACCAGACCTGGACTGTTTGTGATTTACCTAAGGGTAGAAAGCCTATAGGTTGTAAATGGGTCTATAAGGTTAAGTATAAGTCTAATGGGGAAGTTGAGAGATTTAAAGCCAGATTGGTTGCAAAAGGTTACAACCAAAGGGAAGGCTTAGATTTCGGTGAAACTTTCTCACCAGTGGTTAAGATGGTAACTGTTAGGGTTATTCTTAGCTTAGCTGTTCAAAACAATTGGTCTCTTTATCAACTTGATATAAATAATGCGTTTCTGTATGGGTCAATTACAGAAGATGTGTATATGACATTACCTGAAGGTTATCACTCAAGTAGTGGTAACCAAGTCTGTAAGCTTGTTAAGTCACTTTATGGGCTGAAACAAGCTCCCAGAAAGTGGAATGAAAGACTTACAGAAGTTCTGTTAAAAATTGGGTTTATACAAAGTGTTTGTGACCATTCTATGTTTGTTATGACAACTAGTGATGTGTTTGTTGTTCTACTTGTGTATGTAGATGATATCGTTATTACTGGTAATAATGAATCTGAGATAAAACATGTAAAACAGGTCTTGAGTGATAGTTTTCAAATCAAAGACTTAGGAAAGTTGAAATATTTTCTAGGTCTAGAAGTGTTATATGAAAATGGTGGTATTTGTCTTAGTCAAAGAAAGTATTGCTTGGAGTTATTAAATGAATTTGGTTATTTGGGTTGTAAGCCAGTTTCTACCCCAATAGAACAAAATTATTTAGTAACAACTAAAAATGATAAATCTAAGCAACCTGTTGAAAATGTTAATGGTTTTCAAAAGCTCATTGGAAAACTAATTTATCTTTCTTTGACCAGACCTGATATTAGTTACACTGTTCAGTTCTTGAGTCAATTTATGCATAGTCCAACCAAAGGCCATTTACAGGTAACTTTAAGACTTTTAAGATACTTAAAGCAATCACCTGGTAAAGGTATTATGTTTAGGAAAAGTGAAAATTTTGATTTGGTTGGTTATGTTGACTCAGATTGGGCTAAATGCCTTGTGTCTAGGAAGTCGGTTACAGGGTTCTGCATATATCTTGGTGATTGTCTTGTTTCTTGGAAAAGCAAGAAACAGAGTACAATAGCACGATCTACAGCCGAGGCTGAATATCGAGCTATGTGCTCTGCATCTTGTGAGCTGATATGGTTGTTAAATTTAGCTGGTGAATTGGGAGTTAAACATAATCTTCCAATGAAGTTGTATAGTGATAGTAAGGCAGCAATTTCGATTGCTGCGAATCCTGTATTCCATGAAAGAACCAAGCATTTCGAAATTGACTTGCATTTTCTGCGAGAAAAAATTTCGAATGGAGTGATTGAAACTATTAAGATTGGTTCTGAAGAACAAACAGCTGATATATTTACCAAAGGTTTGGTAAGTACTCAGCATGAGTATTTATGCAAAAAACTGGGAATGTTTGATGTGTTTAACATATGAATTAAGGGGGAATGTTAAAAGTATATGGGCTAATATTTAGGCCTGTTATAATTGGCCCGTTATAATTCATATGTTAACATGATTTGGGCCTGAGATTATTGGGCTATTTTATCTTGTGGGTTTATGATTGGATTGTGGTTCGGGTTATTTTACCCGAGTCGTTTACCCGTATTATCATTAGCTAGATATTTGTTTGATATATAATCTAATCCAACGGTTGAGGTTTTGTACAGATAATGGATGAGTGGCTGAGATTGGTTTGGTTGTTACGAGTCATCGAAGCTTCTGGATCACACTATAAAAGCTCTTTCTCTCTCTCAGATTATTCATTCGCTCACACATTTTCTCTTTGTCTTTGTTTTAGGTCATCTCTGTAATTGTTAGGGTTTCTTTACTGTCTTTGTAATCGTTGTAAGTCTTTGTATTATTTTCATTGTATTCGTTGATAGAATCAACTGATATATCATCAGTCGATTCTATAGACATCGTATTGTTGATTGAGTTCTATATTTGTAGAACTCTTTGGGTAACAGGGGGGTAAATTCTTTGGGTTGGTTTAATAAGATTTTGTCACCTGTTTTGTCGCTATTTCTCCTGTGTTCTTTAGTTTTGTACTTTGTGTGGTTTGTATCTGAGTTGATCTAGGGTTTGTGTGATTGAGAATCTGTAAAACTTTACATATATATTGTATCATTCACCCATGATATCGTTCTACAAATTGGTTGAACTCCCTCGATTCTCTGACATAATCATCCTCATGTCTTCGTTTTCATCTTTCTTCAACATTTTCCTACCTTATTTCTATTCCTTTCTACAGGTTTTCCCTAACTATCATGGCCTCATCTTCCTGTAATCCACTCCCCATAAATGACCTCACTAATTTGTTAGCGATCAAACTTTTTCCTTCCAACTACCTCTACTACAAGAGTGGAAGACTCAGATGTTGTCAATTCGTCCATTGAAAAATTTTAAAAATTACATGAGAATCTTCCGTTAACCCAAAAGGTGGTCAGTCGGTCTCTAACTTTATTCGAGCATTTAAAGCCACTTATGATCCAACTCAATGTTATTGGTCACCTGATTGACCCAAGGGATTTAAGTCCACTAGTTTCTATGTGGTTTAGGACCATATTTGAAAGTTTTTCGACCTTGGTGTGTTCCGCTCGCCTATTACCCTCATTCCCGGATCTGCTTGATCGTGTAGAAAGCCATAAATTTTTGTAAAGGCTCTTCATGATAAAAACCATATTTCTGTTGCCTTCACGACCAACCATCCTACCCATGGCACCATTGACTTACCCAACCCTTAAAACCATAACCAACACACCACTGCTAACTAGAATTTTGAAACCTTTAACAACCGTAAACGAAGGCATTGCCAACACCAATTTTGCCTAAATCAAGCTCACTACACCACGACATGTCCAAAACTTGCTTCTTTAGCAAGTTCTACTACTCCTAATGATGAACACTTGGCCCATGCGTTCATTCTTAGTGTAATGTTTATACTCCCATTCATGATTGGCGTTGCGACTATGGAGCATCGGACCACATGACCAGAGCTACACATATTCCTTCTCATGGTAATGTAAAGGTATTTTTCGGTAATGGTTTAGCTCTTTCAATCTCCCATACTTGTGATATTGATTCCCTTAACTTAAAGAATGTCTTAGTCGTACCTTATCTCACGAAAAAAAATACTTTCAGTGAGCAAACTAACCGAATATAATTATGATGATGTGATTTCTAGACAAAACGATTCTTAAATCTCAGATCTCCAAACAAGGCAAATCCTAGCTCTGGGTTGTCATGAAGACGACTTATTGTTATCAATATGAAACATGATGCCTTTGTAGCTGCAACTTCTTGTCCCAAACCCTCATTCGAAGTTTTGCGTTCCCCGTCTAGGGCATGTCTCTTTTATTGGAAGCAAATGTAATATAAGTTAGATTAGTAATAAGGGAATTACACTTTGGAAACAATTGGGACAAGCACTTGCCTCTGATTGAATTCTCTTATAACAATAGTTATCACACTTCGATTCAGTGTGCGCCTTTTGAGGCACTTTATGGACGCAAGTGTAGATCTCCCATCTGCTGGACTGAAGTTGGGGATAGCCAACTGACAAGTCCCGAACTTGTGTACAAAACTTCTGAGAAGATAGTGCCAATCAGAAAACGGATAGCTGCTGCTCATGATCGACCGAAAAGCTACGCTGATAAGCGTAGAAAATCTTTGGAGTTCCAGGTTGGGGGCAAGGTACTATTGAAGGTGTCACCTTGGAAGGGTGTGATACGCTTCGGAAAAACGGGAAAGGCGTAGAAAATCTTTGGAGTTCCAGGTTGGGGGCAAGGTACTATTGAAGGTGTCACCTTGGAAGGGTGTGATACGCTTCGGAAAAACGGGAAAGTTGAACCCACGATACGTTGGACCATTCGAGATTGTCGAAAGGATTGGTCCAGTAACTTACAGGTTAAACCTGCTTAATGAACTTAATTGGGTACACGATGTATTCCACGTATCGAATCTAAAGAAATGCTTATCGGATACAACACTGGTGGTGCCACTGGAGGAGATCCAGGTGGATGATCAGCTACGGTTCGTGGAAAAACCAGTGGAGATTCTTGAGCGGGGCGTCAAGAAACTCAGACAGAGCACCATACCGATTGTTAAGGTGCGATGGAATTCCCGTCTAGGACCGGAATACACATGGGAACGCATAGATCAAATGCGGCTTAAATACCAACATCTCCTTACTGAACCTGAAACTATGCATAAACCAAACATTAAACGTAAAGCAGTTCTCTCAAAGAGAATTTCGGGGCGAAATTCCTTTCAACTTGGGGATGATGTGACATCCGGGAACCAAGCACACATTTTTATAGCTAGCTTTACTGTTTACTTACTGAATTTTGGGACGAAACTCTTTTCAACTTGGGGATGATGTGATACCCCGCATTTTCAGGTTCCTACTTTAACTGAACTCTAGTTAACTTGCAAGTGCATACGTGACTAAACACTTAACTAGGGATAGTTAGGATAAGTATACGTTGCATAGTTATAGGTTAATAACTGCATGAAATGGTAATTCGGGAAATTACCGGACTACGTACACAAGTAGGTAACCCGGAGCGTTAGTGACTTGGTGAAATGTGATTATTATAAACTTACATGTTGATATTATGTGTCATTATGTGCTTATGTGAACTTATATGATTATACGTTAACGGATTGGTAACCGGGACGGGACGGACTGGGATCCAGATATGTGTGACGAACGTTTATGTGCCTTTTGGAATATTGATATTGTAAAGTTGTTAGGGTTATAGAATAAATAAAATTAAAAATTTGAATTCTTGGTTTCCCCGCGGAGCGCGGAGGGAAAAGCAAATCCTCCGCGGTCCGTGAGGGGGTGAAATAAATCCTGGAATTTTATTTGGCTCGGGCGGACCGCGAAGGACATTAAAAAGGCCTCCGCGGTTCGCGATGGAACTAAAAAACGTGGAAAACAAGTTTTAGCCCTTTAAAAACGATTTTAAGCACCCTACTTCTCATAAACACAACCCTAATCATCCCTAGCAGCCACCATACGAAAAATACACTCCATAACCTCTGCCATAACCATAATCAATCAAGTTTTGGAGCTTTACTTGAGTTTTAATCACCCGAACCAAGAGCTTTACGTATATTGCTAAACCTTTTGTGTTTTATCTTCTTTATTATGTTATAAAGCACCATAAACAAGTTGTCCAAGATCTAAAATAAACTTACAAAGATTAAAACATGGTTTTTATAAAGGTCTAATGGGTCAAACATGATAGTATGTGATTGCTATTTGGTTTCATGATATTGTGTGTTTTAGATGTTTTAGACTCCTAGGGTTTATGAATGATGATGTTTATGATGTATCATTAGGTTTTTCATCAGATTTGGGTCTTATTAATGTGGTATGATATTTATTGGGTGTTATTGATTGATAATATGCAACTAGGGTTTGTTATAGTTGATGATATTTCATGATTAAAATCTGGACAGAATCTGAACGTCGACTTGTAGGGTCTGTTACGTGGCTTGCAAGTAATTGTTTTGATCGAGTCATTTGATTTGGATGTCGTTTGATATGTTTTTGGAATTTTATTTGATTAGAGGTCGTATTAGATTTTCGGAGTTGTAAATTGGGTCAACTTTAACGGTCATAACTTAAGTTTTAAAAAGAGTTAGGCTTTGAAATTTGGACTGTAGGTCGACATTGGAAAAACTCAGCTTTTTCAAGTGGATTCACCCCGTTTGGGTGAATACACAATTTTTGAGAATTTTTCTACTAAACTGACCTGTTGTGGAAATTTTCTGGACATAGCTGTGTTGTATGCATTTTAATAATTTTTGTGTTTGGTTTTAAGACAAAACAAAAATATGGGTTAGCAATCGAATCCCAATGAATACTCAGTAAAAATTTGGGACTTTAATTCATTCGTTAAGTATTTTAGATAATTCGTTTTCCACAGTGCACAATCTGCCCTAAAAACGCAGATTGCGTACGAGGTCTTTATGTGACTATTTGGAGTCATATATGGTATGTATTTGACATGAACTTGTGTGGACACTTGTATGAGACGTGTATCAAGTGTATGACTAATGATAATCATAACGTTCACCAACGGGTTACGTAGGACTTACTTGTGCATATAGAAACATTAGGTGTCACTACACGGTTTTGAACATTTAAACGTCTTGGACAAACGGGTTATATGGTGTATTGGTTGTACACATATACTCACTTAGTGACGCTTGTAATAGGGAGTTGGTAGCACTCTATTATTTTGGAATTTGGATAATTTGCTTGCAACCTAAGGTGAGTTTCACTACTTTTTCTCAAAAGCATGCGTCTCGGGTTTGAGACAACTTACTTAACTTTTTCTAGTCCGGTTTGGGACTACTCTTACAACTCAGGTTTTGACTCCTTGTGTGGGTCGGATTTTGGACTCCTTGTCTGGGTCGGGTTTTACGATTCCTTGTGTGGATCACGCTTTCATCAGTTTAAAACTTTTACTGTCCTTTGTGAACTAAACACACTCTATCATTTAAAGTCCTTACATATTATTGGGTTAATCGCTGTAGGCGAACGGGGTATTAATTGATAGCGCTATTAGTTTGTGCAGCAACCTCATGCTTGAGGTGCTTGTGTCACGGGCATGAACTTTTGACCGCGCTCTTAAGGAGCTGAACTGCTAGTGTTGATAGACACTAGTGCTGAGACAAAACTTATAACAACTTCTGTATGTTCCCAATAATCAACTGTTTAGTTACAATGAGTGGGCTAGCTACCCCTGACAAGCTTAAACTGATAACACTTGAACTTTTGGGTCTTGAGGATCTACGCTTTTACTTGGTTACGTGGGTTTTTGGAAACCTATGCGTTTACTCACTCTTTTACTTTATTTAGTGAACTCACCCACATTGTTTGTTGACCCACCATTTACATGCTTTTGCAGGTAGTTAGCTTCCGGTGTCACGATTAGGAAGCACTGCACGTTCACTGCATTTGGGGTCTTTGGAATACACCTAACTTACATATCATGCTTTTACGTTTATTTTCATAAGGTTTTAATTTGGGCGCGTTGTTTTGCGCATGGTTTCTAAAAGGTTTGAATTTGATTTATGCTTCCGCAGCTTAACTAAACATGGTTTTTGAAAACGAACTAAATGGTTTGGGCATTTAGAGTTCGTTCATATGACTTATGGCTATGGGATCCTGGTATGTCATGCGCCTCGCGGTAAAACTCCGCAGTGGAAATTTGAGGGTGTGACAATCAAACCCTATTCGCGACTTCTAGTCCTAAAATCTAGAAAACATGCTTTTAGATATACAAAATGGGTTCATGTTATGCAACGTGAACTAGATTCTTTACACCGAGACAACACTTGGACACTCTTCCCACGTCCTCCTATTCATTATATTATGGGCTCTAAATGGATATATCGTACCAAATTTCATTCTGATGGAACCATTGAGCATCATAAGGCTCGTCTTCTTGCTCTTAGCTTTAGCCATGTTTCGGGTCTCGGTTACTCACAAACATTTAGCCATGTTTTAAAAACAGTGAAAGCTTCAACCAGTTAGATGTAAACAATGCATTTCTTAATGTCATCTAACCGTATAATTTTTCATGTAAAAGCCATCGGGCTTTTTATACTCTCGATTCCTTAACCATGTCTACAATTAGAAAAGGCTTTATATAGGCTAAAATAGGCTCCTAAGGCATGGTTTCATCGTCTAAGAACCTTTCTATTTCACAATGGGCCAATCAGTAGTCATGTTGATTCATCTCTCTTTGTACTAAAAAAGATTCATGTAGTATCTATTTCTTTTCTATGTTAACGATCTCATATTAACCGACAATAAAAAAGTGTTCTTACCACCTTCATCACCCACCTTCATATAGAATTTGTCCTTAATGATTTGGAGGAGCTTAACTAATTTCTTGGGCTTAAGGTTGCCTACACCTGAAACGGTCTTCTTTTTAATCAATCTAAATATACTACTGATATGCTAACTAATGCAGAGATGTTGGATGGAAAATCGCCACCAACACCATTTAGCAAAAATGTTTTGATTGTTTCTATAGGTAACGTGTTTCCTTATTCACTCATGATTGCTCTATTGTAGGTGCTCTTCAATATCTAACAATTACCCGACCGAATATATCACATGTCATAAATCAAGTTAGTCAATTCTCGCATGTTCCTGACATTGGTCACTATCAAGAAGTCAAAAACTTTCTTCGCCACCGAAAGGGGACTTTAAGATGTGTTCTTCGTTACGACTGTCCTACACACACTTCTTTTATTGGATAGTCTGATGCTTATTGGGCAAGATGCCTCGAAATTTGTCGTTTGACTTACGGTTACTCTATTTTTTGGATGGAAATCTTAGCTCATGGGGTACAAAGAAACAACCTACCATTGCATGTTCTAGTTTTGAATCTGAATACCAGGCTATGGCAAATATCGGTTCAAAAATTGTATCGAGAACACACCTATTAAGGGAATTACATGCATTACCTCTGGATCGTCCAACCATTTTACTTGATAATCGCAGTGTCCAACCATTTTACTTGATATTCACAGTGATTTGTTTCTCACAAAAAATCTTGTCTCTCACCAACGGGCAAAGCATATTGATCTTGACTATCACTTCGTATCAGCCCGCCACTATCTCGCTTGAGGAGGGGGATATTACATGATGTATTGTATATATATTTTAGCATGTCCTTTCATATTCGTATAGGATTGTGTAAATCTATTCGTATATATTAAATCATTCCTCTAATTGAGGATTATTCATAACTAATAATATACAAATATTATAAAGACTCAGAAGACAAATTAGTCTCCAAAACAATCTGTTAGGACTTGTTCGTCGTTGTTTAACAGTCTGGACATCCAATTATCTGTCTTTACCACATAGTTTCTTTATATATATATATATATATATATATATATATATAGCTTCTACACTTTCATGTATGTAAACATGTGAAGATAGTACGTAGTTATGGTGAGTAAATAGAAACAAAAAGTACCTGTATGCGTAGGTAATTTTCTTCGATGCCAATGGTTTTGAAGACAACAGAAAGATGGATATCGACCATGTCAGTGCTAGCTTGAGTTAAAATATCAACTAAAGGAGAACACCAATTGGAATTGAACCACCACCCTAACAAGCCCCATTTAGAAGCCTCCTTTGTTGTATATTTTCCTTCTTTTATTTTGCATTCACCCGTCCCGATAGATATGACCAAATATTTTTTGTAATCTAAGGTCTGAGGTGCTATATTTTCTACTTGAGGTAAGGAGGAATCTTTGTTTTCTCCTTGAGGAAAGGGAGAATCTTTATTTTCTCCTTGAGGTATGAAAGAATCTTTATGTTTTTGAAAGACTTTGGAAATTTCACCCATTGCAATCAAAGTCTGTCAGAATGTATGAAAAGTCTGTTAGAATATATAGATATATATAAACTGAAATACTTACAAATAATGCCCACATCTACGATAAATGAGGTTGTAATCGAATGCATTTACCAGACAGAACTAACCGTTTTGGCTTTTGATTCTTGACCTCTTAGTTAAAATAGGAAGAAAAAACCCGAATAAAATCATAAAATAGTAACAATACTACAACAAAAGTTATCTCATATGACGAGGATTTACCGCTGACATATGCTGCCTTATGGGGTTAGTATAGATCAGTAATAGGTTACATGTTCTCAAAGGAAAAGAATTATTACTGTTAGTAAAAGTAAATTATTATAATTGAGAGGATGAATCAAAGTCAACGTTCTCCTCCATGTTTCAAGCCATTCTTCATGGTCAAGATTTTGTGTCCTCCTCCACATTTCAAGCCAATAACAACTGTTGATTTCCTTTTATTATTCTATGTAATTGCCTATAAATTGAGGTCTTTGTTTTATTTGTAAAACACACCTAAAAGTAATAGAAAAAAATTCTCTCTGATTATCAAAAACTATCACGGCATCAGAGTGGGTTTTTTGATTCTTGAAATAATTCTCAAAACTCAAATCAAATCAAAATCCCAAAACCAACCTGTGGTGTAACTGTCGGAGTCACCGTCAGCCTATCCGAAAATAAAAACAAACTTCCACAAATAAACCATCGCTACCCAGAAAACCTTCTTTATTCTGTCTCTGGCTTCGGGTTATTCTTCGGTGTAACAATCAGGGGATTATTTATTTTCTCGGTTCGCGATTACGACAACCACCTCAACCGTCACCCCGTCTCCTCCCGTCCGACGATGGCTCCGACCAGAACCACAACAACCACCCTCTTCACGCCATCCTCTCTGTTAAACACCAAAACCAAACCAAACCAAACCAAGTCTGATCTTGAAAAAAAAAATAAGAGTGTTTTTTTAGAGATGCTTTTCTTGAAGAATAAAGGGGTCTTAGAAGATGATTGTGTGTGAGAAAGTCCATCAGAGATAGAAGCATGACCATTGTTTTCCTCAAGAAAGAGAGGTTTTCTTGTGGTTGTAGATTCTATTTATTTATTATTATTCTTTTTGGCCAGATTTATAAGACATTTCTCTCCTAAAATGGTGACTGACAAAGGAGGATCAGAACTTGAAAAGATTAATGAGGAGGTGGACGTACGGGGATCAAGTAAAGGACTTGAGAATTGCAACTCAAGTCTTTCTTCTCTTTTAAATTACTACTCAGGTCGTTCTTGTTTCAATATTAGCCCTTATACTCCTGAAATTTGTGAACAAGGAAAAGACAATTTTGTGGGTAATATAGGAAAAGTAAATATGGCCAAGGAAAATAATAAATGAAGAGATGCTTGGATTTTTTACAGTGGGGCCACATATATAATGACATATGACCCAGCAGATCAAAAAGGCATCAGAAAAGAAAAAAAGTGATATCGAGACCGCTAGTGGAAAAATTATTTCGGTAAAAGGGGGAGGGATTATAGACATTTCACCAACCTTGAAGCTATCTAATTGTCTTTATATCCCCTCCTTGTCACACAAACTTTTATGCATTAGCCATATGACGTAATAATTAAATTACTCTATTCTAATGCATCCTACTTTTTGCATTGTACATGATATCAGGACGGGAACTATTATTAGGCATGGCACTGAACACCAAGGGTTGTATTATGTTGATGAAGTGAGTCCTGAATGGATTGTGATGTTGGCTAATGGAAGTATTGATAGAGAGGCATGATTGTGGCATAGAAGAATGGGGCACCCATCCGCTAGTTATTCACATCTTTTATTTCCATACTTATTTCCTTCAAATAGTTCATTAACTTGTGAGACTTGTATTTTGGCCAAAAGTCACAAGCATTCTTATAAACCAAATAATACCAAGGATGATAACCCATTTTCATTAGTTCATTCTGATGTGTTGGGTCCACCAAAATATGTTGGAGGACAAAATTTTCGGTATTTTGTTATTTTTATCGACGATTTCACCGCATGACTTGGATATATTTTTTAAAAACAAATATGAAGTTTTTGAGAAATTTACCATCTTTCATGCCATGGTTGAAACACAATTCCAAAAGCCTATCCAAATCCTTCGATCTGATAATGGAGGAGAGTTTGTTAACGACTCCATGAAACAGTTTTGTCAATCGAAAGGATTAATCCACCAAACCTCATGCTCTCACACTCCTGAACAAAATGGTGTAGATGAGTGAAAAAAAATCGTATTATATTAGAAATCACTCATGCCTTAATGATTGAATCGCACATCTCGATATCGTTTTGGCCAGTACAGCCACTTATCTTATTAACCGTCTTCCAACTTAAAACCCCAATAGATACCTTAGTCACTAAGGTTCCTCCTACACTTACTCTTGAACCTCGGGTGTTTGGGTGTTCTGCCTTTGTCCATTTACCCAAAACTGGTTGAAACAAACTTGGTCCATGCATAGAAAAGTGTGTTTTTGTGGGATATGGAAGAGATGAAAAGGGGTATAGATGTTATAGTCCGAAAAGGCATCACATGTACATGACAATGGACTGTGATTGGCTTGAGACGGAGTTCTTCAATAACTCACAACATAGTGGTCAGGGGGAGGATTATTATGACACTCTAAGTTGGTTGAATTGGATATCCTCATATGAAGAAAGTTCCCACGGTACCCAAAATGAGTCACTCACATGTTCACAACCTATGGAGCCATCGATAAGTGTCATAGACCAAGGTCCTCCCAACCTGGTACCTGAGGTAAGTCATTCTCCTCTTGATCTGGATAACAAGCAAGATAATCACCCTTTTAATATACCTTTTACTTCTAATGATCACCATGAAACAGTTACAGATCAGTGTGAACAGGTAATAGAAACAGATCAGTGCGAACAGGTAGCAGAAGAAGTAGAACCGGTTCAAGAGACTACTACTGAAAGTTATGTCTTACCTCCATGAGCAAATCGAGGAGTTCCTCCCAAACGGTATTCACCGGAGAAAGAGACATGACGGTCAAGGTACCCTATGGCAAACATAGCTAAGGGAAAGCTGTCTAAGGAAGCCAAGGCCTTTGATTCCTCACTATATTCCGAACAAACCCCAATCACCATAGAACAAGCATTAGCCTATAAAGCTTGGAAGGAAGAAATGGAAGCTGAGATGAAAGCCTTAATGAAGAATGACACATGCGAGAAAGGCAAGTTGCCAACGGGAAAAAAATCGGTAGGGTATCAATGGGTATTTTCTATCAAGCGAAAACCTGATGGCACTATTGAAAGATATAAAGCTCAATTGGTGGCTAAAGGTTATACACAAACATATGGGATTGACTAGTCAGAAACCTTCTCTCTTGTAGCCAAGCTTGACACAATTAGGGTTCTTCTTTCTATAGCATCTAATAATGAGTGACCTCTCCATCAGTTTGATGTGAAGAATGCTTTTCTGCACGCTGCACGAAGAGTTACAAGATAGGAAAAGTGTGTCGATTAAAGAAGTCACTTTACGGGCTCAAACAATCTCCCCGGGCTTGGTTTGGAAGACTTACTATTGCAATGAAGAAGTATGGGTTCAAACAAAACAACTCTGACCACACCTTATTTCTAAAGAATAGAGGAAACCTCATGGCCTGTTTGATTATCTATGTGGATGATATGATAATCACAGGTAATGACCACGAGGAAATGTCACGGCTAAAGGAGAATCTTTTCACATAATTCGAAATGAAAGATCTAGGAAGACTTAAGTACTTTCTTGGGATAGAGGTTATGAGATCAAAACAAGGAATCTTCATCTGTCAGAAAAGTACATCCTCGACTTGTTAGTTGAGACAGGAATGATCTATTGCAAACCAGTTGACACCCCGATGATTGTTAACCATGGATTACACATGGAAGAAGGTGCAAAGTTAGTAGATAAAGAAATATATCAACGAATGGTGGGGAAACTAATATATCTGTCTCATACCAGACCCGATATAGCTTATGCAGTAGGAGTGGTGAGTAAATTCATGCATCAACCTCAGGAAAGTCACATGGAAGCAATATGGAGAATCATTAGGTATCTCAAAGGAATAGCTGATCATGGCATTATGTTTAAGCCAAATGGTCATCTAGAAATTCAAGGGTACACAAATGCAGATTAGGCCACAGACAAAGACAACAGGAGATCTACATTCGGATACTTCACTATGGTAGGTGGAAACCTTGTTACCTGGAAGAGTAAAAAGCAAAAAGTGGTTGCCCTCTCCAGCGCCGAAGTCGAATTCCGAGGTATAGCTCGAGGCTTAACAGAATTGTTGTAGTTACAAAAACTCCTTACTGAAATTGGTTTCCCCCTAACAAAACCACAAGGCTTATGTGTGACAATAAAGCCACAGTTCAGATCTTAGAGAACCCGGTTCAACATGATCGTACAAAACACATTGAAGTGGACAGACACTTTATTAAAGAAAAATCGAGACCAGGATAGTGGAGCTTCCGTTCGTCCATTCTAAAGATAAACTTGCAGACACTTTAACAAAATCTGACACTAGGAGTGCGTTCAGTAAATGTTTAAGCAAGTTGGGTATTGAAAATCCCACTACTCAATTTGATAGAGAATGTTAGAAAAAAAGGGAATTATTATAATTGCAAAGGATGAGTCAAAGTCAACATTCTCCTCAGTGTTTCAAGCCATTAATGCCTATATATTGGAGTCTTTGGGGCTGTTTGGTTCACCTCTTAATGATTCATTAAGAGGTGAACCTCGTATTTGGACAGAGGTTGGAGTTGTTTGGTAGCAAAAATCTCATCCTCTTAATGATTCAGTTAAGTCTGGCCACTACAGCATCAAGACACTGCTGAATAAAAAAAAAGACCTCCTCACCCTTTCATTCACAGCTTCCCCTTTCCCTACCAAAACTCTTTCCCCTATGGTTCAGTTCAGCACTTCACACTTCATTCACACTTCACCTCTCATCTTCCTCCCTCCACCCACCACCTCCCGCCGCCCTTCCACCTCCGGCCGCCCCTCCACCTCCCTCTCTCCCACCCCCACGCCCTGCTCCTCCTTCACCCCTCTTCCCTCTCTTCCACCCACACGCCCTGTAGTGCTGTAGTGTATGCGTGTTTTGTGAAGAGACAAGAAAAAAGAAGAGAGATAACAGAGTGTGTTGTGAGAAGAAAAAAAAAAGAAAAGAATGGAGTTACGATGAGGTGAATGTTGAACTTTGAGGGAAAAGAGGTAGAGAACATAGGGTGGGTGGGTGGGGTTGGGAAAAGAGTTCAGGAAAAAGAAGAAAAAAAGTAGGTGGGTGGGGGTGGGGGTAAAATAGTCAATTTACATATTTATTCAGATGTCTAACCAAACAACAGTTAACTGGTTCAGTACTTACTGGTTCAGAGCCTCTTATCCATTCAGACCTCTTACTGGTTCAGCACATACCGATTCAGCACTTGCCAAACGGCCCCTTTGTTTTATTTGTAAAACACACCCAAAAGTAATAGAAAAAAATTCTCTATCAATTACGTGTAGAATGTCAAGTCCCGTTTGTTTGCATCGTTCTTATCATATTGTATGTTAATTCTTTTTGTAGGCTTACACTTGATGGGCAACAAAAATGAGTTACCTAAAGAAAGTGTAGTTTAAACGACAGGATGTTTACTTTTATACTTTAAGTATTATTACCGGATTATTTGCAGCCACACCACCGTCAACAAGGTGAAAATTATGCTTCGTTTTGTCGTCATCCGTTTCAAAATAATGAGGAGGAAGATAAATGGGAGCCGCTGATGTTGCGATGCAAATATCCGACAGCTTCGCGTTCATGTATGGTTTCTCCTCAATCTAGCAATACATGGCAACATTAAACCCTATTTTTATAAGCATTAGTTATATTGTAAAAATGATAATTAAGAAGATGATTAATGAAACCTCATAACCGGAAAAGATTACTGGCTGGAGTTTATTGATGTCAAATGTAGGGATAGCAATTTTAGTTAATGTATCTCCTAAGTTTGTGTTCTCAAGCTTCTTAGTTATTAAGTCACGGAGGTACTTTCCATCATACAATGGGCCCCCCATTATGCTCTTCAATGCCTTTGTAAACGTGCAGCTGATGGTCAAGATATCAAAATCATTTCAATATTATTGTTTAGAGATACAGAATGTAAATGAGAGTGTGCTGGTGAAACATAGAAGAATAAAATATAAAAAGGTTGAAAAGACATGCAAGAATATATGTAAACACTGTAAGAACATGTTATTGATGAAAACATTAATTAGTGAAAATTGGGTTTTCACTGAATATGTTGCACATCAATAATTCTCTTCTTTAAACATTTAAATAGCAACCCATTGCTAACCTGCACTGCCCAAAGTCATTGGACAATAATAGATAGCACGTGGCTATTTTTTTTTTGCTTTACCAACTATAGTCTTCGTACTTATATATCTTATATACTAAACGTGACCAATCCTTGAATGCCAGCAAATTGGTTGGTGAGTGCAACCATAAGGGCTCGGCTTTTGGTTCGAGTCTCTTTTCTAGCCTTTTTTTTCCTTTTTTATCCACTTAATGCTTGGTTAGACTGTAGTGTTTACAAAGATAGTGTTGTATTTTTTTATTTAAATGTTATCTTATTATTATATTATTAGAGAGATGAATGGCTGTTAAATTTAGGATAGGTTTTGTAAAGTATTAAAATGTTTACACCGATAGAATATTCTTCGTTATTATTGGCTCGCATAATTGAAGATTACTGACCCACGTAATTGAAGAAAATTGCTAGACAGCGTTACGACACTATTGCCAATTAGTGGAAATAACTAGCAAAGACATTTATTTTGGAATAATTTGAACAAATAGCATTGACCTAATATTATCGCTAATAATGTTATTTTTAATGCCCACCAAACCTATAAAAACACGAGCGTCCCGCAGCGAATGTACGTCGGGTTTCGCACAACAGCCGCACCCGTGGCGAAGCGCGGGTAACTAAATATTAAAAAAGCAATGCTATTAGCAATAGGCAATAGTGTAAAAACCATCTAAAAAAACTTTTTTTTTTTTGATAAAATTACACAAGGTAACATACATAAAAATATTAAAAAAGCACCGATGGGATATTTTAAAAAAAATAAACAACGCAAACTTTGTAATAGCGCTGTTAACATATGTTTTTTGCTTTTTAACATATGTCTTTATCCTCATGGCCTTTGATACCTTTGGTTCCCTAGCATCAGAAGCTATTCGTTTCTTGACCAGGGTCCAACAAGTTGTCCACAGAAATAGTTCATACCCAGGAGGCAAAGATTTGTCTTTGGTAGATTAGGGTTCACAATTTAAAAAGGGGTGGCGGCGCAGCATGTTGCCCATCTACCTTCTATTATGATGTAACTTTCGTATTTCGTTTTAAGAATATAATATAATTATTATTTAAAAAAATATTAACCACTTAAATCCGTTTAATTATAGATTAATACCCGTTTAGTGCAAGAGTAATTATCTAGTTTATTACAAGTTTAATATCTTGTTTATTGCATAAATAAATGAGGTTAAATCTTATGTGTGTATAGAGGAACATGGAGGTTCATACTTGATATAGGTGATCAAGACACGCACACTTCAGATTCTCTAATTCATTGAAAATACTTAGAGAGAGGAACACTCTCCAAATTATATCTTTCGCTACTTCATCTTTTTCTTACATTTCTATAAACACCAAGTAACCCAATTGCATCTCGGGCCCGAGGGCCACATCCGACAATACACATACTATTCCTATTGTTGTATAATGGAAGACAAACCGTTAGAGAGGAGGCGCTAAAATTGTTTTAAGGGCCAGGTATTCAACACGATTCTCGACCAAAAATTCGTCAATTTTAGTTTGTTGATTATGTCATGTCAAGGAGAACGACTGAAGACATAACATGATAAAGGCTCTTAGAAGATGACGGTTGAGTCAAGTTTGGGAATTTGTACATATTTTATATTAATTTATGTTGTTTTCTAACAAATGTTTTATTATTATATTGCTACAAATAACGACGGTGTCGTTATTATATATTCTATTATTTTTTAATAAAAAAAGTGTAACCTATTCGTAAAATTATTTAGTAGCAATTCATCAGTGCATCGCTAAACTTGAAAATAGTCACTAATTTTGATTAATATTTTACTATCCAACCAGAAAACTGCAGGTAGGCATCCAATATGTTATAAAGTCCAGTAGTGACCAACCTGCTTTAATACTCAGTAATTGAAGGATATACTTAGAGTTATAGTGTTTAATTTGGTGTAAACCAGATCTTGGGTACATGGACTCAACTAACGGATCATTTTTTTTTGTCATCTATTAGATTTGAATCTCTCACCATTTGAAAATACATGTCTTCAAAGTGTGTAACATACGTTACCCAAAAAAACTTATTTATTTATTTTTAAAAAAATTCAGTTTGCGCTTTTTTGATTTTTTTTTTTGCTCAAAAATCTTAAAAACATTTATATTACATAACCTAATTTTTTCAGATAATGAAAAACTCGGGAAATCGGAGTTTCCAGGGTTTTCTCTATATATATAGGATTTGGTTTAAATGAGAACCTTTTCCAAAATTGAGAACTGTGAGAACCATTCTGAACCACAAATTTCTTTAAGACAATTTCTATTTTTTTTAATCGCTGCTTTATATTCAAGAAATTTTTTTTTATATTTTGGTATTTTTTTTTAATATACACATGTGTATAATTGCATTATACACATATGTATAATGCAATATACACATATGTATAACTGAAATATACACATATATATATAGCTGAAAATGCTATATACACATATTTATAAATACAAAAAAAAAAATTCTTGCATAAAAATGTGCGATTAAAGAAATTTTTTTTTGGCCTTTATATGAAATGTGTGAACAAGAATGGTTCTCTTAAATAGGGGTTGGTTCTCTTAGGATCCCTTTATATATATATAAATATATATATGAATGAAAAAAAAAAGAAAAAGAAAAGAAAACCCTCATTGTATATCTTAGTTATAATCAATTGATCTTACTACCAATATTTTTGAGGAAAGATCTTGGGGCACTTTTTGAGGTAGAAATTTTTGATGGCTTCGGCCGAGAATTTAGGGCGCCCTTTGTCATTTGGAGCTGTTAACATAGCAGTAATGAGACCACCAGTACTTGTCCCAGCAATTATATCAAAATAGTCTGCAATTCTTGCATCCTTATTGTTATCTATTTCCTGAACAATAGACCACAGTAGTCAGTCACTTTAAAATCAGTGTGCTTAAAAATTAAAACAAGATGAACGACATCCAAGATCCTGAATTTTGATATATTGTAATGTTATGACCCTACGATCTATGTAGCTTTTTAAAGACAGTTTTGCTAGAGAAAAGGATTAGCAGCCCAACTTGTCGCGCATTTGTCTTGTATCTTAGACCATCTCCAACCCTTTAGACGTGAGAGAGGGAGGGAAGAAGTCCTTCCAAAGGGGTATCATTGGCGATGGTCTAACATCGACAAGTTAATATGCTAAAACAATGAAGATAAGGAAATCATAAATTAGTTACATGTTATATACCTGGAGTTGAGATTCAAGATATTCAAGGATGACGGCTGGGATTACACCTCTAATTCCACCACCATCAATGCTAAGGACTGTGATGTATTTCTCATAAGGTGGGGGCTTTACAGTTGAATTTGTTCTCTTCATCTCAGCACTTATGTTTTTACTTTACAATTGGGAAGTAGTGTGCCTTTCTTGGCATTTAATATTTATAGACCTAAGTTTTATTTTTCTTGTCCCACAGCACCTTTGGAGGATTTTTTTTTTAACTATTTTATTGGTTGGTGATGGAATAATGCTTTGCAGTACCTGATCACATAAGAAAATAGGGATGAAAATAAAGTGAATCTTCTGTTTATTTTGGGAGTTAGGATGTATATTTGTTAAAAAGGAATAATTACTTTCACAATTTAAAAGGAGCTTCCAGTGATCATTGCTTCTAATTGTTCGAATTGGACGTTCTTCTTAAACTGTCCACAATGCACGGGCATCAAACCTTCGCCCTTTCTCTTCTGCCTGGTGTCACCTAAGCTGTCCTGCCATTCTCCCCCTCCTTTGCGACAGGCACCGGACGGTGGCTCCCATCTTCCCTCTCACAACGACCCAAAATCTCCTCCACAAGCGCGCCCTTGTCCAAGGGCGGCACCAACATCTTCTCTCCACCACGTCCTGCAGCTGCCGTCTCTCTCCTCAACCTCGTTTGCCACATCCTTCACGGGCGCCCATTTTCACCAGCGTTGTGAACAGTCTTGTAGTTTTTCATTGATTTACTAAATATTGGGTACGAGAAATTGATTGGTGTGATGTTTTATGGAGTTTAGTGTATTTAATAGCGTGTTTTTTATATGATTCATATAGGGAACTCTTAGTTTGCTAGTGTTTGTGGGTTGCATGTCTAAACATGTTAACTACGTGTTTTGGAAGCATTTGAATGAAAGAATCACAATGACTAGATTTGCAACACCGAGTCATTAATAATCGTTTTACATGTAATATAAAAGCCAGGGGCGCAGCATCATAGGGGCGAGGGGTCGCCTGACCCCCCGAAATTTTCGTTCAGAAGTTTCGATTATATAGTATACGTATAGAATTTTTTTTGATATATACGGTTTCGACCTCTCGTAACCGGTGACTTCCGACCCCTTAAGATTTTCGCTCGAACTGCCACCGAATTGAAAGCTAAAATAGTTTTCGTCTTTCTGATAATGAAAAACAAATTCAGTCTCCACCAAAATTTTGATTTGATCTCCTCTTTAGAAATATGTGTTATATCAAACTTCTTAAAAGATTACTATCACTATTAAGGTATAGTGATGCATTTTATTTGACAAAACACGTCTTCACGTCATTGGATTCAACAGTCTTATCGCCAAATCTTTACTTATTTACAAGGGGATTGGGATTTTAGTAATATAAACTGAAGGGATAGGGAGCCTAATCCAGGCGAAAGCGGCGTCCCTATCTCTCTACTCCACAATCCAGGCGCCAATAGCTCTGCCTCCCGCGGAGCTAACTTGGCGGAGGATGGGTCACAAGCCAGCACGCACATATGGCAAGCAACATCAGCACAAAAAAAGACATACGCGCGTGCGCCCACACGCGGAATATACTTAACCAACTTTTAGTACGAGGTACAGGATATGACAAAAGGAAGATTCAGCAAGATCCTGAACAGGACACATGCCAACAAAATGGCGACACGTGGCATGGGCGGTACAACGAACACTGACAGGAACGGCGACGTGACTGCTTCCTCCACAACGTCATCAACAGTAACCAGCAGACATCCCCCTGCTGTTGTCAGACGTCATATCAGACGGCAGCAGGTGGGTCAACTACTGTAGCTAGACGAATGTCGCCGACCGCCAATCAGGAGCTGCCACGTGTCCGCCTCAGACGATGACTGAACAGTAGCCTGACGTCATCTACATGACTCGGCTTTTCCCACCATTTTCTGGAAGACTTTCCCTTGGGCTTCTAGATGGGCCCGAGCCAGACTCGCTACTCGTGGGCTTCTCAACTAAGCCCACAAGTTCTCCTATAAATAGAAGAGTTCGTCTCCCTTGCAAAGGATCCGAAATCACTCACTTGTAATAGAAAGAGCAAGGTTTACTTGTAACTTTTTGTGTGCTCAAAGTAATAAAACCGGCTCTTCACAGTGGACGTAGGTCATTACTCGACCGAACCACTTACATCTTGTGTTCTCACACACACACTCTCTCACTCGTATACTTTCCGTCCGGGTTTAACCTAACGGTTTGGGTAAAAGATAGTATTTGTAGTTACATAAGTATAAACCCCTTCGGTGATTAGTAATAATCCCCGATATACTAATTGTTTCTTCATTGGCGTCATCCAACGGTTAGAACATCTCTTTTTCGTCTTTTAAACCCACCCATGGCTGAACCCAACCCTAACACTTCTGTTATCAATCAAACCGGGAAGGTTGACGTTCAACTCCTCGGAAACGAAACTACACCGAACACAGTTGTCAAACAACCCATGTCACGATTCGAGAAGCCAGCCTTCGAGGTTCGTGACGTGGACACTGATGACGACAGTGAGGACCACTCTGAGGAGGACCCAGACCAGTGGCTCCTCCGTCAGAACACCAAGAGCGCCGCTATTTGCCAGCGGAAACTCTTGAAGCAAGCCAAAAAGAAGGGCAAGGCCCTCAATTATGACTCCCCACCAAAGAAGGGGCATAAGAACAAGGAAGCGGCTAGTCGTCGTGACAGTCGTAGCGGGGAGCCCAGTTGAAACGCCGTGGATCGGGGCTACGCAAAGTCACACGATGAGCCAGATAGCTACGAGTCATCTAGCAGCGACTCCAGCTACAAGGGAAAGAAACATACCCATCGATCGCACTACACAGATGTAGACGATGACTTGGTCAAGCCGTTCAGGCCAAAGTCTTTCGTCGAAAAATCAAAGTTCGTCGCTCGCATAGCGACTGCCAGAATTCCAAGGAAAGCCAAGCTTTCCAGCAACATCGGCAAGTACGATGGCCTGCGTGACCCCGACGACCACGTTCATGATTTTGAGTGTGCGAGGATGTCGGTTAACTGGCCCGTCCAGGTTTGGTGCCATCTCAAGTAAAGGATGAGGTTGTGGAGATTAATACCACACCAAATCCTTCATTTGTTGAAGAGTTACATTTGGAAAAGGTTGTTGATGTTATTGATGCAGGTGTTACAAGTCTTTCTCAAGAATCTCACAAGTCTCATCCCGCACTGATTAACTTCATAAACAAGGTTCGGGATGATGATTCAAAAGTGAACATTAGGAATGTGAGATTACATGACATCGGGCAAACGCTAGTGAGATGGTTCTTCCCCAACAATCCAAAGCGCTCAATTCACATGCCAATCTTTAAACAACTGTTTATTTGGCATGTAAACTACCGAGCATACATTGGAAACTCGGTAGGCAAGTGCGCGCTTAGACCACCTTGATAGTCAGGTATGATTCTTGTACATTTTGTATATATATTTATTTTGTTTTATTTTTCTTTTATTTTTAGTTTGTATTTTGAGATTTTTTTTATTTTACTTTTTATTTTATTTATTTTTATTTCTGGGAATGCTTGGAGTTTAACTTCCAATCAGATAACTTCGCCTGTACTCAATCTCCATTCAGGCGAGGTAAATCTGTACACCATTGGTGTATAAGGCATCCCAGAATTTTATGTTTTTATTTTTCTTTTGAGTCTTAGTTTCAAGTTTGTTTATCGGTCGCGAATGAAATGCTATACGGCCGACATTGGAAGGAATCTAACGGACTCATACGTGTATTGCTTATCCAGGGGAGTCTGTTCCTTTTACTGTTGTATTTTATTTTTATTTTTATTTCTGCTTTATTTTATTCCCTATCTTACATTGAGGACAATGTGTCGTTCAAGTGTGGGGGTGGGAAAACTTCGTTTTTATTTATTCTTGAGTCTAAAAAATTTAAAAATTTAAAAAAATTGAAAAATTGAAAATGTCTTGAAAATTGTTCTTAAAAAGCATTCTAATGAGACATAAAGCAGCTCTTTCAGTACATACCAGTTGTTTCTTGATTGTTTTGGCAGTAGATCCTTAGTCATGGTCTAATTTGTGGAAAAGTAATATGAACCGTTTTCAGCAGGTATTTTTAAGAAAAAAAAGTTTAGAATTGTCTGACTAGGTTTAACAAGCTATTCGTAATAAATGCATGCACACATCGGTAACCCATTTCCTCACTTTTGTGAGATCTTGAGCCTACTAGATGATAGATTGATTTATATACATTTTCGTTTGTTGAGAGTAGGCCAAATGTTTCTCTGTTGCAGAACTTGTGTGATTTGATACATGCTGAGGTTGTAGACTAGATATGCACGTACATGACAAAGGCGATTTAGGATTCCTTTAAAACAAAATATATATTACCATTAGTAGCCCATGTTGAGCCTAAACCTTTTCGTTTGTTAAACCGATAAAGTTACCCAGATCAACCCGTTAATCGTTGTTAAGAAAATTGATGACATCCATTGTGTTCTATGTTTGTGTTTATGTGTTTGAGTTCTATTAAATGTTGAAATATATATATATATATATATATATATATATATATATATATATATATATAGGGTAGGGTTCTTGTAGGAAAATAGTTTTGTGTAGGAAGTGTTTTCAACCATTAGATTTAAAGATAAATGGTGGAGATTAAAAGTTTTGGATGTGTTTAAATCTAATTAATATATTATAGAAATTGAGGGCATGATTGTCAATATGGGTTTTACATGAGGGTATGAAGGTCATTTTCTATCAAGTTTTTTAGAAACCATTTTAATGCTTCCTTGATTCTCGTTCCTCTCTCTCTTCTCATTGATAATAATATTCAGAATCATTCATCTTGTTCATCTTCAAAAACTAAAAAAACCGCAATCGGAAAAACCCAAAGCCGTCGCCGACGACCCACCTGCAGCCCGTGTTTTACCACATCTCAACCGCCGAGTTCTAAACCTCCTTGTCGCCCGTGTTTTAAACCTCTTACACTTCCTCTACCGAAAAAAACAATCAGTGTTTTTAAACCTCCTCCTGCGGACCCGACAACCACCATTTAAACATGCAGGTCGATCAGACACCATCATATCTTACAGCTTCCCTCACAGGTATTGTGGCTAAAACAGTCTCGATTTTTTTTATTATTGTGTGTTGTTAAGTTAAATTTTTGTTGGTTTTTATGTTTTCTGAAAATTCGGCTGATAGTGTTTTGTTTTTTTATTATGATTTCGGCTGAAAATGGGTGTTTATACACGTATAAAAACTTCAAATACACACGTATGTAATGGCTGATAGTGTTTGATTTCGGCTGATAGTGTTTGATAATGGCTTATAGTGTTTTGTTTTTTGGTTATGATTTCGGCTGAAAGTTGGGTTTTATACATCTTAATTGCATCATGTAAAATACTATGTGTTGTTGGAATTGTTCACCTACAGATCTGCTAAAACACACTTCTGATGTTTCAATGTTATAAATTGTTCACCTACAGATCTGCTAAAAACCACTCCTTGATGTTATTTTTTTATGAAATCATAAACTTTGCATCTGAATAATGCTTGTTATTGATAAATGTATGGGCAGAGCCTAGACGATTATGATGCACGTGAGGGATTGCCAATAAAGGACTGGAATTGCAGTCTGTCGAAAAAAGTGCGATGAGAAGGGTAACCTGTTGGGGGAGGCAACAAACGGGAGCTAAATGAATTGAGGAGGAAGTGTGTTGTGAAAATTCTACATAGTGATGTCAATTTATGCAATACGGTTGTTCAATTAGGTGTGGATAAATATTCCTTGATGTCAGCCGAATTTAAGAAACAATTGGAAAAAAGACGGCGTTTGATTGAATCAACAACAGATTGGTCCGGCAAAGTGAATGGTCATTAATGATAGCGCAACTTTTTTCTATCTAATGCTTCGGTTTGTGTCTTGGAACAAAAATGCTTTAAGTTTGTGATTTGGAAAACTATATGGGTCGTTACTCGACTGTGCATGTATCTGAATTTGGTAGGTGTTTATTTATTTTTGA
Organism: Ambrosia artemisiifolia; assembly: GCA_032199755.1. Classification (NCBI taxonomy): domain Eukaryota; kingdom Viridiplantae; phylum Streptophyta; class Magnoliopsida; order Asterales; family Asteraceae; genus Ambrosia; species Ambrosia artemisiifolia. The sequence goes on from CM063514.1 coordinate 14,870,146, forward strand.
ACTATATGTTTTGGGTAATGCTAAAAAAGCTATGTTGGACACATGTTTAGTCGATGATTGAGAACTGTTTTATAACACTTCAGGTTAAGAAAACACTCCTTAGCATACATAATATATTATAAATGCTATTATAAAACACTCCTTATGATAAAACAGTAGTGTTCTAAAGCAGTACCCCTGTTATAATAAACTGCTTCAACAGGACCTCTTAGAAAAACATAATCCCAAAAAACAATAAGATCGTAACATCAGAAGTGTTTTATATAAGGCTTTGTCAGTTCATTGTTCGATATGGATCAAACATCAGAGGTGTTTTATAAAATGTTTATGTATATTAGGTGTAGTTGTTCTTGTGAATTAAAACATTTCAACAAAGTTTTGTTTGTTATAAAATGTTTAGTCGATGTTTGTAATAACATGTTTGATAATTTTAATAAAACACTACTTATGTTAATAAAACACTCTTCATGTAATGATTGAAGAACCGAAAGAAATTGATATGATAATAGTGGGTTTCTTGTATAATTGATTTATAAAATTGATAGTATTCAGATTCAGATATTATTTTAGGATGATGATCTTCAAAATATCCTAGGTGAATGTTTTAATTATTTAATCAGTTTTGCTAAATTAGTGGGATTTGAGAGATTTAAAAATGGTATAAAAGTCTAAAATGCCCTTAATCTCAATATTTGATCCAATGGTCATAACTCTTTCCTACACTTCCTACACAAAACAATTTTCCTACAGGATCCTCTACCTATATATATGTGTGTGTGTGTGTGTGTGAATAAAAAAAACAAAAAAAAAGAAAAGAAAAAGAGAAAAAAAATACAAAAAGAGAAGTTTGCTTGTTATGGTTAGTTATGACTAAAGTTGTGTTTATTTATGTGTATTGTGAATAAGGATGTCATTTGACGTGTGCGGATATACACATAATTTTCAATGGATTTTAACACACGTTTTGCTTTAATATTTATAAAAATGGTTTCGACCTTAATATTAAAACACACACAATAGGGCAAGTGTACCCTGTCATATATGTAGTAAGTACAGATAAGAACCAAGTATCGATCCATGGACGCGCGCGGAGCAATGGTACTAAAACTCTATCCCCGATTTACCAGTAGGAAAAGATAAGTTGAGTTTGTTTATAACTAGATTAATTCTAAAACATGTAAATAAGTTAACTACGACTCCAAATAGAAAATATAACTATGTAAACTATAATATGCCAATCCTAGCATGTCATCTACATATAATAAGAAATAAAGGCGTGATCAACATTCCCATTTTCCGACAATTAGTTTCCCTCTCGGGCATCCTAACATGACAACTATACAGAAAGCTAACACGAATACACACGTTAACCACTTCAAGTTGTTCATTAGCGCGCAGCTGATATGATCTCATGAGAATCTTTTAAAGATAGGTTAGTATCACCTTTCGGGAGTCCTCAACCGCACTAGTTAAGGAAAGCAATATCGAATACACAATACGACCACCTAGACTAGCATAAAGTAGAGCATTTCACATCCTATTCCATTTTACCAACTTTGAACACAAATCTACTAAGATCGCCATTTTCACCAAAATAACTAACAAAGATCATTAATCGTGTCAAAGATTGGTAACAACACCATTAAGCTTTTAAGACTCTTTTACGTGCCGGTAAACATCTATAATCATTATCCGAGTGACTTTAACCAAACCAATACCCGGTTACAGTTTCATGGTGTAAACTTTATTAACAAGTTAACTAGTCTACTATCGGACGATTAAACGGACGGTTTCTTCAACAAGTAATCCGCCTAACACATTCGACAATCATCAAAGTCATCCAAACACAACTACAAATCTAACAACAATGAAACAAGGTTGCGCTATGATCATCAAGATTCAAACATGAAAAACGCCAAATTCATACAAAACTTGATTTCATACAAACGGTTGTTTTAACTACTAACTAATACTAATGTTCTTGCCCGTAGGCGTACGATTAACTAAAATAACATCACAATAGCATACAAAATCAGATTTGGATCTTAAAAAGCTAAAAGGATCAAACCATAAGAATGCTAAAGAGATGGATTGGATGATGAAGGATGGATCGAATGGATTCCCGAGCTTGTTCCACGCCTATGCAGCACTTCGTTAGCCCCGAAAATCGCCAGAAATCGCCCCCCAAAGGTCCAATACTTGATCAGTGGGCTGCATGGGCTATTTAAAGCTGAACAGAGGGTTCGAGCGGCCGCGCGAATCCTTGGAGCGGCCGCTCGCTTTTCCCAGGCAAGTGGGCGAGTTGCTGTGATGACGTAGGCCTTCTAGAAGGGTGCTGAAAATATCTGGAGGATCGCGCGGCCGCGCGAAACTCTGGAGCGGCCGCGCGAAAAGTCTGAAGTCCTGTTTGCGCGCTGAAAACTCCGTTTTTTCGTCTGTTATGCTTCCGGGACATCGTTTAAGACCTGTAATCATAAAGATACCCAAATAAGTACCAATTCATCGTGTAGAAGGCCCAAAAACGTATTTAAACGGGAGTTAAACGGGGGCTTTTATATGTATAAATTGACGCATATCATCATTCAATCATGTTGAGCCTTTTCTTTTGAGCCACTTTTTAGCCAAATCTATCATACCTTTACCCTAAGCCCAAAACCCGTAAGTCCTTTGGATATGTGCATTGTCTATAGTTGAGGTGTGATTGTTATGCAAGCCTATGATAACAGAGTTACATTTTTGGTTTTGAGTGAATAATACTAGCGAATTACATGCTAGTCCAGATATTAAATCGAGTGGAGTGAAAAATTGTGAGGGGTGTGTTGCATGAGAATAAAAACCGGAAGCATGTTAGGTTTAGTTGGGTTAATTTTGTTTTTGTTTTAAGATTGAAATCATTTTGGCTTGCTGAATTAACACATCTAATGCTTATCTGTAAATGGGGTATGACTTTGGACCTTAGCTAAGGTATGATGGAGCGACTGGGGTGCTGGTCTATGATAATGTTTTGAGAAGAGTGAATATAATTTTTTCGAGACGAAAAAAGATAAGTGTGGGGGTGTGATGTGTTGTGGAACACACTTGTTAATATGTTAATAATGTATACTTTTGAGTCTTTTATTATATGCTTTTAGTCGGTCTTAGTTATTTATTAGTGCATGTGTTTTGTAGGTGTTCGTGGATAATGAGCTCAAAACAAAAGAATTTTAATCGAGACACAAACACTTGAGAGTAGGTGTTCATGGACGTTGGGGCGTATACGAGAAATTTTGGTCAAGCGAAAAACACCCGAGTCGAGAGCACGGACATATAATAATAATAATAATAATAATAATAATAATAATAATAATAATAATAATAATAATAAGAATAAGAAATATGACAAAAGGGCTAAGGCCCAATTCGTGGGGAATAGAGGGTGCGTAGAGAAGATTTTTTTGGGAGAATTGGAGGATTATTTATTTTTTGACGGCAGCAACAGGAATAAAGGAGAGGCATGTACGCGACCAAGATGCTAGGCTAAATCTTTTGTGACTTTCTCTAAGCAAATGGTTCAATTAGGTTTTGCATTTTTTCTATTTATTTTCAGTATTGGATTATGTTTTGATTGTGATGACAAACATTTAAAACATCATTGATGCATTAGTTAATTAAACAATTGATTTGTGTTTTGAGTCCTTTCTTTACAACTTGTTCGGTTGATGACAAAACTTAGTAGCGGGTTGGGTGACATAAAGAGGGTTGACTTGACACTTACAATTGGGTAGTTAATAGGGTTTGATGATAAGAACTTGTGCTACCAGTCAATTAACTAATTTCCAGAACTATGTCTATGTGGTTCCCAATCTATAAACTGAAAAATGTGTGAAACCTAGAACCTGAAGTTTAGAGGGAGTTACTTCTTTATTATTACTGTTTTCTGTTCAAATCTTTTAATCAACTTTTGCAAGCACAACAACATTCTACTTTATAATATTATTTTTAATTAATTAGTTTAATTGATAAAATTGCTATTAACACTAACCACATACTCTTCGTGGTTCGACAACCCTAAACCGAGTTTTAACACAAAAGGTGTTGGATCAGTGGCTTAGTTTTATGAACACTTAAGTGTTATCAGATTTATATATGAGTTATTAAGCAGCGGAAATACAAGTGTTCAAAGGTCTAAAAGATCACTTTGATGAGGAGTTATTACTCCCCCTTGACTGAACAATAAATGAGAAACAATAAACAGTTTAAGTATAAAGCAGTAAGAGCAATTTATGTTTCTCAGATGTGAAATGGAATTATATGTTTAAAGCCCGAAGGATTTCAATTTAAGTTCAAAGATATTACACAAAATCACATATTGAAATAGATGAACAAACTCATCTATTTATAGACTAATGTACTAAACTGTAGTCTGAAGTAATCTAAGATATTTAACAAAGATATTATGCTAAGATAAGGTTACTACAGTCTGTACATTGAAACTTGAAATCAAGACTTTAACAAAACTATATAATAATCAAAACTGCTGATCTTCAGTCGGTTAGAAGCTTCTGATGCAAAGTGCTGATGAGTGACAAACTGCTGATGAGCAGTTTGTCTTCAGCAGTTCTTCAGTGAAATGTCTGGTTAGACTTCAGAACTTCTGATGAGTTTACTCTTCAGTACTTTGGTGTTTGTTCTTCAGCACTTCTTCTTTTGTTCTTCAGCAGTTCTATACTTAGGCAGATATGAAATAGACTAAGGTTATCAAAAGGTGGTTTCGTCAATCCTCTTTGTCCCAACAATCTCCCCCTGGATTGATGAAGCCAAAACCTTATCTATTCTTTATTGTTGTCCTTTTCTCTCTTCTAGTATCCTCCAGATCTCTGCTGTCATCCGGGTAGTAAGAGTACATCTTTGTTGCTCAGTGAGAGGACCAAGTTCAGGTGTTAAATGTTGAATGGTGAGAAGGTCTTTGGACGATAAAACACTCAACTCCTTTGAGTTTCTATAGACCTTACTTGAACGGTCTCTCCTGGTCACAAGTACTGAGTTGGATTCAGTAAATGACCACTTAATAATGTTTACCTTTGACCTGTCAAAGTCAGAGGCATAGGAAATTAAGCCAGTTTCCTTAGGTTGACCTGATTGAGGAATGTCTTCTATTTCAGTGACTCTCAGGTGAGATTCTTGACTTCCTTGAAGTTCAGCAGCACCTTGAATAGGCATGTTGGGCAGGTGATGCTCTGTAACAACCCTTGTATGTGTCTTCTCTTGGATGGATTGTTGTAACTGATAAGCATAGGTAGCCTTGTCTCTGAATTGGGTCAAGATGGGTTTCTCTTCAACATCAAAATCACCATGTACTAACTGATCTCCTTCTAACAGTATCATTTTGAAGTCAGTCTTGACAATGGGATCTCCATCTGCTTTTCTCTTGGTGGCTGGCCTTCTTAATGCACCAGATGATCTCCTAACAATAGAAGTTGTTTGGACTTCTGGAGTTTCAAATCTTTCTGGTTCAGCAACTTTCTTAGCCTTGAATTTCTTGTAAGCCTCATAAAGAGTTTGCTCTTTCCATTTGGAGATAGAGGCTTTTGAACCATAGCCATTTGCCACTAATTCTTCAATCACTTCAGCTCTTTTGGCTTTCCTCTCATTTTCTGTTGCTATTCTATCAGATAGCATTTGAGCTCTTCTGGTCAGCTCTTGTGTTGAGAGTCTTTTGAGGGCCACTTGCTTTGATTTGGAGTTCTTTGTAATGAATGCTATAAGCTGTGCTCTTTTGTCTTCTTCAGCAGCAGCTTCAAGTGCTCTCTCTTCAGCCTCAAGCTCATCAAGTTTTTCTTGGTACTTGATCAATTTTTCTTCAAAGCTCAAATCATCTCTGGTTTCTAGGCTGTTCCATACTCTGTCTTCTTTTGCCTTCTTTGCAGCCTCTTTTAAACTCTTCTCCAATAAATCTTTTGACATGCTGATGGGAGTAGGGTTCAAAACAGTTGTGGAAGTTGTTGTAGGCAAGGGAGTGGGAGCAGGTTCTTTTTCTGTTGCCTTAGGAACTTCTGATGATGGTTTAGGAGGTAAAACTGCTGATGTGGTAATTGGAGTCACAACTGCTGAAGGATTGTCTTCAGTAGTTTGAGAAATGGGATCAGCAGTTTCCTCTAATGCCTTAGACAATTTGAACTCTGGTGCTACTTCTTTTCCTGGTCTTTGTTTTGGCATATCAGCTTCTGGATCAGGAGTTTGTCTTTGTGTTGTAGCAACTTCAGTTGGTTCCTTAATCATCTCCCCCTTTTTGGCTTCATCCACTTCTGGAAGCCTAATAGAATGAGATGTTGCAGCAGACAACCTTGCTAGTTGATCTTGTGTTTGATCCATTTTCTTGTTCAACTCAGCAAGTCTCGAGTTGATCAACCCAAACTGATTGTTAGCTTTTAACTCCCAAACAGTTGTGAAGGGTTTGAGTTGATCAGTTATGATTTGTTTGAGTGCCTGATACAGGGGACCATCTGGGCTGCATAGTTGGTTCAAGTCTATGCTTGTGAGCCCAGGGAATTGGGTAGGTTGTTTTGGTGAAGGGGTGCTTTTTGGGTGATCTTCAGATTGCTCTGAAGATGCCAGTTTTGGGGAACTTTGGGCTAACTGGTCTTTAACCTGATCTTTGGTGACCAGCTTCTTGAGCTTGGATACCTTAGATGCAGGACCTTCAATATCAACCGTCAATTCAGTTTGTGGAATGTTTGATTCATCAACCAAATTAATGGAATCATCTGAATCCCTGATAGTGTCCTCAGAGAGGGCAGGATCAGTTATATCATGAGCTGGACCCAAACCAGTAGTCTCATGAACCTCTTTGTCTTGGTACTGAGGTTTTCCTACTTCTGGCCTTAGGCCTTCATCAGTAGTTGCCAAGTTTGAGGTCCTAGCTATGTTACTACTGTCCTCAGGTTCACCACTGGGTGATAAGTGAGTAGTAGCAGCCTCAAAAGTATCAAAAGTTTGTAAGTTTGGGCTTATAAACTCTTGTTCATCCTCATCTCTCTGGGTTGGGCTAAGAGGATCCACATTCATGTCAACTTCTAAAGGCATCTCCCCAATTTGATGTGTTGCTAGGGGAGTGACATGTGGTGAATGGGTTCCTTTTAGTCCTGAGAGAAGTTGGGCAATTTCTATTGTTGTGTGTGAGGGTTCAGGTTCAGTAGTTGTGAGGGGTTGGTGTTCAGGAGTTTTGATGGGTTCAGGGTTGGTTTCAGCAGTTTCAAAGGCAGGGTCAACAGTTATTGGTTTCTTAAATCTTTTTCTTTGAAAAATAACTGTGACTGGTTTTCTTTTGGTTGGTGGAGAAGGAGTGTGCTGAGAGGATGTTTCAGCCACTTCCTTTTCAAGTGCAGATTGCACATCAGTAGTTTCAGGTTTCTCCACTTCCTGAACTTTCTTTTTCAGTGACTTGGTTGTTTTTGGTTTTTGTTGTTTAGGCTTTTGAGTTTTCTTTTTGGGTTTGGAAGATGTGGGTTCCTTGGGGATGGGTTGTTCTTCCCCTTGGTCATCTTCTAGCAAAAGTGCTGGTTTGTTGTGCCTAGAGAATACTTGAGCAGTTAAAGGGTTTAAAGTTGTTGCTTCTCCCTCAAGTACTCTCTCTCCAAGTTCTTTTATTATGCATTGCATAACAAACCTTGGATACAACAAAAATTTCTTTTTATCATTTTCAAGATGTAAAAGCAGTTCATTGAAAAATAATTTTGATGCCTTGAAAGGAGTTTCATTTATGATGGAATGAAAAATAGGTTGAAAGGTAGAAGGCATCTGATCTATTGACCCAGTTTTTGGACTAAGACACATAATAATATAATGAAATAACAGTTTATATTGTGGGTCAAAATATTTTTTATAAACTGTTGCTTGTGCCAAAGTACCTTGATAGCCACACTCTGTCATGGTTAGATGAATATCTGAGGTTGGAATATGCTCAGGTGACTCAGAATCCTTCAAACCAAGCCTGATGCTTAGTGTTTCTGGTGAGATGGCCATCAGTTTCCCTTTTATGGAAGATTTGAGGGAAATCACTTCATTGTTTACCTTCACCGTCTCTGAATTTGCCCAGAACTCATTAAGAGTTTCTTCATGAATGGGTGGATCGATGGTGAAAGCATCATAATATTGGGATTTCATGATGAGATCAAGCATCTCATCATACTGGGACCAGGCTTCATCTTTAACAAAGTAGCCTCTTTGGTTGTGTCCCTGTTTTAACACGAGAGCCATGTTTGTTTTTGATCGAACAGTAATTTTTAGGTTAGAGAAGGGGTTTTGCTTTGAATTTGAGAGAGAGAGAGAGGGAATTTTGCTTTTTGAATGGATAAGTGTTGGAACAGGGTATTTATCAGAAGTTTTTAACCGACTAGGTCAAACTTCTGATGAGTGAAAAGTCTGTTTTACCCTTTTTAGTCAAACTGCTGAAGAAGAAGGTTTCTTCATCAGTGGTTTTAGTCATCTCTTCAGCAGTTTCAACTGCTGATGCAAATGATTTTTAAAACACTTTTCTAACTTCTGATTTTCATCAGTAGTTATATCCATTTTGAAAATATCCCATTTTTGATGTTTATCAGCATTTTTCAAAATTTGTTCATCAGAACTTTCTCTTTCTCAAATTTTTGGTCTTCAGAGGTTTGTGACAGATAAGTGTGTAAGTGAAAAATAAAATATGTGCAGAACTAAAAAGTGAAACACTTACAGACTTTCTTCTAAGTTTAACATCCCAAGCATGGATACTAACCTCTGAAAAGTTGTTGAATCAAGGGGTTTGGTGAAAATGTCAGCTATTTGATTAGCTGTTGTGACATGCTTCACCTCAATCTTGCCTTTTTCATAGCAATCTCTTATGAAATGATACCTGATTTCAATGTGTTTAGTCTTTGAAAACTGAACAGGATTTTGAATGATGCTAATGGCAGATTTGCTGTCTACTAAAAGTGGGGTCTTGGTCTCTTTGATTCCATAATCAAGCAGTTGATATTGGAGCCATTGTATCTGTGAAGTACAGCTTGCAGCAGCAATGTATTCAGCTTCAGCTGTTGAAGTTGCCACAGATGTTTGTTTCTTTGATTGCCAGGACACCAGACAGTTTCCTAAGAATTGACAACCACCAGATGTTGATTTTCTTGACATTTTGCAGCCTGCATAGTCACTATCTGAAAAAGCAGTTAACTTGGTATTGCTTGAAGCAGGATACCAAATTCCTAAAGTAGGAGTTCCTTTCAGATATCTGAAGATTCTTTTGACTGCAATTAGATGAGATTCTCTTGGTGCAGATTGATATCTAGCACAGACACAAGTTGAAAACATGATGTCTGGTCTAGAAGCAGTTAAGTATAAAAGAGAACCTATCATACATCTATACATGGTTTGATCAATGTGTTTCCCTTGATCATCTGGTTCAACTTGTGTGATTGGTGTCATGGGAGTGGAACATGTTTTACAGTCTTGTAAAGAAAATTTGTTCAATAATTCTTTAACATATTTTGATTGATGTATAAATGTTCCATTTGACTGTTGCTTGATTTGCAGTCCCAAAAAGTACTGCAATTCTCCCATTGTACTCATTTCAAATTTTGATTGCATGAGTTTCTTAAATTCTTCACACAGTTTTGAACTTGTTGAACCAAATATGATATCATCAACATAGATTTGAACAAGTAAGACATGATTTCCAACATGTTTTATGAAAAGAGTTTTATCAATGGATCCCCTTGAGAAGTGATTCTTTAGTAAAAAGTTGGAAAGTGTTTCATACCAGGCTCTTGGAGCCTGTTTTAGCCCATAAAGAGCTTTGTGAAGTCTGTAAACCCAATCAGGATGAGAAGGATCCTCCAACCCTGGAGGTTGACAGACATACACTTCCTCTTTTATTTTTCCATACAAAAATGCACTTTTGACATCCATTTGATAAACTTTTATGTTGTTGGAAATTGCATAAGCTAAAAATAACCTGATAGCTTCAAGTCTTGCAACTGGTGCAAAGGTTTCATCATAATCAATTCCTTCCTCTTGGGAATAACCTTGTACCACTAGTCTTGCTTTGTTCTTGATGATCATACCAGCCTCATCTGATTTGTTTCTGAAGACCCATCTTGTTCCAATTGGTTGCTTGTTTTCAGGTAAGGGACAGATTTCCCAAACCTGTTGTTTCTTGAATTGAAGCAACTCTTCTTGCATTGCTTGCACCCAATTGTTGTCTTTGAGGGCTTCTTGATACTTCTTTGGTTCCAACTGAGAGATGAATGCTGAGAATAAGCAAAAGTTGGAAAGCTGGTTTCTTGTGAGTACCCCAGATGCAATATCACCCATGATTTGATCCAATGGATGATCCTTGTGTTCAATCAGTTGTTGTAAACCTGTACTGGATGATGGCTCTACAGGTTCTTCAAATAAACCACTGAGATTGATAATATCTGGTTCAGCTGTTATTTGAACTTCAGGAGTTTTAGGTTCAGCTGAATCAGTAGTTTCAAAATGTTCATCAGTAGTTCCTGAAGTTGAAGCTATTGAAACTTCTGAAGGTTTAATAGTTGATCTTCTGACTGTGTTTGGAGTCCATGGTGCAGGACTATCATCTTCAAATCCTTGAAAACCATTTTGAGGAGGTCTGGATGATTCAACAGTCTTTTCAGGTTCGAAATGAAAATTGTCAAGATCAAATAACTCAGCAGGATTTGCTGGAATAAGAGTGTGTTTTGATTCATTGAACTTGACATTCAGTGTTTCTTCTACTATCTTGGTTCTTGAATTGAAAACTTTGTAAGCTTTTCTCAAAGGAGAATAACCAAGAAAATAACCTGTGTCAACTTTTGCAGCAAACTTAGAAATAGAGTCTTTGATGTTGAGGATAAAACATTGACATCCAAAAGCCCTGAAGAAGGAGATAAGGGGCTTTATGCCATGAAGAATTTCATAGGCAGTCTTGGTATGTCTCTTGTTGATAAGAACTCTATTCTGAACATAACATGCAGTGTTGACTGCTTCAGCCCAAAAATACAAAGGTAGGCCTGAATCAGCTAACATTGTTCTGGCTGCTTCAATTAATGTTCTGTTCTTTCTTTCTACCACACCATTTTGTTCAGGAGTTCTGGGAATGCTGAACTGTCTAACAATCCCTTTAGACAGACAGAATTCATCCAGAGTTTTGTTCCTGAACTCTGTCCCATTGTCACTCCTGATGACTTTGACAGATAGATAGTATTGCTTCTCTACTTGTAGAATAAAGAACTTGATGATTTCAGCTGCCTCATCCTTGGAATATAAGAAGAAGACCCATGTGAATCTTGAGTAGTCATCAATGATGACCAAGCAGTACTTCTTCTTACCAAGGCTCATAATCTTGACTGGTCCAAATAAGTCCATATGGAGTAGTTGAAGACATGCAGTTGTTTTTGATTCTTCAATAGACTTATAGGAGGACTTATGCTGTTTACCTTTAAGACAGGAAACACAGTGTTCTTTGCACTGATATTCCTTCAAAGGTAGACCTCTGACCAAGCCCATTTTTGTGACTTTATTGATGGTTTTAAAGTTCACATGGCCAAGTCTCCTATGCCAAAGATCATTTTCTGAAGTTGATGCCTTTGAGAAGAAACAGGCAGTCTTGTTCAATACTTTGTCTTTTTCAATGTCCACTGCATAGACATTTCCACATCTTTTGGCAATCAGCAAAGTATGATCTTCAATAATCTTCTCTATCAACTTCTGGCCTTCTGGTGATATGATCTTGCATGCTGTCTTGGTGAAAAAGGAAGAATATCCTTTGTCACACATTTGTGAGACACTCAGCAAGTTGTACTCAAGGTTTTCAACCAGATTGACCTTGTCAAACTGCATTTTGCCTGAGGATACATTGCCATATCCTAGCACATATCCCTTGGTATTGTTCCCAAAGGACACAGATCCTTCTCTTCGGCTAATAAAATTGTTTATCAGGTATCTGCATCCAGTCATGTGCATTGAGCCTCCACTATCCACATACCATATGCTATTCAAACCTCTGGAGACTCTCTGCACAAGATAGCAAATTAGTTAGTTTTGGCAACCCAAGCCAGTTTGGCTTTGGGTTTGCTCTTGAGAACAGGTGCAGCTTGTTGTGGACCATTTTTAGATATCCATGTCTTTTTGGCAATGGATTTGTCATTAAGGACAATGGTGGGTTCTTTTTGGTTTCCACCATCAACTTTGGTCATCAGAAGTTTAACCAGGTTTATCAAATCTTTAACTTCAGCAGTTTGTGAAACTGCTGATGAGTTAGGTGAAACTTCTGAAATTGAACTTTGAGAAGATGACCTTTGTTGAGATAAAGGCCTCTTCTTAGAAAGGGTTTTATTTGATTGTTGTTTGTTGGGAAAAAAGGTATTTTGATAATCTTGTTTTATCTGTTTTCCCACAATCAGTTGTTGTCTTTGTTTATTTAACTGATTTACCTTTCTAAATCTACAAAGTTCAGTTATGTGGTTAAACAGACCACATATTTCACATGCTTTTGCCTTCTCTTTCTTTTTAGATAAGTCAAGAGAGCTGGAAGGCAATTTACTGAAAAAATCTGATTTTTGAAATAGGTCATCAGCAGTTTTCAGGGTCTCAACTCCTGATGTAGTTGAAACTGCTGATGGCTTATTGTGAGTAGTTTTAACTTCTGCAGTACTTCCCTTTTTGAGGAAGTTCTGATGGTAGGATGTGCATTCCTCCATATCAGAAGTTTGAATCAATTTCTTCCCATCATTATCAGTTTTGTGGGTGAAATCTGTTGGTGATTCAGTGTGGGTATATCCAATGCCAAACTTAACATTGGCTGCAGTTTGTTTGTTAAGCAACATTTGATACCCTTTACAAGACTCAACCCATTTTTCACAATCAACCTTGGTGTCAGCAAGCTCTTGTCTGACATTTCCTAGGCTGTCTATCATAGTTTTAATTTGTGCTTCTGTTTCAATGGATTTATCATTCAGTTTGGAAATTTCTTTGTTTTTCAAAACAATTTTTCTTTCCAAATCACACTTCATTTGTGTGTATTTTCTTTCCATGTCATTGGATTTGCCTTGTAAATGCACATTAGTTTCTCTAATTAAAGCAAATGATTCTTTGCAAGATTTAGTGCAAAGCTTTAACAGAGATTGTTGTGATACCTGTGTGAGAGCAGAATTTGAAGAGTATCCTTCAAAAGCCATTAAGGCAAAGTTCTTTCTGCCATTATCAGGTTCTCCCCAGTTGACATCATAGACCTTATTGTCTGCATCCTGACTGCATTCTGATGTGTCATAAGGAAGACTGCTCCAGTCAACATACCCTGATGTAAATAAGCTTTGTTGCTGAGGGGGTTGTTGAGTTTGTGCAGGTTGTTGAGCAGTTGGAAATGGAGGCATGAGCTGCTGTTCTTGTTGAGCAGGCATCTGAACATATTGTACTTGTGGCACATATTGGACATGTGGAGCTTGTGCCTGTACAAAATGAGCACTCCCTTGAGTTCCATTATTCCTATTATATGAGGGATTAAATTGATTTCCAGAGGACATTGGTTGGTTGTAGCTAGAGCTTCTACATTCTCTAGCAAAGTGTCCCAACTTTTGACACTTATGACATCTCAGTTTAGATTTGTCAAAACCAACTTTTGTTGAATTGTTTAGTCCTGGAAATTTCCTTCCTGACCTTTTGTAAAATTTGTTAGTTTTTAAGCTTAACAAGGCCAGTTGGTGCAATATTTCCATTTCTTCTAAGTCATCACTGCTAAAATATTTTAAATCATCCATGATGAAACACATGTTGTCAGCAGTTTGACTCAGTTCTTCATTGTCATAAGCTGGGAAGGATCCATCTGATGAGATCCCAGCTGTTATGTCAATGTGGTCAAAAGAACCAAAATTATTAGAACAGGATGGTGAGTCATGTCCTAATAAGGCTGTGCTACCCGGAGTATAGTCATCAGCAGTTTTACCAGATTCTTGCAACTTTTTCTTTTGATTGATTTCTCTCTCAAAAGTTAGTAATTTACCATGTAACCTAGTTAGGTTCAAGGTGTTAAAATCTGAACTGGTTCTGAGGACTATAGAGTAAGTTTCCCATTTTGAAGGTAAAGACCTTAAAAATCTATGCAACATAGACTCATTTGAATAGGTCTGATTGTTTATTTTTAACTTAGAGATGAGTGAAGAAAATCTTTCAAATTGTTGTGTTAAAGATTCACCCTCTATGTGAGTAAAAGTTTCATATTGTTGAGCCAATATTTCTCTGATGTTGGCTATCACCTCAGCAGTTCCTGCAAACTGCTCTTTTAGGCAGTCCCACAGCTCTTTGGCACTTTCACAGTGTAAAAGGCCAGCATAAATTTCATTTGGGAGAGCCATAGCCAACATGGAGAAAGCTTTTGCATCAAGCTCAAACTTTTGGAAATCTTCCTCCGTGTATTCTTTTGGATCTTTTGGTCTTTCAGTCTTTCCCTCTGGATCACTAACAACTGGTTTGTGAGGTCCAAAAACTACAGACCTCCAACATCCAGTGTTGGTTTGGGAAATAGTATGTGCCAACCTCTTAGACCATATGTTATATTCATTTCTGACTAACATAGGAGGTTTGTTGGCAGATCCAGTATTGTATGGGTCCATTTTTAAGAAGTTTGAATTTGTCAATACTTCCTTAAAGTGATGGATTAAAAAGTGAGCCTTTTATCCTTTATTGAATATCAATATTGAGCCTGTGTCTGAATCTCAATTTGTTAGATTGATTTTGATCAGATTAACCAGATGCTCTGATACCAATTGTTGGATCAGTGGCTTAGTTTTATGAACACTTAAGTGTTATCAGATTTATATATGAGTTATTAAGCAGCGGAAATACAAGTGTTCAAAGGTCTAAAAGATCACTTTGATGAGGAGTTATTACTCCCCCTTGACTGAACAATAAATGAGAAACAATAAACAGTTTAAGTATAAAGCAGTAAGAGCAATTTATGTTTCTCAGATGTGAAATGGAATTATAAGTTTAAAGCCCGAAGGATTTCAATTTAAGTTCAAAGATATTACACAAAATCACATATTGAAATAGATGAACAAACTCATCTATTTATAGACTAATGTACTAAACTGTAGTCTGAAGTAATCTAAGATATTTAACAAAGATATTATGCTAAGATAAGGTTACTACAGTCTGTACATTGAAACTTGAAATCAAGACTTTAACAAAACTATATAATAATCAAAACTGCTGATCTTCAGTCGGTTAGAAGCTTCTGATGCAAAGTGCTGATGAGTGACAAACTGCTGATGAGCAGTTTGTCTTCAGCAGTTCTTCAGTGAAATGTCTGGTTAGACTTCAGAACTTCTGATGAGTTTACTCTTCAGTACTTTGGTGTTTGTTCTTCAGCACTTCTTCTTTTGTTCTTCAGCAGTTCTATACTTAGGCAGATATGAAATAGACTAAGGTTATCAAAAGGTGGTTTCGTCAATCCTCTTTGTCCCAACAAAAGGTTTAAAAGAAAAAGGCTAAATTTGGTTTAGTGGCGAAATGGTGTGGTAAATAAGAAAAAAAAACACGGATTAGGTTCAACAGGGTTAACTAGTGGATAATGTTTGGGTGCGGGAAACAGATAGAACGAAAAGAAAAGGCTAAATCAAAAGGGTATCCTAAATGCCTCAATCATGTTCATACAATCTCACACGAATCTGGTCTAAACAAGCATGCTAATGACAAGTTCTAAATGGCACAAAACATCTGGCTCACTCGATAAGCATGTCAAAGAAATGAAATTTTTACTAATAGGCTCAAATGCTCACGTAACCGGAAGGAAATGGGTGCAAATGTACAGATTTAGTATGCTAGTTTCACGTCCGTTTGTCGCGCCTCAAGTTATTTTTATCAAAAATTTGTTAGGTTTGATGTTTATTATAAATATATACATATATGTACTTATAAAGTTTTTTTTTTATATAAGTAAAAACACAAGAGGACAAACTAGAACATTATATAATCCCTCCCCACACTTAAACGTCACATTGTCCCCAATGTGAAAAATAGAAAGCGTTTATGAATTAGCTAACTATTGTGTGAAAAGGGAGAATAATACTCCCTGATGGTGATATCCCGAAAAGCATGGTGACTGCATTGAGCATCCATACCGGTGCTCGTCTGTTCCTGCACTACCACCATTCTTGACAAAAGCATAAACACATCAAAACTATCCATTCATCACATTTATTCAAACAAACCAAACAAAACTATCTAAACTACATTCAAAACACTAACAATCTTAAAGTTTTGGGGTTTTGTTAAACATTTATGAAGGAAACCCCAAGAAATCAAGATCATGAACAACAAATTATAACCTAAAACATGAGGAATTTGGGAATGTTTAAACATTTATGAAGAATCCCCAAAATTCCAAGAACAAACCTAAATTACACTAACATCTACACTAGCATACAACCCTATTATGAAATTAATCTACATTTATACTAAACTATACTAAACACAAGGTTATAAAATCACACAAATCTTTAAAAATTTTAGGATTTGGTTTAAACATTATGAAGAAAACCCAAAAACTCAAAGATTTGGACAATGATCAGCCACTAATCTACACTAACAAAGCAAAAAATCCATCCAAGAACACTAGGGTTTGTTAAACATTATGAAGGGACCCTAAAATCATGAAAAGATTGCAAAAATCTACACTACATTACACTAAAACAAGAAAAATAACAAGAAAACTAGAGATTCATACCTTGACTTTGAAGATTTGAAGTGGAATTGAAGGGTTTTGGTTGGTTTTGTGTTCTTGAGAGTTTTAGAGAGTAAAGTGCAGGATTTTGGGAGAAAAATGAGTGTGAGCGGCGGAGTATAAGTTTATTAGGGTTGGTACGTAAGTTTTAAATGAAATACCCACTTTGCCCTCATTATTTTTTTGAACAGACCGCTCGAGCGGTCGCTCGGTCCCTCCGAGCGGCCGCTCGCTCATTTTTTTTTCATGAGACCTGGGCGTTTGGAGCGGCCGCTCGGTGCCAGTGAGCGGCCGCTCACTGCAGCTGATGTGGATTTTTGCTGCAGTTTCGCCTCCAAAATCGCCTGCACTCGCTCTGTTTCGACACAAACAACTACATACCTGTTTTGAGACGCTTCCTAGCATAACACCATGGTTTTGAAGCGACATTCCACACGATCACAAGGCGCGAATCAAACCTGCGATAACTAAAAATAAACTAAACAAACAAGTTAGAAACTAAGCGATTTAACTACAACTACTCTAAGCTATGAAGATTTATACAATTTGGCGCGCCCATACACGCCGTGCTATATTTATTAACGAGTCGCTAGCTAGACTCACTTCCTTACGCTTGTTTAGGTGCGCGGGCTGTAGAGATCAAGTACCTCTACGGATTGGTCAACCGGTCTGTCTATGTAGACTTTCAATCTATGACCGTTGACTTTGAAAGTCAAGCCCTCTGAATTTTCGATCGAGAGAGTCCTGTTGACTTTCAAACTAAGTCCAACTTGGACTTTAAACTTCTAGGAATGGCCGTTTTCATATATGATTTTCTTTAAGATCGCTTTCGCCCGAATGGAGATTGAGTACAGGCGAGAAGATTGATCGAGCAATGAACAGACATCGGCCATCCCCATACTTAAATTGACGCAATGTACAAAATAATTACAGACAAAATAATTAAAGACTCAATATAAGAAAAACGGAAGGAATATACACAGATAAACATACTAAAAACTATACACTAACTTAAATTATGATAATATATAAATACGAAAATATACAAAAAAAATTGTTAGCGAAAATATGAGTCGCTCGCGCATCGCGAAGAAGTATAGACCGCTTCTCGCGTGGCGCAAGTGAGCACAATGACTCAAGGTGCTCGCGCATTGCAACAAGATAAAGACCGTCCTTTTGCTTGCGCGAAAACAACCTTTTTCACCGAAAAATAATATAACGGAAGTTGATGAATAGAAACGATGATGGATGCCATTGTATTGAGTTAAAAACGGAAGATAGCGGTTATTCACGTCACACGAAGGACTCTGGTGATCCTGTTCGCGTATCGTGAACAATAAAAGATAAAATCCTGGGTAATTAGGAACTCGCTTGAAGCGGAACCATAAGCCCAGCTTCTTTTCAAATCGCAAGGAAGCATTTTTCACAGAAAATTATTTTTATTAAAACCACTTCTATATTAAATAAATTTCCCAATTTTTCTTAACCCAAACCTTTCATAAAAGCATCCGAACCATCAAATTTAAACATAGCATACCCAGACTTCCATTGTATATTTAAGTAAAATAAAAAGTATATATACATAACAATCAAATAAAAACCAATAGAATCAATAAAATGAACAGAAACAAACAGACAAAGCATAAAACTATTCAAAGCATGAAATTAATTAGTTCAAATATGAACAAATAAATCTAATCAATCAAATAAAGAATAAATCAAATTCATAAATAAACCAATAAATCCAATAATTAATCAATTAAATCTATCAACATCCTAATGAACGAATAACAATCAAACAATCCTATAAGCAGATAAATGAATGAATATATGTGCAAACCTATGAACCAATCTAAAATCAATCCAAAATATCAACAGACAGATAAATCAAATAAACAATCAAAGAATCATATATGCAAATAAATGAATGAAATAACGAATCAAAGAAGTATAAACAAGTATTCACAAGCATGTACACTGGTAAAAAGTTGACTCGGTTCGTTCCTAAAGCTCGTCGCGTCCCCGGCAACGGCGCCAAAAACTTGACGTGTGCGGATATACACATAATTTTCAATGGATTTTAACACACGTTTTGCTTTAATATTTATAAAAATGGTTTCGACCTTAATATTAAAACACACACAATATGGCAAGTGTACCCT
This sequence comes from Ambrosia artemisiifolia, assembly GCA_032199755.1. Classification (NCBI taxonomy): domain Eukaryota; kingdom Viridiplantae; phylum Streptophyta; class Magnoliopsida; order Asterales; family Asteraceae; genus Ambrosia; species Ambrosia artemisiifolia. Next base: position 14,889,031 of record CM063514.1, read on the forward strand.
GTCATATATGTAGTAAGTACAGATAAGAACCAAGTATCGATCCATGGACGCGCGCGGAGCAATGGTACTAAAACTCTATCCCCGATTTACCAGTAGGAAAAGATAAGTTGAGTTTGTTTATAACTAGATTAATTCTAAAACATGTAAATAAGTTAACTACGACTCCAAATAGAAAATATAACTATGTAAACTATAATATGCCAATCCTAGCATGTCATCTACATATAATAAGAAATAAAGGCGTGATCAACATTCCCATTTTCCGACACTTAGTTTCCCTCTCGGGCATCCTAACATGACAACTATACAGAAAGCTAACACGAATACACACGTTAACCACTTCAAGTTGTTCATTAGCGCGCAGCTGATATGATCTCATGAGAATCTTTTAAAGATAGGTTAGTATCACCTTTCGGGAGTCCTCAACCGCACTAGTTAAGGAAAGCAATATCGAATACACAATACGACCACCTAGACTAGCATAAAGTAGAGCATTTCACATCCTATTCCATTTTACCAACTTTGAACACAAATCTACTAAGATCGCCATTTTCACCAAAATAACTAACAAAGATCATTAACCGTGTCTAAGATTGGTAACAACACCATTAAGCTTTTAAGACTCTTTTACGTGCCGGTAAACATCTATAATCATTATCCGAGTGACTTTAACCAAACCAATACCCGGTTACAGTTTCATGGTGTAAACTTTATTAACAAGTTAACTAGTCTACTATCGGACGATTAAACGGACGGTTTCTTCAACAAGTAATCCGCCTAACACATTCGACAATCATCAAAGTCATCCAAACACAACTACAAATCTAACAACAATGAAACAAGGTTGCGCTATGATCATCAAGATTCAAACATGAAAAACGCCAAATTCATACAAAACTTGATTTCATACAAACGGTTGTTTTAACTACTAACTAATACTAATGTTCTTGCCCGTAGGCGTACGATTAACTAAAATAACATCACAATAGCATACAAAATCAGATTTGGATCTTAAAAAGCTAAAAGGATCAAACCATAAGAATGCTAAAGAGATGGATTGGATGATGAAGGATGGATCGGATGGATTCCCGAGCTTGTTCCACGCCTATGCAGCACTTCGTTAGCCCCGAAAATCGCCAGAAATCGCCCCCCAAAGGTCCAATACTTGATCAGTGGGCTGAATGGGCTATTTAAAGCTGAACAGAGGGTTCGAGCGGCCGCGCGAATCCTTGGAGCGGCCGCTCGCTTTTCCCAGACAAGTGGGCGAGTTGCTGTGATGACGTAGGCCTTCTAGAAGGGTGCTGAAAATATCTGGAGGATCGCGCGGCCGCGCGAAACTTTGGAGCGGCCGCGCGAAAAGTCTGAAGTCCTGTTTGCGCGCTGAAAACTCCGTTTTTTCGTCTGTTATGCTTCCGGGACATCGTTTAAGACCTGTAATCATAAAGATACCCAAATAAGTACCAATTCATCGTGTAGAAGGCCCAAAAACGTATATAAACGGGAGTTAAACGGGGGCTTTTATATGTATAAATTGACGCATATCATCATTCAATCATGTTGAGCCCTTTCTTTTGAGCCACTTTTTAGCCAATTCTATCATACCTTTACCCTAAGCCCAAAACCCGTAAGTCCTTTGGATATGTGCATTGTCTATAGTTGAGGTGTGATTGTTATGCAAGCCTATGATAACAGAGTTACATTTTTGGTTTTGAGTGAATAATACTAGCGAATTACATGCTAGTCCAGATATTAAATCGAGTGGAGTGAAAAATTGTGAGGGGTGTGTTGCATGAGAATAAAAACCGGAAGCATGTTAGGTTTAGTTGGGTTAATTTTGTTTTTGTTTTAAGATTGAAATCATTTTGGCTTGCTGAATTAACACATCTAATGCTTATCTGTAAATGGGGTATGACTTTGGACCTTAGCTAAGGTATGATGGAGCGACTGGGGTGCTGGTCTATGATAATGTTTTGAGCAGAGTGAATATAATTTTTTCGAGACGAAAAAAGATAAGTGTGGGGGTGTGATGTGTTGTGGAACACACTTGTTAATATGTTAATAATGTATACTTTTGAGTCTTTTATTATATGCTTTTAGTCGGTCTTAGTTATTTATTAGTGCATGTGTTTTGTAGGTGTTCGTGGATAATGAGCTCAAAACAAAAGAATTTTAATCGAGACACAAACACTTGAGAGTAGGTGTTCATGGACGTTGGGGCGTATACGAGAAATTTTGGTCAAGCGAAAAACACCCGATTCGAGAGCACGGACATATAATAATAATAATAATAATAATAATAATAATAATAATAATAATAATAATAATAATAAGAAATATGACAAAAGGGCTAAGGCCCAATTCGTGGGGAATAGAGGGTGCGTAGAGAAGATTTTTTTGGGAGAATTGGAGGATTATTTATTTTTTGACGGCAGCAACAGGAATAAAGGAGAGGCATGTACGCGACCAAGATGCTAGGCTAAATCTTTTGTGACTTTCTCTAAGCAAATGGTTTAATTAGGTTTTGCATTTTTTCTATTTATTTTCAGTATTGGATTATGTTTTGATTGTGATGACAAACATTTAAAACATCATTGATGCATTAGTTAATTAAACAATTGATTTGTGTTTTGAGTCCTTTCTTTACAACTTGTTCGGTTGATGACAAAACTTAGTAGCGGGTTGGGTGACATAAAGAGGGTTGACTTGACACTTACAATTGGGTAGTTAATAGGGTTTGATGATAAGAACTTGTGCTACCAGTCAATTAACTAATTTCCAGAACTATGTCTATGTGGTTCCCAATCTATAAATTGAAAAATGTGTGAAACCTAGAACCTGAAGTTTAGAGGGAGTTACTTCTTTATTATTACTGTTTTCTGTTCAAATCTTTTAATCAACTTTTGCAAGCACAACAACATTCTACTTTATAATATTATTTTTAATTAATTAGTTTAATTGATAAAATTGCTATTAACACTAACCACATACTCTTCGTGGTTCGACAACCCTACTCCCTATACTGCAGTCCTTGTAGCTAAGAAGTTGTTTTTAAAATAGTTTTTGATTAGCACTCGACACGCGATCAAGTATCGTTAGTGTTTATATATATAGTGTACCGCAGCTAACCCACCACACTAACGATGCTTTATGCTTGTACTGGTTGTCTATAGACCATATGGAATCACACTTCACCCCCGTGTACCTGTAAGCCCATAATTACGTTCGCCACCGTAACTATCGATTTACCTTACATTGAGGTGTCTTGCTTTCCCATGACTCTAACACACGTAATAACCAAATAATATCTTGAAATATGACAGTATAAGACATGGTTAGAGGTCGGGTTCGTCTCTGTGATTACCAGTCAAATACTATAATGTAATGATATGACAGCCAGTATGATAGATCTTCCCTGTTCGGGTTGATCTGTCAAATACTATGATTGAAATAGTATGACAGACCAGTATGATACATCTTCCCTGTTCGGGTTGATCTGTCAAATACTGTGATTGAACTAGTATATATAGTATGTGAGGTCCTCCCCTTTCGGGTTGGTCCTTATAGTAAACTTGTCAAATATGGTTCAGACTGTTGGGTTCTAAACACCCGCATTGATAGGCTCTGAGGGTTACACCATTTCCCCTCGGGTTGGAGGAGTACTCCGACCCGAGTCGTACGTGGGCACTGGCTTAGATCTCGTATGAGTCATCAATTGGTGTGTTTGTTGGCCTTGGCACTGAACTGATATGACAATTAAGTATAATAGGGTTTTGCTCAAAACGAAAGTATAGCTATAAAAGTATGTATCAAAAAAAGTATGTAGTATAGCGACAAGAACAAATATGGTATAAATTGATTAAACTGTGTGGTTGTAAGCGAGTAGTATAAAGAAAATGCTTATGTAATAAGTCAATGGTAACTTAATAAGTGGTACATGAAACTTATTTATGAATATGGGTGTGCAGAGTAGGCGTATAGCCCACTAGTATGCGTGTTAAAATCCGATGGTTTGACAAATATATATGCTAGAATGTGATAGACCTTCCAGTGGTAGATAAGCCAAAAAGGTTTATAGTTTTAGAAAAACAAGAGGTATTATGAAATTTAGATTGCTTGTGAAACTGGTGATGCATTTGATAAACGTAGTTACAATATGGTATGAGTGTAAACAATCTCATAGATCAAGAAAGTTCGGTCTTGGTAATAAATTTTATCAGAAAAAGACTTCGTAGGCACATATTATCATGCGTTTGTAAAAAGTCAAATTGAAGAATATGTATGCTGAAAAAGTCAAATTCGTAAGGTAAGCGTGCAAAAGAAATGTGTTCTCAAAAGACTAAGACTTTAAGTACGTGTGAGAGAAAAGTCCACAAATATGACACTAGTGTTATTGAAAAAAAATAGTTTCTAAATGTTAGGAAGGGATCAATTCACAACATGTAAAATAGTAAAAGTTGCGAGTAATGTGTAAGCTTCGTGTTTCCACGTTTTAGTTTGTATCAAAGCTTTGAAAAACTTAAGTTAGTTTGGTAATTATATGGTAGAGACTTATGAGTTGTGGAAAAGGCTCCCCTAGAATTAGGCAAAAGGGATTCTTGTGTATTCGTAAGCAGGTAGTACAGGGATAGTTTGTTAAGGCAACTGTCTCGAGAGGTAGTGTACAGGTTTGATTAGGGATACAATGTATGGTGAAATACAAGTATTGCAAGAAAGGTATCTAGTTAAAGAGACAAGGCTTCTCGTCAGTTAAGCTATGCAAATTGTTGAGTAAGGAAGTACCGTTAATCATGTCGTTAGCAGTGTGATCCTGTGGTTCATTGATGTCGACTTCGGAAGCTGGCTGATAGACCACAATCTGAGTTAGAAGGTTTGGGCATGCATTTCTCAGGTGGTTAGGATCGCCACAAACATAGCAAGTGCGGATTTGGACAGTAGTGTGACTTTGTTTCTTAGTAGCAGGATGCTGGTTTGTCAATGGTTCACCAGTCGAACGACAGTAAGGAGCGGTATGACCCATCCTGCCACAAATGTCACAGTGACGGCAAGGCATGGTGGTGGCATGGTGATAGTAACAAATAGGACACTTGGGATGCGGGCCTTGATAAGCTCTTCGGGGTGTGGTCTTAGTGACAGGAACTTGATTCAGGGGTTCAACAACAACATAGTTGTGGGCAATAGGGGTATCAATAGGAGTGGAGTCTTCAGCGGGTCATTTGGTGCCTTTACGAGTTAGGGTACCATCATGAACATGCTTGTCAGTAAGACTGGCTGCGAGTTAGAGAGCTTCTTCAACCGATGCGAGCTTGCTCCCCTTAACGATGTCATGAATTTGAGAGGGTAACCCTTCGATGTACTTCTCGATAGCTATGGAAACGGGGGTAACTGTAACATTTCGCATTAAATACTATGTACGTTACGACATTTCTTAATAAAACGCTGAATTTTTATCATTTATCGTCCTTTTAAAAAATATATCGTGACACATTTGGACCCCTAGTACCATAATATAAGTATATATTATTAATATATTAGTGAAATAATTGTATAAAAAAATGCCTGGGCCGGGATTCGAACCCGTGCCCTAGGCCGGGTCAACCATACACAACCAACCAACCAACTGGGCTACACCACATAACTAGTTATTCTTCCACGCGTTTTATTTATATAATGAACTTAGAATCTTAACAGTTGACTTGGAAAGTCAACTGTGAAGACAATTAACCATAATTAGCTTATCTAAGTGCGTTTTAATCCCTGATATGGTAAGATAGGTGATTGACATGAATGATTCGCGTCTGATACACGCCTAAATCACCATTAATTCATTCCAAATCAGTCCCAATCACGCGTCAAAGCTTTAAAGCGAGTCAACCATTACCAATTCGAACCCACGAACCTCCCACTATAAATTGGAACCTCTTCCATAATCTACACTCACCAATTACTCTTTCTCTTCTCAAAATTTCTGTTAAAAACATCTTTACAAGCAGCAATTGTTCGCGTTTGACTTTCTGGTTGACCGCTCATAATCACGCGATTTCTGTTTGTAAGTCTTCAATTTGTTTGTTGGTTTTGTTCATCGGCCCCCTAACAACAATAACCCTATGTTTAATCGGGTTATTGTTCGTCAAATCTGTTTATTGTAAAACTAGGGCTCGACATCTTGATTTTGGGGATAATCACGTTCTGCAGACATGTTTATTTATTTATTTCTGAACCTTAAACATCACCAACTGATATCAGTTGGTGTGACTGTAGATGCCGTTTTGCGACTAATGATTAGATGTGTTAACATGTGTTAGGGGCGAAGGAAGGAAAGATGGGCGAAGGTAATTTGTAAATGGGCGAAGGAAGATTAGAGATGGACGAAGCTGGAACATAGACTGAAGGAAGACACATTCGACCAGTCAAACTGGGCGAATGTGGAAAACTGCTACATTCGACCAGTGACTTTGGGCGAATGTGCAGACATTATATATAGATTTTGGGTTTTTGTAATCTATAACGAGTCATTTAGAGTGTGTGTTTTGTGTGTGTGTTCCTGAGAGGATTGAGAGTGATAGTTTGTGTGTTAGATTAACTGTAATCAATCTGTAAGCGATTATTTGAACAAGTTAATCTATGAAAAGCTTTTAAAATGACTTTGATTGTGTTTTGATTGAGTTCATATCAGTTTGTTCTAAGCTAGGGTTTCCGCACCTGGTTTAGCAACTTGTATGATCATATAATCCTGTTTTAGTGTCGAATTCATCCTCTACAAAGTGGTATCAGAGCATAGAGGATCATACAACAACAAATTGATAAACTCAGAGCTGATTTGGACATAATTTTCATCAATTCACATCTGTTTTCATATAAAAATGGTTTTTGTGTGTTTTTGAAAGAATTAGAGGTGATTTTGTGGTTAAAATTCAAAATTCCAAGTATTAAAGTTGTTCCAAATCATCTCCGAAGCATAACCTGATCAAGATCATTCAAATCCACAAACTTTTGAAAATCAGAGATCAAAATAACCGTTTTTCAAAGTGTAACCGTTTTTCAAAAGCTAGATATGGGCGAACCTGGAGTTTGTGGGCGAATGTGTGGATTTTAGGTCGAAGGTGAGAGGATTTCTGGGCGAACCTAGAGATTTTAGGGCGAACGTAGAGCTTTTTACTTGAATTTTTCACATTCGGGCAATATTTTTTACCCTCGGGAGATCGGGCGGACGAACGTGGATCTGAAACGGTCGAACCTAGGTTGATTTGGACGAAGGTAGAAAGTGTTTGTGAGTTTTTACATTCAGGTGAAATTTTACATTCGGGACAGAGTGTTTTGGGCGAATCTACTCAGAAAAGGGACGAACCTGAAACTTTTGGGCGAACCTAGGAAAGTTTTTGAAAATTATTCTAAGTGTTGAATTTCTCGAAGTTCGTGATAATGTGGCGTTATCAGACTACTCCTACACCAGCAACCACACAACCACAACAACAGGTGATGGACCCATGGACAGTAGCAGCACAGAAGACGAGCACACAGTCTTCGCAGCCGGTTAACTACATGACTCAAAGTGCACCTACAGTACCACAGTCTGACTACTGGGGAGTAGCAGCAGCGGTGGTAAACACTCAAACTACTAATGCTATTTCCACACTGATTAATGATTTGTCTTCAGGTAGCGGGACTCGGCCACCGAAGCTCATGGAGATTCAAGAATACAATCAGTGGCAGAAAAAGTTCAAGATACACTTGGAAGGCATGGGAGTGGAAGGTGCTGAAGCATGGAACATGATAGCTAAAGGATACACACCACCAGTTCTGGAGAACACAGGTGAACCAGTGCCATTGGAGAGCATGGCGGAAGATGAGAAAAAGAAGTTTGCTGTGGAAAAGAAGGCGTTTTCCCAACTGACGCAGGCAATCACAAATGACCTTTTGCATCAGTTTGGGACGTGCACAACTTCTAAGGCATTGTGGGATATGCTTAAAAGGAAGCATGATGGAAATGAGAAGACTCGAAATTTGAGGATGGAAGAACTTGTTAAGGAGTTTGAGAATTTTTCTTATGTTGGAAATGAAACTTTGAAAGAACTAACTCCTAGATATAATCATTTGATATCTGAATTGTCTAGCTATGGTGTACAGATTCCTATGGCAAAACAGGTGGACAAGTTTGCTGAAGCATTACCACCAAACTGGGATCAGCATGTGGATGTTCTGAAGGAGAAGGATGCTTTTCAATACTGGTCTCTTCAAGAGTTCATCGAGAAGCTGGAAAACAAGGAATTGGAAGAGAAGAGGAAGGCTAGGAGAGCACAGATTCCTCAGAATCCAAACTTATACTTTGGAGGATCTTTAGTTCCAGCAAGTACAAGTTCTGGAGGGCTAGTTACACCACATGTTGCTTGTATATCCAATGTTGTAGAATCACCCATCATTAACTACCATCAACAAACATCATCTTTATCACAACCACAACCACAAGTTCCATATCAATATTCATACATTCCACCATTCTCCCCAAAACAACAAGCAGCTTTTTACACTGCTGGTCAAACTCAACCACAACCAATGAACCAACCTAATCAACCAACTGTGGTTTTGGAGACTTCCAATCTTGGAAATGTGACAGTTGAAGTTGCTCAGCAACACATTGCTTTAGTCTCTGCAATGGTTTCTTCATACAATGGTTTAGTTGCTAGTCAAATTGGTAATAACAACTTGACCAATGAAGACTACGCACAAATTGACAAGGAGGAGATGGAACTCATTGATATTCAATGGGCATTTGCGAGCATAATGCGAAGAGCAACAGAGTTTATTGAGAAAACAGGTAGAACAGACTTGGGAACTTCTCCTAACACAACCTACGGGTTTAATAAGGAGAAAGTGACTTGTTTTAACTGTGGAGGTAAAGGTCACTTTAAACGTGAATGCACTCAACCACCTAAACAAGGCAACAGGAATCCATTTAATGCTACCTATCAGAACCGTCAACAACAAAACCAAAACCAAGTTTCTTTCCAAAACAACAACAACTACCAAAATCGTCAAAACAACTTTAATAACAACCAAAATAGACAACCAACCACACCAAACCAGACACAAAACCAAACACCAAACAATACTAACCGAACCGTCATACCAATCACTACACCAGCTGAACAACAGAATACCAATCAAGCATTGGTTACTCAACAAGATGAGAGGTTTGACTGGTCGAGCATTCAGATAGGTGTTGAGGAAATCACCACTGGGGGAAATGTGGCGTGTGTTGCCTATCAGGTTGATCTTGAAGATTCAGTGACGATGGAGGAAAAGGTTGAAACTGAGGTTGATAGTGATGAGTCTGAGGTTGAGATGGATGGGGATTTTGAACCTGTTAAGGTTAATTCTGAGGTTAATGTTGAGGTTGAAAATAAAGAAACAAATTCGGGAGTTGTGATTGATACTGTTTCTGATATTCCTGAGGAGTGTGAATCGGTTTATTCTGATTCAGACAGTGACTCGGATACGGAAGCTAGTGTTAATTCTCTTGATGAAGATATTGATCAGTTGCTTGCAGAAGCAGATTTTCTGATGACTAGGAAGTCGTGCATTGCAGATGATGCTTTCACAAAGATTGATTATTCCAGATTCTTTGCAGGAAAGGAAGCTCATTTTGCATTGATGGCCATGACTGATCCGCCAAAACCTGTAAGTTCTGCATGTAGTACTGATAATACTAGTGAAAAATATTGTGGTGCTTGTGATAGATTGACTGAGGAGGTTAAACAACTCCGTATTCAACGTGATAGTGCTATCATGAACAGTCAATCTACTCGCAAAGAGTTGAATGCTTTTAACAAAGTATTAGATGGCTACAAAAAGGACATTTCTGACTTGAAAAACACATTGTCTTTAAAACAATTGGCAATTAACAACTACATCAATGAAATTGAAAACACCAAGTTGGAAATGGCCGCCATCAAATGCTTTGCTGAGAAAGTAAACAAAAAGTTGGAAAGCTACAAGAATGTTGCTTATGTGGTAGACCACATCATTGATGACAAAACAACCAATTATCGGGCTGTACCATCTCCGGTTCTTTTTGAAAACCATAATTGTCACCAAGTGACACCGGAGAGTTCGGTAAAATCTGATTCAGCATCGGAAAATGAATCTAACACTTCAAGTGTTGGTGATCCAAATTCCGATGTTAGACCGATTTTGGGAATCAATGATGAGGGTGTTACTGCTGAAAGTGTTGACTCAGACTCAGAGAGTGATGATACTGGTTGTAACCAAACTGTTAATGAATGTGATATTCCAAAAGAAAATTACATCATTACAAATGAACCAGTTTCATCATCTCAAATTGTTCCAATGAGAAACATTCATCATGTGAATAAGTCTGAGAAGAACGTTGTGAAGAAAGATCTTAATGAGGTTAAGAAAGATCTTGAAAGGAATGAGAAAAACGAACAATGTGACAAACCTGTCAAGGTGTTCTATCGGATGGAAGGATCCGATAAGATCATCTCTGACGAGGACTTTCCAATTAAAAATGCCAATTATGCTAAAATTGAAAAGATTTGGCAAGAAAGTACTATTTGGTTCCCAAAACATGAGAGAACAAATGAAATTCCACCAGCTTTGTTGAAAAAGTTGTATTTGGATGTTCCTCAAGAACCAAAGGTCCATGTCACAGAATTTGTTAAACCCAAAAACAGAGCTAATGGTTTCAATGAGCCTACTTACTCAAAAGGGCCACTCCCTGAGAGTTTAAGGAAGCAACAGTACAATGATCAATACCCTGTTAGATCATTTGCTCAACCAAATGCTCCAAATGTTTTTGAAGAGTACCGTGCGTGCTTTAAATGTGGGGAACGCGGGCATTTACTTGCTCAGTGCCCATATGTAAGGCACAAGAGGCACGAAGTTGAAGTGAGGAATTCTATGCGAAAGCCGATTGATCATTATGTGCCACCTCATAGGAGAGTTGTTCCTCAACAACAACAACCGTTTTATTATCAAAACAATTTTCAAATGAGGAACACTCGTCCAATGCACTATGATAGAAGAAATCGGATTGCCATGGAACACTCGTGGAGAAAGCCTGTGATGAACTCAACAGTTGATAGGCAAAAGGTTTCACCAAAACCGATTGTCAAATCAAATGTTGGACCTAAGTCTGTTAAATCAGATAAGGTTACCAAGAAAGTTACCTTTGCTAACAATGTTCAGAAACCGACTGAGAACCCAAAGTCTCAGATTCGTATCCTGAAAAGGACTGAACAATCTTGGACACCCAATGGTACTCCAGGAGCCTCATCTTCAAAGGTTAATGAGAGAAAAGAAACAGTTTTGAGCAATCAGAAAAAGATTGATCAAAAAGTTGTTAAAAATGTTTGTGATAATGTTACTGTGAAACCTGATGTTGAAAGACCCAAGACTCAGGCTTGGGTCCCCCGAAAGAACTAACTGATTTACTTTTTGTGTGCAGGGAGCTTCAGCTGGCCCTATTAGCAGTCTTTGGATTGTTGATAGTGGAGCTTCAGGCCACATGACAGGGGATCTTGCGTTGTTGTTTGACGTGAAGAACATCAATGGAGGGTATGTAGCGTTTGCGGGAAACAAAGGCGGATATATCACGATGGAAGGGAGTGTGAGCAATGGGATAGTGAGTTTCGAGCGGATTTCGTATGTGAAGCAGATAGATTACAATCTGTTGAGTGTCAGTCAAATATGTGACAAGAAATTTACAGTGCATTTTGATGACAAATCCTGCTATATTCTGAAACCGGGCTTTACAATTCCTAAAGAGTGGATAATGTTGAAGGCACCTCGCGTCAACAATCTATACATTCTTGATATGTCCAAGGCGATGACATCACAGGGGCAAATAACATGCTTTTTGTCCAAGGCGACTGAGAAAGAATCGATAATGTGGCACCGAAGGATGGGGCACATTCATCTGAAGAAAATGAATCAACTTGTGAGAAATGGACTTGTCGATGGAGTAAACGTGAAACATTTTCATCTCAATGACAAGTGTGTGAGTTGTAAAAAGGGGAAGCAACACAAACAGTCCCACAAAGTGAAAAAGGTTAACTCTGTTGAGATGCCACTAGAGCGATTGCACATGGATCTTTTCGGACCGGTCAAGCGCCATAGTCATCTTGGAGAGCTTTATTGTTTAGTCGTCACTGACGATTACTCAAGATTTTCATGGGTGATGTGTTTGCAGAATAAAAGCGACACTTATATTAATCTAAAAGTTCTGTTCACTCGATTGGAGAATCTCTACAATGTGAAGATAAAGAGAATTCGGAGTGACAATGGGACGGAGTTCAAAAATGCCAAGATGGATGAACTTTGTGAAAACAAAGGGATACATCATGAATATTCGGCTCCGTACACCCCTCAACAGAACGGTGTTGCTGAACGAAAGAATAGGACTCTAATTGAAGCGGCTAGAACAATGCTTGCTGATTCAAATCTTCCAGTAATGTTTTGGAATGAGGCGATTTATGCAGCAAATTACACACTAAATCGGGTTCTAACAGTGAAGAAGTTTGGTAAAACATCTTATGAGCTGTTACACCGAAGAAAGCCGAACTTAGAGTATCTAGAACCTTTTGGGGCACCTTGCACTATGTTAAATCCAAGCGAAAAGTTTAGTCCTAAAGCCGAGGAGGGTTACTTTGTTGGATATGCAACCCCACTCAAACGGGTATACAACAAGCGAACTCGTCGTGTGGAAGACTGGGCTAACGTGGATGTTCAACGATATACTCAAAATATTCAAGGCACGGGTCCTGATTGGATGTTTGATTACAAAGATTTCTTTGAATCATTCAATCTAGATAGCTTGGTTGAAGAAGCTGTTATTCGATTACTTTACGAGTGTGAAAATGCAACAACTTCACCGTTGGTGCGTCCTATCACCGTGAACCCCCTACCAGCTTCTAATGATACCAACGCTCCTATACAAGAAGAAGAGATTTTTCAAGAAGCTTCAACTTCATTAGACACTTCAGAATCTGAAGATGAACAATTTGAAGAAGCTATTCTTGATCAAGCTGAAGAACAGGAGGCACCGCCAGTGAACCCAACTCCAAATTCTGATGTGGCTTCATCATCAAATACGGGTCATGATCTGGATGCTGTAGAAAACTTGACGGTTCAGACGGGAGTGCAAGTACCTGATTATCCGGAATCTCGGATTCATCGTATTCACCCGCTGGAGCAAGTAATCGGTGATCCTGGAAGTAGTGTTATGACCAGAGGGCAGCTTAAAAGTGTTAATTCGCCAGAGAGTTTTGGAGCTTTAGCTTTATATGCCAAAATTCAACAATCTGGTAGTCAAAATGATTGGTCGTTTGCGTGTTATGTGTCGCAGGTAGAGCCAAGGACATACAAGGACGCTTTGAAGGATGATGCCTGGGTGGAAGCTATGCAGGAGGAGTTATTACAATTCCAGAAATTGGGAGTTTGGACGCTCACGGATTTGCCGCCGGACAGAAAGAAGATTGGCACCAAATGGGTGTTTAAGTGTAAGAAAGATGATCGTGGGGTAATTGTTCGGAACAAAGCCAGATTGGTCGTGCAGGGTTTCCATCAAATCGAAGGGATTGATTATAATGAAATCTATGCACCGGTAGCAAGAATCGAAGCTATTCGGATGTTCCTCGCGTTTGCTTCTTATAAGAAATTCAAAGTTTACCAGATGGACGTGAAAAGCGCATTTCTGTACGGGAAAGTCAAGGAAGAGGTGTATGTCGGGCAGCCACCAGGCTTTGAGGACCCAATCCACCGGGATAAGGTCTACGTGCTGAACAAAGCTCTTTATGGCTTGCACCAGGCTCCGAGGCAGTGGTACGAGGAGCTAAGTACATACCTCATCACCAAAGGATTTAAGCGCGGCCTCGTCGATTGTACCTTCTTTACGAAAAAGACGGGAAATGACTTGCTTCTAGTACAGATATACGTTGATGATATAATATTTGGTTCAACTAACGAGCTTTTATGCAGGGAGTTCGAAACTGTCATGCAGGAAAAGTTCGAAATGAGCGCAATGGGGGAGATGCAGTTTTTCCTAGGCTTGCAGGTGGACCAAAGACCCGACGGGATCTTCATTCACCAGACGAAATATGTCTCCGACATCTTGAGCCGGTTCCAGATGGAGGACTCAAAGCCGATGGATACCCCGATTCAACCCAATCACGGGATTGGAGTGGACGCTAAGGGGGAGCTGACGGATCCTTTTACATACAGAGCAATCATCGGATCTCTGATGTATTTGACGGCGTCTCGACCAGATATTATGTACGCAACATGTCTCTGTGCCCGTTATCAATCGAAGCCGAAACAAAGTCATCTGACGGCGGTCAAGCGTATCCTTCGATATCTGAAGGGTTGTCCTTCAAAAGGACTTTGGTACCCTAATGATGATAATTTTGATTTCATATCTTTTAGTGATGCAGATTGGGGCGGCTGTGACAAGGATAGCAAATCTACTACAGCTGGTTGCCAGTTTTTCGGGAGCAGGTTAATCACCTGGCAATGCAAGAAACAGACTTCCGTAGCACAATCTACCTGTGAAGCCGAGTACATTGCAGCCTCGAGTTGCTGTTCGCAAGTACTTTGGATTCAACAACAAATGGTGGATTACGGTTTGCAGTTTCTTAAAACCCCTATTTACTGTGACAACGAAGCCGCAATTGCATTAACTAAAAACTCGGAAAATCATTCTAAAGCGAAACACATCCGGATCAAATATCATTTTATCCGTGATTGTTACGCTAAGGAATTGATTGATATGATCAAAATTCATACTGACTACCAACGTGCAGATTTGTTTACTAAAGCTTTTGACCGTTCACGCTTTGAATATCTTTTAAAAGTAAACAATATAAAGGAAAAACAGGACTAATCGGCACCTCGGGTTATCGCTTTTTAGTTTTTAGTTTTTATATTTTGCTAATTGGGAATTTCTCTTTGCTAATTGGGAATTTCTCTTTACTATCATAATCCTCAAAGAAGTTGATGCTTTCGAGGGGATTGTTTAATCCTCAAAGAAGTTGATGCTTTCGAGTGGATTGTTTCTTTCAAATTTTTGTTTTTGTTTTTCATAAAAATGAAAATACCAAAAATATGTTCTTTATTTTAGGGTGAGCCATTTTTCAGAAAAGCCAAAAACAATATAAAATTCAAAAAGATCTAAAAATTAGAAAAACAAAACTGATTTCCTGGTAAAACAGAGGAAATGATAGTACATCAGTGGGAATCTGACACAGGCTAAAGAATTGTATAGTTTATGAGGCGTGTGTTGATTACGTGTGATATGCTGATAGGCTTCGTAGACTAAATATTGCGTGCATTAGTGATACAAACATAACGAACTACGCGTTCGTGGCTGAACACCTAATGGGCATATGGTCTTAGTACCGTAATTTCGTTTGATAGGATTGCCAAAATCTGAGGTTTCGGGTCGTTATGTTATGGTTATCCGGGATATTCTGATAAACTTTTGTCGTATTGATTTACGGACCTAGTTTTATCAGAATATTTGCTAAAAAGAGCTTAATTGCCAAAACCGGAAGTTACCGAATTGAGGAACTTTATGTTTTAATTGATCATAGATCATTATTACATCGTATTGATCATCTGATGCAAATCAGTGATTAATATCAGCCTCAACCTAGTGTATACGCACATGTTACTCTGCTGCATTCATTTGCTGACCTGTACACCTCTGTGCTATATACTTTGTAACTTTTACGGATAACTCTGGCATAATCACGCGTTACGACGAAGCTTTGTGCAATTACTTGATACGGGAGTATGTCGTGTGTGTGGGCACCACATCGTGTTAGTCTAATACACTTAACTCGTATCATTTTAAAGCATTGCGTAATTGTCTGCATGAGAGCTTACGTGGACCACAATATCAGCAATTGCCGTATCACATACTGTTTTCTAATGATAATATTAAACAAAAAGATCAACGCTGTGATCAGATTTCTCAGTAAACTGATATGATCCTCTGACCGGATTTCACAAAATGTTTACTGCTTTCATTTACTTTGATGCATTTTATTTTGTTGCAATTTACTTTTAATGTCAAAAAGATACAAAATCCAAAAAGATTTTAGGTGTGTTTTGATAAAATTTCAGAAAAATCCAAAATTTTTGCATTTCTGCTCTATTTTTGATAACCGGGGATGCTTGATAGTCAATTTCTGAGATTTGACAACACCATCTGGGCTTTGTATCATTCTAAAAGTGAAAATTTGTGTTTTGGAAGCTTAACGGATTGAAAAATGTTGAACGGGATTCGAATTTGTAATTTGGCAAAATTTTTCAAAATTTCCATTTTACATTCGCCCTTAATTGGGACGAATGTGGAAATTTTTTCTACCTTCGGCCGCTCTCGTTCTGGGCGAATGTGGATTTTACACCAAAATTCACTTTCGGGTAAAATTCTTTTACCTTCGTACCATTTATTTGGGGCGAAGGTGGAATGCTTGTACATTCGACCACACAGAACGGACGAATGTGGCACCTTATATATATGCCAAACCAGGTTCGACCAAACACTTCAAATTTTTCAAAATTTTCTTCGTAACCAGAATTTGTTGATTTTGTTTCCTCTGCTTGTGTATTTTGTTCCCTAGTGTTCATTGATCGTTTTCATATCAATTTTACAGGTAATGGTCAAGGATTGAATCCAGAATCCTTCGGTTTATAAACGGACTTAGGGTTTAGGGTTTTTGATTGTGTAGTGTTGGTTAATGTCTAATGTTGATTGCAAATCATCCCATATCAGTTTTAGGGGGAGAGTATGAAAGGAATTAGGATTTTAACAACATTTCAGTAGTGATTGATTGTTTAAATAAAGAAAAACCCTAATTTGTTTTTAAAACTGATATAGAATGAATGTTTAGGGAAATTGATGGTACACGAAGCTTAATCGGCCATGGTAGGATAGATTCTGATCAATAACAAGGCCTAAAAACAAAGTTTGAAAATTTTCAAATTTTGGGTATGAAACAGGTTTACCTTCGGTCAATCGACCGGACGAAGGTAGAACTAGTGGACGAAGGAAACATTAAAACGGGCGAATGAATCTTTTTAATCAAATCAATTTACATTCGACCAAAATCTTACACCTTCGGCCACAAAATCTTACATTCGACCAGTGTAATATGGGCGAATGTGAAATTTTCAAAACCTAAAATTTTGAATTTTTTACGATTTTGTGTTTTTGACGTTTTATTTTGATTTTAGATTTCAGATGGCTGAAGAACAATCAACTGCTGATATTCCTGTGGAGACTACAGTTGCTGATCCAGTTCCACAAACTGTGCAAGAAGGAGAATCATCAAGCGGTTCAAAATGGCCGTTTGAGAAGACTCATAATTGTTGTGCGTACCTTGGAGACGTGGAGAAGAACGTGGAATTCACTGAGATCATCAAGTTTTTGAAGAGATGCAGAGTGGTTTATGCTTTGGCCACACCAACTATTATCTACAAGGATATAGTTGAGGATTTTTATAATAATGCCAAGTATGATTACTTTGATAATCAGACTATCATCAAAAGCAAGATTCAGGGAATGGAGATGTTTATTACTGAAGCTGATATCAGAGAAGCTCTCCAGATCCAGTTTGAAACAAGTGAGGATCCAAGGGAATTATCCTGGACTGAGCAGAAAGCATGTTTCCTGAGGATGAAATACAAAGGACCGATTACTGATGGTTCGATGTATAAAGGGAAACTAAGCGTGCAGTTCAAGTATTTTGCTCACGTCATCATACTAGTATTTGGATGTGTTAGTGGGGGTTATGACGTGATGAGGAAGAGTTTAAGCTCGTTAATGGTTGCATTGACTCTCAATAAACCATTTAACGTTGCTGGGATGATATTAGATCACATGTTGGAGATGTTGAAAGGTTTGAAGAAGAAATACTTTATGCTTTATCCTAGATTTCTGATGATGATCTTCGATCACAAATATCCAAACTTGAAGAAGGATCCAACACAAATACTTGCTATGGATCACATGAATGTTAGAACCTTAGCTAGAATGAAAGCTTACAAAGGTGTGCCTGAAAATGAGAGACCACCTTACAGAAGGTTATTTGGAGCTTTGGCTAGAGAGGATTACATAGATCCTGGAAAGAATCTAGCAAGACATCCTGACAGTGATAGTGATAATGATGATCCACTTGTTTATGCTGATGCAAGCACGAAGAGGAAAAGGCAAGTTGTCAATCCCGGAGCCAAAGGGAAGGGCAAGGGAAAGACAGATCAGGGAAGTTCAAAACAACAAGCGGTAAGGAAGAAGACTACTGCTAAAAAGGGTATGAGTTTGGTAGATGAGGAGTCTGTTGATTCAGAGGAAACAGAGACTGAAGAACAGTGGGATTCGGATGCTGAAAATGTCCGGACTACCAAACAAAAGGCCACTTTGGTTGGTGAGTCTGAATCACTGAACAGGTCAATAGAAGAAGCTAAGAAGAGTAAGCAGTCTGTTGATGCTGAGGATGAAGGGTTGACTGTTAATCTGGATGAGTTGAATGAGGGTGAAACAGTTGTAGTAAATTTGCCCAAGCCCAAACACAAAAGTATGGCTAAGAAGACAAGTACCAAGCAACTCAGAGAGAAGGAGTTGAACTTATTGTTGAAAGGAAAGAGATTACCTGATGCTGGAACGTCATCTAAACAATCTTCACCAGCTGCTAAGAAACAAAAGACTAAGGAGGCTACAACATTACCAGTGGATCAGTTCAATATTGCCCTGGATAATGTTCTGAACATGTTTACACAGCCTCAGAAGGGAAAAGAAGCTGAGATTGAGCCATCTAAGTCTAAGTCCAAGTCTAAGAAGGTCACTGTGGATGATGAAGTGATGAAGCAGATGAATAAAAGAATGGACGATATGATGAAGATGCTTGTGGCTCAACAAACTGAGATTGCCAAGTTTAAGATGAATGAGGAGAAAATGCTTCAGATAGTTGTTGCTTCTAAATCTAATCAAGATGAAATAGATGAGAAGGTAAAGAAGCTTGAAGCAAAGAATAAGAAGCTTGAAGGTAAGGTTCTGAGAAACAAGAACAGATACAAGGCAATTAAAGAAGATAACAAAGAGCTGAAGGCTGAAAACAAACGCCTTAGTGATCTGATTGATGATTTGTACAACATAGCACCCAAGCTGAAGGAGGGTGAAGAAGATGCAGAGAAAGAGGTTGAACAAGTAGATTTTGAACCATCTGAATCTGATAAAGAGGAGGATGAGGATGATGAGAATGAAGAATCGGATAAAAGTGATGATGAAGATGATAATAATGATGATGATGATGATGCTGAAGGTTCAGGAAGTCAAAAGGAAGATGATAGTAGTAGCAGTGATGACAATGATGGAGGAGATGATACTGCTAAGTTCACATTTGAGAAAAGACCACCTTCAAAGAAGAAGAAAGACACAGGTGAGTCTAGTTCAAAAAAGAAGGGAGAGAATGTAGATGAAACTGTGTTTTGGAATGAGAAGGTGAGGTCCTTATCTGATGATGCAAAACAAGTATACAAGGACATGTTAGAGAAGAGAGAGTGGACCATTGAGTTCACAGGTCGTTTTGCAGAAATATTCCAAACAGATGACATGAGATATGAATTGGAATATAACGATCCTGATCTTGAAGAGGGGGAAGTACCTGCTTCTGTGGCAAAGGAGATACTGGATGGACTTGCACAGAGAGTAGGGAAAACATTTGAAGAATTCATTGTTGATGAGTCGATTCCACCTATTCCTGAAAAGGATATTGGAACTCACTCTGATGATAAAGAAACCCCTGAGTTTGAGGAAGTTGAGATAGAGGATATTACACATGAGGAATATCCACAGTACTTCAGACAAAATGATGAAGATGTGGTGTTTCCAGATTTTACTGAAAGGTATAATACATCTGCAAAAAGAAAGGCAAGGAAAAGAAGTGCTGAGTTTGTTGAGAAAGTACTTGGAGCTGATTTGCCAGAATCTTCAAATAAGTCTGATGAGTTGAAAGAGTATTTGAAGAAATTAAGATTGATGGATGAAAACCGACCAAAGCCTGAAGCTCAAGGAAACTTCTATAGATTTCATAATGCAAAGTTCAGAGGAAGAGCTCTTGGGTGGACATACTTGAGCAGGCTGAAGTGTTTAGCTGCTAAGTGGGAATCAGGGATCTTGTATTTCTACAGATTCATTGATTTGCTAACTCTACCGTACTGGGCGGTTAGAGATCTATGCAGATTCCCTATGTCGGGTGCTTCAGTGAATAATACTCATGTTGGTTGGTGTGCAGATAAATTGGTTTGGGAGAGTAGGACGAGATGGAATAGATTCAAGCCTCAATATCCCCGGAGGAAAGTTCACAGGGATGTTGATCCCAGAACCAAGTTGAAAAGGGTTACCTTGATTTATAAGGCACCTGAAGTTATGAGAAAGATACCTTTAATGCCTATGCCTCAACACTTCAGTGCTGACTTCATATTTTGGTACTATGACTGGAGGAAAGCAGAAGCGGTGATTGTGTTGAGAGACGGAAAGGACAAATACAAGCATGTTCATGTATTTGATCCTATGTGGCTAATCAATTGCACCTTCGAAGACATCATCATGTTATTCTATAATCCGATTCATCATGAGCCAAACGATGCAGATCAAGCAAGGAAATACACACAAGTTGTGGGTGTTTGCTTTGCTTATGACATTAATGCTGGAAGCAATTTGGAAGGGAAGCTTGGCAAAAAGGTGAAAATGGCAAATGTGTCAAAGCCGGTTAAGAGAAAATTAGAGCCGGAAATGACAAAAGAACAGAAGAGTATACTCAGAATTAAGCTGCTGAACAAAGCCATGGACGAAGACAGAAAACGATCTAATCAATAGTCGAGGGGGAGTTTGTAGATGCCGTTTTGCGACTAATGATTAGATGTGTTAACATGTGTTAGGGGCGAAGGAAGGAAAGATGGGCGAAGGTAATTTGTAAATGGGCGAAGGAAGATTAGAGATGGACGAAGCTGGAACATAGACTGAAGGAAGACACATTCGACCAGTCAAACTGGGCGAATGTGGAAAACTGCTACATTCGACCAGTGACTTTGGGCGAATGTGCAGACATTATATATAGATTTTGGGTTTTTGTAATCTATAACGAGTCATTTAGAGTGTGTGTTTTGTGTGTGTGTTCCTGAGAGGATTGAGAGTGGTAGTTTGTGTGTTAGATTAACTGTAATCAATCTGTAAGCGATTATTTGAACAAGTTAATCTATGAAAAGCTTTTAAAATGACTTTGATTGTGTTTTGATTGAGTTCATATCAGTTTGTTCTAAGCTAGGGTTTCCGCACCTGGTTTAGCAACTTGTATGATCATATAATCCTGTTTTAGTGTCGAATTCATCCTCTACAGTGACTCTTATGCTTAAAACACGAACCGGCCTGATGGCCCGGGTTCGAGTCCTTTACCACGCGTCCATTTCTTTTTCTTTAAAACAATTATAAAACAGATTTGTTAACTATATAATTAATTTCTAACCTAGATTATTCGTTCTCAGGGTCCAGCCCAGTTGGTGGCTGGGCTTGTGATAAAACTTCACCCGGTCTCAGACCCGGGTTCGAGCCATAGCATACACAAATCTTTTTTTTTTAAAAAAAAAAACCTTTATTACATATATATTCTCTATTATTTTTAAAAATGGTTTTAAAATACTAAAACTTCTTTATAAATTCTACAAAAATTATTTTAGGATATTCTAATAGAAAAGTTTAACATACAATTTTTAGTTTTCCAAAAATTATTTATTTATTATATATAATAAATATTTCAAGTTTATTCCATTATAATTATAAAATTCTATAAAAATATCAAAATGATTTTATAAATTTCCACAAAAATTATTCTGAGTTTATAAAACAATAAACATTCCAGAAATGATTTTTATTTTCGAAAAATCATTTATTTATTATTCTTACTCATCCCCCGCCACCACTGCAACATGACGAAGCGTGGGAAGAAGACACAACATGGGAAGCGCCCCCGTATGCAACAAACTGATGACTTATGGAAAGAAGTCGACGTCCTCCTGCCAAAAGCCCGTGGCGGCGCCTCTTGCACCGCCCCATTTGTCATCACCACAGTCTTCGGGAATTACCGCACGCGGTACATGTTTTTAGACGGCGGCAGTAGCACTGACATCATGTATAACTAGTGTTTTCAACATCTGGACAAGGAGGACAAAGCGAAACTTGTACCAGTCAATTAGCCTATTTCCGGTTTCATCCATGAAACAATCATGCCCCGCGGAATGAATTCCATGCCCGTCACGTGGTCAAACGGCACCCATGAGCGCACAGAAATATGCGACTTCATGGTCCTGCCAGCTAATTCTAACCACGACATTCTTCTATGACGAGAAGGCATCGCGCGCTTCAATGCTAACGCCTCTACGACACATGCGATGGTCGGCTTCCCAAGTAGAATCGGCATACCTTTCATTCGGGGAAACAAGGATTGTCATTCGGTGGAAACCGCCAAACCCCCGAAAATGGTCAAAACTGACGCCCGCACAGAGCCGGAAAAATGGGTACTCTACCCTAAATTTCCGGATCAAACGGTGGTCATTGGCCATGTAATCTCCGACACCAAACGCAACCATCTGAAAAAATTGTTAATCAACAACCTGGACGTATTTGCATGGCAGCCGACAGACATGGTTGGCGTTCCATGAGACATAACGGAACACAAACTCAACGTCTACCGCTCCGTAGAGCCAGTGGTCCAGAAGAAACGAAGTATGGGTCCGGAGAAAACAAAGGCCATGAACGAACAAGTCACCGAGCTGCTCAATGCGGCATCCTTCGCCCCATATGGTACCAAACTTGGGTAGCCAACCCCGTCATGGTCGCGAAAACAAATGGAGGCTGGCGCATGTGTGTTGATTACAAGGACCTCAACAAGGCGTGTCCTAAAGATTGTTACCCATTACCAGAAATTGATCTAAAGGTGGATTCTCTCGCCCCATACCGCTTCAAGTGTTTCTTGGACGCGTACAAGGGGTACCACCAAATACAAATGGCTAAGGAAGACGAAGACAAGACGGCGTTCCGCACCGATATGGGTATCTTCTGTTACACCAAGATGCCGTTTGGCTTAAAGATCGCGGGCGCCACCTACCAACGTCTTATGGACACTGCCTGATCGGCGTACGGCTGGAAGTGTACGTCGATGACCTCGTAATCAAAAGCAAAGAAGAAGGAGACCTGTTGCGGGACATTCGACCAACTGCGCAAGGTGCGTATAAAACTGAACCCTAGCAAATGTTCCTTCGAGATGGAGGAAGGCAAAATTGAAAGTATTTTTCTTCAATGAACTTTGTTAACTTGGAAATATATTGTTTTCAAAATTGAAAGAGTTTGAAAGTTAAAAAGATCGTTGGATTAAAACTGTTTGAAAGTTGAGACTGTTCTGAAATTTCTTAAATACAAATAATTGTCTCCCAATAAGGCAATGTTTAATTATTAAAATCCAATTCCTCTATTTATAATTTATGAAATTTATCCATAGTTTAGCTCCTTGGGTTCTTCAAAAGACTATGTCAGCAATCCTTCCTCACATTCATCATATAATACGAAAACCTTAAACAAACGCAAGAAAAATTTGGTCCATGTGCTTTGTCGATATCGCACGCTTGCTCCTGAACACGTAATAATACACAATTGATAATCATGGTTTACAACATATTACTAACGTAGTCCAGATGTATGGATATTGTAAATATGGTGCAATACCGACAAATCACATTGTAGTGGCACATATTAGGTTGCAGTACCGACAAATCCCACTACAGTGGCATATATTAGGGTGTAGTACCGACAAATCCCACTACAGTGGCACATATAAGGGTCTCCAAATATCATGTATATGTATGCTCAGATTATATACATGCGGAATACAATTATAACAATTACTAGTTAGGACAAGCATCCTTACATTTGAAAACATTCATAAAACTCACATGTTTAACGGTTGTTTAACATTTTTTATTCCGACCAGGTGCTACCTCAGGGTCTTGATGCAATTACATAATCGTATGTTAAGTAATGTGTTAGTATGCTCTGTGTATGTCCCCGGCTAGTGATAAGTCGATATCAATCGTAGGCATGATTGTACAGCGTTTTAGATGTTTGGGTAGCATTTCTAGTGTTCGGGGATATTTTAGGTATTTGGATATAGCCTAAGGCATATGAGAGTTTCATACGCCTGGCTTAGTACACGTATGAAGAGTCATACGCGTGGCTTTCTAGGCGTATGACCCCTATGGCTATAAGTACCCCCCATGACCTTTACATTGTAACTTTTGCCTTTTCTTAGCAACTGTAGCCCATTTGTGCGTTTTTGTGTCTGTGCTCTCAATATAATTATCATCTTTACTAACACTCACCTATAGCAGCTAATCGGATTGTTGATTCTGTCTTCACTCTGATACGCACGTGATACTAATACCTTTTCAGAAATCCGATCCTACATAATGGTACACCTAACTAGTTATTATTATGGTTGGATAGGGGTTAACAATATCTTGTTTAAGCATGGGTGATCAGACCATGTCTAACTAATGCTAGGCTACCCAATAGCCAGCCCTAATAATAATCCTAACTCTAAAATAATAATGCTAAACTATTACTAATAATGCTAATACTAATACTAATAAAAATAAACATAACTTAAACGAGAACACACGTTAAAACTATGTACGACAATTTGATGTGGAGTTTCCCAACTCAAGCTTCAACTCGTGTTCCAAAATAACCATTAACAACACCCAACGGGGTAACATAGGCTCGGGATTCTCTTATACTAGAGCGTTCTTGTTAAAGCTAATACTTAAAATGAAATACTAAAGGTTATATTTATAGAGATGCATCAATAGTAAAGATTCTTCTTTGATCGATGTGGGACTCCAAAAACAAACACATTTCTTGAGTTTTTCTTTCTATCCGATGTGGGACAAAGACATGCTAGGTTGGCTGCTTGGAATACTATTATGGTTCAATTGATTTCATTTGATGCTATATATTATTATTATAACTAATTCAGCGGCTTCACTCGTTTTGTCGTGTAACTTCTAAACGATAGTGGTTTACTGAATTCCGAATGTACTGTGAAGACGATCTAATTTTTGTCTACGTTTCAACTTAGGTTTCATTAGGGTCTAAATATAATATAATATATTTTATTATAATTAAACAATCTCGTATAATACTAACTGCTCTACTTGCTCTTATATCTCAAATAACCACGCTATCCACTACTCACCAATCTAAATTTCATAGATATTTTAATTTAATCATTAATGGGGTGTTACAGTTACCCTAACAGTCGTTATATTTCTTCATTATGTATCTAAAGTGCTGACGAGTACTTTTGATTTTCTAGGTTTAAGTAGATCCCATATTGGTAATCGTTTATTTACTAATTATCCAAATTATAACAAACTGAAGAACGGTTATCATGACAGGTCTGTATATTGATATGATTCTCTGCCCGACAAACTCGCAAAAAGATTGTCTATGAATAGTTCAATTCGCTACTGCTCTTTGAATTCCGTCTTTTATTTTCCAAAATTCCCAAAAGATTTTTCGTTTTTGGTTTTCTTTCTAATTCTTGAATAACCTATGTTGGAAAAGCTTATCCGTCTATTTATCTTTCTTTCAAGAATGTCGGAGTTGGAAAAACAACTAAGTGAAGTTTTGAATCTATTAACTTCGTTAAAGTCAACTGTTTATGCTTACATTAACAAATTTTTCAAAATTCAAGGTCAGTAGTGCAAGTCAGACATTGGGCAAGATAAATTAGCAAAATTATGGTGTGTGAATCATCAAAACTCCGTATGACTATTGGTTCAAGTTGTACGTGAGCCTCTGATCATCAATTGGTGTAACTAAAATTTGGTTAAAGTTTGACAAATTGAAAGTTTTAGAGAGGAAATATGTCAGTAAATGATAAATCCTCATATTTTTGGGGATTCAAGGGTAATTCTATCATTTTTAAGGTTTAAATCCAATTCCCAAGCTTGAAACACAATGTTCGTATGTTAAATCGATGTTTTGAGCTTGCAGGGGCATTTTGGTCATTATTCAGAATGGTAAAGGGCTCATACGTGTGATATACTTGTACACATATCACATAACACATGTATGAGGGTCTTTCAGGGTCTATCAATGACAAGGTTTGAAAGTTAAAGGGTTTGAAGGGTCTTATGCGTGTAAGTTTATACACATATGACTCATACATGTTAAGGGGGAGACGTAGGAGGGTTGAAATGGTCATATGTTTGAATATTAAAGGGTTATAGTTGTCCTACGCATGAAACGGTCATACGTGTAGAATAAATTTAAGGCATATGAGCTAGGGTATAAAAGGAACAATTGGCTCTTTCTTTCATAAACCCTCCTACGCCTCTTCAAAACGATGACATATTTGACCATATTTGACTTTCAATTAAACTATGATCTCGAGCTTTTCTTTGTTCACCAATTATCTACAACCATTAGGTGAACATTTTAAGCCCAGATTCATTCGTTTTCATATGTTAAATCGTGAGATAATGGTAGATTTTGGTTCTTGTAAAACGTGGTTATAAAGCCCCTTCATTGATTATCTTAACATTAATCTTTATCAATATTGTTAGTTGGGGTTTGATAATTGGCCCATTATGTGTCTGTCTACCAAAAATCAAGTCCAATATAGATCAAACAAAAATTTGAATTTTTGAGCAGTTTTAGGCCTAGGACTATCATACACCTGATCATGTTCAAGTATATGAGGTCATACGTGTGAAAGTTACATACGTATGACTAATCCTAAACCTGCAAGTCAAAAAATGTGACGATTTGTGTCATTTTGACATTTTAAAGTCGTTTCCATGTTTCTAATTTTCGTATGTTGAGTATATGTAAGTATGGACTTGAATCTTCGACTTCGTCACAATGTTTGTGCTCATTTGGACATGACAACTCCTGATGCCGAAGATTATGTTGATATTATAAACTTCTTACAACGCTCATGGATATTCTATTCCATTTTAACAAGATGTGATCCATATTTAAGTCATCAGAGGGAGTTCTGGGCAACGACCACTTTCGACTGCAATCATACACGAATTGCGATTGTGTGGCGAATCAACAATTGTGAATTTATTGTCATTGGGCAGATTATCAGAGAAATTCTTCATTTTGATGACAGGGACGAGTATCCTATACAGTTTTCTACAAATCTTATTCATGGGCTATTTACTAGATTGAAGTATGATGGTGGCATCACTCTTTTAATGCTCTTGAAGACGAATTTCTGCAGATAATACCAATACTTGATGCATTTTCTTATCCACTGTATTGGCCCTAGACTCAGCCGGTTTGATGCAGCTATGGCAAACCTAATTCATATTAACAAGCCATTTAATTTCTCCGGAATGATGTTTATCATTTCAAGGAGAATGTCACTGCAAAGTTCAAGAAGTAAAAATCATTGATGTATCTGTGGTTTCTGCAAATGATATTTGATTCTTAATTCAAGGCCTACTAAAGGTGAATGCAGATAAGATTAAACTGAGCCACATGAATGACATCATCATGAGTATATGAAATCATACAAGTTGAAAGTTGTGCCCTAGCAAAGAGAATGATAGGTCACATTGCAAATAAAAATTAGCAAAAAGAACCTCCCAACGATCACTAGAGACATGATGGTAGTGATTTGGATGTTGAGGTGATTCAACCTCAGGGAGATGAAGGAGAAGATGATGATTAGGGTAGTCAAGGACCTCAGGGTGATCTCCCTAGGCCTACACTATCCCATGAAACACCATATATTGAGCCATCTGCAATGCCTGCATCTACTAAGCCAAGAATATCTGCACTGGTAAATAGGGAACCAACATCTGCTGATCCTAGTACCACAACTATTGAAGGTGAATAATCAAGAACTAGAAGACGTGATATGGGCAAAGAAGTTGAATCAATGCCAGTGATCGTGAGTTTAGAAAATGTCAACTTGCAAGAGTTGATAGTGATAGTTAATCTACGGGGGATGATGAAGCTATTCCTCGTAGATTTCTTAAATTTAGACTTGAATCTGAATGATAAGACAGATCCGCAAACTTACGACCCTACAAGAGCACAAGATGCTGAGAAAAGAAAGAGAAGAGAAGAGGGATCCGGTGTTTAGATAAGGAGTTTGAAGAAAAAAGACCGTTAAAGAGAATAGCCTCATCAAGTGATCCTAAAATGTCTCAATTGCCCAAAAAGAGAAGCAAATTTGCTATCAGAAGTAAGCAAACAATCAAACTCCCTGCTAAAACAACTCCATCCAAAACCAAAAAAAAAAAAACACAACTACTGAACCAACCACATCTACAACCACATTAGTCTCTTTACCACCATCTACTGCTAGAACTGCATTTTTCACTAAGTACGTCTCAGTTGCAGCTTGTATGCCCACTTCATCTAGTCAGAGAGTCAGTTGATGAGGAACTGCAAATACTTACATCCGAAACTGGAATCCCACAATTTTATCTTCCCCAACAAACCGAACAAGTTGCACATATGTTGTTCCACAGAGAAAGTGTCCAGGGATAGCAATATGTTGTTCCTCAATTCCAAGTTCACTTGCAGTTAAAAGAGAAAGATCCAAGAACTGGAAAGTTTATCTGGAAGCGAAAAATCAAGCCTCGCATTGTGATGACACAAGTTCCGATCACCCCAATAGAACAGAATTTCTCTCATAAGTTCATGTTTTGGTATTACAACTTCACTACAACAGAAGTCGTGATCGTACTCAAAATGATCCCAAGATTTGTAGGAAGTTGAAAGTGTTTGACCCAATGTGGCTAGTGAATTGCTCTAAAGAAAATGTGAAGACTTTGTGTTAGAATCCAATTCATTATCAAGACCAAGATCATGATCAAGAAATGTGATTTCAGAAACGATCAGGTTTTGCTATGGCAAGAAGATTCACTCTGGGTGTGATTGGTCTGTTAGTGCACCCTTCCGCATGTCCCTAGCTTAGATATATTGATTACCTCTCATATATGGTGTTTTTTTGTGGTTATCGGATAGCATGTATAGTGTCTTGTGTGTTATTTTGTAATGATGACATTGTTCCAGGTGTATGAGATTCATACGCCTGGACTCTCTTTAAGTGTAGGAGTCCTACACCTAGAACATACCAGGCGTAGGCCAGGGATCCTATAAATAGGTGTTTTCTTTCAAATAGCTCATTCACATAGATGTAGCAGGTGAATAGCTCATCCCATACGCTTACAAAACCCTCATTTGCATCCTCCCTCATTCGCCCGTTCCACATTCACCTGGTACCACATTCGCGCATTCCATATTCGCCTAGTACCACATTCTGCCATTCAACATTTGCCTAGTACCACATTCGTATTGTGGCCATTTGTGTGTATCTCCTTTCGCCCATAACACCCATTGCCTGGTTCTCACTCATCCTCAAGCCTTATTCTCATGTTATTGTTGGAATTTTTCTAAGTGTTTATCATTTTCGAATAGGCAAAATTTTGAAAATTTCAAATCTAACTAACGTTTATCTAATTATGTTGGGTGTGTATGAACCTTATGTTGCACGCCAGTCGAGTTCTCAAACATAGATCAACTTTGATAATGTGATCAAAAAAATAACAAGGCACCAAAGCTTATGAAATTTGAAGACTATCCTGATTGGAGAGGTGGATTTCACTCACATCTAGACATGCTTTATTCCATTTTGCTTATTCCTCTGACAGAATGATATGCTCATCCATATCACGAAGGTTTCGTGGAAGTACGAGGTAGATAGATCGCTTTATCATAACTTGCAGGTGAAGTTAGAGTTGCTTGCGATCATGAGAGAGAGGATTTTTCTACTTTGACTACGGCTTTGACAAAGGAAATCTTACATCAATTCAAGCATCCCAGGATGCTTGGTAAGAACAATTTGAAGGTAGTTAAAAATATTGAGAAACAGATATTAAGAAAGGTGTTTGATGTGTTCATGCACTATAAAAATGAAGCATTGAATGAGATTATGTCAAAGTTTTGTCTTCTACTTAGTACAAAGGATGACTACGAGATATATCCCACATTGGAAGAAAATAAGAAGAAGTTTCTTGATGCTTTCCATGAATCGTGGGATAATTATTTGACAGTCATTAACGAGAATGACTTAAGCAACAAAAATCTTAATGTTAATAATCTAATAGGAAACTTTTAAGCACAAGATTTGGTTATAAGTAAGAAAAAGTTGAATTCTGCAGTCACAACTCAACTGCATAGTCCTTCAATATATTATGGACTTGTTCTTCCATTAGTTCAAGCTGGATCTTCCATTTCTTTATTTTCTTAACAAAAATAGGAACAGAGTCAAAATTCAAACAACCGTCAATCTAACATATCGGCATATGGTCAAATAAGTGGGGTCACTACTCAAGTTAAGCAGTGAGCTTTCCATATTTCTAATACCGAAAGTAGTTCGAAGACCATGACTATACAAGTTGCCAAGGAATATGTGGCACTATATTCAGCATGTATGAACTCATGTGATGGTTTAATTGCAGGAACGATGGGTGATATGTCATTGACTGCTGAAGATTATGATAAGATTGATCTAAATGATTTAGAATGGACAACTAAAGGAACATGGCAATGGTTGTTTAGAGAGCAAGACTAGTTATGAATAGAACTGGAAGAACTTCTATGGGTGGTAGACTAAGAACAAGACTCGGTTTTGACAAAAAAACAAAGTCAAATGCTACAACTGTCACAATTACGGACACGTTACTAAGAATGTTCATAGTCTAAGAGAGCAGAGGAAAGCAGCAGTACCAACAAAAACAACAACAGTAACAACAACAGAAACACAAATCAGAGACCAACTTTCCACAACTTCACTTTCAACTATAACAATCAGAGAAAAGTATCAGCAAAGCCCTCAGTCTAATCCTATAAACCGTATACCAACATTAAGCAACTCACTTGTTTGCCAGAGTGACGGGGATTTGAATTGAGTTTATAATACAAAGACAAGTTCCACATCAACGTTGATTGTAAAGAAGGAGGTTGAAGTATCAGATGAGAACGATGGTGATTTGGATGTTGGTCTCTCATGGTACATGGACAACACTAACTATTTCAGGAAGGATATGTTGGTTAGAGATTTATCTGGAGAATCATTCTCAAGTACTTTTCAGAGCGTAATTGTAGCAGCTAAAGAATACTTAATTTCAAATACTTCTCACACTGTGGAATGCTCTTTCTCAAGTCATTTTGGATTGGTGGCTCACATCAGAGATCTCTCTAAGGTACCATCTAAATCCTCCTCTATTGAACATGAATGTGACAAATGTGTAAAATTGCAAGAAAAGATTGTGATGTATCAGGAACACAATCAAAATATGGTAAAAGACTTGAAGAATGCACAACAGTCATTAAAACTTTTTAAAGAAATGAAAAGTTTTTTAGTGAGAAAATCTAAGTTTTAACTTATGGTGCTTTTGTGCTTAATAAAGTAGTTTTAAATAAATAAGAAGCTGGAAACAATTATCTGGAACTACTTAAGAAGAGCAAAAAGAACATGCTATTGTGCAATGTGACTATCAGGCTTTACAAACTAAGCTTGCAACTTACTCCAGTTCCATGTTTATGCTAGATCATATTCTAGACCAAAGGGTAACCAGTGTAGACACCAAAGGATTATGGTATAATAAATTTCCTTATCCACCAAAGGTTTAGGGTATAATAAATTTTCCCACCATTTATTTGACGTTTTAAAATTTGAACCAACGGCTCCATTAGTGATAGAACACGTGGTTGAGAATGATGAGACATCCAAGAGGGTTGAGGATGATAAGTTTATTAAGTCAGAGGAAACATCTAAATTAGTCATATTCAATGATATGGTTATTGTAGAATGTGATACTGATTTAGATGATGAGGTTGATACAGATGTTTTCAAGAATGATGATATCCTAGAGTCCAACTACATTTTAATGGATATACCGAAACCAATGAAGGTTTTGAATTTATCAAATTATCCAAATTTGCAAATCATGTATTAAATTGTTGTGAGCAGATAAAATGTTCTAAGACAAAGATTTCCAATCAAGTATGTCAAATTGGTTTGAATTGAAAAATATTTCAAAGTAAAATGTGATGAACCAATGAAAATAAGAAAAACACATGTCAAGATCATCATCAAAACCCATAAATCTCAAGAAATAGACTGCACCAAAACCACAGAAAGCTTCAATGCAAGGACCTCAAAATCCTCTTAAATAAAGACGTTTTTAGAATGATAACTCATACCACTATAACTAAAAGAGGAATCCAAATTCTGACAGTTATCATTCACAAAATCGTGCTCGAAGAAGCAACAAGTTATAATCTATGAGTTTCATACAATCTCTAGGTAGTGATGAGTTGAGGAACTATGAAAATGATCAATCCAACCTAATTTTTTTCAAACAAAGTAACTCATATTCATAGGCATCATCTTCTAAGTCAAGTCCCAAATCTATGACATACTCCAGCACGCCTTTTGAGGGTAGAATAGTATGCTATGGTTGCAATGATAGAGGACTCGTGGTGCATGCCTGTCCACACAAGTGTCTACGCAAATAGGCAATTTCACTAGTAATGACCAAATTGTACCACAAGTTTGGTCCCACAAAACAAAGATTGTCAAATTAAAGCCAAGAAAAGGCTAAGAAACAATTCAATAAAGAGGAGAAATAGAATGAGAATTTTTTCACAAAGAAAATGTTAAACCATTGCTCAATCATCTTTACACCAAGGCTTTCCCTTCGAATCGACTCAATTTTCTTTTGGAAATTAATGGTAGGCACAACTGACATTGATTGCTTTCAAAAAGTGATATCAAGATAACCTAACTTCCAATTAAGTGGATGAACTCCTCATAGGCATATGGTCATAGTACAGTAATTTCATTTGGTAGATTACTAAATACTTTTGTACTAGGTTGGTGTGCCATTTGTCATATGTGGTATCATGGTTAATCTATTATCTATATGATGGTACTAACCTAAAACTTCGATGATACTTTGCTTCAAAATGCATCGTTGCATTATCCAATGCATCGTTGCATTATCCAATGCATCGTTGCATTATCCGAAGAAAATTCTT
The DNA here is from genome assembly GCA_032199755.1 of Ambrosia artemisiifolia. NCBI lineage: Eukaryota > Viridiplantae > Streptophyta > Magnoliopsida > Asterales > Asteraceae > Ambrosia > Ambrosia artemisiifolia. The sequence continues at coordinate 14,922,230 of CM063514.1, forward strand.
TTTTCTGATGGATTCTATAACCACCGTGATTTACAAATCCCTTACAACGACTACAATTGATAAATATTCAAAAGTAGAAAAGAAACCTAAAATGGTACACCACTAAAGTCGAACACTCATCTCTTTGTCTGTGTAGCGGCAACAACCTAAGTTCTTAACACCCTAGTCTTTCTTCACCTACCATTTTCACTTCCACCTTCTAAGCCATCATTTAATCTCAGATGTCTCTCTCTTTTTCTCTCTCGCTTTCTCTCTATGACACCCGGAAAACTCAGGTTAATATTTTATCAATATATCAAATCAATGATGGGGTCTGTTTGGCACCTAACTGGGCACCTAAATCGGACCGAACCCTTGTCAGGCTATTGTTCTCTTCTTCCCTCAAAGTTATGGAGTAAGACATCAATTTCTCAATAAGATCAATTTTTTTTGATTGCATGATGCACTCCCCTGAAAAACAAACACATAAGTCTAACTTAGCAAAACATTTACCAAACGAACTTAACTAGGTTAGTTGAGTCGGTTCAATGATTCGGGGAATCATCAGGAGTCGGTTTACACACAAAGGTTCCATAGTTTGATGATTCGGGGAATCATTGGGGGAAACACGCACGTATACACAAGTCTTGTGTCCCATTGTTGGTGAATTAACATAATAAGGGTAATTTATCAAGTATTATATGTTGTATGATCAATTAACAAGTTGTGAATACATGTTTATGTGAGTTGATATGATAATATGTGTTTCAAGTGCAAAATGAAGCCGTTTGGACGAATAAGACAAGAATTCACTCATCGGCTGAAATTTCAGGCGAATGAGAGTTCTAAGGACTCATTTGCTAGAATGATCTAGCAAATGAGACTCATTCGCCACAATGATGGGGCGAAAGAGAGCAAGCTATATAAACATCCCTTTGATTCATTTTCATCATTTCACAACCCCAACTCGCCTTCAAGTGCTCTCCTACAAACCCCAACCTGTAGAAATGAGTTTTTGCCCCCATTTCTTAGATCCTTAAGCCAAATCGTGTTTAGAATCAATAGCAAGCTAAAATGCAAGATGTGTTAATCATCTAAACCCCTTTTCCTTACATTTTTATGATGTTTTGATAAACCCTAAGTGTCCAGAACTGATTTCAAGGTGGTTTCCTTAGGCCTGTAAACGAACCGAACGTTCATGAACTGTTCGTGAACTGTTCGGCGGGAAGTTCGTTTATGTTCGTTTATTTAAATAAATGAACGAACACGAACACAATTTTTTGTTCGTTTAATTAAACGAACGAACATGAACACACGTTGTGTTCGTTCATTTATATTCATGAACGTTCGTTTATGTTCGTTCATTTATGTTCGTTCATATATGTTCGTTTATGTTCATTTATTTTTGTTCGTTTATGTTTGTTTAATTAAACTTAACTATATTTTTATTATTTATTTCCTTTTGGTAAGTAACCTTAATTCATATGTTCTAAAACTTAACCCAAACCCTAACATTCTAAACATGTCACTTATCAGCCGCTCTCCACACTTCCCAGCCCCACACTTCATAGCCGCTCTCCACCCTAGCCCTAAAGTTCATTTATGTTCATGAATCATTATTAACTTGTTTTTGTTTGTGTTCGTTTATATTGATCATTTGTGTTCATTTATGTTTATGAATTGTTCGTTTAGGTTTAAGTGAACAAACATAAACGAACACGAACACGACAAATTTCTTAATGAACGAACACGAACACAAAAATGTGTTCGATTATGTGTTCATGTTCGTGTTCATGTTCGGTTAAAGTTAAATGAACAAACACGAACACGCCTGTGTTCGTTCGGTTCGTTTACAGGCCTAGGTTTCCTAAATAAAGACCTTTTCAAAACATTTCTAAACTAGATCTAAGCCTAAATAATGATTTCATAAAAAAACACAAGCTTGGATGTTGATTTGTTGACCTGGAGTTTTGGGCTTTTGTGTTATTTGTAAGTTATATGATATTAGGTTACTAATTTGATGTTCGTATGGGTACTAGAAACCTGCTTACCCAATTAGCATACCCAAACTTCGGCTTCAAATTCTTCATGTATTGTTCCATTAGTATTGGTTGTAATGGAAGATTTCCCTAGGATTGGAAGGAACAATTGAGTCCTGAGTCTTCTTCTTATTTAGATAAGCAAGATAGATCTCAAGCTTTTCATGTTCAAAAGGTGGAGGAAATTTATCAGGGAAATTTTTTCTTGCTTTTAAAAGATCACTGTAATTACTGGTTTGTGTAGACACTCTACCTGTGGATGTACCCAATTATCATGGATCAGTTCAACTTTCATTCTAAGTAAATTTTTCTAAGCTGCTATGGTTGGCTTTATTCTACTGACAATCCTCCAGTTTGGTGGGCTCACCTTTCTTTTAGGGTTTGGAATAATCTTTTTAATACTTTCCATTTCATCCCCTAGGCTCTTCACACTCAAGTTGTTTAAAACATTGAATGATTTAACACTATAAGGGGCATCTCTCATTAACAAATCAATACACTCCTCCTTGATCATTTGGGCCACTTGTAGATTGTTTAGTGGATGAATTTGTGAAACCCTTTAGGATTCATCATACATATTGTTTTATTATATATTGTCTTGTTAATCCTTCTATCACATGTGTATTGTGCCTTTTTGTAGGTCATCTTCTCATTTTCAATCAATTCAGCAAAGGCTTTAGCTTCCATTTTCATTGAAATTTTCTTCATAATTTTTGCTTCTTTCTATCACCAAGAGTTGCAGATGTATGATAGACTTGATGAAATTTGGTGAAAGAGGGGTAGCATCTTTTTCTACTTCTGCAAATTGACTTATAAGCACAGTTGTCTTTTCAGCAACCTCTTTCTTTTGAGCCTTGGTTGGAGAGTCTTCTCGATCTTTAGATAAGATTAACTTCCTTTTCCTGAATAGGCAATCTTGATAGGAGGATGAGTTGGTGTTTATGGCACTACTGGTTATTATATAACAGTTGGTTTGTACCGAACTGTACACCAACATTTCTCTTTATTTCACTAGCCTGTCCTTGTGTCTTTTCTGGTAGAGTGGACACTTTTAGGAAGGCAACACTTTTGGTTGTTGATGCAGGTGGAAGTGTGCTTTGCGAGCAGTTTTAGCTTATTCGGTTGTTTTAGTTGAAACAGCTGGTTGGGAGTTTCCAGTTATTTTGGCTTGAACTGTTGGCACTTGCTTCTTCATTGATTTCAGGATTTTTAGTGCAAGTGATTTCATGAATTCTTGTTTGTCTTACCCTTTCTGAGATGTTGTCTTACCTAAGAGCCTTTTCTTCTACTTTGAATGCTTTATTATTTTGTCTCACTAGGGCTGCACTTTTTTCTATTACATTTGTTTAGTTGCTGCCTTTTGCATGACAATCTCAGGGTGTTCAACAAACTCCCCCCTTTGTTTATCAACGAATACCTTGACCAAAGCTTCAGCAGTTATTTTACAAGCATTGATAGGCCTCTATTTTACGATATTAATATTTTGGTTTTTCTCCTAGTTTTTGGCAACATTAGGTTTAAAGAGTTGGGCTTTGAGTTCTTCCACCTATTTTTGTATCTCAAGAGCCTGATGTTTTAACAGAGCATACCTGGTATCAATCTATGCTTCTAAAGAGGTAGAGAATGAGGTAAACATGGGTTGTAAAATTCCTTGGAATATGGTTTTGAGTTCCCCTACTAAAAGTAGGGAGTTGGTTAAACCTTCACCAGTAGTTTGGGTTTCTATGACTGGTAGATGATTTCAATGACTAGGTGTTTATGTGATTCAAACTCCTTTTGTAAGGAGGCCAGCTATAGGGTGTATTCATAGGGCAGCTAAATTTTAGCTTGAGACATTTTGGTGGGACACTCCTTGATTTCTAAGACCTCAGTTCTCACATTTTTGATTAATTCCAAAATGCGAGCATCATCCAATTTAATGTAATCCTCGGCATCTCCACCAGCGGTGGTTGTATAAGAGGTATCTCAGATTTTTCAATCTTATGATAACTGGCTGATGCCCCTTGTTCTTGGTTATGGGGTATTCTCACATTAGAAAATTGGGCTTTTGTCACCACATTTTTCGTCACATAATGGTAGCAATTGATCTGTAGTCACCATTTTACAACCGAAAATGCAGTAGCAAAAACACACGTGTCTGTTGCCCTAATGCCACCAAATAATTACCACTTTTTTATTTTGCTACCATATTTTTGTCACCACAAAAATGGTAAAAATTATTGCTACCGCTTCTACAGTGTTTTAAAAAGGTCTTTTGCTACTGTTTTGGTACCATTTAGCCATTGATATTGCCACCATTTAGACACCATTTGTATTGAAAATTCCCACCTTTTTTTGTAACTGTTTTGGTACCATCTAGTTTGCAACCATTTAGTCACCGCTTTCATTAAGAATTTACTACCATTTAGCCACCACTTTCATTGAAAATTTGCTACCATTTAACCACCACTTTCATTGAAAATTTGCAACCATTACTTTCATTTAAAATTTACTACCATTTAGCTTTGCTACGGTTTTTTTTATTAATTCAATTAAATTCCAAGAAAACTATATTTATATAAAATAGTCAAATAATACAAAATCTCAAATTATATAAAATAAATTTGTTACAGTTTTTCCAATTTTAAATCATATAAAAGACTCTAATAGAAACACCAACTACAACATCAAATAACCAAAATTATCCATGAAAAACTTCAAAACATTCATGTCTAAGTGTTTATAACCTATTTTTGACTCGTAGCTGTAAATATAACTTCAATTTGTACCATTATATTGAGCATATCCTATTTATCCGCATTATCTTTTTCTTTTTCAACCACCAAGCCTGCAATAATTCCTTCAAACCTTTCTTTATCTTCATCTTTTTTTCTTAACAAGCTCTTTGACAACCAAATTCAACTTTTCAATCTACAAAACAAACAATGAATAGAATCAAGAAGTCAGAATTAACAAAAACTAATAACGGGTCAAGTGAGATGCACAATAACATAATCCAATTGTGAGTTACAATTCTAGTGCTAGAAGCCAGATAACACGTTCTTATATATTTACATACTATTACTAAGAATAAAATTTTACTTAAACAATCAGTAGAGATTGTCTAATCAACTCAATAAGAAATTCCTAAACATTCTCAATACATTAAAAGCATCAAACCTGACAATAAAAAAGCAAACACAAACTAAACAAATACAATATTCATGGGAAACAATTCAAATGCATAAAAGTAGACAAAGAAGTCAAGTATTGTTGAAAAATTAGGGTACCTATGCTCATTGTTGACCTATAATTCAAAGCTCAAGTTGAAATAATATATACCATATCTACATCACAATCTCCATATCTACCTCTTGTTTACAAGGATCAAGATGAACACAAATCATAAGAAAGCTTTGACATCTTACTATAAATAATAATGTATACGATTCCACTTATGTTAAAGAGTATATAATTCTTTTATATATTTTAAACTACTATAAGGGTAAAAAGGAGTAAACATACCTCGGGGTCTTCTCTATCATGTACATATGGGTCTCTAACATGAATGATTCTATTTGGACTGAATTTTAGCTTGCATCACAATTCAAGCGGGTCGAATCAAACTTTAGCTTGGAAGGAAACAAGTCAGATTGGTTGAAAGTAACACATGCATTTTGATGCATCCAACGTCTTAACTCGTTTATTTTGAAAATTCACATTACTATTTTAATGGTTATTTGCAAAAAGTTCAAAAATGGACAAGGCGGCTGACTGTGTAAACCAAAGCTGTTTCAACCCACACTAAAATATTACTCACTTCGACTTAAACCCGTTTTAAGTTGACCTTACTAGCCGATTTGCCACCTCTAGTTATGATATTGGATATTTGGATGAAATAAAGAACAAACCTGATGGTACAATATTTCATGATTTAATGGTAGCTTGCCATCAATAACAAGGTCTAGATACCCACATATCTCCTTCAGAGCACTCACATCCCATCCACTAAATGTATGTGAGTGTGTCCACCAAATTATATGGGGTGAGTGTAATTGGTTGTGCGTGGAGGAGAGAGAAAATATTTGGTGGAAGCATTGTTCTACCCTAAATATGAAAAGCTACTGTTCACCCCTATATATATTTTAATATTTTTGTAAGTTGTTGTGAGTGAGGAGAGAGAAAATGTAATGATAAAAGTATGAAAAAGTATTATTATTTTAATTATGAGAGAGAAGATTTAGGGGTGAAGTGGTGATTTTTAGTGTAATTTGATAGATGAGATTTGGTGGAGGAGATGTGAATGCTCTCAGCTCTGCATCTAACCCCTTAAATACTACCAGCTTTCTAGATAGGTACACACTATGAACAAATAAAGAAAGAATGATCAAGATGTGTCTAACTAGCCTATTGTTGATTCCATTATTTTTTATGTTCAGTGCCTACATTTTCGTCTTATCAGCAAAGCAAGTATGCATGTAACTAAATTGCAAAACCAATACTATGGTTGTGAATAAACTTATTAACAAACTTAACGGAACTCCTAGTGATAATAATAACAATATTAGCATACACGAGAATACAGCAAGTTGTTTTTATCTATGTAGTAAAAAAAGATAAAAAGTACACTATAATCCAATGATTTTAACACCAGTACACCACACCTTAAATAGATGACACATCACACTTGCAAAATGAAATAACAAATTATGGAAAGTTTCTTTACAAACTTATCGAAATAAACCTTTAGAAGTATTATAACCATGAGAAGTCAAAAGTTTTCAAAACTAATAAACAATATATTTAAGTCTATCTGGAATATCCATCACAACTTTAAAGCTAACCTGAAGAGTTGAAGCTGCATCTTAGAACTCAAACAAGTCTTATGCAATTTTTAGCTAGACCCGATTTGACCCAAACCCAATTGTTACTTTCAAAAGTACCCTATTAGAAATTTAGACCAGCTAGCTAAAAGCTACCCAAACCGTTAATTTGACAGGCATAACTGAGTGGATCAACTTACCTCCAAATTCGAGCTACTACCCGCAATGTTATATATACATCATCGGGTCTAATTGACCATCATCGGGTCTAAATGACCATCATTGGGTCTAAGTGACAATGATTGGATCTACCTGACCATCATTTGGCCTAACCGACCATCATTGGGTGTAACTAACTATCATTGGATCTAACTAACCATCATTGGGCCTAACTGACCATCACTGGATCCAACTGAATATCAGTGGTGTAAATAACCATCATCAGATCTAGTTGACAATCAATGGATCTAAATGATGAGCATTTGTTCTAATTGACCATCATTGGATCTAACTAACCATCATTGGGCCTAGCTGACCATCATTGGATCCAACTGACCATCATTAGTGTAATTAACCATCATTGGATCTAATTTACCATCATTGGATCTAATTAACGATCATTGGTTTTAATTGACCATCAACAGGCCTAATTGACCATCATTAGGTCTAATTGATCATCATTGGGTCTAAATGACCTTCATTGGGTCTAAGTGACAATGATTGAATCTAATTGACTGTCTTTGGGACTAACTGACGATAAAATCTTTATAGTTTCTAGTTTTGTTCCTTTCATTAAGTGTGGCTACTTAATGACACAATTTTCTTCATAAAGTTTGGCTAAAGATTTCCAAATGATGTGTTTTTGGTCACATGAATAAAAAAATCCGAAAGATGTGTTTTTGTTTCTTTCATTTGTTGGTTTTTTTTTACAAATTTTTTTTTCATTCTTTCTTATTATTTTTCTCATGAATTCACCACAAAAAATAAACGGTGTCAAAATTTGCAACCGATTAGTTACCTTATCTTATAATACATGTTTTGGTGTAAAATCGGTTGTTAAAATTGCTACCATTTTTCTAGGTAGCAACTTTTAGTGACAATATCTCAGTTTTATCGTGGCTAATATGGTAGCAATTTAGTCACAAAACTTACCACTGATTAGCTACCATACATTACGCTTTAAGAAATAGGTCTCTAAATTTGCTACCGCTAAGGTGGTCACAATTCAATAGGTTTGCTTTTTTTTTTTATAAATTATTATTTTTTAATTCTTTCTTATTATTTTTCTCACGAATTTACCATAAAAAATAAACGATGTCAAAATTTGCAACCGATTAGTTACCTTATCTTATAATACATAGTTTGATGTAAAATCGGTTGCTAAATTTGCTACCATTTTTCTAGGTATCATCTTTTGGTGACAATATCCCAGTTTTCTAGTAGTGTCTAACTGGAACGTTCTCCAAAATCTTAGAGGCTTTGAGAAGTTTATTAGTTGTTGCCGGTAAAGAGGTCTTAAATATGTTACTATTGTCTTCTTGGGAACCCGTGGGTCTTCCAAGAATAGTAGGAGCCACCTTTACAATTATGTTAACAGGATTTACTTGAGAGTGATGTACCTCTTCCTAATGCGAGCGAGGAATAGGACTCTCAAATACCTAGTTGTTGGGGCGTGATCGCTATGATTTGTAGTTGAGATTTGTCCATTTTGTGGTAAAGGGGAGTTCCATCCTTCATGATAGCTTGATTAAAATCATTAATTTGTTAAGGATTGTTTTTCCAAAGAGATAGACCTACCAGTGTAGTGTACTAAATGAATGAGAATCAAATGATAACTCAAACAGGGAGGTGACCCTTTGGTTTACAACAAGACTCTGTAGAGAAAATTAATAAATGAAACCTTTGTGATCGGGATTGATCACTAAACAAAGTATGGATTAATATTGTTAATTCTAAAGATTTTGAGAACAGGTTTTGGGCATTGTAAATTTCAACAACTAATTTTGAACCGCGTAATATCATAAATGGAGATAACCATCAGGCAAGAAAAACATATTAAACTACTAATAATGAGTTATCGGGTACCCATATTATGGTTGCAAAAGTCGCTAATAACACCAGCTCGGTTGACATAGGAGTTGTAGGTACTCGGCTATAGTCAGGGAGTAATAGGAGAAGACTCACCGAACACTTTGTCTAAACGGGAAGTTTTCAGGAATTAAGTAATCGGTTTTTATACCGAAATTTTACAACCACAAAAGTATAACATGTTTGTTATGTCATTATTAACTAGTTCTATACATAAATTAAATTTTAAATAGATAAAAATACTAATAAGTTTTTTTATACAAAATATTAAATAATTTTATTAAACTTTAGAGATTAATAACCTGGTTGAAGAAAAACAACAATCAATTATATATGAAGTTTGTAATTCAATCCTATATAAGGTTATACACACCCACATATCAATATTTTTTTTAATGTGAAACACAAATCAACAAAATGTGATATCTATTCCCTGTACAAAACCTCCAAACACTCAACCTTCCACTTCTCTTTCCTCCAAAAACCTTTCCTTTCTTAAAATTTTGATCTTTCTGATACAAAAGTAGTGATCAAATCAAAAGATGCAACCCACAAATAAAACCGACCCAACGATGTGTTGAATGTTGTTTCTGAAAGCCCATTTGCAACAATAGAGTCCCATCTACACCTACCTACACGAAATGACGGCTATCGGCATTGCCATGGTTGTCGACGACTAAGTTTTGAACCACCGGATCTGAACACCGTCATGTTTTCTTCAAAACCGTCCTTTCGCTGCTAGAACGAAAGACCATCACCGGATCTGAACACCGTGCCACCGCTGATCTTGTTTCCTTGCGTTGACGGTAATAGTATAGTGTTAACAGAGTTGTTGGATTTGGTTATGGGATGATAATGAAAGCCTTGAATGTGGTATGAGGCAGAAAGACGTTGGATGAGGCAACATGAAAAAGACGACAATACCCTTGAAACAATAATAAAATGATGAAAAAAATAAAACAGAGCCAGCATGACTCGAACCTAGGCACCACACCAAACACAGCATCAATCCCACCATCAGTGCTACATCATTTTTCATTAACTTATTTGAAACCATAGTTATTTAACATAACAAAAATAATAAAAAAATAATAAATTTACTGTTCAAATGCTAAGGCTTATTATATATATAATGCCCATCGCACTGTGATGGATATAAAAACATTATATTAAATTTTTTTATTAGAAAACTGTGTGATTTGATAAAACCAAACGTGTCATATCCACATGTGAATTATTGGGATACTTTTAAAAATATCAACTCTATTTTTTGCTAGAAAATACATACGGTAAATAAAAAAATTTTATTTGTTTGATTCTCTTAAGTACCTGATTGATATTCTTCCATTAAGTATCGTTTTACCTCTTAAAGAAATTGTGTTCAGTGAAACCATCGATCTCGGCTTAACTAGTTTGTTGGTTGCATACTTTTTACACTATTTTTCATTAAAAATGATTTTCATTCAATATTAAAAACATAACTTCAAACGTATAGAACTACAAATCATATTCGACTTTAGAATTGAGATTGCAATATGTATGTTACTAAGATCATAACTCAAAACCACACTGTGTATCTTTTAATAATTACTTTGGTGGTGTTTCTCGGTATTTCATGAAACACGTTGTATGCGAACACATCAAATGTTGAACAACAGGACAAATTTGATTAGAAAAAAAAAAAAAAGAAAAGCAAACAAAATCCACTTTAAGATGCTGTATATTAAGGACCGCCAGTTAGTGGGGATGGAATTGACAGATGAAATCAATAATAGCTTGGGCTCAGAGTATAAAGTGAATATAAAATCAATAATAGCTTGGGCTCAGAATATCTATAATCTATATAACTTATAATAAAAGAATTGAGTTAGTATTAGGTGGTATTCAATGGAGGTCTCAACTCCCCATTGAATGTGTCATGTGGCATATTAAAATGATTGTATTGAATTTATTATTTTAATCTATTTTTAATCATTAATAAATAAAACCCGATATTATAATTTATTTAAAAGAAATAAAATAATATATGGATAAAAAATATACTAAAATCTAATCTACTAAAATAAATACTAAACCTTTATTATTTTTTATCTCATGTTTCATCCCATAACTTTTAAACGCTAATATCTTTTAGATACGTGATTTTTTAAAGAAAAAAACTACACCAAACTAACGAGCGTTTTATTATCTTCCCAACGAGTACCATAGTGTTATATAAAAACGGAGAAAAAAAACGATTATTGGTGATACCCAACCCGATTACCCGAAACTACATACCCAAATACCCGAACTACATACCCGATCATATACCCATGAATTTTTTAACGCATCACATAACCCTTAGACTAATACGTTCGATATTTGCAATATACGTGCACCATCATAAACTAAAAACTTTATAGTATGTAACTAAAATATATGTATGGTTATTATAATACTATTTCAACAAATAACTTTTTTTTCTTATTTCATGTTAGTTCTTTTTAGAATGATCGATTACAAACTTCCGAATTCATTTGACATTATATAATATTTTGTAATGGCACTAAATTTATACGCCGGCGCAGAGATTCGGTTTTATATATTTGAATATGATAACTTATGCCAGGGATTTGTTCAAAATAAATAATAATAATAATAATAATAATAATAATATTTATTTATTAATCATATATTAGCAAGTCATTAATTATGTTGTCATATTAGATATTTTATTATGTCATATTAGATATTTCAACCCCGGGACGCTCCCGAGATAAAAGCTAGGAAAGTGAATATAAAATCAATAAAAGCTTGGGCTCAGAATTAGATTAAATTAAAATAACATTTAAAGTTGTAGGTTCTTCTATGTGTGTTAAAATATACTGTTGTAAGTGGGTTTCAACTTCTAAATTTTTCTTAATCATGCAAATCATATGTCAGGAGAGACACAATAAGTTGCATCACTACCCTATTTTAAATCGCAAATTAAACTTATCCCACTAAAAATAAATCATTGATTTCTTGAAGTCGGGGAGTTATTGGTGAACGATATTTTGCGCTCGATCTACAAACCTTACAGTCTCGGGAGTGAGGAATCCAAACATATCGAAGGCAAAGGAAATGAACAGACGTTGATTCTAAGTACTTGATTTCTATATTATAACCCTTTTAACTCTGAATGTTACCGGCAAAGGAAATGAACAGACGTTGTAGTGCCGCATATTTTATACCTTGATATTTGTTTGTATGAACATATTTTATATCTTATTAAAAACTTTAAAAAAAAATTATTCAAAATTTATTAACTATGACGCCTTTACTTGAGAGATGTTGACCATTTTTGACGATATCTTTGAAGAAACAGGCGTCGTCTTAGGGACAAATATCGATTATTCTTAGGATTATGGACTGCTCGTATCTTCATCAACGGTTATGAGACATATTTATTCGTTGCTGAAATTCTCTAATTTGTACTGTTATGCTTGCTTGTACCAACTCGAGCTAAGGTTATTAGCAGAAAAGTATATACCGTCAACAAATATTAAGCATTCCACACCCTAAACTATACGACTGAACTACTTTATACTTTAGATTAAGTGGATAGAATCATGAAGTTTTAAATTTCAATTCCTACTTTAGCACCAATGAAAATATCTGTGATAGATAAAAAAGAGTAAATAGCTTCCGCTATTAATATTTTTAATAGAATTTTTTCAATTATATTCTAAATATATTTATAACCGTGTAAATTGAACAGTGTCGCATTAATTATGGGCTGGCCCATATTTTTTACTTTGTTTTTTATACAAATGTTTCTAAAACATAAACAAGTTTAAGGTGTTGGTGTGGTGGTTGTGGTTTGTGTTTCCTTCGCACGGAGCCCGGGTTCAAGTTTTTCTCGGCCGGTTTTAAATTTTTTTTTGTATTTTAAGGGTGTTTTGGTCATTTGAAACGTTGCCACGTTATCTTCTTCTTTTTCCTACACGTAACCGTTCATCTTCTAAACATATACATAACTGAAATTCATTCACTCTTTATTCTCTTTGTTTCAAACACCTCTACACACACACGTCGCTCTCTCTCTCTCTCTCTCTCTCTCTCTCTCTCTCTCTCTATCTCTGTTGAAGATGAAGGCTTCGTCAGGGATGACGGTGATGAACGATGGTCGTGCTGGTGACAAAGGATGTTGTTGTTGTTGTTGTTAGTTTTGTTATTAGTTTTGTTATTATTATTATTATTATTATTATTATTATTATTATTATTATTATTATCATCATCATCAGTATTAAAAGGGTGTTTTGGGATCTGAACAGTAGACACGATACCGGTTTCATGATGATGTTGGACGAGAAAGATGAAGAAATGCTGTTTTCCAAGGTTTCGATGTTGGTCGGTTGGGGGTTCATGGCTGCGGATGTTGGGGTTGGTTCATGTGCGTCTAGGCGAACGTGCTTTGTGGTTGTGACAGGGATTAAGAATGGGGTGATGCTATGTTTGAATGATTGTGATTGTGAGGATGATGGTTTGTTAGATGAGGGGTTAAATTTTGATGGTGGTGTTTTGTGGCTGTGCATGGTTGGCCTGGATCATGTGGGTGTACACGAAGTTGCTTTGTAGTTGTGAACAAGGCTTTAAAATGTTCATAATGATCGTCGGGTGATACTCTATTTGAATAAGTTGGTTAGATAGCGCATAAGATGATCAACTTGATGGTAGTGTTTTGTGGCTGTGGATGGTGGGCTAAATTAAGAATATTGATAACGATCGTCGGGTGATACTCTATTTGAATGATTAGAGTGTTAGAGATGTTTGTGTGTGTGTGTGTGTTTAGAAAGTAGGATGGTTGGTTAACATATGTAGGTGTTGAACCACTACGATGGACGAACGCAACATATTTATCTTCCAATTAGTGAGGGATCCAACAATCTGGATCCTACTTTGATCCATTACTAATTGTGTAATAAACATGTTGCGTTCGTCCATCGTCGCAGTTCAATGCCTAACTACAACGATTGTATTTCTGGGTATTTGGCTGTGGCGATTGCCTACAGTGTTTGTCTGTAACAGCTGGCATTGCATGGCTGAGGTTTAATGTCATAGGTTGAACTTTTGTAATAATCTACTTGGTATGTTTTCTTGTTTTACACCATTGTTGCTGTTTGGTAGCTGTCTTTGTACTGCTAATAGTACTTTATTTTAGATAGCGATTGTGTTCATGGCTATTAGGCTATGATGGTTGCGTGAACAATGCATATGTCGACTATGATGGTGCTATGGCAGTGCAACCGGTTGACGTATCATTGCACGCCTGAGCCTTTATGTATCATATTCGATGTTCATGCATTGCACGTCTGAGCTTTGATGTAATAGGCTAAACTGTTTTGATGATCTGGTTGGTGTGTTGTGGTGTTTTCCACTGGCTTTCAGTGCTACTGTTTGGCAGCTGTCTTTCTATTGCTAATACTACTTTTGTTTCATTGCCAATCGTATTTGTGGCTATTGGGCTATCATGGTTGCGTGAACAATGCATATGTCGACTGACAGGGCGCTATGGCAGTGCAAGCAGTTGACCTATCATTGCACGCCTGAGCCTATATGTATCATGTTCGTTGTTGTGAACAGGGATTAAGAATGTTCATAATGGTTGTCGGATGATACTCTATTTGAATAATTTGTGATTGCGAGGATGATGGTCGGCTGGATGATGGGTTACATCATGGACTTGAAGATGCTTTTTAAACGCTGTTTAGAAAAGGAAATCTTCGGATTCTTTTTGTGGCTGATCAGCAAAGGTTTAAACATGTCATGTTTGCCGTTGCCTTTAATTGGTATTAGGCTATGATAATTGCTTGGACAATGCATATGTCGACTGTGATGGTGCTACGGCAGCGCAACCGGTCGACCTATCATTGCGCGCCTGAGCCTTTATGTCTCATTTATGTCTCATTTCCGTGGTTGTGCCGGTCGACCTATCATTAAGCTATGATCATAGTGTGCAGAATGCAGATGTCGGGTATTATGGCGGCGCAACCGGGTATTATTTGTGCCTTTCTATCTAAATATATTTATAACCGTGTAAATTAAACAGTGCGGCTTTATTTATCGGCTGGGCCACCTTTTTTAGTTTGTTTTTTACACAAATTCGTTGGCCCATAGCCCGGGTTGGAGCCTTTGTGGGTTGGTTTTAGATTTGTATGCCGCTGTTTTTTGTAGTATTTGT
This sequence comes from Ambrosia artemisiifolia, assembly GCA_032199755.1. Classification (NCBI taxonomy): domain Eukaryota; kingdom Viridiplantae; phylum Streptophyta; class Magnoliopsida; order Asterales; family Asteraceae; genus Ambrosia; species Ambrosia artemisiifolia. The sequence continues at coordinate 14,937,340 of CM063514.1, forward strand.
AGCTATTGGGCCATGATAATTGCGCGCGCAACGCCGCTGTTGACTGTGATGGTGCTATGGCAGCGCAACTGGTCAACTTATCATTGCGCGTTTGAGCCTTTATGTATCATATCGTCTCTCTTTTCAAAAAATGATTTGGGTTGTGGTCTGATGGTTGTCGTGTGTCATTGTGGGTAACTTACAATACTCTAAATACTAATGATTACCTGACCTGACCTGTTAGCGGCTATGTTTTTGCTGCTGATGGTATTTTTCCCCTATTGCCGATTGTATTTTTAGCTGTTGGGCTATGATGAGTGCGTGTGTAATGCAATTGTTGGCTGTAATGCTGCTATGGCTGCGCAAATCGGTCGACCTATCATTACGCGCCTGAGCCTTTGTGTATTATATAAAGGTACTTTGTTATGAACGGTGTCGTCTTTGCATGATGATATCGGGTTTCCTCTGCAACCTCAAAAAAAGGTAATCTGCTTTGTATGCCTCACGTCATCTTCTTTTGCTTTAAATAGTCTAAATCTTATTATTTCTGTAGGTAATGTAGAGCCGAGGAGGACATCTTTTTATACCGTGTCGCATACCCACGGTAGTTTTGCTTGGTACCTATAGTTAACATCTTACTTGCGTTTTCCTAGAATACTTTAGCAAATGATTAATGAATGTTTCATGAATGTATACTTTGTCATATGTATAATTACATCTCTAATCACAAAGGAAAAAAAATTGTTTGCTTTTCTGTTGCATACGTGCTTTAACAATTTTTAACGTTTTCCCTGGATTTATCTACCTAGATATAACTTTACCTGTTCTTCAAACAAGTCGGGTACCAGAATCGCGCAACGCGCGATTTAAAAACACCTAGTTTAAATAATTCTAACAATCACATATTAGTCACCACCATGCTCAACTTAAAAAAAAATCACTGGTTACAGTTTCACTTTTAGTTTATTTCCCTTAACGGTCTCATTTTAATTAAAAGTTAACCCAATTAGTTTTTGCTATTGTAAATTACTCATTTAGCAAAAAAAAAGTCAAACTTTTGATAAACTGGACTACCTATGTGGTAAAAAAGGTCTATGTTAGCAAAAACCTAACTAAGTTAATTTTTAGTTATTATGTCACCGTTGTATGAAAATGAGTTAATAGGTGAGACTCTCAGCAGTAAATGTTAACCGGAGACACTTTTAGGGCAGTGATTAATAGTTTAAATTGCCACTTAGGCTTTGGTCCAGTGGTGTGAGGGTGAGGGTGTGTAAGGTGAGCTAGGAGTTTGAATTCCTCTACATATAATAAGGGTGAATATTAGGTGAGGATGTAATTAGCTATGAAAAAAAAGTTGATAGTTTAAATTATTTAAATTTAATATTTCTTTAAGTTACTAGAATTTGAGAATATTCGAGTTCTTTGGTTTTATGTGTGTCATTTAGTTTACCAAAATAAATTACGGAGATTACAAAAAAGATACCAATAATTACACGAGTTTAAAATTTAACCCCACCTCCTAAACAATAAATAAATAAACAAATACAAACCTAGGATCCGGATATTTTGAGAACCAAGGTGAGTTGTGAAAACCATAGGAACTCACTTTATAACCACATACTTTTTTTAATCAAAAATGAATATGTGGTCCACAATTAATAAACAATAAAATAATGAATAAAATATTAATATACTTACACGAGGATAAAAATCCCTTACACCAGTGTATTTTGGCGTAAATTAATGTATTTTTATAAAAAAAAATTTTACAGCGAGGTTTACGTGTTTTACACGAGTGCAAAAAAAGAATTTTTTTTTTTCGCATTTTACGTCGAGTTCCTACGAGTTCTCACAACTCGTCGAGTTCTCAAAGTATTCTAACCCTACAAACCTAAACGGTAAGATTGAAATAAACAAACCTTATTTAATAAGGGTTAGGATCATATACAGTGAAAGAAAAAATACGAAGTCATATAAATGGTATCAAACAGTCTCCGGTTGAACTTATTTAAGCGGCATTGGATCCGCCTTATCGAACCCTACGATCTTAGTTTTTTGGTTTTTGATTTTTTAGATTTTTACATTGTAGTTTTAGAATTTATGTTAAATTATTGTGTCTTTTATGTAGTTTTGTGTCTTTTTCTTATTTTTATAATTGTATCATTTTTACGATTTATTGTGTCTTTTTTCTTCATCATTTTGTTTTATTTTTCGGCATTGTATTATATTTTATAGTTCATTGTGTCATATTCCATATGATCTATTGTGTTTTTTATATCTTTCTCAGCTTTCTAACTTTCGTTAGGAGGGGGGGGGGGGGGGGGCGCTACACTAAAAAAAAATTCACTTCACTAATTTCTATCAATCCTGCGCCACCACATCACTTCACTGAAATAATTTTTTTACGGCAGCACTTTACTGATTATTTACCAACAATTAATTATTTTCACACATAATAACAACAATAATACATTACCATTTCCCACCTTCTCGCCCCTCTCTCTCTCTCTTTCCTAATAATAAATGGTCTGGGACTCTCTCTCCTCTCTTTCCCGTGAAGGATCCTGTTAGATAGTACCAGCAAAAGGTTCAGGGGACCCCTACCAGCACTACCGGCGACAATGTTACCGTACTGGTAGTAGGGTACTTAGGACCCAATCTGGTAGTGCCCCGTCCCCTCTTAAAGAGTTAAAATTTTATATCTGCTAATAATTAAGGTAACAAATGCCGTTAAAAATATAAAAATTATAAGGTTCAAATTATAGCATTTGCTGACATCTTCTTGCTAGATGACATTTGAATAAAGCAAAGATGGCGGGGCTTATGCCATGTGTTGGAGAGAGACCAACATTTGTTTAAATTAAAGAATTTTATTTTTTTCCTTTTACAAACATCTATAATTATAATATAATAATTATATTATAATTAAGTTAACGAAGACGAAGACACTTCTCATCAGAAACGTTTTTGGCAAATTTGTCCAAGAAAAAATAAATACAAGTAGTGCACCATGCAACGATAAAATTAACTTTATGGTTTTCATCAAATACAGTTTTGTAAAGATACATACTCTTGAGATCCTTAGCGTTAGTTTTATATAAACCTTGGTTTAAACTTGGAATAGGGCTTGCTAAACAACACCACTAACACTGATCTATAGGTGGTATGATGGGTGAAAAGCGGTCAAATAGGTCATTTAAAGACGTGTATGAAGTGTTGCAAAATCTTACAGTCTGTATGAATAATTGGTTAACATAGACATTTGACTACTTACAAAATTTTAATGTTATATGGCCTGTAATTTACAGAAACAAGTTATTTTTGCAGAACATATCCAAACCTAACAGTTTGTGACATTCATTGTTTATTCGTGAGACATTTTTAACTACTGCTCCTAGTTATCTCAAGAAGCTTCCCCCAAAGTTATCGATGCCTCACATCTTCACCAATTGTTAAGAGCCAATTTATGGGTCAGTAAATATACGTACTATAATTTGTAGTAATATGGCTCAAGTAACTCTTTACCTGTCGTTGATATGATGAAAATATACAAGAAGAACAAAGGATGCATGCCACATCCCAAACCATAGGATTGAAGTCCGTTATGCATGGTTGAGCCGATATAAAGAACTTTAAAATATCACGATTTGCTTTGACCACTATTCCACTAAAACTCTTTGTTCCAAATATACACATGGATTTATGTTCTCGAGATTGTTTTGTGAAGTCCTAACAATATAGATTACCTACTAACGGCTAACAAAAGAGATAACTTGTTAAATAGTAATCAAGTTTCAGGAGTGTTTTCAATTAGGCCATATATGTATAGTAGTAGGAAATCCGCGCGATGCGGCGGGAGCTACACTTTTCATAGTGGTACTTATTTCAAATTCGTATAGTATATTGCGGTGGATATACGTCATAAGCATTACACATTTCTAGTAACTAAAAAGATTTAATATTTAAATTGTAAAGTATTTCAAGAAACGTTTGATAAAATAAAGTAACATATGAAAGGAAAAATAAGTATTAATAAACATAAAAGTTTAAAAATAAAAGCTCAAGTGTGAACTACTTGAATCATGAGATCAATTTAGTCATACGCCTTCCAAATCTACATGACCTCATCTATATTGTTTGCTCACCGTTCGTCATCAAGAACGATCACTGAAATTAATTAGTTGTATATCTTCATGTTTTAATATTACATCTTTTTTTTGGTGAAGATGAGTTTCCTCCATCTTCTCCTATCTTAAGTGTCATCAAATACATTTTTTTCATTTTCATCAGAACTGTGTAAATCAATAATTTGACTCTATTTCCATTCAGAGGGCCTCTTGGATCTCTTCCTATTAGTTTCATACATCTGATCCTTAAAATAAATTAAAAAAATTTAATACACAAGTTAATAGAAGATGAACTAAATATTGATATTATCTATTCACTAAATCCACGTTGAAGAATAGATTTATAGGGATTAAACATTGCACAATAGCAAATAATCTCAATACTATTATCACTATTATCCTGCAATAAAACACATAAAATATACCATATAAAATAACAACCATGTTAATATTAAAAAGTAAACATTAATAAATACAACCTTAGACGCTACTTTAAACTCTTGTATGACTATTGGTTTATTCATCTCCGTGTGTTTTTCATCTAAATGAATCTGCAAAACTAAGAAGTTAACATTTAAATGACTAAGATATGTATAAAATGGTATAATTAGTAACATGGGACAAATAAACACCATAAACTAACAAATAACCAACATTAGAAGCTTCAACCTTTAAATTCAGATTTAGATCTATGCCTAATTATTTAAGCAAGTGAAATAGGTATGCATTACTATGTATTTATAGGATAAATTTTAATAGGTTAGTATATGGTTTAAATTTCAAACCAGATTTAGATCTATGCTTAATTTTTGATTTGAGTGGTTTTAGATGGTGTTCTCGCGGATCGCACGAAATATAGGTGTTCTCAAATTAACATTCCCCTATATATATATATATATATATATATATATATATAGGGGAGAGTTATCTTGAGAACGCTAAATATTGTGAGAACCGTGAAAACAAGTAAAAAAATCAATCAAAATTAATTTTTTTTAATATAAACCTCATTATAATCAAAATACAACATTAATAAATGAATGTTCTTTTCAAATAATTCATCTTTTCTTGCAAAAACACTTTCAAATTAACTTTTTACACATGTGTAAATGAAACAGTTTACACATGTATAAACAGTAAATTTACACATGTGTAAAAATAATTTATTTTGGTATACGTTTGAATGTTTACGCGTAAATTGTGTTTTTGAAATTATATTTTAGTAATAAAGATAAATGTAAAAAGAAATTTTGAATTTGAATGGTTTTAGATGCCGTTCTCACGGTTCGCACGAAATATAGGTGTTCTCAAATTAACTTTCCCCTATATATATATATATATATGTGTTGTTCGTTTTGGGGTGTGGTACTCACCACCCCCTTCGTCCCCCAAGTCCACCTCATCATCCCTCTCCTCTTCCCCCATCAAGGGGAGGTGGTGTTCCCCCTTCACCCTTTCCTTCCATTTCACAAACATTCATTAAAATGATAATAAATGGGGCTTCGGGGCAGACGGGAAGAATCCCCCGATGGCACCGAAATTTGAAGGGGGGGGGGGGTGTTCCCCGTTGGGAGAGGGTGTCACCTCATCTCCCCGACCTCCTTCCCCGAACCACGCCCTTAAGTATGAGTATAATGAAAAATATGAAATTCACGTTGGTGATAAGTTATAATTTTAGATGATATTTGTTGGATAATTTTGATGTTTGATTGGTTGTTGAAGGGTTATTTGATAGGATGTTTGGTCTACTCGCTATTTGTTTGGGGTGTACAAATCTTCAGTTAATTAGTTTTTTTTTGAACAACCTTCAGTTAATTAGTTACTCGCTATTTGATAGGTTGTTTTGTGTTTTAGAATTTTGCTGTTTGTTTGTGTGGTGTATCTGTATCTGTATCATAAACGAGCCTTAGATCTATCCTATTTTTACAGTTTGTTTTGGTGAAGCTGTATCGGAAACGAACCGTAAAACTATTTGTTTTTTATTTGCTTGTCATTCTCTAGCCGTTACTGAACCGTAAAACTACCTGTTTTTACTGTAGTTCGCTTCCTATCATTGCCCTTCTCTTATGTCATAGGTATAGTGATATACCACATCAATATATCACAAGATGATTGATAAACTAATAGATATACGAGTACACGTTTAATATAAATTTGGTTTTGGTTATTAACAAAAAATTAGCTGAACCGAACTAAAAACAAACAATCTTACAAAATATATTGAACCAATTAACTGATTGGTTTATAAGGTCGGTTATCCATGACTTTGGTTTCGTTTGAGACCAATAACCGAATTGAACCGAACCATGCACACTCTAAGAAGCGTATGTGTTCTCCGCTGCATCGCGCGGGCACCCTCGTAGTATATATATATATATATATATATATATATATATATATATATATATATATAACAGAGGGTTATCTTGAGAACGCTAAATATCGTGACCATGAGAACAAGTAAAAAACAATCAAAATCAAAAAATTTTTAAACACAAACCTCATTATAATCAAAATATAATAATAATAAATGAATTTTCTTTCCAAATAATTCATCTGTTTTTGCAAAAACACTTTCAAATTAACTTTTTACACATGTGTAAATGAAACACTTTACACATTTATAAATGGTAAATTTACACGTGTAAAAACAATTTATTTCCGTATACGTTTGAATTTTTATGCGTAAATTGTGTTTTTGAGATTGTATTTTACTAATAAAGATAAGTGTAAAAAGAAAATTTTAATTTGATTGGTTTAGATAGTGTTCTTGCAGTTCGCATGAAATTGTATGTGTTTTTGCAATGCCTACACCTAACTCCATTTTTCATCCACAAAAGCAAATATAAAGAACTGAACTTTTTGAAAACCGATAAGAGAAATCGGGTAAAAAACTTGATCCCGATCAAAAAAGTGGTCAAAAGATTATGACCCAAATGAGAAAAAGACATGCAAAAAGATTTCAAGAAACGTAAAGAATCAATAAAGTGATGATATTATTATTATTAAAAATGTGGTATTTTGTTGATAGAGACAAGATTAAAGATTACATACATCTATACTATATTAATAAGCATATAGGAAGGGCAAGAATGGTCATTTGCCACTTTAAGAGATGTACAATTGTTAAAGCAATATGTACAATCATTTGAAGCATGGACTAATGTTATCTCACCAAACCCTAAAGCACCCCCACAACATAGTTCCAGCTACGTACAACTCAATAAACACAATGTACAACTAATAAAGCTTCAAGAAACACAATCCAACCTTAAAAACACACAGCCACTAAGATAGGACTACAAGGATGATGATCTACATCGTTCATTCAAATCTAAATCCATAGACACAATCTGTACCATTCATCCATACCATGTTCTCTCTCTTTCCTCATTCCTGATCCCACAAACCTACCATGGCGATACCATGTTCTCTCTCTCCTCATTCCTCATCCATACCATGTTCTCTCTCTAACACAATCTCTCTCTCATTCAAGACTTTTTGTTCGATTCAGAGGTTCAAGAATACCAGCGATCCTTATCTCATTCAAGATTTTTTGATGGATTGCTACGAATCCAGTATCCATTTTCCAGCGGCTTATTCTTCATATGAGCCCTAATTTTTTTTGTGTCCTTGAAGACCTCTTCTCTGGCAAGAAGGTGGATGGTGAAGTTCCAACGCAACCATCCTTTTCTTTCTTTCTTCAACCCAATTCATTCATCTTCATTCTTCACTGTCAAAAGATGCCACAAGGTTTGCCCTTTAAACTTCCTACATGTCTGTTATTGCTTTATAATTAATAATATATATATATATATATATTCATCTGGGTGTTTGGTTGATTGGTTGTTGTTGATAGATCTTCCTGGGTTCTATTATGATGCTAAAAAGAACAGGTATTTCCCTCTTAAATCACCCATTCCTGGTTCTTCTTCAAGACATACCTCTTCTGCTTCCACCAATGCAAAACCCCATAAACCCACTAAGGTATTACTATTATCTATTCATACATGCTATAAAGTTTCAATCTTTATTTGGGCTCTGTTAATTATGTTGTATGCATTGATTGTTGAAGTTATTGACTTTATTTTTTTAAATATTCGAACAGAAACAGGGGAAGGATGATATGGGCAGAAGGGTAAAGTTGTTAAGATGGTTCATGTGAGGGAGTTGTGTGGTAATTAAGTTATCTGTAACAAAAAAAGGTGAACTTTCGAGAGCAATACGAAAACATACAAGCATCGAAACCGACAGTGAGTTGAGTTGATCTTGTTTCTGATAATAATTTATGTATGGATGTTTGTTAGACTTGATCTTGTTTCTGATGTTGTAGATTTGGAAATACGAAGGAACGGGGAGGACTGTGGATGCTGCGTTGGAACATGTATATGTTAACATCCAGGTGGACGATGGGGTTGTTGAATCGGAGTTGTTGCTCACTGGTGGTCTTAATAGAACCTTCAGGTATTGTTTCAGCTATTATGTAGATTAATAATTTTAATTAGGTCATAATCAGTTTTTGTCAAACCATTCAAACTGATTACTACTACCTTATTAAAACTCGAGTTTTAAATAATTTAATTGTCATTGGTCCAGGATTCATACCAGAGTAACTAGCACTGTATTAGAAAATTCGGGATTCGAACCGGAGACCTAAAGCATCATTGGTCTTATCCCTTCATTGCATGACCACTGAGTCAAAGCCCAGGGTCTTAATTTCATACTAATTGGTTACAAAAGTTCAGACCATGGGTCTGGAGGATCCTTGATCTACTGGGAAATTGACTAAAGAAGGTGACCCACACTCATTTTGTCCCACATTCATATCATATATATTGTTTAACCACAAATTTTGAACTAATTTTAGATGCAGAAAACAGTGCAAGTAACAAGTCAGACGCACCGGGCCAAAGTTGGGTTTTCATGCTGCATCACTGTCTTGATCTGTGTTCATCTTGCTGGTTAGTGTTACTTCATAACACCTTTATGTTGATGTATTGAATGTATTTGCAGACAAGAGCGCTATGCATCGTTTGATAAATTCAAATCGAAATACAATCCCTGTAGTCATAGTAAGCTTTACTTATTTAATTTGAATGGGGTATGTGCTACTGGACCCGACCAATATGTTTGACCCGTACATAATTACTCTATGTATAAACTGATGTTTGTTTGGACTTTGGTGCCTTTTAAGTTGTTTCAGGACTGAACTCACCCGATTTATCCTAAAACTTCAATTTTTAGTTTGCTTAGTGACATATATTTTGAAGGCATCGAGTCAATTTTGTGATTTTTGTTTTAGTATGATGATTATGTTTGAATAATCGTATTATATTTGCAAAAAAAGTATATGACCCATTAAACATTTGCAATAGTTTGTAGTGTGTTAATTTGTAGTTTGGTGACTATTTAGAGGCTTTATTTTTTTTTTTCACACGAGTGCATATAATTTCATAAATATAGTAATAGAAAAAGTTAGTATGTTTATCAATTCATATTGAAATTTGTATGTTTATAGATTGTTTTGATTTGTTATCTTCTGTTATTTTGAGATGGCCGTTTATCATCCATTGGTTTTCAGAGTCTCTGAAAATGTTGTTGCATTTAAAAAACAGTACGTATATGTATTATCAACTGTATGGTAGCAAGTTATATTTATATCGAAACGCATGATACTTGAAATTCCAATCACCGGATGAGTACTATATAATATGTTATGTTTGCATTCAAATAAATACTCTTTATGAGGATCTGGTTAGGGTTAAAAGCATTATTTTTCTGTATATTCAAGGGTATGGACAGGGCCGGCCCTGAAAATTTAAGTGCCCGGCCGAGCTGCATAAATTGTGCCCTTTAGCCTTAGCTTTATGCCTTAACGAAATAAATAATGTAAACTATTTTTTGAGCTACAATTAAAGTAATATCAAATTGATGGATCAAATTTTATTTCCTACTTAGGTTGTAGTCTAAAGGTAGAGGGTACAAACCCTCTTAGGGGAGGTTGAGAGTTCGATCCCACAAAGGGTGAAAATATAAATGGGTAAAAGTATGGCAATTAATTTTTTTTTGTTTTATTATAAAAATAAAAGTTAAAAAGAAAGTCAAAACCAACCGGTAAAAAGCAAAAACAACTAAGTGTGAGCACTCTTCTCTTCATCTTCTTTATCCTCTTTAGTCCTACACTCATTAATAAACCTGTATTTTTTTTTCTCAAATCATTTCATTTTCTTCTTTAATTCATAACCTCTCTCAACATTTTTTTATTTTTTATTTTATATAAACTATCTTTCACTTTGACTAACAATTTTGGGGCTCAAATATAAAAAAATCCATCGAATTAATGACATCACTGTGAAGAAAACTTAGATTGTCGGAGAGTCAATGTGCCCCCGAGAAATTGGGCCCGGGCCGGGAGTCCTCCCCGCACCCCTTAATAGCAGATTAAAGTACACTTGCCTAATTCAGTGTAAAAGTTTTGATTGCTTTTTTTTCATTGTTTTCTGTTGATATGGTGAATTTAATTTGGTCAGCGAATGAAGTTATTTTACACCTCAAAGCCGCCTTATGTTGCACAGTGTATACCAATTGGATAACTATGTTTTAAGCATTGCTAATGAACTTGATTCTTGAACGCTTAGTCAAATATTCAAATACATATTGATAATCTTTTTCACCTCATGTCCTTTTCAAAATCTATGCTTTTTAGCATATGAGAGTAAGGGCAATTTTGTCAATTTGATCATTAAAGCCCGACCCATGTCACTCATAGGACGAGACCACTTGAGTAAACTTTCAAGTTTTAATGTCGGTATTGATTGATCTTGTTTTTGAATGGCTAATAATTTTGTCGAATATCATAACATATACGTACTCTTGTTCACCTCATAGCGTGGGCCCACCTGGATAACTCGACTTTAAATTTGGTGGTAATTGATCTTGATTCTGGACCGGACTTGGAGGGAAGATCGGCGACTTTCAATAGATAAAGTTGATAGCTTTGTGTGCTTAATGTTTTAATCTAAATTCAAATGTCAATGGAAAATCTGGTCAAAAATGAAAGTCAAATCAATGAGAAATTTTCTAAGGGTTTTTCCGTTTTTCGGTCAGATTGCATTTAACGAAACAAGTAATGAATACTGAATTCCTAGATGACCGACAAAGAATTTTTTTACTAAGTGCATGCTTAAACGAACCTTTGACCACCCATCTTTGAGTCAAACATACTACTACATCAATTTGACTTCCTACATAGTTTGACTTTCAGGAGTCAACTCAACATACTACCATTTCAACATACTACATCCATCTGAAGTCAAACAATAAATAAAAATTCTCGGTACCCATTCAGTTAGGGTCACACTTATCAAAAGGCTATGTGCAAGTTTGGGAGAGGAATTACAATAATGGAAAATGTAACCTTTGATAATAGAAATTTAAGGTAAGTGGTTCATTATTTGTTGAAATTCTTTCCGAAGTATATAAGTTTACAACTTTTTTTGACTGAGTTCTTCTATTATTAACAAAATTTAAAACTCTCGTAATGCTAATTCAAAATTTTAAGATGAATTTCTGAATTCTTATATTATAAAATTTATTTTTTAGTACTTTTTTAATACTATAGTCAGACGAAACATTGTTAGCTGAGTTATCGTAACAACAGTACTATATAATATATCACGATATGATTGAAAAACTAAAACCAGTATCGCGTTGTAATTTGTCGCCGCCGCAGCATCGCGCGGGTTCCCTACTAGTGTAAGTAAGTAGATGTTGAGTGAGTAAAGAATATCGTTATGTGTTTTTTTAATAACTTTTTTTCAAGAAAAATGTGATAGGATAGGCAGAGTTATTATCAAGGTGGGAATATGTGTGTGTGTGAGAAGGGGGGGGGGGGTTGTAAGGGTTGATTTTTTTAGGAAAAATAAAATATTTTTTATTAAAATTTTAAATTGCAAGCAAAAGGACAAAACTACCCCTAACTTAATGTCAGTTTTTAACTGAGTTAGTGAAATTGATGGAAATAGCAAGAAAATCCAAAGCTCGGGGGTTCCATTGCAAAAAAAAAAAAACTTTTTTTGACTGAAGCAGCAAATGAACCAAACATCTGGGATGAAATTGGCATTTAGCTCTTTTAATTTTTAACTTAATTAGTATGTTTCACAGGTGCGCCTTGTACAAGCTCAAGTACTAATCCACTGTCCTCCGTTCGTCCATCGCCAAACGTACTTACACTGTTCGTGCAACACCGTCATAGCTTATGGACACATCTTATTCATTTACAGTTTTTTTAATAGTTTACTAAATTTATATTAACCTACATTTACATTCACTTGTGTTTTTTTAGTAAAATTTTAATATTAATAGATTAGTTTGCGAAAAAATTAATAAAAAGGTCAGGTTGAATGGGTTGTGTTCAGGTCAACCCATAAATATTCGGGTCGGGTTCGGGTTGATATGTATGACACAACCTTTATTTATCAAATGGTATGTCCACTTATGCTATACACGATCATATGGCTTGTCATTTGTATATTATCTATCTCACTGATGTTATATGCGATCATATGGTTTGTCAGTTTTATATTATCAATCGGACGTTTTTTGTTCTATTAAATGCAGGTTGTATAAAGGTGGTGCTTGTAGTGGTAATGGTGATGCTCGTAGTGGAAATAGTGGTGCTTGTAGTGTTAACTGTGGTGTTCATATTGGTAATGCTGGTGCTCATAGTGGTAAGGGCGGTGCTGGTAATGATGATGCTTGTAGTGTTAATGGTGGTGCTAATAATGGTAACAGTGGTGTTTAGTGTGTCGGTTTGAGTAAGTCAAAAGATATCAGTTTTCCGGTGCCAAATACTTAGTGTTTAAAACATCAAAACATTTGTTTTGGAAAAAAGAGGATTGTTACTAAATCATTATCAAGTTTTAAATTTATAAGTAAACGATAATTACTTACGTAAAAACTAAAACTAACACACATGTAGAGAACCTGACGTGCGTAGCATAGGTTTTTAGGGTAAATACCGAGTATCGTATTCCACTAAACACACTTTCCCCTACTCAGCCTTCCATCACTTTCGTTAATAGGGTTTTGAAAAGAAAATAAAACGGAAGAGTTCAAAAAGAAAAATAGTTTTTAAAAAGGTTTTGGCTTAAAAAAAATAGTAGGTTTAGAAAACGTGCTAGTCTTAGGAACTCTTCAGATATGTAGAGTAATTATATTAACAGTAGTCGTAGTTTTCATTCTTGATGTGGAAAATTCGTTTTGAATGGTCCCTAAAGAGTTAGGAGATGGGAAAAGAAATAAACAAGGGATAACATTTTGACAACTAAATGGGTCACGTGCAGGGGAAGTGCACGAGTCCCCGTAAAGGTATCTTCGGATTGCTGGCCTGTAAGCCAGTCTTCTCCTGATTGACAAGTGTCGTTGAGCCTAACCGACACAAGCCGGCCTTCTTCGGTTAGTGTCTTGGCGAACAGATGACACCAGAGCTGAACCGGCCAGAGAACCGTACTTCATGCATACTCAAAATCATGCAAGTGATCTATAGGGTCACGCAGGCCATCGTATTTATTGATGTTGCTAGGTAGTTTTGCTTGTTTAGGAAAGGGCGCAGTGGCAATGTGCGCACATAACTAGAGTTTTCTGCGAAGGATTTTGGCCTATATGGTTTGAAAAGGTCGTCATCCGCGTGATGATAAGCCTTGTATGTGTCGATGGCGGTCCGTGAGTTATGTTGGTAACTCGGTTCACAGTAGTCTCTGTCACTGGTGGACTCATAACCATCGGACTCATCGGTTGACTTTGCGTAGCCCCGGTCGTGTGTGTTTCCACCACAACCCCCACTACAACCCTCTTACCGTTCGTCGATTTTTTCTTTACCCCTCCGGCTTTGCTTGGTGGAAGGGGACTCAAGATTGAGCTTTTATCCAGTTTTCTGTTTTTGCATCATTTTTTTGTATTTAGCAGCTGTGCGAGCCTACTCTTGAAATAACTACTCATTTGCGTAGATCGACTCCTCGTCATCGCTGTCAGGGTGGTGTAAATCTTGGATGGGTTTTCAGACCCGCACAGTTGTTTGTTTTCTAATAGTAGATGGAGTTTTGGTGTCTCACTCAAGCGGATGCTGAGGGTCGGCGGTTGATGGGGAACACCATAGTTTTTGTGTTGGGATCAACCATGGATTGGCTAAAGGATGTGTTTAGAAGCAAGTTCAGCCGGTACAGATGGCGCAAGTGAAGAAAGAACGAGTTATACTTACCTCATCCGAGGTGCGTATTGTGTTGGACTCATAGTCACTGTAGGGTATAATCTATTGCTCACACTCGCGGCTCGAACCGAAACCTGAAAAAAGTGTCGAGTGGGCCGTACGAAATGAGGCAACTGCTAGGTAATCGTAATATTCCAACATATAGACACAAAAATGGTGTTGGCTTGCTTGATTGCAATAATGCATGCGTATTCGAGGAGGGGATAGCTCCTTTATATAGGGCATGAGTGGGTCAAACATCACTAACCCATAACCTCGACGATGAGCCTGGGCTCGGGTTATGGGCCTGCTTCCTTTCGACCCAATTAGTTTGGATTGGACGAAGTAATTAAAATAAGACTGATTGTAAATAATGCTGAAGAGAGAGAAAAGGTGTACCGCGCTGCCAGTTATCCACGTGGCACCATAGGAGTGGTTGCAGGCAGTTCTTCCTCTAACAGCGCTAGTCTGCTCTTCTAGAAGGTATCTGATGCGATGTCTAACGTATAGCAGAACAGTGCAGCATGGTAGGAACAGATGGACTATATCTTCACTGTTGGTGGTCAGAGTTGTTGGGCCAACCTTGCCTTGCGTCAGCCTGTAGTTGGTATGCCCAGGGCTTCCGTGGTGACACGCGAGGAGGCCTTCGCTGATTTGCTCCTGCGCGATGGAGACTCTGTGGGGCTTGTTACCTTCATCCTCTTAGTGCTGATAGGTTAATCCCACGGACATCTTGTATCTTTGAACTATATTGTGGGGTAGGGTCCTTATCCGAGCCAGAATTTAGAACCATATCCGTTCAATATGAAATTATCAGGACATATTCGCTTTAATTACAAATGTTGGATCAAGCCACAAAAAGTCAACAAAAATCAAACTATGGGTCAAGTTGAATCGGTGTTAAATATATTAAGAGCTGGAAGTTGATGGACTAATTATTGCACTTTATTAAAGTTTAATCAGGGTGGTGGGTGTAGAGGACCCGCATTCTTTGGGGATGGTCTTCTACAAAACACCCGCCACGTCAGTGTAGGACAGGCTCATCAAGATAGAGATGGAGTAAGGGTGTTGGTGATGATCCTCCATCCGTTTTAGAAAAAAATAATAAATATAGGCATGTGCAGGTAAAAACCAATCAAAAGGCTCGTCCATTTCATCTTAGGTCAGTTCTTTTCGACGTGCCGAGCCCTTTGGGGGCTGTGTAGTCGGCCTTGCTAGTCTTGGCTGACCTAACCGGTCTCGCCGATCCAGGCCGACCCAGGAACGAACCCCACACCTGATAGTGAGAGAGAGACTCTCTTGTAAAGTTCTAGAGTATAAAGCTTAAGGCTGGGAAGGGCGCTTCACTTTACCTCACTAATTTTAATCAATAATATACTTTTTTTTGAACGGCCAACAAATTGGAATCACTCACAGAACACTGGAGTATCATCGTGCCACCAATGTTGCCACGCGATCATATTCCACCACCAAGTCACCAATTCGGGAGGAAATTCATAATTATGAGAAAAACCCCTTTGTGAGAATCGAACCCAGGACCTTATGGCCCCTAAGTCTTATCTCACCACCATGATGCCACTAGGCTATAATGCCACTTTGCTTTACTAATTCACTTCACGGAATCATAGGTTTGGAGGCAGTACTACCCTGGACCGCTACAATGAAATGTTTATAATGATTGTTTTAAATAAAATAAGTGTTTTAATTAATACATGAAAAACTTAAAAATTAAAATAAAGAAAAACCAAAATTAAAACCCATCTTATTTCATCTCATACAAATTAAAAAAAAAACCTAATTTACATTTATAAAGAACTAAAGCCCAAATTTAATGTTAGGATCTGAGTTCTGTTTGTTTTGATTGTTTAGATAAGTATGAAACAGGTGAAGTGAAATATAAATGGAAAGTGCAGAGGAATAAACTATAAATCAAAACATGATGAATAATTGTTTTTAATCGAATGCTTTCATTAAGTTGAAAGATTACAATCGTACAAATAAACTCCCCCTCAGCCTGATCACTCAGAGAATGTTTGTCTTAAGAGAATGACGAGTGATAAATAGAACAGTACATTCATTGTTCTATTTGTAGACTAAACTAAACCTCTGATGATCACTGCTGACGTCACCTAAGACAGCGACCTCTAAATGACTAACAACTTCTAACATCTGCTAACTATAACTACTGTTACATTGAAAACTCTGTTAATACAAAACACTGTAAAGTAAAGCTCTGATGGTCTCTATCATCTGTTGAACCAAATTGCTGTTGGTTCAACAGACCTTTGTTCTTCAGTACTTAATCAGCAGTTGTTTATTCATCAGACCTTTGTTCATCAGACGTTTGTTCAGCAGACCTTTCAGCAGCAGCAGTTGTCTTTATCAGATGTTTGGTGTAGCAGTTGTTAGGGTCAACAGTCTTTTGGGGAAAGCTTCTTTGTAACAACTGTTTTATTCAAAGGATCAAAAGATAGAATATTTTGGCTTTCTAATCATCTCTTCTTCTCCAGGTCAGCAGACCCAACAATCTCCCCCTAGAACAGATGATGCCAAAACTCAGCTTTATTCTTGATCTTTATTCCTCATCAGACTTTCTCTTATTTGGCCTTTGAGTTGTAATTCAAAGCTCAAAGAGAAGAGGTCTTCAGCATCTCTTTCCAGCCCTAAATTCAACAGTGTCTGAAGATCTTCAGCACACAGGCCATGTGCATCATCCATACTGAGCTTCTGAATCTTTCCATCTGATCTGAGCAATGTCAATTCATGGGTGTCTTTGTTTGACTTCCATTTTAGAATTTTAGAATCAGAGGAATGGCTGGGATGCATCTTTATTTTTGATGAGTTAGGAGATGGAGGTCTTCCTATGAGTTCTCTGAGTCTCTCTGTGGTTGGATCAGAGAAGTATCGAATTTGATTCATGAGACCCTCTTTTACAAATGTATCAACAAACTGTTTTTGTTCTTCTTCAGTCATCTCCTTCTGCTTTTTGATCTGTCTTCTTGCAGCAATAGAGAGATCAGAAGTTTCCAGTAGGCTGTCAAGAGTAAAGGCCTGTAGAGGTCTCTTAGGCTCATCATCATAGATAGGTTTTCTTGGTAAGGTAGGGTCTGTCTTTCTATTCTCTTCCAGTTTCTTGTAAGTTTCAATCAGTCTGATTTCAGCCCATCTAGCCACAGATCTCATCTCTCCATATTTGGCAGCTACTATCTCTTGTCTTATCCTTCTAAACTTGAGAGCTCTAGCTTGATCTCTCCCTTTGCTGAAATCAGGGGCAGAGACCTTTGATGGAGGATTCTTGGCCATGTTCTCAATCCTGATTAATTCTTCTCTAAGTGCATGGGTGGTCCAGCCTGCAAACTGTTTCTTGTTTGCTTTGTAAGGCATGGTGGCCAAGATCTGTTCTAGAAGAGAATCCCTAACCTCCTTTTCCATATCTTTGCTGAGCGGCATGGAGGACATGGAGTTGCTCAGGGTCTTAGCAAAATCCTCAATCCTTCTCAATTTGCTAAGTTCTGCTGAATGAATGCCCTGAGCACTCCTGTCATCCTTCCCTTTGCACTTCTCTTTAATGATGGCATCTGCCTGTGCACTCTTGTACTTCAGATAGGTATCAATGTTGAGAGGAACAGGAAAATCTTTAAGAGAAGGGAAGGATCTTTCTGATAGCTGATCAGTATTGTAGAAGGATTGAAGTTCTCCCTTGAGTAAATCAAGTTCAAGGGGATACTTCTAAGCCAATGGTGTAATGGTTGGTGGTGGTCTATGTGATCTGAACTGTGAAGTGTGAGGTGAGTATGATGAGAGTGGAATGGCTGGGACAGGTGTGGATTGTGTGATTGGGGTGTTAGGTGGTGTGGTGTGAATGTTTTCATCTTGTACAACAAAGGTAGATTTCCTTTTTCTGCTGTACAAGATCTTTGGTGAAGGTGAAGATGAAGCAGTGGTTGGGTTAACCTTTGTTGGTCCTTTTGTAGAACCAGCAGATGTTTGGGTTTTTGGTTGTGTTGTGGTAGGTTTGGTTGTTGATTGTGTAGTGGTTGGTTTGGTTGTTGGTTTGGTAGTTGATGGTGTGGTGATTGGTTTGGTTGGAGCAGGTGTTTTGGTTGCAGTGGTTTTGGTTTCAGTGGTTTTGGTAGCAGTGGTTGTGGTAACAGGGGTTTCAGCATCACTGGTTTCAGAAGATAGTTTAGAAGGTGGTTTCCTTGTATGTTTTGCTGATATTTTCTTTCTTCTTGAGGAACTCACATCTTCTACTTCTTGCTGTTGTTCCTTCTTTAGCTGAATCAACCTCTCTGCTTTAACTTCCAAAGTGTCAGCCCTTTTAAGCTTGTCTTCAGCAGCCTTATCAGCCTTTTCATTGGCAGAGGTATCAACTTCCTTTGCTTTGCTGGTTTTGGCTGGTTCAGTAGCAGGGGTTTGAGCACTTGGTTGTTGTTGTTTATGTGGTGCTGATTTGGTAGACTCTGGTTTGTCAGCAGTTGGCTTACCCTTTTGAGAGGGTGGAGCACCAAATGGATTCAGTTTTGGTAGCCTATCTCTGCCACTCTCCTCCTTTTTGGCATCATCAGCAGTGAATTCATCATCATCTTCATCTCTGAGGATTGTGGTAGGGGCAGAGCCAGTAGTCTTCAGCAAATGGTCTTTGATCACCTTGATATCAGCCTTGGTGTCATTAAACCTGGCATCCACCATATTTCTGATCAGGGTCATGTAAGTCTCTTATGTCTGATCTGCTAATTTTCTGTGAGCTATGATGATGGGGGAAACAGATTTCCATAGCTCATTAGCAATATCAGAGGTGGATGATTGACTCTTTGTAAAGTTTGCCAAGGTTTCCGATATTGACTTGACATCAGTTTTGATATCAGCAACAGAGGTTTCAATGGTTTGAACTCTATCCGTCAATTCTTGTACTTTTAATCCATCACCTAAGTTAATAGGATCATCTGAATTCCTACCAGTGGTAGTTTTACCTGGTTTAGTCCTTGGAGGTGAGTCCATGGAATGAGAACCAGATGCCCCTTGGTCTTGGTTCTAGGGACTTCCAACTGATTTTGGGGACACAATGGTGGCCACATCAGTTGTTGCCTTCAAGGAAATCTTAGCTATGTAACCACTGTCCTGTTGTGAGACAATGGTCTCTACATCAGTAGTGGCTGCTTCTCTTGAAAACTCACCAAGAGTTACATTGAACTCTGGGAGTGTAACCTCCTCATCTGTTTGTGGGTTGACAGATTGACTTTTCTCAGGCCCAGTCACTTGTGGAGGTATACTCTCTGTGACAGGTGAAGGAGAGGAACTAGGATTATCCTGAGTTTTGTCAATTGCCTCAAACAGAGGTTGCATGGTTTGTGGAACATGTGGTGGTGATGTTGGAGGAGTAAGAAGAGAGTTAGCCCTGGGAGATGGACTTGTAAACATATGATCAAGTGACTCATATGCCTCAGTATGTGGTTCCCTTTGGCTTACAACAAGATCCTTTTGTGAGGATTCTTGAGGAGTTTGTTTGGGTTGAGATATCTCCAACTGTTGTGAGGAAGTAACGACAGTGGTTTCAGGTTGCTTTGGTGATGCAACAGGGTTAGCTTCTGGTATCTCATCTTCCAGAAGTCCCTTTTTAGGTGTGGAGGTGGTTTTTGACGAAGTGCCATGATCACCAGGAGCAGTAGGCTCAACAACAGAGGTTTGAACAACAGTTGTTGTCTTTAACCTCTTTGTTTGTGTTTTTGAAACCTTTGACACTTTTGACACTTTTTCTTGGGTTGAAGAACCCAACATTCTTGTGAAAGTTTCATCAGTTAAACTTTTCATTTTAAAAGACTCACCCTTTTGAAAATCATTTGCTGGTAATACCTTTTGAAGGATTACACTTAAAATTCTTGGGTAGAGTAGAAAAGCATTGATTGAGCCAGATTTTATGGTTTTCACATTTGAAACTAAGTCCAAAAACAATCCCTGGGAAAGATTGAAGTCAGAGTCTGACAACATAGCATACCCCAAGTATTGAATCCTTAATGGGATTTCATTAAAGGATGTGGTCTTAGCCGAGACACAGAGAAGGAGAGTATGGAAGAAAAATTTCATGACTGGAGGAAAAAACTTTTTGAATAATGTTGATCCAGTCATCTGAGCATCATACCCTCTTTCCTGAAACTCTGTGTGAAGCTCTGTTTTAGGAAAAGATTCCATACCTGACAAGTCGTTGAGGGAGAAGGTTGTGGATATGAGTTCAGGTGTAATGGCGATGCTGGTGGCTCCAATTTTTGAAATAATGGAAGTAGGCTTTTTGTCTTGAAACAAGACTTCAGCATTAGCCCAAAATTCTTGGAGTGTTTCGAGATGGATGGGAGCATCAGCAGTTAGGATGTTTTTGTATTTGGAATTGGTAATGATGTCAATAGTGGAATGGAATGGTACGTTATCTTCTGTTTTAACCAGATATGGAAGTAAATTGTGGGTGGCTTTTGTTTGAAGATCCATTGTAATGGATTTCGAGTGTGAAAGTACTGAACTTTGATTGAGGGTTTTGAGGAAGACGAAGGCGGTTTTAGTATTTTGAATACAATGAGACAGTAAAACAGCTGTTGGGGGGAAAAACAGGGTTTTATAGCCTCTGGTGAAACCGCTGATATGGCAAAACTCTGCTTTTGAGAGCAGACGTGGCAAACATCTGATGGTTTAAACATCTGGTGGCATACAGCTGTTTTGGTAAAAGTCTGTTGCCAACCTCTGTTGTTTAACCAAAAGACTGATGGAGTAACAGTTGTTTTATCTGATCAGATGTTTGAAACAGATTTTTCAACCAACAGTGGATTGAATTAAACAGTGGTTGTTTTATTTGATCAGTGGTTTAAAACAGATTTTTCAACCAAAAGTGTCATTTTTAAGCAAAATTTGATTTTCTGATAACATTTTAATGTTTTTATTGAAAACATTTTTGTTGTTTTAATCCATGTTTAACATACCAATTCGAGAAATCAGATTTGTGAAGGTAGATGTGTCTAAAGCTTTTGTCAACACATCTGCCAACTGATCCTCTGTTGGAACATGGTGCAGAGTAATCAAACCTTTTTCATAGCTATCTCTGACAAAATGATGTCTGATGTCTATGTGCTTGGTGGTTGAATGAGAGACTGGATTCTTGATGATATTTTTTGCAGCTTGACTATCCAACATGAGTGGGGTCCTTAGTGCAGTTATCCCAAAATCCAGTAGTTGATTTTGAAGCCACATGAGTTGGGCTGTGCAGCTTGCAGCAGCAATGTACTCAGCCTCAGCTGTTGAAGTTGAAACAGCTGCTTGCTTTTTGCTTTGCCAGGAGACTAAGGCATTCCCTAGGAACTGGCACCCTCCAGATGTGGACTTCCTTGTGGTGTGGCAGCTAGCAAAGTCACTGTCTGAATAACCTGAAAGCTCAATGTTTCCATTAGCAGGATACCAGATACCAAGTGTGGGAGCACCTTTTAGGTATCTGAATATCCTTTTCACAGCAATAAGGTTTGACTTTCTAGGTGAAGCCTGGGATCTTGCACAAACACAGGTTGCAAACATAATGTCTGGCCTGGATGCTGTTAAGTACAATAAAGACCCAATCATGCATCTGTAGTGTGTTTGATCAACCAGTTCATCTTTGTCATCATCAGTGAGTGGCTTGACTGTGCTCATGGGTGTACTACATGGTTTAAAATCATTCATCTCAAATTTTGTTAACAAGTTTTTCACATATTTATTTTGATGAATGAATGTGCCATTTTGCAGCTGCTTTACTTGGAGACCAAGGAAACACTGAAGTTCACCCATAGCACTCATTTCAAACTCTGCTGTCATGAGTTCCCTAAACTCCTCACACATTTTGTTACATGTGGATCCAAAAATGATATCATCCACATATATTTGAACAATCATTAAATCTTTTCCTTTCCATTTTAAAAATAAGGTTTTATCAATTTTACCTCTTGTGAAACCAATGGATAAGAGAAAAGTGGAGAGAGTTTCATACCAGGCTCTTGGTGCTTGTTTCAGTCCATACAAGGCTTTATTAAGCTTGTAGACATAATCAGGATGGAATGTGTCTTCAAAACCAGGTGGTTGAGATACATAGACCTCCTCCTGAATTTTTGCCATATAGGAAGGCACATTTGATATCCATCTGAAACACCTTGATGTTGTGGTTGATACCAAAGGCTAGGAACAGTCTGATAGCTTCTAACCTTGCTACAGGGGCAAAGGTTTCATCATAGTCTATTCCTTCTTCTTGTCTGAAGCCTTGAACCACTAGCCTGGCCTTGTTCTTGACAACTATACCCCTTTCATCAGTTTTGTTTTTGAAGACCCACTTTGTGCCAATTGGACAGACATCCTTAGGCAGTGGTACAAGTTCCCATACTTGTTGTCTTTTGAACTGAATGAGCTCTTCTTGCATGGCTTCCACCCAACTGTTGTCTTTCAGTGCCTCTTGGTACTTAACAGGTTGTGTGAGGGATAGAAAGCCTGCAAAAAGACAGATATTTGAGGATTGGCTCCTTGTGAGCACACCTTCTCTGATGTTGCCAATGATTTGATCTGGTGGATGAGCTCTTAGGTAGATTAGATCTCCCTGATATGGTATGATGGCATTTTGAGGTGAAGGACAGAGGTTTGGAGACTCTGTTGACATAACATCTGTTTGCACTTTTGTAGTGTCAACAGATGTTTGGAATGGAGGTGGAGGAATGGGTCCAAGTGGTGTATGATTGGACTGACTTTTGTCAACAGATGTTTGACTTTTGTCAACAGATGATTGAGCAGTGGATAAAATGGGTGAATCAGTGGTTTGGGGATAGGACTGGCCAACAGTGGCTGACTCGGCTGTGACAGAGTTTTGACAGTTGTTTTGAACTACTGCTTCCTCTGATACAGGATAGACTTTGTAGTGATCTGGAATCACAACATCCATTCTGTAGTCTTGTTGTGGAGATTGTGGAGTACCTGTAGTGTTAGTTTTGACAGTAATATCTTCAAATTTGAATTTATCCAAATCAAATAACTCAGCAGGGTTTGCTGGGATTTTTAAAGATGAAAGTTCATTGAACTTCACATTCAGAGTTTCTTCTATTGTCTTGGTCCTTGTGTTAAACACTTTATAGGCCTTGGCAGTAGAAGAATACCCCAGAAAATATCCACAATCTACTTTGGCTGCAAATTTTGAAATGGAATCTTTAAGATTTTAAAATGAAACATGGGCAGCCAAAGACTTTGAAAAATGATATTAGTGGTTTGATTTTGAACAAAATTTCATAAGCAGTCTTTTGATGTCTTGGGTTGATTAAAACTCTGTTTTGAACATAGCAAGCAGTGTTTACAGCTTCTGCCCAAAAGGACAGTGGCAAACCAGAATCTGCTAGCATTGTTCTTGCAGCTTCAATGAGAGTTCTGTTCTTCGATTCAACCACCCCATTTTGCTCTGGTGTTCTTGGGATACTGTACTGCCTTACAATCCCTTTTGACACACAGAAATCATCCAACTCCTTATTCTTAAACTCTGTTCCATTGTCACTTCTAAAGACTTTTACTGGCAAGTCATATTGTTTTTCAACTTTGGTGACAAAGTCCTTCAAAATACCTGCAGTCTCATCCTTAGAATGTAAAAAGTAAGTCCATGTAAACCTAGAAAAATCATCAACTATGACAAGACAAAATCTCTTTCTTCTTAGACTCATGATTTTAACTGGGCCAAACAAGTCCATGTGCAACAATTGTAAACATTGACTAGTTTTGGACTCATCAATTGATTTGTAAGAGCTTTTATGTTGTTTTCCTTTTAGGCAGGAAACACAATGCTCATCACATTTGAATTCTTTTGATAGCAAACCTCTGACAAGGTTTTGTTTGGAGAGAGAGTTGATAGTTTGAAGGTTGGTGTGACCAAGTATCCTATGCCACAATTCTGTCTCTTTAGTAGAGGCAGCAGAGAACAGACAGACATTTGCCATAGAGTTATCCTTCAACATATCAACTACATACACATTGCCACTTCTATGAGCAACAAGTTGTGCTTTGCTCTCAGGAATGATGGTGTTAATCTTTTCAACAGCCTCTGGGCCAACAATCTTAGATGTTTGCTTAGTGAAGAATGACCCATATCCTTTGTCACTCATTTGTGATACACTAAGTAGATTAAATTTTAGATTGTCTATCAGATTAACATTTTCAAACTTAAGCCTCCCTGCTTTGACAGTTCCAGAACCCAACACTTTACCTTTAGAATCAATACCAAAGTATATATCACCCCCTCCATGTGCAAGAAAGTTCAGAAGAAGGGCTCTACATCCTGTCATGTGCCTGGAGCCTCCATTATCTACATACCATAAACTATCTAAGCAAGCAAAAGCTCCCTTAGCAGTAGCCATCAAGGCACAGTTACACTGGCAATCACAATCATCACTACCCCAGGGGTCTGAGAGATTCACAACCTCCACTTTAGATTCTTCAGCTGAAACAACTTCATCAACAACACCATTAGTCACATTTTCAGACATAGACACCACTCCCTCAGAATCAGTTTCTTCAACAATTGTTTCTAGTGCCATAAAAAATTATTTTCAGAATTGGCAACTAAAGCAATGTTGTCATCTGTTATCTCATCTGGTAGACTACCCCAATCAACAAAGCCTTGAGTGAAGAAACTCTGTTGACCTGGTTGACTGGTCTCTGCAGGAGCAGAGGGTAGAGCAGCAGTCATTGGCACTTGTGCCTGAGTAACAGGTGTTTGGACATAGTGATACTGAGGAATAGTGGTTTGAACATAGTGCACGGGAACAGTGGTTTGAGTCTGTGCAAAGTGAGCAGTGTTTTGCACATTTGGTACAGGGATTGTTTGATAAGTGTTGGTCTGAGGCCTTTGGTTTGGATAGGTGATCATAGGGGTACCATTTTGACTCCTACATTCCCTAGCAAAGTGACCCATTCTATGACACTTGTAACACTTGATCTTTGATTTATCCAACCCCACCTTTGACCCACCATGTAAACCTGGGTACCTCCTGCCAGTTTTCTTATAGAAGTTATTAGTTCTAATACTGAGCAGGGCAACCTGATGCAAGATATCCATTTCTTCTAAGTCCAAAGGGTCAATATATTGAAGGTCATTATACACAAAAGATGAATTATTAGAAGCCTGGATATCACCACTAGTTGCAAAAGCATAGTTGGGTGATGAGTAAGAATCATTGTTAAAACCAGTGGTTATGTCAATGTAATGATCATAACTCTGATCCTTACTACTTCCAGAACCCTCCTCTTGGCCCAAAAGTGCAGTATTCCCAAATACATAGTCATCTGACACTTTTCCAGAGTCCTGGAGCTTCTTTTTCTGGTTAAGCTCCCTTTCATAAGTCAGGAGCTTACCATGTAGCTGGGTCAGGGTCAGGTCTTTGAATCCGATAGAGTTTCTCATGACTATAGCTATAGTGTCCCATTTGTCCTGAAGTGATTTAAGAAACCTATGATTTTGGGTTGAATTAGGAAAAGTTAGACCAACCAGTTTTAGTTCACTAATCAGACAATTAAACCTTTCAAACTGTTGTGTTAATGACTCCCCTTTTATGTGACTAAACGTTTCATATTGTTGGTTAAGTATTTCACGGTTGTTTTCAATCACATCTTCAGTTCCCCCGAACTGCTCTTTAAGAGCATCCCACAGTTCTTTAGCACTATTGCAGTGCAAGAGTCCGGCATAGATATCATTCGGCAGTGCCATGGCTACTATGCTGAAAGCCTTGGCATCTAGCTCGATTTTTTGAAAATCTTGCTCTGAGTAGTTCTCAACACTCTTTGGTACTTGGATCTTTGGATCCTCGGCACTCGGTACCATTGGAACATGTGGTCCAAATACTACCGATTTCCAGCACCCTGTGTTCTGTTGTGCTAACACATGAGCCACCCGACGTTGCCAGATGTTGTATTCTGACCTGACAAGCATCGGAGGCTTGTTGCTAGTGCCAGTGTTGTGTGGATCTTGATTGAGTGAAGTCATTCTCTGATTTTTCAAAAACAAAGTCTGTTTACTAACTGTTGAAACGAAAATAAACTATTACTCTGTTTTTAATCCGACAAACAAACGATATCAATAATTGTGAGCTGATCTGCTTATATTAAATTGATTGGTTAGATCGAATTTAATTGACCAAGCTCTGATACCAATTGTTAGGATCTGAGTTCTGTTTGTTTTGATTGTTTAGATAAGTATGAAACAGGTGAAGTGAAATATAAATGGAAAGTGCAGCGGAATAAACTATAAATCAAAACATGGAAAATAATTGTTTTTAATCGAATGCTTTCATTAAGTTGAAAGATTACAATCATACAAATAAACTCCCCCTCAGCCTGATCACTCAGAGAATGTTTGTCTTAAGAGAATGACGAGTGATAAATAGAACAGTACATTCACTGTTCTATTTATAGACTAAACTAAACCTCTGATGATCACTGCTGACGTAACCTAAGACATCGACCTCTAACTGATTAACAACTTCTAACATCTGCTAACTATAACTACTGTTACATTGAAAACTCTGTTAATACAAAACACTATAAAGTAAAGCTCTGATGGTCTCTATCATCTGTTGAACCAAAGTGCTGTTGGTTCAACAGACCTTTGTTCTTCAGTACTTGATCAGCAGTTGTTTCTTCATCAGACCTTTGTTCATCAGACGTTTGTTCAGCAGACCTTTCAGCAGCAACAATTGTCTTTATCAGATGTTTGGTGTAGCAGTTGTTAGGGTCAACAGTCTTTTGGGGAAAGCTTCTTTGTAACAACTGTTTTATTCAAAGGATCAAAAGATAGAATATTTTGGCTTTCTATTCATCTGTTCTTCTCCAGGTCAGCAGACCCAACATTTAATTAAAAATAAAATAAAATAATCCCAACTTCCCATCTTCTTCCACCTACAAAATCCAAAAACCTATAAACCCCAAAATAATAAAAAAGCCGAAAATTCCATCTTCTTTCTTATGGTTCTGATCTCCACATAATAGCTCCACCTAAAAAAAATCTAAAATCTCGCATTCCAATTTCCCAACCGTTGGCTACCACCAGTGAAAAGTACCCAAAACGATTCGATATATGGTATGTCCGATGTAATTAAAAGTCGTGGTCAACGTAACCCGACCCCGTACGATCCGAAGAGTTACACGTTGGTACACGAATCAGACAAGTTCACGTGTCGGTGGATTATTATTTGTGAAATAATAATAGTTATGAACTCGATGGACTTAATATTAATTGGATTAATATTATGGAATATTATGATATTTAACAAGGGGGCTAACTGTAAGTTATTGTTTTATAAAAATGGGATTAAGGTGCAAACCCTAATCATACTTTTAACATAACACAACTCCTTCCTCTCCAAGTCTTGGCCACCAATCCCTTAGGGCCGCCCCTTGGCTGCCAATAACCATCACAAGCCGATGCCTTCCTTTGTGCAAAGTGTTGTTCCTGGTTGGTTCGTGCTCGGTTGTGAACTTCCTACTAGCGATGATTCATTGTAACCCGCGTGTTAGACTTCCGGTGTAGTCGTCAATTGTTGATTACTAAACCCCCTATGGGTGTTAATATTATTTATTTGTTTATACGCGTTTAGTTGAGATCCTGATTAGGAATATTTTATTAATCGGATTAATAAAATCAATTTATATTGCTTATATATAAATCGGCTATGTATATAAGTATATATAATCGGCTTTTGCTAATATATATAAACCGCTTCCGCTTCGTATATGATACCATGATTCCTAACAGTGGTATCAGAGCCACTGTTACGCGCGTATAGATGGTAAAGTTATAATTTTGATCTATGTTTTATTTGTCAAAAATTGTTTATTTTGACAAAAGATCAAAAACTTTTACTTGTTCATGGATTGTGATGTGAATCGAGCCCTAGGTTTTGACCCTTGTCATGGTTGTGTTTGTGATGTTTTATTTTTTATTGATTTGTATTTTTTTATTACGGATATTAGATCTGGTGTAATAGATAGGATTATAATAGATTTTTTTTATTTGTATTTCAAATTTATTTGTAATCCTACAAGTAAAAGATCAAGACGAAGATAAAAAGGAGAAGATAGAGATCTCAGGTCAAGTGGTAGTTATCAAAATAGGTTTTGAAACCCTATGGACTAGTTCGTTTCGTTTCTGACTAAAACGAAACGGGCGACCTATTAGGGACTCGATTCGTTTATCTTATTATTTTATATTTTGTGGTTGTTTTTTATTTATTGTAAATAATCGAGATAACCCAAAATAAATAAATTTTTTTACAATCACGGCAACAGTTTTATTAAAACAAGTTTAAAAAAAACTGAAAACATATTTAATAAAAGAGTTTTATTAATATTAAAACAAATTCGTTCGCGATAAAACGACCAATATAGTTTAAATAGGGTATTTAAAACTATACCGTGTCGAGTGTTGAAAGGAGTTTGAGTTATCACGAATTATATAAAATTGGATTCTATAAACTGTTGTGTAACTCGCATCATGCTACGAGTTATTCAAAATATTTATGATAAATATTAGAATAAATCCCAATTTTAAATTGATGTTTTACGCCACCCTTAACGAGTTAACACTTCATTCTAAATAGAACCCAAATATTAGTGCCGAACCCTACATCTGGGCGTTGATCGTGAAAGAAGGTAATCATCGCGTTTCCTGTGTAACATAGGCCGGTGTTACAGTTAACAGTAAAGGACCAAACACCGCTTGTTTATCAAGTGGGCATAGCTGGGGTTAAACATACATTGCTTTTAAGCGATAACCCCAGATGAAGAGTTGTGTGTGACAACCGGCAAAATTGACGTAATTCCGTACAAATTAATTAATTAATTAGTTAATTAATAGTTAATATTAATTAAGTGCAATTTTAAATTAATTATATTAATTTGGCTTTTAGACAAAAGCAAATTCCCCATAGAATGCATAGGAATGCATTTGTTTAATTAGAACCACGGTACAATCGCGTGCAAATGTACTTATCCGGAACGGACGTTGGTGACTACCCGGTAATAATTAATTAACAGGAAATGATCCCAAACGCCCGGGATATAAAATAAAGGTATTTTCATAAAATATTATGTGTTTTGAAACTCCAAAACTATAATTGGAAACTCCAAATACAAATCACCCGGTAATGAATAAAATGCGCGTATCGCACCCGATACGCGTATAACTCATAATTTCACCCAACCGAAGCCTAAATAACTTATCAAAACTTAACCTAGACAATAATTATGGGTCATAAGGGCCGACGATCATGACCAAATAATTCGTGAATAAAACCCGAACGACACCCGAACAATAACATTTATGTAAATATAAGTTGTAATAATATTTGGCATGTGGACCCCACCATCCCAAGACCCAAAAGTCGTACCCCCAATGCCACACAAAGTCTAAGGACATCTTGAGCTCCTAAAATAGTCAATTATTGGTGTGCATCATAATATAATACACCCTTCATTTGGCAGATTCGTATGCCCAACTTCAACCAGTCATAACGCATTCATTTCTTCTCCAAAATGAGTGATTAACCACTCCAAATAAACCGCCACCCAGTCCCGAAAGATCCCGACCATTTTCATGAAAATCCAACAGGATTTGGAACTCCAAACCGTCCATGGAAAACGACTGCGCAGATTCGGACCTGATGTAACAGCATGTCACAGTTTCCGACTTTGAAGAGGCTACACACCCCCAAACGCGACGATTCTTTTTCCTACCTCCTTGGACTTTCTCGGGCTTCAACCGAATGAGAAATCCCGGAGCATTTGGCCTCAGAAAACCTTCCTTCCATCGTTGTTTTCTTCCCTAGTCTTGAACTAGTGGTAAAACTCTATGCTCTTCTTATCAAAACTTATTATATTTGTGTAGTCTAGCATGTTGTACAAGGGTTGGAAAATATATTTTTAACATATGGTTTCTATATAGTTGCAAGGCTAAAATGGATAGTTAATATCCGTAAGTTATGGTGTTATTATTGTTGATTTGTAGTTAAAAATGTTAACATAACTTAACGTGGGTTAAAACTCTAATATATAATGTTTTGCTCTTGAGATGGTGTGTATTTTTACAAGTTAGTAAAGGGTTATAAAAATATTATAAAGGGGCCGTAGGTTAGTATGAGTATTGTTAATATTTTTATAGTTGTATAAAGTTGATAAAGACTTGAAGAAAATGGTAAATCTTGAGAGATTGAATAGAAAAATGTAACTTTTATAAGTTAAAGGACCAATTTAGTAACTTTAAAAGTTGAGGGACTTAAAATGATATTTTTTTAGAAACTTGTATCTAAAAATATAACATTGGAAAGTTTGGTGTCAAAAGTGTAAAATAATAACTTTCCAAGATGGATTTGGTAAATACTAGCAAATATACATAAGTATCTTGTATAAAAGTGTATTTTTATAAAATGGAGTTTTATAAAAATATATAGATTTTCTAACATGTGGAAATATATAAAAACAATGGTTTTTATAAAAATGATAGATTAAATAAAAGTTTGGTGGAAACTTAAATAAAAATGAACACTTTTATATAAATGGGAATATAAAAGTGTTGGAGCATTTTTATATATATAAGTAAGCAAGTCTTGGTAATAAAAATACAAATGTGCTTAAAAACTTCCAAGTAATATATGTAGGAATTAAAAGGTGATTAATTCCAAGAATACATATATTGTTGAAACTCGGAAATATTAACAATGTACATATATATATGTTAAGTAATCGGATTTGGACGTGTTAACGGACTAAGACGTAAAAACGAACAAATAAGTATTTGTATTAATTACGTCTAAGGAGAAAATAAGAATAGATATTTTAACGGGCTTAAAATATATAATCTGGGTGAAAAATACATAACACTTTCCTAAGTGTTGGAATATATTCGTGGGAGAAAAGGAACATAGATAATCTAACGATTAAACGTTAAACAAGCGTATGAACTTAACAAGGAATATATATATATATATATATATATATTCGACTCGACGAAATCCTAGTATATTTATTTAATGGGAAAGTAAATATACAGGGAGGAAAGTCGAGTCGAGTGAAGAAAACAACATATATATAAGTATACCGAATCGACAAAATTCTAGCGTATTTACTTAATGGGAAAGTAAATATACGGTATTGTGAGTCGAGTCAGGAGTGTTAAAATGTTATATCGAACGACAAGACCTTAGTATAATTATTTAATAGGAAAATAATTATACGTCAAGTAAGTCGAGTCGAGAACAATATTGAACAAGTTAATTAATATTCAAAGAAATATAAGTGGAACTTGTAATGAGGGTAATCCATCACCAACGGACCTAGGACATATGTTTAATTAAAAGGGGAATTATATGTAAAGGGTGGTGTTGGGAGTTGGGTGTACAACTTGTCGGAAAAGCACACACTATAGACTTACTGACTTACGCGCACTAGGACGTTCGTAGGTGCGTGACCACGGACTTACTATTCTCTACTATTTGGTTGCACGCTATACATCAGGTGAGTTTCACGACGCCTCTTTACTGTTTTACTTGGGGGAAAGATATGTTTGTGTCATATGTTGAAATGTTTTCAAAGGTTAAAATGTGATGAGTGGCATGATGAGTAATTGAGTTTTGCTGTATGTTCGCCACTCGGGGTTGAGTCCTCGCTACTGTAACCATTAATTCAGGGAAATGAAACCGAAGGAATATTTGAATAGTACTATTGGTGCCTGACAAGGCCCACCCCTAATCGATAGCGTCGATTATGCATCGGCGTATGCCTGGGGTGCACGTATTCTGAACTAAGTTGTTATTTGCCGACAAACAACTTGTTATCGCGGGGCAGGATTATTAGTTTTGGTTTGGTTATGGGACTCAGGGGATTGCTCATCATAGTTTTGTAGGAGCTAGCTACTCCTTACGAAGGCCACAAGTTGTGCAGGTTTCGCACAGGTTGTAAAAACGAAATATCGATCGGCAAAATCCTAGTATAATTATTTAATGGGAAAATAATTATACGGTAAAGTGAGTCGACTCGGTGGTTGTGAAAATGTTGTTGTTATGAAACTAAAACCTGTGAACTCACCAATATTTTATATATTGACGTCTTTTTTTTAAACATATCTTTCAGGTAACTAAGTGCCGATTAGATATGAGGCTAGTGCGGTGGAATTCGGGATGTCGGATACTTGTCGGGGTTCCATCAATTGTTACCGAAGGGTCGGAACAAACGGGAATACCCCACATTGAAACTTAATATTCGTCTTTTTATGTAATATTGGAATTGTGATACTCTGTTTCGACATCTAAATAAATTGATTCTTTTCTAATTAAATATAGTTTGTGTTAATCTTGACTTTGATATACTTTCGAGCGTTGCGCCACGTGTTTCCGCCATTGGCGTGGTGTGACAGAAATGGTATCAGAGCCAAGGTTATAGCGAACTAGCATTTTGTAAAATCTAGACTATAACTGGGGTCGGCTCGAAAACAAAGTTTTCAAAACTAAAACACAACAAAATATTTTAGAAAAGAAAGAAATTTGTACATGGGATGTACAAGGGGAAATTCCGACCGACTAGCCATGTGTGTCAATATATGAAGTATTAGATAATACGGATAAGAATGTTTATGTTGCTAGGAATCCGATTCTCTAAGAATAGTTAATACATATATGTAGTATGGATATTTTGCCAGTAAGGATGTCGCTTCACGCTCCACCTTAGTCCACACTCTTGCATCAATCACCGGTACCAGCAAGTGGGAAGGATGCTGTAGTCTACGAGGAGCTCACTCGCTTACCTGTAGACGGGATGATCGGAAGGACTAACCTCTATCGCGCTAATGGACGTTGTCGTGTTGTTTATGATGTGGAGGCGAAACTATTCCAAGGAATTTGTTATGAAATCTTTGTTTGTTGGATCGGGAAGCTCGGAACTAGCGGGCAACAAGATTACCTGGCAACGCAAGTTATCATTACGAGTGCACACGTAATAATAATTTGGGGTGCACGGTAACCTTGGTGGGCGCTAGGGCCGAGGTTGGTGATCACTCTTTGTCTTGTTGTTCTGGTTCCTTAGATTCAGTCCTAGTTTTTGGTTGGCCAACGGGTTAAAAGGGAGGACTCATTGATGTCCCTAGGATTCGATCCTAGCTAACCGAATATTACCTTTAAGGTACGAACTCGAAAGAGCTCGAATGTCTATTTATATGAGAAATCCGACTTAGACCCTCACATCAGATAGAGACGGGAGACGATAACTTCCTTGTATAGGAGTTGAGTGCCTCCACCACAAAGTTCTTCCAAAGGAGCGGACGTACAAGAATACACGGCCTACCGAGGCGAGAAATGTCGAGTACGATGCGTGGAAGGTTATACCTGGAACCCAGTGAAGACCTAGGGTGCGTCCCTGCAAGACTAGTGTGTTTTGAGAACGGGACCCTGTGTGGATCAGATGTGAAACTCGTGGCCAGTGTGCTGCTGTGTTATCATGGTGAATAAGTCGTTCTCGATCTAACACATGCCCAAGATGTCTTCAAGAGTCGAGTATTTTTCTTCTCCTATTGGAGGACAGAATCGAAGTTGCTGAATTAGGAAGTTTGATCGTTGTTATCTGGAAGGCTCGATAGCCCTCGTCTGAATCGACAGTATTGGTTTTTCCCATACAGTCGTGGAGTGATTGCGGAATCAGCATGCCATATTGCACATCCGCGAGTCATAGGGCTTTGCTAAATTCCGATGATGTCGAAAAATTCGGCCACTAATCACGACCGCGGCATCGTTTGCCAGTGTTATGATGACGGCGTGTAGTGGGACAGCAAGCCCCAATCAGCGTTTGGCTACGGACTCACTCGGAAGTGCATACAACTAACTCATGGGAAGCCACTGCTCGATGTGTTCAGAGTTAATCGTAAGGGTGTGTTCCGTAATTGTTAAATGTCCCAAGACGCTTTTTGCTGACATCGAAATTCCCCCTCGAAGATCAAATGACAGACTACTGGATGTGGTCGTGTTATTCTGATAAATTAAACTTACCTATGGGACGACAATTCCGTTGCTCTTGTTGCAATAACGTTCGTCACCCTCGTCACGATGACGAGACTGGTTATCTATTTGGTGCGGCAATTGACGGGAAGCGCTTTCCATCAACGCCCATAAATATGGAGACGTTGCGTCCCCTTGTGATGGAAGTTTATAGACTAAGGCTGCGAAATCCATTCGTTATGGACAATGTAACATGTCTAATCCCTTGTCGTATTCCGATACTCTCATTACGTGGCCTATCAGGAAGAAAGTTCACTGGCCTCGCTTAGGTGGCGGAGAGGCATTTTAGTTGATGACTATCGGTGCTAGGGCCAAAATAATATGCAAGAGGACTCTAATGAGAAGGATGACTCGGCTGGTTTACCAGAGTCGGTATCGTTTTCATTTTATCGAGGTGTCTCGATAAATCGTGATCCTTCTACCTCTACTTGCTATTCTCGTTATGACCACTATCTTTGATACTGGAAAAGATGTTGGTTGGTTTCTAGGTCCTATGGATACTATTTACCACACATCTAATAACTACGATAAGTCTAAGGCTCTTGCCGAGCCTGTTGTTGCTCCTGTTATTGTTCTATGGCTCAAGCGAGTCCCGTCGACGCTGTTAAGTACGTAGCTCTTGCTGTATTTGTTGAGATTTTGTCCCTGTGGCTCTGGTCGAGCTTGATGGTTTCAAGACTCCTACTGAGGTTACTATCGTTGACTTAGGCGCCTCTATGACCGTTGCCAAGCCGCTATGACCATGTCTGTATCTCTGTGGAGTTCGTTGTTGTTAATTCCATTTTCCTTGAGGCTTTCATTGACTCCCCCGTTATCTTTCCTTGGACTCCTGCTAAGACTAATATTGGTGATGGTTCTCAGGCTCGGGTTGAGTCTGTCAATGCTGCAGTTTCCATTATTCGAATGACTTATATTGAGCCTACGATCGTTCTCCCTGTGGTTGCATTGCGTTGTCGATGACGCATGCCTGTGGCGGTGTTACCTTGCTGTCGTGTTCCTCTGTGTCATGCGGTTTCCGTTACGGTGTTGTCTGGTTGACATGCTTCTCTGTTGTCGAGCTGTTCATGTTGCGGTGTTGCCTTGTCGTCATACTTCTCCATCGTCATGTTGTTCCTGTGCGGTGTCCTCTTGTTGATGTATTGCGGTCATGTCGTGTTATTTCTAGTATCATGTTTCTCCATGGATGTATTGCTACAGCTGTTGGATTGCCTTGATGATGTGCTGACTTGTTGTTTGCATCGCTCTTGGTTTCCCTCGGGATGGAGACGTCACCCAAACCCCTCGTTGCTGTCATTGTTCTGCTACGTGATTTTTTTTGTGTCGACATTGGTTACGTGAGATTTTGGTTGTCTAACGGACTTCCTGGGAGTCATACTAAGACACTATAGTCTTAGTGATTGCACATGTATCCCCAAAGGTCTGAAGCTCATGGTCGTTTGAGTAACTGACCGAATCATGTGTCGACCCTTGATATGCTCAAGCTTGTCATGAGCATTACATCTCCAGAGTCTAAGGCATCAGTGATGTCTTAACTTTTTACACGCATTTTGGTCGACTAACCACATACGAATCATGTCGGAAAGAAATCCCGAGATCCACACATGACGAGGCGAGGCCCGTCTTTGTGATAAGGGATTTCGAATACATCCTGAACCTGGAGGTATCGAGTAATTGTGAGCGATATTATGACCCATACCTTTGGGACTAGTAAGAGTTGAAAGACTCAATTCCTTTATTGTTCATCCAGTGGATTTATTTAACGTCATACATGTCGACGTGCCATACTGATGATTATGGAAATACCATTGTGGACCCACCCAAGGCGTGTGCAGTGGTGGAGTCCCTGTTACATGATTCGGAGGAACTATGAAGCCCTGAATCCAGAAGGGCGTGTAGCATTGTCTACTCTATAAGGGTGCTACCCTACCGTGTTGAGATGATTGATCAACTCAGCCCTCCGATTAATGTTGTTATTCCTCTGACGATAGGTTTATCTTGTTTTGGTGTCGTTGTGTAGATTCTTGGAATAGTGGGACCATTTTGACTTGGAGTCGATACGGGTGTCCCCAGTATTCCGTAGTAGCATTGCTCGGGCTACAGAAAAATCCCTTGTTTTCGACAGACACTGTTGGAGACACCATAGTAATGTGAGCTGCCAGGACAGTGCGCTTAGTACCTGACTAATCAAGATAAGCTCGAAAGCTTACACCCATATGTGCGACTACCTGACTCGTTGAATGGGATGCTTTATGGGAGGGCTCCATACTATTACTTGTGGTGCGATCTTAGTCGTTTGTTTGTTTTAAGTAATGACTTTGGCGCATGAAGCCGTCAAGCCAGACGTGAAACCTATGCCAAATGCAATCATCTATGGCTCGATATCACCCTTTTACCTCGAAAGATTCCGAAAGGAGGGAACCTTCGATGAGTGAGGGTTCCGGCTTCAGGACCTCTTTTCACTCAAATCTCTGCATAAGATCTGGTAGTCAATTCGAGGGCATGTGACCTGTAGTATTAAGAATTGACTTACTAGGTCGCTAATGACAATAGGACACCAGTGCCCGTAAGGCACGTATAACAGGACAAGTACTGGATAGCCTTGTTTTGGGTGGCTACCGGTTCTCTGTATACCGCGTCGGTAGAGACCAGCGTGTCAAGGTGTTGTCGAAACCCTGTCCCCGTTTGTTGTGGCAACCATATCATGATGATTCATCTGCATCATTCTCGTGTTGACCTATGTGATGAGGTGACGTAAGCCGCTAGTCATTTGTGTTTAAGTGGCTTTTAATTCGCCTGGACTGTGGAATCGTACGGCCCGGGTGTCGTATATACACTGCTTACTGTTAGGAAATTGAGGGGTGAAAGCGACGCAAAAACTTTTGACCCCCATCAGTTTCTACTAGACGTCCTAGTACCATTAACCACAATTGCTCAGGTGGAAAGTAGCAAATCAGTACCTAGAGGATCCTATGGAAATAAAGTCCCATTTTGAATGTAGTTGTTCAGATGATAATAACCTAGCATATTTATCTTAATGGGAAGATAAATATACGGTAAAGTGAGTCAAGCCGAAGGATAAACAAAACGGAATACCCGACGAGGTTTCCAAGGGGACTTTTATGACCATTATGTGGTACTGTAGAATCACATGTTTACCGTTACAATGCCACCCGAGGTGTCCCGTGGTCGGATGTGACCCAAGTAATGATTGATGGTTGTTTGGAACGCTCTCACTCCATACTCTTCCGTAGCTCCGAGATGAGGCATATGGATAGCTACCTATACTCTTGAAGAGTCGTGACTAGACACTGGATTGCCGACTTCCATTATATCGGATTGTAGTAGTCGCTCTACCCCAAGTTCGACAAACTTTGTATACAAGCATGGGATACTCGATTTGAGACGAGGACGGCTTGTCATTCTCGGGCGAACAACCCAAAAGAATGAAACTTTTCCTAGCGGTGTCATTGCGCGTTGATCCTGTTGATTCTTAAGGTAACTGGAGTTCGTACACTTCGTTGCTAACATTGTCGCGCTTGAAGTTATCACTCAAGTGTTCGGATTGTATCGTTCAAACCTTTCGTGGCATGAGTCTAAACACCCATTGTGTCGAGTGACAAGCAAAGGAAGACATATAACTAGGCCTGCACTATTCTAGAAACGACTACTAAGGTCTATGATCGTTTGGAAATGAATCGAGACTGATCGATGATAGTTATCACTAAGGGTAACTCCTTAGTGAGGTGTAGTTAGGCCTGAAAATCAGGATGGACTCAGACCTTGATATTCCAGTCGCTTGGAAACATCGGTCGGATTGGTCTCATGATATTTAACATCGCGTTCTTGTAAGAGCTTAATAAGACTCTTGAGGTATCCTGTATGTCGGATTCGAGTTTGTGCTGTAGTTGAGTTGTGGTTTTTCTTGACCGACGAGATCCATGCTAACACTAAGCTTCGCTATTTCGGGAATTCGATAGATGCGATGAATTGGAAAGTCCAAAAGCTTAGTCGAATTGGACCAGGATATTACGATTATAGGACGCTGAACGTGAACCCGAGTTCATTGCGATTATAGGACGCTGAGGGATACTCCTGTAACGGATGACTTGAACTGAATTCCGGGACGGAATTCTCTTAACAGGGGAGAATGTGACAACCGGTAAAATTGACGTAATTCCGTACAAATTAATTAATTAATTAATTAGTTAATTAATAGTTAATATTAATTAAGTGCAATTTTAAATTAATTATATTAATTTGGATTTTAGACAAAAGCAAATTCCCCATAGAATGCATAGGAATGTATTTGTTTAATTAGAAGCACGGCGCAATCGCGTGCAAATGTACTTATCCGGAACGGACGTTGGTGACTACCCGGTAATAATTAATTAACAGAAAATGATCCCAAACACCCGGGATATAAAATAAAGGGTATTTTCATAAAATATTATGTGTTTTGAAATTCCAAAACTATAATTGGAAACTCCAAATACAAATCACCCGGTAATGAATAAAATGCGCGTATCGCACCCGATACGCGTATAACTCATAATTTCACCCAACCGAAGCCTAAATAACTTATCAACACTTAACTTAGACAATAATTATGGGTCGTAAGGGCCGACTATCATGACCAAATAATGCGTGAATAAAACCCGAACGACACCCGAACAATACCATTTATGTAAATATAAGTTGTAATAATATTTGGCATGTGGACCCCACCATCCCAAGACCCAAAAGTCGTTCCCCCAATGCCACACAAAGTCCAAGGACATCTTGAGCTCCTAAAATAGTCAATTATTGGTGTTCATCATAATATAATACACCCTTCATTTGGCAGATTCGTATGCCCAAATTCAACCAGTCATAACGCATTCATTTCTTCTCCAAAATGAGTGATTAGCCACTCCAAAGAAACCTCCACCCAGTCCCGAAAGACCCCCTCCATTTTCATGAAAATCCAACAGGATTTGGACCTCCAAACCGTCCATGGAAAACGACTGCGCAGATTCGGACCTGATGTAACAGCATGTCACAGTTTCAGACTTTGAAGAGGCTACACACACCCAAACGTGACGATTCTTTTTCATACCTCCTTGGACTTTCTCGGGCTTCTACCGGATCAGAAATCCCGGAGCATTTGGCATCAGAAAACCTTCCTTCCATCGTTGTTTTCTTCCCTAGTCTTGAACTAGTGGTAAAACTCTATGCTCTTCTTATCAAAACTTATTATATTTGTGTAGTCTAGCAAGTTGTACAAGGGTTGGAAAATATATTTTTAACATATGGTTTCTATATAGTTACAAGGCTAAAATGGATAGTTAATATGATGTGTATATGGGCCGTAAGTTATGGTGTTATTATTGTCGATTTGTAGTTAAAAATGTTAACATAACTTAACGTGGGTTAAAACTCTAAGATATAATGTTTTGAACTTGAGATGATGTGTATTTTTACAAGTTAACAAAGAGTTATAAAAATATTATAAAGGGGCCGTAGGTTAGTATGAGTATTGTTAATATTTTAGTAGTTGTATAAAGTTGATATAGACTTGAAGAAAATGGTTAATCTTGAGAAATTAAATAGAAAAATGTAACTTTTATAAGTTAAAAGACCAATTTAGTAACTTTAAAATTTGAGGGACTTAAAATGATATTTTTTTAGAAACTTGTATCTAAAAATATAACATTGGAAAGTTTGGTATCAAAAGTGTAAAATAATAACTTTCCAAGGTGGATTTGGTAAATACTAGCAAATATACATAAGTATCTTGTATAAAAGTTTATTTTTATAAAATGGAGTTTTATAAAATGTTGGATCAGTGGCTTAGTTTTATGAACACTTAAGTGTTATCAGATTTATATATGAGTTATTAAGCAGCGGAAATACAAGTGTTCAAAGGTCTAAAAGATCACTTTGATGAGGAGTTATTACTCCCCCTTGACTGAACAATAAATGAGAAACAATAAACAGTTTAAGTATAAAGCAGTAAGAGCAATTTATGTTTCTCAGATGTGAAATGGAATTATAAGTTTAAAGCCCGAAGGATTTCAATTTAAGTTCAAAGATATTACACAAAATCACATATTGAAATAGATGAACAAACTCATCTATTTATAGACTAATGTACTAAACTGTAGTCTGAAGTAATCTAAGATATTTAACAAAGATATTATGCTAAGATAAGGTTACTACAGTCTGTACATTGAAACTTGAAATCAAGACTTTAACAAAACTATATAATAATCAAAACTGCTGATCTTCAGTCGGTTAGAAGCTTCTGATGCAAAGTGCTGATGAGTGACAAACTGCTGATGAGCAGTTTGTCTTCAGCAGTTCTTCAGTGAAATGTCTGGTTAGACTTCAGAACTTCTGATGAGTTTACTCTTCAGTACTTTGGTGTTTGTTCTTCAGCACTTCTTCTTTTGTTCTTCAGCAGTTCTATACTTAGGCAGATATGAAATAGACTAAGGTTATCAAAAGGTGGTTTCGTCAACCCAAGCCAGTTTGGCTTTGGGTTTGCTCTTGAGAACAGGTGCAGCTTGTTGTGGACCATTTTTAGTAATCCATGTCTTTTTGGCAATGGATTTGTCATTAAGGACAATGGTGGGTTCTTTTTGGTTTCCACCATCAACTTTGGTCATCAGAAGTTTAACCAGGTTTATCAAATCTTTAACTTCAGCAGTTTGTGAAACTGCTGATGAGTTAGGTGAAACTTCTGAAATTGAACTTTGAGAAGATGACCTTTGTTGAGATAAAGGCCTCTTCTTAGAAAGGGTTTTATTTGATTGTTGTTTGTTGGGAAAAAAGGTATTTTGATAATCTTGTTTTATCTGTTTTCCCACAATCAGTTGTTGTCTTTGTTTATTTAACTGATTTACCTTTCTAAATCTACAATGTTCAGTTATGTGGTTAAACAGACCACATATTTCACATGCTTTTGCCTTCTCTTTCTTTTTAGATAAGTCAAGAGAGCTGGAAGGCAATTTACTGACAAAATCTGATTTTTGAAATAGGTCATCAGCAGTTTTCAGGGTCTCAACTCCTGATGTAGTTGAAACTGCTGATGGCTTATTGTCAGTAGTTTTAACTTCTGCAGTACTTCCCTTTTTGAGGAAGTTCTGATGGTAGGATGTGCATTCCTCCATATCAGAAGTTTGAATCAATTTCTTCCCATCATTATCAGTTTTGTGGGTGAAATCTGTTGGTGATTCAGTGTGGGTATATCCAATGCCAAACTTAACATTGGCTGCAGTTTGTTTGTTAAGCAACATTTGATACCCTTTACAAGACTCAACCCATTTTTCACAATCAACCTTGGTGTCAGCAAGCTCTTGTCTGACATTTCCTAGGCTGTCTATCATAGTTTTAATTTGTGCTTCTGTTTCAATGGATTTATCATTCAGTTTGGAAATTTCTTTGTTTTTCAAAACAATTTTTCTTTCCAAATCACACTTCATTTGTGTGTATTTTCTTTCCATGTCATTGGATTTGCCTTGTAAATGCACATTAGTTTCTCTAATTAAAGCAAATGATTCTTTGCAAGATTTAGTGCAAAGCTTTAACAGAGATTGTTGTGATACCTGTGTGAGAGCAGAATTTGAAGAGTATCCTTCAAAAGCCATTAAGGCAAAGTTCTTTCTGCCATTATCAGGTTCTCCCCAGTTGACATCATAGACCTTATTGTCTGCATCCTGACTGCATTCTGATGTGTCATAAGGAAGACTGCTCCAGTCAACATACCCTGATGTAAATAAGCTTTGTTGCTGAGGGGGTTGTTGAGTTTGTGCAGGTTGTTGAGCAGTTGGAAATGGAGGCATGAGCTGCTGTTGTTGTTGAGCAGGCATCTGAACATATTGTACTTGTGGCACATATTGGACATGTGGAGCTTGTGCCTGTACAAAATGAGCACTCCCTTGAGTTCCATTATTCCTATTATATGAGGGATTAAATTGATTTCCAGAGGACATTGGTTGGTTGTAGCTAGAGCTTCTACATTCTCTAGCAAAGTGTCCCAACTTTTGACACTTATGACATCTCAGTTTAGATTTGTCAAAACCAACTTTTGTTGAATTGTTTAGTCCTGGAAATTTCCTTCCTGACCTTTTGTAAAATTTGTTAGTTTTTAAGCTTAACAAGGCCAGTTGGTGCAATATTTCCATTTCTTCTAAG
Source organism: Ambrosia artemisiifolia (assembly GCA_032199755.1). Taxonomy (NCBI): domain Eukaryota; kingdom Viridiplantae; phylum Streptophyta; class Magnoliopsida; order Asterales; family Asteraceae; genus Ambrosia; species Ambrosia artemisiifolia. The sequence continues at coordinate 14,979,930 of CM063514.1, forward strand.
TCATCACTGCTAAAATATTTTAAATCATCCATGATGAAACACATGTTGTCAGCAGTTTGACTCAGTTCTTCATTGTCATAAGCTGGGAAGGATCCATCTGATGAGATCCCAGCTGTTATGTCAATGTGGTCAAAAGAACCAAAATTATTAGAACAGGATGGTGAGTCATGTCCTAATAAGGCTGTGCTACCCGGAGTATAGTCATCAGCAGTTTTACCAGATTCTTGCAACTTTTTCTTTTGATTGATTTCTCTCTCAAAAGTTAGTAATTTACCATGTAACCTAGTTAGGTTCAAGGTGTTAAAATCTGAACTGGTTCTGAGGACTATAGAGTAAGTTTCCCATTTTGAAGGTAAAGACCTTAAAAGTCTATGCAACATAGACTCATTTGAATAGGTCTGATTTTTTATTTTTAACTCAGAGATGAGTGAAGAAAATCTTTCAAATTGTTGTGTTAAAGATTCACCCTCTATGTGAGTAAAAGTTTCATATTGTTGAGCCAATATTTCTCTGATGTTGGCTATCACCTCAGCAGTTCCTGCAAACTGCTCTTTTAGGCAGTCCCACAGCTCTTTGGCACTTTCACAGTGTAAAAGGCCAGCATAAATTTCATTTGGGAGAGCCATAGCCAACATGGAGAAAGCTTTTGCATCAAGCTCAAACTTTTGGAAATCTTCCTCCGTGTATTGTTTTGGATCTTTTGGTCTTTCAGTCTTTCCCTCTGGATCACTAACAACTGGTTTGTGAGGTCCAAAAACTACAGACCTCCAACATCCAGTGTTGGTTTGGGAAATAGTATGTGCCAACCTCTTAGACCATATGTTATATTCATTTCTGACTAACATAGGAGGTTTGTTGGCAGATCCAGTATTGTATGGGTCCATTTTTAAGAAGTTTGAATTTGTCAATACTTCCTTAAAGTGATGGATTAAAAAGTGAGCCTTTTATCCTTTATTGAATATCAATATTGAGCCTGTGTCTGAATCTCAATTTGTTAGATTGATTTTGATCAGATTAACCAGATGCTCTAATACCAATTGTTGGATCAGTGGCTTAGTTTTATGAACACTTAAGTGTTATCAGATTTATATATGAGTTATTAAGCAGCGGAAATACAAGTGTTCAAAGGTCTAAAAGATCACTTTGATGAGGAGTTATTACTCCCCCTTGACTGAACAATAAATGAGAAACAATAAACAGTTTAAGTATAAAGCAGTAAGAGCAATTTATGTTTCTCAGATGTGAAATGGAATTATAAGTTTAAAGCCCGAAGGATTTCAATTTAAGTTCAAAGATATTACACAAAATCACATATTGAAATAGATGAACAAACTCATCTATTTATAGACTAATGTACTAAACTGTAGTCTGAAGTAATCTAAGATATTTAACAAAGATATTATGCTAAGATAAGGTTACTACAGTCTGTACATTGAAACTTGAAATCAAGACTTTAACAAAACTATATAATAATCAAAACTGCTGATCTTCAGTCGGTTAGAAGCTTCTGATGCAAATTGTTGATGAGTGACAAACTGCTGATGAGCAGTTTGTCTTCAGCAGTTCTTCAGTGAAATGTCTGGTTAGACTTCAGAACTTCTGATGAGTTTACTCTTCAGTACTTTGGTGTTTGTTCTTCAGCACTTCTTCTTTTGTTCTTCAGCAGTTCTATACTTAGGCAGATATGAAATAGACTAAGGTTATCAAAAGGTGGTTTCGTCAATCCTCTTTGTCCCAACATAAAAATATATAGATTTTCTAACATGTGGAAATATATAAAAACAAGGGTTTTTATAAAAATGTTAGATTAAATAAAAGCTTGGTGGAAACTTATATAAAAATGAACACTTTTATATAAATGGGAATATAAAAGTGTTGGAGCATTTTTATATATATAAGTAAGCAAGTCTTGGTAATAAAAATACAAATATGTTTAAAAACTTCCAAGTAATATATGTAGGAATTAAAAGGTGATTAATTCCAAGAATACATATATTGTTGAAACTCGGAAATTTTAACAATGTACATATATATATGTTAGTAATCGGATTTGGACGTGTTAACGGACTAAGACGTAAAAACGAACAAATAAGTATTTGTATTAATTACGTCTAAGGAGAAAATAAGAATAGGTATTTTAACGAGCTTAAAATATATAATCCGGGTGAAAAATACATAACACTTTCCTAAGTGTTGGAATATATTCGTGGGAGAAAAGTAACGTAGATAATCTAACGATTAAACGTTAAACAAGCGTATGAACTTAACAAGGAATATATATATATATATATATATATATATATATATATATATATATTCGACTCGACGAAATCCTAATATTATTTATTTAATGGGAAAGTAAATATACGGGGAGGAAAGTCGAGTCGAGTCAAGAAAACAACATATATATAAGTATACCGAATCGACGAAATCCTAGCGTATTTACTTAATGGGAAAGTAAATATACGGTATGGTGAGTCGAGTCAGGAGTGTTAAAATGTTATATCGAAGGACAAGACCTTAGTATAATTATTTAATGGGAAAATAATTATACGTCAAGTAAGTCGAGTCGAGAACAATATTGAACAAGTTAATTAATATTCATAGAAATATAAGTGGAACTTGTAATGAGGGTAATCCATCACCAACGGACCTAGGACATATGTTTAATTAAACGGGGAATTATATGTAAAGGGTGGTGTTAGGAGTTGGGTGTACAACTTGCCGGAAAAGCACACACTATAGACTTAGTGACTTACACGCACTAGGACGTTCGTAGGTGTGTGACCACAGACTTGCTATTCTCTACTATTTGGTTGCACGCTATACATCAGGTGAGTTTCACGACCCCTCTTTACTGTTTTACATGGGGGAAAGATATGTTTGTGTCATATGTTGAAATGTTTTCAAAGGTTAAAATGTGATGAGTGGCATGATGAGTACTTGAGTTTTGCTGTATGTTCGCCACTCGGGGTTGAGTCCTCGCTACTGTAACCATTAATTCAGGGAAATGAAACCGAAGGAATATTTGGATAGTACTATTGGTGCCTGACAAGGCCCACCCTAATCGATAGCGTCGATTATGCATCGGCGTATGCCTGGGGTGCACGTATTCTGAACTAAGTTGTTATTTGCCGAGAAACAACTGGTGATCGCGGGGAAGGATTATTAGTCTTGGTTTGGTTATGGGACTCAGGGGATTGCTCATCATAGTTTTGTAGGAGCTAGCGACTCCTTACGAAGGCCACAAGTTGTGCAGGTTTTGTACAGGTTGTAAAAACGAAATATCGATCGGCAAGATCCTAGTATATATATTTAATGGGAAAATAATAATACGGTAAAGTGAGTCGACTTGGTGGTTGTGAAAATGTTGTTGTTATGAAACTAAAACCTGTGAACTCACCAATATTTTATATATTGACTTCTTCTTTTTTTTTAAACATATCTTTCAGGTAACTAAGTGCCGATTAGATATGAGGCTAGTGCGGTGGAATTCGGGAAGTCGGATACTTGTCGGGGTTCCATCAATTGTTACCAAATGGTTGGAACAAACGGGAATACCCAACATTGAAACTTAATATTCGTCGTTTTATTTAATATTGGAATTGTGATACTCTGTTTCGACATCTAAATAAATTGATTCTTTTCTAATTAAATATAGTTTGTTTTAATCTTGACTTTGATATACTTTTGAGCGTTGCGCCACGTGTTTCTGCCATTGGCGTGGTGTGACATTGTGTAGTGGACACAATTAACAATCGTTGTTTACCTACCTAATCATATCAGTGGACAGTGCTTAGCCAGTTCACTGTGTATTGATGAATCGGGTTCTCAACTTAATTAATTTTGCTTTTGGGTCATAAAATAAATTGGATATTTAAAACATGAAATACTAATAAATTAAATTTTGAATTTTGTAGATGTCAACTGAAAACAATTCCGCCTCCCAATTCTCTCTCAAGTCCATCTTAGAGAAGTATATACTAAATCACTCCAACTTCATGGACTGGCACCGCAACTTGAAAATTGTTCTCAAGGCAGAGAACAAGTCGTATGTTCTTGAAACACCAGTCCCTGATGAACCCATTAATCAGAACTCTGTTGCTTATAGAAGCTACTCTAAGCACTTTGTTGACTCTTTGAAAGTGTAATGTCTAATTTTGGCATCCATGATCCCTGAACTTCAAAGGACCATGGATGACAAGATGGCATATGAGATGAATGAGCACCTGGTGGAAATGTTCCAAAAGAAGGCTCGTCATGAGAGGTTTGATGTGATGCGATTACTCATAACTACTCGTATGCAAGAGGGTACATCAGTTAGCACTCATGTGCTAAAAATGAAGGCATATGTTGATCGCTTGGCTCGTCTAGAATCCCCCTTGAGTGATGAGTTAGCTAGGCATATTATCCTAAACTCATTGCCCAAGTCATATGATCAGTTCATTATGAATTATAATATGAATGGGATGGAGAAGACACTCGCAGAGATGCATCAGATGCTCAAAGCTGCTGAGGTGAACATGCCTAGCAAAACTGCACCTGTGCTAATGATCAGGGAGGGTCATATTAAGAAACCTAACACCAAGAAGAAAGGCAATCAGGGCAAAGGCAAGGGAAAGGGCAAATCTGTTGCCAACAAGAAACCTCTGAAAGATGCCAAATGTTTTCATTGTGATGAAACTGGGCACTGGAAGAGGAATTGTGCTAAGTATTTAGCTGAACTAAAGCAAGCCAAGGCTTCTGGAGGAGAGTCCTCAGGTATATATGTTATTGAAATCTTTGCTTTTTTCTAGAAAATCATGGGTGTTTGACACAGGATGTGGTTTCCACATTTGTAATTTTTGCAGGGACTAAGAAAGATTAGAAAGCTGAAACGGGGCAACTTGGAGGTCCATGTTGGCAATGGACAAAGACTTTCTATGAAGGCGATAGGATTATATGTTCTTTTACTTCCTTCTGGTTTAGAACTTGTTTTGAACAATGTTTATTACATTCCTAGTGTGACTAGAAATATTGTTTCAGTTTTTGCTTTGCATGGACAAGGTTTTAATTATCGTTTTAATGGTGAATTTATTTCTGCTTATTTTAACGATATCTTTTAATTTGATGCAAAACCCAACAATGGGATCTATGAGATAAAAACCCGAAACGATAACATATTATGCAACATATCTCATAAACGTAATAAGTTGGACTTTAATGACACGTATATGTGGCATTGTAGACTTGGTCACATAAGTGAGAATCGTGTTAAACAACTCAAAACCGCAGGAATCCTAGATTCCAAGGGCTCAGAGTCGTTTGGAAAATGCGAATCATGCGTGAGTGGAAAGTTAACAAAAGCACCTTTTTTCAAATGTTGGAGGAAGAGCTAATGATCTGCTGGGACTTATACATATAGATGTATTTGGTCCATTCAGAACAATGTCAACACATGGAGAACGATACTTTGTTAGGTTTACTGATGATTTCAGTAGATATGGTTATGTTTATCTTATGAAGCATAAACATGAAACTCTTGAAAAGTGCAAGGAGTACCAAAACGAAGTAGAAAATCAGCTAAAAACTATTAAGATGCTTCAATCAGATCGAGGCGGTGAATATCTTAGTCAGGAATTCATCGACCATCTAAAGGATTGTGGAATAGTCTCACAACTCACTCCACCTGGAACACTACAACATAATGGTGTGTCTGAGCGGAGAAATCAAACTCTATTAGATATGATTCGATCAATGATGTGTCGAACAAACCTTCCAAAATCCTTTTGGAGTTATGCTTTGGAAACTGCCGCAAGACTTGTGAATATAGCTCCAACAAAGAAGGTTGATAAAACGCCTTATGAGATATGGCATGAAAAGAAACCTAATGTATCCTATCTTAAAGTCTGGGGATGTAATTCTTATGTCACTCTACAATCTTTGGATAAACTAGATCCCAGGGGCGAAAAAATAGTTTTCGTCGGATACGCTAAGAAGATCGGTTACCTATTCTACCACCCCACTGAAAATAGGATTTTCACTAAACGCAGAGGCACTTTCTTAGAGGAAGAGCTTCTGGCGCGTGGGATTGGAGATAACCATGTGGATCTTGAAGAAATTCAAGAATCAAAAGTGACTGAACTAGTTGTTCAGACAGAACTACAAGTAACTGATCCAGTTGTTGAAGTTGAACCTGAGAGGACTAAAGAAACAACAGAAACACCAAGTGTTTAAAGAAGTATTAGGGATCGCCGTGCACCTGAAAGGTATGACGATATCTTCATGATTGACGAAGCTAAGCCTGCTACTTACAAAGCTGCAATCTTGGATTCGGAATCCAAGAAATGGCAAGAAGCCATGAATGCAGAGATGCAATCCATGTATGATAACCAAGTCTGGGATTTGGTTGATCTTCTTACCGAATGTCAGACTGTAGGAAAAAAATGGATCTTCAAGAAGAAGACTGACATGGATGTGAATGTGCAAACCTACAAAGCAAAGCTTGTAGCGAAAGGTTTAACTCAGACTCAAGGAATTGATTATGAGGAAACTTTCTCGCCAGTAGCCATGCTTAACTCTATTAGAATTCGACTTGCCATTGCTGCATATTATGACTATGAGATATAGCAAATGGATTTCAAGACCGCGTTCCTTAATGGACACTTACTGGAAGATGTCTATATGGTTCAACCTGAAGGTTTTGTCGATCCAAAGGACCCTAATAAGGTGTGCAAGCTGAATAAATCCATCTATAGATTAAAGCAACCATCTCGCAGCTGGAATCTCCGTTTTGATCAGAAAATCAAAGAGTTTGGTTTTATCAAGAACGAAGATGAACCATGTGTTTACAAGAAATCTAGTGGGAGCTATATCACTTTTCTAATACTGTATGTAGATGACATACTAATCACTAGAAACAATATCCTTATGCTTAAAGATGTTAAGACCTGGTTGGGTAAATGTTTCGCAATGAAAGATCTTGGTGAAGCCGCTTATATTCTGGGAATAAAGATTTATAGAGATCGATCAAAGCGGTTATTGGGTTTGAGTCAAAGTACATATATTGATAAGGTCATACGACGCTTATCAATGCAAGACTCAAAAAGGGGGCTCTTGCCCATGGCACATGGAACCATTCTTAATAGCAAGCCAGTGTGCAAACACTGAAGAGGAAAAGAAGAAAATGGAAAGATGGAGTTCCATATGCTTCTGCTATTGGTTCCATCAAGTACGCCATGTTATGTACTAGACCTTATGTCTCGTATGCTCTTAGCATGACGAGTAGATATCAACAGAATCCAGGAGAGAGTCACAGGGCTGCAGTGAAGAACATTCTTAAGTACTTGAGAAGGACTAAGGATATGTTCTTAATATATGTAGGACTGGATAAGGAGCTGTCAGTTAAGTATTATATTGATGCAAGCTTCCAGACTGATCATGATGATTTAAGGTCACAAACGGGATATGTTTTGATTTTGAATGGTGGGGCTGTTACTTGGAAGAGCTCTAAGTAAAATGTGGTTGCTCAATCCACCTGTGAATTAGAATACAATGCTGCATCGGATGCTGCAAAGGAGGCTGCCTGGATGAAGAAGTTCATTACTGATCTCGATGTTGTGCCTAGCGTAAAGAGACCAATCGAGATACTGTGTGACAACACTGGTGCCATTGCTCTTGCAAAGGAACCAAGGTCACATCAGACCACAAGGCATATACTTAGGAAACTCAACTATATTAGAGAGATAATAGAACGTGGAGACATCATAATAAGCAAAGTTCATACAAATCTAAATCTGGCTGACCTTTTTACTAAGCCTTTACCTCAAGCTAAACATGAGGAGCATGCTGGAAAGATAGGGCTTAGAGTTGCTAGACAGTGGGCTTGATCTGTAGTTAGTATTGGTGTTTTATTTTGAACTATAACAGTTAAATTGAATATTTATTTGATTTAATGGGTTAAATGCAAATTTAAATATTTTGTAATTGTGTTCGTTATTTGTATGTTTAAATTCTTGAATAAGAGTATTCTAAAATGTCCGTAGTCGATCAAATTGTATGTTTAAATCCTTGGTTGTATTCATGAGATGAATAACTCAAGGGTTTGAGAATCATAATTCACATCATTAGGGAATGATATTGGATGTAACTAGCTTCAAAACGATCTCCATGGATCTGTGTCATGAGATGTTTTGATATTGATATGTTCAATCTGTCCTTTTTCCTAAGGCACATATTAAACTACATTAATAAAGGACTATCTTTGATGTTATCTAACACTATCATGAAACATGGGTAGCAATCCGGGTAGTGTTGGGAGAAATCCAAGATTAAGTGGGAGTTGTATGACGTTGAAGGAATTCTGTACTTCTATAGGATTAGAAGTCTAGAAATTATGACGCCCTCGTTAACTCAAACTGGTATAAACGCGTGGCCACGCTCGGACTAAGGTAGTTCGTTAGACCACTTTGAATTAAAGACGAGAATAGAGAATGGTTGATCACTATATAAGAATTAATTATCCATGTCTTATTATCAATGGATGTCTATACATAAGGGACTTATTGATAGAATTATCAGGGTATAGTATTTGGTTAAGTAAAGTGTTGCTTGAACTCAAAGAACTAGTTGACGACTGTAAAGTGTCATACTGTGTTAGGTGCAATGCGATGCAGCTAGACGTCCAACTCTGCACACCTTTTCTCATTTAATTAAAATCGTCCAAGTGGGAGATTGTTGGATATATGGTATGTCCGATGTAATAAAAATTCGAGGTCAACGTAACATGGCCTGGTATGATCCCAAGAGTTACACGTTGGTACACGAATCAGACAACTTCACGTGTCGGTGGATTATTATTTGTGAAATATTATTCGTTTTGAACTTGAGGGACTTAATATTAATTGGATTAATATTAGGGAATATTATGATATTTAACAAGGGGGCTTAGTATAAGTTATTGTTTTATAAAAAGGTGATTAAGCTGCAAACCCTAATCATACTATTAACATAAAACAACTCCTTCCTCTCCAAGTCTTGGCCGCCAACCCCTTAGGGCCGCCCCTTGGCTGCCGATAACCACCACAAGCCGACGCCTTCCTTTGTGCAAAGTGTTGTTCCTGGTTGGTTCGTGCTCGGTTGTGAACTTCCTACTAGCGAGGATTCGTTGTAACCCGCTTGTTACAATTCCGGTGTAGTTGTCAAATGTTGATATTATTTATTTGTTTATACGCGTTTAACTGAGATCCTGATTTGAAATATTTTATTAATTGGATTAATAAAATCAATTAATATTGCATATATATAAATCGGTTATATATGTAAGTGTGTGTGTGTGTATATATATATATATAGGGTTAGGGTAAAATGAGAACCACACTTTCATGAAAGAACTACGGAACTCACTTTATAACCACAAACTTATTTTAAATAAAAAAAAAGATTTGTGGTTGAAAATTAAAGTTGAATAAAATATAAAAGGGAATATTTCATTTTCTAATAAGACAAAACAAGGTGGGCCCAGGTCTTTACACCGCTGTAAAATTATTATTTTTTTATTTTACGGTGGGGTTACCCATTTTTACACCGGTGGAATTTTTTTTTTTTTTTAAAATTCACATTTTACTTCGGGATTCTTACGGTTCTTTTAGGAAAGGGTGGTTTTCAATTTAACCTAATCTCTGGATCATTTGAGAACCACCATTTAGGGAGAGAACCAAAGAACCAGTGTGAACAGGTGGCATTTTTGTAAATATAAAGGGTGTCTACAAAAACCCCTCCATCAAAAAATAAAAAAAATAAAAAAAATTTATACAACCTAAATAAATAAAAAAATAAAAAAAGTAAAAACACCAAAATGATTATTTTGCATTATTAATTCGAAAAAAAAAATAAAAAAAAAATGGCTGTTGTGACGTCATATGACGTCATCCCTCATGCACATGTGCATTTTGCTGTTATATATACAGAAATACACCGTATGCACATGTGCATTTCACTATTAAATTACACTTTTGAATGAATTGTCAATTACCATACTTAAATGATTATAAAATGGACGCAATACAGATATATAAGGGGTCACAAATTCTATTCAATGATCATTAAATGGACGCAAATTGAGATATAAAATACACTCGAACTCGTCAAGTGTTTAGTCATGCATATTATAACATAAATTGAAAATAAAACACGTGTATGACAACAAACATGAATAAACTTGAAACACCTCTATATAAGACCTATATAAAATAAGAAACGTGTACTGCATGCACATGTGCATTTCACAAATACTGTTAGATTTTTTTAGTGGTTTAACTTTCGGGCATACATATATACATGCATCATTCTTCAAAAAGCAAAGTTTTTATATCAATTTGTCTTTATCATACAACTACATGTAGTCTCTACCAAACGTATTAACTCAATAAAACATACGATAACAAAAAAATATTCATATTACAAACAAACTATGTTAACCACCTACATACAAAATTCTAATTATCTCACAACCTCATGTTCACCAACATAACAAAATGTTAAACCAAACATACATTACACAAAATGTTATACAAACTTTTTTGTCTATTTGACAATGCTCTTATTCCCAACCAAAGTTGACGTGGTGTAATGCGTGTTCGTATCGGACGCCAATTCGTTTTTTCACAACATTCTTCTGATTTGACTTCACTGCCACCGTTTTAACACGGATTATTTTAATTTTCTTTTTTGTATTTGCATCTGCACACACATTTGTCATACAACATATTATATCATGTTCATACATAGTGATGCACATGTGCATAATCAACAATATGTGTTAAATATTGCGCAAAACAACATACCATCATTATTCGCCGCTTCAATATGCTTTCGTTCGTTTGATCTCGTTTGAACCTTTCTTTTTAATTCTTTATCTGCATATAATATATTTTGTGTGCAAACATTCAACATTTAATATTTCATAATAAAAAATGCATATATGCACATGTGCATTCTATGTAAATGAACTAAATAAAATAATTACAACCTGAATCAACTTTCTGATAAACAACCGTGGCATTACTAGCTTCCGCTTTTGAAAGTTAAAACGAAACTTAATTAGTTTATGCTATATATTAAATAAATAACATAACAGATAACAAGTGAATATTAATTACATCAACACTAAATAAATAATGTCAACCTGTTTCAACTTTTTGATCAACAGTTGTGTCATTATCTTCACTTACATCAACACAAATCTTACTTTTTTCGCTGTTTTCCCCCAGCTATTAATTACAAATATTAAGGAACGCATAAGAAAATCAATATTTCAATCTCAATGCACATGTGCAACAATATTACTTTGATAATTACAACAAAACAACTTCACATGTGCAATATTACGACCTACTTAGTTATATTAATTTGTTACTTAACATTACTTTTAACATTATAAACCACACTTTGCACTTGTGCATTCACAGTCTTAATGCACATGTGCATTCATAACATACTTCATTCATAACAAAACGATTGCACATATGCATTAACCTGGTCGGCGTGTCCAAATTACAATGTAAAACACAAATTATCTTCAAATATAATTCATTAAACACAAAACTAAAAAACACACAATAAATCGATGTATATAACCAAAAGCCACAACTTAAATAACAAATTCCCAATCGTTAACCTAAAAAACCATATCCGTCAACCTGCAAAACTGCAAATGCAATCGGCAACGCCTTGCTTGAATTCTGACCCGTTCAATCTGCTTGTGTTTTCCAAAAAGTTTATTACAGCAGAGATTTAATACTCATCATAATCAGTTTTTAGGACCTAAATATAACTCCAAAACAATAAATACAAAAAACGATTCCGACAAAAAACGGTGACGACACAGATAAGAACGTGACGTCGGCTGAAACATACGGTACAAACCCCATTTGATAACGATTAATAATAGGCCCACAAACGGAACGGATATGCAACGATACATCATTACTCATTACACATATTGTAGATTTCAATACAACTAACAAATATAACTGTTGTTCGATCAAAAAACCCTAGATCTACATATTTAGCTATTTACATATATACTAATGATATACACTAAGGTTTTAATATCATATATATGTTTGTATCTATTAATAAATACAACTCTCTTCTAAAAACTACAGAAAGATGCATGAAATGAAAGTTTATTAAAAAAAATAAAAAAACTACAAAAGCAGTTCATCTATAAAGAACAACAGAAGTTATCAATCAACACCATAAACCAATAATAACATTTCCATTACCTTTTAACCTTTAATAATGGCGACATCAAGAACTTATGTCGGTAGAGACAACCACCGTCACCGGTACTTCTCCGGCGAAAAAGAAGCTACTCCGGCGACGAATTATATCTTCGAGTTCACTGAACTCGACGTCTGGACCGTTCGTGACGGTTATTGAAGGTGTAGATCTAGGGTTTTTTGATATGGTTTTTTGATTTGAATATGTTGTCTGATTTGTTTTATGGGTAAACCGGGTCAGATTTAACCCAAAGAATCCATATAAATTTGACCACGGGTTATTTAATTAGCCTATTTATTTACAACAATGTCATCAGTTCACACTGGTTCTTTAGCTCTCTCCCTAAAGTTGGTTCTCGTATGATCCCTACCCTATATATATATATATATTCTAGCAAAAAAACCCGCACAATGCGGCGGGACGACAATTTTTAACGCGATAATCGTTTTTTGTTTGTTAATCAATAATTCTTGTAATATATTGTAAAGTTTTATGTTAGTTTACCATCATATCTATAGTTCGTTTTTTAAAAGACATTTAACTATTATGAGAGCTAACACAAATCAACTAATTCCAATTTGAATGTATGCACCCTAAAACATTTTCTTTTCAAATATTTTGAAAACTATTATAAAACGGGGAAAGTGAATATATGATTGTTAGACACTGACCATTCAGTTCGTTTAATTAAATCTATTTAAAAACTAATTTCTTGGCAATTAGCTATGATGTTGTTCCACGCGCATACCGATTGGATGAAAATCATGTGGATTCGTTATGCTATTCCCATAAGACTGGGTATAGTGGGGGCCTTATATGGCTTTATAAACAAAACTAGCGCCCCCACACTGTTACGGGGGGCGCTATTTGGCAAAAAGGGAGGCAGGCGTTTTAATTATAACGCCAAATCACAATTGAACCAACTAATCATATAATGCCACGTGGCATAGTGAACCAACCAACCCATCCTTGGCAAAGGTGGGGGGGGGGGGGGGCGCTAGATTCCCCTTTACCACTACACCATTTTTTCATTTAATTTCCCCATGCTAACTCAGCTACCACGTGGATCAACTAGAATCATGAGCGTTATAAATAACCCCCTCCACTACACATGGTCTAACAAAAAATGATTGACCTAGTGCTAATTGTTTGATCTTAAACAACGACCTATGTTTGGTAGGTTTGATTTAGTATAAATAGGTACGGGTCACACTTGGGAACACTTTTAGCTAAACCAATTGGGTAATAATATCCCAAATTTCAAAAATAAATTTGCATATTTCAACAATTGTTGCTTAAAAGAAAAAGAAAAGGTAATATTTAAATTAAGAATTTTAACGTATTAATAAGGTAAATAAAATTATTTTTTTGAGTTTTAGTCAGTTGGGTTGGTGTTTGTGTGTGTTGACGTGATTTTCGGGTCCATGCTGTGTTTGGTTCGAACTCAAAAGGAGTAAGGCACACTCAAGACGCATAAGCGTTGCATGGAATCTAAAGGCAAGGTGCAAAAAAAACGCTTGTCCGAGACGAGCAAGTCGTAAGAATAACAAATTTTAAAAAAAAAGAAACATATTAGCCTTATAATTATTAGTTAATAAACCATTTTAAAAATCAAACCAATCCATTTAATTTTATCAATATGAAGTAAAGATAAAAAGAAAATAATCAATAATCAAGAGTAAAAGACTTTGATTTATAGGCAAAGAATACAGAAAAGGGAATCTGAAACCTACACTCCATATGCACAGAAAAAGACTTTCACATAAAGGGTTAAAATGACAAACTTGGTAGAAAAAAAGGCACGCCCACTTTAGTTTTTATTTTTTTAATGGCCAACCAATTTTATTGCATGTCTGACTAACAAACTGTTAGACAAACAACCCCAAGATACAACATCCACCAATTACATCAGTTAAACAAAAGAAGCAAGATTATAAGAGCACCAATCCTCCCAAGTCAACCTACCTAGATTTGCCCTGTTTTTGGCCCACAAGAAGCTATAGCTTTTGATATCCTCCTTTATTCTTCCAACATTCAGTTGCTTGTCGTTGAATATTAAATCATTTCGCCATCTCCAAACCACCTAAACAGCCGTCTGAATAACTACAAACACAGCTTTCCGCCATTTCTTTGACCCGTTTAGATGCTTGTGTATGGTAGCGAGGTCCTTGAGCTCCAGAATAAACAAATAACGCAGCCTGCACTAGTGTGAAATGAACTCCCAGATCTGGTTCACAATCCGACAGGAGGCAAATATATGCATACCGGACTCCTCCGCCTCGTTACAAAACCTGCATTTCTTTTAACAAAACAATTCAGGAGGTCGTTTGTCAACACATTAAGTATTTTGCAATCGCATCCATAGTGATTCGACTTTTATGAAAATTATTCAGAAACTATAGTTTTGATTTATCACTAACAGATATAGCATCGCATGCCAGTCACATTCCATTGCTACAAATATTGGAGTAGTAATAAAAACCAAAGAAATTCATATTGAACAAAGAATAAAACTACATGCCCGGATTGTTAACACATGATACAGCCCCCCTTTGCTCAACAATAGTCACAACTTGTTCAATGAAAAGGGCAAATGCTATTGGTTTTGTAACAGTATGACAAATAAACAAAGATTAAAATAACCACCCGCTATGATTTGCAATTAAAAAAAAATAAAAACAATACCTATCAGCTCCGGTCTCTCCTTGAAGGTACCCTGGATCAGCTCCAGTCTCTCCTTAAAGGTGACCGGGATCAAGATATAAATCAATCAGATTAACCAGAAATATAAAAAATGCAGCATTAAAAGAATGTTATACCTCTAGTGAATGAATTAATGGCTGAGGAGCTTTTTGTCCATTAACACTAATAAGTCTTAGAGACCATTTCGCATATTTTGGATTTGCAAATATAAGTTATTATAAAAAGGTAAGATTAGAACGCAAAAGGTCAAATATTGTCATAGTAATACAAAATTATTACAATCTAAATCAAAACAATTTAAGAGGCTGTCAGGCTGCATACATTAGAAACAGACATTGAGAACTCTCAACCCGATTGATGAATTCCTCTTTTAGCTTTTTTTTTGTCATGTTTGGCCTGTTAAAAATTAACAAAATATTTTTTTTGAAATATAAGCATACCAATTTGACGAACAATTGTCCCAAAATTAACCAAAAAAAATCAAATGTTTAAAGGCCTTTCTTGTGCACCAAAGTCACAAGTTCTTCAGTTGACCTACAAATGGCCAAATGGGTCAATTTGGGTTATCATTTATTTCAAAATTTCACGAAAAAAATGAAATTGCTCAAATGAGCCGAGCTCAAACGACTTGAAAATCATCCAAAATATATAAAGAAAAAAACCTTTTAAATCACTCTGATAAAAAGGAAAATCAGACACAGTCTATACCCGCTTGGGCCCATACCAAAACTACCCGTTTTGACCAGACACGGACGTGACGCGATTTCCATATTTCCTCAAGCCTTTGGTAAACATTTTACAACCAAAGCTGGGTCACTTACCTGAATTGAGGTGACTCACTAACCTTCCTTCTTTGCCTGGAAGACATTTGAAAGAAGTCAATTATTGCAGCCTATACGCCAACTGAAAATATAAACTTACATTAAACAATTTTATTTGGAAAACCGCTTACCATGACCCTCCTATCCAGCCTTCGCAACTGTTCGTTTCAGCTTTACAATCCCCTTGACTGTCAACCTATGTTTTTCTTCCACTTCAGTATACGCCCCCCCCCCCTCTCTTATTTTTGGAAAGGTGTTCTTACACTTAGATCATACTTTTTGGCAGCTACGGCTACCCACACCTGTTAAGAACAGGAACAAATCAGTTTTATGATAATATCAATTCAGAAACATTATTATCAAAAATAGCCATTCAAGATAGTTAAAATTTGTAATTACACAATTCATTTAAACAAAGCTAAATAATGAAAATTACACCCTTCTCTCTCTCATTACACTTCAAACTCACATCGAGTTCAAAACATAAAATTAGTATGATTATCAAACTTAATATTTTTTTAAACGTAATCCCTAGAAAAAGAAGGATAACCAAAACAAACCTCCCAAAATCTTTATTTGACACCAAGAAACACAAATACAATAATACAATATTGCTTTACCCTTAGTGGTTCTAGCTGCAAAAAAAAACATTACAACCATGGCAATTATTTAAGCTCCAAGCCTTGCATTTAGCCATAGTCATAACCTTCTATTTCTTTTAGGACTGTGAAATGTCCAAGCTTGCAAAACACCATTAATGTATGTTTTGAATGTAATATATCTGAATCCAATTGAGCTCGAGGACCTCTCTGAATTTGTTTAGATGACCTTCATCACAGGTAAATCGCCTCTTTAAATGATTTAATCATGCATAGAGCCACCGGAAAAAAAATCCTAAGTCTGCAAAACAGAAGCACCCGAGTCTGGAAAACAGAAGAAAAAATTATTTCAGATATCGACATGTTGTAAATTACAGCTTATAATAATCGTCAACCTCATCAATAAAATCAGCAAAATTATACGATTTGTACAGTAGTCTATGAACTCTTACAGATATAGAGAAAACCCAGATAAACTTAAATGATTTTTGTACAAAATCAACAAAAAAGTGACTTACCCTTGACTGGTCTGCTGAAATATTCAAAAATCTGGTGAGAATCGATCTGTTAGTGTTCGTTAGGGTTTTGAATGACTAAATACTTAAATAGTGTTCATAATCAACTGAAACTGTGACTTACCGTTAACGAAAGTCGGATTCTTCATCGATCCGGTGAAAATGATGGTGAGGCGGTGGAAGCCGTGGTGGTTTCCGGTGATACTTTTGACGGCTGGGATTCTAGTTGAAGATAGTGATGATGATGATGTAGTTGTGGTGAAAACGATGGTGAGGCGGTGGAAGCACAGATAGTGGTTGTAGTGGAATGTCATGGTGGCCACAATGGATGGTGATGTTGAAGAGAAAACCCTAATGTGAATACGATGAATGGGGGCGGATTGGTGAATGAAACCCTAATGTGAATGTACCGTGTAGCTTTTCTTTTGGCATCATAGGCCTGTACATAATCTTCATAGTTTGCACACCTAAAAGTTTAAGAGTTTTATTGCATTAAACAATTGTACATATGCTTTTAAGGCTTGTACCTTTTAAGAAAGTGGCAAATGACCATTTCTGCCCTTCCTATATGCTTATTAATATAGTATAGATAGGGTAGAGATCATACGAGAACCAACTTTAGGGAGAGAACCAGATAACCAGAGTGAACACAAACAAAAAAACCTAAAAACCCTACCTCCACCCCTAAAAACCTAAACCCACCCACCTCACTCCCTAAAAACCTAAACCCCCCATCCCCCACACCGCCCCCCCCCCCCCCATTGTGAAATGCACATGTGCAGCTAACCCCACACCCCCCCCCCCCCCAAAAAAAAAAACGAAACGCTCCATCCCATCCCCCCGAAAAAGATAACCCCTCTTCCACCATACCCAAAAACTAAACCCTAAAGCTAAACCCATTAAAAAACTTAACTATAATATTGAAATGCACATGTGCATGTAGTATAATTATCTTATTTTATAGTTTTATATAGAGATTTTTTTTAAGTTTATTCACCAACAACCCAAAAAAAAACTAACCCCCTACACATCATACCTAAAAACTAAACCCTAAAGCTAAACCCATGAAAAAAAACCTAACTATAATAGTGAAATGCACTTTGCGTTTATTTAATGATCATTGAATAAAATTTTTTCCACCTTATATATCATATCACGTCCATTTAATGATCATTTCATTATGGTAATTGATAATTTATTCAAAAGTGTTCTCTAATAGTGAAATGCACATGTGCATACGGTATATGTATGTATATATATAACAACAAAATACACATGTGTATCAGACCTGACGTAAATATGACGTAAAAAAAGCCATTTTTTTGTTTTTTTTATTTTTTTGTATTTTTTTATTTTTTTTTTTATTTTTTTCCAGAAAGATTAACACTAAAAAACATTTTGGTGTTTTTACTTTTTATTTTTTTAGGTTATATAATTTTATTACTATTATTTTTTATTTTTTGGTGGAGGGGTTTTTGTGTTCACACTTGGTTCTTTGGTTCTCTCCCTAAATGATGGTTCTCAAATGATCCAAATCTTATATATATATATATATATATATATATATATATATATATATATATATATAGGGGAAGTATTGGTAGAAAACCCTAAATATTTGAGTAAACTTTGGAAACTCTGACTTCCCGAGCTTTTTTTTTTTTGAAAAAATTAGGGCATGTAATATACATGTTTTTAAGAGTTTTGAGCCAAAAAAATCAAAAAAGCGCCGAAGGGTTTTTTTTAAAAAAATAAAACAAGTTGTGCATCATAACATATGTTAGCTTATTTTTTCCTGGTAACATATGTTATGATGAAAAATTATTATTTTTTTTTAAAAAAAACCCTTCGGCGCTTTTTTGATTTTTTTGGCTCAAAACTCTTAAAAACATGTATAATTACATGCCCTAATTTTTTCAAAAAAAAAAAAGCTCGGGAAGTCAGAGTTTCCAGAGTTTACTCAAATATTTAGGGTTTTCTACCAATCCTTACCCTATATATATATATATATATATATATATATATATAATCGACTTTTGCTAATATATATAAACTGTTTCCGTTTCATATATGATACCATGATTCCCAACAATGTTGTCGTGGTTGTAATGGGGTACCCGTGTCATTCATGGGTTGCGCCCCACCGTCTACTAATATATGAATTCTTGACAGGCTCGAAGGGTCAAGATGTGAATTTATTTCCATGGTAGGAAATTTCTCAACCCATTTTCCCGACCTAATAATTGCATCCGTTAGTCTAGAATACCTATATTTATTACTCCTAAACAATTAGACGTCATAATTTTCATGCTACGTTCCTTATTACATTAAGTAATTGTGCCCTATAAGAGTATTTAGAAAGAAGGCATTAAAAAAAGGGTTGTGGATTCATATACCCCTACTTTAGGTATCATACACCAAAGAGTAAGTGTACTAATATTACCTAAGTTACGAGGTACTCGAAACTAGTTTTGCTAGCTGTTTGTCTGTTCACATTAATCTTTGGGATATTGGTCATTTCATGTTGCATTCCACACAACATGATTAGTTTCTAAAAATATAATACGAAACAATAAAATCCAGCGTTGAAGCATAGAGAAATCGGGGATTTTTCAGTATATTTGATTCGTTATCGTAAAACAATAATATACAAAAACAAATAACCAACTAACCTTTTCCGGAAGTCATAACTTCGAACGAACAAGCTCTTTCGTGCAAGCATTAGATAACAATAAAGTACAATCTCTAAAAGAAAAAGTTCATTGTTTCCTAAATTATACTCCAAGAGAGTGTATTCACCCATCCACATAAAATTTAGACATAACAATTGTTAATACGGATCAATAGGTTGATTTGGATTATACACAATCCCCACCTGTAGGTGATTTCTAATTAATAGTAATATTGAGTTCATTCGGGTTATTTTTTTAAAATAAAATTATGTTTTTTAACTTCTTATTGTTTGTTGATTCTAATCACCACGGAAATGACATTAGATAAGAGTCCGGCCTAAAGTAATATGTTTAGTAAAACTATTTGTGAAAATTGGGAAAATGATGTTTAAGTTGAACCAAAGAGTAAATCTCTACACTATAATATTATTTAAATGTGTTTTCTGATGTATAATCTTAACACTCATTTAGAAATTAATTTGGAAACTCGATTTAATGTTAAAAGTGACAAACGAGTTAGATTTTAGAATGAGTAGTCGAAATTTGGAATGACAAGGGGATGTCTACAAGTGTAGATACATAAAGTGGCCAAGAGTTTATAAATTCTGTATGTGTTATAGCAACTTGTCCCATAATGTGTGATTATGCATATAGCATTGAAATTGAACCATTTCTTTTTCGTATTATAGGTTTAACATCTATATAACTGAGTCATGGCACTGAACTGGACATGATGGCCGGTGAAGGCGGTTGAACTGGAATTTGTGTTTTTTAACAGTTGTAAGAACCTTGTAGTTGATGGAATGTGAACTTGCCGCTGATGAAAAGGAGACACATGTGAAGAAGTAAGACTAAGGAGAGTGTGTAAGAGAGACCTAAACAAAGTTTTGTTTCACTTTTGTTAACTTTTATTTTCAAAAGATTGAGAAGAGTGGGAAAGTGATGGTTGTTGTGTGTTGACCAATCATGTAACATGAGAATAGAGTGATCTTTCTTTCAAAGAAATCTTTGTCCAACCAATGAACTGTTGCTTGTGTGCATGACCTAAAGACAATGTAACAATATAGCGCGCCCTTTTTTTATGATATCATTTTTTTTATGATATCATGATAGCAAATAATATGAACAATGAAAAAAAATAAAAAAACAAAAAGAAAATAAAAACCCTGAATCGATTCATCTTCTATACATCACCTCTGTTAGTGGTACCCTCCGACGTGTCCATAGCATAGATATAGGCTTAGGATCTTTTTTTATATGTTTTGGGTGTAATCGGGTGGCATTTTGGGGGTTATCGTGTCGATTTTGTGATGTATGTTAACTACCAGTGGTAGGAGAGTCCTACGCCTAGTCTCTTGTAGGCGTATGAGGCTCCTGGCGTAGGAGCCATGCCTATAAATAGGACCCTTGTGTTTGTCATTTGTAACTTTTGCTCAATATCGTTAACGAAGTGCTACCCATTTTGTGTTTGCTTTATGTGTGTGTTTATCATTCTATTTATTTCTAGCACTATCCTTCACCTCTAACAACTAACTGATCCATTGATTCTGTCTTCAAATATGTTGCGCGTGTGGTAACTCAATTATTGTCCGAATCACGTTCCTACAAGTGGTACCAGAGCCATGGCTCAATACTACCCATGTTGT
Source organism: Ambrosia artemisiifolia (assembly GCA_032199755.1). NCBI lineage: Eukaryota > Viridiplantae > Streptophyta > Magnoliopsida > Asterales > Asteraceae > Ambrosia > Ambrosia artemisiifolia. The sequence goes on from CM063514.1 coordinate 15,001,150, forward strand.
TAGTGTTAGTTAGCATCAGATCTGGATTTAGAGAGTATTTGTTCAAAATTTTAGATAAAATTGGGTTTTATGATAATATTCGGTTTTTTGCTTTGATTTTCTTACATTGGATTGAATTTTGAAATCTGCTTGTTTTTTTAGTTTCCAAATCACATTTAGAAAGTATTTGAATCAAATAGATCATCGATGATTATTCCAGATCTGAGATGGCCTTCTGGCAGAAACAACAAGCACTGCTCCACAAAAGCTAAAGCATAGTGATATATAGACAATCACCGGTAGCTTGGTAACTACCTACATCACAATGCTACAGTTCGAATCTACAACAGCAACTACAATCAACATAAACCCAACAACTCTAGATACAACAGCGTATGTTGAAAGGTAAACATATTAGTACCACACCCACATATGAAATACATTTGGTAACCGTCATTATTGTTTTCCACAGACTCCGCCACTTGCCGGTTATCGTGCCGATAAAAATCATAACGCCTATTACAGAGATAAAATACAAAACAGCCGTAGAGCTTGCCATCCAAAACCGCTTTACATGCCATGCATCGATATAAACCGTAAGACACGACAGACCATGGTTTTACATCACATGCTTCAAATGCAGATGCAAGATGCTAAAAAGGGTCGGAACAGAAGCAACGTACGAATGTGTAGATGATGAGGGTGCACTTATATTCCAGTAAGTATGCTACCTTTCTGCAATGCAAGCAAACAAACATCTTTTTTTCAGTTGTCATTATCTTATTAGTTCTCCAGCTGTAAATTGTAATACAAATGCATTTAGTAAACTTCAGGCATTTTGTGCACATATAGTCCTTTAGGTTTTTAGGTTGCATTTTTTTACCCTTACAATCAATCACGTATTATACTCTACAAATGTACCTACATTGCTTAAAAGTATTGATAAATAATATATACTATCATGAGTGTTATTTGGTTATTTAAACAAACTATAGTGTTGATTATTGAATGTTTGGTATAAGCTTCCACAAGGCATGAATCTTAGAGCAAAAGCCTATGGTGTTTAGATTACAAACCGGGTCAGACTATTCTATTGAAATGACCAAGTGTACCATATAATACTTTAGCTGTTGCTACTTAGTACCATTAAAATGGGCTTACTTTGTTCTTTAAATTATTTGGTCTTCATATGTGGGTGTTTTGTGTTAGTAATAGCTGGGAGAGTCCGATGGATGAATGATTGATTGATTTTATTCAAAATCTATCTGATTAGGCTTCCTAGATAGTTGGCTGCCTTTCTTATGTGATTTGTACCTAACTGCAGATGGCTTTTGTTGGTTTTTAACAGCTACATACAACACATGACAGTGCATTTATTTTTTCCCTACTTCAATTTCTCATGCCTTTATTTACTCAGGTATTGCATAAAAAAGAACAATGAAAGACAATACAGGTGAAGTTGAGGTGGGCTTTTTCAATGAAGCAATGACCGGAATGATATAGGTCTGTTGCAACCACATGGTAATTAAACTTGGAGAGGACGACCCGTATGAGATCCCAGAAATAATCCTAAAGGCGAGAAATGATCCAAAGATCATGTCACTTACTGCAAAGGCTGATAACCCACTGACAATAAATAGCGTGTCAGTCGACGATCAGGCATCAGCACCTTTGTTGGGTTAATCTTGATGGTTCAGTTTGTTTGCGGGTCACGGGTCCAGTTTCGGGTTAATGGGTGATGATTATGATTATGCCACATGGTCTTTGGTTGCCCAAGAAAGAAGGAGGATGTTGCATATTACCGTTCGAAAAGGTGTACGTTAGTAGTTCAAGATATAGTTAAGGATTTACAGAGTTTAATGGCTTGCGAAAGTTGGTTTGTTACTAATAAGCAGGAGAACAAAGGAGTTATTATGGCATGTGCTTTATTTCTTTCTTAGCTATAAATAGGTTAATTACTTGTTCATTAATGTACCTCATATTTTTGTATTCGAATACAAAAGCATCTTGATCCAATATTTCTTTTGCAAACTATCTTCACAAACATACGTGAGTTTGAGTGTTTGTGGAGTGAGTTCAATTGGGGCCTTAACCAACAACCTTTGCCTCTTCAGGAAACACCCAATATATCCACGCAAGCAGTTAGGCGTCCAACAACACCAGCAAAAAGACTGTATAGCGAAGGCAAGGGTACGTTCCCGAAACACAGTAATCATTTTTACCGGATTTAAATTACTACTTACTAACCAAAACCATCTATAACAGCCAAACAAGCATAGGCAGGAAAGGTTCAACGCAACATACCCTTTTGTTCCTATCTTGCAAGCACAGGCACATGAAGTGAATGCTCAAACCTTTAGAACAAAAGACTACATCTGTATATACATAACTCAATGTAAGTTGCTTGATGGGTATAATACTTGCATGCAAGAACAATATTATGTAAATCAATGTATAGTATTGTCAAACCACTCTTCATACACCTTGGCAGGCAAAAACATCATCCAGTCGCCCACGCCGCTGCAACGTGCGGCGAGTATAAAACTAGTTAAATATATAAGCCAAAGTTGTGTCTACTAACTTTCTTAAAACTAGTAAAGATAAAGTCATAGAAATACTAAATAAAAAAATAAGATAATAGTTAATATTTGTAGAATTGCACCTCTCTGAGGATATGGTTTAAGATAGGAATTCGTGGAGGTGTAGGATCAAAGTTAAGGATTTTTAGGAGAAGAGTACCTCCATTTTAGGGATGAACTTTGTGCGTTTATGTATAGTTCTCTATCTCTAATGTTGGGGGTAAGGTTTGCCTACATCCCACGCTCCCCAGACCCTACTAATAATGTCGCTATTCGTGGGATTTCGTAGTTTAAGTTGTTGTTGTTTTTAGTTAATATTAGAGTGTGAGATTTTTCAGGTCCTCAAATTACAATCCATCTTTGACAATGTACATCAAAATCGTAACCACGTTAAGTTTCATGTATTCACTAAATGGATAGTTTGTTTATTCACTAAATAGATTGTTATAAATGTGCCGTTATAGCTACACTAAGGCACATATCATGTGGATGTTATTGCATCTGAAAGTTTGTTTAGACCTCAACACATTGAATAAACTGCTAGTAATTGTATAATAGCTAGTGTATTGGTTAATGTTGATAGCCTTATTTGTGAAATTTGTTACTCTCAATATACTCCACATGAACATTCCAAACAGGTATAGATCAATATTTACTTTGGGAAAAAGTTAGCGAGTTAATTTCATGTTAAGTGTGGGTTTGACCATGAAACCTGCCATATTGCAAAGGGACTTCTACGTTTTTCTGTCATGTGTCTATTTTACCATGAAAAGTGTTAAAGATGATAAAGGGATTGGGTATACGTTTTATAAAGATTAATGGTAAAAAAATGTTAATACAATGATTTGTAAAGTCTATATAACGTGTCATGAAATTTGGAAAGTGGTAAGGGGTTGTAAACAGAATAAGTGATTCAACAATTGTAGGAAAATAGTTTTGGAATGAGTCATGATGTGAATCTTGAATGTTGATCGTTATAGAGTGGGTGTAGTGGGGCGGTAAAGGGAGCGCTAAAACCAAATTAGTGACGGAAACATCGTTACACCCAGACGCTAATTTGGTTTTTGGGTTAGGGGCTTTAAAATTTTAACGCCGGTGCACCAAATGATTCAACCAATCTTCAGTCGCCACCTCATCGATTCATGGGGATCAATTTTGAACGGTCAAAATTTTTAAATCACCCCAGTGTTAATTTTTAGGGAAAATCATGAAAATAGCCGTTGACTACCCCCACTTTACGAAAATAGCCAGTGGAACCGTCTCTGTGAGATGGTCGAGTCACCTTAACCGATTCCCATGACCTTTGATAAAAAGAGCCACTAAGACGTGGCCACGTGTCCCAAAATCCTTCGAAACGTCTTTGAGACCTATTGACGTCGTCGTGTCCAATCCGAAGATCTGGGAGACGGCTCCAGCTCTTTTCGGCTCATGGTTTGAGCCGACTACCAAACGGCTCGACTAGTTTTTCGGAGACGTCTTTAGCCACTATTTTTTTAATTTTAAAATATTCCGTCTGACACAGCTGACATAGTAAGACCACACAGAGTAGGAACCGAGTCAAAGACGTCTCCACCAAACAGTGTTTTTATATTTTTTTATGTATAAATGTTGGTTGTTTTTGTAAGTAATCAAAGTATGTATATTCACTTCTTGATAATTTTTTTTTATATTATTATGTCCTCACATCTGTTGTTACATTATTTTGTTATAACTTATCAAAAGGGTTGGATCGTTGTTACATTTGCGTAGAAATACTTGGATCGTTGTTACATTTACATGTTGTATAAGACGTGTAAAATGTAATTTCGGTTTTGTATTTTACAATATCCGAGCGATCATCCACCTCCCATATCTACATCATGGCATTGTTGTGGACGCCGACGACTCCTCGCGGCGGATGTAGAGCATCGATTACGTTAGTTGAGATCGCAACCATAAACCATGTTAAACGCAACCACCAACCATGATAAACGCAACCACAAACCAAGTTAAACGCAACCACAATAGCCATGTATACCTTTGCGTCTTTTTGATGTCAAATACGAACAAGAGGTGACCTCTTTGCCCTGTTGACATTCGCCATGGTGTAACTCCCCCCTTTGCCATAACTAAGCTATCATATATAGGGAAATGGGAGTTTCAGGAATAATGAGCGGGAGAAAGAGGAAACCGGATGCCGTAAGTAAGCTATCAGATATATGGAAATTGGAGAACTAGCCTTTTGTTCTTTTAGAACCACGTCAAAATGTGTTTATTTATTTTTGTCCATTTAATACCGAGTAATTTGTGTGTTAATCGGTCACTTGAATATATCATGATAGCAACATATAATTATGTTTTACACTATGTTGTAGTTTTATTTATTTTTTAAAAATTAAATATTATTTGAAAGCCAACATTATTTACGATTAAAAACATAAGAAACAATAACAAAAAGCATAATTAAGATTAACCTTTCAGTCCATTAAAAAAAACATAAACAAACATTTTACACCACAATCATCACCACCACATGCATCATCATTTGCCAAAGCAAATATCACTACAATGAAAACGAACACCTGCGAAAGCTACCCATTAAGCCTTTCCCTCATCATTTGCCAAGCAGAGATGTGTTTAAACTCTTTCTTTTGCTTGCACTCATACTCGACTTTGGTTATTGCGATGGCCACGTCTTCTGATGTGTCTGAAAAGTATCGTAGTGTTTGATTGTGGTACGCGTTGAAGATTTGACACTTGGCATTCAAATCGGTCCATTTACGGTTGATCGAATCGATTGTTCTGTTGGAACCCCCTACCAAGCTATTGAACTCGTTTAGGATGCGGTACCACTTCTTACTATCATGATTGTTGTCTTCAACGAGTTGCCATCCGACTACAAGGGCGATTTCTTCCTCTTCAGTCCAACGAGCTGGTGCCATTTATTTTGTGTTGTTTTTAATCGGATTGGGCACTTCGGATCGGATCGTTACAAAAATTTCCGTCGAGATTTTTATGGTGATTGGACTAGGTCGTACATCTATATACTTATGGAATTTGAATTCGCTAAAAGTCATCTTGGGAAGCCATATACGTGTCGGTAAAATTGACCCAGAAATGGGACACGTGTAAGAATTTAGGATGAGACACGTCGACGTCATAGAGAGTGATCCGTCACTGTGTCGTCTTACTCTGTCGAAGACGTCAGAATTCATAGACGTGTAAGCATTTAGTCAGAGATTTGACGCGTGAGAGACGTCACAGAGTGGGATCCGTCTCTGTGTCATCTTACTGAGTCTAAGACATCATAAATGCGACACGTGTCAGCATGCATTTAGCTAGACATAATTTAATTTGTAAATAATTTAATTTGTTAACAGAAAGTATAAAGAATAGAAAGTGAAAAATGAAAGTAATTTAATTTCCAAATATTTTTTTTAATAATTTTTTTAATGTCAAACTCTTTATATTATTGTTCTTTTTCTGTTTATTATATTTTCTATTTTAAAATATAAGTTAATTTGTAAAAAAGGACGCAACTTATTAGATAAAACAAAACAAAGACGCAACTACTAGTTTTAACAAAACGCAATTATAAATTATTATGGGAACTTATTATACGCAAATGCAAAATTTTTACAAAAACAAACTTACACGCAGGTGCAAAAATAAAAATTATATTAATATTACTCATAAATATATTAAATAAATTTTACTTGTATTATGGTATTTTCTAGACTCAAGTAAAAATAAATTCAGACGCAATTAACATATCTACAAAATAGATATTCTAAAAAAAAGGTTTAGTAGTCTTCAGTCTAAAGTCGAAAATACATACATCTTCGGACATAAATTGTAAAAAAACAACTATATATAAAACAGAATGATAGAGATAAATAAATGCGCAACTTCTACTCTGAAATAAAAAACCCAACAATAAAGTTCGTAATATATTTTTTTAGAAAGTGATATTATATTTTATTTTTTATTAGAATTAAGATTTGATATTTTATTTATTTATAAATTAAAAGTAAAATATCCAACTTATAAAATTCATTAAAGTATTAAAAAATTATTATTATTACATGTATTAAATGAGGTGTATTTGAAAAGTCAATGATGTTTTCGAGGAGTAGTCTGATGGTTGAAAATCTCGTCTTGTGTCAGTGGCACGTCGGATGGGACACGTCAGAGAGGTCACAGATTGGGTTCCGTCTCTGTGTCCTCTTACTGAGTCTTGTTCGTCAGACGTGGGTATATAAAATTGCATAATACGTCCTCTAGATTTTTAACCCGTTTCCAAAATTTGCAACTCCTTTCCATTTTGTATTATACAGAATTTCCAAAATTTGCAACTCCTTTGCATTTTGTATTATATAGAATATAGAATAATATATATAATATTCTTTTAATACATCTCAGCTTTAACTTTTCAATCCATGACGTTTTTAAATCCTCCACTTTTCCAACCGAAGCCTACCGCCTTATGTAAATTTTGTCCGATTATACTTGGATCGTTGTTACATCTGCGTAAAGATACTTGGATCGGTGTTGCATCTGCGTGTGGGTTAACCCGTGTAGATGTCATCTTCGATTTTTGTTGTTCTACATTATTGGCAAGTTCATTCTCCTCCCCAATCTATGTCATTCTCCTCAGCAAAGTCCCTTACACATGTGTGAAGGAACTTCTGCGCATCTATTAGGGAGTACTTGCCAGTGTGATTTGCACCGATTGTAAACATCTGTCCTTACATATATTTCTTCATCACCGTTGATGAAGATGAGATAGGACAATCGGTGTAAATCACGTCCCCTACTGGATTCTTTATCAACGCCTGCAGTGAGGGTGGATCCGTTGGCGATGTGTAAGTCGGCAAGTGTACCGCTATCTTCAAGGACAACATCATTAAACAGCAGCAGGGGACGAAATATCTAACATTAGGAACTAGTCATCAATAGTTGGTTAGACATGTAGTAGTACTACTGAAAGATACGTTGAGCAAAAAAGTTGTGTTTGAAGCCTATTTCTTTTGGCGACAGGTACAGAAATCCCATGAACATTTATAACTTTCTGTAACTGTGGCCAAAAGAACTAGGCTTCAAACACTACTTTTTGCTCAATGTATATTTTTTCCGTAATACTAAATGGCTAACCAACTATTGATGACTAGTTCCTAATGTTAGTGGTTGTAAACTGTGATGACAAAGCTTGTGTTGAGGGATTAACCATTCGGAATGGGTTGAAGATGTGTGTTGAAACCAGTAGGAAACTGCGATCATCAGGATCTAGTCGTCAATAGTTTTAGACATTTATTATAACAACACGAGAGGTGTTATTGTCTTTAGTTTCTTTGATTACTGTGTCACATATGTAACAACTTCATAAGAAATATGATCATGTGTTTCACTTATTATATTTTTCTTAATGTCAAACTCTTTATACTATTATTCTTTTTCTGTTAATTATATTTTCTATTTTAAAATATAAGTTAAACGCAACTAACATTATTAATGCACAACAAATTAAACGCAACTACGATTAACAAAACACAAGTATAAATTATTATGGGAACTTATTAAACGCAAATGCAAAAATTACAACTATATTTTTACAAAAGAGACTTACACGCAGGTGCAAAAAATAAATAACATATTAAATATTATCCATTAATATTTTAAATAAATTCTTCTTTTATTATCGTGTTTTCTACACGCGATTATAAAAAATTCATAAAAAATAAAAAAAATATTATTATTACATGTATTAAATCAGGTGTATTTGAAAAGTCTTAATGTTTTCGAGGATTAGTGTGACTGTTGAAAATCTCGTCTTGTGTTAGTGTGTCACGTCAGATGGGACACGTCAGAGATGTCAAAGAGTTGGTTCCGTCTCTGTGTCGTCTTAATGAATCTTAGACGTCAGACGGGGCTATTATAAATTTCCATAATACTTCCCCCAGATTTGTAACCCCTTTTCAAAAAATCTAACCCTTTTGCATTATGTATTTTATAGAATAGAATTTCTTATATTTTTCTTATAATACATCTCACCTTTCAGCTTTCCAATCCATGACGTTTTTAAATCCTCCACTTTTCCAACCGAAGCCTGCCACCTTATGTAAAAGTTGTCCGGTTATACTTGGATCGTTGTTACATCTGCGTAAAGATACTTGGATCGTTGTTGCATCTGCACGTGGGTTAACCCGGAGAAATATCATCTATGATGTGTGTTTTCCTACATTAGTGGCATTTCCATCCTCCCCATTTCGCTGCAGCAAAGTACCTTACACACGTGTGAAGGAACTTCAGCGCATCTATTTGGGAGTACTTGCCAGTGTGGTTTACACCGATTGTAAACTGTTACATCTGCCCATTCATATATTTCTTCATCATCTGTTGATGAAGGTGAAACAGGACAGTCGGTGTAAATTACACCGCAAACTATTGTTACATAAAACGACGATACGTCTTGCATATGTGTCGGTGGTCGACGTGTGCAACGTATCATTTGGAAAAACAATAGTTCTTTGTCTATGTAGAGCACATACATCATTCGAAACGATGATTCAAAACAAGTAAACCTTGGAATATCCCATGAACCCTACGTCCGACGTCGCCTACTGGTACCACCACCCGTCCCCTACTGCTACCACCACCACCACCTGTCTGAAGCCTAGTTCTTTTGGCCACAGGTACAGAAAGGTTATAAATGTTCATGGTGTTAGTGGTTGGAAACTGCGATGACAAAGCTTGTATTGAGGGATAAACCATTCGGAATGGGTTGAAGGTGTGTGTTGAAACAAAACTTCGAACATCATCAGGATCTAGTCTTCAATAGTTTGTTAGACATTTAGTATTACAAGAAAAAGAGACGATGGATGGATTAGACGGCGCAATGGAGGAAACTTCGAACATCAGGATCTAATCTTCAATAGTTGGTTAGACATTTAGTATTACAACACAAGTGGTGTTATTGTGTTTAGTTTGTTGGATAACTATTTCACTTATGTAACAACTTTAGAAGAATTATGATGATGTTTCATTTATTAGGATAAATTATTTTCTTTTTAAACTTTTAATTCTTTCCTCTTCTGAAGATAAATTATTATTTTTTGTTAAAAGTTACTCAAGAAAATTATTAAATAACTGTTCAATTTACACGCAAATACAAATAACATTATACGCAAATGAAAAAGTTTAATTAGTTTTGTATTTTCACATTTTGGGAGACGTGTGGGAGAAGTTTAATTATTTTTTTTAAACCTACTCTACATTTTAATGTTTTTTTATTTATTATTATAAATAATTATTTTAAAGTACCTCATTTTGGTAGACGTGTAAGCATTAAGTTAGAGATGGACACGCCAGAGACGAAACAGACTGGTATCCGTCTCTGTGTCGTCTTACTGGGTATAAGACATCATGTTGGGACACGTGAAGAGAGATGTGACAAGCCAGATACGTCATAGACTGGGATCCGTCTCTCTTTCGTTTTAGTGAGTCTAAGACATCATTTGTAAATCTGATAATTTGATTTATTTTGTAAATAGAAAGCATCATATTTACCTAATATAATACTGTATTGGTTTAGGTTATCCACAAGGAAATATCCCAGTGGTGTTGGAGAAGTTCGGAGAGTGAAGTTAAAAAAAGAAAAAACAATCCCAACAATTTATGTCCAATATCATGTTGTCACTTGTCCCCCAACAAAGATTTATGTCTAATATAATACAAAAATGCGAAAGGGCAAAATAGTAATTGGACCAAAACAATAAAAGAGCGGCAAATTACAAACATCACTCAACTCACTTTCAGTTTCTAAAATTACAAAGAAAGAACCGTTCGCTAAATTCAAATCAACACTAAATTCAAATCAACACAACTACGGTTTTTATCTACTCTCTAAAATTAGAGAAACAGAACGATAAACCACACAAAAAATGGCGTCGAAGGAAAAACCGGGTATTTATATACAAAATTTGTCATAATATTCTATTTAATTAGTTGTTAGAGTTAACAAACCAACATCATACTATACAGGAGTTGAATATGAAAGGCAAGCAAAGGGAAACCATGACAGGCCGGCTAAAACTTCAAGATCAGGTTCGCTGAACAATTATAAGCGGTTATTAAGTTTTCATATTTTTATTTTATATATTTTTTTTAACATATACATGTTTATTGCGTCTTTCAATGTATTAGGTTCTTAGGGGTTTCATAATGACGATCCATGTAAATTTCTATTAAATATTATTTGTACTTGCATTACCTACTGTCATTGTAAATCAGTCGGCTTTGTCAGTAAAAAAATTATAATAAGTACACACTAATAAAGAACCCTAACCTAATCACCACAATTAACCTTTATATATAATAAAAGAATATGAACAATCATACCATTTTCACTTGCGTCTGCTATATCAAAAATTAAATTACAATGTCAAAACGTTACATCTCTCTCGAAGAGCACCAAGATGAAGTAGAGGCTGCTGATGCCCTACTAATATTGAAAGAAAGTGGTGTTGTTGATGATCATATACAACAAGCAATAGATAATGACGTTTTAGACGCACTTAATAACAAAAACAACCAAGATCAAGTTCAGGGTCGATATGCTTTGGTGTATCATCGTAGGAATAGAAACCATTTAGTTCCTGCTCAAGAAGGAGATGTTGAAGCTGCACCGGATTTACAAAATGAAGCTGTTATTGAAATCAATAATAATGTTCAAGAACAAGAACAACAAAATGTGAATATGGAAGAACAACAAGAATGGGACAACAACATAATCTATGATGTGTGGCACACTCCAGAAGAAGTGTTAGCATCCCTTAGCACATGATTTTGATAAAACTCTGTTTCATATTACTTTGCAGTAGAAAGAATAAATACTTTGTAATGATGATCTACATATATTAAGCAATATATTGCATTGTGTAAGCCATACTAAGACAACAAAATTTAGTCGATGTTTGGTTTTTTTGAATTGAATATAAGTTACATTTTAATGTAAATAGAACTTCCGTTTTTTATTATTTGACTGTTCAGTATGTCTGTTGGTATGTACAAAGTATTGAACGTTTATCGAATAACTAACGCAAATGTTATTTGTATACTATTAAAGAATAAAATAAACATGTTTAGACGCAAGTTTAAACCATGTTTATTGTTTTTTATACTACTTTATATTTGGACGCAAGTTGTTCCTTTTTTATTGGCTCCTTTAAAAAATATAGATACCTCAAGTTATGCAATTGTTTCATTTGCCCCTGATAATGAAGATGAGCAACATATCAGCACATTGATAAAAAAACAAAGCTATTAAAAGGAAAAGAAGAAAAGTTGTTGATTCAACGTCCTCCGATGAACATGTTGAGAGAAAGAAGAAACCAAAAAAACAACAGAAGAGAAAACGTGTGCTTATTGTTGAATCGTCATCCGAGGATGAATCATCATCCCAGGAAGTTGTGGTAGTAAAGAAGAAATAAAAAAAAACAGAAAAAGAAGCATGTGCTCGTTGATGAATCATCATCCGACGCTGTATTTGAGATTAAGTTAAAGTCGAGAAAAAAAAAAGAAACAAAAACATGTAGTTGTTGAATCTTCTTCGTCCGGGGATGATGGTAAGAAAAAGAAGAAAGCCAAAAATCTTTAAAAAATAGCAAAAAAGAAGATGTTTCATGAAAAGAGTAAGAGCGGACACTATTTTGAGTACATGCACAGAAGAATAAGCATGAGATGCTCACCAGCAGAGTTTATGTCAACAGTAAAGATCTTGTCGGACGAACAGAAGGAAAACATAAGGAAAATCGGGTTCGGATCAATTTTGACATTTGATTATGATTCAACTGCAACGGCTTTGGGGTTCTGGTTGTTAATGAATTTTGATCATGAAACTTGACAGCTGAATGTTGGTGATCGTAAACTTAACATAACAGACGAAACGGTGCATGAGGTGTTCTACCCGTAATAGAGAAGAATAGACCAAGAAAAGGGTCTGCAAAAACATTTGATGAATTCAAGAATCAGTTCCCCACAAGCAAAGTGAAAGTTGGCAACATCGTGGATTTGATCAAAGCAACTCAAGACGGTGGTCGCTTGTTTAAACTAAATTTTTTGGTGCTCTGTAACACAGTTTTTGGTGAAATAACAAAGTCGACTACAATAAACCAAAGGTTCTTGGAGTCAGTTGACAGTGAAGATGAAATTCCGAACATGAATTGGTGCGCCTACATGGTTGAATGTTTGAAAAGGACAAAATCAGAATGGAGTGGGTATAAGGAACTGTATAATGGTCCTATAGCTTTGCTAACAGTAAGTAACTAACAAAATTAACATAGATGTCATAAATTCAAAAAACATTCTAAATACAAAAAATTAATAATTAATAATGTTATGTTCTCTGGCACAAATTCTGTACACACATGAGTTCAATAAACATAACCAGTCAGAAGATGCATTGAAAAGACCGGCTATCAGTTACATAACCTCATCTTTAGTGGCTGAATTGGAAGCGTATGTACAGGACAATGGTCCTTTTAGGGTTCATATAAATGAAGTTGCAGCAGGAAAACATAATGTGACTGAAGTAAGCCCGGGAATTGAAAATGAAGTTGCCAGCGCATTGATCCTCTTACCGGAACAGGAAAAAAAACAAGAAGAAATGATCCTCATTGACGATTACGAAATACATTGGGCTGAAAGTCCAAAAAGAACAGGTTTGCATGACTTTGACGATGCATTTGACTTATCGTGTGATGAAGATGAGATTTACAGAAAGTGTAATGAGATGGATTTGGGAAAGGAGGGTGAGGAAGATAATGAAAGCAAAAAATCCAGAGAGGTAAAACGCAATTACTAATATTTAAAACGCAAGTTCTCTTTTATTAGAAAACTTATTTAGACGCAGGTTTATCCACCATTAAACGCAATTGTGTTTTTTTTTCATTTTCTTTCCATTTATCTCAGGAATTGGGGTCCTTGATTGATAGAAAAATTAAAAGATACCAAGAAATTGAGAAAGAAATGACTGTAATGGTTGGAGTAATAAGGAATGAATATTCTTGGATTCCATCTTTGCTGGAAAGGTGCAACAAATGGGATGTAGTTTCAAAGAAGCATGCAACGACATCTGAAACTAATGATACGGATGGAAAAAACATATCTGCTGAAAACGTGGGAAATTTTGAAGATCAGTTAGAAGCTGATACTGATAAGCAAGTGGTTGATAATACCAAAGGTGATGATGGTGAGGGTGAGAAACTTGATAACATCATCTTGAACAGAAATGATTTGGCTGCTGACCATGTCAGCGAAGATATGATGAACAAAACATCTGATATGGCCAAGGACGACACCATATCCAGTGACTTGATGGGCGGAGATGAAATAGATGTTGAAAAAATTGAAGAGGATAAAGAAGAAGGTCAAAATGGACATGATATTGATAAAAATGATGATCCAGCTGGTGGGGTTGAAATTGAAGAAGAACCTCACTTGTTGAATCTGGAAGAGAGTCAAAATGTTGAAGCTGAAAGAGTTGAACCAGAAGAAGAGAATAAAACCATGCTGATTGAAGATGTTTATAATTCTACAATTGATGTTTTCGGTGGTGATGTCGATACGGTTATTTATGGTGTTATAACAAATAATATTCCAATTTGTTAGTTAGGTGCTGAAGAGAACGTGCACACACCAAAGGCTCAACCAATCCCATAACCTACATCCCCAAAAATTCAGCAAGATAAGGGTAAGGGCAAAGAGGAGGATGAACAGGGTCGAGGGAAAAGACAGAAATTCCCTGCACCACCATTGCTTTCCCCATACGTTAACAAACAAGTCTGCATAGTGGAGAAGTTAACGCGGCAGGAGTGGATAGTATATCAATACATCCTGACGCCAACAATAGAACGTTTGTAAGTTGGAAAAAATAGTATAAAAATGTTTTGTTGAATATAAAATTATAAAATCTTATTTGACTCTCATTCTAAATATTGCAGCGATCTTGTGTACAACACGATATGGTTGGATGCACCAAAGGTAGTGATGGAGAGTTTGTGCGATGGAATATGGCTACACCAAGGTGTAGTTGACACATGGGCGGAGATTTTGAATTTTGAGAAGTAGCTAATAAAGGGAAAAGCTCTGTTCGTAGGTTGTTCCTCCTCACCCAAACCCAAGTATGTTTATTTTATTATTTATACGCATGTATAATTATTGTTCAACCGCAACTTATATAATAAATGATGTAAATAAACACAAGTACTCTTCACAAATAAACGCAAGTATTGTGTATTCTAAACACAATGTTTTGATTTATTGCACAACATGCAGCCAGATGAATACTATACCAGCAGAAAACCAATCAAAGAAACATTTGATATTTTCTCCGGTAATGTAATAGCCTTGATGGATAGAGCAGATGTAAGAAAAATAGATGAAGTTGATATAATCATCTGCCCACTACTGATAAGCCGACATTTCTACATGGTATGCTTTAATCTGAACGATTTAACCATTGAACTAATTGACAACTCAGCAGTTGGTGGTAAAGAAATACAAGGATACAAAGGAGTGCCGTCCAAGCTGGTAAAAACACACCGTAAAATTCTTAAAAATATACTGTGATTATTCTTAAAGATTCACTGATTATATTATTCGAATTATTTTCCAGAGTAAACTAATATGCACCTTCCTGACCAACGCATGCCCAGAAAACACAGAATTCTCCAAACTGGGAAAATCAAAAATAGAGCGCAGGGAAATGGAGTGGAGAACAACACACAACGATGTCGACTGCGGTGTGTTTGTAATGCGACACATGGAAACATACAAAGGAGAAGAAAATTGGTCATCTGGTTTTAAGCAAGAAGGGCCTGAGCAAGATAGGCAAATTAGAGATTTGAGGCGTAAATACTGCGCAAAGATTATGCTTAATGAATACAACACAGAAAGGGAAAAGGTTCTATAATTGGCAGAAGAATTTGACAAATACCCCAATAAGAAGAAAGTGCTCCACAACAACAAGGAAAAACTACAGAAAAGACAAGATGAACGTATTGAAGACGACAAGAAGAAAAAAAAAATTGAAAAGGAACATAGATTTTTCTTTTGTTTATGAACAAGATACATTTTTATCTGTGTGGTTAACATTTGTTATGTAAATTGGGTGATTTTGTAATACGCAAGTGGTAATCTAGTTAAACGCAAATGTAAACCTATTCTAAGATTACAATTAAAATTGATCAAAATCTTGCAAGGTTGATGTTTTTTCAGTATAAAAGTTTGTACAAAAAAAACCACACGTTAAGAACCACATTTTTTATAAGTATTAAAGTGTAAATTACATTATAAAAGTATAAAAGTTTGTAAAAAAAAAGGTAAGAATAAATTAATGTATTATAAAAAGTAACAAAATTAACATACACCAGTAAATACATGTGATTTCACAAAATTAATTTTTCGAAACGTGGATAGTTATGATGAACTGCAGACTGTTGAACTTATTAGCCCTTGTGATCATTGAAACGGCAAAAGTCTTTTGAGGTACTATAACCTAAACACTATAAAATAACCATCAATTGTACACATTTTAACACACATCTACACCATCAATCTCTCTAGAAAACCCCCAAAAACTAAAGTCACTTCAAACTCTAAACAAAAAATGGCAGCCAACGCAACCCTAAGCATATGGAGGTATGAGCAGAGTACTTTCTATCTGCTCATGAGTGATAATAAAAAACATGTGTACAAATGTAAAGAAAGTGTGCTACGAAATTGTAGCAAGGAGGTACTCAAACGAATGTTGGCTTTAGGTATTCCATATCTAAGCCATTCAATAGAGGTGGATAAACTCTTTCATGTTTTGAAGAAAATGTTTAAGAATTGTGAGCTAAGGGGAGTGAGCAGATGGGAGATTTTTGAAGACGGATTTGAGGTGGATGTGACGTTTGATGACGGAAGAGTTGAAGAATTCCAGCCTAAGGAGATATCTTTCTCCACTGATATGGGTTTTCTGAAAAACCTGTCGGAGAAGCAACTCATAAACCAAAGTGGATCAGGGTTTGGTTCAAAACTTGTTTCGATGGTCAGGGCACAGGTTGAATTGTGGTCTGGTATGGACCCAGAATCAGACTACGAAGAGGAAGAAGGAGACCTTGATGACTACAACTTGTATGACCCAGAGCTCACGGAGGTTGTTCATGAGGACATGACTAATTTCTCTCCTTAGTTTTTTTTAAATGTTTCGTTTCTTATTAATGTAACTGAACAACATTTTTGGTAATATTAATATGATATTAATATTAAATATTAATGTTTTTTTGTATGCTTTATGATTCAATTTCAAGTCACTTATATGAAGTGTGATTAAGGCAAGAAATAAATAGATACAAAATTTACACGCAAATGCAAAACAATTTAAACGCAACTTATGACAGACGCAAAACAAAATAAATACATACAAACAAGTTTGCTAAAAAAGGACGCAAATACTATTGCTGTGACTTAATTCTCAAGTTCTATTTTACTTTAAGTTGTGATTAATTTAGACAAATGTGTATCATCAGTGTTGGTCTGTTGGATGTACATATATATGCGAACAATTTATGAGAATTAAAAAACCCTACTTTTTAAGAAATTAGTTATTTAATGGTATACAATTAAGCTCTAATATTTATGAAATTATGATTACATGTATTAAATCCCTGATGGTGCATTTAAATGAAAAGTCATGAAGTTTTCGAGGAGTCGTGTGATGGTTGAGAGGCCGGTTGAAATCCTTGAAAATTTCGGCAAATTTCGTCTTGTGTCAGGGGCGTGTGGCCCACGATCAGAAGTGGACTGTCCCTTTCTTGGAGGTGGGACACGTGTCGCCTAAGCTCACGTTTTGGGCTCTGAAACGTCAGCCACGTTTCTTCCACCTTTTTCGCTACATTCATTGCAGTACCTATATATATATATGCATCTTCCTTGAATTGTTTTTTTAATTTATCAATTCACATTTCCAACTAATTGCTTTTCTTCTCCGGCCATCTTTGCAATCCTTCGAGTTTTTTAAGTCCGAAAAATAAATAGTTTTCTTTCTTCTCCTTAGATAAAAATGTCTGAAGATAAACCTGCTAAGCCCGAGTTGGCCATGGTAGAGGCCCAGATCAATTGGTCTCCTGACAAATACACAACTCTTCTTGAAAGCTATGAGATTCTGAGAGAGTGGGAGCCTGAATTTCCACAAAAGGGGAAAACGCCTATGGATGCCCCTCTAGGCAAGATCTGGCTGTATGAGGCGTTCTTCAAGTATGCATGTTTTAGGATTCCGACGAGTCGGTTTCTGATTGATGTCTTACAAAAATATGGCGTGCATATAACCCAATTGAGCTCGTTCGGAATGGCGAGGGTGATGCACTATGAGGGTACCTATCGTGCGATGAGAAGGGAGCCTGTTTTTGATCATATTAATTGCTTCTACAAGCTGGAGGTGAAAGAGAGTAGGTGGGTCTCCTTTGCTGAGCGGTCGAAGTCGGTGTCGTTTGTGGTAAAGGGAA
The DNA here is from genome assembly GCA_032199755.1 of Ambrosia artemisiifolia. NCBI lineage: Eukaryota > Viridiplantae > Streptophyta > Magnoliopsida > Asterales > Asteraceae > Ambrosia > Ambrosia artemisiifolia. Next base: position 15,019,232 of record CM063514.1, read on the forward strand.
GCTCACCGAAAAGCTTTCGGGACTGGAAGAGGTGCTTCTTTTACGTTAGAAAGGAGGTGATCCCTGTGGATATGGGCTGGTTCACTCTCCGGTCTGGGCAGCAGCCTCCTTCTTTTGAGTTTGACAGGCATTTCCAACAGTAGGACTGGTGTAAGATCCTGGTGTCTCATGCTACACGGTTGGACAACTTGGAACATTGTGATGAAGGAATGCTAAGGTTGGTGGGCCTGACCCGTGTGGGTATGAGGGAGGGCATGGATGTCCTCCCCTATGGCGACGGAGGTATGGATCTAGTGGCAGGTAGGTCGTACTTTATTTGTGTATCTTTTTTGCTTGTGTTGTAATCATTGGATGATGTATATTGTTGTCTTGTTATGTAGTTGAATGTCTGTTTGACTTTTGGGCGAAGAGGGTGTCGCGAACCATGTTTACGCCCGTCCCACAGGGTGAAGTTGCCGGTGTGGAGCTGAAGCGCGCGAATTTTATTTTCCCTGCGCGGATAGAAGGTGCGCCTGAGAATCCTATAGCTGTTGGTTTCTTACTTGATCCCGAACCCCTTTCTGCGTGAACTGCGGAAGGGGTTGACTGGGTTGTTTTGTCTGATGACGAGTCTAGCGGCTCGTCTTCTAACTTGATTCCCCGTTCACGTCACTCTGTAGGTGGCACGGCGAAGGATTCCAAAGGGAAGGAGAAGGGTAAGTAGTAAGCTATACTTGTTAAGTTGTAATTTCGTGTGAGTCCTACTTACCTTGTCTGTTCATTTTTGCAGAGGGGGAGCGTAAGCGTCGTCGTCTGGTGATGACGGGGGAGGGTGACGTTGATCAACCCGTTCAGAAGAAAACCGCCCCGTCCAAGGGTGTTGAGATTAGGCCATCAGATCCGATGGGTTTAGATCTTACTCCTCCGCCAGTACGTGAGCCGTTTGGCAAGAAGACTCTTCGTAAGCTGAGTGGTAAGTGATTTTCTATTTGAGCAATACTTTTGAATATGATGGATCTTCTCTTATGATTGTTGCTCTTTGACGGTTCTGTTCCAGCTTCCGTTACGCAGTCTCAGGAAGAGAGGAGGAGGAAGCTTTTGGTGATAGAGCGGTTGAAGGCTGAAACTGCTTCGGCTCAAGGTGCTGTGGCGCCTGATGCTGAGGCTAAAAAGAAGCTTGAGGAAGATAATCGTGATGCTGCTGCCACTGTAAAGAAGAAGGATGAGGAGGATGCACGTGTTAGGGAGGCTGCCATTAAAAGGCAGCGTGAGGAACAGGAGGCGGCCCGTCTTGCGGCCGAGAAAAAGCTGAAGGAGGAGGAGGAGGACCAGCGTCAAGCTGAGTTGAAAAGGCTGAAGGATGAGGAGTACCAGCGTCAAGAGTTGCTCAGAAAGCATGCGGCGGTGGTGGCCGTGAAGAGAGAGGAAAGTAGGCTGCCGTCATCTTCAGGTGCTGGTGGGTCGCATGCGGAGCCAGTTGTGGTAGATTTGGACGGGGGTGACGTCCCGGTTGATAGGTTGGTTGTTAGTGAGGCTGGTGGCTCTACTGGCCCACAAGTTCAGAAAGTAGAACCGGCCAAGGCGTCTACAAGTGAGCCTGGCTTTAAACTGGACGCTCCAGTGTATACGCCAACTTGGCGTATAACTGACAGCTGTTGTTTCCTCAGCCCCTTCGTGGCTGAGGAATTTGTGAACTACTGTCTTCCCCCGGCTGAGCGAATATATCAACGTTTGTAGGACCGTGCTACACTGTTCTCAGAGCTTTGCATGAACTTGGCGCAATCTCTGGGAAAGTTATATGCGTTGCGTCGAGAGGAGGATGATTTTGTGGATCAGTCTTCTGCTGTGAAAACCGAAACGGATCGCTTGGCGAAGGAGAAGGAGGTTTTTGAGGGTGCCAAGCAGAGGTTGGTTGACCAGGTCAGGCAACTGGAGTCTGGCTTGCGTCAGAAGGATGTAGAGGCGGCTGAAAAGCAGAAGGCCTGGGAGGCATCTTCTCAGAATATCAATAAGGAGCTTGAGCGCCGCCGACTGGCGGTGCAAAAAGCTGAATTATGATACTAAGCAGGCGCTGATGGCGGAGCTCCTGTGGAACACCAACCTTTCCAGGATTATGATACTAAGCAGGCGCTGATGGCGGAGCTCGATAAGCTTGAGCGGATGGAGTTTCCTGTGCTCCGAGTTGTTAGGCAGTGCCTGGCTAATCCTGACCCTATTGCGCGATTCAAAAGGTGGGTGCAGGATTCCGAACGTGCTGGCCGCGAGCGTGCTGAAAAAGAAGCTGCTGATGCTGACGCGAAGGCCAGTGGCTTGGGTAGTTCGGGGATGGCCCATGAGCCTCCCCAGTAGTTTGGGTAGGTTAGAATGGTAGTTTCGGTAGGTTAGAATGGTGAATCTAAGTGTCTTCTATATATGTAAAGATGCTTAGCTTATGAAATAGAATATAACCTTCTTGTCATGTTTGCCCCTTTTGTTGGATGAATATAATGTATAGAGATTGGAGTTCGTTAATGAATCAAGTTTCACAAGTAAAGCTAGCTCCTGTTGTAAAGAGTGAATTCACATTAACTTCATATATTAGGTGTAGGGATGACGCAGCCTCACCCGCCCATTCTACATCGGCGCATAGACAACGGATGACGCAGACTTGTGCGCCCGTTCTACGTCGGCGCAGCATCGCCCGCCCGTTCTACGTCGGCGAGACTGACACACAGTGAAGCTTCTTCAGCAAGATAGACAAAGCTTCACCAACTTGCGTGCAATTGTCTTCTTGACGTATTAAAATTTAGATATCTATAGAAAATTAAAACATTAACCTTTATTTAAAAACTTCGAAATTACATCCATTACATTCTTAAAGTTAAACATAAATATAATATGGACGTAACAACTGCCACGCCGAAACATACATGAAGTCTTCATCGTAGTCCAACAGGTACAGGTAATCAATCGGGTGTTTTCGGAAACATTGCGCCAGGCCAGTGTAATTCCAAGAATTTCTTCTTGGGTCCAGGAGGCCATCTTTGTTCTTTTGTGTATGTGATATGTTAGAAACGTTTTTATGTGAAGAATAGGTACAGAGGTATATATGGTGTAAAAAATGATGTAGTTAAAATAAAATAATTTAAATATTTAAATGGACGACGACTGTTCGTATGTCAGAGACGAGAGAAGAAAATAGAAGGCATAGGACTGTTCGCACTTTATGTCGTTTCAATCTGTCTAAGACGTCATAGAGACGGGACACGTGTTAAGGATCGAGCGTATTCGATTGTCTTCTGTCAGAGAAGGGACAACTCCCTAGACGTCAGAGAAGTGATCCGTCTCTGTGTTGTCTTACAGACTCGAAGACGTCAAAAAGAGGAGTAGCGATTTTCAATGTTGTTTATAAATTGCTCCCCAAATTCGCATTATACTAACCAAAAAATGTTTTCCGATAATTGCTCCCCAAATTGCTCCCCAAATTCGCATTTTTTGGTTCCTAATACTAGCAAACTACATCAACATTCCACGAAATTTTTTGGATCGTTGTTACATCTGCATAAAACTACTTTGCCGTTGTTGCATTCGCATGTGGTATAACCCATGTAGACTGCAACTTTGGTCTGGTAGTTCTATAACATTGCAACGATGGTGAACCTCCCATTTCTATGTCGTTAAGCGTTAAAATGACCGTTCTCCACGTATGTAAGGACATCGGTGGATTTGTTTGGAGTAGTGGATCCCGATGAGTTCTTTGATCACACGTGGTGTAACGGTAATCATTATTGACGATAGGATATGGGGGAATTCGGTTTTATGATTCCCTTCAATATACAGGGTTTGTAAACATCCGTTTGTATATCCTTCGAAAAACGCAACATGTGCGTGTTGTGGTTCAGGAGGAGAAGGGAATCATTTCAAACTTGACTTATGGTCTCAGCCGTTACCGGTTGCCACCAAGTCATGTTTATAAAACCCGTTCACCATTGACCGCGAAACAAATTACCAAATATAGCAGATTTGGCAATTCAATGGCCATCTTGCCTATGTTGGTAATTTATTTACATTGGGTCGATGTTACATCTGCAAGAAACAAGGACGTGGTGGTTTGCAATCATCAAGTCATGAGGCAAGGTGTCATATCCGGTACACCATTCCAGTTGGAACTAGTTCACAAAGTCACTTGTTACTGGAGACCTCATTATTGCAAAGGCTGTATTCCACACTGAAAGTTACTATACGGACGTGGTGGATTGCAGTTTTCAACGGCGTCGTCAACAGCCTAGGGAAAACAATTCGTGCAACAAGCGCATATCTGTTTTCATTATTGTAATAGCATTAAGAATTGTACCATTTTCCATTGTAAAATTAATGTAACATGTATGTATATTATATTGCATATTATATCATGAGAAACTTTACGGTAAAAACGGTGAATAATGTAGAAATTGTAACAGGTATTTTAATAAAAAATTACAACATAACTTTTCCATACCATATTGCATCTAGATGTAAACACCTTAAATTATTACTTGCGTTTAAAAATTTCTAAGATCAAGTAATATATGTACTTTTTAAAAATTTGCTGCGTTGATAGAACTTGCGTCTGAATGTTAAACTATTGCGTTTATAATATTGTACAAATTGTAACAGGTATTTTAATAAAAAATTACAACATAACTTTTCCATACCATATTGAGTCTAAATGTAAACACCTTAAATTATTACTTGCGTTTAAAAATTTCTAAGTTCAACTAATATATGTACTTTTTAAAAATTTGCTGCGTTTATAGTACTTGCGTCTGAATGTTAAACAATTGCGTTTATAATATTGTACAAATTGTAACAAGTATGTTAATTATAAACGCAAGTGTTTAAATTTCAGTCGCAAGTACAGGTACTATTTTTTAAAATTACAGATACTATTTGATCGGGTTTAGAAATTTTTAAACGCAAGGAACAATAACTTAATCAACGGAACATTGATGTATAATACCAATTGTTGTTTCATCATGTTTGTTTAACAAAAAATATGGCTTAAAATTACAATAGAATTACAATAAGTTAAGCAACGTTCGGACGGGGTAAACACCGCCAAAAATACAATTTTTCGGCCATAAACTGTCTGTATGACAAATATGCTTGATTTAGATCACCATCGACGGCAATGGGTTTATCAGTGACTAAATGTTCCATTAGCATACAAAGATACACCGCATCGTTACCAGATAAAGAATTGGATGGCGCAACATAGTCTTCATTAAGGTTAAATGTCATACATTTTTCCTGATGCCTTGACTTTTTCCAGTATCGCATGTGCACTAACGTAGCTCCTAAATATATTTGTACCTTCGTCAACCTTGGGTGAATATTGTTTCTGTATCTTTCACCGATACAAACATCTTGATGAGCATACATGACTAGCTCTTGGGACAACAATTCGAGTCGCACGAGTAACCATTCATTATTTTCAAGTGGAAGCGGGAAAAAGACATAATCTACATCAAAGAATGACGGAAACGGTTTTACCTTACCATTGCAATAGTTGACCACGTTTTTAGGAACAGATTGCAATAAACAATCATAAAATTGTTGTGCCATTATTGTCCACCGCATATTTAGCGAACCATTTTCTTGAATCTTTCTACTCCTCCAGTTCATTAGTCTTCCAACCCGTCCTTCTATATGCTGTAAATAAACGTCAACAACGTTTTAGATTATAAACATAAAAAAAGGAAATATCAAAACATTTAATAACTAACTGTTACTGAGAGTGATCGGTTAGAATTGACTCCTAACAAAGTTCCCCAAAATGTTTTATCCAACTCCACTGTTCTTGAAAACGCTGCCGAATAACAAAATGGTGCGTCACCTCTACGGTAAAACTCAAAAACATCTTTGGACCACTTATCTGTTTCATCGTCTGGAATAGCCCATTTTCCAGTATTGTGTTGGTGTAAGCTTTGTCGATTGTGTACATATTTGCTTTCTTCAGTATTCTCTGTGGACTTAGAAGTTTCCACCCTATTTTTGGGTTGCCTCCATTGTTCTAAGATCCAATTGGATGATTTCTCTGCTGGTAGAGAAGAGTATTCCGTAGGCGGTAAGTTCTTTAGTCGTCTGTCAGACATTTCGTTGGACATTTCTTTATGTGAAACACTTGCTTCCAACTAACAATTCTTTGTAAAGTTATTTATAAAGATTATCACACCATCCCCACTGGTGAACAATTACCGCTAGTTCAATTAAAAAGATAAAAATAAAATATTAAAAATAAGTTATAAGTTCGCAAACATGGTCTGGTGGACCACCAAAGTGAACAACGAGAAATGACACTTGTCAATGTTTGATTGGCAAATTGTTTTTTTTCCCTTTTTTTTCTAAATAATTTTTTTTTCTCATACCCACTTATTTTCTAATCATTTAATTACCCAACCAAATGACTTAGTTTATTTTTTGAACATTTGGATATAAATGTTAGGTAAATGTTATTAAAAACAGACTTGTTCAAAAAACTATGTTTTTACTATATAAAATTTAAAGGGGTTTGGTTGGGTTGGGTAAAGTGGTCCCCCATCCCAATAAGTCAAAAACGTCTCACCTTTTTCGATAAGAATTAAATTCGTGTCCCACATTCCGAGACGTCTTCTTAAACGTATACGAGTTCCTTTGCCGAGCTGACAAAGATTTCTTTCCCACTATGACTAGACACAAATACGGTTCCCGAAATTATTTTTTTCAAAATTCAAAAGTGTTGTCCCAAACCATCTCGGGACCACACCGACAACCCATCCGAAAAATCCCTGGACCACATCGCTGTCCGAAGGCAATTCCGGCAACTCCTTCAACTCCGGCGACCAATCCCAATTCCGGCAACTCCTTTAACTCCGGAACTCTTTCAACTCCGGCGACCAATCCTAATTCCGGCAAATCCTTCAACTCCGGTCCCACAGGTAAGGACCACAACACGTTTCGGTGCTACGTCAAAACAAAGTTTATCCAACCAACCACATTTGTACCCGACCCGGTTTAAATAGTAATACCCGACCCGTTTGACAAGTCAAATGGATCCAAGTCAACCTGATGACTCGACGAATCTCACGTCCACACAGTTCACACAGTTCGATGACCTTGGTGCAGATCACACTGATCTGAATCTGCAACAGAATTATACCCAAGAACAACATAATTATTTCCAGCAACAGAATTATATCGAACAACAGATTTGTAACCAGCAAGCAAGAATCGATTATATGCCGCAAAACACCTTGAACTACCAGCCAGACAATTATAATATTCACCCACCATCTATTTGTGTGCAACAGACAGCTAATTTAATGTGCCAGCAAACAAGTTTGATCCAGAATCAGAATGTTAACCCGCAACCCATTTGTTACTAGCAAATGAATCTCTCCAAACCACAAATTGACAATATTGCCAACCAACAAATTCCCAACGACGACGAGGTTCCAGTGGTAAGTTATTATTTTTTTACATTTTCTTCATTTTTGAAAATTTTATGTTCGGTTGTTCTGTTGATTGACTGTGTTTAAACATTGCCTACTGCATAGGAGGATTGTAGGGTTAGGGCCCGAATTGCTTGGAGATTTTTAGACAAATTCAAACAAAAAATTTCAACATTAGGAGATCGCGGCCGCTCCATAGAATCCAAATTTAGGGAAACATGTTTTGGCCGCTTTCTTGATGTTGAGGCGAGGGTATGGTGTAGCAACGTCTTATACGGTGTTCTTCAACATCAGGTTGATACAAATAACCCACAAGACGGTATTTATTATAGAATAGGGGAACAAAAAATATTCTTTAGCCCTAAACAGTTTTGTCTAGTAACCGGTCTCTGGCTCGGGGTAACTGACTGGGTACCGCATCACCATCCCCAGTCTTTCAGAAGAAGATTTTTTGGAAATAACGAATCGCGTAGAGTGGGTGTTCATGAGGTTGTGTCCCTTTTTACGTCTGATTGGACTACCTTAGGGGAAGATGATTGTGTTAGAATTTGTATTTTGATGTTGATAGCGGACTGTTTTAAAGGAAGCCAAAAGAATGGGCAAGTTGATCAGAAACTCATAGATTTGGTTGATGATTTGGAAGTTTGTAACAACTATCCTAGGGGGAGTCATTTTTGGGATGAGCTGTGACCACAGTTGTATAATTTGCACCGACGAAAAAAGAAAGACAAAAAGACTGTCAGCGTAAATGGATTTGTTTGAGCATTCAAGGTATTTGTTTACAATAATAAATGTTTTCGTTTATTCCAATTCGATTGTTTGTCTTACAAGTTCTGTATGCAAATTTGGATCTTTGAAATTTTTCCGGAATTTAAAATTGGGCGAAACAAATTTTTTATTAGACAACAAATTCCTAGATTTCTAGGATGGGGAAAATGTAGAAGATTAACTAAGGGTAGTGTTGACAACATCCTCGCGGATGCAGCTAAGGTAAGTTTCGATGCTCACGGTTTTACAAAAATTTATTTATGGTACCGGAATATTAATGGCAAACATATCACTCAGCATGTTGATTATAAACCTCTAGATTATTTGGTGGCGACCGAGTCGGAGATGCAATCCGATTGGTACATTTCAAGTTCCGCTTTCCTGGATGCCCAGATGCCAATGCGAAATCAACAACTGCAGATTGATAATGTTACACACAATCACCAGGGCAATCCTGCAGGTGATATGCTTCAAGTTAATGATGGGGTTTATCATTATCATCAGTCGAATAATGTTGATGATTCGCAGAGTGATTTAAAATCAATAATTAAACGGTTGTTGAATGAACAAACGAACACGTTGCGTGACTTGTTTAGGGAGGTATCGTTTACTGACATCATCTTATTTTATTTAAACATAGCTAACTCAACATTTTAAATAATTTAACGATATCTTTGCTCTTAGGCACAAAAGTCAATCTCTTCGAAGTCGTCTAAACGAAAACAAGTAGAGGATGACAAACAACAGGACGATGAGGTTTATATGATAATTTTTTTATATTACATTGCTAAACAAAAGTAAATATAAATAAATAAACCAGGTTAATTTTAACTGATTATTTGTTTTGTAGGTTAATCAGTATTTAAATGCCAATGGTTACAACGAAGAGATCACCAACATGGAAAAACTGGGTGAAGCCAATGATGTAACTTAAAGCCACATTATAGTTTTATTGTTTAAACGTGTAAATTTATATATTAATTATTATTTTTTTTAATTACAGAGTGATAAGCCCCAAGCTGTAGAGTTGAGAAGGTCAGAACGGTCAACAAAGCCGGGACCTAAAACGGTTTACCCGTATGTAGCTCAGGAAAAAACCAAAAAAGAAGAAGGCAAACTTCGAAAGAGGATCAAGATAGGATAACAGAAATCAAAGCTTGGTATCCAAACAATGGATCAAGAAAATGCGTCTTGACCGGGGGAAATCGGCTACCACATGATTTTTGGAATACCTTGCTTGGTGATGACGGTGATCGTTGGTTGAGCGACGAGGTAACCAATAATATTATTTTTAGATACTTTGATTTGTTTGTAATTTTATAAATACAACGTAGTAACTGAAATTGGCATTGTTTAACAGCATATTGTCGGGTGGATAAATCACCTGTATAAATCTAGGAAGGAAACCGACCGCTGGAGCATTCTTCCTTCGTCTTTTCACCAGAGTTTGATTAACCCGCTCTCAACAACGAGCTTTGGGGATTATTTTCACGGCTCTGCACCGTATCCATGCATCCGAGATGTTGAGGAGGTATTCTAAATATTTAATAATATTTTTTTTTAAAATTTAGTTGGCAGATTTCATATTTATTATTAAAATTTAATATTCATTGTTATATACACAGAATGTTCAATGATTGTAGTATAAATTGTGCTTTATTTGATCAATATATAAAACGCAAATACATTCAACGTCAAAATGCAAATAGTGATATAAACCATGTTTTATTAATAATAGAACGATAATAATTATTAAAAACTTACTTATTAAAGAAAATAAGTGTTCACATTAATAATAAATTTATTGTTTAAACGCAAGTTGAATATATCTAACACAATCTAAAACGCAAGTGTACATTCCTTTAAACGTTAAAGGTATACATTGGGTGCTTGTAGTAAAATATTGTATTTTTTTTTTTGCAGGTGTACATTCCTTTAAACGTTAAAGGTATACATTGGGTGCTTGTAGTATTCAACCTACAACGGAAAACTCTAACCGTATACGACAGGTATGTCACGTTTCTAATTTGGTATTATTGATGTTGTATACGTGCATTTTCTAATTATGTATTATATTCTGGGAATTTCAGTTTTTCGAGTGCGCCTGGAATTGCATTGGATTCCAGAGAGTCTACCTATCATATGAATTTTGCATTTGACAGATGGTTACGGAAGAACAATTATTACAAAGAATAGCAGGAACCAAATCACTCCTGGTACCCATTCGAAAATGTTTATCCGCCTGGAGTACCTCAACAGGAAGGAACACAAGGTGATTGTGGGGTTTGGGTCTGCATCTTTCTTGAAAGGTTGATTAATCAACAACAAATTAATCAAGATGAAGACTGCATTCAAGCTGCACAACATATGAGACGTAGGCTTGCACTGTTGTTTCGTGATAACATTTTGAATAAAGATGATGTGCCGGTGGCCTCTCCGAGTCGGGAGACAAAAGATGATGTTAAAATGTTGTGAACATTTATTAAATTTTTATTTAAGTTTAAAGATCTAAAAAAACACCATATTACAAGAATAATTTATTTAAAATATTTATGGAGAATATTATTAACATTTTTATTTTTGCACCTGCGTGTGTAAGTCTATTTTTTCAATTGCGTTTTAAGATTTTTGCATTTGCGGTTAATAATTTTCGATACCCAACTCATCAGTTCCGAATCGTCCTTCACCGTTTTGCGCTGATACGGTATTTTCAATTTATATTAAAAAAAAGGCTAAAAAAATTGACGTTAAGAAAACACGGTTTCCCAAGGCTTTTCGGTAACCGTGAGAAAACTAAAAGTCGTCTCGGGAGCCGTGAGACGATTCAAAGTCGTCACCAACGTATATAAATACCCCACTTAGCTTCAGAAATTTTACACACACTCTATCATGTTTACTAAACCTTTATCATACCTTGAAGCTTTCCAATTCATGCTGGTTTTAAAACCACACCCACTTTTTCAACGAAGCCTACCAGCTTACGAAAATATTGCCCGATTATACTTGGATCGTTGTTACATCTGCGTACAGATACTTGGATCGTTGTTGCATCTGCACGTGGTTAGAACCGTGTAGATTGCCTCTATGATGTGATGGTCTTTTTGCATTTGCTAGTTCGCTTCTTTGTCTATGAAGAGCACAAGAGGCATTCAAGCAAATGCATATCGCACTGCACGGATAACTCTCGGTGGTCGACGTGTGCAACGAGTTAGTTTATGTTGCCCCCAGCTAGCTTTAATTGTTAAATAGGTTAGCTGTTTCTGAAGGCGATCTAGAAGGAGAGTTCTCTACGAGCTGTAGACCAGTGCAAATAAGTTTTAAACAGGTGCAAATAAGAGGCGCCTTATAATAATGCATTTTATATTGGCCCTTGTGTTTACTTGGTGGCCAAATGTAATATTTGTTGTGCTTTGAAAATCAAAGTTGTTGTAATATTGGGGCAAATTGTAATAAATTATAATAATTATATATATTATATTTGTAAACAGAAAATGGTTGAATTCTTTGTGTCGCTTGAATCGGTTCATACTGTCTAGGACCCACAATACGTCATGGTTAGACGTCTCACTAGGACCCCATGCCGTTTGGGGAGACGTCTTTTGCTTTTGCAGGTATCTTGTAGACTATAGAGACGCAACACAGTACTTGACCCATGTGAATGGCTGTCAAACGGACAGTCAAATGACACTGTCAACGGGCCATCTTGGTCATTTTACCCATCTTTAAGGGTCTTGCTATTCAAACCCCCCCAAAAAATTATTTGTACCCCCTCAAAGCACTGAGCTTTGGCCTAAGCTCGGCGTATTAGGCCCACGGGTGACGTGATTGTCACACCAATCACTGCTTTATCAGACTTTAAGTCACATCACTGAAACATCGTACTTCAAATCGCTGAGCTTTGGCCAAAGATCAGTGCTTCGAAGCCCAAAAGCTGACAGCAGCACATGGGGCCTTGGGATTGCCTCCTAAGCGCTGAGCTTTGGGCAAAACTCAGTGCTTTGCTGCCACATTTAAGCCCACGAGCCACTGCATTTTGCCCTAAACTCAGCACTTAGGACCTTTTTTTTAAAAAAAAATTGTTTTAATGTTTTTTTAATTGTTTTAATTAATTTTAATTCTTTTTTAAGTATTTTAACTTGTTTCCAATCAAAAAAAATTTGTTTGATGTGTTTCGGTTCGTTTATTGCTCGTTTGTTGTTTTGAGTAGAAACATCCGAGTATGAACAACTTTCATAAATTAGTGTACATGATAGATGAACTATACAATCAATACCGTTTTTTATCAAAATACATATTTAGCATGTCTAATCGATATCCTGGGTATCCGGACTCTGTTTGACGCGTTTTGGTTCGTTTATTGCCCGTTTGTGGTTTTCATTAGACATATTATGTTGACGAACAACTTTCACAAATCATTGTACGTAATACATGAACTATACAATCAATACGATTTTTTTTATCAAAATACATATTAAGCATGTCTAATAGATATCTTGGGCGTCCGGACTCTGTTTGACACGTATTGGTTCGTTTATTGCTCGTCCGGACTTTGTTTAACGCGTTTTAATTAGTAATGAAGTCGATCTTTTGTTAATGAAGTCGATCTTTTGTTTGCTTTTATTTGTTAACGAATGCTTATATCTGTAATTAGACGTTTAAATGAATGAAATGTTAGAAATTATTATATCTATTTATTATTATTAGTATTATATTATTATTATTATTTACAAACATAAAAAAATCTTAAAAAAAAAACAAAAACCAAAAAAACCTCACAAAAAAAAATCATATAAAAAACAACCAAAACCCCACCCAAAACACCCAAAAAAAACCAACCCAACACCCTATCACATCAATCCCAAGACCCCATCAGCTTTTGTACTTCAAAGAACTGAGCTTAGGGCAAAGCTCAACGCTTAACACCAATCCCAAGGCCCCCCACCTGATCCTGGCAGCTTTTGGGTTCAAAGCACTGAGCTTTGGCCTAAGCTCAGCGCTTTAAAGACGGCTGGGGGTTTAAATAGACACATGGGGGTACCAATAGATAGGGCCATCTTTAAATACCCTTTAAATACCACCTACTATGTGCCCACAATGTTGTCATTACTTGAACCACCACCACCATAATGACCAACATACCTAATCCAGTAGAAAACACAAATTGGTTACATCGAACCGACAAATCAAGTTTTTAGTCGACAAATGTTCTGGAATTTTATTACGAAGGTGATAGCTCGTGTTGCTTTTCAACCTATATGGGCAGAACACCGTTAAGCAAAGAGTGGTGGGCTAGTCTTTTAGGTTATTACGGAAATGGTTTTATTCAGAAGACGGTACGTTATGAATCCAGTAAAATATAATGATGTAACTATGCACAAATAATTTTTAATTTTTATTTATTATTTATTTTACAGCATGTGCGTGCGTGGTGTAACTATTTGATGTCTTTAAGAGATACTGAAGGAGGGAGACAAAGGTCTTTTTCTAGTAATAATCGTTGGTGTGTACTCCAACCCAATTTTTATACTCTTCTGCTAGAGCAAGATAATCATGCATCTGGATATGCAGATGGTTCAAGAAGAATCTATCCTCCCTTTTGGGAAGTTGATACGATATATATACCAGTATCCTTAGACACAAATAACTAGTTAATTTTAAAGGTTGACATGCCGTCGATGCAAGTAACTGTGTATTTCGAAAATACTTGTAGTGAGAATAACTGTGGTGACACATTTTGCGTTCACAGAAAAATTCACCAAATTCTTATAGAATTTTAGTCTGCGTTCTTATGGTTTCTAGAAGCAATAATGTACTGGCAAAAATCTGCTAGTGACCAAATCCATTCTATACAAATTTGGGGAGAAGTGGTATGGCCTGGCAACGATCAAAAAATAGGTCGGCATTCAGGGGTCATAGTTTGTATGCTGCTGCGAAATTTGGTTCAAAACAGGCCAATGAGGTGGGAAGAAATGAATCTTCATGATGCATGTATGAGATACCGTCGTTTTATGGCAGATGAAATTTATGCTGCCCGTTTCAACCCGTAAAATATTTCAACCTAGCAGCTTTAGTTTTTATTCTTATCTTCATATAACGTAGTATATGTTTATATCTAGTATCATTATGTACGTGCGAATTAAAGTAAATAAAAAAGAAACCAAATGTATTCTGATGAGTTTTTAAAAACATAACATTATATATATAAATAAACAACTGACGCATGGGGAACTAATGGCGGAATACAGTTGTTTCATCGGTTTTCCATATGACGCGCGGTGCGCGTCTGGCTAGTTCTACCTTTAATTACCAAACAAACAAACGGCTAATCATCACCCAAGTTAACTGTCGCCTCACACGTATTTTGAAAAATAAAATCTTGGAAGTTTTCAGGTTCGACATAAATAGGAGACGGTCTTTCACAAACATTTACGTTCCTGCCTGAACTTGAACGACGCCTTGATAATCTCGATTCAGATTGGGCTGGTGCTGAACATCGGTCACGATGATGCCCATAACTTTTACAGCGACTACAGTACACTGGTGTGGGTTGCTCACCTCGCGATAAGATTCGACTGTTTTCAGGAAGACGACCGATTGTCGTTTTGTAATATGCGGTGGTTGTAAATGTATTATTTCATCGGGTGTCTCCCAATCAGACCTATGGGGAAGCGGATAAATCGCCTCTTCATATGTTCTTTTGTATAGCTCATTGCTGTACCAACGAGAAGTATGATGACTACAATCATCTTCTCTTAAATATCTTGATACCGCAATCATGTGCCCACATGGGAAACCAGATATCTGAGGCACCTGACAACTGCATGTTCGATTCTGCATATCAACGAAGCCATTTTTCTTTCCATCTTCGACTTGAAAACTGTTAAGCGCAACACCATGAACAGTCCACGTCCTAGACCCTTTAATTTTTTCATGAATTTTTCTCACCGCAAAGGGAGTAAGTGTGTGGGTGTTTTCGATACCTTCCTTTCGACGCTGATAGTACCAGCGCTGAAGTCTTTGTCTAAAGAATTCAACAAGGTGGGTGATGGGATTTTTTCTTGAATGCTTGCATAATGCGTTTATCGACTCTGCACTGTTTGATGTCATATAATGATATCTTTTACCCGTGCAATGTGATCTTGTCCACTTGGCCAATCCGATATTTAACAAAGTATCCCTTACTCGCGGGACCTCTGCACACAAGGAATTGAAGTTATCATTAAAATCAGATATTCGATAAGCTTTAAAAGTTGCCCACCAGAGGTCGTGTAATTCCTTCTTTTTATCTGAGGGTAGGTTTAGGTTGACCAAAAGATGGCGACAACACAACCAATGATAAGCACGGGGAAAAACAGTACGTATCACCAAGTCTATGGAATTCGCGCGATCCGAATTAATCGCCAGATCTGGATGTTGACCGATACACTCTTTGAGCCTAGACAAGAACCATATCCAACTTTCACCATCTTCTGATTTGCCGATACCAAACGCAACCGGTAAGATTTGGTTGTTACCGTCCATTCCAACCGCGAGAAACAACGTTCCTTTAAACTCACCGCGCAAGTGCGCCGCGTCTATAACTATCATTGGTCTTAAAGAATGAATAAAACTCCTAATCTATAACAAATATAAAACCAAAAACAAATCGTCAGTTTTATAAAAAAAATAAACTTATAACAACTTGTGAAAAGTTTGATACTAACAGCAGCACCAATGGAAACAAGTAGAATTTCAAACCGACTCTCCTCATCAGTCCGGATGCGAGTAATTGTCCCCCGGATTCGTCCTTTCCAAATTGTAGCAGTAAAGCGGGAGCTCAGCAAATGAATCTTTGCTATTTCCTTGCAAAAGTGCGAGAGCGTGACACTTCCCACGCCATGCTTGAGCGTAAGTATGTCCACGTGAAATCTTTGTCGAAAATCTACGACAATTTCATTACCACGAAAGACACGACCACTATCTCTCAATTGGTCTTTTAATATGTTCCCAACCACTTTCGGGTTAGCTTGACGAAGATGAGGGTGAGTTTGAGTCTTGGAACATGTGTGATTATCATTAAAGTGTTCAACAAAAAACTTTTTACAGCCGTTGAAGGAATATGCCGTAAAACGCGAGCTACAATTCTCACTGACACATGATGCCACATAACGTGTTTTACTAGATCTTTCTACTTTATAAGAGAAACACTCTGATAAACACAATGTCCCCAACTCCAATTTCATTTCGTCTTTGTCAGGAAATATATAACCTTAAGGAAAAGGAGAAGACGAGAGAACTTTTCTTTTTCTTTTTCCTAGAGAAATACATGGGGTTGCATTCTGATGTGAACAGCTTGCGTTTTCATTTGAAAAGCTTGCGTTTTCATTTGAAAACACATTTTTGTCAGGAGTTGTGTAGTTTTCAAAAGGCACATTTAAATTAGGAATTTTAAAATCATTTGAAGGAACGCAATTCGACGTACCAACACCACAGTCGCAAACAACATATAACTTGAATATTTCAAGAGGACTTTCCTCAGCAATTTTAAAAAGATATGATACAACACGGTCATTATGTCGATTCTATCATCAAACTTAGACATTTTATATGATAAACGTGAAATTGGCAAAACCTGAAACGTATCCGCCAGATAAGATAATATATTAAGATAAGACATGCTTGATTCGATTTCAAGAAGACACCTTCTACTTTTTGAATCAACGACATATTCAAGCCTGCCATTTACGACATCCCACTTCACATTAAGGTATACGACAAATCGAACCATTACATTTAATTTTTTTAACTTATTTAATATAAATAACAAACACAAGAATGACAAACATAATAAACTTTCGGAGGAAAACATTAAATACAGTGATCCGATCCCTTATATACAACTTCGCTTATGTACGGATTGTACTTGTCACATCGTGCATAGAACATCTGACATACTAAAAATGTTCAGAACTCACCAAGAGTCTTGAGGAGCCGTCTTTGCCTGCTTATGGGCCTTCTCCGAGACGGATCCAGGTAAGCCGACTGACAAAATGGTAGTCGGCTCAAGCCATGAGCCGTAAAGAGCTAGAACCGTCTCCCAGATATTCGGAGAGGAAACAAGAGCGTTGAGAGGTCTCAAAGACGTTTCGGAGGATTTTGGGACACGTGGCCACGTCTTAGTGGCTCTTTTTATCAAAGGTCATGGGAATCGGTTAAGGTGACTCGACCATCTCACAGAGACGGTCCCACTGGCTATTTTCATAAAGTGGGGGCAGTCAACGGCTATTTTCGTGATTTTCCCTAATTTTTATGTAACGGTCAAAGTATTTTACTTTTTTTTCCAATTTTTAATTATATATAAACCACACTACAAATCACAGTTTTATACCCACTATCAAATAAAAACCAAACTACAAACCACACAAAACCAACTATTTCAAACATTCAAACATATGGGTGGTGATTATCCTAACGAACCTGCCGGACCTTCCAATCTCCGGCGATACTCTCGCCGCAAACCTCGTCAACCAGTGTCCTCTCCTCCTCCTCCTCCTCAATCAATGTCATCTCCTCCTCCTCCTCAATCAATGTCATCTCCTCCTCCTCGTCAGCCAGTGTACACTCCTTATCGTCAACCAGTGTACACTCCTAATCGTGGAGCAACAATCATTCCTCCTCTACCAGGTTACACTCCTACCGATCCAGATGCTCCTCTAACAGATGAGGAATATATCTAGGTTGTTGACTACATCATGACTGTCATGGGATTGGAGCAACTACAACTGGTGGTGACCCAACCCAACCCAACCTCACCCCAAACCCTTCTGCTCCGGAGCCAAATGAGGAAGGGTACGAAGCAGATATTGGTGGGAAGTATATGAGTATGGATGATGAACCATACTATATTCCAAGTCCTGACTATGGCTGCATCCGCTCGGATGCTTGGTCGGACGGTCGTGATAACGATCGTTCAGCGTCACCGTCGGAGTACTTTCTAGTGGATTGGAATAACTACTCTCTGTGGGTGTTTTTAAGTAATTTAGGTATAATAAATGTTTTAATTTAGGATTATGTAATGTTTTAATTAATGTTTTAATATTATTTTGTGAGGTTTTAATTAATATTATTTGTAAGTTTTTTTAATTTTATTTGTGTTTTTTTAATTACTTTTATTTGATTAATTAATAATAATAATAATAATAATAATAATAATAATAATAATAATAATAAACAACCAATCATTGGAAGGGCCTTAAATTTAAGGTCCATCCACTACACCCTATTTTGAATTAAAGCCCAATGTTGACTCAGTTGTCACGTGAACTAATCACTGAGGAAGACCTTAAATTTAAAGCCCTCCACTACACATGATCTTAGTGGATGTATATATGATTTTTTTTTTTTTTTTTTTTTTTTTGATATCTGTTTGATGCTATGGTAAGGCAAGATGTGATGGTGAAATGATTTCTTTCTATATCACCCATTTCTGGTGGAGTGCTAAGCCAATGATAGTGAAGAGCCAAGCCTCCCCTTAGGTTACAGAAGGCAACCTGGGTTTTAATCCACTGTGTGTTACGCCCGAAAATCTAGGTTGTTAAGGTGGCACAACATCTGTCGTGTGGCAGGTGGCGGCAAAGTTTCCCGGGGAATGCCGTAAGCTAAATTTTGAAGATAGCGTGAGCCTAGTTAATACAACATAGTCTGGTTAGAGTAGGGTAAGGGCCTCATGCTTAAGAGGTGCGAGGTCTCGCACTCAAATCTAGAAACTTATTTCAAGGTGCAATTCCTCACAAAGAGGAAGTACAAAACTGTAATAAAACCATTGATCATGTTAAAGACTGATCTAAAAAAACTATTTAGGTATATCGTAGATCATGTATGTGACCAAATTTTTTATAGATAAATGGTGTCAACCTTTGTTATTTCTTAAGCATTTTTGTTGTCTCGGAATAAGTATCATATACTAACTCATAGATCTGTTTTTCATCAAAATCATTCGGAGTAGAATCTGCTTGTTAGTCCCATACATCCACATCTAGATAAGGCGGTCTAGCCGCATTTTGGGTTGTCGAAATCATCACCAGCAAAAAGTACAAGGTAGTAAGAAAAATAACAAGGAGGATACATTAACATAGGCAATTAAGCGATACATAAAAGGCTTATCCATATTTGCATGTCCTACAAAAGACATACTTTCAGCAACAAGTACAAATACATACTATCTACAACTCTAACAAGAAAAGCATACATATAAAAAAAAGGGGTATTGAATTTTATTAATCCAATATTTCACCTATTGACCGGCAATAATCTGTACTTCAAAAATTCCCAACAACGATCCCAACTTTCAATGTATTAGCCGACAATGAACCTTTTTTAACTAAGAACTAACTCAGTTAGGAAATGTTGACGTGGACGTTGACGTGACTTGCTCATGCTTACGTGGATGATGACGTGGCATGCCAACATTGGCATGGATGATGACGTGGACGCTGACATGGCATCCCACGTCATCATCCACGTCAGCGTGAGTATGCCACATCAGCGTCCACGTCAGCATCCACTGACTGAGTTAGTTCTAAGTTAACAAAAGTTCATTATCGGCCAATATGTTGAAAGTTGGGATCGTTGTTGTGAATTTTTGAAGTACAGATTATTGTCGGCCAATAGGTGAAAGTTTGGATTATTAAAATCCAATACCCCTAAAAAAAAGTCTTAAGGAAGTCTATATGATAGAATACATACTATCTATACAACTATTATTTGAGATTTATTACATAAGTGCTTACGTGTTTTTAAACAATCACCGTGACAGAAACCTATCTGCATGTTTGTGACATGGATTTCCCATCATGCTCAAAAGTGGATCACGATGCTTTTCAATTCAATGTTGTACCTACTTTAATCATGCAGGACTCTTAGTAGTGCGTTGTAGCTAGGGCTATGTTGATGTTACACTTATTTTTGTCCTGTATCCATAGTTAAGAGTTATGGCAAGCAACATGGGCGCGTCGATCTGCAAGTCAGTTAATGAGTTATAATTGTTCGACCAATTTATGCTTTTACGTGTTTTATGGCTGAATAAAATACATATTTTTCCATTTTAAGCATATATAGTAACATATATGTCTCTGCTATATATGTCCCATTCTATTTTGTTCTTATTTTTTATTTGTCAAGTTGGAGCTACTTAAAACAATATTTTGATACAAAGAAGCGTAAACCACTTTATATTGGAAATCAAAAGGAATCCGATAGGATTAATTCTATTAATCATGACTAATGCATATAAGCTTTTGCTAACGGGTAATAATTGACTCTTTAGCATTTTTTTTTTTTTGAACAAGACTCTTTAGCATTTAAGACTTTAAAGTAGCTTATGCCTTAACTTTATTTTCATTAAAGTTATCTTTTTATCATGTGGTCTACTTTCATGCAACATGTGAAAAACATACCAAAAACATAATATATCATAAAGAGAAAATCACAATTTTTTGTATGATAAATAATATAGTAAAAATCAAATACAAAAAGGTATTAAGATACTAAATATGGCTCCGGTTATTCACACAAAGCAAGATTTTATTAACACAACCATATACGGCCTGTAGAGACCCTTACGGGCCGTAGAGAACAATGTTTGACCCATCTACGGGCCGTAGAGACCTTTGCGTCTCGTATATGTTTCTCAATGATTGACAAAAATTGGCAATCATTGGTTCAGAGTCTTTATGGGCCCAATTGGGCTCTATGATCCGTATATGGGTCTTTATGGGCCGTAGAGGCCTATATGGTCTGTAGAGAGTTTTTTTTCTTTTTTTTTTAAATTGTGTTGGAACTGATTTGTTAAGTTTTTTTTTATAAAAAGTAAAATAGCATAGACAACAATTTTTTTATAAAAAATTTTTGAGTTTTTATTTGAGTTTTTTTTATAATTTTTTCCCCTTTCAGATTATAAAGGTAAAATAGCATAGACACTAATTTTTTTTTATTTTTTTTTTCATTTAATATGTAATATATTGGGTATTCTTTGTTTATATACTTATTAGTTTGTTATACTTATGATATGACTTATAAGATCACACATTTATAATGTACATAAAGATATTAACAATAATGGGAGAAGATTCTTCACATGACTTCGAAGGAGAGCTTTTAAGTATAATTAATTCATTCGGATCAACCATGCTAAATTATTATTAAGTGAAAAAAACTTTTTGGTTATGCTATAATACTTTATATAAAAAAAACTCAACACATCCATTCTAGCACAATCCAAAAAAAAAAAACCTTCTACGGGCCGTAAAGGTCTATACGGCCCGTAGATAAACAACCTTTACGTCTCATAAAGAACCTCTACGATCCTTCCCCAAACCATCTATGGCTCATAAAGGTCTTTACGGCCTGTTTATGGGCACCATCTACGGCCCGTAGAGGCCTATACAGGCCGTAGTTATGTATTTTTAAGTGTTGTTTATTAGTTAGTTTTAAGCATGTTATTTGAGTTTTTTATAAAAAAAAATTTCATTTCTTATTATAAAGGTAAAACAGCATAAACAACAATTTTTTTATTTTTTATTTCATTTAATATGTAACCTATTGAGTCTTCTTTGTTTGTGTGAGCATATATTAGCTAGTAGGAATCAAGAGCGTGTTCTATAAGATTGTTACGGCTGTATTTCCGCTACTTGATATTAGATTAACAATTTATGGTTAAAATAAAGATGTCTAATTAGGTATTGAATTTGGTTACTTTTGATTATTGCAATAGTAACTTTAATCGGATGAATAGTCATTTCTTCAGTTTTATGGTTAAATTTAATAGTTTTTTAAGTAGGGGGTTTTGTTCATACCGACAATTGTTTTGTTTGAGAGTATTATTTTTAGAGATACATTGTTAATTGTTTTTAGTTAGGTGCTACCCGAAGCATTCCTACATGTAACTGTAAAATGCATCATTCTATTTAATATGTAAAATTGATATATCATATTAGATTTCTCAACCCCGGGACATTCCCGGGGTATAATCTAATAATAAATTATTATTAAGTTAAAAAACCATTTTTATGCTATTTTACTTTTTATAAAAAAACTCAACATATCCATTCCAACCCAATCTAAAACAAAAAAAAAAAAACTCATCTACGGCCCATATAGGCCTATATGGCCTGTATATGTTTGCTTTATCAGAAACATTTATTGCACTGACGCCCTATACGGTCTGTAGAGGCCTATACGGGCCGTATAGAGTTATGCAAATTAAAAATTAGGGTTGTGCAAATAACACGCCTCCTATATATAAGACGTGGAAGGTAATTTTGTTCTTATCTATTCAAATATGCTTGCATGATAAAAAAAAAAAAAAAAAAGAAAACTCCATAATAATAAAAAAATTACTATTATATACAGATTGTGTAATTACCCTACTAAAATAATTATCGAAAACCTTTTTTAGATTTTGTGACGAAAAAACACATAAAACCAACGAGGAAAATTTTCATAAGAAAAATGTCTCATTCACTTCTCTTGTTAAAACATCTCCAATAGCGGGAGATCACTTTCGTCTGGTGGCAAAGCCAACCATACAAACCGCCTAAGCATTGGAGTAGGTGAGGTGGCGGTCTTCTGATCTGCTCAAGCGGATCCGTCCGATGGGGTGACCCGAATGAATTGAAAACCAAATTTTAGTAGTAAAAAGAAAACAAAATTTCTTTAATTAAAATAACAATAGTTTTAAAAAAATCATATATATATATATATTATAAATAACATAAAATAGAAAAAACGTAGTAAAAAAGTACATAATTAAACTTAAACAAGCTAGTAGTTAATTAGACTAAAAAACTAAATAAGTAAACTAATTATCAACCTTCGAAAAACCAGTGTTTTGCAACTGGTATTAGTGAAGGGTCATGAACCTTTATTATGTAGTCACCGCGAGCCATCACTATGTTGAAAAGTTGATTAAAAGTGCAACATTCAGAAACATAGTCCTAAGCCTTGAAACAACTTGGTTTGAAGAGCAATTGGTTTCACTAACACGTTGACGGAATTCTTGAAATGTATACGGCATTTGCAAACGATCTTCTTGCCATGTTCTTGAAGATGTGAGTCCAAGAGGGTGACGTAAGCAATACCTTCATATTCACTTCAAGGTCTTCTCTCCATTTTAAGATTGTTTGTAGTGAATTGTGAGTTGATAAATGCGAATATGTGTTCGAAACGAATTGAATTTATAGACGCTGGAAAACTAGTCATTTGAAATAAGCTATTGGAAAAGAAGACGTTTGCGAAAAATAGGGTGGTCGGAGATGGCTTTCAGGGCTAAGGAAGGTTTAGGTGTGGGTTTCACGGTGGAGACGGTTCAGGTGTTTGTTTAGGTGGTGGGTTTTAGGTGGTAAGAGTTGGGTTGTTGTGGGTTTCAGGTGGTCAGAGTTAGTGGGTTTAAGAGGTGGGGGACGGTTCAGGAGTTAGTTTCAGGTGGTTTGACTTGGGTGGTTGGGGGATTTAAGGGGATGGACGGCTCAGGTGGTCGGAGCTAGGTGATGGGTTTTAAAATAGTAACATTGAATTAAAAAACGACAAAATTGCTCTAATAGTCCTTGTGGTTTGCAAAATTTTCACTTATAGTCTCCATGTTTTTAAAATTACAGCCATAGTCCTCAACTTTTGGTGTTTCTTAACTCGGATAGTCCTTGGAGTGGCTGTGAAATTACTAAATTACCATTTTGATGGATGGAGGTTAAATAATTCAGTTAAGTGGATATAAAATTACTAAATTACCCTTACCCCAATAAAAATAAAAAAATCAATTAATTAATAAAATATAAAGAGGGCCTACTTAACCCCATAGCCAATTACTTTTCTCCACCTATTTTAGTGCGGCCCACCAACTTCATCTTCCTCACCCTATAACCACCACCATCCACCACCACTAACAACCACCACCACAACCAACCACTAACCCATATATATATATATATACACACACACACACGGAATCACTATTATAATTCTTTATATGTTTTGTTAGTTGAATAGACAGAGAGAGAATAAGAGAGAGACAGAGGAGGAGAATGAACACAGACCACCAACACCGTGGCAGAGCAGGCGGCGCTCCTCCCCCTCATCCGATACTGCTCCCGAACAAAACACCTATACCCACACAGATCTGAGATCTAGAGACAGAGGGGGGGGGGGGGAATAGAAGGGGATCCGGTGCAGGGAGGAGTCATGACGGAGCCACTGGTGACCCTTGACGGTGGTAGTTCAAAGGTCCGACAAACATGGTAAGGCTATCAATCTTTGCTATATATTTTGTCTTTGAATGATAACGATTGGTGCGTCAGGAGGATGGTGGTTCACGGTGGCAGTGGAGGTCAGTTGTGGTTACCAGAGGTGATGAGGGTGGTGGTTGTCGATGATGACAATTGATGGTTGGTTGACGTCAGGAGGATGGTGGTTCCGGTTAAAGGGATACCGAAGGATTGTACCAGGTTTGATGTCGATGGGCTCGGTGCGGAATTGGTTGTCTTGAAGGATCGGTCTAGCCATGTTCGGGTTTGTTAAATGAATGTCTTATAATTGAATGGTAAAAGAAGTTAGGTGAGATTCTGGTGATGTGGTCGATGGTTTTATAATTTATAAATGTTGATCGGTGGGGAGGTGCTGGTTGGTGGTGGTGGTGGTAGTGGTGATAGGGTGGGGAAGATGAATTTGGTGGGCCCCACTAAAATAGGTGGAGAAAAATAATTGGCTAAGGGGTTAAGTGGGCTCTCTTTATATTTTATTAATTAATTGATTTTTTTTATTTTTACTAGGGTAAGGGTAATTTAGTAATTTTACATCCACTTAACTGACTTATTTAACCTCTATCCATCAAAAGGGTAATTTAGTAATTTCAAAGCCACTCCAAGGACTATCCGAGTTAAGAAACACCAAAAGTTGAGGAATATGGCTGTAATTTTAAAAATTTAGGGACTATTGGTGAAAATTGTGCAAACCACAGGGACTATTCGAGCAATTTTCTCTAAAAAAAAGAAAACATCTAAAACATAGGTCAGGTTTTTTATGTATTAAAATATTTTTTTAGAAAGAATGGTAAAAGGACTAATCTACACTCACATGAAGTCCACTTCGTCATATTTACGAGAAAAATTATCATGGTTAGAGATAAAGAAAGTAGCGTGCAATGGTTTTCAAACATACAATGTAATTTATGTTTCTAAAGGTCAAGATTTCTAATCCGCTATAAATATATAGGACGATTACTTTAATTTAATCATTGTTTGAAAAAGAGTTTACAATTTTTTTTACAAATTTTCACTTTTTTTTTGAAATTTTAAAGATATTTTTTTTTTAATTCTGGGATTTAAAGAAAAAAACCGGCAATTTTCAATTTTTGTTGCTATATTTAAGAAAATATTGCAATACTATATTTTTTTTTTCTCAATGTTTAGATTTTTTTAATGAAGAAGGAGTAATGTAAATAAATAATTCCAACTATTGCTCTTTGGCCGATAATGGTCCCAAGTACGAAAATAACTACCAGCGGTCCCAACTTTCGACATATTGGACACCAATAAACCCAAACTAACTGAGGCTAACTCCGTTAGTGTGATGCTGACGTGGCATGCCACGTAGGATGCCACATAGGATCATTTTGCCACCTAGGATGCCACGTAGGATCATTTTGCCACCTAGGATGCCACGTCAGATGCCACGTAGGATCATATTTGCCACCTAAGCATGCCACGTCAGAATCACACTAACGGAGTTAGCCTCAGTTAGTTTGAGTTCATTGGTGGCCAATATGTCGAAAGTTGGGACCGCTAGTGGTTATTTTTGTAATTGGGACCATTATTGACCAAAAAGCAATAGATAGAATCATTTATTTCCATTACTCCATTTTTAATCTATGTTGGAATTTATAAGTAATCTCAACATATTAAAAAGAATCAAAATAAATGTCATGGATGATGAATAACCTTTTATTTGGAACATTTCCAAAAAGAGGTTATTATCTAACAAAATTATCCTTTTCTTTGATGATGAATACTTATATACATAGTTGACCCGAAAATGTGAATCTTCCATACTCGACTCCTATATCATTTACTTATATAATATCACTACAAGTGACTTCATAGTAAGTTCACTTAGATTTTTTTTCTATGCTTTCATTTTCAGATCAAGAAATAATAAAGCCATATCTTTTTTCACTTTCATTATTAGACCAACGTAAATAGCCCGGCCTATACATCTCATCTCATATAATAAAGTGGATTACATGTCATCAGCTACACTTTGTTCTTGTCCCCATCATCTTATTTATATTTCTTGTATGGGAATGCATAATTAGTTTCATCACTAACCAATATAATAAAACCAAGCTTAGTTAAAAAAAATCTCAAAAGGTGTTGTGGAGCAACAAAAGTAGATCATGGGCCTATAAATATTAATGCCAAGAAGAGCATGCTACTGCCCTGTCACAAAAAGAAAGAGCTCTAACTAACATTGATACACATATAATCTAAAAAATACATTACTACTAAGATGCAAAGAACAAAATCAATTGTTCAGCCCCCAACTTTTGGACATTTCATCACAGTCCTTAGTATAGATGGTGGTGGAGTTAGAGGTCTAATCCCAGCTATTATCCTTGAATTTCTTGAAGCTGAACTTCAGGTATAACATGTA
This sequence comes from Ambrosia artemisiifolia, assembly GCA_032199755.1. Taxonomy (NCBI): domain Eukaryota; kingdom Viridiplantae; phylum Streptophyta; class Magnoliopsida; order Asterales; family Asteraceae; genus Ambrosia; species Ambrosia artemisiifolia. The sequence goes on from CM063514.1 coordinate 15,046,105, forward strand.
ATTAATGATTACTTTATGAAAACACAATCAGGATCTAAATCCAAGATCATGGGTTTCTCTTAATTATCATATTAAGATTTTTGTTGCGGTTTATGGTTCAGAAACTTGATGGTGAGGACGCAAGAATTGCGGACTATTTTGATATTATAGCTGGGACAAGTACAGGTGGTCTCGTCACTGCGATGTTAACAGCTCCAAATGAGAATAGGCGCCCTTTGTTCCAGGCTAAAGACATCAAAGACTTCTACCTCAAGATGTGCCCAGAGATCTTCCCTCATGATTGGAGGTACTAGGATCACATGATATTAATTTTGAAATATAACAATCTATTTATTTTTGCAAGTTAAAATTTACACATAAGATTATTAGAAAAAAAAAAAAAAACAAAATGAAATCTACTAAAGAATGTGACTTTATCGGAAAATGTTAGATATATTAATTAATCTATTCATGTTTGAACTTGAAACTAGGGATGAGCATTCAAGCCCGAATACCGATCCCGTCCCGTCCCGATCCCGATACCGTACCGAACCGATACCGAACCGAGGGGTTTCGGGATCGGTATCGGTATCCATATTTATGGATTTTCGGTTTCGGTATTATCGGTATCGGTACGGGATCGGTACGGTATCGGTATTTTAAGGCAAAATACCGATACCATACCGGTACCGTACCGATACCGAACCGATACCGTACCGTACCGTATGTGTTCGGTATCGGGATCGGTATTGGGTTTTTGGACTTTTCGGTATCGGTATTTTCGGGATCGGTATCGGTTCGGTACCGATCCCGTCCCGAGCTCATCCCTACTTGAAACCTACCACTAAAAGGCTAAAGTGGTCAGATAACCTCACATTGGCAAAAACGCCACCAATGTATCAATCAAATTTTCACTCATCTTACAAAAACTTTGCAAAGATTAAAATTAGTTTCATAGGAATTAAGGTAATTTCCTTTGTAATCAAATTATGAAAAGTTCATGTAGTTATTAGTTATGCGAAATTCCAGGGATCTTGTTGACAACCCTAACTAATCAAACATGTATTTACGATCTTCGATTGCAATTTCACTTCATCAATTTCGCAAAAGAAAAAAAAAATATCTAACCTCCATTGTTGTTCATTTTTTTTTGAAGTTGTTCCTAGTGTGTTTTGTAGTTTGAGATGAATAATTGTACGGTAAATGAGCATAGTGTTTATACCTTGTGTTTTAACAATGTATAGTAGGTTTGTGGATATATTTCAAGACTTACAGGTATAAAAGGCCCACATAGATCAATATAGTATAGTGTTTAATGAACAACATGTGAAATTTTATGTTTAAGGCAGATTATGATTTATTTTTTACACAATGTCGGGTGTTTTATTATATTTTGTAAATGGTGTTAGTCTTACATGGTGTTTTACCAATCATAAGTTTCTAGGTATACAAAATTAAAACTAACTGATATGACCACCATGAAGATAAAACACATTGATATGAATATAAAATGAAAGCCCATAATAAGCATCATAAAATTAGAAAATAATGGTAGGAATAGATTAAAACATGTGGAAAACAAGTATTAATAACATATTTACACAAAAAACACAATATTATCAATTATATTTGACCTAAAATATAAACATGCCTATGACTAATATAGACCTATCACTAGCTGGGGACACACCAAAAGTGCATTAACAGTCTCCACCTTGGACCTAGCTAGTGATAGGTCTATATTAATTGTAGGCATGTTTATAGGATGTTTAGTGGTTTAGGGGTAGCATTTTAGACATTTACGCGTTGATTTAGTTTGTCAGGCTTAGTTCCAGGCGTAGGAGAGACCTACGGATGGAAGCCTCCAAGCGTAGGAGCCAAGGCTATAAATAGAAGCCTTAGTTTCAAACATTGTAACTTTTCCTCTAATCTATCACAAAGTGCTACCCAATTTGTGTTTGATTAGTGTGTGTGTTTTCCATTTGTTTATCTCTCTAACACCATCCTACACCTCTAACAACTAATCGATCCGTTGATTTCACCTTCGAATCGGCTACACGCATGATAACTCAATTCTTGTCCGAATCACGATCCTACAAACATGCTCTGAACCCTTTTAGCCCAAGCCTCCCTCCACAGCAACTTCTAGCACCATGCTTTAGAAGTGGCCACTTACCTTCTCAACATCCTCCCTAAAAAATCTAACAACATTCTCACTCCCACTACACTCTATTCAATTGCCTCCCCACATACAAACACCTTCGCATGTTCGGTTGCTTATGTTTCCCAATACTACCATCCACAACAATTCACAAACTTGCCAACCGCTCCAACCTTGTGTTTTCCTTGGTTACCATCCAAACCACAATGGTCAATTATAAGTATTGCGACCTAACTACCAATACAATCTTTATCTCCCGCCATGTCCACATCAAAGAAACCAACTACCTATTTTCTATCCGTCAACTAACTACACTCACCAATTACAATTTCTTATCATCTCCCATTAACCCTTTACTCTAGCCCCATCTCTCCAGCACCCTCACTTCGCCCAACATCCCATCACTGCCTACTCATACCCCAACCACCCGTCCTGACCCAAACACTTATCCAGGCCCATCGTCACCTACCTAAACCCCACCCCACCACAGTTCAATCCAAACCGTCCCTGGCCCATCTATGTCCTCTACCACCGACCTAATGCCAAACATCCCCATTAACTGTAGCCTATCTTCACCACCCACTTCTCCCGTCACAATCCAAATCGGCCATATCCTCCCACCCGACACACATCACCCGGCCACAATTCACCCATCACACCCTCCTGCTCAACCTACTCCACCTGACCCATCCACCAGCTATGCTATACTATGCGAACTAGATCCATGGACGATATCACTAAACCTAAACACATTCTCAACCTACATACTTCCACTGTCGTTCCCATTCTTAAAAAGCCTTAGTGAACTTATTAATATGAGACCTAGGAGTTGGTACATCGTCGTTAGGACATGAATGTCATTCAGAGTATGTGGTTATTTAAACACAAGATTCATTCAGAGTGTGTTTCCATCTATTCTTGCATAATGTTGCTTCTTCATTTATTTAAGTCTTCAGAGTTTCATAGACCATCTCACTTGCTTATACCTTATTTATTTTAAAACAATATTGACGCGATTTAATTTATTGAACAGATCTACAGTAAAAAAAGCATTCAAGAGCATAGGAGGGCCACTGTATGATGGAAAATGCCTCCATAACATCATAAGGGAGCACCTTAATGAAACCAAATTAGGAGACACATTAACTAATGTTGTTATTCCAACCTTTGATATCAAAAGACTCCAGCCAGTTATCTTTTCCAGCTATGAGGTTTCATTTTTTTTATATAGGAAAAATAGAAATAAATAATCCCAACTATTAACTATTGGTCAATAACAGTCCCAACTACGAAAATCACCAATATTGGTCCCAACTTTCGACATATTGGAAACCAACGGACCCAAACTAATGGAGTTAGCCTCCGTTAGTGTGATGCTGACGTGGCATGCCACGTAGGATGCCACGTAGGATCATTTTGCCACGTGGCATGCCACGTAGGATCATTTTGCCACGTGGCATGCCACGTAGGATGCCACGTAGGATCATCTTGCCACCTAAGCATGCCACGTCAGCATCACACTAACGGAGTTAGACTCCGTTAGTTTGGGTCCATTGGTTTCCAATATGTCGAAAGTTGGGACCAATATTGGTGATTTTCGTAGTTGGGACTGTTATTGGCCAATAGTCAATAGTTAGGATTATTTATTTCCATTTTTCCTTTTATATATATCTTTTATGATACAAGTATAATGCTATTAAACAAAAGGTTTATAAATATAAACATTTAATGTGCCTTATATTGCTAGATTGAGGAAAAACCATACATGAACGCTAAGTTGTCCAATATTTGCATCGCAACGTCAGCAGCGCCAACTTATCTTCCTCCTCATCATTTTAACACTAATCACAAAGATGAGACTTGTGAATTTAACCTTATTGATGGTGGTGTGGCTGCAAATAATCCGGTAACGATACTTTAGCACTGTTGTATTTGGAAAATAATCAGCCCATGTATAAACTAAGGGTATGTTTGGCAAGGAGCTTTTAAGAGCTTTTAGGAGCTTCAAGCTTTAATCTTTTAAGAAAAAGCTCATACTCAATAAAAAACCTTATTTGGTTGAAGGAGCCGGAAGCTTTTAGGTATGAGAAAAAGCTTTATAGTGAAAAGCTACTAGTACTAGCTTTTAAGAAAAACCTCTACTAGCTACAAGTTTTTAATTAGTAATTAATGACATAAATACCCATTCTATTTTAAAAATAAAATAAAAACCTTCTTTACAAGTTTTTAATTATGCCCATTTTGGTCATTTTATACATTTTATTAAAAGCTCCAGCTACTCTGCCAAACACTAAAATATATTTAAAAAGCTTCCAGCTACCAGCTTGCAGCTACCAGCTTACAGCTACCAGCCACAAGCTAATTTTGCCAAACATACCCTAAATATGCTAGAACAATGAAAATTGTTGGGCTTTTCGCCATGTGACATCAATAGTTTTTATTTACGTTTCCCTAATTAAAAAAAAAAAAATTCATCTCAAACACCAAATTGATGGTTTTTTTTTTTTTTTTTTTGTCCCGTGATTCCAGCCCAGCTGGTTGAGGATGTGAGGGTTTACTCCCTAAGGGAGGTTCCCGCACGGGGTCCCGAGTTCGAATCCCACTGGTGGCATAAATGCCCCATGTGGGTGTGGCCTATGGATGTGTTATTCCAGCTCTGCTTCGGTGGGGTGTCGATTCGAACCCGGGTGGCTTGACTTCCGCAAAAAAGGGTTGAAGCAAGCTAATGGGTTTCCAACTGATCTACACCTTTCAAAAAAAATTGATGGTTTTTTTTTTCCAAATAAATGCACTCTATTACAACACTATATTAAACGTGCCTCTTGAATTTAATTTTACCATACCCTTGAAAACATGAGATGAAGAAATATATTTTTGTATCTAGCTTAAAAAAGGAAAGAGTAATAATTTGGAAAATTTGAATGGTACAATAAATAAAAATGATGTTTTTTTTGTTATTTTGTAACAGACTCAGATTGCAATGGGAGTAATTGCCAAACAACTCAATAACAAAAACCCTGATTTTCCCTATCTTCTATATCCCCAATATGGTCGATATTTGGTCATATCTATTGGGACAGGCGACTGTAAAATGGAAGGGGAATATACAGCAGATGAGGCTTCAAAATGGGGCTTGTTTGGATGATGGTACAATGCCAATGGCTCTAAACCCTTAGTTGATATTTTTACTCAAGCTAGCACTGACATGGTTGATTTTCATCTTTCTGCTGTCTTCCAAAACCATAACGTCCGAAACAATTATCTGCGCATCCAGGTGTTCTTTTTACTCAGATAGAATTCAAAAACATCCACATTATAAGCATTTTGTTTTCTTGTCTTGTTTATATTCCAATGAAGAGTTGTATGAAACATAGGAGGATAGCTTGGAAAGGAAAATGTTTCCACTCGACAAAGCTACCAAGGAAAATCTGGATTCTTTGGTCGACGTTGGTAAAAGGTTACTTACAAAGGAGGTTTCAATGGTCAATTTGGAAAACGGCAAATTAGAACCCTGCGGGAAAGAAACTAACGCTGAGGCTCTCAAAGCGTATGTAGCTTTACAAAACAATTTGATGAACATTAAATTTACTTAATTTTCTGTTGGTTAATTAATTCATTGATAGTATTTTCTTTGGGACAGATTTGCCAAAAGACTTTCTGAGGAGAAGTCTTTTCGGCATCTTAATTCGCCACGAGTGTCAAAAGCAGATCAAACCGTCTGCTTGGAGAAAAAGCCCTATTTTGAAGCACCCAAAACAATAAGCATTGCATAAGGGATGTGTTGGTCAAGGGTAAGATTGCCATATAATCACAGAAAAAAATAAATGTGTGACTTTTTGTTAGCTTTCAAGTGACGTATTGTAGCTTTTGTAAGACTTGTCACTTGTGGTTGTTGTCTTCATAAATTCATATCTTGAAAAACATTTTAGTGTGTGGAGATGCTTTGATTAATAATAATAAAGGTAAAGTGAGTTAATCAATTTTAGTATGTGGAGATGCTTTGTAGGACTAATTTGGATCAGGAAGGGATGAAGCCGATAAGAAGATTAAGATAAACTAAGGAGATTAAAATGAAGTTTGAATCAAATACATTACGTTTGATTTTGTAACTTTATTTAACTGATTAGTTAGGGAAGAGTATAGCCATGTATGGCCTAAAACCCTTAATATTGTTCATGATCAGTCGATCTCGATACTGTTCGTGGGCCTATAAGAATTACTTGAACTAGTGTGATTAACGGAGCGCGCACATTGTGATTCCGTTGTTACCATAACGCTAAGAAGCTATTGTCAACAAAAGTAACCAATACATGTTACCGAGTAAGATGATGTGTAGATTAGTTCAAATAATCAAATCCAACCTACTTGCCAGTATCTTGGGGCAGGATCGCCTAGCCAAAGATGCTGTTTCTAAAAAACTTCCAAGACTTGAATGATCTTTAAATACTTGTAATACAAATTAGGTTGCAATGTAATAAATTTAACCTAAAATCAAAGTGATATTTACATCTAATAAATGGAGTTCAGAATGTTTGCCCAAAGTAAAATTTTTAAGCCTTAAATCGGCCCACCAAACAATTAAATCATATAATACTATTTCATATTTACATTTACATATGAGATTATAGCCCAGCGATATCTTGGTGGTGAGATAAGACTTAGGGACCATAAGGTCCTGGATTCGAATCTCACAAAGGGGGTTTTCTCATAATTATGAGTTTCCTCCTGAATTGGTGACTTGGTGGGGGAATATGATCGCGTGGCAACACTGGTGGCACGATGATACTCCAGTATTCCGTGAGTGATTCCAATTTGTTGGCCGTTCAAAAAAAAACATATGAGCATCTAAGCCATAATCTCGAACCTCAAACGTAATAATTTTTTTTTTTGAACGGCAAACCTTTTTTTAACACCCTTTTATTTCACCTTTATCTTGCATTTGCAAAGATTTGAACCCACAACCTTTTTTTTTGAAAGGCAAACAACTTTTATTACCAAACCCGAATATTTACAAGGTTATCTATAAGCAAGGCGCTAAATAGATGAAACCACATAATAGACCACACCTATGTTACATAATAGACCAAGCCTAAACAATTAGATTAAACATTAATATCAAACATGACCCATTTGCGCCAATCCTTTGGTATTTCTTTTCCGCGATTAGTGACCCAATTGTACGAAAGCGTCTTGATTTCGCCTAGGCATTGCTCCAAACACGGCCTTTTTCCAGAGAAGATTTTCTTGTTTCTTGTAAGCCAAATGACCCAAATTGTGGTTAGTATGATCGCTTTGATGGTCTTCCTTTTCAAAAGCCCAATGTCGCTAATTTTGTGAGCATTCAGCACGTCCCTGAAGCCAAAGAGAATGAACGGAGGGATCTTGCACCAGTCTCAAACCTTGTTTCAGATCTGCGTTGCGAAGTAGCACGAGGAGACACCATACCAATAGACCAATAGGTGATGGGTCAAACCTAATAATTTCAAACCAAAAAAAATGTGACAACATAATTACACAAACACCCTCAAACCTAATAATTTTAAAGCAAAAAAAATGTGACAACACAATTACACAAACACTCTTTCTCAATCATTGATCAGATTTTCTCTGCACCTATTGAAACCTTTCATCCCTAGATCTAAAGTTTCTTTATTTGAAAGTTGAAACCCCCACATTGTTCATCGGACCTGACATGTTCAGATGTACCATCGATCTTTTAATGGGTAAAGTTTAAGAACTCTGATCAAATTTCCGTCGAGACACAACCAAGCAATCCTTCATCGTTCATGTTTTAGATTCATGTAGATCGGAAATAGTCAAGGTTAAACTCATCCATTGCACGTTTCCGGTCAGGCGACTTGTGGGGCGTGGTTAAGGTTAACACAGAAAGTGATCACGTCAGTTACCTAGATTCCGTCTAAACCCGTTATGACGATGATGATCGTACGACACCCAGCGGATGAGGTGGGATGAGGGTTTAGCTACAGCCAGAAATCAAGTGGACACATGGATAGGGACCAATTAAGAGAAAGACAGGTGCACCGGTGAAGGTATGCAGGTGTTGGATTTAACGAAGTTGTTAAGAGTAAGTGACCTCTACCACGCTCCGCGGACAGAGGTGGGCACGACGCAGTATAGAGCTGGTCGGCAACCGCCGATGCACGATAGGCACAACGCGGTAAGCGAGGTGATCTGCTAGGAGTAGACACGTGGCTACAAAAGGAGGTGATCAATGGCCTGAAGGAGGAGACGTGGCTACTTGAAGCAGATGGCACCACCAATTAAACCAATGGGGAGAGCTTGGCCTTCCCGGTGGAGGGAGCTCGAACTTGAGCTGACCCGGTGTTCATCCGGGCGTTACTCCAGCGGGCGACAGTAAAACTGAGCTCGTGTGGAGGCGATACGGTTTCCGAGCGGGAGCCGTTAACAGCCCACACAACCCCCAGCGTGGGCCAGGTTAAGACAACATAGGCTAGAGGTGTGGAGGGCGAGGGCCTGCTGTGCAGGTATGACAAATTCCGAGTAAAAGAAAGTCATCTTCCAAAAAAAAAAAGAAGACAACCCACGTCTCTTATCAAAAAAATAAAAATTAGGGGAACACCAAACAGAGCCACCTGCCAGAAACATTTTAAAGGAGATGAAAAAAAATCATAGACAAATGAAGAATCAAACCCGTGTGGATATAATAACAACAAAACAACCAAACCAACTGGACCGAAGACAAGTTTGTTCACACAGTAGAACAGTAAACCTAAATACCTTTAAAAACGTAAAAAGAAACAATCACTATTCATGAACTTCTAAAACTAATATATAGGATAACTAGTGGTATGGCCCCTACAGTCCTAAAACCGAGCTAAGTAGTAAGCAAACTACCCGTGTGTTGCGGCGACAACGAATCGAATTTATATCGTCTAGCGAAAACATATGATATTTGACTCGACTCATTCCAAAAAAAGTTTCCATCAGAACGTAATCCAATTTGAATTTCTACCGACACATACATAAAAATAATAAACACGTAAAACTGGGGGTGGGGGTAAACAAAAAAAAAACCTTACTCCGAAGCCCAGACTACCCCCCCCCCCCAAAAAAAAAAGAAGGAAAATGAAAAATCTATTCTGAAGCCCAGACTAAACCCAAATCGGAAAAGAAAAAAAAATCCTAAGCCCCTAGACAAATGAGCTACATATAAACACAAAAACAAAAACACAAAAATTATTTGTTCCTAAGTTCCTATTGTAGTGCTACATATAAAGACAAAAAAAATAAAAAAATAAAGGTCTTCTATTGTTCCTAAGGTACTACTATAATTATATATATATAGGATCTGGATCATGTGAAAATCCCATTGAGTTGGGAGAACTAAAGAACTCCATTGAACCATTAACAAATTGACACCTCACACCTTTATAGTTTTTGGTAATTTTTAAATTAAGGGTAATTAAGTATTTTGCCAACAATAATTATGGGTAGTTTAGTAATTACATCCCACCCCCACCCAAACTAAATTCTTTTAGATAACAATAATAATAATAATAATAATAATAATAATAATAATAATAATCAAAAAAATCTCACACACACAAACACACATCAGATTCTCTCTCTCTCTCTCTCTCTCTAAAAAAAACAAGGAAACCAGATCTGGTGGTGGCGATGGGGTATGACGAGGCGGAGGACGGTGGTCATGGTAGTAAAAGGAGGCGGAGACGGTGGTCATGGTGGGGCAGAGGCGGAGGACGGTGGTGGGGTTCGAAACAGGGGTGAAGATGGGTTTTGAGGGGGTCCGATGGTGGTGGATCTGACGTGAAATAGGGGGTGGGGAGGATGGTGGTGGTGGTTTTTGCAGAGGACGACGGTGACGGTAGAGGAGGCGGTGGAGACGACGGGGAGACGACGGAGGAGATGACGGAGGAGACGACGATGGCTGACGGAGGTATTTTTTTTTCTATTATTATTTTTACTGCTATTATTATTATTAAAACTGTTATTATTATTATTATTTTTGTTATTATCATTATTTATTATTATTTTTATTACTTATTATTATTAAAGCTGTTATTACTTTTTTGTTTTTTCTTTTATTATTGTTATTATTATTATTATTATTATTATTATTATTTTTTGTTGTTATTATTATTATTATTATTATTATTAATAATGATGTTAGGGTGAAAAGATAGGTTTTTTTATGTTGAATGTTTTGGGGGGTTTTTTGTCTGGGATGATGCTGCGAAGAAGATAATGTTTTGCGTTTAAGGAGCCGATGCTGTGGAGACGACGATGAGTGGTGTAGTATCTTGTAAGAAAACACTGGTGTTTACACCGGCGTAAACATCAGTTTACACCGGCGTAAAACATCAGTTTTACATCGGCGTAAACATGAATGTATAGACGTTTTTTATGTAAGAAAACACCGATTAGTTTACACACAGTGTAAACGTTTTTGATGTAAGAAAACATCGATTAGTTTTACACACAGTGTAAATATGAATGTATAGTCATTTTGATGTAAGAAAACACTAGTGTAAAACATCAATTACACCTGTGTAAATATGACTGTACAGTCGTTTGTTTTTTTACACTTTGTGTATTTTTTTGTAGAAATTGTGTATGGCAGATTTACACCATTTTATATTTTATTTGGGTTTTTTACACTAGCGTAGTTGTTGTAAAAGTTTGTATTTTTGGAAGATTTACATTGGTGTAAATAATTACACCAGTTTAAAAATGAGAGTGATATTACAGAATGATCAAATTTGATTTTTTGTTTTAAAAAATTAAATTAATTAAAAAAATCAATTAAAGTTTAAAAAATTTAAATAATATTATATTATTTTAATTAAAATACTAAAATAAAGTTTAATAAATAAGATTTGTTTTTAATAACGAAATAAAAATTAACATAATATTATATTTAAAATCTTCTGTCTCATGCATTTTTACTTAAATGCCCCTAATTGTACTTAAACACATTAAAAAACTACTTATTAATCAAGTAAAGACAAAACACCCCATCTTTTGATCTCAACCATTGGATCATCAAGATCAATGGTTCACAGGAGTTTTCTAGTTCTCACAACTCATTAAGGAGTTCTTTATATATATGGGGATGATCATTTGAAAAGAATTTTAATTTTAGAAGAAAAAAAAAAGAAATAACATTAAATACTTTAAATTATTTTACATTAATAATCCAATTGATTAGTTTTAAATATTTTATCTTATATACATCAAAACTTGTCATCCACATATCAAAATTTATCCTATACACATCGAAATTATCATACTTTTATCCTACATATATCGAAATTATGATTAGGTTTATCCTACACATATAGAAAGTTATCGTACATAATCCGAAATTTATCCTTCATTGTATATTATCTTTGCTTAAAGATATATATATATATATATTTGATAAAGAATTATGATTTCATTTATTTAACTAGTTTCTATAGGTTTAAATTTCTTTTTCTCTTCTTACAAGAAATTTTATTCTTATTTGAACTCTCCACTATATACATATACTTTCAATAATAGGAGAGTCACGAGTGACGTCAGAAAGCTGATGTGTCAACAGCTTAGGCAGGTCACCAATGCCTGCGTGATGCAAAAAGTGACGTCACTAAGCAGCAAATTAAATAATTAAATAATGCCACTTGGCTGAATGGTGGTAAGAATCCCACTTGCCTCATCAGCTGTTGTTAATAAATTAATTAAATATTGCCACTTGTTTTAACAGACTTTTGAAGGACTGTTGCTTTTTAAATTTGAGCTCCAAACTGAAATTCAAATTTCAAATTCGACACCCCATTACACAACTATATAAAGCCATCATGTCCCTCTCTTTCTCTCAGATAATTTTTAAATCTCTCCAATAATTTTGAAACCGTAACAGCTGCTTCTCTCACATTCAAGTTCCTGTTTGAAGGATTCAAGTATCAGGTAACCTAATTATAACCGATCATATCAATAACAATAAAATTTTTCCTTTTGGTTTTCACTAACCTTCAATCTTTTGTTTGCTTAATCAGCAGCCAGAGTATTTACGTTGAAAAAGGTTTCCTGTTTGGAAGATTCTTACAATGAAACTCAAGAAGGGTATGTCTTTACTTTTTTAAAGCCATGTATGGGAGTGTTTAATGCGTGTTCATTTTTTTCTGTTAAACATTACTTTCAGTCAATCTTGATTTAGTATTTTTGTGAATGTTTGACCGTTAACAGATAAAGGGATTAGCTTAATCGCTCGAGATTCTTTCCAAATGGCATTAGGCAAGACCTTGATTGCAATTGTGCTTTTACGCCACTATGCTTATCTTTTGAATCAGCCGTCTGCGTCTACTTTCGCTTTTGTTGTTCCCACTGTTGTGCTTGTCAACAGGTATGTTTGTTCAAATTCTTATTTGTTTACTTTGTTTTTCAAGGCTTGTGGTTTAAGTATAACCGTGACTGTTTTTTTCTGTTCTGTTAGCAAGCAGAGTATGTGAGGAAGCACCTTGAGTATGTTGAATATTCAAGGTTAATCTTTTGCAGATTTTTTCCAGTCAAAGAAACAAATATGTGTTGAAGACTAATGGGTGCATAAAGACATGTTATTTTGAAAGTTGATTTGAATGTATTAGCTACGTCAGTTTTAAGTTTTCTGAAGATTAGTAAAATAATTATTTTCGTTCTTTTAGTAGTTTTTTGTAACGTGTGTCTACGTTCAAAACATGTTTGTAAATATTCTGTAGTATAATTTGAAGACAATTGTATTGTGAAGGTCTATCCAATTTTTTTGAAGTTTGTATTACAGTTGTTTCATTACATCTGTTGCTAAGTTAACAGATGTTCATTATCTGAAACTTTTTTCAAAGCCATTTTTTTTCTTTAATTGTTCTTCTATTATCAAAATCGTTCGTTTCTGTAAAAAAATACATGCGTGGATACTGATTTTTGAGTATGATTCGATTGATTTTATCAATTGAATTATTTATACTCTGTTTTTCTTCTTCGTATAGAATACATTTTTAATTTGATTTAATCGAATGTTTTTGTTTGTGTAATGATTCTCAACGTTTAATTGTTTTGAAACGATGAAAAATTAGTTTCAATCGTTGAAAATTTTTGTTTCATTATACGTTTAATCGAATGTTTTGAATGTCTGTTGTTACGATCTCTGAAAAATTTATACGCCTTTTTCCTAATTTACCCCTGGTTAGATTAACCTAAATATTATTAAGGTTGTTAATTACCATCTTGCCACTGCCTAAATCTAATAGCTCAGAATGCTTCTTACGCTTTATACGTTAAGAAGCCTTGTACGTTATCTCTTCCCCTCTTTATATCTATGATAGAAAAAATCACATTTAGATTTCGAAGCTTAATATTTTAGATATTTTTATACTAGCTTTTATCTCGGGAGTGTCGCGGGGTTGAAATATCTAATATAACATAATAAAATATCTAATATGACAACATAATTAATGATCTGCCAATACATGATTAATGAATTAGTAGAGTAAAATATATTTGAAAATAAAAGCCTACAAAAATAGTTGTTTTTTTTTCTCCGTTTTTTATATATCACTATGGTAATCATTGGAAAGATAATAAAACACTCGTTAATTTGGTGTAATTTTTTTCTTTAAAAAATCCCGTATATAAAAGATATTAACGTTTGAAAGTTATGGGAGGAAACATTAGAGAGAAAAATTAAGTTTGTTTTTAAATTCTTATATTTTCCTAAAATAATTATAATATATATATAGATTTATTAAAAAAACTCAAAAATTAAAAAAATCCTAAATGATGCCACGTGGCACATTCAAGGAGGGGTTGAGGCCTCCATTGAATGTCACATCATCAAAGTTCAATTCTTTTATTATAAGTTATTATTATTATTATTATATTATAGATTTCTATTTTCCTATTATTATGGGAAGAAAAATTTTCCCTTTATGCTCAATAAAAATACTTTGGATAAACAATGTCCGAAACATTAACCCATCTTCATATTTGTGAATTGGAATATTTTCCAAGGTGCTCACAATTGGCAAGACTTTGTTGATCCTATACATCTTCATCCTCTATCGATAGTTAAGAGTTAGGTACGCCAAACAATATAAGTGTGTCGATCAGGTCACGTGACGAGTTATATCATGTTCGGGCCACTTACCGGCTTATAAGGCAGAGAAAAGTAGATGCTGCTATATGATCTTTGTGCCATGAATCATTCTGTATTATTCTTAGTTTAATTTTTCAAGTTAGACACACTTAAAATAATTACTTAGTTCAAGTTAAGAAGCTCACAACTTTATCTTACGGGAAAGATAACGTATAAAGATTGTTAACGTACAAAGCTTAAGAAGCATTCTCCGCCATTAGATTTTGGTGATGGCAAGATGGTAATTAAAAACCCTAATCATATTTGGGTTAATCTAACCAAGGGTAAATTAGGAAAAACGCGTTTACATTTTTTTTATTTCGTAACAACAAACGTAATCGAATGAAAAAATTTCAACGATTGAGGATGATTTTGCATCGTTTCAACTCGATTAAACGTTCAGAATGATTAAACAATCAAAAACATGCGATTACAAACAAATCAAAACGTATTTGCAGAAAAAAAAACAAAAACAGAGTATTACAAATCAATTGATAAAATCAGTAAAATCGTATTAAAAAATCACAATCAACGCAGGTAATATTCACAGAAACTTACGATTTTGATAATAGAAGAATAATTAAAGGAAAAAAATGGCTTTCAAAAAAGTTTCAAATGATGAAGATCAGATGCTGTTAAATAGTTTATGTTTAGACGCACCTTATATGTATGTTACATTATAGGGTGCGTTTAAAAGTTAACTGGTAGAACCAAAACAAACAACAGACGCACGTTTATTATATTTAAACGCACGTTTAAAATTTTGGACGCACCTATTGTATTATTTAAACGCACTTGATTGACAAAATACAGATTATGTTTTTTCTATCTTATTCGTACATGTAATGATGCAAAATGCAAATGGAATCTCTTATTAAATTGTAAAACATCAACTATCAAAATACATGATTATTTATATGGTAAAAAATTCAAAAAATCTAACTATTTACTAACTATGATTTGATCGTAATAAATATAGTTAATTCTTGAAATTCAATATTTAACTACCACCTAATTTACTTTTTTTTGTTCTATAAAAACACTATCAAAGATACATAGTGAGTCAACTGAAAACCTAAAAAAAATGACAGAAACCACATTGATGCAATCAATAATTTCAAGTCAAGACAGTGATCATGGTAGATTGCATCTCAGAAGTAAGAGATGACATTAACACATCCTGTGTAGTTTTAGGAGCACGAAATGAGGTGCAAAGGGAATATATGAAGAACTTGGATCTGATTGAGAAGCTGACGAATGAAGAAAAAACACCATTCAGGGATGCAGCTATTGAGCAACTCTAGACACAAGCATCTTTTGATAATCTCATCTGCTAGACACTTAACAATACAGAGACCTACATCATGACGAACATGGCAACAAAACAGAAGGCAAGGGATGCAATCTTGGGTGGCAAGTGATGGTGGTGGTTTGATGGTGGTTTTTGTGTTTGTATATCTTTTTTTTTTCTTCTTATGGTGATAGTTTGACTGGTGGTTTTTGATGGTTGTGGTGATGGTGGTTGTGGTTGATGGTTCATAATGGAGGTGGTAATGGTGGTGGTGATGGTGATGGTGGTTATGTAACTTGTTATGCATTTTAATATTAATAGTATAGACGCACTTTTTTGGTTATTTTGAACGCACTTGTTGTTCTTCTTTAAACTCACTTATGTTAAAATCAGATGCACCTATATAAACTTTAAAAGTATCTGAGAACCGGAACAAAACTAAAACACACCATGATTAAATTCAGATGCACGTGTTTAAAAACAGTAAAATTTACAGGGTAAAATCACATATCTAATACAACTCCTCATCATCAGAATCTTCTAATTCAATCTCTTCGTTATCATCAAAGTCATCTTCCACATTCTGGTCATCTTGTTCACCTTGTGGCTGGGTTGAAGCACCCTCCTTCACATGTTTTCGTCAATCAAGGCCTCTCTCTCCGCATATGGCACAGGTTCTCTTCCTTTTGCCGGATCGACTAACTTGTTTTTCCTTGCTGGACTTTATACGCTTCTGCTTACCACGACATTTGTTTTTGATACCATTCGGAAGTCGAATAGTGGGTTCGGCCTCTTATGGTTTCTCATAACCAAGAAGAGAAGCATACCTGTCATACTTCTTCTGATGGCTAGGTCTCTTAAACATGCCTTCATCAGCCTTCTTAACCATCTCTTTCATTTGATCATTAACCAAAGTTAAGTCGGATAAATTTGCAATTAAAGTGTTTGCAAGATATTCACCGGCCAAGACTATCTCCTTTGCAATACGTCTAGCTTCTTTCGTCTTGTCATCGCCAAACTCTCCTGTTTCAAATGAATACTTGATTTCATTTGGAACAACATCTTTGGTCCACCTCTTTAGAGTATATCTCTTCGGGAATCGGTTTACTCTGAACAGCCTTAATATAAAAATATGTGCCTACAAAGCAGACCATATTGCTCATACCTCCTACATGTACATAGTAAAGTAACATCCTCAACACCCTCATTAACTTCCTTCTTGAAAAGAACCTGTAAAAATGTAAAAAACTATTCTGATGACTTTGGACGCACTCATGAATAAATTTAAACGCATTAATAATTAAAAAACCAAAACCTATACTAATGACTTTTGGATTCACTCATTAATAAATTTAAACGCATTCATAATTAAAAAACCAAAAAAAAAAAATACCTCAAGAAAACCTTGACCATGTGCTTGAGGATCTTCAACAAAAACCTTCACAAAACCTTCATTAGCCTTTTGGGTGTGAATAGCAATTAATCCATCATAAGTGGCATATATGTATTCCTGAATATCAAAGAAGATAGTCCGTGTAAATATTTTAGCAGCCTCTTCCTCAATATGGTTCCTAGTACAAATATCAGGAACGGTATGTCTTGAATCACGGTCATTCTTCCTATGGTTGAATCTCTGAGCTTCAAGAGAAGTTTCAAAGTGGTTGAAAAACTCAACACCTTCAAAACAAACGCACTAAATGAAAATCCATAAAAGCTATCAAACGCACTTATATATAAGTTTGGACGCATTCACTATATTATAACCAACCAAAAACTATTTAAACGCACTCATGTAATAAACAGACGCACCCTTTAATTTATATCAAACATTCATACTGACCTTATCAGAAACCTTCTTCATGATATGCCACATACATAATCTGTGTCTGCTATTTTGAAAAACCAACTGGATTGCATTTTTCATAGCAGGATCTTGATCGGTTACAACCATGTGTATGACTCACTTGTCTCAAATGACAACAATCCTGCCCCAAGTGTGACATTCCAACAGTGGTTATCAATTCCGGTAAATGGTACAAACACCATCTTGTACCTGCAAAAACACATCAAAAAACTTTAAAAAAAAACTATGAACATCTAATAGTTGGATATGAAACTTAAAAATTCAAAACATACTTGTTGGTGTTAAATATTGCATCAAATGAAATCACATCTCCAAATTCCATATAATTTCTCTTGCATAAAGCATCAGCCCAAAATAACCCGGTGAGTGCATTCTTTTCATCCACATAATACTCAAAGGAAAAATCTGCAGGAACTTCTTCTTATCCCTAAGCCTAGACACTATCATATCTGCATCATACTCACCAATGAAAGTGTTTGAACCACCTTTAAAGTTCTTGCAATTAGTAGCAGTTGCACCAACATTCTCAAAACTTCCATACTTAGTCTTCATAATGTTAAAAGCTTCGATAGGACCCATATTCAATGAAGACAACTCGCATATCATCTCTTCTTGAGTATGTGTCAGCTTCCTATTGGATGCTAGAAAACGAATGTCACTTTCAGATACAAAAGAATGATTATGAGCTTCCACAAAGCCATAAACCTTGAATGTCTTTCCATCCTCAGAAGTTAGCTTTATATGTGCCTGACATCTAGTCCGGATAGACGGCCTTTTCCTTGCCTTAACATCTTTATTAGAACTCTGTGCACCTACTTTGAATGGCTTAATACCCTCCTTATAGCATACAAAGTACTTGAGTCTTAAAACACCTCTTCGCACGTCTTGGGTACCCTTTCGCATAGAAAAACCACCAGTCTTTGCATATTTGGCATAAAACTCATGTGCATGCTCAATACTTGGACACTCCATGTCTATTACAGGTTTGAGTAAATCAGGTACATTAGGAATATATGTGTTAATAGCATGGTCTTCAACAGGAACATCAGATGCAACACCTTCAAAACAAACGCACGTTATAAACTTCAAACGCACTTTGACAATTGATAAGTTGAAAAATTCAAACGCACTCATGATTATATTAAAATGCACTCTTACATGATCAGTAACAATGTTTTAACTATTTAAACGCACTTATCAATTAATTTAAACGCACTTATCAAATGTCTTATATTAAAAAAAAATAAAATTAAAATACCTTCAATCCTTTTGTATTCGTTGATGAGGTTCAAACTATGAATATCAACATCATGGTTAGTATCTTCGATCATGTCTGAATACACACAAAACATCATGTTTACAAATATCAACATTAAAACATAGATTGAAAAAAGTGAGTAAAAAACAGAGCATCATGATCTGTACCATCAAAAATAATATTATCAACATCTGGATTCGAATTCTCAGCAGAAATGCCCTGCTCATCAACCGACAAGTTTAAATCTAATAAACAAAATAAAAAATTAAACAAATTTCTACTGAAAACGGATTTAATTAACTATGAACATACGTACCGAACATGCTGAATTAATCGAATTAACTGTGATTGAGATGATCGAATTGTGATTGAATCGTAATTTGATTGAATCGTAATGTATGTGATCGACTGGTATTGTATAATTCGAATTTGAAAATCCTTTACGTATGTTTTGAAATCGTTTACAAAAATATAGAACGTGATTGTAGTAATCAGTTACACATAAAAAAGACTGAATTGCCCTTGGGTTTAACTGGGATTAAGGTTAATTAGAGTTTGGTTAGGTTAATTGTGGTTTGGTTAAGTTGACACATGGCATCACCTGGTGGCTTCTTATTCTTTTTACGTCAATGAACAGTGTACGCTATACTTTCTCTTATCTTATAATCCAACATGAATCCGACTTGATTTGTTTATATGAATTGAATCATGATTCTAGAGCAAATAAGATTTTAATTACGACTTATAATTGACTCTAAAGCATGTAAGATAAGAAAGTAGCTAGCCTTTTACTTTATTTTTATTAAAGTTCTCTTTTTATCCAACAATATGTGATGTATTTGCATGCAACGTGTAATATAAGACAAAATATTGAGACAGCCACAAAAGAAATTATTAAAGACAAAATTACATTTTTCAAATTTAATATATATATATATATATATGGGGTTATCTTGAGAACGCTAAATATCGCGAGAACCGTGAGAACAAATGAGAAAACCAATCAAAATAATTTTTTTTCAATAAACCTAATTATAATCAAAATACAACATTAAAAAACGAATTTTCTTTCCAAATCATTCATCTTTTCTTGCAAAAACACTTTCAAATTAACTTTTTACACATGTGTAAATGAAATAGTTTACACATGTACAAAAAGTAAATTTACACATGTGTAAAAACAATTTATTTCCGTGTACGTTTAAATTTTTACGTGTAAATTGTGTTTTTGGGATTGTATTTTAGTAATAAAGATAAGTGTAAAAAGAAAATTTTGATTTGAATGGTTTTAGATGGCGTTCTCGCGGTTCGCACGAAATATAGGTGTTCTCAAATTAACTTTCTCATATATATATATATAGAAAACCCGTGCGATACTGTGGCAAAAAAAATTTACAATACGATACTCCTTTTCGTTAGTTTATCAATCCTTTGTCGTGATAATCTGTACTTAATAAATTTCCCCATAACAATCCCAATTTTTAATGTTTTGGCCGACATTGAACTTTTAAACTTTCAAACTCTTTCAGTATTGAAAATGGATTAGTTTTCAGTTAACAAAAGTTTATTGCCTGCCAGTACTTTAAAAGTTGGGACTTTTGTGGAGAATTTCTTATGTACAGATTATTGTCAGCCAACAAGGCAAAATTTAGATTACTAAAATCCAATTCCCCTTGATATATTGTAACATCATTAATAATGATAGCGGTAAGGTTTGCCTACATCTCACCCATTCCATACCCTACTCTTAGCTTCGCTATTTATAGAATTTACTGGGTAAGATTGTTGTTGTAACATCATTAAATTTAGTGTTTTTCAAATGTAGGGACGTACCATATGTTTGGGGATTCCTTGCATAAGAGTATAAAATGCGATACGTCAATGATAAATTTGTGACACCCGGCAAACTTCAGTTATTAACTTTTGAAAATTCAGTAAGTCTACCTTAGCGAGTCGTGCATACATTACACATGACAGGGTCAGTCGAGTCGAGTCGTACATCATTGGGGTTTTAACACACACAAGTCTCGAGTCCCGGGAATTGGTGAACGAGTGTTAACGTGTTTGTTTTCATGAATTATGTGTTTATAATCCTTATGTGACTTGTCGGTATGTGTATACGTGTTTACATATGTTAAAACGGTGATTACACGCGATTGCATGACATTATAGGTGATTACACAGCATAGGGGGCGATTAGGAACACTTAGCATGCGATTGGCAGGCTAATCGCCTATAGCTATAGGCGATTAGGCCTAATCGTGTGTCACTGAGGGCGATTAGGCTCCCTAATCGCCTGTAGCTGCTGCGTAATCGCCTGACGTGTTTTAAACGACTAGAAACGCCTATAAATACCACCCTTGACCTCTAAAACACCATTTGTGCAACCCTAGCCGTCCCATAACCTATTCCAACTCACAAACACCCTCTGGAACTCGTTTTTACATCAAAACACACATTTCTAGGCTTTACCCATCATTTTCTCCTAAATCCAAGGTGTGTTCTTCATCCCCAAACCTTTATATGATTATGTTTGGTTCCCTAAAAGTCCAGACCTGATTTCTAAATGTTTTTGTCTTTGAAAATCCATTAAAAACCGTTTTTAAACAAACCCAAACCCTTATGCATGTTATATGTGTTGTATGTGAATAAAGGTAGGATTTTTATGATTGAAACATGATTGTTCTTGTGTTATTAAGGTGTTTATAGCTGGTATGAGTTAGTATGATGATGTCCTAGGAGTTTGGAGGTCCATGGTTGTGTATTGTTGATGTTTGGTATTTTGACCCATTTGAATGGTTTTGAATGATTAAGGATGTTATGAGGTGTTTTGTTAGTCATATGATGTTAGGGTTTGCTTTAGGATGATGCTAGAGCAGTAGGATACTATCGGACAACGTTGTTACGTGATGAAATCTGGATATTTGCTATTTAGGGCAAGTTCTTGCATGTTGATGTGATGTTTACATGTTAAGCTTACTATTTTTGGGAAACGCTCGCATTCGGGACTGTTAGAATGATGATAACTTAGGGGTTTTGCTTGAAATATGTTTGTTAATGTGTTATGATTGATATTGGGTGTTTACACACGTTCCGGATCTGATTTGGAGGGTTAAACGCGCGAAAAACTGGAACAGACCTGCAGGGGGCGATTAGGGATCCCAATCGCCTATGCTGAAGGCGATTCAGAGCCCAATCGCCTATACTGAAGGCGATTAGGAGCCCAATCGCCTATGCTGAAGGCGATTAGGAGCCTAATCGCCTATATGCATGTCTTATAGCTCCTAATCACTAGTTAACTTCTGAATAGCATGTCTTATAGCCCCTAATCACTAGTTAACTTCTGAATAGCATGTCTTATAGCTCCTAATCACTAGTTAACTTCTGAATAGCATGTCTTATAGCACCTAATCACTAGTTAACTTCTGAATAGCATGTCTTATAGCTCCTAATCACCAGTTAACTTTTCCTAATCACTAGTTGACTTTTCCTAATCACATGTACTGCTGTTGTAAGTGTATTTTGACATTCCGAGACCCGATTTGACGCCTAGGAACATGCTAGAAACCCCGTAACATGCCTAGTAACATAGTAACACGTGTTTGGACTTATTTGTACGTTATTTGATCTATGTGTTAGACTCGTTGAACTTTAACACGTGTTAAGTACTGGTTGCATGATTTGTATGTGTTAATGTATGAGATGAACACGTGGGATGTCGGGTCACCAATGGGATGTCGAGTCTTGTCTCATGTACTCTGGTTGTCGGTCAAACGTGTTTTTCAAACACATAATGGTCATGGACTGGACATTAGGGACTAATGAACCCAACGGGTTATTAGTCTAACTTTACACACATCTTATGATAGGTCGCCACTAGTTGGGGCTATCATATCACATAACGGTTTACTCATTTATGGAAGACGCAACCTAAGGTGAGTTCACGGCCCCACATTTTACGGCTTTTGTTTTCGGGGGAGAAACATGCTTAAACTCTTTTATTACACATTTTCATGTTATACTACGGCTCTCATCTTATTACTATACGGTTCATCAAAAGTCCCTTAGAAACCACTAACATGGGGATATGGCGGGGAAATGTGGATAGCGCTATTGGGAACTAACAAGCCCCACTCGACGGCTGGAGGCCGGGCGGGTGCATATTGTCTCTAAGCACACAAGGCCTACCGGCGATGATGGTAGTCCGTAGGAAAGGGTCACAGTTACGACATAGTCAGCAATGGTTTCACCCGTAGTAGTAATATTACCCGACGCCTAGCTAGCGCTCTCATAAGCATAGTAGTAACAGCAACGGTAACGGTTTTCAAAGGATTGCTTTAAACGTTTAAATAAAACCTGTGAACTCACCAGCATTATATGTTGACTCTTTTAGCATGTTTTCTTAGGTCGCTAAGGTAGCAGCTGTCAGCTAGGCCCACGGAGTCGCACTGGAGTCGTACTCACGTCTAGGGTCATTCATGCATGTCTCTTTATGTTAAACTTTTGAACTTATGTCTTTATTTACTCATGACTTGTAAACTTTAAATGTTTCCGCACTTTCAAATGTTGGTTTTATATCATATGCATGGTTTTTATTTACGTATGTTTTTACATTTAAGACGTCATATGTGACCGTTGACTTGGATCCTGGTGTGTCACACGCCTCGCGGTAGAACTCCGCAAGTGGAAATTTGAGGGTGTGACAAAATTAGCCTAGCTATTCTACGCCATTACATAAAGATCTTGCAAACAAAATATCCAAAATAAGTTAAAGAATAGTTTCACTTGCTTACTTCGAATTTACTAATATGATTTCCTAACATAATAGGTTTGTAGTGCATCAAAAACCTGCTCAGGGGACTTGTTAAGCTTATACATGCGGGCTGGTGTATAATTTGTAATACTTTGTCACTATAGAAGTCATAACCGGTTGCGTTGTCTCTACAGATGGAAGTGAAATGGTGAGTAGGTTTGTTTTTTTATTGAGAGAGGGGGAGAATTTGTGTGCCAACCCTTGCCTGCATACTCACTATAATTCCTGTAACCTAGGCATGGCAATCAAACCCGAAGCCGATGGGTAAACCCGAAACCCGACACATTTGGGACGGGTTTGGGGTCGGGTAATCGGGTATGGGTATGGGTCTGGGTATGGGTATGGGATTAAGTTTTAATTTTTTCACGGGTTTGGGACGGATTTGGGACGGATTTGGGATTTGATGATATACCCGTTTACCTGACCCGATTACCCAATAAAGTATACCCGTTTATCTGATTAGATACCCAATATTATTTCTAATATATCTTTTTAAATACGTATGCATAATATATCTAATTGTACATCTACATTGTCATCTTGTGCTAAAATTACCAAAAAGTTAGTGTATACTATTTGTTATCTATGTCTTTGATTGTTTTTATATGATTTAACTATTTTATATTTATGCATTGTAATAATTTACATATATATTTAATAATGGTAAATGTAATTGGTTAATAGTTACCTAATCGATGCCAGTCAGGTTTTTGGTCGGATATACTCGATGAGTAAGTTTTAAAAATTAATGGGTTTACCCGAAACTCGCGGGTATACCCGAAACCTGATGGGTAATTACCCGACACAAACCCGACGGGTTTTGGGCCGGGTTTGGGACAAGCATACCTAATCAGGTATGGATTTAGGATTACCACCATCCACAAAACATTTTTTAAAGGAAAGGCATGAGAAAATATTGAGTAGAAAATAAAAATTAAACATATACCTAGATGGCACCGGAAAACATAACCAAGGTCAGACATTACCGAATTACATCGGTCTTTCTCTCATATGATATGTCTCTCTTATCTCTGTGTTTTCTCTCTCAATGAGTTATATGTACACTAAAAAGGGAAGGGAACAAATGTGGAAGGCAATAGAGAGATATGCAAGATTTGGTAGCACTCCCAATATATTATGAGCGGGAATTCAAAAATTGAAAGAATGTCTTGTGTAAGACCCGCAAAATCGGTGTCAAACAGTTGGGTTAAATTCATAAATATGCAAAAACATGTGTACATTTTTCTTTTAAAAGAGTATGTATACGCAGCGGAAAAATCATTTAGAATAAAATTCTACAAAATACATGACAATTACTATCCAATTTGCAAATCAAATTGAAAATTTATCATGTGTAAACAAAAGTTGTCTTCCACTAGAAATGCCTTCAATTGCCAGGTAGCTTCTCGCATCGCCAAGCAGTCATCCATCCATCTCTCTATTAACCTGAAATCAATCTAACGTGTATGCAAAAGTCAGCTACGCTGAGTGAGTTCAAGTTTTATAAATTTATATAAACAAGTATTTTGTCAAAATAAGAATTAACAAAATACCTCAACCTCAGAGTTAACAATAAGCGCCATCCGCTAATTTGTTTTTCCTCAAACAAAAATCAAAGTCTAGGATAGGCGAAATCTGCCTATTTATCTCAATACTTTAATTAACAAATATTATAAGCGCATACCGCCTATAAACACAAAGTACAATCAAGTCTATCTAAGCGCATTCCGCTTGCTAGACTAAAACCAAAACTTCAGATCAGAGCAGGCACATCCCACTTCCTGTCATAGCTTAGGTTATAATATTAGAGCAGGCATATCCCACCTCTAGTAACACAAAAGAAATAATATATGTAACAACCATGACTCAAAACCAAGACCAGATATCAGAACAGGCATATCCCACTTCCGTCATAGCTCAGTTCGACATATCAGGTAGCCATCCAACATAGTTTATTTGTATATAAAATAACACAAATAACCTAAACAAGTAACAATCAAGAAAAAGCCTGATCTAACAAGAAATGTTTCAAATATGTGGCCAAGACATTAAGCGCATTCCGCTTATTAAGTAAAAATTAAAGCCACGCTTTAATCAAGACAACAGTCTATTCATATAATAACTCATATAACTTAAACATATACTGACACATTAGGCGCATTCCGCCTACTCACGTTTCATGCCAAAATAATATGCGAGTTAATATGAAATATTTGTACACAAAAATATTTATAACTTTATAAAAAAATATTTTGTGAATTCATAAAAATAACCATACTGTTTAGCATGCACGTCAGCCCAAAATATTTAGAAAAATAATATCTAAAAGAGTGGGCACAAGAACTCACCGCTTGTGAAGCTTTCATTTCGCGAGCAAACTGTCTCGCGAATCCTGTAACCGGAGCCCCATGCATGCACGAGCTCATGCCATGCAAGTCTTGACAAAATCTTAACAACATGCTTAAACCCAAAATCACACCATCTTTAATATAAACCTTTTTTTTTGCGTCATCTTCATCATCATACACCAACATAGGCATGGAACCATCTTTATCCATGCCAAACTTTATTTGCTTATTAAACTTCCATTCATATTATCTAATCAAAACACACTGGACGGACCACCATACTTGCAATCCTTATGAACAATCATGTATAGCATATGAATATTCAATAATAGCCAAGATCAAACCATCTTATGAACATCCTTAAGACCACGACCAACCAAACCCCTGACCCAATTATCTACATGGCTGAGAATATGGCGACTAACCGAACACAAAGTCAAAACCATAACTTAGGCCGGAGTTCGGTCTAATGCCTAGGATGGCTACGGACCTTCAAGTCGACCATATTTGTGAACCCAAACATGTAAACACAATCGGTCATCATCCAAAACCAACATCATTATCATCGATCTCATGAAACCAAAACCCTTGCTCATCTTTATGACAGACGAACTAAAACAGGATATGCGGAATAGCTAAGATACCTTGGATCGTGATTAAGATGGTCAGAAGCACCACACACCACCGAGAACCTCCACTTCGGCTCACTCGATCTCTCATTGCTCTCTGATGTCACAGCCGTCGCTAGCCAAAACCACACCGACCGTAACCTTATCACTAGCTCCGAAACCGTCACGCCTTTTTTTTCATCTCCGAACACCTTCACGTTCCTCTCTTGTCGCCAAACAGAAGTTGTACGATAGAGAGCCACCTTGAACCACCACCTACGCCGTCCTCTTAGCTCTTCCCCGCCCCTCTGTTCGTTTTGTGTTAACGGCCTCACCCTAGGTCGACGTATGACCTAGGGTTGTAATCTATATTATAGTAAGTTAAAAATCTCAAAGTTACAACCATGCCCCCTCCACTTTAACCTACTCACAAATTAATCCCAAAGTCAATATTATATCTTTAAACAATAACAAAACGAGCCCCTCTAATTCTTTAAACCAAGATATAGGTATTGAATTCGCTTATCAACCTATTTAAATAAAGACATATGACTAAAACCCGACGCTAGATCCATTCAATAAATATTCGGATAATCGTTTTGTTTAAACATTTATCTAGCGAATTTTCGGGATGTTACATCTTGGCCGCCCAAATTCATTCTGCATATTGAAGTTGTACATGATGCATCATAATTTGCAGCCTTTGAAAGTTTAAGAGTTTTGTGCATTGAAGCCTTGCGCATTATACTTTAAGGGGTGGGTTGTACTTCTTTAAAATGTGTTAAATGACCAATCTTGCCCTTGCTATATGCATATTAATATAGTATAGAAATATATAAGAAAAGGGGTGGGGCACATGACACTCAATGAGACCATCCCTCTCCTTAGTTTTCCTCTAAAACTATTAAATTATTCTTTCGCTCTCATGTGAATGGCACATTCACTTTCCCCTAACTTTGTATACACATTTTTTTTGAAAAAAATACACCCAATTAACGAGCGTTTTATTATCTTTCAAACAGTACCATAGTGCTATACAAAAAAAAAAAAATCTGACTTTTTATGTAGTGATTACTGAAATAGTTACTTATATTTTATATGAGTAGAGAAGATAGTCTGAATACAAGAAAAGTAGTCTGAGGACAAGAAAAGTAAATATCCTTCAATATTTTTAGTCGTTACCAGTTATATCATGTTTATTTATCTTTAAAATGGATTTTCACTGCTTACCTATTGGTTGCTTTATTAAGTGAAAATTGAACATGTATGTCAATCATTAACATATGCTCACTTTACACATTAGAATCACCTACCATCATCATTATCATCATATATCATTTGATACCAATTTTGTTTTTTTTTCGGGTTCACATTGCAACTTTAAAGTGTAGTGGGAAAGTGACAGTTGTACAGAGACGAGTGTTGATCCTTTACAAAAAAAAACGGCCTATTCCTTTTATAATACACGCATTTTGTCACTTCATATTAGATTTGTCTATTTCGAGACGCTCCCGGTAGATAAACTAGCATTTAGTATTTACTTATTCAACCTCATGTAATACACAAGTTCCTAACCAAATAATAAATAAAATCAAAGTAAAATATTATAATAAGACTACATGCTGTGGAGGCGTGGAAGGGGGTGTGAAGCCCCTCCATGCCACTAACAACACCCCTATGTGGTGCAAGGAGGGTTGCCCCATGCGGCTTGAAGATCTCCACCAACATGGGGCAAAAGGTGAGGTGGATGATTGTGACACCCGGAACTTTCCGGTAACTAACTTTTGAAAACTTAGTAAGTCTACCTTAGCGAGTCGCGCATACGTTACACAAAACAAGGTCGGTCGAGTCGAGTCGCACATCATTAGGGTTTTAACATACGCAAGACTCGAGTCCCGGGAATTGGTGAACGAGTGTGAACGTGTTAACTTTCATGTATTATGTGTTTATAATCATTATGTGACTTGTCGGTATGTGAAAATGTGTTAACATATGTTAAAACGGAGTTTAACGCGCCAAATACACCATAACAGACCCTATAGGCGATTAGCTAGACCCTTTAGGCGATTAGCTAGACCCTTTAGGCGATTAGCTAGACCCTTTAGGCGATTAGCTAGGCCCCATAGGCGATTAGCATGTTCCTCTAGGCGATTATGGGGCTAATCGCCTATAGTGAAGGCGATTAGCAGCCCTAATCGCCTAATAAAGCTGCATAATCGCCTGTAATGTGCCTGACGACTAGAAACGCCTATAAATACCACCCTTGACCTCCAAAACATCATTTACACAACCCTAGCCGTCCCATAACATATCTCAACCCACAAACATCCTCTGGAACCCATTTTTACACCCAAACAACCATTTCCAAGCTTATTCCATCATCTTCTCTTAAATACAAGGTGTGTTCTTCAAACCCAAACCTTTAAATGATTATGTTTTACTCCCTAAATGTCTAGACCTGACTTATAAATGTTTTTATCTTTGAAAATCCATTTAAAACCGTTTCTAAACAAACCCACACCCTTACATGTGTTATATGTGTTATATGTGATTAAAGATAGAGTTTTTAGGATTGAATCATGTTTGTTTTTGTGTTATTATGATGTTTATGGCTGTTACAAGTTAGTATGATGATGTCCTAGGAGTTTGAAGGGTTTTGGTTGTGTATTGTTGATACTTGATGTTTTGACCCATTTGAAGGATTTTGGATGATTAAGGATGATATGAGGTGTGTTGTTGATTGTTTGATGTTAGGGTTTGCTCTAGGATGATGTTAGAACAGTAGGATGCTTTCGGACAATGTGGTTATGTGATTAAATCTGGATATTTGCTATTTAGGGCAAGTTCTTGCATGTTGATGTGATGTTTTCATGTTAAGTTGCTATTTCGGGAAAACGCTCGCATTCGGGACTGTTAGAATGATGAAAACTTAGGGGTTTTGCTTGAAATATGTTTGTTAATGTGTTAGGATGATTATTGGGTGTTTTTACACGTTTCGGATCTGATTTGGTGGGTTAAACGCGCGACAAACCATATTTGCTGCACTATAGGCGATTATGCCCCTAATCGCCTATAACATAGGCGATTAGGGGCATAATCGCCTAAGAGGAAGCCCTAATCGTGTAATACTTAGGCGATTATGATCATAATTGCCTTGACTTCATGCAATTGTGATCCTAATTGCCTTCATGACATGCAATTGTGACCCTAATCACTAGTTAAGCCCTGAATTGCATACCTTATGACCATAATCGCCTATAATGCATGTGATTAGCCCTAATCACCTATCATAAGGGGCGATCAGCCCTTGTAATTGCCTGTTGACCATCCCTAATCACGTGTTGACTTTCCTAATTGCATGCTAAGTGCCTAATCGCGTGTAAGGCTGTTATAAGTATATTTTAACATCCCGAAACCCGAGTTGACACCTAGGAACATGATAGGAACCCCGTGACATGCCTAGTAACATAGTAACACGTGTTCGGACTTGTTCGTACGTTATTTGACCTATGTGTTAGAATCGTTGAACTTTAACGCATGTTAAGTGCTGAGTTGCATGTTTTGTGTATGTTTGTGTATGAGATGAAAACGTGGAATGTCGGGTCACCAATGGGATGTCGAGTCTTGTCTTACGTAGTCTGGTTGTCGGTCAAACACGTTTTTCAAACACATCATGGTCATGGACTGGACTTAGGGACTAATTGTAACACCCTGGACCTAGGGCCCAAAATTTTTCGTGCAATATTATTTTATATAATAAATAAACAATAATTAGTATGTTTATTATATTCAAAACTAAAACCCAAACCATTATATTAAGTTATTATACACGAGGGTGTGACATGTAACCGAACCGATACGCGTTAACGAACCCAACCGAACTCCCAAAAGATGAGTCATACTAGGGGACACATGGCTCCCTTCCCTTTGTGACACCAACCTCCTAAACCTCAAATGGTTTTAATAAAAACCATTTGAGGCCACCCTTTATTTAAACCCAAGATCCACCAAACCACCCTCACTTATTTAGATAAACACACACAGATACATACATACATACGGTAGAGAGAGGGAGATGGCAGAGGAGTCGGTGGCTCCTGCCACCGCTAAAGGCGGAGCTCCGGCGAAGATGCTCCTATACAATACATCTACCACACATATCTACTACCTACTTTACCCTGACGAGATCTAGAGAAGGAGAGAGAGAGAGAGACGAGGCACGGAGGAGATAGAGACGGGGATCAAAACAGAAGCAGAGAAAGAGGAAGGGACGGTGACAGTGGCTCGTGGTGGTGGTGTGCAGGGGGTTCCGAGTATGAGTTGGCGGCGGCAGTTCACTGTGGTTCCGATTAAAGCTTTATAACTAGCAGGTATAAACCCAAAAGATCCCTGTTTCCTTTGATAAAAGTTTAATTGTTGATATGGTGACAAGATAAGGTGGTTTATGGATGGTTATAATGGTGAACGATTGGGAGTGGGTTCCGCAGGGGCTTCGAGTGACGGTGGTGGTGCCAGACGGGATGGTCGCTCGGTTTGGGGTTCTCGTGGTGAGGACTGTTAATCGGAGGATGGTGATGTTGAGGGTTCCAGGTGACGCCGGCGGTGGTCTAAGGGTCTCGGATGATGATAATAGATGATGCTTGGCTAATGTGGTGACAGAGGAGATTGGTTACGGGCTAGAAGCCGAGTTAACTAGGTTTGACTCGGTCAACAGAAGTCAAAGAACAGGAGGCTTGGTCAATTGAGGAGACTCGAGAGGTATAGACAGGAACCCGAGCCATCTAAGTTATGTTATTATACTCACTTTGCGTGACACGTGTGGGACATAAAAGAACTAAGAACCGGACGATTCGACAACTATAACTAACTAATATGTTTGTTGTATATATATGAATATAGTTGGGTACTTGATGAATATAATGAACATTTGGTTAATATGATTGATATAATAAAAGTGACGATATAGGAACATGGATAGAACATATGAAATATTGGACATAGGACGCTTGCTTGTATGTGAGACGATAACTAGCTTTAACAATCAAAACATTGGAACTTAGACACATAGCTAAGGGTAGACGTATGATTGATGACGGATGGATGGGTGTGTATTTGGACACTTAGACAAGTGGCATAACCATCATGATATCTAAATTACAAAAGATCTCGGACAATTGAACATGCTTTGGATACATAGTACGGATAATGAGGACGCTAAACTTGGAACCTATTATTTGGACATAAGATACGAACTTAGGATGCTACACCAAGATGGGACTCGATTTGATAAGCTAAGGCGAATAATGAAACTATATACAGTATATGAATCGACAAGGTAGATTAATGTACATTAGTATGTATTGATACTTGTCAATTTAGGACGATTTGTAATAATAATGAATCATAAGAATTACGACCAAGACATTCAATCATTGACTCGACTAGTTATAACAATAACATAATCGGACGTTGGATTATTAAGAACTTAGATAATAATACAATTAACCCGACAAATAGAAGTTTGGATAAAGAACCTAAGCGTGCCCACACGTGTAACCGCGACATTGGTTACACGCGCTAATATTTGTAAACTTGAGTAAGTTCTTGACAGAGATTGATAGATGAATCATGACTTGGGATGACATGTAACTGCATGATGATGCACCAAGGTGAGTTCCGTGTACCAATCCCCTTTTTATGTTTTACTGTTTTGGGGTGAATACATGCTTCTGTTTTATAAACTATTGTGATGTGACAAGATACTAGCTGCCGGATAATACTGACACTCATTAACTCATAGGTGAGCCACTTAATATATGGGTAGTACTACTTGGGGAATCCCCCACGCACAGTGGACCCGGGACGTTGGGCCCGAGAAACCCTCCACTGAGGCCTGCGGACCGTTGCGGCATATATTATGCCTTGTAGATCTATAATGGCAGTAGATAGATCTAGTGTTAGGGTTGAGGGGTCGCTTGTACATCACGTGTGTTAAACTGTGTTGAACTTGATTATGAAATGATAAACTGTTTTTGGATCCATTGAACTACTTACACGGACTCACCGGCATATTTTGCTGACCCAACTCTTTTTAAGCATGTGTTCAGGTACTGCGGATGATTGGATGGCAACACAAGGTATATGATAGCTAGTAGCGGATTAGAGGTTATCTGGTTAGAAGATTCGGCTATATGTGTGTTGTGGTTAGAGCATCTAGAGATAAGCGGGATAGAGATTGGATCGACTAAGGGACTACACTGCTTCGACGACCGCCGCGCTTCATCTTCGCATTGGATTTAGTTATATTTTAAATTGTATTTGTATTATTTTGCGACTAAAACTTGTACGAATATTAATTATTAGTCGACGTTGCTTCCGTTGTGCAAGTCTGTTACCAAACTGTCATTTCGACCAGCCCCCACCGGGTCGGGTTGTTACAGTTGGTATCAGAGCAACGGATGTACCGGAATAGGATATCTCCAGATATCCTATGCTACATCAGGACAACTTAGAAAACTTAGTATTGAAGTCTCTAAGATTACCTAGTTAGGGAGTGCCTTGAATTACATAAGACGGGCTAGAGTAAGAAACGAAATAAGTCGAGACTCGAGTACCTGAACAAACTAGAATTGCTTACAGGGACTTAGAACCAGTATGACTAATATGCGAATTTTGTTTGATATATGAATAATGACTACGACGGAGATTACTAGAATAATTTCGTGAGGTAAATTGGCGATTACACTTGACGTCATGTAATTGTGAATTTACAGGCACGTAAAAGTTCTAAGAAATCCGAAGAGTCGCCGAGATTGTGAATTGTTAACCGTGATGATTATGAACTAGTACAGAGAGACGGGCTAAGTTAGAGTCGTAAGGAATCGTGTGACATACTTGCGTGACTAAGGTACGAGGTGGGACTTGATATAGTTGATATAATTTGACGTTATATAAATACGCATCCATTACCACCATAATACTTACCGTCTTGATTTCATATATATATATATATGCATGAATATACATAAACACTATTAATTGAAAATGACATTCATGATTAAGTTATGAGCTAATCAGGAAAACTAGGTACCTCGCCAAAGACTTGGCGTAGCAATTTGAAAAGAACCCGAAATGCCAAGGTGAGGCTTGATCAACGTAGCAAATGGATACTCTATAACACGATAAGTTTACTTTCCAAATAATTGTAGTCCATTAATTATGTGATTCATGTTTGTGTATAGAGTAAGTTTTGCGTTACCAAGAGATTAAGACATTGATTTCTAGGTTGTTTCATTCAAGGTTGATTGATATCGATTTCGGCAGACTTAAGATTAGTATAATGTGTTGGAGTCATAATTTCATAACAGGTTTTAAGATGATTCGAGAATGCTAAATGGAAAGGAGGCGACCTAGACTCAAGTATGACGCAAATACATGACCATCCAATGTCTTCGCCAAAAAGAGAAAACTAGGAATAAACGCTACCAAAGGTACTCTTAAGGTTTAATACATGTTCCGTTACTCTAAGACTCTATGTTATCTCTAGATTAGTGACAAAATCTTCGGATTAAGCTTTATAATTATTCATATGAAACCGATTAGAATTGTATACTTAGGCTTTAACAGGGGGAGCAATTACATGGCAACTATTATAAGAATATTTTACAAGAGCAAGAGAATATAGACGAAGTTTAAATAAGAAAAA
The DNA here is from genome assembly GCA_032199755.1 of Ambrosia artemisiifolia. Lineage (NCBI taxonomy): Eukaryota > Viridiplantae > Streptophyta > Magnoliopsida > Asterales > Asteraceae > Ambrosia > Ambrosia artemisiifolia. Next base: position 15,080,283 of record CM063514.1, read on the forward strand.
TCAGCATTTATAGCAAATTGAGCCGTTTAGTTCGAACCTGATTCATACCAATCTCCGCAAATATAAGTTATATATATAGCATGTTGAAGTTGTGATCATGTAACAGGTCTTGAAATTGATTCCTAAGTATCAAATGAAATGCCGATAAACCATGTTGGAGGATGTATGAACACTGTGAATACCACATTAGGCGAACCAAAGGAATTAAGATTGAACGTTAATTGAGGAAATGGTAATATTGATACATGTTCCGTCACTTAAAGCACCCCATGTATCTCTAAGATTAGTGTCAAGATATACGAATTAATTCCATAACCTTTTAAGCATAGTGATAAGCCATTTATATGGAAGGTATTCGAATGGTATAGACAGATCCTAACGGGGGGAGCGGAAACACTAGTAAGAACTATTATAAGGAATGTTTGGCAAGAACACAAAAACACATACAAAGTTTAGTAGGAAGAATCTTTGGAGATAGCAATTTAGCCATATGAGAAGTTAAGGCTTAAGTTACCAAGGGAAATGTGATGCGCCTTAGTATGTTTAAGAGAGATATAACGCGCTTGGATGTTCAACTTCTCCACGTTTTACGACAATTTGCCACCATATATTATACCACTTTTCCTTGAAATTATGAAGGTTTAAGAACTCCAAAATTTTGCTGACAGATTTGGATAGAATTTAACTATAGTATTAAGTATGGGAACTTTTGAGAATAAGGTATTGCGCTAAAAACGTAGTATTATATAAGATCTCCACTTTAGTGTTTAACCTAACCCAAGTATAATCCTTAAGAACTAATAATTTTTAGAAAACACATAGGATTTATCAACAAAATACGTTTTCAAATACGTTTCTATCAAGTTTTTGGGGAGATTTTCAGTACGTTTACGAGGTATCATTGGTGTGGTGGGTTAGCTGTGGTACACCCTATATATAAACACCAATGATGCGTCAAAAATGAAACTGAGAATCAAACCAAGAACCAACATTAGACTATTGATAAGTTTGAACCATTTGTTTTAAACCTTAAAGTAGTGTGAGGCTTAGTGTGGAACCACATAAATTATGATTTGGTTTAAGGAAAGAATTTTGTACACACGGGTGTATAGACCCGAACACTGAATCCGAGTATGGGGTATACCGGATATGTCCGATGGATAGCACAAAAGTAATTCCGAGGACGGAATTCCATTAACGGGGGGAGAATGTAACACCCCGGACCTAGGGCCCAAAATTTTTCGTGCAATATTATTTTATATAATAAATAAACAATAATTAGTATGTTTATTATATTCAAAACTAAAACCCGAACCATTATATTAAGTTATTATACACGAGGGTGTGACATGTAACCGAACCGATACGCGTTAACGAACCCAACCGAACTCCCAAAAGATGAGTCATACTAGGGGACACATGGCTCCCTTCCCTTTGTGACACCAACCTCCTAAACCTCAAATGGTTTTAATAAAAACCATTTGAGGCCACCCTTTATTTAAACCCAAGATCCACCAAACCACCCTCACTTATTTAGATAAACACACACAGATACATACATACATACATAAGGTAGAGAGAGGGAGATGGCAGAGGAGTCGGTGGCTCCTGCCACCGCTAAAGGCGGAGCTCCGGCGAAGATGCTCCTATACAATACATCTACCACACATATCTACTACCTACTTTACCCTGACGAGATCTAGAGAAGGAGAGAGAGAGAGAGACGAGGCACGGAGGAGATAGAGACGGGGATCAAAACAGAAGCAGAGAAAGAGGAAGGGACGGTGACAGTGGCTCGTGGTGGTGGTGTGCAGGGGGTTCCGAGTATGAGTTGGCGGCGGCAGTTCACTGTGGTTCCGATTAAAGCTTTATAACTAGCAGGTATAAACCCAAAAGATCCCTGTTTCCTTTGATAAAAGTTTAATTGTTGATATGGTGACAAGATAAGGTGGTTTATGGATGGTTATAATGGTGAACGATTGGGAGTGGGTTCCGCAGGGGCTTCGAGTGACGGTGGTGGTGCCAGACGGGATGGTCGCTCGGTTTGGGGTTCTCGTGGTGAGGACTGTTAATCGGAGGATGGTGATGTTGAGGGTTCCAGGTGACGCCGGCGGTGGTCTAAGGGTCTCGGATGATGATAATAGATGATGCTTGGCTAATGTGGTGACAGAGGAGATTGGTTACGGGCTAGAAGCCGAGTTAACTAGGTTTGACTCGGTCAACAGAAGTCAAAGAACAGGAGGCTTGGTCAATTGAGGAGACTCGAGAGGTATAGACAGGAACCCGAGCCATCTAAGTTATGTTATTATACTCACTTTGCGTGACACGTGTGGGACATAAAAGAACTAAGAACCGGACGATTCGACAACTATAACTAACTAATATGTTTGTTGTATATATATGAATATAGTTGGGTACTTGATGAATATAATGAACATTTGGTTAATATGATTGATATAATAAAAGTGACGATATAGGAACATGGATAGAACATATGAAATATTGGACATAGGACGCTTGCTTGTATGTGAGACGATAACTAGCTTTAACAATCAAAACATTGGAACTTAGACACATAGCTAAGGGTAGACGTATGATTGATGACGGATGGATGGGTGTGTATTTGGACACTTAGACAAGTGGCATAACCATCATGATATCTAAATTACAAAAGATCTCGGACAATTGAACATGCTTTGGATACATAGTACGGATAATGAGGACGCTAAACTTGGAACCTATTATTTGGACATAAGATACGAACTTAGGATGCTACACCAAGATGGGACTCGATTTGATAAGCTAAGGCGAATAATGAAACTATATAAAGTATATGAATCGACAAGGTAGATTAATGTACATTAGTATGTATTGATACTTGTCAATTTAGGACGATTTGTAATAATAATGAATCATAAGAATTACGACCAAGACATTCAATCATTGACTCGACTAGTTATAACAATAACATAATCGGACGTTGGATTATTAAGAACTTAGATAATAATACAATTAACCCGACAAATAGAAGTTTGGATAAAGAACCTAAGCGTGCCCACACGTGTAACCGCGACATTGGTTACACGCGCTAATATTTGTAAACTTGAGTAGGTTCTTGACAGAGATTGATAGATGAATCATGACTTGGGATGACATGTAACTGCATGATGATGCACCAAGGTGAGTTCCGTGTACCAATCCCCTTTTTATGTTTTACTGTTTTGGGGTGAATACATGCTTCTGTTTTATAAACTATTGTGATGTGACAAGATACTAGCTGCCGGATAATACTGACACTCATTAACTCATAGGTGAGCCACTTAATATATGGGTAGTACTACTTGGGGAATCCCCCACGCACAGTGGACCCGGGACGTTGGGCCCGAGAAACCCTCCACTGAGGCCTGCGGACCGTTGCGGCATATATTATGCCTTGTAGATCTATAATGGCAGTAGATAGATCTAGTGTTAGGGTTGAGGGGTCGCTTGTACATCACGTGTGTTAAACTGTGTTGTACTTGATTATGAAATGATAAACTGTTTTTGGATCCATTGAACTACTTACACGGACTCACCGGCATATTTTGCTGACCCAACTCTTTTTAAGCATGTGTTCAGGTACTGCGGATGATTGGATGGCAACACAAGGTATATGATAGCTAGTAGCGGATTAGAGGTTATCTGGTTAGAAGATTCGGCTATATGTGTGTTGTGGTTAGAGCATCTAGAGATAAGCGGGATAGAGATTGGATCGACTAAGGGACTACACTGCTTCGACGACCGCCGCGCTTCGTCTTCGCATTGGATTTAGTTATATTTTAAATTGTATTTGTATTATTTTGCGACTAAAACTTGTACGAATATTAATTATTAGTCGACGTTGCTTCCGTTGTGCAAGTCTGTTACCAAACTGTCATTTCGACCAGCCCCCACCGGGTCGGGTTGTTACACTAATGAACCCTGCGAGTTATTAGTCTAACTTAACACATATCTTATGATAGGTCGCCACTAGTTGGGGCTATCATATCTTACAGACGGTTTACTCATATCACACATACGGTTTACTCTTAAACGGAATACGCAACCTAAGGTGAGTTCACGGCCCCACATTTTACGGTTTATGTTTTCGGGGGAGAAACATGCTTAAAACGCTTTTATGACTTATGGTTTATTAAACTCTTATTGCTCATGACTCTTTATCACGTTATACTATGGCTTACTTAGCGTACTATACGGTTCATCAAAAAGTCCCTTAGAAACCACTAACATGGGTATATGGCGGGGAAATATAGATAGCACTATTGGGAACTGACAAACCCCACTCGACAGTGGGACTGGGCGAGTGCATATTGTCTCTAACAAAACAAGGTCTACCGGTGATGACGGTAGCCCATAGGAAACTAAGGGTCATTACACGGCTTAGTCAGCAATGGTTTCACCCGTATGAGTATCTTATTCTGCGCCTAGCTAGCGTTCTTACAAGCATAGTAGTAATTGTGATGGTAACGGTTTTCGAAGGATTGCTCTAAACGTTTAAATAAAACCTGTGAACTCACCAGCATTATATGTTGACTCTTTTAGCATGTTTTCTCAGGTCGCTAAGGTAGCAGCTGTCAGATAGGCGCACGGAGTCGCACTGGGGTCGTCTTGCGTCTAGGGTCTCATGGCATGTTTTGGAAATGTTAAACTTTGGAACTTATGTTTTTATTTTCTGCATGACTTTTGTAAACTTTTAATGCTTCCGCACTGTTAAATGTTGAATTTTAAATCTTATGCATGGTTTTTATTACGTATGTTTTACATTTAGACGTCGTTTATTGTGACCGTTGACTTGGATCCTGGTATGTCACACGCCTCGCGGTAGAACTCCGCAGGTGGATATTTGAGGGTGTGACAATGATTGTGATTGGTTGTTGGATTATGGATAATTGTGATTGGTTGTTGGATTATAGATATTGTGATTGGTTGTTTTACACGCCCCACTTACGGTGTGCGCATATAATGTATATTTGTGTGGCCCTCGGGAGGCAAAAGTAAAGTTGCACTAGTTTTAACGTTATTTTACTAATTTCGTGAAAATAACGTTAAAAACGACGGATGGTTAATCATGCATCAGGTGGTGGCGTTAATAGCCAAAAGACAAAGGGGTACATGCACGGATCGGGTTTGTCCCGATTGCTAAGTGTTATGTGCCTTGTCCAAGGCTTGATACCAAACCACATCAAGCCAGGAGTCTCACTGGAAGCAACCTCTCTTTCTTAGGGGTAGAGGTAAGACTGTCTACATCTTACCCTCCTCAGACCCTACCTTAGCTTTGCTATAGGTGGGATTAAATGAGTATGATGATGATGATTGGTTGTTTTATTAAAAAAAAAAACCCTCCACGGCACCACCACCTCGTGGTGTTTTTGGTGGTTGGAGTGGATTCTGATATGGTTGCCATAAGTCGCTCCACGCCCCTTTCACCCCATGACCACACCATAGAGCCTAAGTAAATAGTATATCAAAGTTTGTTTTTTCTTTTCTAATATTTTCTATTTTAATTGATTACATTGTATTTATTCAATCTGTAATACACGGGTTTTTCAACCGGGTGCAATACACGAATTTTAAAGACATAACTATTTAATTTGTTAAAGTATAAAATTTTATTTATTCAACCTTAGTCTTACAGACATATTTAATTTTTTATTATAAATGAAAATTAGTTTTTAGTTAAAATTATATTTTAAATTACTAAAAATCATTTTTAAGAGCACAAATAGTTTATCAGAAAAGAAAAAAGAAATGTTTTATACAACTAAGCTGTCTTTTCGTGTTTTTAACTTAGCGTCACACCGCATTTTAGATGTTTGAGATTTAGCCCGCACCTCATTATTAAGCTAAAATTGATATTTTAAAAAGGGACGTTACTTAAGAAAATCCCAATAATTCTCAAAATAAATATCACACGTTTAGTTTTAAAATATAATGTCACACCCTCAAATTTCTACTGTGGAGTTCTACCGCGAGGTGTATGACAAACCAGGATCTCCAAAGCCACTAGTTATATAAACAACATTGATTAAATACAAAGTTGTTTTACTTGTTTTAATTTAAAAAGTATTAACTTATATTATCTTTAAAAATCGTAATTTGCGGAAGCGTTTTCAAAAATAAAAGTGTTTGTTTCGGTGTGAATAGACACGCCCGAAATTTATTACAAACCAAATGTAATTGTTTCACATGATAGAAATATAAACATTGGACTCCGTGTAAAGTGTCCTAAATGCGTATGCTCCTTAACGACCTGCAAAAGCATAATTCAAGTGTATCAACAAAAAGTTGGCGAGTTCACATGTTTTCGTATCCACGAAATTAGTTTAGTTCAAGAATATTTTCTGCTATTAAAAATCATGCCTTGGGTAGCTAGCCCGGTTTTATAGCTATTCAACAATGGTTTACCGAATTTACTGGAACTAACTCTCCCGCCCGGCGGGTTCATTTCCTTTTTGCCTCCCATCATTGTCTATCAACAATGACAAATACTTAAAGATAAACAGTTCACGCCCGGCTCGTAGCACGGTGTGAGGTTTGTTAAACCAAATGGCGCTATCAACTAATATCCCGTTTGCCAATAACCGGCAATTAGATTCGGTAGTGAATGAAGGACTTCCTTTGATAGAGTTGTTCGAATGAGCTATAAACATGGAGTTTAAACCAAAATATTCTTTGTAATAGATCCCAACCTGGAAATCTAAGTAGTTTCAAGTTTTCAACCTGAAGTATAGTTATCCCAAAATCCGGGATGTATGCTTTTGTACCAAAGTAGTGAACTCACCTTAGGTTGTGTTGATTTATAAAATTCCAACTTCAAGAATTAATGTAGGCGATTCGTCTAACGACTCCCTATTTCAAAGTTTAATCTTATAAGTATATAATATGCAAGTTTGATCAAAAATCCATTTGTTCAAAACTTCACATTTTCTTAGTGTGTTGTGTGACTCGAGTGTAACCATATATAGCGAGTAAACCCGACGACCCGTTGGTGATTATTTAGTTTATATAGTATATCACATAACATACATGATCCATTTAAGCATACATACTCATATATACATAATATACAAGTCAAGAAACACTTAAACACATATATACTCCAAGTTCTTAAATCTGAGTTTTCTGGACAGATTCTGTATCAAAAAAACGAATTTTTATAAAATATTAAACGGACATATTAGACTCTCAAAGTTTTACTGGACATTCCCATATGGTTATTTAACATACCACTATTTTTATTTTGTGTTCAAAACCTTCTGAAAAATGAATAAAAATTCGGGAACACAGCAAGGTATTAAAAACGAGCTGTTTGCGACAGTTTAAGAGAAAAATCCTTAAAAATCACATGTTATTCCAATTGACCTGAATTCAATTGGAAATGCTCAAAAACTCAGGTATTTAGTTACTGACCAAAGTTCACGATCAGAGGATTTGTAAAACTCGAAGTTATGACCTTTTAAAGTTGATCAAAGTTTTCTGTCCGAATTCAGATTTGACATACGATTTTGTAAGCTCTAAAAGAAATACCTATACTTATTCAAATCAAGCAAACTTGGACTTTCTGGAAAGCTTATTTCATATATTAAACTTTAGAATCAAAAACCATAAGTTTTAGACATCAAATCATCAAGTTATCAACTAAACAAAATCTGATTTTGAATCTGCCAAGTTTTTAATCGTCAATAAAAACTTAATTAACAACACTTCTAGTAATATAAATCCATCAAAACTTCAACATGGTAATTATATCTAAGTAGCATATCATCAGATCTTGTCAAAATAATGATTGTTTATAATCATACTCAAGTCTATATCAAGATTTCCCAAGCTAAACTAACATAAACCTCTAGTATAATTTAATGAACATAATATCATCATCTAAGCATATCTATCAAGAATGGATTCATTTTAGACATATCAATATGTTTACTAATCAGATTAGAACAAAAACATACTCATGAACATAATCAAAATAACAAGATAACAAGTTATACCTCAAGAACACAAGCTAGGATTCAAGGAGAATGATCAAACAACTTCAACAATCTCTTAGAACACTTAAACACCTTGATAGGATGTATTAAAGGCTTTGAAAATCGGGGTTTGGAAGATAGAAATTGAGCAGATGAGTTTGTGTAATGAAAATTGCGATCAAAATCGACTTTTTATAAAGCAAAACACAAGTGGTGGTATAACTTACCGCCGCGGACCGCGGCAGATTTAATAAATGCCACGCGGTCCACGCCAGCTTTAGTTAGGTATCTGTCGGCAGTCTTTGTCGCGTACCGCGGAGGAAATTAATATTCTTCCGCGGTCCGCGGGAGAGAGTAAAATTCGTTTTTTATTTTAATTCATATTATATCATGATTAAGTAATAATTATGCAATATCACAATTATTAACTACTTTAATAACAAATATAAATCTAAGTTACTATTCCAAGTAGTCTTGTAATTATTTTACCAATCCCGGTTTAACCGGACTCGGTTACGTTAATTCACAAAGTTACACATAATCACAAATGTACACATAATTATAACACAATATATTCATAGTTAATATTTCACCAACGTTCGGGGTCTATGACACGCATATATATATAATCTGGTAAACCCAGTAGTTCTCCGAATTACTATTTGTACTATTTCTAACACACTAAAATGTATCGTGCGACTGTCTTAACTATTCTTAGTCAAGTGAAATGATATGAACATGTAATCAAAGTTACTAGAGTTAGGTTAAGATAATAACCTGGAAATACAGGGTGTCACATATAACAAACCTTTTTTCAAGCCGAATTACTTTGATTGTTATCTCTCTGTAAGTTGAAACCAAAACTTTAATACCTAGATGTTTCTTAAGTTTTGCCTTTGTGGATGGACAACCAACCCGATTGATAAATAACCATCCTATTCAATCCATTGATAAATAACCATCCTTTACAATGTAAATGATGAGATAAAAGTATTATACGTACATTAACTAAATTCTTGTTAAGATGGAGTTCCTTAACTTACTTATGGAAGATTGATTTTTCATTTGACATTATATTTTATCATATGAGAATTTATATTTGTATTACCGTTTGACATTATATGTGTTAGTTTTTGACATTTTATGTTTGTATTTTCGTTTGACATTAAATGTGTTAGTTTTTGACATTTTATATTTGTATTTTCGTTTTGATATATTTATGTTATGTAGGATGGCTAGTGACAACTCTGATTCGTATTATGGTGATGAAGAATGTTGGGTGGACGAGGACACGGAATTCAAAAAGTTATGTGGAATAGTTCTCAAAGGGATCATAATAGCTCGTAACTTGCGTTACGCACGCACGCCATGTCACACCTCAGATCACACAGGAAACATATTTATTGATGAAATATTAAATGGCCATCCTAGATGGTGTTATGAAATATTTAGGCTGCATGTACCAGTTTTTAGACAGTTATGCACAGAGCTTGCTACTAATTATGGATTGAAACAAACATGTAATATGTCTATTGAAGAATCGGTCGGAATCTTCTTGATGACTTTGGCTCATTGATGTACGAATAGGTTTGTACAAGAATCTTTTAATCATTCAGGGGAAACCATTCATAGGTACTTTCATAGAGTTTTGGCAGCCGTGCTTAAGATGAGTGCCGACATCATAAGGCCAACCCCAAACTATAATGATGATGTACCTGTATATATATTAAATAATCCCCGATTTTATCCAATGTTCAAGGTAGTATCCGTTGTTCCACTTATTTTGATAGTATTCAAACTTAACAAATGATGATATCTTTTTGTATTTGTAGGATTGCATTGGCGCTATAAATGGGACACACGTGAGGCCATCAGTTTGACAGAGCGATCAAGCGAAATACATTGGTAGAAAGGGATACGCTACACAAAATATAATAGCCGTATGTGATTTTAACATGTGCTTCACATTTGTATGGGCCGGATGGGAGGGGACCGCACATGACACAAGAATTTTCAATGAAGCTTTACGAAGACCAGAGCTTCATTTTCCACATCCAATGGGTGGTTAGTATATTTTGTTAGTAATGCAGTTTTTATGTTTGTAATACTTGTTTGAAATGAGTAACAATTATTAGTTTTATTTGCAGATAAATATTATGTTGTTGACGCTGGATACCCAAATACTAAAGGGTATCTTACTCCATATAAAGGAACGATCATTCGTTATCATCTACCGGATTTTCAACGTGGACAAACTAGTGCTATGCGTGCTCCTCGCGGACCGAAGGAGACATTAAACTATCACCACTCATCACTACGAAATATCATTGAATGAACTTTTGGAGTATGGAAAGCTAGGTGGGCGTTATTGAGAGATATGCATGTTAATTACAAGTACGAGCACCAAGTGAGTATTGCAATAGCATCGATGGCGGTCCATAACTTTATTAGAAAAGCTGGTAGGTTTGATGAAGCATTTAACCGGGTACAACAAGAATCATACAATCCTACAGAAGGTAGTACTAGTAACGAAGGTAGTACTAGTAACGAAGCTCAGGAAGAAGGTCCAAGTACACGTCGTAAGAATAATGAAGATATGCATATGGCAGTGATATGAGACATTATTGCGGAAGACATAATGAAATCGTGAGGATGAATTTAGTGTAACATGAAGATATGCATATGGCAGCGATATGAGACATTATTGCGGAAGACATAATGAAATCGTGAGGATGAATTTAGTGTAACATCATTTTGGTATTTTTTTTATGAGTTATTTATAATTAGTATGAGCTTAATATTATCATTTTGGTATTTTTTAGGAGTTATTTATAATTTGTATGAACTTAATATTATCACGATCTAGTAAAAAATTATAAATTTGTAAAAGTAAATTATATTATGTATTTTTATAATTCTATTTTTTGTTAAAAAAAACATGTCAAGTATTATAATGCTATATGTAAAAAGTAGTAAATGATGTTAAATATATAAGAATGTCCATTTTTGTCATTTTACGTGAATAAGCTAAGCCAAACATTTTTTAAAAAACAACTTATTAACTTATTGACTTTTCTCATCCCAAAACCAATTCCAAACACTTTTTGAAAAATTCCTTTTGAAAAAGTTATAAGCTAATAAGCACTTTTAGGTTAAATAAGCAATCCCAAACACCCTCTTAGTATATATTCGGCTTCTACCCATATATTAGGGGGGACGGGGCGCTACCAGAATTGGGCACGTGTACCCTACTACCAGCACGGTAACACCGCCGCCACCCGTGCTGGTAGGGGTCCCGTGAACCAAATTCGGGTTCTAGTTACCGTGCTGGTAACACCTAATTTTGTCTCTCCCTTTGTCAAATCACATGATAAAAATACATAAAATCAAAATAAAAAATAAAGCTTAAAGGAGGACGAGGACCTGAAGAAAGTGAGCTGTTGTGATGGGGTAGTGAAGGGGAAGAAAAAAAAATAGAGATGAGATGGTGGAGAAGATGAATATTAGTATATATTATTATTATTATTATTATTATTATTATTATTATTATTATTATTATTATTAAAAATAAGACGGTCAGAAAGTTGGTCAAAAATTAACTTTTATATTATATTATTATTATTATTATTATTAAAAAAAAGTCGGTTAAAAATTCTTTATTATTATTATTATAATATCTGAAAATAATTGATTGTTAGGTAAAAAATCAGTGGAGTGTTGCCTACAAAAAAGTGTTTCAGTGAAGGAGATCAGTGAAGTGAAAAGCAAACCAGTTGAGCGCCCCTTTCCCCCTTATAATGATTTCACGTAATATCGTGCATAATTTTTTTATAGGTCAATCCTATATGTTCATAGCTGACCCATCAAAAAGGATTTTCATCCCGTTTAAAGCGTGATATTGACTGCATCATTTTTTTTTTGAACAGCCAACTAAACAACGCCGGGTACTTCGTACGCGGCCCCCCAGTGGCAAAGACAGGGGCACAGCCCGGCCCACCCCGGACGCACGAAGCCCCTAGCCCGCATGACAGCCCGCTTCCAGGGAAAACCCGACCCACATATCCGCCCGAAGGCACGACAGTAGTGAACCAGTGAAACCTGGCGAGATCAGGACTCGAACTCATGACCAAAGGCCATGAGTCATCCATCATTTCTCATTTATGTCATTCGTGGGAATCGAACCTGAGACCTCCAAAAGAAATCCCTGATCCATTCACCAACTGAGCTACCCGTAAAGGACTATTGACTGCATCATTAAATTACGTAATATGTGCCTAGCCATAATAGCCCTACATCCGTAACATAATTTTCAACTAATATTTTTTTAACAGCAAACTAATCTACTTTAAAAACTCTTGATAACTACCTATCAGGGCCATCACAATGCTTTTAAGGGCCTAAAGCAAAACTAAATGTTAAGGACCTTCTCAAACCAAGCGTACAATTATTTGGGCATAAAAGTTAAAAACATTCACACTTAATGTTCGATCGGTGCTTTTTTTTTGTTTCCTCATTTAGTTTCTTCACTATGTTAACCTTTGCACAAAAGTAGAAGCCCAAAAATACATAGCATTTAGGACCCACCCACCAAATACTATCCCATCTTTAAAATTTAAAAAAACCTACTAAAAGCACACTACAACTTATCCACTATTTTATACCACATCTCTATATTATGAAAAATTGTTATCCTATGTAAACCAAATTATTATGAGTGTATTTTAACGAGAACTATAATAAAATAAGTGTTTATGAGTAAGATAAAGACAAATATGTGGATGAGATGTGGGAAGTTTTTTAAAATGAGAGACTGTTAGGATCTGAGTTTGATTGTTTTGATAGTTTAGATGAATAATGAAATAAATGAAGTGAAATATAAATGGAAAGTGCAGCGGAATGATAAACTATGAATCAAAACAAGAGAATAAATGTTTTTAATCGAATGCTTTCATTGATTGAAAGATTACAATAGTACAAGTACTCCCCCTCAGCCTGATCACTCAGTGAATGTTTGTCTAAGAGAATGATTCGAGTGATAAATAGAACAGTACAATCACTGTTCTATTTATAGACAAATCTAAACCTCTGATGATCTCAGCTGACGTCACCTAAGACAGCGACCTCTAACAGAATAACAACATAAAACATCTGCTAACTAACAACTATTGTTACATTCAAAACACTGCTAAGATAAACTGCTGTAGAGGAAAACTCTGATTGTCTTGTATCATCTGTTGTATCAAAGTGCTGTTGATTCTATCAGACCTTTAGTCTTCAGTACTTTGATCAGCAGTTGTTTCTTCATCAGATCTTTAGTCATCAGTTGTTTATTCAGCAGACATTTGCAGCAGCAGTTGTTTTTATCAGTTGTTTAGTGTAGCAGTTGTTAGGATCAACAGTCTTTTGGGAGAAGTATCTTGAAACTACTGATTATTCAAAGGATCAATTAAATAGAATATTTTGGCTTTCTAATCATCTGTTCTTCTTCAGGTCAGCAGACCCAACAATCTCCCCCTAGAACAGATGATGCCAAAACTAAGCTTTATTCTTGATCTTTATTTCTCATCAGACTTTCTCTAATTTGACCTTTGAGTTGTAACTCAAAACTCAATGAGAAGAGGTCTTCAGCATCTCTTTCTAGCTTAAGATTCAGCAGTGTTTGGAGATCTTCTGCACACAGGCCATGAGCATCATCCATGCTAAGTTTCTGAATCTTTCCATCTGATCTGAGCAGAGTCAATTCATGGGTGTCTTTGTTGACCTTCCATTTTAGAATTTTAGAATCAGTGGATTGGCTGAGATGCACCTTTATTTTGGATGAGTTTGGTGAAGGAGGTCTTCCAATGATTTCTCTGAGTCTTTCAGAGGTGGGATCTGAGAAGTAGTAAATTTGGTTGAAGAGTTACTCTTTTACAAAAGTATCAGCAAACTTTTTCTGATCTTCTTCTAACATTTCCTTCTGCTTTTTGAATTGTCTTCTTGCAGCAATGGATAAATCAGAAGTGTCCAGTAAGCTGTCTAAGGTAAAAGCCTGTTGAGGTCTCTTTGACACAGAATCATCAGCATAGACAGGTTTTCTAGGCAACGTAGGGTCTTTCTTCCTGTTTTCTTTTAACTTTTTATAAGTATCAACCAATCTTATCTCAGACCATCTTGCAACAGACTTCAACTCTCTATAATCAGCAACCACAATCTCTTGTCTCATTCTCTTGAACTTCAAGGCTCTGGCTGGATCTCTGCCTTTGCTGAAGTCTGGGGCAGAGACCTTTGATGGAGGATTCTTAGCCATGTCCTCAATCCTTATTAATTCTTCTCTGAGAGCATGAGTGGTCCAGCCTGCAAACTGTTTCTTGTTTGCTTTATAAGGCATGGTTGCCAAGATTTGTTCAAGAAGAGAATCCCTGACCTCCCTTTCCAAGTCACTGCTGAGAGGCATGGAACACATTGAGTTGCTCAGGGTGTTAGCAAAATCTTCAATCCTTCTCAATTTGCTATGCTCTGCTGAATGGATGCCCTAAGCACTCCTGTCATCTCTCCCTTTGCATTTCTCTTTAATAATGGCATCTGCCTGTTCAGCTTTGTATTTCAGATAAGTGTCCATGTTTAAGGGAACATGAAAATTTGGAAGAGATGGGAAAGATCTTTCTGATGGCTGATCAGTATTGTAGAAGGATTGTAGTTCCCCCTTGAGTAGATCAAGTTCAAGGGGATACTTCTCAGCCAATGGTGTGATGGTTGGTGGTGGTCTATGTGATTTGAATTGTGAGGTGTGTGGTGAGAATGATGAAAGTGGAATGGCATTTAAGGGTGTAGATTGTGTGAGTGGAGTATTAGGTGGTGTAGTGTGAATGTTTTCATCTTGTACAACAAAAGTAGATTTTCTCTTTCTGCTGTACAAGATTTTTGGTGATGGTGATGTTGTAGCAGTGGTTGTGTTAACCTCTGTTGGTTCTTTTGTCGAACCAACAGTTGTTTGGGATTCTGGTTGTGAAGTGGATGTAGTAGGTTTGGTGGTTGGTTTGGTGGTTGGTTTGCTGGTTGTGGTGGTATCAGATGTTTTGGTGGCAGTGGTTTTAGTAGCAGTGGTTTTGGTGGCAGTGGTTTTGATAGCAGTGGTTTCAGTAGTCAGTTTAGATGGTGGTTTCCTGGTATGTTTTGCAGAGATTTTCTTTATTTTAGAGGAACCTACATCTTCAACTTCTTGCTGCTGTTCCCTTTTCAGCTGAATCAACCTTTCTGCTTTAACCTCCAGAGTGTCAGCCCTCTAAAGCTTATCTTCAGCAGCCTTATTAGCTTTTTCATTAGCAGAGGTGTCAACTTCCTTTGCTTTGCTGGTCTTGACAGTTTCAGTAGCAACATAGGTTTGAACACTTGGTTGTTGTTGTGGTGCTATTTGGGTAGACTCTGGTTTGTCAGCAGACTTTGATTTTCCCTTTTGTGAGGGTGGACAACCAAAGGGGTCTAACTTTGGCAATCTATCTCTACCACTCTCCCCCTTTTTGGCATCATCAGTAGTAAATTCATCATCATCATCATCATCTCTGAGGATTGTGGTAGGGGCAGAGCCAGTAGTCTTCAGCAGGTGGTCCTTGATCACTTTAATGTCTGCTTTGGTGTCATTGAACCTAGCATCCACCATGTTTCTGATCATTTGCATGTATGTCTCTTGAGTCTGATCTGCTAGTTTTCTGTGAGCTATGATGATGGGGGAAACAGATTTCCATAGCTCACCAGCAATATCAGCTATGGATGGTTGACTCTTGGTGAGAGCAGCCAAGGATTCCAAAATTGACTTGACATCAGTTTTGATATCAGGAACAGTGGTTTCAATGGACTGGACTCTATCCGTCAATTCTTGGTATTTTAATCCATCACCTAAGTTAATAGGATCATCTGAATTCCTACTAGTGGTAGTTTTAACTGGTTCAGTCCTAGGAGGTGAGTCCAAGGAATGAGAACCAGATGCCCCTTGGTCTTGGTTCTGGGGATTTCCAACTGATTTTGGGGACACAATTGTGGCCTCATCAGTTGTTGCCTTCAAGGAAGTCTTAGTTATGTAACCACTGTCCTGTTGTGAGACAATGGTCTCTACATCAGTAGTGGCTGCTCCTCTTGAAAACTCACCAAGAGTTACATTGAACTCTGGGAGTATAACCTCCTCTTCTGTTTGTTGGTTGGCTGATTGATTTTCCTCAGTCCCAGTCACTTGTGGAGGTATACTCTCATTAATGGGTGAAGGAGAGGAACTGGGATTGTCCTGAGTTTTATCAATAGCCTGAAACAGAGGTTGCATGGTTTGAGGGACATGTTGTGGTGAAGGTGGAGGAGTGAGAAGAGAATTAGCCCTGGGAGAGGGGCTTGTGAACATATGGTCAAGTGACTCATATGCTTCATTATGTCGTTCCCTTTGGCTTACAATATGATCCTTTTGTGAGGATGCATGAGGAGTTTGTTTAGGTTGAGATGTATCTAACTGTTGTGAGGAAGTAACAATAGTGGTTTCTGGTTGCTTTTGTGTTGCAACAGGGTTTTCTTCTGGTATCTCATCTTCCAGAAGTCCCTTTTTAGGTGTGGAGGTGGTTTTTGTGGATGGACGTTTTCTTTTGGATGTGGCTAGTATGGGTTTCACAGCACTGGATGAAGTGCCATGATCACCAGGAGCAGTGGGCTCAACAACAGAGGTTTGAACAACAGTTGTTGTCTTGGACCTCTTTGTTTGTGTTTTAGAAACTTTTGACACTTTTGACACATTTTCTTGGGTAGTAGAACCCAACATTCTTGTAAAAGTTTCATCAGTTAAACTTTTCATTTGAAAAGACTCACCCTTTTGAAAATATTTTTCTGGTAAAACCTTTTGAAGGATTACACTTAGAATTCTTGGGTAAAGCAGAAAAGCATTGTTTAATCCAGATTTTATGGCTTTCACATTTGAAACTAAGTCCACAAACAGACCCTGGGATAGATTGAAGTCAGGGTCTGACAACATAGCATACCCCAAGTACTGAATCCTTAATGGGATTTCATTAAAGGATGTGGTCTTAGCTGAGACACAGAGAAGGAGAGTAAGAAAGAAAAAAATCATGACTGGTGGGAAAAACTTTTTAAAAAGAGTTGACCTACTCATTTGAGCATCATACCCTCTTTCCTGAAACTCTGTGTGAAGCTCTGTTTTAGGAAAAGAGTCCTTACCTAACAAGTCATTTAGGGAGAAGGTTGTGGATATTAATTCGAGTGTAATGGAGATACTTGTGTCTCCAATTTTTGAAATAATGGATGTAGGCTTTTTGTCTTGAATCAAGACTTCAGCTTTTGACCAAAATTCTTGGAGAGTTTCAAGATGAATTCGAGCATCAGCAGTGAGGATGGTTTTGTATTTGGAATTTAAGATGATGTCGATGGTGGAATGAAATGGAACGTTGTCGTCTGTTTTTACCAGATATGGAAGGTAATTATGGGTGGCTTTAGTTTGGAGATCCATTGTAATGGATTTCGATTGTGAGAGTGAGTGAAATTTGAGTAAGGGTTTGAGGAGGAAGAAGTTTGAGTATTTTGAATACAATGAGACAGTAAAACTGCTGTTGTGGTAAAACAGGGTTTTATAGCCTCTGGTGAAACCGCTGATGTGGCCAAACTCTGCTTTTGAGAGCAGACGTGGCAAACATCTGATGGTTAAACATCTGGTGGTATACAGCTGTTTGCAATAGTCTGTTGCCAACAGCTGTTGTTTAACCAAAGCACTGATGCTATCAGCACTTAAGAGTTTTTTTTAAATGTAGATAATAAGTATATATAAATATATATATATATATATATATATATATATATATATATATAGGATATAGATAAAATAGAAACCCCCTTGAGTTGGAGGAACCCATGAAACTCATTTCTTGCCATAGATCAAAGACTATCAAAGGTGGAGATTTAATATTGTGTTTTATAATAAAAAATACTTGGCTTAAAGATGTAAAGATACGATGAAGGGCAATATTGTCCAACAAAATCTGAGAAAGGATTTAAAAAAGAATATATATGCAGACTACAACTGTTGTTGACATGACAAAACTGTCACACACTTCTTCATCTTCTCTCTCATTAATGTGTGTTTGATTTTCAAAAAATTGTCTCACAATAAACCAGATAAATCAAATTCTCTCTCATCCCTCTCACAAAATCAGTTCTATGTTCCCTGTGTTTTTTTACCCCTAAATCAAGCTTCGATCGGTACGACACTTTGAGGTTTGTCATTAAAGAGTTTTTTGTTGTGCAAATATAACTTTTTAGTAAGTGTAAACGTTTTATTGATTTTTTTTCATCCTATTTTGCAGATCTAAGAAGTTAATGCTGTGTTTAGATTCTAAAAATGAAGCAAAGTCTGAAGTCTTTAAAATCGTCCAAAAACGTGGAAGCAAAGGCTAAAGGTTATCGGAGGTATGATTGAAACCCTTGTTTTCAATTTCGCCCTTTAGATGTTTAAGGGTATTGTTGAATAAATTTATTGTATGGAAGAAAGGGTGTAACTTACTGTTGTAGAGTAAATATGATTTAAAATTTTAATTTATTTTGAAGTTTAGGTGTATTTGTGGACATTTTTATGTAAATCGTTTAATAAAGATTTTTTTGATTGTTCTAAGAGTAGGGAAAAATTGTGTCAATTAATGGCAAAAAAAGGTCGTTTAAATTATAGTTTTTTTCATTGGAAGGGTTATGTGTGTCTAAAATGAGGTTGTAAAACGGTGTGTCAACCCCAACCGCTCAAAAATAACCAAACAACAAAAAGGATCATTATCATGCAAAAAATGATGAATGTAGGAAAAATATAAAAATGTTTCATATGAGCCTGTTATAAAATTACATTATAACATGTTATTGTAGGGTGGAAAAACAACAACTTATCTTAAACCTTGTTATTGTATATAGGATTAATTGGGTTGTTAAAAAAATTATTAAGTTATAAACAGAAAAAAAAGTTTGTGAAAATAGTTATTGTATATAGAATGTAACTGGATGCTTGTTTTATTAGTATGACAAAATAGTTAAAAAAGTTAGTCTAAAATGGGAATAATAAAGTTAGCCTAAAATGGAAAAAAGGAAATGAACAGAAAATGGTATGAATTAAAATAGTTTGTCAACACCCACCCTACAAAAAAACACACATGTCCAGATAAAAAAGATACTTGAATAGGTTGCTTTAAAAAACGGTTATATGGAAATAAAATGGAATAGGGTATTTACAACAAAATTTGTTACACATATGTTAAAAGTGTAACAATCTTAATAATTTTGTAGGCTTGTGCCCCAAAGCGGAAGGTTTGCACGAGGTATGCATAGTTGTCTTGAGATTCTATAACTAAAATGTACATGTAAAGCAGCTTTTAAAATAACCATTTTCGTGTTACCTTATTATGATTCAGGCAGAAAAAGCCCTCGTATCGCAAGAATTAATTTAAACAAAAATTCAAACACAATAGAGAATGCCATAGATCTTGTACATGAGGATGAAACAAACAATGAAAAGAAGAACACTCCACGGAAAAGGAGGAAGTTAATAGGTAACATGCATACGGTTATGAAAACATATTATTATAACATAGTGATTCTATCAAAAATACGGTTTCTTATTCTATGATTATTAACACAGGATATGAAGATGATGAATCACCCAACAATGAGACTACGGACTGTAAAATAATATCTGGAAGAAAGCTTAGAGAAAGAGGTAATTACTTTTATATTCGTGAGTTATTAAAAATGTTATTTTGACTAAAACATTTCCTGATACAAATTAAGATGATGTATCACCCAGGATATAAGGATGATGAATCACCCAACAATGAGACTACTGACTGTAAAATAATATCTGGAAGAAAGCTTAGAGAAAGAGGTAATTACTTTTATACTCGTGAGTGATTAAAAATGTTATTTTGACTAAAACATTTTCTGATACAAATTAATAATGTAAATAAATTTAAAACAGTGGCTGCTGACAGACCATCAGATTGTAGGATAATATCGTCGTGGAAGGGCAAAAAAGGTTAGGCGTATTATAAGTAATGTTATAATTATGCTGGAAAAACAATGGGTTAAAACAATGATTTAAAAGTATTTATTTTTTATTTAAAAAATATATTGGTTGAATTAATCTTACAATGATTATTCAAAAACAATGATTTAAAAAACAGAAAAGCAGCAGAGTGTGGTGAAGTTCCAGATTGGGAGCTCAGTAAAGAAAAGTAACCAAGGTATAGAAAAACCAAACTAATAACTAAATACAGTAGTTACAAATGTATAAAAATATAAAACATTATATCGTTTGAAAAAGTTATGGATACAAGGGATTTAAAAAAAAGAATTTATAAACAGGGAAGAAGATGAAAACTGCAAAAAAGGAAGATATGGGAGAAACTAGTGCAGCTGGTAAACGAGAAGAAGGTTACAAAAAAAAGACGAGTAAAGGTACAGATTATTAATTAATAAGAATTTTGACAGGCTACAAGTGTATAAAACATCAAAACATATAATTAGATTATAAGTTCTTTTGGTGAAAAAAATAATTAATCAAGGATAAAATCCTTTAAATTGTAAATCAGGTAAAGCGAAGAAAGGTGCAAAGAAGAAAGATATGGTTGAAACGGATGTATTGGAGAAGCCGATAGGAAGCTCGTCAAAGAAAAAAAGGAAAGGTAGTAAGTTACTACTAAAAATAACTTTAGCCTGTTACTGTCACACCCTCAAATTTCCACCTGCGGAGTTCTACCGCGAGGCGTGTGACATACCAGGATCCAAGTCAACGGTCACAATAAACGACGTCTAAATGTGAAACATACGTAAACAAAAACCATGCATAAGTTTAAAAACCAACATTCGTGCGGAAGCATTTAAAGTTTACAAAAGTCATGCAGAATTAAAACATAAGTTCAAAAGTTTAATAATTCCAAAACATGCCATGAGACCCTAGACGCGAGACGACTCCCGTGCGACTCGGTGCGCCTATCTGACAGCTGCTACCTTAGCGACCTGAGAAAACATGCTAAAAGAGTCAACATATAATGCTGGTGAGTTCACAGGTTTATTTAAACGTGTAAAGTGTTCCGCCGAAAACCGTTACCATCACAGTTACTACTATTCTTGTGAGAACGCTAGCTAGGCGCAGAATAAGATACTCATACGGGTGAAACCATTGCTGACTAAGCCGTGTAGTGACCCTTAGTTTCCTATGGGCTACCGTCATCACCGGTAGACCTTGTTTTGTTAGAGACAATATGCACCCGCCCGGTCCTACCGTCGAGTGGGGTTTGTCAGTTCCCAATAGCGCTATCCATATTTCCCCGCCATATACCCATGTTAGTGGTTTCTAAGGGACTTTTAGATGAACCGTATAGTACGATAAGTAAGCCATAGTATAACGTGATAAAGAGTCATGAGCAATAAGCGTTTAATAAGCCATAAGTCATAAAAGAGTTTTAAGACGAAAATAAGTCATAAGTCATAAAAGCGTTTTAAGCATGTTTTTCCCCCGAAAACATAAACCGTAAAATGTGGGGTCGTGAACTCACCTTAGGTTGCGTATTCCGTTTAAGAGTAAACCGTATGTGTGATATGAGTAAACCGTCTGTAAGATATGATAGCCCCAACTATTGGCGACCTATCATAAGATATGTGTCAAGTTAGACTAATAACCCGTCGGGTTCATTAGTCCCTAAGTCCAGTCCATGACCCTTATGTGTCTGAAAAACGTGTTTGACCGACAACCAGACTACATAAGACAAGACTCGACATCCCATTGGTGACCCGACATTCCACGTGTTCATCTTATACACAAACATACACAAAACATGCAACTTAGTACTTAATCATGCGTTAAAGTTCAATGATTCTAACACATAGGTCAAATAACGTACAAACAAGTCCAAACACGTGTTACTATGTTACTAGGCATGTCACGGGGTTCCTATCATGTTCCTAGGTGTCAAATCGGGTTTCGGGATGTCAAAATACACTTATAACAGCATTACACGCGATTAGGAACTTAGCATGCGATTAGGAAAGTCAACATGTGATTAGGGATGGTCAACAGGCAATTACAAGGGCTAATCGCCCCTTATTATATGCGATTAGGGCTATCCACATGCATTTCAGGCGATTATGGTCATAAGGTATGCAATTCAGGGCTTAACTAGTGATTAGGGTCACAATTGCATGAAATGAAGGCAATTACGATCACAATTGCATGAAATGAAGGCAATTATGCTCATAATCGCCTTCATGTACACGATTAGGCCTCCTATTCAGGCGATTAGGCCCCTAATCGCCTATAGCATAGGCGATTAGGATCCCCAATCGCCTATAGCAAAGCTGATACGGTTTTTCGCGCATTTAACCCTCCAAATCAGATCCGAAACGTGTAAAAACACCCAATAATCATCCTAACACATTAACAAACATATTTCAAGCAAAACCCCTAAGTTTTCATCGTTCTAACAGTTCCGAATGCGAGCGTTTTCCCAAAATAGCAACTTAACATGTAAACATCACATCAACATGCAAGAACTTGCCCTAAATAGCAAATATCCAGATTAAATCACATAACCACGTTGTCCGATAGCATCCTACTGTTCTAGCATCATCCTAGAGCAAACCCTAACATCAAACAATCAACAACACACCTCATATCATCCTTAATCATCCAAAATCCTTCAAATGGGTCAAAACATCAAGTATCAACAATACACCACCAAAACCATTCAAACTCCTAGAACATCATCATACTAACTTGTAACAACCCTAAACATCATATCAATACAAAAACAATCATGTTTTAATCCTAAAAATCCTACCTTTAAACACAAATAACACATATAACACATGTAAAGGTGTGGGTTTGTTTAAAAACGGTTTTAAATGGATTTTCAAAGACAAAAACATTTATAAGTCAGGTCTGGACATTTAGGGAGTAAAATATAATCATTTAAAGGTTTGGGTTTGAAGAACACACCTTGTATTTAAGAGGAGATGATGGAATAAGCTTGGAAATGGTTGTTTTGATGTAAAAATAGGTTCCAGAGGGTGTTTGTGGGTTGAGATAGGTTATGGGACGGCTAGGGTTGCATAAATGATGTTTTGGAGGTCAAGGGTGGTATTTATAGGCGTTTCTAGTCGTCAGGTACCTTATAGGCGATTATGCAGCTTTATCAGGCGATTAGGCTGCTAATCGCCTTCACTATAGGCGATTAGCCCCATAATCGCCTATAACATCACCCCAATCACCTATAATATATGCCAATCGCCCTCATGAAGGCGATTAGGCTTGCCTAATCGCCCTCAGGGCCCTGTGTTGTGTTTTTTACGCGTTAAACTCCGTTTTAACATATGTTAACACGTTTTCACATACCGACAAGTCACATAATGATTATAAACACATAATACATGGAAATAAACACGTTCACACTCGTTCACCAATTCCCGGGACTCGAAACTTGCGTATGTTAAAACCCTAATGATGTGCGACTCGACTCGCCCGACCTTGTTATGTGTAACGTATGCGCGACTCGCTAAGGTAGACTTACTAAGTTTTCAAAAGTTAATTGCCGGAAATTGCCCGGTGTCACAGTTACATAATTAAAATATTGTCAGTTGACATTTTTTGCGAACTGGACAGAGCGAAAAAGGAAAAGTGCAAATAATGAAGATATGGAGGAACCGGATCAAGTGGATAAAAAGTTGTCAAAGAAAAGGAAAAGAAAGTCAACTGAGAAAGAAAGAGGAACAGATGTTATCGAAGAAAATAATGATGAGGATGAGGTTCTGGGAAAAAGAAACGACTGGTTTGGTATAAGGACACGTTCGTCACCAGTACAGTTCTTTAAAGGGATAAGGGCATTGCAGGAAGATCAGAAACAGGCTGTTAGACGTATGGGGTTTGGAAAGTTAATAAAGTTCAAGGTGGATGGTATACCGGCAAAATTGGCGCATTACGTGGTGGATAGATTTAAACCCAAAAAAAATGCAAATACGGGTGCCAAGTGGGAAAATAAAGGTGGATAAAGAATCAATTTTTAAGTTGCTTGGAATAACAAATACGGGGATGAAGATACATGACATGGAGGAAATGGATGAGAAGGAGCAAGAGGTAGCAGATTGGAAAGACAGATATCTAGGACGTTTTGTCGCCCCAACAGAGATAGTAAAAAAGATAAAAACGGCCGAAGATGAGGACACCTTCAATTTCAGGCTTGATTTCCTAATGCTGTTCCTTGCGGTTATGGTGGAATGCCATCAGCAAGGCAGATGTAAGCTGAAGATCTTACAGAAATTAAAAGCTGGTATGGATTTCAAAAACATAGATTGGTGTGATTACATACTAGAAGCATTGAAAAAATGCAAACGAAAGTGGATAAGGTGTGACAAAAGCAAGACATTCGCAGGACCACTTACAATTTTAACGGTATGTTTCTCAACTGTTTCTGTATACTACAGTTTTGAATAAAATACAAATTGAGCATTAGTATAGGATGCAAAAAAGATTGGGACTATGGTTTGGAATGGATGGTTTTAGAGTCTAATTCTTTTATCCTCGGCGTGCAAAAAACATCTACGAGTTGGGTTTATTGAATAACATGAACATACTGAAAACATTAATGTAGGTGCAATTTTTTATAACCAAAAAAAGTTGTTTCATGTAAATTTTTTTAAGCAAACATTTGATGATCCATTATTAAAGCACGATATCTTTCAAATGACACGATGCAGTTACTTTACGTGGAAAGTATTGAGTGCAAAGGAATGAAGTTGGAGAATGCGTTGAGGCCAATAGAATATTGGGACAGGAATAGGTTGAAAAAAATAGAGACTTTGGAAATTAAAGGCGGTGGGTTTGGTAGAGGAAAGTTTATGAATTTTTTAGAAAAAAATTCATCAACGGTGGATGAGGCTGATTATAATGAAGAACAGTTTGTGCTAGCGGTAACTTATCTTTCATAAACTGTACAATTGTAGTTGGAATAATTTTTTATGGTTTCTTAAAAATTAACAAAAAAATTAACTACAGGATAAGATTGCCGATATCGGAAACTTAATTGATTCAGCTTTTAAGACGAAGGTGAAAATTGAAAAGAAACTTAAAGAAGTTTACAATAAAGAACCAGAGAACGAAGATATCTTGTCGTTAGTTGCAAGGTATGATTCAGTATTTGAGGTTGGTTTCAAAAGAACAGAAAAGGAAGGCGTTGAAGGTACTAATGCAGAAGCTCAAATAAGAGAGGTCGTTAGCGATTTGGCAAATGAGTTAAACGTTCGTGATATGGATAATGAAGGTACGAAAATTATACATTGCAGGCTTGTTATTTGTTGGTTAATGCTAGCATACATACAGATATGTAAAAAATGATTTGAATATATTAATTAAAAGCGTATTAAATGTAGATGGGTATTCAAGTGAAAATGATGACATGGACGACATGGGCGATGGAAATGGTGGTGATAACATTGATAAAATAGGGGGTGCCAGGAAAGGTAAGCACAAATACATTGCGAAGATAGGTATATATATATGTAAAAAAAATTATAATATTAAAGTGTTCATGTGGATATTTATGTGAAATCAGGACACGTTGAAGCTAGTGAGCTATTGCCTGTAAATGCGGATAAGACAATGCGTGTAGAGTTATTATCAAAAGGCAAGACTGGTGAAGAGAGGGAGTTAGGTGATAACGAAGTGTTCATAGCGGATATAACCAGAACGGAACCTGAAAAAACAAAAGGTGCGTTTTTTACTATCAATTGTGTAAAAAAATGGGATTTGTTTAATAAAAAAACTGAAGGTTTTCTTATTTAAAACTAGGCGTGAAAGGTGTGGAAACGGATGGTAGTAGTGTTGGCAACATTAAAAGATCTAGACTTGGTCCGAGCCAGAGTGGAGTAAAAACCAATGATAATGTAATAGGTAATAAAACTTATAGATATATGTATACATAAAAACTGTACATTAAAATATTTGGTAAATAATCATTGGTTGTTGTGATTTCTAAGAGAAACAATCACATGGCGGAGCGACAAAGAAGTTATATACACCTGTGGGGGAAACAGTGGTTGCAGGAACGTTACACAAAAAAAAATGTGATTCAGTGGAAATGGAGTTCCAACCTTTATGTACACCTGTGGCAAAAACAGTCATGCAAGCTGGTGGGCAAGAAAATGAAACAGAAAACATAGGTGTGGGTCTTTTTGCTTTAAAAGTAATTATCAAATTCAGAGTTTTTCTATAAAAACACTAAAGGTTGTAACAAATGACTAGGTGGTGTTGATGACATGAAAAAAGGGACTACTACTATTGACGACATCCCAAGCTTTAGCCTTGGTGTAAGCCAAATAGAAGTTCAGGAAAAAGTGAATGAACCAGGTTGGTGTTATATGTATAGTAAAAAAAGTTGTATAGAAATACGTAAGTTATATTGATTTGATGAAATGTATGTGTATGTGATAAAACAGGTTCGTTATCAAACAATAATCCTAAATGTATGGGAGTGGAGTTTGCTGTTAATGAAGGTGTGCAACATGAGGTAACAGAAAGAGTTACTCATGACAAAAACAATGCACTAAAGGAAACCAAAGCACACATACAAGGTAACCTATTTGGGGGTAATGGTTAGGTTGGTTTTCAAATGAGGTTTGATAAAAACACTTAACATTAGCTTATTATTCAATAGGTGATCCAAATTCTATGGTCAAAGGAAGAACTCATGTTGACGACTGTCCTAGCTTTAGCCTTGGTTTAAGCCAGATAGAAAATAAAACCATAGTTGCTGAAACAGGTTAGATTGTCGATCAACTTACACATATACTCACATACACTGTTACATATGTATTAGTATAAAATAATGGATATGTAACATACTAACAATGAAAAATAACATTGTAATGTTAAGCAGGTGCTAAAAGTGATAAGGACAAAGAAGTTTATCATTCCCAATTTATTCCAGATTTTATGTTTGTGAAAGAAGACATAACAAAATTATCAGACAACACTAGGAATGTGAGTGAAAAAACAAACACAAAAGCAAAAGGTATAGAAAAACTGGTTACTTGCTATACTACTTTGTAAACATATAATATAAAATACTATGATGCAACAAAATAAAACCGATGATTGTTATTTATTATTTCAGAAAACAAGGGGAAGAATGCAACAACTCTTGAGGATCCAGAATTGGTTGACAATTCAAAAGATTGTCGAAGCCCGACGGTTGATCTTGGTCTGACGCAATCTGAGAAAAAATCGTGGAATGAAATAGCAAAAGGTAATTTATATCATATACCTAAAAATGTGTGCTGCAAAGTCTTTTGTTTTGTATAATGATCGTACACACTATAAATGTTTACAGATGATGGCTGTGAAGGATCAGGGGTCAAGTCTGCTTCGGCGTACGCAAAAATTAAGTTTCAGTCATTGACTGAACAAATTGCAAAGCAGCGAGAGATTTGTATATCAAGGATGGAAAGCTCTAGAAGAAACCCCTTCACAGAAAAAGTCAAAAGGATTGTGAGACGTGTGGATATAGCATCGAGTGTTACAATAGAGGAATACAATGTTTGGGATTTTATTTTCACAAATCAGGCTGTGGAAGCTCGGGATGGAAGTGAGATGAAATCTACAGATAAGGGCCAAAGGTACATTTGTAATTACCGGTTTAAACAAACCATTCAATTCATAATATATTTGAAATATATATTTAACAAATGTAATTAATGATTCTGTACGGTAAATATAGGAAGGTGGAACCAGTTGGCGTACCTAGCAGTATTTCATGCGGGAAGCAGGAACAACACAGCAATCCAGACTTGTAAGTGATGATCTAAAACTATTTTTATATTTAATAGTTATGGAGCTTTAAAAAGCTGGCATTTAGTATAAATGTTTTAGTATTTATAAGAACTGTTTTGCAAAATGTATAGGGACGTGTTGTTTAGAAGTGCATATGATGTTGAAGCTAACAGATCAATGTTTCATAGCTTAGCACCAAAAACAAGAGTTATAGATGAAGTGATAAATTGTTGGGTGGAGGTTTTAAACTATGAAGAAAGATACAAAGAGCCAGGATCAGTAAGTAGGCTGTTTGTGGGAACGAAGGCAATTGTAAGTAATGAAAAAGGCATATGATATTGACTTATTACTACCTTATTATTTTTGGGAAATTTACTGAATTTGGAAAAAGACGCATAAGTAACTTGTTATTTTTAACGCGTAGATTGACTGGATGCTAAACGACAAAAATGCAACTGAGGAGCAGAGAATAGAAAAATTTAGCAAAAGCATGAAGGCAGCTGTGTACGGAGACGACAACCTGGTGAGCCTACAAGCCTTTGAATTAGTTTTCTTCCCGATAGTTGAATTTGAGCACTACTACCTGATCGTGTTTGATTTGGAGAATGCAATAATCAAAGTGATTGATAATTGGGGAGACATGTACCCTTTGGTTCGGTTAACTGACAACAAAGATTACTTTTCAAAGGACTTAGCGTTCAAAGTGGTAAGCAACAACCTTGTAGCCTATAAATTTTGTAGTAAACACACATATCTATTTATATCCGAGAATTTTTAACAAATGAAAAAAAAAAGCTAAATCATTTGCAGAAGCATTTGTTTGTGAATTACCTATATCAAGTGAACCATCCGAAAAAAGCTGAATTGGAAGTGGCGACAATCACTAAAGTAGACATTGAGTGGGCCACAAAATCAAATTTGTACGACTGCGGAGTGTTTGTTATGCGCCATATGGAGAAATATATGGGCCAGGGAAAACCATTTGATTGCGGCTTTAGTAGGAATGGTCAAAAGAAGTTAAAGGAGCTGCGGAGACTGAGAACAAAGTACGCTGCATATATTTTGCTATCGGATGCAAATGTTTTAAAGGATAAAATTGCAGGTAGAGCAGCTGGGAAGAAGTAGTGGTATTTTGTGTGGACAACTGGTTGATGTATGTTTCTTAACTTAATACACTTTAGTCTTATTTAGTAATGTTATGTAATGTAATAGTGATACTGCTTGCTGCTATTGCTAATGTAACTCTGTTACAAAAAGCATGGCAGTATTTTGGAAAGGCACAAGTATGTGCTTTGTGAAACTGCTTAGTAATCTAGGTAATGTGGAAGAACTTTTGTTTTTGTTTGTTTGTGTAATTAATTATTTGAAAATATTTTAAAAGAAAAAAAAGGTTACTGACACATTACTATAAAAAGTGAAACTATATTTTAAAAAAAAAATTTGATTCATACAAGATCAGGTTTGGATATTAAGAGGAAAAAAATTGATTCTTTAAGAGGAAAAAGGGGGCCCACAAAACACCACCTCCTCTCTGCACATGTGTCATGTAATAAATAATCCCCAACCACCCCAACCAAAACACATTATATAAATTCACAATATCAAAATCACATAACACATTACACATGAAATAATCAATAATAACCAAAAGATGAAATCCACACCAAGCACACCTCCAGAAAATGAACTTCGAGGCAGAAACTTTGCTCCAATAAATTATTACCTTCGACCTAGAAATAACCATCATGTCCAACTTCATGCACAAGTGGTACCTGTTGAACCTGTAAACTTCGAGCATGAACGTTTGCCCGTACCTGCTCCTGTGGAAGAGAATCAACCACAACAAGATATAGATACAACTCACGTTGACGTGATGACTTCGAATATCAGGAAGTTTTACTTACCTAACCGGTTTTGGTGGAACACCAACGAGGTGACGCAGTGGGGGAGGGAGATTACATATGTAACGGTGGTTTGGAACAAGGCAATAATGCAGATGCTGGGGAAGATGAATACCAGGTAAATTTTTATGATGATAACGACCATATAAATGAGGGTGACGTATTTTTTAATGCTGGGGAAGATGAATACCATGTAAATTTAGCTGATGATAACGACCATATAAGTGTTTTTCGACCAACTATGGTTACACCAGAATGGGCAAAGGGTTATGAAACGGATCCTGGGGCAGAGTATGTTGATTGGTCTGATGGGGAAAATACCCGAAGAATGGAGTAGGAGTGGGCAATGCATGACCCATGGGAGGATGAGCGGAGCACGGATTCTGATTGTTCCTTTGATTCGATCTTCAGTTACTAGGAGTTTTTATGTGTTACGTACGTCGGGTTATGTTTATTTAGGAAGTGTAACGTTATCAGTTTGATATATTTAGTATGTTTGTGTTCCTGTTGTGCGTGAAATATGTATGTCTTCTTGTTAGTTATTAGATCTTCAATTTGGACTGTGTATTATTTTGAAAGCTATTTTATTATTTTAAGTCATGTTTTCTTGTAACATAAAATAACATGATGGTTAAAAAAATTAGAACAAAAGATCTCATAAAAATAAGCTTTTAAATGAAAACAAACGAAAATTGAAAACAAAAGTAATGTAGGTAAACAACTATTTGCTACAACTATTAATGAAAACAAAAGAAATTTGAAAAGTAAAACTACTAAAGTAGTAGTAGCTGGTAGGACTCCATAGGTGGTAGTGAATAAAAGATACATGCATGCATAAAGATATTATACAATTTAAAAAAAAACACAAAAAAAAGGAAATCTATATTATACAATTTTATTAATGGGGGGATAGGCTTGGGAAATGTGTAAGAAAGGATGTGACATGCATAAAGATACAAAACTACTTTATGTAAAAGCCTTATGTAATATCAACAAAATGACCTTAATCAGAAAAGGTTTTGCCAATTTAAGGGTATTGGTAACAACATAATATCGTAAAATATGCTAGCCTCTGATATAAAATCTTTTGTCCTAAGACTTTTGATGTAAAAATGACAAAACAATAAAAGAATGAAAAAAAAACTACAAAAAGTTAATAAAATGAGTGTTACATAGCATAGTAAAATAGAAAGAGGAATAGGTAGGAATAAATGAAAATGGTAAGTATGGAAAGCAAATGTAAACAAGTACACAAGTAGCATTTATTTTGCTAACCTACCAATATCCATGATCCATATAGTTTAAATACTGAAGCTTGAAAAACACAAAGGGTGTTATAGAATATAGATAGAAAATACAAAACAAGAAAAATGTCAACTTGGCAAAGGCTTGGGAAGCAAAAGGTGAAAGAAGAGGAGATCGATGAGAAACCGAACAAGCCAACATACGTTATGGTTGGCAAAAGACTACGAAAACTAGCAACACCATGTGCTTCTACAACTACAAAAGCAAGTCGGACATCTAGTTCTAGTTCTTTTAATACAAAGGTCAAGGTTACTGTCTTCAATTCAACAAACAAAAAAATTAACATATTATTAGCATGAATTTTTTATTGTTTATTTTTATAGGTTGTGAAAAGAGAGGAATACTCATCTTCGGGTTTTGACAATCAAAACATTAAGGTTGATAACGACAACATTACGTTTACTAGTGTCTTCAAATCAACAAACAAAAAAACAAAATAACATATTATTAGCATGATTTTTTTCTAGTTTGTTTTTATAGGTTGTGAAAAGAGAGGAATATTCATCTTCGGGTTTTGACAGTCAAAACGTTAAGGTTGTTAACGACAACATTACGTATACTGATCTTCAAAATGAGAAAAATGTAAATAAGTGGTGCAACAATCCGGAAAAAATTAGACCTACGAATTTTTTATTTTGTAACAAAAGTTTTTGTTTTTTGTAAGGTTGTTAAAAAAGAGGAGGAAGGATTAGATTGTGATAAAATGGGAGAAATAAGTGAAGAGGAGGATGAATGGTTCAAGCATATTGAATGGGATTCATATTTCCCGACGTTCATATCATGCACACGTGGCCCTACAAACGTACATAAGCCGAAGATTTATCCGCAACCAGAAGGTATACCAAAACAAGAAAACCACAAGGTTATTCGACCTGTTTCTCCAGATGATCCTTTATGGCATGAGGGACTTAATGATGTAGTTTGGGATTCATATTTCCCAATATTCGTATCGGCAACACGTGGTCCTTCAAGCCAAAAATAGGCTAGATGGTAATGTTTATCACTACTTATGTTTAGTAGTTAACGTTCTTTTGGTTTAGATGGTAATGTTTGAATTATTATATAGGATTATTATGTATCCTTATTATGTTTCCCTAGTAACAATTAATGATATAACATATGTATGCTTCGGTGATGTTTCGTATAGTTTTTTAATGGGTATGTTAACATATGTATCATAATTTTTTTCAAAATAATATGGCACAAAATGGTCTACAAAAATTTATTGGATTGGCAAAAAAGACTTAGACATACGTATGTTACAGTAATTTGTATACTATAGGTAATGAAGATTCTTGGCTTCACCTAAAACTCAAAGATTATTATATTATGAATTGACACATGAGATGACAACACAAAACAAAAAAAAAATATTTCTTTTGGCTTCACCTAAAACTCAAACCCATGTGACATGTACTATGCTTGAATTATTAAACTTTCACCTACCTACTTTTATTGACTACAATCCAAAAAGTGTCAAAATAGATTATAAATATTTGCACATCCCACTAGAGTTTTCATAATATCTCCTACTAAAATTAAATTGCTTCTCCTTCTTTTTATCAAAATCTTTCACTCATGGAGATGTGCCATTGTGGTTTAGAAGCAATTGTAAAAACTTCATGGACAAATGAAAACCCAGGAAGACGATTCTACACTTGTCCATTAGAGGTTTGGCAAAAACTTAAATTTCTTTATTATTTTTATGCTCTTAATTAATAGATTAGCCAAAAAAAACTTTTCATACTAAAAAGTGTGCCTAATGTAAACAACAGAACAACCCCTGCCAGTACTTCAACTGGCTTGATCCCCCGATGTGCCAACGCTCGAAAATGATAATACCGGGGCTGCTAAGGTCAAATAATAGGGTGGAACAAGAAGTTACTTCTGTCAGAACTGAATTGCGATGAAAGAATACAATAATATGGTGTTTGGTGATCGCGTTGTTATTGTCAAAGGTCATTTGGGCGAAGCTCGGATTTTTTTCGGAAACTTAAGATGTAGTATGTTTGTGTTAAGATTAACGTGGTGCAACTGATGTTGACGAATGTTTCCAGATTAACAACTTGTGTGGTTTAACAAAAATCTGCTTCTATGTAGAACTGTAATATGTATGTTATAAACCAATATTAAGGTTTATTAAATAAAAAGATAGATCTTTCTATAGTGTGTGTGGTTGTGGTTTTTTTTGGAAAAACATTTATAAGAAACATAAAACAAACTTTAAAAAATAAAGAGAAATACAAAAACATAAGATAATAACCAGACTAGGATTAACCAGACTATACTAAGCCCAAAAAAACGAGCACAGAAACCACCATACAGTAGCAATTGTTACAGACGTAACATACTGAGTAGCAAAATGTTACAGACGTAACAAAGTAGTCACAGTTAGTGAAAACATACTTTCCAAAAAGATAAGATGGCTTAGTGATAGTTGATAATAGTATCCTATGCGTCCTGGCTTTGGGAGCTACCAGCAGAAGCGTCTACGGCACCACTTGACATCTTCCTACAATTACGAGAGTCATGGTTTATCACGTATTTATTGCAAGTGCGACAGAGCCTTGGAGCTTTCGGGGGCTTCGCGGCCTTTGTTTCAGCAATAACAGATTTCAGGCGACGATTCCTTCCACAACCTTTAGTACGAACAACCTTGGGATTGTTACATGAGATCTCAACATCCATTGGTTGCCCAACCAACTCTTCCACAACAGCTTCATTCGATTCAACAACGGGAGCTTCAATAGACCTATGATCAACAAGGTTAATTTTGATAGCTTTCAAACGATCGACCAAGTTGGATAGCAGATCGGTGTCAGACCGGACAACATCGACACAATCAGTAACCAAATCCAAAATCTGGTTACGCAAAACAGCTTGTGGTGAGAGGTCAACGCCATACCGATTCTCAATAGAAAAAACCCGCTTTGGCAGTGCATCGCGTAGCCACCTATCAGAAACATACATGGCTGGAATTTTCTGAACATTTTTTACACGATAAACACAGAATACATGACGGCACAAATACCCAATACGGATAAATCCCGACAAGAACACTCAGCAGACTCATCAAACGGATTAAACTTCACCTGTGCAGAAAATAATAAGTTCATAAATCACTGAAGGCATAGATTTAAAAATTCAGGAGACATATTGATTAGTGGGAAATGAATCAACATATTAAAAAAAACATACCTCAAATACATTAATAAACCCATTCATTCGATCAAGGTGAGTGACTGAAAAAACCACAATGTCGTTAACAGTCTTGGTGTTTGAGACATAACAACATTCCTTTCCCTTAGCAATCTCTTTGAGTACTTCCATAAAAATCGAATGCGTATACAGATCAAAAGCGTGTCTCTCAATAGCTAAACTGGTAGAATTTGGAAATTGTGTAGAAGAGGTTTTATACTCAGCCAGTCTTTGCCGATATCTCTGTGCATCAATTCTGGTTTCATAACACAACATAAACTGAACTAGCGTATTGGCGCTTGTAGAATTAACTTTGAAACAGGCATTCGAACTCTCACAACGGGAAGTAGTTTTCATCAAGCAACACATAGGGATCTCACGAAAGTAAGCAGGTACCCAACGATCCCTAATTTCGTACATTTCATTCAACCAAGAGTGATCTTGCAAACCAAAATTACCCAACATCTCCGCCCAACGACTCTCGAACGTAGAGGGCTTGATATAAACATTCCATACCAAACGATGGATGCATTGTCTAAAATCAGAGTTTTGTAACAAATCGCTAGAAATCTGCATAAATGGTAATTTATTAAAACAAAACCATGCACGTTGCAGCAATAAAACTGAATAAATAAAAGACAGCGAATACCTTGACAGGTAACTTCTTCATAATATGCCACATGCAAAGGCGGTGACGAGATTCAGTAAAGACTTGAAGAATGGCTTGCCTCATCGCCGGGTCTTGATCAGTTAAGACTAATGCGGATTGCTTTCCATGAGCTTTCAGAAAAGATTGCAGCAACCATTTGTAAGATTCAATGGTTTCACTAAATAGCAGACCAGCACCAAAAGTTACACACTGTTTGTTGTAATCCACACCAGTGAAAGGCACAAATATCATATTGTACCTGTAAAGAAAAGAGTATGCACATAAATGCAAAATATGTAACACTATGTTAAGTAAATGCAAAAAAAAAGGCAACAGCTTTGTAAAAACAACTTACTTATTGGTTTGATAAGTTGCATCGAATGCAACAACGTCACCAAAAACTTTGTAGTTCAGCTTTGAAATTTCATCAGCCCAAAATATAGATTGAAGTTGACCATTTTGAACAACAAAATCATAAAAGAATTCTGGTAAACTATCAAAACGATCACGCAAACGATCAAGCACTAACTGAGAATCTCTTTCTCCAATGAAAATCCTCATTTTTTGACAAAAGTTTTTAAAATCAACTGGTGTGCCGTGCACATTATGATTACCCCCCTTCATGCTAACATAGCAGCTGTGAGCTCTGACAGGCCCAATCTTGTTCAAATTCATCTGATGAATAAACTGCTTGGCAGAAAAGCTAAGCTTACGGCCAGACTTGGTAAGATCATGGTTATATGTGTCAACAAGAGCATGGTTATGGTTCTCCACAAACTTCTGGACATCATAGCAGCCAGATCCTTTGCAAAACATGACACATATGTGCGCATCACAATCAGTTAGTGTAAACGTAGTTTGACGAAACTTCAGCGAATCATCGACTAAGGTGTCAAACGTACGTTTCAATTGAGGTTTACCAGCTTTATTACAACGAAAATACTTATGAGTAACAACACCATTCCATACTTTCGATTGGTTTTTCCTAACTGAAAAACCAGCTTTCTCAGCATAAGATCCATAAAACATATAAGCATCGTCCTGTTGGATCAGTGGCTGTTTATATGAACACTTATGTGTTTATCAGATTTATATATGAGTTATTAAGCAGCGGAAATACAAGTGTTCAAAGGTCTAAAAGATCACTTTGATGAGGAGTTATTACTCCCCCTTGACTGAATAATAAATGAGAAACAATAAATGATCTAAGTATAAAGCAGTAAAAGCAGTTTATGTTTCTCAGATGTGAAGTGGAAATTATAAGTTTAAAGCCCGAAGGATTTCAATATAAGTTCAAAGATATTACACAAAATCACATGTCAAAATAGATGAACAAACTCATCTATTTATAGACTAATGTACTAAACTGTAGTCTGAAGTAATCTAAGATATTTAACAAAGATATTATGCTAAGATAAGGTTACTACAGTCTGTACATTGAAACTTGAAATCAAGACTTTAACAAAACTATATTATAATCAAAACTGCTGATCTTCAGTCGGTTAGAAGCTTCTGAGGGAAAGTGCTGATGAGTGACAAACTGCTGATGAGCAGTTTGTCTTCAGTAGTTCTTCAGTGAAATGTCTGGTTAGACTTCAGAACTTCTGATGAGTTTACTCTTCAGTACTTTGTGTTTGTTCTTCAGTACTTCTTCTTTTTGTTCTTCAGCAGTTCTATACTTAGGCAGATATGGAATAGACTAAGGTTATCAAAAGGTGGTTTCGTCAATCCTCTTTGTCCCAACAATCTCCCCCTGGATTGATGAAGCCAAAACCTTATCTATCCTTTATTGTTGTTGTTTTCTCTCTTCTAGCATCCTCCAGATCTCTGCTGTCATCCGGGTGGTAAGAGTACATCTTTGTTGCTCAGTGAGAGGACCAAGTTCAGGTGTCAAATGTTGTATGGTGAGAAGGTCTTTGGATGATAAAACACTCAACTCCTTTGAGTTTCTATAGACCTTACTTGAACGGTCTCTCCTGGTCACAAGTACTGAGTTGGATTCAGTAAATGACCATTTCACAATGTTTACCTTTGACCTGTCAAAGTCAGAGGCATAGGAAACCAAGCCTGTTTCCTTAGGTTGACCTGATTGAGGGATGTCTTCTATTTCAGTGACTCTCAGGTGAGATTCTTGACTTCCTTGTAATTCAGCAGCACCTTGGATTGGCATGTTGGGCAGGTGATGCTCTGTAACAACCCTTGTATGTGTCTTCTCTTGGATGGATTGTTGTAATTGATAAGCATAGGTAGCCTTGTCTCTGAATTGGGTCAAGATGGGTTTCTCTTCAACATCAAAATCACCATGTACAAGCTGATCTCCTTCTAGCAAAATCATTTTGAAGTCAGTCTTGACAATGGGATCTCCATCTGCTTTTCTTTTGGTGGCTGGCCTTCTTAATGTACCAGATGGTCTTTTGACAATAGAAGTTGTTTGGACTTCTTGGCTTTCAAATCTTTCTGGTTCAGCAACTTTCTTTGCTTTAAATTTCTTGTAAGCCTCATAGAGAGTTTGTTCTTTCCATTTGCTGATTGAGGCTTTTGAACCATAGCCATTTGCCACTAATTCTTCAATCACTTCAGCTCTTTTGGCTTTCCTCTCATTTTCAGTTGCTATTCTATCAGATAGCATTTGTGCTCTTCTGGTCAGTTCTTGTGTTGAGAGTCTTTTGAGGGCCACTTGCTTTGATTTGGAGTTCTTTGTAATAAATGCTATAAGCTGTGCTCTTTTGTCTTCTTCAGCAGCAGCTTCAAGTGCTCTCTCTTCAGCCTCAAGCTCATCAAGTTTCTCTTGATACTTGATCAATTTTTCTTCAAAGCTCAAGTCTTCTCTGGTTTCTAGGCTGTTCCATACTCTGTCTTCTTTTGCCTTTTTAGCAGCTTCTTTTAAACTCTTCTCCAATAGCTCTTTTGACATGCTGATGGGAGTAGGGTTTAAGACAGCTGTGGAAGTTGTTGTAGGCAAAGGAGTGGGAGCAGGTTCTTTTTCAGTTGCCTTAGGAACTTCTGATGATGGTTTAGGAGGTAGAACTGCTGATGTGGTAATTGGAGTCACAACTGCTGAAGGATTGTCTTCAGTAGTTTGAGAAATGTAATCAGCAGTTCCCTCTGATGCCTTAGATAACTTGAACTCTGGTGCTACTTCTTTTCCTGGTCTTTGTGTTGGTCTATCAGCTTCTTGATCAGGATTTTGTCTTTGTGTAGCAACTTCTGTTGGTTCCTTAATCATCTCCCCCTTTTTGGCTTCATCCACTTCTGGAAGCCTAATAGAATGAGATGTTGCAGTAGACAACCTTGCCAGTTGATCTTGTGTTTCATCCATCTTCTTGTTCAACTCAGCAAGTCTCGAGTTGATCAACCCAAACTGATTGTTAGCTTTTAACTCCCAAGCAGTTGTGAAGGGTTTGAGTTGATCAGTTATAATTTGTTTGAGTGCCTGATACAGGGGACCATCTGGGCTGCATAGTTGGTTCAGATCTATGCTTGTGAGCCCAGTGAATTGGGTAGGTTGTTTTGGTGAAGGGGTGTTTTTTGGGTGATCTTCAGATTGCTCTGAAGATGCCAGTTTTGGGGATTTTTGGGCTAACTGGTCTTTAACCTGATCTTTGGTGACCAGCTTCTTGAGCTTGGAGACCTTAGATTCAGGACCTTCAATGTCAACCGTCAATTCTGTTTGTGGAATGTTTGATTCATCAACCAACTTAATGGAATCATCTGAATCCCTGATAGTGTCCTCAGAGAGGGCAGGATCAGTTATATCATGAGCTGGACCCAAACCAGTAGTCTCATGAACCTCTTTGTCTTGGTTCTGAGGTTTTCCTACTTCTGGCCTTAGGCCTTCATCAGTAGTTGCCAAGTTTGAGGTCTTAGCTATGTTACTACTGTCCTCAGGTTCACCACTGGGTGATAAGTGAGTAGTAGCAGCCTCAAAAGTATCAAAAGTTTGCAAGTTTGGGCTTACAAACTCTTGTTCATCCTCATCTCTCTGTGTTGGGCTAAAAGGATCCACATTCATGTCAACTTCTGAAGGTATCTCCCCAATTTGATGTGTTGTAAGGGGAGTGACATGTGGTGAATGGGTTCCTTTAAGTCCTGAGAGAAGTTGGGCAATTTCTATGGTTGTATGTGAGGGTTCAGGTTCAGTAGTTGTTATGGGTTGGTGTTCAGGAGTTTGGGTGGGTTCAGGAATGGTTTCAGCAGTTTCAAAAGCAGGGTCAACAGTTATTTGTTTCTTAAATCTTTTTCTTTGAAATATAACTGTGACAGGTTTTCTTTTGGGTGGTGGAGAAGGAGTGTGCTGAGAGGATGTTTCAGCCACTTCCTTTTCAAGTGCAGATTGCACATCAGTAGTTTCAGGTTTCTCCACTTCCTGAACTTTCTTTTTCAGTGACTTGGTTGTTTTTGGTTTTTGTTGTTTAGGCTTTTTAGTTTTCATTTTGGGTTTGGAAGATGTGGGTTCCTTGGGGATGGGTTGTTCTTCCCCTTGGTCATCATCTAGCAAAAGTGCTGGTTTATTGTGCCTAGAGAATACTTGAGCAGTTAAAGGATTTAAAGTTGTTGTTTTTCCCTCAAGTACTCCCTCTCCAAGTTCTTTTATTATGCATTGCATAACAAACCTTGGATACAACAAAAATTTCTTTTTATCATTTTCATGATGTAAAACCAGTTCATTGAAAAACAGTTTTGATGCCTTGAAAGAAGTTTCATTTATGATGGAATGAAAAATAGGTTGAAAGGTTGAAGGCATCTGATCTATTGACCCAGTTTTAGGACTAAGACACATAGTAATATAATGAAATAACAGTTTATATTGTGGGTCAAAATATTTTTTGTAAACTGTTGCTTGTGCCAAAGTACCTTGATAGCCACACTCTGTCATGGTCAGATGAATATCTGAGGTTGGAATATGCTCAGGTGCCTCAGAATCCTTCAAACCAAGCCTGATGCTTAGTGTTTCTGGTGAGATGGCCATTAGTTTCCCTTTTATGGAAGATTTGAGGGAAATCACTTCATTGTTCACCTTCACCGTCTCTGAATTTGCCCAGAACTCATTAAGAGTTTCTTCATGAATGGGTGGATCAATGGTGAAAGCATCATAATATTGGGATTTCATGATGAGATCAAGTATCTCATCATACTGGGACCAGGCTTCATCTTTAACAAAGTAGCCTCTTTGGTTGTGTCCCTGTTTTAACACGAGAGCCATGGATGTTTTTGATCGAACAGTAATTTGTTAGGTTAAAGAAGGGGTTTTGCTTTGAATTTGAGAGAGAAAGAGGGAATTTTGCTTTTTGAATGGATAAGTGTTGGAACAGGGTATTTATCAGAAGTTTTTAACCGACTAGGTCAAACTTCTGACGAGTGAAAAGTCTGTTTTACCCTTTTAGTCAAACTGCTGAAGAAGAAAGGTTTCTTCATCAGTGGTTTTAGTTATCTCATCAGCAGTTTCAACTGCTGATGCAAATGACTTTTAAAACACTTTTCTAACTTCTGATTTTCATCAGTAGTTACATCCATTTTGAAAATATCCCATTTTGATGTTTGTCAGTAGTTTTTAAAATTTGTTCATCAGAACTTTCTCTTTTCTCAAATTTTTGGTCTTCAGAGGTTTGTGACAGATAAGTATGTAAGTGAAAAATAAAATATGTGCAGAATTAAAAAGTGAAACACTTACAGACTTTCTTCTAAGTTTAACATTCCAAGCATGGATACTAACCTCTGAAAAGTTGTTGAATCAAGGGGTTTGGTGAAAATGTCAGCTATTTGATTAGCTGTTGTGACATGCTTCACCTCAATCTTGCCTTTTTCATAGCAATCTCTTATGAAATGATACCTGATTTCAATGTGTTTAGTTTTTGAAAACTGAACAGGATTTTGAATGATGCTAATGGCAGATTTGTTGTCTACTAAAAGTGGGGTCTTGGTCTCTTTGATTCCATAATCAAGCAGTTGATATTGGAGCCATTGTATCTGTGAAGTACAGCTTGCAGCAGCAATGTATTCAGCTTCAGCTGTTGAAGTTGCCACAGATGTTTGTTTCTTTGATTGCCAGGACACCAGACAGTTTCCTAAGAATTGACAACCACCAGATGTTGATTTTCTTGACATTTTGCAGCCTGCATAGTCACTATCTGAAAAAGCAGTTAACTTGGTATTGCTTGAAGCAGGATACCAAATCCCTAAAGTAGGAGTTCCTTTCAGATATCTGAAGATTCTTTTGACTGCAATTAGATGAGATTCTCTTGGTGCAGATTGGTATCTAGCACAGACACAAGTTGAAAACATGATATCTGGTCTAGAAGCAGTTAGATATAAAAGAGAACCTATCATACATCTATACATGGTTTGATCAATGTGTTTCCCTT
The DNA here is from genome assembly GCA_032199755.1 of Ambrosia artemisiifolia. Taxonomy (NCBI): domain Eukaryota; kingdom Viridiplantae; phylum Streptophyta; class Magnoliopsida; order Asterales; family Asteraceae; genus Ambrosia; species Ambrosia artemisiifolia. Next base: position 15,121,529 of record CM063514.1, read on the forward strand.
GATCATCTGGTTCAACTTGTGTGATTGGTGTCATGGGAGTGGAACATGTTTTACAGTCTTGTAAAGAAAATTTGTTCAATAATTCTTTAACATATTTTGATTGATGTATAAATGTTCCATTTGACTGTTGCTTGATTTGCAGTCCCAAAAAGTACTGCAATTCTCCCATTGTACTCATTTCAAATTTTGATTGCATGAGTTTCTTAAATTCTTCACACAGTTTTGAATTTGTTGAACCAAAAATGATATCATCAACATATATTTGAACAAGTAAGACATGATTTCCAACATGTTTTATGAAAAGAGTTTTATCAATGGATTCCCTTGAGAAGTGATTCTTAAGTAAAAAGTTGGAAAGTGTTTCATACCAGGCTCTTGGAGCCTGTTTTAGCCCATAAAGAGCTTTGTCAAGTCTGTAAACCCAATCAGGATGAGAAGGATCCTCAAACCCTGGAGGTTGACAGACATATACTTCCTCTTTTATTTTTCCATACAAAAATGCACTTTTGACATCCATTTGATAAACTTTAATGTTGTTGGAAATTGCATAAGCTAAAAATAACCTGATAGCTTCAAGTCTTGCAACTGGTGCAAAGGTTTCATCATAATCAATTCCTTCCTCTTGGGAATAACCTTGTACCACTAGTCTTGCTTTGTTCTTGATGATCATACCAGCCTCATCTGACTTGTTTCTGAAGACCCATCTTGTTCCAATTGGTTGCTTGTTTTCAGGTAAGGGACAGATTTCCCAAACCTGTTGTTTCTTGAATTGAAGCAACTCTTCTTGCATTGCTTGCACCCAATTGTTGTCTTTGAGGGCTTCTTGATACTTCTTTGGTTCCAACTGAGAGATGAATGCTGAGAATAAGCAAAAGTTGGAAAGCTGGTTTCTTGTGAGTACCCCTGATGCAATATCACCCATGATTTGATCCAATGGATGATCCTTGTGTTCAATCAGTTGTTGTAAACCTGTACTGGATGATGGCTCTACAGGTTCTTCAAATAAACCACTGAGATTGATAATATCTGGTTCAGCTGTTATTTGAACTTCAGGAGTTTTAGGTTCAGCTGAATCAGTAGTTTCATAATGTTCATCAGTAGTTCCTGAAGTTGAAGCTATTGAAACTTCTGAAGGTTTGATAGTTGATCTTCTGACTGTGTTTGGAGTCCATGGTGCAGGACTATCATCTTCAAATCCTTGAAAACCATTTTGAGGAGGTTTGGATGATTCAACAGTCTTTTCAGGTCCGAAATGAAAATTGTCAAGATCAAATAATTCAGCAGGATTTGCTGGAATAAGAGTGTGTTTTGATTCATTGAACTTGACATTCAGTGTTTCTTCTACTATCTTGGTTCTTGAATTGAAAACTTTGTAAGCTTTTCTCAAGGGAGAATAACCAAGAAAATAACCTATGTCAACTTTTGCAGCAAACTTAGAAATAGAGTCTTTGATGTTGAGGATAAAACATTGACATCCAAAAGCCCTGAAGAAGGAGATAAGGGGCTTAATGCCATGAAGAATTTCATAGGCAGTCTTGGTATATCTCTTGTTGATAAGGACTCTATTCTGAACATAACATGCAGTGTTAACTGCTTCAGCCCAAAAATACAAAGGTAGGCCTGAATCAGCTAACATTGTTCTGGCTGCTTCAATTAATGTTCTGTTCTTTCTTTCTACCACACCATTTTGTTCAGGAGTTCTGGGAATGCTGAACTGTCTAACAATCCCTTTAGACAGACAGAATTCATCCAGAGTTTTGTTCCTGAACTCTGTCCCATTGTCACTCCTGATGACTTTGACAGATAGAGAGTATTGCTTCTCTACTTGTAGAATAAAGAACTTGATGATCTCAGCTGCCTCATCCTTGGAATATAAGAAGAAGACCCATGTGAATCTTGAGTAGTCATCAATGATGACCAAGCAGTACTTCTTCTTACCAAGGCTCATGATTTTGACTGGTCCAAATAAGTCCATATGGAGTAGTTGAAGACATGCAGTTGTTTTTGATTCTTCAATAGACTTATAGGAGGACTTATGTTGTTTACCTTTAAGACAGGAAACACAGTGTTCTTTGCACTGATATTCCTTCAAAGGTAGACCTCTGACCAAGCCCATTTTTGTGACTTTATTGATGGTTTTAAAGTTCACATGGCCAAGTCTCCTATGCCAGAGATCATTTTCTGAAGTTGATGCCTTTGAGAAGAAACAGGCAGTCTTGTTCAATACTTTGTCCTTTTCAATGTCCACTGCATAGACATTGCCACATCTTTTGGCAATCAGCAAAGTATGATCTTCAATGATCTTCTCTATCAACTTCTGGCCTTCTGGTGATATGATCTTGCATGCTGTCTTTGTGAAAAAGGAAGAATATCCTTTGTCACACATTTGAGAGACACTCAGCAAGTTGTACTCAAGGTTTTCAACCAGATTGACCTTGTCAAACTGCATTTTGCCTGAGGATACATTGCCATATCCTAGCACATATCCCTTGGCATTGTTCTCAAAGGACACAGATCCTTCTCTTTGACTGATAAAATTGTTTATCAGGTATCTGCATCCAGTCATGTGCATTGAGCCTCCACTATCCACATACCATATACTATTCAAACCTCTGGAGACTCTCTGCACAAGATAGCAAATTAGTTAGTTTTGGCAACCCAAGCCAGTTTGGCTTTGGGTTTGCTCTTGAGAACAGGTGCAGTTTGTTGTGGACCATTTTTAGTAATCCATGTCTTTTTGGCAATGGATTTGTCATTAAGAACAATGGTGGGTTCATTTTGGTTTCCACCATCAACTTTGGTCATCAGAAGTTTAACCAGGTTTATCAAATCTTTAACTTCAGCAGTTTGTGAAACTGCTGATGAGTTAGGTGAAACTTCTGAAATTGAACTTTGAGAAGATGACCTTTGTTGAGATAAAGGTTTCTTCTTAGAAAGGGTTTTGTTTGACTGTTGTTTGTTGGGAAAAAAGGTATTTTGATAATCTTGTTTTATCTGTTTTCCCACAATCAGTTGATTTCTTTGTTTATTTAACTGATTTACCTTTCTAAATCTGCAAAGTTCAGTTATGTGGTTAAACAGACCACATATTTCACATGCTTTTGCCTTCTCTTTCCTTTTAGATAGATCAAGAGAACTGGAAGGCAATTTACTGACAAAATCTGATTTTTGAAATAGGTCATCAGCAGTTTTCAGGGTCTCAACTCCTGATGTAGTTGAAACTGCTGATGGCTTATTGTCAGTAGTTTTAACTTCTGCAGTACTTCCCTTTTTGAGGAAGTTCTGATGGTAGGATGTGCATTCCTCCATATCAGAAGTTTGAATCAATTTCTTCCCATCATTATCAGTTTTGTGGGTGAAATCTGTTGGTGATTCAGTGTGGGTATATCCAATGCCAAACTTAACATTGGCTGCAGTTTGTTTGTTAAGTAACATTTGATACCCTTTACAAGACTCAACCCATTTTTCACAATCAACCTTGGTGTCAGCAAGCTCTTGTCTGACTTTTCCTAGGCTGTCTATCATGGTTTTAATTTGTGCTTCTGTTTCAATGGATTTATCATTCAGTTTGGAAATTTCTTTGTTTTTCAACATAATTTTTCTTTCCAAATCACACTTCATTTGTGTGTATTTTCTTTCTATGTCATTGGATTTGCCTTGTAAATGCACATTAGTTTCTCTAATTAAAGCAAATGATTCTTTGCAAGATTTAGTGCAAAGCTTTAACAGAGATTGTTGTGATACCTGTGTTAGAGCAGAATTTGAAGAGTATCCTTCAAAAGCCATTAAGGCAAAGTTCTTTCTGCCATTATCAGGTTCTCCCCAGTTGACATCATAGACCTTATTGTCTGCATCCTGACTGCATTCTGATGTGTCATAAGGAAGACTGCTCCAGTCAACATACCCTGAGGTAAATAAGCTTTGTTACTGAGGGGGTTGTTGAGTTTGTGCAGGAAGTTGAGCAGTTGGAAATGGAGGCATGAGCTGCTGTTGTTGTTGAGCAGGCATCTGTACATATTGTACTTGTGGCACATATTGGACATTTGGAGCTTGTGCCTGTACAAAATGAGCACTCCCATTAGTTCCATTATTCCTATTATATGAGGGGTTATATTGATTTCCAGAGGACATTGGTTGGTTATAGCTAGAGCTTCTACACTCTCTAGCAAAGTGTCCCAACTTCTGACACTTATGACATCTCAGTTTAGATTTGTCAAAACCAACTTTTGTTGAATTGTTTAGTCCTGGAAATTTCCTTCCTGACCTTTTGTAAAATTTGTTAGTTTTTAAGCTTAACAAGGCCAGTTGGTGCAATATTTCCATTTCTTCTAAGTCATCACTGCTAAAGTATTTTAAATCATCCATGATGAAACACATGTTGTCAGCAGTTTGACATAGTTCTTCATTGTCATAAGCTGGGAAAGATCCATCTGATGAGATCCCAGCTGTTATGTCAATGTGGTCAAAAGAACCAAAATTATTAGAACAGGATGGTGAGTCATGTCCTAATAAGGCCGTGCTACCCGGAGTATAGTCATCAGCAGTTTTACCAGATTCTTGCAACTTTTTCTTTTGATTGATTTCTCTTTCAAAAGTTAGTAATTTACCATGTAACCTAGTTAGGTTCAAGGTGTTAAAATCTGAACTGGTTCTGAGGACTATAGAGTAAGTTTCCCATTTTGAAGGTAAAGACCTTAAAAATCTATGCAACATAGACTCAGTTGTATAGGTCTGATTGTTTATTTTTAACTCAGAGGTGAGTGAAGAAAATCTTTCAAATTGTTGAGTTAAAGTTTCACCCTCTATGTGAGTAAAAGTTTCATATTGTTGAGCCAATATTTCTCTATTGTTGGCTATCACCTCAGCAGTTCCTGCAAACTGCTCTTTTAGGCAGTCCCACAGCTCTTTGGCACTTTCACAGTGTAAAAGGCCAGCATAAATTTCATTTGGGAGAGCCATAGCCAACATGGAGAAAGCTTTTGCATCAAGCTCAAACTTTTGGAAATCTTCCTCCGTGTATTCTTTTGGGTCCTTTGGTCTTTCAGTCTTACCCTCTGGATCAGTAACAACTGGTTTGTGAGGTCCAAAAACTACAGACCTCCAACATCCAGTGTTTGTTTGTGAAATAGTATGTGCCAACCTTTTAGACCATATGTTATACTCATTTCTGACTAACATGGCAGGTTTGTTGGCAGATCCAGTATTGTAGGGATCCATTTTTAAGAAGTTTGGATTTGTCAATACTTTCTTAAAGTGATGGATTTAAAAAGTGAGCCTTTTATCCTTTTTATTGAATATCAATATTGAGCCTGTGTCTGAATCTCAATTTGTTAGATTGATTTTGATCAGATTAACCAGAAGCTCTGATACCAATTGTTGGATCAGTGGCTGTTTATATGAACACTTATGTGTTTATCAGATTTATATATGAGTTATTAAGCAGCGGAAATACAAGTGTTCAAAGGTCTAAAAGATCACTTTGATGAGGAGTTATTACTCCCCCTTGACTGAATAATAAATGAGAAACAATAAATGATCTAAGTATAAAGCAGTAAAAGCAGTTTATGTTTCTCAGATGTGAAGTGGAAATTATAAGTTTAAAGCCCGAAGGATTTCAATATAAGTTCAAAGATATTACACAAAATCACATGTCAAAATAGATGAACAAACTCATCTATTTATAGACTAATGTACTAAACTGTAGTCTGAAGTAATCTAAGATATTTAACAAAGATATTATGCTAAGATAAGGTTACTACAGTCTGTACATTGAAACTTGAAATCAAGACTTTAACAAAACTATATTATAATCAAAACTGCTGATCTTCAGTCGGTTAGAAGCTTCTGAGGGAAAGTGCTGATGAGTGACAAACTGCTGATGAGCAGTTTGTCTGCAGTAGTTCTTCAGTGAAATGTCTGGTTAGACTTCAGAACTTCTGATGAGTTTACTCTTCAGTACTTTGTGTTTGTTCTTCAGTACTTCTTCTTTTTGTTCTTCAGCAGTTCTATACTTAGGCAGATATGGAATAGACTAAGGTTATCAAAAGGTGGTTTCGTCAATCCTCTTTGTCCCAACACGTCCAAACTGTCAAATGAACGGCCGACAATAGGCTTGTCCTTGGAATCAACATTGGGAGTCCAAAGGCGAGTTCCATTAGGTGTTTGAAAAACAAAAGCGATAGGCTAGTTCATTCATATAAAAATAAACACAAGAGGGAGTAAAAGCATGTTTGGAACGATATAAAGAGTAGGAAAGTTAATAAAACAAAAGCGTTTAACAGCAGGAAAAACATGTTTATATGGTAACATAAGTAACAAATTCACCAGCAGGGGAATTTTGGGACATCAAAACATTAACAACTAATAAAAGAAAATTTACACAGGAAAAAACATTTAAAAAAAGAAAAGTATAAAAATGTAGAAAAGACAATAATAGAACAAATCTTTATTTATACCAAAACAAAAAACACAAAACAAAAGACAAAAAACAACTTACTGAAATATTTATTATTTAAGATAAAGGAACATATGTCAGTTATGTACAAGTAAAAATTCGTTCACTATTAATACAAGTGTATCATATCTTGAAAAATCTATAGTCAAAGTTGTCCAGGTTTCATTCTATGGTATGCTCATTAAAAGATATATAGTCAAAGTTGTCCAAGTTTCATTGTATGCTCATTAAAAGATATATAGTCCAACCATCCATAGTCCAACCTTCATTAACTACTATTAAAGATCTAAAATTATTTTCAGTTAACAGGTTAAAAAAAGTGGATAAAACAAAAGTAGGTTATGGAGTCATTAAGTAAATAATTTAAAACCCAAATGGCTGAATCTACAAAAACTAGTTAAATGTATACAAAAGAACACAAATATCAACAAATCCACATAAAACCAAACAACAAAACAACATATAAAAACGGCTGAATCTAAAAAAATTATTTAAATGGCTAATGCTACCTACAATTGTGAAAAAATAACTAAAATAAAAATATAATGTAACAAACAAAACAAAACAAAAACAAATTAACTGATCTGCAAAAAAAACAAAACCTGGAACATCATGAAAAACAAAAGCATCATTCTCCAAATTAACGGATCTTCTGTCAACAGGGTTATTATCAGCTGAAAAAAGAAAAAAAAACATTAAAAACATAACACAATAGGTCATAAATGAAATAATGAAGTGTAAAACAAAAGTTGTAACCTGGCAGTTTTAACACAACATTTATGGGATCTTCATTAACTTCGAAATCAGAAATAAGGTTTCGTGGTACGATCTGCTTGGCTTGTTCATTAAATTCTATAGCAGAATCAAGGTTATGAGGAACGAGGTGGGTGGGCGAACCAGTATCACTGTCATCGTCCATTAAATGAGGGTTTGGATTGATAGAAGCTGGAAGCATTGATGAAGAACACATTAATGGCTACACATTAAAATCAAGAAATATGTAGGTTTGGAGGGAAAGTTTGAGAAGGATGGGTGAAGATCTGCTTTGACTGAATCAAAGATACTATCTAAAGGCTTATGTTGTGGCCATACTATTATCGTACAAAAGGAAGGTTGGAAAAGGAAGCAAAGAAAGTGTTTGTCAGGAAGTGTCAAAAAGAATGTCAACACACTTGATGGATAGTTGTGTGTAGTTACAATATTGCCCATGTAAACAAAAGACAAAACACTTGATGGAAAGCATACGTGGAAGGCTTGTGTCCATAAGATGGGTTTCAAGGGATTCTCCAACTCAAGGAGGTTTCTATAGGATATATATATATATATATATATATATATGAAATAACGGTTTTTTTATCTGATCAGATGTTTGAAATAGATTTTTCAACCAACAGTGGATAGGATGAAACAGTGATTGTTTTATCTGATCAGATGTTTGTAACAGATTTTTCAACCAAAACAGTGATTGTTTTATCTGATCAGATGCTGTTAAGTACAATAAAGACCCAATCATGCATCTGTAATGTGTCTGATCAACCAGTTCATCCTTGTCATCAACAGTGAGTGGCTTGACTGTACACATGGGTGTACTACATGGCTTACAGTCATTCATCTCAAATTTAGATAACAAGTTTTTCACATATTTATTTTGATGAATGAATGTGCCATTTTGTAGCTGCTTCACTTGGAGTCCAAGGAAGCACTGAAGTTCACCCATAGCACTCATTTCAAACTCTGCTGTCATGAGTTCCCTAAACTCTTCACACATTTTGTTACATGTGGATCCAAAAATGATGTCATCCACATATATTTGAACAATCATTAGATCTTTCCCTCTCCATTTTAAAAATAAGGTTTTATCAATTTTACCTCTTGTGAAACCAATGGATAAGAGAAAGGTGGAAAGAGTTTCATACCAGGCTCTACGTGCTTGCTTGAGTCCATACAAGGCTTTATTAAGCTTGTAGACATACTCAGGATGGAATGTATCTTCAAAACCAGGTGGTTGACATACATAGACCTCCTCCTGAATTTTGCCATATAGGAATGCACATTTGATGTCCATCTGATACACCTTGATGTTGTGATTGACAGCAAAGGCTAAGAAAAGTCTGATAGCTTCTAACCTAGCTACAGGAGCAAAGGTTTAATCATAGTCTATCCCTTCTTCTTGTCTGAAGCCTTGAACCACTAGCCTAGCTTTATTTTTGACAACTATACCCCTTTCATCAGTTTTGTTTTTGAAGACCCACTTTGTGCCAATTGGACAAACATCCTTAGGCAGTGGTACAAGTTCCCATACTTGTTGTCTTTTAAACTGAAGGAGCTCTTCTTGCATAGCTTCAACCCAACTGTTGTCTTTTAGTGCCTCTTGGTACTTGACAGGTTGTATGAGGGATAGAAAGCCTACAAAAAGACAGATATTTGAGGATTGGCTTCTTGTAAGCACACCTTTTCTGATGTTGCCAATGATTTGGTCTGGTGGATGAGCTCTTAGGTAGATTAAATCTCCCTGATATGGTATGATGGCATTTTGAGGTGAAGGACAGAGGTTTGGTGACTCTGTTGACATAACATCTGTTTGCACTTCTGTAGTGTCAACAGATGTTTGAAATGGTGGTGGAGGAATGGGTCCAAGTGGTGTAAAGTTGGACTGACTCTTGTCAACAGATGTTTGACTTTTGTCAACAGATGATTGAGCAGTGGATGTAAAAGGTGAATCGGTGGTTTGAGGGTAGGACTGGCCAACAGTGGCTGACTCAGCTGTGACAGAGTTTTGACAGTTGTTTTGAACTACTGCTTCCTCTGATGCAGAATAGACTTGACAGTGATTTGGAATCACAACATCTGTTCTGTAGTCTTGTTGTGGAGATTGTGAGATACCTGCACTGTTAGTTTTGACAGTAATATCTTCAAATTTGAATTTATCTAAATCAAACAACTCAGTAGGGTTTGCTGGGATTTTTAAGGATGAAAGTTCATTGAACTTCACATTCAGAATTTCTTCTATTGTCTTGGTCCTTGTGTTAAACACTTTATAGGCCTTGGCAGTAGAAGAATATCCCAGAAAATATCCACAATCTACTTTGGCTGCAAATTTTGAAATGGAATCTTTTAGATTTAAAATGAAAACATGGGCAGCCAAAGATTTTGAAAAATGAAATTAATGGTTTGATTTTGAACAAAATTTCTAAGCAGTTTTTTGATGTCTTGGGTTGATCAAAACTCTGTTTTGTACATAGCAAGCAGTGTTTACAGCTTCTGCCCAGAAGGACAGTGGCAAACCAGAATCTGCTAGCATTGTTCTTGCAGCTTCAATAAGAGTTCTGTTCTTTCTCTCAACCACCCCATTTTGCTCTGGTGTTCTTGGGATACTGTACTGCCTTACAATCCCTTTTGACACACAGAAATCATCCAGCTCCTTATTTTTAAATTCTGTCCCATTGTCACTTCTAATGACTTTTACTGGCAAGTCATATTGTTTATCAACTTTCGTGACAAAGTCCTTCAAGATACCTGCAGTCTCATCCTTAGAGTGTAAAAAGTAAGTCCATGTAAACCTAGAAAAATCATCAACTATGACAAGACAAAATCTCTTTCTTCTTAGACTCATGATTTTAACTGGGCCAAACAAGTCCATGTGCAACAATTGTAAACATTGACTAGTTTTGGACTCATCAATGGCTTTGTAAGAGCTTTTGTGTTGTTTTCCTTTTAGGCAGGAAACACAATGCTCATCACATTTGAATTCTTTTGGTGGCAAACCTCTGACAAGGTTTTGTTTAGAGAGAGAGTTGATAGTTTGAAGGTTGGTGTGACCCTGTCTCCTATGCCACAATTCTGTCTCTTTGGTAGAGGCAGCAGAGAACAGACAGACATTTGCCATAGGATTATCCTTCAACATATCTACTACATACACATTGCCACTTCTATGAGCAACAAGTTGTGCTTTACTCTCAGCAATGATGGTGTTAATCTTTTCATCCACTTCTGGTCCAACAATCTTACATGTTTTCTTAGTGAAGAATGACCCATATCCTTTGTCACTCATTTGTGATACACTAAGTAGGTTAAATTTTAGATTGTCAATTAGATTAACATTTTCAAACTTAAGTCTCCCTGCTTGAACAGTTCCAGAACCCAACACTTTACCTTTAGAATCATTACCAAAGGATATATCACCCCCTCCATGTGCAAGAAAGTCCAGAAGAAGGGCTCTACATCCTGTCATGTGCCTGGAGCCTCCACTATCTACATATCATAAACTATCTAAGCAAGCAGAAGCTCCCTGCACATCAGTAAAGATTTTAGTTTTGGTGAGTGTCCAAAGCCAAATTGGCTTTGGATGGGTTCCCAGATGTTTCAGCCTTAAGTTTTGGAGAATGATCAGTGGTTTGAACTAGCTTTTGAACTAAGTTCAACAGTTGTTGTTGACTATTTGCCAGTGCTTGTATGTCAACACTTGGTCCAGCAGATGTTTGATCATTTCCAGTCAGATGTTGATAACCATGAGGATGTCTGTTCACTTTAGGTTTTGAAGGCCTTTTGGGCTCTTCATAAACATGTGGCAGACGATGACAAGTTGGTTGTCCATATCCTCTTGGAAATCTGATAGCTGGTGGAACATCTGTTACCTGAACATCTCTGGGAACAGAGTTTTTGCTCAGACTTTTGGTAACAGCTGTTTGGACTGGTTCAAAAGTCTGTTTGGGTTTTCCTTTTGATGTACTCACCACTTGACTTTCAAGAGTTTTAGCCTTGTACTCTTTTATTTTTTCATCAAAATTTTTGAGATACAGGCACTCTTTTGTTTTGTGATTCTTTTTCTTACAAATTAAACATTCATAGGTTTTAGAATCACTTAAACTTGTTCCTTTGTTGATATCATATGCTTTTAGAAGAAAACATTTTTTGGTAACATGATTCTTCTTTTCACAAAAATCACAAAACAAGTTATCTTTGGATTTCCCTTTTCCTTTCTTCTTTTCAACAGATGTTTGATCATCTGTTTGAAGATCTTTCAAGGGAATGATTTTGGCCTGTGGTACCTTTTTACCATCAGGGGTTTTGAAGGTCATTGGTTGAAAATTTTCAAGGACATCACACTCATCTGACCAGGTTGCTTTGAATTGATATTTTTCAATTTCATCAAATGAAGGTGTTCCTTCCAACTTTTCAAGAATGATTTTCTTGCCATTGGGTTCAGTAACCTTGATTTCTTGACCTTTTGAATTGGTTGGGATGATTTCAACCAACTGTGGTTCCTTTTTGTCAGTGGTTTGTGAACTTTGAGCAGTGGTTTCTTTAAAACTAAAGCCAAATTTCACATGACTTTTAGACTGTTGGTTAACAATCATCTCAAAACCTTTAGATGATTCCACCCATTTCTGACATTCAACTTGGGTGGACTCAAGCTCCTTTTTACAACAATGACATTTGGTTATCATAGTTTGAAGCTGGTCTTTGGTTATGCTTGCTTCATGTTTTAAACTGCTGATTTCAGATTCTCTTTCAGTTATTTTTGATTTTAACTCTTTAGTGAGTTTTTCAAACTGAATTTCATCTTCCAAAATTTTCTTTCTAAAGTTTTCATTCACCTCTTTTATCTTAGCAAATGCTATGATACATTTATCTGAGCACAAGTCACTTAAGATTTGAGGTGATACCTTAGCAGCAGCCATCAAGGCACAGTTACACTGGCAATCACAGTCATCAGTACCCCATGGGTCTGAGAGATTCACAACCTCTACTTCAGATTCTTCAGCTGAAACAACTTCATCAACAACATCATTAGTCACATTTTCAGACATAGACACCACTCCTTCAGAATCAGTCTCTTCAATAATTGTTTCTAGTGCCACAAAGCAGAAATTATTTTCAGAATGGGCAACTAAAGCAATGTTTTCATCTGTTATCTCATCTGGTAGACTACTCCAATCATCAAAGCCTTGAGTGAAAAAACTCTGTTGACTTTGCTGACTGGTCTCTGCAGGAGCAGAGGATGAAGCAGCAGTCATTGGCACTTGTGCCTGAGTAACAGGTGTTTGGACATAATGATACTGAGGAACAGTGGTTTGGACATAGTGCACAGGAACAGTGGTTGGAGTCTGTGCAAAGTGAGCAGTGTTTTGCACATTTGGTCCAGGGGTGTTTTGGGAAAACTGATAAGTGCTAGTCTGAGATCTTTGGTTTGGATAGGTGATCATAGGTGTACCATTTTGACTCCTACATTCCCTAGCAAAGTGACCCATTCTATGACACTAATAACACTTGATCTTTGATTTATCCAACCCGACTTTTGACCCACCATGTAAACCTGGATACCTTCTGCCAGTTTTCTTATAGAAATTATTAGTTCTAATACTAAGCAGGGCCAATTGATGCAAAATGTCCATTTCTTCTAAGTCCACAGGGTCAATGTATTGAAGGTCATTATACACAAAGGATGTGTTATCAGATGCCTGGATATCACCACTTGCTGTAAAAGCATAGCTGGGTGATGAGTAAGAATCAGTGTTAAAACCAGTGGTTATATCAATGTAATGATCATAACCCTGATCCTTACTACTTCCAGGTACCTCATCTTGACCAAAAGTGCTGTATTACCAAATACATAGTCATCAGACACTTTTCCAGAGTCCTGGAGCTTCTTTTTCTGGTTAAGCTCTCTCTCATAGGTCAAGAGCTTACCATGAAGCTGGGTCAGAGTCAAGTCCTTAAAGCCAATTGAGTTTCTCATAACAATTGCTATAGTGTCCCATTTGTCCTGAAGTGATCTAAGAAACCTATAATTCAAAGTTGAATTTGGGTAAGTTAGACCCACCAGATTTAGTTCACTAATTAGACACTTGAAGCTCTCAAACTGTTGTGTTAATGACTCTCCATTCACATGACTGAAAGTTTCATATTGTTGATTAAGTATTTCACGGTTGTTTTCACTTACATCCTCAGTCCCACCAAACTGCTCTTTCAGAGCATCCCACAACTCCTTTGCACTATTGCAGTGCAACAATCCAGCATAGATATCATTTGGTAGAGCCATGGCTACAATACTGTAAGCCTTAGCATCTAACTCAATTTTTTGAAAATCTTGCTCGGAGTAGTTTTCAACACTTTTAAGTACTTGGACCTTGGGATCTTCGGTACTCGGCACCATTGGAACATGTGGTCCAAAGACAACCGACTTCTAACACCCAAGGTTTTGTTGTGCTAGCACATGACTCATCCGACGTTGCCAGATATTGTATTCAGATCTGACAAGCATCGGTGGTTTTTTGCTAGTGCCAGTGTTATGTGGATCTTGATTAATTGAAGTCATTCTCTGATTTTTGAGAAAACAAAATCTGTTTACTAACGGTTGAAACGAAAATAAACTATTACTCTGTTTTCAATCCGACAAACAAACGATATCAATAAATTATGAGCTGATCTGTTTATATTAAATTGATTGATTAGATCGAATTTAATTGACCAAGCTCTGATACCAATTGTTAGGATCTGAGTTTGATTGTTTTGATAGTTTAGATGAATAATGAAATAAATGAAGTGAAATATAAATGGAAAGTGCAGCGGAATGATAAACTATGAATCAAAACAAGAGAATAAATGTTTTTAATCGAAAGCTTTCATTGATTGAAAGATTACAATAGTACAAGTACTCCCCCTCAGCCTGATCACTCAGTGAATGTTTGTCTAAGAGAATGATTCGAGTGATAAATAGCCTACAATCACTGTTCTATTTATAGACAAATCTAAACCTCTGATGATCTCAGCTGACGTCACCTAAGACAGCGACCTCTAACAGAATAACAACATAAAACATCTGCTAACTAACAACTACTGTTACATTCAAAACACTGCTAAGATAAACTGCTGTAGAGGAAAACTCTGATTGTCTTGTATCATCTGTTGTATCAAAGTGCTGTTGATTCTATCAGACCTTTAGTCTTCAGTACTTTGATCGGCAGTTGTTTCTTCATCAGATCTTTAGTCATCAGTTGTTTATTCAGCAGACCTTTGCAGCAGCAGTTGTTTTCATCAGTTGTTTAGTGTAGTAGTTGTTAGGATCAACAGTCTTTTGGGAGAAGTATCTTGAAACTACTGATTATTCAAAGGATCAATTAAATAGAATATTTTGGCTTTCTAATCATCTGTTCTTCTCCAGGTCAGCAGACCCAACAGAGACAAATTTTAAAAAGTATGATTTTTAGTTAAATTATAAGGTAAAAAATAGTGGATGGGGTGTGAATAAATGATGACCATAAGCCATTGTTTCAATAAAATGTCCATTCAATTGGCTCTACTATCTATACATGTATCTTGCGGGATTCAAACCGCTAACCTATAGAATAGAAACGAGAAATCACTTCCCTAGACAACAACAACATGGGTACATCTAAACTCCTATAGTAACGAGTATTACATGTAATGAAATACACTGAAAAATCTACACATAATTTACATATATTTTTTTCATCCCCTTCTTATTTGATCTTAGAGTCTGGCGTGGGAAAACGTAATTTCCTACCAACCGATATAATAAAATAAAGCTTAGTTTAAGGGTGATATTATTTAGACATTCCCCTTAGAAACCGTAAACATCCCTTTCCAAGAACCTCGGAGGCCACAATGGGTCGTGGACAACAAAAAAGCGAAAAAAGACGGGCTGTGGAGGCCTCTACGGCCCGTGTTTATACGACGTACGAGGTAACAGTCTGAACTCCCTGCAAAAGCTGGGAGTTCAGACTGAAAAGTGGGTTTTCCACGGCCCGTGGAGACCTTGACGGGCCATTGGATGTTTATTTTATTTTTTTTAAAAAGGAAGTTTCTTTGGGGAAGATTCATTCCACGTCCAGTGGAGGGCCTAACGGGTAGTCGGGACTGAATTTTAACGGGCCGTGGAGGAGCATTCCATGCACTACTAGAAAAATGGGCAATTGCGACCAAAATTTGCGACATGCGTAAGGCGGTCGGTTCAACTTCGAAAAGTATATATAATATTCAGTCTGCTATTGACGTATTGAGACGAGTTAGTTCAACTTCGAAAAGTATGTATAATATTCAGTCTGCTATTGACGTATTGAGACGACTCAGTTCAACTTCGAAAATTATATATAATATTCAGTCTGCTATTGACGTATTGAGACGAGTCAGTTCAACTTCGAAAAGTATATATAAAATTCAGTCTGCTGTTGACGTATTGAGACGAGTCAGTTCAACTTCGAAAAGTATATATAATATTCAGTCTGCTATTGACGTATTGAGACGAATCAATTCAACTTCGAAAAGTATCTATAATATTCAGTCTGATATTGACGTATTGAGACGAGTCGGTTCAAGTTCGAAAAGTATATATAATATTGAGTCTATTATTGACGTATTGAGACGAATCAGTTCAACTCCGTATTTTACTGTTTTATCATGTGTACCGAATTATTAAGCGGAAAAAAATCTTTGTATACGTGAATTTATATTTATGATAAGAAATGAATTTTTTTTATATAAAAACACAAATATCAAGCTTGAAATACATAAAAGAACTTAAAAAACTAAAAAAAATGTATCTCATGGGGTCGTGAGGATCCCTACGGCCCATGGAAGGCTTCTCCACGTCCCGTGGAGGCCTCCACGGCCCATTAAAATTCATAAACAACGGCCCGTTAAAGCCTCCACGTCCCGGGTATATAAATAACAAAAAAAAAACATTAAAAAACGTTTTATATATATAACAAATCATTGCCAATGATTACCTTCACGGCCCGTGGTTTTATGTTTTTTTGCTCCCCACGGCCAGTGGAGACCTCCACGGCCCATGGAGGGGATGTCCAAATAAAAAACACCCATTTCTGAATATCCCAAGCCTAGTTTAAAGCCCTCTAAAGGTGTTTGTAGATGGAAAAAAAAGTAGAGCATGGGCCTATAAAATAGTAGTGGTCTCACTAACAATTACTAGCCAAAAACACATCTGTTTTAAGATGCAGAGAACTAATTCAATAGTTCAACCCCCAACTAATGGGAAGTTGATCACAGTCCTTAGCATAGATGGTGGTGGAATTAGAGGTCTAATCCCAGCAACCATCCTCGAATTTCTTGAAGCTGAACTTCAGGTATAACATGTGATTAATGAAAACTTTATCTCTTTATCATATTTAGTATTCTTATGTGGCTTATGGCTCAGAAACTAGATGGTGAGGATGCAAGAATTGCAGACTATTTTGATATCATTGCTGGGACGAGTACTGGTGGTCTCGTCACTGCGATGTTAACGGCTCCAAATGAGAATAGGCGCCCTTTGTTCGCGGCTAAAGATATCAAACGCTTCTACCTCCAGATGTGCCCAAATATCTTCCCTCAAGATTGGCGGTACCAAAGATCACTTGCTATTAATTGGAAATATAGAGATCTATTTATATTTTTTGAATAGATAATGATCTATTTAAGCAAATGAATGTTACTTATGCTAACGGTAATAAACTAATTCTACAAAGTACAAACGCTACGAGTCCGTCAAATTAGATTTAACAACCATACTTGAAAAACATTCCATGTTATCTTCAAATTATATCATTAACAAACATCCTTATAATATTTTCACATTATCACCCTTTATACTTTTCTTTTTATTTTTTAGAAATTTTTTCGATAAATATTAGCTTTTAATGTAAAAGTTTAAATAAAAATGTAAATAGGAAATTTAATAAACTTAAAAATAAGCACAAAAACAAACATTATTAAACATCTACACATTTTATCCCGGTAATAACAAAACCTTCAACCACTTGTAAGGAACACAATTATTGCTATACACACATTAGTGCCACTAGGTATGAAAATTTGATGTATAAGGAACCAAGTAGGATCCATGAACCTGTAAACAAGTTTATTACACCTAATTAGTCTCCATGTCTACTAATATCATCCACATTTACTGTTAATCTCCTCAACTAATGAATGTTAAGACAGATATCACTATAGCAGGATTTGGATTGGAGCGAGTAACTAAAGATTATCACAAGATATAATAGACATTAATCATATTCAATTTGGTTCTAATCATAACTTTAGGGTGATCACCGAAATTTGAAACATCTTAGCATAAAAATGGTACATATAATCCTAGCGCAATCTAATACTCAAAAGAACAACACTAACACGGTCCAGTCTTCCATTTTGATTCCACACACTGCGTGTGATGATTGGTTCATGTGTTCAACCTGATGCCAAACTGTATACTCACTGCGGACCGATAGACATTTGCTTATACTATTCAATTTTATAATACATTGGTGTGTTATTAAGGGACATGCTATTATAGTGTTTCCATCTATTCTTGCATATGTTTTGCTTCTTCATATATTTAAGTCTTCAGAGTTTCATAGACCAACTCACTTGTTTATACTTTATTTATTTCAAAACAATATTGACACGATTTAATTTATTGAACAGCTCTACGGTAAAAAAGGCATTCAAGAGCATAGGAGGGCCGTTGTATGATGGAAAATGCCTCCATGACATCATCAGGAAGCACCTTAATGAAACCAAATTAGGAGACACATTAACTAATGTTGTTATTCCAACCTTTGACATTAAAAGACTCCAGCCAATAATCTTTTCTAGCTATGAGGTTTCATCTCTTCTCTGTTCAATTTAAATTTAATGCTATTAAACATAAGTTTATAAACATATTTGATGGGATCTTGTACAGATAGGATTTAACTCGCAAATGGTACGAACAACTAGACTAAAAATGCTTGAACTAGAGTAATTATTATTACGAAAATTTAAAATTGTAACCAAAAAATAATTACATTAGTTCAAAGATAATTACTCTAGTTATTCGTATCATTCTCGCGTTAAAAGTTTGTTGTATTCTACCCTGACACTACAAACATATAAAGGTCTGATACGCCTTATATTGCTAGACTAGGAAAAAACCACATATGAACGCCAAGTTGTCCGATATTTGCATTGCAACATCAGCGGCGCCAACTTATCTTCCTCCTCATCGTTTTGTGACCGAACATGATGGAAAGACGAATGAGTTTAACCTTATTGATGGTGGTGTGGCAGCAAATAATCCGGTAAAATACCTTCGCACTCTTGTATTATAAAAACAATAAGCCCATGTTCAAACTACACTTTCTTTACTTAAACTTTCTTTCTGAAGAAACAAAATATGATAAGAACAATGATAACTAATGGGCCTTGCCATTTAACAATTACTAAGATTTATCTTATTTATTGCGTTGATCTCATTTGAAAAACCAAATGGGTATTTTGTTAGATAGGGGTTGGTGAAAACATCAAATCAAGAGAAATGTATTGTTGAAAGTGAAAATTTTAATGATTTGACAACTTGAAGCCGTATGAAAAATAAAAATGAAGGGTGGGCAACGTTGACAACCCTTATGTGGATATATGCTAGTTGTAAGTATGTTTTTGTTATATATTATAACAGACTCAGATTGCTATGGAAGTAATTGCCAAAGAACTCAATCGCAAAAACCCGGATTTTCCCAATCTTCACACTGCCGAGTATGGTCGATATTTGGTCATATCTATAGGTACAGGTGACTGCAAGATCGAAGGAGGGTATACAGCAGAAGAAGCTTCAAAATGGGGCTTGTTTGGATGGTGGTTTAATGCCAATGGCTCTAAACCCCTGGTTGATATTTTCACTCAAGCTAGCACTGACATGGTCGATATCCATCTTTCCGCTGTCTTCCATAACCATAACGTCCAAAACAATTACCTACGCATCCAGGTATTCTTTTTAAGTCACTAAAACTACACACTTCCTTTTTCTTCATTTATAAAATTTGTTGATTATGTGGTCTAGCAAAGTCATAAACGATTTTACAAGGTTTATGAACTTGTATTGGTTTTCTAGGGAGTTCGTTAGTCAAAAGAATAGACTCAATTCAAGCCCACTAGTCAAATGAGTAGACACCTGAATATCTCGCAAACTTCCCTAAAAACCAAACCACTTCCAAAAACGTTCTGCAAACATTATTCATTTTTTCTAAACCACTTAGATATATATTAAAGGCATTTTTTTTTCTTTGCTTCTTACTATTCCAATGATGAGTTGTATGAAACATAGGAGGATTGCTTGGATACGGACTTGTCCCCACTTGACAAAGCTACCGAGGAAAATATGAATTGTTTGATCGAAGTTGGTAATAAGTTACTTACAAAGAAGGTTTCAAAGGTTAACTTGGAAGACGGAAAACTAATCCCTTGCAGGGATGTAACTAACAAAGAGGCTCTCATAGAGTACGTCTCCTTACAAAATAGTATTCGATGAACCATAAAGTTACTTCATATTTAGTTAGTGCATTACTATATTGAGAGCATTTTTATTCGTGACAGATTTGCCAAAACACTTTCTCATGAGAAGCATCTACGTGATGTTACTTTGCAACGAGTTTCGAAAGCAGATCCACCTTTCTGCTTGGAGAAAAAGCACTATTTTGAAGCACCCAAAACTATAAGCATTGCATAAAGGATGTAATGTTGAAGGCTAGGATTGCCATATGATACGTTGTCAACAAATATAAATATATGCGTGTATTTATTTTTGTAACCCTTAGCTTTCAAGTGTGCACCTTATGTATAAGTTGTGTTACTGGTTATGTCTTAATTTATGCTTTCTTTCTTTTTCTTTTTTAACGGATGTCTTTATGCTTTTTAGTTTGACTAGTTTGAGGACATGCATTATTAAAAAAAAACAGTTCCGAAAAATCAAATTCTTTCAAGAAACTAAATTAATCTCAAACTACTTTTAGTTATTGAGAAAGTATATAGTACAAAGTACACAATCATACAAAATGTAAGAACTAACGAGAACTCGCCACCTGGCAGACGGGTTTTTTTGGGAACCTACAATTAAGTACGCCAGTGAAAGGGTAATATAGTCTTTTTCTCTATCCCTGTAATCACGTTGCAATCCTTTATCAACATATAACTGCATGATCACGTTCAAATTCAAAATCATAATAAACCTAATTCTATGTTTAATCATTCGGCGATTTTCAATAACTGTATCAAAATTCTTAAAGTTGCATCAACAACTGAAGATTCATATATCATGTTTGCGTGATTGATCTATACTTGATCAGCGTCCAATTGATGATTAATTGATATGAATTATGCTGAATTATATTTGTTTTTTGCAGATCTTAATGAAATTCCAGATATCAACGTCAATGTAGATGGAGATTTTGAAAGTAATGTGTTAATTTTATTTATTCTATAGCTCGATTGTTTGATATATGATTCAGTTCCTTTTGTTTTCAGATATTGTGTCTGATGATCCAACTCGTGAAGGTCAACTGAATTCGAATGATGATTTTAACTTTATCGAAGAACATCGAAGAGTTAAAGGTTTTGTTATTAGATTTATTATACAGTTATTTGTGATCATATATTACAACGTTTTTCTAGATCTAATATTTTTTTTTATAACTGATTGAATGTGTTTTGATTGTAAGTTTCCTACATGTTAATTATAAGTTTCCTTCATGTTAATGTCATGTTATTTATAGTTTGTTTATTTGCGTTTAATTACTAGTAATTGCGTTTAAATGTTTTTTTAAGAGTTGAAGGTGTTATTATATTTTTAACTGCATTCGAACGATGATTTTAACTTTATTGGAGAACACCGAAGAGTTCAAGGTTTTGTTATTAGATTTATTATACAGTTATTTGTAATCGTATATTACAATGTTTTTCTAGATTTAACATGTTTTTTTTTTTGTAATTGTTTGAATGTTTTTTTATTGTAAGTTTCCTGCATGTTAATTGTAAGTTTCCTGCATGTTCGTGTCATTTTCTTAACAGTTTGTTTATTTGCGTTTAATATTAGTAATTGCGTTTAAATGTTTTTTTAAGAGTTTAAAGTGGTGTTATTATATTTTTATATAATCATTTACTAGATTTGGATTGTTTGATATAACGGTGTGAAATTTTTTTTCAGTTTGTTGATATATGTGTAATGGAATTCTAATTGTATTTAGTTGTTTTATTTTTTTCCCAAACTTAGTGGATTTTTTTTATATGTTTTACTTTCGTTTTTTATGCATGCTAATGTCACTATTAATCATTTGTTTATTTGCATTTTCTTAATCAAATTGCGTTTAAAAGTTTTTTTTAAACTGATGATTTGATATTTTTTATGTTTTTATTTTTAGTCAAATTGCGTTTTAATCTATAAAACTTGTAGAATTGTGCGAAAAAAATGTTGCAGAATTAGTACAACAGATTTTTTATCCAGAGGTTGAAGGAATTCCCAAGCCAGAAGTTGGAATGATATTCGACAGTCTAGAACTTGCATACGAGTTTTATAAGGAGTATGCAAGGAAGTCAGGTTTCTGTGCCAGGAAGAGTACTCAAAGTGTTGTTGAGAATATTATCACTATTAAGTATTTTACATGTTACAAAGAAAGATTTAAGAAAGGCAGTAGTGATGATTTAGTTATTCATGGCGACAGTTCTAAAAAGACCAAAAAGACCAAAAGGACGAGGAAAAGACCGTTTATTCGCACGAGATGCAAAGCACATATATGTTGTGGTTCTGAGGATGGAAAGAAGTACAAGATTTATAAGTTTGTTGAAGGCCAATCATCCTTTTGTGAAACAGTCTGATATGCATTTGTTAGCAGCTGATAGGCACTTAACATATGTACAAGAAGAAATGATTTGTGAGCTATCTTTATTGAACCTTGGTCCGGTGAAAGCATTCAATATTATGCGGACAAAATATGGTGGATTTCAAAATGTTGGGGCAATTGTTGTTGATTGCAAAAATTTTAAAAGTGGATTAAACAGTTTCATTGGTGAATATGATGCTGATATGATTGTTTCTAAGTTGAATGATAAGAAAAAGTACCTCCTGGACTATTCATTTGAGTATTCAACTGATTCTAATAAAGCTCTTACTGCGTTATTATGGGCTTATGCTTTATGCAAGAAGAACTATATGGAGTTTAGAGATGTTATTTCATTCGATGCGACATTTAACACCAACAAGTAGGCCCAATTTTTTATAATAGATATGTTTGCATGTTATGTATATTTCTTTTATCTAATATTAATTTCTATGGTTTTTTTTAGATACAAGATGGTATTTATCCCATTTACAGGTACCAACAACCATTGCCGGAATGTAACCATTGGTGTTGGCTTGTTGTCTTCTGAAACTACGGAATCATACAAGTGGCTTCTGGAGATGCTTGTTAAATCATTTGGAAAACATCCAAAAGTAGTTGTTACTGATAAGGACCCTGCAATGAAGAATGCTATACAGTGTGTATTTCATTCTAGCAGACATAGACTTTGGATGTGGCATATAATGAAAAAAGTTTCTGATAAGGTACCCTTTTAGTTTTATCATATACTTGCATCTTTTTCATTTTACGTTTGCGTTTAAATTTTATCATCAATATAACAGTTGTGTTCAAACTACTTTAAAGTTGCATATTTTTTTATATTTTATCCTTTTTTATGTTCCCGTATTGGTTATTTTTGCTGAAACCTTTTTTTTATAGGTTGGACCTGCGTTATGTAGTGATGATGAATTCAAACGTCGTATATGTAGTATAGCTTGGACAGATTCGATTAGCCCGGAGAAGTTTGATTTTTGAATGTGGTGTTATAATGACCAATTACCATTTGGATGACAACTGGCTTACTAATATGTTTGAGATGAGATCGATGTGGATTCCAGCTTTCTATTGGGACGAGCCTGTGTCTGGTCTGATGCGAACAACTTCAAGATCAGAGAGCAAGAACCACCTTTTCTGTCAAGCTGCTAATTCTCAACTAACACTTGTTGAGTTTTTAAATCATTTTGAAACATAAATGGAGGCCCAAAGGTTTTCCCACAGGAAAAATGATCTTTGGACCGACAATCCACTTGAGGCACAAGCAACCAAGATTTTCACACGCACCATTTTTTTTGTCATTCAAGATGAAATATATGCCGCGAATGATTTGATAAATGTCCAAACATAAAAACATGATGCGGGGTTTTTGAAGAATTTTGTCGAGGATCCCAAGGCATAGGGAGAAGGTTTGTTACAGCTAAAGTTTTTTTCTGTTTTATTTTTTGCGTCAAAATTTTGATGTCTTGTGTCTTAACATTTATTGTTTACGTCTTAACATTTATTGTTTGCGTCTTAACTAAAAACACATGTTTTGATCAAGAAGGAAGAGTAGAATCCTGAAGATGCAATCAACATATGCACATGCAAAATATATGAACAATATGGATTGTTATGCAGACACATTTTCTTTGTGTTCAAGTTGTATAGAGTCAAAATTTTCCCAAATAGATATGTATTGAAAAGATGGACGCAGGAGGTTGTTCCTAATGAGATCAGCCACGCGTTTGATGCTGCTGATTTGGGGATGATAAAATCAAGCGGGCTAAACAACTTGCGAGAGAAATTGTTTCTGCTGGTGAGTATCTTGCCAACAATCTAATATCTGATGTGGATGAGCTTCAAAAAGTCAGGGATCAGATGAAGGTGATGACGGATAAGGTTGATGAGGTTAGGGCTAGTAAATCGGAGCAGACTAAATATGATAGATATGCCAGTTTGCTTGGCTACAACAAACCGTTGGAGGTAACTGTCCGATTACCCAACGGTATAAAGAATAAAGGTCGAGGTAAACAAAAGAGGATCATGTCACAGAAAGAGAATACTATAAGTCGTAGTGGCAAAAAACCACGCGCATGCAAGATTTGTGGTGAAATAGGGCATGACAGACGTAAGCATGTGAAGGAGCAAACTGGTCAGAATATCGAGCTTGTTGATGAACCTGATGAAGATGTTCAAGTTTATGATGCAGATGGGTTTGATGAGGATCAGGTGATGGATGATTTGCAAGAAAAATAATTTTGTTTTGTGATGTGTAAAACATGTAACAATTGTGTTGGTGATGTGTAAACACTACTTTATAATTTTAGCAATAGAATTTATATTTGCGTTTTAATATAAAAGCAATTGTGTTTTAGTATTAATCAAATACTATTGATTTATTATTTTCAACAGTTAATTTGATATATTTAGGTATAAATATAAAACCATTGTGCGTATTATCAACAATCAAAGTTAATAGTTTTATTTATATTACAACTCTTTTCAAAAAAATGAACTTGCATATTATTTACTAATGTTATTGCGTGTAAAAAAACAAAAACATAAAAATTTTTATATCTCATCCTGTCTTTTCTTTAATTTCTTGTACAAGCTAGCCATCATTGGTCCTTTGTTGTGCACTTTCTGAAAATTGTTTGCGTCAGCAACTACCTTCTCTCGTATCAAGTTGTATTCAGACAGTATAATCTTTGCTACATATCTTAGTCGTAACATAGTTAACTGCTTTTTTTGAAACTCCCTTACGTTTTCCAGTTCACATGTCCAATTTTGTTGTGCATTGTATGTCTCCATGTGCTGCATTGCAAAAACTCCGCAATCTACTGCGTTTTCCGTGGTTCGCCAGCTCATTTCTCTTCGTTTTATTGGTACAATGGCGAGGTTTTCGATGTTGTTGCTAGTATTGCAGATAGTCTTCAAGCAAAGATACAACATATGGCGCTACAAGCAAAGTGCAAGATAAGAAAGTTATTCTGTACATTAATATATGTTGTTTAACAAATTTATTTATTTATTTACTGTTTTTGTTACTAGCACTTGTGGCACTCCTTTGTATCGTTCTTCAAAATTTGTTTCATCGTTTGAGTTGTCCAGTAGCTCTACAATGGCATTACGGATATCGAATCCTACCACGTAGTAATGCAGGTCTATAAGCATTGGCACCATGATTGTGTCAAATCCTAGGCTTTGCAGTTTTAATTTCCTCATTAGATATAACATATTGCTTGTGAAGACTGAATGCATTTTTTCCTAACTCTCTTCCTTTGTATAATATTCATCTGGCTAGAATATTATATGGAACAAAGGTAAGACACATTAGTGATTTGCTTAATTTATATTTTTTATACAGCTTACCATCGTGTTTGTTAGGCAAAACAATCTCAACAATGAACGTTGTTTTTTTCTTTTTTCTTCGATGTTCAGGACTTCAGTCCATGTAGCAATGACATGTGTGTTTAACCATATACCAGGATACATACTTTCAAACATTAGTTTTGGAGTATCTGTTCTTAACTCTGAACGGAATACTATTTTGCAGCATGCATTTATAAACAATGTCATCATTTGTTTTTTTTTTTAATTTGCATAAGTAAATATATAAGGAAAGTTTCTTACTACTTCTCTGGTATTGGAGCCATAATGTACTGGTATATTTTGAGTTCATGGTCCGTAACTCTTTCAGTCATGGCGATAACTCTGTCAACAAATGATGTTTTCATTGTAGGAGAATTGTATTACTGTCTTTCAGGCATGTCATTTTTTCTTGCTTGATTTATTTAAATGTATCTCCCAAACAATTGCTTTTCATAGCATATAAACAGTGATCGACTATCTGTAGTCGATCTATTGTTGAGTCAGTTATTTCTTCATTTCTAGTCATTGGTTCTACAATTGCTTCATTAGCATTGGCAAGTATATTGTTTGTAGTAACCACATCCTCATATACCTCTTCAATTCTTAAACCTTGTTCATTTTCTCTTCCTTCGTTTAAACGAAAAACAATCTCTTTAGTGTCATTATACTCCTCATTCTTCTCATCATTATTTGTTTCTTTTACACCTACTCTTTTACTTCAAAATGAATCCCACTTTGCACATATTTCCATCAACTCAGTACACCAATGATACTTTGTTTTTATTTGATCTACCATTTCATCCATCTCTTCCTCAATTTCCTTGAATTTTCTCATCTTCTTATCCATTACATCCATCCATACCTAATTAATAGAATTTAATAAAATAACATTTAATATTTTTTTTGTTGTTTTAGTTTAACAATGTACATGAATAATAAGAACAACGTTGCGTTTAAATAAAATTAAATTGCGTTTTACAAAAACAACTTGCGTATTTTAAAAAAAACATCTTCATATATAAATATTACCTTTTTTTGCTTTCTGGCTTCTTTCATACCCTTCTTTGTCGTATTCAACACCGGTCATCGGATATTGAGTTATGTAGTATTGAAGCATATCTTGTGTTTGTGTCCCCAAATCCATGTTATACTAATTTTCTAGCTCATCGACATCATTACTTTCATTGTTTGATTCAAATTCAACACTTTTTTACTCAATGATTTGCACACCCCGGGTAACATGTAGTCTTCATTAATGTAATTTTCTAGATTATCAATATCATCTTCATTCAATATTCCAGTTTCATTACCCTTTGGATTATGAACTTCTTGTAAGTTGTACTCTTCCCCATCATGCACAACAGCAGTTTCTTTATTCAACTCATTATCTACCATTATTTGTTCAACTTCAATGTGTTTTCCATGTGCCTTTTGTATTTCCTCATCGATTATCTTTAAATATTCTTCAATATACGCATCATCATCATTCAATTCTTCTATTGCAGGTTGCTCCTTTTCATAACAATCGATTGTAGTCGTTGAGTTGCGTACATTTGGCAATGCACAGACTTCTTTAGCATCATCATCATCAATCAGAAGCTGTGAAGGCATAGACATTATAGCTCTAATAACATCATCTACGCCTTCATAGCTACACGTGTTGGTATTGATTTTTTTTCTTTTATTAACATCACCACTGCCCTTTATTCTACGTTGAATCAAGGGAACATTGTTACGCAGGTACGATCGCATCTAGTCCAACGAGTTGTGTCTAATGTAAGAGATTGTTGGTATTTTGATCCTGAGTTCACTACGATGTCTCTTATTGTATTTGTGCAGGTACAATATCTAATAGTTCAAAAAATACAATTAACATGTTTAAAACAACTTGCGTCTAAAACAAAAAACACTTGCGTTAGTTTTAAAATAGTATGAAATATGTACTCACATTCAATAATGCAACTGGTCCATTATAATAGTCTTTATCACCAAGCCATCCAACTTTATTTCTCCTCAAACATTCAAGCATATACCCACACCAGTTCATCATTGGAATTTCACATTCACCATCAATACCAATTAAAAATCTTTGGTTCACTGTTGTTGTTTTTGTGATTTAACCGAATATTGTATTTTAGGCAACCAGAAAGTTCAATTTGAATAGTCTTCCACCATCTACATTATCTCCAATTAGTGTTAGAACTCTTCCAACACTTATTCGTGAATTATCAAACTAGTTTTTAAATTCATCGATAGTAGTATCAGCACCCTTCCATGGCTTTTTTTTTTCGAGAACATGTATCTTTCCATTAGGAATTCCAAAAACCTCATGTATTGTTGATGATGTTACTTTTATACTATGATTGCCCAAATTTAGTATGCTTGTTTCATGTAATTCAATGCCGTAGCAGTTGACTCGTATTCCATTGATAGTATGCTGCCAAATCCCATCCCTCTAACATCAGTCTTTTGTGCATCCGTTAAGTAATTTACAGTCGCCATAAAATCAGCTGGAGAATATCTCATCTTAAGTCTCTTGTGACTGTATTGCACGAACTTTGTTGAATTCACTTTTCTATCGTTCTTTAACTTCTTGTTTGGAGTTTCAAAATCATTGTCTGAGTCAAGTGTATTGTTTTCAATGCGTCTTAGACGATTATTTTTTTGTAAACTAGTTAAAGGAGTTTGGAAGTCATCATCTGGATCTACAACAAAACAAATTCACCATATTTAATTAAATGCAAACACATTATTTTTTAAACACAGGAACAAAATTATTTAAACGCAACCACATATAATTTAACTACTAAATTTACTTATGCAACTGAAAATTATAATAGTAGATGAAACAGTAAGTTAGCCATGCAGATCTACAAGCACACTTTAAAAAATAGATATACAACGTACCTTCATTAGCATTCATCGTCATTTTGTCATGCAGTTGTTTCGATCGTCTTTCAATTGATCCTCGCTCTTCCAACTGATCATCATAATCAATTAGGATTATTTTGTTAATTTCAAAATTACGATAATATGTATTATAATTGTAAATAATAACATTACCATTTTTCATCTTCTTCGTCTGCATTGCTCTAGTTTCAGTTTTCATAACCCTAATTTCAGTATTTTTTCGTTTGTAATAATTTTTACGTAATTGTAATTCAATTGCATGCCCTTGTTTAATTATTATTTTTTGAATGCCGTTTTATGTCACAATTACTAATTTGCCCTTGACAAATTTTTCGTGGAATTTAATGACGCGTGGTTTTTTACGATCGTACCCTTCATTAGCCGTCTAATCTAACGATCTATATCACTTCTTACATTTCTTACACTTTCTAGTTTTTTACGTTAGCCTCACCCTTTAGTTATTAATTTGTTCTAAAAAGAATATATCGAGCAATGTTTTATAAAGTTAATTATTTCTTGACTAAACCTTAATTAATTTATGCAATTTTAATCATTTAACTAATGGCACTGCCACATCACTTCACTTCACTGATTTCTATCAATCATGCACTGCCACATCACTTCACTAAAACATTTTTTTGTAGGCAGTACTCCACTGATTCTTTACCCAACAATATAATAATAATAATAATAATAATAGTAATAATAATAATAATTGTTATTAAATAAAAATAGAATAATTAATCAAAAAATCAAACTAATAAAATATTACACGGTAAGAGTGTGAACAAAAAAAGTGGAAGTACATTAAATAATAAATGCAAATTTTTAATTCTTGTCTTTCTTCTTCTTTTACACTCTTCTTCTACACTCCCTATTCTTTTCTTTCATTTCATTCTTTTATCTTCATGTTCTTTTTTTTTTCTTTCCTTCTTTTTTCTAATCCAACCATCTAACAAGGATGAAGAGAAAGGTTTGATAATATGTAGTTGATATATATTATTATTGAGGCTGAAAGAGAAAATATGAGAGAGACAAAAAGAGAGAGAGAAAGAAATCACAGTTATCAGCACGGTAACTAGAACCAGAATTTGGTTCACAAGACACCTACCAGCATGGGTGATGACGGTGTTACCGTGCTGGTAGTGGGGTATCCGTAACCAAATCTGGTAGCGCCCTGTCCCCCTAACAATAACAAGTATTACTATTCGACAATAGACAATACATAATGTGCATATGTTTAAAGGGGGCACCAGCTTTTTCTCAATCATGCTAGTGATGATGGTCACCACACTCAATGTCAACTAGAAGACGTGAGCAAATTCCATTCTGGTATCTTCATTATTTGTTACCATAACTAATTATTAGTTGATATAAAATTGTTATAGCATGGTGTCCGGTTTAAGTAACTAGAAATATATTCTCTAGTAAGCGTTTTATTCAGTTTAGGTTTTGTATCCGAGAGCTCGGTATTCTCAAATTTTGTTATTTGGCTAGACATAGGTATTAAATCTATTTCTTTCCGCTTTGTAAGAAGGACTTATCGAAACAATCTCTAGAACAAAAATCCATATTCACATTTTGTTAAAATTAATACCTATATCCAAACATAAATATTCAATAGTTATTTTTATAAACTCATTTAGTTTTTATAACAAATAAAATAATATGTTGCATGAGGTATTTATAGGTTTTGAGCTGGAAGGAGCACAAGGCATGTTCAAGATTAAAGAGTTCAAGTACAAGTCCAAGATCAGAAGTGGAGGTCCAGTTCGTGTGAAGTCCAGGTCAACTTAAGCCCAAGACTTAGCCCAGTTCGTTGAGATATCACCGAGCCTACGTGGCGATCTGTGTGACGAAGAATGGAGGGTTGAGATCACATATCTTTGTGTTTATGTGATCTCATCTAACGGCTCAATGTGGTTCGGGTGTGTTTGTTCCCGAACCAAGGATATTGTGTATATAAAGAGTCCTTCTCTCCTGATTTCGAGTTTAGTCGTTCACTTTATTTTTCATCCTTTGTTTCCTCTCTGTAAAAGCTAGGGTTTGTGAGGGTTTGTAATCTGATTCATCTCGAATCAGATATCTAGTGTGTTCCCAGTTACATTCTAGTAGTTAGTGATAGAGAGGTGCAGTAAGGACTTGAGAGTGTTGATTCTTTGTATTTTTCTTTTATTGATTCAGGGTGTAAACAGTTATTTGGTTTGGGTTCTTGAATAAAATCTGTTTATGATCTGATATCATGTATTTTGACACATTTGGAACAAAGAATTTCAGTGGTGCTCAAAGTAGGTCTTGAAGCTTTAATGTTAATGATTCTATCAACACATTCATAAAGAAAATTAAATGTATGGTTTAGCGAGGTGGCAATGCTTTGTTGATGTTATATTTGATCCTATTAACTACATTTAATTGGAGCATAATACTACAAACTAGAGCACTTTTTTAACATGGGATAAATATGTTTCTTAATTCGCAGTTGGCGAAGATGCGAGTCGTTGATTTAAGTCTTTGCTCACTGATCACTAGCTATAAATGATTTATCGAGAATCACATACGTTCGTATGCATTCAATTTTCTGAGAAGAAGCTTCTTAGTGAACTTAAATCGCGACAAGTCTCAAAAGCAGATTCACCCTTCTTCTTGGGACAAAGCCCTGTTAGAAGCAACAGAAAAATAAGTATTGCATAAAGAATGTATTGGTGAAGGCTAGGTGTGTCATATGACGATAGACTATTTTCAACAAAATTAAATGTGTATTTATTTTTAACTTTTTTTTAGCTTTCCGGTGACCAATTGCACCTTTTATAAAAGTTGTGTTGGCAATGTCTTTATGCTTTCTAATCTTGATATTTCTTTTCGTGATTAGGACATGCGTTGATGAAAGTGTGCTTAGTGGAACAAGTGTGTTACAAAAATATAAAATAGTGAACTCCGATCACTATTTTAGTTTGAAAAGACTAAATATATAAAGCGTGCTCAACTACTTTTAGGTTTTAATTTATTTTGACAAGACTAAAGATTGCAATGTGTTACATAAGTTTTACTAAATCTTGATAAAATTATAAATTTATACAATTTTAATCATGTAATTCGTCAAAAAAACGACGAAATATTGTTTAAATGAAAAAAGTTATTTCATTAATCTAAACAAAGTGCCTCCAACACATAATAACCCCCCACTCCGATGATGGTGGGTGGATGATGATGGTGAGTAGTGGCGGTGGTGGGTGAAGGCGGTGGTGGGTGGTGGGTAGCGGTGGTAGTGGTGGGTAAAGGAAATTGTGGTGAGTGATTGTGGCAAGTAGGGGTGCAAATGAGCAGAGCCGAGCCCAAGCTCGACCAGGCTTGAGTTCGAGCTCGATTGACTTATAAGAGCTCGAGCTCATTTAAGCTTTGTTTTCAAAGCTCGAGCTCGGCTCGTTGACAATTTGTCAAACTCGAGCTCGGCTCGGCTCGTTTATTATCAATTAGTTAATAGATTGAATAAAATTAATATAAATAACAGTTCGTTTAAGCTCGTGAGCTCGATAAGTGTAGCTCGAGCTCGGGGCTCGTTTATTAAACAACTTTAAATGAGTGGTAAATATTATTGAATATTAAAAAAAACAAATATTACACTAGCCTCGATAAGGCTCGACGAGCCTAACGAGCTTCACATGCCAGGCTCGAGCTCGTGCTCAATAAATAAACGAGCTTTGTTTTAGGCTCAAGCTCGGTTCGAGCTCGATAAGGCTCGGCTCGTTTCGAGCTTTTTACCGAGCCGAGTTCGAGTAGCTCGCGAGCATTTCGGCTTGTTTGCACCCCTAGTGGCAGGTGGTAGAGGCGGCAATGGGTGGGTGTTGGTGGTGGGCGGCGGTGGGTGGTGTTGGATGGTGGCGATGGTGGGTGGGTGATGGTGGTTGGTGGCAGCGGTGGTAGGTGGCGGCGACGACGGTGGTGGTTGGTGACGACGGTGGTGGGTGACGGTGGTAGGTGGTGACGGTGGTGGTGGTGGGTTATGGTGTTGTTAGTAAAGGGTGAATGAGTGATGGAATGAAAAAAAATATGGGGGTTGGATGAAATGATTTTGAGGGAACGGAATGCCTTGTGGAATGTGTGATTCCATTCTTTTAACCAACCAAACAAACTATTTTTCATTACCTCGTAATGGTCCATTCCATTCCCCCTTTCCATTCCATCATACCAAACGCTACATAATAGTCATTCAGATTTAAGAAGTGAGCAAATGCCATCAAGTTATTATCAAGGTTTTCGTAACTGGTTCGGACCGGCCGGTTGGACCGATCGACTCGAGATTCGTTGCTGCAGCTGATTCGATACTACCAGTTCGTATAATGAATAGAAATTCGGCCGCTTTGAACTTTTGTTGGGTTCGGTGAGTCGGCTGATCGTCCGGTCGAACCGACTAAAGCAAAAATCCCGCCTAAAAATGCCCATAACCAGATAACTGCTCCCAAAAAGCCTGTGATATTATCAATTATCATTAAAACCTTCTCTGCATAAACTCTTCATATGCCAAACACACACCATTAACCCTAAAATCAACAAAACCCATCTGTTCATCCCTCTCAAATACACTATGCGATTGGAAAACAAAAGATATGGCAACTAATTCGGTAAGTATTATCTTCATTACGCATGTATTTGATGATTTCCTGGATATATGTAATAGTTGTCGCTTGGATATGGCTTATTTCGATGTTGAAGTCGAACAAAATCTGTGTAGTAGAAGTGTAGAACATATATATGTAATAGATGTCGAACATATATGGCTAATTTCGAACAGAATCTGTGTAGTTTTGTTCAATTTTGATGTATGTATTGTTTGCTTTGATATGGCTTATTTCGATGTCTAAGTCAAACAGAATATGTGTAGTAGAAGTGTAGAACAGATATATGTAATAGATGTCGAACATAATCTGTGTAGTTTTGTTCAATTTTGACGTATGTATTGATGTAGTTAATAGTTAACTTGTAATAGATGTCAAACATAATCTGTGTAATAGATGTAATAGATGTCGAACATAATCTGTGTAGTTAACTTGTTCAATTTGGATATGGCTAGAAGTGAAAAACTGTATGTAGTTAACTTGTATGTATTGGTCACTTTGTTGATGATAAAGCCATAAAGGATTAAAG
The DNA here is from genome assembly GCA_032199755.1 of Ambrosia artemisiifolia. Classification (NCBI taxonomy): domain Eukaryota; kingdom Viridiplantae; phylum Streptophyta; class Magnoliopsida; order Asterales; family Asteraceae; genus Ambrosia; species Ambrosia artemisiifolia. Next base: position 15,155,051 of record CM063514.1, read on the forward strand.
GCTACTTTTTAGTTTTAACTTTTTATGGTTATAAAAAAAAGCCACAGATTCTGTTTAGATCGTTAATATCAATTTTAGTTGTTATTTACACATGTTTTTATGTTTTGTAGCACATGAGTTCCTCAGATGATCAACCAGATCCTGATGAATTGGTGTCGACTGTTCATCCAAATGTTCGTTCGAAGAAAGATAAGGCTTGGAACCATGCTACTGAAGGTTGAGATGAATATGGGAAAAGATTTATAGTTTGTATCTATTGTGAGAAAAAGATTCGTGGAGGGGGCATTAATAGGCTAAAGCAACACCAAGGTGGCGTAAAAGGAAACATTGCAGCGTGTAAAAAGGTTCCTGTTGATGTTAAAGTTCTAATGAAAAATGCTTACGAAGACAGTTTGCAAAAGAACAAAGGTGACGAAGCGTGTACGAGTAGCCAACAAACAAAAGCAACTAAATTAAAAAGGAAAGCTTCCTCTATATTAGAAAACCCGTCGTCATATTTTCCACGAGGTATAAATGATGCTTCTCAACCTTCAATAAAATCAACGTGGCAAAGTAAAGAGAGATTACATGATACAGACCTAGCTGTTGCCATGTGGTTTTATCATGCCTGCATACCAATGAATGCTTTTAATTCTCCTCTTTTCCCTATTGCTATGAGCAAAATTGCATCTATGGGACATGGATATAAAGGACCATCATATCATGCATTGCATGTAAGCCTATTGAAGGATGCTAAGAATTCAGTTTCTTAATAATTGAAGCTGAAAGAGGTTATGGTCAGAATCAAGTTGCACTACTATGAGTGACGGATGGCGGGATTCTAGACAAAGACCTCTTATTATCTTCTTAGGTTATTGTCCAAAAGGGGTTTCATTCATCAAATCTGTTGTTGCATCAGATATTGAGACCAATGCTGAAAACCTATGCAAGTTGTTTGAGGAGATTGTTCAATTTGTTGGTTATAAGAATGTGGTTCACCTTGTTACTACAATGCTGCTAACTATAAGGCTGCATGAAGATTGTTAGTTGAGAAATATCTTTTGCTTTGTTGGTCTCCATGTGCAGCCCATTGTATTAATTTGATTTTGAAGGATATTTCGGAACTACCTGATGTGAATGAAGTGGTTCAGCTTGCATCCAGGAGTCTTCATGCTGCTGCTTATTGGTTAAATCCGGTATTTCAGTATGATCAAGAGTGCGTTGAGGAGAAGCGGCTCGTGCTTTCGAGTGTGCTTGATATGATTGAACAGAAAACAAATCTAGATTCGGTGAAGCTTACATCACAAATATACCAATTTCGTGACCGACAAGGGGAAATTAGTCGACCACTTGCTCTAGCTTCCATGAAGAGTAATCCTCGTGGTAAGATTACTTTAACTTATAGTTACAATTTTACTTTTTTGAAATTATGAACTATACTGTTGTTCTAATTTAACTTTATTAGATGATTGGTGGAGATTGTTTGGTGGAGATGTCCCAGAGTTGCAAGCATTTGCGATAAGAATTTTAAGTCAAACTGCATCTTCATCCGGATGTGAACGAAATTGGAGCGTCTTTGAAAGAATCCACACCAAAAGGAGGAACCGGTTGGAGCATCAAAGGTTTAGCGACCTTGTTTATGTTCATTACAACTTGCTTCTACAAAATAGGTTCGATATAATGACATGTATGTTATTTATATATTTCTTTTGCATCATATATTATTTATAAAAACATTAAGTCTTTAAAACCATATAACTTAGGGTTAATGAGAAAAATAAATCGTACGACCCGGTTGATTATGAGAGCATCGATAAAACCGAGTTTTGGGTGTTGGATGGTGAACAACAAGGTGAGCTTGATTTTGATGAGTTGGAAAATATGCTAGAAGAAGAGCCACCAAATAATGTTGGACCGTCTACATCACCAAATGAAGAATTTGAAAGTTAGTATATTTTTTTTATTATACAAATATAGTGATATTTATGACTCATGTACATTAGGATTTAGGAATGCCTAGCTTAAAATGCCATTAGCAATTAGCTGTATCATTGAGAGGAACAGATGTTGATTAAGGAATTGATTTATATGTTTTGTTTTGTTTTGTGATGCTTGTTATATGTAGGCGAAGATGGTGATGATTCGATGCAACTTGATGATGAAGAAGATGGTGATGAATTGGGTGCTCCTTAAGTTGTTAGTTGCTTATAGATGTTTGAACTTTTGCTATGTTTGCTTAAATAGGATTATGTTTGATTAAACCTGGGTTATTTTGTATGAACTTGGATCATGTTTATTTAAATTTGGATGTTTGTTTAAGATATAAATGTCATTTTGTTTAAGCTATAAATTCCATAGATCTTGGATTTTTTTTGTTATATCTATACATATAATAAAGGAGTATCTAGGGGTGAGGTGTCACCATTCTAGGGTGTCCACCTCAGCATTTTTCAACCCGTTTAACTCTAATATGGTTGACCCGACCCGACCCATACTATCTACTCCGTACCCACTTACCCGCATATATAAACTTCTTTTTTCTCTTGTTTATGAACCTCAACTATCCATCCATTCATCTTACAACCTAAACCCTAACCACCTTCTATCTCCATGATTGATATCCTCCGATTCAGGTAATAATTCTTTTGAAATATTATGTTTTCATATCTTTGTGTTAATGATATTCGATTTTGTATTAAGATTAAACGAGATTCCTTCCTTCAAAGATCAAAAACCCTAACTTTATGGTATCTATGAAATCTATTTCAAAATCCTTCATCATCCACGTTTATTAGGGTTTTGCTATTATCACCAACAACTGAAAGGTAACAACCGATTTTTTCTTTTCGATTAGCCTCTTTTACGAAACTCTTTTTTTTTTAATTAACTTATTTCTTTTAAAGTTTCTTTATTTTTTTGGTTTCACTGGTTAATTGCGCATCCATAATTCTGGTCTGGATGCTAATCGGTTTGTGGCTACAGCTTTATATTTTGTAGAGGTAGATTTGTAGATCTCTTTGATTCTTTAGTACGAGTAGTATAGATCTGAATGGTAACAACCGATTTTTTCCCTTCCATTAGCGTCTTTTACGAATCTCTGTTTTTGTTTCAATTAGCTTCTTCCATTAGAGTATTCCATTAATCTTTTCAATTAGCGTCTTCCATTACGAAGCTCTGTCTTCCATTAGCGTCTTTTGAAGGTGGTTTATTTTTTTTGATTTATGTTGGTTAATTATGTTACTTTGATCTTGATGCATAAATTGAATAGGGTTTTCACGAATCTCTGTTTTTGTTTCAATTAAGTTTTTTTTCTTTTCAAGTTGGTTTATTTTTTTTGGTTTCAACTTAGTATTGATCTGTAAGGAATGTGTATAAATTATGATGTTGTATAGATTCTGTATTCGTTTAATTAGGAGGATACAGTAATCGATTCTATAAAGATTTCGAATTAGGTATCTCGATTTAGGTTTTTCACGATTTCTACTTTTAGGGACATTAATCTATTTTATTAGGTGTTTAAATGTTTAGTCTCTGTTTGATTAACTATTATAATTTGATATCATTACTTATTATTTAGTATCCTGTAGAAGTAGTTATGATCTTCAATTGGAGGCATATGGAGTAGTAACCTATGTTGATAATTCTGTGTCATGTTGATCTCCAAGGTATGATTGTGTATTTTACATTGTCTTGGTTGTCTAGGGATGGGTTGTCATGTTCGATGGGTCCTTTGTTGTTTGTTGATTGAGTAAAAGGCCGATTGTTTGCTTTGGTTGGTGATTAGAGTGTCGATTATGATTCATGTTTGATTTTGATTGTGTAATCGATTTGAAGGTCCGTAGTTGTTTCTAAGTGTTAGACTGAACCCAAACTTAGCCACTGTCGGCTAAGATTTGATTAATCATCACATATTTTTTTCCGTTCATGTTCATAAGTTCTTATTCGGCTAAGTTGTTTAAAGGGTTCAAGAATGTTCATCAATTGTTGTTATTTGTTCTTGGGGATTTAATATAATTTGGATCTTCATATGCTTGAGAGAATGGTTTTAGTGGAAATCTTTAGTTTGCTTTGTGATTGGAGGGATCATGGATCTCGAATGTGGGTGCACCCGATTGGATCGTGGCAAAATCGGAAAGTTGTTGAAATTTTTTAAAAGAAATATAATCTTTCCTATTTTCAAGCTTTTGATGTTATGGAATGATTTGAAACTTCCCATTTTTGAGATACGGAATTGAATGATACTATTTAATGTGGATTTAATTGATATTGACCAAGATTTGAATTAGCCAAGATTAATTGGATCTGGCATATAGTGTTATGGAAAGACTGATATAAAAATAGAATACGGTATAATATTTAAATATTCATGTTAATTTCAAATACTACAAATAAAAAAGCTCTTTAGGCCCTAGGGTTTTGTTGGCCCCTTTTAGATGTTCTCCATTTTAACCCATTTAACTAACCCGTGGTAGACATGAATAAGGCTGCCTCTTTTTAGCCATTAATTGAATGGTCTTCAAATTACATTCTTTTTATGTATTTGATCCCTTAATTGTATTTGATCCCATAATGCTACAAATATTATGGATTTAGGTGTATCATATGGGGTTTATCCAAGTGTGTATTTATGGAGTTATATCCTTGGTTTTATTTATGGATTTTTTGAGTACTACTATTGCTATTTGTATACAATATGTTTTGGTTGGACAGTGGTGATAGAACTCCAAAGCAAAAGGTAAAATAGAAGGTTACCGAGGAAAATGAAATGTTAAATTTAATGTTGAAATACAATGGTGGAAGACCGAGAGCTAAGGTACTTTTTATATCCTCACTCCTATTATCCTTTTGTTCCTAACTATTTGTTAACTTATGGCTCATTTTTTATTTACATTTTTTTTCTTGCAGACGAGAGTCAAAAGCGCGGTTCAATTAAAGGATTTGTTAGACGCTACACGAATAATAGTGCCTTGTACTAGGTATTTCTCATATGCAATGCATTTTTCATTGTAACATGTTTCCTCGACAGATTTACCTAAATTCAAGCACTAACTTCAACTATGTGAGTTTTGTCCTCTTTGAGATCTATATACATTACATTCTATAGCAATGTTGTAATCACAATTGACTTGGCATGTATCACAGGTGGGATGGTATTGCAGTCTGATGATTGGGCAGCGGTTGAGCATGTGTTGGCAGCGTTACGGTTTTAAATTTCTTAACTTTATTTTGATTAAATAAAAGTGTTTGCATTAAATATTCAAGAATTGTTTGTGAATAATGCTGTAAATAAAAGTGTTTTCACTTTTAATGTATATATATTTGTCATGATATCTTGAAGACTTTTACAAAATGACAAACCTGTGCAAGTGATCTGAATCAATTTGGTTTTTGCTTTTGCTGCTGATAGGAAGGAAGTTGCCGAGAGTTTAAGATTGCTGCTGATAGGAAGGAAGCTGCCGAGAGTAATTTATTGGCTTATAAATCTGTTCCAGTGGGTGTTTTGTTTTCATTTCTATTACCATACTTGATCTTGCTGTAATTTGAGTTGGATTTTTTACATAGAGTTGTAACTGTGGTATTGTGTTGTAGGATATTGCTCTGTCTGACTTGGCTCCTACTCATCCGATACGGCTTCAGCTTCCACTTAACTTCTCAGTGTTTTGTTATGAGATTCTCAATTCTCCTGACCATGCTTGCAACCTTGCTAAACAGGTATTTCGTTTATCGTTAAGCACTGAAACTAATTGATGTCATGACCTCAAATACTGTTAAGTGGTTATTACTATTTGTATACATCTTTTAGTAGTTGCTCATAGGTTGATTCAAAGGATCAATATACAAAATCAGCGTACATAAACAATTCTAAACATTTGCGATTTAACTAAAAAAACTGATCAGTTAATTTGTTATGATTATCTTATTAAATGAACGCAAAAGGTCAGATCGTAGTCAACTATTTCCAGAAGTATATGATTGTATCAGTTAAGTAGTTGATAGTTATCTTTTATTTAGAGTGTGTTTTGTTAATGTTTTTGCTTATGCATGTGTTTTGATGTTGTACAGGGCTGCTGCTGATCAAATATTGAGGATGGTTGTGCTTGGTGAGGAATAGAAACAGAATTCTAAGAAGGAGAAGCTTGATAAGAAGAGTCAGCCAATCTCCAAGGTACGTTTTGTCTTATGCTATTTTAATCTTATTTAGTTTATTAACATTGCTTATATATTGATGTTCATACTTCACTGAATATAGTTTCTTGGTATTAAATGATTTGTCAATGCTTTTAGTTAATATTTTTGATATGGGTGTTAATATTTGATGTTTTTGCTAGGTAAAAATCTTGTATTTAGTGTGTATATATGATCTGCACATTGTTGTACTTTTGATGGTTAAGTTGTCATTTAAAAGAATTACGCTTCTTTGATGAACAAAGTTGTTGATAATTTATTATCGCTTAATCTTTAGTCACATCAAGTTCTGTGAAGCATCCTGTTTATTATGAGCATGTTAACTTTTTAAGATAGGTTGATCCAACTATTTGTCTATTTGAAAGGCTCTTGACTATGATGTTGACCATGACTATTACCTCATGCATAAAATCTTTCCATTCCTATCAAATATCTAAACCCCGGCTCTGGTCTTAGAAGTCTTTTAACTAGCTTGCTCTTAAAGAATTCAGGCCTTATATCTTTTATTTATAAATATATGGAACATGATCTAAAAGTCACTGATTTTGGGTCCGTTTTATGAATGGATTGCTTTGACCCGTTACCCAACCCACCCATTTTTTAGCTCATCTAACAAGTTCAATATCATACTAGCACACTTTCTTTCGGTTGTGTTCTTAACATAAAGTTATTACATAAAATGCAGGGAATCATGAATGCATTGGCATTATAAGTTATACCAATTCAGGAAGTTCTAACTGTCTAATCATTAAATCGAAATAAGAAGTCACTTTGAGATAGCTCGAGCAGTTGCTTCCTATTTAGGCTCTCTTTCTATATGTAGGATAATAAATTTCTAAAGGGTTGCAAATTGCAATAGCCTAAATGTTAGATGTGGCCCAACTTTAAGTTGATTTGAAATTTAATTTGGATTTTGTAGTATAGGCGTATAACACTGATTAATTAATTATAATTATTTGAATAATGCCATTAGGTCGAAGTCGAACCAGTACCGAAACACGTCACGGATGACTGATTCAAATAAGAGTGAAGACGAAGAGCGTATCACACTATCGGTGCATTTGGGAGAAGGTTACCAGGCCTCATGGTAACACTGGTGTTGTCCTTGCTAATTTTAAGGATATATAAATCGTATGGTTTTACGGTTGAGTGTTCTTGCAATTAGAGATCAGTTTCTTTTAGAAATTTGAATGTTGTTAAAGGTTTATAGGTAATAGACTAATGTCTTTGTTGTATTATTATGTGATTGTGATTGGCTCAAGTTATGATATATTCTGCATTCACAGTATATTCTTTTGTAGTTCATAGCTCTAGCTTCAAAACTTCACATTAATACATAATGAAGAATAATGGTGGTCTTTTTGGTTTGGAAGCATCTCCAGTATAAGCTTCGTGAACACATTTATGCTTTCAATCAAGTATAACTCATTCAAGAAACATAATGGACATAGAAATTACAACCATAACAATCTTGCATTTGAAAATTCGGCTGGTCATATTTTTACCAACCAAATGCTCAAATAAATAAGAAACAAAAGAAAAAGGATTGTGCTATAGGATATCTTACCTCACTTTATATTACCATAATTCCATACGCTTTACTATTTATGATATTTTGCATGCAATGAAAATTCATACGAATTGTATTACGTAACTTTCAATACATAAAACTTGCATACTACAATCTTTATAAATTTTTTTTGTCATTTGACTTGGGGATTTGCCGTGTGTACACACGGGACTCTAACCTATTATGTAATATAAATTCGAATATTTCCCACGTTTACACGATTTCGATCATAGATTTTATCTATTTATTAAATTTGATATTTACCATAAATATGTAAATCTAACTATAAATATCTAATATTAATTATAAACCGAGTGCATTAAAGATAGTTAGTTTCTAAATATTAATTAGATTTCATGCACGATTTCAATAGTCGGTTATTGAGAAGGTAAACCGGTTCATATCCTATAATTATCTATATATAAACCTATATTCACAATTAAAAAATGTATCTTTACTCTAATTACAATCCTTTACTAAATAATACAATCATCATCTTTAATCTACAACCGCAAGGCAGTTCCTTTCCCTCTTCTTTTAAACGAAATTTAGCAACGGATCCTGTGTTTATTCATCTTGCTTGCACCAAATCGAAGTTCTATTTCTGCAGATTTCCTAATGTAAGTTGATGTTGTATGCATGTTTGTTTTGATTACATTTGTTTTATTTACCAAGTGTAATCTATATTTACATATGTTATCTTTTGAAATGTAGTTATTAACGTAATGGCAAATTTACCTTTTGAGATTGTGGCCTATGAGATTTTTACAAGACTTTCAGCGAAAAATGTTGGCCGATTGAATGTTTTATCCAAGAGATGGTATTTCGAACTCTCGAGTGAAAAATTTGCTAGCATGCATTTTACTCGGTTGTCCATGTTTGAGAAGCAAAAGTTTCTTACTAATCAAGGGTCATCATTTGCAATATTTAACACAAATTCTGGACAACATCATGCTTACTTGAGTAACATCATACCTTTTCCTATCCAAACAATGTTTTGTGACATACAAGTTTTATCCAGTTTGAATGGTTTAGTATTGGTTTGTGAGAAAAACACTGCTTCTTTGATTCTGTGGAATCCGACTACAACAGTTTACAAGGTAGTTTCTGATTGTCATTCTGGCAATTATTACAACTACCAATTGGATGCTGCTTCATTGTATGTAGATTCATCCAACGATTACAAAATTTTACTCCTAAAACGTGATCATGGTCTTATGCGTCCTTTTGTCTACTCAAGGAGATATGCGGCATGGAGAAGCATAGGTTTCTTAACTGAAACGAAATACAATGGCTCTGATTATGTTTGGTCAAGTGGTACTTTTTGCAAATCTTCTTTGTTTTTCACAGTTTCAAAATATTGGTCCGAATGTGAAACTGTTGTTGTCAAGTTTGATGTTGATCAGGAGACTTTCAGCAAAATATCTTTTCCATATGTTCAAAAGCCTTGGATACCCCAAGCTCATCTTTTAAAAATTTCGAATGTCCTTCACATGTTTCTTACTAATGGAGTCCCTAATTTCGGTGTTTATCTATGGAAACTGGACACTAATATTTGGACCAGGGTATTATCTTTCCAACATGTTCGTCAAGTTGGGGATGGTCAGTAGTGCGACGTTGCACGCGTGTTGAACGAGCATACATGGATCTTGAATGCAGAGTGGGGACAGATGATTAAAGTTTTTATGGATGCGGTTCAACTTGGCTATCTTGATGATGCAGATACCTTTCGTGGAGTAAGGGGAGCTCTGTTTTATGAATCGCTTATTTCACCGTTTGTTTAGTTTATGTTATTATGGTGGATGTTTTATCAGTTATGTAATGTTTATCTCTGTAAAGTTTCTGTTAAGTACAATGCTAATGGCTTTTGGTTATTAATTTTTATTTGGTCTGTATTAACTATGACAATATTTTGATGATATGTAGTCTATATTATTTTGTATGAGTATGTTGTATGTTGTTAACTTATATTAAATCATTGATATGTTTTTAACTTTTGAATGTCAATTGTGTTCCAAAATGTTATAATTATAAGTTATATCTTGTAACTTTTAAATATTTTTACAACAAAATAAAAAACGGTAATTGATACACTTACGTTTAATGTATGTTAATTGTTTCAGAAACCTATAGTTACTGTAACTAACATTGGTCCACGATATTAGTTTATAACCATCATTACCTTCTTACAAAAGTGTTAATTATGGCATGTCATTTCAATAGTTGTTGGAATTGTATAATTACTTTTTCAAACACCACTATAATATTTTATACTACAATAAAAACTCATTTAATAATAATCAGCAGCATCATTCTCTAAAATACAACCTCCGGCCTCTTCATCTTCACTAACTGAACTCTAAAATTGCTTTCCAAAGACGTCTGCATTCTGATCTTTTAGTTTTACAACCGGTAAGCACATCTTCACTTGAATTGTTGATGTTTGTTCTTAACCTTTCTTATAATATTTCAAAATTTTAGTGTTAAGTTATTGTTCATCTAAATGCTTTATGGGCTCTTTTATCTCTTTAAATGTCCATACTCATCTGAATTATGCTCACAGATTTTTTATTATTCAACATATAGTAAATATTAACCATTGATTCTGTTTCTAAATATGTTTCATCTTAGGTTTTGTCAATTTTAGGGACAAAAATTAAAACTATGATAATGGGTGATCTACATTTTGACTGTTATGCATGTATTGTTAATCTAGATCATGTTTTGTTTATTTATCAATGTAGGTATTAGTATAATGGGTGACCTACATTTTGAGTTAATCCTTTCAGAGATTTTTACAAGGCTTTCTGCAAAAACGGTTGGTCGTTTAAAGGTATTGTCTAAGAAATTTAATGTCGAATTGTCTAGCGAACAATTTGCGACCATGCATCTGAGGCGTATGTCAAAGCATGAGCAGAAAAAATTTATTACTTATCATGATGAATCAATGGTTCTTTTTAACACAGTAGATGGTCAACTTTCTGCTGTTTTAGAAACAGTTATAGATTTCCCTTATGAGATAAACGTTGCTGATTTAAGAGTCATTTCAAGTGTTTGTGGATTAATACTGCTTTCTGATAAAAGTATCAGCTCTTTGATTGTTTGGAATCCAACTACAAATGTTATTAAAGTATTATCTCATGCTGTTTTTGGTAACTCATACAACTTCCAACTGGATACGGCTGGGATTTATATGGATTCTACTGGTGATGTTAAGATTTTACATTTGAAACGCCAGCACAATGTCATTGTTCCTTATGTGTACTCGAGGAAATCTGGATTGTGGAAATGTGTACCTTTCTTGAATGAAACTAAATACAATACCACTGATTATGCTTGGTCGAATGGTACGTTTTGCAATGGTGCATTGTTTTTTACCGTGTCTAAGTATTGGTCAGATTTTCAAAGCATTATTATTCAGTTTGATGTTAATCTAGATATTTTCAGTTTAATATCTGTTCCCTTTGTTCAAGAATCTTGGGTTCCACAATGTCATCTCTTAGGAGTTTCTGATGTGCTTCACATATTTGTTACTAATGGCTTCGCTGAGTTTTCTGTTGAACTATGGAAGAGGGAATCTGATGCTTGGACAAGGGTATTTTCATTTCCAGATGTTCAACAACTGCAATGGGGTCTAGCTTACGATTTAACACATTTGATTCAATCCAAATCATGGATTTTGATGGCTGACTGGGGACAGATAATTGAGGTTTTCATGGATAATGTTCAGTTTGATTACCTTTGTCATGCAGATACTTTTCGTGGGATGCGAGGATTGTTGTTTTATGAATCATTGATTTCACCTTCCATGTAGGGTATGTTGATGTGTTAAAGACTTTTCCAATATTTTGCTTATCCATATTAAACAGATAATATTATGTTTTGAATAGTTTTTGTTTATGTAATTTAGATGACTTAGTGTTATCTAATGTTAACATTCTATGACAGTTTACTTTTAATGCTTTTTACTACATTGTATTATGTAATGTTTGCCTGCTTAATATGGTATTTTCGTATCATCTTGAGTGACCTTAAGATAACATGTTCTTATATTGTTATATGTATGATTTAGTTATACTTATCATTATGTTTAATATGTATTATATTTAATATGTAACCATATTATTAGGACTTTTATGGCCATTGTTATATATTTCACATTTGTGCTATGAATGTTATCAAAGTATTAAATTGTTATTATGGCTACATGTAAGTTGATGATACGTGTGTGCGTGTATACATTGTATGTCTTCTCCGAATAAAGTCATAAACATGAATATTACGCCATAATTTGTATCTAATTATGTAATTTATTTTTTCTATCTTTAATGGATATGTCAACAAACATATACATATAAATTGTGTTTTGTGTATTTGTATTTGTTTTTCAAACGAAGATTTGTGAATTATCACATATGAATGTGTATATGATTATCTATTTATACTTAAGGTATTTCAAAAGATATCATATTTCATATATATGAAAGTTGACTTTTAGTCATAGATTATTATAGAAACATACATATTGATATGTGATTGCTTACTTTACTGATTTTCAAATTTTAATTTGTAAATAGATTTTATCAAATTTTTTTAATGTCGGCTTTAGTTTACTATGTAAATTAAAACTACTTACCTTTCTTCATGAAGTGTAGGACATCTACTATTGTATTGTTTTAAAGTATTCATAAAGTGATGTTACTTAATAGTTAACATGTAAACTTAAAGTATTAGTTTAATGTTGTTTTTTTGCCAAAAAAAAATCCATTTTCAGAATCGTTTGAGTCTTCCACTTTCACCATTGGCGCCTCTTCTCTCAGACACATGATCCTCAAACTGATCATTTGTTCAAAATTCAGGATTCATGTGCTTCTTTTTTTGTTGAACACTATTATTTGATCGAGTTCCTACAGTAACTCTTTGTTTATTGGAGTTTAAAATTTCATATACTCTCTTCAAATGATATTTCTTGGTTGTTAAATCACACACTTGCAATATTATACTTTTCAACAAAAAAACAACTATAGCTTTTCTCATTTTACATTGGCCACAAGACTTTCCTCATGATAGTTATGTAAAACTTAGGTTAAGAACTTGCAACCTAAATTTGACTTATATAAAGTCAAACAGTAAATATCTTCGTATCATATGCGTATATGTACATTATTAGTTATAACATTACCTTGGGGATCCACCGTGTGTCAACACGGGTCTCTAACCTAGTTTTAGATATAAATATATTATGTAATACGTCATCCGGTTCTTAAATCCGGTCGGACCGGTCCGACCAGTGAACCAGTAAGACATCCAATTCGATGTTTGATCCGGTCCTGAAAACATTGGTTATTATATTAGTATTTTTATTTTTTCTGACCTTAACTAATTGTATTCGACTACGAGGTTTACTCGTGTATATTACCTTATTACACAAAAGGTAACATACATATTTACACGTAATTATGTATAGATGTAAAATTTAAAATCAAAACAAGCTAAAGTATTGTTAAAGATCAACAAAGGATATACCGATCACTCACAACCACTCTTAAGTCACCATTGTTAATATTTTGAAACGTAGATATTATTAACTTTAAAGTGATTGTCTAACATATAAGTATTTAGTAAAAACAAACGTAAATTGCAGACATAAATTGATATATATTGTTCCTCGTCTTCAGGTGGTCAAAGTGAATTAAATATTGATGTGCGAGTTAAATTCTATGATTTAATATGTTTAATGTAGGGTTTTAAGGAGCTTATATATGTGGAACGCGTTTACTTTGTGTTTGCTATGGTTTTCATATGCAAAAGGGCTTAAGAGGTGTTTCGGATGCATTAAAATGCCCCTAGGAAGGAGAGCATGGAAGATCGAGAATGTATCCTACTTTGTAGGTAGCATAAGCCTGGAACACACCAATAGGAATAGAGGCTTAGACTTCCAATCTTAAACTCCAAGCTAAGGCCCATAACACGTAGTTTCCAGCCCATCATCAGTAGTCAACAACCCAAATTCATGAGCCCATATTCTTCCATCATGAAAAGTAAAACTCAACTAGCTAGAAAATATATATATGAACAAATAATATGTTTTGACACTAAATTGGAAAGAGACATGTATTTCAACAACTATCCTCTATTGTTTTCACATGATTTAGTATGACAAGATTTCACAACACTGATTAGAGCTTCAAGTGGCCATTAAACAACTCTAGCAAAATAGCAAATTATAGTTCCCTACGGTTATGTAACACCCATTTTTTAAAGAACATTTAAAATAATATTTGATATTTGATTCCAAAACATATTAAAATATTTCAAGGACATTTTTTTATCGAAGTTAAGTCCTATTTGAAGATGTGATTTTATCGAAGGTTGCTACCGTGAGTACGTGACTTCAAGTTTCTATTGGTAGGATGTCCATACCGTAGCAGCTCAATATGAAGATAATTATTTATGTTGATCATTTTTTATATCATTTTCTTTGTATGATCTATATATATTATAGGGATAGTTAGCCATGATATATGGTATAGGATATTCCAAAACTCTATATGTTTTTCATGATAAATCAATACACGCATGGGAGGCTCTTACGGTGGCTGGGAAGGACTCACGACTAGGGTCCGCTTTATTTTCGGGCAAATTTTTTCTATTAAAGTCCTATATGAAAGTTATATATATATATATGTGTGTGTGTGTGTGTGTGTGTGTGTGTGTGTATCTTTTAATAAAAAAACTCATTTTAAACTTAAACTTAGGCCATTGAAAACTTATTTAAAACTAAAAAATTATTAGTCAATTTATATGTTCAATACTCATTTAAAACTCAAAACTAAATGTCTATTTAACATATTTTTTTAATGATTTGGATAGTGTAAAAAAACCTTAATACAATAGATAGAATATCTCATACAAACCAAGAACAACCACAATAATCACAAGAACACAAAGTATAGCGACAAAACAAACTACCAAGACTTTTATTATTTAACCAACCATAAAAAACACCCAACCAAACCCTGAGATCTCTCCAAATCAAAGAGATCTTAAAGATACAAAGTTTATCAACTGATTAAGAATCAGTTGACGAAAAAAAAAGAAATACAAGACAATAATGGAACGATCTTACAAAAAATAGAGACAAGATGAACTAATAGAATACAAATACAGCTTTTGATGATCGAGTCTTCAACACTTGATGAAGAGATCAACCTAATCGCCAGAGATCACCAGAGAGACAGAGAGAAAGTGAGTGTACGAATGCGGGTTGAAAACCCTAATCTGGAACTTTCCGTTATATTTATAGCCAGACACAAGACATGCCCATAAGCCTAGCTAAAATAAGCCCAAACATAAACCAAAGCCCAATCCTGCACATAACAACTGGCCCACAACATAACAAATAATATTATACAGTAACTATGTTTAACCAAGAATTACATAATATATTTTAACATCCCACCTTAATTCCCTGGTTAAACATGTCCTTCATCCCAAGTTTTAAACACAACTCATTGTATTGGACTTGTCCAAGACCTTTTGTGAAAAAAATAAGCTATTTGATTTTCTGAACCTACCTTCACAGTTTCAATTACCCCATTTGTAATTTTTTCTCTAATGAAATGAAGGTCTATTTCATAGTATTTCGTTCTATCATGAAACACAGAATTTGCAGCAATAGAAATTGATGCTTTACTGTCATAAAATAGTTTAACTAGGATTTTAATACAAACATTTAATTCTCTCATTAAGTTTGTAACCCAAATGACTTCACATTTTGTAAAACACGTTGCACGATATTCAGCTTCAGCTGTAGATTGAGCAATAGTGCTTTGTTTCTTACTTTTCTTGGAAAAAGGTGAATTTACCTAAAAGAGACAAAAATCAGTGACTGATTTCCTAGTGTTCAAACACTTGACTAGTCAGCATTAGAACAAGCACGCAAATTAACCATCCCTTTTCTAAAACATAATACCTTTACCAGGAGATGATTTCAAATACTTTAAGAACCTCAAAGCCACTTGTAAGTGAGTTTGAGATGGTTTATGCATGAATTGACTCAGAAATTGCACAATATAACTGATATCAGGCCTAGATAAGGACAAATAAATCAGTTTTCCGATCAGTTTTTGAAACCCATTCACATTTTCAAGCAACTTATCATTTTTGTTGTGTTTAAAAGATTGCACATAATGCGAGTGTGAACAGGTTGACACCCTAAATAACCAAACTCACTTAACACTTATAGGCAATATTTTCTTTGGCTCAAACAAATCCCTTCATTAGAATATAATACTCAAATACCAAGAAAATATTTTAACTTGCCTAAATCTTTAATCAATTTTTTTTACAAAGAAACTGTTTGACTTTATTTATTTCAAGTTTATTATTACCTGTCACAACTATGTCATCAATATATATATATAAGTAAAACAATGACCATTTTCAACAAATTTAACAAACATAGAATAATCACAGATGCTCTGAACAAAACCAATATCAACATGCACTTTGGTCAACTTTTCATTCCATTGCCTTGGTGCTTATTTAAGACCATAGAAGGATTTCACCAGGTTACAAACTTGGTTATCATTCTTAGAATAATAACCTTCTGGTGGAATCATATACACATCTTCAAAAATTGACTCATACAAAAAAGCATCGTTAATGTCCAATTGATTATGTGGTCATTTATTCTGAACAACTAATGCTAAGACACAACTAACAGTGACCATTTTTAAAACAGGTGAAAATGTCTCACCATAATCAATACCCTCTCTTTGATTATACCCTTTTGCTACCAACCTAGCTTTATACATTTCCACCTTTCCATTTGATTTATACTTGACCTTAAAGACCAAATTACACCCTATTGGCTTTCTACCATCAGGTAATTTTGTTAGGACCCAAGTATTATTTCTATGAAGAGCTTCCATTTCAAGGTTCATAACCTCAACCCACTTAGGGTCTTTTGAAGCTTCAAAATAAGAAGTTGGTTCAACAACTTTATTCAAATTTCACATAAAACATTTGTTTTCACAAGACATGATAAAGTAATTCACAACTCTTTCAATACCATACTTAACTTTATCCTCAACCACATAATTAGTAGATCTCCTACGTAAACCAAACTCTCTACCAGATTTCCTAGTAGTAGTTTCTACCCTATTTCCCTTAGGAGTACAGTTCTCATCATTAGAACTCTCTGCAGCTATAGAATCAGTCCCCCTGTTCACATCCTCAGGTTGCTGATCAGAACCCTAATCTACCCTCCTGGCAGCTATATCAGGGTCATCTAATTGCAAACCAGAAGAGAGTTCTTGAGCAACATTGGTTCCCCATTCATCATCGGGAATATCTCTACTAGACTCACCATTCAAAACTTCAGAATTGGATATATCATATAAATCAAAAAAGTTTAAGTGATTTATATTTTTTCAGAAAACTCTTTATGTTTATCAATTTTAAAAGGAAATATGTTTTCATAGAACCTTACATCTCTATAGTACTCTTCTTGGTTTTATCAATACTCCACAGTTTATAAGCCTTTTCAAAAACAGAGTACCCTATTACGATGCATTTATCAGCCCTACTACAAAACTTATCTTTTTCATCTAAAACAGTTTTAAAACAAAGACAACCAAAGTTTTTAAGGTGAGACATTGTGTGGGGGGGGGGGGGGACCTATACAATAACTCATAGGGACATTTACTAAACAAAATAGATGAATGAGTCCTGTTAATAAGGTATGCAACAGTTAGAACACAGTCAGACCAGATCTAGCTATGTTAAGAAGATGCTTGTGCTTTCTTTCAACATCCCATTTTGTTGAGGAGCATAAGCGCAGCAAGTCTGATGGATAATTCCTTTTATATCATAAAAGTTTTGTAGATGCATTATTTGCGACTAATGCTTCGGATTGTGATCATTAACATGTGTTAGAGGATTCAGAAGGTCGAAGGTGGCATATAACTGGCCCTTTTAGGGACTTGAATATTTCCTAATTGCTCTGGCGCATTTACAGTTATTGCTTGGCAAGGAAATTTTGATTCATGGGTACAGGACCCTTTACATGTAAGACCTATTGCTCATATAGGTCGAATGTGAAGATAAAGGGGCGAAGGTGGAAATGGAATGAAGATGTTTCCTGGTTCGTGCTTATTTGAAGGACGAATGTGGAAGAATTCCACATTCGTACCTATACAGGGGGCGAAAGTGCAGATAGTATATATAGGTCAAGTTTGTTTTAAGACTTAGAACTTTGGTCATTTGTGTTTGTTAAAGTCTGAGTTAAGCTCTCTAGGTTGAGTCAGTGAAGTTGTGATTAGATTAACTTGTAAAGGTTTATGTAAACAATATTTGAACAAGTTATCTATGAAAAGGATGTTTGAAAAGCTTAATTGTGTGTTTTGATTCATTGATTATCATTTTGTTCTGTTCTAGGGTTTCCGCACCTGGAATAGTGCCTTGTATGATCAGATTTCCTGTTTTTAGCTAAATCTCTTCATTCACAAAGTGGTATCAGAGCCATAGAGATCATACAACAACAAATTGATAATTTCTGAACTGATTTGGACCCGAAATTGATCAAATTTTCTCTGTTTTCATTGAACAATGGTTTTTGATACAATTTGAAGGATTTGGATAGGTTTTCGTGGTTAAAATAAAAAATTCCAAGTATTAAAGTTGTTCCAAATCACTTCCGAATCATAACCTGATTAAGATCATCAAAATCCATTAACTTTTGAAAATTTCAGATCAAAATAACCGTTTTTCAAAGTGTAACTGTTTTTTAAACATGAATGGGTCGAACCTAGAGAGCTTCGGGTCGAAAGTGGGTTCTTAGGTCGAACCAAGGATATTTTTTGGACGAAAGTAGCCATTTTCTGGTCGAACCTAGGTTTGTTGTGTTGGATTTTCACTTTCAGGTCAAAATTTCCACATTCGGTTCATCGTGGGTACGAAGGTGGAAAAGGAGGGACGAAAGTGACTTGATTCTGGTCGAACGTGGAGATTATCACTTACTTTCTACATTCGGGTCACTATTAGGGATGAAAGTGAAGGTGACTAGGGCGAAAGTAGAGACTGTTTGGTGAAATTTTCAAGTGTGTAGTATTTCCAACTTCGAGAACAACATGTGGGGATTTCCGACTACACCGAGGCCGAGTACAACACAACAACAGCAAGTTACTATGGACCCATGGACAGTAGCTGCTCAGAAATCGAATACTCAGTCTTCGCAACCCATTAACTACTTAGCTATGACGAGTTCGATGCCTCTGAGTGTTGCATCATCTTCACAACAACCTGCAGTAGATTACTTGGGTGTAGCAGCCGCAGCGGTACACACTCAAACTACTAATGCTATTTCTACACTAATCAATGATTTGTCTTCAGGTAGCGGGAACATACCACCCAAGCTAATGGAGATGCAGGAGTACAACCAGTGGCAGAAGAATTCAAGATTCATCTTGAGGGAATGGGACTAGAAGGAACTGAGGCGTGGCAGATGATTGCAAAAGGATATGTGGCACCAGTGTTAGAGAATAACGGTGAGCAGATTCCTCTAGAGAGTTTGACTGATGACGAGAAGAAGAAATTCGCGGTGGAGAAGAAGGCGTATTTTCAGCTAACCCAAGCGATCACAAATGATTTGCTACATCAGTTTGGATCGTGCACTACTTCCAAACAACTATGGGACATGCTGAAGAATCGTCATGATGGTAACGAGAAGACGAGAAGGCTAAGGATGGAAGAGCTGAGGAAAGAATTCGAGAACTTCAGCTATGTTGGGAATGAGACACTTAAAGAGTTGACTCCCAGATACTGTCACTTGTTAACTGAATTGTCAAGTTATGACATTCAGATTCCTATGTCAGATTTGGTGGACAAATTTGCAGATTCTTTACCACCTTACTGGGATCAACACATCGAAGTACTTAAGGAGAAAGATGCTTACAAGTACTGGACCATCAACGAGTTTATCCAGAAGCTGGAAAACAAAGAACTTGAGGAGAAGAGGAAAGCAAAAAGGTCACAGATTCCTCAAAACCCAGAGTTGTACCATGCTAGTACATCATCTACTGTGGGTAATTCAAGTCTTGGTGGAACAGTTGCTCCTCATATAGCATGTGTTTCAAGTGTTATGGAACCACCCAAACAACCGATCAATTATCTAGTTCAAACCTCATCTTACACACCACCATCATATTCACCACCACCACAACAATCATACATAAATTATTTCGTTTCACCATTTTCTCCTATGCAACAAGCTGCATGTTATTCTGCAAACCAACCACAACAACAACCTCAACAACAACAATACATTTCTCAGATGAACCAAGCTAATCAAAGACCAGTAGTGTTGGAGACATCCAACATGAATAACGTCACTGTGGAAGTTGCTCAACAGCACATTGCACTGGTTTCAGCAATGGTTGCCTCGTATAACGGTTTAGTAGCAAGTCAAATTGGTAATAACAATCTAACCAATGAGGACTATGCTCAAATCGATAAAGAAGAGATGGAGCTTATAGATATACAATAGGCTTTCGCAAGCATCATGAGGCGAGCAACTGAGTTTATTGAGAAGACCGGAAGAACGGATTTGGCCACTACACCAAACACCACATATGGCTTTAACAAAGAAAAGTCACATGTTTCAACTGTGGTGGTAAAGGTCACTTCAAAAGAGAGTGTACACAGCCTGCAAAACAAGGTAACAGAAACCCATTCAACTCAAACTATCAAAACCGCCAATCTCAAAACCAAGTTTATTATCAAAACAACAACTATCAAAACCAAAACAATTACCAAAACCGACAAAACACCTCTCAAAACAACCCAAATAGACAACCAAACACACCCAACTAGAATCAAACTCAACCAGCAAATAATCCAAACAGAACTGTCATTCCTATCACTACACCAAATGACCAACCACAGAATAACAATCAAAATCAAGCTTTGGTGATTCAGAATGACGAGGGATTTGACTGGATTGATATCCAAATTGGTGTTGAGGAGATAAGACCTGGTGGGAATGTAGCTTGTGTTGCACAGCAGGTTGATATTGAGGAGTCGGTGATAGTTGAGAAAGTTGAAGAAACTGAGAATGAGGTTGAGGAGTCAATTGAAGAGATGAATGTTGAAACTGAAACGGTTGAAGTTCAATTTGAAGAGCAAAGTTCGGGAGTTGTGATTGACTCAGTCACAGATATTCCTGAAGAAAGTGAGTCAGTATATTCAGATTCGGAAAGTGAATCAGACTCAGAAGCCAGTGTGAATTCTCTAGATGATGACATTGATCAATTGCTGGCTGAAGCTGATTTTCTGAAGACTAGAAAGTCATGCATAGTGGATGATGCCTTTACCAGAATCGATTATTCCAAGTTCTTTGCTGGGAAGGAATCTCATTTTGCTCTCATGGCTATGACAGATCCTCCAAAACAGGTAAGTTCTGAATCTACAACTGACATTAATAGTGATAAGTATTGTGGCACTTGTGATAGATTGACAGAAGAAAATAAGCAACTCCGTGTACAACGTGATAGTGCAGTGATTAACTGTCAATCTGCTCGCAAGGAAGTTATAGCATTCAACAAAGTGCTTGATGGTTATAAAAAGGACATTTATGACTTAAAGAAAACTCTTTCATTAAAACAATTGGCAATTAACAGTTACATTGATGAACTTGAAAACACTAAGTTAGAAATGGCCACCATCAAGTGCTTTGCTGAAAAGGTCAACAAAAAGCTTGAAAGCTACAAGCACATTGCATATGTAGTTGACCACATCATTGATGAACCATCTCAAACCACAAATTATAAGTCTGTGCCATCTCCGATGTTGTTTGAAAATCACAATTGTCATCAAGTGACACCGGAGAGCTCAGTAAAATCTGACTCTGCATCGGAAGATGAATCTAACACTTCTAGTGTTGGAGATCCAAATTCTGATGTAAGACCGATTTTAGGTTTGAATGATGAAGGAGTTACTGCTGTAACTGATGATTCGGACACTGAGAGTGAGAAATCTGAGAACGTGAGTGATATTCCAAAGGAAAATCACATTATCACGAATGAATCATTGTCACCTTCTCAGCATTCTCATCCGGTGGCTAACGCACATCGTGTTAAACAATCCGAAAAGAAAGAGGTTAAAAAGGATTCAGATGACAAACCTGTCAAGGTATTTTATCGGATGGAAGGATCCGATAAGATTATCTCTGACGAGGAATATCCAATCAAATTTGCAAACTACTCTAAAATTGAGAAGATCTGGCAAGAGAGTACCATATGGTTTCCTAAACATGAAAGGACCAATGAAGTACCACCAGAAATTTTAAAGAAATTGTATTTGGATGTTCCTAAAGAACCAAAAGTTCATGTCACCGAATTCATCAAACCGAAACAAAAAGCAAACGGTTTTATTGAGCCAGCTTACTCGAGGGATCCAGCTCCTGAGAGTTTAAGGCGCCGATGTGTTGATGATCAATATCCCATCAATACATTTGCTAAGCCGCATGCTCAAAACGTATTTGAAGAGTACCGTGCATGTTTCAAGTGCGGGGAGAGAGGGCATTTACTTGCTCACTGCCCGTACGTGAGGCACAAAAGGCACGAGGTTGAAGTAAGGCAGTCCATGAGAAAACCGGTTGACAATCATTATTATCCACAAAGACGGTTTGTTTCTCAACTAGCATCGTTTTACAATCAAAACAATTTTTACCAAAAGAGGGATAATCGTCAATACAATTATGATCGTCGGAACCGGATAGCCATGGAAAAACCATTGAAGAGGCCAATGGTGAACACAACAGTTGATAGACAAAAGGTTCAATCAAAACCTGCTGTTAAATCAAATGTTGGACCTAACTCGGTTAAATCAGAGAAGGTAACCAAGAAAGTTTCATTTGTGAACGATACGAAGAAATCGACTGAGATTCCAAAATCTCAGATTCGAATTCTGAAATGTTCGGAACATTCTTGGACACCTAATGGTTCTCCGGGAGCCTCTACTTCAAAATCAAATGAAAAAGTTGAGAAAGTTTTGAATGATCCGAAAAAGATTGTTCCAGAACCAAATGTTGATATTAATGAATCTTTGAAGGGTGATATTCAAAGACCCAAGACCACACAGGCTTGGGTCCCCCGAAAGAACTAACTTGTTTACTTGATGTGTGTAGGGAGCTTCAGCTGGCCCTGTTAGTAGTCTTTGGATTGTTGACAGTGGAGCTTCAGGCCACATGACAGGTGATTTAGCTTTGCTGTTCGACGTGAAGAATATTAATGGAGGGTATGTTGCATTTGCTGGAAACAAAGGAGGTTACATCACAATGGACGGAAGCGTGAGTAATGGAATAGTGAGTTTCGAGAGGATTTCATATGTGAAGCAGATCGATTATAATCTGTTAAGTGTCAGTCAGATATGCGACAAACAATTTTCTGTGCATTTCGACGATAAATCTTGCTATATCCTCAAACCAGGCTTCAAGATTCCAAAAGAGTGGGTAATGTTGAAGGCACCACGAGTCAACAATCTTTATATTCTTGATATGTCTAAGGCGATGACGACTCAGGGACAAGTGACATGTTTCCTATCGAAGGCTACAGAGAAAGAATCAATCATGTGGCATAGAAGAATGGGACATATTCACCTGAGGAAAATGAACCACTTGGTGAAGAATGGGCTTGTCGACGGCGTAAATGTCAAACATTTCCATTTGAACGACAAGTGCGTGAGCTGTAAGAAAGGAAAGCAACACAAACAATCCCATAAACTGAAGAAAGTAAACTCTATTGAGATGCCACTCGAGCGGTTGCACATGGACCTATTCGGACCTGTCAAACGTAAAAGTCATCTTGGAGAGCTTTATTGTTTAGTTGTTACTGACGATTTTTCACGATTCTCATGGGTGATTGTTTGCACCATAAAAGTGACACGCTTAACAATCTAAAAGTTCTGTTCACTCGATTGGAGAATGTCTATGGTCTAAAGATCAAGAGAATTTGGAGTGATAATGGGACAGAGTTCAAAAATGCACAGATGGATGATCTTTGTGAAAACAAAGGAATTCATCATGAATATTCTGCTCCGTATACCCCTCAACAGAACGGTGTTGCTGAACGGAAAAACAGGACTCTCATAGAAACGGCAAGGACAATGCTCGCAGACTCAAATCTTCGAGTAATGTTCTGGAACGAAGCGATCTATGCAGCAAACTATACACTAAATCGGGTCTTAACAGTGAAGAAGTATGGCAAAACTTCTTATGAGCTGTTGAACCGAAGAAAGCCGAACTTGGAGTATCTAGAACCTTTTGGGGCTCCGTGCACTATGTTGAATCCAGGAGAAAAGTTTAGTCCGAAAGCTGAAGAGGGATATTTTGTTGGATATGCAACCCCGCTCAAACGGGTATTCAACAAAAGAACTCGACAGGTGGAGGATTGGGCAAATGTTGAGGTTCAACGGTATACTCAAAATGTGCAGGGAAATGGTCCTGATTGGATGTTTGATTACAAAGACTTCTTTGAATCATTCAATCTAGATAGCTTGGTTGAAGAGGCTGTTATACGATTACTTTACGAGTGTGAAAATGCAGCGACTTCACCATTGGTGCGTCCGATCACTGTAACTCCTCCAACAGCTTCTAATGACACCAATGCTCCTGTACCAGAGGAAGAAGTGTTTCAAGAGGCTTCAACTATACTTGATACTTCAGAATCGGAAGATGATGGAGATTTTGATGAAGCTATTTTTGATCATGCAACAGAGGCACCGCCAGTGAACCCAAATCCAGACGTTGCTTCATCGTCCAACACGGGTCATGATCTGGATGCAGTAGAGAACTTGACTACTCAGACGGCAGTTATTGTAACTGAACATCCGGAATCTCGGATTCATCGTATTCACCCACTAGAGCAAGTTATCGGTGACCCTGGTAGAAGTGTTATGACGAGAGGACAGCTACGAAGTGTCAATTCACTAGAAAGTTTTGGTGCTTTAGCTTTATATGCAAAAATACAAAAATCTGGTTGTCAGAATGATTGTTCTTTTGCATGTTATGTTTCGCAGGTTGAGCCGCGGACATACAAAGAAGCTCTTTTGGATGATGCTTGGGTCGAGGCGATGCAAGATGAGTTGTTGCAATTCCAGAAGTTGGGCATCTGGACACTTACAGATTTACCTCCAGGAAGGAAGAAGATTGGTACCAAGTGGGTATTCAAATGTAAGAAAGATGATAGAGGCGTGATCGTGAGAAACAAAGCCAGATTGGTAGTGCAAGGATTTCATCAAGTTGAAGGAATTGACTACAACGAGATATATGCACCTGTGGCACGCATAGAAGCTATCCGAATGTTTCTAGCGTTTGCCTCCTACAAGAAATTTAAGGTGTACCAAATGGATGTCAAAAGTGCGTTTCTCTACGGTGTGGTCAAAGAAGAGGTCTACGTCGGTCAACCTTCGGGCTTTGAAGATCCTATCCACCGGGATAAGGTTTACGTTCTAAACAAAGCACTGTACGAGTTGCACCAGGCTCCACGCCAATGGTACGAGGAGCTGAGCACGTACCTCATTTCGAAAGGATTCAAACGCGGATTGGTCGAATGTACTCTGTTTACGAAGAAAACAAGAGATGATTTGCTTCTCGTCCAGATTTATGTAGATGATATTATTTTTGGTTCAACTAACGAACTTCTTTGCAGAAAATTTGAACGTGTAATGCAGGAAAAGTTCGAGATGAGTGCGATGGGAGAGATGCAGTTTTTCCTCGGCTTGCAGGTGGATCAAAGACCAACGGGGATCTTTATTCATCAAACCAAATACGTATCTGAAGTCTTGAGCCGGTTCCAGATGGAAGATTCCAAGCCGATGGACACCCCGATACAACCTAATCACGGGATTGGTGTTGACGCTAAGGGGGAGCTGACTGACCCATTTACATACATAGCAATCGTCGGATCTCTGATGTATCTCACTGCATCTAGGCCAGACATAATGTTCGCTACATGCCTCTGCGCACGTTTCCAATCGAAGCCGAAACAAAGTCATCTGACAGCGGTCAAGCGTATCCTTAGATATCTGAAGGGTTGTCCGTCGAGAGGACTATGGTACCCTAATGACGATAATTTTGACTTTATCGCTTTTAGTGATGCAGATTGGGGCGGCTGTGACAAAGACAGCAAATCCACAACAGCTGGATGCCAGTTTTTAGGGAGCAGGCTCGTGACCTAGCAGTGTAAGAAGCAGACTTCGGTCGCATTATCTACTTGCGAAGCAGAGTACGTAGCAGCCTCGAGTTGTTGCTCACAGGTTCTCTGGATTCAGCAGCAGATGGTGGATTATGGTTTGCAATTTCTTAAAACCCCGATTCACTGTGATAACGAAGCCGCAATTGCATTAACTAAAGACACGGTCAATCACTCGAAAGCTAAACATATCCGGATTAAGTATCATTTTATCCGTGATTGTTATGCAAAAGAGTTGATCGATATGGTCAAAATCCACACTGACTATTAGAGAGCGGATCTTTTCACAAAAGCTTTTGATAAATCCATATTCGATTATCTCTTAAAAGTAAACGGCATAAAAGAAAAACAAGACTGATCATCACCTCGGTTTATCGCTTTTTAGTTTTCAAATTTTCTTTAAGTCTTACAGTTTTTCAGAAAAATTCAAAAACCCAAAAATATATTTTACATTTTAGGGGGAGTCTTTATTCAGAAAAAACCAAAAACTTTGAAAAAATTCAAAAAGACATAAAAATAGAAAACCCAAAATGATTTCCAGGATAAAAAGAGGAAATGATAGTACATCAGTGGGGATCTGACACAGGCTAAAGATATGTAATGCAATATGAGGCGTGTGTTGATTTCGTGTGATGTGTTGATAGGCTTCGTAGACTAATAACTGCGTGCATTAGTGATACAAACATAACGAACTACTCGTTCGTGGCTGAACACCTCATGGGCATATGGTCTTAGTACCGTAATTTCGTTTGATAGAGTTGCCAAAATCTGAGTTTCGGGTCGTTATGTTATTGTTATCCGGGATATTCTGATTGAACTTTTGTCGTATTAATTTACGGACCTAGTTTCAATCAGAATATTTGCTAAAAGAGCTTTAATGCCAAAACCAAAAGTTACCGAATTGAGGAACTTCATGTTTATTATTGATCAAAGATCATTAATTTCATCGTGTCAATTTACTGATGCAAATCAGTAATTGATATCAGGCTCAACCTGGTATATATGCACATGTTACTTTGCTGCATTCGTTTGCTGACCTGTACACCTCTGTGCTATATATCTTGTAACTAAACGGATAACTCTGGCATAATCATGCGTTACGAGGAAGCTTTGTGCAATTTCTTGATACGGGAGTATGTCGTGTATGTGGGAACCACAACGTGTTAGTATAATACACTTAAATCGTATCATTTTAAAGCACTGCATAACAGTCTGCATGTGAGATTATGTGGACAACAATATCAGCAGTTGCCGGATCACACATTGTTTCTAATGATAATAAAAATTAGATCAACGCTGTGATCAGATTTCTCAATAAACTGATATGATCCTCTTACCGGATATCACAAAACATTTACTGTTTCTGTTTACATTTATGCATTTTATCTTTGTTTTTACAAAAAGATACAAAACTCAAAAAGATTTTAGGTGTGTTTTAATATAAATTTCAGAAAAACCGAAAATTTTACATTTATGTGTTATTTTTAGATAACCGACGGTGTTTGATGGTCATTTTCTGAGATTTGATGAACCAATCTGAGCTTTGTATCATTTAAACTGAAATAATGCATGTTTGAGATATGATGTGTTGAAAAATGTTTGAACGGGATTCGATTTCGTGATTTGGTAAATTTTCAAAATTTTCCATTTTACATTCGCCCCTTAGATGGGTCGAATGTGGAAAATTTTCTACATTCGTACTAAAATGTTGGACGAAAGTGGGTGTTCTCATGTATAAATTGTACATTCGAACCTCTGTTCTACATTCGCCTCTTTCACTAGGGACGAATGTGGAATATTGCTCACATTCGCCCACACGTATAGGTCGAATGTAGAAGCCTATATAACCCCAAATCCAGTTTCTTTGATTTGAAAAATTTTTCGATCTAGCCAAACCTTGTTGCTTTGATTTCTTTTGACTGTGTTTCTTGTTCCCTATCATATTCCGATCCTTTTGCTACTTATTACACAGGTAATGGACGTTTAATGACGACGGAATTAGGGTTTTTAAAGCCGAACCCTAGTTTAATCAATCTGGACAAATGAGGACTGTTTTATCTTGATTCTTTGTTAAGGATTCAGTCCTTATTGATTTTAGGGGAGAGTATAGAAGGAATAGGGTTAATTCATTAAAAACGATTGTTAATTGTTGGATTGAAGTTAACGAACCCTAGTTCCTTTTGAAAATCAATAAAAACTGAATAATAAACACAATTGATGGTTAAGGCAACTTAGTCGGTCATGTTAGAGTTTATTGGAATAAAAAACAGGGTGTATAACATCACAGAAAACAAGTTTGAAATTTTAGGCATTATCAGCCACATTCGACCATGACGAATGGGACGGATGTGGATGATAATTGGACGAAGGTGATATTTTAATGGTCGAATGTGAACATAGTGGACGAATGTGATTTTGTTCATTAAATCTTGCACATTCGAACCATAATTTCCACTTTCGTGTCTAATAAATCCCACATTCGTACTTTATTTAGGGCGAATGTGGAAATCATAAAATCTAAAATTTCAAAGTTTGTCGTTTTTGATTATTTTGACGTATTTTTCTTGATTTTGTGATACAGATGGCAGAACAACAAGCAGAGAACGTGGAGATTCCAGCAGAGAATGTAGAAGTTCCTGTTCAAGAAGATCCAGTGCAGGAAGCTCAAGTAGAGAATGTTGCTCAGGCGTGGCCATTTGAACCTCCTCACAACTGCTGTGCATATGTGGGAGAAGTTATGAAGAACACTGAGTTTTCTGGAATCATTGACTTTCTCAGAAGAAGCAGGATTATACATGCCATTGCTACACCTGCTATAATCTATAAAGACATTGTTGAAGAGTTTTGGAGTAAAGCTAGATATGACTTTTGGGAAGGAAAGACTGCCATTGTAAGCCAGATTCAAAGGAAGGTTGCTATGGTGATCGAAGAAGACATCAGAGAAGCACTGAGGATCAAAGATGAAGATTGTACTGATCCAAGGGTTTTGTCATGGACTGAGCAAAGAGTATGCTTTCTGAGGATGAAGTATAACGGTCCAATCACAGATGGAGCCTTACATAAGGTAAAGCTTAGTGTGCAATTCAAATACTTTGCTCATGTCATCATTCATGTGTTCGGGACAGTTACTGGAGGCTATGACGTGATGAGGAAGACTTTGAGTTCGTTAATGGTTGCTTTGACACTGAACAAACCATTTAACATAGCCGGGATGATTCTGGATCACATGTTAGAAATGCTGAAAGGATTGAAGTCTAAAACGTTCATGATGTATCCCAGATTTCTGATGATGATATTTGATCATAAGTATCCTAACTTGAGGAAGGATCCTACTATGGTGTTGGGACAGGATCATATGAATATCAGAACGTTGGTTAGGATGAATGCATATAAGGGTATTCCTAATGATGAGAAGCCACCACACAAACGTCTGTTTGGTCACTTGGTTAATCCGGGTTACACTGACCCAGGGTTGAACAAGGCTAGACATGATAAGAGTGATTCAGATAATGATGATCCACTTGTGCATGCCGATGCTACTACAAAAAGAAAGCGACAAGAGGGATTTTACCACAGTGGTGCGTTTCCTCTGGATGGTGTTCTTTTATAAGTCACGCCGAAATGTAAAATCACTATGAAGGTTGACATATTGTTCCATACGCTATTAAATAAATAAATAAATATATAAAAATCCAATTCAACGAGTAGTAGGAGAGTTTAAAAAATCCAAAATCTGAAGAAAAAAAACGAAATCCAAATCCGAAAAAACCGATGTGAATTCTTATTTTGATATTTGGATGGATCTGTTCCGAATCCGAATTACTTATTCGGATATTCGGATCGGATTCAGATTTTAGAATTTAAAATTTTGGATTATTCGGATTGTTCGGATATTCGAATAAACCGAATAAGCTTCAATTGAGTTTTAGTAAGCGGACGACCAATTGTTTGTAAGTTAGTTCCACCTAAGAGGCATGAGACCGATACTAAACGCTAATTCTTCAACATCACCCATCTATCTAGACTAGTTGGTGTCACGTTTCGTGATGCTTGATTTTGTGTTAAAGACTATGCTTTGATGTTTGGTATTGTTCTTAAGTTTACGTTTCGAAGGTATATTTTGAAGTTTGAAGTTTGTATTTGTGTTTAAGACTAATGTCCATTTCCGTATTTGTATGTTTATTGATTTTAAATTAATAAAATGTTAAGAACCATAAATTACGAAAAATGAAAAAATTGAAAAATTGTTGTTTGGCATAATTTGGATTATTCGAATATCCGTTCGGATTATTCGGATTTATCCGAATCCATTCCGAATTGAATTCGGATGGATTTGGATCGGATGGGTATACATCCAATCCGCATCAGATCGGATTTTGGATAGGTTTCTAAAATTTCAAAATCCAAATAATCATATCCGAATAATCTAAATAACCCGTTATCCAATCCGATGAACACTCCTAATGAGTAGTATTAAAACTTTTTTCTTCAATCATCTGATCAAACTATTCATCCTTGATCCAAATGAGCTTTTTACTAAAGAACAACAAACAATAAAAAACTTACCCAGTATGATCTCACATTTAGTTAAACTATCGATAGTTC
Source organism: Ambrosia artemisiifolia (assembly GCA_032199755.1). Classification (NCBI taxonomy): domain Eukaryota; kingdom Viridiplantae; phylum Streptophyta; class Magnoliopsida; order Asterales; family Asteraceae; genus Ambrosia; species Ambrosia artemisiifolia. Next base: position 15,185,645 of record CM063514.1, read on the forward strand.
CTGAGGAGGGTGGATGTTGACAAGCCTTACCTATATCCTAAGAGGTAGAGAGGGTGCTTTCAGTGAGACCCTTGGCTCCAAAGTCATATCCACGAAATGCGAATAAAAAATAAGTAAGTAAATAAATAATAAGAATAGCAACATAACTTCTACAAAACCAAAGTCTGTTCTTGAAAAAAAAAAACTTAAAATGGCTATCACACACAAAAATTGATGACAGACATATACTAGTGACAACTAACACCACATGTAGTCATGTGCAAGCGATAACATGCATTGGTCACCAAAATACCTAAAAGGCTAAGCTCCTAAGACAGGAACTACTACCAAATTAGACAAACCTCTTAAAAGTCTTTAACCTTAGTCCTACGTCTTCACAAATTCCTATCCTCAACCAGGTCCTTAAAGATGTATAAGTCTAGCAAATCATGCCTAATCCGCTACTCCCAAGTTAGTTTCGGTCTACCTCTACCCATTTTCCCTCCACAGTAAGAGTTTTAACGGTTCTAACTGTGGTCATCATCCGTCTCCTCCTGGCATGCCCAAACTAACATCCCCTACCAAATCTTATATGATATACTAGTCACCTCTAGTCTATCCCTAACATCCTCATTTTTTATCTTGTCCAACTTAGTGTGTCCACACATCCACGTCTACATCCTCATCTCTGCCACATCCAACTTACGCGCATGTGTCTTCTTGATTGCCCAACAATATGTACCATATACCATAGCAGGTGTAATGACAACCCCTATAAAATTTCCTTTTAATTTAGATGGGAACCTCTTATCGCACAATATCCTTGTGGCCGCTCTCCACCTACACCATCTAACCTTGATATGATGAACTATGTTACTATCTATCTCCCCAACTCTTTGAGGAAAAGATCCTAAATTCTTGAATTTATTTACTTGCGAAAACACATGGCCCCCAATGCTGATGTGAGTGTCTCCATCACTACTAGCCCTACTAAAATTACAGGAAAGGTTCCCGGTCTTAGAGCGACTAATCCTTAAACCATAGCCTTCTTAAGTTGCTTGCCATTACTCTAACCTCTCATTAAGGCTCTGAATATCCTCTGCATTTAACACAATATCATTTGCAAAAGCAAACAACATGGAACTGGCTCCTAAATCGACTTTCACGACTCATCCAGTAGGACCGCAAAAACAAAAGGATTCAAAGCAGACCCTTGACGGAGTCATACCTCAACATGGAAGAAATCAGAATCCTCTACCGGTGCGCGCACATATGAGTCTTAAATGAGCTATTTATACTAAATTCAATCACAAGAGAGATTACTAACGATGCTCAATAAATCTGTTAATGATGGAGAGCTTCAATAATGGTTCCACCAACAAAACATCTCAAGATACAAATAATCGGTTGTGTATATGTTGAAATCATAGCTAGGAGGACTGGGGTTGCTGCCCTAAGTAGCAGTTATTAAACTACTATATTCCAAAAAAAATTAGCTTATTTACAAAACTAGCTTTTATCCTGGGAGTATCCCGAGGTTGAAATATCTAATATAACATAATAAAATATCTAATATGACAACATAATTAATGATTTGCCGATACATGATTAATGAATAATAATATTATCATTATTATTTACTTTAAACAAATTTCTGCCATAAGTTATCATATTCAAATATAAAAAAAAAAGAATCTCTGCCTATGAAGTTATGTTTATCTTTTGTGACTTATTAGTAGAGTAAAATATATTTGAAAACAAAACCCCACAAAAATAGTTGTATTTTTTTCTCCGTTTTTTATATAGCACTATGGTACTCGTTGGAAAGATAATAAAACGCTCGTTAATTTGGTGTAATATTTTTCTTTAAAAAATCTCGTACATAAAAGATATTAACGTTTAAAAGTTATGGGAGGAAGCATTAGAGAGAAAATTTAATTTTGTTTTTAAATTCTTATCTTTTACTAAAATAATTATAATATATATAGATTTATTAAAAAAACTCAAAAATTAAAAAATCCTACATGATGCCACGTGGCACATTCAAGGAGAGGTTGAGGCCTTCATTAAATGCCACATCATCAAAGTTCAATTCTTTTATTATAAGTTATAGATTATAGATTATAGATTCAATGATAATTATGTCTTATTAATTGTTATATCGCATTTTTTTAAAAGGTATTATATCGCATATTTAATCATCGAAATTTAATAAAGTACCATCAAATTTAATAGAATCGTTATATTTGGGGTTAAATCCGTTTTTTTTCTTTAATGGGATTGGTACGCGATTTTGGGTTGATTAGTGGGTTGGATATGGGCCGTTAATCGATAGGTTCCCGGCTTTGCTTGTGCTGGAAAACAACAAAACAATCTTGGTGGGAAGGAGGTATATGGGATGGGATTGGAAGAGGTTACCAGCGAGTGCTATCGAAAGGGAAGAACTGGGCTGTTAGTTTGGATGCGGAATTCGCGGTTGCTTCTTGTCGGGAGATGTTAAACACGTGTGTAGTTCCTTTTTACTCTTTCTAGTGGGAGAATGGATACCAAAAAAAGGTAAAATCTTTGGGTGGAGAGCAGAAGAAAATCGACTACCAATGTTGGAAGGTTTGCACTAGAGAAATGTACATCGTGGGTCTATAAGTTGTAGATTATGTGGGGATTACGATGAAGATTTTGATAATCTTTTCAAAGCTTGTTATGTTATAGTCTTATAGAGATGTTGTGGCAAAAGGTAAGTTTGTGATGCAATATTCCCAATTATTTGCTTTCAATGTTAGAGACCTCTTACAAGCACATAGGGCTTTGAACGTGGATGTAAAGAAAAAGAAAATGGTTAAAATTGTCATACTTGCTGCATGTTGGATGATTTGAAATGCTTAAAATGAAATTATTTTTACTGGGAAACGGATAAATAATGATGGGATTTTTTGGGGAGGTCCAAGCAACGACTTTTTTGTGGGTCAAGCATAGGGCCAAGCGTAACGACATTAGTCGGTAGAACTAGTTGTCTTTCAATTTTCATGTAACTTGGAATAAATGGATCCATACTAGAGTAGTGGTTTGGGTTATGTAATATGGTTTGCGCTAGCGTTTTGATAGTTTCATACTTTTGTATATATTTGAGTGAAATGATAAGAAGTTGTTTGCCGTTAAAAAATGCAGTTTAAATTTCTTTTTATAATACATATATTTTAAATTAGTTTCGAAACTTTAACATAGTAAAACAATCATTTATTATGAAACCCCTTTTTTTTGAAATGGCAACATATTACTAAAGAGCAGAAAAAACTAGACTAGCAAGAAGCTAGGTTAGACCACGAAAAAACAAACATGACAGGGCTTTTGTAACTACTTTGTCCACTTCTAAACTACTATACCATAGACACGAGAAATATTGCACCTCCTCAAACAACGTCGCCCTATTCTTTTTATTGCTCGAAAATATGTTTTTGTCGGTCGTTTCCAGATACAAACAACTTTTAACATGACAATTATATGTTTTATAACAGGTAACTTAAGGTTAGAACTATTAAATTTTAAAACTAGCATATAAGATATTAAAAAAAAAACAAATCCCATACATCAACATTCTTGATTATGTATAGATGCAAGATATAGAGGAATAGCCTTTTTTTTCAAAATCATGGAGAGTGGGATGAGAGAGAGAACAATAAATACAAGATTTGCAGGCAGCCATTCTCTCTTCCAATTTCAGGTGTGGTTACCATCCAATAATCTGACCATTTTCCCCGGACTTTTCGCAACTTGATCTCCCAAACTGTTACTTGCAGCTCCTTTTTAATCCCCATTATTATTTTTATCTTACTTATTTTTTTTAACTTCCAACAAAGTCAGACCATCCAAGTACAAGTACAAGTATAGGCAAAAGTCAACCACACCCATGATGGCGGACAACATGCTAACCTGGCCCGTCACTAATTTCAGTAGAAACCCATCACCCGAAGGCTCTGGAAAATCATATTTTGTCACTAATAAAACTCCAGCTTACACCATCACAAATAGTCATTCAGATTGTGAAAGAGAAAAAGCAGACGGAATTCTGATTGGTGTAATATAATATTTATCCACTGTTGAGGGTCTTTTTCTATTTATTTGTTATTTTGTGGATTTTATTTACTTTTTATTGGATTCCTGTCGTGTATATGTGCCATCACATGTGAATATGATGATGATAAATTGATAATTGAATTCCTTCTGTGTTACTTCCTTTTATTTGCTGTGCATGAATTGTACAAGATAATGTATTTTAATAATATATGGAGATATGTTTTTATCTGTTTATAGAATTAGAATTTTATGTCTTTTTTTTAGATTCCATATTGTTTAATTAAGTCTAAAACATTGTATGTGTATTAGAATACGATTTTAATTTGACATAGTAGTAGTTTCAAATTTTACCAATTCAATGTGTTTTTGCTTCACACATTCAAATGTATGGTTCTTAATTTGTTTTTTTTTTTTTGTTAGGAAATATGTGATTCTATGTAACAGTATATGTTGTAGCCCGCGAGCAAGCTATCGCGAACCAACAACATAACCACGTGGATCGCGTGTTTCGTAACACCCTTAGGTGACTGTGGCCGCAAGCGAGCCTGATGTGCCGGGAAATTGATATGTTTTCACACATAATTATCACCTATATTTTACTCAAAAACGTGTTTTTATCTCTGTTTTATCAGGATTTATCTTTCTTTGTTGATAATTGCAGGTTCCGATATCCGGTGATGAAAAGAAGTGAAAACTCGTACAAAACGGCACAAAACAGGCGAAGATTTGAAGACTTTGAAGCCCTGCCAGATATGGCACGGTCATGTTCATGGCCGTGCAACCGTCCCGGGTCAACAAGTCAATATTTCCAAGTCAACAGAGGTCAATTTCAGCAGTTCGGGATGTGCACGGGCATACCCCAATGTATGGCACGGCCGTGCTTTACTCCAGCGTGTTCTCTAAGGATTAAACCGACCAAGACTAACAAGACGGTTACTTGTACCAAGTGGCACGGGCGTGCCAGGGTTAGGAGCACAGGCGTGCTCACACTATAGACCAACAGTTTCTGCACCAAGGACTTTGCAACAGTACCCGCTATCGAGCATGGGCGTGCCAATGTTGAAGCAGGGGCGTGCCAGAGCTGAATTGCCTATAAATAGAGGCCTCCATCCCACATTTTGAAGCATCCATTCTCACTCAAAACCCAACACTTCTCCATGAAGTTTTCGCCCTCCTTGAAGATTGTAGGTGTCATTTGGAGCCTGGGATCACTCCATAAACACCTTGATCAAGAGAGAAACAACCCAAAATCATCCAAAACCCTTAGAAATATCCATACAACCTTCATCATGTCTTGTACACAAACCCAACCTTGTGAGCTTGTTGTATCAACCATGCTAGGCTAGATTTTTGTTGGTGTTGCTAGGGTGATGATGGAAACTTGGTATGAATTAATACAGTTTGTCTTTTATTTTAAAGTGGTGTTTTGTGTTCTTACTAATTCTTTCTATTCTAAACTTTATTTAATGATCTAATTAATAAATCACATAGTCTTTGGTCTTGTGGGTGTCTTGATAGGAAGTGGGAGGACTAATGAGTGTACCCATGGTGTGTAAAAACCCATGCACTTGTGAGCTAACCTAATCCCGCGAGTAGTGATTAGCCCATTTGTGGGTTGAAATACACACACTTAGTGGCTTAATCCTCTTCTGTCAATATCTCACTTAGGGTCGGTACGGTCTTTATACTTGGTCCTAGTGATAAGTCAAGACTTAATCTTGCGACTTAGCTTCATTGTCAAGCGCAGGTTAAGGATTGATGAACCCGTGTTGAGAGAAAACGATCTTTATTTTTTTCATTATTATACTGTCACACAGTTAATAATAGACCACTTACTTTTTGACAAGTTAATTAAATCAAGTAGGAGATGCACGTGTTCTGGTTAGGCACGACTCTTCTATGATATTAAGTGGTAACTTGTTCGGTCATGCTCCGGCCATCGGCAAGTTATTCATAAAAGTTTAAATAGTTTGATGTCTAGATCGCAACATTGGGAGGCGGGTAATTCAGGGTTGAGTCGACACAGTCGACACATTAAGAACACAGTTGTTTGTACAGTTATAAGAGAACAGTCACCTCTAGAAAATGCAGTAGCAATTCTAAGTTAAGCAAAAGTGCGCAACTCGAATACATGACTTAAATTAAAGATGACTATCATCATACCAGGTTCCGTCTGATCCTAAAGCAACACCATTGTTTTGTCGCTGATTTTTCTTAAAAGTCTACATCTCTCTTTTTACTTTACTTTTTCTTCACGCAGTTTAAAAAGGTCTTTTTAAATAATTTTTGGAACCTGAGTAGTAAAAATCGTGTCTACGGATTCGATACTCGGTACTTGCACATTTCTATACTATACACGATAGGTGCACTTGCCTATTGTGTTGGGTTTAGAACGTTGGGCAACTATCGTTTTAAATTACAAATTTAAAACTTGCAAGTGTCTTACTGTTTTCTAACTTACTCACCTTTTCACCACATCTTTTGGCACCTCATTCGGGACTTTGCCCTGTTTGAAAAGAAGTTAAGTTTTCTTGAAACACCCGCACACACGAAGTTTTTGGCGCCGTTTTCGGGGACACGACTGTTTCGGGAAAGGTTTTCTTAAAATTACTCACTTTTTCTTTGTCTTAGTGTTTTCACAAAAGGTATCATCCTAAAGGTTTTCAGATAGTGTATGAACTTGCGTCCCTTGCCAATTCTTACACCGCCTCTTGAAGAACCCAAAAGATATTTTAGAGCTAGAAGAAAATAACAAAAATTAAAAATGGCACAAATTGATAGAACCATCTCTGATTTTGCTAGACCTTCCATTAATGCTTTGGGCCCTAGCATCGCTAGACCCGCCGTTGATGCAGACCACTTTGAAATTAAGTCCCATGTCATCCACATGATACAACAAAACTACACTTTTCATGGTCCACCCGATGAAGATCCCCATGCTCATATCGCAAATTTCCTCGAAATTTGTGATACTTTTAAGTTGCAAAACGTCTCCCCTGATTCGAATTTGAATGTTTCCTTTTTCACTAAAGGACAGTGCCAAAGCATGCTAAACTCACAACTACAAGAATATTAGGGTGGCTGACTTTGCCCAAAAGTTTCTCTCAAAATATTTTCCCCCCAGCCAATACCGCAAATTTAAGAAATGACATCACCACCTTTTGTCAATAAGAGGGAGGGTCACTCTATGAAGCCTGGGAGAGATTCAAAGATATGCTGAGAAAATGCCCACACCATGGTCTTGAAATTTGGTTACAGGTTTCATCTTTCTACAATGGGCTGACGAATCCAGCAAGGCAGACGCTAGACGCAACCGCATGAGGTATTTTTGGGAACAAGGACCGCAAGAAGCTTATGATCTCATCGAAGAAATTGCAGTCAACAGCTATCAGTGGTACAACCCTCGGAGTCGGCCATCAAAGACCGGCCTCTATCAGATCGAGTCCATCATTTCATTGCAAGCTCAAATTGAGACGCTACTAACTCGCCTCAACCAGATAAGCAAAGCCCAAGTCAATGCCATCACCGCAACAGAGTTGCGGCCGCAAGACGGGAGTCTTCCTCAGGCCACCGTGGAACAAGTTGACTTTATCGGTACAAACCGCCCGCCAAACAATCCTTACAGCAACACTTATAATCCTGGCTGGCGTGATCATCCTAACTTCGGGTGGAAAAACAACAACAACACCATGCAACCACCCAGATTCAGTCAACAGAACAACCAGCAACACACTCCAAACAACGGTTAACCGTCCGTGGATGAAAGACTCGCAAAGCTCGAAGCCCGATCAGCAGCACGAATGGACGAGAAGTTCAACAACACCGACAAGAGGCTTCAAGAACTCGAGTCCACCATCAGAAACCTGGAGGTACAACTGGGCGTAATGGCCAAATCTCTCGCAGAAAGACCCGTGGGAAGCCTTCCAAGCAACATTGAAACCAATCCAAAAGCTAATGTAAATGCCATAACTCTTCGAAGCAGTCGCGTTTATCTTGAGCCAGCGGTACCTGCCAATGAAGAAGTTATGCCACCCAACCCACTCGCAAATGAACCCACTCCAACCATAACCATTCCCAATATCACCGCACAAGAAAACTCGACCGCTAGTTCACCAATGCCGTTTAATGACGGCCTCGCAATCAACCAAAGTCATCCAGTTGCTCCACCACCAGAACCTCCATCAAAGATGGTACGGAGGGAATATCGGCCTAACATACCTTATCCTGGACGATTGATGAGGCAGAAGATAGACGAGCAGTACCAGAAATTCACCGAACTTCTAAGTCAGATACATGTCAACTTGCGTTTTATAGAAGTCATTCAGCAAATGCCCAAGTACTCAAAATTTCTGAAGAACTTCTTGAGCAACAAAAATATCTCAAGGCGGCAGTCAAGGGAAACGCACTAGAGTGCGCTGCACTACTCCAGCAACATCTTCCTGCAAAGCTGACCGATCCGGGTAAGTTTTCTTTACCATGCTCTATAGACAACATGCCTACAAATTATGCCTTAGCAGATCTTGGTGCGAGTGTGAATGTTATGCCCACTTATATCTACAAACAAATCAATTTGGGCGACCCACGACCATTGACAGCTACGATTGAGTTGGCGGATGGAACCGTAAAGAGGCCTGAAGGAGTCGTCGAAAACCCGCTTATCAAGATAGAAAAATTAGTCTTTCTTGTTGACTTCGTCATCCTCAACATGGGCGAGAGTAATGTTCCTATTATTCTCGGCCGGCCGTTCTTAGCTACTACCCGAGCTACAATAGATATGTGTGAGGGGATTCTCACGCTTCGGGTTGGTAATAACAAGTTGCACTACATAGCCGGTGGGAGAGAATACGTGCCTGAAGATCCATTTGATGTGGCCCACTTCATTGATAAACAATTAGACTATCAGGTGAAGAAAGCCAAAGGCCCATTTATGGGTAAACATACACATGCTTAGTGGGTTAATCCTCTACTATTAATATCTCACTTAGGGTCGGTACGGTCCTTATACTTGGTCCTAGTGATAAGTCAAGATTTAATCTTCCGACTTAGCTCCATTGTCTATGTGATAGCTTTGGCGCAGGTTAAGGATTGATAAACCCGTGTTGAGAGAAAACGGTCTTTATTTTCGTTCATTATTATATTGCCACACAGTTAATAATAGACCACTCACCTTTTGACAAGTTAATTAAATCAAGTAGGAGATGCACGTGTTCTGGTTATTCACGACTCTTCTATGATATTAAGTAGTAACTTGTTCGGTCATGCTCCGGCCACCGACAAGTTATTCATAAAAGTTTAAAATAGTTTGATGTCTATATCGCAACATTGGGAGGCGGGTAATTCGGAGTTGAGTCGACACAGTCTCGAGTCACTTTCTTTTCAGTGTTGAGAAGTGAGCTTACTGGTTCGGGTGACCCTCACAATAACATTAAGAACACAGTTGATTGTACAGTTATGCGAGAACAGTCACCTTTAGAAAATGCAGTAACAATTTTAAGTTAAGCAAAAGTGCGCAACTCGAACACACCACTTAAAATAAAGATAACTATCATCATACTAGGTTCCATCTGATCTCGAAGCAACACCATTGTTTTGTTACTGATTTTTCTTAAAAGTCTATATCTCTCTTTTTACTTTACTTTTTCTTCACGCAGTTTAAAAAGGCCTTTTTAAGTAATTTTAGGAAGCTAAGTAGTAAAAATCGTGTCGACGGATTCGATACTCGGTACTTGCACATTTCTATACTATAACCGATAGGTGCGCTTGCCTATTGTGTTGGGTTTAAAACGTTGTGCAACTATCGTTTTAAATTATAAATTTAAAACTTGCAAGTGTCTTACTGTTTTCTAACTTACTAACATTTTCACCATATCTTTTGGCACCTCCTTTGGGACTTTGCCCTATTTGAAAAGAAGTTAACTTTTCTTGAAACACTCGCACACACCAGTGCTCAAGCAAGCTATCTCGCGTGAGCTTGCGAGGACAAGTTTAAAAAACTAGCCGTTGGCTAGCAGCCAACGGTCAACTCTTTAAAATTTATATATATATATATATACATACATATATATATACATATACATAATATTATCAACCAAAGCATTTTATCATCTTTACCAAACCGATCCCAAATGACAAACGAAAACCCAAATCCAAACCCAATCCCGCCCCCACAAAGCCCAATCCCACCACGAAGTTGGACCGTGGAGGAAGAACTCGAGTTGGTCAACAGTTATATTACCACATTTCAAGAAGGAAGACATGAGCGAACCAAAACTTTTTAGAGCACAATTGTGACTAGATTACATCAACAAATGGATGACAACTTTCATTCAAGGGACGAGATATATGGAAATTTTGTCTCTTTACGGGTGAAATGCACAATATTTGAGGGGTTCTTCGTAAGTGCGTTGAACAACAATGCAGTTTTAAACGAAGACGAGGCGATTAAGGAGGTCCGTAACCACTACCGTGTCATACACAATGATAACTACTCGAGCGTTGCGGTTTGGAGAGCTATGAGACCATGCTTTCAACAATAGCCGCGTTTCTAATATTTAGACTATGGTTTTTAATATTTATGTGATGTTTTGGTGTGATGTTATTGTAAATGTAATGTTTATTTTAATATTTATGCAATGTCTTATAAAAACATAAAAAAAAAAAACAAGATAAAGCTATCACTCAAGATGAGCCACAACAGGATCAAGTGAGTATGATTGACACTTTAGCCAGTAGCACGTTAGCGCCTAGTTGTCTTTTTTTATAGGATAAAGCCTTGACTAGAGGTGAGCCACAACGCAAAGTCTAAACCCAAAGGGTTTACTATTAACGGTATCTTACTGGGTAAGTTTGTTAAGGTAGAAATCTTTACCTATAATCGTTCTCATTTCAAATGTGTGGTCCTTTGAGAAAATTTTATCGATAATCGATCTCATTTGTTAAGGTATAAATTATAATCGGCAATCTTGAAAACAATCGACATAATTGGGTTAAATGTGAGTTTTGGTTAGAATTTACTAACATGCCGAAAGTATTTGCTCCCAGACTACTCAACCTACCAACTTGCTATTAGTGGGATTTTACTGAGTACGTTTGTTTGTTCAAAGGTTTTTATTTTGTTTTGTCTATGATTCTTATAGTAACATATGTGAGCTTAGTGATGCCAAACTAAATAAAAAATTATAAATGTTTCTGGCTGTTAAGGATATCAATCATAACAATTATGTGCTGGTGATGATTGGTTTTCTCTTGTAACATCTAAACAAAAGAGGTGCATGCTTCTCATATTAATTGAAAAGTTCCAACCATATTACAAGATGTAGGAAGTGTAGAGTAGAATGTAGGCAAACGGGAAATAAGCTGCGTCATAACCCTTTTTAACATAAAATCCGAAGGAAAATCACCTTTTCAAATAAGTTTCAATCCTGGATTCATTTTCTTAATTAATAAATAGGGAAGGGTTAAGATTCAAATTGTAGATCGATTAAATTGGCGCGTTCCAAAATTTTTTCAGGAGAGAATTTCGAGTGATTTTCTCTCGAATGTGGAAAATTTGAGGAAAGAGAGCAATAAAAATTGCTCTTTATTTTTAATTACCAAAACAACCCATGATTTTCAACCTGATAACATGAAAACGTGACCATTTCATCCAAACTCAAAAAAATCCACACAAAAAAAGAATAAAAAAAATAAATAAATAAACCTTAATTTCGTTATATTTTTCTTTCTAGGTTATTCTATTACAAAGGTTGGCCAATGGACACACAGAAACTTGAGCAGAGTGAAAAAAAAAATGCATGGATAGGAGGGAGTCCTGCAAGAAAATGAGATCTGTTATTTATGTAGATCATGTATTGTCAAACATCTTGCATGAATGCATGGTCCTTAAATGATATAACATTTAATAGTTGGATAAATAATACAACATACCATCTAGATTCATCATGTTTCAAGCCTTAAATAAACCATGTAGTTTTGAAAGCCCATAGTTTTGCTTATGTGTTGTCTTTCTTGCTTGCATAACAATTTGTCCTGTAATCAGTAAATCGACAAATGTTATGTCATCAGTAGCTTTTCTTTGGTTGTTTTCTTCTACTTGTTCACTATTTTGTGGGTGTATCTGTAACTGAAGTTTAAAGAACAAATTTCTTTGGTGGCAAGTTGGAAATAAAGGGTACTTTTGAGATGATTATCCATATACGGAATTCATTTAACTTACGTCGCATTTTACTTGATCAAAAACATGCTCTATGGTAGGAGTTGCTTTTCGTAGAGGTAGCAAGATGGGTGAGCGAGACGGTATGTGTAACGGGGTAAAATAATGGACGCCGGTTGAAACAAGTCATTTTTTGGTACGTGTTAATAATGTATCGATAGTTCATGTGTTATATGATAACAAAAACGTTATCATCACAACACTAATAATTAAAGTGATTTAGTAGGTTGAAGGCACTAGAATAAACTCTCGACTTTTTATCGGTTTGACTCATATCCCTTTTATCATGTTTTTCTATTTGACCCGTATGAGGTAAATGCAACACAACTATAAATAAGTAGGTTAAAACTGTCACATGTGTTATTTTGTAGTTCATTCGGTGAGTCATCATACTTGTTTCATTATCTACCCATACCAATCATTCGGTACTATCTTCAAGCATAAAGAAGGGTTCAAGATAGAAAAAGAATCTCGACTAGGATAAAGTAGTTCTTTTTCATTTAGATAGCACATATAACTAGAGTTCCAGTAGAGGAATAGTAATGTAACAAACAAACAAATCTGCCGGGTAATATCTCACTCGTATAGTAGGTTATGAGGTGGGTAAGATGAGGGAAGACCTAACCTATATACCAAGAGATATAGAGGCATTAGTAATGTAATGGATTCTTAAAAACCAACACATATAATTCACAAGAGGGTAATGAGAAATATTTATACGATTTAGAGAATTTAGGCATCTTATTTGTAAATGAGAAAATCACGAAAATGGTCATATTGATGTGTTGTGCCTCTATGGTCATGTCAACACCAGTCTTGTTTTGAATCGTGATCCAGTCCTACTTGAGTACAAATAATATTACCATTTGCATAATTAGAATCCATGCCTTTGTTGCCGTCTATTTGGTTTGAGATTTTATTTGTTAGGTATCAGACGGCGCAGCAGAATCAACACACATGCACAAACGATTAAACACGCAAACGAGAAATTAATAAACTCAACACAACAATTTTACGTGGTTCGGTCCCAGTGGGGGACCTACGTCCACGGGCTGCAACTAGGTTATTTCATTAAGCTCAAGGCACACAATTACAATTACAATGACTAGGTTTATATAAAACATGATTGGAGTTTCTAACTTTGGGAACAAGAAACCAAAACGGGCCTCCACCCCAAACCAGGCCCAAGGCCTTCACAACCCAACATTATTATGTTAATAGAAACCTGCATTAAGAAAAAGTGTGTTTAGGTTGAGAAAAGTGTGTGTGTGTGTGTGTAAAGATGGTATGGGGAAATAGTGTCTTTAATAGGCTAGGTGTCCTTAGAAACTTGTACAAGTTATCTTGTTTTAATATGAGAACTAATCATTTTTGTCAATTATTAACAGAATACTTGGACTTTATGCATCATTCTATTTATATGCATGCTTTCCGTCCACACACATACACATACACTTGCCAACATGTGTTCATTGGAATACAAAGAAAGTTCATAACAGCAATGGAGGGTCTTATGTCAGTTTCCACTGCCTTCTGCTGACAATTTAGACTTTAGCCATGGTCCCCTTGTACAAGATACTCGTTTATATATAAATTATAAATTCTATTTTAATAACTAACACATCCCATTTTTTTGCCACATAATATACCGGTTTCTTCATGAAATGACTGTCAAATTACACTAAAACAGGTAAATGAGCAACAAGCTGCGCCGCTACACCTTTCTGAATTGTAAAACCCAATCTACTAATCACAAACCCCAAATTCAGAATTTTTACAATTATCTTTATTTAGTTTGTTGTTTCTTATTTTTGATTTCGATCTGAAACGAATGGCTATAGAAGTCAACTTTGAATTGCATGTAGCAATGTCTTCATAGTTTATTTGCTATTTTAAGACGTATCAACGCCGAAAATAGCAGTTTGTTTTGATCTTATACATTGCGGGCTTATATCTTAAAAAATAATGAGATGTGGTATAACGGGTTTAGAGTGGGTGGATTAGATAACGGGTCAAAATGACTAAAGATTAGCTACTTTTTTAATATTATTCTTTTTTTTTTTTGGCAATAAAATGTTTTTGAAGATTTTATGCACAATTGATGCACTTTTCAAAAACCATGACCAATCTGATGGTTTTATAATTTATTAATGGTGGTTGGCATCTCTGCCGATATGAGAGGGAGGGCTTGGCCTTTGTTCGGCGAAGGACGTGTCTGCCTATACTTTTGTGGCCTCTAGAGTGCAGTCCTGGAAGTTGCAAGACCACATTTTAAGGAACAGCGGGATAGTGGGGATGGACTTGGATTATAAGCTTGCTTTGGACAACTTAACGTTCGTTGCTCTCTTCCCGATTTAGATTTAGGCGGTTTTATGGATAAGGACATCGCCCCCTACAAACCTAAAAAAAAATTGTCGAGTGCGTTTAACTGTAAAAACCCTTCAGACCATATGAGAGAAGTTTACCATGTCTTCGCGCCATAAAGCTGTGTTTGAATGCCTCAAAAGTGCATGCCGAAGATTTCTTGACTGTGCTTCCTGTTGGTGGGCTTGGGCAACACATGCCAACCGTCGAATACCGGGCTATCCTTTAATACAGACTCATGATTCCCATGTTTCCAGTTGATGAGTTGTGTCCGGTTTGTAAAAACGAATGTTTAGATAAATTTGGGAAACATGCTCTTCACTGTAAGGAGCTGCCGGACTATAAATACAAACATGATCTGGTTATGGATGTTTTATGGGACGTCTTGCGCAGGGCAAAGATATCGGCTAGGAAAGAAGCATCGGTTAACTTTTGACGGACCTACTTTTAGGGCGGTCCACCCTAAGGCCAGCAGATGTCCTCGTGTTTGAGTGGGCACAGGGCAAACATGTGTGTATTGTTCTCACGGGGGTGTCTCCGTTGGTGGGACTTTGGGATTTTGGGTTTGTGGCAGGGTAAGCCGTCTTGAAAGTAGAATCCAAGAAAGTTGCCAAAAATAAAGTTGCATGTCTGGAGATCAATACTTCTTCGTGCCCTTTGCTTTGACACATTTGGAGGTCTTGCCCCCGAAGCAATCCGGTTCTTAGAAAGTGTTCAAAAGGTGGTGCAAGAGTAACTCCCCGACGACCAAGGACCCAAGTTTTATTTTTAATAGAGTAGGTTTTTCTATTCAAAAAGGGGTTGCGGCGCAACTCGTGTTTGAAATCGGACTTATTTCCTTATTGTTGATCGAATGGAAGTTTGGGGGGAATGGATTAAAGGGAGTTTTGAAAGCGGTTAAAGAAACACAAAGTGTTCATATATTTACAAATGAGAGTTTCCTCCCTATTTATACATTTCGAACTATTGTCTATACGATCATCATCACTGTTCGACTATAACTACTTTTAATCTAACGGTTCTAAACTATAACTGCTATATAACTAACTTATAATCGGTGTGTCACATTAACCGATATTAACTTATGTTATATATTAATATTTAGATAACTTAACATATATTTTATATTAATGATTCTAACATTCTCGCCCCTAATCTTAATTCATTAATCTTCCTTGAACTTGTGCAGCCTATTACTCTTCACTTAATGATCTTGATCGCTTCTTGGATGGCAAATCTTCATCCTTCCAAACTTTCTTTCCTTTGGATGTTTCCTCGTTTCCTTAATCTCCTACTTCCACCACCAATTCTCAGCCTTTGTATTTTAGATGGTACCAATCCATCATTTCTAAATACCTCACATAAACTTGCCTAGAATCTTTGCGATCTCCTCATTTTCTATCATGCTTGGCTGCCCTCGACCGTAACCCATTAATAATCCTACTACGGCCCAATTGTCATCATTTGTGACTTTGTTATATCCACCGAATCTTTGTACTGTCATGTACAACTCCAACAACTAATTGGATAACCATTAAAATCTCTTAGTCGAATTGGGCATTAATTCGAATTTTTAAGAAATCTTTCATAAACCACTTAATGATTTTTTCCAATTCAACTTCAAAATTTCTCGTCTCTTTCCAACATTGTCTCGATATGAACTAGATCCATAAACACTATGCAATCTTGTAAATTTGATTCTTTGGTCGGGTACATGATTCGACCCTTTTTTCCATAAACTCTTCAGCCTTTTCTTTATCTTCTCTTATAGAAAACTTGCTCTTTCCTTGTCTTCCTTTGTTAATTGATTTGCATGATCATTCTCTAATGAATGCATCTTCCTCTTGCTTTCTTGCGTTTTACTGTCGCCTTGTGCAATGATGCCAATACCATCTCGGTTTTGTAGACATTTGAATGTGAAATGATCTTCTCCTTTGCAAATACTACATGTGATAATCTTAACCTTTTTAATCTCTTTAGGTTTCTGAATTGAAGGCTTGTAGATATGGCATACAACACCATCGAGATCAACTTCAAATCCTTCGTGTGTGAGTGCTTCGATACTCAACATATTCTTCCTAAAAGTTGGTACATAGTAAACATTTTTTATCTTGTTAACTTGTCCCGAAGTTGTTATTTTCACACTTCCTTTTCCTCTAAAATATTCATTTCTATATCCTTGCGGACATCCCTCTATTCCAAACGAATTGGTTCCACAACCATGTTGTTTTCTAGTCAGACTTGCAAACCGTACATCATTCCCACCTTGATTGTCGGTTCCTTTGACCATGAACTCGGTCTTCCCCATCTTTTTTGGACAATTTCTTCTACAATGGAACGGCTCTTTACATTTACTACAACACATTATGGATGGATACTCGGGGACATCCTCTTCTTTCTTTACTTGCCGATTATATTCTTCTTGTGCCTTTTCTTTCTTTCTTTTATCGTCCCACATGGACTTCTTTGATGATGATCGAATATGAAAACTGCCAAATCTAACATTGAGAAGGTCTTCACTGCCTTCCTTTTGATTTGCCCTCACGGCTTTCTTCTTGTGATCTCCAAAATCACCATACACTTTCGAGAATACAGTGACACAATACCATCGTTCGTCTTGATATTCTTTTCTTCTATCAAACGGTTTTCATCATCGAATATCCCACAGGTTTTAAGATCTTTTGGCTCTGATGCCATGTTTGAAATCGAACTTATTTGCATATTGTTGATCGAATGGAAGTTTGGAGGGAAAGGATTAGAGGGAGTTTTGAAAAGTGGTTAAAGAAACACAAACTTTTCATATATTTACAAATGAGAGTTTCCTCCCTATTTATACATTTCGAACTGGTGTCTATACAATCATCATCACCGTTCAACTGTAACTACTTTTAATCTAACGGTTCTAAACTGCAACCGCTATATAAATAACTTACTAATCGATGTGTCACATTAAACAATATTAACTTATGTTATATATTAATATTTACATAACTTAACATATGTTTTATATTAATGATTAAGATTATTTCTAACACTTATAGCCTGTTTACCCGCCGTCTACTTGTAAAACTTGTTGGTTTTTAATAAAAAAAAATTAATATTACGCGTCTGAAACATAAAAATAGTAAATGAATTAACCCATTTGTAGTTGTTGCAACTCTTGACAAATTTGCTGATATAAGACACAACATATTTTGTCACCGTGCAAAAAGTAAGCTCATATTTTACAAGTGCGAATGTTGGTGTAAACCAGAAATCAAGACAACACCTTTTATATGTATATATTGCATCATTTCTTTACATAGTTCTTATTTATTTAATTATTTTCTAATATCCTAGAGTTTATAGCATCTCTTGGCATTAATTTAAGAAATTTTGATTTAAATAATCACTGAATGATTGTAAGAGAGTACAGACCATGAGACCACCCATGCATGCATACATACATGCAAGACATCATTCATTTAATTACACTGTCACACATACATAAACTATTATGCAAATATACATACAAATTACATGCATAAATGTGTTGTGTCAATACTTGTAAATAAAACTAGCTACAAGGGCAATGTTATTTTCAATTTATGGAAAGATGCTAGAACCTAGTTGTTAGCCAAAAAAGGAAAATAAAATCCTAACTCTATCACTTTAAATTAATATATAATAAAATAAACCAAAAAAATAGAGGCTGCCAGCCAGCTATTTATACCATTCATGAGACCTTGCAGACCTCTCTGCCTTTTTCCATTCTTTATATCTTAAAAAAAATTAAAAACTGAACCTCATTCAATCAATTATTCAAATCCAAACCCCTTTCTTTGTATATCAGCAATTACAAATTAGAATTTTTATTATATTTTCAAGATTTACATATTATTATCATCAAACCAAATGGTGAAACATTTGTCCTCCAAAGATTCATCAGATGGAAGTGAAAATGGTGATTGTTTTAATGATGTTAGCTGCCATACACCAAAACAACCACCACCACAACACAAGAAACAAGTTAGAAGAAGATTACACACCACTAAACCATATCAAGAAAGGCTCTTAAATATGGCGGAAGCCCGGAGAGAAATTGTTACCGCCCTGAAGTTTCATCGCGCTTCGATGAAACAACAGGAAGAAGCGGCGGCTGCCGCAACTGCAGTCGCCGCTGGTAACCATCAATATCATTCAACACCACCATCATCTTTTGGTCAAGAAAGAAAGCCTAAATCTAGGTCAATTCATAGCTTTTATCCTCCTGCCACCGCCAATTCCTATTGGCCAATGTCAACATTGGCCCCACCACTACCGCCACCGCCCCTGCCACCACCATATTATCATGACAATCATGATTTAGTACTCCCTAGTCAACCTTTAGGATTAAATCTTAATTATCAAAGTTTTACCAATTTAGAAACAAATATTTACCATAAACCATTTCCAACTTCATCATCTTCATCCACGTCATCATCCACCCCATCATCTACTTCTTCACCAGCTCTCTCTACACTGGCAGGAAACTCTACATCCTCAACTGATCTACATCATGCCATGGATGGTAGTGATGTGATGGAAGAGATTAAATCATTAGAAGATCAACACAAGATGGAATGGAATGATAGGATAAATCTTGTGACATCAGCAAGATGGTGTAATTTCTTGAAAACCATGAAAAATGAAGATGAATATTATCATGGGTTACATCAGTTTGATCAAAATATGGAGTTCCCACCATGGCTGAACAATGGAAATGAATGCTCATGCTTGCAACAACACTTTGATGACCATTTCTCTGATGCATACTTTCAAGATCCTGCTTTGCCTTGGTAAGATTCTTTTGCTTGAATAAATTATGTTTTAAAATATATTAAATTTATGAATTTTAGGAGATTGGAAATGTTTTATGTTGGCATTTACTCCGTACCATAGTAATCTTGATCCTTTTATTGTACAGAAATCAAGAAACAAATATTTAATGCAAAATACAACAATTTTAAACTTTACCCACTTTGCCCACGCTAGGGTGTTTAAATTCGGATAATCCAAAATTTTCTTTCGGATAGTCAATATTGGGTTTCGAATCCGAATTTCGGATATCCGAAATTTCGGATCATCCAACGGATAATCCGAAACTTAAAAAAAATAACAAAAATAAAAAAACGTTTTCCTTTATGTCTAAAACGTGAACCTGTTAAAAAAACCGAAATCGAAGTTAGATAAACGGAACTGGAACAAAAAAAAAAAGTGTAAAAAAAACTTACCGTTTGGAGGACGGGGGCTGTGGAGGTCGGGTATGAGGTGGACGGGGGCTGTTATAGAGAATAGGGAACTGCTGCTATGGATTGGAAAGTATGGACTTAGGGTTAGGAGGATTAGGGATTTAGGATTGTGTATTGTGTTATGTAGTGTATATAATATTATCTATTCGTATATATTTTTTTAATATTCGGATTCGGATAATCTGATTATCCAAAAATTTTCAAAATCAGGATCCGAATCCGAAATTTCGGATTATCCGATTTTCGGCGAAATTTCAGATAATTCGGATTCGGATTCGGATTATCAGATTTTTCGGATTCGGATTTTTTTAATACCCCTAGCCCACACACATTGGGTAAAGATTAAAACGGGTAATTTTAATGGTAGGAATTCTAATAAACCAGTTTTTTTAAATGTATGTTTTTTCAATAAATAATTAAGATGGTAAAGATGATTATAAAATGTAAAAAGTTTGTAGCTTTAGGTGAATTGGAAATGTTATATGTTGCAATTTGCAACATACTTCAAGAAACAAATAATTATTTCATAATGCAAGAACATTATAGTTTACACAAGGTTTCTATCTCCCTCTCTTAGCTAGCTAAAGGAACACATTAAAAAGGATTTTACTAAATGTACATCCCTTAAAAAGGATTTTTACTAAATGTACATCCCTTTCTCGTATAGGCCTAGGGTGGTAAAGGGACGTATACGCTTGTGTGATTTCTTTTAAATCGACATATATTAGCCCTTTGATTCATCTTATGCATCCATGTTGGCCTTGGTGATTACTTGTAAGGGGCCATATAACCCTAAAAATCATTAGGAATTTTGGGTATACATGGGTGTTCCGTTGATTAGTAAAGTAAGGGGTGTGCACAAACCCACCTGACCTGGCCAACAGTAAACGTTTTTATAATAAGTGGGTTAGAAACTTGTGTCTTACTCGAGTTGAATAAAGGAAATAGTAAATAGTAAATAGTTAATAATGAAGACTTTGAAATTATAAAACAATATTTTAAGATAAATTATTACTAAATTACCTACAAGTAATAAAACAATAATATTGAAAATGATAAGAAATGGTAAAAAAAATTTAACCGTGTTGGGAAAGATGTACCTAGGCTTGTTAAACTGCTTATTTTAAAGTGTTTTGTTTAAGATATAAACAAGTGAGTGAAATAAGGGGAGAGTAAAAAATAAATCTTCACTCAGAGATTTATGATACATAGAATAAACAGTTACTTGTTTATTAGATGTAGATATTAAATAGATATAAATATTATTATACAAAGAATACTATCTAAATAAGAATCTACATCTTTAAATTAAGCTATATAGAGTTTGAGAGTAACTATCAAGCGGTATAGTATTTTTGTTTGCAATGTTTTAGCCACTGTAATGCTAGGACTTGATGGTGCTGTTGTTTTAGCAAACACTGCAGTTATCTCTGAGTTGTTGCGGTGGTGAGACTTTAAAACCATGCATGGCAGTGACACCAGAGAGGTCCCCCACCACCATGTCTCTTAATGTCTTTTTTCATGTTGGCCTTTATTATGTGTGGCATATATACGTGTGTATCTATGTTAAAACTTTAAATAATTACAACTTTTAAAAAATCCTAAAACTTTAAATAATATAAAAACGTAATTTTAAAAAATTATAAAACTTTAAATAATTACAACTTTTAAACAAATCCTTCATTCTTATAAACACACTCTTCGCTTTTAAACTAACTTCCTCCAATGATTCTTATACGGTCGTAATTTTTTTACATTAATAATTTTGCAAAAAAATAATAAAGAATTACACCATTATAACGAGCATTTTATTTTCTTTGCTTTGAGTGTGTGTTTCCTATAGGGTTTCTTTTTTCTAATTTGGCAAAAAAATAATTAACATGTTACGTGATTACCAGTGTTCGTATTTCTTGCTACATCGCACTTGCAATGCTAGTGTATAGAGAAAAAAAATAATATGAAAACTCGATTGAGCGGTGTAAAGTATATAAACTTCTTTCAATCAATTAAATTTCTTTAACATGTGTTATATGTTACAATTTATTACAGAATGTAAAAAGATTAAAATATTATGTAGCAAAAAATGTATATATCAGGAATTTTATTTTATGATCCTGTAGTATAATTTAAATATTATGTTCATGGAAAATATTTTTTTAGGTAAATTTTGATTTTGATTTTTAAAAAAATGCAGCATGGACATAGGTGAAATTGAAGCAATGGATGGGGAGTGGCTAGCCTGAAAAAGATTGATTGTTTTTTGCGTAATCAATTTGTGGCGGAATTACAATTATATTTTTTTTAATATTCTGTTCTACTTTTATTTTATTTTTTGTAATATTTAATACAGCAAATAAAGAAATAAACCAAAATATAGGACGATATAAGTTCGTCATCATTTACGAAGACAACTTTGTAATCATTTTTACTTATTTGTTGGTTTTTCTAAAGGGAATTCGACTTAAATAATTCTAATACGGTCGAGTTGGAACTCAATAATCTTAACCTGAAATCTGAAATCCAATATGTCTAACTTGCATTGGTTTTTATTTTACTAAGGCTAAGCGGTGAACAGACACAACCACACCCCCGTCCCCCAAAATCACCCCCGTCCCACCCTCTACACCTCACCGCCTGCCCCGTCCCCCACTTGCCCCGTCTCCCCCGTCCCCCACGAGACATACCGGACGGACCAATGAGGTTTTTTCTTTCTTTTTTTTTTTTTTTGAAATCCAACGGCTATTTTTTTAACGGCTATTTTTTTTTTGTTTTTTAATAAATACCATTTAAACCATATAAACACAATCTATCTAAAAAAAACCCCATAAATCAACCAAAACCAACCAAAAAAACCTCTACTTTCTTTAAAAAATTATCAAACAAAATGTCTTACCTACCAATGGTTGATTCCTCATCTTCGTCGAGCGAGGAAAACCAGCTTTTTGTTAACGCGATTTGGGAAGCGGCACAATCAATCGTGGCGGATGAAGAAGAAGAAGTGAGCTCGCAACCACGACTTAGACAAGGGCCTTTAAACAGAGACCGTGAGGGTAAGCGTTTAATTTTTTCTTATAATATATATGTAGCAAGTATTTTTTTTTGGAACGTATAATTTTTCTTCAAATATATTTTTTAAATTTATTTACAACGTAAGTGTAGGTGCACATGAACGATTAATTAGAGATTACTTTGCCGATCACCCGGTGTATACGGACGAGATGTTTAGGCGGCGGTTTCGAATGAGTCGTCGATTGTTCATACGTATTGCCGATGATTTGGCGAGTTGTGACCCGTATTTTACATTACGGTACGATGCTAGAGGCAAACCGGCATTCACAACTTACCAAAGAATGACGTCAGCGTTGCGGCAAATGGCTTACGGGACGGCATCCGACTCATGGGATGAGTACTTACGGATGTCGGAAAGAGTGTCACGTGAGTGCTTGTATAAGTTTTGCAAGCGTGTTGTCAAGATCTACAGCACAAAATATATGCGCAAACCAAACTCCAATGATATCCAAAAGTTGTATCAGCACCATCATGAGAAGCATAGTTTTCCAGGGATGATCGGAAGCATCGATTGCATGCATTGGCCGTGGAAAAATTGCCCTAATGCGTGGCGTGGCATGTTTTATCGCGGCGATCACGGTCATCCAACAATAATCTTAGAGGCAGCCGCGTCACAAGACTTATGGATTTGGCATGCCTTTTTTGGTGTACCCGGTTCCAATAATGATCTTAACGTTCTCAATCAGTCTTTGGTGTTTGATGATGTTAGAAAAGGAACCGGTCCGGATACAAAATTTACCGTTTCGGGTGTTGAGTACAAGCACGGGTATTTTCTAGCGGATTTAATATACCCAACCTATTCTACACTCGTTAAAAGTATTAAGCACCCTCACGACGAAAAAAGACAGAAATTTGCTAAGTATCAAGAAGCGGCGCGAAAGGATATCGAACGAACATTTGGGGTTCTACAAGCAAAATGGCACATCATCGCAAACCCGGCACGTGCTTTCACAACAAAAAAAATACGTTATTGTATGTATGCTTGCATCGTGCTACATAACATGATCATCGAAGACGAAGGCCGAGCTATTTGTGAGTTCGATGAAAATGCGGTGGAGGAGAATACTATTCCGGTAAACGAAGCGCAACAAAAGTTAAACGATTTCGCGTTACGTAACGAACACATCCATCATCATCTACAGGCCGACTTGATCGAATATATATGGAACAACGGACAAGACGATTAGATTGTAATTTTTTTTTAAATTATGATGGTTTGTAATTTTTTTTTAATTTAGGACGGTTTGTAATTTTTTTTTTAATTTAGGATGCTTTGTAATTTTTTTATATTATTTAGTATTTATTTGAACATTATTTTATTTACTTATTACTTTTATAAAACTAATAAAAATAATATTAGAAAACAAAAAAAATATATATTAAATGCTTGAGACATGGGGTTGCTCATGTCTGCACACCACACCCATGTCTCAGACACCACCTAAGTGATGTGGCAGCCTACGTGGCACTGAGACATGAGGTTTTTCATGTCTGCCCACCTTATAGCCTAAGCCAAAACTAATTGAGTTAAACCTAGTTTCCATTTTTAAATTAGGATTATTGTCTTCCAACCAGACAAAGTTTAGAATTATTTAATTACAATTCTCTTTTTTTTAAAAGGTAACTATTATTCACAATGCCTACCCGTTAAAAAAAGGCAACCGCACCAAGCAATCGAAACTGGATTACTTCACGTCAGGGGCGGATGCAGCATAGAAGCAGGGAGGACATCTGTTACCCCTCTATTTTCCTGGCGAAGTGAAAAAAAAAATTGTTTTTTAAAATATTTTTATAAAATGTTGTCCCTAAAACACATTTTTATTACCTCTTAAAATAATTTTTATAAAATGTTACCCATTATTTTATTTTTTAGATCCGCTACTGCTTCACATCAAAATTACATCACCTATGCCAACTAATATTTCCATTTTTAGATCTATTTTGGAACAACAAGAACCTGAGAGAGTAATTACAACGTGTTGTAACGGGGGCTTAAATTTAAAGCCCCCATTACACCCTCATTTCATTTTAAAGCCTTATTTTGACACATGTGCCACGTGGCCCAATTATTGAAGAGAGCCTTAAATTTAAAGTCTCTCACTACACATGGTCTTACAATGGAAATATAACTAAATCACAAGTGTGACATGTGGCAAATCTTAATAATTTGGGTAAAACAAAATTACAAAAAACGTCTTTTACGTTTATCTAAAATTGCACGTTTCAGCCTTAATATTTAAAACTTGAACAACATTTAACGTGTTTTTTGTTGCATGAAACATTCTTTCTTACTAACCCCGTTAGTTTTTCTGGTTAGGCCCTTGCATGCGAGGGTATTTATGTCATTTCTCCTCTAGCTTATTATATTTAAACAAAAAAGAAGGAAACCGTGGGCTGTAGGGGTCGAACCCGGGTGGTTCATGTAAAACACACACCCACACAAAAACCACCACACCACAAAGTCTTTATGTTGAAACAATTGATTTTCATTTATATTTATAATAAAAATAAATTCGTCTTCTCCACCCCCCCCCCCCCAAACTACACCCTAACCCTAGAAATCCAACCTCCTTATTTTGATTGTTATACAACCCTAATCCATAGGGCATTGATAAATGACTGTTTAAACAATAAAATGGCAAACGAAACTTGAACTTACAATGATGATTAAGATCGAAAATTAGGAAAGCAGGTCCGACGGTTTGAATCGATAATCAGAGGGCTTTCTGCACGTGTTAATGATGAATTTTGAGTTGTATGGAACGTGTAAGTGTGTAGAAATGAAATGCCGAGGTCGATTTATATAGAGGTACGATTAAAGGACATTTAATGGGTTTTAATTATTTCGGCCGTTACTCCTCAAAGATCTGATTAAAAACTTGATTACAGGCATTTAATACATGATTTAAATCGTTGAAATCGTTAGGACTGGATGGAAATATGCTAGGATCAAAAGAAACAATTTAAAATATTAAAACGGGCTTAAAATGGCTTGCTGGAGCCTTGCCAAATTTCAACCAGTGATGCTACCGAAAAAACAGGGTGGGGGAAAGGGTTGTTTAAAATTTTGAAATTTACATAATTGGTCCTTATATGAGAAATTACATTAATACCCTCACATGTCTTGCATGTCAGGGAAACTTGATAAAAACTAACTGGGTTAGTGAGAAAGGATGTATCCTGTAACAAAAAACATGTTAAAGGCTGTAATCTGCAAGTTTTAGACATTAAGGCTTAAACCTGCAATATTAGGTAAACCTAAAGGACGTTTTATGTAATTTTATCTTAGTGTAAATGATATAAGAGTAAATTAGACATTTCTTTAATTGTGATACAAGATCATCTACCTACAAAATAAAACTGTTTGCACCCGTTTTCACCTACAAATAAAACATGTACCCTTAGTTAAGAGCAAAATTAAACACCATATAACTTCTACAAATAAAGTACCACATAATGATAATTTTTTACATATAAAATGAAACACTATGTATCTGGTATAAATAAAACGTCATTGTAGGAAAAAAAAAAACAAAAACACCATGACTTTAAACATCAGCAGGTTGAAACGTAATATTATTATATATGTGTAGCAATATAGTACTTATATTAAAATAAGAGAAAAACAATTATGGTGTAAATCTATTTAAAAAAAATTACGGCGTATAAAAAAAATATTAACATTCAAAAAAATGAGGGCACTTGCATGTGGGTTTTTATTTTAGTTTAAAAGATGCTGCATTTACATTTATACCCTTAATTCATTAAGAAATAATAGTCTAACCTCCGATTTGAGAAGCTAAACCACCGTTGCTACAGGTTTAATCCTTCGCTAGATATCATGACTGGAGAGTGGTGAGAGTGACCTGAAATAACACAAATAAAACCGGTGGTATGTGACTGCTAGGAATCGAAATCGAAACCAACGTACAGACACAAAAACGGAATTGACCTTAGTGTGTTCTTCAGGGTTTTTTTAATGGCCCATTCAAGGCGGTGAATCCCTCCTTAAATAGGTTCCACACGGGCTTCCAACATTAACTCTTAACATACTCATTGGGCCGAGGCCTAGTTAAGGTCTTACCTCCACACCGGCCCACCATTAGTAAAGGACAAAGTATCATATTGTATTATATAAAACATGTAGAGAGAGTATGCCGTTGTTATGCATGGCAGCATGTCATTGGCAGTGGCATAGCGCTTGTACACGTGTCATGCGCCTGGTGGTTGCAGACCTAACACGCCATGATTGGCTAATTTTCTTTGTCAACTGGACATTTGTCTCCTCTGTTAGTGGTGGTTAGTGGAGACCGTTGGTGAGGTGGCCACATGTGGTCTCATTGGTCCACGCGGATAAGAACTATACTTTTTGTCTCCTACGCACACGGCGCGCATGCGTGGTGACAGCCTTGACGTTTGGTGGAGCTCCCTGATTGGTCGCACGTCATTGACAGCTGTACTGTCTGGTCCCCACGTCCATAAATGGATGTTGTGATTTGCTTTGTTTCCTCTGATTGGTTGGACGTGCACCATGATCTCTGCCACACGTCATTTCAATATGATTAGCTAGTACCAGAATGTACGATGTACCTTTTATCTTCCTCGTGCTCCCGTAAAGGTTGAGGAGGAGGTAACCACACATCCGAGTGTTAACTTAGTATATGTGTCTGTATACTTGTGTCTCCATGTACGTTGGGACTTAGGACCCGCAGGCTAACATGGTTTGGGCTTTCCTTGGGTATGGGCCGTTCGTAATTCTTTGTAGATTTGGGCTTATATCCCTTCAAGTCCCCCTAGTCTAGCGTGTCTTCCGGGAATGCTTAGTAGCGTGTCTTCCGGGAATGCTTAGTAGCGTGTCTTCCGGGAATGCTTAGAGAGCGGGTGAGATGCTAGCTCATAGAGTTCATTGTCTTGTCTTTGGTTTGTTCTTTAAGGTATCTCTGGGATGCAAGTTGGTGGCGTGGACGTGTTGAACAAGTATCTCTGGCTGACGTCATCACAGATGTGGGTAACGTGTTTTACGTTCTACGTCAAAGTCGGATGTAGAGAACACGTCATGTCACCGCGGATGCGGGTAACGTGTTTCACGTTCTACGCCAAAGGCGGATGTAGAGGACATGTAACATCACTGCGAATGCGGGTGGCGTGTTTTACGTACTACATCAAAGGCGGGTGCTGGTCCGCAGCATTGAATTTTGAATTCAATGTGAATGATCGGAAGGAAACTCAAAAAGCATCTTTGTTGTTGATTTGACTAGGGGTGCAAACGAGCCGAGCCGAGCCCGAGTTTGATCAGGCTCGAACTCGAGCTCGATTAAGTTATAAGAGCTCGAGCTTGGCTCGATTCAAGCTTTGTTTTCAAAGCTCGAGCTCGGCTCATTTGTAATTTCTCAAGCTCGAGCTCGGCTCAGGCTCGGCTCGTTTAGTATTCATTAGTTAATATGTTAAATAAAAATAGTATAAATAATAGTTCATTTAGGCTCGTAAGCTCGATAAGTGAAGCTTGAGCTTGGGGCTCGTTTACTAAACAACTTTAAATGAATGGTAAATATTATTAAATATTAAAAAAACTAATATTACACTAGGCTCGATAAGGCTCGACGAGCCTAACGAGCTTCATATATTAGGCTCGAGCTCGATAAATAAACGAGCTTTGTTTTAGGCTCAAGCTCGACTCGAGCTCGATAAAGCTCGGCTCGTTTCGAGCTTTTTGCCGACCCGAGCTCGAGTAGTGTTGATGCACTTTCTGTGGACGTCACTGTCGAATAGACTAGGGTTGAGTCTAGGTATAGTGTTACATGAGATTGTGGTGATCCATAAGGGCATTTTATGGATCTGACGCAGTTGTAAAATATAGGACAAAACAGATCCAGGTTCGACCTATATACAAATGGGGCGAATGTGGAAGTGATCCACATTCGACCAGTATAACTGGGCGAATGTGGAAATACTCCACATTCGACCAGTAACAAGGGGCGAAGGTGGAACCTGGGTTTTGTACTATAAATAGCAATCTCATGTGTTATTGTTCATTTGGTGATTTGAGTTGGTACTTTGAATGCTCTCAAGGGGGAGGTCATGCCCGACCTCCCCCGGCCACGAGATTGATGTTTATCATACTGATGACAGTGTCTGTAACCGTTTCTGTATTAATACGAATCTGTGATGACGTTGTTATCGTATGTTTCTGTCTCGTCTCGAATTCCCCGTCTGAAACCGAGTTGTTTATGCGTAATCGATCCGCGAGTTCGGTCCGTAACCGGATTCTCAATTGGTATCAGAGCCGTGGTACCGATTTGAACGATCTAACAGTCGTTTGAATCAATCACAGCTCGTTTTTACTGTTTTCAGACGTTAAAATCAGATTATAGTTGAAAGGTTGAAACCCTAGAAACCCTAGATTCTTAATTGAACCCAAAATCATGTGATTTCTCCATGTTTTTGTGAATTCGAGGGTTAGGTTTTCATTTCCGCACCTTTCTGAACATGTTTCATCATCAAATTCAAAGGATTAGAGTGATTGTGGACTGATTTGAAGAAAATATTGATCAAGAACACGTTCAGTCTGCACATTCGCCCCTTTTTGAAAGTCGGGTGGGCGAATGTGGAATGTTACTGGGCGAAGGTAGCAGTTTTTGGACGATCGTGGAGAGAAATTGGGCGAACCTGGAATTTTGTGTTGATATTTTCCACATTCGGGTGACTATTTTCACATTCGATTGATCGCGCGGGCGAAGGTGAAAGTAGAGTGGGCGAATGTAGCTGATTTTGGGCGAATGTGGAAAGGGCCAAGTATTATTTTACATTCTGGTTACTGTTCTACCTTCGGGTCAACAAAAGTGGGCGAATGTAGAAGTACCAGGGGCGAATGTAGAATTTTAGTGCCTAAAAATTTCGAAATGGTATTTTTGAAGATTTTCGGAAGAATGGTGATGAGG
Organism: Ambrosia artemisiifolia; assembly: GCA_032199755.1. NCBI lineage: Eukaryota > Viridiplantae > Streptophyta > Magnoliopsida > Asterales > Asteraceae > Ambrosia > Ambrosia artemisiifolia. The sequence goes on from CM063514.1 coordinate 15,215,548, forward strand.
TTTACCCAAATTTGTTGAAGAATTGATGATGATGAAACAGTTTTAATGTGGGGTAGTCATAAGAATCAACAGTATGATAATCAGATTCAAATGACTATTATGGGCCAGAAAACAGAACAAATTTTTATTCCGCATGAAGAGAACAGTCAACCCAGTTCCTGTATGTTTGAAGGAACTTGTTCTGAAGAGTTGTTAAGAAGAAGGAGATCAAGTTTGAGATTTCAATGTTCTGAAAGTAATAAGGTATCCTAGTAGGAGTCATGTGGCACGTAGGTTCAACGAAAGTTTCAAGTGCTGAAAACTTTTGATGGCTTGATCCACTCGTCTACGGCTTGTATTCTGTCGAACAGATGAAGTTACTCAAGAACATGATTGATTGATAATACGGGATCTCAGAGAAACTTGGTGAAGCATCAGTCAAGGGGGAGATTGTTGATGTAAGTGTCTGATACTTCAACAATAACTGACTGAAGATGCTAGGAAAAGGGAAGAATGTGAAGAGAAGAATGTGTTAATGCAATCACAGTCAGCACAGATGAAGAATGTCATAGAAATATTAATGTTCGAGTGGATTGTTTTGCACATAGTCACATTTGAGATGTTTAATTGGGTACTGACAGTTAGACTTCTCCAGTTGATGTGAAGGGTGATGCAAAGGTTAAGTGCAGATATGAGACGTAAATTAGTGGTGGTATCTACGTGTTACGTTGAATATCTGATCGGTCAGTATGGAATCCTTCTAGTAGGGGTCTTATCAGGCTAGTTGGATTGCGCGTGATGTACTTGGTCAAGATGACATTCTTGGGTACTGATGCTACGAGACTGCAGTGCATTACCTTGTCGACTTCACATTAGCGTAACTAGGTGATCTGGTTGTAATTCAGCGACCTGCTGAATTCACAAATGATATACGTGGTCTAGTTGACTTCCTGCGTATTGATGCTGAGGGTCCGTAGTGCATTACTTGGTCGGTTCACGAAGGATATTGTATTTCTAACTTAATGCAATGGTGCATGTATTGAGGGGGAGAACTGTGTTTCTGACTGTTGATGTGCAAGAGATTTGTGGATTCGCCAGCAACGTCCAAGGGGGAGATTGTTGATGCACTTTCTGTGGACGTCACTGTCGAATAGACTAGGGTTGAGTCTAGGTATAGTGTTACATGAGATTGTGGTGATCCATAAGGGCATTTTATGGATCTGACGCAGTTGTAAAATATAGGACAAAACAGATCCAGGTTCGACCTATATACAAATGGGGCGAATGTGGAAGTGATCCACATTCGACCAGTATAACTGGGCGAATGTGGAAATACTCCACATTCGACCAGTAACAAGGGGCGAAGGTGGAACCTGGGTTTTGTACTATAAATAGCAATCTCATGTGTTATTGTTCATTTGGTGATTTGAGTTGGTACTTTGAATGCTCTCAAGGGGGAGGTCATGCCCGACCTCCCCCGGCCACGAGATTGATGTTTATCCTACTGATGACAGTGTCTGTAACCGTTTCTGTATTAATACGAATCTGTGATGACGTTGTTATCGTATGTTTCTGTCTCGTCTCGAATTCCCCGTCTGAAACCGAGTTGTTTATGCGTAATCGATCCGCGAGTTCGGTCCGTAACCGGATTCTCAATTGGTATCAGAGCCGTGGTACCGATTTGAACGATCTAACAGTCGTTTGAATCAATCACAGCTCGTTTTTACTGTTTTCAGACGTTAAAATCAGATTATAGTTGAAAGGTTGAAACCCTAGAAACCCTAGATTCTTAATTGAACCCAAAATCATGTGATTTCTCCATGTTTTTGTGAATTCGAGGGTTAGGTTTTCATTTCCGCACCTTTCTGAACATGTTTCATCATCAAATTCAAAGGATTAGAGTGATTGTGGACTGATTTGAAGAAAATATTGATCAAGAACACGTTCAGTCTGCACATTCGCCCCTTTTTGAAAGTCGGGTGGGCGAATGTGGAATGTTACTGGGCGAAGGTAGCAGTTTTTGGACGATCGTGGAGAGAAATTGGGCGAACCTGGAATTTTGTGTTGATATTTTCCACATTCGGGTGACTATTTTCACATTCGATTGATCGCGCGGGCGAAGGTGAAAGTAGAGTGGGCGAATGTAGCTGATTTTGGGCGAATGTGGAAAGGGCCAAGTATTATTTTACATTCTGGTTACTGTTCTACCTTCGGGTCAACAAAAGTGGGCGAATGTAGAAGTACCAGGGGCGAATGTAGAATTTTAGTGCCTAAAAATTTCGAAATGGTATTTTTGAAGATTTTCGGAAGAATGGTGATGAGGTTTACCCAAATTTGTTGAAGAATTGATGATGATGAAACAGTTTTAATGTGGGGTAGTCATAAGAATCAACAGTATGATAATCAGATTCAAATGACTATTATGGGCCAGAAAACAGAACAAATTTTTATTCCGCATGAAGAGAACAGTCAACCCAGTTCCTGTATGTTTGAAGGAACTTGTTCTGAAGAGTTGTTAAGAAGAAGGAGATCAAGTTTGAGATTTCAATGTTCTGAAAGTAATAAGGTATCCTAGTAGGAGTCATGTGGCACGTAGGTTCAACGAAAGTTTCAAGTGCTGAAAACTTTTGATGGCTTGATCCACTCGTCTACGGCTTGTATTCTGTCGAACAGATGAAGTTACTCAAGAACATGATTGATTGATAATACGGGATCTCAGAGAAACTTGGTGAAGCATCAGTCAAGGGGGAGATTGTTGATGTAAGTGTCTGATACTTCAACAATAACTGACTGAAGATGCTAGGAAAAGGGAAGAATGTGAAGAGAAGAATGTGTTAATGCAATCACAGTCAGCACAGATGAAGAATGTCATAGAAATATTAATGTTCGAGTGGATTGTTTTGCACATAGTCACATTTGAGATGTTTAATTGGGTACTGACAGTTAGACTTCTCCAGTTGATGTGAAGGGTGATGCAAAGGTTAAGTGCAGATATGAGACGTAAATTAGTGGTGGTATCTACGTGTTACGTTGAATATCTGATCGGTCAGTATGGAATCCTTCTAGTAGGGGTCTTATCAGGCTAGTTGGATTGCGCGTGATGTACTTGGTCAAGATGACATTCTTGGGTACTGATGCTACGAGACTGCAGTGCATTACCTTGTCGACTTCACATTAGCGTAACTAGGTGATCTGGTTGTAATTCAGCGACCTGCTGAATTCACAAATGATATACGTGGTCTAGTTGACTTCCTGCGTATTGATGCTGAGGGTCCGTAGTGCATTACTTGGTCGGTTCACGAAGGATATTGTATTTCTAACTCAATGCAATGGTGCATGTATTGAGGGGGAGAACTGTGTTTCTGACTGTTGATGTGCAAGAGATTTGTGGATTCGCCAGCAACGTCCAAGGGGGAGATTGTTGATGCACTTTCTGTGGACGTCACTGTCGAATAGACTAGGGTTGAGTCTAGGTATAGTGTTACATGAGATTGTGGTGATCCATAAGGGCATTTTATGGATCTGACGCAGTTGTAAAATATAGGACAAAACAGATCCAGGTTCGACCTATATACAAATGGGGCGAATGTGGAAGTGATCCACATTCGACCAGTATAACTGGGCGAATGTGGAAATACTCCACATTCGACCAGTAACAAGGGGCGAAGGTGGAACCTGGGTTTTGTACTATAAATAGCAATCTCATGTGTTATTGTTCATTTGGTGATTTGAGTTGGTACTTTGAATGCTCTCAAGGGGGAGGTCATGCCCGACCTCCCCCGGCCACGAGATTGATGTTTATCCTACTGATGACAGTGTCTGTAACCGTTTCTGTATTAATACGAATCTGTGATGACGTTGTTATCGTATGTTTCTGTCTCGTCTCGAATTCCCCGTCTGAAACCGAGTTGTTTATGCGTAATCGATCCGCGAGTTCGGTCCGTAACCGGATTCTCAAGTAGCTCGTGAGCTGCTCGGCTCGTTTGCACCCCTAGATTTGACCATTAATATGACTGACTGCACGTCTCTACACACGTCAGTGTCAGTGGCGTTCAATTCGTTTGGTGTCAAGCATGAGGTACACATGCGGCGCGTGAGATGCTGTTTTGCCTTCTGCTTTTGACGTGTCATCATCTGGTTGGGATCATCATCTGCACGTTTCCCCATCGCATTAAATGCGATGGATATAAATATTTGGAACCCTAGACAATTTCCATTTTATGCTCTCAAAAATTCCCAAGTTTACCAATGTTTCTCTCTATTTCATTAGCACTCCGACCAGGAAGGGCTGGACGAAATAACATATTGTTACTAAACTTACACAATGGAAGCAACGATGACTAATATTTATTTTATAATACAAATTCTAATTCAAAAATATAATTACATATCTTAAATAAATAAATTAATAACTATGCAGGGACGAATCGCGGCGGTGGTCGAAGTAGTTGGTGGGGTATAATCCACTAGTCGATCCAATCTCTATCCTTCTTATTTCAAGATACTCTAAATCGCAACATTTGCAGCAACAATCTTCTATCAAAATGATCTCTAACCCACATCTAGCTATAATATACCTCGCGTTTCCATCCATCCATCTGCAGTACCTGAACACATGCTTAAAAGAGTTTGGGTCAGCAAATATGACGGTGAGTCCGTGTCAGTAGTTAAGTGTATCTAAAACAGTTTGTCATTTCAAAAGCATGTTACCGAGTTCACACAACTCAACACATAGTGATGTACAAGCGACACCTCAAACCTATTCACATAATTCATCTACTGCCGTTATGGATTCACCTGGCAAAATATATGTCACAACAGCCCTGTCCATCATATTATTTGTGAATACCAGTAGTGGCATAAATGTCGTGTTCTGTGTAAACGCCATTTGTTTTGTCTAATAATCGTCAGCATCCTTTAGTCCATAAAGGATAGCTTCAAATGTATAAGTTTAAATTGTTAATTGCTATCCATCACAAGTGTTTTCGTTTATTCATCCAAAGTTTCATTCTATTATATTTTTACTATATTCATATAGGTATATATTACATACACTCATTAAGTCAGTTCGCTTTATTTTGTTCTCATTCCACATGTGTAACTAATTTATTATTAGTATAGCTTGATGATCCGTTTACACCTCTCAATGCATAACCTTGTCTTGACCAACCTAGATCTTGCTGACCGGGTTTGACCCGAGCTAAACATGTTTCTTGACTTGTTCCTTCCTAGACCGATAATTTTGTATCAGCAACCATAACCTTAACGATGAGTACCACTTATACCTTTCATTTCGTCAACCAAGATAACCGTCACCGTCCTCATAGTTAGAGAAGATTAAATAGGAGAAGTGGAAACCGACTGTTATCTGCTATTGTCGAAAAAATCATCATTGGAACCCTCAGGTTCATTCTCCGGCATTGCTGCTTCTTTTTCACAAAGCTATCTCCTCCATTGCATTCGAGAGAACCACCCCCGTTCTCCTATTGAATAAACCATTATTGCCATAACCTTCCTCATTACTCGATTAGTGGCTGGAGATGTCCTACGCACCAAAAGAATGAGATGCGTGACCGTGTACGGTGGTTCTCTGCCCCGCTCCGCCATACGCTACCACGGACCACCGGCTAACACCTCACTCCCTTTCTCTATCTCCCTCTCTCTCTTTTGTGTCTCTCTCTTCTCCTTTGATTTCTTTCTCCTCTGCATCTCTCTCACTCTCTCTTCTTTCTCTCTCTCTAACTCTTATTTCCAGTAGGGTGTGTTGTGTGTTTGTTTTATGAATTAGGGAGAAGTTATAAGGGATGAGTAGATGAGGTGGGGGTACAAGTGTTGGGAAAGGTGTAAAATGGAGGAGCATGTGTCCCTCAAAGAGGGTAACACATGTCCCGTTTGGTGATTAACCATGTCATGAGTCGGGTTCGTATCATGTATCGGTTCGGACTCACAATCGCATGTTCGTGCAAAAATAAATATATGTAACGCACTCAGTTTCGGGTTTATCATTATATATATATATATATATATATATATATATATATAGGGTCAAGATCGTGTACAAAGGGTGTTTTGTGTGAGAAGGGTAAGAAGGTTTTATGGCCATTAGATGACTTTAATCAATGGTGTGGATTAATTTGATGGCATTTTTGTAATTAGATCTATATTTTTTCAATAAAATAGATGCTGGAGGGGTATATTTGTAAATTGGACCACCACATTTAATGGAAAAAGTTATTAGCAGAATCTTCCATCCACAATCTCGCCATTTCTTCCAAACATACTATCCTTATTTTCAGCATCTCTCAAATTGAATGGAAATAATCTTCTGGCAAGAGGATGAAGAAGATAACTAAAGTGGAGATTAAGAAGGTGACTAAAGAGGAGAATTAAACATAAAACACCAAAAAAGTAGATCTACAATGCCGTTTCTACCAGCAAGGTTTGTGTTTTATAATCATTGTTGGTCGATTTGGGTGTTTTGTAATAATGGTTTTGTACTTGATCTCAAAAACCTCTCGTTTGTTGTTGAATATAAAACACATGGTAGTTGAATATAAAACACTATTTTTATAAGAACAAAATTGGTAGTTAAAATTTGTTTGGGTTTTAGTAGGATATGAAACGCATTCTATATGATGAAGATAAAACATAATAGTCGATAAAACACAAATGGGGGTTTTGATTGTGTTTGCTGAATATGAACACGTACTAAAAATGTGTTTTACATGTAAGATGAATATCACAAGGTAGTTGAATATAAAACACTATTTTTATAAGAACAATATTGGTAGTTAAAAATTGTTTTGGGTTTTAGTATGATATGAAACACATTCTATATGATGAAGATCCAATGCTTTTAGGAGATAAAACACAATCGTCAATAAAACACAGTTGGGTAAAACACATTCAGGTATGATGAAGATAAAACACAATAGTCGGTGGTGATGACGATGAGGGTGGTGATCGGAGCCACTAGCGATGGTGGTGGTGATGAGGGCCTGCATCTCTCTCTTTCTCATGTCTCTCTCTTTATTTACCTATTTTTATGCTCTCTCACATCTCTTACCATAATTACGATTTTAATCTTTTTTTAATAGTATGTCAAAATTACTAAATTGTCCAAAGACCATGTGCCATGTGTCGCAACCAGAAGCCTTCTCACCCTTCTCACACATTTTGGAATTTGTACAGGAACCTAAATCTATATATATATATATATATATATATATATTAGTATTACTTGAATATCCGTTATTTTATCTTTATGCGCGGAAATTTTTGGGCCTAAAACCGGGGTATTACATTCTCTCCTCGTTAATGGAATTCCGTCCTCGGAATTGTTTTCGGTTATCTATTGTTGCATATCAAGTGTACTTCATACTTGGATGTAGCGTTTCCGTTTACGTGCATGTGTGCACTTAATCCTTTCATAACCCAACTGTAGTTTATAGTGGTTCCAAAACCTCATGCTCCACTTTAGAATTTCTATATATCACTTTGTATATTGTTTGTTGAGGTTTTCCTTGTTAACGTATACTTTATCTACCTCAAACGAGTTTATACAAATATCTTTCATTATTAGATTCTCGGTCTTGGCGCAATGGTTACGATATGCTAGAATCTCGCAAGAATAAACAGGAAAACAGGAACTAACAGAACTTAACACAAGAGTTAAGGGATTTAATTTGGAATTAAAAACGTCGTTTAGGGTTTGGTTCAACTCCCAGTCTTATTTCTGATGCACCATTGGTGTTTATATATAAGGTGTACTGCAGCTAACCCACCACACCTTTGATACTTCAAAAACTTACTTGAAATCTTCCCAGAACCCTGATAGAAGTTTCACAAAAATGACGGAGAGTGCGAAAATCGTGTAAAAGGGATGTCACGATTGTATCTCAGCTATGGCTTTCTTAGTTGTGTTAGTCGGGAACTTCTTATGCGTGCTCCAAAAGTTACTAATCCTTAATAATCTTGTTTTTAGCACCAAAATATGGTCTTAAGTTCCTATGACATGTCACTCTCATTAGTCTTTATGCCTAGTATCGTGGTTAATTATATCTATACCATCAGAAAAATTGGTTAAATTCCTAAGCCTTCAAAGTTTCGTGGTGTAAAGTATGATGATGATTTATTAAGCAACACGGGAATGATAGACATGAAAGTAAACTATGTTGATCTTAAACATATCAAGGCGTACTTATTACTTCCTTGGTGTCCTAGATCTCGTCTGCTTGTCAAATTGGATTGTTATTTATGATGGTTTTTCCTACTAAACATTGACTATTTTCTCTTGTTCCTGTCTAATATCCCTTATAACTGTCATTACGAGTGCTTCCGCTCCCCCTGTTAGAGCCTACCTATAAATTGCTAACAGATTTCGTACGAGTAACTCGTCATTATGCTTAAATGGTTAAGGAACTAATCCGAATATCTAGGCCCTAATCTAAAGACAATATGGGACAATAAAATAACTGAACATGTATTAAATCTTACGGTTACCTCATGTAACGTTCAATCTTAGTTCCTTTGGTTAACGAAGGTTGGTTGGTCATGGTGATTGATACATTCTTAAGCCTAGGCCACTGCCTCTCCAGTTAATATTCTAGGATCAACTTTAATGGTTGTCATGTGGTTACAACTCCAACACTTTATTCTTGCCTTAAATCCGCGAAAACCATTTCAATTAAATCCGAATGAAGGAATCTAGTAATCAATGGTTTAATTTCTAACTTTGGTTTAACTAGTAAGAAGATACCAATGCGGAATTCAACATATATAGACGCACAACTCATATGATAGACAATAACTATTTGGTTAGGAAGCAAAACTTATTGAATTAAAGGGGCATCCATTCTTTAGTTTTACTATGGTATCTTGGTATGCTTCAAGTTGCAACGCAAAGTTGAGGTACCTGGTTCTCCTGGTTAGCTCGCACATAATCATTGAAAGTTATTCACATATAATATTATTCACTAACGGTCAAAATACGCGTATATGAAGTTGAGAAGGTAAATATTACTATTCATGAAGGTATATTTATATATATGTATATATACTATTATGTGGAAGAAATATCATTTATACATCAAGTAATAACAAATATCGGGTTCTGGTAACTCTCTTAATATTACCACACGAGCGTATAATATATTTTGCACTATTCAATCCATAATCTGTCACTTATTTGTTTACAACTCTAACATAGACCATTTCCTCACATAAGTCTATGGTCATCATGGTTGATAATTACAACTCTGGCGACTCTTCGGATTTCTTAGAACTTTTACATGCCTGTAAATTCACAATTACATGACGTCAAATGTAATCATCAATTTACCTCATGTAATCATTCTAGTAATCTCCGTTGTAGTCATCATTTACGTATCACACAAAGCATGTATACTAGTCACACTGGTTCTATGTCCCGATAAGCATTCTTGTGTGTTCAGTTACTCAAGTTTCAACTTATTTCGCCATTGTTCTTATAGGTCTTATTTATTACCAAGCAATTTCCTAGCTAGGTAGTTTTAGAGGCTTAAACGCTAAGTTCTCTAAGTTGTCCTGGTGTGGTACAGGATATCTGGAGATATCCTATTTTGCTACGACCATTGCTCTGATACCAATCTGTAACACCCCGACCAGGAGGGGCAGGACGAGATAACAGATTGTTACCAAACTTCCACAACGGAAGCAACGATGACAAATATTTATTATTTAATACAAATTCTAATTCAAAAATATAATTACGTATCTTAAATAAATAAATTAATAACTATGCAGGGACGAATCACGGCGGACGTCGAAGCAGTTGGTGGGGTATAATTCTCTAGTCGATCCAATCTCTATCCTTGTTATCTCAAGATGCTCTAAATCGCAACATTTGCAGCAACAATCTTCTATCAAAATAATCTCTAACCCACAACTAGCCATCATGTACCTCGCATTTCCATCCATCCATCTGCAGTACCTGAACACATGCATAAAAGAGTTTGGGTTAGCAGATATGGCGATGAGTTCGTGTAGGTACTTAAGTGTATCCAAAACAGTTTGTCATTTCAAAAGCATGTTGCCGAGTTTACACAACTAAACACATAGTGATATACAAGCGACACCTCAAACCTATTCACATAATCCATCTACAGCCGTTATGGATTCACCTGGCAAAATATATGTAACAACAGCCGCGTAGACCTTAGTGGAGGGTTTTCCGGGCTTCCAGATCCACTGTGTGCGCGGGGGGGGGGGGGGGGGGGTTACCCCAAGTAGTACTACCCACATATTAAGTGGCCCAAATCCCCTGGGTTAATGAGTGTCAGTATGGTTATCCGGCAGCTAGTTTCTTGTCACATTTAACAGTTAAGTCACACACACAAACATATGTTCACCCCAAAACAGTTAATAGACAAAAAGTGGAAAGTACACGGAACTCACCTTGGTCTTGTATCGCGTGGTGTCACATGGTCGTGTGGTATTCCAAAGTTAGTATTCCACCTATCAATCACGTGCCAGGTCCTAATAAATACATAAACATTAGTACGCGTAATCGAGCATCACGGTTACACATGTTGACGAGCTAGGGACTTTGATTGTTACTTTCAACTCATTCTAATTGTTGGTTTGTATTCTTGGTTATCCACTTAATGTCTACTAGTCCGTACTCTAGTCATCTTGAATTATTGGATGTTCATGTATATATAAATATACACTCTTATGTTTGTCTTCGTCGGCTTCTAACTAATATGTATCTATAATTGGCGTTCTTATACCCGAAGTCCCATATATATTCTATAATCCGTTCTATTTGTACTTTTAGATCTTATAATTTGTGAGTCCTAATTGTGTCCGAATTCTCAAGTCTCCAAGTCCATGTCCAATAATGAGGTAATGTCCAATCCAAAAATGTTTTGTTTATAGTTATGTCCGTAGTTTAGTTATTATGGTTTGAAGTCTTAACCTTATAAATTACTAACTTATACCGTTTGTCTTATGTCCAAATTCCATAACTACATTTATACGGTCCTATGTATAATATATTTGTCCACAATTCTGATATCTTATGTTTATTTCTCAATGGTCACATTAATCATTTATTACAATTAGTTATGCAGGTCCATCATATTATTTGTCAAAACCAGTAGTGGCCAAAATCTCGTGTTATGTGTAAACGCCATTTGTTTTGTCTAATAATCGTCAGCATCCTTTAGTCCATGAAGGATAGCTTCAAATGTCTAAGTTTCAATTGTTAATTGCTATCCATCACAAGTGTTTTTGTTTATTCATCCAAAGTTTCATTCTGTTATATTTTTACTATATTCATATAGGTATATATTACATACACACATTAAGTCAGTTCGCTTTATATTCGTTCTTATTCCACATGTGTAACTAATTTAACATTAGTAATAGCTTGAGGATCCGTTTATACCTCTCTATGCATAACCGTGTCTTGACCAGCCTAGATCTTGTTGACCGTGTTTGACCCGAGCTAAACATGTTTCTTGACTCGTTCCTTCCTAGCCCGAAAATTCTGTCTTAGCAACCATAACCTTAACGATGAGTACCACTTATAATCCAGTCATTTTGTCAACCAAGATAACCGTCACCTTCCTCATAGTTAGGGAAGATTAAATGGGAGAAGTGGAAACTAACTGTTACCTGCCATTGTCGGAAAAACCAACATCGGAACCCTTAGGTTCATTCTCCGGCACTGTTGCTTTTTTTTCACAAAGCCATCTCCTCCGTTGCATCTGACAGAACCACCCTCGTTCTCCTATTGAACAAACCACTATTACCATAACCTTCCTCAATACTCGATTAGTGGCTGGAGATGTCCTACGCAACAAAAGAAGGAGACGCGCCACCATGTACGGTGGTTCTCTGCCCGCTCCGCCGTACGCTGCGACGGACCATCGGCGAAGCGAAAGACAAGAACCCTCCGGTCGCCATGGCCGAGGCTGCCATCAAGTGGAAGAGACCTGCCTCTGAAGAATTTATTAATGATTACGAGATGCCGGTCAGCTGGGAGCCGGTGTTGCCCTCAGATGGGTCGACGGCCTTAGATTGCCCACCAGGTTAGATGGCCCTTTATGCGGCCCACTTCCAAGCTGCTGTTCTCCGTCTACCAGCCACCAGGTTAATTTGTGACCTTCTGCTTCAGTACGATTATCATCTGACCCAGATGAGTCCTCTAGGGATGACAATAGTTATACACTTCGAGTTTGTGTGTCGTTCTCAAGGCGTTGAACCGACGTTTGACATGTGTAATGCCTTTTATCGTTTCCCCTGCTTTGCATAGTGGTATTCCTTCAATGCCCGCGGCGGGAAGGTGAATCCTATTGGCAATGAGCCGCCGAGGAGCATGCACGACTGAAAGTGGAGGTTTTTCTACATTAATCAAGGCGTGGTTCCCGTTCCGTTATAGTAGATGATGGTTCCTGATGGACGGGGTCAATCATGGTGTTTAAGATGCTTAATTATGTGCTTTTATGTGGTTTGTTTCGTATTTAAAAAAAAAAAAAAAAAAATTGATTAATAAATAATTCACGATCTCTATTATATGCTTTGAATGTGATAACTACGCATTTATGTGTGATTGTAGGTTAAATGGCATATTTGGATGGATTTAGAAGCTTAAACGTGGTTGAAGTTGAGTTTGGATGGTGAACCGAAGATATGAAATGTTTGGGACGTTTTGTGTGGCTTAATGAAGTTAAAGAGGAATTTTGGATAAGCCAAGAACACTCGAGTCAGAGGCTAATAATAATAATAATAATAATAATAATAATAATAATAATAATAATAATAATAATAATAAAGAGACAATGTCTCTTAATAATAATAATAATATGTAGAATGAAGTGAATAAATGAGATCCTATCTCATGCCTGGTGATTCGTGAATCAAGAAAAGAAAAGAAATAGTCAAAGGTAATTAATGCTAAGAATGTAAGTAATTAATGCTAAGAATGGAAGTTTGACCAACCTAAAGGATCGAAAAATTCAGAACTTATCAGCAGTAAGGGTCTTTGTCCAACAGTAGGGTACGGCTATTCATGGAGCATTTTTTGGAAAGTTTGTTTGTTGGATATAAAGAACAAAATACTTAAACCCTACATTAGGCAGCCACCAGGGGACGAATTTGGGGGATCTTTTGGAGTATTTTGGGAGCCACAATCATCATTGTTTATGATTATACATCCATACTTTCAATTCTAATCAACATGTTCGGTATTGTTTCTCAATTCTTTTATTCGGTTCTTGTTACTATGAGTGGCTAAACATCTCTGTAATCACCTCCGGGTGTACGGTTTATGTGTGAAACTCTAACTCTTGTTTGATTTGGTTTATGGATTGTTTTTCATTTAGTTGAAGAATGTTTGTGGTTTTTATCATTTAAATGAGTCACTTGTGTTCAATTGCTTATCTCTTTATCATTCACATTCGGTTTCCTTGCATCGTGAGTAGTTTGATAATTGGGAGGGTAAGTGATACTTGTGGGTTGGTAATTGAATTGTACAGGTTATTATTAAAAACTTGTGTTCGGTTATCACTTGATTTAAACCGTCCAACAAAGCTATGTCTATGTAGTATCCAATCATTTAAACAAGAGTAGAGTGGATCATTAACCGGAAGCCTGGAGGGGATTACTTCATTTCTATTATTGTTACAACTTCTTAAATTCAATTAAAAAAACAAAGTAATTAGATTTTAATTTACTAGTTAACTTACAAAACTACTCTTTCCACCAATTCCCTGTGGAGACGACTCAACTTCCATATACTACTATTTTCTTATTTTTTTGACCGACCCAACGACATCGATCAAAATGGCGCCGTTGCCGGGGAATCGGTGCGCTTAGTTAGATAGTTTTGTTTTAGTTTTTGTTGCTTTTCTTAAAAATTAAAAAAAAAACATTCTTTTTCTAGTCTTTTAGTTTAAGTTTTTTTTTTTTTTTTTTGTTAAGTTCAGTATTACGCGTGGTTTGCTTGTTTGTGTCTGTGCAGGTAATTCAGTTGCATGCATCATACACGTCATTCGGGCAAAGCTTCACCGCTAATTTACGATCCGGAGATTGAAAAGACAGCTAGACGAAACAGAGCAATTCATCAAAATCGACAAACACCAGTCATGAGCCATCACAGCAACCGAGATAACCAACCTGACCTAATTCCACCACAACAAAATCCGTTAGGCGACATGCCTCCACCACCGTTTACACAACAAAACCCACAACAAAATCCAAACCCACAACCATTTCCACAACAATTCCATCACTTTAACCCAGATCCAAATGCAGGTAGTTCTAGACCTGCACAGCAAGTGCAACATGGTGTTCAAGAATATGAGGAATTTTATGAAGAATATGCTGAGCTAGATATCCCAACTCAACAACAACCTAACCGACCATTACGTTTAGATCAACAACCACCACAAAACCAAAACCCTAGATCTTACAGTACTAGAGCAACAGGTTCAACATATGTAGATGAGAGCATGCGGGGAACAGCGGGCACTTTTAACGGTAGAGTTGCTGATTGGAATGGAGGATTTGATGATGATGGGTATTACATGAATCAGGATCAGTTCGACTATGAGGAATATGATGAGTTTGTTCCTCAATATCAGCAGGGAAATCAGAGAGGATTTGACCAGAGGGGACAGAATCCAGGCCAGAGAAGGGTTCCTCAGAATCAACCACAGAATCAAGTTAGGGGAAATGGTCAGAGGCAGTATGTGGATGGAGTTCCTAGGGTGAACTACAGGCCTCCCGTACAAGGCGTTGGGAGCCACTTTATTCCTGTGGCCACCGAGCACACTTCACCTGTAGTACCACCACATCAGAATGGAAGGAGCTTTGAGGTTAGACCCCAATATTTGAATCACCTTCCGATTTTCTATGGTAAGGCAACAGAGGAACCATATCTACACATTGCGGAGTTTGTGAGTATTTGCAACACTATTGGGGGCCATGGGTTTAGTCAGGATGAGGTCAGGTTGATGATGTTTCAGTTCACCCTCAAGGATCAAGCAAGATTATGGTACCATTCACTGCCAGCTGGTAGTATCTTCACATGGCAGGAGCTTCAACAACAATTCTTGGAAGAATACTACACCATGACTCGTACCACTGAGGCTCGGGAGGCCATTAGAACCTTCCAACAACAGTCGGGTGAACCATTTCATGAAGCTTTCACCAGGTTCAAGGAGTTGTTAAGGAAATGCCCACACCATGATATACCTATGTGGGAGCTGATTAAGTCATTCTATGACGGTTTACTACCTGAAGATGTTAGGGATTTAAATGCCAACAGTAATGGTACCTTTTTGACTAACCATGAGGATGTGGATTGGGAGTATATGGAGAGGTTGGCAGTGACATCAAAGAGACAGGCTCGTGCTAGTAGAAGAAGCCGAACAGGTGCCGCTAGGGGTGTTGATGCAGGGGCTGAGAAGAGAATAGCAAGTTTGGAGCGCCAAATTGCACAACTGACAGCAGGTAAAGGCGCAGGAAAGGGTGAAGGAGCAAAAGCAGCGAGTTCTTTTGCAGTGTGCTCGATTTGTGATGATTGGGGACATATGGACGCAGACTGTCCTACACAGAAGGGGAGAAGTGAGCAAGTGAATCAACTGGGTGACCAACAGAAACAATATGATATGAATTCTAATTCATATCACCCAGGTTTGCGAAATCACCCTAATTTTAGTTACAGTAATACTTCTAACCAGTTGAATCCTCCATCACAGGTACCCAACCAAAACAATCAGAGAGGATATTCAAACCAAGGGAACTGCAATAATCAAAGAAGTTATCAGCAAGGTAATAACCAAGGAAGTTCTCAAGGCAACTGGAGAAGTCAAGGCAATCAGCAGGGCGGATCTTCAGGGCATGATGGATCAGTGAAAGAGATGTTGGCTGAGTTTATGAAGTCAACAGGAGATTTCATGAAGGAGGTCAGGAAGGACAATGAAATTCGAGATAAGGAATATAAGGCACTGGCAAAGCAAGTTGGTCAGATTGCTGAAGAGTTGTCCGCTATCCGTCAAGATCCAGGTAAGTTACCGAGCACCACCACAGTGAATCCAGCACATCAGTCATCAACTGCAAGGAATGTACACATTAATGCGGTTAGTCTTCTTTCCAATTCTGAGTATGAGCAGGAAACACTTTCACAATCAAAATTTAAGGTTAAAAATTTGAAAAAAATGTTTTGTGAAAAGTTTTTCAGTGAAAGTTCTAATGAAGCCAAGGACAAGGGTGAGAAACTCAAATCTGCACCCTTTCCTTTGGCTTTAATGGACCCAGCTAAAAGAGTGGTTTTAAAGAAAAATGACCCACCAAAGGATGAGAGGTGGGAAAATTTTAAACAAGTAAAAATCAATTTACCCTTACTTAATACCATTCAAGAAATTCCTGCTCATGCTGAAAACTTAAAAGAGTTGAGTACCCAGAATCGGCATAACAAGCTGCCAAAACAGTTTGATTTACCGGCGCATGTGCGTGCCGCTTTATCGGGTACAGTTCCACCCAAGCGCCAAGATCCGGGAGCGCCCCTTATTTCAATACAAATAGGGGAGCTTAAGGTTGACCGGGCACTTCTAGATCTTGGAGCTTGTGTTAGCATTCTCCCGGGAAGTATGTATGACCAATATGAATTTGGTCCTTTACAAAAAGTTGGTACCACTGTGGTGTTGGCTAATCAAAAACCCATACGTCCCAGGGGAATGTTAACTGATGTGATAGTTAAGGTGGATGACTGTTACTACCCGGTGGATTTCTTGGTGCTAGATTGTGAGAAAAATGTTAAGAGTACACCACACACAGTTATTCTTGGTAGACCGTTTCTAGCAACTGCTCATGCAATAATCAACTGTGTTGATGGAACGGTAAGTATGAGTTTTGGGGATAAGAAATTGAGTTTAAATGTGTTTTCAACTGTTACTGACCCAAAAACCGAGGAGGTGTGTTGTATGGTTGACAGGATGGCACAGATTGGTAAGAAGCCAAAGAAGAAGAAGAAGGCTAAGAAGCCGCCTGAATTGGAACAAGAAAATAACGGGTCAACAAAAGAGGATTCAATGCTGAACATAAGTTATGACCCACATGAGTACAAGCAGAATATGTGCTTGGAAGCCGAGGGAGGCAAGCATCCCGTTCGACCACCATAAAAGCTATATCAGGTACAAGTCTGGCTGAAGACTAATAAACTTAGCGCTACCGGGAGGCAGCCCGGAATTTTTGTATATATTATTGTTTTTGTTTATTTTTCATTTTAACCATTTGCAAGTTGTTGAAGCACGCCCGGTATCTCACACTAGTGTGGGGAAGGTTGACCCGCTCAGGTACGTCTTTAAACTGAATCGAAAGTTGGGCACAACTTTAGATTTTTCAAGGGGGTGGTGGCAATAATTAAATTAAAAAAAATAAAAATAAAGAGAACGTAAAAAAGAAAAAAAATGTTAATAATAAGACAAAAAATCAAAATATGTTGAGAAGAGTGCGAATGCTCTCGTGAGTGATAAAAAAAAAAAAAAGAAAAAAAAAAGAAAAGAAAGTCAACAAGAGGAAGGAGAGTCAGGAGCACATCATTTGACCAGAGGTTGATGGCAGTAAGGCCTTGTGAGCCCACAGTACCTTACGACAACCAACACCAAAATCAAGTAATTTTTCCAGAACTTGTCAACCGTAACCCTCCCTTCACCTCCCGCAGCCTACGCCTAGCACACCCTCCAAATCTCTGAATCGGGTTTTTGATCTGTGAACCGGTTCAATCTTCGAATCATTTACCAAAAACCCTAACCTTCACCATCTATCATTACTATTATCACCTTCTTCAACCTTTATCCTTCAAGAACACCATAACCCACCTACAACTACAACTTCTTCAAACCTTCACCAAATCATACAAATTTATTGTCCATCTTGCTTAATTTTTCGAGAGGAACAAAACCCTACCATTTGTTTCTCGTGATTTTGCCGCGTTTGAAAGCATTCTGATCGTGCTTGAAGAACCCTAATTTTTCAAATTGGGGCTTTTCAATTCTAAAGCTTAATTGGTGTAATTGAAGCTTAATACAACCCATCTAAACATCAAAGGATGGCGAGGTCAAAGTCATATGGTAGTAACGATAAGGGGAAGGTACCCGAGTCTTCCTCCAATCCTCAAACAAGTGCTGCCAAGAAAAGGAAAACCACGAGTCAAAGCATAGTCATTTATGAGGAGGGTAGAATGGAAAGTCAAGAAGAACAAGAATTTACTGAGCACCTCTTCTTAATCAGGTCATGTGTCGTTACTCGCCTTGTATAGTTTTGTACATTCTCAGTTGTTTCTTTGTTTTTATGTTTTTAGTATGTTTTGTTTGATTGTTTTTGGGGATGTTAGTCCACATGGGTTGGTAACATTGAAACTTGAATATGTTGAGTGAGAGAGGTTGTGAAAAGCATGAAACACCATACATTGGGGACAATGTATTCCAAGTGTGGGGATGGGGACCCGAGGGAAGTAAGGTGGAATACTTACCGTCGCAAGAAAATGTGGAATTTTGGAAATTTTTGAAAATTTTTAATGAAAAATCTTGCAAAATTTGTCCCTTTTCTGCTTAATCAGACACAAAAGCAAATTTTTCAATCACCAAATAGTCTTTTGCCAAATATGAAAGTACGAGATCCCCAATCATGGTTGTCCCTTTAAGTTTCATGAGAGTGTTTCTGGTGAGCGTTTTTAGAGAAAATGAAAAGAGATGCCTAACTAGGGGTAACATGCTTATAGGACTTGCATATGCTACATGTCGGCAACCTATTTCCCTACATTGTGAGACTTTGAGCCTACTAGATATTTAGTGATATAGATGTTTCGTTTCATGAGAGTAGGCCAAATGCTTCTTAGTTGCAGAATTTGTGTAATTCGATACATGCTAAAGCTTTAGGCATTACGTGTGCATAGATGAGAAAGGCAATGTAGGAACCCACTTGTTTTGTGATACCCTTGTGTTGTTTCTGGTGACCCGTTTGTTAAACCTTACCATTAGTAAACCATGTTGAGCCTAAACCTTTCAATTGTTAAGCTTACACCATTACCCAAATTGACCCGTTTACCTTGTTGAATAAAAATGTTGACATCCAATGTGTTCGTAGTGCTTACCGTTTGAGTTATTCAATATTGAAAAAAAAAAGAGAAAAAAAAAAGAAAAAAGAAAAAAATATATATATATGAAAAGAAAATGAAAAATAAGAAAAAAAAATATACAAAAATAGAAGTTATTGTTATGGGTCGATTTTGCCCAAGTTATGTTTTAGTGTGCTCGTGTGATATGTGAATAAGGATGTTCAATATTTGTGTTAAACCCGTTGTTTCAAACCATTTGTGAACCAAAACTACCCTACCTTTACCCGAAGCCCAAAACCCGTAAGTCCTTTTGATATGTGCACGGTCTATAGCTTATGTGTGATTGTTATACAAACCTATGATAACGAAGTCGCATTCTTGGTTTTATGAGTGTTATTTACTAGCACATTATACGCTAGTCCAGATATTAAACCGAGAGGAGCGAACATTGCGAGGGGTGTGTAGCATATGTAGATGATAATAAGCATGTTAGTTTTGGATAGGCAAGTCTTGTTTTAAAATTGCGCAACACTTGCTCGCCAGATTGTCAATCTCGATTGTGTAAGTCTATGGGATGGGTATGATTGGGGACCTTGGAAAATCGAGAGGTGAAAGGATTGGAGGTGATTTGTTAAGTAGGTGAGTCGTGTCTTGAGATGGTTTGATTGGGGACAATCAAAGGTAAGTGTGGGAATGTGATGGACGGGGTCAATCATGGTGTTTAAGATGCTTAACTATGTGTTTTTAATGTCGTTTGATGGTTTATATGCTTTGAATGTGATAACTACGCATTTATGTGTGATTGTAGGATAAACGGCATATGTGGATGGATTTGGAAGCTTAAACGTGGTTGAGGTTGAGTTTGGATGGTGAACTGGAGATATGGAAGTGTTGGGGACGTTTGGTATGGCTAAATGAAGTTAAAGATGAATTTTGGATAAGCCAAGAACACCCAAGTCGGAGGCTAATAATAATAATACTACTACTACTAATAATAATAATAATAATAATAATAAAACGTGAAAGAAAGAAAAAAAAAACAAAAAGTCAAAGAACATTAAATGAAGTCTTATCCTAAGGCATGTGGAATTGCTTGTAGGAAACAGCAAAGGAAATGGAATTTGGCAGTGCTTGACTGCCGTAGGCCTTTGTGCCCAACCGTAGGGGGCGGCGACTCTTTCAAGAATTTTTGGAAAGTTTGTTGTGATTGTGATATAAGGAAATCTTAACCCTAGTCAATTATCCAGCCACCAGGGGACGAAAATTCATTATTCTTGGGAGCATCTTGAAGCTACAATCATCATTCTTTATCATCATTCATCAATACTTTCGATTTCAATCATCATGTTCGGTATTATCATTCAAACTTTTGATTCGTTTCTTGTAACCATGAGCGGCTAAACATCTTGTAATCACCTCCGGGTGTATGGTTTAATTGTGAAACTTGAACTCTTGTTTGATTTGGTTTATGGATTGTTTTTCATTTAGTTGAAGAATGTTTGTGGTTTTTATCATTTAAATAAGTCACTTGTGTTCAATTGCTTATCTCTTTATCATTCACATTCGGTTTCCTTGCATCGTGAGTAGTTTGATAATTGGGAGGGTAAGTGATACTTGTGGGTTGGTAATTGAATTGTACAGGTTATTATTAAAAACTTGTGTTTGGTTATCACTTGATTTGAACCGTCCAACAAAACTATGTCTATGTAGTATTCAATCATTTAAACAAGAGTAGGGTGGATCATTAACCGGAAGCCTGGAGGGGATTACTTCTTTAATATAATTGTTTACAACTTCTTAGATTCATTTTATTAAAACTCCAAAACAAA
The DNA here is from genome assembly GCA_032199755.1 of Ambrosia artemisiifolia. Classification (NCBI taxonomy): domain Eukaryota; kingdom Viridiplantae; phylum Streptophyta; class Magnoliopsida; order Asterales; family Asteraceae; genus Ambrosia; species Ambrosia artemisiifolia. The sequence goes on from CM063514.1 coordinate 15,236,461, forward strand.
TAACAAATCAAGTAGGCGTTAATTTTATTAGTTAAGTTACAAAACTATTCTTTCCACCAATTCCCTGTGGAGACGACTCAACTTCTATATACTACTATTTTCTTATTTTTGACCGACCCAACGACATCGATCAAAATGGCGCCGTTGCTTTCTCCTGGGTGAATCTTCGTATTGATTTTGTATTCTGATCGTGCTTGAAGAACCCTAATTTTTCAAATTGGGGCTTTTCAATTCTAAAGCTTAATTGGTGTAACTGAAGCTTAATACAACCCATCTAAACATCAAAGGATGGCGAGGTCAAAGTCATATGGTAGTAACGATAAGGGGAAGGTACCCGAGTCTTCCTCCAATCCTCAAACAAGTGCTGCCAAGAAAAGGATAACCACGAGTCAAAGCATAGTCATTTATGAGGAGGGTAGAATGGAAGGTCAAGAAGAACAAGAATTTACTGAGCACCTCTTCTTAATCAGGTCATGTGTCGTTACTCGCCTTGTATAGTTTTGTACATTCTCAGTTGTTTCTTTGTTTTTATGTTTTTAGTATGTTTTGTTTGATTGTTTTTGGGGATGTTAGTCCACATGGGTTGGTAACATTGAAACTTGAATATGTTGAGTGAGAGAGGTTGTGAAAAGCATGAAACACCATACATTGGGGACAATGTATTCCAAGTGTGGGGATGGGGACCCGAGGGAAGTGAGGTGGAATACTTACCGTCGCAAGAAAATGTGGAATTTTGGAAATTTTTGAAAATTTTTAATGAAAAATCTTGCAAAATTTGTCCCTTTTCTGCTTAATCAGACACAAAAGCAAATTTTTCAATCACCAAAGAGTCTTTTGCCAAATATGAAAGTACGAGATCCCCAATCATGGTTGTCCCTTTAAGTTTCATGAGAGTGTTTCTGGTGAGCGTTTTTAGAGAAAATGAAAAGAGATGCCTAACTAGGGGTAACATGCTTATAGGACTTGCATATGCTACATGTCGGCAACCTATTTCCCTACATTGTGAGACTTTGAGCCTACTAGATATTTAGTGATATAGATGTTTCGTTTCATGAGAGTAGGCCAAATGCTTCTTAGTTGCAGAATTTGTGTAATTCGATACATGCTAAAGCTTTAGGCATTACGTGTGCATAGATGAGAAAGGCAATGTAGGAACCCACTTGTTTTGTGATACCCTTGTGTTGTTTGTGGTGACCCGTTTGTTAAACCTTACCATTAGTAAACCATGTTGAGCCTAAACCCATCAATTGTTAAACTTACACCATTACCCAAATTGACCCGTTTACCTTGTTGAATAAAAATGTTGACATCCAATGTGTTCGTAATGCTTATTGTTTGAGTTATTCAATATTAAAAAGAAAAAAAAGAAAAAAAGGAAAAAAAAAAAAAAAAGAAAAAAAGATATATATAAAAAAAAATGAAAAAAAATACAAAAATAGAAGTTATTGTTATGGGTCGATTTTGCCCAAGTTGTGTATTAGTGTGTTCGTGTGATATGTGAATAAGGATGTTCAACATTTGTGTTAAACTCGTTGTTTGAACCATTTGTGAATCAAATCTATCCTACCTTTACCCGAAGCCCAAAACCCGTAAGTCCTTTTGATATGTGCACTGTCTATAGCTTAGGTGTGATTGTTACACAAACCTATGATAACGAAGTCGCATTCTTGGTTTTCTGAGTGTTATATACTAGCACATTACACGCTAGTCCAGATATTAAACCGAGAGGAGCGAACATTGTGAGGGGTGTGTAGCATATGTAGATGATAATAAGCATGTTGGTTTTGGATAGGCAAGTCTTGTTTTGAAATCGCGCAACACTTATTCACCAGATTGTCAATCTCGATTGTGTAAGTCTATGGGACGGGTATGATTGGGGACCTTGGAAAATCGATAGGTGAAAGAATTGGAGGTGATTTGTCAAGTAGGTGAGTCGTGTCTTGAGATGATTTGATTGGGGACAATCAAAGGTAAGTGTGGGAATGTGATGGACGGGGTCAATCATGGTGTTTAAGATGCTTAATTATGTGCTTTTAATGTCGTTTAATTGATTATATGCTTTGAATGTGATAACTACGCATTTATGTGTGATTGTAGGTTAAATGGCATATTTGGATGGATTTAGAAGCTTAAACGTGGTTGAAGTTGAGTTTGGATGGTGAACCGAAGATATGAAATGTTTGGGACGTTTTGTGTGGCTTAATGAAGTTAAAGAGGAATTTTGGATAAGCCAAGAACACTCGAGTCAGAGGCTAATAATAATAATAATAATAATAATAATAATAATAATAATAATAATAATAATAATAATAATAATAATAATAATAATAATAATAATAAAGAGACAATGTCTCTTAATAATAATAATAATATGTAGAATGAAGTGAATAAATGAGATCCTATCTCATGCCTGGTGATTCGTGAATCAAGAAAAGAAAAGAAATAGTCAAAGGTAATTAATGCTAAGAATGGAAGTAATTAATGCTAAGAATGGAAGTTTGACCAACCTAAAGGATCGAAAAATTCAGAACTTATCAGCAGTAAGGGTCTTTGTCCAACAGTAGGGTACGGCTATTCATGGAGCATTTTTTGGAAAGTTTGTTTGTTGGATATAAAGAACAAAATACTTAAACCCTACATTAGGCAGCCACCAGGGGACGAATTTGGGGGATCTTTTGGAGTATTTTGGGAGCCACAATCATCATTGTTTATGATTATACATCCATACTTTCAATTCTAATCAACATGTTCGGTATTGTTTCTCAATTCTTTTATTCGGTTCTTGTTACTATGAGTGGCTAAACATCTCTGTAATCACCTCCGGGTGTACGGTTTATGTGTGAAACTCTAACTCTTGTTTGATTTGGTTTATGGATTGTTTTTCATTTAGTTGAAGAATGTTTGTGGTTTTTATCATTTAAATGAGTCACTTGTGTTCAATTGCTTATCTCTTTATCATTCACATTCGGTTTCCTTGCATCGTGAGTAGTTTGATAATTGGGAGGGTAAGTGATACTTGTGGGTTGGTAATTGAATTGTACAGGTTATTATTAAAAACTTGTGTTCGGTTATCACTTGATTTAAACCGTCCAACAAAGCTATGTCTATGTAGTATCCAATCATTTAAACAAGAGTAGAGTGGATCATTAACCGGAAGCCTGGAGGGGATTACTTCATTTCTATTATTGTTACAACTTCTTAAATTCAATTAAAAAAACAAAGTAATTAGATTTTAATTTACTAGTTAACTTACAAAACTACTCTTTCCACCAATTCCCTGTGGAGACGACTCAACTTCCATATACTACTATTTTCTTATTTTTTTGACCGACCCAACGACATCGATCCGTTCCCCAAAAAGCGACGTTGAAGGATTTTGCGTTCATAAACTTTGAGGATTATGACTGGTATGAGAAGTTGACGGTGCAGGTTACATTAGTTGATATGTCGAAGATTAAATATGAAGCTCTATTGATGGTGGGCGTCAGCCGCATGGGTGCTCGTGCGGATATGGATCCACATTTTTATATTAGTGATGAAGGTGTGCTTGTATCCTTTTTTCACACTCTAAGTATTTTGTTGACCCCTTTTAACTATTGATTTTTGTACGTAGAGAAGAGTTGCTTTTATTCCATTGTCCCTGGGCAGGTTCATAGGTTCGTCTGGGAACCGTTGCTGGCGGGGCAAGTCATTGTCATCCTCTGCATATGAATATTTTTACCATGGCCTCCACTCTAACTCCCTGGTGATTGTCTTTTGAGGATGTCTTGGATTCTTATTTCTTTGACTCGGTCCCTGACCCAAGGGAGTGAGGCCGGAACTCAGAGTCTTTTGGACTTGTTTTTGAGCCATTTGCATCATTTACTACTGATAACGAGCAGTGACTCTTTCTTGTTATCGAAAGAGCCACTCGTTCGGGTCTTCGTTGTCTTCCTCCAGGTGTTTTGATGTGCCGAGAATTACACATATTTTATATCTGCATTTACACCATTTTTCCACTCAAAATCATGGTTTTATCTTAAGTTTATCATGATTTATCTTTCTTTGTTGATCATTGTGGGTTTTGAGGTCAAGGAATGAAAAGTAGAGAAAACGGCACAATAGTCAAGTAATTGAAGACTTAGTGAGCTGAAACAGATGAAACACGGCCGCGCTCCAGTCGTGCACCTGTCCCGGATCAACAAGTCAGCGTTCCAAGGTCAACAGAAGCAGTAGTCAACAAGCACGGGAGTGGTACCCCGTAAGGCATGGTCGTGCTCCCGTTAACGTGTTCTCCAAGGCTCCAACCAGCCAAAACTGACCAGACGGTTGGCCACATGTCAAGCAAGGGCGTGCTCACACTAGTGCACGACCGTACTCATTAACTGACTCAACAGAACCTACATGCAAGGACTCTGTAACTGTACCAAATATCAAGCACGGGCGTGCCACCCCTCAAGCACGACCGTGCTCCACTTGAAAGGCCTATAAATAGAGACCTCCACTCAACACTTTGGCATGCCATCCTACCTCAATCTGTCCCTTCTATACGAAGTTTCTACTATCTTAGGGACTTGTGAGTGTCCTTTGGAGCTTGGGATCTGTCACACCCCGCCAAGGCAGAAACACATGATGTAACTCGAAAGGTTTTCAAGCACAAGATTCAAGCAAACAACTAAATAAGACATAAGCTTTTGATTTTAGATTGTCAAAAGTTACAATTCGAGGAATTCATTGTTTTTGAAATCTAAAGATTTTACATCCAAACTCCGTAATACTTGATAGTACAAATAAAAAAAATCCCCACAAAAGTAGGTCGTGTAATGCATGCTTGAATCCCAAGTTTCATTCATGAAAAAAATATTTTGTCAACATAAAGTTGGTGAGTTCACAGGTTTTATCGACTCGTTGTGAGTTGTTCTTGAAATTTCGTTGGTAGTCCTCGTAAATTGTTGAGAATTATTGTAAATTATTCGGGTTGAAAAGTTCGAAAAAACACACACATAATTAGTGAATCCGTGTTTGACCAATTACTGCCTAGCTAGGACAAGATTTATGTACCAACATGAGCCCGTAACCAAACCTCTGACGGGTAGTGCCTCGCCCATTGTACAATAAAAATAACGTTAATGTGGTATAATACTAGCACTCTTTTGCATGTGGCAGGTAAGCACGAATAACCAAGAGTGTGGGTGTCAACCCATTAGATCTATTTAAGTCATTCCATGGCTATGTCCATAGCTAATGGTTATGGTGAAATGTGTCGTACGAGGACTATTTGAGCTCTGAACCAGTTGTCTCATGTTTACAATTGTAGTCATGCTAGAATTCACTCTAAATGAAAGGTAACTTGTGTAGTTGCATGTTTTCCCCCCGAAAAGTATGAAAACAGTAAAAAGGGACCGTAAAACTCACATGGTGTCCGAGTAAGTGATCTAGCAAAGCAAAAGCTCGAATAACTATAATCCCAATAAGGAGTGCCCTAAAATGTTAAATACATCTTAAGTTGTGTGTACTTTGTAATTTACCATACAAGTTGTTCACCCGACTTGTGGTCCCTTGTTCTATGTACATGTGGGGCCATTGTTCATGCACACGATAATTACTACGTAATCTTGTTTGTACTTTGAAAAGTTAGGGTTTTGTGAAATCCGAGAGGTTATTGTTATACGAACGTAGTTAGTGTTGACAAAGCCGGCTTCATATGTTGTCATGGGTTATTAAACATTACCCCATTCTAACATATGTGGTGAGTTCTTGTGAATATAATAGTTTTAACATATGTTCTATTGTCATTATGTTAAATGCATGATTAACACATGTTGAAGTCGTTTTAACATATGCTTCTATAAGATCCAAAAACTTTAACATGTGATATTGATCAAAATCCGAACTTTGTATAATCAACCCAACTCCACACATACTCGTACACATACTCAAGTGTGACCACGAGTATGTTGGTGCGTATTTGCATGTATATATGTGTGTATGTATTGTACAAAAACAAAGGTGTCTTAAAGTATATATGTATTATATGTTTAAGATTCAAAAATGTTGAGTGGTTGATACCTACTCGACTCTACACATGCTCGTGTATATAAACAAGTGTGAATGCGAGTGTATGGGTGTATATTATCATGCATATACGCGTGTGATCCGAAACCAAGGGAAGGAAGTGAGGGAGTGTGTTATAGTCGGCCGAAGCAACAAGAAAGAAAGAGAAAGTGTTTGGTGGTTTGGATGTGATCCGAAACCAAGGGAATGAAGTGAGAGGGAGTGTGTGTAGGTGATTTAAGATGATCTTGGGGTGGGAACACAAGAAAACAAGTGGGTTTATATAGGCCGAATGGTGGTGGTGGTGTTTGGAAGGTTATGTTATTTCTAGAAAGTCAATATGTCTTGATTTAGTAGAAGGCCAAGTACAATACCACAAGGGTGCAAGATTTGGACATTGATTTGAAAACGACTTATGCATGAATCAAGGGATGTCTTGGCCGATCATAATCAAAAAAATTTAGGAAGTCAATCCATTCTAGGATGATGTTTAAGGAACGGAAAGGCTTAAAAGGATATAAGGTAGCTTTAGAGTGTATCTTTGTCTTATTCCTCATGCATGACAACTTTCTTGTCTTCTTCTCCCTTCCAATCGCATAGGTGTATGTGTGTGTGTGGTTGTTTTCAGCCGAAAAGAGGGAAGGAAAAAGGAGAGTTTGGAGCTTTGTTGTTCATGGAAGGTTATCACATCTTGGGTGTATTAGAAAAGCTAGTACATTTCCTTGTTAGTGAAATTCTTTGACAAAGTTGGAAAGGGACATCACCTTGGACATAGATTTGACACACCTAGTATCATATGATCGTGTGTGTGTATGTGTATGACAAGTGATGATGATGGCCTTTGCTTCCATGTTTCGGCCAATTAGAAAGAAAAGATCAAGACAATAGTGAAAATCAATCAAGTGTTGGAAGTTGGTTATGAAAGATATAAGGAACCAATTTGGTCTAATTTAGACTAGATTCACCTTTGTATTTTATTGCATGCATGCACTTCACTTCTGTCCTTTCCTTCATACACACACATTCATACGTATGTATATATACATGGGTGTATAGTTTTTGTCCCATCTAGTTCATGTGTGTATGTATGTATATGTTGAGCATGTGTGTATGAATTGTATGTGTGTACATTGTCTTGTCTCTATCAACTCTTATTATACATACATATATATATATATATATATTCGGCTTTTGTGTATATGTATAAATGCACGATAGTTTGCGTTGAATCAAATGTATGTATATATGTATGTACATGCCATGGGTATACACACATGGATTTAGATCCATATATGTTGCTTTTAGTCTTGATTAAACAAGTGTATGTGTATGTGTATGTGTATGTGTATGTATGTATATATATATATACATATATGGCCTGAATTATCCACCTATAGATGTGTAGGTAATATGCTATTGAAAATTATTAGTCACCTAGGGTATAAGGATATATTTCAAAGGTTAACATATATGTATAGTCTAGTTTAATAATAACATGTGTTTGTCGCAAAAAATAATATTAATATGTCATTGATACCATATGTTAATCATTTATAAACATGTATAATTGTAACTCATGTTTACATATGTTTACACCTTAATTGGATATATGATGATGTTCTTTGATTTTATTTGTCATATATCGATAATATGTCTCTTGAATTGTCCGGGTTTTGGGTGGAATTGAACAATTTCCCCCTTAGGTATTGTCATGTGTAATCTTGTTGTGTCCGTATGTAGTAATTGGACATTCGGTTGCTCTATATTGAGCGTGTATTTGGCTTGATTGTTCGTTGCCAATTGTTTCAAGATAGTTAAGTGTTGCATGCGTAAATCGGCATTACTGGAAAATTTAACGAATTCCTGAAATTGTTTGGGCTTTGCTAGACTCGGGATGACATGGTTAATGTAAAAATGTCTAATGCACGAATTGAAACGTTGTGAATCTAGTTAAGTGTACGGATATTGTCTTAGAAAATTGTCGGGTGTTAAAGGATCACTCCATAAACATCACCTTCAAGAGAATAACACCCCACAATCACTCAAAACCACCAAGAAATCTCTATACAACCCTCACCATGTTTTTGCATTAAAACCAAACTTTGTAAGCTTGTTGTATCAACCATGCAAGGCTAGATTTCTCTTGGTTTTGCTAGGGTGATGCTGGAACTTGGTATAAATAAATAGTTTATTTTTTTTACTAAAAGTGATGTTTTAATGTTCTTAACAATTTCTTCTACTCCTTCTTTGCTTGATGAATTAATTAATTAATCAACTTAGCATTTGGTCTTGTGAGTGTTTTGGTTGGAATTGGAGGGACTTATGAGTGTACCTATGGCGTGTAAAAACCCGCGCACTTGTAAGCTAACCTAACTCCACGTGTAGAGATTGGCCCATTTGTGGATAGAAATACTCACACTTTGTGGCTTAATCCTCAACCATCGAAACATCACTTAGGGTCGATACGTTCTATATAACTGGTCCTAGTGATAAGCCAAACCTGGTTGAGCGACTTAGCTACATAGTCTATGTGTTAGCTTTGGCGCAAACCAAGAATTGGTGTACTCGTGTTAGGAGTAAACGGTCTATATTTACTTCTATTATTATATTGCCAAACGATTAATAATAGGCCAATCACTTTTTAAAAATTTATTATTTCTAGTAGAGGATGAGCATATGCGGGAGGCGGCGTCGCCTCTATGATGTTAAGTGGTAGCTTGTTGGCCATGTTACGGCTGTCGGCAAGTTATTCTTAAAAGAAAAGGGCAGTTGAATGTCAATATCGCAACTATGGGAGATGTGTCTTTTGGGGTTGGAAGTTGTGGATGTAGACTCCCCGACCGTTGATGTGCTGCAATCGACTGTTGATGAAGTTGGATCGTCTCACGTGCCGAATCTTAACAATCAGGAGGAAGAGGGGTTCGTTGAGGGTGAAGGTAAGTTTTTTTTGTGTTATATGTGTGTGTTTTTTTGTCATTGTGTATAGGGAGATTTTTTAAGAGTTAGGGTGTTTAGTCATTTTTTAAGAGTTAAGATTTCGTTGCAATCAACAGTCCTAAGCGAGTTGGATGGATAAAAAGGATCACCATTTGTTAAACTTTTGTGTAAAATCTAATGTTTTTTTTTTTTTACTTTTAGTCAGTATTTTTAAAAAAAAATGAGAACATGGTCACCATGTCTATAAAAAGGACCCAACAGCGTTTAGCTTTTTGCATCTTCAATGTAACAAACGACACTATTTCAGCAACATTTAAACTTGTTTTACACCGGTGTAAAGTCAAATTTAACACTCACACCCTTTTTTGTAGACACTAGATGTTCAGCCTGGCTTACACCAAATGGGACTCGTTACTGGCCCCAATCGTCCCTGAGTGTGATAAGCCGAAGGTGATGACTAGCTTTAGGCGGTGCGAAGAGGTTGTAGAGTTCTATGAGGCATATGCCAAGAAGTGTGGGTTTTCGACTAGGCTAGGAACTGTGAAGAGGTACAAAGGTAGGATAACCCATAGGTATATCCTGTGTTCTAAGGCTGGTAAACCCCAAAAGGGTAAGAAATTTGATTCAATGGATGAGACATCTCTTAAGGTTAGGCAGTCAACTTACAAGGTTTGTGATTGCAAGGCGTCCATTAGGGTGAAGTTTTGTGAGAAAACCGCTTCCTGGGATATTTATCACTTTGAGGAACCACATAACCACATGCTTGTGCCCTCTTACAATAGGGACCTTACAAAACTAGGTCGGAGGTTGGATTTTGCGACAAAGGAATTTATTCACAGGGTTAGCATGAACAAAGTAGGGGCAACAGTGGCGCACAAAATCCAGGTTAGTTTAAAAAGAGGGCATCACAATGTGAAGGGCATCCAGTGGACTTTAAAAACTTGGTAAAGAGTGTTCGACTGTTTATTGGCAAGAGAGATTCACAACTGATGATTGACAAGCTGAACAACAGAGTGAAGAATTTACCGAATTTCTCTTTCAAGTACAGTCTTGTAAATGGCGAACTTAGGTATCTTTTCCGGGCTTATGAGATATCGAAGATCAATTACCAAACTTTCGGCCACGTGGTTGCATTTGATGCAACATACCAAACCAACAAGTAAAGTTGCTACACGCCCTTGGATAAGATCAACAATTTTAACTTTTTTTTGTTGTTTTTACGTTGTAACATGTTTTTTTCAGGTACAACATGGTTTTTGTCCCCTTCACCAGCGTAGACAACAACAAACGTTGAGTTACCTTCGGGGCCGGGCTCATATACAGTGAAACGGTTGAGTCGTATTGCTGATTGTTGCATAACTTCCTCGGAGCGCATGGCAAGCAGCCTACGTTAGTGGTAACTGACCAGGACCCTGCAATGAAGCAAGCGGTAGCAGCTGTCTGTACTGAATATCAACATCGTTTGTGCATGTGGCACATCATGAAGAAACTACCAACCAAGGTATTTTTTACCCTTTTTGTCTATGTGTGTTCTGCCACACCAGCGTAAAGTGTGGCATGTGTGACGGGTTTCAAATGTTTTTTTAACAGCTTGCAGGAGCTGGTGTTGATAATTCAGAGGTTCGAGCGACACTACATAAGCTAGTATGGAACATCTACATCAAACCTATAACCTTTGAAAGTCGGTGGGCGAAGTTGCTGGACAAATATGGGCTCACGAACAATGAGTGGTTTAAGGACATGTTTAGCATCAAAGAGCTTTGGGTACCTGCGTACTTCGGCGATATTCAGATGTGTTGTCTGATGAAACAAACCTCCAGTGCGAGAGTTCAAATTCAGTATTTAAAATAAACTCAAGCTGGGCCAACACTCTTGTTCAGTTTCTGTTGTGCTTTGACGCAACCATGGATGCGCAAAGGTACAACGCGCGGTTGGCGGAGTTCCAAACAGAGGATAGGTTCCTCGAGTTGAAAACTGGGATGCCATTCGAAAATCAATGTGCCATGGTGTACTCTCAAGCTATATTCAAGGAAGTTCGCAAAGAAATGTTGAAAGGCTTGTTGTACTACTTTATCTCTAATCAAGATGAAAGCGACGGATTGCAGGTGTACACTATCACACACCTTAACAAGAACACTGACGTGGTGAACAATTTTACGTTACATGTCACACACATTGGGCTTTCTTTTCATGGATAACATTTTTTGTAACATTTTGGGTAACTGTTTTTTTAAATTGGGTTCACGCCCCACTTACGGTGTGCGCATATAATGTATATATGTGTGGCCCTTAGGGGACAAAAGTAAAGTTGCACTAGTTTTAACATTATTTTACTAATTTCGTAAAAATAACGTTAAAAATTACGGACGGTTAATCATGCATCATGTGGTGGCGTTGATAGCCAAAAGACAAAGGGGGTACATGCACCGATCGGGTTTGTCCCGATTGCTAAGTGTTCTGTTTCTTATGTCCAAAGCTTGATACCAAACCACATCGAGTCGGGGGTCTCACCGGAAGCAGCCTCTCTATTCTTAGAGTTAGAGGTAAGGCTGTCTACATCTTACCCTCCTCAGACCCTACCTTAGCTTTGCTATAGGTGGGATAAACTGAGTATGATGATGATGATGATGATGATGATGTTTTTTTAAATTGGGTTACTGTGTCGCCAGGTGAAGGTTGATGCTGCCGAGGAAACTACCACATGCTCGTGCAATGGATGGACCCGTATTGGATATTTGTGTTGCCATATTTTTTGCGTTTTCAGGTACACCAAGGTGCAGGTAATCCCCGAGAAGTACATACTTGACCACTGGAACCGTGAAGCGATCCCAAAAACTGTGTTTAGTATAAATGCACGTTATGGGGTTGACAAGAGTGAATGTACTGTCATGCGTAATGAGCTTTTTGAGATGTTTTCCCAGTGTGTTGATTGAGCAAGTTTGTCGCCTGACCGCATGGCTTTGTTCACAGAGCAGGTAAAGGCCATGAAGGAAGAAGTTGTGGGAACAAGAGATGATGCAGGTGGGAAGGGCAAGGGGAAGGCTGAAGTGATTAGCCATCTTCTAGGGGTCCTAGAAAACTTGGAGGTGTCATGTAGCAATCCCCAAGGAATTAGGAACAAGGGATGTGGGACAAAGAGTTGGCTTATTGGCCCTGGTGAAAAGGCTGCGAACAAAAAAAAAGAAGCACCCACGCCAATGCAAAACATGCTATGAATACGTAACCGAACATGACTCAAGGAATTGCCCACTGAAGAACCAAGACGAAGAGGAGTAGGTGCATGTGGAAAATTACCCCTTATCCCCCGTAGCTACTTTTATTTTGGCGTCGTTTTTTTTGTTTTGGGCTATATGGTCAAAACGTTTTGGGTCCGCACATATACATCATGCGTAGAACCAACATTTTTGACAAGGGTTTTAGGGTATGTTTTTTGGATGGTTGATGTTTTGGGCATGGTAGTATATTTTTCTAGACAAGTATGTATGGGGATGTAACGGGGGAGGGGGTGGTGCTCTTTTTATGCAAATACATCAGTGTTTTTAAAGTTATTTGTGTGCATCATTTTGTATGGTTGACCAAAAAATAGTGCAATATAGTAATCCAAATATAGTGCAGTCGTTTACATCAGTTGTGGTCAGTTAATTATTTTTTAAATTGGGGGGGGGGTTGACACCATTTTTCACTAGTGTATTTGGGTGTTTCTTTTTATTTTCTATGTAAACAAAATTAAAAATAAAAATCACACTTTTGGAGTGTTACACCCCACGAGTGTAACAGAAAACACAATGTAATTAGACCAGTTTTCTGGACCCCCCAGACTGTTGGGTCTGCTGACCTTGAGAAGAACAGATGATTGGAAAGCCAAAATATACTACTCAGTTGATCCTAGAAATAAACAGCATTTACAAGATACTTCTCCCAAAAGACTGTTGATCCTAACATCTACTGTACTCAACAACTGTTGGAAACCACTGCTGCTGCAAAGGACTGCTGGATAAACAACTGCTAGAGAACAACTGCTGAGTAAAGTGCTGAAGACTAAAGGTCTGTTGGAGCCAACAACACTTAGGCTCCAACAGATGATCAAGACCATCAGAGTTTTCCTCAACAGCAGTTTACCTTACAGTGTTTTACAATGTAACAGTAGTTTGTATTTAACTGATGTTTTATGTTGTTATTCTGTTAGAGGTCACTGTCTTAGGTGACGTCAGCTGAGCTCATCAGTGGTTTAGATTTGTCTATAAATAGAACAGTGCTTGTATTGTTCTATTCATAACTCGAAACATTCTCTCAGACAAACAATCACAGAGTGATCAGGCTGAGGGGGAGTACTTGTAATATTGTAATCTTTCAATTAATGAAAGCTTTCGATTAAAAACAATTACTCTCTTGTTTTGATTTATAGTTTATCATTCCGCTGCACTTTCCACATATACTTACTTCATTCATTACATCTTTTATATAAACAAATCAAAACAATCAAACTTAGATCCTAACAATTGGTATCAGAGCCTGGTCAATTAAATTCGATCTAACCAATCAATTTAATATAAACAGATCAGCTCACAATTATTGCTATTGTTTGTTTGTCGGATTGAAAACAGAGTAATAGTTTTTTTTTGATTCAACCGTTTGTAAACAGACTTTGTTTTCGTAAAAATCAGAGAATGGCTTCAATTAATCAAGATCCACATAACACTGGTACTAGCAACAAGCCACCGATGCTTGTCAGATCTGAATACAATATCTGGCAACGTCGGATGAGTCATGTGCTAGCTCAACAAAACACTGGGTGTTGGAAGTCGGTTGTCTTTGGACCACATGTTCCAATGGTGCCGAGTACCGAAGATCCCAAGGTCCAAGTACCTAAAAGTGTCGAAAACTACTCCGAGCAAGATTTTCAAAAAATTGAGTTAGATGCTAAGGCTATCAGTATTGTAGCCATGGCTCTACCAAATGATATCTATGCTGGGCTGTTACACTGTAACAGTGCAAAGGAGTTGTGGGATGCTTGGAAAGAACAATTTGGTGGGACTGAGGATGTAATTGAAAACAACCGTGAAATACTTAATCAACAATATGAAACATTCAGTCATGTGAAGGGAGAGTCATTAACACAACAATTTGAGAGGTTCAATTGTTTAATAAGTGAACTAAAACTGGTGGGTCTAACTTACCCAAATTCAACTTTGAATCATAGGTTTCTTAGATCACTTCAGGACAAATGGAACACTATTGCAATTGTTATGAGAAACTCAATTGGTTTTAAGGACTTGACTCTGACCCAGCTTCATGGTAAACTCTTGACCTATGAGAGAGAGCTTAACCAGAAAAAGAAGCTCCAGGATTCTGGAAAAGTGTCTGATGATTATGTGTTTGGTAATACAACACTTTTGGGTCAAGATGAGGTACTTGGAAGTAGTAAGGATCAGGGTTATGATCATTACATTGATATAACCACTGGTTTTAACACTGATTCTTACTCATCACCCAGCTATGCTTTTGCAGCAAGTGGTGATATCCAGGCATCTGACAACACATCCTTTGTGTATAATGACCTTCAATACATTGACCCTGCGGACTTAGAAGAAATGGACATTTTGCATCAATTGGCCTTGCTCAGTATTAGAACTAATAATTTCTATAAGAAAACTGGCAGAAGGTATCCAGGTTTACATAGTGGGTCAAAAGTGGGGTTGGATAAATCAAAGATCAAGTGTTATAAATGTCATAGAATGGGTCACTTTGCTAGGGAATGTAGGAGTCAAAATGGTACACCTATGATTACCTATCCAAACCAAAGGCCTCAGACCAACACTTATCAGTTTTCCCAAAATACCTCTGGACCAAATGTGCAAAACACTGCTCACTTTGCACAGACCTCAACCACTATTCCTGTGCAGTATGTCCAAACCACTGTTCCTCAGTATCATTATGTCCAAACACCTGTTGCTCATGCACAAATGCCAATGACTGCTACGTCATCCTCTGCTCCTGCAGAGACCAGTCAGCAAAACCAACAGAGCTTTTTCACTCAAGGCTTTGTTGATTGGAGTAGTCTACCAGATGAACTAACAGATGAAAACATTGCTATAGTTGCCAATTCTGAAAATAATTTCTGCTTCATGGCACAAGAAACAATTGTTGAAGAGACTAATTCTGAGGGAGTGGTGTCTATGTCTGAAAGTATGACTAATGATGTTGTTGATGAAGTTGTTTCAGCTGAAAAATCCGAAGTAGAGGTTGTGAATCTCTCAGACCCATGGGGTACTGATGACTGTGATTGCCAGTGTAACTGTGCCTTGATGGCTGCTGCTAAGGTATCACCTCAAATCTTAAATGACTTGTGCTCAGATAAATGTATCATAGCATTTGCAAAGATAAAAGAGGTGAATGAAAACTTTAGAAAGAAAATTTTGGAAGATGAAATTCAGTTTGAAAAACTCACTAAAGAGTTAAAATCAAAATTAACTGAAAAAGAATCTGAAATCAGCAGTTTAAAACATGAAGCGAGCATAACCAAAAACCAGCTTCAAACTATGATAACCAAAGATCATAGTTGTAAACAGGAGCTTGAATCCACCCAGGTTGAATGTCAAAAATGGGTGGAATCATCTAAAGGTTTTGAGATGATTGTTAACCAACAGTCTAAAAGTCATGTGAAATTTGGCTTTGGTTTTAAAGAAACCACTGCTCAAGGTTCACAAACCACTGACAAAAAGGAACTACAGTTGCTTGAAATCATCCCAAATAATTCAAAAGGTCAAGAAATCAAGGTAACTGAACTCAATGGCAAGAAAATCATTCTTGAAAAATTGGAAGGTACACCCTCATTTGATGAGATTGAAAAATATCAATTCAAACCAACCTGGTCAGATGAGTGTGATGTCCTTGAAAATTTCAAACCAATGACCTTCAAAACCCCTGATGGTAAAAAGGCACCACAAGCCAAAATCATTCCCTTGAAAGATCTTCCAACAGATGATCAAACATCTGTTGAAAAGAAGAAAGAAAAAGGGAAATAAAAAGACAACTTGTTTTGTGATTTTTGTGAAAAGAAGAATCATGTTACTAAAAACTGTTTTCTTCTAAAAGCATATGATATCAACAAAGGAACAAGTTTAAGTGATTCTAAAATCAAAGAATGTTTAATCTGTAAGAAAAAGAATCACAAAACAAAAGAGTGTCTGTATCTCAAAAATTTTGATGAAAAAATAAAAGAGTACAAGGCTAAAACTCTTGAAAGTCAAATGGTTAGTACTTCAAAAGGAAAACCCAAACAGACTTTTGAATCAGTCCAAACAGCTGTTACCAAAAATCTGAACAAAAAACTCTGCTCCCAGAGATGTTCAGGTAACAGATGTTCCACCAGCTAACAGGTTCCCAAGAGGATATGGACAACCAACTAGTCATCGTCTGCCACATGTTTATGAAGAGCCCAAAAGGCCTTCAAAACCTAGAGTGAACAGACATCCTCATAACTACAAGAAAAATGCCATTTAGTGGCACACGCTTTTAGTGGCATTTAGCGTTTGTGTCGCTAATTAGGGTTTTAGTGACACTTTTTGTATACCATATTTGCTTAACACATACTTTCAGTGGCATTTAACTGTTATGCCACTAAATGTGATTTTTAGTGACACTTTAGGTATGCCATAATTGATAGATACATGCTTTAGTGACATTTAAACATGTGCCACTAATATCAATGTTTAACTAAGTTGAAGATGCCAATGAGGTAGTTGTTGAGTGATTAGGGAAAACGTTGTGTTCCTTGTGACCCATGTTCAATTCCCACTCTCCCTATTGGTGAAGAGCGAATATGGGTGGTGCCGGTTCTACTCGGATGAGAGGCGACGTTTTACCGATTAATCTACTGTCGTGCTTTCGAGCTGGTGGAGGTCGAGTTTCCGAACATTCGGAAAAGCCAAGGGGTTGCGGCAGTCGAGTGGTCGACCTTGGCCACAACGCCGGTGGCACGATGGTTGGCACATCGTTCATTGCCGTTCAAACAAAAAAACTAAGTTAAAAATATTTTTTTATATTAAAATTTTATTGATTGAATTAAAACCCAAAAATTGAAAATTTTAACCTAAAACATAGAAGAAGTAGTCTATCCCTCTCATGACCCTCCTAAAATTCCATTATCCCGCTAATAATTTCCCTCTCAAATCACTTTCCCTTCTTTCAAACCCTTACTAAAATTTCCCCAAAAAATTATTCTCCCTCGCCATTTTTTTCCTCACAATCAAATCCCTAGTTCCATTAGTATCCGAAAAACCATCTCCATTTTCATTTTCATTTTAATTTTGGTTTTCCCTCCTCTCTAACCCTAAATCTGAACACCCTCCTTCACTTCATTTCCGTCTCCCAATTTACCATCACCCCAAAGCTATTATGACAGACGAAGCTCATGCTAGAATCAATAAAGGAATCATTGAAGCAAAAAAAATTGATTGAATTCGTTGCCTATATCAATCGACAATAGCTACAGGTTTCATGCATTTAGTATTTCATAGATTAATTGGATTATTGCACAATAACTACTTTGCCCAATTAGTTTTCAGTGAGGTAATTCATTGATTAATTTAATTACAGATTTGATTTGGGGAAACCACTTCGAGATTGTCCCCAGTTTAGCATATTCATTCGGTGAGTGATTCAGATTTTTTTTATTGTTAGATATCCATACATTTTTTTATTTAAGGTTCTACATGTTTGTTGGTTTGATTTCTTTGTTAGTTCATTAGTTTTTCCACTAGTTTATTTTGTTTTGTTTATACCAAAATGTTTGTTTGAGCTTTTTTTAAACAGAGTTTGTTTGAGCTTTTAAGTGAAAGTATACTTTAAATAAGAATCTCTACACGACTAAAAACTCCTTTTATATAAATTTAGAAATGATAATAAAAGTTATATAAACAAATAAATCATAAGTATATTTGAAGAAATATATGTGGTCACCTGTTTGGGAAACTACTACATGGCGGTGAGAAGTGAAAAGAAAGCGATATTTCAGTATTGACTTTATGGTTAAAGTATGTACAGGTATGGATTCTTTTAACTGTCATTTTCTATTAGACTATGTAATATTAGTAATAGTATAGGGGCCAATATGTAATATGTGGGTCTATATAAACCCACCTCTCGCAACCCTATCATACACATCAACCTAATACAAATCTGATTATCTAAGTTTAACTTGGTATCAGAGCTTAGGTTACAGCCACCACCGGAGGGGCGGCCGGTCGCCGCCGCCGCCCTACCACCACCACTAAAAAACAACAGTGCTCAGTTTTCTCTTCTTCTCCCCTACTATATGTCTCGTCACTACTACCACCATCACTCAAAACCACAGCCACCCTAAAACCCTACTTCAGCCGCCACCCACAACCCTTAAACCCTAATCAGCCGCCACCATCTATGGCTGAACCCTAGCCGTCGCTGCCTTCTCTTTCACCACAAACCCGAGCAGCCACCCTGAAACCCTAGCGCAAATACATCAACTTTTATAGTTTAACTTTTAAAACCGGCTGGCTGCAATAAAGCGCCGCCGCTGCTGCAAATAAACAAAAGCAGCCAACTATGTCTCTTCGCAGCCTCGGGTTGCAGAAATAACCTGCCATTACAAAACCCTAAGTCGCCGTCGCTGAACACCAACAACGGTGACCATTTCAGCGACCAACACCTCGTAAAAACGATTAACGAGGTTCCCAATGAGGAAGAAGATTGTAGAGGGGAACGCCCCCTGTGGGAGAGACGCGAAATTAAAAAAAAGATGCGCTAGTTATGGAGGTGCTCTAGTTCAGATGTGGTGCTCTAGTTAGAAGGTGAAGTAAGAACAGGTTATGGTAAAAAAAAGGGTCACAGTTTCCAGGCGTGTTCAAACAGGAAAGAAAGAAAAGTATGTTTGGTGGATATGCTAAAGAAGACAAAGGCTGGTGATAGGCTTTTTAAATATCGGGTCCCATCATCACTATAAAAACATAACCTAGTGGTGGTTTAAATTAAAAAAAACAAACACTTTGTCAGATAATAAAGTGAGAGCAAGTGGATGGATTAAAAAAAATGGGTGAAGTGACCGGGCCGAAGAAAGTGGGAAAAGATTGAAGACCAACTATGTTTACGTTTTATGTTTATGTTTTTACATTTCAAACAAAGTCGCTCCCGCGCTTAGTTTGCGAGGGAGTATTACACTATGTAATATTAGTAATAGTATATGGGCCAATATGTAATATGTGGGTCTATATAAACCCACCTCTTGCAACCCTATCATACACATCAACCCTATCATACACATGGCGGTGAGAAGTGAAAAGAAAGCGATATTTCAGTATTGACTTTATGGTTAAAGTATGTACAGATATGGATTCTTTTAACTGTCATTTTCAACACTAACTCCCATTAGGTGGCTAAATGGCAGGCTAGGGGAGTTGATTAAAAAAATCAAAGGGGGTGTTTTATATAACAGCATGATTGCCTTATGTTTTGACATAGTGGTTGACGATTATGTAACGCATGTCTATAACATACAATTCCATTCATCACTCGCATCTGCAACGCCGGGTAAAATACTAATTTAGGGAATAAAACACAATGATGAAGCCCATGACATACTTTCCTACGCATCTGAACATAGCAATAATAATTTAGACGCTGCACAAGTGGTAATAGATTATCATTCCCATTATTTAATAATCTATCTATTAGGAACTTATTTAATTTTCCAGTTTGCCTTCTCAAGTGACTTTGTTTTTATTTGAAATGTTATTTGCCCTTTTAACCACTTTTGTACCTTTTTTTTTCTTAAAGCATATGACAAGTGACCAATGAAGGAGACACAAGGGTTAGTAGCTATTTATATTGGAATTTGAATGAAACCTTGATCTCATGACCATGTACTTTTCCTCTTTACAATATAGTCGCATACCTTTGTACCATTTATTATGAATAAGTGATTTACGCTTGTCTTACTTGTAAACAACTGGTTTTTCATTTCATATTTTTCATACTAATATTCCGTAATATTTTTTCTAGCATATTGCATATCATACTGGCCACTACGGTGACTGGTTACTCAGATAGATCCTCTTACTTCAGAGATGATACAGAATTTTGAAGGGTTGATGCTTCCAACATTGAAGAGAACGTGGAGAAGAACTTAAAATGCCTCGATACATATTACATTAATTTAATTACAAATTATTGGTGAGTTTTATAGCCTTGAAACATTACTTAATCAGTAAATCTAGGTGTGCGAACCTTTGATACACATATCATGCCTTGACATTTGGGACCGAAACACCGAAGAGTGCCTTACGCTTTATCACACCAAGATTTTTTTCTAGCTTGTATGTTTATGAATTATGAGTCTTGGTTGTTTTCATCATAGTCCTCAAAGCATATAAAATCATATTGTTTACGACCTTTTTCCCTAGGAATCGCAAGTTAGGAAGTAGGAAAATATGCAAATATAAGACACGAGAAGTCGGTAGCGATCTTTTGAAATGCTTGCTATCCTTGAATCCAGACATGGTAATTACCCAAGTTTTATGATTTTCATTATAGTTATAGTAATCATTTGTCAAACTAGTGAATATAAATTGGTTCATTGATCATGTAGGAACATGTGAGTTAACCATCTAAACCATATTGTTTGCAGGTTGAGGAGGTTCGTGGAAGAGACTTATGCTTATTTACATAGCTGTTGATGACATGGTAAATATCATTATGAGCTTTGGAGCTAAGTTTTATGATAGGGAAATTCTTACCCAAAAGAAAGTTTAGTCTGGTGTAAACATTTGGAATGTTACTTATTAGTTATTACGCAATGTTTTGCTAACGTTTGATATATGTTTTGGATCGAACTTATTATTGAATTTATAATATTAGGATTTCTACAATTACAATTTTATCGAACTTTTATTTCATATCTGTAAATAATGTGATTTTGTGGCCAAATTATGTGCGCTAAAAATAGTACATAACTTCAACTAGAAACGTGTTTACCGACACAAAACTTGGCAACAAAAGATCATTTTATATTGTGGCAAAAAATAAAGTGCCACTAAAACTAGTATGGATATGTCACTAGAATTACTTATTGTGGCAAAAAAATGTGCCACTAAAGCCCAAAACCATTGTGCGGCACATTGAAAAAGTGCCACTAAAAGGCTTTAGTGTTAGCACTTCTAGTGACACTTTTTTTGTGTGCCACCCATTCCTATGATGGTCTTTAGTGGCATTTTTTGGTTATTTTGCGACACTTTTTGTATGTCACTAGATGGCAATTTTTTTGTAGTGATGGTTATCAACATCTCATAGGAAATGATCAAATATCTGTTGGACCAAGTGTTGACATACAAGCACTGGCAAATGATCAACAACAGCTGTTGAACATAGTCCAAAAGCTAGTTCAAACCACTGATCATTTTCCTAAACTTGAGGCTGAAAAGTCTGAGAACCCATCCAAAGCCAATTTGGCTTTGGACACTCACCAAAACTAATTCTTTACTGATGTGCAGGGAGAATCTACTTGCTTAGATAGTTTATGGTATGTAGATAGTGGAGGCTCCAGGCACATGATTGGATGTAGAACCCTTCTTCTGGACTTTCTTGCTCATGGAGGGGCTAATATATCCTTTGGTAATGATTCAAAAAGTAAAGTGTTGGGTTCTGGAACTGTTCAAGCAGGGAGACTTAAGTTTGAAATTGTTAATCTAATTGACAATCTAAAGTTTAATCTACTTAGTGTATCAAATGAGTGACAAAGGATATGGGTCATTCTTCACTAAGAAGACATGTAAGATTGTTGACCATAAGTGGTTGAAAAGATTAACACCATCATTGCTGAGAGTAAAGCACAACTTGTTGCTCACAGAAGTAGCAATGTGTATGTAGTTTATATGTTGAAGGATAATCCTATGGCAAATGTCTGTCTGTTCCCTGCTGCCTCTACCAAAGAGACATTGTGGCATAGGAGATTGGGTCATACCAACCTTCGAACTATCAACTCTCTCTCCAAATAAAATCTTGTCAGAGGTTTGCCACCAAAAGAATTCAAGTGTGATGAGCATTGTGTTTCCTGCTTAAAAGGAAAACAACATAAAAGCTCTTACAAATCCATTGATGAGTCCAAAACAAGTCAATGTCTACAACTGTTGCACATGGACTTGTTTAGCCTAGTTAAAATCATGAGTCTAAGAAGAAAGAGATTCTGTCTTGTCATAGCTGATGATTTTTCTAGGTTTACATGGACTTATATTTTACACTCTAAGGATGAGACTGCAGGTATCTTGAAGGACTTTGTCACCAAAGTTGAAAAACAATATGACTTGCCAGTAAAAGTCTTTAGAAGTGACAATGGAACAGAGTTTAAAAATAAGGAGTTGGATGATTTATGTGTGTCAAAAGGGATTGTGAGGCAGTACAGCATCCCAAGAACACCAGAGCAAAATGGGGTGGTTGAGAGGAAAAATAGAACTCTTATTGAAGTTGCAAGAACCATGCTAGTAGATTCTGGTTTGCCACTGTCCTTCTGGGCAGAAGCTGTAAACACTGCTTGCTATGTTCAAAACAGAGTTTTGATCAACCTAAGACATCAAAAGACTGCTTATGAAATTTTGTTCAAAATCAAACCATTAATCTCATTTTTCAAAATCTTTGGCTGCCCATGTTTCATTTTTAAATCTTAAAGATTCCATTTCAAAATTTGCAGCCAAAGTAGATTGTGGATATTTTCTGGGATATTCTTCTACTGCCAAGGCCTATAAAGTGTTTAACACAAGGACCAAGACAATAGAAGAAACTCTGAATGTAAAGTTCAATGAACTTTCATCCTTAAAAATCCCAGCAAATCCTGCTGAGTTGTTTGATTTAGATAAATTCAAATTTGAAGATATTACTGTCAAAACTAACAGTGCAGGTATTTCACAATCTCCACAACAAGACTACAGAACAGATGTTGTGATTCCAAATCACTATCAAGTCTATTCTGCATCAGAGGAAGCAGCTGTTCAAAACACCTGTCAAAACTCTGTCACAGCTGAGTCAGCCACTGTTGGCCAGTCTTACCCTCAAACCACTGCTTCGCCTATTACATCCACTGCTCAATCATCTATTGACAAAAGTCAAACCTCTATTGACAAAAGTCAGTCCAATTTTACACCACTTGGACCCATTCCCCCACCTCCATTTCAAACATCTGTTGGCACTACAGAAGTGCAAACAGATGTTACACCAACAGAGTCACCAAACCTCTGTCCTTCACCTCAAAATGCCATCATACCATATCAGGGAGATCTAATCTACCTAAGAGCTCATCCACCAGATCAAATCATTGGCAACATCAGAGAGGGTGTGCTCACAAGAAGCCAATCCTCAAATATCTGTCTTTTTGCAGGCTTTCTATCTCTCACACAACCTGCCAAGTACCAAGAGGCACTAAAAGACAACAGTTGGGTAGAAGCTATGCAGGAAGAGCTCCTTCAGTTTAAAAGACAACAAGTATGGGAACTTGTACCACTGCCTAAGGATGTTTGTCCAATTGGCACAAAGTGGGTCTTCAAAAATAAAACTGATGAAAGGGGTATAGTTGTCAAGAATAAAGCCAGGCTTGTGGTTCAAGGCTTCAGACAAGAAGAGGGGATAGACTATGACGAAACCTTTGCTCCTGTAGCTAGGTTAGAAGTTATCAGACTCTTCCTAGCCTTTGCTGTCAACCACAACATCAAGGTGTATCAGATGGACATCAAATGTGCATTCCTATATGGCAAAATTCAGGAGGAGGTCTATGTATGTCAACCACCTGGTTTTGAAGACACATTCCATCCTGATTATGTCTACAAGCTTAACAAAGCCTTGTATGGACTCAAGCAAGCACCTAGGGCCTAGTATGAAACTCTTTCCACCTTTATCTTATCCATTGGTTTCACAAGAGGTAAAATTGATAAAACCTTGTTTTTAAAATGGAGAGGGAAAGATCTAATGATTGTTCAAATATATGTGGATGACATCATTTTTGGATCCACATGCAACAATATGTGTGAAGAGTTTAGGGAACTCATGACAGCAGAGTTTGAAATGAGTGCTATGGGTGAACTTCAGTGCTTCCTTGGTCTCCAAGTGAAGCAGCTGCAAAATGGCATATTTATTCATCAAAACAAATATGTAAAAAATTTGTTAACTAAATTTGAGATGAATGACTGTAAGCCATGTAGTACACCCATGAGTACAGTCAAGCTACTCACTTTTGAAGGATTACACTACACCCAAAAAGGGACTTCTGGAAGATGAGATACCAGAGGAAAACCCTGTTGCAACACAAAAGCAACAAGAACCCACTGTTGTTACTTCCTCACAACATATGGATATATCTCAACCTGACCAAACTCCTCATGAATCCTCACAAAAGGATCATGTTGTAACCCAAAGGGAAACACATCATGATACATATGAGTCACTTGGCCATATGTTCACAAGCCCCTCTCCCAGGGCTAATACTCTTTTCACTCCTCCACCTTCACCAAAACATGTCCCTCAAACCATGCAACCTTTGTTTAAGGCTATTGATAAAACTCAGGAAAATCCCAGTTCCTCTCCTTCACCCATCAATGAGAGTATACCTCAACAAGTGACTGGGACTAAGGAAAATCAATCAGCCATCCCATAAACAGAAGAGGAGGTTACACCCCTGGAGTTCAATGACACTCTATGTGAGTTTTCAAGTGAAGCAGCCACTACTGCTGTAGAGACCATTGTCTCACAACAGGACAGTGGTTACATAGCTCAGACTTCCTTGAAGGCAACAACTGATGAGGCCACTATTGTGTCCCCAAAATCATTGGAAGTCCCCAGAACCAAGAAAAAGGGGCATCTGGTTCTCATCCTTTGGACTCATCTCCTAGGCCTGAACCAGTTACAACTACCACTAGTAGGAATCCAGATGATCCTATTAACTTAGGTGATGGGTTAAAATACCAAGAATTGACGGCCAGAGTACAGTCCATTGAAACCTCTGTTGCTGATATCAAATCAGATATCAAGACAATATTGGGATCATTGACTACTCTTACCAAGAGTCAACCATCCACAGCTGATCTTGCTAATGAGCTATGGAAATCTGTTTCTCCCATCATCATAGCTCACAGAAAATTAGCTGATCAGACTCAAGAAACCTATATGCAAGTGATCAGGAACATGGTGGATGCCAGATTCAATGACACAAAAGCAGACATCAAAGTCATCAAAGATGATCTGCTAAAGACTACTGGCTCTGCCCCTACCACAATTCTCAGAGATGAAGATGATGATGAATTCACTGCTGATGATGCCAAAAAGGGGGAGAGTGGCAGAGATAGATTGCCAAAGCTAGATCCCTTTGGTTGTCCACCCTCACAAAAGGGAAAATCAAAGTCTGCCAACAAACCAGGGTCTACTCACACAGCACCACAACAACAACAACAACAACCAAATGTTCAAACCTCTGTTTGCTACTAAAACTGCTAAAACCAGCAAAGCAAAGGAAGTTGATACCTCTGCAAATGAAAAGGCTGAAAAGGCTGCTGAGGATAAGCAAAAGAGGGCTGACACTTTGGAAGTTAAAGCTGAATTTTTGGTACAATTGAAAAAGGAACAACAGCAAGAAGTTGAAGATGTGGGTTCCTCTAAAAGGAAGAAAATACCTGCCAAACATGTCAGAAAACCATCATCCAAACTTGCTGCTAAAACCATTGCTACCAAAACCACTGCTGCCACCAAAACCACTGATACCACCACAACATCTGAACCTATCACCACAACCACTAAACCAACCACTGAACCTACTACTACAACCACTCCACCACCTAAATTCCAAACATCTGCTGGTTCTACAAAAGTGCCAACAGATGTTAACATAACCACTGCTACAACATCACCATCACCAAAAATCTTGTACAACAGGAAGAGAAAGTCTACCTTTGTTGTACAGGATGATAACATTCACACATCACCACCTACTACTTCAACCACACAATCTACACCCATAACTGCCATTCCACTTTCATCATTCTCACCACACACTTCACAATTTACATCCCATAGACCACCACCAACCATTACACCATTGGCTGTTCAGTATCCCCTTGAACTTGATCTACTCAAGGGGGAAATGCAATCCTTCTACAATACTGAACAACCATCTGAAAGATCGTTCCCATCTCTTCTAAATTTTCCTGTTCCCCTAAAGATAGACACATATCTTAAATACAAGGTTGAACAGGCAGATGCCATCATCAAAGAGAAATGCAAAGGGAAAGATGACAGGAGTGCTCAGGGCATCCATTCAGCAGAGCTTAGCAAACTAAGAAGGATTGAAGATTTTGCTAAGACCCTGAGTAACTCTATGTCTACCATGCCTCTCAGCAGTGACTTGGAAAGGGAGGTTAGGGAATCACTTCTTGAACAAATCTTGTCAACCATACCCTACAAAGCAAACAAGAAACCGTTTGCAGGCTGGACCACTCATGCTCTCAGAGAAGAACACATAAGAATTGAGGACATAGCCAAGAATCCCCCAACTAAGGTCTCTGCCCCAGATTTCAGTAAAGGCAGAGATCCAGCCAGAGCTTTAAAATTCAGAAGAATGAGACAGGAGATTGTGGCTGCAGACTATGGGGAGATGAAGTCTGTTGCAAGATGGTCAGAGCTGAGGCTGGTTGAAACTTACAAAAAGTTAGAAGAAAACAGGAAGAAAGACCCTACCTTGCCCAGAAAACCTGTCTTTGCTGATGAACCCTTGATGAAGAAACCTCAACAGGCCTTTACATTAGACAGCCTACTTGATACTTCTGATCTATCTGTTGCTGCAAGAAGACAATTCAAAAAGAAGAAAGAAATGTCTGAAGAAGATCAGAAGAAGTTTGCTGATACTTTTATAAAGGAGGGCCTCTTCAATCAAATACATTTTTTCTCTAATCCCACTTCTGAGAAACTCAGAAAACTCATTGGGAGACCTCCATCACAAAACTCATCCAGAATAAAAGTACATCCCAGCAAATCCTCTGATTCAAAAATTCTAAAATGGAAGGTCAACAAAGACACCCATGAATTGACTCTGCTCAGATCAGATGGAAAAGCTCAAAGACTTAGCATGGATGATGCACATGGCCTGTGTGCAGATGACCTCCAAACACTGCTGAACCTTGAGCTTGAAAGAGATGTTGAAGACCTCTACTCATTGAACTTTGAGTTACAATTCAAATGTCAAATTAGAGAAAGTCTGATGAGGAATAATGATCAAGAATAAAGTCTAGTTTTGGCATCATCTATTCTAGGGGGAGATTGTTGGGTCTGCTGACCTGGAGAAAAACAGATGATTGGAAAGCCAAAATATACTACTCAGTTGATCCTAGAAATAAACAGCATTTACAAGATACTTCTCCCAAAAGACAGTTGATCCTAACATCTGCTGTACTCAACAACTGTTGGAAACAACTGCTGCTGCAAAGGACTGCTGGATAAACAACTGCTAGAGAACAACCGCTGACTAAAGGTCTGATGAAAAACAATTGCTGACTAAAGTGCTGAAGACTAAAGGTCTGTTGGAGCCAACAGCACTTAGGCTCCAACAGATGATACAAGACCATCAGAGTTTTCCTCAACGGCAGTTTACCTTACAGTGTTTTACAATGTAACAGTAGTTTGTATTTAACAGATGTTTTATGTTGTTATTCTGTTAGAGGTCACTGTCTTAGGTGACGTCAGCTGAGATCGTCAGTCGTTTAGATTTGTCTATAAATAGAACAGTGCTTGTACTCTTCTATTCATCACTCGAAACATTCTCTCAGACAAACAATCACAGAGTGATCAGGCTGAGGGGGAGTACTTGTAATATTGTAATCTTTCAATTAATGAAAGCTTTCGATTAAAAACAATTATTCTCTTGTTTTGATTTATAGTTTATCATTCCGCTGCACTTTCCACATATACTCACTTCATTCATTACATCTTTTATATAAACAAATCAAAACAATCAAACTTAGATCCTAACACAGACTGACACATAAAAACACGACACCAACATTTGTTTGAAGTAACAGCGCAGGGGGGATACCTCAGTGTAAACTAACTTTTTTTACACGCATGTTTTTTCAAAAAACACACACAACTACATGGGGGGAATCTACGTCGGTGTAAAAACACCATAGGACCATTAGTTTTCTAACGCATAATACATAAGATATACGGAGATAGACAGTACATGTTTCTTAAACCAAAAGCACAATCCCAAAGTTGTTTCTTAAACCAAAAGCTACCTAGACATATTATCCATAAACTACAAATTTGGTTTTTTTTCATAATCACAAAGTTAGCGCCCCTCCCAAATGCGATTTTTGTAAATGTTGGTCGCCGACAGCAGAATATTTGTCGCAAACCGCTTCCGCAAAGCGTCCAATTGAGCCTGTTTTCGCTTTCCATTAATATTAAACCCACACCTGAAGGCGATCTGTACCCCCATGTACATCTCCATGTGTCGCATCAAGTAGACACCGCAGCCAGTGCTATTGTTGTGCGTACCCCATGGTAAATCCAGACGCCTAATCACGCACCCAGTCATCGCCTCCGTTTTCGGGGATTTCACCAAATTTAGGTAGTCAACGAAGATTTGTTTCTGCAAAAAGGTAATGTCAGCCACAAAAAAAAAACACGAAGTTACACAAGTGGAAGACACATAAAAAAAACCCCAGTGTAAAAATAACATTTGAAGGTAAGAGTACAACGAAATACATGACAGGAATAGAATCTTTTTTTTCATACCACTTTGTAGGGCGTCCCCTTAAGTGCATAAACCTCATTATCGACAACTTCAACTGGGGACCTTCTCTCCACAATGTTATCGATGACACACACATCTTCATTCTTCAAATCAAAAATCACCCAGGTAGACAACCTAGCAGCTGCACTCCTTGTCCTACCGGGTCACGCAATAGCCTTACTTGCATTTTCACCAGGGACGTCGGTACCGTGGTCGCTGGAAACCAAACCAGATTTACTCGACGTGGGTATCCCAGACGCTACGGACAAATTTACACTGATGTAGGTACTAACTAAATAAATTTTTTGTTATGGGGAAAAATCACAAAATATGTACCACATTTTGCCCCTCACCCCTGCCATGATCTGTTGTGCCCGACGCAACCTGAGACCCGCCAAACTTCTGTGTCAATCCCAAGCTAAAGGTAGGTTGGCTACAATCAACGCGGACCATTTCTCCCGTATTCGGCACATCCTCCTATGTCAGCCCAAGGCTAAAGCTCGGTTGGCTTGCTTCAGTAGTCGCATTATCTAAGTAGCAATAGCTTAGTAAGTAAACATAAAATCTATGTAAAATATCGATTTTTCATAGTAAATCCACACGT
Source organism: Ambrosia artemisiifolia (assembly GCA_032199755.1). Classification (NCBI taxonomy): domain Eukaryota; kingdom Viridiplantae; phylum Streptophyta; class Magnoliopsida; order Asterales; family Asteraceae; genus Ambrosia; species Ambrosia artemisiifolia. The sequence continues at coordinate 15,265,827 of CM063514.1, forward strand.
ATACCTGTTTTTTTGACCCAGATGGATGGAAGACCAAAGCCGATTACTTCACTGAACCCTATCTGGCGGACCATGTGCTTATGTTGGTTGCTTAAGTTCGGGGGGATGAACGTGTCTTTAAACTATCCCAAGAGTTCTTGTTCCGCACCTTTGTTACCTTCATTCGCCGGGGGTCTTTCTTTATGAGAAGGTTACCTGCTTCAACCCTCGGATCCACTTCATCCGATGCCAGCTTCTTACTGTATCGCACTTGCGCCTTTAAGCGACAATTGTCTGTTTACGAAATCACATGAACACGTTGCATCTTCCCACTCCTTGTAGCTGGCGTTTGCACACCTGCGTAATGATTTTTACACCAGGGTTTTCGTTCAATGCATCTAAAAAAAGAATTCAAATATACTATATAATTTTTTTCTCATACCAGATGTTTCGCTCGAGGCATCAATAACGACTGAAACTAACATTTGCTTCCTCTTTGAACTTCTAGTACTAGCAACCCTAAAAAAGGAGTTTAGTAGATATTAACAGTAATCACAATTCCAACTAGGAACCCCAACCAAATTTTTTTTAACCAAAAAACACAGTAAGAAAAACACAAAAAAAAAATGTTAATCAAAATGGCACAATGTCTGATCAGCAAAAACATTTTCTTTTACACAAGTCTAAGAAGCTGATCTACAAAATAACGACAAGGTTGGGGAAAAATATCCCAAAAAAACCCACATGCAAGCAAACAAAAAAACTATAATTTGCAGACCCTAAACCCCCAAAAATCACTCAAAAAAACCATCTAAACCCCCATATCACAACAAACATACAAACAAACAAACAATAAGAAAATCAAAGACACTGATGATATAAAACATAAGAAAAACAGGATGTAAAAACATAACAAAATCAAAGAAACAATCGACTTACATTTTTCCTTCTTCAAAAACCGGTATCATAGAGGTAATGGCTTCTTCCAAATCAAAGATTCAACATGCCTATTTGATCATTCAGTCATTTTTTTGTGGATACGTGAATGAATCATCTTCACCAGACACAAAGGAGGGTTTGATCGTTTAGTTGATTGGTATGATGAGAGAGAGAGAGACAGAGAAATGAAGGGTTTTGATTTTTTTTGAAAATGTTTTGTCTAATGTCTTATGGTGAGAGAGAAAGAGAGCAAGAGAGAGAATGGGAAAGATTGTCAGGCAGGAAGAGAAAACCAAGAGAGAGAAAGGCATGTTCTTTTACCATTATACCTTTCTTAATTATTTTAATATTATCTTTAACCAAATAGTGGGACAAGTGGGTGCAAAATGACAAAAGACTATGTGGCATATTATTAACCATTAGATATATATGATCATAGATCAATGGATATAAATGGTTCCCGGTGTTCTTCCAACTTAGGTATGTTCTCATTTAACCCTTTCCCCATATATATATATATATATATATATATATATATATATATATATATATATTGTTCTCAAATTAACTTTCCCCTATATATATATATATATATATATATATAGGGTAGGGATTATACGAGAACCAACTTTAGGGAGAGAACCAGAGAACCAAGGTGAACACAAACAAAAAAAACCTAAAAACCCCACCTCCACTCCCTAAAAACCTAAACCCACCCACCTCACTCTCTAAAAACCTAAACCTCCATCCCCCACACCGCCCTAACCCCCCCCCCCCCAATTGTGAAATGCACATGTGCAACTAACCCTACACCCCCCAAAAACCAAAACGCTCCATCCCATCCCCCCAAAAAGATACCCCCTCTTCCATCATACCCAAAAACTAAACCCTAAAGCTAAACCCATTAAATTACTTAACTATAATAGTGAAATGCACATGTGCATGTAATACAATTATCTTATTTTATAGTTTTATATAGAGGTTTTTTTAAATTTATTCACCAATAACCCCAAAAAACATAACCCCCTTCCAATCATACCTAAAAACTAAACCCTAAGGCTAAACCCATGAAAAAAAACCTAACTATAATAGTGAAATGCACTTTGCGTTTATTTAATAATCATTGAATAAATTATTTTCCACGTTATATATCATATCACGTCCATTTAATGATCATTTCATTATGGTAATTCATAATTTATTCAAAAGTGTGCTCCAATAGTGAAATGCACATGTGCATACGGTATATGTATGTATATATATAACAGCAAAATGCACATGTGCATAAATCTGACGTAAATATGACGTTAAAAAGCCATTTTTTGTTTTTTTTATTTTTTTGTAAATTTTTTTCAGAAAGATTAACACTAAAAAAACATTTTGGTGTTTTTACTTTTTTTTATTTTTTTAGGTTATATAATTTTTTTATTATTTTTTTTTATTTTTTGGTGGAGGGGTTTTTGTGTTCACACTTGGTTCTTTGGTTCTCTCCCTAAATGGTGGTTCTCAAATGATCCAAATCCTATATATATATATATATATATATATATATATATATATTATATAATGGGCAGATCTTGTACGAAGGCCCAAAATTGTGAAAAGTGTGAGAAGGATTCCAAGCCATAGATCTAAGATATGAATGGTTGAGATTAGAAGTTACAAATAAAAGATGGAAAGTCACGTTTAGGGGTGCAAATGATCCGAGCAGCTCGCGAGCTACTCGAAATCGGCTCGATAAAATGCTCGAAACGAACCTAGCCTTATCGAGCTCGAGCGGAGCTTGAGCCTAAAACAAAGCTCGTTTACTTATCGAGCCCGAGCTCGAGCTTGAGATATGAAGCTCGCCAGGCTCGACGAGCCTTATCGAGCCTTAGTATAATATTGATTTTATTAATATTTTATACTATTTATCCCACATTTAAAGTTGTTTAATAAACGAGCCGAGCCGAGCTTTTGACTTATCGAGCTATCGAGCCTATTATTTAATTTATTTAATTTAATATATTAAGTAATAAACACTAAACGAGCCGAGCCCGAGCCGAGCTCGAGCTTGAGAAACTACCAACGAGCCGAGCTCGAGCTGAAAAAAAAAAGCTCAAAACGAGCCGAGCTCGAGCCCGAGCTCTTATAAGTTAATCGAGCTCGAGCTCGAGCCTGGTCGAGCTCGGGCTCGGCTCGGCTCGTTTGCACCCCTAGTCACGTTCATAAATTGATGAAGGGTAGAGTAGTAATATAACATGTAACAACCCGACCAGGAGGGGCTAGACGAATTAACAGATTGATATCAAAATTGCACAACGGAAGCAACGATTACTAATATTTAATGGTTTAATACATACTCTAATCCAATAGTATAAATACAAAACTTAAAAAAGTAAACTAATAACTATGCAGGGACGAGACGCGGCGGTCGTCGAAGCAGCTGGCGGGTTGTTATCCACTAGTCAATCCGATCTCTACATGACCATAACTCTAGAAGCTCTAGTCCATAACGCTTATAGTCCGAATCTTCTATCATGATAACCTCTAGTCCGCATCTAACAAGCATATACCTTGCCTTGCTATCCATCCGTCTGCAGTACCTGAACACATGCTTAAAAGAGTTGGGTCAGCAATTACGCTGGTGAGTCCGTATAAGTAGTAAGTGGATCCAAAACAAGTTTATCATTTCAAAAGCCAGTTTCCAAGTTTACACAGTTTGACACAAAGTTCAACACACGTGATGTACAAGCGACCCCTCAACCGTAACACTAGATCTATCTACTGCCATTCTAGATCTACAAGGCATAATATATGCCGCAACGGTCCGCAGGCCTCACTGGAGGGTTTCCCGGGCCCAACGTCCCGGGTCCACTGTGCGTGGGGGATTCCTCAAGTAGTACTACCCATATATTAAGCGGCTCACCTATGAGTTGATGAGTGTCAGTATAATCCGACAGCAAGTATCTTGTCACATTACAACAGTTTATAAAAGGAAGCATGCATTCACTCCAAAATAGTAAAACAGAAAAAGGGGAGTGGTACATGGGACTCACCTTAGCAGCATTTCACGTCACACAGTGTCATATCACATGGTATTCCAATCCGTAGTCCACATATGGTTCATATACATTGTCCTAATACAATCACAAGCATTAGTGTGTGTAACCGAGTATCGCGGTTACACGTGTGGTCGTGGACAAGCTAGGACCTTAGGTTGTTAAGGCTTTACTTGTAGTGGTCGTTGGTTCGAAGTATTATTTATTCAAATGATGCCTAAGCATGGATAAATACCAATTTGTATATAAAGTCCCATAGGTAGATGTTTAGTGTTAATAGGGATCATATGTCCGTTCATTAATTTGTCTATTTCTAGTGCTCAAGTCCATTCTAATTCATTAACCAAGTTGCACCATATCCGAGAGATAGAACCTAAAGTCAATGGTTTCATCCTGAAGTCAAGTTACTTTAGTATAGTACCTTTTATATCATACGTAGTAATACCATCTGTTTGTCCAAATATATATACATCTATATTTATTAGTTACGTCTACAACTCGAAGTTCCATTTATATACAATAACCAAGTTTTACTCTACATACTATATATATGGTTTTGTTTTAACGTCAAAAGTCCAACATCTCATGTCTCGCCACTATTTTTATATGTCATTCACCATTGTCTTTAATCTATCAATATCCGATGATAAGTTCGTTTTTCTTATTCGAATGGCTCATATGTTTATTATTGAAGATCCAAAAGCTAGGACGTACCTCGTTAGAGAGGAAGAAGACAAACTAACTTGATAAGATCTTTGATGGATTGGACCTGCAAAACTAGCAGACCGTTAGGCTCGTCACAGGGGGGCAGGGAGGGCCTCTCTGTGACCACCCTCCGGCGTGAGGATAAGTATTTATTTAGTGAGATAAAGAGAATTTAGAGAGAGAGAGAGAGAGGTTCGGAGTGCTTGTGAACGTGTGTTACCTGTACTTTTGAGGGGGTATTTATACTAGTCAGAATGTTTGTACTTTATTCCGTCCTAGGTGTACTGTCCCTCGGAGCCTTTGACCTCCGGTCATTATTTTGGTGGGATGCAGGATCAGTGTCATGTGGAGTCGCGCCTTATTGGCATAAGCTGCGTCTTATGGGGATGTGGTTCGGAGACGAGGTTCTATACCTCTTCATGTCCTCTTAAGTCCATAAGTTAGTTTATAACTTAGTGGAGTTTGGTCGAAGCTTGTAACTGCTTGCCAGCTGTTTTTTGGTCGCGGCACGTGAAGACATCCTGAGCCATGTATATTGGATGGGACGTATTGGGTGTCTCGAGGCCTTTCTGACCGTCCGATTATTTTTCAACTTGTTGGGATCTTGACACGTGTCCTGACGCTAGGTTTTCTCTATTCCCACTATATAAGGTGGTTTTTTCCAATTTTCTTTTCACTTTTTACTTTCCTCAAAACTTTTAACCTTCTTTTGCTGTAAATCGTCTTACCAGACCAACTGTTCTTCTTCCAGCCCTCCCCTGTTCAGGTTCGTCCCTTCCTTCCTTCCTTACTTTAAAGATCTTTAATTTCTTTGTCGATTATGGGGAAGGATAATATGGATGTCAGTTTTTCGACTTTAACCCAGAATAAACTTGATAAGTTTTTACGGGATTATAGAATACCCCTAGATTTAAACCCTGAACTTCCGGCTTCTGATCATTCTATCTACCCTCCCCCCACTGGTAAGTTTGCATTTTACACACGTGTGTGTGATTTTGCTAACTACCGGGTTCCCTTAACTAAGATTTTATTCAAAGTTCTTTCGTTCCATGGGGTTCACTTTTCTCAAATGAACCCTTATGGTTTGGGGAGGGTTTGTCATTTTGAGTTGAAGTGTCGGGCTCTAAAGGCAAAACCTGACCTTGATGTGTTCCGAGCCTTCTACACGCTGAACCAGGCTAGTGACTGGTTTACCTTTGAAAAAAGGAGAAAGAAGCCTGAATACCATGGCAAAGATACCTCCAGCCTGAAGAACTACGCAGTTCTTCTGGTTGGACGATAGATTTTTGTCAAAGGAGATGGTGTCTCTGTGGAGGAAAGACTTCGAGTCTTCTGAATGGGAGTTGCCGGGTGATTTTTCTTGAGACGCTTCTTTGTATAATAGGCTCGTAACTCATAAGTCTAATATTAGAAAGTATTCGGAGCATATTTTGGTGCTTGGAGGTGTTAGTAGGGTGTGGGATGAACCAGACCAGTGGCCTGTGATTTTGTATAAGAACAAGGGTGAGGATCGCTTCTTGACCTTCGGCTTATTTATTGATCATGAGTTACTAACTCTTTGTTTTTTGTTTTGTGCAGAGATGTCCATACTAGCTGCTTTGAAGTTTGAGGAGTACGATGATGACGATTTTAAGTTGGCTAGCGATCCTGTGGGTACGAGCAAACAAATTCTTGAGCAAGTGGAGAAGTTACAGTTCCCTACTCTCCCCATAAGTGTCGAAGGTGAGGATGTGGAGAAGGCCGAAGGTGAAGGCCGAGTCGAAGCTATAGGTGAAGGTGGCAGTGGTAAAGGTGATGAGACTGTTGGTGAAGGGGATGCTACCGTGGGCCGTATTTTCCCGAAGCCTACACCCCTGAGGTCTGTTGAGTCGTCCAGCGTTCATACTGTGGATGATGATGTGGTGGAAGATACATCTCTAGATTTGAATGTTCATGCGCGGAAGAGGAAACCTGAGCCGACTAAGGCGAAGAAAAGCCCTAAAAAGGTGAAGTTTATTCACTCCGGTACTCCTCCTCCTCCAAAAAGTAATATTTTAGATGAGTTTGATCTTCACTTAACCGGAGGCAAATCTGCTCGAGATAGCGGCCCGGTGTACATGATCGTTCCGGAAGAAGGGAAAGGCGGTGGTGATGGTGAAAAGGGGGTTGATGTTTTTCCAGAGATTAATTAATGTTCAGTCCCGATCCTTGGAGGAAGGGGACGCAGGTGGCTTCTCCATATCTTCTCCTGGTAAGTCTCCTGATCGTATCTCTGTTTTTCGTGCTATTGAGGAGAATGAGTATGGTGCGTCTTATTCTCTTTGTTGGTTCGAGGCAGAGACATTGACTATTTTTAATCTTGTAGATCCGTTGGATGACGTGATGGACGTGGACCCTTCGACTGCGGAGGATGTTTTTATCCCGGATTGGGATTTGAAGAATGGGTCGAGGGTTATTGATGCTTTGTCATAAAAAATGATGCTTTTTAACCTGCATACTCCTGCTGACCATGCTCATTACAGAAGGATGAAGGACAGTGACTTAGGTGATGCCTTGATGGTGAATCAGGCTCAGTCTAATTTGCTGGTTGCTGAAGTTTATCAGAGGTGGATTGAGTCGGAGCTCCAACGGGGTAAGTTAATGAAGCGAGCCGCCGATTGTGGGCACGGCAATGTGGTTGAGTCTCTGAAGAATAGTCAGGAGCAGCTTCGCTCTATTCAAGCTTCTCTCGCGGTGGCTGGTGAAGACCGGGACAAACTTCAGGAGGTGGTTGTCAATTTAAAAAAGAAGCTGGAGGTTGCTGAGCTGTCTCATGAAGCTTCTAAGAAAAAATACATTGCCTCAGTTGAAGAACATGAGTAGCTGATGGTCAAAACAAAGGAAGCTGCGGACGTATTGGTGAAAGGTTCGCATATCACTTTCTTTGTCCTTCTCCTTGTTTGGACACTTAGCAATTTTTGCTGATTCTATTTTATGCAGATAAAGATGCGGCTCTAGCATGATAGAAAGATGCTTTGAAGCTTGGTGAGGAATTGAAGGCGGAGGTGGAAAGATTGAAGACTGAGAAGGATGGATTGTTGAAGGATACGGAGCTATTTTTTGCTTTTAAGCAGTTCGTTCTTTCGGAGGGGATGGAACTTGCTTCTCAATATATTCGAAGCTGCTCATCCATGAAAGCTGCCGTGGCTGGAGTAAACAATGCCATGAGTGGAATTGGCTTCAATGCTGGGGTAAAGGCTGGCTATGCCGCGGCCTCCAAGGGAGTGCCTATGAGTGAGACCCCTAAGCTTGTTCCCAATGCCCGGCAGGCATTACTTGAAGCGGTAAAGAGCTATGACGAAGTTATCATTCCTTCTATCTCCAATTTGCAGGACCTTGTTTCTGAGCCAACAGATGTCGTTATTAAGGCTTTTAAGGACTTGTTCGTGACTGAAGACGCATCTCAAGGCCTGGTGAAATGATTGGTTCTCTCCCGTTCCTCCACATAGGTTCAGTGATTGTCTTTGTTTTTTAGTGAAGCTTTTATTAACCCTGTGTACCACCCGTTCCTCCACATAGGTTCGGTGTTCTAGTTGTTTGTCTTGTGAAGATTTTTTACAATCGTTGTATCTCCCGTCCCTTTGTATGGGTTCGGTGTTTAGTTGGTTCGTCCTTCGGATAGTTGTGTAATAGGTGAGTGGTAGTCTTGGTTGCATATGGATGCACCCACCTTTTGTAAGAACTTGTGTAACCGAAGTTCGTTGTATGGACGAACATATAATTTGTAACCCTCCGGGTTTTTTAATTAAATGGGAATGTTTTATATTATGGACTATCCTTGTGTTTCAGAAGCCATCATTTACTTATTTTTTCTAAGTATAGATTTAATGTGCAAGTTCTGAAGTTTAAATAGGCTTCAGCTCGTATTATGGAAACTTTGTCATGCGTCCATGACTTGTTAAGTTTCGGTCATAAGTTATGTCTTAAGTGTTTCGGGACTTTTCATCCTTAACTGCTTATAACATTCGAAGTAGAACGTTCGTTTTTCGCGTTTAAAATTAAAGTGCTACGTAGTCTTTTTCTGGGGTACCTTTTAATTTCGGTATTTTTTGGTCCTCGAACTTGTATGGTCAAGAAGTCCGGACGAAAGGGCCTTCGATACCCCCATGCCCTAATTCTTATCCCCCTTCTAGTGCTGAGGTACTTTTACATCTTACACCGAAGCTTGCATATTGTTTTTTCAATATACGTATAAATAAATATCATGAGAATGGGTTTTTAAAGATCGAATTTTTCATGTTATTGTATGAGACTGGCCGTGTCTCGAAATACCAAGTACGGAGCATTTTATCATTCCGTAATACAAACTGGAAGCAAAAAAGAAACTAAAGGTGGGGCATTCACATCCCACTTTTACATTTAAAACTGAAAATAACAACTAATTTATGAGCCGATCTTAGGTTTTAGATGAAGCACTTTTTTAGATGAATCCCATTCCATGTTCGGGGGACTTCATCCCCTTTGAGAGTAGCAAGCCTATAGGCTCCTTTTTCTCCTGCTGAAGTAATGACGTATGGTCCCTCCCGTTTAGGACTCATCTTCCCCGGCTTTTCCATGCCGCTAGCTTCATTACTCCGCATAACGTACTCTCCCACTTTGAATTTCTTTTCTCGAACACTGGAGTTGTAGTATTTCTCCAAGGTTTGTTTATATTTGGCTTCTTTGATTGCTGCGGCTTCTGTTCGTTCTTCTAAGAGATCAAGATTGCACCGCAGCTCCTTTTCATTATCACACTGCCCCACGACCCGATGAGTTGGCATTCCAATTTCTACCGGGATCATCGCTTCAGTCCCATATGTGAGACTGAATGGCGTTTCTCCGGTGCTTGTTTTATTCATCGTTCGGTAGGCGCACAAGACGTTCGGTAACTCATCTACCCAACCACTTCTTTTCTTTCCAAGACGCTTCTTGATGCCTTCTACCAAGCTTCGGTTTACTCTTTCTACCTGTCTGTTTGCCTGGGGATGGGCCACGGAGGTGAAGGCATGTTCGATGCCGAGACTGCTGCACCATTTTTTGAACGGGTTGTGGGCGAAAAGTTATGCGGATATGAGGCGTAAGCCTTTGGAATTTCAAGTCGGAGACAGGGTCCTACTGAAGGTGTCACCTTGGAAAGGTGTCGCACGTTTTGGAAAGCGTGGAAAGTTGAATCCTCGGTATATTGGTCCTTTCGAGATTCTGTCAAGAGTAGGCCCTGTGGCATATAAGCTCAAGCTACCTCAAGAGCTTAGCAGGATACATGACACATTCCACGTGTTAAATCTGAAAAAGTGTCTATCCGATGAGACCCTTATTATCCCTGCTGACGAAATCCACATTGACGATAAGCTACATTTTGTCGAGGAACCGATCGAAGTGACTGATTGGAAGGTCCAGAAACTTAGACGCAGTAAGATCAGGTTGGTCAAGGTGCGTTGGAATGCCAAGCATGGACCGGAGTTCACGTGGGAAAGGCTGGACCAGATGAAGCAGAAATATCCCTCCCTATTCGAGAAGACCCCTGTACTGGAGAACTCGAACTGAATTCCAGGACGGAATTCTCTTAACGGGGGGAGAATGTAACAACCGGCAAAAATAAGGTAAATCCATACTAATTAATTAATGTGTAATTAACCTAATTTTGTGCAAATACATGTTGATTGTTTAACTGAGGCCTTAGAGAATAGTAAATTCCCATATGATGCATAGAAATGCACACGTTTAATGGTAAAACATGATAGGATAATGTGCGAATAAACTTATCCGGTATGGACGTTGGTGATTACCCGATAAAAATTAAATAAACGAAAGGGATCCCGGACACCCAGGATATAAAATAAAGGGTATTTTTACATAATATAATGTGTTTGGAACTCCAAAACCATAAGTGAAAACTTTACATACAAATCTCCCGGTAACGAATAAAGTGCGCGTACCGCACCCGGTATGCGTATAACTTATAATTTCACCCGACAAGAGCCTAAATAACCAATCAACACTTAAACTAGGCTATGTTTAAGGGTTATTAGAGGCACTTTTAATGTCTGAATAACACGCGATTAAAGTCCGAAAAATACCCGAACGACACCCGAACGTTAAAGGATTAAACTTAACATATATTGTAGCAAATATTTTGTGTTGTGGACCCCACAAACACCCACCCAAAACCGGCCACCCCCTTCCCATGTTTAAAATCCTACTTTTTGTACTAATGATCTAGTGAAGATCATGGAAGGTATGGTATGTGTATATGATATGATTATTAGAGATTATAATGTCCTTGAGAAATCTAAGCAATCCACCTCTTTTCCTTTGAAACTCACGGCCACATACACACTTAAACAATCCACCAAGATTCAACTCAATCTACCTAGTACATACATTTCCCTTTTATATAAGAATTAAATCTAGTAATGGATCTATTGTATCTTTTCTAAATCTTGGAAGATTACTTATGATATTATAAAGATATCAAAGCTTAACACTTGAACCAAAAACTCTTCTTTTCTTTTCTTTTCTTTGTGGCCGTGAGGTTTCAAGCACACACACACATTTCTTTCAAGTTTTAACACCTCCAAATCACTCATAAACATCCATCTTCCAAACCCCCATTGTGTGTTTCAAGCTTGGAGCTTAACCACTTAGGAAGAACACACTAAACCCCATCAAAATCAAGCATTGAAACCTTCCCTAGCCTTGTGCTAGTTGTAAGTATTCTTGATCTTGTTTTGTCTTTAAAAATTTATGTTTATTAGCTTGAAGCAAGTTGTACAAGGGGTGAACTTGAATAAGCTTTTCTTGATAAAACATATATATGATTTTTAAAGACTAAAATGGTGTTAAGCTAGTGTGAAATAATAAAAATTATGGTGATGGATGTTAAGTATTCTTGTAGTTTTTATTAAGATCATGAATACTTGAAAAAAATGGTGATTTGAGTATAACTTGTTAATGGAACTTGAATGAACTTAAAAATGATTTTGATCATCTTAACATAAAGATATAAGACTTGTTATAAGGTTATTTTTGTTAGAAAATAAGCATTGTAAAAATTGCATTATCAAAGTCTACTAACTTGAAATATATAATTTGGACATGATTGGACAAAATACACAAATTACACTTATTAGTAGCCTTAATAAGATGATATGAGACTATTAAAAATGTTGAAATGTGAAAATAATCTAACATTGCAAAAAGGATCCATTAAAGTCTACTAATTAGTAGGAAAATACTAATCTTGAAAGATAGAATGGAAGAATGCAACTTGTATAAGTTAAAGGACTATATTTGTAACTTTAAAAGTTGAGGGACTAAAATTGATATTTTTAGAAACTTGAGTCTAAAAATACAACTATGGAAAGTTTGGTGTCAAAAGTATAAATAATAATTCTCCAAGGTAGATTTGGTAAATACTAGTAATCATACACATGTATTTTGTATAAAAGTGTATTTTTATAAAATAAGAGTTTTATAAAAACATGGACTTTTCTAACATATGGATGGGTATAAAAACAAAGGTTTTTATAAAAATGTTAGATAAATTAAAAACATGGGAGAACTTATATAAAAATGATCACTTTTATATAAATGGGAATATAAAGGTGTTGGAGCATTTTTATATATAAGTTACTAAGTTTTGTATTAAAAATGCAAAAGTATTTATAAAACTTCCAAGTTATATGTGTAGAAAATTAGAAAGTTGAACAATATTTCTAGAAAACACATATTCGGAAAACTTGGGAAAAATTAACTCTATATATATATATATATATATATATATATATATATATATAAGTTAAGTAATCGGACTTGGACGTGTTAACGAACGAAGACGTAAAAACGGACGAACGAGAAAAATATCATTACGTCAAGATGAGTACAAATATATTTTAAAGAGTTAAAATATATATAACTTGGGTGAAAAATTACATAACACTTTCCTAAGTGTCGGAAAATATTCGTGGGAGAAAAATAACGTGAATAATCTAACGATTGAACGTTAAACAAGTGTATGGACTTAACAAGGAAAATATATATATATTCGACTCGACGAAATCTTAGTATATTTATTTAATGGGAAAGTAAATATACGGGGAGGTAAGTCGAGTCAAGCGAAGAAAACAATATATATATATATATATATATATATATATATATATATATATCATCGAACGACAAAATCTTAGTATATTTATTTGAATGGGAAAATAAATATGCGGTAAAGTGAGTCGTGTCGAGCGTTAAAAGTATATTATCGAACGGCAAGATCCTAGTATATTTATTTAAATGGGAAAATAAATATACGGTAAAGTGAGTCGTGTCGAGTGGTAAAAATGTTATATCGAACGACACGATCTTAAGTATAATTGTTTAATGGGAAAATAATTATACGTTAAGTGAAGTCGAGTCGAGGATAATATAATACAAGTTAAAGAAATATTAATGAGAATATAAGTAACTTGTAAGAAAGGGTAATCCATCGCCAACGACCTAGGATACACGTTTAATTAAACGGGGAATTGGATTAATTCGTGGTTTGGGAGTTGGGTGTACAACTTGCCGAAGCACATGCACTATAGGTTTAGTGGCTTATACGTCTAGGATGTTTGAGGTGTTGACCTCGAGCATACTATTCTCTACTCAGGCCCGTGCACTTGACTGAGGTGAGTTTCACGGCCCCATTTTAAACTACTTTTACGTTTTTCGGGGGAAAGATATGTTAGGGAAAATGTATGACAGGATAATTACTTGAGTCGTGATCGCCACTCGGGGTTGAGTCCTCTCTTCTGTAACCATTAATTCAGGGAAATGAAACCGAAGGAATATTTGGATAGTACTATTGGTGCCTTATAAGCCCACCCCCAATCGATAGCGTCGATTATGCATCGGCGTATGCCAGGGGTGCACATATTCTGAAATTAAGTTGTTGGATAACGAAAAACGACTTGGAGCGGGGCATTATTATTAGTCTTGGTTTGGTTATGGGCTCAAGTAGATTGTAGAAATTTGCAACTTCTATAATAGTCATAACATGGTATTTCCCAAAAAGTAAAGTTTTGGAAACTAAAACCTGTGAACTCACCAATATTTATATATTGACGATTTCTAAACATGTCTTTCAGGTAATTGAAGGATGGAGGATGGCATGGCTAGTGGGTCGGGGGATCTCATGCTTTTACATCGAATAATTTGGGAGGGGTTTCGTTATTATTTCCCAAGTATTGGGATATATTTTGGAAACCTCCTTTGATGTATTAAAACAATTTGGATTTTGAACATGTAAACTTTAAACTTGGTATCGACGTATCAATAAATGATCCCTTTTGATTAATTACTTGTAGTTTGCGTTAATCTTGACTTTATACCATTGAACCGTCGCGTCACGTGTTTCCGCCATTGGCGTGATGTGACACTTTTAAGTTCAGAGTGTGTGTTGAGGTTGAATTAATTGAATGAAGTGTGTATGTTGAGGCTGACATTGACCTTGGCGGTTTCTCCAATAAAGACACTGCCCCCAAAAAGCCACAGAATACCTTGGTGAATGCTCTTTATTATCGAATCGCACGAAGTCTGAGAGAAGATTTTTACTTGACCCCACGCCAGAAAGCTGTCATGGAATGCATACAGAGGCCCCACACCCAAGATTTCCTAACAGTTATCCCTATCGAAGGGCTGGGCCAACGTATGTCAGCAGTGGAATATAGAGCAATCCTTAAATATCGTTTGATGATTCCCATTTTTCCGGATGACGAAACATGTCCGGTTTGCCGTAAAGCGTGTTTGGATAAATATGGGGAGCATGCCTCCATTGTAGAGAGTTACCGGGGTTTAAGTACAGACACGATTTCGTTCGGGACGTTCTAATGGATATTCTTAGACGAGCAGGGATCTCGGCAAAGAAAGAGGCCCCAGTTAACTTTCTTACAGAACTGGCAGAAGGGAGATCCACTTTACGTCCGGCTGACCTGCTTGTGTTTGGGTGGGAAGGTGGGAAACACGCATGCGTCGACCTTACGGGTGTTTCACCTTTAGCAGGATTCAGGGAGAGTGGGTTCGTGGCGGAGCAAGTGGTATTTAGAGTAGAGTCGAACAAGGTGATAGGATAACCAACATGCTTTTGTCCCTTTAGCTTTTGACACTTTTGGCTCATTGGCACCGGAAGCGATCTGGTTTCTGACAAGAGTACAGCGGGTGGTCCACAACAACTTCTCGACTCCCCAGGGGCAAGGATTTGTTTTCTCTAGATTAGGGTTATCTATCCAAAAGGGGGTGGCGGCACAGCTTGTTGCCCGCCTGCCTGCTATTCTTATGTAATTTGCTCCTTTTTCTGAAAAAAAACGAAAAAAAATAAAAAAATTATTTGGGTTTGAATGGATTTTGATTGCTTAGAGGTTAAATCGAAGGCGCCAGCTGCTGGTGGATCGGTTTTAATCATATTCTTGGCATCAAAGGGGCTAAGCAAGAAACTGTTAGTTTTTTTTTTATATTTTATTTTCATCTATCTGGTGATTAATTTGTTATGAGTTTAAATAAGTTAGCTTTAGTTATGATCTATGGTTGTTGAGTTAAAGAGATCAATCAAGCAGGCCCTGAGTTCTGGGCGATTTGGAATAATTGATGTCTCATGCCAGTTAATATTGTTAGCGGCGAAGAGGAAGAGAGTGACGAAACTCTGTTGTTTTGATACTTGATCCATTGTAATGGCTCATTGGCTTAAAGCGGTTGAAGGTATACATCATTCACTCTATCCTTGTTCTACTTCTATTTGTCAACACAAGACACTCCTGGGGTATAATATAATTGTATTGGAGCTTTTGCAAAACATAATGAATTATTCATTTTTTCAATACGTTTGGTATATTTTCTTCTATTATCATTTTTTTATTAAGTCATATTAGATTTTTCAACCCCGGAACTTTCTCGGGGTAATCAGGCAATCAGCTAGTAAATGGAGTAATAAATAAGATGAACAAAAATTATAAAGTTAAATAATAAATTAAAAAAAAATAACATGAATATCCAACCAGATTCATATGATATCATATGACCCTCCCCTGTGACAAAAAACGATAAAAGATTTAAAAGCAACGAAGTTGACATAATAACAACCATTTTGCGGTTTATTCATTCACTCTTAAACTTCACTTCATCCCCAAATCTTATTATTCATCATTCATTCTGACAAAAACTTAGATCCACCTTTTGATCAACATGGGTGTGTCTTCTTGGCCCTCTGATTCAGAGGTTAGATCTTTCTTCCAGATTTAATATTTATTTCACTTGTTTACTCATACTGTTGATTATGATGCTATGTGTTGTTATCAATGGTCATATGATTTTGTTGATGTTTTTTGTTTAATGACAGTTTGATTTTATTGGTGTTCTGTTTCATTATTAGGATGTTAAATTCCCAATGAGTTTTGGTTATAATGTGTGGTTAATAACAGATTTAGTTTGGGTCAAAATGGGTTAGGAGTAAAATGAGTACTAATTTTAAAAAGTATTAATTTGGTTTGGGTCAAATCGGGTTTTGAGCTAAATGAATTCTGGTCAAAATGGGCTGTTTTTTTTTTTTTAAACTATCTAATTGGTTTGGATCAAAACGGATTATAAGGAAAATTCGGGTCAAAACGGGCTTTGAGGTAAATGAATGCGGGTCAGAATGGGCTGTTTAAAAAAAAACTATCAAACTGGTTCGGATCAAAACGGGTTATAAGCAAAATGAGTTCGGGTCAAAACTGGCGGTTTTAGAAAAGTACCAATTTGGTTCGGGTCAAAACAGGTTTTGAGCAAAATGAATGCAGGTCAAACCGGTCATTCTAAAACAATATCAATTTGGTTCGGGTCAAAATAAATTCCTAGCGAAAGGAGTTGGGTCAAAACAGGTCGCTTTAAGAATGTATCATCAATTTGGTTCAGGTTAGAACGGGCAAGAGCTAAAGTGGAATCGGATTGAAATGAATCTTTCCAATAAAGAATACCAAAATAGGTTCACCTGCTATATTTTTATCGTGTCTGATGGCGGTATGGAAGTGACTGTGGTGGGGACGACTGGGAGGTGGTATCGGGGGAGGCATTCAGCAATGGAATAAGATGAACAAATCACTTTAAATTAAAGTACTTTTTTTGCTCAAATGTACTAATCAAGGCTATTCTCATTTCTTCTGCATCTTATGTGCCAAAATAGTAGTTCTTGTTATTATTTTCTGATTATTTGTGGTCAAAATACATGTGAAGTTTCATAATTTTCCCTGACTTTGACCAAGTGATTATTTGAGCTTAAGAGTGAAACTAGCTAGTTTTCAAAACTAATATTTTTTTTAATCAGTTTTGTCACATATTATGTGATTAATGTGTATGTGCAGTTGGATCAAATCAAGAAAATTGTTGCTGAAATGGCTGGAGTGTCTGTAAATGTGGTCAAAATCGTTGTATCTCCATACAGGATTTGCCCATTGGGAGCTCATATTGATCATCAGGTTGATACATATTTCTATTCACAAAGTTATTTCATATGTTTATTGAATCTTGTGTGTTCATGGCTTCTTTACATTGACCACATTTTTTTTATGAATTAAAAGGGTGGAATAGTTTCAGCCATGACAATTAATAAAGGAATAGTTCTTGGATTTGTGCCTTCTCCTGATTCTCAAGTATGATCCTCTCACACACACGATCGTTTTAAAAAAAATATGTGTTGGAGCATTTGTTTTCTTGATACTTTTTTTGATTTATTAGCCGTTTGTCCTCTTCGTGTTAACTGTATCTGCATTCGAAGGTTCTACTAAGGTCGGGACAGTTTGGTGGAGAAGTTCGGTTTAGGTAAATAGCTTTTCCTTCTATCATTATTTGTAGATCTTGGTTTTAAAAGTTGCGCTTGAGACGCGACTTCTGGATGTAAATAAAGTTTAACTAGTTGTACTAAGAGCGATGGATCGCCTACATGATGCATGTGCCATGGCTTTTGGGACCTCAACGCCTCGGCCTTGCACTTATTAAAACCAAAATGTAGTTAATGATGAAGTAGTTGATGCTAAGTGTTAGTTTGAAAAATTGACTACAGAGTTGACCAAGTTCAGCTTCCAAAGCATTCCGCAAACTCAAATGGCAAGATCCAAGAAAACCATCAATCTGATACAACGGAGGAATGTAAATGGGGAAGTTATGCTAAAGGAGCATTGTATGCGCTACAACAAAGAGGAAACCATCTAAAACAGGTTAAACATCTTTTTTTGTCTGTTTTCTGATTTATTTCTTTATTTTTTATTTTTATAATTAGTTAATACATTTTTTGTGCAGGGGATAACTGGATTCATTTGTGGTACAGCGGGTCTTGATAGTTCAGGTTTAAGCTCATCTGCCGCTGTAAGTTTGTTTATTACTATTCTGCTTTCTATATTTTTGACCCATTTAGTCAAATATTTGATTGACTGCAATTGCGAAGTTTACATTTTAGCATCTGCTTTTTCTTTAAGTCGTTACATGATACTGTTTGAATGTTTATTTCGGCTATTCAGTAACTTCATAGTGTTTTGAATTTCATTAATTGTGAATTCAACGGTTAACAGGTTGGAATTGCTTACCTATTGGCTCTGGAAAGTGCAAACAATCTTACAATATCACCCACAGAAAATATTGAGTATGATCGGTACGTTTACTTCTTACGATGGCTTAGTCAATGTGTCGACCGTGAAGCAGGTTGGATTGATGAACCCAAACACGACCCATGTATTTATTTGAGTCAAAGACCTCAACCTTAACCTAGACATACTTAAAATCGTGTAAATTGAATACGACCCGTGTAACCCTTTTTTCTAAACTAGTTGAATATATTTACGGTTGTAAATGGGTTGAACCCATTAATCTTATAAAAAGTATATTTTTCATCCTTATTTTAAACGGGTTGATTGCCCGACCTCTTGTTTACAGATTAACCCATGACCCATTTTATTAAACATGTTAAATATGTGATCCCAAACTGTTTATAAAACTGGCTAGACATGAAAACCCAAACGTGTCAGGAATTACACACCTAAGATGACGTGCGTTGTTGCTTTAATCTCCATCCGGTCAAATAAAAAAGTAATCGAAAAGAGAAACACGCCAAACAGGCTGAAGGTCGCCCAAAATGTAACTTAAATCAAATGCATACAATTTTATTAAATAATTTAAATATAACTGTAATAGTACTGTTTTCACGTGTAGTTACATGAACACCGATACAGTATTTTATACTGCAAGGTATTGTTTCTTACTTTGCCGCAAGCTTTAATAAACGTAAATTTTTCTAAGTGTTGACATTGTACTTGTAGGCTAATTGAGAATGAATATTTGGGTCTGAAAAATGGCATATTGGATCAGTCAGCGATATTGCTTTCGAGCTACGGTTGTTTGACTTGTATGGATTGCAAGGTACTTTCTCTGGTTGTGATACATTATGCTATCCTAAGGGCTAATTGCATAAAGCGTAACAACAATTGTTTTTGTATCACAAAAAAACCATCAAAGTTTATAAATCTTAATTTTATATAATCGAATTTCAAAAGTTTAGTTTGTTGTATTTTGACCCACTAATGGGTCAAAATTGTGCGTGCGGTGTTCGGGTTGACCTTTGTCACCCGTTCGATAAACAGACAACCTAAAAGATTCAATACGGTTACCTTTTTATGCAGTTTGCTTTTTTTTCACGTATTACTAAAACTTGTTCGCTACCTGTATTCTAGAAAATTTACACAGTTACTTAGTTAATGTAAAATACTTTATTTTAAATGGATATTGTTAATCCTGTGCAGACTAAAATACACAAACTTATACACCCACCTAAGTTTGAGATGCAGAAGAATGCTGAATCCAAATTTCCTTACAAGATTCTGCTAGCATTTTCGGGTCTAAAGCAGGCGTTAACAACTAACCCTGGTTATAATCGAAGAGTTACCGAGTGTCGGGAGGCTGCCGAGATCCTTCTAAAGTAAGATTCCCATTCAGACATCATAAATTTCCATAAAGATTCTTCAGAGTCTATGTTCATGAAATATACACATCAACTTAATATCATTTTTTTTTTACTTTTTTAGGGCTGCAGGGAAAGAAGCCGAACCTATTTTGTCGAACGGTTAGAGTTCTTTACTATTTTTGGGTCTTTTTTGTTATTTTCTTATACTTTAAATACTGAATTGTTTGCATTTATTCCAGTTGAACAAGAAGAGTTTGAGGCTCATAAGGTTCTTTTTTCTTTTCCTAGTTTTATAAATAGGAAGAACTAATATTTATTACACCATTGACGAGTTAACGAATTCATGCTGAAATATTGTTTTTTTTCATTATAATATGCTGTTTTGCAGTCCAAATTAGAACCTGATCTTGCTAAAAGAGCAGAACATTACTTCTCTGAGAATGCGCGAGTTATTAAAGGTTTTTTTTTTCCCCTCATGAACTCTGATTTTAATACAGAAAAAAATTTATATCCTTGTTGAACTTTCTGCACAATGTATAATTATTTATTTGGTTTTAGGCTTAGAAGCATGGAGAAGTGGCAATTTTGAAGAGTTCGGAAAGCTTATTTCGGCCTCAGGGTTAAGTTCAATTCAAAACTACGAATGTGGTACGTCTTCATAGGATACTTTTTATATTACGTCTTCATAAAATTTTAAAGATTTATTAAAATGGTGTTTTAGGTTGCGAGCCACTAATCCAACTATACAAGATACTTTTAAAAGCCCCTGGTGTTTATGGAGCGCGGTTTAGTGGTGCTGGGTTCAGAGGGTGCTGTGTAGCATTTGTGTGTTCAGATCACGCTGATGAAGCTGCTTCATTCGCCAAAACTGAATACATTAAAGTTCAACCGGAACTGGCTAGTCATCTTAACGAAGACACGGCCGTTGTGATATGCGACTCAGGTGACTGTGCCCGAATTATTTGTGCCTGAGATGAAGCATCTTTTCATGAGTGAATTTCCACTTATATAAGATTTTGTGATTTTGTTTATTTGTTACATTTGTTTAAGCCACCCCATATGTATTCATGTTGATCCAATGTGTTCGAGTTGCATCTCGTTCGCAAGGCTTATTGTACCACCCTGGATCTTATTGAGCTGGGATGTCATTTATACATAAATCAAATTCATTATTAACCTTAGAAATTGTTACCGTATTTTATTTTCTAAATTTAAATGTAGCGGCCGGTTCAAATACAAAGTAATGAAAACGTGCGAGTGTGCGAAGTGCATGATAATTACGTAATACTTTCATGAACATACAACATTTTCGTACATGATAATTATGTAATGATAATTACGTAATGTTTTCATGAATATACAAAATCATTACGTAATTATCATGTACTAGTAGTGATTCTGTCTATGGTACGTAATTTTGTTACGTAATTTTAGTTATGCACTAGTAGTGATTCTGTCTATGGTACGTAATTTTGTATGTTACGTTTTTTAGGGGTATGGAAAATTGTTATGTAAAGTTTTGAATGATTTTGTTTATAAAACGTGATTTTGGTAATGAAACTATAATGATTATGTATATAATGGAACTATAATGATTTATGTATGTGTTACATAATTTTGGTAATGAAGTAGTAGTGATTCTGTTTATGTTACGTAATTATGCATGTAACCGCCCGCCCCCTTTAAATGTATGTCCTGATACTTTTCACTGTATGTCTGACCCTTGAAAACTTGGCATGTAAAAGAAAAGGCACAACTGACTCAATTGCCCACTAAATAGAACAATAATACTAGACATGAGGCAATATGGATAACAATAGTAGACATATGGAAATATGGATAACAATAATTGGTGATGAGACAATAGAATAAGATGTTATAAAATTTGGAGAAAGTATACGATATGAAGTTCCTTAATGTGAGAAGCGAAAGAAGCCATCAGAGATTGACACCTGTCATTTTAACCTAACCACAGTTAAACCTATTTTCTTCTTTCCCTGTTCTAAACTTTCATAACGTATACCTAACTCATCCTCCTTGTGAAACAAACCGATCGAGATCTGACAACCACCATCACCACCACCACCACCATCATCATCAACCACCATCGATATCTGTCAATTTTGGGAACTTTATAACAGAGCTCGGTTGAGGCCGACAGTAAACCACTGTTACCGAAAAAAGATAAACGATGAGCAGAGCCTTAAATTCAAAACCCCGAGGGAGTATCGTCATTGCTCAGCAGCAAAATTCATTCAGAACTGCAAAAGACCCACCATAATTTTTAAACCTCCTTCTGCAAAAGGATAATAATGGTTTTATGAGAGGTAATATCCACACATTGGGAATTGAGAAAGGATGATAATATCCAGCTTTAGTCTCTCACTCTCTTGTTTGGATGTAGAGAGAGAAATAGATGAAGGGGAATTTGGACGCATATCAGCATATGTACTTTGGACGCACTAAAATAATACTTCAATTGTTTGGACGCACTAAATAATAAAAGATTGAAGACATTGAAAACATGTGCGTTTAAAATTTGTAAAAGGTGCGTTTAAAATTTTTTTAATTAGTGCGTCCAAATTTTCTGTGAGTGCTTCTAAATTTTTAATGAGTGCTTCCAAACTTTTTAATGAGTGCTTCTAAATTTCAATGAGTGCGTCTGTAAATTTGATAAGTGCGTATGAAATTTTGATGAGTGCGTCTGAAATTTTTGATAAGTGCGTCTGAAAATTTGATTAGTGCGTCTGATATTTAAAAGTCTCTGTTTTTCACCAACTTCATCTTCTTCCTCTGCAACTTTTTTTTAACCTAATTTTTATGTTTAATCATACTTATTGAAACAAAATCGAAAGTATTCGACAACTATTACGAGCGTTTATTCATAATTGTTCATATGATTATTTTAATCCTCTGTTTTTTATTATTTTTATATTCAAATACTGATCTTACGTTTTCATTCTTTGTAATTGATTTTTTTTGAATTGTGTAATCATTCTGAACGTGAATCGATCTGAAACGATGTAAAATCAGGGTTCAAGTTAGTTCTGTTGTTACGATTTGAAAAAAATTAGACGGTTTTTCCTATTTTACCCATGGTTAGTTTAACCCTAGTATGATTAGGGTTTTTAATCTGCATCCAGCCATCTTGTTAATCTAATGGCTGAGATTGTTTCTTACGCTTCTTACGTTAAGAAGCTTTATACGTTAACCTCTCCCATAAAATTTGAGTCCCATATGAAAAATAACTCTCTTCTGTTGGTGCTTAAGGGCATTCACATCCCACTTTCTATACATATTTTTATCTCAAAATTTTAGAGAATAATACAAAAAAGCCATCTAAAATACCGTGAATCTCACTTTATATACCATTGAGCAATTTAGAAAATACAAAAGCGACTCTCTATGTTTTGGAGGCTCAAATTCAAGCCTCTATATTTTTTTGTTAGTGTATAAGAAAGAAAAAGAATAATAAAATAAGGGCTTTTGAGTAACAAAAAAAAAGTATAAATTTGCAGATGAATTTCACTCTCTACGCCATCTTTCTTTCACCTAGATGCCACATATTTGCCAATAATGTTGTAGCCTAGTGGTTGCAATGGAGGTGGGAAGGTTTACCCACTTTGTAGGGTTCCTGCCATTGGAGATCACAGGTTTGAATCCTACTCAGAGTAGGGTTATTCTGAAATGAGGGGCTGGACCTTAGGGGGGGCCCGGGGACCGGATCTGAAGGGTGCGAGGCTTCGTTATGGGTGTATACAGTTAACCGTTCAAAAAAAAAAAGATGCCACATATTTTCAAACGCATACAAACATCTCTGTTGGAGACGTCATAAGTGACTTGAAACCAAATTTGTCAATTTAAAGACAATGAGATCCGTTCTAACCATCTAATCAGAGGTTACTTTGACGATGTTTGTTAGTTTAATAGAGTTATTTCTTATTGTGAGTCACACTTACCAACTGGGTGAGCAAGATGACGTTCTTAGTTTGTCACACTAGCCATGTTTTGGTGTGTCCAATTAGATTGTAAAAGGATATGATAACTGTATTATTCGTTTGATTTGCATGATTAAAAAAAATCTTGCTGGAAAATGGCGAATTAGCAAAAAAAGGGCTTTAGAGAAATGTGTGATTCAAAATAGTTCTCTCAATCCTCAATTAAGCCTACTTATTTTTCTGATATGGTATTTACTAGTGTTTACTTGTTCTTATTGGCAAATAAACTCTATGTTGATATATGGTGTATTCATTAATAAATACAACATTTTTAATTTTTATGCATGCTAGTACTAAAAATGTCCCTAGGTCATAAACTATTTAACTAGTTGTTTTTACCTGTGAATACATATGTTAAGATCTATTTATATTTGATCATGCCTCTGGTGAATGCATCTATATGTGGAGACATATCAAAAGATGTGGGTTAGTATAAAATGTCATCATTTTTATAAACTAAGTCAACATTATAGAGTTTATTCATATATTTTTATTTCCAGGAGGGGACCAAATACATTCCTAATTCATTATGGTTTGTGTAGAATAAACATAGAGATGTATATATATGTATATAAACATAGAGATGTATATATATCCTTGTTTGATAGTCATTTACGAAACTTAATTGATCAACCTTCTCCCGTTCCGCCTTTCAAAAACAAAATTGTTCAACCACCTAATGGAGATACGGAAGATCATATGCAAATGGATGCTTAAAACGAAGATCAACATGAGCAATATAGTGCACAAGTTTATGACATGATTACGTCTAGGTGAAGGTCTTTCACTTAACAAGGTGTAGATTCTAAAGAAACCGTCCCATATACGGTCATGTATAAGTTGATTAGAATATAATTGTCAATATCATCACATATTGGATGTTTGGTATATGCTAATCTGATGTGAAAATGACATTCCTAAAAAGACATCTTAGCGAGCACGATTATAAGGTATTTCGAATAGATTTCAGATGTATTTTAATATAAATTGCAAGCTTTATAATTTTGTTTGGATTAAAGTAAAGATTTGTAGCCAATATCTTAGTTATGATGATTGTTTAGTGTTATGAGTTTGATCAAAGGAAGGATAAAACATGGTGTTTCAAGAAAACTAATGTGGGGATAGATGAAATCAGGCCCGGCTCAAGCCCAATTCAAATGAGGCTTTTGCTTTGGGCCTCCAAGTTTTAAAGGCCCCATAATTTTTCTAAGTTTGATTATATATAATAAAAATAAACCTGAATTAGATCCTATAGAAGGAATAGCTCAGTTGGTTAGTTTAGGAAGCTCTTAACTAGAAGATCAGAAGATCAATTCCTCCTTCCAGCGAATTTTGTATTTTTTTTCAGTATTTTATTTTTTATAAATAGGGCCCCGTATTTTTATTTCGCTTCAGGCCCCCAATATGGTTGAGCCGGCCCTGGATGAAATATTATATCAATCACAAAGATGCACACATATAAAATATTCAACGACACTTGTTATCTACGAAAAGTTAAAAAAAAAATAACTTCCTACAACATTAGAAATAGTGAATTATTATTATATTAATAAAAAAGTAAAGAGTATATAATTATATAAATTAGTTAAACTTATTATCAATGTTTTGAAACTCGGACCGGGCTCCGGACCCCCGGCCGGTCCGGGTTAGCTAGTTGGACCGGGAAAGCATTGAACCGGCTGAGAACCGGCTGGTCGGACTGGGAAACCGGCGGACCGGTTGAACCGGTGAACCGCCTTAGGGTCCGGTTCTGAAAACCTTGCTTACTATAACACAACATATTAACAAAATTAAATCTGGTGGTCCTTTTATTTAAAAGCTAGATTGGGTTCTTGAAACAAATCTAACTTGGTTAGGGCTTCAAGGAACTCAACTCTATAACCTAACATGCCAATGGGCCAAGGTGCAACTCCGACCCAACATGGAAAAATCACATAGACGTACATGAACTAATGAAGAGTTTGATGGGGTGTGGTTCGAGTCCCATGATTGGGACAATCGTTGGAGCCAGCCCGATGAGCCATGAGCTGGGTTTTTATTTTTATGAGCCGAGCTCGAGCTCAACATTTTAGCTCGATAAAATAAACTAGTCAAACAAAGCTGACTTGTTTAAGTTTGAACTTGAGCATAACCTGGCTTGGCTTGGTTGATTTATAGCCCTATTTGAGGAGGAGAATGGGTAACGAACGACTGTTATGTTCGTTAGTAGTAGCGGATCTAGAAATGAATTTCAGTAGTTACGTTTTTTCATTTTTCTTATTTTAGTAGCAACGTTTTCCAAATTTCGTAAAAAAAAAACCAAATTTTCCACTAAATTTACGTACGCGAAGTTGAGCAGCAACGGACGCGACACCTAGTTATTAACTAGGTCCGCCCCTGTTCGTTAGGTGAAGGTTGCAATGGTTTATTTGTTTCACAATCCTTTTTTATTTGTTTAATCCAAATTTGTAATGTTTATTTACAGTTTTATTATTTATTCGGTATTAGCTATAATATTATTACGTACAAATGTATAAAATAGTTATATATATATATATATATATATATATATATATATATAGGGAATGGTTTTAGAGAAAACCCTCCTTATTTGGTAAACTCTAGAAACTCTGACTTCCCAATAATTTTTTTTTTGAAAAAAATAGGGCAAGTAATATACATGATTTTAAGCATTTTGGGCCAAAAAAATTAAAAAAGCGCCGAGTAGTTTTTTTTAAAAAAAATAAAATAAAATTTTGACTAACACATGTTAAGCGCTAATAACAGGTGTTAACTATATGTAAACAGTAGACGTTTTTTAATTTTTTTGGCCCAAAATGCTTAAAATCATGTATATTACTTGCCCTATTTTTTTCAAAAAAAAAAAAAATATTGGGAAGTCAGAGTTTCCTGAGTTTACCAAATAAGGAGGGTTTTCTCTAGAACCATTCCCTATATATATATATATACTAGCGGGAATGCCCGCGCGTTGCAGCGGGTGTCCGGACTGTATCAGATTCAATTATATCTATTACGAAACACAACCCATTCCAG
This sequence comes from Ambrosia artemisiifolia, assembly GCA_032199755.1. NCBI lineage: Eukaryota > Viridiplantae > Streptophyta > Magnoliopsida > Asterales > Asteraceae > Ambrosia > Ambrosia artemisiifolia. The sequence continues at coordinate 15,292,475 of CM063514.1, forward strand.
GTTTCTAACATTTCATTCCATTCAACCATGTTGTTCCGCGAAGGCCGCCGGACATTTTTGTCATCATCCCCTTGCGTGCCATTCCCTTCTTACCAAACTCTGCATCAGTCATAAACAGGTCTGTGTTAAAAATGATTAACCAGATTGAACCACATATTTAAATTTACCGGTTTGTATGTAAACGGATACTAAGAATTTGTATTACCTCTATAATAGCTTTAATCTTGGTGACTTCAGCCATTGTGTGTTCCTCGCTCTCATAGGCCTCATTTTCATTCCGTTGTTTCACGTACCACGGGAAAAACTCGTAAAACAAAAGAAATAAAAAATGAAAAAAATAAAAACAAAAGGAATAAAAAACGAAGAAAATAAAAACAAAAGGAATGTAGACGTGTAAACGTTGAACTATGCACGCTCGTTGCGAAGTATTAATGCGCAATAATTAGACCGAAATGTAAAACACAACGTGAATGTAAAAACTGTCAGATTTGGAGGATCTTGAACTCAGCAAGAGCTTTAAACTTGCTGATCGGTCCCTTTATGCTTTGACTCGAGGCTGTCCGAAAGTTACTAAGCTCAACATCAGTGGCTGCCCAGCTTTTGGTGATCATGGTCTCGAGTTTCTTAGTCGTTGCTGTAGAAAGTTAAAGGTTTTGAACCTTTTTAGTTGTTTAAAAGGGGTGACCAAGAAGTCTCTGAATGTATGATAGAATTACAAATGTACAAGTGAAATGTGTTTGACATATATGGAGTTGGGCTGTGCTTGCAGGCTATTGGATACACACTGTCGACAACTTAAGTCGATAAATCTTGGTTTGTGTCTTGTAGTTGATGATACTGGAGTGGTAAGTTTAGCTAATGGGTGTCCGGATCTCCAGGCTATTGACTTTAGTTACTGTGTCTTTATAACAGGTAACTTGTGTTCAAAGAGTTTACTTTTGAATGTGAAGCAGGCTTCATTCTTTTTTGGTCTTTTGTTCTATCAGTCTAACCAAAAAATTATAAAAGATGTGCATAGATTATATTTTATCTTATAAATGGGAGTATGCTATCCATGTTTGTTGTATCTAGTAACTTTGAGGTGGTTTTGTTTAGAAAAAAAATTCATTGACATTTGTGTTTTTCTATATGATGCTCTGCTCTATTACTCAAACATTGACTTTGAAGTTTAAACAACCGATTTTAAGTAGACAAGCACAAGGACCATATGAGCACTTGCGTATTGTGCAAGTCAGCAGTTATGTGGTTACCTAATCGTTTTGTGTAGTTGTGTATCACAGTTAAAACAATAAGTACAAGTGTTGATGTGGTTTATCAGTTCACTAAAATGATATTTCAATCAATCCTGTAAATAGAAAAAAGAATCTGAATGACATACAAAAGTTGTAATCCATGGTTTTGAACAGTTATGTAGGAGAGAGCTTCTATTATCAAGTTTATTTTGTAGTCAAATGGGTCGAACACGCCATACAGGCCTAGGTGGAAATGAGCCTAGCCGCTCATGAGCTACTCGAGATCGCGTTGCTAGCTCGAGGCTAAAAATGAGCTTGTTTTATAAATGAGTCTAAGCTTCACTTATCGAGCTCGAGCTGGTTCACAAGCCTTTAATGAGCTTGTTTTATAAACGAGCCGAGCTTTACTTATCAGCTCGAGCTAGCTCGCAAGCCTATTACTTTTATAATCTTTTATAAAAAGAACGATGAAATTAATTAAATATAATATATATTATGTTATATATATTAAAATTCTAATTAGAAACATATATAAAAATATAATTATAATTGTATATTAAGTAATTTAAATATTAATAAACAGCTAACCTTGAAAAACTACTCACGGACCGAGCTTGAGCTCTTGTAAGTTAAACAGGCCAGGCTCAATTCGGCTTGGTCCGTTTACTCTACTCCAAACAGAAAAGATAATATTTTACTGCTGTAGATATTGTAGTAATATCTATAAATGGCTGACCCGTCAACCCATCCAACTCATTTTGGCCCGTATTGAAAGTCATGTGTTTTGACCCAGCCCATTGACCAACAGACACATACATGTTGTAAGTTGCACTAAAAACTGTAACAATGGAAGCAGAGTCTTGATTTTGAGAATTTTGACAACTGATTATATATATATATTCTTTCAAAAATAATGTAGATCAGAGTGTGATAGCTTTGGCAAACAAGTGCTTACATCTGAGGTCTCTTGGTATATACTCCTGTCAAAGAATCATGGATCTGGCGATGTACGCTTTGGTCAACAGCCGAGTAAAAAACAAAGACGAAGTATTATGGGAATTGGCTAACCTCCAATGCAAGGAAGAAGGCATTATGAACCTTAACATTGGTCAATTCACGGCTTTAACACCACTCGTGGTTTAAGCAGTCTATGATTTGTTTCCTGCGCTTCATATGTTCCCTGGTAGGTATTCTCTCATCGTGCATGGCTGCTTGGAATTAACCTCGGTCCACTGCCCTTGTGCTTCTGAACCACATGGTGCCATTCGCTTCACGTACCACTGTATAAGATCCCTTTTCCTCTTTCCGGCTAGCCTACTCCTTGAAAACAACAAAATCTGTGTTAGCTCGTATTGAAACCATCATGTTTATGTTTAATGTAAACAATGCTGCATACCTTCTCGCATAACTATTTCCTCGTGCTGTCTAAGACGCATTACGAGAGTTTGAGTCACCCTCTGAAAGTATTCATCTGTTACAACAAGTTTCTTCCCTCCAGGCCCATCTGCGTTTTCTGCAGAAGACAGGCGAGTGTCCACTTTTAAATAAAAACAAAATCCCAGATATACATGTCTAGAAGCAGTTCTTTTTTGCTAGTTCCCTTTTACCAACTTTCTGATCCTCTTGTTTGGTTTCCTAGAAGACCAGACATTAAAACACGGTTTAGGCCCCACACACAAAGCGTTTTTAGCATTTTGGGTGCAGTGGTGTTCTTATAATTTAGGATTAATTTCAAAAACAAATAAACAAATGTCTATACCTAATTTAAATCATACGTCCTAAATCAATAAGTGGTGAAGTGGTGTTCTTATAATTGGTGCTCATTATCATACAACCTACTAAATCAACATCATAGCATATCAACGGTAAAAGTTTCAACAATTCATCAATTTAAATACTCCCATGGCTAGTTAACAACTAAAGTCCCTTTAAATACTATACTCCCATGGCTACTTAACCACTAAACACCCCGTATACCATTATACGATCCAGTTATGAATTCTGTACCTATGTTCAATGCCGCTATCCAAATTGTTATCCTAATTTTTTAATTGCAACGATCGTGCCTTCTTAACAAATAATAAAGGCTAACAGTTGAAAGCATTCATAAATGTAAATACTCACATGGCTACTAAGTACTAAATAGTTAAATCAGATAAATATTCTAGATACTGCCAAGACCATCAACCTAATTGTAAACATGTCCAAAGCTTAAAACCATTTAATCTATCTAAATACTCCCATGGATACTTAAGCACTTAACACACTGCCTAAAAGTTCAAACCATTCATCAATTTAAGTACTCTCATGCCTACTTAACCATTAAAGGCCCTTTAAATACAAGTAAAAACTAAAAATATTGTAGGCTTGTAGCTACTGCCAGGAGCATCATCCTTTTTGTAAACATGTTACATGTCCAAACCTTAAAACCATTAACCTATTTAAACATTCACATGTATACTTAACCACTAAACATACTATATATCCTGTTAGGTTTCACTTAATTGTTATTCACATCAAAATTGACAGTTGCCTATGTCAACTTTTAGCTGTACCTATTGTTTGTTACCTTACATAGCTTACGACATTGCAAACGTCGGAGTTCCTGTCGATTTGGAATTAGGAGACAAAGAAACAAAAAACCTGTAAAAACACAAATCGAAAAAACATTGTAAGCAAAACAAATCGATAATAAAAACTACAAACATCCGAAACAACAAAACACAAAAGAAACTGAAGATAAACAACAAACCTAATTTATATTGCGTAAACAATTCGCAGATTTGCAGAAAATGAAGATAGGAGCGGGCTTCAATCTTATAAAAGGGGGATTCCATAGAAACGTTTAGGGGGTTCAATAAAGTGTCACATGAAAGTCTTTAATTGAATCATTCATTGAGGTTATGCTTGGCTTACGAATTGCTTGAATCATTGGTAACGGAATATTGTTTCATTACCAGAAGTTATTACCAGGAATTCAATAGGGGTATGGGTTGGGGTTACAAAGAGAGTGGAGGGCATTAAGGGAAAGAATTTTATATTTTTAACTAAAATGTCATTACAAATTTACTATTATACCCTTCTAAGTGTCTTAATGTTCCACAAAGTTCCAATTATACCCTCATTATGTAAGCATAAATCACTTGTGCATGTTGCTTCTTAAGTTGTACGGAATTGAAAATGACTATCCTAGCCGTCACTCTTCCTTAATAAGATAATATATATATATATATATATATATATATATATATAGGGACAGGTTCAAATACAAAGTAATGAAAACGTGCGAAGTGTGCGAAGGCTCACTTTGTACATGATAATTACGTAATGATAATTACGTAATGTCTTTGCATGTTCATGAAAGCATTACGTAATTGTCATTACGTAATTATCATGCACTTTGTACATGATAATTACGTAATGCATTCATGAACATACAAAAACATTACGTAATTCTCATTACGTGATTATCATGCACTTTGTACATGATAATTACGTAATGTTTTTGTATGTTCATGAAGGCATTACGTAATTATCATTACGTAATTATCATGTACAAAGTGAGCCTTCGCACACTTCGCACGTTTTCATTACTTTGTAGAATAACCGTCCCCTATATATATATATATATACATATACAAAATTTTGGTTATTGTTTTAGTCAGCAGTAGTACTGGTATAAAGATATTAACAAGAACCGAACACGTTAATACATTTTTTAAGATAATAAAATATACAAATCTGATACGCCAACAAGGTCAGGTTTGCTTCCTAGGTGATTAGAAATATCATCATCATCATCATAACATCTAAAATTTCTATAGGTCGACATATGTGACACGTCTCAAAGGACAAGGAATTAACATGACATAGCTGATGCAATTATTTTTGTTGGTTCCGATCATATCCGAATTGAGTGCCATGTTGATTTATTCAGAAACTACCATATCATGTTCGACGTTAACAACCGAATGAAGACATGACCTCACACCAACTTTCAAAATTAACATTATGCGAAATTTTACGGGTAAATGTATTATAAAAAATGGCAATTACGTGTTACTTAGTGTTTTAGGACACTTTCGTTTTTTTTTCTGGAAAGTAAAGACTGAAAGAAGAGATACTGGTTTTTTATCTATTAAAAGATTGAAGCTCCTATTTATAAAAGTGTTAGGATGTTTAAAAAGGCTAATTCCTATCAAATTAAATTCCATAATCAAAAACACTGATTTTTCATAATTTGATTGCCTTGATCGTAACTATGATTAGAGTTGTCTTATAGTTGTGGTCTTCAACGTGCCTCCCTAAATTGGTAGTGGGATCCGACGCACCTATGCTGTGGTTAAAGATGTGGAATATCTTTTAGCATACTACTTTGGTTGATAGAACAACTAATTGACCTTTGGGTTGAACACATAGTACGATAACAATCCCTTCATTAAGGTTCTCTTCTGTAACATGTTGGCCCATCTGAGATACACCCTCTCTCTATATCAAAAATGTATGCTTTGCCTCGGATGGGTTGTTCATCTAAAAGCTTACGGATTTGTTTTGGTTACGCTGATAGAGACACTTTAGGAGGTCAACCATCCTAATACTGCTCCCACGTGAGCAAACTTTATTGGAAGTGTATGTCCGATACTCATAATTTAACGTTGCTATCTCTATACTATCTAAAGAGTTACATTTTGAAGAACAAACAAGAAATAAATATATATTGTTAAGTATGTATTTTATGACACAAAATGTGGTTTTATTATTAGAGAATAATAAATAGAAAGAGATATTATTATTAGATAATAATAATAATAATACATGTGTTTTATTAAAGGTTAATAAAATACAAGAATGTGTAAATGTTATTATTAGAGAATAATAACATGAAGGTACTTAATTATAATTAGTTATAGTTAAGTGACTATGTTTGTGGGACAAGGTAATAGATTAACGTGTAAATAGTTTGACTATTTAAACATATTAACTTTGTTGATTCAAGACTAATGCTCATAATCACAAACTCTAGCCACCACACCTCCCCCCCCCCTCTCTGTTTGCGTGACCAAGGAGGACCACCCCCTTCCCCTGGTGTTGTTAACCACCATCAACGACCACTACATCACATCTCCATTCCAAGTATTGATTTAAGGTGTGGATTCAAGAAACTTGGAGCTGTTTGATTTTCTAGCGGAATCGTTTGTCAATCCATCGTGCTTCGACTTGATGTTTCATTGAGGTATATTACTAAACATCCTATGGTGTCTTTTAATTATTTACATATGTTGTGCAATTGGATTCATGGTGGAAATCATTTGGTTTTGTGTTTTTTCTTCCGCTCAATTAATATGTGATATTAATAATAATATTCATGAAATATGATTTTATAAATAAAACTAAAACCGGTATGAGGATTTCCAATAGTGGAGGAACTAATAGCACGTGAGGTAGATGACACTATTGTGGACTTAAGTGAATTTCACACATCACCTATAATTGATCCACAAAACAGTTCAGTCATTCAACAAAGTGTTGTTGATCCAGGAATATGAAAGGATTCTTGAAGAGGCTAACACACAAATACTTCACAGAAGTACTAGGGATCGTCATGAACCTAAAAGGTACATTTAGTTTCATGATGTCTTGATAGTTGATCAATATGAACCCAAGATTTATCAAGTCGATATAGTAGATTCAGAATCTAAGAAATGGCTTGAAGTGATGAAAGCAGAACCCAAGATTTATCAAGTCGATATAGTAGATTCGGAATCTAAGAAATGGCTTGAAGTGATGAAAGCACAGATCCAATCCATGTATGACAACCAAGTATGCGACTTAGTTGATCTTCTACCCGAATGTCGGACAGTCGGAAACAAGTGGTTTTCAAGAAGAAAACAGACTTGGATGGGAAAGTGTAAATTTTAAAAGCAAGGCTCGTGGCAAAGGGCTTTACTCAGACTCAAAGAATTGATTAAGAGGAAACCTTTTCGCCAGCAGCAATGATTAAGTCAATTAGGATATTGTTAGCCATAGCTACATTCTTAAATGGACATCTTACTAAAGATGTCTCTATGGTGCAACCTGAAGGTTTTGAGAGTCCAAAGCATCCTATAAAGTTTGCAAGTTGAACAAGTCCATCTATGGACATAAAACAAGCATCTTGAAGTTGGAATATTCGTTTTGATAAGAAAATCAAAGAGTTTGGTTTTTATCAAGAACGAAAATGAACCTTGTGTGTACTAGAAGGCAAGTGGGAGTCTAATCACTTTCTTAATCTTATATGTAGATGACATATTGATAATTGGCAATAACACCCCTATGCTTAATGATGTAAAGTTATGGCTTGGAAAGTGTTTCTTAGTGAAGGATCTTGAAGAGGACGCTTATATACATGGAATCAAGATCTATAGAGATAGATCTAAGAGACTGATTGGTCTTAGTCAAAGTACTTACATTGTCAAAGTGCTTCAACATTTTCATATGAAAGATTCTAAGAAAGGATTGATACGTATGGTAAATGGAACAATACAAAACAGGGAACAGTGCCCTAAACCAGATGCAACAAAGAAGGAAATGGAAAGAGTTCCATATGCATCTGCTATTGGTTCCATAATGTAACATCCGACCCTTCTCACCACCAATATTGTCTGCTTTGCCCCGATGGGTTGCCAATCCAGAGCTCACGAATTTCTTTTTGGTTGCCCTGGTGGAGAAATCCCCGGAGGTCACCCATCCTGAAATTGCTCCCACCTGAGCACACTTAACTGTGGAGTTCTCCTGTCATCCACTAACATAAAGCCCCAAAACGCGTTGGTGATTTAAGAGGCATTGGATTACATATGAACCAAGGATCTCTCCTGGCCACGGCCAATGTGGGATTTTTCTGAGGTATCACATTCACCCCCTGTTAGAGTCTCATCGTCCCTGATGAGGTATGCACCACCAACCCGAACGGCACAGGAGTGGCTCTAATACCATCTGTAACATCCGGCCCCTCTCACCGCCAATATTATCCGCTTTGCCCCGATGGGTTGCCAATCCAGAGCTCACGGATTTGTTTTTGGTTGCCCTGTTTGAGACTTCCAAGGAGGTCACCCATCCTGAAATTGCTCCCACTTGAGCACACTTAACAGTGGAGTTCTCCTCTCATCCACTAACATTAAGCCCCAAAACGCGTTGGTGATTTAAGAGGCATTGGATTACATATGAACCAAGGATCTCTCCTGGCCACGGCCAATGTGGGATTTTTCTGGGGTGTCACACATAATGTACGCGATGTTGTGTACTAGACCAGATGTGTCATTCGCTTTGAGCGTGACAAGAAGGTATCAACGGAACCCTGGTAAGAGCAATTGGATAGCGGTAAAGAATATTATCAACTACTTGAGAAGGACTAATGAAATATTCTTGGTATCTGGAGGAGTTGATGAGGAGCTGACGGTAAAGTGTTATACTGATGTGAGCTTCCAAACTGGTCAAGATGATTCTCGATCATAAACGGGATTTGTTTACATGTCGAATGGTAGTGCAATCACTTAGAAGAGTTCCTAGCAGGATATTGTTGCTCAGTCTACCAACGAGTTAGAGGATATTGCTGCAAGCAATGCTGCAAAGGAGGCTACGTAGATGAAGAAGTTCATCACAGATCTCAACATGGTACCCAGCATACCGGAATCCATAGAGATCCTTGGTGACAATACTGGTGCTATAGCTCAGGTAAAAGAACCAAGGTCACATCACAAAGCTAAGCACATACTCAAGAAATTCCATTACATTAGAGAGATATTGGAAAGAGGAGACATCTTGTTGAACAAAGTTCATACAGATCAAAACTTAGCAGACCCTTTCAAAAAGCCTATGTTTGTGGCTAAACATGAAATACATGTGGAGATGATAGGGTTGAAGAACACTAAGGAGTGGTTTTGGTTCATTAGTAGTGCTTCAAATATAAAGCAGCCACATTATTTATTATGATTTAATGGTTAAATGCATTTTTAAATATGATTGTTGTGTTTGCTTTTGGTATCTTTAAATATCCATGAATATTAACTATTCTAAATGTCCATAGTCGATCGAATTCTTGGAAACTGTTTCGAGCTAAGACTATTGTGAATGTTTGGTTGTTCATGAAGATGAAAGCTCAAGGTGTTGAGGGCCAAAATTCACAGGTATTCATTAGAGAATGATATCGGATGTAACTCGCTTCAAAATGATCTTCATAGATCTTTATCATGAGTTATTTTGATAGTGATATGATCTAGGTGTCCTTCGACCCAAGGACATATTAGAAGAACCTCGAGCCAAAGTTTGTTCTCTTATTTATTACTCTCTAATAATAAAACCACATATCGTGTCATAAAATATATATTTAACAATATACATTTATTTCTTGTTTGTCCTCCAAAGCGTAACTCTTTGGATCGTATCAAGGTACCAACGTTAAATGATGAGTATCGGACATACGTTTCCAATAGACTCCCACTTGGATGATTCTCAATCAACGGTGCTTAACGTCGACAACACGGTACACCTAGTTGTGTGATGCTGCCCCTATCCCGATATGACGATTTATTTTCGTCGGCTAATTCTTGTGTTCAAGCAACTCTTTACTTAACACAACATTATAGTCATTGATACTAGTATCTACTATCTCTTCTGTAATTGCCATTCAACTGAACATGAGATGTGGATCAGTTTCAATCTCGCCCAGTCATTCTCTTTTCTCATTCTATTATACAAAGTGGTTAAAACTTCACTAAGTTTGAGCGTGGCCACGCGTTTACACCAGGTTGCATCAATGAGGGTACCATAATCCGCAACTTTTTCAGGTTACTGAAGAAGAAAAAAATTTCCTTTGACGACATACAACTCCCACTTAGCTTCAGATCTGTTCCCAAACAAGTGACTTTATAGTTGTCCTATTACGACACATCGTTTGATAAGGTTATAAGAGAAAGAGTTATTATTATTAGACAATAATAATACATTTGTTTTATTAAATGTTAATAAAATACAAGAATGTGTAAATGTTATTATTAGAGAACAATTACATGGAGAGACTTAATTAAAATTTGTTATAATTAAGTGAATATGCTTGTGGGACAAGATAATAGATTGGGGTTTAGTTCTAAATAGTTAGACTATTTAAACACATTAACTTTGTTAATTCAAGACTAATGCTCATAATCACAAACCCTAGCCATCACACCTCTCCTCTCTCTTTGTTTGCGTGACCAAGGAGGGTCGCCCCTTCCTTTGTTGTGTCGTGAACCACCATCAACCACCACTACTTCACAACTCCATTTCAAGTATTGATTTAACATGTTGATTCAAGAATCTTGGATCATTCGTTTTTGGTTTTCTATTGGAACCGTTTTGTCAATCCATCATTCTTCGACTTGGTGTTTCATTGAGGTATATTAATAAACATACTATGGTGTGTTTTAATTATTTTCATATGTTGTGCAATTGGATTCATGGTGGAAATCATTTGGTTTTGTGTTTTTGCTTCCGCTCAATTAATATGTCATATTAATGTTAATATTTAAGAAATATGATTTTATAAATAAAACTAAAACCGGAATGAGAATTTCCAACAAACTTAACTATGGAGTTTTCATGTGCTCCACAACCAACTAAACTCAAAACGCGTTGGTGATTAAAGAGGCGAAACATTTTTTTTGAAGAAATAATCCCTTATGCCTCACCATGCTGAACAACATAGAAGTGACTCTAATACCATCTGTAACATCCGGTCCCACTCCCACCAATGTTGCTCGCTTTTCCCCGATGGGTTACCAATCGAGGATGACAAGAATTTGTTTTTGGTTGCCCCGATGAAGACTTCCCAAAAGGTCACCCATCCTAATATTACTACCACCGAGCACGCTTAACCATGGACTTTTCATGTGCTCCACAGTCAATTAAGCCCAAAACGCGTTGGTAATTCAAGAGGCGTGACATTTTTATAAACCAATAATGTTTCATGTCCATGGCTAATTTAAGATATGCCTAGGATGTTACAATGATCCATGTAGTTAATCTTCTCAGTAGCCGGTGTCGTTATAGTTTATCTCAACGCTTTGTTCTATCATGTTGAACTTCATTATAGAAGATTCTCATTGTGGCTTTATTTTCACTTAATAGCCTAAATGCTTAATTCTGTTGAAGACTTATTTCCATAAATAACTTTTTTACTCATATGAACTATATTATTCCTTTTGAAATACCTCTACTTTCAGCTTCATCACTTGACAATATTACCACCAAGCTTTGTTTTTGCATCTCAAGCTTACTAGGTTTCCTCCTAGAATGAAAAACCCTAATGTGAATATTCAACCCTGTTATTTTATAGTCTACTTAGCATCTATGTTTCCACATACATCACGATGCCCATTTGAGACATATTGAATTCTTTTACCTTTGTTGATGTGCACTTTCAGGGTTTTTTTTATTATTTCTTTAATTTTTATAATGCAAGCTAGAAACATCATTTCCCGATTCTAACATATATGAGAATTTCCTTAGCCACAATTTCCTTGGAAATCGTAGGTGCAGCAGACATATCAATATATGTTGATAGTATTAAATCTATATTTAGTCATTTGATTGTAGGCTTTGTTATTTAGTCATTTGATTGTAGGCTTTGTTGTTCAATACCTTTATCACATAATTTCCTCTTCTTAGATTTGAGAACTCGAACCATAACTCGATAAACCTATATTCGAAGATAATGTAAGATTGGTGTCGATTGGTACCATAACTCTGTAAGGAGTTTTCGTGACTCACTTACATGGAACTCTATTAAATACATAACCTTTTGTTAGAAATGCTTTTCCCTGAGATCCAAACTTAATCCATAATAAGATGACATGAAATTAACCATAGCTATCAAGGTATACTTCCGTAATACCACTTTGTATATTGAGTTGTAGCTTAGTGAACAATATCAACACATTCAGTGTGCCTAGGGTTGTAGTAGTCACCACCCGTATATTTCCATATACTGTTTGAAATAGGATTGGTATGCATAATCTTTTTGTATAAGGTAGTTGGTTTAGTTGGAGGGAAATAGATTGAGAGGGAATTTTGAAAGTTAGTTGTTGAAACTTAACTTTGCGTATGTACAAATGAACCGCTATGCCCTATTTATAGTTGGTAAATAAATATGTTTAATCATCACAATCGTTCACAATACATAACTGTCTACAACTACATTTGATCACATCGGTTGATCATAATTATCTAGACTTATGACTTTATTTTATATTTACATTGTCCTAAGTAACATAACACACTAACTATGCTTATGATGATCAAGATTACATTCTAACATTGCCTCTCTTAATTTTGAATCATTAAAGCTTCTTTCTTTAATCTTTATTCTTCACTGGATGTCTTGGATCTTTGCTTTGGAGGGAGATCTTCTTAATTATTTTTCCTTGAACTGCTGCTGCTTGCTTCTCCCACTTGAATGGTCAACCCTCGGCCTTTATACTTGAGATGGTACTACTCCATCATTTCTAGATATCTCACATATACCAATCTCAAAGTCTTAACAATTTCATCTTTGTAAGTTATTATGGGCAACCCTCTTCTATATCCCATAGCTAATGCAATAACTGCCTAATTCTCATGCTTTGTGACCTTATAATAACCACCAAAATGCTGTACAGTCATGTAATAAAGATCTAATAAACTTATTGTGTATCTGTTTCTGTCAAGTGGTGGTATGGGAACATTTATTCTAATCTTCAAGAAGTCTTTCATGAACCATTTTATTGTTTTCTCGAATTCTGCCTCAAATTTTTCCTTTTGTTTTTGAATCTTTGTTGCTATATGAATTAAGTCCATGAAAGATATGCAATCTTGAAAAGTTGAGACTTAGGATGGATACATTATTGGTCCTTTCTCCTTAAATGTTTCTGTTTGTTCTTTGTCCTCTTTTATAGATAAGGCTTCAAAGTGTTTAAACAATACTGCCCTTTCCCTATCTTCTTACGTTAACCCTTCAGTATGATCTGCCTGATTCCTTAAGATTTTCTTTTCTTTTGACAGATGCGCCTTGCATGCGGTTTCTATATCTTTCGACATCCTTCTTTTATTTTAAGGACAAATATATGCATAGCGGTTCTCTTCATTGCAAATCCAACATGTAATAGTTTTCTCTTTGTTTTCAACTTTAGGATCTTGAATGGATGGTTTAGTGATATGGCATACATCACCATCGAAACTAATTTCAAATCCTTCTTGTGTTAGTTTTTCTGTACTCAACAAATTCTTTCTAAGTGTAGGGACAAAATACTGATTTTTTCTTATACATTTGTCCCCCACCTGCTATAATAACGACATCTTTCCCTCTAAAGTATTCCTTTCTATAGCCCTCTGAACAACCTTCTATCCCAAAAGATTTACTAAGGACTGTGAATAAGAATTTGTTACCACAACCATATTATTTTCTAATAAGGCTACCATACCATATGTCAGCTCATCCTTGATTATCTGTTCTTTCATTATGAACTCCCCTTATCAATATATTTTGGAAAATATCTTATTTAGTGGAAGGCTTGCTAGCATAGGCTGCAACACATAACTAATGGATATTCAGGGACAACTTCTTTCTTCCTTGTTTGACGGTTAAACTTATCCTTGGCTGCTTTCTTCTTGATTGCAGAATCTTGCATGATCTTTGATGATGATCCAATATTGAATCTTACTAACTTGATGTGTAAAGTGTCCTCTTTCCCCTTTTGATCTCCATAATCTGCCATAATTGTCTTCTTCTTCTAACTCACATAGTCATAAGATAATACGGGAAACAATGGTGAATCTTCACAACCATTAATGTTTCCTGGCTTATACACATCTTCTACATCGACACAACTGTCGAATAAACCACAGGCTTGGATCTTAGGCTCTGACGCCATGTTTGAAATAGGATTGGTATGCACAATCTTTGTGTATAGTAGTTGGCTTATTTGGAAGGAAAGAGATTGAGCGGGAATTTTGAAAGTTTATTATTGAAACTTAACTTTGCATATATACAAAGGGAAATTGGATTTTAATAATCCAAGCTTTATCTATTTGGCCAGCAATAATCTGTACTTAAGAAATTCCCCAAAGAACAGTTCTAACTTTCAAACAATTTTTCTCCAGAGATCCTTTTAACTTTCAAACTCTTTCAGTTTTGAAAACGAGTTAGTTTTCAGTTAACAAAAGCTTATTAAAGGAAAACACTTTGAAAGTTAGAACTGTTGTGAGAAATTTCTTAAGTACAGATTATGCCAGCCAATGACACAAAGTTTGGAATATTAAAATCTAATTCCTAATGTATAGATGAATTATTCTGCCTTATTTATACTTAGTGAATCGGTGAGTTTAATCAACACAACCATTCACAATACTAATTTTCTATAACTACCTTTGATCACACCGGCTGATCATAATTATCTAGACTTAGGACTTTATTTTAAATTTACATTGTCCTAAGTAACATAACATACTAACTATGCTTACCAAGATTAATATATACATTTTGTTTTGTATTCATATTTTAGTTCTTCTTAGTTTTGTAGATCTTAAGTTTTCCAAAACTTATCTTAGAGTGCAAAGTATATAGATAAGAACATTAAGAGTATCCAAAATCAATGACATATAGTACTATGCACTATTTCAAGAACTTTAGAAGTGACTTTGAATACTAGAAAAAAAGGTTGTATAGTATTCTTAGTATGCATGCATCTTTGACCTTATTATATTTTTCATTTAACAGTAGAAAAAAAAAATTAGATTTTGCCATGTTTTCTAAATGTTAAAATGTATGACAACATAGCCAATGCATCATTAGCATCGCAAGATTTAACCATGTGTACATCATTCACAATTTTTTTTTTTAATATTGCATTATCATAGTAACCAAGACCTACAATTATTCGACTTTGGTCAAAATTTAAACCCCATCGAAGCATCCCAGCTTCATTACGTAATAAGCCATTTTTTGCGTATTCTTGGATTGCATACATTCGCTAAAATGATTCAAGATTGTTGTTTTGTCGCCCCCTCAGTCTTTTGGACTTGTGTGTTTGGGGTATTTGTTGAATCAACTCCCATAATACAATGAAACAACTTGTGTAGATTAAGTATGCACATAATAGTGATAATTAGGAAGGACTGGTCAGTGGTATAGAGATTTTCTAGATACTAATGTGTTGTCTAGCTATAAAATGTGTGTATATTAATATATAATATTACGGATAATTGACATGTTTTTTAATGAAGAATTCTAATTTTTATCTAGGGATAAGAAAAGGAAAACTGGTTGCATTAACAGCCATGGAAGTACCCTTCCAACATGTGTGAATATGGCTTGGAATTCCTTTAAACAAAAAAACTAAATGAACCTCTTCGTTAAATAAATTTTTGGTTATTTTATAATGTTTATTAGTATAGGGTGGTTTGTGTAATTATGTAACCCTAATTCCGTATACTTTAACTCTATACTGGTGATATGCAAAACATGCACACTTAAGGAGGGATTCCACAATTGTTAATATGGTGTTGCCAACGTTGTTGCTGAAGCGCCTTTTGATTCGTAATCTTCTTCTTGAGTTACATTGTCTAGTGTCTCAGGCCACTCTTGTGTTTTGTGATAATGTTAGTGCCATATATTTAGTGTCCAACCTTCTAAAGCACTAACATCAAACATATGGAATTATATATACACTTTGTATCGAAACGTGTTGATATCGGTCAAGTGTGTGTATTACACATTTCCTTAGCTCACTAGCTTGTAGATATCATTTAACATTTAGTAACACCAAAGAAAACCGTATCCTCAATCTTCATTCACATATATGATTTAAAATGTGACCCTTATTTAAACCATGTTTTCCTGAAATGAAAAGACGTTCATCATCCAATCCATAAGAGAAAGATATCCATCAAGAATCTCATACAATTGGCCTAGCTTAAAGTTCACAAAAGAATGGTGAGTGGTGTTAAGAATAGTACAACGGGCACATGTTAATTAAAGTGGTGTTTGAATAAGAGCACAATTGAGGACATTGTCAAACAATAAAATAAGTATATGTTCGTTGATTCCTTTTCGTACATTCACACATGTTGATTTATAAATTGTCGAATCATGGGAATTCCTAAATTCAAATAATAATTCAGAGTTGTTCGCCACGATCCAAATAAAAAGAACAGTTAATGCAATACAATACAAGTTAGTTAATTAATTAAAATGATTAATTTTATGTAAATAATCATGAGGAAACATATACTGATTTGCATAAAATTGAAACATCACTTCACCTAAAGTTAATTAATTAAAAAAATAATTGCGTGCAAATAATTAGGAGGAAAACATATAATTCCTATTATAATAAACTAGATTATCCTCAGGGAGCATACCTAGATAGAAAAATCTAATAAAAATGATAAAATGTGTATCATAAAAGGAATAGGCCGTTTTTTTAAAAAAAATGTTTTTTTCTTTTTGTAAAAGATCAACACTCGTCTATGTACAATTTTGTCACTTTCTCAAGACACTCTAAAGTTGCAATGTGAAGCTGCAAAAGAAAGCAAAATTGGTATCAAAAGATATGTCATGATAATCATGATGATAAGTGATTCTGATGTGTAAAGTGAGCATATGTTAAACAACGACATACATGTTCAATTTTCGCCGAATAAAACAGTCAATAGGTTAGCAGTGAATATCCATTTTAAAGATACATAAACATGATTGAACTGATATCGACTAAAAAGATTGTAGGATGATAATTCTCATGTCTCCAGACTATTTTCTCTACCTATATATAATTTAAGAATTTATTTCAATAATCACCACATAAAAAAAGTTACTTTTTTCGTTTTTTGTATAACACTGTGGTATTTGTTGGAAAGATAATAAAACGCTCTTTAATTTGGTGTATTTTTTTTTCAAAAATATGTCGTATAAAAAGTTATTACCGTTTAGAAATCATGCAGGGAAAATGCATGTGTCATGCACATGAGAGTGAAAAAATAATTTAATACTTTTATTTTCACCGCTTGATTTCTAAACGTTAATAACTTTTTATACGACATTTTTTTGAAAAAAAAAATTACACCAAATTAAAGAGCGTTTTATTATCTTTCCAACGAGTAACATATTGCTATACAAAAAACGAAAAAAAAAACTTTTTTTATGTGGTGATTACTGAAATAAATTCTTAAATTATATATAAGTAGAGAAAATAGTCTGGAGACATGAGAATTAGCATCCTACAATCTTTTTAGTCGATATCAGTTAAATCATGTTTATGTATCTTTAAAATGGATATTCACTGCTAACCTATTGACTGTTTTATTCGGCGAAAGTTGAACATGATCTCGTTCTTTAACATATGCTCACTTTACACATCAGAATCACTTATCATCAAGATCATCATGACATAACCTTTGATACCTATTTGCTTTTCTTTTGCAGCTTCACATTGCAACTTTAAAGTGTTTTGAGAAAGTGATAAAATTGTACATAGAAGAGTGTTGATCTTTTACAAAAAAAAAAAAAAAAAACATTTTTGTTAAAAACGGCCTATTCCTTTTATGATACACATTTTATCACTTCATATTAGATTTTTCTATCCCGGTATGCCCCCTAGGGATAATCTTGTTTATTATAATATGGATTATATGTTTTCCTCCTAATTTTTTGCACAAAATTATTTTTTTTAACTAATTAACGATTAGAAATCATGCGGGGAAAATGCATGTGTCATACACATGAGAGTGAAAAAAATAATTTAATACTTTTATAAGGAAATTAAGGCGAGGGATGGCCTCATTAAGTGCCATGTGTCCCACCCATTTTCTCATATATATATACTAGATGAAATCTCGTGTGAAAATACGGGAAGGCTAAATCCAACTAAAGCTTGAAATCCATTCATTGGAGGTTGTGCTTCTGCCTTTTGTAACCACTGATGAATGAAATAGCTGATTGGAAACCACTGATGAATCGGTAACTATTGATGAATGAAACAGCTAATGACTATCCAATGATGAAGCAAACAACAGATGATGAAACAAATTTCTGATGACAACAAGCACTCAACAGATGTTGTCATCAGAAGTTTGTTTCAGAGCAGGCCCATTGAGCAAAGCAGACCCATTAGTAAAGAATCATCAACCAACCTTACAAATTGCATCGAGTTCATAGAGTAGGACCTAATAGAAATGCTCATTAGTTACACCATTTATAGTAAATAACAAATAAAGAAGCCAATCATTTGTTGCAAGCAAACTCTGTCTAGCAAGATCTGTTCCTTTGACGATACCAGTTGATAGATACTGACCAGATGTTTTAATACTGAAGGGTGTTATAACCACGGAGAAATAAATAAACAGACGCATGGAAAGCTCTGTTAGGATAACATATATTAAAAAGAAACAAATAATCTTAATCTTCAACTGAGATTTCATTACTCTATTTACCAATATCTGTTAACTTGCCAACAAATTTGTCAAACAGCTGTTATACGATTCAAACTTATTATTACAACTAGTGGGGTGCCCGCGCGTTGCAGCGGGTAACAACATTTATATTGGTTAGGTTAAACAATAATCAATTGACCAAAATATTTGTCTTGGTGTGTGGTATAATCATTAGCGGGGCTTGACTGCATTTTCGGTAAAATCAGGGGGGCATAGTCAATATATAAAATTTTTTCGGAATTTTTAGGTTAAAAAATACACTATGAACAAAAATTGGGGGGGGGGGGGGTGGCCACAAAGAAGTTCTTTCAGTGGGCATAACCGAATTAACCGATCAAATTATACATAATGTTTATAGATTTCAACTATCAAATTATACGTTTCAAGATATTTTCCTTCCATAAACACACACACACACACATATATATATATATATATCCAAAAAACACCGATTTGTGAACTATATTATAGTGTTTTTCATTAAAGAAATCAAGTTGAGAACTATATCACAACGTGTATCTACTCATTCAACAACTTATTACCCAAAAGTTTTCTACAAACACAAATAAGATAAAATTCTGACATTAATAAATAACATCAGCTGAGTAAGTGGTAAACAATTTAAACAAAATTTTGAATTTAATAAATAAAAATATGTTTTTTTGCCACAAAATCCTATGTGCTAGCGGAAGTGCAACACACATGAATATATACATAGCAATAATTTACGTGATACGCTAAGCAAAAAAATAGGGTGACTGTGAGAAAGTGAGAAGTTACATGTGCAAACGTAACTTCTCACTTCATTTGTTTTTGTTCTGATTATTACTTAACCCTAACATATAATTTTCTAAATTAAAAAAACTATAGCAATACTATAATCAAATTAAAGGGAACAAAATGCTCATTTATACGGTGTAATAATATTAATAAAATATTAATGTATGAAAAAAGTTATGGATGTTTAAAAATCATGGGAGTAGTTAGTTGTAATAAGGGTGAAAAAGTGTAATTATTATTTAAATAAACAAAAGTTAAGTAAAGTTGAGGGGCAAATGTGTAAGTATTGTATAAAAGACATATTACTCTAAAAAAATAGTTAATATGTGGATTGTGTGTTGTACTCTAACCAATTATACTTGTAAAACTTAAATTATATGAGGTCCTTGGGAAATGTATTATAAGATAGTATAGATATAGAAGCTTTCGGTTCATTTTCGTTTCAATTATTAATTAATCTTAACATATCATTTTTTTAAATTAAAAAAACTATAGCAATACTATACTCAAATTAAAGAGAAAAAAACGCTCGTTTATACGGTGTAATAATATTAAGGAAATATTAACGTATGAAAAAGTTATGGACATTTAAAAATCATGAGGGGTAGTTGGTTATAATAATGGTAAAAAGTGTAATTATTATTTAAATAAACAAAATTTGAGTAAAGTTGAGGGGCAAATGTGTAAGTATTGTATAAAAGACAAATTTACCCCTAAAAGGTAGTTAAGTTGTGCATTATGTATTGTATGATAAGCAAATATACTTGTACCTCTTATTTTTTAAGAAGTCCTTGGGAAATGCTTTATAATATAGTATAGATTACATAATTTCAGTGAAATATCTGAGTTAACAAAACTACATACAAAATGGAAAACTTGTAAAAGAAAAAATCCAAATATCTATTAATATCTGTATCTATAAAGTTAATTTTCAAGTATAATTTACATTTCAAGTAAATATAAAGTTGAAACTTACTTTTAGGTCTTTTATAGAGTGATAGACAATTGGAACACAAAGATAATAAAAAAATATTCTTAATTATTTGAAATTATTGTTACTTTAATAAACTAAGTTCAAAATCGTAATTATTAAGTTTTGAATTCGAGCCTTTGTATAGATAAAATAATAATTTTTGACCCATTCTACAGTATTGAAAGATATCCTCATTTTGTTGTGTATACTCTGTTTTATAACACCTATTGACTTGTCAACAGATGTTCTTTCACAAACTCTCAGTATTTAAAGTATTCTCATTTTATTCTATATCATGTTTTACCACATCTGTTGACTTGTTATCAAATTTGTCAAAAATATACTTCAAGTTCAGGACTTTATTACAAACAAACTAAAAACATATTATAAAACTAATGACACTTTGAATATTTGGCCGAATCAACCCCTGAAAAATTCAGCACCTTTGGAAACATATATTTAGCAGTTGACTTTCACATTTGACTATTGATTTTGACTCATTTTTCCAAAACTAAGTATATAAGAAATTGATTTTACTATTGGGTATTATTTTACACAAATTCGTATTTTTCATCCAATAAAGATAAATCATAATATAATCATGACATAATATGTAAAATCGAAAATTCAATATATTTAGACGGGTAATAATATTAAATACATTTAAATAATTAATCCATGGTCTTCAACAGTTCTTTCAATATTTTGTTCTTCTCTTGAACATGGTTTCCGCAGGACCTACAGAGTTTTGTATGTCTTCACTGAACTTTTCATTTGTCCTTTTGTTTTCCATAAGAAATGAAAAGGCCGTCCATCGCTCACTTGATACCTTGGTAGCAATTACCTGATTAATTTTCAAGTTCGTCTTCAAAAATGTGGTGTTCAAGTAGTCGTGTATGTGACACCAGTCAATGATCCAAGTCAACATCCGTACGCACTTTACTTACTTTTGTCATTTCATGTGCATATTAGACGCTTTTGAACACATTATACCCCCAGTCTAGTAAAGCCTGAGTTATTGTGGAAATGCAATATATTATCCGTTTACGCATACAACACCCGGAATATCATAGAAAATTGGCGTTGAACGATCCATCCAATCACACGCTCAATAGAGAGCAACCGGATACCTGATTACCACACATGAACAAAATAACCACATACATGATAATACTAGGATGGAAATATACAATTCCACTCAAAGCCCGAACAATTTATGCTGTGTTTTATGAGAATTTCACACTCACTGCCATTGAACATTAACCTACTCTTAATTAGGGTACAAACATTTGTTAATGGGGATTCCAAACATCAAACACATGTGTTTATGAATCCATAAATGAGAAAGTTAATACATGTTATTATCATCATCAAAACACATATATATATATATATTACAAGTAAAACCAAGTTGTCTTTTGATATAGATAATTGGTTATAATCTATGCTAACTAGTGGTCCTTTCAATGACACTATACCTATACACTCATGGATATTCAATCGGCTACACACACTCATATTATAAGACAAACACATGAACACACACACACACACACACACACATATATATATATCACATATAAACTCAGCATACATACATATTTATATGTATATACCCACGACCATCAAGAGGAAAACAACAAGAAAGTGTGATCACTCACAAGTCGCTTTCACCTTGACTCACTAATTAGGCAAAACACCTCTCATTATCAATGAACTAGATAACCAAAATCCTTTTTTTTCTTTCCCTCTTGATGGACCGAACACAAGGACAAAATAAGGAGGATTGTTATGTCCAAATCTTACACACACATGGACCTTATATCTTTCATGGTTCCTTTCCCTAGATTTGATCACTTCCCTTTTGTGTTGATGATCTTCTTAATCGACTCATGCAAGAAAACACAGAAGATCTATGTCAAGCTTAGACATAATATTGGAAACTACCACTCACACACAACATTTTCCAACACATAACTATTTACCATGATTAGTTAAACAACAACCCCCATCCTCATTTCTTTCCTATTCGGCCGAGAGTCCCAACAAACAACACATTGCTTATCATTAAACCACTAGATGAAAAGGACAAGTCTAACAATTTGTAATGCATGTAACATAATACAAAAACTAAATCCATCCATCCTTTCACTAAAAAGAACCTCCCTATGTTTCCCTAGGTAAAAGATTGCTTTCCTTTCTTTTTTGATTCTCCACATGGCTGAAAATCTTGATGCTAATGTATGTACACATGCTTACATTCGGCTATAAGGACTTTAGATAGGACAATTGGTGACAACTACACATACATTCACGCTTACACCTAAAATAACTACAAGACTAATGAGTTACCAAGATCCATGTATGTCAAATTACCTCTTTTGTTATTTCCTTTTCTCAAGAAGCGGCCATCACATAGAAGCCATGCATGTTGTCTTGAACTTACACCAATTAGTGATCAAAGGACTTGACACTTACAAGAAGCTTAGTACACATTGACTTGCCTAATGTATCTTTGTCCACACCTTCTAATCGGCCCTATATAAGAAGCACAAGACTTTGCCTTCAACACCCACAATTCACAAAAATTTCACTTGAAAACACTCTACTACCCTCCTTTCTATATAACTGGCCGAAGACCATCGATCTGTCTTTTCATAAAAAATTCCGAGGATCACAAGTTCACATCATGTCAAGGCGACCAAGATCGAATCATTTCTTTTGTGGTATGTTATCTTGCTAACACCTCAATTCCTTAACAATTATAATTGAGTCGAATGCCTAGTAGTACACCCAACCCAAAAATCTTGTCCCACGAACATATAGTCGGCCCATAACATCACATCTTACAAATCATGAAAGTTTGGATCTAATGGGTATTAGTTTTCAAGTTATATACACACACATACACACATATGATCGCATATCCCACATTTAATAACTATAGATACATTCTCAGAATCAAATGCTCAAGATTCACGAAACTATGCATTGTACAAAGTACACATGAAACAAGTAATATTTGTCACCTGCACGAACTAGGGCCCACATATAACTGATACAAGGGTCTACAAGTTGGGTGAACAACTTGTATGGTAAATGACAAGTACGTGCAACTTACTATGTCCTTGATAATCATAGGGCAACCATTGTCAGGACGGTAGTTACCTCACATTTCAGCTTTACCAGACCACACGTACTGTCATCAGGTGAGTTTCACGACCCCATTTTACCTTTTTCCATTTTGGGGGATAAACATGCTACATTTCTAGTACATTTCATTTTGGTGTGATATTCTATCGTGACTACCATGTGGAACATGAGATATTCGGTTGATGAGCTCAACAGTCGTCGTACTTACATTTACACTGTATCCATTAGCTAACAAAAGCCATGGAACACTTAAATAGATCTATTAGGTTGACACCCCCACTATTGGTTAGTCGCTCTAACAGGTTACATACAAAAGAGTGTTAGTATTTTACTATACATACGTTGTCTTTATTGTACAATACGCGAGGCAAAACAGTCAAAAGGTTTGGTTATGGGACTCATGGTTTGCACAGTAATCATTCGCTTAGCTAGCCTATGATTGGTCATACACGAATCTCACGAGCACTTTACATAGTACTTTAAAATCGGTGAACTCACCGACATTATGTTGACAAATCTTTTATACTTGTTTTTCAGGTAATTGATTATGCGGGGCAGAGACTTGAGATAGGGGTTTAAGTATGCACCTTGTGGCACTATTACTGGATGGATTACATTATTATTAGCTATGTTGTGTCTTGGTATTTGAAATAATGGTTTTTCAGACAATATAACTTTTTTATTTATAATGTATGGCAATGGTTATCTATGATGGTATCGTTTTAAATTACTTCTTATGTGATGCTTGAACCTTGTGCTTGAAAACCTTTCGAATCACATCCTCATGTTTCCGTCTTGGCGGGGTGTGACAGATTGGTATCAAAGCAAAAGGTTACAGCGAAGTAAGATTCTTTTTGAGTAAACTATAACCAAAACATTTTCAAAACGTTTTCACAAACCACATTGCCTCGCCTTGCACCTTCTTAAGTCTCAAGTTGCTCCACGACGACACACGGGTATAGTAGTTCATTTATTGACATTCATGTTCATTCATATATGAATGGATTGACAGGATCTTGGCTATCTCCGTTGACCATATCCTACTTTCAGACTCTAAGGATGATTACCTTGTCGATGCCACCCTTGAGGAGGACACCATCATGTCACTCCTGCACAGCCTGACCCTATTCCGTTTGAGGCACCTATATTATCCACATGACAGTTTCGGCTTCATCATGGACGACTCTGACATGGATGTGGATCCTGAGCCTGCAGATCACCGTATCTCTGACGACGACACAGAGGATGATGCCCCTCCCACTCTTGCTGACCCTGTTGTTCATCCCACGGTGATTCTTACTGAGGACCCAGCCCCTACAGAGGTTCTTCCTATGGCACGGCCTACCTCGGATCCGGCATCTCTTTTCTGCTACTTCTTAGGCGGTGTACGCCATAGGTGCACCCCTCGGAATTGGGTGCGACAACCGATTGTCTTTGGTATCCCTGCTCTTACTCCGGTCCCTCTACAGCCCGCCGACCTTGTTGTTCCCAGCGAGCCCGTCCATCCTGTTGGCCCCATATTGGAGGAGCCCACAATGGAGTTACCCGTGCTCGTGCCCGAGCAACCCCGTCGACTAAGGAGGAGATCACAGGCCCGTAAGCGTCCCTACCTCCCCACTCTCGTGGGTAACCTCGCACGTCGGGACGAGGTGGACATGAGGAGGCGATGACCATAGGTGGATGTTCTGGCAGACCACTGTATACAGAGCGTGGTGTTCTTCTGTCCCACGATTCACAATTTGTGATCTTGGGTGTTCGTATCGGGGAGTTGGAGGATCGTGCTTCAGAGGCCAAGCAAGGGAGGCTTGTAGCTGCTATAGGACGGGTGGAGGCAGAGAGACGCTTGGAGGTGCTGGAGCAGATGATGAACGAGTTGGACTAACGCATGAGATCTGCAGTCGCTGTTCTTGCTGCCGCCTTTCCATCTTTGTCTTCTTAGGAGGTTTCATGATTGTACTTTATGATGTTTTATTTTGTGGTTGTGGTTTAGACACATGCGGTAGGCCACCTATCTTTTGTAATAGAAAAATGGATGTACTATAACTACTTGATGAAATGAAATGATTGTAATGGTATTTTAATTCATGATGTGCCCTATTTATTCTTTTGTCTTGTAGTTGTGATTGACTTACTATTCATGGTTATATTTGGTTGTTATATATGTATGCATGACAATATTTGTGAAATATGTGTCTTATACTTTTGATATGTGATGTATTAGTAGGAAAACATGCAAACTCGAAAATCTGCAAGAACCAACGATGGCGAGCCACTCCCGCTGAGCTGACTAGGGTAATTGCTGAAGCGATTGCTCAACACGATGTAGCTCAAGCTGATTCTAGCGGTTGTTCCGGAGGTACTGGTCGCCAATGGGGAAGCGATATGGACAACGGTAGAAATTTTTGGGTCTAAATTCTCTACTTACTAATCCTACGTGAATTTTCGTGTTGTTAATATTTACTATTGTATACATAGAAGTTGAAAACTCTATTCGGGGATATTCATATAAAACTTTCATGGCTTGCAAACTATTAAATGAGGTACCGAATGTGCTGTTGGGATTGTCCGTTGGATTGAGAAGACTGAGTCAGTTCTTGACATTAGCGGTTGTTTCGAGGATCAGAAAGTGAAGTACTCTATTTGCACTTTCCAAGACGAAGCTCTTACTTGGTGGAATCTACAAGTGCAAACCTTAGGTAGAGACGCGGCCTACAACTTCACTTGGGCCGATCTGAAAACTCTACTTATGGAAAAGTACTGTCCTAGGAGCGAACTGCAAAAACTTGAAGCAGAATTCTGGAATCTGTCTATGGTGGATGCTAATGTGACTGCCTACACTATCTGCTTCCACATGCTTTCTCGACTTGTACCCCACATGGTCACTCCTGAAATCAAGAGAGTTAAACAGTATATTTGGGGTTTATCTCCCAAGATTCGAAGCACGGTCACTGCGTCTGCACCCACTACCATCCACAGTGCTGTTACACTGGCTCACAGTCTCACTGATGATGTTGTTCGTATGGGTTCGTTGAATGGTAAGGTTGAAGGTACTGGTGAGAGTTCTAGGGACAAGCGCAAGCGATCTGGCTCCAAGAAGGGTAAGAACTCCTCCCACAAGCACCAAGACTCAGTGTAGGTTTTTGCTTCCACCACTACTGCGGAGCTACAACGGGCCCCATCTTTATTGCAGCTAGTGCAATTACCACCATGTCGGCACATGTGAGAGTATTTTATGCCAGAACTGTAACCGCCATGGTCACCAAACCGCTAACTGCAAAGCCAAAGCCACCAACACTCCTGCCAAAAACGGGTGTTATGAATGTAGTGCGACCATTGTTAACATGTACAGTCATTAAGATATATATTTTAAAAAATTAACATTGACGTAGTAGTTATAATTTGGTTAACTTAATTTTTAAAACACTTTTTTTAAAATGGGAATTAACATTGACTTTTTAATACCACATCTTTTTATTATTTAGCATATTGTATTGTATATTATTTTTTATCATACAAGCACATTAAGTATTTGAAATTTTTCGGATATCACTAATTTAAAAGTTTTAGCTAACATAATCTTAAACTTGGAGAAATTTTAAGAAAAAAAATAAGTTTATTTAATTTATTAATAATTAATTTTATATTAAGTTTAGTTGGTCAATAATATATTAACTATTTTAATTAGAAAATAATTATCAATAATTAATAATTAAGTAATATAGAAAGAAATAATATATTTATTTAAAATATATGTATTCTTAAATAAGTAGAAGAAACAGTATCTTTCGTTAAAAGATAAGTATCCATAATTAGATAAGAGAGAGGGGCATGAAAACCAAAAAAATAGATAACTCAAATAAATAATACATGTCCAAATTTAAATTGGTATAATAATAATAATAATAATAATAATAATAATAATAATAATAATAATAATAATAATAATAATAATAATAATAATAATAATATATTTACTTTTAAAGTCATTTTTACCCCATACAACCTTAACTTTCATAAATTACATAATTGCATACTAAAATACTATCAAAAGGTTAATCAATAATTAAAAAAATAAACCAAAAGATAATCTAATGTTTTTAATTTTTAAAAGTTATTTTTTAATAAAAAATAATCTAAAAATAATCTATGCCGGTACCAGTATAGCGGTTCAAACCGATATACCGGATTTTACCGGTAGTATAAAATCAATATCGTTTACCATATTTAACGGAGTGTTTCATACCGGATTTTCATCCGAAAACGATAATACCCCGTATAATCGGCCGGTATTACCTGTTTTTAAAAAAATGGAGAACAATATACATAGCATGGACTCTTAATTCTGTTGAAAATCTATATCTTGTTTTTAATTCATTTCTACATTTTTAGGTTTCAGGTTTTAATAAGATGTCCAAAATAACTTTATGAATCGTGTAAGTACTTGTACATTAGACTATTTCGGCAGTACACAAAATTCACAATCAGACAAGACACACATGATTCCTACGAAGAATGATGTTGAATCAAAGAGGAGTTTTAATTTATGTGTGTTTAAATGACAGAT
This sequence comes from Ambrosia artemisiifolia, assembly GCA_032199755.1. NCBI lineage: Eukaryota > Viridiplantae > Streptophyta > Magnoliopsida > Asterales > Asteraceae > Ambrosia > Ambrosia artemisiifolia. The sequence goes on from CM063514.1 coordinate 15,320,652, forward strand.
TAATCAATTTAGAAGGATAATTCAAACAAGTTAAACATAATAAGACTAATTATCATCTACACACATCAAAACAAGTAAAAAAAGAGCTAGTATGATATGAAGTCATCGAATATTTTATTCATGAGTAATTGAGTACAAAACAAGTTTGAGTCTCTTTCTCCAGTTGCTTCCGCTCTCTCACGACTGTGTACCTTAGGTTTTTACTGTTGGATTCAAGTGATCTCAATCAGGTGCCCCCTGGTCAGTAGGTTAGTACAGAATGTATTTTTCTATTTATAAACAATTGAGTACTATTGGTGACGTTATCATGAAAGAGACATCTTACAACCTACAAGAATTGTAACTGCCAGTTGTTTATAGATTATAGTTGGATAGTTAGTTACAAACGACTTAACTAAAAATAACACAGAACTGCTGGTTTGACAAACGGCCGGTGCAGACCAACAGTTTGTCAAAACAGTTTTACAAGACACAACTGTTGACTTATATGGACCAGCATCTCCTTAATCCAGTAGTTTTGGTCTTTAACGTTTAATTGTTGACTTCGTCAATTATTGACTAGTCAAACCAGCTCTTAAGTCTTCTAGTATTTAGTCTTGTATCTGGTAGTAGTAGAACCCAACGGTGTGCAGTGTGCTGTTTGATAAAACTTTCAAGGGGGAAGTTATTAGTTTGACAGACTCGAAAACCGTTATTTTCAAATTAAGGTGAATGGAATCCTTAATGATTCAGATGATTATGATCCTGTTGATGATCATGAATCTAAGAAGAGAAGAGAATATAAGAGCGGCAGGTAAATGTGGTGATGGTATGAGTACTTCTTGTGGTGGTTCTCTGTGGAGAGAAAAGAGAAACAAACACTCACACGAACAAGACAGTGAACCCGAAGGGAGAACTTTCACTAGGGGGTGCCTAGTGATATGCAGAAGACGATGGCCGGTCACATCAAAGAAGGTTTTATTCCTATTGATTTCACTGCATCTTTTCTGGATATCTTCTTTAGTGACGATTATGGTATGTCTATCACATATCCAAAGCCAGATGAAGAGTTAGAGAACTGAGTGATTCCTTCAGAGCATCTTCCAAGTGAAATTGTGGGACAAAATATTTAATGTGAGGCCTGAGGAACTTTAGACAGAGCTCCTTAAGAAGCCAGTTCATTATCCTACAGAATACAATCAGTATGATAATGTGGAGGTACATGATGTAACTGATGAGGAATACCCTGAGTATTGTGTCAACGACAATGCTAGGGTTCCTGGTTTTACTAAAGAAGACATTCAAAAGTCTGCAGAGTCTACCAAGCTAACTTCGATCCGATTCCTAAACAGATCATGAATAAAGGTCTTGAAAAGGAAGTGTGACACTTGACAAACTCAGGTTAATAACTTTTATCAAACATATAAGTCTACCTTAGCAAAAAATTCATAAAACATACTTAATTAGTCTAGTTGAGTCAATTCGGTGATCCATGGGATCATCAGAAGTCAATTTGATGAGTTGGGAATCAGTAGGAGTCGTTACGGTGATTCAGGAAATCATCTGGAGTTGGTTCAATGGACAGAGGGATCATCGGGAGTCGGTTATACATGTATGTTCAAGGATTGGTGATTCAGTGGATCACCGGGTAAAAATGCACACATGCGAGTCTCGAGTCTCCGAAGTTGGTGAATTAACGTAAACGTGTTAGTTATTAAGTAATAAGTGTTTTACAATCATTATATAACTTGTTGATATGTGGATACATGAATTAATGTGCTAAATCAGTGAATAACGCGTCAAAAAGCCAAATTGCCCAGCAGGGGCGACTATGAAACCATACTCACCTGGAATAGGGGTGAGTATGGTCATACTCGCCTGACTAAGGGACGACTATGAACCATAGTCGCCTTCTGCAACACCATAATCACCTAGAATGTCTGGCACGACTAGAAACACCTATAAATACCATACTTGACTTGTAAAAGATCATTTGTGCAACCCTAACTCAACCTAAAGTGCTCTCTCACCATCCTTAACCTCTGAAACCCATTTTTGCCCTAATTTCATCATTTCCATGCGAGATTTAAGGTCTGTTATTCATCCTAAGCCCTTGTTAAGTTGTTATTTTGAACCCTAAAGGTCCAGACCTGGATTTAATAAGTTTCTATCTTTGAAATCCTTTGAAAACATATTGTAACCTATATCTAAACATTTCCATGACTTTTTAAAAAAATACAAACTTGAAATGGTGTTAATGATCTTAAACATGGGGTGTACTTGTTGTGTTGATGATATAGGGTAGTTGTCAGGATGCTAATCTCAGGTTTTGATGGTTGTTTGACGTGTTATATGAGTACTATGAATTTTGACCCGTTTGAAGGTGTTAGAAGGATTTAGGATGAGATATTGAGATGTGACGATTTGATAATTCAAAATTGTTAGGGTTTATGTTAGAATGATGGAACAACAACTTGATGATGATTTGAATGTGTTTGTATGATTAAATTTGAGTATTTGCCATTTAGGGTAATAATTCCATGCAATGATGTGACATACCTATAATATTAGCCATTTTGGGAAAACTTGCAATTAACTTGATAAACAGATGATTATTTGGGGGATTATTGATAGGGTTGGGTTGTTTGACGATTATGGATTGATTGGGGGTGTTACAACATGATTCGGATCCGATTTGGAGGGTTTCGCGCACAAAATAGCACGTGACCTGCAGAGCAGGCGACTATGAAGCATACTCAGTTGGTTTGGGATGACTATGCTTCATAGCCGTGTGAATATGGGACGAGTAGCTCCCATACTCACCTGGTTTTGTTTAGAGTCGTGTGTTTTAACATCCAATCGTGTTTTTTGATGCCGGAAGTGCGTCTTGAAACCCTGTAACATGTTTTGACACCTAGTAACACATTGTAAACCCCGTGTCATGTCTAGGAACCTCATAAAACTCATTATGACCTATACGTACGTTATATGAACTATATGTTAGGTTTTGGGAACTGTTATTCGTATAAGGTGTGTATTTACATATGAGTACTTGTTTACCTGTATTTGACTAACACGAGTATATTGGGTCACCAACGGGATGTCGAGTCTTGTTTTGTGTCACTCAAACACGTTTTCAAACATACACAGTCATGGTCTGGACAATCAGGGCTAGTTAATTTATGGGTTGTTAGTCAAAACAGTTACAAAAATTCATGATAGGCCGCCGGTATTAGGGGCTATCATAACTCGGTTAATTGGTCTGTTTAAGAAGAATGCAACCTAAGGTGAGTTTCTTAGCCCCACTTTTACACACTTTCTCATGGGGGAGAAACATGCAACACACTTGTTTACTTAAAGATCATTTATTACTATTACTATTACTATTATTATCATTTGATTACTATACGACTCATCTAAATCCCAAGGAAACCACTAATATAGGCATATAGCGGGGAAATGTGGATAGATCTATTGGGCCTGACAAACCCCACCCGGGTCAACTGGAGGTTGGATGGGTGCATATTGTCTCAAACACACAGGGCCTACCGGGGATGATGGTAGTCCGAAGGGTACACACATTATTGAGCAATAACACAGTCAACAATGGTTTCAATCGTAGTAGTAACATACATAACGTCTAGTTAACGTTCGTTAAATGGCAATATGGATTTAATCAGTGACACTCGACATATTCAGGTTAATACTTCTGCAAACATATAAGTCTACCTTAGTGGAAAACATTTATCAAACGTACTTAACAGGGTCAGTTGAGTCAGTTTACATTACGTATTGTCCAAGGTTCAATGATTTGGAGGATCAATGGGGGTAACATACGCACACACAAGTCTTGAGTCCCGTTGTTGGTGAATTACATGAATTAAATTAAGTGACAAATATAAATTGATCCAAATATGATTGGTAATGTGCAAATATGTGTTTATATGACATTTATATGATTATACATGCTTAACATATGTTAGGATTGCATGTTCATGTCTTCGAATGTGCTAACATGCGTTAAAATGCGTTTAAATGACAAAACCATAGAAAAATGGGAACCAGGAAGTTGGTTCAATCCAACCTATGTGGCTCTCATTTGACCCTCCAAATTTCCCATTGGACCCCAAGAGGGTGCGAATGAACTCTGACTATAAATACCACACTTTGTAACTTTTTCATTATTTCACAAACCCTAACTACCCCCAAGTGCTCTCTATCAACCCCAAACCTGTAAGGAGGAGTTTTTGGCCTTGTTTTTTAGCTCCTAACTGTTTTGGTCAAAAATTACTAAGTAGAAATAATTTTGTATTCCAAATTAGAAATTGTGAGGTAGAGTGCTATAAGTGTGAATCAAGTTTATAATCTAGTTATATTCTGAAAATGGTTAACTAGGATGTAAAAGAAATGAATATATGACAACTATCCTCGGGATGGCAAAGGTATGATTCGGGATGGACAATTATATCCTCGGGATGTAACTGTTGGCAAATTCAAGGAATAAAGATATAAAGTATTAATACATAAAGAAAAACACTCGTTCTACGAGGAAAGCTCTTGATCAGTTGTAGATCGCCGGCATAAAACCTCAGGAGGAGACTAGGCCCCTACCTTGTTTGTTAATATTAATGTGGTAAAAAGAATTACAATTTTGGATGAATGAGTGGACGAGTGATCTAAGATTACAATGATTTCGTGAGTATTCTATGTAGCTGAGTGTGTGTGTATAGCTCTAGTGATAGCAATGTGTCCTATACTCGTCCATCATTCCCATTTATATAATACAAGGAAGTAAATAAAGAATCCCGTAAGATCCGCCATGTAGTTAAGCTCCTTCAATGTTGGTAGGGACTGTTTCAGGTGAACGTTGAGTGAGTTTCAACAAAATATAGTCGTTGGATGGCAGTTTCCCCTTTATTCGCCTATATTAAATGCAAGACGGTTACGGGTTTGACATCCTCTTTGAGCTTGGACTTCGCTTGCAAGTATCTCATCTTTATTCTTGATATTCTTTGACTGATGGTTGACTGATAGTCATTGGAGAACAGCTATGAGTCCATGTCGTTCCTGCAATTATATCATGTAAAGATGAATTGTTAGTCCATCTTCAGGATGTGCACATGTCGGAGTATAGTTACATCCCGAAGTCTGTTAAATCCTTTAGTATCCTGAGGATGCTATATTGAGATATGAGGTAAAATCATCCTGATGATTTTCACCACCAACAATTGTCCCCAAAAATATGTTACCGTTACTTCAACGGTAAAAATATTTTTCTCAATTGAAGGGTTCATCTTTCTATGCTTTAAGATCCTAACGGCTATTTTTTAGGCTAAATCCTCGTGATGACCATTATGTCTCAACATATCCTGCCGCCTATATCTAGGCTTTTCTTCCTTCTTTAGAATCAACTGAGATTATTTAAAAAAGGTAACTACTTTGCTTCTTTCTCGTTTTCTTTTTCTCTTATTTAAAGATAAGGGCAACAGACACCTGTTGCTGGATCTATGCCTTGGGCTGAGTTTGTTTCTCGTTTGAAGACGTAGTACTGTCCCAAGGATGAAATCAAGAGGTTGGAACATGAATCGTGGAATCATGAGATGGTTGGTCAGAGATTAAGGCGTACATTGCTAGATATCATGAGTTGGCCCTTATGTGTTTGGAAGCTTCTACACATGACTTCAAGAGGATCTAGTTTTATGTTAATGGGCTTGTGCCAGAGGTTCACGGGTTGGTGACTGCAAACGATTTTGCTACTTTACAGGGGACAATCAGGTTGGCTCACAAACTAACAAATCAAAAGGTTCAAGAGGGTGCTTTGCCACCTAGGGGTGCAGTTTCAAAGGTTCCTGACAGTAACAAGCGTAAGTGGGATAGCTCTGTGAAGACTTCTGCTCCATCTAAGCCTCAGCAGCAGTAGAAAAAGTCTGATTCTTCAACCCCTTCATCTGGAGCCCAGTCTGGGCAGAAATCTGGTTCTTATCATGGTATTCCCTAAGTGCAACAAGTGTAACTATCATCACAATGGGCAGTGCCGCAAGGTTCAGTGCCAGTGGTGTGGAAAACCAGGGCACGAGGTGCAGAATTGCCAGGTTCGTCTGTATGACAAGACTGTTCCTCCCGCAGCTAATCAGCCTAACCAGGGTTGTTACAATTGTGGTCAGGCTGGGCATTTTAAGCGGGATTGTCCCAAGCTGCAGCAAGGTGATGGTGGAAAGAATGGTGGTGGTAACGGGAACAACGGAGGAGGCGGCAGAAATGCACGTGCCTTCGTCATTGGATCGGGGGAAGCCTGACAGGACCTAGACATAGTTAACGGTACGTTCCTTCTTAACAATCGTTATGCTTCTGTTCTGTTTGATTCGGGTGCCGATAGGAGTTTTATATCGGTAGGGTTTAGTCAGTTTCTAGATATAGTACCTACAACTTTAGAGGCTAAGTACTTGATAGAATTGGCTGATAGTAAGAAAATCGAGGCGACACATATTCTTTGGGAATGTTGCTTAGAACTTTCGGGTTTTTCCTTCCCTATCGACCTTATTCCGGTAACCTTGGGTAGTTTTGACATGGTTGTGGGCATGGATTGGTTATCGTTGTATCGTGTGGAGATCGTTTGTTTTGATAAGGTCATTCGAATCCCTCTCCCTGATGGAGAGATTCTTTCGGTGCTTGGTGAGAAAAGCGGTGCTCCTTTGAGTATCATTTCTTGTATGAAAGCCCATAAGTACCTTCGGAAGGGTTATTCGGCCACTCAGGCTCTTGTTTCTGCGTCGTCTGATGATGAGAAGAAGATCGAAGATATTCCTGTGGTTCGTGATTTTCCCGACGTATTCCCTGAAGACTTACCTGGTCTTCATCTTCATCGTCAGGTTGAGTTTGGTATTGTCTTGCACCTCCCGAGATGCAGGAATTGTCCAACCAGTTGCATGAACTCTTGGAAAAAGGGTTTCATTCGACCTAGTTCTTCTCCGTGTGGAGCCCCTATTCTGTTTATGAAGAAGAACGATGGAAGCCTTCGCATGTGTATTGACTATAGTGAGCTGAACAAGGTGACCATCAAGAATCGGTATCTTCTTCCTCGCATCGATGATCTTTTTGACCAGCTCCAGGGTTCTAGCTTTTATTCGAAGATTGATCTGAGGTCCGGATACCATCAATTGCATGTGCAAGAAGCCGATATTCCGAGGACAGCCTTTTGAACCCGTTATGGGAATTTTGAGTTCTTGGTCAGGCCTTTTGTTCTCACCAACGCACCCGCGGTGATCATGGATTTGATGAACCGCGTTTGTAAGCCTTATCTTGATAAATTCATCATCGTGTTTATTGATGATATTCTGATCTATTCCATGAGCAAAGTGGACCATGAGGAACACTTGCGACTAGTCTTGGAACTCTTGAGGCGAGAGCAGCTTTATGCTAAGTTCTCGAAGTGTGACTTTTGGTTGCGCGAAGTCCAATTCCTTGGTCATGTGGTTAATGAAAAAGGAATTCATGTTGATCTAGCTAAGATAGAAGCCATCAAAGACTGGGAAGCACCAAAGACGCCTTCTAAGGTGCAGCAATTCCTAGGTCTCGCGGGTTACTATCATCGTTTCAATGAGGGATTTTTGGATGATTTAGTTGTTTATTGTGATGCTTCTATCCATGGTCTCGGTTGTGTGTTGATGCAATGCGAGAAGGTTATTGCTTATGCTTCTCGTCAACTTAAGGCTCATGAGAAGAACTATACCACCCATGATCTGGAATTGGGTGCGGTTGTTTTTGCTTTAAAGATCTGGAGACATTACTTGTACGGTACCAAGTGCACTATCTACACCGATCACAACAGTCTTCAACATATCTTTGATCAGAAGTAGTTGAACAAGCGGCAGCGTCGCTGGGTCGAACTTTTTAATGATTATGATTGTGCTATTAAATACCATCCTAGCAAGGGGAATGCCATGGCAGACGCCTTGAGTAGGAAGGAATCTGCTAAACCTCGTCATGTTCGAGCTTTGCACATCACCATCCATTCTTCTTTACCTGACCGAATCGATTCTACTCAACAGGTAGCTTTGAAGGTGGAAAACCTTAAAGCTGAAACCATGCATAGTGCCGATAAGCATCTCGAGCTTAGGTCTGATAGCCTACACTACTTCATAGGACATGTTTGGGTTCCTTTATTCGGGGGTTTGCAAGAGCTTGTCTTGGATGAATCTCACAAATCCCGGTATTCTGTTCACCCTGGTTACGATAAGATGTATCAGGATTTGAAGATACTCTATTGGTGGCCAAACATGAAGGGTGATATAGCTTCCTACATGAGCAAATGTTTGACTTGTGCGAAAGTGAAAGTCGAGTATCAGAAGTCTTCTTGTCTTCTGCAACAACCTGAGATTCCTGAATGGAAGTGGGAACAGATCACGATGTATTTTGTAACCAAACTACCGAAGTCACCAAGTGGTTGGGATACCATTTGGTTGATTGTCGACCGGTTGACAAAATCAGCACACTTCCTGGCTATTAAGGAAACTGACGGTTTTGAGCGGTTAGGTCACATCAATCTTAAGGAAGTGGTTGCTTAGCACGAGGTTCCTGTTTCTATCATTTCTGACCGTGATTCTCGTTTCGCTTATCATTTCTAGAAGGCTCTACATAAAGCTTTGGGTACTTAATTGGATATGAGTAAGACTTATCATCCGCAAACCGACGGTCAGAGTGAGCGGCCAATCCAAACATTAGAAGATATGCTTCGGGCATGTGTTATCGATTTTGGCAAGAGTTGGGAGAGTCATCTACCGTTGGTGGAGTTCTTTTACAACAATAGCTATCATTCTAGCATTAAGACAACTCCGTTCGAGGCTCTTTACAGACGGAAATGTCGGTCTCCTCCGTGTTGCGGAGAAGTGGGGAGAGTCAACTCACTGGTCCGGAACTTGTGTACGAAACTTCAAAGAAAATCTTACAGATTCCTAATCGTATGGCAGCAGCTCGAGATCGTCATAAGAGCTATGCCGATCATCGTCGCAAACCTTTGGAGTTCCAGGGTGTAGAGGGGATGATTTGACACGAAAACAGGATTATATGATCATACAAGTTACAAAACCAGGTGTGGAAACCCTAGCTTTGAACAAACTGATATAAACTCAAATCAAAACACAATCAAAGTCATTTTCAAACGTTTTCATAGATTAACTTTTCAATAAACTTGATTACAATGACAATACTGTTAATCTAGATCAAACACAGACTCTCTCAAACTATCCTGGAACAACACCTCAAAACACACACACCTAATGACTCCCTTCACATTACAAAAACACAAATTCTATATATAGGCACTGCACATTCGCCCATTGCATTTGGTCGAATGTGAGTCTTTTCCACATTCGCCCATTTACATGGTCGAATGTGGTCTTCTGTGTAGTTCCATTCTTCATTCGTCCAGTCTTGTTCTACCTTCGCCCACTGTATAATCACCTTCGCCCAGATCATTCTTCATTCGCCCATCTCAGCCTTCTAACACATGTTAACTATCCAATCACTAGTCGCAAAACGCATCTACAAACTCCCCCTCGACTATTGATTGGATCGTTTTCTGTCCTCGTCCATGGCTTTGTTCAGCAACTTGATTCTGAGCAATTTCTTCTGCTCTTTTGTCATCTCAGGCTCTAACCTTCTCTTCACCGGTTTTGACACGTTTGCCATCTTCACCATTTTACCAAGTTTTCCATCCAAATTACTACCCGCATTTATGTCATATGCAAAGCAAACACCAACTACTTGAGTGTATTTCTGTAGAGGATGAATTTGACAACAATTACAGGATTATACGATCATACAAGTTACTAAACCAGGTGCGGAAACCCTAGCTTAGAACAAACTGATATTAACTCAATCAAAACACAATCAAGGTCATTTTTAAATGCTTTTCATAGATTAACTTTTCAATAAACTTGGTTACAGACTGATAACAGTTAATCTAGACCTTTTCTAAACACTCTCAATCCTCTCAGGAACACACACTGAAAACACACACTCTAAAATGACTCCTATTTCATTACAAAACCTTGAAATCTATATATAGTAGCTGTACATTCGCCCAAACTGATTGGTCGAATGTAAGCTTTCCTACATTCGCCCAGATAAACTGGTCGAATGTATCTTCTATGCATTCCTGATTCCAGATTCGTCCTTGACAAACTACCTTCGCCCATATCTCAATTACCTTCGCCCCTTCTGATTCTCCTTCGCCCCTTAACACATGTTAGTATCTAATCATTAGTCGCAAAACGGCATCTACAAACTCCCCCTCGACTATTGATTAGATCTTTTTCTATCTTCATCCATGGCTTTGTTCAACAGCTTAATTCTTAGAATACTCTTCTGTTCTTTCGTCATCTCCGGCTCTAACTTTCTCTTTACCGGCTTCGACACATTAGCCATCTTCACCTTCTTGCCAAGCTTACCTTCCAGATTGCTTCCAGCATTGATATCATAAGCAAAGCAAACACCCACAACTTGTGTGTATTTCCTTGCTTGATCTGCATCGTTTGGCTCATGATGAATCGGATTATAGAATAACATGATGATGTCTTCGAAGGTGCAATTGATTAGCCACATAGGATCAAATACATGAACATGCTTGTATTTGTCCTTTCCGTCTCTCAACACAATCACCGCTTCTGCTTTCCTCCAGTCATAATACCAAAATATGAAGTCAGCACTGAAGTGTTGAGGCATAGGCATCAAAGGTATCTTCCTCATAACTTCAGGTGCCTTATAAATCAAGGTAACCCTTTTCAACTTGGTTCGAGGATCAGTATCCCTGTGAACTTTCCTCCGGGGATATTGAGGCTTGAATCTATTCCATCTCGTCCTACTCTCCCAAACCAATTTGTCTGCACACCAACCAACATGAGTATTATTCACTGAAGCGCCTGACATTGGGAATCTGCATAAATCTCTAACCGCCCAGTACGGTAGAGTTAGCAAATCAATGAATCTGTAGAAGTACAATATTCCTGATTCCCACTTAGCAGCTAAACACTTCAGCCTGCTCAAGTATGTCCACCCAAGAGCTCTTCCTCTGAACTTAGCATTATGAAACCTATAAAAGTTTCCTTGAGCTTCAGGTTTAGGTCGGTTTTCATCCATCAATCTTAATTTCTTCAAATACTCTTTCAGCTCATCAGACTTATTTGAAGATTCTGGCAAATCAGCTCCAAGTACTTTCTCAACAAACTCAGCACTTCGTTTCCTTGCCTTTTTCCTTGCAGACGTATTATGCCTTTCTGTAAAATCAGGAAACACCACGTCTTCATCATTTTGTCTGAAGTACTGTGGATATTCCTCATGTGTAATATCCTCTATCTCAACTTCCTCAAACTCAGGGGTTTCTTTATCATCAGAGTGAGTTCCAACATCCTTTTCAGGAATAGGTGGAATCGACTCATCAACAATGAACTCTTCAAAAGTTTTCCCTACTCTCTGTGCAAGTCCATCCAGTATCTCCTTTGCCACAGAAGCAGGTACTTCCCCTTCTTCAAGATCAGGATCGTTATATTCCAATTCATAACGCATATCATCTGTTTGGAATATTTCTGCAAAACGACCTGTGAACTCAATGGTCCACTCTCTCTTCTCTAACATGTCTTTGTAAACTTGTTTTGCATCATCAGATAACGACCTCACCTTTTCATTCCAGAACACAGTCTCATCATCTACATTCTCTCCCTTCTTCTTTGAGCTCGACTCACCTGTGTCTTTCTTCTTCTTAGAAGGTGGTCTTTTCTCAAATGTAAACTTAGCAGTATCATCTCCTCCATCATTGTCATCACTGCTACTATCATCTTCCTTTTGACTTCCTGAACCTTCAGCATCATCATCATCATCATTGTTATCATCTTCATCATCACTTTTATCCGATTCTTCATTCTCATCATCCTCATCCTCCTCTTTATCAGATTCAGATGGTTCAAAATCTACTTGTTCAACCTCTTTCTCTGCATCTTCTTCACCCTCCTTCAGTTTGGGTGCAATGTTATACAAATCATCAATCAGATCACTAAGGCGTTTGTTTTCAGCCTTCAGCTCTTTGTTATCTTCTTTAATTGCCTTGTATCTGTTCTTGTTTCTCAGAACCTTACCTTCAAGCTTCTCATTCTTTGCTTCAAGCTTCTTTACCTTCTCATCTATTTCATCTTGATTAGATTTAGAAGCAACAACTATCTGAAGCATTTTCTCCTCATTCAGCTTAAACTTGGCAATCTCAGCTTGTTGAGCCACAAGCATCTTCATCATGTCATCCATTCTTTTGTTCATCTGCTTCATCACTTCATCATCCACAGTGATCTTTTTAGACTTGGACTTTGACTTAGATGGCTCATCCTCAACTACTTTTCCTTTCTGAGGCTTAGTAAACATATCAAGAACATTATCCAGTGCAATGTTGAACTTATCCACTGGTAATGTTGTTGTCTCCACAGTCTTTTGCTTCTTAGCTGCTGGTGAAGATTGTTTAGATGATGTTCCAGCATCCGGTAATCTCTTTCCTTTCAACAATAAATTCAACTCCTTCTCTCTGAGTTGCTTGGTACTTGTTTTCTTAGCCATAGACTTGTGTTTGGGCTTGGGCAAATTCACTACAACTGTTTCTCCTTCATTCAATTCATCAAGATTAACAGTCAACCCTTCATCCTCAGCATCAACAGACTGCTTACTCTTCTGAGCTTCTTCTATTGATCTGTTCAAAGATTCAGACTCACCAACCAAAGTGGCCTTTTGTTTGGTAGTCCGGACATTCTCAGCATCCGAATCCCATTGTTCTTCAGTTTCTGTTTCCTCTGAATCAACCGACTCCTCATCTACCAAACTTGTGCCCTTTTTAGCAGTAGTCTTCTTCCTCACTGCTTGTTGTTTTGAAGTTCCCTGATCTGTCTTTCCCTTGCCCTTCCCTTTGGCTCCGGGATTGACAACCTGCCTTTTCCTCTTCGTGCTTGCATCAGCATAAACAAGTGGATCATCATTATCACTATCACTGTCTGGATGCCTTGCTAGATTCTTTCCAGGATCCATGTAATCCTCTCTAGCCAAAGCTCCAAATAGCCTTCTATAAGGTGGTCTCTCATTTTCAGGCACACCTTTATAAGCCTTCATTCTAGCCAAAGTTCTCACATTCATATGATCCATATTAAGTATCTGTGTAGGATCCTTCTTCAAGTGTGGATATTTGTGATCGAAGATCATCATCAGAAATCTAGGATAAAGCATAAAGTACTTCTTCTTCAAACCCTTCAACATCTCCAACATGTGGTCTAATATCATCCCAGCAACGTTAAATGGTTTATTGAGAGTCAATGCAACCATTAACGAGCTTAAACTCTTTCTCATCACGTCATAACCACCACTAACACATCCAAATACTAGTATGATGACGTGAGCAAAATACTTGAATTGAACACTCAGTTTCCCTTTATACATGGAACCATCAGTAATCGGTCCTTTGTATTTCATTCTCAGGAAACATGCTTTCTGCTCAGTCCAGGATAATTCCCTTGGATCCTCACTAGTTTCAAATTGAATCTGGAGAGCTTCTCTGATATCTGCTTCAGTGATGAACATCTCCATTCCCTGAATCTTACTTTTGATGATAGTCTGATTATCAAAGTAATCATACTTAGCATTATTATAAAAATCCTCAACTATATCCTTGTAGATAATAGTTGGTGTTGCCAATGCATAAACCACTCTACATTTCTTCAAGAACTTAATGATCTCAGTGAACTCCACATTCTTCTCCACATCTCCAAGATATGCGCAACAGTTATGAGTCTTCTCAAACGGCCATTTGTTACCGCTTGATGATCCTTCTTCTTGCACAGCCTGTGGAACTGGATCAGTCACTGTAGTCTCCACTGGAATCTCAACATTAGCCTGTTCTTCAGCCATCTGAAATAGAAAATCAAAATAAAACGTCAAAACACAAAATCGTCAAAAATTCAAAATTTTAGGTTTTTCAAAGATTCACATTCGCCCATAACACACTGGTCGAATGTAAGGTTTTGTGGCCGAAGGTGTAAAATTATGGTCGAATGTAAAAGGATTTTGATAAAAAATAATACATTCGCCCATTTCAAGACTCCTTCGTCCGTCCAAGTTCACCTTCGTCCATACGAAGACCCGAAAGTGAAACCTGGTTAAACCCCAAAATTTAAAAATTTTCAAATCATGGAAGATTTGAAACCTGGTTTAACCCTCCTCGGCTTTAGGACTAAACTTTTCGCTTGGATTCAACATAGTGCAAGGTGCCCCAAAAGGTTCTAGATACTCTAAGTTCGGCTTTCTTCGGTGTAACAGCTCATAAGATGTTTTACCAAACTTCTTCACTGTTAGAACCCGATTTAATGTGTAATTTGCTGCATAAATCGCTTCATTCCAAAACATTACTGGAAGATTTGAATCAGCAAGCATTGTTCTGGCCGCTTCAATTAGAGTCCTATTCTTTCGTTCAGCAACACCGTTCTGTTGAGGGGTGTACGGAGCCGAATATTCATGATGTATCCCTTTGTTTTCACAAAGTTCATCCATCTTGGCATTTTTGAACTCCGTCCCATTGTCGCTCCGAATTCTCTTTATCTTCACATTGTATAGATTCTCCAATCGAGTGAACAGAACTTTTAGATTCATAAAAGTGTCGCTTTTATTCTGCAAACACATCACCCATGAAAATCTTGAGTAATCGTCAGTGACGACTAAACAATAAAGCTCTCCAAGATGACTATGACGCTTGACCGGTCCGAAAAGATCCATGTGCAATCGCTCTAGTGGCATCTCAACAGAGTTAACCTTTTTCACTTTGTGGGACTGTTTGTGTTGCTTCCCCTTTTTACAACTCACACACTTGTCATTCAAATGGAAATGTTTCACATTTACTCCCTCGACAAGTCCATTCCTCACAAGTTGATTCATTTTCTTCAAATGAATGTGCCCCATTCTTCGGTGCCACATTATCGATTCTTTCTCAGTCGCCTTGGACAAAAAGCATGTTATTTGCCCCTGTGATGTCATCGCCTTGGACATATCAAGAATGTATAGATTGTTGACACGAGGTGCCTTCAACATTATCCACTCTTTAGGAATTGTAAAGCCCGGTTTCAAGATATAGCAGGATTTGTCATCAAAATGCACAGTAAATTTCTTGTCACAAATTTGACTGACACTCAACAGATTGTAATCTATCTGCTTCACATACGAAATCCGCTCGAAACTCACTATCCCATTGCTCACACTCCCTTCCATCGTGATATATCCGCCTTTGTTTCCCGCAAACGCTACATACCCTCCATTGATGTTCTTCACGTCGAACAACAACGCAAGATCCCCTGTCATGTGGCCTGAAGCTCCACTATCAACAATCCAAAGACTGCTAATAGGGCCAGCTGAAGCTCCCTGCACACAAAAAGTAAATCATTTAGTGCTTTCGGGGGACCCAAGCCTGAGTCTTGGGTCTTTCAACATCAGGTTTATCAATGACATTTTCACAAACATTTTTAACAACATTTTGATCAATCTTTTTCTGATTGCTCAAAAACGTTTCCTTTTTCTCATTAACCTTTGAAGATGAGGCTCCTGGAGTACCATTGGGTGTCCAAGTTTGTTCATTCCTTTTCAGGATACGAATCTGAGACTTTAGGTTCTCAGTCGGTTTCTGAACATTGTTAGCAAAGGTAACTTTCTTGGTAACCTTATCTGATTTAACAGACTTAGGTCCAACATTTGATTTGACAATAGGTTTTGGTGGAACCTTTTGCCTATCAACTGTTGAGTTCACCACAGGCTTTCTCCACGAGTTTTCCATGGCAATCCGATTCCTTCTATCAAAGTGCATTGGACGAGTGTTCCTCATTTGAAAATGGTTTTGATTATAAAACAGTTGTGGTTGTTGAGGAACAACTCTCCTATGAGGTGGCACATAATGATCAATCGGCTTTCGCATAGAATTCCTCACTTCAACTTCGTGCCTCTTGTGCCTTACATATGGGCACTGAGCAAGCAAATGCCCACGTTCCCCACACTTAAAGCACGCACGGTACTCTTCAAAAACATTTGGAGCATTTGGTTGAGCAAATGATCTAACGGAATATTGATCATTATACTGTTGCTTCCTTAAACTCTCAGGGAGTGGCCCTTTTGAGTAAGTCGGCTCATTAAAACCATTAGCTCTGTTTTTGGGTTTAACAAACTCTGTGACATGGACCTTTGGTTCTTGAGGAACATCCAAATACAACTTTTTCAATAAAGCTGGTGGAATTTCATTTGTTCTCTCATGCTTTGGGAACCAAATAGTACTTTCTTGCCAAATCTTTTCAATTTTAGCATAGTTGGCATTTTTAATTGGAAAGTCCTCGTCAGAGATGATCTTATCGGATCCTTCCATCCGATAAAACACTTTGACAGGTTTGTCACATTGTTCGTTTTTCTCATTCTTCTCAAGATCTTTCTTAATCACATTAAGATCTTTCCTCACAACATTCTTCTCAGACTTTTCCACATGATGAACATTTCTCATTGGAACAATTTGAGATGATGAAACTGGTTCATTTGTAATGATGTGATTTTCTTTTGGAATATCACATACATTAACAGTTTGGTTACAACCAGTATCATCACTCTCTGAATCTGAGTCAACACTTTCAGCAGTAACGCCCTCATCATTGATTCCCAAAATTGGTCTAACATCGGAATTTGGATCACCAACACTTGAAGTGTTAGATTCATTTTCCGATGCTGAGTCAGATTTTACCGAACTCTCCGGTGTCACTTGGTGACAATTATGGTTTTCAAAGAGAACCGGAGATGGTACAGCCCGATAATTGGTTGTTTTGTCATCAATGATGTGGTCTACCACATAAGCAACATTCTTGTAACTTTCCAATTTTTTGTTTACTTTTTCAGCAAAGCATTTGATGGCGGCCATTTCCAACTTGGTGTTTTCAATTTCATTGATATAGTTGTTAATTGCCAATTGTTTTAAAGACAAAGTATTTTTCAAGTCGGAAATGTCCTTTTTGTAGCCATCTAATACTTTGTTAAAAGCATTCAACTCTTTGCGAGTAGATTGACTGTTCATGATAGCACTATCACGTTGAATACGGAGTTGTTTAACCTCCTCAGTCAATCTATCACAAGCACCACAATATTTTTCACTAGTATTGTCAGTACTACAAGCAGAACTTACAGGTTTTGGCGGGTCAGTCATGGCCATCAATGCGAAATGAGCTTCCTTTCCTGCAAAGAATCTGGAATAATCAATCTTTGTGAAAGCATCATCTGCAATGCACGACTTCCTAGTCATTAGAAAATCTGCCTCTGCAAGCAACTGATCAATATCTTCATCAAGCGAATTAATACTAGCTTCCGTATCCGAGTCACTGTCTGAATCAGAATAAACCGATTCACACTCCTCAGGAATATCAGAAACAGTATCAATCACAACTTCCGAATTTATCTCTTCATTTTCAACCTCAACATTAACCTCAGAATTATTCTTAACAGGTTCAAAATCACCATCCATCTCAGCCTCAGAATCATCACTATCAACCTCAGTTTCAACCTTTTTCTCCATCGTCACTGAATCTTCAGGATCAACCTGATAGGCAACACACGCCACATTTCCTCCAGTTGTGATTTCCTCAACACCTATCTGAATACTCGACCAGTCAAACCTCTCGTCTTGTTGAGTAACCAATGCTTGATTGGTATTCTGTTGTTCAGCTGGTGTAGTGATTGGTATGACTGTTCGGTTAGTATTGTTTGGTGTTTGGTTTTGTGTCTGGTTTGGTGTGGTTGGTTGTCTATTTTGATTGTTATTAAAGTTGTTTTGACGATTTTGGTAGTTGTTGTTGTTTTGGGAAGAAACTTGGTTTTGGTTTTGTTGTTGACGGTTCTGATAGGTAGCATTGAATGGATTTCTGTTGCCTTGTTTCGGTGGTTGAGTACATTCACGTTTAAAGTGACCTTTACCTCCACAGTTAAAACAAGTCACTTTCTCCTTATTGAACCCGTAGGTTGTATTAGGAGAAGTTCCCAAGTCTGTTCTACCTGTTTTCTCAATAAATTCTGTTGCTCTTCGCATTATGCTCGCAAATGCCCATTGAATATCAATGAGTTCCATTTCCTCCTTATCAATCTGTGCATAGTCTTCATTGGTCAAGTTGTTATTACCAATTTGACTAGCAACTAATCCATTATAGGAAGAAACCATTGCCGAGACTAAAGCAATGTGTTGTTGAGCAACTTCAACTGTCACATTTCCAAGATTGGAAGTTTCCAAAACCACAGTTGGTTGATTAGGTTGGTTCATTGGTTGTGGTTGAGTTTGACCAGCAGTGTAAAAAGCTGCTTGTTGTTTTGGGGAGAATGGTGGAATATATGAATATTGATATGGAACTTGTGGTTGTGGTTGTGATAAAGATGAATTTTGTTGATGGTAGTTAATGATGGGTGATTCTACAGCATTGGATATACAAGCAACATGTGGTGTAACTAGCCCTCCAGAATTTGTACTTGCTGGAACTAAAGATCCTCCAAAGTATAAGTTTGGATTCTGAGGAATCTGTGCTCTCCTAGCCTTCCTCTTCTCTTCCAATTCCTTGTTTTCCAGCTTCTCAACGAACTCTTGAAGAGACCAGTATTGAAAAGCATCCTTCTCCTTTAGAACATCCACATGCTGATCCCAGTTAGGTGGTAATGCTTCAGCAAACTTGTCCACCTGTTTTGCCATAGGAATCTGTACACCATAGCTAGACAATTCAGATATCAAATGATTATATCTAGGAGTTAGTTCTTTCAAAGTTTCATTTCCAACATAAGAAAAATTCTCAAACTCCTTAACAAGTTCTTCCATCCTCAAATTCCGAGTCTTCTCATTTCCATCATGCTTCCTTTTAAGCATTTCCCACAATGCCTTAGAAGTTGTGCACGTCCCGAACTGATGCAAAAGATCATTTGTAATGGCTTGTGTCAGTTGTGAGAACGCCTTCTTTTCCACAGCAAACTTCTTTTTCTCATCCTCCGCCATGCTCTCCAATGGCACTGGTTCACCTGTGTTCTCCAGAACTGGTGGTGTATATCCTTTAGCAATCATGTTCCATGCTTCAGCACCTTCCACTCCCATGCCTTCCAAGTGTATCTTAAACTTTTTCTGCCACTGATTGTATTCTTGAATCTCCATAAGCTTCGGTGGCCGAGTCCCACTACCTGAAGACAAATCACTAATCAGTGTGGAAATAGCATTAGTAGTTTGAGTGTTTACCACCGCTGCTGCTACTCCCCAGTAGTCAGACTGTGGTACTGTAGGTGCACTCTGAGTCATGTAGTTAACCGGCTGTGAAGACTGTGTGCTCGTCTTCTGTGCTGCTACGGTCCATGGGTCCATCACCTGCTGTTGTGGTTGTGTAGTTGCTGGTGTAGGAGTAGTCTGATAACGCCACATGATCACGAACTTCGAGAAATTCAACACTTAGAAAAATTTTCCAAAACTTATCCTAGGTTCGCCCAAGAAGCTTTCAGGTTCGTCCCTTTTAGTTTAGGTTCGACCAAAAAGTTTCACCCGAATGTGAATTCTCACCAGAATGTAAAAATATGCTAACACACTTCTACTTTCGTCCACTACAACCTAGGTTCGTCCGTTTCTGAAATACCTTCGTCCGCCCGATGTCCCGAGGGTTGAAAATAGTACCCGAATGTAAAAAATTTATGTGAAAAATTCTACGTTCGCCCGAAAAACTCTAGGTTCGTCCAGAATTCCTATCACCTTCGACCTAAAATACTCATGTTCGCCCACAAACTCCAGGTTCGCCCATATCTGAACTTTTGAAAAACGGTTACACTTTGAAAAACGGTTATTTTGATCTCTGATTTTCAAAAGTTTGTGGATTTGATTGATCTTGATCAGGTTATGCTTCGGAGATGATTTGGAACAACTTTAATACTTGGAATTTTGAATTTTAACCACAAAATCACCTCTAATTCTTTCAAAAACACTCAAAAACCATTTTTAGTTGAAAACAGATGTGAATTGATGAAAATTATGTCCAAATCAGCTCTGAGTTTATCAATTTGTTGTTGTATGATCCTCTACGCTCTGATACCACTTTGTAGAGGATGAATTTGACAACAATTACAGGATTATACGATCATACAAGTTACTAAACCAGGTGCGGAAACCCTAGCTTAGAACAAACTGATATTAACTCAATCAAAACACAATCAAGGTCATTTTTAAATGCTTTTCATAGATTAACTTTTCAATAAACTTGGTTACAGACTGATAACAGTTAATCTAGACCTTTTCTAAACACTCTCAATCCTCTCAGGAACACACACTGAAAACACACACTCTAAAATGACTCCTATTTCATTACAAAACCTTGAAATCTATATATAGTAGCTGTACATTCGCCCAAACTGATTGGTCGAATGTAAGCTTTCCTACATTCGCCCAGATAAACTGGTCGAATGTATCTTCTATGCATTCCTGATTCCAGATTCGTCCTTGACAAACTACCTTCGCCCATATCTCAATTACCTTCGCCCCTTCTGATTCTCCTTCGCCCCTTAACACATGTTAGTATCTAATCATTAGTCGCAAAACGGCATCTACAATTTCTTTGCCTGATCAGCGTCGTTCGGCTCATGATGAATCGGATTGTAAAAGAGCATGATGATGTCTTCGAAAGTGCAATTTATCAACCACATAGGATCAAATACATGCACATGCTTGTATTTATCCTTTCCATCTCTCAACACAATCACCGCTTCTGCCTTCCTCCAATCATAATACCAGAAAATAAAATCAGCACTGAAATGTTGAGGCATGGGCATTAAAGGTATTTTCCTCATCACTTCAGGTGCCTTATATATCAAGGTAACCCGCTTCAGCTTGGTTCTGGGATCAATATCCCTGTGAACTTTCCTCCGGGGATATTGTGGTTTGAATCTATTCCATCTCATTCTACTTTCCCAAACCAGCTTGTCTGCACACCAACCGACATGTGTATTATTAACTGAAGCACCCGACATAGGAAATCTGCAAAGATCTCTAACCGCCCAGTACGGTAGAGTAAGCAAGTCAATGAATCTGTAAAAGTACAAGATCCCTGATTCCCATTTGGCAGCTAAACACTTCAGCCTGCCTAAGTATGTCCACCCGAGAGCTCTGCCTCTGAACTTAGCATTGTGAAATCTATAAAAGTTTCCTTGAGCTTCAGGCTTCGGTCGGTTCTCATCCATTAATCTCAATTTCTTCAAATAACTCTTCAATTCATCAGATTTATTTGAAGATTCTGGCTTATCAGCACCAAATACTTTCTCTACAAATTCTGCACTTCTCTGCTTAGCTTTCTTCTTCGCAGAAGTGTTAGGAATTTCAGTAAAATCAGGAAACACCACATCTTCATCAGTTTGTCTGAAGTATTGTGGGTATTCCTCATGAGTTATGTCCTCAATTTCCACTTCTTCAAATTCAGGGGTATCTTTATCATCAGAGTGACTTCCAATATCCTTTTCAGGAATATGTGGAATCGACTCATCTACAATAAACTCTTCAAATGTTTTCCCTACCCTCTATGCAAGTCCATCCAAAATCTCCTTTGCCACAGATGCAGGTACTTCCCCTTCTTCTAGATCAGGATCGTTATATTCCAATTCATATCTCATATCGTCAGTTTGGAATATTTCAGCAAAACGACCTGTGAACTCAATGGTCCATTCTCTTCTTTCTAACATGTCCTTGTAAACTTTTTTAGCATCATCAGTCAAGGACCTCACCTTCTCATTCCAGAATACAGTTTCATCCAAATCAACATTCTCACCTTTCTTCTTCGAACTCGATTCTCCAGTATCTTTCTTCTTCTTTGAAGGTGGTCTCTTCTCAAATGTAAACTTCGATGTATCGTCTCCTCCATCATTATCATCATCACCACTACTATCATCTTCTTTTTGACTTCCCGAACCCTCTGCATCATCATCATCATCATTATTATCATCCTCATCATCACTCTTTTCCGATTCTTCATCATCCTCATCATCATCTTCCTCTTTGTCAGACTCAGATGGTTCAAAATCAACCTGTTCTACTTCCTTTTCTTTGTCTTCCTCACCCTCTTTCAACTTGGGTGCAACATTATACAGGTTATCTATTAACTCACTCAGGCGTTTATTCTCAGCCTTCAGCTCTTTGTTATCTTCTTTAATAGCCTTAAACCTGTTTTTGTTCCTCAAACATTTTCCTTCAAGCTTTTTGTTCTTTGCTTCTAGCTTCTTCACCTTCTCATCAATCTCATCCTGATTAGACTTTGAAGCTACAACAATCTGAAGCATCTTTTCCTCATTCAGCTTGAACTTGGCTATTTCTGCTTGCTGAGCCACAATCAATTTCATCATATCATCCATCCTTTTGTTCACTTGCTTCATGACATCATCATCCACAGTGACTTTTTTGACTTGGATTTTGATTTGGATGGCTCAACTTCAGTTTCCTTCTCCTTCTGAGGCTTTCTAAACATGTCAAGTACATTATCCAGGGCTACATTAAACTCATCCACTGGTAATGTTGCTGCCTCTTTAGTCTTTTGTTTCTTTGTGATTGGTGAAGATTGCTTTGATGACGTTCCAGCTTCAGGAACTCTTTTACCTCTCAAGAGTTGAGCTAACTCTTTTTCTCTAAGTTGCTTTGTGCTGGTTTTCTTAGCCATGGTTTTGTGTTTAGGTTTGGGCAAGTTAACAACGACAGTTTCTCCTACATTCAACTCGTCCAAATTTATAGTTAAACTTTCAACTTCAGCACTAACAGACTTCTTGCTCTTCTCAGCTTCTGCAATCGATCTGTTTAATGATTCAGACTCACCAACCATAGTGGCCTTACATTTGGTGGCCCGGACATTTTCAGCATCAGAATCCCACTGTTCATCCTCCTCAGTCTCTTCTGAATCCACTGACTCTTCATCCACCAAACCAGTACCTTTCTTAGCAGTTGATTTCTTTCTAGCAACCTGTTGCTTTGAGCTTCCTTGATCAGTCTTTCCTTTGCCCTTCCCTTTGGCTCCAGGATTGACTACTTGTCTCTTCCGCTTAGTACTAGCATCAGCATATACCAAGGGATCATCGTTATCAGAATCATTATCAGGATGCCTAGCTGTATTCTTTCCTGGATCATTGTAATCCTCTCTAGCTAAGGCTCCAAACAACCTTCTGTACGGTGGCCTTTCATTGTCTGGCACACCCTTGTATCCCTTCATTCTTACCAAAGTACGAATGTTCATGTGATCCTGAGCAAGTATCTGGGTTGGATCTTTCATCAAATCAGGATACTTGTGATCAAAGATCATCATCAAGAATCTTGGATAAAGCATGAACTTCTTAACCTTCAACCCTTTCAGCATCTCCAGCATATGATCCAATATCATTCCAGCAACGTTAAATGGTTTGTTGAGAGTCAACGCAACCATTAACGAGCTCAAACTCTTCCTCATCACGTCATATCCTCCACTAACACATCCAAACACATGTATGATGACGTGAGCAAAATACTTAAACTGCACGCTTAGTTTCCCTTTGTACATTGAACCATCAGTGATAGGTCCTTTGTATTTCATCCTAAGGAAACAAGCTTTCTGCTCAGTCCACGACAATTCTCTTGGATCTTCTCTAACTTCAAACTTGATCTGGAGAGCTTCTCTGATATCAGACTCAGTAATAAACATCTCCATTCCTTGAATCTTGCTCTTTATGACAGTCTGATTATCAAAGTAATCATACTTAGCATTGTTGTAGAAATCTTCAACTATATCCTTGTAGATAATAGTCGGTGTAGCCAAAGCATAAACTACTCTGCTTCTCTTCATGAACTTGATAATCTCAGCAAACTCCATGTTCTTCTCTACGTCACCCAGATAAGCACAGCAATTGTGATTCTTCTCGAACGGCCATTTGCTACCACTTGACGATTCACCTTCCTGAACAGGCTCTGGGACTATATCAGGAACAACAGTCTCAACAGGAATCTCAACATTCTCATGTTCTTCAGCCATCTGTATTACAAAATCAAAAACAAACGTCAAAAACACAAAAACGACAAAATTTAAAAATTTTAAGTTTGAACAGTTTCTACTTTCGCCCGAAATAAACAGATCGAATGTGAATTCTTTTGGTCGAATGTGAAATATGTTAGTCGAATGTGGAATGATTTTGATTAAACTTCACATTCGTCCGTTTTTTATGTACATTCGCCCACCAATTCCACATTCGTCCATTCGATGACCCGAATGTAAAATCTGTCTTTCCCCAAAATTCAAAAATTTTCTAAACATGTTTTAAACACTTGATTTTGATTAGAAATTGTACTAAACTGGCCGACTAACCCTCGTGTAGCATCAATTGCTCTTATTTTCATTATATGTCAGTTTTAATAGAAAAATTAGGGTTTATATTCAAAAATCAATCGATTATTCAATTAAAAACTGTAATAACCCTAATTTGTTATCCATTCTCCCCCTAAAACTGTCATAGAATGAAATGCACTCATAAAGAAACATTATCAAACACTCTAAGTCCATGAAATCCTAAACCCTAGGTCCGGTATAAAAACGAATGATTCTGGTCTCGTTTCAGCTCCTTTACCTGTGATTTTGATATGTAAAAGATCAGTGAAACACAGGGAATCAAATGCACAAACAAATGAAATCAAAGCAACAAGGTCTGGTACTTAGCAAAAATTTTGAAAAATTTCGAATGAGGGGTCGAATCTGCTAGAGGCTATATAAAGAAGTCCACCTTCGACCGTTTGCATTGGACGAATGTAAAGAATTTCCACATTCGCCCCAAATGAATGGCACGAATGTAAAAAGAGTTTACCCGAATGTGAATTTTGATTAAAAGGTCCCACATTCGTCCGTTTAAACAACCCGAAGGTAAGAATTTTCCACATTCGACCCAATTAAGGGGCGAATGTGAAATGGAAAATTCTGAAAATTTTGCCAAATCACAAATTCGAATCCCGTTCAACATTTTTCAATCCGTTAAGCTTCCAAAACACATATTTTCACTTTGTGAATGATACAAAGCCCAGATGGTGTTGTCAATTCTCAGAAATTGACCATCAAGCATCTCCGGTTATCAAAAATAAAGCAGAAATGCAAAAATTTTGGATTTTTCTGAAATTTTATCAAAACACACCTAAAATCTTTTTGGATTTTGTATCTTTTTGACAATAAAAGTAAATTGCAACAAAATAAAATACAACAAAGTAAATGAAAGCAGTAAACTTTTTGTGAAATCCAGTCAGAGGATCATATCAGTTGTCTGAGAAATCTGATCATAGCGTTGATCTTTTTGTTTAATATTATCATTAGAAACAGTATGTGACACGGCAATTGCTGATATTGTGGTCCACGTAAGCTCACATGTAGACAATTACGCAATGCTTTATAATGATACGAGTTAGGTGTATTAGACTAACACGATGTGGTGCCCACACACACGACATACTCCCGTATCAGTAATTGCACAAAGCTTCGTCGTAACGCGTGATTATGCCAGAGTTATCCGTAAAGGTTACAAAGTATATAGCACAGAGGTGTACAGGTCAGCAAATGAATGCAGCAGAGTAACATGTGCGTATACACTAGGTTGAGGCTGATATTAATCATTGATTTGCATCAGATGATCAATACGATGTAATAATGATCTATGATCAGTTAAAACATAAAGTTCCTCAATTCGGTAACTTCCGGTTTTGGCAATTAAACTCTTTTAGCAAATATTCTGATAAAACTAGGTCCGTAAATCAATACGACAAAAGTTTAATCAGAATATCCCGGATAACTATAACATAACGACCCGAAACCTCAGATTTTGGCAATCCTATCAAACGAAATTACGGTACTAAGACCATATGCCCATGAGGTGTTCAGCCACGAACGCGTAGTTCGTTATGTTTGTATCACTAATGCACGCAATATTTAGTCTACGAAGCCTATCAACATATCACTCGTAGTCAACACACGCCTCATATACTATACAATTCTTTAGCCTGTGTCAGATCCCCACTGATGTACTATCATTTCCTCTTTTTACCAGGACATCATTTTTGATTTTCTAATTTTTAGGTCTTTTTGAATTTTATAATGTTTTTGGCTTTTCTGATAAAATGGCTCCCCTTAAAAAAAACATATTTTTGGGTTTTTTATTTTTTCTGAAAAAACAATAAAAAAAATTTGAAAGAAACAATCCACTCGAAAGCATCAACTTCTTTGAGGATTAAACAATCCCCTCGAAAGCATCAACTTCTTTGAGGATTACGATAGTAAAGAGAAATTCCCAATTAGCAAAGAGAAATTCCCAATTAGCAAAATATAAAAACTAAAAACTAAAAAGCGATAAACCGAGGTGCCGATTAGTCCTGTTTTTCCTTTATATTGTTTACTTTTAAAAGATATTCAAAGCGGGATCTGTCAAAAGCTTTTGTAAACAAATCTGCACGTTGGTAGTCAGTATGAATTTTGATCATATCTATCAATTCTTTAGCGTAACAATCACGGATAAAATGATATTTGATCCGAATATGTTTAGCTTTAGAATGATTTTCCGTATTTTTAGTTAATGCGATAGCGGCTTCGTTGTCACAGTATATAGGGGTTTTAAGAAACTGCAAACCGTAATCCACCATCTGCTGTTGGATCCAGAGCACTTGCGAACAGCAACTCGAGGCTGCAATGTACTCGGCTTCACAGGTAGATAGCGCCACGGAAGTCTGCTTCTTGCAATTCCAGGTGATTAACCTGCTCCCTAAAAACCGGCAACCAGCTGTAGTAGATTTGCTATCTTTATCACAGCCGCCCCAATCTGCATCACTAAAAGATATGAAATCAAAATTATCATCATTAGGGTACCAAAGTCCTTTTGAGGGACAACCCTTCAGATATCTAAGGATACGCTTGACCGCCGTCAGATGACTTTGTTTCGGCTTCGATTGATAGCGGGCACAGAGACACGTCGCGTACATAATATCTGGTCGAGACGCCGTCAAATACATCAGAGATCCGATGATTGCTCTGTATGTAAATGGGTCAATCAGCTCCCCCTTAGCGTCCACTCCAATCCCGTGATTGGGTTGAATCGGGGTATCCATCGGCTTCGAGTCCTCCATCTGGAACCGGCTCAAGATGTCGGAGACATATTTCGTCTGGTGAATGAAGATCCCATCGGGTCTTTGGTCCACCTGTAAGCCTAGGAAAAACTGCATCTCCCCCATTGCGCTCATCTCGAACTTTTCCTGCATGACAGTTTCGAACTCCCTGCATAAAAGCTCGTTAGTTGAACCAAATATTATATCATCAACGTAAATCTGCACTAGAAGCAAATCATCTCCCGTCTTCTTCGTAAAGAGGGTGCAATCGATGAGGCCGCGCTTAAATCCTTTGAAGATGAGGTATGTACTTAGCTCCTCGTACCACTGTCTCGGAGCCTGGTGCAAGCCATATAGAGCTTTGTTTAGCACGTAGACCTTATCCCGGTGGATTGGGTCCTCAAAGCCTGGTGGCTGCCCGACAAAAACCTCTTCCTTGACTTTCCCGTACAGAAATGCGCTCTTAACATCCATTTGATAGACTTTGAATTTCTTGTATGAAGCAAACGCAAGGAACATCCGAATAGCTTCGATTCGTGCTACCGGTGCATAGATTTCGTTATAATCAATTCCTTCGATTTGATGGAAACCCTGCACGACCAATCTGGCTTTGTTACGAACAATAACCCCACGATCATCTTTCTTGCACTTAAACACCCATTTAGTGCCTATTTTCTTCCTATCAGGCGGCAAATCTGTGAGCGTCCAAACTCCCAATTTCTGGAATTGTAATAACTCCTCCTGCATAGCTTCCACCCAGGCATCATCCTTCAAAGCGTCCTTGTATGTCCTTGGCTCTACCTGCGACACATAACACGCAAACGACCAATCATTTTGACTACCAGATTGTTGAATTTTGGCATATAAAGCTAAAGCACCAAAACTCTCTGGCGAATTAACGCTTTTAAGCTGCCCTCTGGTCATAACACTGCTTCCAGGATCACCGATAACTTGCTCCAGCGGGTGAATACGATGAATCCGAGATTCTGGATAATCAGGTACTTGCACTCCCGTCTGAACAGTCAAGTTTTCTGCAGCATCCAGATCATGACCCGTATTTGATGATGAAGCCACATCTGAAGTTGGAGTTGGGTTCACTGGCGGTGCCTCCTGTTCTTCTGCTTGTTCAAGAATGGCTTCTTCAAATTGTTCATCTTCAGATTCTGAAGTGTCTAATGAAGTTGAAGCCTCTTGAAACACTTCTTCTTCTTGTATAGGAGCATTGGTATCATTAGAAGCTGGTAGGGGGTTCACGGTGATCGGACGCACCAACGGTGAAGTCGTTGCATTTTCACACTCGTAAAGTAATCTGATAACAGCTTCTTCAACCAAGCTATCTAGATTGAATGATTCAAAGAAATCTTTGTAATCAAACATCCAATCAGGACCCGTGCCTTGTAGATTTTGAGTATATCGTTGAACTTCCACGTTAGCCCAGTCTTCCACTCGACGAGTTCGCTTGTTGTATACCCGTTTGAGCGGGGTTGCATATCCAACAAAGTAACCCTCCTCGGCTTTAGGACTAAACTTCTCGCTTGGATTCAACATAGTGCATGGTGCCCCAAAAGGTTCTAGATACTCTAAGTTTGGCTTTCTTCGGTGTAACAGCTCATAAGATGTTTTACCAAACTTCTTCACTGTTAGTACCCGATTTAGTGTGTAGTTAGCTGCATAAATCGCCTCGTTCCAGAACATTACCGGAAGATTTGAATCAGCAAGCATTGTTCTAGCCGCTTCAATTAGAGTCCTATTCTTTCGTTCAGCAACACCGTTCTGTTGTGGGGTGTACGGAGCCGAATATTCATGATGTATCCCTTTGCTTTCACAAAGTTCATCCATCTTGGCATTTTTGAACTCCGTCCCATTGTCACTCCGAATTCTCTTTATCTTCACATTGTAGAGATTCTCCAATCGAGTGAACAGAACTTTCAGGTTGTTAAAGGTGTCACTTTTGTTCTGCAAACACATCACCCATGAAAACCTTGAGTAATCGTCAGTGACGACTAAACAATATAGCTCTCCAAGATGACTTTTGCGCTTGACCGGTCCGAAAAGATCCATGTGCAATCGCTCAAGTGGCATCTCTACAGAGTTAACTTTCTTCACTTTGTGGGACTGTTTGTGTTGCTTCCCCTTTTTACAACTCATGCACTTGTCATTCAGATGGAAATGTTTTACGTTGACTCCATCGACAAGTCCATTTCTCACAAGTTGATTCATTTTTCTCAGATGAATGTGCCCCATTCTTTGGTGCCACATTATCGATTCTTTCTCTGTCGCCTTGGAAAGAAAGCATGTTATCTGCCCCTGTGATGTCATCGCCTTGGACATATCAAGAATGTATAGATTGTTGACTCGAGGTGCCTTCAACATTATCCACTCTTTAGGAATTGTAAAGCCCGGTTTCAGAATATAGCAAGATTTGTCATCAAAATGCACAGCAAATTGCTTATCACATATTTGACTGACACTCAACAGATTATAATCAATCTGCTTCACATACGAAATCCGCTCGAAACTCACTATCCCATTGCTCACACTTCCTTCCATTGTGATATATCCACCTTTATTTCCCGCGAAAGCTACATACCCTCCATTGATGTTCTTCACGTCGAACAGCAACGCAAGATCCCCTGTCATGTGGCCTGAAGCTCCACTATCAACAATCCAAAGACTGCTAATAGGGCCAGCTGAAGCTCCCTGCACACAAAAAGTAAACCAGTTAGTTCTTTCGGGGGACCCAAGCCTGAGTCTTGGGTCTTTGAACATCAGGTTTCAAAGTAACATTTTCACAAGCATTTTCAACAACTTTTTGATCAATCTTTTTCTGATTGTTCAAAACAGTTTCCTTTTTCTCATTAACCCTTGAAGTAGAGGCTCCTGGAATACCATTGGGTGACCAAGATTGTTCAGACCTTTTCAGGATGCGAATCTGAGACTTTGGGTTCTCAGTCGGTTTCTGAACATTGTTAGCAAATGTAACTTTCTTGGTTACCTTATCTGATTTAACAGACTTAGGTCCAACATTTGATTTGACAATCGGTTTTGGTGAAACCTTTTGCCTATCAATTGTTGCGTTCACCACAGGCTTTCTCCATGAGTGTTCCATTGCAATCCGATTCCTTTGATCATATTGAATTGGACGATTGTTCCTCATTTGATAAAAATTGTTTTGGTTGAAAAACTGTTGTGGTTGTTGAGGAACAACTCGCCTATGTGGTGGCACATAATGATCAATCGGTTTCCTCATGGAATTCCTCACTTCAACCTCGTGCCTTTTATGCCTTACATATGGGCACTGAGCAAGTAAATGCCCTCGTTCCCCACATTTAAAGCACGCACGGTACTCTTCAAAAACATTCGGAGCATTTGGTTGAGCAAATGATCTAACAGGGTATTGATCATTATACTGTTGCTTCCTTAAACTCTCAGGGAGTGGCCCTTTTGAGTAAGTAGGCTCATTAAAACCATTAGCTCTGTTTTTGGGTCGAATGAACTCTGTGACATGGACCTTTGGTTCTTGAGGAACATCCAAATACAATTTCTTTAATAAAGCTGGTGGAATCTCATTTGTTCTCTCGTGTTTTGGGAACCAAATGGTGCTTTCTTGCCAAATCTTTTCTATTTTAGCATAATTGGCATTTTTTATTGGAAAGTCCTCGTCAGAAATGATCTTATCGGATCCTTCCATCCGATAAAACACCTTGACAGGTTTGTCACATTGTTCATTCTTAGCACTCTTTTCAAGATCTTTCTTGACCACATTTTTCTCAAGATCTTTCTTCACAACATTCTTTTCAGACTTATTCACACGATGAGCATTTGCCATCGGAATCACAATCTGAGATGGTGAAACTGGTTCATTTGTAATGATGTGATTTTCTTTTGGAATTTCACATGCACTAACAGTTTGATTACAACCAGTGTCATCACTCTCAGTGTCTGAATCCACACTCTCAGCAGTAACACCCTAATCATTGATACCCAAAATCGGTCTAACATCGGAATGTGGATCACCAATACTCGAGGTATTAGATTCATTTTCCGATGATGTGTCTGATTTTACCGAACTCTCCGGTGTCACTTGGTGACAATTATGGTTTTCAAAGAGAACCGGAGATGGTACAGACCGATAATTGGTGGTTTGATCATCTATGATGTGGTCTACTACATAAGCAATATGCTTATAGCTTTCTAGCTTTTTGTTTACTTTCTCAGCAAAGCATTTGATGGCGGCCATTTCCAACTTGGTATTTTCAATTTCATTGATATAGTTATTAATTGCCAATTGTTTTAAAGACAAAGTGTTTTTCAAGTCGGAAATGTCCTTTTTGTAGCCATCTAATACTTTGTTAAAAGCATTCAACTCTTTGCGAGTAGATTGACTGTTCATGATAGCACTATCACGTTGAACACGGAGTTGTTTATTCTCCTCAGTCAATCTATCACATGTACCACAATATTTATCACTTGTAACATCAGTGCTACATTCAGAACTTACAGGTTTTGGCGGATCTGTCATGGCCATCAATGCGAAATGAGCTTCCTTTCCTGCAAAGAATCTGGAATAGTCAATCTTTGTGAAAGCATCATCAGCAATGCACGACTTCCTTGTCATCAGAAAATCCGCTTCTGCTAGCAACTGATCTATATCATCATCTAGAGAATCAACACTTGCTTCCGTATCCGATTCGCTGTCTGAATCAGAATAAACTGATTCACACTCCTCAGGAACATTAGAAACAGTATCAATCACAACTCCAGAGTTAGTTTCTTCAACTTTAACCTCAACAGGTTCAGTTTCCACATCCATCTCAGCCTCAGACTCGTCACTTTCAACCTCAGTTTCTACCTTCTCATCCATCATCACTGAATCTTCAATATCAACCTGATACGCAACACAAGCCATATTGCCACCAGTAGTAATTTCTTCAACACCTATTTGCATGCTCGACCAGTCAAACCTCTCATCTTGTTGAGTCACCAATGCTTGATTCTGATTGGTGTTCTGATGTGTCTCATTAGGTGTAGTGATTGGTATGACTGTTCGGTTAGCATTGTTGGGTGATTGGTTTTGTGTCTGGTTTGGTGTGTTTGGTTGTCTGTTTTGGTTGTTATTAAAGTTGTTTTGACGGTTTTGGTAGTTGTTGTTACTTTGGTAAGAAACTTGGTTTTGGTGACGATTCTGGTAACTGGCATTGAATGGATTCCTATTGCCTTGTTTTGGTGGCTGCGTGCATTCTCGTTTAAAGTGACCTTTCCCTCCACAGTTAAAACAAGTAACTTTCTCCTTGTTGAACCCGTAGGTTGTGTTAGGATAAGTTCCCAAATCCGTTCTACCTGTCTTCTCGATAAACTCCGTTGCTCTTCTCATGATACTCGCAAAAGCCCACTGAATATCAATTAATTCCATTTCTTCCTTGTCAATCTGTGCATAGTCTTCATTGGTTAAATTGTTGTTACCAATTTGACTAGCAACCAAGCCATTATAAGATGAAACCATTGCAGAAACCAATGCAATGTGTTGCTGAGCAACTTCAACCGTCACATTCCCCAAGTTAGATGTCTCCAAAACCACCGGTTGTTGTTGATTAGGTTGAGGAACTTGGTTCATTGGTTGTTGAGATTGGCTAGCAGTATAAAAAGCAGCTTGTTGCATTGGGGAAAATGGTGGAATGTATGAATTGTTGTATTGTTGTTGTGGTGGTTGGTTTGATGGTTGTGAAAAGGATGATGTTTGTTG
Source organism: Ambrosia artemisiifolia (assembly GCA_032199755.1). Lineage (NCBI taxonomy): Eukaryota > Viridiplantae > Streptophyta > Magnoliopsida > Asterales > Asteraceae > Ambrosia > Ambrosia artemisiifolia. The sequence continues at coordinate 15,353,540 of CM063514.1, forward strand.
ATGGTAGTTGATGGTAGGTGATTCCATAACATTGGAAATACATGCCACATGTGGTGCCACTAGCCCTCCTGAGCTTGATGTACTAGCTGGAACTGGATTTCCTCCAAAATATAAGTTGGGATTCTGAGGAATCTGTGCTCTTCTAGCTTTCCTCCTTTCTTCCAATTCTTTGTTTTCCAGCTTCTCTATGAACTCCTGAATAGACCAGTATTGATAAGCATCCTTCTCCCTAAGAACTTCCACATGTTGATCCCAGTTTGGTGGTAATGCATCTGCAAACTTATCCACCTGCTTTGCCATAGGAATCTGTATACCATAGCTAGACAATTCAGATAACAAATGACTATATCTAGGAGTTAGTTCTTTCAAAGTTTCATTTCCAATATAAGAAAAATTCTCAAACTCCTTTCTCAGTTCTTCCATCCTTAGACCTCTAGTCTTCTCATTGCCATCATGCCTTCTTTTAAGTGCTTCCCATAATTGCTTAGACGTTGTACAAGTCCCAAACTGATGCAACAGATCGTTTGTGATAGCCTGCGTCAATTGGGAAAATGCCTTCTTCTCCACAGCAAACTTCTTTTTCTCATCCTCAGCCATGCTCTCCAATGGCACTGGTTCACCTGTGTTCTCCAACACTGGTGGTGTGTAACCTTTAGCAATCATGTTCCATGCCTCTGCACCCTCCACTCCCATGCCTTCCAAATGTATCTTGAACTTTTTCTGCCACTGATTGTATTCTTGAATCTCCATAAGCTTCGGTGGCCGATTCCCGCTACCTGAAGACAAATCATTAATCAGTGTGGAAATAGCATTTGTAGTTTGAGTGTTTACCACCGCTGCTGCTACTCCCCAGTAGTCAGATTGTGGTGCTGGAGGTGCACTTTGAGTCATGTAGTTAACCGGCTGCGAAGACTGTGTGCTCGTCTTTTGTGCTGCCACCGTCCATGGGTCCATCACTTGCTGTTGTGGTTGTGTAGTTGCTGATGTCGGAGCAGTCGGAAAATTCCACATGATCACGAACTTCGAAAAATTCAACACTTAGAAAAATTTTCCAAAAACTAGTCTAGGTTCGCCCAAATGAACTTCACCTTCGTCCCTTCTGATGCACTCTCATCCCTAACACTTTTCCACGTTCGTCCAAATTAGCCTAGGTTCGCCCGTTTCTATTCCAGGTTCGTACCCCCGATGAACCGAATGTGAAAAATGTGACCCGAATGTGAAAAATTCAACAGAAAATTTCCAGGTTTGCCCAAAATAACCTAGGTTCGCCCAAAAATCTCTCAGGTTCGCCCAAAACTCTACACGTTCGACCACTCAGTTCCAGATTCGCCCATTTTAGGTTTGATAAACGGTTACACTTTGAAAAACGGTTATTTTGATCTCTGATTTTCAAAAGTTTGTGAATTTGAATGATCTTGATCAGGTTTTGCTTCGGAGATGATTTGGAACAAGTTTAATTCTTGGAATTTTGAATTTTAACCACAAAATCAACTCTAAATCCTTCAAAAACACTCAAAAACCATTTTTATGCAAAACAGATGTGAATTGATCAAAATAATGTCCAAATCAGCTCTGAGTTTATCAATTTGTTGTTGTATGATCCTCTATGCTCTGATACCACTTTGTAGAGGGGATGATTTGACACGAAAACAGGATTATATGATCATACAAGTTACAAAACGAGGTGCGGAAACCCTAGCTTTGAACAAACTGATATAAACTCAAATCAAAACACAATCAAAGTCATTTTCAAACGTTTTCATAGATTAACTTTTCAATAAACTTGATTACAATGACAATACTGTTAATCTAGATCAAACACAGACTCTCTCAAACTATCCTCGAACAACACCTCAAAACACACACACCTAATGACTCCCTTCACATTACAAAAACACAAATTCTATATATAGGCACTGCACATTCGCCCATTGCATTTGGTCGAATGTGAGTCTTTTCCACATTCGCCCATTTACATGGTCGAATGTGGTCTTCTAAGTAGTTCCATTCTTCATTCGTCCAGTCTTGTTCTACCTTCGCCCACTGTATAATCACCTTCGCCCAGATCATTCTTCATTCGCCCATCTCAGCCTTCTAACACATGTTAACTATCCAATCACTAGTCGCAAAACGCATCTACACAGGGTACTTCTGAAAGTTTCTCCATGGAAGGGCGTCATATGCTTTGGAAAGCATGGCAAACTTAATCCTCGTTACGTCAGACCGTTCGCAATTCTGGAACGAATTGGACCGGTGACATACAAACTTGACTTGCCAGCGGAGCTCGGTAGTGTTCATAACATCTTCCATATTTCTAACTTGAAGAAGTGTTTGGCTGATGAATCTCTTATTGTTCCTCTCGAAGGGATCAAGGTTGATGATCATCTGCGTATTGTTGAGGAATCGGTTGAAATTCTTGATTATAAGATTCGTAGCCTTCATCGGAGTAAGATCCGCATTGTTAAAGTTCGTTCGAATTCTAATCCTGGACTGGAGTTCACGTGGGAACGGGAGGATCATATGAAAGCTAAATATCCTCATTTATTTCCTAAGCGCGCTTTTGAGTCAAATCATGGAACTGTTGAAGCTGAGTGAATCTCGTGGTGAGATTCCTTTCAACAGGGGGATGATGTAGCAACCGGAAAATTTTTCTTTCTTTTCATCTCTTTCCTTTTCGGCTTTGGGCAATTTTTGAGACGAAAACTCTTTCAACAGGGGGATGATGTGACACCCGGCACATTCAGGTTAATACTTTTACAAACATATATGTCTACTTTAGCGAAAAACAATTATCAAACGTACTTAACAGGGTTAGTTGAGTCGATTTATATTACGTATTGTCCGGAGTTAAATGATTCAGAGGATCAATGGGGGTAACATACGCACACACAACTTTTAAGTCCCGTTGTTAGTGAATTACATGAATTAAATTAAGTGACAAATATAAATTGATCCATATATGATGGGTAATGTGCAAATATGTGTTTATATGACATTTATATGATTATACATGCTTAACATATGTTAGGGTTAGCATGTTCATGTGTTAGAAAGGGTTAACATGCGTTAAAACGCGTGACAAAACCCTAGAAAAATGGGAACAAGGAAGTTAGTTCGACCCTTAGGGGGTTCGAACCAACCTATGTGCCTCTCATTCGACCCCCAAATTTCCCATTCGACCCCAAGAGGGTGCAAACGAAATCTGACTATAAATACCACACTTTGCAACTTTTTCATCATTTCACAAACCCTAACCGCCCCCAAGTGCTCTCTATCAACCCCAAACCTGTAGGAGGAGTTTTGACCTTGTTTTTCAGATGCTAACATAAAAATACCTTCTACATCCTAAACAAGAGAAGATTCAAGGTATTTTCTTGATCTAAAACAGTTTTAATCATTTTTCATTCGTTTTTCTCAAACCCTAAGGTCCAGATCTGATTTAAGGAAGTTTTCATGGATAAAAACCTTTCTAACACCTTTCTAAACAAACCCTTTTCATTAATAATGGGTTTTTATGTCACACCCTGAAATTTCCACTACGGGGTTCTACCGCGAGGCGCATGACAAACCAGAATCCATAGCCATAAGTATCATGAATGTTACTGATATCATTTTTCAAAGTCTTTGGCTGCCCATGTTTCATTTTAAATCTTAAAGATTCCATTTCAAAATGTGCAGCCAAAGTAGATTGTGGATATTTTCTGGGGTATTCTTCTACTGCCAAGGCCTATAAAGTGTTCAACACAAGGACCAAGACAATAGAAGAAACTCTGAATGTGAAGTTCAATGAACTTTCATCTTTGAAAATCCCAGCAAACCCTGCTGAGTTGTTTGATTTAGATAAATTCAAATTTGAAGATATTACTGTCAAAACTAACCCTACAGGTACTCCACAATCTTCACAACAAGATTACAGAATAGATGTTGTGGTTCCAGATCACTACAAAGTCTATCCTGCATCAGAGGAAGCAGGAGTTCAAAACAACTGTCAAAACTCTGTCATAGCTGAGTCAGCCACTGTTGGCCAGTCCTATCTCCAAACCACTGATTCACCCAACCAATCCACTGCTCAATCATCTGTTGACAAAAGTCAAACAACTGTTGACAAAAGTCAGTCCAACCTTACACCACTTGGACCCATTCCTCCACTTCCATTCCAAACATCTGTTGACTCTTCAAAATTGCCAACAGATGTTATGACAACAGAGTCCCCAAACCTCTGTCCTTCACCACAAAATGCCATCGTACCATATCAGGGAGATTTAATCTACCTAAGAGCTCATCCACCAGATCAAATCATTGGCAACATCAGAGAAGGTGTGCTCACAAGGAGCCAATCTTCAAATATCTGTCTTTTTGCAGGCTTTCTATCCCTTTCACAACCTGTCAAGTACCAAGAGGCACTGAAAGACAACAGTTGGGTAGATGCCATGCAAGAAGAACTCCTTCAGTTCCAAAGACAACAAGTATGGGAACTTGTACCACTTCCTAAGGATGTTTGTCCAATTGGCACAAAGTGGGTCTTCAAAAACAAAACTAATGAAAGGGGTATAGTTGTCAAGAATAAGGCCAGGTTAGTGGTTCAAGGCTTCAGACAAGAAGAAGGAATTGACTATGATGAAACCTTTGCCCCTGTAGCAAGGTTAGAAGCTATCAGACTTTTCCTAGCCTTTGCTGTCAACCACAACATCAAGGTGTATCAGATGGACATCAAATGTGCCTTCCTTTATGGCAAAATTCAGGAAGAGGTCTATGTATGTCAACCACCTGGTTTTGAAGACACATTCCATCCTGATTATGTCTACAAGCTTAACAAAGCACTGTATGGACTGAAACAAGCACCAAGAGCCTGGTATGAAACTGTCTCTACTTTTCTCTTATCCATTGGTTTCACAAGAGGTAAAATTGATAAAACCTTGTTTTTAAAATGGAAAGGAAAAGATTTAATGATTGTTCAAATATATGTGGATGACATCATTTTTGGATCCACATGTAATAAAATGTGTGAGGAGTTTCGGGAGCTCATGACAACTGAGTTTGAAATGAGTGCTATGGGTGAACTTCAGTGCTTTCTTGGTCTCCAAGTTAAGCAACTGAAAAATGGCACATTCATCCATCAAAACAAGTATGTGAAAAATTTGTTAACAAAATTTGAGATGAATGATTGTAAGCCATGTAGTACTCCCATGAGCACTGTCAAGCCACTCACTATTGATGAAAAGGATGAACTGGTTGATCAGACACACTATAGATGCATGATTGGGTCTTTATTGTACTTAACAGCATCCAGGCCAGACATTATGTTTGCAACCTGTGTGTGTGCTAGATCTCAGGCTTCTCCTAGAAAGTCTAACCTTATTGCTGTGAAAAGGATATTCAGATACCTAAAAGGTGCTCCCACACTTGGTATTTGGTATCCTGCTAATGGAAACATTGAGCTTTCAGGTTATTCAGATAGTGACTTTGCTGGCTGTCATACCACAAGGAAGTCCACCTCTGGAGGGTGCCAGTTTCTAGGGAATGCCTTAGTCTCTTGGCAAAGCAAAAAGCAAGCAGCTGTTTCAACATCCACAGCTGAGGCTGAATACATTGCTGCTGCAAGCTGTACAGCCCAACTCATGTGGCTTCAAAATCAACTACTGGATTTTGGGATAACTGCACTAAGGACTCCACTCATGTTGGATAGCCAAGCTGCTAAAAATATCATCAAGAATCCAGTTTCTCACTCAACCACCAAGCACATAGATATCAGACATCACTTTGTCAGAGATAGCTATGAAAAAGGTTTGATTTCTCTGCACCATGTTCCAACAGAGGATCAGTTGGCAGATGTGCTGACAAAAGCTTTAGACACATCTACCTTCACAAATCTGATCTCTCGAATTGGAATGTTAAAAATGGATTAAAACAACAAAATGTTTTCAATAAAAACATTAAAATGTTTTCAGAAAAAACAAATTTTCCTAAAATGACACTTTGGTTGAAAAATCTGTTTCAAACATCTGATTAGATAAAACAACCACTGTTTCATTCAAACCACTGATAGTTGAAAAATCTGTTTCTAACAACTGATCAGATAAAACAACCACTGTTGGTTGAAAAATCTGTTTCAAACATCTGATCAGATAAAACAACTGTTTTCATCAGTCTTTTGGTTAAACAACAGAGGTTGGCAACAGATGTTTAACAAAACAGTTGTATGTCACCAGTTGTTTCAACCATCAGATGTTTGCCACGTTTGCTCTCAAAAGCAGAGTTTTGCCACATCAGCGGTTTCACCAGAGCCTATAAAACCCTGTTTTTCCCCCAACAGCAGCTTTACTGTCTCATTGTATTCAAAATACTGAAAACCGCCTTCGTCTTCCTCATAACCCTCAATCAAAAGTTCATTACTTTCGCAAACAAAATTCATTACAATGGATCTCCAAACAAAAGCCACTCATAATTTCCTTCCATATTTGGTAAAAACCGAAGATAACACTCCATTTCATTCCACCATCGACATCATCAATAACTCAAAATACAAAAATATCCTTATTGCTGATGCTCCCATTCACCTGGAAACACTCCAAGAATTCTGGGCAAATGCTGAAGTCTTATATCAAGACAAAAAGCCTACTTCCATAATTTCCAAAATTGGAGACACCAGTTTCACCATAACCCTTGAAATCATATCCACTACCTTCTCATTGAACGACCTGTCAGGTAAGGAAACTTTTCCTAAAACAGAGCTTCACACTGAGTTTCAGGAAAGGGGGTATGATGGACAGATGACTGGATCAACATTATATAAAAAGTTTGTTCCTCCAGTCATGAAATTTTTCTTCCATACCCTTCTTCTCTGTGCCTCAGCCAAGACTACATCCTTCAATGAAATCCCATTGAGGATACAATACTTGGGATATGCAATGTTGTCAGAATCTGACTTCAATCTGTCTCAGGGATTGTTCTTAGACTTGGTTTCTAATGTGAAAGCCATAAAATCTGGCTCAAATAATGCTTTTCTGCTCTACCCTAGAATTCTAAGTGTAATTCTACAAAAGATTTTACATGAAAAAGATTTTCAAAAGGGAGAGTCTTTCAAAATGAAAAGTTTAACTGATGAAACTTTTACTAGAATGCTGGTTTCTTCAACCCAAGAAAAAGTATCAAAAGTAACAAAGGAAAGATTACAATCGTACAATTAAACTCCCCCTCAGCCTGATCACTCAGAGAATGTTTGTCTAAGAGAGAATGACGAGTGATGAATAGAACAGTACAAGTACTGTTCTATTTATAGACAAGCTCAAACCTCTGATGATCAGTTGCTGACGTCACCTAGATAGCGACCCCTAACTGTCTAACAAACTCTAACAACTGTTAAGCTATAAACTACTGTTACATTGAAACTACTGACAATACAAAACTCTGTTAACTAAAACTCTGATGTCTTCTTATCATCTGTTGAACCAAAGTGCTGTTGGTTCAACAGACCTTTGTTCTTCAGATCTTTGATCAGCAGTTGTTCTTCATCAGACTTTTAACCTTCAGACTTTGTCCATCAGACTTTTCATCAGCAACAGTTATCTTCTAACAGTTGTTAAGCAGCAGCAGTTTAGGAATCAACAGATCTTTGGAGGAAGCTATATTGTAACAACTGTTCTTTATTCAGGATCAAACACTTAGTATATTTTGGCTTTTAATCATCTGTTCTTCTCCAGGTCAGCAGACCCAACAATGAACGACTCTAAATGCCCAAACCATTTAGTTCGTTGTTGCAAAATAAGTTTCATAGTTTAACTAAGCATTTTAAAGTAGTTGCGGAAGCGTAAATAAAGAAAACAGTTCAACATAATGTCTGCGCAAAACAACGCGCCCAAAACAACGCGCCCAAAACCAAAATTTAAGTTCAAAGTATTAAAGTGCGCATATCCCAATACACGACATGATGCATGCCCTAATCGTACTCCATACCTAGCGACCTGCAAATAATGCTAGCATGTGTCAACATAAAGTCGGTGAGTTCACAAAATAAAGTAGGCGAGTAAGTAAAAGTGTAGGTTTTCCCAAAACCCATAACCACAAGTAGATTGTAGGCCTCCCAGACCATGTAAGTAACAGCTAATTCATATGCCAGGGGTAGCTAACCCACTCATGATAACTAATACCGGTGATACCGAACTACTAATGAACGAGTTCCAACAACAGTGAGTATAGTGCCTTGCATCATTGCCCATCAATAATGATAATAAGTGTTAAGTTATAGTTCACACCCATGCTCCCAACATGATGTGAGGTTTGTTAAACCTAATAGCGCTACCAACTAGTAACCCGCTTGCCCACATGGCAATTCTATCGGTATCTAGAAGGAGTTGAACGATAGGGTTGCTTTAGTTCATCAAGGACATATAGCATGAATTAGTAAAAGTAGATTCACCTTGTGAACCTAGCACCCCAAAACCCGGGATGTGTAAGAGTAGTCCCAAACCGGACTAGAAAATGTTAAGTAAGTTGTCTCGCCGAGACGCATACTTTCAGAAAAGTAGTGAAACTCACCTTTGGTTGCAAGCAAATTATCCAAATTCCAAAACAATAGGGTGCTACCGACTCCCTATTATAAGTGTCACTAAGTGAGTATATGTGCATAACCAATACACCATATAACCCGTTTGTCCAAGATGTTTAATTGTTCAAAACCGTGTATATGAGACCTAGTGATTCTACATGCACAAGTAAACCCTACGAACCCGTTGGTGAACATATTGATTAACATCAGTTTTATACTTTGTATACGTCCCACATAAGTGTCCATACAATTTCATGTTAAATACATACCACATAGGACTCCAAATAGTCACATAAACATACTCTACGCAATCTGTGTTTTGAAGGCAGATTGTGTGCTGTGGAAAACAATTTATTTAAAATACTTAACAAACGACTTAAACTCCCAAATTTTTACTGAATATTCTTTGGGGTTTATTTGACAACCTACATTTTTGTTTTGTCTTAAACCCTAACAAAAAAATTATGAAAATTCGTACAACATTGCTATGTCCAGAAAGTTTTCACAACAGGCCAGTTTAGTAGAAAAATTCCCAAAAATCGTGTATTCACCCAAACGGGGTGAATCCACTAGGAAAAGCCAAGTTATTCCAGTGTTGATCTACTGTCCAAATGGGATGTCGGGTCTTGTCTTGTGTGGTCAAGTTAACGTTCAAACATGTTTTGAACATACAATGGTTATGGTCTGGACGTTCATGGACTAGTTAACTTACGGGTTGTTGGGTCTGCTGACCTGGAGAAGAACAGATGATTGAAAGCCAAAATATACTAAGTGTTGATCAAGAATAAATAACAGAGTTTACAAGAAAGCTTCCTCCAAAGAACTGCTGACTCCAAACTGCTGATGCTTAAACAACTGATACAAAACAACTGCTGCTGATGAAAGGTCTGATGAAGAAAGTCTGAAGAGCAAAAGTCTGATAAAGAACAAGTGCTGATCAAGATCTGAAGAACAAAGGACTGTTGAACCAACAGCATTTTGGTTCAACAGTTGTTAAGAAGACATCAGAGTTTATAGCTTAACAGAGTTTCCATTCAGTAGTTTCAATGTAACAGTAGTTTATTGTTTTATCAGATGTTGTAGTTTGTTAGTCAGTTAGGGGTCGCTTTCTAGGTGACGTCAGCTATGTGATCATCAGAGGTTTGTACTTGTCTATAAATAGAACAGTACTTGTACTGTTCTATTTGTCACTCGTCATTCTCTCTAAGACAAACAAACTCTGAGTGATCAGGCTGAGGGGGAGTTATAATTGTACCTTTGTAATCTTTCAACTTTAATGAAAGCTTTCGATTGATAACAATTATTCTCTATGTTTTGATTATTCTTTATTCCGCTGCACTTTCCATTTATACTTCATTCATATTACATCATTAATCAAAACAATCCAATACTCAGATCCTAACAATTGGTATCAGAGCATGGTCAATTAAATCTGATCTAATCAATCAGTTTTATACACAGATCAGCTCACAATCATTGATATCGTTTGTTTGTCGGGTTAAAACAGAGTAATAGTTTATTTTCGTTTCAACAGTTAGTAAACAGACTTTGTTTTTGAAAAACCAAGAGAATGACTTCACTTAATCAAGATCCACACAACACTGGCACACACAACAAGCCACCGATGCTTGTCAGGTCAGAATACAACATCTGGCAGCGTCGGGTAGCTCATGTGTTAGCACAACAGAACACAGGGTGCTGGAAATCGGTAGTATTTGGACCACATGTTCCAATGGTACCGAGTGCCGAGGATCCAAAGATCCAAGTACCAAAGAGTGTTGAGAACTACTCTGAGCAAGATTTTCAAAAAATCGAGCTAGATGCCAAGGCTTTCAGCATAGTAGCCATGGCACTGCCGAATGATATCTATGCCGGTCTCTTGCACTGCAATAGTGCTAAAGAATTGTGGGATGCTCTTAAAGAGCAATTCGGGGGAACTGATGATGTGATTGAAAACAACCGTGAAATACTTAACCAACAATATGAAACGTTTAGTCACATAAAAGGGGAGTCATTAACACAACAGTTTGAAAGGTTTAACTGTCTAATTAGTGAACTAAAACTGGTTGGTCTAACTTTTCCTAATTCAACACTGAATCATAGGTTTCTTAGATCACTTCAGGACAAATGGGACACTATAGCTATTGTTATGAGAAACTCTATCGGATTCAAAGACCTAACCCTGACCCAGCTTCATGGTAAGCTCCTGACTTATGAAAGGGAGCTTAACCAGAAAAAGAAGCTCCAGGACTCTGGCAAAGTGTCAGATGACTATGTATTTGGTAATACTGCACTGTTGGGTCAGGATGATGGTTCTGGAAGTAGTAAGGATCAGAGTTATGATCATTACATTGACATAACAACTGGTTTCAATAATGATTCTTACTCATCACCAAACAACTGTGCTTTCACAGCCAGTGGTGACATCCAGGCTTCTGATAATACATCTTTTGTGTACAATGACTTGCAATACATTGACCCCTTGGACCTAGAAGAAATGGACATCTTACACCAGGTTGCCCTGCTCAGTATTAGAACCAATAACTTCTATAAGAAAACTGGCAGGAGGTTCCCAGGTTTACATGGTGGGTCAAAGGTTGGGTTGGATAAATCAAAGATGAAGTGTTACAAGTGTCATAGAATGGGTCATTTTGCTAGGGAGTGTAGGAGTCAAAATGGAGTTCCTATGATCACCTATCCAAATCAAAGACCACAGACCAACACTTATCAGACCATCCCTAATGTACCTAATGTGCAAAACACTGCTCACTTTGCACAGACCCAAACCACTGTTCCTGTGCACTATGTCCAAACCACTGTTCCTCAGTATCACTATGTTCAAACACCTGTTGCTCAGGCCTCTGTGCCAATAACTGTTAATCCACCCTCTGCTCCTGCAGAGACCAGTCAACCAGGTCAACAGAGTTTCTTTACTCAAGGCTTTGTTGATTGGAGCAGTCTACCAGATGAGATAACAGATGACAACATTGCTCTAGTTGCCAACACTGAAAAGGATTTTTGTTTTATGGCACTAGAAACAATTGTTGAAGAGACTGATTCTGAGGAAGTGGTGTCTATGTCTGAAAATGTGACTGATGGTGTTGTTGGTGAGATTGTTTCAGCTGAAGAATCTGAAGTGGAGGTTGTGAATCTATCAGACCCCTGGGGTAGTGATGACTGTGACTGCCAGTGTAACTGTGCCTTGATGGCTGCTGCTAAGGTATCTCCTCAAATCTTAAATGACTTGTGCTCAGACAAATGTATTGTAGCATTTGCTAAGATAAAAGAGGTGAATGAAAACTTTAGAAAGAAAATTTTGGATTCAGAAATTCAGGTTGAAAAATTAACAAAAGAGTTAAAATCAAAAATATCTGAAAAGGAGTCTGAAATCAGCAGTCTAAAACATGAAGCAAGCATAACCAAAGACCAGCTTCAGACTATGATAACAAAATATCATAGTTGTAAGAAGGAGCTTGAGTCCACCCAAGTTGAATGTCATAAATGGGTGGAATCATCAAAGGGTTTTGAGATGATTGTCAACCAACAATCTAAAAGTCATGTGAAATTTGGGTTTGGTTTTAAAACCACTGATCAAGTTTCACAAACCACTGACAAAAAGGAACCACAGTTGGTTGAGGTCATCCCTACAAACTCAAAAGGTCAAGAAATCAAGGTTACTGAACCCAATGGCAAGAAAATCATTCTTGAAAAGTTGGAAGGTACACCCTCATTTGATGAAATTGAGAAATATCAATTCAAACCAACATGGTCAGATGAGTGTGAAGTCCTTGAAAATTTCAAACCAATGACCTTCAAAACCTCTGATGGCAAAGTGGCACCACAGGCCAAGGTTATCCCTCTAGTAAGTCTTACAACAGATGATGAAACATCTGTTGAAAAGAAGAAAGAAAAAGGGAAAACCAAGAACAACTTGTTTTGTGATTTTTGTGAAAAGAAGAACCATGTCACCAAAAACTGTTTTCTTCTAAAAGCATATGACATCAACAAAACAACAAGTTTAAATGATTCAAAATCTAAAGAATGTGCAATCTGCAAGAAAAAGAATCACAAAACAAAAGAGTGCTTATATCTCAAAAACTTTGATGAAAAGATAAAAGAGTATAAAGCTAAAACTCTGGAGAGTCAAGTGATGAGTACTTCAAAAGGAAAATCCAAACAGACTTTTGAATCAATCCAAACATCTGTTACCCAAAGTCTGAACAAAAACTCTGCTCCCAGAGAGGTTCAGGTAACAGATGCTCCACCTGTTAACAGATTACCAAGAGGATATGGACAACCCACTTGTCATCGTCTGCCACATGTTTATGATGAGCCCAAGAGGCCTTCAAAACCAAAGGTGAACAGACATCCTCATGGTTTTCAACAACTGATTGGAAATGATCAAACATCTGCTGGACCAAGTGTTGACATACAAGCACTGGCAAATGGTCAACTGCAGCTGTTGAATCTAGTTCAAAAGCTAGTCCAAACAACTGATCATTCTCCACAACTTAAGGCTGAGACAGCTAAGGACCCATCCAAAGCCAATTTGGCTTTGGACACTCACCAAAACTAAAATCCTTACTGATGTGCAGGGAGCTTCTGCTTGTTTAGACAGTTTATGGTATGTAGATAGTGGAGGCTCCAGGCACATGACTGGATGTAGAGCCCTTCTTCTGGACTTTCTTGCTCATGGAGGGGGTGATATATCCTTTGGTAATGATTCTAAAGGTAAAGTGTTGGGTTCTGGTACTGTCAAAGCAGGGAGACTTAAGTTTGAAAATGTTAATCTAATAGACAATCTAAAATTCAATCTACTTAGTGTATCACAAATGAGTGACAAAGGCTTTGGGTCATTCTTCACTAAGCAAACCTGTAAGATTGTTGGCCCAGAGGCTGTTGAAAAGATTAACACCATCATTGCTGAGAGCAAAGCACAACTTGTTGCTCACAGAAGTGGCAATGTGTATGTGGTTGATATGTTGAAGGATAATCCTACTGCTAATGTTTGTCTGTTCTCAGCTGCCTCTACCAAAGAGACAGAACTGTGGCATAGGAGACTTGGTCACACCAACCTTCAAACTATCAACTCACTCTCCAAACAAAACCTTGTCAGAGGTTTACCATCAAAAGAATTCAAGTGTGATGAGCATTGTGTTTCCTGTTTAAAAGGCAAACAACATAAAAGCTCTTACAAATCCATTGATGAGTCCAAAACCAGTCAATGTCTACAAATGTTGCACATGGACTTGTTTGGCCCTGTAAAAATCATGAGTCTAAGAAGGAAAAGATTTTGTCTTGTCATAGTTGATGATTTTTCTAGGTTTACATGGACTTACTTTTTACACTCTAAAGATGAGACTGCAGGTATCTTGAAGGACTTTGTTACCAAAGTTGAAAAACAATATGACTTGCCAGTAAAAGTCTTTAGGAGTGACAATGGAACAGAGTTCAAAAATAAGGAGTTAGATGATTTCTGTGTGTCAAAAGGGATTGTAAGGCAGTACAGTATCCCAAGAACACCAGAGCAGAATGGGGTGGTTGAAAGGAAGAACAGGACTCTTATTGAGGCTGCAAGAACAATGCTAGCAGATTCTGGTTTACCTCTGTCCTTTTGGGCAGAAGCTGTAAACACTGCTTGTTATGTTCAAAACAGAGTTTTAATCAACCCTAGACATCAAAAGACTGCTTATGAAATTCTGTTTAAAATCAAACCACTGATATCATTTTTCAAAATCTTTGGCTGCCCATGTTTCATTTTAAATCTTAAAGATTCCATTTCAAAATTTGCAGCCAAAGTAGATTGTGGATATTTTCTGGGTTATTCTTCTATTGCAAAGGCCTATAAAGTGTTTAACACAAGGACTAAAACCATAGAAGAAACTCTGAATGTAAAGTTCAATGAACTTTCTTCTTTAAAAATCCCAGCAAACCCTGCTGAGTTGTTTGATCTAGATAAATTCAAATTTGAAGATATTACTGTCAAAACTAACCCTGCAGGTACTTCACAATCTTCACAACAAGATTACAGAATAGATGTTGTGGTTCCAGACCACTACAAAGTCTATCATGTATCAGAGGAAGCAGTGGTTCAAAACAACTGTCAAAACTCTGTCACAGCTGAGTCAGCCACTGTTGGCCAGTCTTATCTTCAATCCACTGATTCACCCATCCAATCCACTGTTCAATCATCTGTTGACAAGAGTCAATCATCTGTTGACAAAAGTCAGTCCAATCTTACACCACTTGGACCCATTCCTCCACCTCCATTTCAAACATCTGTTGCCTCTTCAGAAGTGCCAACAGATGTTATGTCAACAGAGTCTCCAAACCTCTGTCCTTCACCACAAAATGCCATCATACCATATCAGGGAGATTTAATCTACCTAAGAGCTCATCCACCAGATCAAATCATTGGCAACATCAGAGAAGGTGTGCTCACAAGGAGCCAATCTTCAAACATCTGTCTTTTTGCAGGTTTTCTATCCCTTACACAACCTGTCAAGTACCAAGAGGCACTGAAAGACAACAGTTGGGTAGAAGCCATGCAAGAAGAACTCCTTCAGTTTAAAAGACAACAAGTATGGGAACTTGTACCACTGCCTAAGGATGTCTGTCCTATTGGCACAAAGTGGGTCTTCAAAAACAAAACTGATGAAAGGGGTATAGTTGTCAAGAACAAAGCCAGGTTAGTGGTTCAAGGCTTCAGACAAGAAGAGGGTATTGACTATGATGAAACCTTTGCCCCTGTAGCAAGGCTAGAGGCAATCAGACTCTTCTTAGCCTTTGCTGTCAACCACAACATCAAGGTGTTTCAGATGGACATCAAGTGTGCCTTCCTATATGGCAAAATTCAGGAGGAGGTCTATGTATGTCAACCACCTGGTTTTGAAGACACATTCCATCCTGATTATGTCTACAAGCTTAACAAAGCATTGTATGGACTCAAACAAGCACCAAGAGCCTGGTATGAAACTCTCTCTACTTTTCTCTTATCCATTGGATTCACTAGAGGTAAAATTGATAAAACCTTGTTTTTAAAATGGAAAGGAAAAGACTTAATGATTGTTCAAATATATGTGGATGACATCATTTTTGGATCCACATGTAATAAAATGTGTGAGGAGTTTAGGGAACTCATGACAGCAGAGTTTGAAATGAGTGCTATGGGTGAACTTCAGTGCTTTCTTGGTCTCCAAGTAAAGCAACTGCAACATGGTACTTTCATTCATCAAAACAAGTATGTGAAAAACTTGTTAACAAAATTTGAGATGAATGATTGTAAGCCATGTAGTACACCCATGAGCACTGTCAAGCCACTCACTGATGATGAAAAGGATGAACTTGTTGATCAGACACATTATAGATGCATGATTGGGTCTTTATTGTACTTAACAGCATCCAGGCCAGACATTATGTTTGCAACCTGTGTGTGTGCTAGATCACAGGCTTCTCCTAGAAAGTCTAACCTTATTGCTGTGAAAAGGATCTTCAGATACCTAAAAGGTGCTCCCACACTTGGTATCTGGTATCCTGCTAATGGAAACATTGAGCTTTCAGGTTATTCAGATAGTGATTTTGCTGGCTGCCATACCACAAGGAAGTCCACATCAGGAGGGTGCCAGTTTCTAGGGAATGCCTTAGTTTCTTGGCAAAGCAAAAAGCAAGCAGCTGTTTCAACATCCACTGCTGAAGCTGAATACATTGCTGCTGCAAGCTGTACTGCTCAACTTATGTGGCTTCAAAATCAACTACTGGACTTTGGAATAACAGCACTTAGGACTCCACTCATGCTGGATAGCCAAGCTGCTGAAAATATCATCAAAAATCCAGTCTCTCATTCAACCACCAAGCACATAGATATCAGACATCATTTTGTCAGGGATAGCTATGAAAAAGGTTTGATTTCTCTGCACCATGTTCCAACAGAGGATCAGTTGGCAGATGTGCTGACAAAAGCTTTAGACACATCTACCTTCACAAATCTGATCTCTCGAATTGGAATGTTAAACATGGATTAAAAACAACAAAAATGTTTTCAATAAAACATTAAAATGTTTCAGAAAATCAAATTTTGCTAAAATAACAACTTGGTTGAAAAATCTGTTTTCAAACCACTGATTCAGTTAAAACAACCACTGTTTTATTAAAACCACTGTTAGTTGAAAAATCTGTTTCAAACATCTGATCAGGTAAAACAACCACTGTTGGTTGAAAAATCTGTTTCAAACATCTGATCAGATAAAACAACTGTTTTCATCAGTCTTTTGGTTAAACAACAGAGGTTGGCAACAGAGGTTTAACAAAACAGCTGTCTGCCACCAGATGTTTCAACCATCAGATGTTTGCCACATCAGCGGTTTCACCAGAGCCTATAAAACCCTGTTCTTTCCCCAACAGCAGTTTTACTGTCTCATTGTATTCAAAATACTAAAAACCGCTTTCGTCTTCCTCATAACCCTCAATCAAAGATCATTACTTTCATAATCAAAATCCATTAAAATGGAACTCCAAACAAAAGCCACTCACAATTTCCTTCCATATTTGGTTAAAACCGAAGACAACATACCATTCCATTCCACCATTGACATCATAAATAACTCGAAATATAAAAATATTCTTGTTGCTGATGCCCCCATTCACCTAGAAACACTCCAAGAATTTTGGGCAACTGCTGAGGTTTTATATCAAGACAAAAAGCCTACGTCCATAATTTCAAAAATTGGAGCCACCAGTATCGCCATAACCCCTGAGATCATCTCCACTACCTTCTCACTGAACGACTTGTCAGGTATGGAAACTTTTCCAAAACCAGAGCTTCACACTGAGTTTCAAGAGAGGGGGTATGATGCTCAAATGACTGGTTCCACACTATATAAAAAGTTTTTCCCACCAGTCATGAAATTTTTCTTCCATACCCTCCTCCTCTGTGCCTCTGCCAAGACTACATCCTTCAATGAAATCCCATTGAGGATACAATACTTGGGATATGCTATGTTGTCAGACTCTGACTTCAACCTATCTCAGGGATTGTTTTCAGACTTGGTATCAAATGTGAAAGCCATAAAATCTGGCTCAAACAATGCTTTTCTACTCTACCCTAGAATTCTAAGTGTAATTCTACAAAAGCTTTTACCTGAAAAGGATTTTCAAAAGGGAGAGTCATTTAAAATGAAAAGTTTAACTGATGAAACTTTTACTAGAATGCTGGGTTCTTCAACCCAAGAAAAAGCACAAAAAGTTTCCAAAACACAACCAAAGAGGACAAAGACAACAACTGTTGTTGAAACCTCTGTTGGTGAGCCCACTGCTCCTGGTGATCATGGCACTTCATCCAGTGCTGTGAAACCCACACCAGCCACCAAAAGAAAACGTCCATCCACCAAAACAACCACCAAACCCAAAAAGGGTCTTCTGGAAGATGAGATACCAGAAGCTAACCCTGTTGCATCACCAAAGCAACATGAAACCACTGTTGTTACTTCCTCACAACAGTTGGAGATATCTCAACCCAAGCAAACTCCTCAAGATTCCTCACAAAAGGAACTTGTTGTAAGCCAAAGGGAACCTCACACTGAGGCATATGAGTCACTTGATCATATGTTTACAAGCCCATCTCCCAGGGCTAATCAGCTTGTTACTCCACCTACATCACCATCACATGTCCCACCAACAATGCAACCCCTGTTTGAGGCTATTGATAAAACTCAGGACAAACCCAGTTCCTCTCAATCACCTATCACTGAGAGTATGCCACTACCAGTGACTGGGACTGAGGAAAATCAATCAGCCATCCCACAAACAGATGAGGAGGTTATACTCCCAGAAGTACATGTTACTTCTGCTGAGGTTTCAAGAGAAGCAGCCACTACTGCTGTTGAGACCATTGTTTCACAGCAGGACAGTGGTTACATTGCTAAGACTTCCTTGAAGGCAACAACTGCTGAAGACACAATTGTGTCTCCAAAAACAGTTGGAAGTCCCCAGAACCAAGACCAAGGGGCAGCAGGTTCTTTCTCTATGGCCTCACCTCCTAGGACTGAACCAGCTAAAACTACCTCTGGTAGGGACTCAGATGATCCTATTAATTTAGGTGATGAGTCAAAATTACAAGAATTGACGGTTAAAGTTCAAAACCTTGAATCCTCTGTTGCTGACATCAAATCTGATGTCAAGTCAATCTTGGAAACATTGAATAACTTTACAAAGAGTCAACCATCAACTGCTGATGTTGCTAATGAGCTATGGAAATCTGTTTCCCCCATCATCATAGCTCATCGAAAATTAGCAGATCAGACACAAGAAACCTACATGACTGTGATCAGAAACATGGTTGATGCCAGATTCAATGATACAAAGGCTGATATCAAGGTGATCAAAGAACATTTGCTGAAGACCACTGGCTCTGCCCCTACCACAATTCTCAGAGATGAAGATGATGATGAGTACACTGCTGATGATGCCAAAAAGGGGGAGAGTGGCAGAGATAGGCTACGTAAACTAAAAACACAAATAGGGAAGAAGCCAACTGCTGACAAACCAGGGTCACCCAAATCAGCTCCACAAACACAACAACCAAATGTTCAAGTCCCTGTCTCTGAACCAGCTTCAGCATCAAAGGCAAAAGAAGTTGACACTTCAGCTAATGAAAGAGCTGAAAAGGCTGCTGAAGACAAAATGAAAAGGGCTGAAACATTGGAGGTAAAGGCAGAGAAGTTGGTACAACTGAAAAAGGAACAGCAACAGGAAGTGGAAGATGTGGGCACTTCAAAGAGAAGGAAAATGCCAGCCAAACACACTAGAAAACCACCTTCCAAATTAACTGCTGAAACTCCTGTTGTACAAACACCTGTTACCACAACCACTGCTCCACAAACCACTGCCACCACAACCTCTGTTAACCAAACCACTGCACCTACAACAACTGAACCTAAAACAACTGCTAAAACATCTGCACAACCCAAATCTGTCACTAAACCAACCACAACTCAACCAACTTCCAAACCTACTTCATCACAACCTAAAACCCAAACAACTGCTGGTTCCACAAAAGGACCAACAGATGTTTCTCAATCCACTGCTACATCCTCATCCTCACCCAAAATCTTGTATAGCAGAAAAAGGAAATCCACCTTTGTTATACAAGATGAAAACATACACAACACACCACCTAACACCCCAATCACATCCACACCAGTCAATGCCATTCCACTCTCATCTTACTCACCACACACTGACCAATTCAGATCACACAGACCACCACCAACCATCACCCCATTGGCTGAGAAGTATCCCCTTGAGTTGGATTTAATCAAGGGGGAACTTCAATCCTTCTATAATACTGATCAGCCATCAGAAAGATCCTTCCCTTCTCTTAAAGGCTTCCCTGTTCCACCTAACCTAGACACATATCTCAAATACAAGGGTGAACAGGCTGATGCTGTCATCAAAGAGAAGTGCAAAGGGAAGGATGACAGGACTGCTCAGGGCATCCATTCAGCAGAGCTTAGCAAACTCAGAAGGATTGAAGACTATGCTAAGACCCTGAGCAACTCCATGTCAACCATGCCTCTCAGCAGACACTTGGAAATGGAAGTAAGGGATTCACTGCTGGAACAGATCTTGGCATCCAAGCCTTATAAAGCAACAAAGAATCAATTTACAGGCTGGACCACACATGCTCTAAGAGAAGAACTAATCAGAATAGAGAACATGGCCAAGAATCCTCCTGCTAAGGTCTCTGCTCCTGATTTCAAAAAGGGGAGAGATGAAGCTAGAGCCTTGAAATTCAGAAGAATGAGACAAGAGCTTGTAGCAGCTAAGTATGGAGAGATGAAATCTGTTGCCAGATGGTCAGAAATCAGGCTAATTGAAACATATAAAAAGCTTGAACAAGAAAGAAAGACCAATCCTGATCTTCCAAGAAAACCAGTGTATGATGATGCTCCCAAGAAACCCTCTCAGGCCTTCACATTAGATAGCTTGCTTGCAACCTCTGATCTATCTATTGCTGCTCAAAGGCAATACAAGAGGCAGAAGGAAATGTCTGAAGAAGATACAAGGAAGTTTACTAATACTTATGTGAAAGAGGGGATCTTGAACCAAATCAGATCCTTTTCTGATCCTGTGTCAGACAGGCTCAGAGAACTCATTGGAAGACCACCATCACCAAACTCATCCCAAATAAAGATGCATCCCAGTCACTCCTCTGATTCTAAAATTCTAAAATGGAAGTCTGATAAAGAGACCCATGAATTGACTTTGCTCAGATCAGATGGTAGTGTTCAGAAGTTGAGCATGGATGAGGCACCTGGCCTAAGTGCTGAAGATCTCCAGTCACTTCTGAATTTGACACTGGATAGAGATGTTGAAGACCTCTTCTCTCTGCACTTTGAATTGCAATTAAAAGGGCAAATTAGAGAAAGTCTGATGAGGAATAAAGATCAAGAATAAAGCAGAGTTTTGGCATCATCTGTTCTAGGGGGAGATTGTTGGGTCTGCTGACCTGGAGAAGAACAGATGATTGAAAGCCAAAATATACTAAGTGTTGATCAAGAATAAATAACAGAGTTTACAAGAAAGCTTCCTCCAAAGAACTGCTGACTCCAAACTGCTGATGCTTAAACAACTGATACAAAACAACTGCTGCTGATGAAAGGTCTGATGAAGAAAGTCTGAAGAGCAAAAGTCTGATAAAGAACAAGTGCTGATCAAGATCTGAAGAACAAAGGACTGTTGAACCAACAGCATTTTGGTTCAACAGTTGTTAAGAAGACATCAGAGTTTATAGCTTAACAGAGTTTCCATTCAGTAGTTTCAATGTAACAGTAGTTTATTGTTTTATCAGATGTTGTAGTTTGTTAGTCAGTTAGGGGTCGCTTTCTAGGTGACGTCAGCTATGTGATCATCAGAGGTTTGTACTTGTCTATAAATAGAACAGTACTTGTACTGTTCTATTTGTCACTCGTCATTCTCTCTAAGACAAACAAACTCTGAGTGATCAGGCTGAGGGGGAGTTATAATTGTACCTTTGTAATCTTTCAACTTTAATGAAAGCTTTCGATTGATAACAATTATTCTCTATGTTTTGATTATTCTTTATTCCGCTGCACTTTCCATTTATACTTCATTCATATTACATCATTAATCAAAACAATCCAATACTCAGATCCTAACACGGGTTATTAGTCCGGATACCTATACACATCTTATGATAGGTCGCCTGTATTAGGGACCACCATAGCATTGTTGATTAAACTAGTTTCAAGAAACGCAACCTAAGTTGAGTTTCATAGCCCCACTTTTACTGATTTTACTTTCGGGGGAGAAACATGCTACGTATTTGTATTCATAAGAGTTCTGTCATACTGTGGTCATATTTTGTTAATATACGACTCGTTTTAAGTCCCGAGGAAAACCATGAATGTGTAGGATAGCACAACAGGGGAAATATGGATAGATCTATTCGGGGTGACCTGCCCCACTCGGGTCAACTGGAGGTCGGACGGGTGCATATTTTCTCGACCTAAGTATTCTTGTATTCGGGCAGCTGTATTCTTGTATTCATGTATTCGTCTCAGTAATGGCTATCAAATCGTAGTAGTAGCAATGCATACATCAAGCTAACGTACTTGTGACATAGTATTGACGGGATTGATTTGTCAAAACTGATGGAAAACGTTTTTATAAAGCCTGTGAACTCACCAGCATTATATGTATTTTTAGCATGTTTTCTCAGGTCGCTAAGGTAGCAGTTCATGGACTAGGTGAACGGGGTCTTGCAAGGCGTCTAGTGCATGCTTTTAAATAAATTCAGACTACGTTACCTTGTTTTGATTTGTAAACATATTTAAGCTTCCGCTAACGGTTTATGTTATGAAATTGAATGGTTTGGTGTACATATCTTTTTACATATATTTGTCGTTTATTGTGACCGTTGACTTGGATTCTGGTATGTCACGCGCCTCACGGTAAAACGCCGCATGTGGAATTTGAGGGTGTGACAGCTAAACATCTACTCAAGTATATCTACAAGTCTGTTGAACTAAAATGACCATTTGCTCAACTATATATACTCATGTATATAACATAATATACTTATCATGGTATAGTGTATTGTTCGTTTATTATACGGAGTATAACGTTTTAATAATAACATTATACAACAATGTAACAAAATGTTTAGTATTTACAATATATATTAACATGCAAATCTATTACATTAAACTAACATGAACATTCTACAATACTTTGCAATAAAAATCACAATAACTAACTATGATATCAATATAAAGTTAACTGAGCAAAAGTATTCCAAATCCACAGTAACATATCATAAAACATAGCAGAAATTATATTGACTGAAATAATAGATAGAAAACAATTCAAAGTGAATAAAAGATAAAATACATTATGTAAACTAAATAGAAGGTGAAATACAAGATTCGTTAAACAACACTCCTCTTATTCCACGAAAGATGTCCGCATGATATAGGTAGTCAAAGTGGATGCTATCCATATATACTTCAATATCTTGTTGCCAAGGACCATTTCGTATCCATGTAGCCTCACTCATCACATGTGTAATATCGCACAATTGACAAAATGGAACTTGACGAACATGTGAAAAAGATAATACCTTGGTCCAAATTTCAGCATCAAACTTCCAAAGATCAATAGAGAAGTTTTGGAAGCCTTTAGTAACAAACATATGCAGTCTATCCTTAATACTTAAAGTACTAAATTGAGGAATCCAATAATTTTGAACATACGGAAAGCATATATTTTTGAAAGACTCTAGATTAACATCGTATGTAACTACAATGCTTTCAAAACCTGACCAATACTTAGACACTGTAAAAACAATTTATCGTTGCAAAACGTACCAATAGACCAAGCATAATCACTTATATTGTACTTCGATTCAGTTAAGAAAGATATAGTTCTTCATGAGGTAGACCGTCTTGAATAAACGTAAGGACGAATAACATCATGATGACATTTAATGTGTAACACTTTGTAGTCTTTACTATTATCTTTGTATATAGCAGCTGTCTCCAATTTGTAGTTGTAAAAATTTTCAGATTCAAAATCACATAATAATTTAAATGATCTTGTAGTTGGATTCCAAAGAATCAACGAACAGTAAATTTTTTCGCAAACCAATAGTAGTCCATCCAAACTGGAAAGAACTTCTATATCACAAAAGATTATTTTGATAGGGAAAGATTGTATTCTATCAAAGATAGCATTTTGCTGTCCACCAAACGTGTTGTAAAGAATAAGTGATGCACCTTGCTTTGTGATAACTTTTTTACTTTCAGAATTTCT
This sequence comes from Ambrosia artemisiifolia, assembly GCA_032199755.1. NCBI lineage: Eukaryota > Viridiplantae > Streptophyta > Magnoliopsida > Asterales > Asteraceae > Ambrosia > Ambrosia artemisiifolia. The sequence continues at coordinate 15,377,415 of CM063514.1, forward strand.
CATCTGATTAATAAGCATGATGGCAAAGTTTTCGATTGACAATTCGAAATTCCATTTCTTAGAGAGCACCTTTAAATGACCAATCGTTTTAGTAGGAAGTCTTAAAAATATTTCTGAAAAAATAATCTCAAAATCGAGCTCTCCCATGATATTAATAGGTTTAGTAAGCAACTGTAAAAAAACCCAATTAAATTACATTACATAATAGTAAAATCGAAAAGATAATAAAACTGTATAAGAGTATGTATCTTTAATGTTACTGCTAATTGGTTGTTAATTTGGATATAAAAGTTATTGTCTACACAACAAAAAAGCACAAAACAAATAATAACATACAGTTGATAATCAAACAATGTAAACGAAAATGCGATTTAAAATCATCACAAAGACTTGATCCGTCTTTATGAATCAAATAAAACATCAGTTGGAATTTATTAACTCAAATAATATGTAGTGAACATATTTTATGTGACATTCAAATAATAGATAAAAAGACAAATATTCTCATGAATATGAACTTACAAATTGAAAACTAATGGCAGATTCTTGACGTCGTTGAATAAACAAAGAAAAAGCGAATTGTTATCTATATATTTGAATTGAATTTTAGATGAAGAGGAAAAGGGCTGGATTTTGAGTTGAAGGAGAATGATAAGTTAACAAACAGTTTGTTTTGGAAAGGATTGTATGTAATAGTTGATAAAAAAGCAAATAACAATGAAGTTTATATATAGGTAGTTTGAGTAATCGAATAGTTTTAGATAACCTGTTTTAATGTTTTAATTTATAAACCGTGTTTCACTGTTTAAGTTTGTTTCCAAATAAAGATTAACGACAACATCATAAATCTTTAGTAAAAATCGGGTTATAAAAGAAGTAAGATTTTCAATACAGTAATTTAAACATATTGGTCGATTCGTTATACCTTATATAAATAACCTATGTTTAATAAATAAACTTTATATTATGCCTTTTTATATGTGTAACAAATTAAGAGTAAATTATGATTACATTGACTTGTACGTAAAGATGATATAACTATCTTAAACTGTTTGATAACATCTGTAGATATCACTTGTTAACTGGTAAACAGTATCATAAAACAACTGTATTGCTTTGAAAAATCCCAAACAGATTTTAGTATGTGAGACAGATCTTGGGCATACAAATTTTTCATCAGATCTATGCAATGTCACTTTTCTAAAATGAGATTTTTGCCATATCAACAACCCTTTTTCATTCTTTTCTCTCTCTCTCTCCAAAACAGACGTAACACTGTCTTATTGACTTTTAAATACACAAAAAACGTTTTCCTCTTCCACAACCTAATATTGATTTGATCACCTCTCCTTCAATATTCTGCATGCATCTTCAAGTAAAAAGCCCTCATAATAATCTACCATACCTGGTTAAAACAGATGATAACCGCGAATTTCACTCAATAATCAATATTCTCTCCAATTCAAAATACCTAACAATACTCACCGGGGACGCTCCCATATATGTTGACACTCTAAAAGAACTCTGGGTTAATGCGGAATTTATAGATGAAGATAAAAAGATTGTTTCAAAATTGGAGATACAGATATTCAGATAACCCCAGAATCCATCTCCATTACCTTCTCACTAAACGATTTGGAAGGTAAAGATTATTTTTCAAAAGATGAACTCCAACACAGAGTTCAATAATAGAGGGTATGTAGAGGATTTCACTAGGGCAACAATATACAAACCAAATTTTACCCCACCAATGAAGTTTTTCTTCCATACCTTTCTTATTTGTCTCTCTGCAAAGACAACTTCATTTAATGAAATACCTTTGAAAATACAGTATCTGGGATATGCAATTTTAACAAACAAAGATTACAATCTATCCCAGGCAGTATTCTCAAATCTAGTGGGTAATGCGAAAGCAATAAAATCTACTAAACATAAGGCATTCCTGCTATATCCAAGACTGATAAGCTTTTACTTGCAGAAACTTTTGACTGAAACAATTTTAAAAAAGGTGTACCTTTTACCATTAAAAGCTTATAAATGAAACTTTCTCAAGAATACTGCAAATTAAAATAAAAAAAAATGTTGTTTCAACATCTGTCTTTGCAAAATCTGTTCCTGACACCACTACTATTGCTGTCCAAAGTACCACAACCACTGTTGTAGAAACCACAACATAGAAGTCGACAAATAAATCTAAACCAAAAAAGACAAAAAAATATAAAGAAAAACTGTAAATTTGCAAGATGAGATAACTAGAAAAAACAACTGTTGCAACTAAACACCAAGACACAACTAATGAACCCTTGTTAAAAGCTATTTCTCAAAGTCAGCCGGATACAATTGCCTCACAGTTGGACATTGGTTACATCAATCAGACTTCTTTGATAACAACAACTATTGAGACTATACCTGTAGACTCTGTTCCAGTTAGAAGTCCCCAGGACCAAGAAAAAGGGGCATTTAGCTTCTTTCACAGTGACTCAACTCATATGATTGAAACAAATACAAATACCACATCTAGTAGAAATTCAGATGATCCTATTAATTTAGGTGATGAGTTAAAACATTAGGAATCGACGGAAAGAGTAAACAAACTTGAATCCTCAATGGAAGCAATGATGGAAATAGTCAATTGATCACCAGCTACTATTGCAAATAAGATACGGGAATTAGTTATACCAATTATCTAGACTCATAGACAATTGGCAGACTTTAATCATAATTCTCACATGGCATTGATAAGAAACATGGTGGACGCTAGATACAAGGATACTCAAGCTGATATCAAAGCCATTAAAAACCGTCTTGCAAAGATCACTGGCTCTGCCCCTAACACAATTTATCAAGAAAATCAAAATGAAGATGATGATGCTGAAAAGAGAGACAAAGATCAGGATAAATTAAGAAAGCTGCCACCTCCAAAGGAAGCACAATAAAAAACATCCAACACTTCTAATGTGCAAACATCTAATGATCCAGGATCTACTCCAGTCATAACCAATGTTGAACAACAATCTACTGTTTCTTTAGAAAAAAGAATTGATGATACTACAAACAAAATAGCTGAGAAACTTGGCATAGAGAAGGCGAAAAGGAAAGAGGATCAAGAATCCAAAGCAAAAGCATTGATCAAAGAAAGAAAAGCTCTGTAACTACAAGAGGAGGATATAGGTTCCTCGAAAAGAATAAAATTACCTCCATGAAAGAAAAGCTCTGCAAAAATTGATAGCCAATCGACAACAAAATTACCACAACCATCACCAATCCAAACAACATATGTTCCCACTGAAAATGTGCAAACATATGTTTCAACCACAGACTGATCCTACAACACCTCAATCATGTAAACCGATTCTAACTAACCCCATCTCATCCTTTCCACCTCAACCATGTGACTTCAGCTTACCACAATTGCTTTCTGAGGATGTTCTTGACTTAACAGTAATAAAACCTGATATAGAATCTTTCTATTTAACAGATGATCCATTATCACTATCTTTCAAGTCTGTTGAAGGTTTTCCAAAGCCTAGAAATGTTAATGAGTTTTTAAACTACAAAGGTCAACAAACTGACATAATCACAACACATAAAAGCTATGGCAAAGATGACAGGACTGCATAGATAATATACCAGAATGAACTTAGCAAAGTATGAAAATTAGAAGACTTCGTATACGATCTGTCCAAGTCAATATCTGAAATGCCAGCTGCTTCTGATATGGAAAACATTTTGAGAGAAGGATACCTTGCTAAAATAATGAAGGAGAAACCTTATAACGCCAGAAAAGTCAATTTGCTAATTGGAATTTTGAGGCACTCAAGAAGGAGCTTCACAGAATTAAAGAGATGGTTAAAAACCCTAATCACAGTCCAACTCCTCCTGACTGGAAGAAGGGAAAAAAAGTGACCCTAAAAAGCATTAAAATTAAAAAGAATAAGACAAGAGTTGGTTGCTGCTAAATATGGAGGAATGAGATCACTTGCTCATTGGAAGGAATCAACATTGATGGACACTTACAACGCCCTTGAGAAACGGCGTGAAATTGATCCAACTCTGCCAAGAAAGCCAAATTATGCTGATGAAGATCAACCACCTCGACAGACCCAAAAACACCAAATTATGCCCTCAAGAGATGATCTTAACATAGCAGCTATCAAACATAATAAAAGGCAGAAGGAAATGTCTGAAGCTGAGCAAGAGTTGGAATATCAAAAGTATTTCAAGAAAGGTTTGGTAAATCAGATCAAATATTACACAAATCCTACCACTAATAGACTAAGGGAGATGATCGCTGAAAGTAATCAATCAAACTCAATATCTATTAAGGAGGATCATGATAATGAGAGGTTGCAACAAAACTAAAACTGTTGAAAGATAAAGTTTGTTGAAATCTTAGCAGTTGTAGTCCCCAACAAATGATGAACACTGACAATTAATATGATATTGAATCGCATCTATTAATATGATATCATTTGTTACATTTATGATGACACTGAGTAGCATTTGTTATATTTATATGATATTGAATCACATCTATTATATCTATCATCATGATATTATATATCACCGGTTATTTCATACTTATCAATTATGGTACAACAGATGTTGGATAATACATAACTCATATTAACAGATATTACCTAATAGATGATCCATACTTAATACTCAACATTTTAAAAAACAATTGATACTTGTATAGTGAGAACTAATGCTTTCTAGATACTATCCAACATAAGCTTAATATTGTTCAATTCAAACTAATATACAGCCTCCTTTAGTTCAATGATTAAAATAAAATTGTTTTTTACTAAATTGACATAACACAACACATGTTACTCGAAAAGCTGATAACTTTTGGGCTTAGATTGCTTCTTTCGGGGTCCTTTGCATGTAGAGGATAGCTCACCAACATTTAGAATGTAACACCCAAACCTGAGGCGGAAACATCGAGGTGTCGCGTAGTGATGATTGTTCAATAGCTCATGGTACTAAATGAAAGTTGAATAATATTAAACAATGTACAATTCATCTTACAAGTAAAGATTACAAAAGTTGATTATTATCAAGGTTGTAAAAATCCTGATTAATCACCGATTAATCGGTGATTAATCGCTATTTCCCACTTTACTGATTAATTTTGGGCTAATCACTAAATTAATCGGTGGCGGTCCGGTGTTGTAAAAATCGCACTTAATCACCGATTAGTCTGACCAAGCTGGTCCTTGTCGAACCTAAAAAACTCAAAATTAGGTCAAAAATGAATTCGAACGGGTCAAAACTGGAGTAAATCGATCAAATCAAATAAGTTCTTAGCTCAAAATTGGATGACAATCCATGATTTAGAACCAAAATCAATGAAACTCCAAAAACCCTAGTTGCGTCTGATGGTCCCGTACAATGAAAGAAGGAATGGGAGGAAAAAACGGGATATGGTGAACGATGAAGGTGATTATGGTTATTTAAGTTCAGGTATTTTAATATTTAACCCCCATCCTTTGGCCCCTAAACTTCAAAATTTATACATATAAGGTGTAAAATTAACATTATATATGTATAAATTTGGAAAAATACATATATAAATCCAATCCAATTAATCCCGATTAATCCTGATTAATCCCGATTAATCCCTAGTCGGTACCCCATCGGCCGACTAGCGCCTAGCGAGTTCTACAACCTTGATTATTATAAACTAGGTCCAAAGCTCCTATGTGTTCCATGACTTGTACAACTTCCAATAGCAAATAAATCTAAAACATGTTAAGTTGGTAAGATGGGGGGGTCAACTATAAATAGTTGGTGAGAATACATAGGTTTTGCATATAGTTGAAAACAACATGTTGTATAGCAATCATAGTTGAAGTATAATAATGAGTAATGATAGAATATGAGTCCGACATGTAACAATGCGTCTTTTGTACAATCAAACCTTGTGTCGACTGAGACCTAACTCGCAAGTTAGTAAAAGCGTAACTGTTATCAATCATCCCTGAATTTATGAGGGGGGATGGGTTTGTCAGACCTATAGCGTTATAATCTAAACAGGCGGCTTGATCAATGTTAATGATTGTACTGTGTCTTTTTGTTACAGTCAAATGATAGAATGAGTAAATGATAGTGTAATTGAATCACAAGTTTCAATAATGTAAGAATGAGTAAAGGATAGTATATAAAATGTTTAAACATGTTTCACCCGAAAATGTAAAACAGAAAAAGGGGCTATGTAAACTTGCCTTAGTGCTAAAATTAAATCCCTTGATATAGAAAATTTGTGGCTCTTGTGTCCAAATATCACCCTATTTATAAGGCAATAATTGAGTAATAGGAAAACTTAAAAGTCTAAGTTTTCTAGTCTACAAGTAGTTCTAGGGTTCCTAATTTGGGGATTGATAATTGATTAATCGTTAATTTAGATAAATTGTTAATGAAGTAATAAATAAAAGAAATTCGAAAAATAAATAAATAAAAGGCTTTTTTTGTAGATTTTTTTTGAATACGGATGGTTATATTATAAGATTGTAAATATGAAATAATTTTTATAAAATTATTTTCTTAATAATAGAATATTTAGTATATTTATATTTATTTGTCAAAATATAGTATTAATGTCTAAAAATATTAAAATTAATAAAGTTTGAAATTAAAATTTATATTTCTATTCTAAATGAACAAAAATAATTTATGTAAAATTTTGGTATAAAAATAGTGAAAAATGAATTTATCATGAATTATTTATGATTAAAAATAATAAAATTTAATTATAAATATTAAATAAACGTTTTTCTGAAATTAAAATTTATTTCTGGATTATTTATTGGTTTATAAGTTTAAATTAATTTTTGTAGAATTTTATAAAAATGTTTAGTTATTTTTATAGAAATTTCAATTTTTAATTGAATAAAATTGTAATATATTTTATATATATTAAATAAATGATTTTTGAAAAACTAAAAATTGTATAATAAACTTCATCATTAGAATAACATAAAATAATTTTTATAGAATTTATAAACCCATTTTAGTATTTCAAACCTATTTTAAAAGATAAAGAGTAAAAAAAATATAAAAGAAAAATTCAAAAAAATATGTTGCATGTGCCAGGACTTGAACACGAGTCTCTGGCCAGTTCAGTTTTATAATCACAAGTCTAGACGAACTGGTCTAGACCCTGAGAACGTTATTATTTGGTTTCAGTAGTTTATTACCTGATTTGATTACATAACCCAAAAGAAAAAACGAAAAAGAAACGTGGCTCTCCAGGTTCGAACCCAAGACCACACGTTTAATCAAGACACAACACCACCATCTGATCTAGATCAGATGTTGGTGTAAAATCGTTTCTGAAAGCTTTTAATCTGATCTGCACGTGTATCATCTTCCCCCAAAAATAACATAAGAACCCTAAAACATGGGGTTATGGTCAAGAAAGGGCCGATTAACATACTGAAACAAGGAATTGAAACATACCAGATGCAAAGCTCCGCAATGACGTAGTCAAACACGAACTAATTCTTGATTATAACAAAAAAATTTACGGAAATTAAAAGTGGGGGTTTTGTTGTCGGTGTGTTTTGGATAAAAAGAAGGGTTCAATTTATACTATTACACATGATTCATATATTTAGAAAATTTGACCCATTTTTAATATAAAACGCGTATTACCTATATAATTGGAATGTTTTTACACAATTTCTTGGCGTGGGAAACAAGCTGGAGACCGATTTCATCATTCCATACTTAATTCCAATCAAAATAAGCGTAATTGATCTTGATTAGGAATGTTTAATCGGGTGTTGACTTTGTGTTGGTTGACCTAGTTAACTAAGGTAAAGGATAAGTTTAGTTGGGTCTGGATTAGAGCACAAACAGTCACATGGCTCAGTGGTTGTTTGTTTGCTATTGAATCAGTTGGGCTCGGGTTCGAGTCCCGGCACCAACACATTTTTTTGAAGCATTTTTATACTTAACTATATATATATATATATATATATATATATATATATATATACATATACATATAGTGATTATACTAGTAAAAAAATGTTACGAATAATTTTAAAACACACTAAAACGTCGAGACTCAATGGGTTTTTATTAAATAATTATTTGTATAAGGTGTTTAAAACGTATACTGTTTAAAACAAACTCATTTTTTTTAATTAAAATTTTAGGGAAAATTTGCGATGTTACATAGTATATCAACATCTTCAACACTTCTTTTTCCGTTGGGAGCTATAGCAGAATCCGGTACAGCATCGACATCAGAAGAATCAGTTGTAACAGAGACAATATCCTTCAAACAAATCACAAAACAAATAATAAAATCAAACAAACCCTTCACACTCCAAAAACACCTTAATCGACGTTCACAAAAACATACTCACCTTTAACATCAGTTGACTACCCCCTGCTCAGACTCTGAAAGGTTAACAAATTTGAAATCACAATTTGCCTGAATGACCTACAATTAACCAATTTGAAATCACAAGTTGAAGAATGTTTGAAAGTCAACAGACAGTCATCAATTCTTACAAATGACTTAATATTTAATACCCCATCCACATTATAATCTCCATTACTATTAACCGCAATCATCTCTGAAATTATTACTGGGTCACTACATGCTTTCATGACTGTGTAAACATGGTTGTCGTTTGTAATATCGTATTCAGAAACATCAATATTAAAAACCAGCATCTTCTTAACCAAGCAAAACAATTCTTGTGGAAAACTTTCAGTATTACTCGGCTTTAACTGCCTTACTCTTATACAACTTGTAGATGATCCGTCAATTCACATAACATCTCTGTCAAACATCGCAAATGATACACTACCAGTCTCATACTGAACCTTGACATGCACCTTGAACCTAAAATAGATACACGTAAAACTTATCTGAAAACATATATACTAATCATTACAAAGAATCATGTTATATAAACAACAAACTTTACATGTTTATCTCTACTTACTTTGTAACACTAGATGTAAACTGACACTCACACTTGCATCAAAAGAAAGCAGTAGGAGGCAATTTTAGAATTTCTTCAGTCACGTTTTCATGAAACTGTAAGTATTCTGATTTAGTAAACACCTTCCTGAAACATTTGCAACACGCATCATAAAACCACCTATCGCTTTCCTGAACAATTTTTATTGTCGCAACAACAACACAAGACATTGGCTGCAAAAAAAATGATATAAATCCTATATTGGTTAAGAAAAAAAATGTGTAATAACATCAACAAATATTAACGATAGCCATCAAATATTAAAACCCCATCAATCTCGATAAGCTCGTCAACACATTTCTTTTCACATCCAATAATAAATTCTTGATGCAATGCGTAAACAGAGTGGTCGGAAATCAGTATTTGAGAAGTAGAACCAGCTTCTTGTCCTTGCTTCAACATAAGACTAAAAAACGAAACAAACTAATAAAACAAAGAAAAAATTTCAACTTTATAAATATAAATACATAATACATTAACATTTTACCTCCTTCTTAAATGATTGACCTCATCTATTTCTACATTGAGAAACAACCGAGTTTCAAACTTGTCACTTTCAACTATAAATTGATCTAATTATAAAAATATTAATTATGTATATAATGAACTCAAACCAACTAAAAAACTAGTAATAACAAAAATATTAATAACAGGAATATAAGTGAAATTACCTTTCGACTCCTTAACCTTACCATGCTGTATAACAACCATCACATACTCATTACCAGTATTTTGACAAGTTTCTTAAACTGTTGTGCATAACCATTCCACATAGTACATCGCAAAATTTTACCACTACATAAAAAAATTATAACTTTGGATGTTATTATATATATAGAAAATGGTAAAGTGAAAAATGATTTGGTTGATTTTATTACATCACTAAATGACGTACACAAAGAAATGAAACTAACAACAATACTTTACAAACAAAAAACAGAAAAATGCTTACTTGAAGTCTTGAATATCAAAATTCATCCTTTTAGTTTCTTTCAGAGGTCATCCAAACACATCGAGAGCTCCACACCAAATGACACTACCAGCAACATCTATACAATGTGCCTACAATTATAAACATGAATCCCAAAATCAAAATAAACTACATATTAAAGGTAAAGTAACAGACAAACCAACAGTCAAAAGTTCCTTTGCTTCGCCTTTAAAAATATCATCAAAAGGCATGAACTTAAAACCATACTCAACACCTTTCCAACCAACAACAGCGCTAACAGTGATACAATGATAAAAGTTGATCTTATAATCATGTGCCACAACTTTGTATGACCCCAAACTTGGAAAGAATAATGACATCATCCTCTTTAAGTTGATTGTAAAAAACGTGCAGCAATTAACTCTTTATGAAGGCCTGAATCTTATCACCCTTAAAATATACATAAACAAACATCAAGATCAACGACAACAACTTGAATAACATAAAGTAAACGAAAAACATACATTACCTGCTCATCAATCAATATCATTTCCATCTTACAACTTTCTTTCCACTTTCGTATGATCCGTACCTTCAGAAACCAGGTATCTTTCGATCGGTTCAGATCACAAGCAAAACCATAATTTTTTTTATTATCAACGTCCATTGAGATGATTTTAACAAAGAGTTTGAAAGCTGATTTTATGAATTAATTTCGATGAGAAAATGGTTGTGTATAAGCAAAGCATCTTCGGTAATGATTATATACCTACAAAAAACACACCTCCCTATATTAATTTAAAACTTCCCTCTTGAGAATTTAAAGTTAAGGGTTGAAAAAAGTGTCACACCCTGACTTTTCCTACATCGGTTGTGATGTTTAGTAACTTAACAAGGCAGCGGAAAGATGCATCCAAGACCTTTTGTTTCCTTAATGCCATTTCTAACCCTCTAGGATCCCCGATCCCAAGACATCGCCCATTCCAACCATGTCGTTACCAAAGTTTAAACCAGAAAGACATACTTAAAAAGTCAGCATAAAGCTGGTGGGTTCATAAGTTTTACAAAAACGTTTCCATAAGTTTCAAAGATCATCCATGTAGACGTTAGGTATCGTTACTACTACGGTTGGAATGCATTACTGGCGCGCTACCATGTATGTGTGTGCCCAGCATGTTGAGCTGTCATCATCCTCGGTAAACTCGAAAGTTAGAGACAATATGCACCCGCCCGGCTCCCAGCCGACGACTGGGGCAGGTCACGCCCAACAGATCTATCCACATTTCCCCCGTTATGTAGGGCTGGCATAACAGGTTACATGAACCTGTTAAGACACAAACCCGTTAAGACACGAACACGAAAATTGTAAACACGAACACGACACGAAATCTAATCGTGTCATTTTTTTCAAACACGAACCTGTGTATAACAGGTTAACACAATACGACACGATAAAGAACACCTACTAGAATAAGTTAACACGACAAGACACGATAAGACAAGACATGATAAGAAACAGGATAAGACACGATAAGACCTGTTAAGACACGAACACGAAACAGGTAAACACGAACACGACACGAAATAAACATGTATTAACGTGTCGACCTGTTATAGACACGAAACCTGTTAAGGCCAAACACAAAACCAGTTAAAATCATATAGGTTCGTGTCAGGTTATCATGTTCGTGTCTAAATTGCCAGCCCTATCGTTGTGCTACCCTGCATATTCATGGTTCCCCTTTGAGACTTCCTGATGAAACGCCCGTATAGTAAACAACAATAACCATAGCAAAACATGATCTTTATAAATCCAAGTACGTGGCATCTTTCTCCCCCAAAAGTAAAATCAGTAACAGTGGGGACGTGACAACTAATGTAAGTTCATAAGATTCTTGTATGAGAATAAAAGACTACCAAAAAAAGGAAAACAATATTTGAAAGCAGAATTCATAAAATTGGTAAAGATCAAGTATCGTGATTTTGTTAAAGAAAAAATAATTAGTGGCATAAAAACAAACCATTGATTAATCAACATCCCAAAGCGCACACAATTTTTAGACATCATTCGTAGTACCCAAAAAGGGAAAACGGTGAATAACCTGATTGAGATATTTGTGTGTTCCTTCACAATAAATATCGATTAAAATCACAAATTTGTTCTTTGTGGTAAAATGTGTTTTTGATAAACACACAGTAAACCTAAGGATACAGAAACCCAATTACTTGGTACCCCATATGAAAGTTTTAAAACCTAGATCCTTCGTAACACATAAGCAAATTGCATTAAAAAAACAAATCATTTACGATTTTTCTTTAATGTACGACATCACTTTCTTTGAAGTGACGTTGATTATTCGCAAGTATTGGTAAAGACAATGATAAAAATTAAGAAAAGTTATTTGAACCCTAAAATAAATAGGGAACCAGAGAATAACCTCTACCAATCTTCATCCATTCGTTCTTCTTAACTGATGGGAAATCAAGCGGTACATATTCAGGGTGAGGCGGAAAACGGGATGTGGATCCGGTGGACAAACAGAAATACAGAGAGAAGATGCAACGAAGGGGGATGAATTGTGTAAATGTGGTTGCGACATCACAAAAAGGAAACGGTGGCGTGGCGGTTATAGATGGAAAAAAAGGGTGGAATAAACGGTGGTTACGTCGACGGTGAAGAGCGGAGAAAGAAGTTGACGGAAGTTAAACGGTGAGTAGCAGTGCTACCAAAACAGGGGTGGGTGAGGTTAACAGAAGTTGACGGCGGGGTTAAGTTGGTTTTTGTATAGTATAGTAATATCTAAAAATAAGATGACAATAAATACAAATATAAGTTATACCGAATCACACGCGCGTGACCCAAAATCTGACCCGCGAGACGGTTTAACAGATCTGACTGAGCCGACCATAACCGTGACTGAAACCCGAACCGAATCGATCTCGTACCGAATCTGACCCGAAGACCAAAACACCAAACTTGACTCGACCGTCAATCAAGGACCCGTGACCCAAGTTAAAACCAAACCTGAACCGAATCCAAGACCCGACTCGAACCAACGACCCGGGAACCGACCCACAACCAAACCACCCGCCGCTGTCACTAAACCCGGCCTACCACCATTAGCATGAGATGACCACCGTTACAGCCATCACCACCACGAATCGCCACCATTATCAACGAGACCCAACCCCAACCTAGGTACCATCACGAACCCATCACTGTGAGCCGGATTATTTTCAAACAAAACCAAACCCAACCCATGAAGCCAGCACTGCAACTCACATTAAGAGCTAAATCACCACCGGAAACCCCACGACCCCAACATTGACCTTCATCCGCCCCATTGTTATCAACGGAGACCTCCACAACCATCACCACCTCGAGACCAAACCCGTACCATACCTGAGATCCAAATAAGAATCAAGACCCAAGGCTAAAACCCGAAGCAACCACCCCTAGCGGACCAAAACACACCTAACTACCAAACCATGTACCGCCGCCGCCTTTAACAACCACAATCATAACCAGACCACCACTACTCGGTCCCTCCACCACCATGTATCTAATTCTACTGCTGTGTGTTAATTTTTTTCAGGGTCACAGCCCAACGCGGCCACCACCCAAGCTTTGAAGGTGGCCGGCTGCTTTTGAAACAGAGATGAGAGAGGGAAGCAAGAGAAATTGAGAGAGAGGGGGGTTTGGAGAGAGAGAGAGTGACGCGATTAGTTAGAGAGAGAGAGAGGCTAGGGTTTGTGACTTGGAGAAGAAATGAGGAAAATAGGAGAATGAGATGAATTTATAGTTAGGGTTATTAGGAAGGTGCACACCACGTAACGAACCCGTTTAAACGAAATACGAATCGGTTACTAATTGGTTCGATAAATAAATTACAAAATTTAGTCGGTTGCGTTCGTAATTTAAAATAATAATAAACCAAGCAAAAATATAAATATTTCCGTCGCATGGCACATTCGTTCGATCCATGCGTTTACATAACGTTAATTAAATCGGTCGCAGTTTCCATTGTAAAAACGATCAGTTAACTTCCAAAACTTAATAACTAACAACATTTATAATAAATAGTTATTTAAAATTACATCGGTATTGGTCGGAAGTTGCCGGTTGCCACAAAAAGTACCGAACATATGTTCAAACACCTGCTTATAGAAAACAGATGCTTAAAAGAGGTTAATTATTGGTTTGAACAGCTGTTCGTTAATCGAGGCTAACAAACAGCTGCTTTTAAGCTCAACAGTTTTAATTTCAAGTGGCCCACACAATTTAGCGAATCTTTTAAGCTGATTAATGACATCATTTTTTGCATCACACATGCATTGTTGGTCTATCTCTAAGCTTGACAACTCAACTTTCTTATGTCACTCGTGACTCTTCTGTTTTAGTAAGGATAGATATATAGATATAGGTATATTGTCGATTAAAGTAGGGTTTTTTTCATTTTTTTCAATGTGGAGGCTCTTAAATTTTGAGGGCCTGCTTTAATTGCTTGTTCTATAGGTTCAGCCATGCAACCAACGGACATCACTTGTTTTAATTAGAGGTTGGAGTAAACCACCATCAACCACCATACTTCCGCCATAACTACCGTTCAGCGTCGTCTTCTCCAATCAATTCATTCATCTTTCTTCGTTCATTTCTTTCATTCGATCACTCTGTTCTTTCTTTCTAACACTCTGTTTTCATTCTTAGCCTGATTTTAATCGACTACGATTGAAATCACTCCATTGATTGATCAATTAGTGCTCAATCAATTCTGTGAATAGATCAATTCGTGATCTGTTTACTCTTAATTCATCAATTCAATTAGTTACTTCCTAATTCTACAATTGTTTTTTTTCTTAAAATGACAACAACAAGAAACCAAAACTTTGAACAAAATATTCAAGAACATGATGCTACCATGAGCAGATTAGAGGCAACTGCTGGTCAGAACTTGACAAAGATTGAAGGCTTAAATTCTTTTGCATTAAAGAATGCTGAAAACCTGCAAAAGAATGTGGAAAATTTGGATGTTATTAAAACTCAGATGGAAGCTCAAATGAATGAGATTCTAAAGTCCATACAGAATCAATCTTTGGGTAATAATCGATCTAATAATAATAATAACAATAATGATGATGATAATAATAATAATAATAATAATAATAATAATAATAATAATAATAATAATAATAATAATAATGTGAGGAATGCTCACAGTCACCCACAAAGTCATAATGATAATAATAATAATAATAATAATAATAATATGATTCTTAACAGTCAAACAAATGCTGGTATGAATCATAACACTTACAATAATCGATTAACCAAGATTGAATTTCCCAAGTTTGATAGGGAAAATGTTGAGGGATGGCTTTGAAAAGTGGAACATTTCTTTGCAATTGACCAAACCTCTGAATATTTAAAAGTGGGGCATGCTATTGTACACATGTATGATATAGCATTACTATGGCACCAATCCTTTGTACAATCTAGAGGAGGCAATATAGATGGTGTAACTTGGCCTGAATACAAGAATGCAGTGATCGCAAGATTTGGATTGTTGTTGAATCAAGATGCAATGGGTGCTCTAGCCTCTATCAGACAAACAGGTACACTTGACAAACTAAATCAAGAATTTGATTTAGCATTGACTCGTGTAACCATTTGTGATGAATATGTTGTTAGCTTATAGCTAAGGGCTTTAAAGCCAGAAATTGGTTATCAGGTAAGAATGTTGAGACGTAAGAACCTACCTGAAGCCTACTTGCTAGCCAGAATGCAAGATGAGGCTATCACTACAATTCAGTCCTCACAACCCATAACAAACAAAACCACTTATAATACTCATAATAATAATAGTAATAAGCCATTTACCATGGCAAACACCAACAAGTTAGCGTTATTACCTAACCCTAAGCCTGTTAGTTCCAAGAAGTGGACATTGACCCATAAAGAAATAGAGGAAAAAAGAGCAAAAGGAGAGTGTTTTGGGTGTAATGAAAAATATACCCAAGGTCATGTCTGTAAAAATAAACAACTCTTTTCAATTGAATTGTGTAAATAGAGGAAAGTAGTGATGAAATGGAATTGGCTGAACTGTTGGATCAAGATTTACATGATCAAGAACCTAAGATTTCTCTGCATGCTATGATGGGAGCTCCATCCTCTTCAACCATGCAGGTTAAAGGTTCTATTGGCACTAAAACCCTACATATCTTGAATGATTCAGGTTCCACTCATAATTTTTTAGATGAAAATTTGGCCAAGAAAATGAAATGTACAATTAAAGAAATCCTTGAAGTTAGTGTGACAGTAGCAGATGGCAACAAACTGAGATGTAGTCAGTTATGTAAAGATTTTCAGTGGATGATGCAGGGCATCTGGTTTAAAACTGATGTCATATTGGTTCCTTTGACCAATTATGACATGGTTTTAGGGATGCAATGGTTGCAGACTTTGGATGATATAATGTGGAACTTTAAGAAACTAACTATGAGATTCAAAGTTAATGAGCAATGGGTAGAATTAAAAGGGGTAGAATCTAATAAGATGAAACTATGTTCTGTAGAGAAAATGGAGGATTTGTTATGTCATGAAGGGGTTGTATTTGCTCAGACGTTTAGCCTACAATCATCTAATGATGGTAGCTATCAACATGAGACTAAAGTGCCTAGTGAAAATAAGAGTGAAGCCCTACAGCAATTGTTGGAACAATATGCAGATGTGTTTGCAATTCCAACAGGGTTGCCACCAAAGAGATCTTGTGACCACAGAATCCTTCTAAAGTATGAGAATGTTAACATTAATCAGAGGGCCTACATGTACCCTTCTGGTCAAAAAGATGTGTTAGAGAAGTTGACCAAAGAGTTAATGGACTCAGGGATAGTCAGAAGTAGTCAAAGTGCCTTTGCTTCCCCTGTTGTTTTGGTAAAAAAGAAGGATGGTACCTGGAGATTTTGTGTGGACTATAGAAAGCTTAATGAAGCTACTATTAAGGACAGATTTCCTATACCCCTCATTGAGGAGTTACTAGATGAGCTTGGTGGGGCCTTAGTTTTTTTCTAAATTAGATCTTAGAGCTGGTTATCACCAAATAAGAATGCATGAGGATGATGTCCATAAGACTGCATTCAGGACACATCAGGGGTTGTTTGAATTTGTGGTCATGACTTTTGGCCTAACTAATGCTTCTGCTACATTCTAGGCACTAATGAATCAGACCTTTCAGTCTTTAATGAGGAAATGCACATTGTTATTTTTTGATGATATTTTGTTTTACAGTCCTACCATTGAGCAACATGTGGTGGATTTGGAACAGGTACTATCTCTCCTTAGAAAGAATTCTTTGGTAGCTAAACAGTCTAAATGTTCTTTTGGGGGGTCTACTGTAGAATATTTGGAATATAATATTTGGGAAGGGGGTACAAACTGCTCCTACTAAAATTGTTGCCATAAACAATTGGCCTATACCTCAAAATCAGAAACAACTAAGGGGGTTTTTGGGCTTAGTTGGATATTATAGAAGGTTCATAAGGAATTTTGGGGGTGATAGCAAGACCTATGACTGATTTACTTAACAAAGATTCATTTGTTTGGAATGATTTAGCTC
The DNA here is from genome assembly GCA_032199755.1 of Ambrosia artemisiifolia. Lineage (NCBI taxonomy): Eukaryota > Viridiplantae > Streptophyta > Magnoliopsida > Asterales > Asteraceae > Ambrosia > Ambrosia artemisiifolia. The sequence continues at coordinate 15,394,967 of CM063514.1, forward strand.
AAATAGCCTTTGAAAACCTTAAGACAACCCTCACTACTGCACCTGTGTTAGCACTACCAAACTTTAATAAAGTCTTTGTAATAGAAACTAATGCCTCTGCTAAGGGCATGGGTGCAGTATTAATTCAAGAAGGCCACCCTTTGGCTTTTGTGAGTAAGGCCTTGTCCATAAGGCAACAAAACCTACCAGTCTATGAAAAAGAGGTTTTGGCTATACTTATGGCTGTTAAGCAGTGGCACACTACTTAATTATTAATAAGTTTTTTATTAAGACTGATCACAAAAGTTTAAAATTCCTACTTACCCAAAAGATTACCACCCCTTTACAACAAACATGGCTGGCCAAACTAATGGGGTATACTTATGAGATCATGTATAAGAAAGGGTCTGAAAATGTGGTGGCTACTGGCCTATCAAGGGTATCTGGTATGGCATTGTTTGAAATGAGTTTAAGTGCAATTGATCCTATGTTGTTAAGTAGAATCAAGGCATCTTGGGAGACTCGTGAGAAAGTGCAGTCTATGATTCAAAAATTGAGTCAAGGGGAACAAATTCATAATGTTACTTGGGATGGCACTTTGTTAAAAAGAAAAAATAAGTAGTGGGTTGGCAACGATCCTATTCTTAAACACGACATACTCAAGCTTTTTCACAGCTCAACAGTGGGAGGTCATTCTGGTTTCACTCCTACTTTACAAAGAATAAAGCATATTTGTTTCTGGAAAGGCTGCTATAAAGATGTTTTTAACTATGTGAAAGAATGCCATATATGCCAGCAGTCTAAGTATGAACCTATCTCAAGTCCAGGTCTCTCTTACAACCATTGCCTATTCCTACACATATCTTCTCAGATGTGTCTATGGATTTCATCACTGGCCTTCCAAAGAATCAGGGAAAAGATGCTATCTTAGTGGTGGTGGACAGATTGACTAAGTTTGCACACTTCATGCCCTTATCTCATCCTTATTCAGCCTCTCAGGATGCTCAGGTTTTTCTAGATCTGTTTTTAAGTTGCATGGTAACCCTGTGAACATTGTGTCAGATAGAGATCCTATATTCTTAAGTCAATTCTGGAAGCATTTCATGAGGCTGCAGGGCATTCAATTATCCTATTCTACTGCATACCATCCTCAGAGTGATGGTCAAACTGAGGTTCTAAACAGGTGCCTGGAGTCTTATCTCAGGTGCATGTGTTTACAGACTCCTAACCAGTGGTTAAAGTGCCTGGAGTCTTATCTCAGGTGCATGTGTTTACAGACTCCTACCATTCTGCAATCAAGACCACTCCTTTTGAGGCTCTTTATTGGTTTCCTCCACCTCTTCACATTCCATACATCCCTAATGACACTAATGTAGCTGCTGTTGAAGATCTACATAGAGATAGGGAGGCTATGATAATCAAATGGAAGGAATCCTTAGAGCAGTCCAGGAACAGAATGAAACAGTATGCAGATGCTAACAGGACTAACAGATCATTTAAACCTGGTGATTGGGTCTATTTGAAACTTAGGCCTTTTGTGGAGACTAAAATGAGGGTCCAAAAGCATAATAAGTTGGGACCAAAATACTTTGGTCCATTTCTGGTATTAGCTAAAATTAGGAAGGTTGCCAACAAATTAGATTTACCTGAAACAGCTTAGATTCATGATGTCTTTCATTTGTCTCTACTGAAAAAGGCACATGGGCAACATACTCCTACTTTACCTCTTCCAATTGGTCACATGTTTGTACTTCAACCTAGGACTATAATTGACAAAAGATTAGTAAAGAGGGGCAATCGATGGGCTCAGCAGTTATTAATTCACTGGAAGGACTTACCGTTGGCTGAGTCAACTTGGTAATTTGCAGATGATTTCACTTTGAGGTTTCCTGATTTCCAGTCTTGAGGACAAGACCGTAATTGAGGGGGAGAGTTATGTTAGTATGAAAATGTAATAAGGGTCAATTTGTAATAATAGATAAGTACAAGTGGCAGAGTTGTCAATTAGTCATAGAAGTTTAAATGGTTGTTATGGGTAGTTAATAGGTGGGAAAACTTGTATAAAAGGGAATACCAAGCGTTGTAATAGTTTTGCTATGATTTGAATAAGAATTTCCCTTCCTGCTTCTCATTCTTAATCTCGTAGCTAACAAAAAAGGTCGAAAATAAATTACTTAAATGTAATCTTCTACAGGTGATATAAATTCTAGGCGCACAAAAACATAACTTACAACCGATTGGCTGTGCTCATGTTATTTGTATGTTATGTATACATTGTATGTATATGTATTAGAGGAAATTCAACATTTTGGATCATTTTATAAAATATCACAATACAAATAAAGATTTTAGTAAAATAGTGGTTTCAGAAAACTTAAATATTTAGTTTGCATAAAAATAATAAATTATACTTTGAAGTTTTCATCCAAACTTAATAGTACTAGTGTTAATAATAAAAGAGTTAACTACTAGCTAAAATTAGTTTTGTTTGCATATAATTTAAATGATACAAAATATTAAAATAGAGTGAGAAGTAATTGTTAAAATAGACACTCTAATGAGAACGCAAAACCATGTAGTAAATGTTTTTTTACTATAAATGCAACGGATGTCCACAACATGCAAATTCCATTGCATAAAACGTTTTGCTCAAATTTGGTTTTGCAAAACACAAATTTGAATCATCTTCTACTTGGATCTATACTTTCATAGGGTAAACTTAATATTACAAATTTTCTTTTTTGGTATAGTAAACTATGAATCGGGGAAACTTTATATTTATCCAACTATATAAAGATTATTCCAAGACGAGTCTATCAAAAAGTTGTGTATGTGGTCATGTGGAATATAGCCTAATGTGATATGTGGATGTGGCTTTGATACCCATTAAAATTCACATGTAAAATGCTTCATTCTCCTTCTTATAAATCTCCAAAGTAACCACTTGCATATCACTCATATAACTCCCTACATACGAATCAACAAACAATGAAAACTTATTCCTATGTTGGAAAGAAACTAGAACAACTTTTTAGTTCATGTTTCTTTCGATTTAGATCGTTTCATCTACTAGGAAACAAGTTTTGCTTAGAGTTGATCTACTTTCTATTAATTTCATCCTTAGGGTTTTCTATTCTCCGATTTTTGGATGCAAAAACTCCAACTTTCATGCCAAGAAACCTCGACTTATTCTTCACCTCTGTCTCTGCGTCTACTGTTACGAGCATGTCCACCGTAGAAATGGAGGTTTTTTCCAACACCCAACTTGTCATTTTGACAATTCTTATGCTAATTGGTGGCGAGGTTTTCACATCGATGCTCACTCTATCTTCGTACGTTCTTTTTTAAGGTATCACATACCACTAAAAATATGGATATCACTGAACATGTTGATCAATCTAATTTTAGCAATAACAACACCATTCTTGAAGTTGAAAGTTCAAAATTTGAAATTATTGATCAAACGGAAGTCTTAAAGTACAAATCCTTAAAGTTTTTGAGTCGTGTGGTTATGTTTTACCTACTAGTGGTCCATGTTTTGGGCATGGTCGCAGTTTTCATTTGCATAAATGCCATCTCAAGTGCAAGACACATACTCAAGCAAAAGGGTCTACATAGAGTCACTTTCTCAATCTTCACCATAGTTTCAAGCTTTTCAAATTGTGGGTTCATTCCAACCAATGAAAACATGTTGATCTTTAGCAAAAACTCTGGCTTGTTGTTGATTCTAGCCCCTCAAATTCTCTTAGGTAACACTTTGTACCCTCCAATTTTAAGATCCATCATTTGGGCCATAGGAAAAATCACCAAGAAAGAAGAATGTAGATACTTGTTAAGGAACTCAAAAATACTTGGGTACCATCATCTTCTTGCTTACAAACACTCGTTCCTTCTTCTAATAACAGTTTTAGTTTTTCTCATGGTGCAATATATTTTGTTTTCATCAATGGAGTGGAGTTCAGGGTCTTTGGGAGACTTGAATGTCTACCAAAAACTTGTTGGGATTTTGTTTCAAATAGTAAACACTCGGCATACCGGCGAATCCATTGTTGATCTCTCCACCATCAATGGTGCCGTATTGGTGATGTTCATTGTAATGATGTGAGTGTCTCTATCTCCCTATTGATACCATGCATTATTGAAACTTTTAAAAATGAATATGATTACGAACTGAAGTGTGCAATAAAAAGTTGGGGGAGATGTTAGATGGTACAAGTAAAGAGGATTCTAGCGGTGACAAAATTTTCTAGTTTGCTGGTTGACACATTTCGTGTTAGTAGGTTAAAATGGTCAACCCAAACAACATCTATCTATTTACTTTGTGTATAAGTTTTCACAATAACCTATACACACTTATAATTGTATAACTCGAATAGAGTTGGTCTTTATGATTTAAGTGTCTCGTACGAGCTTAAATAAAAGCCCTTTAAGCACTAACGAATTATAAAAGCTATTTTTAAACGACAATTAACGTTATAGCAATAAACATAATAAAACAATAGTATCAGAATGCGTACCATAATAGCTAACTGATGATTCATGAAGCTCTTATAGAGCTCAACATTCACCAACACAAGCAATTTTGAGTTCAACATTCAACAAAACATCCATTTTAGAGCTCAATATTCAACATCACACCTAATTTAGAGCTCAACATTCAACAAAACACTCAAGTTATGACTAGATTAACAATTGTCAATTATGGTTAAATTGTGTGAATCTAGGAAATACAACACAAAAAAAATAAATAAATAAGTAAAAAAACAAACCCTTGAATGGTGCAAAGATGGTCAAAGAATGGGTTGTTACGGTGGCAAGTAATGTTGAGCCACTGTTTCTCTCTTTCTCTAACTTTTAATGATTTTTATTGTTTTTATTATTATTTAAATACTTGAATTAGAATACGAGATGTTTAACCTATATACCTAAACGTGTCAAACTAGTTGAAACATAGTAATCAACAGGGGCGGATCTAGGGGCTTTTAGGGGGTTCCCAGGAACCCCCTCGGTTTGGTAAAAATTGAAAATTTTAGTGGAAAATTTTGAAAAATTAGTGAAAATTTACGAAATGAACCCCCTGGAAATCCGTCCTGGATACACCACTGGTAATCAAGCTATATTGACATGATAATCAGATTGGTATAGTTGTAATAACTAGTTTTAACGGGTGCTAAATAGATTTATCGATCAAAGTTGTCATTAAATGGGTCAACTCATACACATCTAGCTTACTAAAGGGGTTAGCCGAAAAAAGAAAAAAGAAAAAAAAAACCTAAACAGGATTTATCTGGAAACCAAAAACCTGAACATGTTTGTGTCATATTCGTTTTATATACTTGTAATCTTTTGATTTGAGTCAGAAATTGTCCACCCTAAAGAATTCCGGGCAACAAACACTTGGTTGATATTCTAGTGTTAAAATTAAAAAAAGCTTAATCCTTTGTTTTGATACCTATAACTTAACACCACTAGTGGGGCTGAGAGATAGTGGATTCGTTCCGGGACAGACGGTTTTGAAGGCGGAAGCTAGGAAGGTTGCTAAGCACGAGGCGGCATGTTTAGAGAATCAGCATGCGTTCATTCCGTTTGCCTTCGACACTTTTGGATCCCTAGCCCTTGAAGCAGTTTGCTTTTTGGAGCGGGTGCAGAAGGTGGTCCACAGTAACTCGCAAAGCCCGAGGAACCAAGGTTTTGTATTTAGTAGAATAGGCTTTGCAATTAAAAAAGAGATAGTGGCGCAGCTTGTTGCTCGCTTACCCATTATCTAGATATAACTTGGTTTTTACTATTGAATGAATGGGGAGTTTTATAAGCAAAAAATAAAAAATAATTTACAAATGTATAATAATTGGTACATGTAGAACCAAAGAAAATAAAAATATATATATACCAATGTTTTTTTTTTGAACGGTAGTGTCTCAGTGGTGGAATACAAGCCTTGACAAACCCCTGACCTGGGTTCGAATCCTAGCCACAACAGGCTACCTTTCAACCCAATGGACTTTTTTCGTTGAAGCTGAGGATCGAACTCGGGGTCATGCCCGGGCGGGAACCCACCAAGGTGGTAAACCCTCCCACCTCCGACCAGCTGGGCTGGACATCATCGACATATATACCAATGTTTTGACTCATGAAAATTACAAATACGAATTTTTCGTTTTTACAAATAAACACGATAGAAAAGATGACCGTACAATAATTAATGAGATATTTGTTGTATTGCTTTTCACATTATATAAAATGACCAATATAGCCCGTTGACCGGGCCATTTGCACAAATGAACCTTGCACCCGTCTTAGGAGAGACGGGACACGGCTCCCAATGAGCCTGAACCGTCTCCCAAGGGGGCTTCCCGTTTCAGCCAACAGACGACCGCCACGTGGCGTTGTTGATCCCGAGGCTGAACCGTCTCTCTCCCCAGACGGTTCACACTTCCCCATGCCGTCTCAAGCCGTCTCGGGAACCGTCTGAACCGTCTGAAAATTGTATATAAATACCGGATTTCATTTAACAAAATTTGCACCAACCACCCTCTCCAAACCTTTCATCTTCCAAAATGTTTTTTGGTTTGCCAACCGAAGCCTACCGGCTTACGAAAATAATGTCCGATTACTTGGATTGTTGTTTCATCTGCGTACGACTACTTGGATTGTTGTTGCATCTGCGCGTGGGTTAACCCGTGTAATTTGCATCTACAATGTGGTAGTCTATTTTATTTGCAAGAAGAGTTCTTTGTCTATGTAGCGCACATACACCATTCAAACAAAGTTCTTAGTTCTTAGCAAGTAAATTTAGGAAGTTTGTTGTAATAGTATAGTTTGGGAAGTTTGTTGTAATAGTATAGTTTGTTTATTGTTATTGTAATAGTATAGTTTGTTTATTGTTTTTGTAATAATATTGTTATTGTAATATTAACGAAATATTTACTTTTATATAAAAAAACACTAAAAAAAAACATAAATAAACATTAATAAAAAAAACATAAAACACATAAATAAAATTCGATTACAAATAAACTAATTAAGATAATCCCTCATCATTTGCCAGGCGGACAAATGTTTAAATTCTTTGCCCTCACCGTTTTTATACTGTCTTTTGGAGTGTCGAATTGACGTGTCTTCGGGAAAGCCATGGGGTACCAACTGAAGTGTCGCGTTGTGGTACGAGTTGAAGATTTGACATTTCGTTGTCAAATCATTCAATTTCCGGCTAAGAGAGTCCGTTGTCCGGTCAGACCCTCCAACCAGCCGGTTATACTCGTGTTGGATACGAAACCATTTGTTCGTTTGGTGGGTGCTCTCTTCAACGTGGCGCCAAGCTGATACAAGTGCAATCTCTTGTTCTTCTGTCCATCTTTGGGGTGCCATTTCTGTTAGACGGTGGTGGTGGACGGTGTGGTTGTGTGGTGGTGCTGCTACTGTTAGACGGTGGTGGTGGTGGTTTGGATAGTGCTGCTACTGTTAGACGGTGGTGGTGGTTTGGATGTTCTGACGGGAGACGGGACACGGTATTTATAGGTGGTGACCTGGACAACCGAAGCGTCGGTCGAACCATCGGGACTCACCGGAGACGACGTCTCGGGAGACGGCGAGTCACCATTGTAAAATGTGACCCGGCTTCAGACGGTTCCCGAAAGACCCGAAAGACGGTTCCCGAAACACTTTGAGCCGGTTCAGACGGTTCCCAAGACGGCTTGAGACGGCAGGGACAGCCTCGGGATCAACAACGCCACGTGGCGGTCGTCTGTTGGCTGAAACGGGAAGCCCCCTTGGGAGACGGTTCAGGCTCATTGGGAGCCGTGTCCCGTCTCTCCTAAGACGGGTGCAAAGTTCATTTGTGCAAATGGCCCGGTCAACGGGCTATATTGGTCATTTTCCCTTATATGTATCATGTGTCCACAAAATAAAGTTGCTATGTGTCCTATCGGAGTAGTAGTTGACGAAAAGATTGGCGGTGCTTGAATGAATTATTTACTTTTGTAGGTATCTTCCACCCTACACTTCATTTTTACCTGTGGGAGAAGAGACTTCTGAACAAGATAGTAAAGGGAATAGCAATGTCATGAAGAACATGATGTTCTCACAACTTGCATATTTGGCCATCTTCATCATACTTGTTTGCATAACCGAGAGGAAAAAGATGGTTAATGATCCACTCAACTTCAATGTTTTAAACATTGTGTTTGAAGTTATAAGGTATTTATACGACCAACTTCTTTATTTAGTTGTGAAAGCCCTTTCGTAACACCTTGTGTGATATAATGTTACACAACTTACTTTTCTCTAAAAAAAAAATAGGGCATTTGATATACATATTTCCTAGGGTTTTTAGCCAAAAAAAATAAAAATAAAAAAGGAAGTGGCTACATGAAAATGTCAAAAAAATAGTAAATTTAGTTTCATTTGTTACATATGTAACAACAGATTAATATTACACACCTGTTATATAGAAAATCTATTTTAAAAAAAAAAATTCTTTTGCATTTTATTTTACTTTTTTTCTTAAAAAGCTTGAAAATATTTATATTATATGCTCTAAAATTTTTATAAAAACGGCTTTTTTACATAAGGTTTTCATGAGTTTCATCACCTTAATTGGTTTCTAAAAACAATATGATTTCATCAAAGAATATATAGTTGACTAGTTCTAATATGGGAAACGCACTACAAAAGAGATTGTTGTTGTAGCACCAACAATACACCTAAAACTTGCCCCTAAAAGCCGCTAACATTACGTCGCTTATACCGTAGAATCATCGTTGATGCTCATAAGGCATGAGCGGAGACATAAAGTCGACCACCCTAACGCTTTTTTCATATTTTCTAGTATTTTGATATTTTGATTTGTTTCCCTGATATTTTCCAATTCCAAATACATTCAATAAAAGTGAGGAACCGAGGATCACTAGTCTTACATGTGAAAATAAAACACAAATTAATTTCTTTTTCAAACACATGTAGAAGCCATTCAAATAAAAAATATCTTTTTGTAAAATTTTTTTTTACTTGTCTTTAAATTGGTTTTTAGACTTTATTTTTATAAAATGGCTTCTATATTTATTTATGTGAAAAAGCTCCGAAAACAGTATGGAAAAATAATTTTTTTACATGTAAGACTAGCGGTTCATCGGTTTCCGATTTTTATGTGATTCCATTTAGAACTCACCTACACACACATACTTCAAAACTATTCATTAAATAAATCTTACCTAATGTCGCTTATTAACAACCCGAACCGTCTCAACACAAATTGGCTCGTTAACGACCTGTACCGGTTCGATCCGACGACCCGGGTCATTCTGACCTAAATCGACCTGTTAATGACCCAGGCCACTCCGACCCAACAGGGCCCGTTAACTACCCGGACAGTTTTGACTCGACCGGGCCTGTTAACGACCCAACTCATTTCAACCCAACAAGGCCCATTAACGACTTGGTCTGTTTCGGCCAGATCTGGTCTATTAACGACTTAGCTCGTTGACGACTCGGTGCATTTTTACCCGAATCGGCTCGTTAACGACCTGGGACGTTTCCACCCGAAAGGGCCTATCAACGAACCAAACCCTTTCGACTCGGCCCGTTAACGACCCGGACTCTTTCGACCCGACCTAGACCGTTTCAACCTGAGCCGACCTATTAATGACCCGTACCATTTTGATTATCGACCCAGACTCTTTTGAACCGACCGGGTAGGCCAATGTCCCGCACCGTTAAAAAATTAAAAAAATTAAGAGTTTGAGATAGAATACAAAAGTCCAGCATACGATTCTTATTTTTTATGTTTTTCAATTTTAGATTTTTTAACCTATCGTGACGTAAACTAATTCTAACCCTTATTTTAATCTATACATCCTTATCCAAACTCATACTACTCAAACTTATACTTACCATACACCCCACCCCACCCCACCCAACCCAACCCAACCCAATCCAGCTCACCCATTTTACCGCAATACCACCCTAATAATACTAAGGTGGCGTTTGGTATGATGGAAAGGAAGAGGGAATGAAATGAACCATTACGAGGTAATGAAAAATAGTATGTTTGGTTGGTTAAAGTAATGAATCACTCATTCCACAAGGCATTCCATTCCCTCGAAATCATTTCATCCACCCCCCATGTTTTTTTTTTTAATTCCATCCATCATTCAACCTTTACTAACAACACCATAACCCACCACCCACCACCGTTGTTGCCACCACCCACCACCGTCGTCTCTGCCACCAACCACCGCAACCCACTATTTTCACCCACCCACCTATTCACCACCGCCGCCACCAACTACCATCACCCACCCACCACCACCGCCACCATCCAACACCACCCACCGCCGCCTATCACCACCACCCACCATCGCCGCCGCCTCCACCCACCACCGCCACTACTCACCATCGTCACCCACCCAACATCACCGCCATCCACCTCCACCCATCGCCACCGTTGCCGCCAACCACCATCGCCGTCGCCACCACCCACCACCGTCATCGCCACCCATAACCATGCTACGGCCACACACCACCACCTACCATCACCACCACCAACTACCATCCACCACCGTCACTACTCACCATCGTCGCCCACCCACCATCATGGCCTTCCACCGTCGCCACCACTGCTACCGCCACATATCACCACCCACTATCACCGCCACTGACCACTACCCAGCATTGCTACTAACCACCAATTTTATTCTTTCGTCTTTTCCTGCATATCTAACAACACAAAGTAATGTTTTGTTTTATTCCCACATTACAACCAAACAAGACATGAAATGGTAATAATCCGTTCCATTACCTTGTTCATTGTTTTACCTCATCCATTTCATTCTCTCATTCATTCCATTACCCGTACCAAACATACCCTAATACTTTTTTACATTACTTGACAGTTTCAAATGTGTAAGGGTTCTCATACTAAAATTACAAAATCTACTTTTGATAAAGTGTCATAAGTCGATAAAATTTTCATGTACATAATTTAACACCTATTAAAGAGATCACAAGTTCCAAACATAAGATCTAAAAAAACGATATTTTGGAAAAAAATGCTAAAACTCTGTTAAAGCATCAAATTTTCACCGATTCGATTGCCACTTGTCAAAAACTAGTTGTTCCAATCAGTGACGATTCAACCCATGTCACCAATTCAGAAAAGCACTGGTTAATTATGAGTAAGATGATCTATAATTCCGGTTCTAAGTACATAGTTAGAAGAAAGCTATTATTGTAATATAGTAAAAACTGATGATAAAAGATGGATGGAATACGCACCCACCTTGTGGTAGAGTAGCGTGAGAAATGATGGGTAGAGTCTAGCTTCTTTAAGGTGCCAGGTTTGATCCTTGATCCCACCAAGTTTTACCGATTTTTCACTGTCCTGCGTTTGAGCAGGTGGGGGGTCAGATTTTCCCCTGAGTTGATAGCTTAGTGAGTTCTGGCTACCCAGCGCTACCTGTGAGTGGGCATTTAAGACATGTCTTCACCCAGGGACGCATGGAGTGCTTTTGTAACCAATTGGTGTGTGTCCCGGGTAGTCAGGACATCGTTTATTGGTCGATTAAAAAAAAAAGATGGATAGCATATGTTAACTTATCCCATCCTAAAAGGATTGATGCTTCCAATACGTAATATGAAGGGACAGAACCTAGATAAACTAAATGTGTTATATTCCTTCTTAGACTATAGGGAGTGGGGCGGGAGAGGAGGAGGGGGGGGGGGGGGGGAAAGGATTCCCGGGCGGGGAGGGTGGGCGGTAGGGATTTGCCGGGCGGGGGGGGGGGGGGGGGGAGGAGGGGTGAGGTGGAGGGTTTTCATTGGTTGGGCCTTTTGTATTAAAAAAAATACTTTTAAATATAAATAGTTGTTGGAATATCATTAATTTTTTTTTATTTTTTTTAACCAACTAAAATATTAATAATCAACCTTTTAGATAAAAAAAAACACAATCCTAAAAACATACAATCACATAATATTTAAAACACAAATTACATAATATTTAAAATTTAACACAGATTATAACTAATATTAAAAAAACACACATCCTAAATTACTTATTTAAACATTACATAATTCCTAAATTACTCATTTAATCATAATTTTCTCCACTATGGAGAGTAGTTGTCCCAGTCCTCGAGTGTGTAGTACTCGGAGGATAGGGAACGTGAGCTGTCCCGTCCATCGGATCTCGCATCCGAGGGGAAATAGTAGTACTCACGAGGAGGGGTAGGCATGCTCCAGAGGCGCTCCTGCTCCTCAACTTCCCTGAGGGCTTCCAAGTCCTCAGGAGTTGGGTCCCCATATTCACGGGGTGGGGTGGTCTGGTGGTGGTGGGTGGGGGTATTCTGGGGGGTGGGGATAGGTTGGTGGTAGGGGGTGGGGGTAGTCTAGTGGTGGGGGTATTCTGGGGGATGGGGATAGTAGCAGCAGTTCGGGGGGTGGGGGCCGACAACATTAGTCGGTCCATTTCATTAATAGCCATGCAATAATCCATGGCCCAGGCCCATTCTTCATCTGTGAAGTCATCATCGACTTCAGGATGAGGAAAGGTTGGTGGTGCCGCAGCAGGAGGAGGAGGGGTGAAGGTTGGTGGTGCCGCAGCAGGAGGAGGAGGGGGATATAACCAATGTTGTGGAGGAGGAGGAGGAAGAGGAGGTTGTGGAGGAGGAGGAGAGGAGGTGAATTGTAGTCTCCGGGGCCAGCCCCGTCCCCGGACCCGGCGAGTGTACTGCCGGACATTAGATGGTCCGGCAGCTCCTGGTTGAAAACCGCCCATGTTATTCATTGTGTTGAGGATTTGAGGATGAGGAAAAGGTATGACTGAGAATTGGGAGGAATTGTTGTATTTATAGGGTGAGAAATATGACCGTTTGGGGGGAAAACGTTTGAATTTCAAAATTTGAAATTTAAACGTTTGGGGGGGGGGGGAATTTGAAATTCAAACGGTTTGGAACAGTAACCGTTTAAAATTCAAAATTTGAATATAATTATTTTTTTTAATAAATATTATTTTTTAATATTAATTATTTTTTTATTATTATTTTATTAAGTTAATAAATTTTCGGATTAAATTATTCATAATATATTATTATTATATTTATTAATATATTAAAGTTTTTTTATAAAAAAAAAAAAGAAAAACAAATGTCACATGTCACTTCCCCCCTCTTCCCCCCCTTCCACTCCTCACAATTTTCCCCCCACATGGACCCCACAAGTATCACATGGCGCTTCACCCCCCCCCCTCCACTCCCTCTAGTCTTACTATAATACTATGCATGTGAATATTGCATCAATTTAAATGTACTTATTACTACTGAAATTCTCCAACCCTTTAGAAAATAATTTGGGATTATAACTTAATGCAGTGCATATGGCAACGTCGGATTGTCAACTGGATACAATTGCGATCATCGACTGGAACCAAATGGAGGTTGCAAAAACAAATGGTATGGGTTCTCAGGGAAGTTCAGTGACGAAGGCAAAGTAGTTATTATCGTAGTTATGATTTTTGGCAGGCTAAAGAAATTTAGTATGAATGGTGGCAAAGCATGGAAACTCATATAATCACTAGTTGTAAGATCGTATTATCAAGATATGTAGTGTTCATGGTAGTAATATATATGTATTGCTTGGTTATATGGGTGGAAATTGATGTCAAAAAAGCTCTTGTAAAGTGCATTTTCATTTTAACGAGTTCACGTTACCCGCGCGTTGCAACGGAATGTTGATTAAGAATATCTTTATCAAGATCGTATTATCAAGATATGTAGTGTTCATGGTAGTAATATATATGTATTGCTTGGTTATATGGGTGGAAATTGATGTCAAAAAAGCTCTTGTAAAGTGCATTTTCATTTTAACGAGTTCACGTTACCCGCGCGTTGCAACGGAATGTTGATTAAGAATATCTTTAGTATCAATATATGTACGATGCGATAATTGTTAACTTTCTGCAATGTAATTTCTCATTTGCTAACTTAGCATTTAGTGTAAGTTGGAAGTACACTCATTAAAAGTAAAATAACCCATCGTTCATTCAAATGCAAAATTTTTGGTTCATGTCTCTCATTTCCACTCTAATAAGTTGAAAGGAGCCATTGCTTAGGCTTTGTGTAGTGGGATAAAGAAAACGCCGTTGTCACCCCTATAGCGCCCGGGAACACCGCCCCCCGGGGCGCTTTAGGGCGCTAAACTCGACTCTCGTTATGTGGATAGCAGCGTTATGAATTATGTTTGTCTTGGAATCTTGCAGCTTTAATGCATTTGACCGTTTGAAGCTTATAAAAAAAAAAAAATCGAAGAAGCATAAATACATACATCCATTTCACATACAACACACAAACATAGCATTCTTGTTAAACCACACACACTCTGTTGAAGCATAACACACACACACTCTTGAAGATGAATCCATTCGGTAGGGGTTTTGGTTTTGGTTCCCAAACCAGTGGCGACAACACCCGACCTATTGCTCCGGGTTCAGGTTCAAACCCGCAAAGTTTCACGAACCTGTTAAACCAACCCTATGGTTGGGACCCGAACATGTGTAACTTTAACATGCCAGGGAGTTTTGGGATGCCCATGGGAGGTGGGTTTAACCAAACACAAGTGTTTGGGACATCCCAAATGTTCGGCTCTTCAAATGCTTGGCAAAAGTCGGTTCCGGAGACACAACAGCCGGTCGCAGAGGAAGAGCCCGTGCGAGGCAAGGCAATCGCCCAAGGAAGCCGGGCTCACAAAAGAAAAGAGACGGCCGGTCGTGCCAAGAAAAAGGTTCAACCATGGACCGACCACGAGTTGTACTCGTTAACCCGAGCGTGGGTTGACGTGTCTGAGGATCCTATAATCGGTAAGATATATATTTTTTGGTTTGTTATATTTTTTTAGTTTGTTATATTTTTTTGGTTTGTTATATTTTTTGGTTATGTTATATTTTTTTAGTTTGTTATATTTTTTTGGTTTGTTATATTTTTTTGGTTATGTTATATTTTTTTTGGTTTGTTTTGTCAGCCAACAACCAAAGCAAAGCCGATTTTTGGAAAAGAGTCCGGGCAATATTTTTTGAATTGTCTGGTAAAGGAGAGGGCTACCGGGAGAACGATTCGATATCGGGCAAGTGGACCGATATCAACCAAAAATGCACAAATTTTCAAGGCATTTACCAGCGCACCCGGCACGGGTGGAAAAGTGGGCAAAGCGACGAGGATATTTTGGCGGCGGTTATGGAAGAATACAATCAGGAGTACGGGAATTTCCCGTACTTGAAATGTTGGCGCGTGCTGAAAGACTGCACCAAATGGCACACCGTCCGCCCAACGGTTGGAACTTCTTCATCTAGGGCCCAAAATACGAGGCCTTCAAAAAAGTCGAGGACCTCTGACTCGGTTGATCCCGAAACGCCTACGTCTGACGCGCGTTATGTCGACCTCAACTCACCAGAAGAAAATCCCTATTTTGCAGGGGAGGAGGGGGCGGATGAGCTACGTCGTCCGCCCGGTCAACGGGCTGCTCGAGCCGCACGGGCGGAGTCTTCGTCGGGGGTGAACCAGTTAATCCCTGCATTTGCTGAAATGAACCAGCGGCTCCAAGACTTACGCGACATTGGGGCTCAGCGTATTCAAGAAAACCGACAGGTGGTTGACATCATGAGGGATCGACAGTTTGAACGCGACTTTGCTTTTTACACGGCAAAGCACGACGGCCTAGAGGGCAAAGCGTTGGAAATGTTCTTGAAACGAAAGAAACAAATCGAGGAAAAATATAACCTTTGAGTATTTTTATCTTTTATTTGGGTTTGTATTTTTTTTTAGTATTCGTATTTTTTTTTAGTATTTGTATTTTTTTTTTAGTATTTGTATTTTTTTTTGTTTTAGTATTTGTATTTTTTTTATTTAATGAAATATTATTAAGTATTTAATATTCTTATTTAAATAAAAAACAATCATTACCAATCATTTATAACCCCCCTCATAACCCCCTTCCCACTACACCCTCTTTTTCCATAACCCCACTTTTATTACTTTTTAATATTTTAATACTACAACCCCCTCATAACCCCCCACCACTACACATAATCTTAGTTAGGCCCACATCTCTTCCTTTAAAGTATCTAACTAGTCATTTGACTCCAGTTTTATCCAATTGTAAGTGGTCTCATAGGTTTTAGAAGAACAATACCATTTTCTTACTCATTGGATTATCCCAACATCAACCACATGGAATAAAAAAGGAGTTTAAGAAAACTGAATTAAGCAAACTCATTAAATTATCAATAGAAAACACGACACATACATAGATACTAAAGCGTATATAGATTACATAGAAATCTTATCATCTAAATTGATCAATACATGATTGTGTATATACATGTGACCGGAGGTTGTGAATGAATACACACAACTTTTAAACAAAAAGATACAACTTTTAAACGGAAGCAATACAACGAGATCTTCATAAATTTACAAATAATTTCATATAATTCGTTTTTTCTTCATTTGACGAAGCCAAAATGAGTACTTTTTGATATATCAAATTATTTTAATAATGGATGAAACCTCTTTCATAATATGAGTTCTTTTTTAGAAAAGTATTTTTAACATATATATTGAATTATAGGGTAGGGATTCTAAGAGAACCAACCCCTATTTGAGAACTGAGAGAACCATTCTGGGGCACACATTTCATATAAAGGCAAAAAAAAAAATTTTTTTTTTTTTTTTTTTTTTTTTGCTTTAATCGCACATTTTTATGCAAGGAAAATTTTTTTTTTATTTTTTTTGAATTTTTTTTTCATTTATACATATGTGTATATGTCAATTATACATGTGTATATAGCATTTTTCAGCTATACATATGTGTATATTTCAGTTATACATATGTGTATATTGCATTATACATATGTGTATAATGCAATTATACACATGTGTATACTGAAAAAAAAATTAAAAAAAAAAAAAAATTTTTTACATATAAAGCAGCGATTTTTGCAAAAAAAAAAAAAAAAAAAAAAATTTTTTTTTTTTGCCTTAGAGAAATGTGTGGCCCAGAATGGTTCTCTCAGTTCTCAATTTGGGGAAAGGTTCTCATTTGAACCAAATCCTTGAATTATAAATCAATTAACATATAGCACTAAACTTAAAATAAAATGGAAACCATTCATTCTTCTGTTTCATGACTTCACATGGTAAAAATTCCTGTCACAGATCGGGCAAATTCCGAACTTTTATTTCTCCTTTGGATTTAGTGGACGTTTTGCTATGGTAGGCGACGACGGTGTGAAGGACGGTGGTGGGGGATCTGGTTGGTTGAATCGCAGGCATCCTCACTCTCGCGGTTTATAACCACGGTGGGTGTGTGCAAACGATAAAAAATATTATAAGGTGGAAGTAAGGAGAAATAATGGACGTGAAGATGTAATTATAGGTTTGGTAGTAGTGTCGGTTGACAGTTATTGGGTGGTTATCCGACGAACTTCGGATACCACCGTTGATAGAATTTGTGTCGGTTTAAGATAATTTGGTGGTTATGTGGCTCTCTCTGAGAAGGGACACCAATAAATGGGATGGTTAATGATTTTTAAACGGTGTAAAAAGGATGTGAAGCTTATTACTTAATATTTAATAGTGTATCTATACTATAAAGCATGAGTGAAGGATACCTAGAAAAATTAAGAAATAACAAGTTTAATTGCTCAAAGTACAAACACTCGATGCATTTGTAAAAGGGTAAATCCGTATTTTGCACGTTTAATTAATTTTAACCTTGTCTAATTTTGTTTCTTGACTGTTTGCCTTATGAGAATTTACTCAGGCCAATCAATTCCATCATTCAATCCTAAGGCCGATTCAGTGCCATCGGTTCAATGCTCATGCCATGCCAATTTAATGTCTTCATTCATTCCTCAGGTCGGTTAAATTGTGATTTGATAATCAGACCATCATCGCTTCGATTTTCCTCCACCATATATCACTTCATTTTCTTAAACCAACCTTCAATAACGCCATATAAATATCTGGAATACTCTATAAACCCTCCTCATTCCTCTCGCTCCTTTTTCTCTTTTCGATTTTCTACCGATTTCATATATGTGAGTTACTTTCTTCATGTCTTTGCAAGATTATAACTTGGTTTTATTTTATTTTATCAAATAAACGAATTCATGATGATTGTCTTATATGTTGTTATATTAGTTATTTAAAATATTCCACATAGATCAGAAAGACAATTCCCTGAATTAGTATCTAATTTGGTTGTTCACATTTGTTGATACACATGCGGGACGATGTTGTTACTAATCTTGAGATTGAGCTTGACTCTATAGAAGTCGGTTTGGATAAAAGGTAAAGTCTTTATGTTATTATGTATGAACCTAAAGTTTGGATGGTTGTTGACTTGTGAAACGACAATACTACTTATTTCAAGAGTGCACATGTTTTCAGGTAGTTTTTCTTCAATGACACAACAGCTTGATGAGTTCACAATGGTTGATATAAGTTTAAATACTATACTATGGTTCAAGTAGTTCGTTAACGCATACACATAATTCGACTTCAACTATTCACCACATCTACACACACCAAATTCAAGTAACTACAACATCATGTTAAGAATTTAAAAGCCCAAGAAATAGAGATCCGACGCTCCTTAAATCAATAGCACAAACCGGAACACAACTCAACAATACCTTCTTCTAGGCCTTTAACCGAGCTAGGCATTCCAACAATAATTACATATTAGGTAGGGATGTTATATGAATTTAGAATAGTTTATAGAATGGTGTATATGTTATGTGAGGTAAATACATTGATAATGTGTTTGAAATTAAACACTCGTCATAATAGAAGTGCTAAAATCATTCTTTAGTTATGGTAGAGAGGTTAATGGTGGGTGGGTAATCTCATATATGGTGGATGACAAGGCGTTAAATCCTGAATATGGTGACCAATAAAGTAATACCCTTATTAATGGTGAAAAGTTGATTCTTATATATTTAAATCCTTTTCACTAAAGGGTCATTATACAATGAACATTCTTACTTTGTACAATTGAAACTTTTTATTTATAAGGGTAGTATATATTGTTGGTTTGGAAAGAATGAAACATATATGATCATTAGCTGTGTAGTGGTATTAATCAGTGCAAAAGGTTTATACTATAATACTCATAAATCATAAAAGAGAACAAAAGATTCATGTATAAAAGTATAAAAAACATGGGTCACGTGCTACTGAAACAGGACGTACCTAACGCCAACCTTTTGTGTTACGCCGACTCTTATGCCGCTATAGTAAAGTTTAATGTTTTCTATCGTTATGTTTTACATAGTCTGGAAGTCTTACATGTTGGGTGTGTTTCTAGGCAAAGACCCAATGCAATAATGAATGGAACAAAGTCTCAGGTCAAAGAATTAAGTCTTTCGTATTCAAATGCAGGTCTAAGTTTTTTGTAAATGGTGCTAAATTATCAAATTAATTCTTAGGATAATTT
This sequence comes from Ambrosia artemisiifolia, assembly GCA_032199755.1. Classification (NCBI taxonomy): domain Eukaryota; kingdom Viridiplantae; phylum Streptophyta; class Magnoliopsida; order Asterales; family Asteraceae; genus Ambrosia; species Ambrosia artemisiifolia. The sequence continues at coordinate 15,414,431 of CM063514.1, forward strand.
TGTATGGTAACGTTGTAAGCACATGGGTTTAATATCAAGTGTATACATGATGCTAGGCCATTCACATTTGAGGCACCATACGATTTGCAGATTGATACGTGATTTTTGAGCCCTAATTTGGGTTTTAATGTGAAGTCCTTGGTCACGGGTTTGAAGTTAGAATTTCAATTATATGCTTGTTTTTCTCGAATTCATCATGAATGAAATGAAAATCCTAAGTTAGTGATTCCAAAAGTGGAAGTTTGTTGGTTTATATTAATTAGTTTTTTTAATTATATTGTTATGTGCTTGATTAAGGAGAAATGAGAGAAATTTGTTGATTGTAAAGGTGCAACAGAGTAGGAGCATGAGAGTGGGGCCTTTTTTTAGATTATCGTTGATGGGGTATCGAATCGTGAATTGCATCTTCATGAAGTTGTGAAACAAAGGGAGAAACTTAACCATTTAAAGGTTAAATGAAAAGTTAGGCTGATTACCAGATTGGAAGTGATTGGGATCCGGTAATGATTTGATTCTCAGATCAAAGAGCAGATTACTTTGAGTGTTAAACTTCAGGTGTGTAAGAGTGTTTTGGTTGAAGAGTTTGTGTTGATAGTTATTGAAATTTTTGGCTTACGGAATGTTTATTTATAAAGGAACAAGTACATGAAATGGGGCAGACTAAAATGAAGTTACAAAGAACTTATGAAGATAGAGAATTAGAGATAAAGAGCTTCATGCAATTAGATTGGACCATTAAGCGGAAGTGATATCCACCTAAAGAATAACTGCAACTGTGATTGTAAGGGTGATGTATGTGTAACAGTGTATATAAAACTCTAATGTTTTTCTAATATTTCTTATTCGTCATTGTTACAGGCATGGGCTAAAGTGGATTTGATACGGGAGCACAACAAATTACTGGAAACTTTTAGGTATCTTTTTAGTTTAAAATTTAAACCTTTATTGATTCTCACATTTCTAACACACGTCTACTTTGCTCCTTTTCTCGAAAAGACATAGATATTACATGTATTAGTTGCATTTTGGGCATGTATCTTAAGTTTGAAAGGGCTTAACATCTCAAAAAAAAAAAATAATAATAATAAAAATAAAAAAAATCCAAAACTCACAGAATTGCAAGAACGGAAACTTTTTATGATAATCGCTTTTGTAGTATAAATTTCAACCAATCTTTAAGTTGATATTGCTTCAATGATGTGTTGCATCAACTTGTTCAACTCTGTCTATATTAAATTAGTTTAAAGGATGGGACTTGTGGGCATGGCAGATTGTGGTGCTGTGGTGCTCAGGTGTGGATTTGTGTCAATGTTTATATACAACAGATATCCTAGGATATTGCTTCAATGATGTTTTGTGTATTTAACTTTCTATTTCTTGAACACTTACTAACTTGATTAGATTTACTGGTACATTATTTGGAAGTCACAACGTTTGAACTTTCCATCATCTTTGGGTATTGATCAACAACTATATTTATAAACTCACCATTTAAATAAAAAACAAGAATTCATTACAAAAGATTGTACTTTCCCATACTAACAACCATTAATCCTCAAGAAATGCTTAACGGTATTGAACCCAATGATGGCTTACTGCACCATTTCGAATGCATTTAGTACATCATTATGTTGTTTTGGTTTGTCTAATAGAATAACCTTTTTCGGCAATGAGGATTGCTACCATCTTTTGGTTTGTCTAGTGTCAACTTTTTTTATTTATCTTTTAAAAAGAAATCGAACTTTATAAAAAAGTGTAGATGACTATTAATTTATATTAAATTCATTGACTTAGTTTGCTAAGAGGGTGTTTGGTAGCCTCTTAATGACCATTCAGAGGCTACCTCCTAATAGCTCATAACCTTTGAATGGTTAAGAGGTAACCTTAAATCTCAATGGTTAAGAGGCAACTATTAAGATATTACCCTCTTAACTATTCATACTTAAGATTACGTCTTAACCATTAAGAGCCTATGAACCATTCAGATGTAGCCTCTTAATGACCAAGGCTACCAAACAACCCCTAAATCTCAAATATTTACTAAGTCTACAAAAGTTTGGTGTTTATAACTTTATATTCTTGTACACAAACGCTAACGTAATAGCTATAAATGGAAAACAATTATTCATTCTTCTGTTTCATGACTTCACATGGTAAAAACTCCTGTCGCAGATGCAAATTCCGAACTTTTATTTCTCCTTTGGATTTAGTGGACGTTTTGCTATGGTAGGCGACGACGGTGTGAAGGATGGTGGTGGGGGATCTGGTTGGTTGAATCGCAGGCATCCTCACTCTCGCGGTTTATAACCACGGTGGGTGTGTGCAAACGATAAAAAATATTATAAGGTGGAAGTAAGGAGAAATAATGGACGTGAAGATGTAATTATAGGTTTGGTAGTAGTGTCGGTTGACAGTTATTGGGTGGTTATGCGACGAACTTCGGATACCACCGTTGATAGAATTTGTGTCGGTTTAAGATAATTTGGTGGTTATGTGGCTCTCTCTGAGAAGGGACACCAATAAATGGGATGGTTAATGATTTTTAAACGGTGTAAAAAGGATGTGAAGCTTATTACTTAATATTTAATAGTGTATCTATACTATAAAGCATGAGTGAAGGATACCTAGAAAAATTAAGAAATAACAAGTTTAATTGCTCAAAGTACAAACACTCGATGCATTTGTAAAAGGGTAAATCCGTATTTTGCACGTTTAATTAATTTTAACCTTGTCTAATTTTGTTTCTTGACTGTTTGCCTTATGAGAATTTACTCAGGCCAATCAATTCCATCATTCAATCCTAAGGCCGATTCAGTGCCATCGGTTCAATGCTCATGCCATGCCAATTTAATGTCTTCATTCATTCCTCAGGTCGGTTAAATTGTGATTTGATAATCAGACCATCATCGCTTCGATTTTCCTCCACCATATATCACTTCATTTTCTTAAACCAACCTTCAATAACGCCATATAAATATCTGGAATACTCTATAAACCCTCCTCATTCCTCTCGCTCCTTTTTCTCTTTTCGATTTTCTACCGATTTCATATATGTGAGTTTTATTTTATCAAATTAAATTAAATGATAATGAGAAGAGGAGATCAAGGATTATACAATATTCACTCTTTAATTCATGGTATCACTGTAGAACCCTAATCCTCCCACCACCCTTCTGCCACCACCGCTGTTCTGCTTCGTCTTTCTCAAACAGTCGCCAGCCCTCCTTCTTTCATCTCCCTTCTCATCTTATTTCCTCTCCACCTTATGGCCGACCAACCCCAACCCATCCCACCGGTCACCCCACCTAGCACCGATGACAAACTCCACCCCACCATCACCGTATCCAGCATTAAAAACATCATACCCATCGTCATGGAAAGCGAAACCGGTCCTTACTTACTGTGGTGCGAATTGTTTCGTATCCATTGTCGTGCATTCCAGGTTATAGATCACCTATCTCCCCGAAACCCTACCACCATCGACCCTAGCTAAGAATGATATTTGGGATATACTTGGCGCTATTGTTCTACAATGGATCTATGGTACTATCTCAAACGATCTTCTCAAAACCGTTTTCTACCCCGGTAACACCGCATATGATGCATGGACAACCTTGGAGGGCCTATTTCATGATTATAAACGCCCGTGCCATCCAACTAATGCAAAAGTTTGCCACTACCCGCCTTGAAAATTTTCCTAATATGTCGGCCAACTGCCAAGCCATGAAAACCCTTGCGGACCAACTCGACAATGTTAGGGCACCTCTTGACAATAAACAGCTTGTTCCCACCTTCTTGCGGGCCTCACGGACGCGTATGAAGGCATCTCCACCATCCTCCAACAAAAAGAACCAACTCCCTCCTTCTATGAAGTACGCTCTCAATTATGCCGGGTTGAAAGTGAAAAAGCCGAGAGAGCCCTTTATGCTTCCCAAAAGGCAACCCATGCACTCACCGCCTCCACCACCAAACAACTGCCCGCCCCCACTCCACCTCAGCCACCCACCACTGACCAAACACCCTACAGCAATCACGGACGCGGAAGGTCACGGAGACGTGGCCGCGGCCGCCCTTCTTGGCCACGTGGACGCGGTACCCAGCCATATGGCCAGTGCACTTCACCAAATACCTATACTTGGACTCTCCCCAACCCTACCTGGTCATCGCCACAACCCTCACCACACCCTCAAAAACCGTGGCTACAATGGTCACCACCGCCTCCACCATGTCCTTACCCCACCTCCACACCCTCAGCAGCTTCTCATCCTACTCAAGGGATTCTAGGCGCTTGTCCCAACCAAGCCAAGCATGCCTCATACTCTCCCAGCAACATCCAACAAGCACTATACACCATGTCACTTAATCCACAAGATTACTCGCAATGGGTTATGGACACTGGGGCCACCATCAGCATGGATCCCAATTCAGGTAACATCCGTACTATTTTTAATACTAGCATGAATGAAAATATTATTGTTGGTGATGGTACACGCGTTCCGGTTGTAGGGCATGGCCCCCAAACATTTAAACCACCCTACCCACCCTTTACCATAAACCGTGTCCTTTATGCACCAAAACTTATTAGAAAACTAATTTTTGTACGTCAATTCACCAGAGATAACTGTGTTTCTGTCGAATTTGACCCCTTTGGTTTTCTTGTGAAGGACTACAGGACCCGGGCACCTATAATCCGGTGCAACAGCAGCGGTGATCTCTACACCTTCAATAAAGACCTCCACTGCTTCTCCACATCCATCACTGCTACTCAGTCCTCCTCTCTTTGGCATCAAAGACTTGGCCACCAGAACCCTGACTTGTTGCAAGCTTTAATGAATTCTAGTTCTATTTCATTTAGTTCTTTAAATAAATCCTTTTGTGAACAATGTGTGTTTGGAAAAAGTGTTAGACTTCCTTTTCATTCCTCTAATAATAATAATAATACTTTGCAACCTTTTGATATTGTGCATAGAGATTTATGGACATCCCCGGTTCTAAGCTCGGGGGTCACCGCTATTATGTGTTATTTCTTGATAACTACACCAAATTTTTATGGACTTTCCCTATCTCTAATAAGTCTCAAGTTTATACAATTTTTGACCACTTCTCCACCCTCGTCCAAACCCAGTTTCAATTAAAAAAAACCTTTCAATGTAATAACGGTAGGAATATGTCAACGCCTCATTTAAGAATTTATTTGATAAAAATGGCATCCTATTCCGCTTATCTTGTCCATATACCTCCTCCCAAAATGGCAAAGCCGAGCGAAAAATTCGCTCCATTAATAACATCACCCACACCCGCACCCTTCTCTCCCAATCACATCTTCCCCTTAATTTTTGGCCACATGCCCTTGAAACTGCTACCTACCTTCAAAACATCATCCCCTCGAAAACCCACCAATACCAAACACCCACCTTTCTCTTATACCGACAAATTCCCACTTATGACCATCTTTGGGCTTTAGGGTGCTTATGTTACCCACTAATTATTTCCACAACTATTAACAAACTTCAACACCGCTCTTACCCTTGTGTCTTCCTTGGTTACCCCACATCCCATCGTGGGTACAAATGCTATGACATTAAAACCAAACACATCACCATTTCTCATCATGTCCTATTTGACGAAACATCCTTCCCTTTCCAAAACCTTCATCGTGTCTCACCCACCTCTGACTACAATTTCCTCACCGACCCCTTTCCTCCACACCAATGGCCTCACACTATCCCAAACCCAAACCCACCCACTGACTCGCTTAACCTACATTCGTCACCCACTCCCTATGTTTATCACCCCTCGGCCCAATCCAATACTGACCTTCCCTCCCCAGCCCAAAACTCACATACACCGGCCCAAACCCCATACCACATACCCCACACCTCCACTACAAACCACCTCTCCCACACCTACGACCCACTATCAACCTTCGGCCCATACCTCTCCCGCCTCTACACACACCCAGCCCACATCTCACATTGACCCACCTCTACAAACACCACCACCTACCCAACCAACCAGTACCATGTGCACTCGTGCCATGGACGATATCTACAAACCCAAATCACCATTTAACCTTAGTGCCACCACTCTCATTCCTATCCCGAAAAACCCAACTGTGGCCTTGTCCTCACCGGAATGGTGTAATGCCATGACTAATGAGCTTCATGCTCTTATTAAGAATAATACTTGGGAGTTAGTCCCGAAACAACCAGGCATGAATATTATCCGCAGTATGTGGCTCTTTAAACATAAATTTAAATTTGATGGCATACTTGAGCAGTACAAGGCCCGACTTGTTTGTGATGGCCGCCCCCAACAGGTTGGGATAGACTGTGTTGAAACCTTCAGTCCTGTCATTAAACCGACAACCATTCGGACTGTACTATCTATTGCTTTATCTAACTCCTGGCAGGTTCACCAATTGGATGTCACTAATGCCTTTCTTCATGGCTACTTGGCTGAGACCGTATATATGCATCAACCCATCGGATTCAGGAACATGCAATTTCCAGATCATGTATGTCGCCTAAAGAAGTCCCTATACGGCTTGAAACAGGCCCCGCGAGCTTGGTACCAACGTTTCACAGATTATGTCCTCTCCTTGCGTTTTCGCCATGGTGGCTGTGATTCATCTCTGTTTATTTTCAATGAACATGGTAACACGACGTTTCTCCTTCTTTACGTCGATGACATTATTCTGGGTACCTCCTCGACAGCTTTGCGTGAGCAACTCATGACTCACCTCTCTAAGGAATTTGCCATGAAGGATCTAGGACCATTGAGTTTTTTTCTTGGCATCTCTGTTACTCGGCAACAGGACAACATGTTTTTATCTCAGCAAACTTATGCACTGACATTATAGAGTTATAGATCGTGCAGTTATGTCCTCCTGCAAACTAGTTGCTACACCGGTTGACATAGTCTCTAAACTTTCTGCTTAGTCAGGCGATATCTTTGATAATCCCACTTTATACAGGAGCCTGGCCGGGGCTCTTCGGTATCTCACCTATACTCGACCAGACATTAGTTATGCCGTTCATCAGGTCTGCATGCACATGCATGCGCCTAGGACATGTCACTTGGATGCTCTAAAATGCATCATACGCTACATTCAGGGTACTATATCATTTGGCCTCACCTTATGCTCTCACAGAAATCCTCAGCTCATTGCTTATACTGAAGCGGACTAAAAAGATATGAGACACTCTACGAGTGGATATTGTGTTTATTTGGGTGACAACCTCATCTCTTGGTCCTCTAAGCGCCAGCCTACCGTCTCCCGCTCCAGTGCCAAGGCTGAATACCGCGGGGTCGCCAATGTTGTTGCTGAAATCTGCTGGCTTCGTAACCTTCTTCTTGAACTTCACAGACCGCATTCTAAGTCCACGCTGGTTTACTGTGATAATGTTAGCGCCATTTACTTATCCGGGAATCCAGTTCAACATCAGCGCACGAAACACATTGAGCTTGATATTCACTTTGTCAGAGAACAAGTTCAACACGGTCAAGTTCGTATCTTACATGTTCCTACTCGTTATCAGGTTGCTGACATTTTTACAAAGGGTCTTCCACGGGTACTTTTTGAAGACTTCCGGTCCAGTCTCAGCATTCGGTCACCTACAGCTTTGACTGCGGCGGTGTAATAGATAATAATATGATTGATTGTGTAATTATGATGTAATTATTCTATTTACTATATTTCCTGATATAGTCAACCGAGATGTAATATAAATTAAATGATAATGAGAAGCGGAGATCAAGGATTAAACAATATTCACTCTTTCAGAATTAAATTCTTTAAATTCCAAAATAACCCATTGTTCATTCAAATTCCTAACTCAATTTAGACACAACTCGGATGACCGTAACTACACACATCAATCTTCACCATTTTAACATTTTTATTTCTTATCTCCCATTTCTACTCTGAGAATTTGAAAGAATCCATGGCTTAGTTAGACCATATCTCTTCCATTAAAGTTTCTAACTAATCATTTGACTCCAATTTTATCTAATGGTCTCATGGGTTTTAGACAAACAATCTGATTTTCTTCTTCCTTGTCAATTGTCATAAGATTACCCCAATATCAACCACATGGAAAGGAATTTAAGAACAGTGAAGTAAACAAATTGATTAAGTTTATCAATAGAACACGCATACATACTAAAGCATATATAGATTACATAGAAATCTCATCATGTTAATTGATGAATACAATGTGACCGGAGGTTATGGACTACGCACAACCTTTATTCGAAGCGATACAACGCGTTATATGTTTATTATTTACAAATAATTACATATAATGTGGTCACAGGGGATGTTCTTATTATAGAATTTATAGAGAATTGCACTAAGATACATCAATTATAAATGAATAGGTTTGTTCCTATTTATACATAGTGAAAGAGTGTGATGCCCCTTGATGAACCGACATGATGGTTCACTAATAACTGGCTAACTACCACAACTATATATTACACAACAATAATACATACTAAATAATCTAAATTAGGATTAAATCAAATATTATATCTAGCATTCTCCCCCTAATTTTGATTTATCCTTTCTTGCTTGATAGTAGCGTTGGATCTTCTTCTTCATGAATGAGAAGGTATTCTTGCTCATTCTTATCTTTCTTCTTGTCTTTCCATTTGGTGCATTCGTTTGAAAAATGCCCAAGTCTTCTACAATCATAACACCGGAATGTACTCTTGTCTTTTTTTTTCTTGACTCTTGCTTCTTTTGCATCCTCTTACTCTTTTGTCAAAGCTTCTTGTTTGTCCTCTTCCTTGGTTTTGATTATTACGTTCTTTTCCATGGTGCGAACTTGCTGAATGGTTAAATGAGCTTGCCATTAGGAGTTTGCTTTGAAGATTTTCTTCTAGTTCATCTTGACTTTTGAGGTGTTCTTAAAATGTTGTTATTCTTCCAACTGCTTCTTCAAATGGCGTTGTGTCTATCTCTAAATATTTCTCAATAGTTGCTACGATCGGTAGAAACTTCTTTGGAAGTGAGTTGAGTAGCTTTCTCAAAATCGCTTTATCCTTAAGAGTTGTGCCAAGGCTTTTGAATTTGGCACTTATGTCACACCCTCAAATTTCCGCCTGCGGAGTTCTACCGTGAGGCGTGTGACATACCAGGATCCAAGTCAACGGTCACAATAAACAACGTCTAAATGTAAAAACATACGTAACAAAAACCATGCATAAGATTAAAAAACAACATTCAACAGTGCGGAAGCATTTAACGTTTACAAAAGTCATGCAGAATTAAAACATAAGTTTAAAAGTTCAAAACTCCAAAACATGCGACTGAGACCCTAGACGCGAGACGACTCCAGTGCGACCTCGTGCGCCTATCTGACAGCTGCTACCTTAGCGACCTGAGAAAACATGCTAAAAGAGTCAACATATAATGCTGGTGAGTTCACAGGTTTTATTTAAATGTGTAAAGTGATCCTTCGAAAACCGTTACCATCACAGTTACTACTATGCTTGTGAGAACACTAGCTAGGCGCAGAATAAGATACTCATACGGGTGAAACCATTGCTGACTAAGCCGTGTAGTGACCCTTAGTTTCCTATGGGCTACCGTCATCACCGGTAGACCTTGTTTTGTTAGAGACAATATGCACTCGCCCGGTCCTACCGTCGAGTGGGGTTTGTCAGTTCCCAATAGCGCTATCCATATTTCCCCGCCATATACCCATGTTAGTGGTTTCTAAGGGACTTTTTGATGAACCGTATAGTACGATAAGTAAGCCATAGTATAACGTGATAAAGAGTCATGAGCAATAAGAGTTTAATGAGCCATAAGTCATAAAAGAGTTTTGAGACGAAAATAAGTCATAAGTCATAAAAGCGTTTTAAGCATGTTTCTCCCCCGAAAACATAAACCGTAAAATGTGGGGCCGTGAACTCACCTTAGGTTGCGTATTCCGTTTATGAGTAAACCGTATGTGTGATATGAGTAAACCGTCTGTAAGATATGATAGCCCCAACTATTGGCGACCTATCATAAGATATGTGTCAAGTTAGACTAATAACCCATCGGGTTCATTAGTCCCTAAGTCCAGTCCATGACCATTATGTGTCCGAAAAGCGTGTTTGACCGACAACCAGACTACGTAAGACAAGACTCGACATCCCATTGGTGACCCGACATTCCACGTGTTCATCTTATACACAAACATTCACAAATCAGGCAACTTAGTACTTAACATGCGTTAAAGTTCAACTATTCTAACACATAGGTCAAATAATGCACAAACAAGTCCAAACACGTGTTACTATGTTACTAGGCGTGTCACGGGGTTCCTATCATGTTCCTGGATGTCAAATTGGGTTTCGGAATGTCAAAATACGCTTATAACAGCATTACACGCGATTAGGAACTTAGCATGCAATTAGGAAGGTCAACATGTGATTAGGGATGGTCAAAAGGCAATTACAGAGGCTAATCGCCCCCTATTATAGGCGATTAGGGCTATCCATATGCATTTCAGGCGATTATGGTCATAAGGTATGCAATTCAGGGCTTAACTAGTGATTAGGATCACAATTGCATGAAATGAAGGCAATTAGGATCATAATTGCATGAAATGAAGGCAATTATGATCCCAATCGCCTATCTATACACGATTAGGCCCTCTATTCAGGCGATTAGGCTCCTAATCGCCTATAGCATAGGCGATTAGGATCCCCAATCGCCTATAGCACAGCTGATACGGTTTTTCACGCGTTTAACCCTCCAAATCAGATCCGAAACGTGTGAAAACACCCAATAACAATCCTAACACATTAACAAACATATTTCAAGCAAAACCCCTAAGTTTTCATCGTTCTAACAGTCCCGAATGCGAGCGTTTTCCCAAAATAGCAACTTAACATGAAAACATCACATCAACATGCAAGAACTTGCCCTAAATAGCAAATATCCAGATTTAATCACATAACCACGTTGTCCGATAGCATCCTACTGTTCTAGCATCATCCTAGAGCAAACCCTAACATCAAACAATCAACAACATACCTCATATCATCCTTAATCATCCATAATCTTTCAAATGGGTCAAAACATCAAGTATCAACAATACACAACCAAAACCATTCAAACTCCTAGAACATCATCCTACTAACTTGTAACAGCCATAAACATCAAAACAACACAAAAACAATCATGATTCAATCCTAAAAATCCTACCTTTAAACACAAATAACACATATAACACATGTAAAGGTGTGGGTTTGTTTAAAAACGGTTTTAAATGGATTTTCAAAGACAAAAACATTTATAAGTCAGGTCTGGACGTTTAGGGAGTAAAATATAATCATTTAAAGGTTTAGGTTTGAAGAACACACCTTGGATTTAAGAGGAGATGATGGAATAAGCTTGGAAATGGTTGTTTTGATGTAAAAATAGGTTCCAGAGGGTGTTTGTGGGTTGAGATAGGTTATGGGATGGCTAGGGTTGCATAAATGATGTTTTGGAGGTCAAGGGTGGTATTTATAGGCGTTTCTAGTCGTCAGGTACCTTATAGGCGATTATGCAGCTTTATCAGGCGATTAGGGCTGCTAATCGCCTTCACTATAGGCGATTAGCCCCATAATCGCCCATAGAAGTGCCCAATCGCCTATAGAAAGTTGCTAATCACCCTCATGAAGGCAATTAGGTCACCCTAATCGCCTTCAGGGTCTGATGTGGTGTATTTGGCACGTTAAACTCCGTTTTAACATATGTTAACACATTTTCACATACCGACAAGTCACATAATGATTATAAACACATAATACATGAAAGTAAACATGTTCACACTCGTTCACCAATTCCCGGGACTCGAGACTTGCGTATGTTAAAACCCCAATGGTGTGCGACCTGACTCGACTGACCTTGTTATGTGTAACGTATGCGCGACTCGCTAAAGTAGACTTACTAAGTTTTCAAAAGTTAGTTACCGGAAATTAACGGGTGTCACAACTTATGTTGCCTAGCTTGCTTGCGAAGTCGCTTACTGATTCAGTTGGTTTCATTTTAAGAATCTCTAACTCGCTTCTTAAGGTTCGTAGACGTGCTTTCTATACCATGTCTGCTCCAAGGTATCGAACTTTGATTGATTCCCAAACTTCTTTTGCATTTTGACATTGTGCAACTTGCATTAAGATGTCTTCTGGTAAGGTTTGGAAAATTATTGCTTTAGTAGTATTCACTTTCTTTTCATCTGCTACTTCAACTCCTTCTTTTGTAACAATTGTTTCCCAAAGACCATAAGCCTTTAACATTGTTTCCATTAATAGTGCCCATGAGGTGTAATTTGTTTCTATCAATTTCGGGCATTGCAATGATACATTTCCTTGCTCACGAGTTGATATTGAACTATTTAACGCGTTATTGTCATCTTTCTTTGTCATGTTTCCTTTCTTTGCTTTCTTGGACTTTTTCTTTCCAATCTTTCTTTTTTCTAACTTGCTTGATATTCTTGATTGAGTTTGATCAAATTATCCAACCTACTTGCTATTTGGACTTTGATATGATCAACTTGTTATTCTTGCTATTAGCCAACTTGCTAACAAATTTTCTTGCTTGCTCCCAACCAACTTGCTAATCGGGGCTTCGTTCCTGACCTACTTACTAATCTGGTTATATGTGCTCCTGACCGACTTGCTAATCAGGTTCTTATGGACTAATTTGCTATACTCAATGAATAGAATTCGGAGTTGACTTGCTAATCTCAACGAACAAATGTTCGGAGCCACTTGCTATTCTCGGCGATCCATGAATGGTCAAAGTTACTTGCTATATACTCAATGAGTCACGAAGTCTCTGAGTCACTTGCTATTTTTCAACAAACCAAAAGGCTCGGAGTATCCTGCTAATTGTTTTCTCGACGAACCGAAATGGGCTCGGAGTATCTTGCTATATGAATCGTTTATGATTCGATTTTGACTTGCTATGTGTATTTTTAACGATTTTGACTTGCTTGTTTCTTGAAAGAAACTCAACCAAATATTTAGAAGTCCAAATGATTTGACTATGTTAAAAACAATTCTGATTCCTCTATTTAATAAATCAAATCTAAATGAATTCATTTTTCTTTAAAAAATATTGACTCTCTTTTAAAATTACTTCTAACTTTGATTAGTTCATCCAAAAAAAACTAATCCTTTGAAAAAACCTATAAAACAAATCACCGACTTGCTTAAACATCAATAACCTAAAATACTAATTCTTTCGGTTTTACCCTCTTATCTATTTTTATTTTTCAAACTTTTGTTGACTTTTGAAATTCAAAAGTTTTCCTACGAAAACTCTTTGCTACAAAAATCTACGCGCCCTTCTTTCGTGATTTCTTTCTCTTGGTTTGTTTTTTACAGTATTGATTTGAGTCACTTTATCAAATCACTTTGAATCTAACAACTTTCAATCGAATATGGTTCTTATAAAAGCTTGATTTTCTTTCGGGTTTTTTTCGAAATCTTAATCCACTTCTTGGTTTAGAAACTTGTTTATGAAATCAAATCAGTTTGAATGTTTGCGTTCAGATTGAAGATATTTCACAGAAACGTTTTTGGATTCTTTTGTCTAAAAAAATTTTGGCGGGAAAAATTCTTTGGTTCCAAAAAAAAGGGGATAAACAAAACGGTTTGATTTCTTTGATTGGATTAAGATTATTGTATTCGAGTTGTTTAATAACATTGAAGGGATGGGATATAACCGTTTATTCACGTTAAAACGCGTTTAATCTCTCTTTTCAATTTCGTCGGTGATACGCCGGAGTCATCCTTCTGGTTCTATTCTTTCTTTTTACGGTTATAATCTTCAAATATCGATCTTCCTCATCGTCTGGGTTGCCAAAACTGTATCCAGTGAAATCGTTTCTGTGTCTGCCTCTGTTTTTCTTTCAAAACAGGGGATGAGACATGTTATGATGGTTCATCGTGAAATAATAGAATCGATTGCTAAAACCTGCTCTGAGGCCAATTGTGGTCACAAGGGATGTTCTTATTATAGGATTTAGAGAGAATTGCACTAAGATACATCAATTATAAGTGAATAGGTTTGTTCCTATTTATACATAGTGAAAGGGTGTGATGCCCCTTGATGAACCGACATGATGGTTCACTAATAACTGCCTAACTGCCACAACTATATATTATACAACAACAATACATACAAAATAATCTAACTTAGGATTAAATCAAATATTATGTCTAACATATAATTAGTTTTTTCTCCATTTGAACAAAGCCAAGTGTCAAGTGTGTGTATGTGTGTGTATATATATATGTATAATGAATTATAAGTCAAATAATATAAGAAATAAATATAAGTACTAAACTTTAAATAAATGGAACCTAAATTCCTATAACTTTCCACCGATAAACAAATAAACACCACAATATTTGTTAGTGGTAAAATCTTAAGGATAGAACTAACCTATATTTTCTACGTGACATCCTCAGGATACTACAGGCAGAACAGGATTCAGGATGACACTGAATATTATTTAATGCACATTCTAAGGATAAACTAACTATCTTATTTTTATATGAATGCAGGATGATTTTACCTCATATTCTTTGAGTAACATCCTCAGGATACTGAATGACTAAGCAAGGATCATGATGTAACTGTGTTTTACCTTATGTGCATCCTGAGGATGGACTAACGAATTATCTTATTATGATGATATTGCAGGTACACCTAATCAATATTAAGGTTTGTAACTGCTCCCTAACGGCTATATTGTCTCATTCAAGTCAAAGGAGCTGATCATTAAAGAGCAATACGTGTGGAGCAAGTCCAACACTAAAGAATACGTCAATGGTGTAACCGACGAACATTAATGAGAGGCGAGAAATAAGGAAACAGTTAACCAACGTCTATATTGGTTAACCACCCTTCAAAGATAGCTGGAAACAGTCAGGAGACTCATTAATATAGGAGGATATCATGGGATTTTCATTATTCACTTGTAACTATATAAAGGGGGTGATTAAACGAGTATAGGACACTTTTCACTTGCTTAAAACTTCGTACACACCTGATACTCTCTCTACACACACAACACTCATATTGTAATCTTAGATACTCGTTCATCACCTATCCAAAGTTGTACTTATTTCTACCTTATTAATATTAACAAACAAGGCAGGGGCTTAGAC
Organism: Ambrosia artemisiifolia; assembly: GCA_032199755.1. Taxonomy (NCBI): domain Eukaryota; kingdom Viridiplantae; phylum Streptophyta; class Magnoliopsida; order Asterales; family Asteraceae; genus Ambrosia; species Ambrosia artemisiifolia. The sequence continues at coordinate 15,429,596 of CM063514.1, forward strand.
TCCTCCCGAGGTTTTGTGCCGGCGATCATCAACTGATCAAGGGCTTTCCTCGTACATCGAGTGTTGTTCTCTTGTTGTATTACATTTACATTCATTGATCTTTGCCTATTTCATCATTCTGTCAGACAGTTACATCCTCAGGATATAACTGTGCATCCTAGCCAGTTTCTTTGCCATCCTGAGCATAGTAGCTATATTGATATTTCTTTGTTATATTAAACTGCCATCTTCAAAATACAACTGAGTTTTTAACATATTTCACACATTTAGCACTCTACCTCACTTTTACTAATTTGGAATACAAAATTATTTCTACTAGGTAATTTTTGACCAAAACAATATTGCTATAATTTATTTTTGAAATTTGAAAGTTAATAAAAGTATTACATTATTGCAGGCAATAGCATTGCTTGGGCTACCAATATAGCGGGCTTAATATAAAAAAAGGAAAAAAAAACATGTCGAGCAAAATTTTCAGGTTTTATTATATCCTACCGTTATCGCCATCTTCCTTGATAAATCATAAGTTCCTTGTTCTTTTCTTTCTAATTAGAATCTATGACCATTGTTGATTGAAAATAACTCCTTCGTTCGTCTGTTTAATTCATTCATGACATTTCATGGTTCAAATTCCTATTGCAAATCGGGCAGATTTCAGACGTCTATTTCGCCTTTAGATTTAGTGGATGCTTTCTTCCGGTAGGCTGCTTCGGTATGCGGTGGCGGAGACAGCGGTATAGAGGACGTGGTAGCGATAAAATTAAAAGGTGAAAATAATGGCGTATTTTGATTCATTGAAAGGTGTAAGGTTGTATTTATAGGTTTGGTAGTTGTGTTGGTTGACAGTTATTGAGGAAGGACACCACTGGCCTTTGATAGGATTTGTGTCGGTTCAAGGTTATTAGGTGGTAATTTGATAAGGGACACCACCATTAAACGGTGTAAAAAAGGCGTCAAACTTGAGCAGGTGAAAAAAATATTGACGTGGCCCAATATAAAATTGCCATGTGGTCCAATGATATTTAAGGATTTGAAAGTTGGTGTTATATATATATGTATATATATATATATATATATATATATACTAGTAGGGAACCCGTGCAATGCGGCGGCGGCTAGAATTGACAACGCAATGCTTATTTTCAGCTCGTTTATCGATCGTCTCGTGAAATAGTATACTACATTAGTTTACTTATTCGTATAACATATGTACAACTTAATGGTTTGATCTTAATGGCCAAATAGAAGAAGATGTTATTTATTGCGGTGTCGATAATTTGTAATGTGGTACTCATTTACGTTAGTTTATCAATCCTCTCGTGAGATTATCTTTTTGTTTATCCGTCTGGTCTATCTATGTCATAAGCGTTAAGACAATTTTTAATATTTATTTTTTTCACACATAATCATTTAACCTAGTTTAACAAAATCTCAATTGATAATGCGAAAAACCGACAACCAAAGTAAATCATTTTGCCTGTATGCATGAATGAAGAACCAACCAAACATCCTAAGAATATGAGTATATGACACATTGCAATGGCTAAAAAGAGGATCAAGAATCAGAAAAATAAAAACAATAATAAGAGTAGAGGCAAAAAAAAAAAAAAATAGATTGGATCTTGCATAACTTGTAAAGTTAATCATCTCGTGTCCCCGTCCGGGTCAAGGGAAAACAGTCATTTGACCAGACCATTCGGGAATGTTTCCTTATACACATTTTCATATATAGTGTGAATTATTAGGGAAAATACTTGTGTAGAGTCTCGACTTTATTTGATTGTTTGACAAGGTCAACCCTAGATGGGTTCATGTGGGTTATGCAAAGCATGTTCTGGCTTCTTTAACTGTTCTACTATAACATGTGGATGGAGGTGCTCGTGGATACATACTGCTATTTACATCACTCCATAGGTTTTTATGCCACAACATTACAAAAAATTTACAGAAAAGTCTATTTTAGATGCAAACCTAATTAAAAAGAAAAAGAAAAAATAAAGGAATGTTTTTTTTGTTGAAGAGCTGCTGTGCATGAGGCAAACATATACTATTTACATTAAGCCCATAGGTTTTTGGCATCCTAATTACAAAAAGTTGTTCTTTATTTTGCCCCTTTGGTTGGTACTTGTCTTGCCCCATGCTTACAAAAGATTGCGATCATTTCCCTATTGTCTTTGCGTTTTGTTCTTGACTTCATTACCTGTTGTGTGTTGAATTGTATTTTCTTCTTACACAAATAAATTTGCACTCAAGTATATCTACATCACAAAGAATACAAATATCAGCCAAGATATCTTAAAGAGTACAATGTGAAGATAAATCTACAGTTTGATATACCCATGTTATCATTTGTGACATCTTCATTCATCACAACATCAAAGACAAATTCATGTTTCTCAACATATCCAGTTTAAAGTGGTATATTTGAGTTTATATTTTAAATTCGTAACACCAAAATCAATTAAATTCAACATAAGAGATTTTGTACATTTTCAACCCCTAGATCACCAGACCCTTTTTTGACCCTATTGTTTATAGGAAATGTACCAGAGCATTGTCGAAGTGAGCAGTGTAAGTTGACCATATGGCAGTTTAAGCAAATACCATTTCCCAATGTAGTCTTTCACCATTTTAGGAAATCACTATGGGCAGACCAATTCTAAAGCTGAACTCTTTCACGAGTGTGTACCCTGTGCACTTATTCACCATTCTCACCATTTTAAAACATAAAACTATAAAAGCTGAATGGATTTCACCTTCTCTCCTGATTTATATTCAATTTCTGCAAATGTAAGAGCCATTCCAGGCCTTATGGTAACCTGCATCAAAGACAATTCACAATAATAAAGTTCAACAATGATAAAAGCTAAAAACTACCAAAAGCTTTGAAACTATGATAATCACTGAAAACAACACCAGCATCGACAAATCCACCGTTGGTGAGTTTGTTCTCAAGTTCGCAATGATTATCAAGAGTCCGAATCAATAATTTTCTGCTACAAATAAAGAGCCTTATTTATATCAAAACATTCTCGCTACAAGAACAAAATAAACATTAAATTCAACCGTTTCGAATGATTTCTATCAAAAAAGTAAAAGTCGTAATAAATGAAGATAGAGTAAAATTATCTCTCAAAATCAATTATCTCTGAATGTTATATTTTGCTTCTTCAGGTTTTGAAATGTCTTGAAGTTAATTTTAGAATTGATGTACAAATTTGCGTCTAAAGTAATAGATAATTTTGACTTTTGGAGGTTAAACATGATAATAAAAAGAAAATGTAACATAACCTATCATAACATAAAGATAATATAATTCATACTCTCATTTAACTTTGCCATCCAAAAACCCAAAAGAGGCAAATAAGAGTTTTTTTTATTAACCAAGCATCTTATGTATTTCCGAACTCTTACCCTTGCTCCAGTTAATTATAACACGGATTGACACTTTCAAGTTTCACACTTTAAACCCGCTAGGTTTTTCATCTTCTTTTTTTTTTGGCTTGACCAGTTTAAACCCACAACTATGATGATACCCAATATAGGTTTAAAACACAAGTAAAAGAATATTCAAATAACATCACTTGTTATTTTTAAGGAAAAAAAAAGCTACCTGCTGAGTTTTTGGTGCCCCTTGTAATACATAAAATAAACAATGTGGCCAAAATTGCCAATTTCATAATAGAGAATAAAATTACCAATTTCAAAGCGACACAACCTCATTTTTCTCTTAATTGTACGGGAATGCATAAACTATTCAGACGTTACTTCAATGCTCTAAGTTTGGTTTTCACCTAGCATTTGACTGGTGTATCTTATGAAACTTAATTTTTTTTATATGGATTGGAGGAATTTTAGATACACAATTGCTGCCCCAAAGAATAGCAATGCAGCCTTTTTTATTAGTTTTGATTAAATACAAATTACTCTTTTAGTTATGCCTAAAATCTCAAGCACAAGACCTTGTATAATGTAATTAATAAGACCGAAACCAACAGATACATAAATAAATGTTTTACATGTATAAAGTCTCACCACGCCCATGTACAAAACGCCTAATTGCTTCCGGTGAACTTCCCAACAACAACACGCTGGAAATGTGTTATTAACATCCCTGATTGTAACATGCCAACATAAAATGATATAATGTAGTTTGCTTTTATAGTGATTAACAGAAAAAAATATATGTTTCATAATTACAAATAATATATCCGTATGCTAATATGCATTATATACTAACAACCATTTATAAAAAAATTGACTCCGTTTAATTGTAACTAATATGCATCACATTGCATCAGTCAAATGTTACGTTATCAATTTACTTTCTAAATTTACTCACAAACATAGCAAGAACAAAATAAAGAATACGCCAATTTAAAATCTGACTTACACGGCTCTGAGTTCAACACATTGACTAATTTCATTATGTGTGATACCATGTAATCTGTTTTGGTGAATGTAACACCCCAAAAATTTAAAATAATATTAATAAAGGGTAGTGGGTAAATATGTACAAAAAAAAAAAAGAAAAATGAATAGACTAAATTGTTAATATGGAATTAAGAAATGGCTAGTAATTCAAGTTATGGCTTAAAATGACTAGTAATCTAAAAGGGAGGGGCAGAATTGAAACAATGTATTATCTAGGGGTTGAATGGTGGAGGATTAAGGCAAAATCAAACTCCTGGAAAGGAGTATACGGTTTTGAAGAAGAAGAAAACCACCCCAAACCCCAAACTCACTAATCAGCCCCAAAACCCAAGCAAAATTGGCCAATTCACTTGCATGTGAAGGGATTTCAAGTCCTTAGGTCATAACAAACACAAGGTGAGTTGTAGGATGATAATATTGGTTGTTTTATGTTGATGAAATTCTTGGATAAGGGTAGAAATGTATGATTCTTGATAATTTAGCTTAGAAATTGGAAGTAGCTTGTTTAATAGAGAAAATATACTAAGTTGCATGTATAATTTATGTTAATTGAAGGTAAATTGTATGAAAATGTGAGTATGTGAAGGTGGGTTTTAAGAAGGAGTCCATGTTTGACTTTGTGTAGGTCAAACAAGGCTATAGCTTAGTAAAGATGAAATCTTATGTTGTGATTTTGCTAGTTATAATGGTAGTAGAAGTGTATAATGTTGATAGGAGGGTTGTGTGTTCATAATTTGGTGTATGAATGTTAATTAAAATTTATGCACACCAAGTGTATGTTGAAATGCTTAAATAAATGAATGAATAGAAAAGCATCATGTTTAATATTATGCGGATTAATTGAAAATGGTTAGCAAATGTGAAGCCATTACTAAGTTATGGCTAGAATTGTATTGAAGAAAAGATGAGTTCATGAGTTCTAAACTATGAGTTCATCAAGTGTAGGTATTAAGACGGAAGGATCAAGCAAACAAGGAGGACACGACGCGCAAGACAAAGGTAAGTTGGTTTTGACTTGCAACTAGTCACTTTTGTGTATATTATTGTGCCTTGAATAAATGAGTTGAAATAGTTGGGTTATGTAGTATGTGGAAAGACCTTAATGGGTCTAGGATGGAAATCTAGTAGGATGAATGAAATGATTGGAAAGACCTTAACGGGTCAAAGATGGAAATTTTGTAGGATGAATAAAATGGCCTTAATGGGTCAAATGGTTGGAAAGACCTTAACGGGTCAAAGATGGAAATTTTGTAGGATGAATAAAATGGCCTTAATGGGTCAAATGGTTGGAAAGACCTTAACGGGTCAAAGATGGAAATTTTGTAGGATGAATAAAATGGCCTTAATGGGTCAAATGGTTGGAAAGACCTTAATGGGTCAAAGGTGGAAATTATGTAGGATGAATAAAATGGCCTTAGTGGGTCAAATGGGTGGAAGGACCTTAATGGGTCAAAAAGGGTGGAAAGACCTTAATTGGTCATCATGGAAGTATGTATGATGTTTTAGAATGGTGAATGTCAATAATGGAATAATCCATGGTAGAATACATAGCTAACTCTCTTTTGGTTGTGTTATGTACTAGGTAAGGCGCATGCTTGAAGATCAAGTCGCGGATCGGATGTGGGAATGCACACGCGTTTTGTTGGGTTGGGTGTCATGGTTAACGTCTTGGGATTTGTCTTGTTAACAATGTTTTGATAATCTACAATGTCCTTGGTTAGTGTTTGATACATGTTGGGATAAATCCCCCATGACAACTTATCCAAACTATATTTTGAAAACTTGAACTAGTTGTAAATGATAATGGTTGGTATGTAAGTATTTGGTTGTGAATGTATTTTGTAAAAAAAAAAATCGGTCTTTACAAGTTGGTATCAGAGCCAAGGTTTGAGCGATTCAAGCACGGTGAGGTGTTTGGACTCAAACCCGAAGCTCAGGGGAAGTGTGCATTCGGGCCGAGACTTGATCAAGGTATGTTAGATGCTTATTATAAGATAGGGTGGTGTGTGTGGGTGATGAATTGAGAGTTAATAAGGGTTTGGAGGGCTAAAACACAAATATTCGTGTGTTTTATCAGATAGGGTCGCAACCTTGCGCCCTCATGGGCAAGGGGGCGCCCCCAGGGGGCGTAAATCAGGTGGTTTTTGGCCTAGGGCGCAAGGTTGCGCCCATCAGAGGTAGGTTGCGCCCTACTCTGACAGTAGGTTGCGCCCCTGAGCAAAATTTTTCCTTTCTTCGTGACTTCATTCCTAGTGCTCTCGGGTGACTTCCAATCCTTTTTAACTTGTCCCAAAACCCTCAAATGTGCTCCATTTAATGCTTTTCACCACCGTACACTTCCAAATCACATAAAATTAACGGGTCTAATTGTGTATTAACATAGTGAAACATGGATTGAATGTATAGATCCAAGGAATGTACACTATGTTATGTGGAGGATAAGGTTGTAAAAACCAAGAATGTGATAAGTGGGAATCATTGAAATTTTAAAGATTGAAATGCTATTGTGTGTGGTAATACTTAAATTTTGTTTCAGAATTATGGCGGATGAAGGTGATAACTCGGCGGGGGAACGTACCCGTCTTGATGAAGTAAAAGAAATGGTAGCTATAGAAGTGGGGGATGCCATAAAGGTAAACCTCCCTAAGATAATACAAGAAGTGGAAAGTAATATCCTGGGGGTGGTAGAAGGCATGATGACTAGCAAACTTGAAGAGTTGAAAAAGTTGATTGAAGAAGGGGCGTCTGGTTCAAAGAATAATAAAAGATGTACATACCGGAACTTCATGGCTTGTAATCCAACAGTGTTCAATGGGGAAATCGATCCGCTTGAATGTCAAAGGTGGATCTCCGATATGGAAGGGGTGTTTATTAGGAGTCATTGTGAGGCCGAGGATGAGGTGATGTTTGCTACGGGTCAATTACGACGCCGTGCAAAGGATTGGTGGGATAGCTATAGCAAGGAGTTAGGGCAAGATCGGGTGAAAGCAATGACTTGGAATGAATTTAAGGAGGCCTTCTTGAGACATCATTGCCCTCAAACCGCAATTGATAGAATTCAAGAAGAGTTCCTCCACCTCCGACAAAAGAATGAGACGATTGACGAGATCACAAGCGTGTTTTTAGATAAGATGAAGTTCTGTCCGGAGTTGGTTCGGACTGAGAGGATGAAGATAAATCGATACCATGATATGTTGAAGACGGAATATAGAGAATTTATCACTGCATCGAAGTGTAGTACATTGAGTGAATTGATAGATTGGGCTCGTGAACGAGAAATGGAACTAAAACGACAAGAAGCAAGGGGGGAGAAAAGAAAGGCTGAAAAGAGTGTCGAACCATCCAAAAAGGCAAAGAACTACGATCAAGGCAAGAAAGATAACAAGAAGGGGGACATACCCAGTTGCAAGACGTGTGGGAAACATCATACGGGAGAGTGTCGGCTAGGGCAAAAGACATGTTACAATTGCGGGCAATCGGGACACCCATTCTACAAATGCCCCAGTCCCGTCAAGCTATGTTACAATTGCTATGAGCCTGGACATGTGAAGGCGGATTGCACGAATGCAAAGAAAGAAGCACCGAAGGAGGGTAAGAAGAATGATGCCCCTAAGGGCCGAGGAAGAATGTTCCAAATTACCGCCGAAGAGGCCAAGAGCCATCCTGAAGTTGTGACAGATATATTCTTGATCAATAATATGCCAATGTATGTATTGTTTGATACCGGGGCTAGTAGATCGTTTATATCCGTTGAAGCGATACACCACCCATCATTCCAAATAGGCAAAATGGACATACCCTTAAGCGTAGAAATAGCCGATAGCAAGAATTATTTGTTGCACAATGTTTGTAGAGGATGTAAGATCACCATTGAAGACGAGGACTTTGAAATTGATTTAGTACCCATGAGGTTGGGTGAATTCAAGGTGGTGGTAGGCATGGATTGGTTAGCCAAATACCAAGCGAAATTTCAATGTGAAAGCAAAACGATCCATTTGGTATCGCCAAGTGGAAAGAAGATGAGCATCATTGGAGAAAGAAAGTGCGAAACTAAGCTGTGTACCTTGGTGGAAACAATGAAGTATGTCCGAAATGGAGAGAAGGCATTTATGGCCTATGTGTTGGACACAACAATTGGCACCCCCAAAATTGAAGATGTGCCAATTGTTAGTGACTTCCAAGATGTTTTCCCGGATAACCTTCCCGGGCTTCCTCCCGAACGCGAAGTGGAATTTCGGATCGAATTGGTGCCCGGTGCTCAACCGGTTGCTAAGGCACCATATCTATTGGCGCCCACGGAGTTACGGGAATTGATGGCACAACTCCAAGAGTTACTTGATAAGGGCTTTATACGCCCTAGTGTGTCGCCTTGGGGAGCCCCCGTGCTATTTGTTAAAAAGAAGGACGGATCTATGCGAATGTCCATAGACTACCGGGAATTAAATAAATTGACGGTGAAGAATCGATACCCCTTACCCCGAATTGATGACTTATTTGATCAACTTCAAGGGGCGAGTTGGTTTTCAAAGATCGACTTGCGATCGGGTTACCACCAATTGAAGGTGCGGGATGAAGATGTACCCAAAACAGCATTCAGGACTCGATATGGACATTACGAGTTTCTAGTGATGTCCTTCGGGTTGACGAATGCTCCAGCCGCGTTCATGGATCTAATGAACCGGGTGTGTCGCCCAATGTTGGATTGTTTTGTGATTGTATTCATAGACGATATCTTGATATATTCTCGTAGTGAAACGGATCACGCGAATCACTTACGGGAAGTTCTTGGAACCCTTCGAAAGGAAAGACTTTACGCCAAATTTTCAAAATGTGCATTTTGGCTAAGGGAAGTCCAGTTTTTGGGTCACGTAGTGAATGAAAGCGGCATTTTGGTGGATCCGTCCAAAGCTAAAGCGGTAGTAGAGTGGGTTGCTCCTAAGAACCCGAGTGAAGTACGAAGCTTTTTAGGTTTGGCGGGTTACTATCGAAGATTCATACAAGACTTTTCGAAAATAGCCTTGCCATTAACCAAGTTGACAAAGAAGCATGAAAGTTTCATTTGGGGTGAAGATCAACAAAGAGCATTCGAATTGTTGAAAGAAAAGCTATCTAGTTCGCCAATCCTAACATTGCCCGAGGGAACGGAAGATTTTGTTGTATATACGGATGCTTCTCATCAAGGGTTGGGGTGCGTCTTGATGCAAAGGGGGAAGGTCATTGCCTATGCCTCAAGACAACTTAAAACCCATGAGTGTAATTACCCAACCCATGACTTGGAACTGGCTGCTGTGGTATTTGCTCTAAAGATATGGAGGCACTACCTGTATGGAACGAAGTGCACCATTTATTCTGATCACAAAAGCCTCAAATACTTCTTCGAACAGAAGGATCTCAATATGAGGCAGCGAAGGTGGCTAGAGTTAAATAAAGATTACGACTGTGATATTCTTTATCACCCGGGTAAAGCTAATGTTGTGGCTGACGCCCTGAGTCGAAAAGAATATCCACCTCCAATTCAAGTGAAAGCCGTGGGTATTGTGGTTACGCCTAACCTTCTAGATAATATACGAGAGGCACAAATCAAGGCTTTACAAGCGGAAGATTCAAAGAAAATAAGAATGAAGGGAATTATTGACAAGCTGGAAGAGAATGCAAGTGGAATCAAGACCCGGTATGGCCGAATTTGGATTCCATGGCCTTGTGAAGTGAAGGCTCTTTTGCTCAACGAGGCTCACAAATCCCGATTGTCGGTTCACCCGGGAGCAACGAAAATGTATCGGGACCTAAAAAGGGATTATTGGTGGCCCGGAATGAAGCGTGATATAGTTAAGTATGTGGAGAAATGTTTGACTTGTTCCCAAGTCAAAGCTGAACACCAAAGACCCTATGGGAAGTTACAACCGCTCGAGGTGCCGGTTTGGAAATGGGAAGAAATAACGATGGACTTAGCCACTAAACTTCCCAAAACAAAGAAGGGGCATGATGCAATTTGGGTCATAGTTGACCGGCTCACAAAAAGTGCCCACTTCTTAGCAATCCGGGAGTCATATACCTCGGAAAGAATGGCGGAAATTTATGTGAATGAAATAATATCCCGTCATGGGGTGCCCACATCCATCGTGTCGGACCGAGACACTCGTTTCACGTCTCGGTATTGGAGGAAGTTTCAAGAAGAATTGGGTACTAAGTTGTTGATAAGTACCGCGTACCACCCTCAAACGGATGGGCAAACGGAAAGAACGATCCAAACGCTCATGGATATGCTTAGGGCATGTGTTCTTGACTTTGGAGGAAATTGGGATGATCACCTACCATTGGTAGAATTTGCCTATAATAATAGCTATCATAGTAGTATCCAAATGGCCCCATTTGAAATGTTATATGGGAGGAAATGTAGGACTCCCGTTTGTTGGGGGGAAGTGGGTCAACGGGAACTAGCGCCAAAGGACTTGGTATCACTTACCAATGAAAAGATTAGCCTTATACGGGCTAGAATACAAGCCGCTCAAGATCGTCAGAAGGCATACGCAGATCGAAGAAGGCGCCCCATTGAATTCCAGGTCGGGGACTTTGTGTTATTAAAGGTCTCCCCTTGGAAGGGGATCATCAGGTTTCGTAAGCGCGGGAAGCTGGGCCCGCGTTATATCGGGCCATTTAAAATTTTGGCACGAGTTGGGCAAGTTGCTTACCAGTTAGAATTACCACCATCTCTTAGTGGAATTCATAACACATTTCACGTGTCACAATTGCGGAAGTGCCTTGCGGATGAAACCGCCTATGTGCCCCTTGAAGACATAGAGGTTGATGACAAGTTGAATTATATAGAAAAGCCGGTAGCCATAAAAGATTTCAAGGTAAAGCGGTTGCGTAATAAGTCCATAAACCAAGTCTTGGTTCAATGGCAACACAGGAAGGGCTCGGAACTCACGTGGGAATCGGAGGAAGAGATGCGGACTCACTACCCCGATTTATTTGGTACGTGTTAAGGTTTCGGGGTCGAAACCTCTGTAAGGGGGGTAGACTTGTAACACCCCAAAAATTTAAAATAATATTAATAAAGGGTAGTGGGTAAATATGTACAAAAAAAAAGAAAAATGAATAGACTAAATTGTTAATATGGAATTAAGAAATGGCTAGTAATTCAAGTTATGGCTTAAAATGACTAGTAATCTAAAAGGGAGGGGCTGAATTGAAACAATGTATTATCTAGGGGTTGAATGGTGGAGGATTAAGGCAAAATCAAACTCCTGGAAAGGAGTATACGGTTTTGAAGAAGAAGAAAACCACCCCAAACCCCAAACTCACTAATCAGCCCCAAAACCCAAGCAAAATTGGCCAATTCACTTGCATGTGAAGGGATTTCAAGTCCTTAGGTCATAACAAACACAAGGTGAGTTGTAGGATGATAATATTGGTTGTTTTATGTTGATGAAATTCTTGGATAAGGGTAGAAATGTATGATTCTTGATAATTTAGCATAGAAATTGGAAGTAGCTTGTTTAATAGAGAAAATATACTAAGTTGCATGTATAATTTATGTTAATTGAAGGTAAATTGTATGAAAATGTGAGTATGTGAAGGTGGGTTTTAAGAAGGAGTCCATGTTTGACTTTGTGTAGGTCAAACAAGGCTATAGCTTAGTAAAGATGAAATCTTATGTTGTGATTTTGCTAGTTATAATGGTAGTAGAAGTGTATAATGTTGATAGGAGGGTTGTGTGTTCATAATTTAGTGTATGAATGTTAGGATCTGAGTTTTGGATTGTTTTGATTAATGATGTAATATGAATGAAATATAAATGGAAAGTGCAGCGGAATAAAGAATAATCAAAACATAGAGAATAATTGTTATCAATCGAATGCTTTCATTAAGTTGAAAGATTACAAAGGTACAATTATCACTCTCCCTCAGCCTGATCACTCAGAGTTTGTTTGTCTTAGAGAGAATGACGAGTGACCAATAGAACAGTACAAGTACTGTTCTATTTATAGACAAGTACAAACCTCTGATGATCACTTAGCTGACGTCACCTAGAAAGCGACCCCTAACTGACTAACAAACTACAACATCTGCTAAACAATAAACTACTGTTACATTGAAACTACTGAAAGGGAAAACTCTGTTAAGCAATAAACTCTGATATCTTCTTAACATCTGTTGAACCAAAGTGCTGTTGGTTCAACAGACCTTTGTTCTTCAGATCTTGATCAGCACTTGTTCTTTATCAGACTTTTGCTCTTCAGACTTTATCCATCAGACCTTTGTTCAGCAGCAGTTGTCTTGTATCAGTTGTTTGTCTATCAGCAGTTTGGAATCAGCAGTTCTTTGGAGGAAGTTTTCTTGTAAACTCTGTTATTTATTCTGGATCAACACTTAGTATATTTTGGCTTTCAATCATCTGTTCTTCTCCAGGTCAGCAGACCCAACAATCTCCCCCTAGAACAGATGATGCCAAAACTTTGCTTTATTCTTGATCTTTATTTCTCATCAGACTTTCTCTAATTTGCCCTTTTAGTTGTAACTCAAAGTGCAGAGAGAAGAGGTCTTCAGCATCTCTATCCAGTGTCAAATTCAGAAGTGACTGGAGATCTTCAGCACTTAGGCCAGGTGCCTCATCCATGCTCAACTTCTGAACACTACCATCTGATCTGAGCAATGTCAATTCATGGGTCTCTTTATCAGACTTCCATTTTAGAATTTTAGAATCAGAGGAGTGACTGGGATGCATCTTTATTTGGGATGAGTTTGGTGATGGTGGTCTTCCAATGAGTTCTCTGAGCCTGTCTGACACAGGATCAGAAAAGGATCTGATTTGGTTCAAAATCCCCTCTTTCACATAAGTATTAGTAAACTTCCTTGTATCTTCTTCAGACATTTCCTTCTGCCTCTTGTATTGCCTTTGAGCAGCAATAGATAGATCAGAGGTTGCAAGCAAGCTATCTAATGTGAAGGCCTGAGAGGGTTTCTTGGGAGCATCATCATACACTGGTTTTCTTGGAAGATCAGGGTTGGTCTTTCTTTCTTCTTCAAGCTTTTTATATGTCTCAATTAGCCTGATCTCTGACCATCTGGCAACAGATTTCATCTCTCCATACTTAGCAGCTACAAGCTCTTGTCTCATTCTTCTGAATTTCAAGGCTCTAGCTTCATCTCTCCCCTTTTTGAAATCAGGAGCAGAGACCTTAGCAGGAGGATTCTTGGCCATGTTCTCTATTCTGATTAGTTCTTCTCTTAGAGCATGTGTAGTCCAGCCCGTAAATTGATTCTTTGTTGCTTTGTAAGGCTTGGATGCCAAGATCTGTTCCAGCAATGAATCCCTTACTTCCATCTCCAAGTGTCTGCTGAGAGGCATGGTTGACATGGAGTTGCTCAGGGTCTTAGCATAGTCTTCAATCCTTCTGAGTTTGCTAAGCTCTGCTGAATGGATGCCCTGAGCAGTCCTGTCATCCTTCCCTTTGCACTTCTCTTTGATGACAGCATCAGCCTGTTCACCTTTGTATTTGAGATATGTGTCTAGATTAGGTGGAACAGGGAAGCCTTTAAGAGAAGGGAAGGATCTTTCTGATGGCTGATCAGTATTATAGAAGGATTGAAGTTCCCCCTTGATTAAATCTAACTCAAGGGGATACTTCTCAGCCAATGGTGTGATGGTTGGTGGTGGTCTGTGTGATCTGAATTGGTCAGTGTGTGGTGAGTAAGATGAGAGTGGAATGGCATTGACTGGTGTGGATGAGATTGGGGTGTTAGGTGGTGTGTTGTGGATGTTTTCATCTTGTATAACAAAGGTGGATTTCCTTTTTCTGCTATACAAGATTTTGGGTGAAGGTGAGGATGTAGCAGTGGATTGAGAAACATCTGTTGGTCCTTTTGTGGAACCAGCAGTTGTTTGGGTTTTAGGTTGTGTTGAAGTAGGTTTGGTAGTGGGTTGAGTTGTGGTTGGTTTGGTGACTGGTTTGGTTACTGGTTTGGGTTGTGCAGATGTTTTAGCAGTGGTTTTAGTTTCAGTTGTTTTAGGTGCAGTGGTTTGGGTAACAGAGGTTGTGGTGGCAGTGGTTTGTGGAGCAGTGGTTGTAGTAACAGGTGTTTGTACAACAGGAGTTTCAGCAGTTAATTTGGAAGGTGGTTTTCTAGTGTGTTTGGCTGGCATTTTCCTTCTCTTTGAAGTGCCCACATCTTCCACTTCCTGTTGCTGTTCCTTTTTCAGTTGTACCAACTTCTCTGCCTTTACCTCCAATGTTTCAGCCCTTTTCATTTTGTCTTCAGCAGCCTTTTCAGCTCTTTCATTAGCTGAAGTGTCAACTTCTTTTGCCTTTGATGCTGAAGCTGGTTCAGAGACAGGGACTTGAACATTTGGTTGTTGTGTTTGTGGAGCTGATTTGGGTGACCCTGGTTTGTCAGCAGTTGGCTTCTTCCCTATTTGTGTTTTTAGTTTACGTAGCCTATCTCTGCCACTCTCCCCCTTTTTGGCATCATCAGCAGTGTACTCATCATCATCTTCATCTCTGAGAATTGTGGTAGGGGCAGAGCCAGTGGTCTTCAGCAAATGTTCTTTGATCACTTTGATATCAGCCTTTGTATCATTGAATCTGGCATCAACCATGTTTCTGATCACAGTCATGTAGGTTTCTTGTGTCTGA
Source organism: Ambrosia artemisiifolia (assembly GCA_032199755.1). Classification (NCBI taxonomy): domain Eukaryota; kingdom Viridiplantae; phylum Streptophyta; class Magnoliopsida; order Asterales; family Asteraceae; genus Ambrosia; species Ambrosia artemisiifolia. The sequence continues at coordinate 15,444,667 of CM063514.1, forward strand.
TCTGCTAATTTTCGATGAGCTATGATGATGGGGGAAACAGATTTCCATAGCTCATTAGCAACATCAGCAGTTGATGGTTGACTCTTTGTAAAGTTATTCAATGTTTCCAAGATTGACTTGACATCAGATTTGATGTCAGCAACAGAGGATTCAAGGTTTTGAACTTTAACCGTCAATTCTTGTAATTTTGACTCATTACCTAAATTAATAGGATCATCTGAGTCCCTACCAGAGGTAGTTTTAGCTGGTTCAGTCCTAGGAGGTGAGGCCATAGAGAAAGAACCTGCTGCCCCTTGGTCTTGGTTCTGGGGACTTCCAACTGTTTTTGGAGACACAATTGTGTCTTCAACAGTTGTTGCCTTCAAGGAAGTCTTAGCAATGTAACCACTGTCCTGCTGTGAGACAATGGTCTCAACAACAGTAGTGGCTGCTTCTCTTGAAACCTCATCAGAAGTAACATGTACTTCTGGGAGTATAACCTCCTCATCTGTTTGTGGGATGGCTGATTGATTTTCCTCAGCCCCAGTCACTGGTAGTGGCATACTCTCAGTGATAGGTGATTGAGAGGAACTGGGGTTGTCCTGAGTTTTATCAATAGCCTCAAACAGGGGTTTCATTGTTTGTGGGACATGTGGTGGTGAAGTAGGTGGAGTAAGAAGCTGATTAGCCCTGGGAGATGGGCTTGTAAACATATGATCAAGTGACTCATATGCCTCAGTTTGAGGTTCCCTTTGGCTTACAACAAGTTCCTTTTGTGAGGAAACTTGAGGAGTTTGCTGGGGTTGAGATATCTCCAGCTGTTGTGAGGAAGTAACAACAGTGGTTTCATGTTGCTTTGGTGATGCAACAGGGTTAGCTTCTGGTATCTCATCTTCCAGAAGACCCTTTTTGGTTTTGGTGGTTGTTTTGGTGGATGGACGTTTTCTTTTGGTGGCTGGTGTGGGTTTCACAGCACTGGATGAAGTGCCATGATCACCAGGAGCAGTGGGCTCACCAACAGAGGTTTCAACAACAGTTGTTGTCTTTGTCCTCTTTGGTTGTGTTTTGGAAACTTTTTGAACTTTTTGTGCTTTTTCATGGGTTGAAGAACCCAGCATTCTAGTAAAAGTTTCATCAGTTAAACTTTTCATTTTAAATGACTCTCCCTTTTGAACATCCTTTTCAGGTAAAAGCTTTTGTAGTAATACACTTAGGATTCTAGGGTAGAGCAGAAAAGCATTGTTTGAGCCAGATTTTATGGCTTTCACATTTGATACCAAGTCTGAAAACAATCCCTGAGATAGATTGAAGTCAGAGTCTGACAACATAGCATATCCCAAGTATTGTATCCTCAATGGGATTTCATTGAAGGATGTAGTCTTGGCAGAGGCACAGAGGAGGAGGGTATGGAAGAAAAATTTCATGACTGGTGGGAAAAACTTTTTGTATAGTGTGGAACCAGTCATTTGAGCATCATACCCCCTCTCTTGAAACTCAGTGTGAAGCTCTGTTTTAGGAAAAGTTTCCATACCTGACAAGTCGTTCAATGAGAAGGTAGTGGAGATGATCTCAGGGGTTATGGCGATACTGGTGGCTCCAATTTTTGAAATTATGGACGTAGGCTTTTTGTCTTGGTACAAAACCTCAGCATTTGCCCAAAATTCTTGGAGTGTTTCTAAGTGAATGGGGGCATCAGCAACAAGAATATTTTTATATTTCGAGTTATTTATGATGTCAATGGTGGAATGAAATGGTGTGTTATCTTCGGTTTTAACCAAATATGGAAGGAAATTGTGAGTGGCTTTTGTTTGAAGTTCCATTTTAATGGATTTTGATTATGAAAGTAATGATCTTTGATTGAGGGTTATGAGGAAGACGAGAGCGGTTTTTAGTATTTTGAATACAATGAGACAGTAAAACTGCTGTTGAGGGAAGAACAGGGTTTTATAGGCTCTGGTGAAACCGCTGATGTGGCAAAAACTCTGCTTTTGAGAGCAGACGTGGCAAACATCTGATGGTTGAAACATCTGGTGGCAGACAGCTGTTTTGTTAAACCTCTGTTGCCAACCTCTGTTGTTTAACCAAAAGACTGATAAAAACAGTTGTTTTATCTGATCAGTTGTTTGAAGCAGATTTTTCAACCAACAGTGGTTGTTTTACCTGATCAGATGTTTGAAACAGATTTTTCAACTATCAGTGGTTTTAATAAAACAGTGGTTGTTTTAACTGTATCAGTGGTTTGAAAACAGATTTTTCAACCAAAGTGTTATTTTAGCAAAATTTGATTTTCTGAAACATTTTAATGTTTTTATTGAAAACATTTTTGTTGTTTTTAATCCATGTTTAACATCCCAATTCGAGAGATCAGATTTGTGAAGGTAGATGTGTCTAAAGCTTTTGTCAGCACATCTGCCAACTGATCCTCTGTTGGAACATGGTGCAGAGAAATCAAACCTTTTTCATAGCTATCCCTGACAAAATGATGTCTGATATCTATGTGCTTGGTGGTTGAGTGGGAGACTGGATTTTTGATGATATTTTCAGCAGCTTGACTATCCAACATGAGTGGAGTCCTAAGTGCTGTTATCCCAAAGTCCAGTAGTTGATTTTGAAGCCACATAAGTTGGGCTGTACAGCTTGCAGCAGCAATGTATTCAGCTTCAGCAGTGGATGTTGAAACAGCTGCTTGCTTTTTGCTTTGCCAGGAGACTAAGGCATTCCCTAGAAACTGGCACCCTCCTGATGTGGACTTCCTTGTGGTATGGCAGCCAGCAAAATCACTATCTGAATAACCTGAAAGCTCAATGTTTCCATTAGCAGGATACCAGATACCAAGTGTGGGAGCACCTTTTAGGTATCTGAAGATCCTTTTCACAGCGATAAGGTTAGACTTTCTAGGAGAAGCCTGTGATCTAGCACACACACAGGTTGCAAACATAATGTCTGGCCTGGATGCTGTTAAGTACAATAAAGACCCAATCATGCATCTATAATGTGTCTGATCAACAAGTTCATCCTTTTCATCATCAGTGAGTGGCTTGACAGTGCTCATGGGTGTACTACAGGGCTTACAATCATTCATCTCAAATTTTGTTAACAAGTTTTTCACATACTTGTTTTGATGAATGAAAGTACCATTTTGCAGTTGCTTTACTTGGAGACCAAGAAAGCACTGAAGTTCACCCATAGCACTCATTTCAAACTCTGCTGTCATGAGTTCCCTAAACTCCTCACACATTTTATTACATGTGGATCCAAAAATGATGTCATCCACATATATTTGAACAATCATTAAATCTTTTCCTTTCCATTTTAAAAACAAGGTTTTATCAATTTTACCTCTAGTGAAACCAATGGATAAGAGAAAAGTAGAGAGAGTTTCATACCAGGCTCTTGGTGCTTGTTTGAGTCCATACAAAGCTTTGTTAAGCTTGTAGACATGATCAGGATGGAATGTGTCTTCAAAACCAGGTGGTTGACATACATAGACCTCCTCCTGAATTTTGCCATATAGGAAGGCACACTTGATGTCCATCTGAAACACCTTGATGTTGTGGTTGACAGCAAAGGCTAAGAAAAGTCTGATTGCCTCTAGCCTTGCTACAGGGGCAAAGGTTTCATCATAGTCAATACCCTCTTCTTGTCTGAAGCCTTGAACCACTAACCTGGCTTTGTTCTTGACAACTATACCCCTTTCATCAGTTTTGTTTTTGAAGACCCACTTTGTGCCAATAGGACAAACATCCTTAGGCAGTGGTACAAGTTCCCATACTTGTTGTCTTTTAAACTGAAGGAGTTCTTCTTGCATGGCTTCTACCCAACTGTTGTCTTTCAGTGCCTCTTGGTACTTGACAGGTTGTGTAAGGGATAGAAAGCCTGCAAAAAGACAGATGTTTGAGGATTGGCTCCTTGTGAGCACACCTTCTCTGATGTTGCCAATGATTTGATCTGGTGGATGAGCTCTTAGGTAGATTAAATCTCCCTGATATGGTATGATGGCATTTTGTGGTGAAGGACAGAGGTTTGGAGACTCTGTTGACATAACATCTGTTGGCACTTCTGAAGAGGCAACAGATGTTTGAAATGGAGGTGGAGGAATGGGTCCAAGTGGTGTAAGATTGGACTGACTTTTGTCAACAGATGATTGACTCTTGTCAACAGATGATTGAACAGTGGATTGGATGGGTGAATCAGTGGATTGAAGATAGGACTGGCCAACAGTGGCTGACTCAGCTGTGACAGAGTTTTGACAGTTGTTTTGAACCACTGCTTCCTCTGATACATGATAGACTTTGTAGTGGTCTGGAACCACAACATCTATTCTGTAATCTTGTTGTGAAGATTGTGAAGTACCTGCAGGGTCAGTTTTGACAGTAATATCTTCAAATTTGAATTTATCTAGATCAAACAACTCAGCAGGGTTTGCTGGGATTTTTAAAGAAGAAAGTTCATTGAACTTTACATTCAGAGTTTCTTCTATGGTTTTAGTCCTTGTGTTAAACACTTTATAGGCCTTTGCAATAGAAGAATAACCCAGAAAATATCCACAATCTACTTTGGCTGCAAATTTTGAAATGGAATCTTTAAGATTTAAAATGAAACATGGACAGCCAAAGATTTTGAAAAATGATATCAGTGGTTTGATTTTAAACAGAATTTCATAAGCAGTCTTTTGATGTCTAGGGTTGATTAAAACTCTGTTTTGAACATAACAAGCAGTGTTTACAGCTTCTGCCCAAAAGGACAGAGGTAAACCAGAATCTGCTAGCATTGTTCTTGCAGCCTCAATGAGAGTCCTGTTTTTCCTTTCAACCACCCCATTCTGCTCTGGTGTTCTTGGGATACTGTACTGCCTTACAATCCCTTTTGACACACAGAAATCATCCAACTCCTTATTTTTAAACTCTGTTCCATTGTCACTTCTAAAGACTTTTACTGGCAAGTCATATTGTTTTTCAACTTTGGTAACAAAGTCCTTCAAGATACCTGCAGTCTCATCTTTAGAGTGTAAAAAGTAAGTCCATGTAAACCTAGAAAAATCATCAACTATGACAAGACAAAATCTTTTCCTTCTTAGACTCATGATTTTTACAGGGCCAAACAAGTCCATGTGCAACATTTGTAGACATTGACTGGTTTTGGACTCATCAATGGATTTGTAAGAGCTTTTATGTTGTTTGCCTTTTAAACAGGAAACACAATGCTCATCACACTTGAATTCTTTTGATGGTAAACCTCTGACAAGGTTTTGTTTGGAGAGTGAGTTGATAGTTTGAAGGTTGGTGTGACCAAGTCTCCTATGCCACAGTTCTGTCTCTTTGGTAGAGGCAGCTGAGAACAGACAGACATTAGCAGTAGGATTATCCTTCAACATATCAACCACATACACATTGCCACTTCTGTGAGCAACAAGTTGTGCTTTGCTCTCAGCAATGATGGTGTTAATCTTTTCTACAGCCTCTGGGCCAACAATCTTACAAGTTTGCTTAGTGAAGAATGACCCAAAGCCTTTGTCACTCATTTGTGATACACTAAGTAGATTGAATTTTAGATTGTCTATTAGATTAACATTTTCAAACTTAAGTCTCCCAGCTTTAACAGTACCAGAACCCAACACTTTACCTTTAGAATCATTACCAAAGGATATATCACCCCCTCCATGAGCAAGAAAGTCCAGAAGAAGGGCTCTACATCCAGTCATGTGCCTGGAGCCTCCACTATCTACATACCATAAACTGTCTAAACAAGCAGAAGCTCCCTGCACATCAGTAAGGATTTTAGTTTTGGTGAGTGTCCAAAGCCAAATTGGCTTTGGATGGGTCCTTAGCTGTCTCAGCCTTAAGTAGAGGAGAATGATCAGTGGTTTGGACTAGCTTTTGAACTAGATTCAACAGCTGCAGTTGACCATTTGCCAGTGCTTGTATGTCAACACTTGGTCCAGCAAATGTTTGATCATTTCCAATCAGTTGTTGAAAACCATGAGGATGTCTGTTCACTTTTGGTTTTGAAGGCCTCTTGGGCTCATCATAAACATGTGGCAGACGATGACAAGTGGGTTGCCCATATCCTCTAGGTAATCTGTTAACAGGTGGAGCATCTGTTACCTGAACTTCTCTGGGAGCAGAGTTTTTGTTCAGACTTTGGGTAACAGATGTTTGGACTGATTCAAAAGTCTGTTTGGATTTTCCTTTTGAAGTACTCATCACTTGACTCTCCAGAGTTTTAGCTTTATACTCTTTTATCTTTTCATCAAAATTTTTGAGATATAAGCACTCTTTTGTTTTGTGATTCTTTTTCTTGCAGATTGCACATTCTTTAGATTTTGAATCATTTAAACTTGTTGTTTTGTTGATGTCATATGCTTTTAGAAGAAAACAGTTTTTGGTGACATGGTTCTTCTTTTCACAAAAATCACAAAACAAATTGTTCTTGGCTTTCCCTTTTTCTCTCTTCTTTTCAACAGATGTTTCATCATCTGTTGGAAGATTTACTAGAGGGATAACCTTGGCCTGTGGTGCCATTTTACCATCAGAGGTTTTGAAGGTCATTGGTTTGAAATTTTCAAGGACTTCACACTCATCTGACCATGTTGGTTTGAATTGATATTTCTCAATCTCATCAAATGAGGGTGTACCTTCCAACTTTTCAAGAATGATTTTCTTGCCATTGGGTTCAGTAACCTTGATTTCTTGACCTTTTGAGTTAGTAGGGATGACCTCAACCAATTGTGGTTCCTTTTTGTCAGTGGTTTGTGAAACTTGATCAGTGGTTTTAAAACCAAACCCAAATTTCACATGACTTTTGGATTGTTGGTTGACAATCATCTCAAAACCCTTAGATGATTCCACCCATTTCTGACATTCAACTTGGGTGGACTCAAGCTCCTTCTTACAACTATGATATTTTGTTATCATAGTCTGAAGCTGGTCTTTGGTTATGCTTGCTTCATGTTTTAGACTGCTGATTTCAGACTCTTTTTCAGATAATTTTGATTTTAACTCTTTTGTTAATTTTTCAACCTGAATTTCAGAATCCAAAATTTTCTTTCTAAAGTTTTCATTCACCTCTTTTATCTTAGCAAATGCTACAATACATTTGTCTGAGCACAAGTCATTTAAGATTTGAGGAGATACCTTAGCAGCAGCCATCAAGGCACAGTTACACTGGCAATCACAGTCATCACTACCCCAAGGGTCTGATAGATTCACAACCTCCACTTCAGATTCTTCAGCTGAAACAGTCTCACCAACAACACCATCAGTCACATTTTCAGACATAGACACCACTTCCTCAGGATCAGTCTCTTCAACAATTGTTTCTAGTGCCATAAAACAAAAATCCTTTTCAGTGTTAGCAACTAGAGCAATGTTGTCATCTGTTATCTCATCTGGCAGACTGCTCCAATCAACAAAGCCCTGAGTAAAGAAACTCTGTTGACCTGGTTGACTGGTCTCTGCAGGAGCAGAGGGTGGAGTAACAGTCATTGGCACAGAGGCCTGAGCAACAGGTGTTTGGACATAGTGATACTGAGGAACAGTGGTTTGGACATAATGCACAGGAACAGTGGTTTGGGTCTGTGCAAAGTGAGCAGTGTTTTGCACATTAGGTACATTAGGGATGGTCTGATAAGTGTTGGTCTGTGGTCTTTGATTTGGATAGGTGATCATAGGAACTCCATTTTGACTCCTACACTCCCTAGCAAAATGACCCATTCTATGACACTTGTAACACTTCATCTTTGATTTATCCAACCCAACCTTTGACCCACCATGTAAACCTGGGAACCTCCTGCCAGTTTTCTTATAGAAGTTATTGGTTCTAATACTGAGCAGGGCAACCTGGTGTAAGATGTCCATTTCTTCTAGGTCCAAGGGGTCAATGTATTGCAAGTCATTGTACACAAAAGATGTATTATCAGAAGCCTGGATGTCACCACTGGCTGTGAAAGCACAGTTGTTTGGTGATGAGTAAGAATCATTATTGAAACCAGTTGTTATGTCAATGTAATGATCATAACTCTGATCCTTACTACTTCCAGAACCATCATCCTGACCCAACAGTGCAGTATTACCAAATACATAGTCATCTGACACTTTGCCAGAGTCCTGGAGCTTCTTTTTCTGGTTAAGCTCCCTTTCATAAGTTAGGAGCTTACCATGAAGCTGGGTCAGGGTTAGGTCTTTGAATCCGATAGAGTTTCTCATAACAATAGCTATAGTGTCCCATTTGTCCTGAAGTGATCTAAGAAACCTATGATTCAGAGTTGAATTAGGAAAAGTTAGACCAACCAGTTTTAGTTCACTAATTAGACAGTTAAACCTTTCAAACTGTTGTGTTAATGACTCCCCTTTTATGTGACTAAACGTTTCATATTGTTGGTTAAGTATTTCTCGGTTGTTTTCAATCACATCATCAGTTCCCCCGAATTGCTCTTTAAGAGCATCCCATAGTTCTTTAGCACTATTGCAGTGCAAGAGACCGGCATAGATATCATTCGGCAGTGCCATGGCTACTATGCTGAAAGCCTTGGCATCTAGCTCGATTTTTTGAAAATCTTGCTCTGAGTAGTTCTCAACACTCTTTGGTACTTGGATCTTTGGATCCTCGGCACTCGGTACCATTGGAACATGTGGTCCAAATACTACCGATTTCCAGCACCCTGTGTTCTGTTGTGCTAACACATGAGCTACTCGACGCTGCCAGATGTTGTATTCTGACCTGACAAGCATCGGTGGCTTGTTGTGTGTGCCAGTGTTGTGTGGATCTTGATTTAGTGAAGTCATTCTCTTGGTTTTTCAAAAACAAAGTCTGTTTACTAACTGTTGAAACGAAAATAAACTATTACTCTGTTTTAACCCGACAAACAAACGATATCAATGATTGTGAGCTGATCTGTGTATTAAACTGATTGATTAGATCAGATTTAATTGACCAAGCTCTGATACCAATTGTTAGGATCTGAGTTTTGGATTGTTTTGATTAATGATGTAATATGAATGAAATATAAATGGAAAGTGCAGCGGAATAAAGAATAATCAAAACATAGAGAATAATTGTTATCAATCGAATGCTTTCATTAAGTTGAAAGATTACAAAGGTACAATTATCACTCTCCCTCAGCCTGATCACTCAGAGTTTGTTTGTCTTAGAGAGAATGACGAGTGACCAATAGAACAGTACAAGTACTGTTCTATTTATAGACAAGTACAAACCTCTGATGATCACTTAGCTGACGTCACCTAGAAAGCGACCCCTAACTGACTAACAAACTACAACATCTGCTAAACAATAAACTACTGTTACATTGAAACTACTGAAAGGGAAAACTCTGTTAAGCAATAAACTCTGATATCTTCTTAACATCTGTTGAACCAAAGTGCTGTTGGTTCAACAGACCTTTGTTCTTCAGATCTTGATCAGCACTTGTTCTTTATCAGACTTTTGCTCTTCAGACTTTATCCATCAGACCTTTGTTCAGCAGCAGTTGTCTTGTATCAGTTGTTTGTCTATCAGCAGTTTGGAATCAGCAGTTCTTTGGAGGAAGTTTTCTTGTAAACTCTGTTATTTATTCTGGATCAACACTTAGTATATTTTGGCTTTCAATCATCTGTTCTTCTCCAGGTCAGCAGACCCAACACTTATGTTGTGATTTTGCTAGTTATAATGGTAGTAGAAGTGTATAATGTTGATAGGAGGGTTGTGTGTTCATAATTTAGTGTATGAATGTTAATTAAAATTTATGCACACCAAGTGTATGTTGAAATGCTTAAATGAATGAATAGAAAAGCATCATGTTTAATATTATGCGGATTAATTGAAAATGGTTAGCAAATGTGAAGCCATTACTAAGTTATGGCTAGAATTGTATTGAAGAAAAGATGAGTTCATGAGTTCTAAACTATGAGTTCATCAAGTGTAGGTATTAAGACGGAAGGATCAAGCAAACAAGGAGGACACGACGCGCAAGACAAAGGTAAGTTGGTTTTGACTTGCAACTAGTCACTTTTGTGTATATTATTGTGCCTTGAATAAATGTGTTGAAATAGTTGGGTTATGTAGTATGTGGAAAGACCTTAATGGGTCTAGGATGGAAATCTAGTAGGATGAATGAAATGATTGGAAAGACCTTAACGGGTCAAAGATGGAAATTTTGTAGGATGAATAAAATGGCCTTAATGGGTCAAATGGTTGGAAAGACCTTAACGGGTCAAAGATGGAAATTTTGTAGGATGAATAAAATGGCCTTAATGGGTCAAATGGTTGGAAAGACCTTAACGGGTCAAAGATGGAAATTTTGTAGGATGAATAAAATGGCCTTAATGGGTCAAATGGTTGGAAAGACCTTAACGGGTCAAAGATGGAAATTTTGTAGGATGAATAAAATGGCCTTAATGGGTCAAATGGTTGGAAAGACCTTAATGGGTCAAAGGTGGAAATTATGTAGGATGAATAAAATGGCCTTAGTGGGTCAAATGGGTGGAAGGACCTTAATGGGTCAAAAAGGGTGGAAAGACCTTAATGGGTCATCATGGAAGTATGTATGATGTTTTAGAATGGTGAATGTCAATAATGGAATAATCCATGGTAGAATACATAGCTAACTCTCTTTTGGTTGTGTTATGTACTAGGTAAGGCGCATGCTTGAAGATCAAGTCGCGGATCGGATGTGGGAATGCACACGCGTTTTGTAGGGTTGGGTGTCATGGTTAACGTCTTGGGATTTGTCTTGTTAACAATGTTTTGATAATCTACAATGTCCTTGGTTAGTGTTTGATACATGTTGGGATAAATCCCCCATGACAACTTATCCAAACTATATTTTGAAAACTTGAACTAGTTGTAAATGATAATGGTTGGTATGTAAGTATTTGGTTGTGAATGTATTTTGTAAAAAAAAAAATCGGTCTTTACAGTGAAGTGCCCTGATAATAAACAAGAACATCACACTTCAAAAACCAAAGTACCACAAAACTAATCAGTTGACAAGTGATAAATATGCAAAGATACACTTACAGCCTTTGTAATCTACTGAGTTTAACAATGCTTGGAGATGTAGACCCTCCAATATCCATATATCGCAAGTTCCTACCAAAACATCTCTTTCATGTCCCTTGCTTGAAGACTCGGAAGACTAAGCCCCCATGCATCACCAGAAGTAGGACTGCGCTTGGAGTACCTGGCTGGTAGTACAAGGACTGAGCCCCCTACATGAAGTTCTATGCTTAAATCAGCATTAAATGCTTCAAATCAACCTGCAGTTCGTAATCATTCAAGAACATAAAATACACATTCTAGTTATAAGCCCTTAAAGTTAATAATACCCAACAACATAAATTAACAAAAATTGAAACCCTTACTATGGGATCTATTCAGCGCATCATCATCAGACCTCAATACCGTGGTTGTTGCCACCTCCTTGCCCATCTAAACTTATTGCTGGAAAATCATGAGTATAGTGGAAGAAATTGAAATTATGTGCGTTTAGCAGGGATTTCAATGTCGTGTGTATAGGGAATTTGAAGCATGTTAGATCTGGTGAGAGAGAAGGAAGGGCAGAGAGAGATGGAACGGAATCAGGAAAGGTTTTAGGACAAAATCGAAGGGTCAGGATTGTGTTTTTGGATGGAGTTTTGAATGGAAGGTGTAGATCACAATCCTTGTACTGTGTTTCTATTGGCTGTGTTTTTTTAGGTTGGATTGTGTTTTTTAAGCTTTAGGAGTTGTACAATATGCTTAACATGTTGTACATCTCTTAAAAGTGGCAAATGACCAAAGTTGCCCTTCCTATATCCATATTAATATAGTATAGATAATATACTCGAGAAGAAAGGTCTACAAGTAGGTGCGGATTTTGGCAAGTGACAACGGGTTCAGGCGAACACACATATTTAGTAGAAATGTATATAAAAAATAATTCACGAACCCACAAGTAAAATTGGGTGAACCTATTAACAAACTTGATGGCTAGCTCAATGGCTAAAACTTCCAGTTTCGAACATAAGGTTAAGGATTCAAACCACTAGATGAGGGCTTTATTAATGCATGTTTTAACATGTACATTTGTTTACTTGGAATTATTGGCCACTACTACAAAACAGAACTTTAGCGGCAACCAGGATTCGCTGATATTAGTGATGCAGGCCGCCCCTATTATTGACGTCAGTAATACTTCATTGCTTTTTCCTCGCAGGTCTCCGCTAATGTCTGGACTTTTAACGGCGATATGTCGCCGCTATTGAAGTTTTTTTATAATTTTTTAACCTGCTTTTTTTACACAAAAACCTACCAAATTATTTACATAAAGAAACTAAAATTATTTACATAAACATCACGAACGTCATCACCATAAAACTATTTACATAAAGTCTGAAATATCTTAGAATATCTCAAATACGTAATTGTCGCCAACTACATATCGTTATCACTATCATTGCCAACATCCCCTTCATCTTCGTATCTAAAGTTTGCTACCTTAAAACTTGAAACTCTCATTCTTAGCATTCCTTCTCGAATTTGCAGGTTTTGCATCAAACTCGCAATTTGTACCTACAATAAATCAACACCAGACAAATTAGTGTATTGGCAAACAAACATATATATATATATATCAAATGGGTCAAAACTACAACCATTTACAAGAACCCTTACTTGGATGTTATACAACTTTGGTTATAGTACGAGGTGGAAGTCGAACAATTGCCTCACAGTACATACATACATACACACAAATTAAACAACATAAAACAAATTAGAAAAAAAAATAAACAAAACAAATATTTAACAAAAAAAATAATTAGTATAACTGTATAAAAATGTACCAAGTAAAGGAGAGGACGGGTAATGGTGGTCGACAGGTGGTGGTGACGGGAGAGGAGGAAATGGTGGTGGGTGGTGGCGGTCGGTTAGTGGTGGGGTGGGGAGGGAGGAGGAGATGAGAGGAGAGAGGTGACGGGGGAGGAGGAGCACCGAATAGAGGTGACGGGAGAGGACGAGAGAATAAGACAAGGGGTGGATGGAATAATTGGGGAAGCAGGTACTTCGTCGGTTAAAGAGGTTTCACGATAATAGAGGTAACATGTCGCCGCTAATAGGGTCACCGTTATTTCCCCATTGTACTATTTAACCCATTCGTTAGATCTGTGATCAGATCAACGGATCAATGGCCCATAATGAAACTTAACCCCAGCCTCGTATACTGACCATTAGCGGCGACATCAGGCAGGTCAACATTAATGGTGTCGCTGCTAATGGTCAAATTTTTTGTAGTATGATAATCTTAAAAGTTTGATTTAACTTGATTCTTATAGTTGAGCTTAAAGCATTCTGCATCACCTGGTTTTAGATGATAATCTTGTTAGCTTAAACCTCACTTTTGCATAGCTGCTTATGGATAACTTGAATCTAATGCCTTAGTTTGACAATTTCGTCAACAAGATTAGAAGATGAACACTAAGAGATATAAGTTACACAAGCAATATACCTCACATACAAGATTAATTAAGAGGAAATTCTATTGTGCAAGCGGAATGCATTTTAACATGATTAATTAGTATGTTTGGGAAATTGTAAACAAGTGGGTTCATGTCACACACCGCCAAGGCGGAAACACGGGGATGTGATTCAAAATGTTTTCAAGCACAAGATTTGAGCAACACACTAGATTTAAATTAAATAAATACCATCGAAAGATAAACGATGTCATAAATTACTAAAAATAACACAGCATTGTTTGGGAACGAAACATTGTCTGAAATTTCATGACTCAAATACCAACTCTCAAGTCTCTGCCCTACATCATTAATTACCTGAAAAACATGCATAAAAGATTTGTCAACATAATGTTAGTGAGTTCATAGGTTGTAATGTACTATGTAAACTGCTCGTGAAATTCGTTTATGACCAATCATGGGCTAGCTAAGCGAATGATTACTGTGCAAACCATGATTCCCAGAACCAAGCCTCTTGACTGTTGTGCCTCGTGCGTTGTATAATAAAGACAACGTATGTATAGTAGAATACAAACACTCTTTTGCATATAAGCGGTTAGAGCGACTAACCAAGAATAGGGGTGTCAACCCAATAGATCTATTAAAGTGTTCCATGGCTTTTGATAGCTAATGGTTACAGTGTAAATGTAAGTACGAGGACTGTTGATCTCATGAACCAGATGTTTAATGTTCCACATGGTAGTCACGATAGAATAACACATAAAATGAAATGTACTAGAAATATAGAATGTTTATCCCCCAAAATGGATAACTATAAAAATGGGGCCGTGAAACTCACCTGGTGACTGAAGATAAGGTTTGGTAAAGCAGAAAGGTGGGATAACTACTATCCCGACAAATGGTACCTTATGATTATCAAGGACATAGTAAGTTGTACATTCTTGTCGTTTATCATACAAGTTGTTCACCCATCTTGTGGACCTTTGTGTTGGTTTATAGGTGGACCATATTTCGTGCACGTGACAATTATTACTTGTTTTATGTGTACATTGTAAAATGTACGATTTCGAGAATCTAGGGCGTTTTATTAGAAAACGTTATTATTGCTAATAAAATGGGCCCCACATGTCATCATAGGTATAGAATATTCCAAATATTAACACGAATGTTCTAACATGTGTTTATGTCTTATAATGTCAATTGGTAGAATTAACACATGTTTTAACTAGTTTTAAATATGTTGTGTTAATAGCCGAAAGTTTAACATACCATATAGTTTTAAATTCGTGGCCAGTGATCAATATCTTGGCTTCCCTTTGTTTGTGTGTGGGTGTACGTGGGTTTAAAAACATGTAGGTGTATAATACGATGTCAAAGTCGTGTATATTTTTGTGTATGAACAAATTTATGTGGAGGTGCATGTGTATATATATATAGGGTAGGGATCATACGAGAACCAACTTTAGGGAGAGAACCAGAGAACTAGTGTGAACACAAACAAAAAAAAACCTAAAAACCCCACCTCCACCCCCTAAAAACCTAAACCCACCCACCTCACTCCCTAAAAACCTAAACCCCCATCCCCCACACCGCCCCAACCCCCCCCCCCCCAATTGTGAAATGCACATGTGCAGCTAACCCCACACACCCCAAAAACCAAAACGCTCCATCCCATCCCCCCAAAAAGATACCCCCTGACGTGTGCGGATATACACATAATTTTACAATGAATAAACACACGTTTCTGCTTTAATATTTATAAAAATGGTTTCGACCTTCATATTAAAACACACACAATAGGGCAAGTGTACCCTGTCATATATGTAGTAAGTACAGATAAGAACCAAGTATCGATCCATGGACGCGCGCGGAGCAATTGTACTAAAACTCTATCCCCGATTTACCAGTAGGAAAAGATAAGTGAGTTTGTTTAAACTATATTAATTCTAACACATGTAAATACTTAACTAAGACTCCAAATAGAAAATATAACTATATAAACTATAATACGCCAATCCTAGCATGTCATCTATATATATAATAAGAAATAAAGGCGTGATCAACATTCCCATTTTCCGACAGTCAGTTTCCCTCTCGGGCATCCTAACATGACAACTATACAGAAAGCTAACACGAATACACACGTTAACCACTTCAAGTCGTTCATTAGCTAGCAGCTGATATTATCTCATGCAGATCTTCTAAAGATAAGTTAGTCATCTGTTAAAAGTATTCTAACCTCACTAATTCAGGAAAGCAATACCGAATACACAATACAGCCACCTAAACTAGCATAAAGTAGAGCACTTCACAACCTATTCCATTTTACCAACTTTGAACCCAGATCTACTAAGATCGTTATTTTTACCAAAATAACTACCAGAGATCATAAACTGTGTCAAAGACTGGTAACGACACCATTATGCTTTTAAAACCCTTTTACGTGTCGGTAAGCATTTTTAACCGTTATTCGACTGACTTTAACCAAACAAATACCCGGTTACAGTTTCATGGTGTAAACTATTTAACAAGTTAACTAGTCTACTACCGGACGATTAAACGGACGGTTTTTCAACATTTATCCGCCTAACACATTCGACAATCGCCAAAGTCATCCGAATACAACTATCAATCCAACAACAACGAAACAAGGTTGCACTATGATCATCAAGGTCTAAACCGGAAAAACGCCAAATTCATACAAAACATGATTACATACTAAGGATCATTTTTTCTACTAAAGATTACTAAACACGATTACTAGATACTATTGTACTACATAAACAACACAAACAAGTTGAAATAAACTGATTTGATACAACTAAAAGCTTAATAGATCAAACCATAAAACTTGAATGTGATGGATTGGATGATGCTAGATGATCCGGTTTGAATCCCGAGCTTGTTAATATAACACCCTAAATCTGTAATATAGAAAATTCGCAGCGGAAAAGCCAACCGTAAAAAAAATCATTTCTTTAAGAACAACATTGAATGTTTAGAACCCAAATCTACTAAGTATTTTAAGTATTACATCTAATATTGTTTCCTATTTCGTTCGACAAAACTCATCTTCCTTTTGTTATGTGACCGTAACCACGTACAATCCGCTCCTTCACTCGATCTCCATCCGTTCCTTTCTTCATTAGGTAGACAAGACAACCTGCAATCACCACATAACCGTTCGTTAGTTTAATAGGTGACTTCATGTAAATTAATCACGATGCGGAAATAACATCCAACAATACTCCGTGATCCTGTTCAAACGCCTTCTTGCAAGTTCGGGTGTGATATCCCGAATCCGAACCTCCAAGTCCCAAGCATTCATACTTACATACCTGCATCTTCATTTCCATTCTCATAACAAAAGGTTAATAACCCTACAATACATACTTGCGTACAATTTCCCATACACAACTTATCTTGACCTATCATACTACTCTTCCTTCATGTATTCTCTACGACAAACATGACGTTTCCAATCCTATACTCAATCTACACATAATGACGAGCCTTTACATACATAAAAATCTCACACAAACCCGGGTATAAGTACCCATACATACATCACATTCTCAATCTATAAAAGCATGACAAATCTACTTACCGTATTTGTTACTATGTATACACACATATCAATTTAATTACATACACACGCATCATTCCATAATTGAGTCATATTGCAAATCCGACATTCTATTACTTGATACACCCATAACTAGCATTCACGAAGTCCAACGATGTTATTCGATGCTTTAGACGCGAATACGGATTGCGCATATAAGCAAAACATCTAAATATGCTAAAAACGGACAAAAACCCAGTGGGGAGCGCATGCTGGTGCACACCAGCGCAAGGTGCGCTGGCCACCTTGCACTCTCTGTTTAACCACATCAGAAGGTCAGCGCAAGCTGACAAGACACCAGCGCAAGGTGCTCTGACCTTGCGCCCCTGACCGGTTTCGCTACTAACTTTGGAGATTTCGCACAAAATCAAAGATATAATACCCCAAAGCAATACACACTTAAACTTAGCCTTTTTAAAGCCTCAAAGGACAAATCTTTATCGTCCCATTCGGTTTTCTAACATTCATACAAATCATTTTGCTAAGTTATATATCTAACCATAATTCGTGTGTTCTCAAGTATAGATAAACTACATTTAACCATTGCTACACTCCCTACCTTGGCATCATTATTAACGTTCCATCCTTTCATGATTCTCATCCTTATTACACACATGTATACATGTTTAAATTCATTATTCTAAACGGAATAAGAATCACTTACCTCAAGTCCTCCAAGTTCATGCTTGTTTATTTGCCTCCTCTTGACCCATTAGCTTCCCATGGTTGATTCCATCCTTCCTATCCTTTCATATCATCATATTCACATCATTGTTAGCATACATGATCATATCACACTAACAACCATTCTCAACCAAATATCACATTGACTTTCATTAGTCAACTTCTATCATATCTAGAACATACTTCACAACCACATTTAGTGTCACATCATGTAATACCACTTATCATCATATATGTCTCATAGTTTTAACATGTTATGCGTCACATAGTGTTTCTAATCACACAATCAAGTTTGGAGCCTAACCATGTTATTCTACATTATTGACTTGGCGGAAAGTCCACTTTCAACCATTCAAACTTTCTAGTTAGAAACATATATCCATATTAGTGTACTAGACCATATGAACTTCACCATAACAATATTCTCATATAATTCTGAACATATACAACCATATGATCACAACGGTTGTCATATGCGTTCATACATTTCCTCACATACAAACTAGGGCCTTCATAATCTCCAATTAGCAACATAGCCCAAGAATATCTCATAACACTAAATCCCAACATGAATACTCCCTAGAACACAATTCTCATGCTAACCCACTTTCAATTATATTTATTATCATACTACTTTCATGCTGGTCCAATCTTGCCTACAATTTCACAAGTTAGACTAATCTAGGCATTTTATCAAACACTTGGTGTGCATACAACATTCTAAGATCAAAGTACAAGCTCCTAATACACGCATTCAACCAAAACGCATATTCACCTTCAATCATGATTAATTTTCACATGCATGTCACCAACTACACATTATTCTTACAATTACATGGATTTACCCCTACTTAAGCAATATCAAATCTCTAATGAAAACCCAATATCATCATCTATGCAAATAGGCACCTTCTAGTGATTAGCTCATCTCTAAACCATTAGAGATGGTCAATATCACTTACAATTGAGCCATAATACGAATTTAACATGTTTTCATCATAACCCACATGTGGGGTTTGAAATTCATACCAATTGAGGGTTAGGGTTCTTACCAAAGCCTCAACACTTGTAGAAAACTCTGAATTTGCAATCCCCTCAAGTCTACCCTCAAAATCCCTTTGCACCTTGCATCAATTGTGAGATTTTGGAGCTTGGTTTGGTCTTGAGAAGACCTCCCCTTGGCTGAAATCGTATATGCCAAGGGGGTGTTTTCTTGAACTTATTATTTCTCCCCCATTTACATTAATAACCCTCCAAGTATCCCCAATGTTCCCTTTTTTTAAGAAACTTAACTAACTAGTTAATTTCTATTATTATTTGCTCACTCACATACATAATAACATTCATTAGTTTATTTCCATTTTTTAAGCATAACACTCGTTCTTATGCTCTAAATTCCATTTTATTATTTGCTAATCGCGCCTAGTAGCATACTTAAGCAAAAATGGATTTTTGGGGCGTTACAGTTAAATGGCCTTCCAGCAGCTTCGTCGGTCCAGAAATCGCCCAGAGAAAACCCAATCATTGATCAGTAAGGTCTGCTCTGTTTTTATACAGATTTTTGTTTTGTGCACGGCCGTGCAACTAAAGTGCACGGTCGTGCACTTTAACTTTTTGAGCTGACGTGCAAGTGGGCAAGTGGCTGAGTCGTTTCTGGAAATATCTAGATTTTACGCACGGCCGTGCACCTAGGGTGCACGGGCGTGCGGGTTTGTGGTGGCCGAGTGCTGGGAGTGCACTGCCTGGTGCACTAGCAGTGCACTCGAGGATTCCAAGTCAACGGGCTCGTGCACGGCCGTGCTGATCAGGGTGCTCAAGAACCTGATGTGCACCCCGAGTCGCACTGGCAGTGCAACCTTCTGTGTCCGAGCTAAATGAGTCTGCACGGGCGTGCAGCTATGGTGCACGACCGTGCACCATTTCCAGACTTAGCTGATTTTTGCAGAAACTTTCCGTCTTGTCCGCTTTTCGCCCGGTTTCTTCGACTTTGCTCGTGGGACGTCGTTTAAGACCTGCAATAAACATATGAAGCGGTTAAGTACCGAATTCGTGCAATTATGGTCGAAAACGCGTAATTTGGGACTTTAATCGGGGATTTAAATATGTATATTTTAACGTATATCAAACCTCCCCACACTTGAACTTTGCTTGTCCTCAAGCAAACATCTAAATAGAAATAAACGAAGAACTCGCCATGAGGCAACAAAGACAAAATATAACCTGTACAGACGATAATAGACAAGCCAACAAAGATATATAAACACGTGATAAGATAACTAAAAAGCAACAACTCGCTTCCGATCTCCAAGCACGCAAACCCGTACACGACTCACAATGTTCACACACACTCGGTTTTATTTATGATACAAACGTGTAATGTGTATGTGTAAATCGCTCCATTGCCAAGACAATGAATCGTGCAATATCATAAGCTTGTCAAAAGATCTAATCTTCACCAACTAACGTGTGAAAAAGCACAAATCAAGAGGTCTTATATGGGTTGTAATGTTAGGCAAAGGTAAGGGTGTGGAAAGGATATTTACAGTGACGAAATGGCTAAAACTCGGCGGTTAAGTCTAACTAAACAGAAACAAACACAACTATACAAATACACGCGAATATAAGCGATTTTTCTTTAAATCGAGCTAAACATATATAACTTCTAACTTTATAGCCCTGAAAACTGCTCGAACACTGCTAATTCACCCTATTTTAGGGTGTTCTATTTTTCTGGAATTTTCTGGATTTTTTTTTATGATATATCTATGATATAACTGAAATATAAACAACATACAGGTTCTAAACATATAAACCCGAACACAAACTATTTACAACACAGGAAACTAGTTAAACATTAACCTAAACCGAGTTTTAACACCAAAGGTTTAAAAGAAAAAGGCTAAATTTGGTTAAGTGGTGAAATGGTGTGGTAAACAAGAAACAACACGGATTAGGTTCAACAGGGTTAACTAGTGGATAATGTTTGGGTGAGGGAAACAGATAGAACGAAAAGAAAAGGCTAAATCAAAAGGGTATCGTAAATGCCTCAATCACGTTCGTACAATCTCACACGTATCTGATCTAAACAAGTATACTAATGACAAGTTCTAAATTGCACAAAACATCCGGCTCACTCGCAAACATGTCAAAGAAATGTAATCTATTCTAAGGCTCAAACGCTCACGTAACCGGAAGCAAATGGGTGCAAGTGTACGAATCTAACACGCTCGTATCTCATCCGTTTGTCGCGCCTCAAGTTATCTTTATCAAAAATTAGTTAGGCTTGTATGAAAATATATATATATATATATATACATATATATGTACTAAAAAGGGGTTTATTTTTTATTTATTTTTTATTTTTTTTAATTTTTTTAGTTATAAATATATATATATATATATATATATATATATATATATATATATATATATATATATATACAAGAGGACAAACAATAAGATATAATCTCTCCCCACACTTGAAATTCACATTGTCCCCAATGTGACAATAGAAAGCGTTTATGAATTAGCTATCTAAAGTGGGAAAAAGGAGAATAATACTCCCCTCGTATCGAAGAAACGCCCGGGTAAATGGACGGCATGAGCCCCGATAACGGTGCTCGCCAGTTCCCTGCATAATCAACATTCTTGGCACAAACAAACTCATCAAACCCATCAATCACATCCACAAAATTAAACTAAAATAAGTACGATACTGAAATACTAAAGAAAAGAAATAGTTCAAGAACAAATACTAAAATGTCTTGGGTACGCAGACCCGAAAGAAAGTACTGAAAGCATAAATAAATAAAGTACTAACAACTGCATGTATGAAGTGGCTACTGGGGGCATCATCCCTGTGGTGCTGGTTGGAACTGCCTGGCTTGTCGCTAGGAGCACGATAAGGGAATAAGGGAGGGTTGCCGAAGTGACCCGGATGCACCTGCTCTAACCCGGCAAATAGGTACTCAAAGCTGTACCTGACATCTTGCTGCACTCAATCCATAGTGGATCGCATATATTGCTGGTCCTGTCTGATCTCGCCCTGCTGTGCAACAATGTTCCCCATGTTCAGTTCCATCGTCTGGAACCGCTGAAAGAACTCCGGGTATGTCGGGATGCCGGGAGGCCACTGCTGGTCATGGTGCTGGTGCTGAGGCGAGTGGTGTGGAGAGTTTGGTGCGTCACCACCGCCCCCTGCGTTCTGCTCAGGCATCTCCTCGTCCTCATCCTCCACCTCCTCTGGTACGAGGTCCCATACAATGCCCTGGCTAATAAGTCGTGGACCATCATCTTTGTCATGTATCAGGTTCTGAGCCCTGAGTGATCTAAGGTCCAACATAACCCCATTAGTAACCAATGTCAGTGTCTCCCTAACCTCGTCAGTCAGAAGCCCTAATGCCTAGGCGATCTGGGTGACGTACTCTCCGCCATGAATCTCACTCCCATCCTTTGTGCCCCCGGCATTAAGGAAGAACTCAGCCATCCGTGCGGCTAAGTTCATCGGGGCACCTTCGTAAAAATGGTATAAAAATAGGAGATCAGGAGTGGGACAGTTCCCCGAACTGTCCTTTCGGCCACATATGGTGTGGCTGAAAACATGGTGTAAAAGGCGGAGAAGCGGGTCCTTAATCCGAGTTGCCTTGGCAGACATCGGATTGTAAGGTATGCCAACGGCAATCGAATCCCAAAATGCAGCCCGCTCGTCAAGGTCCGCGAAGCTGTGGATCCCACAAAAGTTTTCTGAGTTGGTTTCCAAGTACTCGTAGATCCCGAGCTTTCTCCCCAGTCGTGCCACCGACCAATGGTACCAATTTCCGCAGAGCCTAAACCGGATGTCTTTGTCATGGAAGTCCTTATACACCCCTTCCTTCGGTTTTTTGTACGAAAAGGATGATAAGAACTCAATGGTGATCTCCCTGTAGAGCGGCTGGTTTATGTTCAGCAATTTCGCCATATTTGGCGAGACAAACCCATTGTATCTCTCACGCTGTCTCAGCGTGGTCAGCAGATCCAGATTGAGACGGATAGGAGTACCAAATGAATTATGGCGGGCCCAAAGCTTAAGGAATTTGTCGATGCACTGTGCCTCTCGTCTGTCGCGGTTGTCGAACCCGAGGAAGGGGTGGGCGCGGGCCATCTGCGTGCAAAAATATATACAAAACTGTTAGTACACAAAAAACGGAGGTCCCGGATGTCCAAAACGGACCTGCGTGCATTCTGACCTGAATCTGCTTCTGATGCACGGCCGTGCGCCTTGGCTGCACGGCCGTGCACTCTTGGTCGTTGGTCAGGTCAGTGGCTGCACTGCCTTGTGCATGGCAGTGCAGCCTAGTTTTCTCGGCACGCACGGTCATGCGCACGACCGTGCAGATGACCGTGCAAGCCTGTGCAGCTCGTGATTCTGAGCTGCACAGCCAGTGCACGAGCTGGTGCACCTGACCATGCACGGTCGTGCGGGTCTGGTGCACGGCCGTGCACGGGTACCAGATTTTCCAAAATTTTTCTATAAAAACACCCAAATTTCTCATATCTTTCAAGTAAACTCAAAATAATAACGATTTGGGCCTGCATGTGCACGGCTTTACCAACAATCACCAAAAACTACACTATATTAAAGTAAAACAATCCAAAATCTAAGGGTTTATTAAACTTTATGAAGAAACCCCCATATTTTTCTTTAAGACAAGAAACAAACACAGATCTAAGATAAAAAAGCATAAAACAAGTGCAATTATGAAGGGGATCATACCTTTGTTGATTAGAAGGAGAAGAGCGAAAAGATTTAGCAAAACTTGATAAATTTTCGGAGGTTTTCGCTGATTTGGAATGGGGGTGCGGTTGGGAGTGCAAGAGTTAGGGTTTTGAAAGTTAAGGATGCTTATATAGTCCATTTCTGGGCTGGGCCTGTAGGCCCGCACGGTCGTGCGCCTTGGCTGCACGGCCGTGCACATCACATGCACTTGGTCTTGCACCCCGGTGATCAGCCAGGTCTGCACGGCCGTGCACCAGTTTCGCACGGCCGTGCACAGTCTGCAGACTTGCATAATTTGCAGCCTGCAGCTACACAACACCCCCGTTTCGTCCGAAAACATCATTTTTAACAATTTAAGCCTGTTTGTCGACTGTTCGCGCTTCATTGCATCCTTCCCGCTTTGTTCACAACTGGTACGAACCTGCAAAATACTAGAAACAAAGTTAAACTACGAAAAGCAATAAATAATTACACTAATTACATTTTTACCCTTTTTGGCGCGCCCATACACGCCGCGCTAGTTTTATTATCGAGTCGCTAGCAAGACTCACTTCCCCACACATTATGAATCGTGTGGGGCGTAGAGATCGATTTCCTCTACGGATTGGTCAACCGGTCCGTCAATATATACTTTAAGGCGATGACCGTTGACTTTGAAAGTCAATCCCTCTGAATTCTCAATCGAGACAGTCCCGTAAGGATATATCTCCTTAACACTGTACGGTCCTGTCCACCGGGATTTCAACTTCCCTGGAAAGAGACGCATGCGCGAGTTATAAAGCAGGACCAAGTCGCCTACCTGAAAATCTTCTCGGCGTTTCAGGCGACTGTCATGCAATCTCTTTGTGCGCTCTTTATATAACATCGAGCTTTCATAGGCTTGCTGCCTAAGCTCTTCTAGCTCATGGATCTGTAAGAAACGGATCTCACCGCCGGTCTTAAGATCCAAATTCGCCGTTTTAAGAGCCCAGAATGCCCTATGTTCCAACTCGACAGGGAGATGACACGCTTTGCCATAGACCAGCCGAAAGGGAGTCGTCCCAATAGGCGTCTTGTAGGCAGTTCTAAAGGCCCACATCGGGTCATCAAGCTTGTCAGCCCAATCCTTGCGGTTTTGATTAACCGACCGCTCAAGGATTCGCTTTAATCCACGGTTACTGACGTCCACCTGTCCACTTGTCTGTGGATGATACGGGGTGGATAACTGTGGTGAACACCATATCTCGCTAATGCGCGATTAAGCTGCGCATTGCAGAAATGCGTACCACGGTCACTAATCAGTGCCTTCGGGGAACCAAACCGCGCGAACAAGCTCCTAACAAACCTCACAACAACTCGGGCATCATTTGTGGGCAAGGCTTGCGCCTCGTCCCACTTCGATACGTAATCAACTGCCACGAGTATATATCTGTTGCCCTGTGAGGAAGGGAATGGTCCCATGAAGTCAATGCCCCAAATGTCAAAGACTTCACAGACTTGGATGGGATTCTGCGGCATTTGGTCGCGTGCCGATATGTTCGTCGCCCTTTGGCATGAATCACATGCACCAACCAATATCTGAGAGTCACGAAAGAGTGTGGGACAGTAAAACCCGTAGTCTAACACCTTTTTCGCAGTGTAATTGGCTCCATAGTGACCTCCAGTGGGCCCTTCGTGACAATCGCGCAAGATCCACGCCGCCTCTACCCCGGACACGCAACGGCGAATCAGCTGATCCGCCCCGATCCGGAACAAAAATGGGTCGTCCCAAAAGTAATGCTTGAGGTCCGCAAAGAACTTCCTCTTTTGCTGGTGCGTTAATCCTTTGATAAGGATCCCACACACGAGGTAGTTCGCAAAATCCGCGAACCATGGCGATACATCTTCCACCGACTCGACGCTCATCAAGAACTCGTGGGGAAAATTGTCATTAATGGTATCCCACGCGCAGTTCTCGGCATCATCATGCTCGAGTCTGGACAAATGATCAGCGGCAACATTCAGGGCACTCTTCTTGTCCTGAATCTCTATATCGAACTCTTGCAGCAACAGGATCCACCTAATCAGGCGCGGTTTCGCGTCCTGTTTGCTAAAAAGGTATCAGATCGCTGCATGGTCCGTATAGACAATGGTCTTCGACAGCACTAAATAAGATCTAAACTTGTCGAATGCAAACACTACCGCTAGAAGCTCCTTTTCAGTCGTGGTGTAATGCTCCTGAGCATCATGAAGAGTCTTACTAGCGCAGTAGATCGGGTGGAAGTGCTTGTCCTTCCGCTGTCCCAAGACCGCCCATATCGCGAAGTCACTCGCGTCGCACATAATCTCGAATAGCAGCTCCCAGTCGGGTGCTACCAATATAGGGGCCTCAACAAGCAAACACTTTAAAACCCCGAAGGCTTTCAAACACTCTGCACCAAACACAAACGGTGCATCCTTCTCCAACAGACGGGTCATCGGACGGGCGATTTTTGAAAAGTCTTTGATAAATCGCCTGTAAAATCCCGCATGACCCAAAAAGCTGCGGGTCGCTCTGACAGAGGAGGGCGAAGGGAGCCTAGAAATGATATCTACTTTGGCAGGATCAACCTCCAACCCATTTTGGGAGACCTTATGCCCCAGGACTATTCCTTCCTTCACCATGAAGTGGCATTTTTCCCAGTTCAGCACAAGACTGGTCTCCTCGCACCTCTGAAGCATCCGCTCCAGATTTCCCAGACATTGATCGAAGGAACTCCCGAAGACTGAAAAATCATCCATGAATACCTCTATGGAGTCCTCGATCATGTCGTGAAAAATAGCAATCATGCAACGCTGGAAGGTTGCCGATGCATTGCACAGCCCAAATGGCATATGCCTGTAGGCGAATGTGCCAAAAGGGCATGTGAAGGTCGTCTTATCCTGGTCCACAGGATCGATAGGGATTTGGAAATACCCCGAGAAACCATCAAGGAAACAGTTATACAACTTCCCCGACAGTCGTTCCAACATCTGATCGATGAATGGAAGCGGGAAGTGATCCTTGCGGGTGGCGTCATTGAGCTTGCGGTAGTCAATGCAAACTCTCCACCCCGTGACGGTCCTCGCAGGAATCAACTCATTCCTATCATTTGTGACCACCGTCATGCTACCCTTCTTGGGCATGACGTGCACAGGACTAACCCTAACAGAATCCGAGATCGGATATATCAATCCAGAATCAAGCAATTTAATGACCTCGGACTTAACAACTTCTTGCATGTTCGGGTTCAGACGCCTTTAGTGCTGCGCACAAGGCTTATGGACATCCTCCATCAAGATCTTATGAGTACAGAATGAGGGATTAATCCCCTTGATGTCCATGATCTTCCAGGCAATTGCCCGCTTATGAAGTTTCAAAACCCTCAACAACTCGCTCTTTTCATCTGCAGATAAAGAAGATGAAATGATAACAGGCAGACGACCCTCCTCGTACAGAAATGCATACTCCAGATGCGGTGGGAGCTCTTTCAGCTCCAAAGACGGTGGATCTTCAACTGACGGCTTCGACTTATCGCTCTCTTCACGCTCAATCTCTACGAAACGCTCCGGGCTCTGGGAACTATCATCACCGATCTGGTAGACCGGCTGCTCAACTCTATGGCCCTCCTTCATAATGCCATCTAAGTTCCCACACAACAGTTGTGTGCCCGAATCATTTTCATCTATCGTGCCTCGAAAGTGAGAACTGACATACTGGTCTACTATATCAAGATAGTATAGTGTGTCGTCCTGACTCTCGGGATGACGCATCGACCTCTGAACATCAAAAATCACATGCTCATCATTCACCCGGAGTGTGATTTGGCCCGCAGCCACGTCAACAATCGTCCTGGCCGTGTTAAGGAAAGGACGTCCGAGGATCAGAGGCACTTTAGAGTCCTCATCCATATCAAGGATGACAAAATCCACCGGGAATACAAATTTGTCAATTTTGACAAGCATATTCTCAACAAACCCCCGAGGATATTTGATCGAACGATCAGCAAGACGAATACTCATCCTGGTGGGTGAAGCCTCACCCAGATCCAGTTTCTCAAAAACCTTATAAGGCATAAGGTTAATGCTCGCACCCAAATCTGCCAGTGCATTACTGACAGACATGTTCCCTATCAGACAAGGAATGGTGAAACTACATGGATCTCCCATCTTCATGGGCAGTCTATTCTGCAGGATTGAAGAGCAGTTTTCATTTAAGAGCACACAGGACAGGTCCTCAAGTTTTTGCTTGTTTGTGAGGATGTCCTTCAGAAATTTAGCATACTTAGGAATCTGGGCCAAGGCTTCCACAAACGGGATGTTTATGTGTAGCTGTTTGAACAGCTCAAGGAATTTCCCGTATTGGGCCTCGTCTTTCTACTTCCTAAGTCTGCTAGGGTATGGAACAGGAGGAGTGTAATGTGTGACTGGCTTCGGTAACTGTGCTGTACTTGCTGGGACTCGCCTAGCGTGCACCTCGTCCGAAGACTCAGTCTGGACCGTCTCAGTGATCAGTGGTGAGCCCGATGTGTCAGGTCCCGTGGTTTTACCACTCTTCGTCGTGATGGCATTTACATGCCCCCTCGGATTCGGCTCAGTGTTGCCCGGAAGACCACCCTGCAGTCTCTCAGACATCATCTTCGCCATATGGCCTACCTGGTTCTCTATGGCCTGCATCGACGCCTTTTGGCCCCTCATCTCACCCTCATAATTCGTAAAGCGCTCCTCATGCTGCTGGTAGCGCTGTTCAGCGGTCTTATTGGTATTAGAGGTGTTGGTAAGGAGCTGAGACATCATTTCCTCCAGCTTAGACATACCATGAGGGGCGTGCTGCTGGGAGCTGCTCCCGGCGCCCTGGTTCTGGTATTGGTTCGGTCTCTGCTGGGACGATTGACCACGAGACTGGTAAGGCGATTGATTGGACTGGTAAGGCTGTTAGTTGGACTGGTAAGGCTGTTGGTTGGACTGGTAAGGCTGTTGGGACTGTTGTGGTGCGGGGGCCCTTTGCTGATATCCGAGCGGGTTCTGGTTAGAGGAACCAGATCTCCACCAGAAGTTCGGGTGATTTCTCCAACCCGGATTATAAGTGGTACTGTAGGGGTTATTCTGGGGTCTCGTCTGATTACCCATATAGTCCACTTCCTCGTGGACTGTATACATCACCCCCTGAGCACACGAGCCAGGCTCGTGAGATACCCCGCACTGCTCACACAAACAATCGGACTGCGCTACGTGTTGCTGAGAGTTATCGAATCACCGTATAGTTATCCACGACATGCACACCAGCCTTGGCAGATGAAGATCTAGATCTATCACTCTGCTGGGATTTAGATTTTAGGGACGCCTTTTCAATAATGCTCCACGCTTCCCTAGGAGACTTCGTTCCGATGTCTCCCCCAGCGTATACATCAAGGCGTTCCTGAGACGCATACCCGAGTCCCTGATAAAAAGTTTGCACCAAATGCGTTTTCAAAAGCTCATGGTGCGGGAAACTCAAGAATAGGTCTTTAAACCTTTCCTAGGCCGTGTACAACGATTCATCGTCATCCTGACGAAAAGTCATGATGCGATTCCTCAGTTTTTGTGTCTTTTCAGGAGGAAAATACTGCTGCATGAATTGTTGTGACAACTCTGCCCAAGTTGTGATCGACCCTGCAGGTTCTGACAGAAGCCAAGTCCGGGCTTTGTCCCGCAATGAGAATGGGAAGAGTCTCAAACGTATAGCATCATCGGAGATGCCTTGCATCTTAAAGGTGGCTAAAACCTCTAAGAATGCAGCAATATGTCGACCTGGATCCTCGTGTTCCAGTCCACCGAATTGCACCGAGTTTTGTATCATATTCACGATACTAGATTTGATCTCGAAATGGTCCGCCAAAATAGCCGGACGGACAATACTCGGCGCGAGTCCATCTCCTCCTGGACGACCACTATCATTCAGCTGAATGTCATCATCCGCCATGATAATGTCGCTTTGGGCGTCCGACCCGTCGTCTTCGGCCAGATCGTGCCTCGCCTCCTCAACTAGGACCTCAACTCTAGGGGCAGAAATAAGAATATCAGAAACAAGACGCAATTTATGAAGTCTAATCCGCTCGCTTCTCCTCAAGACACGCCTCCTCTCCTCGTCAGAAAGATCACCAGAAGGCCCGGGGTTCGTGGACATCAACCTGCAAATAAGAATGATATAGTTGCAGCAGGCGAATATATGACAAACCCAAAAGGCGATTAAAGACATAAAAATAAATAAATAAAATAAAGAATCCATAAATTCATACGAAAATAACGGAAAGCTAGAAACTCGAGAAAATAAAATAAAAACTAATAGAATCAATAAAATGAACAGAAATAAGCAGACTAAGCCTAAAACTATACAACGGATGAAATTAATAATCGGTTCAAATACGAACAAATAAATCTAATCAATCAAATAACGAACTAATGAAATTCATAGACAAACCAATCAATCAATTAAATCTATCAACATCCTAATGGACGAATAATCAAATCAAACGATCCTATAAGCAGATAAATGAACGAATCTATATACTAACCTATAAACCAACCTAGAATCAATCCACAATATCAACAGATAGATAAATCAAATAATCATTCAAAGAATCATATATGCAAATCAATGAACGAAATAACAAATCAAAGAAGTATAAACAAGTATTCACAAGTATGTACACTGGTAAAAAGTTGACTCGGTTCGTTCCTAAAGCTCGTCGCGTCCCCGGCAACGGCGCCAAAAACTTGACGTGTGCGGATATACACATAATTTTACAATGAATAAACACACGTTTCTGCTTTAATATTTATAAAAATGGTTTCGACCTTCATATTAAAACACACACAATAGGGCAAGTGTACCCTGTCATATATGTAGTAAGTACAGATAAGAACCAAGTATTGATCTATGGACGCGCGCGGAGCAATTGTACTAAAACTCTATCCCCGATTTACCAGTAGGAAAAGATAAGTGAGTTTGTTTAAACTATATTAATTCTTTTTTTTTTTTGAACGGCCAACTAACACCCGTAGACCCAATGGCAAAGGCATCTAGAGCTCGATTCCGTAAAGGAGATCCGGCCCCCGGCCCCCTCCGGCGAGTGCGTTGCGAGTCCCCCCAAGCCTACGACCTGAGTAGGAACCGAACACGGGAAAACCCGACTCAAACACCCGCCCGAAGGCACGACGGTGCTGAGCCGGTAAAACCGGTTGGGATCTAGAATCGAACCCATGTGCCTTGCGGCCCGATGGGTCTTCCGTCACTTCCCGTACCCCCAAATGCAGCCTGTGGGGATCGAACCCCCGTCTCCAAGGAAACAAAGGGCCAACCTCACCACTAGGCTACAAGTGGGGGATCCTCCGGCGAGTGCGTTGCGAGTCCCCCCAAGCCTACGACCTGAGTAGGAACCGAACACGGGAAAACCCGACTCAAACACCCGCCCGAAGGCACGACGGTGCTGAGCCGGTAAAACCGGTTGGGATCTAGAATCGAACCCATCTATATATATAATAAGAAATAAAGGCGTGATCAACATTCCCATTTTCCGACAGTCAGTTTCCCTCTCGGGCATCCTAACATGACAACTATACAGAAAGCTAACACGAATACACACGTTACCACTTCAAGTCGTTCATTAGCGAGCAGCTGATATTATCTCATGCAGATCGTCTAAAGATAAGTTAGTCATCTGTTAAGAGTATTCTAACCTCACTAATTCAGGAAAGCAATACCGAATACGCAATACAGCCACCTAAACTAGCATAAAGTAGAGCATTTCACAACCTATTCCATTTTACCAACTTTGAACCCAGATCTACTAAGATCGCTATTTTTACCAAAATAACTACCAGAGATCATAAACCGTGTCAAAGACTGGTAACGACACCATTAGGCTTTTAAAACCCTTTTACGTGCCGGTAAGCATTTTTAACCGTTATTCGACTGACTTTAACCAAACCAATACCCGGTTACAGTTTCATGGTGTAAACTATTTAACAAGTTAACTAGTCTACTACCGGACGATTAAACGGACTGGTTTTCAACATTTATCCGCCTAACACATTCGACAATCGCCACACTCATCCGAATACAACTATCAATCCAACAACAACGAAACAAGGTTGCACTATGATCATCAAGATCTAAACATGAAAAACGCCAAATTCGTACAAAACATGATTACATACTAAGGATCATTTTTTTTACTAAAGATTACTAAACACGATTACTAGATACTATTGTACTACAAAAACAACACAAACAAGTTGAAATAAACTGATTTGAATCAACTAAAAGCTTAATAGATCAAACCATAAAACTTGAATGTGATGGATTTTGGATGATGCTAGATGATCCGGTTTGAATCCCGAGCTTGTTTAACGGCCTTCCAGCAGCTTCGTCGGTCCAGAAATCGCCCAGAGAAAACCCAATCATTGATCAGTAAGGTCTACTCTGTTTTTATACAGATTTTTGTTTTGTGCACGGTCGTGCAGTTTAACTTTTTGAGCTGACGTGCAAGTGGGTAAGTGGCTGAGTCGTTTCTGGAAATATCTAGATTTTACGCACGGCCGTGCACCTAGGGTGCACGGGCGTGCGGGTCTGTGGTGGCCGAGTGCTGGGAGTGCACTGCCTGGTGCACTGGCAGTGCACTCGAGGATTCCAAGTCGCACGGGCTCGTGCACGGCCGTGCTGATCAGGGTGCTCGAGAACCTGATGTGCACCCCGAGTCGCACTGGCAGTGCAACCTTCTGTGTCCGAGCCAAATGAATCTGCACGGGCGTGCAGCTATGGTGCACGACCGTGCACCATTTCCAGACTTAGCTGATTTTTGCAGAAACTTTCCGTCTTGTCCGCTTTTTGCCCGGTTTCTTCGACTTTGCTCGTGGGACGTCGTTTAAGACCTGCAATAAACATATGAAGCGGTTAAGTACCGAATTCGTACAATTATGGTCGAAAACGCGTAATTTGGGAGTTTAATCGAGGATTTAAATATGTATATTTTAACGTATATCACCCCCTCTTCCACCATACCCAAAAACTAAACCCTAAAGCTAAACCCATTAAAAAAACTTAACTATAATAGTGAAATGCACATGTGTATGTAGTACAATTATCTTATTTTATAGTTTTATATAGAGGTTTTTTTAAGTTTATTCACCAACAACCCCAAAAAAAACCTACCCCCTTCCCATCATACCTAAAAACTAATCCCTAAAGCTAAACCCATGAAAAAAAACCTAACTATAATAGTGAAATGCACTTCGCGTTTATTTAATGATCATTGAATAAATTGTTTTCCACCTTATATATCATATCACGTCCATTTAATGATCATTTCATTATGGTAATTGATAATTCATTCAAAAGTGTGCTCTAATAGTGAAATGCACATGTGCATACGATATATGTATGTATATATATAACAGCAAAATGCACATGTGCATCAGACCTGACGTAAATATGACGTAAAAAAAGCAATTTTTTGTTTTTTTTAATTATTTTTTTGTATTTTTCAAAAAGATTAACACTTAAAAAACATTTTGGTGTTTTTACTTTTTTTATTTTTTTAGGTTATATAATTTTTTTATTAATTTTTTTTTATTTTTTGGTGGAGGGGTTTTTGTGTTCACACTTGGTTCTTTGGTTCTCTCCCTAAATGCTGGTTCTCAAATGATCCAAATCTATATATATATATATATATATATATATATATATATATAGGGTGGGGATCATACGAGAACCAACTTTAGGGAGAGAACCAATGAACCAATGTGAACAAGGGGCATTAATGTAAATACCACTTAAAGCCAAACAAAATCTAAAAAACAATTCCAATTGACGATCTTCATATGTTTCACCTTCTTCTCCATCATGAAAAGCAACCTTTACATTATTATTAATATTCCACCAATCACGTCACCACCGTCTACGAAGACGATGACACCGAATACGAAGATCATCTAGCCATACCCAACCAAACCGTCGAAGAAGACAACGTTGGCTTAATCGACGAAGACGAAGAAGATGATTCCACATCATCCGGTGTTGGTGATGTCACCATCGCCTTACCAGGAGATACATCTAATTTCATCACTACACCAAAGACAGTAGTTAACGTCGTAACTGTCTCTCCTCTACCTTGATCTAATATTATTACTACACATAATAAAAAATCCGTACCGTTAGATGAATCTCGATGCTTGTTTCAACGGTTATGGACGGATGAGGATGAAATCGAGCTATTGAGAGGGTTTCTGGAGCATAATAACCGGCGTGTTGATAATAATCATTTTCATCATCATTACGATACGACGGCGTTTTATAATCAGATTAAGGAAAAGTTACAGCTGGATTTTAATAAGAATCAGTTGGTTGAGAAGCTGAGAAGGTTGAAGAAAAGGTATAGGAATATTATGAGTAAAATTAGTTTTGGTAAAGAGTATGTGTTTAAAAGTGGCCATGATCAGATGACTTTTGATATCTCTAGCAAGATATGGAGTAATGAAGGTGTTGCTACCTGCTGTTGTTTCCACTCCAAGGTATGTCTTGTTTGGTACAGCTTCATACTTGTACATTGTGCTTTCATAGTTGTACGATACAACTATATTTTTATTACTTTTATTGGTGTTGATTATGTTGTATAATGAGATGGGGTTGATCGTACATCCTACTGTATTAATTTATTAATGTTGATTTTGGGTTAACTGAGTGTTTGTATTTGTGTGTTTCAGGCTCTAAAGTAAAAGCTAGCAAGCAAAAAAAGGTAGGAAAAAAAAGAAAAGGGCATTTTTAATTAGATGGATTTCGTGAGTAGCATAAATTGGTTGGATTGTTGTTTGTTTTACATTATGGATATATTGCATTACATATCATTAATGTCATTTATATTGTGCACATGTGCATAATTTATATGGTAATGATAAAATTAATGTTAATGCACATGTGCATTAAGATTTAATTCTTGTTATCATTACAGTCACTCAGTCTAACGCATATGTGTATATGTTATGTATCATTAATGTCATTTATATTGATGCACATGTGCATAATTTATATAGTAATGATAAAATTAATGTTAATGCACATGTGCATTAAGATTTAATTCTTGTCATCATTACAGTCGCTTATTCTAACGCATATGTGTATATGTTATGTATCATTAATGTCATTTATATTGATGCACATGTGCATAATTTATATAGTAATGATAAAGTTAATGTTAATGCACATGTGCATTAAGATTTAATTCTTGTCATCATTACAGTCACTCATTCTAACGCATATGTGTATATGTTATGTATCATTAATGTCATTTATATTGGTGCACAAGTGCATAATTTATATAGTAATGATAAAATTAATGTTAATGCACATGTGCATTAAGATTTAATTCTTGTCATCATTACAGTCACTCATTCTAACGCATATGTGTATATGTTATGTGGTAATGCACATATGCAATACAAGTTATTGGAAAAATAAATTTATTACATATGTGTGAAAAAATTATTGTATTTTATTTTTGTTTTGTAACTGTGTATGTAGCTATTAATACAAGTTTATGATTCATTATTGTTGCAGAAGCACATTTTGTTTAGGTATATGCACAATGTTAGTCATTTGATGGCAAAATGCGTACCACGTGTCTACCCAGCAATGAAGGAGATTGAGTGAGGAATAACATAAAACGTTACTCATTGTGGAACTTTTGTCATAAGACACATGCAGGTATACATGGCAAAGGAGTAAACCATTTGAATATGGGTTCAACA
Source organism: Ambrosia artemisiifolia (assembly GCA_032199755.1). NCBI lineage: Eukaryota > Viridiplantae > Streptophyta > Magnoliopsida > Asterales > Asteraceae > Ambrosia > Ambrosia artemisiifolia. The sequence goes on from CM063514.1 coordinate 15,479,918, forward strand.
TTCAAGAAGAGGTGCAACACAGCGATATAACAATAGCAGGATAAAGTATGCTATTAGAATATATAGTCATTTCAGACGCGAACGTGCAAAAACTAACATTGATGAACGATGCGAAAGAAACAATGGAGAAAGTGAAGACAAAATTTAGTTGTAAATTATGAGCACTTTAGTATGTTTACTTTATGAATTCCAACGTGTTAAGTCAGGTAGTATCGTATAGTGAGTGGTAGTGCACATGTGGAATATTAGTGAAATGCACATGTGCATGCGGTACACGTTTCTTATTTTATAATTCTTATATAGAGTTGTTCTAAGTTTATTCATGTTTGTTGTCCTACATGTGTTTTATTTTAAATTTATGTTATAATATGCATGACTAAACAATTGACGAGTTCGAGTGTATTTTATATATCACTTTGCGTCCGTTTATGGATCATTGAATAAATTTTTGACCCCTTATATATAATATCGCGTCCATTTAATAATCATTTAGTTATGGTAATTGACAATTCATTCAAAAGTGCGAGTTAAGAGTGAAATGCACATGTGCATACGGTGTATTTCTGTATATATAACAGCGAAATAAACATGTGCATCAGGATGACGTCATATGACGTCACAAACCATTTTTTTTTATTTTTTTTATTTTTTTATTTTTTTTTTCGAATTAATAATTCAAAATAATCATTTTGGTGTTTTTACTTTTTTTATTTTTTTATTTATTTAGGTTATATAATTTTTTTTTATTTTTTTTTATTTTTTGATGGAGGGGTTTTTTGTAGAAACCTTCATATTTACAAAAATGCCACCTGTTCACACTGGTTCTTTGGTTCTCTCCCTAAATGGTGGTTCTCAATTGATCCAAATCCTATATATATATATATATATATATATATGTGAGATAGCTTATCAATTGTGGGTGTGTATGTGTGTGTGAGGTGCCTCGGTTGAAAGAAAGAAAGAGGAAAGGGATTGAAAGTGAAAATAGATCATGGATAGATATGGATCGATTGTATAGAGACAAAGAGGATCATTCACTTTAGGTTAGAATCAAGTCTAGAGAAAGATTATGGTGACTTAATAGGTATGAAAGAGTTGTTTTGTCTTAAAATGCCATGCATGTGTGACATGGACAAAATTAATCAATGAGGTTCATGTGTGTGTGTGTTGTTCTTCGGCCGATTCATAGAAGGAAAGGGAGTGGATGTTTGTTGTTTACTAGGTGAGGAAAACAATCTCCATTGGGGCTTGATCATGATTGTCCAATTTAGTATAAAGGAATGACAAAACATCGACCTCTCATGCATACATATATATATGTATGTGTGTATAAGATGGTGAGTGTTCTTATCTCTTGGCATTGTGACGTTCCTATCAACCGATTTGTATGTGTATATGCAGCTTTATAAGTAGGGTGACTTATCATGTATATATGTGTGGGAGTTTCCTTATCTTGGAAGGTGTTTATGTGTCAACAAAGACTTATTTTAGTATAACATTAGTTAATGTATATATCCGATCATTCATGTCAACATATACCTTAGTTTTGTTTAGGTTATATAGATGCTTGATGAAGATATTAACATGTATTAACTTTCATAAGTTATGGGTTCATGAACACATGTTATTGATTGTTATTAGTCCTCATAGCATGTGTTGTTGTGTGATATTAACTCATGTTAACATACATTCGTGTCCTCGATAATGTTCCATGATTTGTGTGTTATGTCCATTGAATGTATTGAGAATTGTTTGGCTTTAAAGTGGAGTTGTGTAATTTCCCACTCAGATATTGTCATGTGTATTGTTGTTTTGTTGCACGTAGTAATCGGGCATCCGGTTGCTGTTTGTTGAGCGTGTGATTGGCTTGATTGTTCAACGCCAACTGTCTTGTATATTTTTGGTGTTATATGCATAAACGGATGTTTTGTTGCATTACTACAATAACTCATGCTTTACTATACTTTGGGGGGGGGTATAATCTATGCAAAAATGTCTAATTTTGCACATGAAATGACAGTAATAAGTAAAATGTGTACGGATGTTGACCTGGATCGTGGACTAGTGTCACATTCTCCCCTTGTTTTTGGAATTTCGTCCACGAAATCGAGTTGACTTATGGGTCTCAGCCGTCTTTGGAAAGAGCGTGTGATACTTTCGTCTCATCTGGTGTTCACATGCCCATGTAAATTCGGGTCCGCGATTTGCATTCCATCTGACTTTGACAAGTTTTGCGCGGCTCCTTCTCAATTTCTGGACTTTCCAATCAGTCACTTCGATTGGCTCTTCAATAAAGTGGAGTTGATCATTGATGTGAATCTCTTCGGGAGGAATGATCAAAGATTCATCGGATAAACACTTGTTTAGATTGGATACGTGGAACGTGTCATGAATACCACTAAGCTCTTCCTGTAGCTTGAGCTTGTATGCCACAGGACCAACCCTGGCAAGTATTTCGAAAGGACCTATGTATCGGGGGTTAAGCTTCCCACGTTTTCCAAACCGTGGTACACCCTTCCAGGGTGAGACTTTTAAGAGTACCTTATCGCCAACCTGAAATTTGAGTGGTTTGCGACGGCGATCAGCAGAGCTCTTTTGGTGATCTCGAGCGGCTTTCAAACGATCACGGATCTAAAAGATCTTATGGGTTGTTTCTTGAATTAGCTCGGGGCCAACATAATATTTGTCTCCAACTTCCGCCCAACACAAAGGAGATCTACACTTACGTCCATATAAGGCTTCAAAAGGTGCAGCCTTGATGCTGGTATGGTAACTGTTGTTGTAGGAGAATTCAACCAAGGGTAAATGAGAATCCCAACTTCCATTGAAATCGATTACGCAAGCACGGAGCATGTCCTCTAGGGTTTGGATAGTCTGCTCGCTCTGGCCATCGGTTTGAGGGTGATAGGCTGTACTCATGTCCAAACGAGTGCCTAGTGCCTCCATAATGGTTTGCTAGAACCAGGAAGTGAATCGACTGTCACGGTCGGAAATGATTGAGACAGGCACACCATGCCTAGTCACAATCTCTTTGATATACAGCTTGGCGAGTTTCTCTAACTTGTTGGTTTCCTTAATCGGCAGGAAGTGTGCAGACTTTATCAACCTGTCAACAATTACCCAAATCGTGTCGTTACCACTGGACGTCTTAGGCTGCTTGGTGATGAAATCCATAGAGATTTGTTCCCATTTCCAAACGGGAATCTAGGGTTGCTGCAGCAGAGCGGACGAGTTTTGATACTCAGCTTTGACCTTCGAACAGGTAAGGCATCGGCTGATGTATGTTGCAATTTCACTCTTAAGGTTTAGCCACCAATATAATTCCTTCACGTCTTTTTACATTTTGTCGGCTCTAGGATAAACCAAGTACTTAGACTTGTGGGCCTCCTTAAGAATTAAGTCGCGTAATCTGCCAAAATGTGGCACCAAGATCCGATTGGTGAAATAAACCGTGCATCAGATCTTGGTTCCAAAAGGTTAGTCATCTTGAATAACGACTCATTTTTCAGATTCTCACCCTTCAGAGCTTCCTGTTCACGAATTCTGGTGGTGAGGTTTGTGTGGATGGTCAGGCCTAGCACACGCACACGCATAGTCTTGACTCGTTCCTTCCGGCTCAAGGCGTCGGCCACGATGTTGGCCTTTCCCGGATGGTATTTGATCTCACAATCGTAGTCATTCAACAATTCAACCCATCTACGTTGTCGCATGTTAAGATCCTTCTAATTGAAGATGTGTTGTAAGCTCTTATGATCGGTGAAAGGATGCACTTAGTGCCTGCAAATCTTGAGGGAAAACATTACTACACCTAACTCTAGGTCATGAGTGCTTAACTTTTCTCATGGATCCTTAGTCGTCGAGATGCATAAGCGATAACCTTATTCCTCTGCATGAGTACACATCCAAGACCTTGATGAGAAGCATCACAATAAAATACAAAATCATAGGCACCTTCGGGAAGAGAGAGAATCGGAGCACTACACAATCGATTCTTCAAATCCTGAAATGCTTCTTCTTGCTTGACTCCCCAATCGAACTTTTTTTTCTTTTTGTGTCAAGACTGTTAGTGGCTGGGCAATCTTAGAGAAATTTTCGATGGACCGACAGTAATAACCCACTAAACCCAAAAATTGTCGCACTTCAGTCGGGGTTTTAGGCGCATCCCAATCTTTGATTGCTTCAATTTTAGTAGGGTCAACTTGAATGCCCTTCTCATTCACAACGTGACCAAAAAAGTGAACTTCTCCAATCCAAAACTCGCATTTAGAGAACTTGGCAAACAACTTCTCGTTTTTGAGCAACTCCAAGATTAGTCTAAGATGATGATCGTGATCGTCTTTGGTTCGCGAATAGATCAAGATGTCATCAATGAAAACAATCACGAATTTATCCAAGTAAGGCTTGCAAACTCGATTCATAAGATCCATAAAAACAGCAAGAGCATTCGTCAAACCGAATGGCATAACCAAAAACTCATAATGCCAACAACGAGTCCGGAAAGCAGTCTTCGGGATGTCATCCTCTTAAATCCGTAACTGATGATACCCCGAACGCGTGTCGATCTTCTAATAGTAACTGGAACCTTGCAATTGGTCAAACAGATCGTCAGTCCTTGGCAGTGGGTACTTGTTCTTGATGTTCAGCTTGTTCCACTCCCGGTAGTTGATGCACATACAAAAACTTATGTCCTTCTTCTTCACGAACATAATAGGTGCTCCCCACGGAGAAAAATCGGGCGAATGAAACCTTTGTCTAACAATTCTTGAAGCTGGTTAGACAACTCTTGCATATCGGATGGTGCCAAACAATACGGAGTACGAGCTACTGGGGCAGCTCCTGGGACTAGTCAATGCGAAACTCGACTTGTCGTGGCGGTGGCAGCCCTGACAAGTCTTCTGGAAAAACAACGGGATAGTCTCGCACTACCGGTATGTCCTCGAGTTTCCAATCTTTAGCTTTCTATTCAACGACGTGTGCCAGGAACACGACTCAACCCTTCCTTAAACATTTCTGCGCCTTGATGCAAGATATAACTTGACGAGTAGATCCACCACGATCTCCTCGAATCGAGAGGGTTTCACCATCGGCTAGGGGATACGAACAAACTTCTCATGACAGACAATCTCTGCATGATTCTTGGATAACGAATCCATGCCAATGACAACATCAAAACTACACAACTGAATAGGCAGCAGATCAATACGAAAAACACGATCACCAAGTTCCAAAACACAATCCCTAACAACTTCTTCAGACGAAATAAACTTACCATTGTCCAATTCTTTGGTATAATGTGTATCCAACTTACATGATTTTAACCCAAGGGATTTCTTAAAGTCGGTGGACACAAAGCTAAAATCAGTGCCTGAATCAAAAAGAACTGATGCATAATGGTTGTTAAGGAGAAACGTACCGGTAACTACGTTCGAGTCTTCGCGTGCTTCATGGGCTCCTAGCACAAATGCTCGACCGCGAGCTTGATCCTTAGCCTTTGGGCAATCCTTGAGGAAATGGCCAGTTGCATCGCATTAATAAAACTCATTTTTGGCAGGGGGAGTGTTGGTGGCTTTGGCTTTGCAATTAGTGGTTTGGTGACCTCGGCGGTTGCAGTTCTTACACATAATACTTTACAAGTGCCGATATGATGGTAATTAGACTTGCTGCAATAGGGATGGGGGCCCGTTGTATTTCTTTTTAGGCTCCACAGCAACAGTGGCAACAAAAATCTTCACAGAGTCTTGGCGCTTGTGGGAAGAGTTGTTTCCCTTCTTGGAGCCAGATTGCTTGCGCTTTTCTCCAGAACTCTTGCCAGCAACTACAACCTTTTGATTCAATGAACCCTTGTGGACAGCGTCATCGGTGAGACTATAAGCCAGAGTAAAAGCATTCTGGATAGTGGTGGGTGCAGACGCAGTGACCATGCTTCGAATCTTGGGAGACAAACCCCAAATATACCGTTCAACTCTCTTCAATTCGGGAGTGACCATATGAGGTACAAGTCGAGAGAGCTCTTGGAAACAAGTAGTGTAAGTAGTCACATTAGAATCCACCATAGAATGGTTCAAGAATTTTGCTTCAAGCTTTTGCAGTTCACTCCTAGGGCAGTACTTTGCACTTGGATATTATACCAAGTAAGAGCTTCATCTTGGATAGTGCAAGTAGAGTACTTCACTTTCTGTTCCTCGAAACAACAGCCAATGTCTAGAACGGACTCAGTCTTCTCAATCGAACGAGCAATCCCAACTGCACCTTCGGTACCACGAAAATTCCATGGTTTGCAAGCCATGAAAGTTTTGTACGAACATCCCTGAATAGGGTTTTCAACATCTGTGTATACAATAGTAAATATTATTAACACAAAGTTTCGCGTAGGAGTAGTAAGTGGAGAATTTAGGCCCAAAATTCCTACCGTTATCCATTTCACTTCCCCGTCGACGACCAGTACCTCCAGAACTGTCGCTAGAATCGGCTCGAGCTGCATCGTGACGAGCAATTGCTTCGTCAATCACCCTAGCCAACTCAGTAGGAGTAGCCGAAAGTGACTTGCCCTCATTGGTTCTTGCAGATTGTCGGATTTGCATGTTTTCCTTCTAATACGTCACATATCAAAAGTATAAGACATATATTTCACAAATATTGTCATGCATACAAATATAACAACCAAATATAACCATGAATAGTAAGTAATTCACAACCACAAGACAAAGGAATAAATAAGGCACAACATGAATTAAAATACTAATACAACCATTCCATTCCATAGTTAGTTCAAATACATCATTTTGTTCTATTACAAAAGATAGACGACCTTGCCGTTCATGTCCAAACCAAAAGTACAAAATAAAACATCATAAAGTACATCCATACGACCTCCTAAGAAGATGAAGATGGAAAAGCAGCAGCAAGGGCAGCGACTGCAGCTCTCATGCGCTGGTCTAGCTCGGTCATCCTCTGCTCCATCGCCTCCAAACGTCTCTCTGCCTCCACCCGTCCTATGGCAGTGGAAAGCCTCCACTGCTCGGCCTCTGATGCACGGTCCTCCAACTCCCAGATATGAACACCCATAATCGCCAGCTGCGCGTTGTGAGACAAAAGAACACCACGCTCCGTGTACAGTGTCCTCCCAGAAGATTGGCCTAGGTTCATCGCCTCCTCGTCATCCTCCTCGTCCCTATGTGCCAAGTCATGCACGAGAGTGGGGAGGTAAGGCTGCTTGTTGGCCTGGGATCACCTCCTAAATCGCCGGGATGGCTCGCGCACGGGCGCCTCCACAGCAGGCTGCTATGGTATGGGGTTAGCAAGAAAGTCAGGCTCGCCGGGAATGACAGGGTCGGCGGGCAGTATAGGAACTAGATCAAGAGCGGGGAGGGCTAGGACAATCAGCTGTCGCGCCCTCTTTCGGGGAGTGAACTTATAGAGAGCACTGCCGAGGAGTGACGGAATATGCAAAATGAGGGACGTCGAGGTCAGCATGAGTGGGAGGGACGTCATCCTCGGTTTCGTCATCGGAGACACGACGATCCACGGGCGCAAGATCCAAGTCCATGTCAGAGTCGTCAGAGATGAAGGCGCCACCAGGGTGTGGGAAGTCAGGTGCCTTGTACGGGATAGGAGCAGGCTAAGCGGGAGTAACGTGCCGGGTATCCTCCTCCGATGTAGAATCAACGAGGTAATCATCCCCGGAGTTAGAAAGGAAAGTGAGGTCAACATAAATGGCCATGATCCTGTCAAACACATGCATATATATATATATATATATATATATATATATATATATATATGAATGATCATGAATGTCAATGAATAAACTACTACACCCGAGTGTCGTCGCGGAGCAACTTGAGACTTAAGAGGTGCAAGGCGAGGTAATGTGGTACTTTGTGAAAACGTTTCAAAAATGTTTTGGTTATAGTTGACTCAAAAGAATCTTAGTTCGCTATAACCTTCCGCTCTGATTCCAATCTATCACACCTCGCCAAGGCGGAAACACGGGGATGTGATTCGAAAGGTTTTCAAGCACAAGGTTCGAGCAACACACAAGATTTAAATTAAATAAATACCATCGAACGATAAACGATGTCATAAATTACTAAAAATAACACAACATTGTCTGAAACGAAACATTGTCTGAAATTTCATGACTCAAATACCAAGATAGCGCATGACTGACATAACCAAACCAACGATGGTACCACTGAGTGTAAGCTCAAACCCAACTCTCAAGTCTCCGCCCTGCATGATTAATTACCTAAAAAACATGTATAAAAGATTTGTCAACATAATGTTGGTGAGTTCACAGGTTTTAATGTACTATGTAAAGTGCTCGTGAAATTCATGTATGACCAATCATGGGCTAGCTAAGCGAATGATTATTGTGCAAACCATGAGTCCCATAACCAAGCCTCTTGACTATTGTGCCTCGTGCATTATACAATAAAGACAACGTATATATTGTAGAATACTTACACTCTTTTGTATGTAACCGGTTAGAGCGACTAACCAAGAGTGGGGGTGTCAACCCAATAGATCTATTAATGTGTTCCATGGCTTTTGATAGATAATGGTTACAGTGTAAATGTAAGTACGAGGACTGTTCTGCTCATGAACCAGATGTCTCATGTTCCACAAGGTAGTCACGATAGAATAACACACAAAATGAAATGTACTAGAAATGTAGCATGTTTACCCCCAAAATGGAAAACTATAAAAATGAGACCGTGAAACTCACCTGGTGATTAAGGTCTGGTTATGTAGAAAGGTGGAATAGCTACTGTCCCGACAAATAGTACCCTATGATTATCAAGGACATTGTAAGTTATTCGTTCTTTTCGTTTATCATACAAGTTGTTCACCCGTCTTGTGGACCCTTGTGTTCGTGTATAGGTGGACCATATTTCGTGCACGTGACAATTATTACTTGTTTCATATGTACCTTGTAAAATATACGGTTTTGAGAAACTAGGGCGTTGTATTACAAAAACGTTTCTATTGCTAATAAAATGGGCCCCACACGTCATCATTGGTATAGAATGTTCCCAATATTAACATGTGTGGCTGTTTTGTAACAAAACGAATGTTCTAACATGTGTTTATGTCTTATAATGTCAATTGGTAGAATTAACTCATGTTTTCACTATTTTAACAATGTTGTGTTAATAGCCGAAAGTTTAACATACCATATAGTTTTAAATTCCTGGCTAGTGATCAATATCTCGGCTTCCCTTTGTTCGTGTGTGGGTGTACGTGGGTTTACAAACATGTGGGTGTATAATAAGATGTCAAAGTCATGTATATTTTTGTGTAAAAACAAAGTTATGTGAAGGTGTATGTGTGTGTGTGTGTATATATATATATGTGAGATAGCTTATCAATTGTGGGTGTGTATGTGTGTGTGAGGTGCCTCGGCCAAAAGAAATAAAGAGGAAAGGGATTGAAAGTGACAATAGATCATGGATGGATATGGATCAATGGTATAGAGACAAAGAGGATCATTCACTTTAGGTTAGGATCAAGTCTAGAGAAAGATTATGGTGACTTAATAAGGCCTATTATGGTATAAAACAATTGTTTTGTCTTAAAGTGCCATGCATGTGACACATGGACAAAAGTAATCAATAAGGGTCATGTGTGTGTGTTGTTCTTCGGCCAATTCATTGAAGGAAAGGGAGTTGATGTTTGTTGTTTACTAGGTGAGGAAAACAATCTCCTTTGGGGCTTGATCATGATTATCCAATTTAGTATAAAGGAATGACAAAACGTGGACCTCTCATGCATACATATATCCGCATGTGTGTGTATAAGATTGTGAGTGTTCTTATCTCTTGGCACTGTGTCGTTCCTATCAACCGATTTGTATGTGTATATGTAGCTTTATATGTAGGGTGGCTTATCATGTATATATGTGTGGGAATTTCCTTATCTTGGAAGGTGTTTATGTGTCAACAAAGACTTATTTTAGTATAACATTAGTTAATGTATATATCCGATCATTCATGTCAACATATAACTTAGTTTTGTTTAGGTTGTATAGATGCTTGATGACGATATTAACATGTATTAACTTTCATAAGTTATGGGTTCATGAACACATGTTATTGATTGTTATTAGTCCTCATTGCATGTGTTGTTGCGTGATATTAACTCATGTTAACATACATTCGTGTCCTCGATAATGTTCCATGATTTGTGTGTTATGTCCATCGAATGTATTGAGAATTGTTTGGCTTTAAAGTGGAGTTGTGTAATTTCCCACTCAGATATTGTCATGTGTATTGTTGTTTTGTTGCACGTAGTAATCGAGCATCCGGTTGCTCTCTGTTGAGCGTGTGATTGGCTTGATTGTTCAACGCCAACTGTCTTGTATATTTCGGGTGTTATATGCATAAAGGGATGTGATGTTGCATTGCTACAATCAATCAGGCTTTACTAGACTAGGGGGGTTATAATGTACAAAAATGTCTAATTATGCCCATGAAATGACAGTAATAAGTAAAATGCGTACGGATGTTGACCTGGATCTTAAACTGGTGTCACAGTTCATCTCGATTGGGTGTTGTATTTTTTTAGAACCCTTGAAACTTTTGTAATCTATGTTGTCGATCTATTATTTCAATTTTCAATTTTTAATTTGTCAAGGCTTTATTATGTGATGAAAATTACTCCCTAACCGTCGAACCGACTTGAATTTTTTGGCCCGGTTTAGTGAAATTTTATCTTCTAAAATAATGAATCCATTAGAAAAAATTTCTAGATCCGTCAATGTCTACGAGTACTTGCATTCTCCACTACTACAAAAACGTGCAGGTCCCTGACAGGTTGTCTAACATTTCCGTCTAGTTACCAAAGTACTAGGGACTTTGATTAGCAATAAAACCAGGTTTTCTTTTGAAGAAATTCATAAAGGTAGTCTTGTTGGTCCTATATAATGATCTAGATTAAGGGGTGATTGTTTATATTAAATAATCTAGATCAATTTGTGTGTTAGTAAAATTAGGCTTATACGTGTAATTATTAAAAGATCGGGTTCAGTATGTAATTATTCACACACGTAATTATGTAAACGAGTTGTCTATAAGGCCTTTGGGTGTGGTTACGGCAAGAGGGGCGGCAAGGATAGGCTTGCCCATGTCGGCCGGCAAACACCGGCCCCCTAGGCCCGGCACGGCATGGGCGGCATTGTTATGACTGTGACGTCGGGGCTCCTTTTTGACCGTTGGGAAAAAAAATTGACCGTTCGAAATTAAAAAAAAAACGTTTATTTATTTATTTAAACAACCAAACCATTCCATTTTCACCCACAAATTCTCAAACACTCTCAATATATTTAAACCAACCCATTATCTTTAAAAAAACTAAACCCTCGAAAAACCATGTCATTATCATCTTCTTCGTCGTCTTCGTCTTCTTCGGGTTCATCATCTACGAACGAAGCCGTAATGTTTGTTATAAACGTCGTGGCGCAAACGGCGCAGATTATTGCCGAGGAGGAAGGCCAAGAAGTTCAATCGGTACCTCGAACTAGGCAAGCGGCTATAAATAGAGATCGAGAAAGTAAGTTTTATATTTTTTTAGATTATTTATGTATATTTTATATATATATATATAGGTTTAGGTTCTTGTACAAATCCAATTTTTTGTGAGAAGTGTGAGAACCAATATGGGAGTGACATGTGGCATAAGGTGTTTGGGCATGTTAGTAATTTTCCCATACTATTAAATAATGATTAAAATTATAATTTTGGTAAGAGAGGAGAGAGAGCATAAAAATAGGTAAAGAGAGAGAGAGAGAGAGAGAGAGAGAAAGAAGAGACAGTCTGGTCATCATCATCATTACTAACCTCATGGTGTTTTAACAACAACGTGTGGTGTTTTATGTTTAAGGTAGATTTTTAGTTATTCTTTATACAAGATATGGTGTGTTATTATAGTCTTGTAAAGGGTGTTAATCTTACATGGTGTTTTACCAATTACAAATTTTTAAAGTGTACAAAAATAAAACCAACTTATATCACCGTATGAAGATAAAACACATAAATATGAATATAAAACACCACACTGTAATACAGTAACAATCATGAAAATATAGTTAGGAATGTAGAAAATAATTCGTCATGAAACACACGAATTGCTTGAACGAGGTTGGCTCTTATAATCTTTAGTAGCTGCATTTCAATTTATATTTAATATATAATCATAGTATTAAATATAAATAGAATATTTCGAAAGCAAAAGGAGTTAAACACACCAATGGCTTGGACTTTCACTATTTCTATTTATTTATATATAATATATAATAATCAAACTAAAATGTAGACAAAGAGTTCTGATCAAGTTAAATGCTATGGTGTTAACGGCGGTTGTTGTGTAGGTGGCGAGAGAGTGGGGAGAAAGAGAGAGAAGTGTGAGAGGTTGATTGAATGTTTCCATTTATTTATAAATTTTAATTTAAATGTGAATTAAATGTGGGTGACAATTTTACCTTAATACCCCTCAGCTATCTAATTTATTATTAATAATATAACATTAATTACCAAAATGCCACACACTTAATCCACACCATAGATTAAGATGATCCAATGGCCAAAACACCTTCTCACATTTCTCACGAAAAAAACACTTTGTACAGGATCTTGACCCTATATATATATATATATATATATATATATATATATATATTTAACATTTTACTTGTTTATTATATTTAAATTTTTTAAAAGTATAGATTTTTATTGTGTTTATATTTGTTAAAATATGCGTAGGTGTCCATGATAGATTGGTAGCCGATTATTTTACCGAGGAACCCTTATCAAATCCAAGAATCCATCAATATATTCTCTGTTGATCATTCTATTGATAATATCAATTTGGGAACACACATTTGGTTGAGTGATGAGACACTAACAATTTGGTACCTACGATTTCTAGATCTCAACACCAACCACAATATAATAATATTATTATATGTTTAGCAAATTAGCAAGGAATACAAAATTAAAATGGACTAGCTATTAAGCAATCTTTATACAGAATAATATTCTTTGTCAAGTTTTGCAACCAATATTATGGTTTATGAATTTTTTTTTTGAACGGCAAACCACTTTATATATCAATATAAAGAGCTAGCAAGACGCTAGATACAAAAAACACCAAACATCACCAAACAACACCATTACAACATATCAAAGACATCGAATTCCAACCATTTTTCCCAAGTGACCAGAGCAGATTTGGAGCGATTCGCGATCCACACATAAGCGTCTTCCTTGATAAGATCCACCAAAGCTTGCACCTTTATAAACTTCTTCTCGAATGTCTTTTGATTCCTCGCGTACCATATCCGCCAAGTGGTTGCCAAGACGACAGTATGCACGATTTTCCTCCACTTCGCCGAACCCGGAGTAGTCTGCACCTCATCCATGATCACACTTAGGCTGGTCACATCAGGTGGGAGTGAGAGCCGAATCCAACGAAAAATATGCCACCAAACAGTTCTGGCCCAAAGGCACCCGGCAAAAGCATGCCTGGCGTCTTCGTCCAAGTACCCACACCGATCACAGAGCATCGAACCCAGATTACAGCCACGCGATCCAAGTTCAACCTTCGTAGCAACCCGGCCCAGGAGAGCTCTCCACATCAGGAAATTGCACTTAGAGGGGGCCCAAACATTCCACATAAACTTCACATCAGGTCCATTAACAGGAACCGGGTCGACTGCAGCCAGCATTTCCCGAACATATTTCACCGAAAACGGAACCCCATAGGGGTTATTCCAGGCCCATCTATCACCATCCTCCTTCAAGGCAGCTCCCTGAAGCCGCTGCAATAACGCCCCCAGCTGGGCCGATTCAGGCCCATAAGATGGCTCCCTCACCCAACCCAATCTCCAATGGACCACAGATCCAAATTCAGCCCAATGATCAAAAAGGAGACCATTTTTAAGCGAAGCAATCTGGTACAATTCGGGGAATTCAAGCCGAAGTGGCTGATCACAGAGCCACACATCATGCCAAAAACGCACCGATTTTCCGTTACCTATCGATACTTTAAGGTTTTCCGCCAAGCTGATCCCACGTTGCACAAGAGTATCCTCTATAGACACAATATCTTTCCACACGCCGGTAATCGTCTTTTTAACAGGGAATGAGCCGATGGCGTTCCGACTATTATCATGAATTGCCTTAACCACTTTAACCCAAAGGTCGTTTGGTTCCTGTTTATATCGCCAACACCACTTAGTGATCATCGCTATATTGAAATCCAAAATACTTCCCAGACCTGCACCGCCTTTATCTTTGGGCTTAATAAACCGGCTCCACTTGATCCAACGAATTTTCGGTCTACCGCTTCCCACCTTTCCCCACACGAAGTCCCTCCTTATACTTTCCAAACGCTTGACCACACCTTTGGGAGCATTAAAGAGCGACAAGTAGTAAGACGACAAACTACCAAGGACCGCTTTGGCCAAGGTAACCCTCCCCGCGAATGACAAATACCTCGTCTTCCACATGGACAGCTTCTTTTGCACCCTGTCAATGATAGGCTTCCAATGTTTCGCCAATTTCATATTGGCTCCAATCGGAACCCCGAGGTAATTGAACGGCAGCTTCCCGGCATGGCAACCCATCACATCGGCCATCCGGTTAATCTCGGCATCATCCACACAAGTACCAAACAGTTGGCATTTCGCTTGGTTAACATGAAGACCCGAGACCAAATTCAAACAACGCAGCAGCCGCATAATACTTAAAGCATTAAATTCGGACCATTCCCCTATGAACAAGACGTCATCCGCGTAACAAAGGTGGGAAATAATGGGCCCATTATTAGGAAGGTGAACCGCATGAAAAAGGCCAGCCGATACCGCTTTCCTGATGAGCATACTAACCACCTCCATGGCCAAAATAAAAAGAAAAGGCGACAATGGGTCACCTTGCCGAAGTCCCCTCTTAAACCGAAACTCCCCGGTAGGCGACCCATTGACGAGAACGGACCCCATACCGGACTTAAGGCAGCCCTTGACCCACGAAATCCATTTATCACCAAATCCCATAAACCCCATGGCCCGAAATAGAAACTTCCAATTAAGCGAATCATAGGCCCTTCTAAAATCGACTTTAAAAATCATAATATCCCGCTTGGCACTCTTAGCCCACGAAATCAGTTCGCTCACAATCAAGGGACCGTCAAGGATATTCCTACCTCCGACAAAGGCGGATTGGGTAGGAGTAATAAGGCTGCCAATCACACTTTTAATCCGATTAGCTAACGTCTTCGTAACAATCTTATAAAAGGAGCTCACCAAGGAGATAGGCCGGAACTCATCTATCATTTGTGGGTCTTCCTTTTTGGGGATTAGGGTGATGAAAGAAGAATTGCAGCCAGCACTCATACACCCGGTCTCAAAGAAAGCATTCATCATCTCCAAGATAAAAGGTTTAAGACACTCCCAGTACCTTTTATAAAACTTCATCGAAAAACCGTCCGGACCAGGGGCCTTACTCCCATGACAACTCTTGATGGCCAGCCGGATTTCCTCCTCCGAAAAAGGTCGCTCCAGATCAGCTGCTTGTGAAGGGGTCAAAGTCAGCAGCCCTGTGTTAGAAAACAACGGCCTCATCCTCATAGGTTCATGAAATTGTCGCCCAAACCAGTTCATGATCGCTGATTTCAATTCCGAGGGTTCGGCAACCCACGAGCCCTCAAAACAGAGCCCATTAATCCGTTTCCCAGCTTTATTGATGCTGATACACTTGTGGAAATAACTCGTATTATCATCACCAAGCTGCAACCACTTTAATCGGGACAATTGCTTAAGGTCCTTAGCCTTTCGCTTTTCAATCTCACATATTTTGGCTCTAAGACCTGCCCTCACCTTCCTTTCAGCAGCCGTAAGAGTGGCCACTTCCGCCAATTCTTCCAATCTCTCAGCCGCCTTATAAAGGCTAGACACAAGGGCCTCTTCTTTTTCACGGGCCTGTTTCCTCCACACTTTAATACCATCTTTAATCGTCTTCAAAAGATGCGCCAAAGCAGCACCCGCAGTTTTGCACCCCACACCTTTGGCCACTCCATTAGAAACAATACTATCGAGCTCAATGTCACCAATCCAGCTATTAAAAAATCGGAAAGGGGCTGGCCCGAAATCCACATCCGAACAACCAAGCCAAATAGGGCGATGATCCGAAGGTCCTTTCTTGAGAACCTTTAGGAGAGCGTTCGGCCAACACGCCATAAATTGATCACAAACTAACGCCCTATCCAGTTTGCTTAACTTAATATCATCGTTATCAGACACATACGTAAATCGGCCCCCAACCATATTGTACTCAAGCAAGCCAGACCTGGCAATGAAGGCATTGAAGCACTCGGCAGCAGCAGCATCAAAATTAGAATTGACACGTTCCTCAGGAAAGCGAACATCATTAAAATCCCCAATACATAACCACATACCATCCAATTGGGCCATGACAGACTCAATCTCCTCCCACAGCCGTCTACGGGAAGAGACATCATTCGGCGCATGAACATTGAGAATGTTAATCCTCCCATTTCCCGGACCAGCCAACAAACCCGAGACGACCAGAAAACGCTGCGACTTAAGAACCGAATCGACATTCAAGTACGACGGATCCCAAATCGAGGCAAGACCCCCAGAACGACCCACAGCATCGACACATTCAACCGCCATAGCAGCGTGACCCCAAAAACTTCTCCAAAAAGGATCGGTAAGACCGGCTTTATGGGTTTCTTGAACAGCTAGGAAATGAACATGATTCTCCCTAAGCAGGCGCCTGACCCAGCCCGCCTTCTCCACCCCAATAACTCCTCTCAAATTAATAGACAAAAAATTCATTGATCAACAGATGGCACCCGTTCCCCATTAACAAGCCTCGTAACCTGCTTCCCAAAGCTTGTTAGTTCTATACCCAGACTAGAACCATACGCAACCGTTTCCTTAACCTCCTTATCCAGGGCCTGCTGACACTCCACACCCTCCATCTCCATATCAACTGGGGTAGCCGAAGAAACTGGAGATGACACAGCCCTATCTCTCCTCCTAGCTGCTCTAGTTTCCTCAGCATCTTTGTTGATAAGATCAGCCAAATCAAATGGATCCGACCCACACCCTTCATTCAAATCAGGAATAGAAATTTGACTGGCCCCACCTAAGGTATTAATAGACATATCCCCACCAAACACTTTATTCGAAACACCCCTGCCCAAATTTTTCTTAACCTTGGACTTGGGCCTGATAGTGATATAACTAGGCCTACTACAATGAGAATCCAATTGGGCTGACCCAGTAGGCCCAATGTCCAAATCGCCGACCCCAGTGGAAAGAATATTGGGAGTAGCAGGGGACCCACCAACAAAAACCTCCTGCCTCTCTGAACCAATAGGCGTATCAGCATGGGGAGAATCAAAGCCGCCATCCTCGTCATCCGAACCAGCATCCCCATCGTTCCCCATGCAAGACCCTTCAGCTTCCGTATGAACCTCACAGTCACCGGCGCACTGTTCCGACGCACCTTCATTAACAAAATTATCATCACCCTCCGGCTCATTATCATTCTCAACAACAACCACCGATTTAAGAACAACAGGAGATTGAACAGTAGAGACTCCGGCCCGGGGAGGCAGCTCCGGAATCTGGGGGCACCAAGAATCCTCCACCTCCTTCACCCAAACTTTACACCACTGATTATCCCACCTCAGAATAACTTCCACATTAATGCGACTCCCCGTCGTAACTAGGATACCCATTTTGTCACCGGAGATATCCAGGTTACTCAAGGAGGCCTCAGATCTCACCATCAGACGTCCACATCGTTCCCCAATCTTATTGAAAACATGCCTTTCCCACAAGGATAACGGCACCCCGGTGACTTTAATCCAAGCAATCCTGTTGAAGACAGGGGTGTTTCCATCCCACACATAAAGTCGAGAGAACCAGTGCATCCAAAAATCATAACGGGACTTGAGGTAGTTTTCGGCGGCAATGGCCGTAGAGAAGCATAGAAGGATTCTACACCCACCCATATACTTCACCTCAAACTCCCAATCAATCATCTCATCCACTATCCAGCCCATGTTGTCCAGGGAGCTCAACTCTTTCACCTCAGCAATCAACGATTTGAACCCCCAACACCGCATCGCTTCCGTTTTCATCTTGGGCAGGTTAACCGTCAAGCATGCCGAGGAACCCTCACCTTGCCCATGAAGGGCGCCAATGTAACCAGAATTACCAATCGAACAGTTGTCACTCCTAGCTGTTGGCGGAGCAGACCCAATCCTATCAAAAACGGACGTGGGCTTGCTCAACCTGTCGAAGACAGACTTGTTCGGCTCACCATCAGCATCATCCATCTTGCCACCACCACGGCAAAACTTAGCCTTACTAACACCAATCACTGCCCCATCAATAGTCACCTCACTCAGCTTGGGGATCCATTCATCAGCCGAAGAGACCCTCGAAAGACGAATGAACCCAAAAGAGTTCCCTGCCCCATCTTTCTTCCTCGGAACAAAAGCATCCTCAAGGTTCTCAAACTCCTGGAAGGCCTTCCACAACCTCCCCGTTGTGCAACCCTCGGGGAGATTAGAAAGGAAAAATGTCGTAGTATTGCGTAGTCGCTCTTCCCTGCTTTGGAACTTCTTTTCTCTTCTAACTTCAAGTTTGCTTCTCACCGGTATCCAATCTTCTTCCTGATAGCTTCGTCCGTTCTTGATCTTCAGTTGCTCTAGCTGCTTCCGTCTTCGTAAGTCTTGAAGGTCTTCACGGTGTCCATTAGTCTTCAGGCGGTCACGGCGACCTTTGGTCTTCATGGAGAGAGAACTATGGTTGTGTTTTATTATGGTTTATGAATATATTTGCTTGCAAGAAGTGCGGCATTCATAACAGCACTAATGGTGTTTGTCACATCATTAACGTCACATGTGTTGCCCTTAAATGTCTTGCTTCCTGCTTTCTTGAACCTTTGTACACACCCTAGCAAACCCTTGTTGCAAACCTCGCTCAAATAGTTGTCTACAAACAAATGCAACATTATACACATTGATCCACAAGAAAGATAATTTACAACATGAATCTGGTTATAATTATTCAGCTCACTATGGGAAAATAAAGAAACCTAAAAAAATAATAATAAGGATCTTGTATATATATTCTTTTTTTTGGTTGTGTTGTATAATACATAAAACTTTAACGAATGACCAAAACAAAATGCTAACATTATGTTCTTTTTTCGGGATTTGTATAGAAGAGGAAAAAAAATCCTTATTAATATTTTGGGCCACACACTTATTAGTGTGCCAAACAATATAGTAGAGTTTTCAACATGTGTCTGTTACTGTACGGCCCATGACCCATGTTATTGGAGACCAATTCAACACATTAGATCATGTGTAGTGGTGGGGGGTTATGGGGGGTTGTAGGATTAAAATATTAAAAAGTAATAAAAGTTGGGTTATGTGGGGGTTGTGGAAAAAGAGTGTGTAGTGGGAAGGGGGTTATGAGGGGGGTTATAAATGATTGGTAATGATTGGTTAATTATTGTTTTTTATTTAAATAAAGAATATTAAATACTTAATATTTCATTAAATATAAAAATAATAATAAAAATAAAAATTTAAACTGAAAGTTTATTAAATTAATAAAATAATAAAAAAATATTTAATTTTAAAAACTAATATTTAAAAAAAAAAATTTGAATGGTTTGTATTGTGGTGTGAATGGTTTGTGGTGTGGTGTGAATGGTTTGTGGTATGGTATATATATAGAGATTTTGTTTGAAAAAAAAAAAAACAAATATTCAATTTTTTTACCGTTTCCCAACGGTCAACAACAACAATCATCACCATTTCAAACTCAAAACGCCGCTAACCATACAACCCCCCCCCCACCCAAAACGCCCTATAGCGCCGGGGGGGGGGGGGGCGGTGTTCCCCGGCGCTATAGAGGCTCAACGGCGCCATCTCTATCACCACTACACAAGGCCTTAGTTAGTAAACCACGTAATGCTTTAGAAGTAGTTGCTTACATTTTCCCTTCCATGTTTATGCTTTTTTTCCATGTCCATTGTCCACCATCACACATGCATTAGATTGGTTCCTATATATGTACTTGTTTTGGGCATTGAAAATTACTAACAAAAATATCTTGGAGGCATGTGGGAACTTTGTGTTACATACGTATAAATATCCTTACAATTAATTACAAATATTTGTTTATTTTATATATTTTATTTGAAAATTACACTATATATAGCAAAAGTCGGTGAAATTTATAAGGAGAACGAAGCCAACTTGACGATAATATATCAACCTCCAAAGCAAAGCAAAATAAAATTGAGTTTGGTGGAGTTTATTTATTGTACTTGGTAACTACTCATTGTCAATTAATGGGATTATAATAGTACAAAAGCTAAAAACATGTACTTCAAGAAATAGTAATTCCTTATTTTAGTTGTTAAATATGTTTAACAAGTTGGTTGGAGATGGTGCTGAACTAAACAATGAACATAAAATATATAAAATTCTGATTAAATTTTATTTTGTGTAGGTATATGTCTCGTACTATTTTAAATCATATATACTTAAAACAATAATAATATATATATATAAATAATAATATTTAGTATAAAATAAATTCTATTAATTGTTACTTTATGTTAAGCATATAATTTCTAGTACGGTATACACGCTCCTATCATGCTCATAGAAAGGAAAACCATTTTTTACACGCATTGAGACAATTGTGCTACAAGCTATTTGGTTGATTATTACAAAGGGACAACAATATAAATTTCGAAACAAATCGTTACTAGCAAATAATTAACATTTTAGTTTATGTATCAAATATTAAGTTTTATCTATTACTAATTATATCACAATTTAAATGATGAAAAAAAAAACTATATATGAATATTATCATAAATTATTCTTTAAAAGCAGGAAAAATTAGAATGTGATATTAATCTGGTGCAAAATAACACTCACTATTATTGGCTGAAATGCAGGAATCATGTTTCATACAACATGCATCAAGTTCATCACAAGGCTTCTCTCCAGGGCATCCACTATATAATAACCCACAATACTTTCCATATCTCAGCAATGGTGCCACTGTCAATAAACCTGTACATTGTTTCATTTAAAAATCATAGAAAATTGAATAAATCCTTTTTTATGAAAGGCATTGGTAGATAAATATGTACCATTGCAAAAGGAGGATTCACACTTCTTGCTGCATTCTTTAGACTAAATATACAATATAAGAGAATATGATGTATATGATTAGATATCAAAATATATCTAAGACTAAGGAAATTAGTGAATAAATTAAAAATGATGCTTATTACCAAACTGAGGCCTGGGTCTGCTCCAAGATCAACTTTAAGGGCAAAAAGGGAAATGGAAGAATAATTGAGGGTAAGAATGGAGATTAATAGAAGCTGGAAGAATGAAGCCATTAAAGAAGGAAAAATAGAACTCAAAGATGAAGCATGGTTTTGTTTAAAAAGCTCTTACTTATAGGAAGAGATGGTTGGTGGAAAAAAAGATTGGGAGGGTTAGGATAGGTGGGGTATAATTCTAAAAACTCAATAAAAGTGTTTGGTTGTAGTATGGAGCATTGGAGCCTCGTGATATGATTTTGGATATTTAGTGAAAAGCGTGTAGATCTCTTACATCACTGACAGCTTGTATGAGGATTTGGAATTTGGCCTTGACTGGATAAATATATTGGGCTGATTGATAAAATTTGGCTTTTACTAAACAGGGCTTAATTTTGGGACTCGCTCTCCCGTGTGTATCACACAGGATTTCACCTAGTTAATAATAAAAGGGGAGAGTTGTCCTCATACCTTTGATTAGTCTCTAAAATACGGACAACCCACCCTAAAATGGCAGGAAGGACGACCCATTTAAATCATCCCCATAACCAATAGTATGATAGTTTCTTGATTAAAATCACACAATTTGAGTTTCCATGTTTAAATTATTTTTAATGTTAGGCTCTAATACCAATTATAGTGGCACATGATCGATTCAACAAGAACAAAGATTGATTACTTAACAAACTTTCAAGACATCAAAACGTTTACATATATTATGAAATTTGTTTGCGTATGGGGTTTATATATTATGTCTTTAAAATGTTTAACAACACGCTTTAAAAAACATGATTCTTAATAAAAACGTACACACATGAAATAAATATCTTGTGGATAAAAACTTCACAAAGGAGATGACAAACTAATTCAGGTACGTATATTTTATTTTACTCCAACACGGAATTCGTAAATGCAGCCACACATCAACGACTTAGCAAAACATTAAGATGTGTTTGCTTCGCCATAATTCAGTGGATTTAGACTCTTAACTCTTAAGATGTTTGGTTCATATTATTTGCTGGAATCTCAATTCCAAACTTGATATGTTTAATCGACAAAGGATTTGAAATTGGGTTTGAAGTCTTTCAAATTCTGTAAACTTAAGGAATTCAAAATCCTTCCAATATGTGAACGAATCCAAGTAAATTAATTGAAATCTATAACCCTTTAACGTCTTATAAGCCACCCCTCCACCATCCATCACACCCTACCTTCCAGTCACCGATGCCACCACCTCGCCCACCATCACTTCTGACTTGACATGCATCGTCCTGAACCAACCCGACCCAACACCGACCCACATCATTTTGACCAGACCCAACTACAACCTGCACCGTTTCAACCTAAACCGACTAGCATCGTATCGACATGACTCTGACCCGCAATAACCCGATATGACCCCACCCAACGTCAAACCACACCGTCATGACCCATCCGTCGCCGACCTGCAAAGCCTCGACTTGGCCCGCCAATGACACTGTTGCTACTCGAATAGGCTCTCGGTCACTTGTATAAGTGGTTACATTTGAATAAAAAATGGGTGTATGTGCCACCTTTACAAACAAATAAATGGTAATGAAATATACCAAATATAAGATGTATTAGTCACTCTTGACAAAATATATTACCGTGGTGACGTCCCATCTTGAGTGTAATCCATCCTAGAATGTACTCTACTAGTATATAGGTATGGTTTTGTAGCATATAGGTTAATTTAGTCTTGACTCTTGAGTATCAATTTCGGAAAGAAAAAAAAATCGATTGATCGAAACACTCCGTGAACAGATAAAGGAAGCTTATGTAAATACCTACACTATGAGTGTTCCAAGATGTAAAAACCACGTTAACGGGACCAAGGCGATGCTCGAGTTCAGGGCAGAGCCCTGATGGGGTATTGGAGCATCGCCTTTGGCGAGGTCCAAGAGGTAGAACTATGATTGAACTAACTGAAAATGATTTTGGAACTAACTGAAAATGATTTTGAAACTAACTGAAAATTAGTTGTAAGTTGTTATTGATCATTAGTAGATAAATTGTTATATTTGTATCAATGGCAAATGATTCTTTGTGACAAATTGGTTGTACCAGTGGTGGTTAGGTGTTCAGAGTGATATGTATGTACCCACTAGCCCATGATTGTACTGCATACTCATTTAGTGGACTTTAAGTTAGTAAAGTAGTGGGTTAGTCTTTCTGTTTATTTGTATGGCTATATAAGTCACAATTAGTTTGAGTCACGATTAAGTTCGTAACATGATAACTTATAATTAGTTACAACTTACCATCGATAGATGTTAAATGAAGTTTCCACGTTGATTCTCACTTGTATAATTGTTACAAGTATCCAACTTTTGACGATTGTAATCGCCAACTGTATAACCACAAATTGGTAAGATTTAATTTCATACTTCGTTTTTCAAATAGAAGAACATCTTGCTATTTGAAAAAAAAAAAAAAACTTTTTTATCTTATCTAATTATTGATTCCGTGTACCTGGCCATGAAACAATTTAATCTGAAAATGATTACATTATCCAGAAAGCTATCTAAAACGTCTTATTGAACAAAATTTGTAAAAACTACCATAAGCCTTATGGTTTGATTTATCAATCATAAGAAATCTTTAAAAGAATCATCTATCCTTTGAGTCCTTTCCTTTTTGCTGTTGTCCTAGATGAGTTGTCTAAGATGATTCAAGAGACGGTTCCATGGTGTTTACTTTTTGCGGATGATATTGTGTTAGTTGCCGACAGTAAATAGGGCTTAAATGATAAGTTAGAGGACTGGCGAGTAGCTCTAGAGGGCAAAGGTTTTAAGATTAGTCGATCTAAGACCGAGTATTTGTATTGTGATATCAGTGGCGTAGAGAATGATGAGGATAATCAGATTACCATTGAAGGTCAAGTGTTTCCGCAGGCAACTAAGTTCAAGTATTTGGGATCGTTTGTAGAAAGGGATGGGGAGATCGACAGTGATGTAGTACACCGCATCCAGGCTGGATGGTGTAAGTGGAGAGCAGCCACTGGAGTATTGTGTGATAAGAGGTTTCCTGTTAAATTGAAGGGGAAATTTTATAGGGCAGCAACTAGCCCTGCTATGTTATATGGGACGGATTGTTGATCCATCAAGAAAACACATGCACATAAGATGGACGTAGCAGAGATGAGGATGCTGAGGTGGATGTGTGGGCACACAAGGTTAGACTGGATAAGAAATGAGGTTCTTAGAGAAAGGTTGGGAGTAACTAGTATATCCTATAAGATAAAGGACGGGAGACTAAGGTGGTTTAGGCATGTGAAGAGAAGACAGATGACGGAGCCAGTTAGGGCGGTGGAAAACCTTACTGTGGAGGGGAGGAGGGTAGGGATAGGCCCAGGTTGACTTGGGATGAGAGGATTAGGAAAGATCTACAAGAGTTACATCTCTTTGAGGACATGGTTCAAGATAGGAGTTTGTGGAGACTTAGGATTAAGGTTAAAGACTGTTATGATAGGTTCATAATAGCTTTTAGATGTGTCATAGGAAATAAGATTTCACATTCACTTTTTTGTTGGTCTTTACATGTGATTGTCTTCTTGTGCTTTATGGGTTCTTTATATGTTATTTATCGTTGTTTATCTTTTCTTTTTTTGCCATGTAGTCTTTCCACCATTTATGTGACATTGGTAGTTTAAACTATTATCACTTTTTTTTAGCCGAGGGTCTCTTTGGAAGCAACATCTCTATTCTTAGGGATAGAGGTAAGGTCTATCTACATCCCACCCTCTCCAGACTCTACCAATAGTTCACTATTTGTGGGATTTCACTGGGTATGGTTGTTGTTGTTGTTACTTTTTAAATTACAACGGGTATGTTTGGCAAGGAGCTTTTAGGAGCTTCAAGCTTTTAATAAAAAAAAATCTTACTTAATAAAAAGCCTTGTTTGGTTAAAATAGTTTGAAGCTTTTAGTAGGGATGAGCTTTTTTGCCGGAATGCCGGTACCGTACCGGTACCGTGCCGGTACCATGCCGGTCCCGGTACCGACCGAACGTAAACGGTACGGTATCCGGTATTCATTTTTCCTAGATTCCGGTATCGGTATTACCGGTATCGGTACCGGTACCATACCGGTAAAAACCGGTATTGATACCGAATTGTAATTGTATAGTGGGAATTATGGATATTATGGTCAGTTACAAATATGTTCGACTAAAATCATTGTATGATCATATCATGTATTCATTTCAGAAATAATCACCACTAAAGATCCAATATTGTTTCCAGCCATCTGCATAATCACCACAAATTCAAGTAAATTGTCTCAAATTTAGTGGAAGATGATTAATATGGTAACGCACTTGCTGCATTAGAACTTCAGCAACTGTCGTATTTTCCAAACCCTTTTGATGCATTAGGTGTGATTTTATGCATTGGGATAACTTGCATCTTGACTGAACTCCAACAACTTTTATGCCTTGGAATTTAGGATAGACTAAAAAGGAAACGGGTAAATGATCATATCAAAGCGGTATCAAGCGGTAAATTACCGAAAAAACCGGCACCGATACCGTTACCATGCCGGTACCGAAACGGTACAACCGGTACGGTATTCGGTATTCACTTTTCCTCAATTTCGGTACCGGTATCATACCGTTATAATCCCTAGCTTTTAGGTTAGGAGAAAAGCTCTATATTGAAAAGCTAGTAGTACTAGCGTTTAAGAAAAAACTCATACTAGCTACAAGCTTTTAATGAGTAAATGACATAAATACTCATTCTATTATAAAATAAAATAAAAATCTTCCTTACAAGCTTTTAAGTACGTCTATTTTAGTTATTTTATTCATTTTATTAAAAGCTCCAGCTACTTTGCCAAACACCAAAATATAGTTAAAAAGCTCAACTACAACTACACTTTCAGCTACACCCACCAGCTTTCAGCTACCAGCCACCAGCTAATTTTACCAAACATACCCTACATCTATAAAAAAAAAAAAAAGGTTACAATATACAAACTTTAAAGATAATTTGCAAAAATACATGAAGGTATAAGAGACTTAAACTTTTCTAATTCTTTCTCTGTGTTATCAATATGACAACCACTTAGACTGTAGGGAGTGGAGGGGCGGGAAAGAGGGGCGTGATGCGCCATGTGGCAGTTGTGGGGACCGTGTTTGAAGGGTGAAAATTGTGGGGAGTGGAAGGGGGCGGGAAAGGGGGGGAAGGGAATAATATTATATTGTGTTAAAGTTAAAAAAAAAAAACAAAAAAAAATCGGACCAATCAAAAATCACCACCTCACCTCCACCTCTCCCCCCCGCCCGGCGAGAATTCCCCGCCCAAGGGGCTCCCGCCCTCTTCCCGCCCACCACGGGACGGTGTTCCCGCCCCAAAAGCATTCCCGCCCCTTCCTTCCCCGCCCCACTCCCTCAAGTCTTACATCATGACTCACATACACACGGATAGCATGTGCCAATTGGGTATTGTAGACGTTTGTCTTGTGAAGTTATGTGTCACTTCAATGGTTGGACACCTTTTGTTGTGTATCCCTTTTGCTTAAAAAGGGGATTATAAGTTTTGTTCATATGGAATTGAGATAGACAAAAAAAATATTGCTGGAACAAGCACTTAGTGGTATATTCGTTATTTACGAATAGATATTATAAAAGTAAGAAAGGTTTTTTTATTATAAATAACTTATAACGAACAGAGAGCCTCAATATCAAACAATGCCTAAGGAAAATTAGAGACGGTCACTTCACAGCTGTTGTCAAGGTGTTGTGTTCCAGTGGGGTTGCTCCTTTTGGGGAATCTACCATGAAAGCCCTTATTGACAAAGATCCGGTGATGCCTCATCCGTCCTTGCCTGCCAACTCTGACGTCATGCCCGCCCTTATTGTGGATATGGATTGTGTGATTGGATGTCTTCGATCTTTCCCTAAAGGGATTTTCCGTGGGAGGGACGGTCTGAGGGCCCAACATTTGCTAGATGCTTTTACTGGAGAAGGATCAGTGACTTCCACGGGGCTGCTCTCAGCTATTGCTGAAGTCGTCAACCTTTGGCTAGGGGGTTTGTGCCCAAGGGTTCTAGCTGAATTCATTTCTTCGGCCCCTCTTACCCGTTTATTGAAACCTTGTAACGGGATTCGGCTCATTGCAGTAGCGGCCATTTGGCGCATATTAGTTTCTAAAGTGGCTATGAGGAAGGTTGGGAAGGAAATGGCTAAGTACCTTGGGGACTTTCAATTTGGGGTGGGAACTCCCAATGGGGCGGGGGCGGTGCTTCACAGCGCGAACAGGTTCTTAAGCTTCTTCCATGCGGACGGGTCCTTGGCTATGCTCACAGTGGATTTTTCAAACGCGTTTAATATGATCGACCGCACTGCTCTCCTTCGAGAGGTCCATCAACATTGCCCGTCTATCTATCCATAGGTCTATTTCTTATATGCCCAGCCAGCTAGGTTGCATGTAGGTAATGAGTATATAGGAGCTACTACGGGGGTTCAGCAGGGGGGCCCTTTAGGTCCCCTCTTTTTCGCCCTTGCTTTACACCCTATGGTTCTCCGGGTACAAGAAAATGGTAAACTCCCATTTCATTGGTGGTACCTGGACGATAGGACAATTATTGGTGAGGCCACCGAAGTTGCTAAAGCCTTAGACATTATCTAGCTGGAGAGGCCATCCTTTGGGCTTCAGCTTAATATTAAGAAAACAAAAGTTTTTTGGCCGTCTTGTAATGGGGTGAAACTTCGCGACGGGCTTTGTCCCAGTGAGATTAGTAGGCCAGAAAAAGGGGTGAAGCTCCTCGAAGGGGTCGTTAGCCGGGACTCTCATTTTATCCGTGAATTGGCAAGCCAGAGGGCATCACACGCGGTTGAACATATGAAACTCTTGCCCTGCCTTAGGGATCCCCAGAGTGAAGTCCTCTTGCTCAGGTCCTGTCTGGGGGTTGCTAAGTTGCTTTTTGGGTTACGGGCCTGTGAACCTCCCATGATGGATGAAGCAGTGTCATGATTTGATAAGGGTCTAAGGGAAGCCATTGAAGACATAGTGGTATGTGGGGGACCTTTCTTTGGTGACCTACAATGGCGGATGACGTCTTTGCTGATGCGTATGGGAGGATTAGGGCTCCTCTCCGCGAGGGATGTCGGCATGTATGCGTTTGTGGAGTCGCGAGCTCAGTCCTGGAACCTTCAGACTTGGACTACGTGCAGGCCCTCGAAAAGCTAAATGACTATCTCCTAGGTTTTGATATTGGTGGTTTTTCTAACAATGACACCCCCCCCCCCCCAAAAAAAAGCCTTTGAAAACTTTGGCGAATGCCCTTTTGGCAAAATCGCTCAGAGCCTGGATGAAGTTTTTAGTTTGTCCCCCGTTAGAGGACAGTTATTGAATGCTTGCAAAGCCCCCACACCCAAGATTTCCTAACTGTTATCCCGATCGAAGGTCTAGCGCAAAGCATGTCCGCTATTGAATACAGGGCCATTCTTAAATATCGTCTGAGGATCCCCATGTACCAGGTGGATGGAATATATCCGATTTGTCGTAAGGTCTGCCTGGATGAATACGGGGAACATGCAGTTCATTGTAAGGAGTTACCCGGTTTCAAATATCGGCATGATTGGGTTCGAGACATTCTATGGGACATTTTAAGATGGGCTGGGATCTCAGCCAAAAAGGAGGCCCCTGTGAACTTCCTCTCGGATCCAGCAGAAGGGAGATCCACTCTACGACCAGCACAACTCCTTGTCTTTGGGTGGGCCGGGGGGAAACATGCTTGTGTTGACCTGACGGATGTATCTCCCCTAGTTGGGTTGAGGGATAGTGGCTTTGTAGCAGGGCAAGCGGTGCGGAAAGCAGAGACAAAGAAGGTAGAAAAAACATGCTAAAGCCTGCGAGGAGAACCAACACGTTTTTGTGCCCTTGGCCTTTGATACCTTTCGCTCATTTGCACCGGATGCTACCCGTTTCCTAACCAGGATCCAGCGGGTTGTTCATAGTAGTGTCTCGGCCCCGGGTGGGCAGGGTTACGTTTTTAGTAGATTAGGATTTGCTATTCAGAAAGGGGTGACGGCGCAGCTTGTTGCCCGCCTGCTCGTTATCTTGATGTAATTTTCCTTGTTCCAGAATAAAATACAAAAAATAAAAAAACGAAATTTTTTTTTTATAAATTAACAATTATTACATGTAAGGGTGAATAGGAAAAGTAAGAAAGCGAAGTTGTAAGTAGAAATGTTATGTTATACTGTTTAATTAATAAATAACTAGGGTGTATCTCCCACGTTGTGGGGACGAGGTCTGTAAAAATGTATATTATAAACTCGTATACGTGCATTAAATGTAAAAGGCTTTGCATAGTTATTGTCAATGGAACTCTACATTTTAACATCTAGTTTTTTAGGCAAATAATAATAATAACATAAAGATTTGTACTTTAATAAAGGTTTCTAAAAACTAATTGTTGAAGTTTTTATACTTGTTGGAGCATTTTATTTCCAATATGTAAGGTCACCAAGTCTACTATACAACCACCCTCTCCATTATAGAAACTGAAAAAAGAGCTGCAGAAGCCGCTTGTGTTATAATTTAGTTGTTTATAGTCATGATTTATACCAACTTTATTCACTTAACAATGAGTGCTTTGTATGCAACCCACACACAATAAACCATAATTTTAAAACTAACATAAATAAACCTATCAAAACAGCAGCCTAGTGGCGTGAAGACACCTGGAAATTCATTACAAATCATCACGTATTGATCTGCATAAGCCCAAAGCGATTGACACACATATCAAAAAGCCACATTTATCACTACAAAGTTGTGCATGGTAGCGCTGTCAAAAACATACGTTTGTTCACCAACATAAGAACGACGTTTTTACCTACCTACTTACATAACATAGTTCATATTGTTTAATCTTTTTAACAAAAGAGATAATGTCTTATAATTAGCAGTCACTACAACTTGTGCTTATTTGTTTTGGTGACAGTGGCGTTGTCATAAAAAAGCAATCTCTTGACAAAAGATGTGGCACGGGGTCTTAGTGCTAGAGTTGGTGGTTGTGTTGCAGCAGAGGCTGGCGGTGTTGAGGATGCTGGTGTGGAAGATGAACTTTCGCCGCTATGTTTTCCTACCACGTAGGCTATGTTAATAGCGCAGCGCATTTCGTTGTCTTTCTGAATCTGGATATGATACTGTGTTTCCTGATTTTCAATCTTCAGAAAGGCGTCAAACGGGTTGCTCATTGCTAAAAGCTCATCACATGTCTTATTTAACAGATGCCTTGCGACTTTGTCAAAAATCGTTGCCTCAATGATTCCGGTACCATCTGTAATTGTGGCGGGGGTCGGAACCTATAAAAACACATATTAGGTTGTTTTATGGGTATGTAAACATGAACATAATGTACTTACATGTTGCTAGCCTTTTCAAGATTCCCGTCACGTGTACAGTACCAGCTTGATTTCTTTTCATACACACACTGATGACATGCTGGACAGGCCTTATAGTGCCATTCTTTGTGTGCATGAACTTCACTTATATGACCATTGATGACAAAGGTCTTTCCCTATTGTTATAATGATATAAGCACAATAGTTTAGTTGTATTTGGTTTTATAGTTGATGTCATACTTACATGTGCTTCTTTTTTTTTTCTAGCGATGAGATGTCTGAAAGAGTAGTGGTTTGTATGGTGACTGTTGTTGCTGCAGGAGCGGCTGGAATTCCAGATACATACATGTCTTGTAACTGTCCAGTTTCAACGACTGTTGGATTTAAATAGACATATGCACCATTTGTGCATTTCAACTGTAATGTGCCTGTGTCAAAGCAGTTGTAATTGTTGTTTTAAAAACACGTTGTCATGCCATTATGTCACAACTAATAAGAATAAAACTTTACCTATGTAATCGTGTACCCTCAGAGCAAAAAATCCAACTATAACCGGTTCTTGGGCTTATTCAATTTGTTTTTTTGTTGTACCTGATCGGTGAGTTAATGATGTGACTCCATAATGCCACTGTTATTTGCTGGTTACTGAAAATAGAAATATTCACTTAAATTGAATACTGTGTATGCACACAATATGTGATCAGGGCAATTAAAATGTGTTGAAAAGATGTACGAACATGCAATCTGTTATGGTCATGATTATATATGGCTTGTTATCTTTATTTGTACCATGTTGAGTGACTTGTAAAATGCTTATGTAGTATGTGAATCAAAGGGAGAAAATGAACGTTAGCATGTATTCAGAACAAAACGGTGTAAGAAAGAATCTATAAAAGTGTTTGTTACCAACAACGCCCCTGGTTTTTTTAACCTGAATGTCTAAACGTTTCCGCGTAGCAAATTCATAGTACTCTTTCTGAATATCCTCTTTATCTGGAAGAGGAGAGAATATAGATGCCTTTCCAATGCGTAACATTGCTAGATGTGACACGTCGCACGTGTACTCGTCAGCTTCCACACAAACATAACCATCAAGGTTATAGCATGACCCAAGTTTCAGTGTTGACTTTACAGCGTCTCTTTCGTCGCCTTCACCATTGCCTGGATTGCACCTCCCTGTAATGGTTTTTTGTTAACTTTATGAAAACCTGATATAAACGTTTTTCATCACAGTGTTTTATTAAATACCTGACTATCCACCAGCAAAAAATGCTACTCATTCTCCCTGTTTTTAGGCACCCATTCCCGTATTACACGAACGTCCAAAGGTGCTGTTTTGCCTTTCGCCCTAAGCATGAATATGTCTGCATTGTCCATCTATTACTTTCTGAAAGCAGATAGTAAATCCAAACAAATTTGGTTACTGTTTTTTATAACCTGACATAACTTGCCACTTAGTTGATTGACATAAACAAACACAGAACAAACAAAGTGTCTAAATAATCACACAGTTGAGCTTCACATATCTCATCAGCAAAGCTGTTATCTAACTCCCCATAATAGGCACCAGATAATAAAAAACAATCAAAAAATTAGCAATGTAAACACACTTGTCATTAGAGAAAATCAATAACATAACGGCCGAATCCTCAAAAAGCATAAACAATCAATCCTACCCCAGTCATCAATACTACACTTACAAATTCATTAGCAAAGAAAATTTATAAAAGAAACATAAGGCATCAAATATATTCTAGTAAGCAAAGCAGTTAAAACTTTGGTATGGAATATTGAAAACTTGGTTAACATTAATCTGATTTAGCATGTCTTTGTAAACAATATTTAAAGTGGTGTTCTTGTAGTCGTCATTGTCGTCTTTTGTAACTATTTTTAAAGAATCTGGAGAGGTTGCTCTCGACAGAGAAACTTAAGTGACTAAAGATTGGCTCAGGCAAACAGAAGCCAACTTTTTTTAATGACTGACCCTGGCTCTTGTTAATAGTCATTGCATAGCAAGGTTTTATTGGAAACTGCCGCCTGATAAAGACGAAAGGAAGGTCTTTTGAATTGTGGACGAAGTTAATTCGTGGATGTACACTCTATGACCAATGCATGTTCCTGTAATTATCCTAGCCTCAACAACACGCGGCATCAACTGCGACACTAACAATCTGGTTCCGTTACACAGACCATTTTTTGGATCAAGGTGGCGCATCAAAATCACCAGGATGTTTTTTTTATCAGTAAACAATGAGGTGGTATGCCACTGAAATTAAGAATGTTTAAGTACTCCACAGGGTACATAGCCTCGACGTCTTGTGCATTTTTTGAATGTGGAACCATGGAATCAATACTCAAGTATGAAACGCATACACCTGGTGATATTGATTGCACCATTTTGTTTATCTCATCTGTTGTCTCATTTTTTGGACAAATAATCGCTCGTTCAGCGATTGATGTTGGCGTGGGGTTTTGCAAGATGTCATCATCATAAATGAAATGAATTAGTTCATCAAGTCTATTTCCATCACCCTGTATCAAAAATTGGTCTGGAACCACAATTCGCTTAATATCTCGGGGATTGGTGAACGAATGTGAACGTGTTAGTTATCATGAATTATGTGTTTATAAGCATTATATAACTTTTCGGTATGTGAATACGGGTTTAGATGTGTTAAAATAGTGTTTAACGCCCAAAAAACCCATAACAGCCTGCAGTGGGGCGACTAGGATTTTTAGTGGCCTCCTGCACAGGGGCGACTAGGGTGCTAGTGGCCACTTGCAGCCCGTAGTCGCTTTGTAACCTCAGAAATAACTAGCAACAGCTATAAATACCATACTTTACTTGTAAAACATCATTTGTGAAACCCAAACTCGCCCCAAACCTCTCTCACACTATACTTAACCTCTAGAACTCGTTTTTGCACTAAAACCTACCATTTCCAAGGTTTAAACATCCTTTCTAGCAAAATTTAAGGTGTGTTATTCATCCTAAGCTTTTATCATGTTGTTATTTTGATCCCTAAAGGTCCAGACCTGGTTTTGTGAAGTTTGTGTCTTTGAAAACCTTTGAAAAACAGTTCTAAAACAAGTCTAATCCTTTATATGAATTATATGTGAAGGATTCATGCAAAGAACGGATTTTTATAATTAAAACATGGGGATTCTTGTGTGTTTGATGTATTACTGATATGATTGAGTTGTTAGGATGATTATCTAGGAGTTTGAAGGTTGTTTGATGTGTTTTGATGATAATATACATTTTGACCCATTTGAGTGATTTAGGAAGATTTAGTATGTTATGGGTTGATTTGATGATTGTATGATGTTAGGGTTTGTGCTAGAATGATGTAGTAACAGTAGGATGAGGATTTGCAATGTGATTATGTGAAGAAATCTGATTATTTGCCATTTAAGGTAAGTTATGCATGCTTTGATGTGATATTTTCATAATATTATTCCATTTTAGGAAATGCTTGCAAATAAGGTGTTAGACCGATGATAAATTGGGGTTTTTTATTTAGGATAAGTTGCTTGATGTTTATGGATTGATGTTGGTTGTTTTTACATGTTTCGGATATGATTTGGGGGTTAAAGGCGCGAAAGGAGGCCCCAATGCTGCAGGGGGCGACTAGCTTTGCTAGTCACCTGTCTAAGGGGCGACAAGCATTACTAGTCGCCTGTATGGTGCCCTACTCGCCCTTTTTGGTAGCCACTAGCATTGCTAGTGGCCTGTTTGATACCTAGTCGTCTGTTTGATGCCTAGTCATGTGTTTTGCTGCTGTAAGTGTATTTTAGGATCCCGAAACATGGTTTGACACCTAGGAACACATTGAGAACCCCGTGGCATGGCTAGAAATCTGATAACACGTGTTCGGACTAGTATAGGTTTGGATCGGATAGTTCTAATTATTAATATATTTTGTTATATACATACAATATACTATAAAAATATTTTGTTATATACATACAATATACTATATTTTGTTCAATAAAAATAGTTTTTGAAAAAGTTTTGGTTTTTATAAAAGAAAAGTTAAAACAGTAGAGTAGGATAATACGCACATCTCGGGACCTTGCGTATAAGCAGTTAAGTTTATTATTAAAATTAATAATTTAAGTTAATTAATTGCGTATAAGCAGCTAAGTAGAATGCGCAACCCTCAAGTGTGGGCCCACATGACAGTACTCCGCCAGGTCCTCGCATATAGCAGGCTCCTCAAACCGCGGTCAAGTCTTTGGTCTTTGAACTTATCTTCTTCTTAAATTGGAGGCTTCACTTCCGACCTGGAACACCGTACATCTCGCCTTAGCTCTCGCGTTTCGTACCGAAGGATCTCTCCTTAGGGTCAATCCCGAGTTGGACCGACAACGTATCCCCTAAGAAGGTTAACGATCATGAAGACCGAGGAATCTCTCTTACAGTTGACTCAAGAGACTCGTATCCCCATTGGTTAACGGCGTTGTACTAACCAGAACTAGAAATAGAATCCTTAATTTGTTTATCTTTTAAGTGGCACTTTATTATTTATTGATCAGTTAAATATAAAGTTTGTTAAATGGGCGACAATTTAATAACCCAAATCTTAACCTCCCGAGCTGAATGAAATCCTTAACAAAGGTGGAACATAATCCTAAAGGCGTGCAATCCGAAGATCACTTGTGCACCCGTAGGGAATCCTCCCTTTGCCAAGAAAGTCACTCAACTACTGAATGAAACCCTTTATAAAGGTGGAACATAATCCTAAAGGCGTGCAATCCGAAGATCACTGGTGCGCCCGTAGGGAATCCTCTCTTTACCAAGAAGATCATTCAATCATCTGGTATGTATGATAAATGTGTCACTCAGATCTAGTCCACTTTAGAGGCCATTGCTTAGAATCCGGTTTGGATATTAGAAGCCCGAAGGATCTGTCTCACTACCGGTTTCCTCGCCTTGGATCTAGATCGAGGCTACCAGAAGCTGATTATACCTCTAGTTATTTTAATTAAGTTAAAGTATTTTAAGTTATTAAATTAATTATCATTCAAACCTGCCACAAAGATAAACAAACAATGATTAGAAGAAGATAACACCACAAATAACTAAAACTAAACTATTACTACTAATAATAAAAGTCTACAAATTGAAGTGGGTTCGGGTATAATAGAAAGATACAACCATAGGAAATGATCTACACATGAACATGGCTGCTCATAGACAAGCTCTCCATCTTCAAGTGATATGTAACTCTCATGATCCTCACGACCCTCAATGTTGTATTGCATAACTACTCTACGATCCTCTTCTTGGCCAAACGAATCAAGGTAGGACAAGGCCTAACCATTGAGGGATGTTAGGAGGGCAAGAAGACCTCCCACAAGACCCCAAGATCTTTGGAAAAAGCTTGGAAGTCAGGCCCAAGAGAGCACAAGAAGGGATAAACAAATGGTGAGGGTTAGCTTGCTATTAATAGAGCTCCAGGGGCAGCACGGGCGTGCCAAAGAGTATCAAGGGCGTGCTTGTTGTCTTAACGTACATTCTATTGCTGCATGGCAGATGTTGTCTGTACCTTTTGTCTTCAGCACGGTCGTGCCAGTGATAATGACACGGGTGTGCATGCTCTTCTGAGTTTGTTTTCTTGCTCCCCAAGTTTGCTGTGTTGTCTTCTCGCATGTAGGGCCTTCGTGCAAGTGAGCGTGGGCGTGCTTGGTCATTCCCGGACTAATTTTAGCATTGTTTAAGTCCCGGGATTGTCTTCAAAACATACAGGGAACAGGTTGCAAGTCTCATATCTTCAGGAATCTCGAGTTTTTGCTCGTTTTCACCCGGAAATCCTTTGTCTCCGTCTTGGAGCTCCAATGTCCTGAGAAATACAAATAGGAACGAATTAAGCATCAATTATCAATAATACAAGCCTAATTGTAACCTATTATGGGACTGTTTATTCCTGTTTTATATGTTAATTATAGCTTGTAATGTATTAGGGTGAACTTATTTTAAATGTGCTACTTTTAACTATTGAATAATATTTTAGATTATGGAATTTTGAAAGCCAATTTTTCTTTTTTCTTTTTAAATTCGAGCCAAACAAAGCCGAGCTGAGCTGACTTGGTTTAAAACCAAGCCGAGCTTAAGCTTTGATTTTCAGCTCGGTTTTAAATCCGAGCCGAGCCAAGCTAGCTCGGTTTAAAACCAAGTCGAGCACGAGCTTGACCTGGCTCGGCTCTGTTCGGCTCATGAACAGCCCTATGTGAGCTGTATGCTAGACTTGGTGAACTATTGTGTGTGTTAAGTACATAGTTGCATATGATTGCTTGATTACTTGTATTTGGCTAACACGTGGGATGTCGGGTCTTGTCTTGTGTGGTTAGATTAATGTTCAAACATGTTTTCAAATGTACACGGTTATGGTCTGAACATTCAGGGACTAGTTGACCTACGGGTTAATAGTTCGGGTACTCATATACATCTAATGATAGGTCGCCAATACTAGGATTATCATTGCATTGTCTGTTGTCTTTTAAGAACAATGCAACCTAAGGTGAGTTTCATAGCCCCACTTTTACTTGTTTTACTTTCGGTGGAGAAACATGCTAAGCAATTGTATTCTTAATACTTATGTCATACTATGGTCGGCTTTTGGTTACTATACGGTTTGTTAAAGTCCCGGGGGAAATCATGAATGTGCGGGGTAGCACAACGGGGGAAATATGGATAGATCTATTGGGAGTGACCAGCCCCACTCGGGTCGACTGGTCATCGAACGGGTGCATATTGTCTCAACCTACATATTCATTATTCGGGCGGCAGTATTCTTGTATGCTTGTATTCATGTATTCGTGTTCAGTAATGGTTTTTCAATCATAGTAGTAGCAGAACTTACGCCTAGCTAGCGTACACGTGACATAGTATTGACAGGATTGAACTCGGTACACTTTGGAAACGTTTTATAAAAACATGTGAACTCACCAGCAGTATACGTTGACATCTTTTTGGCATGTTTTCTCAGGTCGCTAAGGTAGCAGCACTTGGACTAGGAGCACGGGTCTTGCATGGCATCTAGGGTCTTATAGTTGCATGTCTTTGAATAAATATTTCGAACTACGTTGTCTTATTTTGGGATGTAAATATTATTAAGCCTCCGCTACCGGTTTTATGAAATTAAAAACTTAATGGTTTGGTTTATGTATTTTACATTTAGTTGTCGTTTATTGTGACTGTTGACTTGGATCTTGGTGTGTCACGCGCCTCGCGGTAAAACCCCGCACGTGGAATTTGGGGGTGTGACAATTATCTTTTATAAAAATAGCCCAATCCTTCAACACATATCTCTTCTTATCACCATTCTTCTCAGACTTAACAAGTAAAGATTTTTCATCACCGGTTAAGTTCTGAATTTTGATTGGTTTCAACTTCCTTTTCAGTTGTGCTGATTCTGCAACATCATTTGGCAGTCGCTGCAGTGATCATTTTATCATATCATTTCTCAGGTTTGATATCTAATATAATAAAAATAAAAACTTTATTTAAAACTAAACATAAGTGATTACAATGGATACACTACCATTCTATTTTCTTCATGTGCAACACGAGTGGACTTAATCACATCATTAATATTTTCAACCGATTTATCTTTCTTTTGTTCTTTAGCCTGTTTTTGTTGCTTCAAACTTGACTCAGCATCATCTGTAGGTCCTCTTTTACTAGATTTGTTGACTTCTTCAAAACTTCTTTCCTGCTGCAGTTGTTACACAATTTTAGTTGACAATGTATAAAAATAATTTAGTAGTCAACATTTTAAATAGGATAAATACCTGTTGAGGTTGTTCTTGCTGCTTTGATCTTGGCTATTCATTCTTTAGTTTTTGAGAATACTCAATCTTCAACCGAGTTTCCTTTCTATAAACTATTAGTTCCCATGTGTTATCATCCAGAATTTTAAATATAAATATGTCACCTAACTCCAACCCAAACCCTTCTAGAAGAAGAGTCCATCCTTCCTTGAGAACATAAGATTTATACATTTTATCCAATTTGACGTTCATGTTGAACGTCAATCCAATTGCCTTAATTTTGATGTCAGCTGGAATGTGTTTGCCTTCATGGTTATTTTATATAAACTCCTTTCATACTGCCTGATAAAAGTATACACATTCATTAAATAATCATAACAATTTCACCGTGTAATTTTACTTTATGAAGTAATAATACATTTCAATATATTTATATTTAACTTACCGTTACTCCCAACTCATGGTGCATGGTGACGCTATAAAATGACTTTTCCATTACTAAATCCTCAAAGTATGAAAATTCAATTGTTTTTGCATCAATCCGTGTAAAAAGCAATAGAGTGTATTTAATCAGTTGTAGTTCCCTCACAATGTTTATCTAACCGTCTGTAAAGACAACTTCATTAGGTCTTTTTCTCAACCATACGTTCCATGCTTTGCTATTTTTTACCTTTATCTCCATTAATGTAGGCTTGCGTTCTTGTCCCCAAAATTGTCTTGCAAAATCAGTTGGTATTTCCTACAAATAATATGTTTTCTCTT
This sequence comes from Ambrosia artemisiifolia, assembly GCA_032199755.1. NCBI lineage: Eukaryota > Viridiplantae > Streptophyta > Magnoliopsida > Asterales > Asteraceae > Ambrosia > Ambrosia artemisiifolia. The sequence goes on from CM063514.1 coordinate 15,519,222, forward strand.
AAATATATATCCTTTGTTATAAATATTTGTCATAGTTGAACATTGAACATAATTTGTCACTTAAATTCATAGCAATTTAAACGAATCAACTTCATTTAACATCTTTATAAATGACACATCCATGATGGTAACCTGCCAATTATGTTTAAAATAATCAAATGTATTATAACAAGCACATTCTGTTTTTACTCATATAATAACTTGATGGATATTTAAATGTCTTATAGCACCTTTTTTATACAAATATATAAATAACAATCATCATACCAAATGTTCAATAACAAACAACAAAGATTAAGACATGTTCAAAGGTTATTCTTATAAATTACTCATTTTTATGTTTTTAAGTAAATACTACAATCAGAGAAGAGAGTATTTAGTTAACATTTAATCAAACTCTGATAAAATATATTTATTGTTTAAAAAACCTTTCCTTCTGATGCTTATCGATCATAAGTTTAAATGAAGTTACCTGAAATGTCGTTTTCGGATTGTTGATGAAGAATTGTAACCGTCGGATGAGTTTTCTTGGTCTGTGTGTGTTGTTTGTATAATGAAGAAAGTAATCTTTACACATCTTATACATATTGAATTTTATAACATGTAATTTTGTAAATAGAGTTTTACAATGAAAATAAGTTTAATAATATTTTATTTTCAACCCGTCATTTCTAAAAGTTGTACTTTAACGTTCGATATAATAATATAATATAAAAATAATAACAATAATATATATAATATAATATAATATAATATTTTATTGTTACTTTACTTTCAATTTCAATCTTTAAGAGGATTATTTGAGTTTCCACGAAATGAAAATTTGAAAACGAAAATTTCCCTCCTTATCCAAGTATATAAGACGTTAATGTGAGTTTTCTCTTCATCTGACCAGCTCCAAATTATTACGGTTAGAAGTCTATTTGTGTTTTATATTTCTGTTTTGTGGTCAATAGTTAGAAAATGTATAATCTAAATTTTATAATTATTCAACGGACACTTAAAATTATGGGTATGAATAAGAAAGAATCAAGTGAGTATGAATTGTTTGTTAGGCACCGAGTCTGTTCAGTTGCATTGGTAAACTGGCTATTTTGCAACAGACAATTGACTTGTTGATTTGGTGTTTAGTAAACAGACCTCGTAAACGCTGGTTATCTTCTTTATATCCCACATCTGTTTGTAGCAACAACTGTTTTACTAATTTGTGTAAAATAATACGCAATAGTCTACTTTTAAAGTGAACTGCTAAATATATGTTTCTAAAGGTGCTAACCTTTTTCAGACTTTGTATCTACCAAATATTCAAAGTGTCATTAGTTTTATAGTATGTTTTTAGTCTATTTGTAATAAAGTCTTGAACTTGAATGAGTATTTATGACAAATTTGATAACAAGTCAACAGTTGTGGTAAAATAGGATATTTAAACCCCTGAGAGTTTGTTTGTGAACATCTGTTGACAACTCAACAGATGTTATAAATCACGGTATATACAACAAATTAGGATATCTTTCAATACTGTAGATTGGGTCCAAAAAATTGTTATTTTATCTGAACGGAGGCTCGAATTCCAAACTTAATGATTACTGTAGATTGGGTCCAAAAAATTGTAATAATAAGTTTAAATCTTATAACAGTTGTTTGACAAATTTGTTGGCAAGTCAACAGATATTCGTAAATAGACTAATGAATTCTTAGTTGAAGATTAAGATTACCTGTTTCTTTTTAATATGTGTTATCACACCAGAGCTTTTCATGCGTCTGTTGATTTATCACCAGTTGTGTGACATTCGACAAAATTAAGGTAAATCCGTACGTAATTAACATATGTAATTAACTATTCTAAGCAAGAATTAATATCAAATAAGTATAATTGAGTATTCAGAAAATAGCGGAGTCCAATATATGGCATAGGAATGTCTTAGTTTAATTAGAGGTGCGCAGGAATAAGAATAAACTAGTCCAAAACGGACGTTGGTGATTACCCGGCGATAATTAAATAACCAAAAACGATCCCGAATGCCCGGGATATAAAATAAAGGGTATTTTTTATGAAATGTAAAGTGTTTTGGAACCCCAAAACAATAAATGAAAATTCCAAATTAAAATTTCCCGGTAGCGAATAAAGTTCGCGTATCGCACCCGATACGCGTAAAATATATAATTTCACCTGGTAAGAGCCTAAATAACTTACCAATACTTAAACTAGGCTATGTTTAAGGGAAACTGGAAGTTAATTATATGTCCGGAATAGCTCGTAATAAGAACGCGCAAAAACCCGAAAAACCCTAACCGAACCGATTCGAATCTAACTAAATACTTGGTAGATATTTTTGGCTCATGACGTGGGACCCACAAGACCTTTTTGGCCAGCCATGGGAGCCTCCGTGGTGTAATGACCTGGGATTTAGCGAGTCATTACGGATTGGTAATCATGATATAATTAACATTTACCAATTTATTTAATTGTAATTTTAACATAACCATTTTACTTAAAAAAACACACCATTTATTTAGTACTTGGCCGAAGCCCTATTACATCACAACCGGTTATGGGCCGAAGCCCATTAACCTTACACGCTTCATGAACTGGGTCGTAGCCCTTTTTACAAATATGGGTCGTAGCCTAACTCCATTCTTTCAACAAAACCTTCTAATCTTTTCTTGACAAAACATTGGGCCGAAGCACATTGGAATCATGACTTTATTTTTAAAGCTTGAACAACCCATTTCTACTAAAACAAACTTAGGGTCGTAGCCCATTAGACACTTGGCCGGCCCAAGAGCCGATTTTAATTTATTCACTTTAGACTTGATTCATACATGTTCGAACTCGGGTTCCCGTATGTGACAACCACACCCAGATAAGGATGCACCATACACAATTGATACCAACTTACAAGGTAAATACTTATTTTATTAATATAACTGTGGGGTACAAAAGATGGAACTTAAAAGTACAAGGCTTGATCAACTATTCTTAGCCGAATATATTACTTTTCCATCTAACCACCCGAACTAGCATATCATCTTTCACTAGTCACATAGCTTCATGTTAAACAGCGTGCACAAGAACTAGTCATCATTACCTGTGACACATGCTTAAAAAGGACGTCAGACAATGCAGGACGTCAGACAATGCTGGTGAGTTTATGAATATACACAATTTACAAAACACATTCATTTATCATTCATGACTTGTATCTGCCCATGTCACTATAATCTTTCCGCCACGCCCGGCACCCACGCATGGGCCCTCGTGACGGTGTCAACAAGACTTCAAACATCATACAGTCAATGCCCACTATACCCTAGATATAGTACCGACAAATCCTGCCGTAGCAGCACGTATAAGGGACCACAAATATCGTGTGTATGTGTGATTTGATTATATGCATGCGTACTAACAGTCATGAGTGTAATATTAACAATTACCAGTTTGGACAAGCATGCTCACATTTGAAAACATTCATAGAACTCACCTGTTTCACGGTTGCTTAACACCTTGCTATTCCAATTGAGTACTACCTCATGGTCCTGATACAATTACATCATCCTAGGTTAGGTAATGGTTCACCTAACTAGTTATTATCATGGTTGGATATTGGTCAACGCTGCCTTGTTTAAGCATGGGTGATCAGTCCATGCCTAACTAAGAGGCTGTTTGGTTGATTAAGAGCTGAATCATTAAGAGGTCTGAATGGTTAAGATGTCTGAATGGTTAAGTGCTGAATCATTAAGTTAGACATTTTAATGGTTTGTTTTCTTGTCCTAAATTGGTAGGAGAGTCTCATTAAGGTTCAGCCTAGTTCAGTGTTTAATGATTCAGTGCTTAATGGTTCAGCAGCATCTCAAATCTTAATGGTTCAGCACTTAACCATTCCATTCAGATGCTGAAACAAACAGTCTGAATGCTGAATGATTCAGAACTGAATGGTTAAGAGGCTGATTAAGAGGCTACCAAACAACCCCTAAGGCTAAGCTACCCCATACCCACCCCTAATAATAATCCTAATACCTAAAAATAATAATACTAAACTACCACTAATAACACTAATAGAAATAATTTATTGACAAAACATAACTTAAATGAGAACATACCTCAAACTATCTACGGCACGTTGACATAGAGTCTCCCTACTCGTATTTCAAAATGACTATCAACAACACCCAACGGGGTATCGTAGGCTTGGGATCCTCTATACTAGAGTGTTCCCAAAGAAAACTTATATATCTAAATATTACACTGAAGGCACTTATTTATAGTGGTAAGTGGACGGTGACTATATACAATCAGTCGATGTGGGATCAGAATATAGCAGCCACACAGCCACCTCCAATTCTTCGTATACTTTGCCTTTCACTCTTTTTAGATATGGATTCCTCATTCCATTGCTAATTAAATCATTGTGAGAATAGTTTTACAATTTCATTTGTTAAGTTTAGTTAGTGTAGTATAATATTATTATATAATTAAGCTGATTCACTAGTTCTTCTCGTATAACTTTTAAACTATAACGTTTTATAAACTTTCAAATATACACTTAAGACGAGCTAATTTTTATCTACGCTTTGACCTAAGTTTTATTAAAATAGAGTAGGGTCAAATATAATATCTTTTGTTAATCTAACTAAATGGTTAGGGTCAAATATAATATCTTTTGTTAATCTAACTAAACGGTTTCTTATAATACTATTGGCTCGACTAGATTCTTATATATCAAATAATCATACTATTCACAACTAGACCATATAATCCTCATGACATAAATTTCATAAACATTTCTATTTAGTTTGATCACAAAACGGGGTGTTACACCGTAACTATTCAACATGAAATGCATGTTAAAAATACGTTAGCCACAAAGCTAGTGAATGATGCCAGATTCGATTTAGACTCAATAGACATGCAATCGTTTTCGTATGGTTCGGTCATTCTAAGGTGGAATATATTATCGATGGAGCACCATACAAATGCTTATTGTGGTTCCAAACCTCTACTTGGTTTAGAAAAATATATTCCGTTAATACCGAATGGATCCATTCTACGTTGTTTCTATTCGACCGATTCTATTAACTCTTTCATGATCATGAACCAATATTTCATCAAAACACACGTAAAAACTAACATGCATTCACTCCGAAATTATTTTAAACATATGGGTACATGCACTCACGTTGGTTATTTCCGAATACGTTGTTTCACTAGTCGTAAGATTTCTAGATTCCACGATTTCCTGTTACACATAAACCAAAGTTATAACAAGTAAATAAAAACGTATAGCTGGCCATTACAGCTTAGGCTTATAATCTAAACTAAAGCTGGCCATTACAGCTTGGCACACGATCTTAAAAACTCTAGACACAAACTTACCCGGATGCTTGATCTTGGTGTTAATAGTACTTGGATGGTGCCACCACTTAGTAATGTTTATAAACTAAATTTGAAAGAGTAGAAAAGGGATGGGTTTTACGTGGATATCACTATGGCCGATTGGTTTGCAAGAGTTTTTGCATGTTATAGTTTACTAGTTGTTGGGTTATGTTAATGGTTTAAAGAAAGAAATGCTCCATAAATGAAAGTGGTCGATTGTTTTTATGGAAAAGGAGGTTTTGTTTGTACATGGTTTTGTAAAAGATTCTTGGTGTAAAGTGGTTCTACTTTGCAGAGATTTTAAGTGATAAAGGAATCTTAGATCAAGCCTATGGAATATGGATTATATAAGAGATTTCCTACAAAGATTCATGCATGTTATTATTGTAGCTACTCTTAGGTTCACATGTCGAAGCATTTAATCAATTGGAGTGTATGAGCAATTGTACACGTGTACTCTTGATAAATCTGGGCGGCCAAACATGAATCTAAGTAATGGGCCGATTTTTATCTCAAGTTATTGGGCTTGGTTCAAAGTTATGATAATAATTTGGCTTTTAATTAGATTTTATGTTTTACATAATATTAAGAAGTTGGGCCTAACCTTCTAGTTGGCATGTTAACTTTTTAGCCGGCCCTTAGCCCATGGGGTATTAATAGCGGGCCTTTATATCGGGCCCTAATATTCAGCCCACTTATAATATTCGGGTTCTATATCCTTCGGCCCATATAAAATCGTTTATTGGGCCTTGGTCGTATCCGTGTAAGATTATTGGGCTACACCATAAGTGGCCCAATCATGATTAAATATTAATTAATTACCTAATCTCGTTATATAATGATGTCATAATTTTTCGGGTGTTACACTCTTCCCCCTTAGGAAATTTCGTCCCCGAAATTTTATCTACAGTACCTGATTTTCAAATAGGTGGGGGTAATTTGCTCTCATCACATCCTCTCTTTCAAAAGTAATTTCTGGTCCCTGTCTAGCATTCCATTTAACTTGCACAATAGGAATTTTTCCCCTTCTCATCTTTATCTCTTGTCGAGCCATTATTTCTATTGGTTCCTCCGTGAAATGGAGTTGAGGATTGACCTTGACATTATCTAATGGAATGATAGTTTGGGTTTCTATTATACATTTCCTTAAATTAGATATATGAAAAACATCGTGTATTTCGCTTAGCTCGGGAGGTAATTCTAGGCGATAAGCTACTGGTCCCACTCTATCCTTAATTCGATAAGGTCCTATAAAGCGTGGATTTAACTTGCCTCTTTTCTGAAATCTTATCACTCCTTTCCAGTGTGACACTTTTAGTAGGACATAGTCTCCTACTTGAAATTCCAACAGTCGTCTTCGATTGTCTACATAACTTTTCCGTGTACTTCTCGCCTCTTCTAACTTTTTCTTGATTTGCACAATTTCGTCAATAGTTTCTTGAATGATCTCTGGGCCCGTAAGTTGGTTTTCTCCGATTTCATTCCAACATATCGGAGATCTACACTTTCTACCGTATAATGCTTCAAAGGGTACAGCTTTGATGGAAGCGTGGTAACTGTTGTTGTATGAAAATTCTATCAACGGTAGATGTGTGTAACACCCCGAGGTGTTACGGGTCTCGTAAACGGGTCGGGTGATACCCGACTACCATATTATTTAAATTATATCTATTTAATTAAATTTATCGTGACCAAACGCTCCATAATCTGGTGTTAAATCCACAGCCAAACACTTCGGTGTAGTCTAATACTCGTTACCAAACATCGCGAGTCCCAGTTGTTATCCCCGTTGCCAAACACCCCTTTGTTTTATTTTTCTTTATAACCTTGCCTTCCCTTTGTTCTTTCTCTGAACAACCATGAATACACACACATATGAGAGTGGTCACAATCCTTTGACAAGAAACCACCGCCGGTCACCGGCGCCGGCCGCCGCCTCCGCCGACTTCACCATCCTCCTCTTATTAGTCATCCCTGGTAACCATCCACCTCCTCTGTTTCTTGTCCATCGACCTTGTTCTTCTGTTTCTAAACCAACCGGACAGTCACGAAATCCAGTGACTGTCATCGAATACTTATAAGCTTCGGTTAAGAGTATGTATGTAACCTGAATCATCTTTCTGTTCAGGTTGGTACCCGATAAAATCGACATCATCTCAAACCCACCTTTCTACTCGAGTCACATAATCGATAACCTTCTATAACCCCTCGTCTCTCATGTTCTAATAATCAGTGTACCACCGGTGGGTTATAAGCGGTTGAATCATCTAGTCCTCAGGCCCTGAAACTGAGCTATACAAACCTTCGGTTCTGTTTAGCACTCGATAAAGCCCCAGGAACCTACCCGATTAGCTTATAATCCACACACACATCGATGTGTGTGTGGTTTTGAAACCGGCAAACAGGTGACCGATTGGGTTTGGGTCAGATTCTGTTCGAACTCCGGTTAATCTCCGATGAGTTCCCAGCAAGTGTCCGGTCATAACCCAACAACCTTTACCTTGTTTTTATTGTGAACCCGATACCCTGTTATTCTATTTATAAATCAGAATATAAACCGGTAACCAAACCCACGGTTGTCGGTAACCTTTCTGTTACCGGTTGGGTTTCTCCACAGCAAACCGATTGTAGTTTGGTTGTTGACAATTATCAATTGACTGTCATCCGTCTTCATGATTCTTTCGGGTCCTAACTTGCATCCGATGAGTATCCGGAACCCACTTGATGATGTTATTGTGTGTGGTATCTTGTTTGGAAATCGGGTAACCAATTCAGTTTCCGCTCCATATATGATCGGGTTGTGATAATATTCCGACAAGATGGCGACCACTTCATAATAAGCTATAGTTATGCAAGATCCTATTATAATTGGATATTAATCGGTGATACCAGATTATAATATTGTTTTGTACTTGATTGCGAGGTACCTTAATCAAATTGGAAAGTGGAACCCGATACCGAGTCAACTCAGTGACTCTGTCAATTACCGGAACAGGACCCGGTCCAGTAACCCGGAGTGGATTGTTAGAATTATATGAATATATATATAGGGTAGGGTTCCTGTAGGAAAATTGGTTTGTGTGAGAAGTGTAGGAAGGATTAAAAATTGATATGTATGCCTCATTTTTTTGGATGTATGCATCATTTTTTTGGACGTGTTCATGATGTTTTGGATTGTTTTGCTTAGAAAAACAACAAACATAACAATTAATAACCGAAAACAATGTATTTTAGGCTTAAAACTTAAAACACTATGTCAATAACACTTTAGCATAGTGTTTTAAGTAATTACTAGGGTGTTTTATCTGAAATTTAAATTTAATGCCTATAATACATTGGATTGTGTTTTAAATTTTTGTATATTGTTGTGTTAAGTGTTTTTCAAGCCAAAACAACCCAAAACATCATTCCAAAATCAAAAACATGATGGCTACATGTCAATTCTTAATCCTTCCTACACTTCTCACACAAATCAATTTTCCTACAGGATATATATATATATATATATATAATACGGATAACGTACGGACTTGATAATAATAATATGACAATAATAAACATATATAAAATATATATGTTTTTATATATATGATTCAATATATAAGATGATATTCTAGACTCGGGTTAATAATAATATTTTCTATTCTTTTGTTAGTTTAGATCTGCCAAGCTATAATGGCTAGCTTTATTAGTTTACGAGTGCCAAGTTGTAATGGCCAGCTAGATTTAGGATGTCCGGGTCGTGTCTCATATAATAAATATCAATAATGAACCCCGAGTTTAGGACTATCTAATATATACCAAATTCTATATGTATAAATATATATGTGATATATATCCTAAGTATTACAATCTAACAAGTCCCACGCGTAACACGTATCAATATATATATGACATATAATTATAAAAAGAAGATTAAGGAGAAGATATAACGCAAACCTTTGAGTATCGTGAACTCCCCACTTTTACTGTTTTATTAAGTGTTTTTTGGGGGAATACATGTTATTTAGAGAGAATTACACAGATTGTCCTTTAGTTTTACCTGAAATTGCATCCTTTGTCCTTTTTTTGAATTTTGTAACTCCCTATGTCCTTTGTTTTGTACACTTGTTACACCGTTTGTCCTTTAGACCCAACCCCGTTAAAAAACTCAGTTAAGTGGAACACGTGCCCCTCACGTGAGGGGCAATATTGTCTTTTCGTCTGAGCATTTGAACGTTTATAACTCCTGTGAATTCCATAACATAACACACTTAACCAAACCATCATCTTCACAATACTAACCCAACCCTAACGATCGATTCCCGCCCAAAATTACACAAAGAGGAGGAAGACGACAATGGATTTCAACAGTAGGGCACTAAGCCCTGATATTAGAGATGAACGGTTTTACATACGAGACGATCTGGAACAGGAAGATATTGATGGTATCTATGGTAAGCAAGTGTGTGTTAAAGTTTTAATTTTTTTTGATATTAAAGTTGAGCATAATGTAATGTAAGTTCACTGGTTGTTAACAGGAACATATGATGGGTTGTTTTCTATTGAACTGCATCATGGAGGACATTTCACACAGGGAAAGGGCAAAGGTAGAGAGTATTTGGATGGGAAGGTTAGCCTTGTTGATCTGCTTAATCAGCATTATTTCTGTGTTAACACACTAGATCAAATAGTAGAGAAGCTAGATTATTCTGTTGAAATTGTTAGGTTTTATCATTATGTTGAGCCAAATGGGGACTTAGATACTGGTCTTAGAACATTAGGCAACGATGCTTATGTTGGGAATTTTGTGAAGTTTGTATGGAATAACAGTAGTTTGGTGATGAAGGTTTATGTTGAATTTGGGTATACAAATACTTTTTACATGGATGAATTTGGTCAATGTATAACTCAACCAACACCCCTTGCAGTGGAATTACCCCCTAAAGAGATTTATGATGCTGCTTTTTGTGAGGATTTTGATCCTTTCTTTGGGTCTAGGTCTGATGTTGATAAGAAGTTAGACAATGATAAACCTAAAGATAAGAAGATAGACAATGATAAACCTAAATATAAGAAGACAAACAATAATAAACATAAAAATAAGAAGATAGACAATGAGGGACCATCTGAGGGAGTTGAGGATGATGTAGACAGTGACAGTGACAGTGATGATAGTGATTTTGATGGTGAGGATACTTGTAAGGATGATGTGGAAGTGGACATGAGGGATTTTAAACTTAACATTGATGTAGGGCATGATGAGAATAATAATGAGGGACCATCTGAGGGAGTTGAGGATGATGTATTGTGCAATGATTTTGATAGTGGCAGTGAGTCTGATGATGATGCATCAAGGGTTAGGAAGAAAATGCTTAGGGATTTAAGGAAGGCTAATGAGAACAACAGTAACTTTTATTGTGGCCAGATTTTTGGAAGTAAAATGGAGGCCAAACAGTTGATTAAACAGCATGCAGTTGAAACTAGAAGGGAACTTAGGATTGTGAAGGATGATTTAGCTAGGGTGAGGGCAATTTGCAGAGGGAATATGCCTAATTTTCATGTTGATGCAGTTGGCATTCATAACCATGCTGACATAGGAACCAAGTCAAAGTCAAGCATTAAAGGGAAGGGTAAAGTCAAGGAACCTAAAGTCAATGTAAAAGTCAAAGAACCTAAAGTCAATGTGAAAGTCAAAGAACCTAAAGTCAATGTAAAAGTCAAAGGACCTAAGGTGAAATCTGATAAAACTAAAGGAGTTGGTGAAAAAAGTAAAGTGGAAAAGGACAAAGAAGTCAATGTTGGTGGAAGAGGGAATAAATCTAACCCCAATAAAGTGTGTTGTCCATGGAGCATTCTTTTGCCTCAGACATATTCATGAGAATATGAAACTGAGGTTCAAGGGTAAAGCATACAAGGATCATCTGTGGAAGCTGGCCTCATCATCAACAGTTCAATATTTTGAGCAAAATATGAAAGACTTGAAAGATTTTAATGTTGAAGCAATGCAGTGGTTGTCTGCCATTCCACCAAAACACTGGTCCAAATCACATTTCACTGGTAAGTTTTCTGATATATTGTTTTCCATTGTCCTTTAAACAGTTACATTAATGTTTCATTATTCATATTATAGGGAGGGCAATATCAGATGTGCTATTGAACAACATGTGTGAAAGCTTTAATTCCCAGCTGGTAGATGCAAGAGACAAGCCAATTATTACTATGTTGGAGTACATTAGAGAGTATCTAATGAGAAGGATTGTGAATGTGCTTCAACTGATGGACAATGCTGATGGACCATTAACACCTAAAGCTACCAAAAAGTTTGAAGAAATTAAGGAGCAAGCCAATAGGTGCAGTGTGTTGTGGAATGGGGAAGATCATTATCAGGTTAGAGGGCCAGCAGGTTTTGGTGTTGTGGTTGATTTGAGGAAGAGAGAATGCACTTGCAGGAAGTATGACATCACTGGGATGCCATGCAAACATATTGTGGCTGCAATCTGGAACAAGAACATGTATAGTGGTAGGGAAACAGAACTGCCAGAGACATATGTTCATCCTGTCTATACAGTGGCTAGGTGGAAGGAGGTCTACAACTACAAGATTTATCCTATCAATGGAAGGACAATGTGGCCTAAGTCTACTGTCCCAACTACTCTGACTGCACCCTACCACCATAAGCCCATTGGCAGGCCAAAGAAGGCTAGAAAGAGGTCTGCTGTTGAAATGAAGGATGCAACAAAAGGAGGAAAGTTGTCAAAAATAGGGATCCCCAAGAAATGCCAAAAATGTAAGAATGTGGGGCACAATAGCAGGACCTGCAAGGGACAAGTTCAGCCTTAGTGTGTTGTGGTGTTGACTTTAATTTGGTGTATTATGTTTTGTTGACTTTAAGACATTATGTTTTGTAAGGATCTTGTATGTTGACTTTAATTTGGTATGGTTTTAATCTGTTATGTTTTAATGGTATGTTTGACCCATTTAGACTTTTGTCCAGTTTTTTGACCCATTTAGACTTTTGTCAATGGTTTGTTGTTTCTAATCTAAACACAGCTTGGTTAATGCTTTATGTTGTCCAGGTTTTGACCCATTTGAGCACAGATATACCATAAACTATGACAATCAAAATTCTGACAATACATAACCATTTCATAACAAGATTTCTTACATTTCATAACCAAAATATCTTACATTTCATAACCATTGTAAGTCCTTCAAGTACACATCATGCCTAACTATTCAAGAACAATAAACTACAATAACAAAAAAAACGAAGAAAATCCAACTAATCCAAAGCTTGCTTCTCAGTTTCCTTGATTCCTCCTGACTTTCATGAAGCTTTCGAAGCAAATTAGCAGTCTGAAAGTTGGTCTGTTCACACCAACCAATAAAACCACAACCGATTGGACAACAATAGAATCTTCTACCTGGGTTTTTTGCTGTTGTTGATGTTCGAATCATCGCCAGCATTCCACACCTACAATACACCATCGTTGATCGCCCTAATTTTTTTTTGCTGTGTAGATTGTGGTGTAGATTGTGATGAAAAACCCTAATTTAGATCAGCTATAAAAAAACCCCTAATTTTTTTTGAACGTTATAAGGTGGCAGGAGATGATGCTCAGACGAAAAGACAATATTGCCCCTCACGTGAGGGGCACGTGTTCCACTTAACTGAGTTTTTTAACGGGGTTGGGTCTAAAGGACAAACGGTGTAACAAGTGTACAAAACAAAGGACATAGGGAGTTAAAAATTCAAAAAAAGGACAAAGGATGCAATTTCAGGTAAAACTAAAGGACAATCTGTGTAATTCTCTCTGTTATTTATTAGAAAATATAGAAATGCTTTACATAATAAAAAGATTAACAATAGAAGAAATATAATAGAAAAGGGGACATAGAAACGACGAGGACAGTACTGGCCGGTATCCGCCATTTCCTTTCTTGTCCAAGTAGAGGACAAGAACCAGTCTTACCCAAGTAGAGGGTAGGAATGTCCAAGTAGAGGACCAAAACCATTCTTGTCCACGTAGAGGACAGGAACTGGTATTTTACCACGAACAGAGTGGTACCTTCGATTGGAATGGCACGTAATATAATCGATATAATAGAATTGATACATAATAGAATTGATTAATAGAATATGATAGAATATATTTTCTCCTTCAGAAATTGTAATTTGTAAAGCATGTTTATAAAAGAATGTTTTATATAAAAGAAATATCAATAAATGAACTGGCCATTCACTTTATAAAATACATGACCTCACCAACTTTATGTTGACAGAAACTATTTTTGGCATGTGTTTAGGTAACCCAACAGATTTGATGACGTGGATCCTGGAAGAGTAAAGACTGTTATGATCCGAACCCGCTGCGTAGCTCTGATAACCCGACCTGACGACCCGGCACCGACAGCAGGGTCGTTACAATGTGTATCCCAACTTCCACTAAATTCCAGGACACACGCTCTTAACATATCCTCTAGTGTTTGTATTGTTCTTTCGCTCTGTCCATCGGTTTTAGGATGGTATGCGGTGCTGAGTTTGATTTGTGAGCCTAGGGCATCTTGAAATGTTTTCCAGGAGGTAAAATGGCTATCTCTATCGGATATGATCGAAAGTGGTATACCATGTCGAGACACGATTTCTCGTATATAGATTCTTGCTAACCTTTCCGTTCCAAAGGTTTCTTGAATTGGTAAGAAATGAGCGGATTTGGTTAACCTATCTACAATGACCCAGATGGCATCATTACCACTTTGTGTCCTTGGTAACTTGGTTACAAAGTCCATGGTAATTTGATCCCGCTTCCAGACTAGGATTTCGGGTTGGATTAATAAACCACTGGGTCTTTGATGTTCTGCTTTCACCCTAGAACAAGTAACACATCGAGCTACAAATTCTCCTACACTCTTTTTCATATCGGGCCACCAAAAATTCTTTCTTAAGTCTTTGTACATCTTATGGTTTTCTGGATGGATGGAGTATTTAGAATTATGAGTTTCCCTTAAAACTAGCTCTCTTTGTTCTCCGTACTTGGGTATCCATATTCTTTGATTATGCCTAAAGATTCCATCGGTTCCTTCAACCAGTCTTTCCTCTTCTCTATTCAAAAGTTCATTACCTATACAGGTAGGTTCTAAAGCTTTTCTTTGACATTCACGAAGTTGGTTTAGAAATTCATTGATCAGGGAAACTTTAAATGCTTTTCCCCTTAAGGGTTTTTCTTTTCGACTTAAAGCATCAGCTACAATGTTTGCCTTACCTGGGTGATATTTGATATCACAATCATAATCACTTAAAATTTCTATCCATCTTCTTTGACGCATATTTAAAAGCTTTTGATCGAAAATGTGCTGGAGACCCTTATGGTCAGTGTAAACGGTACACTTGGTCCCATACAAATAGTGTCTCCAGATTTTCAAACCAAAAAGTTTGGCTCCTAGTTCTAAATCATGCGTGACATAGTTCTGTTCATGTTTCTTTAACTGTCTAGAAGCGTAAGCTACAACCTGGTTTTCTTGCATCAACACACATCCTATTCCCTGTTGGGATGCGTCACAGTATACGATAAAGGCTTTTCCTTCCTCGGGCAAGGTTAATACTGGGGCTTTACATATTTTTTCTTTTAATTCCTGGAAGGCTCTCTCTTGTTTTTCTTTCCACTCATACTTAGAATTTTTCCTAGTCAACATAGTAAGTGGTAGGGCTAATCTAGCAAAATTTTCAATAAATCTTCTATAGTATCCGGCTAGCCCTAAAAATTGTCTGATCTCAGTTAGACTTTTAGGGGCTTCTCATCTTTGGATTGCTTCTATCTTGGTGGGGTCTACCTGAATTCCTTTATCATTTATCACATGACCTAGAAACTTGATTTCTTGCACCCAAAATTCACATTTTGAAAACTAAGCATATAACTTTTCTTTTCTTAAAGTTTCTAAGATTTCTCTTAAATGTTGTTCATGTTCTACCTCGGTTTTTGAATAAATTAGGATATAATCTAGAAACACGATTACACATTTGTCTAAATAGGGTCGGCAAATCCAATTCATCAAATCCATAAAGATGGCAGGAGCGTTGGTTAAACCGAAAGGCATTACTAGGAACTCATAGTGTCCGTACCTAGTTCTAAAAGTGGTTTTTGAAACATCCTCTTCTCTTATTTTTAACGGATGATATCCTGACCTAAGATCGATTTTTGAAAAATATTTGGCTCCGTTTAACTGATTGAAAAGGTCATCTATTCTGGGTAACGGGTATTTGATTTTGATGGTTAACTTATTCAATTCCCTGTAATCTTTGCACATTCTCATAGATCCATCTTTCTTTTTAACAAACAGTACCGGTGCTCCCCAAGGGGAGGTACTTGGTCTAATAAAACCTCTTTCTATCAATTCTTCTAATTGATTTGTAAGTTCTTTCATTTCTGTGGTGGCTAACCTATATGGGGCTGTAGCAATTGGCGCAGCTCCAGGAACTAGGTTAATTTGAAATTCCACCTAACGGGATGGGGGTAGACCCGGGAGTTCATTTGGAAATACGTCTTTGAATTCTGACACTACTTTGATTTCATCTATCTCCGCTTCTTTCCCTTCATTTCCTAGATTTACATGTATCAAAAAGGCTTGGTATCCCTTTCTTAAATATTTCATCATCTTTGCACTAGGGATTAAATTTAAAGTGTCTTTTGGTTTTTCTCCGTAAACCACTAAAATTTCTTGACTGGGTAGGGGGATTTTTACTAATTTTTCCCTACAGACAATTTCGGCTTGGTTTGTTGCTAACCAATCCATCCCAATTATAACATCGAATTCTCCCAGATTCATTGGTATAAGATTTATTCTAAATTCCTGATTTTCCATGGTTAAGACCAAGTTCTTAAAAACTTCATTAGCTTTTAAAATTTTCCCATCCGCTATTTCTATTTCATATGTTTGGGTCATGGGTTCGGGAAGGACATTTATCTTTTCTACGAGGTTTTTAGAAATAATACTAAGATTTGCTCCCGTGTCGAATAGAACATAAACAGGTAACTGGTTAATATAAAACATACCCGTGACCAAATCAGGCTCGTCACGTGCTTCAACTGCATTGATTACAAAGGCTCTTCCTCTTGCTTGGTCTCCTTTGGGCTGATTTTTAAGCCTGGGGCATTCATTTTTGTAGTGACCTGGTTCCTTGCATTCGTAGCAAACTCGTGGGCGATCAGGGTTATACCTACACTCCGCAGCAGTATGTCCGATTTTCTTACATTTTTGGCAGTGAGGTCCCCTGCATTCGCCGAAGTGGAATCGGCCACATGTGCTACATCGCTTCTTACACTCGCCAGTGTGATAATATTTGCATTTGGAACAGTAAGGACTGTTTCCTCGGTAGGGTCTTTTCTCAGGGTTTCCTTGCTCTCTTGGACTTTCTTGGCTTTTACCTGAGGTATTGTAGTTAGTGGATCTAAAGGTTTCGTTCCATCCTCTCTTACTACCTACCGGTACTTTATCCTTTTCCTTATGCCTAACAATATAATCAATCAAGCTTAATGCTAATTCATAGGCGGTGTCAAACTTAACCGGTTTTGCTCCCCGGACTATACCCTGAATTTGAGGAGTTAATCCCCAAATGAATCTTCTAATTCATTTTGGTTCAGGTGTAACCTGGTGGGGTACTAGTCGAGCAAGTTGGTTAAATCGATTTATGTAGCCGACACATTCTAAACCCTTCATTTCTAGTCCTAGAAATTCCATTTCAATCTTTTCTATTTCGTTCATAGGACAGTATTTTTCAGTAATAAGGATTCGGAATTCTATCCAAGTCATAGTGGATACCACCTCTCTTCCTCTTACCTGTCTAATCATGTTCCACCAGTTCAAAGCCTCGGCTTTCAACGAGTGGGTAGCAAATTTCACTTGATCCCTAGGAGCACAATTACTTATTTCTAGTATAGACTCCATTTCCTCTAACCAACGGGTGGCTCCGGCAGCGCCCATGCTACCGTCAAATGACTCAGGCCTACATGCCATAAAAGTCTTATAGTCACAAAATCGAGGTCTTATAGTGTTGTCTTCTAAGTTTACAATAACCTCTTCTTGATTCTTTTCTACCGTTTTGGAACCAGGCGATTTTTCTAACATATTCATGATGGTAGGAATTGAATCTTGTAAGCTTTCTAGTACTAGTTTTCTCATTTTCTCTTCTAGTTCACTCGTTTCATTGGTTACTAGGGTTTCTTCGGTTATAGGTTCTTCTGTAATAGGTTGTTTTTGTTGAGGAAGCGTTATTTTTCTTTGGATTTTCCGGTTCCTTTCCTTTATTTTTCTTGGATCGTCGCGACATTTTCTATAATAATAAATTTCACTTGGATTAGTAGATATTTTAATTACCATAATTTATAGTTTGTTGCCATTTCTAATTAATATATTATTTCAAAAACATATCATAACATCTAAATATAATCTATTTCACAATCAAAATTTTTAGATGTTTACATATCATACCACCACGTTACTACCATTCAAGTTCACATACTACAACCACAAATTATACTACCACATAAGTTACACTTCCATACAACCACATATTTGCTACATTATCAAACACACTACCACAACATGAACCTTCTTTATTCTTCTACAACATCCCCGCTTCACCACTTTCCCCTACCCCACGCCCCTCCCTAACCTTCAAACGAGAGGATATTGGGACTCCTCTATCACCTGCTTGGTTTGGAAGCCAAATCTCCTAATGAGCTTTATTAATTCCTCGGCCTTGTCAAGAGCTTGATCGCGCTGCGTCTTCATGCGATAGTAGTTTTCAACCAATTTTATATACTCGCTCCTGGGCACATAGTCTTGTGGAGGAATAGCAACATTAGTATGATTGATGATAGTAGCTTCCAAATACGGGTCAATCACAGGTACTTGGTATCCTATGGTAGGCATGAGAGGGTAGGTCATAGAGTCTTGTGCCATAGGATAATGGGCTGAAGGGTATTGGGCCGTGGGGTACTGGGCCAAATAGGGAGACGGGTTTGGGCTCATAAAGCTGGATCCCTCCATGGAAATGTTACTAGAGGAGCTCATAAAATCTTGGGTTGGTGGGTCCGGGAAATAGGGGGATGGTCCAAAAAAGGTATCTCAGGGTAGGGTTGGACGGGTTCGGAGTTAGAGTAGATAGGCTCGGGAAGAGGTCCAATAATGCCTATACCTCCTAGATTAAGTTCCAGCCCGTAATCTCCCCAACCTAATCCTAGGATTTCATTTGTTAAAGCTTGTATTTCCGGAAGTTCTAAACCTTCATTTTCATCCACAACTTCGTTTCCTACTATTTCGCCTTCCTCTAAATCCATGGGAGCTTCACCTCCGCCATTTTGCTCTTCGGCTATGATGGTCCATTCTTGTTCATGTGACATTCTATTACACATAATCATCACAACAAACACATTTAAGTTAGTTCTATAATTTTCCCACAATTCCCGAACCCGAGCTCTGATACCAACCTGTAACCACCCAGTATTTAGCGAGTCATTACGGATTGGTAATCATGAAATAATTAACATTTACCAATTTATTTAATTATAATTTTAACATAACCATTTTACTTAAAAAAGCACACCATTTATTTAGTACTTGGGCCAAAGCCCTATTACATCACAACCGGTTATGGGCCGAAGCCCATTAACCTTACACGCTTCATGAACTGGGTCGTAGCCCTTTTTACAAACATGGGCCGTAGCCCAACTCCATTATTTCAACAAAACCTTCTAATCTTTTCTTGACACAACATTGGGCCGAAGCCCATTGGACTCATGACTTTATTTTTAAAGCTTGAACAACCCATTTCTACTAAAACAAACTTAGGGTCGTAGCCCATTAGACACTTGGCCGGCCCAAGAGCCGTTTTTATTTATTCACTTTAGACTTGATTCATACTTGTTCGAGCTCGGGTTCCCGTAACTATTCAACCTGAAATGCATGTTAAAAATACGTTAGCCACAAAGCTAGTGAGTGATGCCAGATTCGATTTAGACTCGTTTTAAATACACATGCAATCGTTTTCGTATGGTTCGGTCATTCTAAGGTGGAATATATTATCGATGGAGTTTTCTCTTCATCTGACCAGCTCCAAATTATTACGGTTAGAAGTCTATTTGTGTTTTATATTTCTGTTTTGTGGTCAATAGTTAGAAAATGTATAATCTAAATTTTATAATTATTCAACAGACAATTAAAATTATGGGTATGAATAAGAAAGATTCAAGTGAGTATGAATTGTTTCTTAGGCACCGAGTCTGTTCAGTTGCATTGGTAAACTGGCTATTTTTGCAACAGACAATTGACTTGTTGATTTGGTGTTTAGTAAACAGACCTTCGTAAACGCTGATTATCTTCTATATATCCCACATCTGTTTGAACGAAATTGTTGAAAGAACACTTGTTTGTAGCAATAACTGTTTTACTAATTTGTGTAAAATAATACGCAATAGTCTAATTTTAAAGTGAACTGCTAAATATATGTTTCCAAAGGTGCTGAATTTTTTAATACTTTGTATCTGCCAAATATTCAAAGTGTCATTAGTTTTAGGAAAAATGGAAATAAATAATCCCAACTATTAACTATTGGCCAATAACAGTCCCAACTACGAAAATCACCAATATTGGTCCCAACTTTCGAAATATTGGAAACCAACAGACCCAAACTAACGGAGTTAGCCTCCGTTAGTGTGATGCTGACGTGGCATGCCACGTTGGATGCCACGTATGATCATTTTGCCACGTGGCATGCCACGTAGGATCATTTTGCCACGTGGCATGCCACGTAGGATGCCACGTAGGATCATCTTGCCACCTAAGCATGCAACGTCAGCATCACACTAACGGAGTTAGCCTCCGTTAGTTTGGGTCCATTGGTTTCCAATATGTCGAAAGTTGGGACCAATATTGGTGATTTTCGTAGTTGGGACTATTATTGGCCAATAGTCAATAGTTGGGATTATTTATTTCCATTTTTCCTTAGTTTTATAATATGTTTTTAGTCTATTGTAATAAAGTCTTGAACTTGAACGACTATTTATGACAAATTTGATAACAAGTCATTAGTTGTGGTAAAATAGGATATAGAGTAAAATGAGAATACTTTAAACCCCTGAGAGTTTGTCTGTGACCATCTGTTGACAACTCAACAGATGTTATAAATCACGGTATATACAACAAATTAGGATATCTTTCAATACTATAGATTGGGTCCAAAAAATTGTTATTTTATCTCAACAGAGGCTCGAATTCCAAACTTAATGATTACTGTAGATTGGGTCCAAAAAATTGTAATAATAAGTTTGAATCTTATAACAGTTGTTTGACAAATTTGTTAGCAAGTCAACAGATATTCGTAAATAGAATGAATTCTTAGTTGAAGTTTAAGATTACCTGTTTCTTTTTAATATGTGTTATCACAACAGAGCTTTTCATGCGTCTGTTGATTTATCATCAGTTGTGTGACATTCGACAAAATTAAAGTAAATCCGTACGTAGTTAATATATGTAATTAACTGTTCTAAGCAAGAATTAATATCAAATAAGTATAATTGAGTATTCGGAAAATAGCGGAGTCCAATATATGGCATAGGAATGCCTTAGTTTAATTAGAGGTGCGAAGGAATCGCATAAGAATAAACTAGTCCAAAACGGACGTTGGTGATTACCCGGCGATAATTAAATAACCAAAAACGATCCCAAATGCCCGGGATATAAAATAAATGGTATTTTTATAAAATATATAATTTCACCCAGTAAGAGCCTAAACAACTTACCAATACTTAAACTAGGCTATGTTTAAGGGTAACTGGAAGTTAATTATATGTCCGGAATAGCTCGTAATAAGAACGCGCAAAAACCCGAAAAACCTAACCGAACCGATTCAAATCTAACTAAATACTTGGTAGATATTTTTGGCTCATGATGTGGGACCCACAAGACCTTTTTGGCCAGCCATGGGAGCCTCCATAGTGTAACGATCTGGGATTTAGCGAGTCATTACGGATTGGTAATCATGACATATCATGACATAATTAACATTTACCAATTTATTTAATTATAATTTTAACATTGTTGTAAAACAACGACCTACTAGCAACCAACATACAAAGTATAAGAACTATGAAATATTAGAGGAAGATAGATAGATAGATAGATAGATAGAATAAAGATGTCTTTTTCATTGTGTCATCAAGAAATACAAGGAAGCCTCTATATATAAGGCTCTTACATTAATACAAAAGATACAAAGAGATCGTAGTTGGAATATGGATAGTCACCATAATAACTTAAAATTTATGACGACGTCGATTTTATTTCGATTCCATACATTTCGTAGACATGATACTATATAACGAGATCTCTTTATTTTCAGCTACCTGAGGTTCTTCTAGAACCATCATGTCTAATGTCTCTTCAGGAGACCTTTTTACTATAACCTCGACTTGACCATCTTTATTACTTAATCCAAATTCTCGAGGATTTTTCTTTTATTCTTTGGAATTGACTAGTCTACCACGCTTCAGGCGTGTAGTAGGCTTATTACCACTATATGACTGTCCTTCCTGGACACTCATCTTAAATGGAGCATTAGCAGTTGGTATTAGTTATTCATCATATTTAGGTCAGTTAATGCGTCTGGTAATTAATTCGTTAATCTCTGTGAATGGATTATCCTTTGAACTTCTGGTTCACAATGTTTAGTACGAGGATCAATGATATTCATTCTAACTTATTTCTATTTCCAACTGCCTTTTATCTCCCCTTGATGTTGGGAATGATAATCCATTGAGATGGAGATCAATTAATTGATTTATAAATAAATTTCTTGTCGAAGGCTCTATAAATCATCATATATTCCTAATCACCTTTTTAGGTCCCATCTCCGTGCATCGTGGTGGATCAATTTCAATATATGTCGCACAACAAAAATCTTAGATGGGCAATATTTGGTTCCTGACAAAAAACCAACTATAATGAGGAGAAACTATTACCACGTATTGGCTTGATGTGAATAAATATTACTGAATGTAAAATCAAATATAAACATGAACTTTTGCTCTCATAATCATTGACGTTGCAATCATTAATAGACGTTTTAGTGATCATCTCAATGAAAGCAATATTTTTAAGAACATAAGCTATATGAAGTTCAACACTTATTCCAATGATCATTATTATCTTGGGAATTGATTAAATATGCCAATCTAGAATAATATGCTTGCTATCTTATTAGCTAAGCCATAAATCAACATACTTCAGGTTGCAAACTTGATAACCATTTAGACGATGCATTGATTTAAATACTAAATGCGTATCCTTTAATCAATTCCAACATATATAGTGATACTCACCCTACTTTATATGGCAAATATATAATTTCGCTTAAGAGCAAACGTTACATGCTATGTACCAGAATGAAAAATCATTAAGTTCTTCATTATGTTCACATCATCACCGACTCGGTGTGGTCTTACCGGTCATGCGAACTAATTAAATAAATATGATCCATAAACTAAACTTCTAGTTTATGATCGAATATGTATTAATTGCACGTATGTAATACAAAACATATGATATGAAAAGAATGTATTGTAACTTCAATGTTCAAACCATCATGTTATCTAATCATTCTTTTATTTGCCACATGTGGTGGTCAATCTCATTAGTTACATGATCATTATTGCATTTTTTATGATCGATCTCATTATTAACTTGGCTATCATTATAGTGATTGATGGTTGATCACATCATGACCTTCATTATAACTTTTGATGGTCGATCTCATTATCAACATAACCATCACTGCAATTTTCTCACTTATGTCCAAGATCATGAAGTTTTCAATGATCGTTATATCATCACACTTGCTTCAAAGAATGTAGTAAACAAAACAAGTTTCAAAGTCCATCATTATTTTCTCGAACACATGGGTATGAAATCACCTCAGACCTTTCATACTGTTATTATGATATTGCTACTTTGGGAGCATATTTGAGGTTTGACAAACAAAACTTGTTTTATATGACCTCCCTTATAAATAAACTTCTCTTCACACAATATTAATGAGAAGTAATTCAATGCCTAGGTCAAATAATATTACCGGTTATTATAGCATCACATTCACTTCAGGGAATGGATTAGAATGACCACTATTGTGGTCATTTCAAACCTTATATATTCTTTGATACTCTTGCTACTTCAAGAGCATATATGAGATATGATAATGGAAATTGTTAATCAACTTGTATATATAATCTTCTCATCACATAAGACTAATTGAGAAGAAGTTATATGACCGAATCATTACGACTTATCATCAAAATTCTTACAAGCTTCCATAAATTTTTAATAAACCTTAGAGAGTTTAATAGCTCAAGTGTCATATTATAAATAAAATCTTGATCACAATTCAATCATATAACTTGTGACAATATACCATAATGTTCTCTTTGATTTTCGCTTTCCTTTAACATGGTAATATTCATCAAATGGATGCAAGTGGGAAATAAAACAAAATCAAAATCCCAATATACTCATACTTATTACATCATTCGAAATAATTATATAAAAATCTTTATTGGTTTAGGAAAAAAGATTTTATTATTTGGAGTATAAAACCACCCTGAAATGAAATAAGAAATACCAACCAATTTCATATCTATATTATTAGACGAAAAATAACCAATATTTCAAAGATATTTTTTCAAGATTAGACATTATAAGTATCATATAAATTCAATATCGTGAAACTAAAATACCTTTTGATGTGATCAACGTAAAAACTTAAATTCTATTATAACTCCTCTTTTATATTTCTTTTCTATTGTTGTAACGAAACACGAAACGACAACCAAAGTTCTCCAAATAAATAAAGCAAAAACCCAAATATTTCATATCATTAAAACAAAGGGAGTTTAAATAATATAATTGGTCATAATACAAATGTTCAGAAGATTTTATAAAATGGTAACCTATTTTAGTGTAAATTCATCATGTCTTTGTCACACCAAAATCATACTTATATAATCAATGAAGTGACAAGAACGTTATTTTTTAAGTTACATTTCTTATGAAGTAAATTATGACATATAGATTAAAATCTTGTATGAAAAGTAAGATAATTATACATTTATGCATATTTGGAGATGGAATAGAATACAAAATTAATACAACTTTTTCAAATAATCAACCTTTTCAACCTCTATCAACGTTTTTGTTAAATTTCTTATTTGATACTAATGATATTTTTTAACAAATTAAATTCTTATATAAAAAATAATAACAATAAAGAAATAATAAATATAAGCCTCAATTTAATCAAGATTGTATGAGTTACTACTATATGGCTTATGTTCTCTCTATAAAAAAACATCAATGAATAATGAATCTCAACATAACCCAAAATTGTATAAATTACAATATGGATTTTGTATGAGATAATGAATTAATTGAACCATATAAACTTACCATCGATAAGATGATCCAACCCAAAAGCAACTCATGCTGATAACGTGTTGTAAAACAACGACCTACTAGCAACCAACATACAAAGTATAAGAACTATGAAATATTAGAGGAAGATAGATAGATAGAATAAAGATGTCTTATTCATTGTGTCATCAAGAAATACAAAGAAGCCTCTATATATAAGGCTCTTACATTAATACAAAAGATACAAAGAGATGGGAGTTGGAATGTGGATAGTCACCATAATAACTTATTTATAACAAACATAACCATTTTACTTAAAAAACACACCATTTATTTAGTACTTGGGCTGAAGCCCTATTACATCACAACCGGTTATGGGCCGAAGCCCATTAACCTTACACGCTTCATGAACTGGGCCGTAGCCCTTTTTACAAACATGGGCTGTAGCCCAACTCCATTCTTTCAACAAAACCTTCTAATCTTTTCTTGACACAACATTGGGTCGAAGCCCATTGGACTCATGACTTTATTTTTAAAGCTAGAACAACCCATTTCTACTAAAACAAACTTAGGGCCGTAGCCCATTAGACACTTGGCCGGCCCAAGAGCCAATTTTTATTTATTCACTTTAGACTTGATTCATACTTGTTCGAGCTCGGGTTCCCGTAACTATTCAACCTGAAATGCATGTTAAAAATACGTTAGCCACAAAGCTAGTGAGTGATGCCAGATTCGATTTAGACTCGTTTTAAATAGACATGCAATCGTTTTCGTATGGTTCGGTCATTCTAAGTTGGAATATATTATCGATGGAGCACGATACAAATGCTTATTGTGGTTCCAAACCTCTACTTGGTTTAGAAAAATATATTCCGGTAATACCGAATGGATCCATTCTACGTTGTTTCTATTCGACCGATTCTATTAACTCTTTCATGATCATGAACCAATATTTCATCAAAACACACGTAAAAACTAACATGCATTCACCCCGAAATCATTTTAAACATATGGGGTACATTCACTCACGTTGGTTATTTCCGAATATGTAGTTTCACTAGTCGTAAGATTTCTAGATTCCACGAGTTCCTGTTACACATAAACCAAAGTTATAACAAGTAAATATAAACGTATAGCTGGCCATTACAGCTTGACACACGATCTTAAAAACCCTAGACACAAACTTACCCGGATGCTTGTTCTTGGTGTTAGTATTACTTGGATGGTGCTACCACTTAGTAATGTTTATAAACTAAATGTGAAAGAGTAGAAAAGGGATGGGTTTTACGTGGATATCACTATGGCCGATTGGTTTGCAAGAGTTTTTGCATGTTGTAGTTTACTAGTTGTTGGGTTTTATTAATGGTTTAAAGAAAGAAATGCTCCATAAATGAAAGTGGTCGATTGTTTTTATGGAAAAGGAGGTTTTTGTTTGTACATGGTTTTGTAAAAGATTCTTGGTGTAAAGTGGTTCTACTTTGCAGAGATTTTAAGTGATAAAGGAATCTTAGATCAAGCCTATGGATTATATAAGAGATTTCCTACCTACAAAGATTCATGCATGTTATTATTGTAGCTACTCTTAGTTTCACATGTGGAAGCATTTAATCAATTGGAGTGTATGAGCAATTGTACAGGTGTACTCTTGATAAATGTGGGCGGCCAAACATGAATCTAAGTAATGGGCCGATTTTTATACCAAGTTATTGGGCTTGGTTCAAAGTTATGATAATAATTTGGCTTTTAATTAGATTTTATGTTTTACATAATATTAAGAAGTTTGGCTTTTAATCAGAGACGTTTTCTTCCACTGTCTCCCACGTTGATGCACAGATGCGGTCCATTTGGGCACGTATCATAGAGACGAACTCTATGCTGACTCGCATCGCTGATGATCTACTTCGCGTGGATAGCTTACGTGGTCTTCCTTTTGGTGAGCATATGGATCGCACCCAGCGAATCTATGATCACATTGCCTCCGTGGATGCAGCTATTCGACTCAACACTCCATAATACGCTCCTCGGCCTCCTTCCCAGCCTTAGTCGAGTTTCTAGTGGATAGTGGATGTTAGATCGTGGTAGCTGTTAGAGATGATTGTAGTAGTGAGGGATGTTGTATCTTTTGTATTTTACCTAGCTAGACTGGTTATGACTAGCGTAGTATGTTATGATATTTTGTTATTTTCAAACGATGTATGTGGGATTAGATATCACCACCTTTTGTTATCTACGAACAAATGATGTAATCGTTATGAATGAAAATCATGATGTATTATGGTAAAAATATATTATTGTATTGTGGTTATCTTTCGTTATGGTTGTTATTATTGTTATGATTACAACTATTATTCATTCTTTCCTTGTGATTATCATATTCTGATGTGGTGATTATATGGTGATTAGTTGCGAATCTTGTGGGATGTTTATTTTAATAGTATGACGTGCATGACAATATTGGTTAAATATATGTATAATTATTCTTTGATATTTGATATTGAAGTATAAAATGCCGCTTACGACAAGACAAACACCACAAGACCAGTTGCCTACTTCTCAGGCACAACTAGACCAATTGATTGCTGACAGAATTGCTGCCGCCCTGGCCCAGTTCGAGGCCAACCATACGGATCCAAGCGGGGGCTCTGACGGAACTGGTATCCAAGGCGACAATAACCATGAAAGATCTATGTCAGGTATACAACAATGATATGTCTTATATGTGGGTTTAAATCCCAAATTGACTTATCTTGTGGTGGCATTATTGTGTAATGTTGCAGAATCTAGCAATCCTGTTCCCCAATGTACTTTCAAAATGTTCCTTGATTGCAAGCCGATTAACTTCAACGGCACTGAAGGATCCGTTGGTCTTCTGAAATGGTTTGAGAAAACTGAAGCTGTGATTCGTATCAGCAAGTGTACTGATGAACAAAAAGTCATGGATGCTACCAACCTTTTTATGGATAACACACTGACTTGGTGGAACAGACAAGTTCAATCCATGGGCGATGAAGCAGCATATGCTCTCTCATGGCCTGATTTGAAGGAACTGATGATTAGGGAATACTGTCCAACTAGCGAAATTCAAAAGTTGGAAACTGAATTCTGGAACCTTTCCATGATCGGGGCGGATGTTCCTACTTATACCTCCAGTTTCCATGATCTTTCTCGTTTGGTACCCCGTCTTGTCACTTCTGAGTCGAAGAAAATTGAGAGGTATCTTTATGGTTTGGCCCCTCAAATTCGTGGCATGGTGGCTTAGCCTGCTACTATGCGTGAAGTGATTGATCTTGCTCTTAGCCTGACAGAGGATGCTATACGTATTGGCACACTGTCGAAAAAGGCTACTGATGGTAAAGTTTCTGAGATGGAAGTTTCTGAAGCTAAGAACACTGTGGTTGAAGGTCAGTCTTCTGGTCGTAAAAGAAAGTTTTCTAGAAACAAGAACCACAACTCTTCTGGTAACAAATCTGGGTCTAATCGAAAAGGCAAAGGTTTTGTTGCCACTACTCAAAATGGCGGTAAAAGACAAAATTCCCAAGGTAATGGTGGTGGAAACCAAACTGTTTGCTGGAAGTGCAAAAGGGTGGGTCATAGTGGTGAGAAATGTTATACCGGAACGCCTGCGGTTCCTAGTGACAAGCATCCATGCTATGAATGTGGATCCACTTACCATTAGAGGAAGAATTGTCCAAAGCTCATAAATTCAAGCCCAGGGAAGAGCCTTTGTTATCGGTGCCGGTGAAGCACGTCAGGATCCCAATGTTGTCACCGGTACGTTCCTCCTTAACAATCACTATGCTTCTATTCTATTCGATACCGGAGCCGATTTTAGTTTTGTGTCTATTGATTTCAAGCGCTCTCTTGGTTTAAAGACTAGTAAACTAGATACACCTTACTCCATAGAATAGGTGAACGGTAGAACTAAAGAAACAAATGAAGTAGCAAAAGATTGTAAATTGGGTCTTTGTGGGCATGAGTTTAGTAATGATCTTCTACTGATCGTCTTGGGTAGTTTCGACATCGTTATTGGTATGGATTGGTTGTCAACAAACCGTGCAGTCGTGGTATGTGGCGAAAAGTTAATTCGAATCCCTCTAGTGAACGATGAAGTTCTCTCTATTCAAGGGGAAAGGCGTGGAATGTCTTTGCGAATCATTACTTGCATGAAAGCCCATAAGTGCTTGCGGAAAGGCTGTTATGCATTCTTAGCGCATGTTGTTGATAAGAAGTCCAAAGAGCGTAAGCTCGAAGATATTCCCGTGGTAAGAGATTTTCCTGAAGTTTTCCCTGAAGATTTGTCGGGATTGCCGCCTCCCCGACAAGTTGAGTTTTGCATTGATCTTATTCCTGGAGCTGCTCCTGTGGCGCGATCGCCATATCGATTAGCTCCCTCTGAAATGCAAGAATTGTCCAACCAGTTGCAAGAAGTGTTGGACAAAGGTTTCATTCGACCAAGCTTCTCACCTTGGGGAGCACCGGTCTTGTTCGTTAAAAAGAAAGATGGTATGTTTCGCATGTGTATCGACTATTGTGAGTTGAACAAACTTACCATCAAGAATCGTTATCCCTTCCCTAGAATCGTGATTTGTTCGACCAACTTCAAGGTTCTAGTTATTATTCGAAAATCGACCTAAGGTTCGGGTATCATCAGTTTCGTATTCAGGAAGAAGATGTATCGAAGACTGCATTCTGAACTCGCTACGGTCACTATGAGTTTCTTGTCATGCCTTTTGGACTAACGAATGCTCCTGCTGTCTTCATGGATTTGATGAACCGGGTGTGCAAACCTTATTTGGACAAATTCGTGATCGTGTTCATTGATGATATTCTTATTTATTCGCGAACCAAAAAGGAGCATGAAAATCACCTAAGGTTAATTCTCGAGCTCTTGCGGAAAGAAAAGTTGTATGCCAAATTCTCTAAGTGTGACTTTTGGAGTCGAGAAGTCTACTTTTTGGGCCATGTTGTTAATGAGAAGTGTATACATGTCGATCCTGCAAAAATTGAAGCGATTAAAAATTGGGAAGCACCAAAGACCATTACCGAGGTGCGTCAATTTCTTGGTCTTGTGGGTTATTATAGAAGATTCATTGAGAATTTTTCTAAGATAGCACAATCATTGACGATCCTGACCCAGAAAGACAAGAAGTTTGAATGGACCGATAAGCAGGAGTTAGCTTTTCAATTGTTGAAGCAAAAGTTATGTGATGCTCCTATTCTTTCCCTACCTGAAGGTACAGAAGATTTCGTGGTATACTGTGATGCTTCGCAACAAGGTTTGTGTGGTGTATTAATGCAATGTGATAAAGTAATCGCTTATGCTTCCAGACAGTTGAAAGTTCATGAGAAAAATTACACGACACATGATCTGGAACTTGGTGTCGTGGTTTTTGCACTAAAAATTTGGAGGCATTATCTCTATGGTACCAAATGCACAATCTTCACTGATCATAAGTCTTTGAAGCATATCTTTGATCAAAAAGAGTTGAACATGAGGCAAAGACGTTGAGTGGAATTGTTAAATGATTATGATTGTGAAATTAAGTACCATCCTGGCAAGGCAAACGTTGTAGCGGATGCTTTAAGTCGAAAAGAATGGGCTAAGCCGTTACGTGTTCGTGCATTGGGCTTGACGATCCATACTAATTTGACCGATCGTATTCGTGAAGCCCAAAGTAACGCGCTAAAACCTGAAAACGTGAAGAAGGAAAACCTTCGCGGTATGGTTGATTCGTTGGTGTCTAAGAAGGATGGAACTTTGTATTTTATGGATCGAGTTTGGGTACCTCTATATGGTGGTCTGCGTGAGTTAGTTTTGGATGAAGCTCACAAGTCTAGGTATTCGATTCATCCTGGAACTGATAAAATGTTCAAAGATCTGAAGGAATTTTATTGGTGGACATACTTTAAACGAGACATTGCGACCTATGTGGCTCGTTGTCTAACTTGTTCAAAAGTAAAAGCCGAGTATCAAAAACCATCTGGACTACTCCAACAACCTGAAATTCCTGAGTGGAAATGGGAGCAAATTTCTATGGATTTTATTACAAAGTTGCCTAAAACATCAAGTGGTCACGACACTATTTGGATAATTGTTGACCGTCTAACAAAATCCGCTCATTTCTTGCCCATTCGTGAAACCGACAGAATGGGAAAATTGGCCCGTTTGTACATCAAAGAAGTGGTATCTAGGCACGAAGTGCCTGTATCTATTATTTCAGATCGAGATAGCCGATTCACTTCAAGATTTTGGCGAACATTGCAACATGCTCTGGGTACTCGCTTAGATATGAGTACAGCATATCACCCTCAAACTGATGGTCAAAGTGAAAGGACTATTCAGACACTGGAGGACATGTTGCGGGCCTGTGCAGTTGATTTTGGTGGTAATTGGGATTCACATTTGCCTCTGGTTGAATTCTCATATAATAATAGTTATCATTCAAGTATTCAAGCTGCACCGTTCGAAGCTCTGTTTGGGCGTAAGTGTAGATCTCCATTGTGTTGGGCAGAGGTTGGTGACAAGCAATTAACTAGACCAGAAATTGTTCAAGAGACGACTGACAAGATCTTTCTGATAAAAGATCGTAGCGGCTCGCGACCGACAGAAAAGCTATGCGGATAATCGGCGTAAGCCTCTAGAATTTGAAGTCGGTGATAAGGTCCTGTTGAAGGTTTCACCCTGGAAGGGTGTAGTTCGTTTTGGAAAGCGCGGGAAGCTAAATCCTAGATATGTTGGCCCCTTCGAAATCTTGGCTAGGATTGGTCCCGTTGCTTATAAGCTCCAGTTGCCTGAAGAGCTTAATGGAGTCCATGATACCTTCCATGTATCTAATCTGAAAAAGTGTCTCTCGGATGAAACTTTGATCATTCCCGCTGATGAGATTCATGTTGACAATAAGCTTCATTTTATCGAAGAACCGATAGAAGTAACGGACTGGAAAGTTCAAAAGCTTAGGCGTAGCAGAATCAAGTTGGTAAAAGTGCGTGGACCGGAGTTCACATGGTAAAGGGAAGATCAAATGAAGCAGAAATATCCCGCCTTGTTTAAGAAAAATCCTCGAAAGAAGGGCTCAGGCCGATTTTCGCGGACAAAACTCCTTAAACAGGGGGAGAATGTGACATTCGACAAAATTAAGGTAAATCCGTACGCAATTAATATATGTAATTAACTGTTCTAAGCAAGAATTAATATCAAATAAGTATAATTGAGTATTCGGAAAATAACGGAGTCCAATATATGGCATAGGAATGCCTTAGTTTAATTAGAGGTGCGAAGGAATCCCATAAGAATAAACTAGTCCAAAACGGACGTTGGTGCTTACCCGGCGATAATTAAATAACCAAAAATGATCCCGAATGCCCGGGATATAAAATAAAGGGTATTTTTATGAAATATAAAGTGTTTTGGAACCCCAAAACAATAAATGAAAACTCGGAATTAAAATTTCCCGGTAGCGAATAAAGTTCGCGTATCGCACCCGATATGCATAAAATATATAATTTCACCCAGTAAGAGCCAAAATAACTTACCAATACTTAAACTAGGCTATGTTTAAGGGTAACTAGAAGTTAATTATATGTTCGGAATAGCTCGTAATAAGAACGTGCAAAAACCCAAAAAACCCTAACCGAACTGATTCGAATCTAACTAAATACTTGGTAGATATTTTTGGCTCATGATGTGGGGCCCACAAGACCTTTTTGGCCAGCCATGGGAGCCTCCATAGCCACCCTAATGTTGGCTAAAGTAAGGCACATTATGAGTGTGTTAAGGCATGCTTAAGATATTTTAATTTTTTAATCACAAAATGCACCTTATAAACCATTTATGTCTCGTTTTTTTCATCAAAAATCAGCCCAAAACACCTTCTCAATTCTGTTTGCTGCTGCCGTGAACTTTATACCCTACCACCACCTTGATTTTTAAGCAAATAACACATAATAAACCCTCCATTCCTACCCTAAATCAAGTGTGTACAAGTGCTTTGAGCATAACCTTTGGAAGACACACTAAAACCCCTCCATAATCAAGTGTTTTTGTGACTTCCCTAGCCTTGTGCTAGTAGTAAGTTTCTTAAAACTCATCTTGTTTAAGTTTTGTTCATTTATGTGCTCAACTTGCAAGTTGTTTTTGGGGTACTTTTAACCAAAATCTTTAAACAAGGTTTTGTGTGTTTTCTAAAAATGATATGAAATGTTTACAAAGATGATCATAAGCATAAGTTTTAGGGTGGTTGGTGATGTTATTTTGTTACAAAAATATTGTATATTCTAGTATTTTTTTTAGAAGTTGTTTTGGATGAAAAACATAAATTAACACCTAAGACACCTAAAATGGTTTTGATCATTATATTATGACTAATGGAACCACTTGAACATGAAATAATTGTAACAAAATGCAATGAAACTAAAATCACAAAAATAAAGTTGTAGACTTTAAAAGTACAAGTATGAACAAATGAACTCCAAACTTAAATCAAACATGTTAGTAGGCTTAAAATGACCATATGAGACTAATAAAAGCGTTGGATGGTGAAAAGAACACTTATCGTAAATTTTGACATGGTAAGGTTTACTAGTTTTAGTGAAAATTGTCATTTTTATAAGTATTGGGAATAATATGTGACTTTTGTAAAGTCAGAGGTTTGGAAAGTAACTTTGGAAAGTCCATGGGTGTAAAATGTGATTTTGGAAACTTTAGGTTGAAAAGGTAATTTTTGGAAAGTAAAGGTTAATAATGAAAAGCTAGAATCCAAAAGGGGTGTTTTTGTAAAGTAAAGAAACTTATACAAAATATTTATTTTGTGAAGATGATATTTTTATAAAAAGTGTTTTTATAAAAAATATAAAGTTGCTAAAAGTGTTGGAAAATATAAACACTAATGTTGTTGTAAGAAAAATGATAACTTAAATAACTTGGGATGTTTTATATAAAAATATGCACTTTTACATTTATGGGGATGTACAAGTGTTGTAAGAAGTTTTAGGAATAAAACATCCAAGTTAATATATTTTTTTCAATATATATATATATATATGTATTTAAAAGTAGGAAAATGTGTAAACCGGTAAGAAGTATGATTTCCTACAATATATATATATATATATATATATATATATATATAAGTTAAGAAATCGGGAAAGTGTACGTATGTTAATGCGGCGAGCTATCGGACAAAAGTGTAAAACGAACAAAGTATAAATCGGACAAAAAGTAAATCGGACGGATAAGTATACACGTATAACTTCCTACAAGATACGAGTATACGTTATTGCGGCGATTACGGACTAATTATTCCAAGTAAGAAAATAAGTATATATTTTCTGAACAAAATATATGTAAGGATGATAAAGGGTGAAAAATATACATAAACACTTTCCTAAGTGTTGGAAGTAAAATGGGAGAATTTGTAAGAAATAAAATAAGTTAAGTATGTTATTATAAGTATATGTATACTTATATAAAAAAAATAGATACTTAACATGAAATGAATCTCGTTCGACAAGATCTTTGTATATTTATTTTTATGGGGAAATAAACATATAATAAAAGTGAGTCGAGTCGGAAGATATAAAGGAATATTAATACAAGTTAGCAAATACATATTGATAAATATGTTTAAAGATCATGACGTGTAAGGAAAACGGGCAATGATCAGGGTTCGCGATGACGAAACCAACTAACTTGGTAATTAATACCAACGGTTGATTAAGTGAAACTTGTAACGGGATAAATCATTACCAACGGAACTAAGACTAGGGTATATTCCTAATTAAACCGAATATGTACACGTGGTGTCGGGAGTTGGGGAAAGACAACTTGCCAGTAAGACACGCACTCTGAGACCAGTGCCTTATTAAATTAGGACTCATGTAGGTGGTCTCACATTGGACTTGGCAATGACTATTTTCTGATTTCATGACACGCTTGAGGTGAGTTTTCACGGCCCATTTTCTGTTTTAAACGTTTTTAAACTCGGGGGAAAGATATGTAAGTAAGAAAGTATTAAATGTGCGGTAACATGTGAAAGTATGAAATGGTACATAAGATGGGCACATGGGTAACGGTAAAGTCACATGGGACGTGAAGTCTCCGCAGTTAACCGTAACCATTTATACAAAGCGATGTAGCCATAGAATATGGGGATAGTACTATTGGTTCTTGACGAGACCCACCCCGGTTGATTAGTGATCAACACGGAAGGACCACGGGGTGCGACGATATTCTAAATTAGTTGTTACCATGTAAACAACTTACGGGGCAATGAAAAGTAGTCTGGTTTTGGTTATGGGCTCATGGGGAATCCATCAGTATTAGGACTAGCTACCCTAATGTTATATGTAGCACGTTTCTTATTTCGTTATGCGCACTTATTTACAAATGAATGTTAATTTATTTGTGTGTCAAAACCTGTGAAACTCACCAATATATTTATATATTGACGTTTTCCCTAACATATCTTTCAGGTAACTAAGAATGTGAAGGCGTGAAATGGCTAGGGCGGGCGAAATAAAGACGAGACAGACTTTTGTTAGGGATTTACTAATATTTCCTATGGGGTTGAGAAATAGTTGGAAATCCTTATTTTGTTAAAAACTACATTTTGGAACATGTACCTAAAAAAATACTTTCCGTCGTCTAATGAATGTTTATTTTCTAAATTATGTGTTTGTTTAATATTGGCTATGAAACATTTCTCTTTCGCGTCCATGCCACGTGTTTCCGCCGTTGTCGTGGTGTGACAAGTTGTTTCGTTCATCAGTGGCTACATATTCATCAATGGTTTATAATTAGCTATTTCATTCATCAGTGGTTACGAAAGACAGAAGCAAACCCATCAATGAATGGATTTCCAGCTTTAGTTGGATTTAGTCTTCCCATTTTACGTGAGTTGTAAATTAAAGCATAATAAAATATTGAATAGAATATTCATTTACTTATAAAATTAACATTGATGTGCTAGTTTTTTACACCAATGTAAAACCATCATAACCACTGATGAATGAAATAGTTCATCTATGCAATCAATTATACATTAAGATAACTTATTTTTAACAATATTAATGTTGTATTAATATATTAAAAACATTATATTATATGCTATGTTGTCAAAAATAAATTATTTAACACGTGAATAATGCCTTACATGTATGCAAGATCTACATAATTCGTACTTTTTTTGTTGATTAAATTATTGCATGCTCTT
Source organism: Ambrosia artemisiifolia (assembly GCA_032199755.1). Classification (NCBI taxonomy): domain Eukaryota; kingdom Viridiplantae; phylum Streptophyta; class Magnoliopsida; order Asterales; family Asteraceae; genus Ambrosia; species Ambrosia artemisiifolia. Next base: position 15,555,243 of record CM063514.1, read on the forward strand.
GACCCTACCTAAAGAATACATGCTTAAACCGCATGCTTCAAATAGTACTATATGTTAACACATGGTACTTGTTTATTATGGTTATACGATATAGTGTTTTGTACTTCAAGAATGTTATCTAAAAAGATGAGATTGTTAGTAAAAATGACAAATTTTCAAAATTGTTGCTCCAATTTTAAATCGGTTTGACAAGTCAACTTTGTTAACTTATAGATCAATGAAGCTGATACATTAATCAACGCATACTAAACTTCTACAATTTTGAAATAATAATCATATTATCCTGTAAATTTATATATCTATGGAGCTCATACTCTCATATAATTAAAAATGACGCAGCAGCATCAGAACAACTTGACACTCATGGCAATAGTTTTTCAATTTAGTACCACTCAACGACTACTTATGCCCTAAGGATTCAGAAAGTAACTTCCATGTATCTGAAATCTAAAGGTTATATCATAAAGGGTTAGGATCAAATAAGAACTGTACCGAGTTGAAAGAACTTGAGAACTCTTGTGGACCATTGATCTTGATGATCTAATTGTTGAGATCAAAAGATGGAGTTTTTGTCTTGACTTGATTAATAAGTAATTTTTTTAATCTAATAAAACACATTAAGGGCTATTAAGGTAAAACACCATGTGAGAGAAATAATTAGTATAATATCATATTATTTTTTTATTCAATTATTAAAAATATTCATTTTTTTAAAACATTATTTTATTTTTTAAATTAATTTAGTTTTTTAAAACAAAAAATCAATAGAATTCATCTCCCTCTCGTTTTTACACTGGTGTAATTATTTACACTAGTGTTTATTTACGTCTAAAATAAACCAACCATCCATAAATTTGTTTGATTTACACTAGTGTAATTATTTACACCAGTGTAAATCTGCCATACAAAAAATTTACACAAGTGTTTTCTTACATCAAAACGTCAATACATTCATATTTATCCTTACACCAGTGTTTTCTTACAACATACTATACATTCATATTTACACTGGTGTAAAACTGATGTTTACACCAGTGTTTTCCTACGAACATACTAGACCATCATCTCCTTAAACCAAAAAAGAAAAACAAATTTTCAACCTAAAAATCCTATATTTTTACACTGGTGTTTAACATCATCATCTTCACAGCATCATGTCCTGACAAAAACCAAAATTTCAACATAAAAATTCTCTCTTTTTCACACATAATATCATTAATAATAATAATAATAGTAATAATAATAATAATAATAATAATTGAAGACACAAAAGTCTAACTAGGATCCAAAGGTCAGCTTCGTCTCTGCAGGATTGATCCTTCGCTAGATAGAATGACTATGGATTGCTTGGAAACCTGAAATAACACAGAAAACCGATGTGGGGCGACCGCCTCGAATCCCGAAGGAATCTACTTAGCAGACACAAAAACGTAATCGGCCTTAGTGTGTTCTTCAGGGAATTTCTGAATGGCCTGTTCAAGGAGACTAAGTGCTCCTTAAATAGGTTCCACACGGGCCTCAACATCTACCCTTAACTTACCCAACGAGCAGAGGCCCAAGTTAAGGGCTTGCCTCCACATCGGCCCAAGGTTAGGACCAGTAAGATATAACATGTGCCACATAATAAATCATAGAGAGGGATCGTACCGTTATCATGATGTGGCGCCCTGTGACTGGCCGCAGGGTGTACTGTTGTCCCCTCTGCAGCCCTCAGTTAGTGGAGATCCTTGCTGAGGTGGTCCCATGTGCTTTCATTGGTTGGCGCGTGCAGGAGATGTACTATGTGTCTCCTGCGGGTTCCATCTAAGGCACGCGTTGTTCTCCTATTGGTTGATCGTGCAGCATGCTCCTTGCCACACGTCCTAGCGCTCTGATTGGTTGTACAGTATTGTACGGGCTTGTAGGTTATCACCACGTGTCCTTTGATGATCCTGCTTCTTGATCCTTGGCAGGTGTTGGTACGCTTGGACTACATCTGCGTGATGATCATAACCCGCCAAGTCTATTCCGCCGATGATAGCGTATCGACCGCTTTTGGCCTTATGGGCCTGTTCCGGTGTTTGGGCTAGAGTATTGGGTGTGGGCCCATGTACAGTCAAACCAACGCCATCGCCGGACCACCACCACCTCCCCACCGTCACCATCATCACATCCACCCCCCACCCCACCTCCGTCGAACCATCAACCACCACCAAACCTGGCTTGTCAATCGAACCACCCCTCAACCACCACCATTCGGACCACCCCAAACAACCACCATTCGAACCACTCCAAAACCCCTCATCAGATCCAACGAGTCACCACCATCCAACGACTCACCACCATCCAATGACTCATCACCACCAACGACTCACCACCATCCAACGACTCACCACCACCACCTTCCTATTCATCGACCACCATCCAACGACTCACCACCACCCCTCAAACACCGCATCCCCCCACTACTAACAGATCCGCCGACCACCAATCCACCCCCCAGCGACCCCCTGCACCATCGTTCTTTTTTTTAGATATAGAGAGATAGAGATAGAGAGAGAGGGAGAAGAGAGAGAAGAGAGAGAGAGAGAGAGAAGTGTGTGTATATGAGAGAGAGACAATCTGATTTGTTTATTAAAATATGATTATTATTATTAATTTAAAAAGGTTAGTTGAGGTGGGGGTGGGGTGGGGTGGGGTAGGGTGTTGTTATTACTAAAATGCCCATAATATTCTCTACAAAAAAACTTTAATATCCCTAATTAAAAAAATAGAAAAAACTATAAAGGAGCTGATGTGTCAAATGGTGGTTGGTCCATTGGAGTTCTCAAGATCTCTCAACTCAATGGAGTTCTCATTTGATCCAGATCCATATCATAAATTACGTTTATTAATTTGTTAAAACCTGTTATTGGGCTTAAGTCCTTGTGCTATATAAAAGCATTTGTAACTTTAAACAATTTCTCAAAAACTTTGTTCCGACTTTATAAAAATATTTGTAACTTTAAATGTTTTATCAAAAACATTGTTATGCTTTAGATTCATCAGGATTTCATAAAACAAGCATGTCTTGCTCCCGAAAACATTTACAAAACTGTAAAAAGTGGGGTCATGAACTCACCTTAATTTCGTTGGAAAAGCTAGCAAGCAAAGTTCGAAGATTTGACCGACTTCCTCGTGCTCTAATACCAACAAAGGACACCTTAAAAGTCTATCACCAATAAGCATAGCATATTTTCCCGTTTAAAATGACAGTTTATCCAACTATCTAGGCTCGTGTGTACTAACCCGAGTCTTAAAGTGTTTCCCGTCGACGAACCGATCATGACTTGATGTGCCATCATTTACACATATTGTAGATGCATATTTTGTCTAATAATAGGACGTATATGAGCTAAACCTGCTATTAAATACTACATAATCGTTTCTATTTGTGATTCTCAAGAAATTAGAGCTCCAACCCTAAAAGAAGCAATTCTAGGGCAAAAACAGCACAAAACGAGGATTCCTGAAGATCCAAGACAAAATACATGTCCTAAATATGTGTAGAGACTTACCCAAGGTAGAATAGATGACAAATGCAACCTTGGATCGATCATGCACGGCCACGCACACTAGTGCAAGCCCTACACACTAGAAGACAAAGCAGCTAACTTGGGATACAAGGAAAACATCAGCATTGTCTGGTGCACGGTTGTGCACCCTTAGTTCCTGGGCATGTAACCCCAAAAGTACAGACAAGACTGTACAGAAAGACTCCCCAGCAGCAACAGAACACACCTAGTGTAGGTGCACGAGCGTGCACACCCGATGCACAGGCATGCGCCCCCTAAAAAATTGGCTATAGATAGCAGCTTCGGTATAAAAGGGAATGGAGAGACATCTACAAAATATATAACAAACATACATTTATATTATTCCGTCGTTTATAAAATTCCATAATTTATAACACCCAAATAATTATAATTATGGTATAGATCCCATTTCATAAAGATAACGATTGGCTTAGCACCATCCTCCTTATCTTTATTACGTGGGAAGGTAGTTTACCAATTGTGTCACCTACACTATTCCTCCGTTTTGGGGCGCTCGACAGATATTATAAATATTGTCCAACCTAGTTTGCTATGCCCACTTAAATAATCAAGAGATATCGTTCCTCAATAATAACGTGTAAAGACGACCCAACTGAGTTGGAAAACGCGGTCCTTCCTCGTGTTGATCCATAGGCCAAAATGCATGGTGAATCACTAACACTGAGATTGTTAGGATAAGCTCGAGTGTTACCATTAGGATCGCATTACAATACCGGTTTTTCTATGGGATCTCTTTTATATTTGGCATGACACAAGTTGTGCACATTTTAGTAAAACTCGTTTCACTATTTATTTGCGAAAGATTTGAACTCCTTCCAACTCTAGACAAGATAGATTTTAAATACCCTATTTTAATATACGAACAATATTTTAAATTAATAAACTAGTATTAATTTATGGTTTTACTCAAAATAAGCATATCATTTTCAATACCCATTTTATCTTTGTAATAAAACCCATTTTATTATATCAATTACCTTCCCAAGAATTAAGCAATTAAAACTCATTTTAATTTAATTCTTGTTGTCTATTATAGTTGCAAAAAAAAATATATTTTAATGGCTTAAATGTTTCACATAAATATAAAAACACTACTATGCAAAATATAAATAAATAATTGAATCGAGCCGTTAGTGGAAGTTTGTTTTGTTACGTTCGAGCCAATGAACGTAAAAACCAAATGGTTTTAAAGGGACATCAACCATAATTCTGGACCTGATCCTTTGTATCTAAGATCTCCATCTTCGATCTTCTTATTTGTTCCATCTTCGGTCTTCATTCTTGTCTTGATAAAGTTTCAAAATATACATATATACTAAACTATATACTTTCAAATATTACCTCGGGGTTCCAAATAACCCAAAAAGAAAATACAAGATTACCAAAACCGAAAAACAAATCACAAAAATTCCACAATCACAACACAAGGTTTTCTATGGCTCGATCCACAATCACAACTACAAACATAACGATAAAGGTTTGGTCTTTTTTGTAAAAAAAAAGAAGCTTTTGACAAAATAAAACAAGACCAATTAAATATATATTTGTCTGATTGTATAAGTGACTCTGATACTTTTGGGGATTGCATGACCCGTTCATGTTAGTGCACTTCGTGTGTCTCACCAGCTAGTGATAGGTCGATATTAGTCATAGGCATGATTGTATAGCATTTTAAATGTTTGGGTAGAATTTTATAGGTTTAGGGGTATTTTGGGGATTTATAAAACATTCAGGCGTATGAAAAGTTCATACGCCTGGTGCCTTACACGTATGAGCCTCATATGCGTACCTCCATGTAGGCATATGCGGCAGCCCCATACGAAAAGTTCATATGCCTGGTGATTTACACTTATGAGCCTCATACGCGTACCTCCATGTAGGCGTATAAGCCTCATATGCGAAAGATAATAAAAAGGCATCATGAAGATAAGGATCACAGACAAAATATTACGCCTTACCATCTTATAGTCAGATCCAAATTATATACAAAATGTTATTTAGTAAAATCCAATACCATAATGACATTTTTTTGTTTTTTTTTTAATTTAAGAATTAAGACTGCTAAAAATCAGCAATGCAAATCATATGCTACCTAGTAGCAATAGTCTTCACAATCTCAATACATGGGTTAAGATATATGCACATTGCAGATGTACAACTTAAAGAGGATTTGAACCCGGGTATACACAGTCGTGAACAACAAAACAAACCACCAGAACACTAATGAGATTCTTTAATAAGGATAAACCAAAAATGACATAACAATAAAAATCAGGTCAGAATTACTACCAAAACCATTAGTCTATTAATAGTAAGGAGAATGATGTTTAAATGATTTGGGACTATTTAGGAACATGATTAGGTGATGTGTGAATGATTGATTGATGTTTTGTTGACTTTGACCAATTTTGGGGGTTTATGTTATAGATCTAGGGCTTTTAATATAAGTATGATGATAAAAACATGATTAGGAACACATAAGGATGATCTAATCTATGTTAGATAATCTGGAATGAAGTTTTTAGGTTGATTTCAATACTTTCCATTTTGGGTAAACTTTTCATGCAATTGATGTGACATCTTCATAATTTACCATTTTGGGTAATATGTGATTTAGTATGCAAATGAACAAATTGATGACTGAATTGGGTGTAATATAACATGCAATTAGGTTAGATAGATGTTATTGCAGGGTTTAGTCATGATTCGTTGGGTTTTCAATCGGAGTTGAAGGGTTTTTGTTCATCAAAATAGCTTATTAGCTGAATAGGTGCGAATAAGCCCTCATTCGCATGGTCGAATGTGCGAATGACAGGAAAGTTTCTTCATTTGCACAACCGATGGTGCGAATGAGAGGAAACTGTTTCTCATTCGCACAAACATGGAACTTTGTGAATCTTTGTTATAAATGAAGTGTTTTATGTGCTTTACTGTATGGGAACTATATATACCTGTTAAACTTAAATAGCGGGTCACCAACGGGATGTCGAGTTTTATGTGGTCGTGTCAAACTACCACTACCTCCTTTATCGTTTGTTTCTTCTGTAATCAGATCTAATCAATAAAAAAACTTAATGTCAGTATCAATTGCGAAAAACATTTAAAAATATAAAATGCACCTATATTTGGTAAATAACACATTCATATATAAAATATACAGACATTTGAAATTTGATAAATAAAAACGCACTTTATAAATTGTAACGCATTCTTCTGTATCTGAATTCTTTTTACCTTGTATCCTTATGTGTTCATCGATGAAATTCAAACTGCCACTACCTCCTTTATTATTTGTTTCTTCTGTAATCAAATCTAATCAATAAAAAAACTTAATGTCAGTATCAATTGTGAAAAACATTTCAAAATTGAATGAAAAAACAAAACAGAGGTACTAATACCATGGGATACAAGATTATCAACATCTATAATCGAATCATCAGCAGATATGTTTAAATCTGCATAAAAATAATCAACCCTATCAATACTATTGTTAATTACTGAAAACTGAATGCAATACTACTGTTAATAACAAAAATTGCCCACCGATCATGTCGTTAATGTTTTCAATTGTATGAAAAAGAAGAAGATGTTTTGGTTGTAAATGCAATTAGTATTACTACATTTGAATCGCGAATGTAATTTGAATATCATTCACGTAAAACACGGGATATAATATCGTTAACAAAACAAAGACGTGGTTACATGGGGAAGCAGCCGTATATAAAATGTCTAAAATACCCTTAGAATGAATTAGGAACAAGTTTATGAATTCTAACTGCAGTTATAGCTTAATATTAAATTTGTCTATCCCGGAAGATCCTAGATTTAACCCGGAAGATCTGAGGAAATAACCTAGTTATTATTATTCTCTTCTATATTAAAACAAAGACACTAGTGTCTTTGTTTTAATATATATATTGGCCACCAACTTTTAGATTAACTTTATTTTTGTCACCAATTTTTAGGTTAACTTTATTTTCTTTCAATTTGACCACCAAACTTAGACCATTAAACTTTTAGCTTTTAGGATTTAAAACTTTGGCTACTAACTTTTAGCTTAACTTTATTTTCTTTCAATTTGACCACCAAACTTTTAGCTTTTGGGATTTCAAACTTTGACCACCAAACTTTTATCTTTTAGGATTTGAAACTTTGCCCACTCAACTTTTTTAAACTTGCATTGCACTTTGGCCAACATTTTAGCTTTTAGGATTACAAACTTTGACCACCAAACTTTTAGCTTTTAGCCGCGAGTATTTTTTTGAAGCCCACGCAAGAATAACAGTCACTTAATATTATTTTTTTATGTCCACGAAACCCTCCATGCAACAGGAGCTCCCCTAGCGACGCGCGATTTTTAACGTCCGCCAAACACTTAACGCAACAGAAGTTCCCGCCGCGTTTCGCATAACAACCACACCCGCGGCGAAGCGCCAACTAATACCTAGTTATTATTATATTTTATAAGCTTGTAGCATGTGTTCCTGTTGTCTCATATCCATATGGAAAGATTGTCTGTGAACCCAGTTCACGAATCTCCAAAATTCATCTTTTTTGTGTTGTTCAAATGCATTTATACATCTTAAATTATTATTATTATTATTATTATTTATTATATGCATAATATCTGATCTTCCTTTCAAAAATCCCAACCCCAACACTCACAAATTTCCCCTCTTTATAATAATAATTATATAAACCCCAAATCTTAATATGTAGCTCAGATCTCCAGCTGTGCTCATCTTTATGTTCGTAATCCAACCAAAGCAGGTATCTTTCTTATAATCTGTTCAATTCAGTTGTAAAAATCTATTCTTTTAGTATAATTTTATCTATTTGTTGTCTAGGGTTTAGTAATTCTGTAAGGGTTTTTTTTTAAATGTTTTTTAAGTGTTGTGTTACAGATCTAGGTTAATTTTGCTTGTATGAGCATCTTCCTAGGTTTTAATTATTATTTTTTAATTTTTATTGTTATTATTATTGTAAATTTATCATTTTTGTGTTCTAGGGTTCTTGTCTTCTTGACTTTGGGCTCTAGCTAGGGAGCCTAGGGTTCATGATAGAATTTTAGTGAACATTTTTTTTTTTTTTGTAGATTATTGGAAAATTTTGAAGAGTTTTGAGGGTAGGGCATAGATTATGCAAGTTATTTATCTATTATGTGTTTAGGGGTGAGGTTTATCAGTTTTGTAACAATGGGAATGATCCAACATGAATCTTTAAACATATATGTGAATTTGGGTTTGTTGGGTGTGGAGGCTTCTCAAAGGGCAGCCGGCCCTAACCCTAATCGGTTAAACTAGGCACGTTGCCTAAGTTATGTTTTTTCTTGTTCCGAAAATTATTTACCCCAATTTTGTATTATAAATATGCGGGTAGGGTATGGTTATTTTTTTTATCGCCTTTAAAAGAAATAAAAAGATCTTAGTTGCAGCGTGTGGACATAGGTTAGCTTAGACGGAACCATGTTAAATTTCCGTGTTCTTTTAAAATCTTTTATTGTGATCGTGTGTTACCTAAAAGAGTTGCGTATACATACCGGTTTTTTGGCCTGAGCACATTTGAAAGTTGTCTAATTTATTGGTCAGTCATGTTACTTTTTGGATCTTTGTAGTGTTTTCTAGTGATTTCTGCAAGTATTTTTATAATGTTCTTGGCACATAGATTAACATTTGACCCTTCAAACTGATTAACATCTTGCATGAGCATTGTAACATCTGACCCTTCAAACTGATTAACATTAGCTGCTCTCCCCGCACGGAGCTCGCATGGTTGTTTTTGGTTGCCTGGGTGGAGACCTCCCATAGGTCACCCATACTATGATTGCTCCCACCACAGAAAGCTCTGTCTTATCCACAACCAATGCGCCCAAACGCGCTAGTGGTATTTGAGGTTACAAGCATTCTTTGTAGGCACACAGAAAGATAGATGGATAATATGTGGCCATTGTCTTAATATATTTTAGTAGCCACATTTTTAGCTGTGTTGGTGAAGCTAATTATGTTTTCTATACATACTTAATTAGGGCTTAGTGATTCTCAAAGTCATTTATAAACTTGAAACTATAATACGTTGATTTTAGATTTTCACCTCATCAGTTATTTTTCTCTTTTCAGTAATATTCACTCAAGCACGTAACTGGTTTTGTGTGTTTTGTGTGTTTTGCAAGCACATAAAGAGGTAAATATACACGTCTTCCATTATATTTTAGTAGCCTCGTATCAACGTCGTATGGATAGTAATTGTTAATTTTATTGAAAAAGTAGCAAAAATAAATTATGGAGCTCAAATTGTGACATAAATCGACAAAGTTAAAACTTTTTTAAAAATTTCTAGGCTAAGGAGTAACCTTTATCTTGTTTTGTTGATTGTGTTTATTAGGGTAGAAAACTTCTATCATGGCTCGATATAATTCGTTTTTCGGTTCGATGGTTACCATATCTAACTTCTTTAAGAAACTTGATTTAAGATAAGTTCTCAGTTTATGTCATATGTGCATCAGGAAAACTTCAAATTTGTAGCAATGCAGTCACGTTCTCCAAAAATCACCATTAAAATGGGAGGGAAAAGGCCCGATATGACTCCACCGTCCGTTAAAAGTATTGATGAAACCCCGGAAAAAGACCAAAGTGCCCCGCACCAGGGACCGAGTGCCCTGTCAAACAATGATAGAAAAGAAACGGATGAAAATGCTCTAGACGATTCTTCATCTGAATATAGCTCAGATGACGAAGATAAAAACAAACAAATGGTGGTTTATGACCATTCTTTAAATGGTTCAGGGGTAATCAAAGCTGTCAAGAATCCGAAATCAAACAAACCTCGCTCTGCATCTAAAAAGCCACCCGAAGTAGGTGCATTCACTGTCCAATGTGCTAATTGTCTTAAATGGAGATTAATTCCGGATCAAGAGAAATATGAGGTGATTAGGGAACATATCACAGACCAGCCGTTTTTATGTGAAACAACCCGTCAATGGAATCGGGTTGTTTCATGTGATGACCCAACTGATATTGAGCAAGATGGGACCCGCATATGGGCTATTGATAAACCCGACATTGCACGACCGCCACCTGGCTGGAAGCGGATTTTGAGGCTAAGAAATGAAGGCAGCTCTAAATTTGCAGACGTGTATGAATCTTTTTTCAGTTTCTTTTAAAAAGTTTCCTCTTTATGGTATGTTAATATAACCTTAATTGGTAAATATTTATTGTTTTTAGATATTATACGTCACCGACAGGCGCCAAACTTCGCTCGCTACCTGATGTTTTTAGGTACGTTTTTTAACTCGTACTTTTCATTATCGCGTTTTTTGGGTCTTGGGATTTTAAAAGTAGTTATGCTATATGCTATAATAAACGGGTCAAAGCAGGCCAAAATACTTTTAATCACCAAAACGGGTAAAAGAATATTTTTAAAGTTACAAGAGGTCCAGACGGGCCGATTTACCAAAAGGATATTTTTGGTTTCTGATTATTTGATCTCTCAATAACTGGGGAATGAAGAGAATATGTTATCTGTAGACTAAAAGCTGAATATTTGTATTAAGCAGATATTTTGAAAGTCACCCGGAACATTCACAAGGACTTGGGCCAGGACAGTTTTCTTTTCAGATCCCGAGACCGTTAGAGAAAAGCTATGTGAAAAAACGTCCTACTCAGATGGCAGCACCCAAAACGCCAGAAACTCTTGAACCGTCACCAGGTAATTTTGAGTATTTGTTGAAGTAATATAGGAAAATATGAACCGAATCAGGAAACCATGTGGTAAGTATCACATGGTTAGTTTCAATTATTGAAATAATGAATTTGTGAAAACATTTATAAATATACCAAAGCAGCAAAAGAACATGTAATACCTATTTCTTTACAAAGTTAATACGTCTTTTTCGTATATTTTATGCAATGGTTGTCTATTACCAAAAAGGTATAAATGAAGCTGCCCGATATGCAGAATTTTTTTGGTTTTCCATCCGCTCGAGTATTCGGCTAAATATGTGTATTTGGTGTATTTATATTTTTCAGTTGAACCGCTAGCATGGGCAGGTCCAGTTGAGAATTTGAATTTGCAGCTTGGTACGTCCGGTCTCTGAGCTTCATAAATATGTTTTTTTTCATATTGTTGGCAATTTTGGCCCTATTGACTTGTGAATGGGTTGCCTCTTGCTTTGGGTAATGTCAACGGGTCAAATTGTTAAAAATTAAAAACAGAGGAAATGGGTCAGAAGTTGGCCGAAGTGTAGTTTTGATGCATAAAACCTCCTGATAAACTTTTTTTGGGTACAGAAATAATGTAAAATATTAATGTTAATGACCTTCTGGTGCAATGGCAGCCCATGAAGGTCATGTCATGAATTCGAATCTCACTTGGGGCAAAATTGCTCTGGGTTGAGCCAGGGCTTTTTACCACAGTGGGCTGTCGGGCGATGGGTTTCTTCTGGAATGGTCATCAGCACCATCTTCGTTTGCAGGTGTGGGTGACCTTATGCCATTGGATTTACCCGCGGGTGTTCAGGCTTATTTTGGTCGTTCAGAAAAAAATAATAAACTGTTACTAATACTAGACAACAGTTTCAAATCAGTCCAACCCGACACAATACCGTTCTTTTCCTTTGCAACATCTAGCTTATACATTGTCACTTGGCTAAAAATGTGTTTTGTACATGTTGTAGCTGAACCATTATCGTGGGCGGGTCCTGTGGAGGACAAAGATGGTATGCCTGCATATTTGAAGACACCTGAGTTTGACTTTGAGAACCAGGCTGCAAAGAAAGCGAAGAGAGATGAAATCAATCATTTATAACTGAAGGGGTATAAAAGGGATTGTATCTTTTGTTCGGTATGTTGATATATCTTTGCGCTTGTGTTTGTTGGTATCTCATTGTAAAGATATGTAAAATGACGGGTCTGAGGACTTGGTCTTGGTCTTGGTTTTAGGTGTACCCGGTGCAAAATTTGAACCGGACTTTTGATCTTAAGGTAGGGCTCAAGTGAACTGGCAGTCCAGACCTAGCCGGTCCTGGTCTGGTTTTTGGAACAAAAGCTAAAAGATTTATTGTTATAGTTGATACTGTTTTTAGTCTGATATATGGGAAGGGCAGACCTGGTGCTTGACACTCCTGCATGTGCAGGATCTTGGGGGTGTCGGTGCAACCTTGGTTTAAAAAAGCGCGAGGCGCTCCGAGGCGTTTTGGGTCCAAAATCCGAAGCGCGGGGCTTAAAGCGCGAGGCGAGAGCTTCACGTATAGTATTAAAAAAATTATAAAAAAATATTTATATATGTGAATATGACATTTTCTACCTGTTAATCAATCATAAGCACAAAAACATGATTATAAAACACCCTTGAACACTTAAAAAGGATATTCAAAAGATAAAAACGACGAGGCACTACTGAAGCAGGTCAAATAAAGCAGTTTAAAAGGGTTTTATGGCTGAGGCGCTACTGTAGCGCGCGCCTCAACCGCTCAAGGCGGCGCCTCATGTAGTTCAGCGCCTCAAGGCAAAAAAAGCGTTTTTCTTGGAGCCTCGCGCCTCAAACGCTTAAAGCGCGCCCCAGGCGCGCTTTTTTAAACCAAGGCTGCAACTTGGGGTTTGATGTCCGGAAGGAAGTTGATTTCACGACTAGATACCATGATCTCCGGGTCATATGGCAACAACCTTACTGTTGCTCGAAGGTTCGCCCCTTAAAATGACAATTACCCTTGATTAAAAAAAAGCACCTTTCCTTTTGACCACAACCGGCACTCACTCCCTCCAAACCATAATTTGCTCTCCTTTCAAAGAGTGGAATTGGTTCAAATAGCGACACCGGTCCATATATTCTGTCCCTTGCATGTCTTCCCATTGCTGGCTGGTTTTCTAATTGAATATGTGATCGGTTATTGTTCTTCAAACCACGAAATATCCGACCACTTCGCATATGGTGTCCTAACAAAAGCTGGCCGGTTTAAATACAAGCTTAGAACACTAATAAAGACATGTTTTAGATGGTTTTGAGACTAGAATATATGATGGATCTCATCTATCAAACAAACAAGACACGATTACCACTTTTTTTTTCTCATTTTGAGTAGGGATGACAAAACAAGTTTTATCGTGTTTAACATGTTAGATGCGACGTGAGGAATATGTTTGAGATTAGGGCTGTTCCAAGGGACCGGAACCGACCCGACCCGGACCCACCAGAACCGCATACCCTTTTATTATGGAAATTAGGAACCACGAACCGAACCTTAAAAGGCTATGTGGTTCCGGGTCCTAAAGGTTCTGATGGGTCAGGTAAAGGGTCTGACCCTCTAGAAACTTTTAATGTAATAGCCACTTTTAGAGGATTACATATTCCTATTCTTTTACCGTGCTCGTAAAAGAATTCCTCCATATTGTTCTAACAAAAGCCCATGAGTTTCTTTTTCAAATCACTTTTCGTTCCTCGACTTATATTTTCGTAACAGTTTTGTCATTCTCATCACTCGAAAAATTATGTGAATTTGTTATGTATACATTATAAATACACACACATCAGAGCGACATACATAAATATTTACTTCAAATTTGGATATAATATATATTGGATAATATATCACATCTATGTATATACATCAAGCAGAAAAATATTTCAAGAAAAATACATTGTTATTCTTATAAATAATATTTTTCATATTGTATTAACATTACATGAAATCGATTACAATAACATGTAAAAACGAATAGTGAAAAGACTAAAAAAGATTATTCTTTTATTTTTTGATATAAATACAAACGGTTCTTGTGATTCTTATATTAGAACCGTGGGTTTGGAACTGACCCGACCCGGAACCAATAATTCATATAAATCTAGAACCGCAAACCGACCCATATATTTAAAAAGGTTCGGGTCCAAGGTTCTCGCGGGTCGGGTCCAAAATTCCTGTGGGTCCGAACCACGAAATGCTCACCCCTATTTGAGATTGAGTTTAGAAACAACTTATTTACTTATCGGCTTTTCTAATGGATGTTTGGAATTGAGTTCGGAAAACATCCTATTGATAGGGTATTTACGTAATGTTTATACGTTCTATAGGATGTTTGCTAATGGATGAAATTATTCATTATAATGAATTCAAAAATGATTTCAATTCCTTGCTTGACCAACTAAACCGCTTTTAAAGGACTTAATTCCTCTAAACTCTGAGAATTAAATAATACAAAAAAATAATAATAATAAATAAAATATAAGTTAGTGGATGTCACGTGGCATTCATTACCAACTCATTTTTAAAGGTAGATGTAATAAGTGTAGTTGCCACTATTTGCATTCCAATTCCGTTGCAATACATTTGACAATTCATTACATAAAAAAATAGGTTCGTAAACAAACCAAACCGAATGTAGACTTGTTCACAAACAGTTCACACACACATATCGAAGTTCATTAAGGAATTGACTTGTTCATGAACGCAAACAAACAAATAACATTTATAAAAACATTGATCTCAAACAGTATACATATCACCTTGTTGAGTACTTGATATAATAATTATAAGAGTTAAATGCCAAAATGGCCCCTATGGTTTGACCCAAATTGCCACTTTGGTCACTTTTTTGAATTTTTTTGCCAAAACCACCCCTCAAGTTTCGAAAAGTGCCAAAATGAACCATATTTAACTGAGTTTCTAACGAGGATGAAAATCTCAGTTAAGTCTGAGGGGCATTTTCGTCCTTTCAGGTCAAAACGTTTTAAAACCCATTTTAAACCCATCTTCTTCATCATTTTCATCCCAAATAAAACCCTGAGGTTTAAGTTCTTCTTCCTCTGCTCATCCTCGTCGTTCATCATCTCTGTGCAATAATGTTGAAGTTTCGAGACAAGGGTGTTGATTTCAATCCTCTGCTTAAATACCGTAAGTTATTATTGCTTATTGGTGCATCGTTGTTGTCTCCACACGATCACCTCTGCTCAACATGATCAATAATTTTTTTAGGTATTATTTTAAAGTTCCAGGTGACGATTTAGACTTTGGGTTAAGACCATTGAATGGTGAAACTGATTATAATGTAATCATGAGCTGACTTCAGCTGTAAAAATCGTCACCTGGTGTCAGACTTGGAGTGTTAATGGCGGCTCCTGTCAGTTGCTGACGTGATCTCTGTTGGGATGCCCCCAACTTCATTTGATCATTAAAGACCCTATATAAGGTAAATTTTCTTTTAACACAAAACATTAACACACACATTAACATACCCACTGATCAACACACACATTAACACACACAAGCCGGTCCCCTGCACCACCATAAACCCTAAACCTAATGTCAACCGCTGCGCAAACAATGAATCTTACACAACCTGAGAAGGCGGCAATTGAAGGTATGCTGGAGTTGTCTACCCGTCCTCCAAATGCCTTTGATCGATTAGCTCAATATTGTGGGCATTTGTTGGAACAAGAACAGATTCAACAGGAAATGGATGATCAAGGTACATCTTTGAAGATGAAGAGGTTGTCTGAACTAGGTGACATTCCAAAAACACCGAAGCTCAGGTTTCGCCGAGTGGAGGGTAGATGGGAGCATGCTCTAAATACCTAGATTTGCAAGTCTTATTGATGCATATATTTATTGATATTGATATTTTGTATTCCCTATATGATGCCCCTAGGTTTTCGCTTGGAACCACCTTTTGTATGATTGATCAGGGATGAAAATATATATATATATGATGCCCCTAGGTAGGGATGAATATATGATGCCCCTAGGCAGGGACATGTTTTTGCTTGGAACCACCTTTTTGTATCAAGTAAGTATAGTAATGTACTATGTGCATGTTTTATGACTGTTTGACTGTAAGTATAGTAATGTACTATGTGTTAATATGATACAATTTGTTTCTCAGGTGAGTGGTCCAGGGCTGTTGCTATGAAAGAAAGGAGGCTCGTTGGAGGTGGCAGTTGAATGGAATCACAATGTTGCTATGAATTGTATATTATGTTTAGTATGTAATGTACAATGTGCATGTTTTTTGACTCTTTGTAATGGTAATCAAATGGTAATGAAATGTTTAGTATGAATTTAGTATGTGTGTGTGACTGTTAAAGATGGGTCAAAATGGGTCTAAATTTGTCATAATGCATGGACTGTTAAAGACCCTGTGCAAATGGGTCAAAATGGGTGTAAATTGGTTGACTGTTAAATACCCTATGCAAATGGGTCAAAATGGGTGTAAATGCATTGACTGTTAAATAACCTATGCAAATGGGTCAAAATGGGTGTAAATGCATTGATTGTTAAATACCCTATGCAAATGGGTCAAAATGGGTGTAAATTGGTCAGAATGCATTGACTGTTAAAGATGGGTCAAAATAAAATGGGTCAAAATGGGTCCCAATCTACTGCAGTTTCATGTTATAAGCAGTTTGGCATTTCAATTCTTGCAGCAGTTTGGCAATTCTTGGACCATTTGCAGTTTCAGTCTACTGCAGTTTCAATCTACTGCAGTCTCAATCTACTGCAGTTTGGCAGCAGTACATTGGCAGTTTGGCATTTTACCATTTTTGGCATTTTGGCAGTAACATAAATGTATCATTTCAGCAGCTTGGAACAAACATAATGTACCATTTTGGCAGCTTGGAACAAACATAATGTACCATTTTGGCAGTTTGGACCAAACATAATGTATCATTTCAGCAGTTTGGACCACACATAATGTACCATTCTGACATTATAAATCTAGTCTGGTAGTTGCATTCAATGAAGTTCATTTATGGGGTTAGTGGGTAGATTTGAGGTAGATGGATGACTTAATTGTTCAGCTGACTTATAAGTCCAAATATTGCAAAGCATTCATGCAATTCAACTTCTCTAAAATCTCTAAAAGCTCTAAAATACTATAATGTTTAAGCAAGTTGTTCTTGCACTACCTGCAGTTCAAAAACAGGTTGAAAAGCCTGAAGTTGTTGATCAAGAGTCTGATAAAAAGGATGATGAAAAGGTGGTTGATGAGTTGGTTGAAGATAATTTTGAACAGGTAACAAAGGCTTTTGAACAGGTAACAAAGGCTGATGAAAAGGCTAAAGGGAAGGCAGTTCAAGAACCGGTTGAAGAAGGGGAGCTTGACCCATGTAGAGACTATGACCCAGAGGTGTTAAAGGACGCCTAGAACTATGCATCAGATGATGATGATTGGTACCATGATCCCTATGAAGGAGAGCATGACACAGATTCGGACTGGTATTCGAATGATGATTGTCGTTGGAAGTAGGCTTGTTGGTTCTTGTAGGTTATGTTTCCTGTCTTATGCACTAGACTAGTTTAAGTATGAACCTTGTTTAAGTATGAACCTTGTTTTGTATGTTTCTGTTTGGTTATGTACTACTAATGCTTTAGTATGTTTCTGTTTGGTCATAAGCACTTGATTTAGTATGTTTCTGCTTTAGTATGTTTCTGTTTGGTCAAACCTTTATTTTTCACTACAAAACAACCTACACTGAACATTTGCAAACATACATTACAACTTCAACAAAATCTGATCATTAGAATAAGAAACAACATACATTGAGTTTTTATCATTACAAAACGACCTACATTGATGGACCATCATCTCAAGGGTAGTTCAGCCCAACAATATCATTGCTACTACCAGGAATCTGACCCAAGGGTAGTTCAGCCCAACAAACGAAACCACAGGTCCTCCCCTTCTTCTTGTTGCAGCAGAAAAACCGCCTACCAGGGTTTGCAGAGGTGGAAGACACACGTATGATAGTTAATCGAAACCTGTGTGACTTCGAATAGTGACGAAATCCACAATTATGTAGTTAATCGAAACCTGTGTGACTTGGAATAGTGACGAAATCCACAATTATGTATGATTTATGGGGTTAGGGTTTGTATGATTTGTGAATTAAGGTTTGTATGATTTGGGAATTAGGTTTAAATTGAGAGGAAGAAGAAGAAGAACGTCTGATGATGAAGAAGATGGGTGTAACATTGGTTTTAAAACGTTTTGACCCGAAAGGACGAAAATGCCCCTCAGACTTAACTGAGATTTTCATCCTCGTTAGAAACTCAGTTAAATATGGTTCATTTTGGCACTTTTCGAAACTTGAGGGGTGGTTTTGGCAAAAAATTCAAAAAGTGACCAAAGTGGCAATTTGGGTCAAACCACAGGGGCCATTTTGGCATTTAACTCTAATTATAAACATAATTATCTCAATATGAAGTCACAAGTCAGACATAATAATGTTTCACATATTCAAGTTTCTAATGACCGAGTATAAACTAAACTAAACAAAACAAATGTGAAACGTCCATGAACGGAGGATGTAACCATGTAAACAAACATATTCCCAACTGCTCACGAACACAATTGAACAAACACGACCTCTATGTTTGTTCATTTAAATACTCAGGTGGAATTTCTTTTTCATGTTCAATTAGACCAACGAACGTAAATGAACTTCTCATCGAACTGTTCGCTGAACGTTTGGTTCATTTCCAACCCTAATAAAAAAATTAATAAGATTATGTGAACCCTCATCTGTCTGTCAGGAACAAGTAGGATATGGTCTTATAACACTTCATTCGGTAAAATTTAGGTAGCTTTCATCCTGTATGACCCGTTTTTATAGACTTTATGCAACTTTCATCCAGTTTGACCCGTTTTCATAAACTTAACTTTCATCCAGTTTGACCCGTTTCCACAAACTTTTAGGTAACTTTCATCCCCCTTGACCCGTTTTCATGAACTTTAAGGTAACTTCCAACATGTCTGACCCACTGTCCACTTCACTCGTCTTCATTAGCTATATTTTTTACTTGACCGGTTTAAGATAAAGCACAACCCAAATCAACTCATTTAAATCGAAAGTGACGCCTCCACTGGTTTTAACTGCATACAACAATGGAGGAAAGACTAGAATTAGCAGCTCCACTAACAAAACCACCATTGTTTTTCACATTTACCAAATAACTTAAAGCCTCCTCAGTAATCACTTCCCCGGGTATAAGTAGCGGGATACCCGGCGGGTATGGACATACTAACTCCCCACAAATTTCCCCGACGCTCTCTTTAAAACTAACTTTCCTTTTACACGCGAAAAACGCCTCTCGGGGACTCAATCTCATACCACTAGTAGTCCCAATACAAGACTTGATAACCATGTCATTAACTCTTTCCTTGTTTAACCGGCCCGAAATATTATAAACTTTTGATAGATGCTTTAAACCTGACACGAGCCGCAAAACATCATCTCTACGGGTTCCAAGATTTACTGCAAACGTAATAGAACAAGTCCCAGTAAGTTCTGAAACCACTCCATAATCTTCATATAAGATGTCATCGGCTTCAAAACCAGATATACCAAGATCCCACACGCCAACTGTAAGTCTTAAGGGATCAAGCCCGAAAGTAGAAGAATTGAGTATTCTAATTCCCGGGATCTTTTCTATAAGCGATCTTGCTTCCATGGCTATTTCAACCGGTTTGTTAAAAATGGTATCCGGGTTTTCGCTTATTTGAGCCCTTGCAGCATCTAAGGAAGCTAAAAGGAGATAACTTGGACTAGTGGTTTGAAGAGTTTGAAGGCATTGACATATTCTTTCTCTGTTTATAATATTTCCTGACATATGTAACATGGATGATTGTGTGAGAGAGCACAATACCTTGTGGGTTGACTGTACGGAAAGGTCAACGTGTTGACTAAGAGCTGAACGAGGCAAGTGCGGGTGAAAGCCTAAGTGGGCCCCGTGAGCCTCGTCGACAATGATGGGAATGTTGTGTGAATGACATATTTGAGATATCTCTTCAAGATTGCTGCAGATGCCGTGATAAGTTGGAGATGTTATCAGAACTGCTGATGCTTTTCGACCTTCGATATCCAATTCGTTAATAGCATTCTCCACCTGTAATGACAAGAGTACTTTGATCATACATGAAAATAAGATCTAATAGGACCCATAAGACGAAGCTTTCAACGTAGACCTGGGGAAAAATCTCACTCACTGAGAAGTGAAAACCTGTGAATTTTCAAATATATCTAAAAAAAGTTTAAAAACTTTTTCATGCATTTTATTTTTACAAGTTGAGATCTTAATATATCAAAATTAGGTTGAGTGATTTTTTCATGAAAAAAATAAGAAAGTATATTGGTTATTAATGATATTAACCGATAAAAGAATGCTAAAAGATAATCACACTTGCCTGTGAAGGAGTGATGCCACAAGCAATGTCCCAGTCAAAATCATATTCAGGAAATATATACTTGGGTATTACACCAGATAATACCATAGCAGAAAAGGCTGATATATGAGCGTTTCGCGGTATAATTAACGTATCGCCTGGTGAACAAGTAGCCATAATTGATGCTTGAATCCCGCACGTTGTACCGCCAACTAAAAACCATGTCTCTTTAGCTCCAAACAGTTTAGCTGCTTGCTTTTGGGCATCCAAAATGGGCCCCTCAGGTGCAAACAAGTTATCAAGCTCAGGCAACTCGGGCAAATCATGATGAAATGGTTGCACTCCAATGAGATGGGTCAATGAAGATGGAGCTGCCCGGCCCCTGTTATGTCCTGGAAAGTGAAAGCTGGCAACGTTTTGCTCGGCTGAAGCTTTTAGTGCACTAACAAGTGGAGGGTGTTTAAGGTTGCCTGGTACTTGAGAGTCGGAAATTACCATATTATCCTTCAAGGTTGGCATGCCATGGTTTCTTTCCTACAAAATGATGTAATTATTGTTACAGGTTCATGTGACAATTGTGTATATATAATTCACAATCTAGTGCAAGATTCTATTAACAGAAACCAACATAAGTTAATAAACAGGTAGTGGTACCCAAGGGGAAACCTGCAAACCTGACGGGTTACGAGACACGGGCATGGGACACGGTTTTACAATCGCATATGATACTGAAGTACTGGGATTGCCAAAACCTACCTGTATATACCCAGCCCTGCAAAATGGTATTCAAAATCGAAATCGAACCACATTAGTTACTTTTAACTTCTTTACAAAACTCATTTTTAAATGTCTTTTACAAATTTTTTTAAAAGCAATTTGTCATATGCTACGGTCTATGCGTTTCCCTACATAAGCGCATCTCATTCTCTCAGATGCAATTTTACGTGAAGAAATGTGAGAATGGCATAAACACTTGTATCGATTGTTCTATATTTATCTGAATCTAATACATAAAGAGGTTATGTAAACACATAACTACATCCCTCTCTCTCTTTCTGTCACTATATTTATCACACGCTACCTACGTAGATGTGCTTATGCGTTCCTCCACGCCCCAACAACAATAATTTACAAGATTAAAACATCACTAATTTTTCAACAATAGCTCTCTCATTTGATGCATCTGGTCCATGTGAAGACTAATTTTTCACACATGAACTCCAAAAATCATCACCCTAACTCATTTGTTCATCCAATTTCTATTAACTTTTTGATAGTTTCATTAAAATATCAAACAATTTCACAACAATCATTTTATATGAGCTAACAAGATTGGTTAGTTTCTTTTTGAACATCGACTCCACAGGAAACCCACCGCCCGAAGGTGTTAAATACCCCTGGCTCCTGCATGACATTTTATCACCAGCAAGACTCCAACCGTGACCATGGCCAGGGGGTCCCCCCTCCCCTCTCCCCCGTTTTTTTGCTCAATTGTGTAAATGTAAATCTATGCGTTTTTGTCCGAAAATATTATACATGTTGAGCCCGGTGCCCCTATACATATGTTCAATCTCCGCCACTACCGGCAACCTCTCCTAAAGAAAGTCATCCGGATTCCGGATACCGCTAGAGCACCGCCCCTTTGGTAAAATATTGGTTAATGGTTACTACATCTAACATGAAAAACCCCACACCAATTCTACGAACCCTAACCTAATATTCACAAGAATTTGATAATTTCAGAACATCAAAACTTAAAAAATCAAAAACTTTCAAATATTGACCAAAACCCAGAGGATATAAATAACAATCAGTAACAAAAGAATTAATAAAAAGAGAAATTACCTCAGAAATACAAGCTCTTAATGTGCTATTACACCTACTGAGGTTCTGCAATAACATATTTAAAAGAAATTGTTTAAATAAACTAGATTGATAATGGAAAAGAATTAATAATTAACGTAAGTTGTAATGAATTGTGTACCAGATTTAGAACAGCAAAAGACATTGTTGGCGTCTAATAAGGAAACAGAAAACAAAGGAACAATGAAGATAATATTATTCACACTGTTCATATTGTGTTTCAAATTTTGCCAACAAGAATTATTAGTATGGGTTACGATGAAATACACCGAAAGAAAAATAGGAAGTCGTAGGAAGGGTATTAAACGGACTTCGATTGAACTCATTTAAGCGGCATTAGAACCGTCTTATCGAAGCCTACGACGTTAGTTTTTAGGTCTTCGTTTTTTGGGGATTTAGCTAGTAGTTTTTAGAATATGCGTTATATCATTGTGTCTTTTATGTACCATTGTGTCTTTTTCTTATTTTGATCATTGTGTCATTTTTTTCAAGAGTTAATAGCCAAAATCGTCCCTGAGGTTTGGTCATTTTGCCACTTCAGTCCAAAACCCAAACCTTTTACATCTGGGTCCTTCAGTTTTATTTTTCTTGCCAAATTCGTCCCTGACAACGTTTAAGTTGTGGACTGAAGTGGCAAAAGTGACCAAACCTCAGGGACGAATTTAGCAAAACCCAAACCTTTTTTGGGACGAATTTGGCAAAAAAAAAAAAAAAAAAAAAAAACTGAGGACCCAGATGTAAAAGGTTTGGGTTTTGGACTGAAGTGACAAAAGTGACCAAACCTCAGGGACGATTTTGGCTATTAACTCTTTTTTCAATTCATTGTGTCTTTTTTCTTCAGTATTGTGTTATATTTTTTGGCATTGTGTTATATTTTGTGGCTCATTGTGTCATATTTCATGATCTATTGTGTTTTTTGTATCTTTCTCACTCTTCTCATTTTTATAACCTTTGTAGAATAACCCAACCCTTATTAGTAAACAAAATAAAATATTTAATTTAACATTTTAATACGAATTAGTTTCACGGTTGGTATCTGTATTTTATCTATTTTGCTATTTCATACTTACTTATTGAAAATTACATCATTAGCATCAACTTTTATAAATTGTTTCAACGTAAGTATTCATAGGTATTAACCATGTAAGTAATTCTAACCGTAAAATCATTTGTAAAAG
Organism: Ambrosia artemisiifolia; assembly: GCA_032199755.1. Classification (NCBI taxonomy): domain Eukaryota; kingdom Viridiplantae; phylum Streptophyta; class Magnoliopsida; order Asterales; family Asteraceae; genus Ambrosia; species Ambrosia artemisiifolia. The sequence continues at coordinate 15,579,009 of CM063514.1, forward strand.
TTGATACCAATGATGTAATCTTCAACAAATATGTACTAATCATGTAATTAATCATCTGACAAAATTAGTAAACTACAAGTGCTAATCATGTAATTAATTCTTTTCACTACCACTTAAAAACTTAAAAAAAAAACAAAAAAAGAACTACCATTTATTTAATTAGGTAATAGATCAACTGGTTGGGCTTTCACACCAAACTCAATTGTTCACACGAAGACCAGGTTTTAAGACTGAACTACATCCATTTTGGGTTGTATTATTTTGGCCTTCAATCTGTAACTAAGCATGGATAACATTAGACTTAAGTTGAAAAGTGTAAAACCCCTGGTCACATTCCTTTTTGTTCAAATGGAGATCGAACTTAAGTCTTTTGGAAAGAAAACAAGTCATCCTATTATCAGAGCAAGACGTCATTGGACTTGTTGCTTATTTAAAATCAATCTAAAAATATGAAAATTGGGGTTTAGGTTCTCATATTAAGAACTAGGTGGATCCTCCGCGTGTTGCGACGGGTTTCATAACAAAATTTGATAATGTATGTTGTACAATCCTGTTTTGGAGTAAACTTCTACCATGGCTTACATAATAATGTATAAATTTTCCATTTCTGAAACCCTTTTCTTTCAATTTTACTAATACAGAAATTTTGTTATGGTTGTATGTGTTCCGAAATATATGAGACATATATGATAATAAGTGGTATTACATCATGTAAGAATAAATGTGGTTGTGAATGTATGTTTTAGATATGATAGAAGTTGACTAATGAAAGTCAATGTAATATTTGGTTGAGATTGGTTGTTAGTGTGATATGATTATGTATGCTAACAATGATGTGAATATGATAATATGAAAGGATAGGAAGGATGGACTCAACCATGGGAAGCTAATGGGTCAAGAGGAGGCAAATAAACAAGCATGAACTTGGAGGACTTGAGGTAAGTGATTCCCGAACTTAACTTGCATTATGATATCGAATCTATATGTTAATGTAGTATGGGAATCTTGAAGGAAACAAATAATTAATGTTATGCTAAGGTAAGAAACTTGGTGATGGGTTAACAATAGATTTACCCATGTTTGGTTGCATATAGAGGAGATAACGGGTCATCAAGGAAATGTTACGCCATTCACGATGATACCACGTAATCCGGGTAGTTTAACGCCTAGGAAAATCATGGGGAATGATCTTAGAACCTTGTGAGGTTTGGGGTTTAAGATATGCCATTAAAGCATGAAAAGTGCATAGTGGGCGCAACCTCACATCAGGTCCGGGCGCAAGGTGACCTGAACGGGCGCAACCTGAATCTGATGGGAAAATGGGCTGATTTGCGCCCTCTAGGGGCGCAACCTCCCCCTCCAGGGGCGCTAGCTTGCGCCCCCCACTGGTTATTTGCATGTTTTTGTCGTATTTTGATGTTTCGCTTATAGGCGCAACCCGTATTCGCGTTTAACGCATCGAATAACATCGTTGGACTTCATGAATGCTAGGTATGGGTGTAGAAAGTAATAGGAATGTCGGATTTGCAAATATGACTCAAGTACGGAATGATGCGTGTGCATGTAATTAAATTGATATGGGTGTATACATAGTAACAAATACGGTAAGTAGATTTGTTATGCTTTTGTAAGTTGATAATGTGAGGTATGTATGCGTACTTATACCCGGGTTTGAGTGAGAGTTTTATGTATGTAAAGGTTGGTCATTATGTGTAGATTGAGTATAGGATTGGAAACGTCATATTGGTCCTAGAGAATACATGAAAGAAGAGTAATATGACGGGTCAAGGTAAGTTGTGTATAGGAATTGTACGCTTGTATGTATTGTAAGGTTATTAACCTTTTATTATGAGAATGGAAATGAAGATGCAGGTATGTAAGTATGAATGCATGGGACTTGGAGGTTCGGATTGGGGTATCACACCCGAACTTGCAAGAAGGCATTTGAACAGGATCATGGAGTATTGTTGGATGTTATTTCCGCATCGTGAGTAATTTACATGAAGTCACCTATTGAACTAACGAAACGGTTATGTGGTGATTGCAGGTTGTCTTGTCTACCTAATGAAGTAAGGAAAGGATGGAGATCGAGCGAGGGAGCGGATTGTACGTGGTCATGGTCACATAACTTAATATAGATGAGTTTCGTTGAATGCAATAAGAAACAATTGGAGATGTAATACCTAAATTACTTAGTAGGATCGCTTTATAAACATACAATGTTGTTTTTAAAGAAATGAATTTTTCGGTTGGCATTTCCGCTGCGAGTTTTCTGTAAATTGGTTTAGGGTGTTACAAGTTGGTATCAGAGCCCTGGTTTGAGTGAAATCTTGTACAAGGAAGTAAGTACTTGAACTCAAACTTGTGTGCTCCTGAATGCAGTGACCCGTACAATCCAAGACTCGATCAAGGCCCAAAGGTAGAATTTAATATTAACTCACATGATATTTTAAAAGCTAATTGTGGTGTTTATGTTAAGGTGAGATCTTGTGGATAATGAAGAGGTGTCAAGGACACGATTTAAGATAGATCGCGGAAATTGTAGATAAGATGGCATAATCACAGGTACGCGATAATTAACTATTGGTACCGGTGGGAGGAAAGTCCTCAGGGATGGTAAAACATAAAAGGAAAAATAACCATGTTCTTTAGGAACGAAATTGAAATGTAGCACGAAGCTGAAAACCAGTCCCCAGGCATAAGGTAATGATTACACGAAGGCACGTGGATAGCATGTGGACTGTGCGCCTGGCCAGTTCACAAGAAGCACGCGATGCACGTGAGACCGTGAGAATCATCACATGTATGCCTGGTAAACTTAGAAAGTAAGCAGTCGTGTGGGTGAGTGGGTAGAATGAAACTTCTATAAAAATGTGAATGTGAAGGGGGATTCCCTTAGAAGGCATCAAACTAAACGTATGTATATTGTGCCTATAAATTAACTATGGCAATAAATGTAAGGCTGGAATGAAAGGTTTGAGTCCGTAGATAAGTACGGATCAAACCGATATGAATAAAAGGTTGGAATGAAAGGTTTGAGTCCGTAGATAAGTACGGATCAAACCGATACGAATAAAAGGTTGGAATGAAAGGTTTGAGTCCGTAGATAAGTACGGATCAAACCGATATGAATAAAAGGTTGGAATGAAAGGTTTAAGTCTGTAGATAAGTACGGATCAAACCTATATGAATGAAAGACTGAAATGAAAGGTTTGAGTCCGTAAGCAAGTACGGATCAAATCAAAATTGTAGAAGTGCCCTTATGGGTCAAAATTGTGGAAGTACCCTTATGGGTCAAAACTGTAGAAGTACCCTTGTGGGTCAAAACTGTGGAAGTACCCTTATGGGTCAAAATTGTAGAAGTACCCTTATGGGTCAAAATTGTGGAAGTACCTTAATGGGTCAAAATAGTAGAAAGATCCTTATGGGTCAAAATGGTTGGAAAGATCCTAATGGGTCAAAATGGTTGGAAAGACCTTGATAGGTCAAAATGGTTGGAAAGGCCTTAATGGGTCAAGAGGGTGGAAAGACCTTAACGGGTCATATGGTTGAAACCATATAAAATAGGCCGGAAAGACCTTAGCGGGTCAAACGGTTGGGAAGGCCATAAAGGGTAAAAAGGGGTGAAATTATAGAAATTGTGGAAATGACCTTGAACGGGTCAAATAGTGGAAATGTAAAAATATAGAATTACCCAATTAATGGGTCAGATTGTTGGAAAATTGTAGAAAGATAGAATAATCTATGAAGTGAGTCATTTGGATAGGAATGAAGAAGAGAATACATTATTTTTCTCTAACCAAGATAGGCACAAGTTAGTAACTTAATTTAGATATGCATGTTGTGTGGCATATAAAAATGCATATATATGTGGTGGAAGGTGGTAAGGCATGGTACTAATGTGAGTTATTTTTAAAAACCTATAGAAAACGAATGAACGATTGATCCTTTGAAAGATTCGTACCTCTATATGTAGAAAATGAATGATGTGGTGAGATACAAGAATGTGATGTAGGAATTATTATAAAGTAGTAGAATATGGCACAATTACCTCGAAAAGCCAAATTGTAGAAAATTTGCAAGATAATGAATGATTTGTAAGAATCTTGCATGGGAAAGTGCAATAAGTAATGTAGTATAGCACGTAAACGGGAGATCAGGAAGGAAATGTATATAATTAGACATAACAATTGAAATGAATTTTGTATGGACTATTGAAAGTCAGTTGTTATGACTGTAAAAGGGTATGTTTAACCAATGATTTTGTAGATACGAATGGTCAAATTTATGGATATAATGAAATCCACAAGGCAGGTGATATGATGTCGACGAGTTGGAACTTACGGTGAATGAACTAAAGCAAGCTAAGTATGGCATGGACTTGTGTAGAAGCAAGTTAAGCCGACACATAGCTGGTTGGATAACGTTGAAAAAGGGAAGGTTAGTAAACTTAGATATTTCGTGATTGTTAAATAGAAATTTATATAGGTTGAATAGTACCCACGTATGAATGAAAGGTAGTTCAAGCATGACATAGTTGGAAAGTTGACTCTTAAAGGTCAAAAGATGAATGAATATTTGTTAGACTCGGTGTTGCTTAGTAACGGACATACGCGTTACAGTAAGTAGTGCATGAAATGAACTAACAACCAAATAGGTTGATTGATTTTGTTAGGTTTTGGGTTTTGTTAGAATAATAATAATAATAGTTTTGGGGATAGTTTTTGTTCGCATACCAAGTGCTCGATCAAATGTTTGAATGAAAAAAAAACTTACGTTAACCTTTTTTTTATTTTTTTTATTATTATTTTGTTTATGTTAGATTTTTATTAGATTGGGGACATGAGGTTGATAGATCATATGTGATAGATGAATAAATTTGTAGTCTTTTTTTATGTTAGTATATGCTAACATATGTTAGTGATGCCCCATTATGTGTTTGAGGATCCAAAACTAACATGTGTATCTGTTCCAGTGTTGGTTTTCACGAGTAGGCTACTGGAACAAGGCGGCGTTGGTGATGTGGCTGTGGTAAGTGATGTTTTTTATAAAGATTATAAATTTTTAATCTTTTGGTGAATAGGGTGTTTAAATAATTTTTGTATTCTGTTTAATAAATTTTTGGCAAGTGAAATTGTTATGAACTCGTATAGGGTACATGTCTATTTTTTGCGGTCTGAGTCTTGTATGCTCACACACGTTAAGAATGCTAACACATGCTAGTATATACCCAACTAACAGTTGTTAAGGTCCATATGACATACGTTATTTTCAGTAAAACATATGTTTTAGAATATGCTAAACATATGTTTCGTTATAAGAATTTGATGTTTTGTTTTAAGAATTTTGGGCACTGCAGATTTTAGTGTTGTTTATACACATGTTATTAATGCTAACACATGCTAGTATATGCCTAACTAACATTTTGTTAGGGTTCATATGACATACGTTAGTATATGCCTAACTAATTATTCTAGTGTTAGTTTTTTTTTTCCGATTCATTTTAATATGGTTTAGTAGACTTTGGTTGTAAATAATTATTTTGTGATGGTGGTAAAACTACTTAAAAGGCAAATGGATTGATTTTTAATATGGTTTAGTAGACTTTCGTTGTAAATATAAAAATAAAAGTCTACTATATAATATTTTCCCTTGATTTCCTATCTACTCAAATGCAAGTCCATATATTCAAGCATTTTCCCTGGATGGCAAATGCTTTACTGTTTTTTTTTTCGATTTGTGATGGTTTTAAAGAAAAGGTATTAATTAATTTTAATATATTAGCTTCACTGTACGTTTTTTATTTGTGCGTTTATGTTACGTTTTGATTTTGTTAGGTTTTGGGTTTTGTTAGAATAATAATAATAATAGTTTTGGGGATAGTTTTTGTTCGCATACCAAGTGCTCGATCAAATGTTTGAATGAAAAAAAACTTACGTTAACCTTTTTTTTTATTTTTTTTATTATTATTTTGTTTATGTTAGATTTTTATTAGATTGGGGACATGAGGTTGATAGATCATATGTGATAGATGAATAAATTTGTAGTCTTTTTTTATGTTAGTATATGCTAACATATGTTAGTGATGCCCCATTATGTGTTTGAGGATCCAAAACTAACATGTGTATCTGTTCCAGTGTTGGTTTTCACGAGTAGGCTATTGGAACAAGGCGGCGTTGGTGATGTGGCTGTGGTAAGTGATGTTTTTTATAAAGATTATAAATTTTTAATCTTTTGGTGAATAGGGTGTTTAAATAATTTTTGTATTCTGTTTAATAAATTTTTGGCAAGTGAAATTGTTATGAACTTGTATAGGGTACATGTCTATTTTTTGCGGTCCGAGTCTTGTATGCTCACACACGTTAAGAATGCTAACACATGCTAGTATATACCCAACTAACAGTTGTTAAGGTCCATATGACATACGTTATTTTCAGTAAAACATATGTTTTAGAATATGCTAAACATATGTTTCGTTATAAGAATTTGATGTTTTGTTTTAAGAATTTTGGGCACTGCAGATTTTAGTGCTGTTTATACACATGTTATTAATGCTAACACATGCTAGTATATGCCTAACTAACATTTTGTTAGGGTTCATATGACATACGTTAGTATATGCCTAACTAACATTTTGTTAGGGTTCATATGACATACGTTAGTATATGCCCAACTAACATGTGTTAGGGTTCATATGACGTACGTATTTTCAGTGATGTCTCATTATGTGTTTTGGAGAGCCCAACTAACACGTGTTATTTTGTTTTTATCATATTATATATTTCATGAATATGAGGATAATTTTTTGGTATATGGATTTGGATTGGTTATGATTTGATTTTTTAAATTTATTATTGTTGGATTTCAAACCCTATTAATCGTATTTGAGTAGTTGTATTAACATAGTTGTAAAAATTGCGTTTAGTGTTGTTTATACACATGTTAGAGTATTATACACTTGGCACTTCAAATTGAGTACGATACACATGGCATTGCATATTTGGTATTGTTTATACACATGTTAGTGATGCTAACACATGCTAGTATATACCTAACTAACAGGTGGTAAGGTTCATATGACATACGTAATATATGCCTAACTAACGTGTGTTAGGGTTCATATGACATACGTTATTTCAGTAAAACATATGTTTTTAGAATACACTACACATGTTAGTGATGTCTCATTATATGTTTCGGAGAGCCCAACTAACACGTGTTATCTTTTTTTGTAGGTGAAGACATGTTTTGTGTTAAAGATGAAGATGGGTATCAAGAACGAAGCATAGCTAGATCTTTTTTATGTTGTTATGATAGTTTTTTTATCATTCACAAATAATTATGTATGTATGAAAACTTTTTTGATACATTTTTAGTATTGATTGTAATGATCGTTTTTATCATTTATTAAATAAATACACATTTTTATGTGATCTTTTAGATTTTATATCATAAAGGCTATATAAATCATTCTTATGTATATTGAGATCGTTATCAAGAGTTTTGGTTTTGATTGTGGATTTAGGAAGCGGAGTAAAGCATTCACTACCTTGAAACACTATTTAAGTGATGTTCTGGATTAACATGAAAAACAATACGGTGTGGATTTTAATTCCATAACTTTTACTGGTTATGGAATTGGTTTCATTTCTCTTTGTTTTGGTTCCTTTACTTCTCCACCACGAAATAAGGTTTCATACAAAGGTTTCTACACTACAATAAAAAATACATGGAAGAGGGGGGTGACATGTGGAAACTTTTTTTTTCTTTATAAAAAAACTTTAATAAACATAATAATAATAATAATAAAAATTTAAACCAATAAAAAAATATTTAATATTAATTAAAAAATAACATTTATTAAAAAAATATAGTCAAATTATGTTCTTTTAGTATATGCCTGGTAACACATGTTAGCGATGTCTCACATGAGGTCAGAATTTTGCATCACAACACTAACGTATGTTAATTTTTCGTGCTGGAGAAAGTGCCATAACGTAGGAGAGAGGTGACTTGACAAGTGTCAAATCAACCTTTTTAAACCTAGGATTCAGAAAATTGCTCAATGACTCATTTGCCCTTGATCTCATTACAACCACACAAATGCAAGTGGCTTCTATTATTATAAACAATTAATTAAGGACCATTGATCAAGTTTGATCAATGGTCACCATAGAGTTTAAAGGGTTTTTTATGAAGATGAGGTTTCCTCTTAATCCATCCCCTATGTGTGTGTGTGTATATATATATATATATAGGGGAAGTATATGTAAGAAACCCTCTTTAGATGAAAAACTCCAAAAACCCAATGCTTGGTCCATATTAAGCCACATCACCCATCATACTATAATATTGAAAGGGCAATATAGACAATTCCACTATCCCCCTTCTCTCTCTACCTATATATATTGTTTTCCCCCTCTCTCTCTCTCTTCATTTTCATTCAAATTCAAATATGATCATACCCTCCTCTCTCTATCCTCTGTCTCTCTCTGTCTCTTTCTAGAAATACCACCACCACAACCGCCACCATAGCCACCACAACAACTTCTCTAACTTCTGTTCAAACAAAACAGAGTTCAAACGAAACAGAGCAGCCTCTGTTACTGCCAAACAAGAACAAAAAACCACCACAGAACAGCCACAACCACCGTCTTGTCGTCATGTTGTTGTCAGGCCGGCACCACCTCCGGCCACCACGTCCCGACGTCAGGTTGTTGTCAGATCGTTTATCGTTGTTTTAATTGCGTCTGCAAGATGAATCGTGTACAGCTCGGGTTCATGCCTAAAATGGTCAACATGTGGGGTAGACTTAAAGTTGCAGGTATGAAACTTATATTCACTTTTTTATCTCCTTCTTTGTTGGAGACTTTATGTCTCATTTCCATCACTTTTTTATCCCCTGTTTTCGGTCTTGAGATAGATCTGTAAGGAAATTTGTGGTGGAGAAAAGGAGAATGTGGAAGAAGCATAATAATATTATTAACAGAATAAATGGTTGTTCGGTGGAGATAAATTCCTTTTGTGCTATTTATTTTCCTTTTTTTTTCTTTGGATTGATTTGTAACCCACTAATGATATATTAGTAAGATTGTTTTTCTTTGGACTGTTGTGTTATTTAAGTTTTAATTTAATAATAATCATTACGATGAGATTTCCAAAATGTCATGTTATATTTTATTTTGATTAAACTAGTTTTCTTTATATTTGTAGCCCACTAATGTTAAATTTTTTGGGAATATAACTAATTCTTATAGTGGTATTTTATTAGGTTTTGGGTTTTGTTAGAATAATAATAATAATAGTTTTGGGGATAGTTTTTGTTCGCATACCAAGTGTTCGATCAAATGCTTGAATGAAAAAAAAACTTATGTTAACCTTTTTATTATTATTATTATTTTGTTTATGTTATATTTTTATTAGATTGAGGACATGAGGTTGATAGATCACATGTGATTGATGAATAAATTTGTAGTTTTTTTTTATGTTAGTATATGCTAACACAGGTTAGTGATGCCCTATTATGTGTTTTGAGGATCCCAAACTAACATGTGTATCTGTTCTAGTGTCAACTAACAGGTGTTAGGGTCCATATAACATACATTAGTTTCAGTAAAACATATGTTTTAGAATATGCTAACACATGCTACTGATGTATTGTTGGATTTCAATCCATATTAATCGTATTTGAGTAGTTGTATTAACATAGTTGTAAAAATCGCGTTTAGTGTTGTTTATACACATGTTTGAGTATTGATACACTTGGCACTTCAAATTGAGTACGATACACATGGCATTGCATATTTGGTATTTGTTTATACACATGTTAGTGATGCTAACACATGCTAATATATACCTAACTAACAGGTGTTAGGGTTCATATGACATACGTAGTATATGCCTGACTAACGTGTGTTAGGGTTCATATGACATACGTTATTTCAGTAAAACATATGTTTTTAGAATACACTACACATGTTAGTGATGTCTCATTATATGTTTCGGAGAGCCCAACTAACACGTGTTATCTTTTTTTGTAGGTGAAGAGATGTTTTGTGTTAAAGATGAAGATGGGTATCAAGAACGAAGCATAGCTAGATCTTTTTTATGTTGTTATGATAGTTTTTTATCATTCACAAATAATTATGTATGTATGAAAACTTTTTTGATACATTTTTAGTATTGATTGTGTGAATCCGGTTACGGACCGAACTCGCGGATCGATTACGCGTAAACAACTCGTTTCAGACGGGATGTTCGAGACGAGACAGAAATATAACGATAACAACGTCATCACAGATTCGTATTAATACAGAAACGGTTACAGACACTGTCATCAGTAGGATAAACGTCTATCTCGTGGCCGGGGGAGGTTGGGCATAACCTCCCCCTTGAGAGCATTCAAAGTACAAACTCAAATCACCAAATGAATACAAACACATGAGATTGCTATTTATAGTCCAATACACGATTTCCAGGTTCGCCCCTTTATGATGGTCGAATGTGGAGCATTTCCACATTCGCCCATTTGTGATGGTCGAATGTGGAAACCTTCCACATTCGCCCAGTGTGTAATGGTCGAACTTGGCTTGTGTATTGTCCTATATTTTACAAATGCGTCAGATCCATAAAATGCCCTTATGGATCACCACAATCTCATGTAACACTATACCTAGACTCAACCCTAGTCTATTCGACAGTGACGTCCACAGAAAGTGCATCAACAGATTGTAATGATCGTTTTTATCATTTATTAAATAAATACACATTTTTATGTGATCTTTTATTATGTTCTTTTAGTATATGCCTGGTAACACATGTTAGCGATGTCTCACATGAGGTCAGAATTTTGCATCACAACACTAACGTATGTTATTTTTTCGTGCTGGAGAAAGTGCCATAAAGTAGGAGAGAGGTGACTTGACAAGTGTCAAATCAACCTTTTTAAACCTAGGATTCAGAAAATTGCTCAATGACTCATTTGCCCTTGATCTCATTACAACCACACAAATGCAAGTGGCTTCTATTATTATAAACAATTAATTAAGGACCATTGATCAAGTTTGATCAATGGTAACCATAGAGTTTAAAGAGTTTTTCATGAAGATGAGGTTTCCCCTTAATCCATCCCCTATATATATATATATATATATATATTATATATATATATATATATATATAGGGGAGGGTTATCTTGAGAACGCTAAATATTGTGAGAACCGTGAGAACAAGTAAAAAAATTAATCAAAATCAAAATTTTTTAATACAAACCTCATTATAATCAAAATACAATATTAATAAATGAATTTTCTTTCCAAATAATTCATCTTTTCTTGCAAAAACACTTTCAAATTAACTTTTTACACATGTGTAAATGAAACAGTTTACACATGTATAAACAGTAAATTTACACATGTGTAAAAACAAATTAATTTCGTATACGTTTGAATTTTTACGCGTAAATTGTGTTTTTGGGATTGTACTTTTGTAATAAAGACAAGTGTAAAAAGAAATTTTGAATTTGAATGGTTTTAGATGTCGTTCTCACGGTTCGCATGAAATATAGGTGTTCTCAAATTAACTTTCCCCTATATATATATATATATATATATATATATATATATAGATAATTACATATTTGTAATTTACCAACACAATATGAACTGAACAGGTGTAGATGTCGTTTTGACTATGTTATGACTTTATTTTTTGGGTTCCTCTTTCGTTTGATATAACACTTGTCGGTACTGTAATAAGAAAAGAAACGATACGGATTAATTTTCCACCGCATCCCCGTAGCATCGGAGTCTTGTTAGTCCTTTACTAATTTACATACAATGAAGTTAAATTGCAAGTAAGCCAACAAAAATGCTAAAATCTTTTATTACGTGTGATAAATGAACCTTGAGACTCCATCTAACCAAAGCAAAACACATTTTTAGATAACAAAAATCCTTTTACAAAACCCATATTCATTAGCAACAATCTAAGACTTAATAATTATTGTACATACTACTATTTGATCCAAAGTATTCATGTAAATATTTTTAATATATATGCCGGATATTATCAATTACATAATTGTTCAACAACCAGGACACATTCTAAACTTGCTACATCGCTCCATACATTTTTTATAAGTATCGTTGCACAAGTGCTCATTAAAACAACAACAAAATAGATGTTCTTTGCCGAACGTCATTTCCGTACACTCTGGATAGCACCACAATGCTGAGTTTCCATCCTTTGAAATGTCAAGAAGTTCATTTTTGTGACCTATAAAGTCAAAATCTAACAATATAAATAAATGTTTCTCCAATAACTTGCGTTCGTTAAGTTTTTAAATAAGTTGATCACAAGAACTTACAATCATGATGAACTGTCAATACGAGAAAGCATAACCAAAGAATAATTAAAAGCGTTTCGTTGAGCTTGACCATGGTGTGTTAGATAGGTCTGTGAGATTCTTTGGATTTCAAAAGAAACAGATGAGAATTGGATGTATTGTGATGATCGAGATTTGTGTTATATTTATAAACAAATTCAAATCTAATTACCATATCGGATTACAAACATCATAAATATAGTTATTATATATTAAGAAAATTTTGAAGACGTTAATGTTGCAGATGGAGATAAAATTTAAGACGGGTTATATATAATTCTTAGTGAATTATTTATTGAGTCTTTTATATTTAATTACGGGTAATTAATGGTTTCACTAGATATGTTTATTTTTTTTTGAAATTTGACTTTCATTAAAACAAAGGGGGTGCGCCCTCAAAGCAAGGACCACCAACCCGCCACTATAACATATACAAAGGGTACTTACACCATTCCTCCCAATGGAGATCTTTAAACTTAGACCTATTCTTCAACCACAAAAACGACATCGACTTAATACTACCTAAAACCATAGGAATTTTAGGATCGACACCGTTAAAAGTCTTTTCATTTCTAGCTCTCCAAAGCGACCAAAGAGTCACCACCACAATGCCGTGCACTACTCTTTTACCCCATTTACCACCTCTCGCTTGTTTATAAAATAAAAGGCAATCTTGAGTATGTTTATTTAGTTGGTTAATTTAATTATTAAAATAGAGTTAGGGTTGGGTTAGAATTACTATAGATTTAGTATAAATACATGATAGGTTATTCAATGTAAGGTGTGATTTGATTGATAAATAATAAAAGAGGCGAACAAGTTAGTTCAAATCGTGTTCGTTTATTTTATCGAATGGCCTGATTTTCCAACAATTGGTATCAGAGCTTTGCGGTTTGAGATTCGTTTTCTGAGAATGTGGAGCCGCCCCTCGCTGGGCTGCAACGGTGGTAAAGTTCCCACAGTTAATTGAACGCGGCGGTTTTCAGGCGAGTTCAAAGTTAATCAATAGCAGGGTTGATCAATCAATACCAACCAACAAGGAGGAAATGGATACAAGAAGCTCGATTTCTTTAGTGGATAAACCAACTGGTGTGTCGTGAAAAAAATGAAAGAGCGAGGAACTACAGAATTCGTTTGACGACTGAAAAGACGGTATAATGGGTTGTTATTGTCTTTGTTGGTGGTTGATACTAGTAGGTCGTTAAACAATCAATTCATAACAGTTCAATGGCGAACCGGGATGGTGAGGGTTGTCGACGGTTGTCTACGGAGAAGATGGTTTGGGTTAGCCGATATAACGGGGAGTACCGTTTGAGACGACGGTGGTGACCATTATTAGTTTTTTTTTTCGGTTTAGTGGTGATAAACTTCATAGCACTAGCAACTTTCAATCTAGGTAAGGTCAAGACCTGGTCCTTCCTGCCAAGGATATGAATGGAGTAACCGATGTAAGTTGTTCTTTCTGGCAGATGTATCTGATCGGATTTGTGGTAGATGGACGGAAGAAAATTCGTCAAAGTGGGATGCTTTGAATCTTGTCGTGTCTAGCTAGGAAAGAAGAAAACGGTAAAAGCGGGGAGCTTATTGTTTTTCTTTAATCGATAGTCAAGAACGGTGTAATTCTGATGACCTAGAAAAAAGGGAGATGTCCAGAAGCGAGGAGCTTATTGTTTTCACCTTTAACACCACTAAGGCTAATGAGCATGGTTCACTAGTGAACAACCATCACCATTCTCTATCTTAGTGCAACGTTAGCAACCCATTCCATTCCACTAAGGTTAATGAGCATTGTTGCTACAACAAATATGAGTCTAACGTTAGTTCTGAGTCACAGGAATGGTTAAAAGGTTCAAGGGTTTCAATCTGCCTAACGCAGGTCGTGGTGTCCTCCTACGTTGCAAAACGTAGAAGGAGGTTCAAGATAATATTGTTTTAGAGTGTTAGAATTCTGGTTTGAGTAAGACTCAAAACCATAAGTGAAGATCGATACTCGAGTTGTGTGAATGTGATGGAGATATTCTCCTCACGTGTGAAGACCAAAAGAATAGAAGATTGAGTGTAAGAAAGAATAATCACGGATGGATCAGATCTGTGGAATGGATCCTGATTTTATAGAGAAAGCATCTTCTTATTTTGGCAAAGATATTATCTTGAGACATGGTGCAACAAGAGGACAAACCACTTTAAGCCGATGGTGGCTTTGGACCTGCGGTCCGAGTAGTGTAGTGCCTACATGACAGCTGCTTGTGCTGACCGAGGAAAAAGATGACAAGACAGGTCATCTTTTGATCTGTGCTCCTCCGTCCTTTGAACCTTCGTAGCTTTCAACCCTTTAAGCATAGTTTTATGATACTTGTTTATCTTTTTGCTTTAGGCTACCCACGTCATCAACCCCCCAAGTCAGGAGTCTTTGTGGCGTAGCTAAAAGGCTTCTGACTGTTTCCTAGTTTTTGTGTTTGCTTGAAAGGTTCAAAGGTTGGTAGGTTTTGGGCAGTTATTTTCTCTGGATTTGAATTGTGATTTGACTGCTGATACGACAGGTGTCAGCCGTGCAGTCTTTGTATTAATGCAAGACATCATTGCTTTTTATTAATATTATAACCGTTTTATATTTGGTGGTTTTTATTTTACACTACACAAATTACTTTACTCTTTTTCTTCTTCCTCAACGATTCTCTCCAAATCTTCTTAGGGTTTCACTTCAACAATCAGGTTAGTCTTTTCTTCTTTATTTTTCTTGCCCTTGATCATCCTTCGAAGCATTATGGGTGCTAAGAATGATATGGCCGTTACTTTTTCTTCCCTTACACAAGAGGAAGTTGAAGGATTTTGCTTGGAATGGGACATCGATCTGTCCTTCAATCCTGTTGCTCCTGGTCTTACAGATCCAGTATCTCGTTGCCCTACTGGTTCGATAGCCTTATATTGTCATCATTTCGAATTCTCTAATCTTCGTCATCCGTTTTCCATCTTCTTGTTAAATGTGCTTGAGTATTATAGGGTTTCCTTGGGTCAAATCCATCCACATGGGGTTGGACGTGTGTTACACTTTGAAATCTTGTGTAGAGTCTTGGGTTATGATCCCACCCTTCTTATGTTCAGGCGGTTTTTTCGTCTTGCAAAGAATGGTGATTGGTATACTTTTGAAGGGTCTCAAGTAGAAACAAACTTACTTTCTTCTCATGTGACTACTGTTGGTCAATGGAAAAGAAGGTTTTTCCGGGTTTCTGAATCCATCTTTCCTTTCAAGCCTGTGTGGAGACATCCTGAGGCTGTTCTTAATGAAATGGAACCTTCGGAGTCTGAATTAGATGAAAATTTTCTTAAGGCTATTCGAGCATATCCTTAAAGGATTCGTCCCTTTGGCGAACCTTTTTTGGTTTTATCCGGTATTAGCACTCGATGGGACAAACAGGGTAGAGACCCTGTGTTCATGAAGGGTGATCAGGGTATGCTCCTTTTTTTTTGTTAGTTTCTTTTAGCATGTTGCTTATATTTCTGTTTTCCTTGTTTGTGTTGTAGTTATGTCGGCTCTATATTTCATTAAAGGTGATGATGCTTCAGAGGTTGTCTTTAAGGATGCTGAAGCAGTTGAGGGTGAGGATGCTTTAACAAAGTATGAGAAGGGAAGGTACAATGGGACTAACTACGTTGCTGTCCCGAATGTCAAAAGCTTTTCTAAGGCTAGTTCATCAAAGGCTTCAACCAGGAGGTCTAGCTGACGCTTGTTGAAGGCTGCAAAGCCTGCTGATGTTTCTGAAGTGGTGACTGTTAGTGACGAGATTGAAGAATCGGAGGAGGAGAAAGATCAAGATGTTGAGAATGTTTTTGCTGAGGTGGTTGGGAAGAAAAGTAAGGGTAAGAAGGTTGCTTCTAAAGTTGCTATGTTGAAGGGTAATGAGGGCTCAACAAGTTTTGATGGTGAAGGGGTGTATACCCCTGGTTGGAATGTGAAGCCCAATGACACGTTCAAATCCTCTTCTGTCTATGAGGAGGTGTTAGCACATCTTGCTACCCCTGGTGCCAAGGCTTGTTTAGAGGGGTTAGATGATGATGCCTTGTTGACGAAGATGATGGTTGGGACATGCAACTTGGCTGCCATGCTACTAGAGGTGTTAGCAGGTTTAGGAAGATGATGGCAAAATATGGTGATTTTGCCAAGAGGAAAAGAGAGATGAAGCAGTCTCTTGCATCATTGAAGAAGGATGCCGAGGAGTATGCTGAGAAGGAGAAAACCTTAATTGGTTTAATTGATGAGTTGAAGAAGGGTCATGAGGCTGAGACTGCTAAACACGAGGCTGCCAGAGTGAAGGTTGAAGCTGATAGGTTGGAATTGGAAGCAGAGAAGAAGGTGTTTGAGGATGACAAAAAGGGGTTGGAGGCTTCTCTTGCTGGTGCTTTAGAGGACAATAAGTGGCTGATTGAAGAGGGCTTTCAGCAAGTTGTCACCTATATGCTTCACTCTGTTGAATTTAACTCTGCTCTTGGGGAAGTATACACCAAACTCCTCATCCATGGTAAACATGCAGGTTTCGTTGCAGGTTTTAAAGCTCATGAATTGGGTCAAGTCATGGAAGAGTCTCCCCTTTATCAACCTAACTCCCTGGATGTCTTCAAAGAAACAGTTTTAAAGATGGAGCATTCAACTTATCCTTGTGTTTCCCAAGTGTCTTCTTACTATGGGAAACCTCTACAGGAGTTGAAGCAGCTGAAGCCCAAAGGATTAAATGAAGCTGTCTGTGCTAAAGTGTTTGAATCAATTTCCAGGAAGAGGGCTCACTCCGGGGATAGTGAGGAGACTTTGGGTGTTGATTAAGTGCTTTCCAAGGATGCAAGTGTTGAAGCCTCAGAGGCTGGTGGTCTTGTTGAGAAGCTGCCGAAGAAGGGGAAGAAGACCAAGAAGGCAAAGGTGGCGAAGGTGTCTGGAGAGGATGAGGCCTCGAAGCCTTCAGGGTCTGGTTGTAATACCCGATTTTTAGTACGAAATATTATTAGTTTTATTATAATTAATTAAATATACTTTTAGATTTTATCGTTATAATAATAATAATAATAATAATAATAATAATAATAATAAAATAAATAAATCTTGCTCAGCAAGTTGGAAACTGGTTAACTTTGACCCAAAGTTTGTAAATGGGTTTTACTTGGAGCCAAAGTTCGAAATATTGCCAATAAATGTTTGCCGGGGTTTTCCCCTTTTTCTAAAAAAAAAAAGTTCGAAATATTGCTAAGTTATCATCTATACATATCTATGCTACCTAGGTGGCCAAGGAATTTTACCCTATAAAAGGCATGACTCATAAGCTTAACTCTTCACACCTCTAACACTAAAATCGGACAACGGTCCGATTCTCCGGCGAAGCCAAACACAAACCAAAAACGCCAAAATAATAACTACGCTACCTGTCTCTACCTTATTAATAACTTCGGTCACGTGGCTACGTTCATAAACCTCTTGTTGAAGTCGGGAAAATATTCCGTTCAAACTGCAAAGTTCTACGGCGGCGTGTTGGAGAAGACGAAGTATCCACAAGGTATATATCATTATATTTAAATTTTCAATAGTTAAACAAACTCAAATTTAGTTAAACTGGAAATCATGAAATACTTTAGACAAAACTTATGATATATGGTTTGAATCGGGTCCTCTGTTTATGTATAGTAGCTCACTGGTAAAACGAAATACTGTATGTGCTCACTCTTTCAAGAAGGTAACATGATATATATATATATAACTAGTGTGATTAACCAGCGCGCGTTGCGCGATTTGGAAATGTGTTTGCTACAACGCCTACAGATAGAGCTAAACTAACGACACACCTGTGGCATAAATTTAACGACAAACCTAAATTAAGGTCAGCTGAAATACCTTGAGAGGTGTTTCTTTCTAAAGCACTTCTAGCTGGGATGGTCAACTTTAATCTGCTCCAATTTGTTACAGTGGCGTCGATCTCCTTCAGGAGACATATCTCCAGCCTCCCACTCCTTCCAATGTCTTTCAGTGTATAGTATCCAACAAAAACCATTCAGTGCATTGTATCCAAAGAAAACCACCGAAATATCAATACTAAATCATTTTGTTGGTAAAAATGTATACACAAACACAATTATTTCAAGTGTTGACTAACTTGAATGTTCAACTATATATGACCCTGTTATAAAACATGAATCAAAAACTTTATTAAAGATCCCAACCCAAAACGTTTGTTACACCCAAATAATGAAACAAACTAATACAAGTTAGAAACCCTAAACCAGATCTATACAAAGATTATCACACGATAACCTACTAAACACTCTCTACGATACAATCTCTAGGGATGATTCAAGATGAATCACCTAATACATGAAACCTAACTGAGAATATTATCAGAGAGAAAAGAGAACGAATAAAAGATGAAATAATGAGCTGCTCTCAAAAGATGAGAAAGCACAACGTATTTATACTGCCTCTCTCGAAATAGATATCAACGGCTGAGAATAGATCCACATGAACTTTATCAATGGTTGAGAAGCATTTGTGCTTGTTGGCACGGATTGCCAACGTGGCAATTTACCCGGGCCAACCTTCAGTCCAATATCCGGCCCACAGCTACACTTCAAAACACCAAATATAAAGTATATACATTTGTATCAAATGGTAACTTATTACCTTGACCTTTTAACACCCCCTCTCCATTTGATACACATGTATAATTAATAATGGGTCAAACAACTCAGACCCCAAATGGGTCAAATAGATTTAACTTTTTACATAAAATTTCATGTTTACCAGCTAATAAACCTTTAGTCATAATATCAGCTGGTTGTTGTTCAGTATCAATTTTAACTACTTTGATTAAACCTTTTGATATTTGATCTCTTAAAAAGAACAAGTCTAATTCAAAGTGTTTTGTTTTTTCAAAAAACACAGGATTAGAAGAAATAGATATGGCAGAAGAACTATCAGAAAACAAACAAACAGGTAAACCTACTTTTTGTTTTAATTCTTCTAAAACATGAACCAACCACATTACCTCACAGGTTGCAGTACACATGGCTCTGAATTCAGCTTCTGCTGAAGATCTGGACACGCTATCCTGTTTCTTACTTTTCTAGGATATCAAAGTTTTACCAAGAAACAGACAATAACCAGTAACTGATTTCCTAGTTTCCTAACATTTTCCCCAATCAGAATCAGCAAATACCCTAATGTCTAGACTACCACTTTTTTCGAACAACAAACCTTTTCCAGGAGACTTTTTAAGGTATCTTAATAGTCTTAAGGCTAACTTTAAATGACCCTTTGTTGGTTTATGCATGTATTGGCTAAGGAAATGTACTGAGTATGAAATGTCAGGCCTTGTATGAGCTAAGTATATTAATTTTCCTATCAACTTCTGGTAACCAGTTATGTTTGTCAAAACACTATCATTAGTTTTACAAAAATTTGTAATTACATGATGTTGCTCAATTGGATTATTCACAGGTTTACATGCAGTCATTCCATACTCTGTTAATAATTCTAAGCAATATTTTCTTTGTGACAAACACACTCCTTTAGTTGTTTTTATTACTTCTATACCTAGGAAATACTTTAGCTCACCTAAATCCTTAATAAGAAAATTAGTTTTTAAACTTTCCTTAATTTTCATAATTTCAGTTTTATCATTTCCTGTGACAACAATATCATCTACATAAACAAGCATGAATATTATTTTGTTATTTTCAAACAAATAGAACAAAGAGTAGTCACATTTACTTTGGGTGAATCCTAGTTTATGTAGAACTTCTACCAATTTGGCATTCCACATTCTGGGGGCCTGTTTTAAACCATATAAGGACTTTTTCAGTTTACACACTCTTGTTTCATTTTGAGAAAAATAACCATCAGGCAAGGACATATACACATCTTCATAAAGATCACCATATAGAAATGCATTATTAACATCAAGTTGGTACAAATTCCAATCAAATTCAACAGCTAAGGCTATAATGGTCCTAACAGTTACCAGTTTTACAACAGGAGAAAATGTTTCTTCAAAATCAATTCCCTGTTTTTGACTATACCCTTTTGCCACTAACCTAGCCTTATATCTTTCTATTTCCCCTGTTGATTTGTATTTTATTTTGTAAATCCATTTACAACCAACTACACTTCTACCTAAAGGCAACTCTACAAGATCCCATGTATCATTCCTATTTAAAGCCTCTATTTCCTCATTCATAGCAGCTATCCAGTTGCTATCTTTGACAGCCTCACTAAAACTCTGAGGCTCATATCCTTTATTTAAAGATGTTACAAAACATTTACCCTCAAATGACAAGTTAGAGTAATTTACAACTTTATCTATTCCATATTTTACTTTCCCATCTAACACATAATCATTTAGATTTCTAGGCAAGACTGTTTCCCTAGCAGATCTCCTAAGTATGGCTGGAGTATGTGACAAAGTTTCTGAACTTCCCTCAGAATGGGTTCTATTATCATGCTCAGGTGTCACACACTCAACCCTGCCAGTTCTTGTGACAACATCACTGGGCTGCTCTTGATTTGTCAGATCATTTTGAGCCATGCCATCAGTGTTGTTTTCACTAGACATAGGCTGCTGAGACCTATGTGTCTCTGGCTCTATTCCTTCAACCCTTTTGTCATCATTGGGAAGGTTGTCTATGCTTTCATATGTATCAAAAAAGTTTAAATTTGTTACACCATATTGATTAGGTGTTATAAAGTTTTGTAAAATTGTTTTTTCTTTAAATGGAAAAACTGTTTCAAAAAATTTTACATCTCTAGAAAAGTATGTTTCCTTACTATCCAAACAAAAAACTTTATATCCTTTTTTCTCAGTTGAGTAACCTAAAAACACACATTTATTTGATCTACTGTTTAGTTTATCAGATTCATTCAAAACTGTACAAAAGCATAGACACCCAAAAATTTTTAAATGATCTAAAAAAGGTTGAAAGCCATACACTACCTCATAGGGAGTCTTCCCACCTAGAACTGATGATGGAATCCTATTAATTAAATATGCAGCAGTTAACACACAATCAGACCAGAATCTTACAGGTATGTTACTTTGAAATAAAAGAGATCTAGCCACATTTAATAAGTGTCTATGTTTTCTTTCCACTATACCATTTTGTTGTGGCGTGTAGGTACAAGATGTTTGATGTATAATCCCTTTTTGTTTACAAAAACTTTGAAACTGATTATTAATGAATTCAGTACCATTGTCACTTCTAAAACATTTAACTTTTATTTTAAACTGAGTTTCAATTATATTATAGAAGGTTTCAATGTTTTCAAATACTTCAGTTTTGGACTTCATCAAACATACCCACACTGCCCTAGAATAATCATCAACTATGGTAAGGAAATACTTAAATCCTTCCCTGCTACTTATTTTATAAGGACCCCACACATCTAAGTGAACAATCTCACCTATACTAGTACTCTTATGATCACTTAGAGGGAATGGTTCTCTATGTTGTTTGGCCTTGTAACAGACCTCACATGGAGAATCATTATCCTTTGGAAAGACTAAACCTAACTTGTTTTTAAACATTTGAATGGCCTGGTCAGATGGATGTCCTAGTCTACCATGCCATAAATCAAGATTAGCACTAGAACTAAAACACACCTTATCAGACACACAAGTGAGACCACAGTAGTACAATCCATCCACTTGACTACCAGTCACCAGGACTTTCTTGGATATTAAGTCCTGTATATAACACTTGTGTTCATCAAACCCTATGTACAATTTATTGTCTTTTGCAAGTTTATGTACAGATATCAAGTTGACACAGTACTCAGGAACTACAAAAACATCTTTTAAAACCACATTATCAGCTAATTTTAGGTTACCAACTTTGGTTACTAAAGCATCAGTTCCATTAGGGTGTTTAACTCTAATATTGAACTCAGACACATCTATACACTCAGTTAAACCAAATTCATTTTTAACCATATGCTGATTAGCCCCTGAGTCTGTTATCCAACCTTTATTCTTTACATTGTTACTACTTGCAAAACAAAATACAGGTTTAACAAAACAGTTAGAACTAAATGGAACAGACACACCACCTGAAACATTGCAGCTTGGGCTGCCTTCAGTTGACTTATCACCTATCAGACTTAATAATTTGTTAATTTGATCACTAGTCAAACCTTTAATAGCCAATTCAGTATTATCAGAGGTGGAACTACTATTTTGCAACAGCCTTTTTGTTTTGATTTCCTCTTGGTTTCATCCATGATGGATAACCAATGATCTCAAAACACTTGTCTATTGTATGCCCAACTTTATTACAATGAGAACATTTTAAGTTTTGATTTGAAACTTTATTACCCTTTTTAAATTCTAAATTCTGATTAGTTTTTGAAAGCAAAACCATTGGTTGGTTTTTCTTTCCACCATTGCTGGAGTTTCTATGGGATTCCTCCCTTGAAACCACAGCAAAGGCTTCCTTCACAGTTGGTAAAGTTTCTTTAATCAGTAAACTAGTTCTTACAGACTGATAAACATTGTCTAAACCCATGAGAAATTGCATGAGTTTGATCATGTTACTAAAGTCATTAAACTCTTTTGCAGCATTACATATACAAGTAGGCAGTTGCAAAATTTGGTCTCGTTGTTTCCACATTATGTTTAACCTATGATAATATTCTGAAACAGGTGACCCATTCTGACTAAATGAATTAATTTTCTGATATAAGTCAAATACTACTGAACCATCTATCTTATCATATGTTTCTTTTAACTCTAACCACACATCACAAGCAAGTTGAGAAAACACATGACCCATGAACAAATCTTCACTAATAGAATTTAATATCCAGGTTAGCACTATTGAGTTGCATCTTTCCCACTGATTTGCAAGAACCATATCACTATCAGATTTAATACATGTTTTGTCAATAAAACCCCACTTGTTTTTAACCTTTAATGCAAGTTGTAAAGCATTGGCCCAAATAGTATAATTCTCTGTTCCTTTGAGTTTCACAGTTATAATGTTTAGGTTTGCAGAATCACTGGGATGCAGGTAGAGTGGATCACTTGCATCTAATTTACTAATTAGAGTAACATTACCCTGCCCTTCACCCCCAGCATTCACAATTGGACCAGTTCCACGACCACCACCGGGTTCATCACCCATAAGTGCTCACTTAGTCAAAAGCACACTAACAAAGAACACACAGAACAGATATAATACCACACAACCCTAAACAGACGAAGCCGTGTCAGTGTTCCAGATTCCTGGTTCGTCACTCAAGGTGCCAAGACAAGTCTTAACACGGGAGCCTGATTCTACTAACTACAACCTATGCAAAAAGAAAAAACACACAAGGAAAAACACCACAAGTACTAACAGCAAATCAAGAAAGACAAACAGATAAACACACAAACACGTTGTGAGCCAATACCGGTCCTCCTAACCCGGGCCTTGCTCCTAAAACAATTAAAGAACAATAACTACAGAGCTCAAACAAGAACGATCTCACCAGGAGGGGGACCCAAGTTAGGGTTCTCCTACTCACAGTTTTGTACCTTCACTTAGGGTACAATAACTGTGAGGCAATTGAAGCTATATAAAGAAAAAATTACTCCAAATCCAGATTCTTCTTCTTTATTCCAATAACAGCTCCAAAGAACAGATTATTCCTCGATCAATCAGAAAGAACACCAGCGGAAGACAAGAAACCCCTAAATCCCCAGGTACAAACCCTAGATCGGAAAATCGACAAGATCTGACTGATCAGAGACCTAATCTTCAACCTAAAGCTCTGATACCATGTTATAAAACATGAATCAAAAACTTTATTAAAGATCCCAACCCAAAACGTTTGTTACACCCAAATAATGAAACAAACTAATACAAGTTAGAAACCCTAAACCAGATCTATACAAAGATTATCACACGATAACCTACTAAACACTCTCTACGATACAATCTCTAGGGATGATTCAAGATGAATCACCTAATACATGAAACCCTAACTGAGA
Organism: Ambrosia artemisiifolia; assembly: GCA_032199755.1. Lineage (NCBI taxonomy): Eukaryota > Viridiplantae > Streptophyta > Magnoliopsida > Asterales > Asteraceae > Ambrosia > Ambrosia artemisiifolia. The sequence goes on from CM063514.1 coordinate 15,603,390, forward strand.
ATATTATCAGAGAGAAAAGAGAACGAATAAAAGATGAAATAATGAGCTGCTCTCAAAAGATGAGAAAGCACAACGTATTTATACTGCCTCTCTCGAAATAGATATCAACGGCTGAGAATAGATCCACATGAACTTTATCAATGGTTGAGAAGCATTTGTGCTTGTTGGCACGGATTGCCAACGTGGCAATTTACCCGGGCCAACCTTCAGTCCAATATCCGGCCCACAGCTACACTTCAAACACTGCCTTTAGCCCAAGTCTTCTATCCCTTAAGCCCAATCCAGTCTATCAGCCCACTATTGTTTATAACCTGAAATATTACTTATGCAATATGTTCAAAACACCAAATATAAAGTATATACATTTGTATCAAATGGTAACTTATTACCTTGACCTTTTAACAGACCCAATCATCCAATAGTATGAAAGTTTGGTTCACAAATGTTGTGCAGCAATTGTCAAACATTAGAAGAAAAATTATATACAAATATAGCAGTTCATTAACCATTAGCCAAAACATAGAATCATAAAGCATAAAAAAATATTGTTGTTCAAAATTAGTAGCAAGAGGAGATTAACACCAGCGGCCAGCGCGCTAACACAATACAACCAACACCGCCACCTACGACGGTCACCACAGCTGTCTTCCACACCCAAAAGTCAACCCCAACACAATCGGTGACCGTGTCAACAAACAAAAACAACAACCCCAACACAATCGGTGCCAACAAAAATATAATGAAGAAGACAAAGAGAAGGTAGATTAGACAACAAATTTACGATGAAGGTTAAAAAAATACATACCTTTATTCCTTAATCTCGTGGCGGTAGCGTTAACCTGCAAAGAAGCTATGTTTAAACTGGTCGGCGTTGATGGAGGCAATCGCTGGCGCGGTGGAGGTTTGTGACATGCTTTCAGATGCAGAAGTGAGATGGACGGAGGCGGTAAAAGTTCTGGAGGTGAGAAGGAAGAAAAGGAGGTGAGAAGGAGAATGGAGGAAGGAAGATAGAGGCGGAGGGTTTTTTAGAAGAAGAAAGGGGCAGCGGTACGCGTAAGTTGAGATGATGTTGCCGCGGTACGCGAAGGGAGGTGGGAACGGGGTGTGGAGACAGCCAGACAGGGCTGCGCATAAAACGAAGATGTTTGAAAATTTTTTGGGTAAAAACTGAAAAGAACGAAGAAAAAGGTGGCAAAAAACAGATGGGTAAAAAGGAACTATTCAAATACCACATCTATAAATATATAGTTAATAATAATAATTATTTTATTATTTGTTAAACATGACCCACTTAAAGTTTTAATAAAATACTAAAACTTATATGTATAAAATATATTATATTGCTAGAACTGTTTTATGGATGACGCCAAACAAGGATTTTCGTTTTATAATTCTTGGCAATCATTTTTGAAATATGAGTTTTAAGGGTTGTTAAAATAAATATATACGTATTATGAACTAATTTTAATTCAACAATATTATAGGATTTGTTGATTGTCTAGACGTAACCTTTTGTCTTAGTTTTTGTGATCATCGCTTAAGGCACGGATAGTCTAAACCCTTTCTTTCAATACGAGCCGTTTGGCCTACGGGCATCTGATTCCTGATTTTAAACTTCGTATTAAAATCATGTTATGAAAATATATTTTTAAGAAATGACAAGTGTTTCGAAAATGTTTTACCACATTTATTTATTGGAAACACTTTATGAAATATTTTATTTTCATGTTTACAAGTTTAAGATTACGTACATATATTATAATACCCAAGTCAACACCTTTTCTGTGAGGATAACCACAGACCCATCATTGTGGCAATAAATGATGTGGCACCTACATTGTGGCAATAAATGACGTAGCCTTTTACTCAATCAAAATAAGCCATTTTATTACCCCCTATCCGCTCACTGGGCAAAACTTTCAAATTTTGCTCAGACGTACGTTTTCGTGTTTTCCTTCTTTACGTCAGGTTTTGAAGACGATCACGGATGAATATGGGAGAGTGCTAGAGAGAATGAAAAGACCTTTTTGCAAGTAAATGTTATAAAGTAGACTGCGCTTCTTATTCAGTTGTAAGCTCTGTAATATTTTAAGAAATTAATGGAATTATGTTTTTGATCTGACTCTGTAAAAGTGACACGTCAGCCCGTTCTGGGTTGGGGTGTTACACTGGTGGTAATGCTTGACTTCTTTTAGTTCCCCTATTCGTATCTATCTTAGCACTTGGTCTGTAAACAATTAACTATGGTGGTGTTTGAACAATTTACCTTTTGGTGGAACCTTGTAGGTTCCTTTGTGGTTGTGGGCTTTAAATAGCCTTTTGAACAATTTGCTGGTACTTGGCTTGCTAAAGCCTTTAATGTTTAATATTTAGGCCCTTAAGGCTGTTATTAGGTATCTTTGTTTGTGCAGCTTTCATTGTTTGATTTTGAGTTATGTCTTATCTTATTTGTGTTTGTCTATGTTAGTGTTTGGGAATGTTTAACCGCACTACTAGAAAATAGGCTTAATGCAACTTTTTTAAAGCAACCTTTACAAATGAGTTGCATTTGACTATAATACAACTTTATTGAACATAAAGGTTGCATTTGGGGATCTAATGCAACCTTTTTTTATAAAAAAGTTGCAAAACTATATTGAATTTGCAACCTTTTTATATTAAAGTTGCAAATTTGACTAATAATTGCAACTCGCAACTCTTTTTGAAAGGTTGTAAATTGTATTGAAACTTGCTAACATTTGTTAAAAATGTTTCGTTCTTAAAACTTTAAATATCGTATATTGAATTTTCATGTCGTCTCTCGCATATATATTACGATATTAATATTTTCAAAATTTTATATTCACTAATCACTATGGAGGACATGCTCTTTATTGTGTTAGTAACCATTTGAAATCAACTATTATCAACTAACTTTTATAACATGATAAAGTTAACTATTAATTTATATAACCACTAGATTATACCCCGGGAACGTCCCGGGGTTGAAAAATCTAATATGACATATTAATTTTAAATATGAAATACAATGATGCGCTTTATAGTTACATGCATGAAAGCTTCAGGTAGCAGCTAACCTAAAACAATTAAAAATATATCTCCAATGTTAACGCCTAACCTTAAACAATGTATAACTCTAATATTAATATCTAACCTAAAATAATGTATAACTCCAATGCTAACGCATGTTGAAAATAGAATTCATATTTACTGATTTGAACATAATTAGTGACTTGCCTATACATGATTAATGATTTACCTGAACACTTTGTGTTTTTTTTCCTGTTGGAACAAAATCCAACAAAAAATAGTCATTTTTTTCTCCGTTTTTTATATAGCACTATGGTACTCGTTGGAAAGATAATAAAACGCTCGTTAATTTGGTGTAATTTTTTTCTTTAAAAAATCTCGTATATAAAAGATATTAACGTTTAAAAATTATGGGAGGAAACATAAGAGAGAAAAATCTAATTTTGTTTTTAAATTATTTTTTTTTCCTAAAATATTTCAATGACACATGAGATGACAAATGGCACACTCAAAGAGGAGAATGCCTCTTTGAGTGTCATGTCATTAAAATGGCTTTGATTATTTTTTATATAATTATAGTTTATATATTTAATCAAAATTTGCTATACGAATCCTTATAAGAGTAAAATACATATGATTTTTAAAAGAAAAAACTTAAATTTCCCTCCACTCATGAATTTTTTTCCCAAAACAAATTTAACTTCCCTCCACCCCCCCCCCCCCATAAAAAATCTGCTTCCTCCTCCCACTCTTTAGCCTGAAACGGTTATGTCCTACCTCCTTGATCTTAAATCGATCCTCACACCCTATGTCCCTACCTTCACGTTGCCTCCACGATCATGCCCTGTAACCATCGCATATGTCCAGCAGCCTTGTGATGTGCTGCCAAAACCCATATGTAATTCTTAATTACAATTGTTTACAGGCGTTCGACCTTATCAATCTACTCCCTAGAATTACTTCGACTACAACCACCGACCTTACATTCCAATTGGCATCTCATGCAAGTATAAAAATATAATTTACGATGATGCACACCAACTGCTCGATGAAATGCTTTTACCAATATGACTTTTATTTAACATGCTTTTTACAAGATAAGTGGATCTGTAGTAATTTATTTATAATGAAAATTGTGATTAGCATATTTCTGTACGTAAGCCTTAGAAGGAGAAGTCATAAATATGTAGTTTTAGTGGTGCTACGAACAGAAAGATGTTGCAATATGACTTATCAAGGGTTTTGATTAATATGTTTTCACCCATATAAGATTATTAGTGGAATAGAAACCTCGGAATTTCTTTTAGATATTGTAGTTCAATCTTTACACCCATCAACAAAATAGTATTTTCATAACTTGATGCATTAAAACATGTGTACAAATTTGGTTTGTTGTTTTGTTGTGATCTTGTTAATATGTTTGCGTTGTTATGCTGGAATGTGATCCATCAATTTGAGAACATGCTTTTTGGCTGTCATTTGACTGAATTTAGTTTAGTTTACTTTTTCACTTGTTAACAAATAATTTTAATTAACTGGTGATGAGTTACTGGCATATTAAATTTTGGAAAAGCTAAAAAATTTATAATTCTAACAATACACTCCTACTTGATATCGTTTTATTGCTATTTAAGGTGTTTATTCATAAGCCATTTTTTCAATGATAGGCTACATTATATTTTGATGTTTTTATTTTGGTTTAGGTATGGTGGAGTTACTTATTTGAATTATCTGTATTCACTAAGAGCTTTAGAAGGTATTTTATTAACCTGTCTTCGACTCATTGGTATTTTATTAGCCCGTAATCAGCTCATTAACCAGTCAATCTAGTAATATTGGTAAGTTAATACACCAACGTAAGAAAATTAATATTCTTTTAAGGGCCACATCTAAGAATTTGCTTTTGGCTTCCAAACTCAGTTTGTGGTTTTTGTTGTTAGGTGTCATTCAAATTAGGTAAGATTAGATGAATGATTTATAATTTGTTTTTGGCTTCTAAATTGTATTGGATATTTGAAGAATTAGTGATTAATGTAACTGAACCAATTATTTTGACATTTGAAAATGTTTAAAATAATGAACAAGGTATAATCAAATCGATCAACTGTATCTCACTAATTTTGATGTGACAAAGAGAAAGGTTTCCACAACTTGTTTTAGATGGGATGTGAGAGGAAGATTATTAAAGAGAAAACGGGGCTTCCTCCAATTGCATCCATTCTTTGTCCCCCATTGCCAGATTGATCTGCCTCAACCATAAGGTATCAAAACCATTCCTTGCTTCTACTACAGTTGTGTTTTGAGAGTACCCTTGATAAAACTTAGCGCTAAAATAAATAGTGCTATTGAATATGCTAGGTTCATATGCCAATTAATGCTCAAAGTAGTTACAATTAGGTTTTGTAACTTTTATTTAAGCCATGTTCTAGGTTAATGAGTTAGAAAACTTACACATTGAATCAGTTAATACAAAAATGATACCAGCTTAAATGTGACTTTAATAGAACAATTTGTGCTGTAAATTTTCTATTGATTGATTTAAATTAACACTATGTAACAGTTAATATATGAAGGGTGGTTGACAAAAGATCTTGTTAATAAATAATTATTTATTTTCTCATTCTTCTTCGTCGGGTTTGGTTGTGTTGTGTTTGTTTAGTTGCTATCAAAATACAAGGGGAATAGGGAGACTCAATGAAGGCTTTGATATGGCTTCAACGAAAACAATGGTTACTGGAACTAACCAGGTTTTGGTGGTTGTTACAGGAATAGGGAGACTCAGCGGCGGCATATGTTGTGGTGCAAGCGGGTGTGTGCGGCATGATGTCTGAACCAGGGACAAGTGGAACTGAAGTATTTAGTAAGCACTATGCAGGTCGTTTCATCATCAGTCTCCTATTCGTTATTAAAATTGATGTGCATTTGTTGTTGGAATGTTATCCAGTGAATGGTTCTGTGTTTTTTTACTTGATATTAGTTTGACTAATTTGCTCATAAGAAAACCATACATAACATAGTTGTTCAGTATCTAAGTTGGTACTATGTTTATGATTTGATTGTAGATGTTAAGAAGGTAAATTAAATCATCGTATCAAGAATGTCATGTTTCAACCCTATGTGACCCATTAATATCGCTACCCATTATCTGCATTGTGTTCCAGGTTATGGTCTCAACAAAGTCAATACATATGAATTTGAAGCTGCTATGAAGAGTGGAGATACATCCTCATTGAGGCTTTTATGTGAACATAACTTGTCAAGAATTCGAGTTGATTTGTGTAACTAGGTCTAAAGACGATAAATAAACTTGGGGATTTTTTAAAGTCATGTTTGAAGACGATGGAACAGCAAGAACAAAGCTTTTAAACCACCTCAGTGTTACTTTACCAGCGGAAGTAAATGAAACAACAGAATATCTTCCTCATGATATGAGTTCTCAAATCTAAAAGAAAATGAAGTGGTTACAAAATGATTTTTGGGTGATAAATGAGAAGATTTTTTAACAATATTTCAAGGCCTTAAGTCGACACACATGTGCCAACATCAGTCAATAAATTTGTAAGCTAGAAGAATTTGATGCTGATGCGGCAGAACCAGCAAAGGAAAGTGAGTCACTAGATGGCATCACAAAGGAGTTGTTGCATAGTGTATAAGTGTTATGTACATATTTTTTTTTTATATTTTGTTATATATTTCATAATTGTATGACATTGCTAACTTTGGTTGTAGTAATGGCAAAAGTTGAAGGACCAGGGGAGTTGTGGCATGTAGGCATCTTGATTACATTGTTATTTTGATTTTTGACATATGTCTAGTGATATCTATTTATATTATTATTGTAATGATGTAATTGAGATATTTGTTATTTCATCCTAATAGAAAGTTTAGTACTTCAAATGATGTTTCTTAGAGTTGCATTTGAGTGTAATAAAGGTTGCATTTGTTTCAAGTAAAATCTTAAGAAAGTGTTGCATTTGGGTAAAAAGAAGTTGCATTTAAGGGTTAGAAAAGTTGCATATAAAAGTAAAAGAGTTGCATTAGTATATAAAAAAGGTTGCAAATAAAATGTTGCATTTGAATAGTAAATGCAACTTAACCTAATGCAGCCCTTGATAAAAGGTTGCATTAGGCCTAATGCAACCTTTTTAAGCCCTAATGCAACATTTTTCTGAGGTTGCATTAGCTTCATTTTCTTGTAGTGCCGGTAGCACCTTGAAGGGTTGAATGCTACAGTCATTCATCCTAAAGGTAGTCTAGGCAAACAAGTCACCATCTATCCTATATACACTACTCGAGTGTTTTAATGTGTTTTCGTAAGTTTGTTTTTAAACTTAAGGAACAGTTGGTGTAGGCTGTTCAAACCTGTCTATGAGATCTATAAAGGTGTTCTTATCTCATGGAGTTGGATTGATCTAGGAACTCACCCCTTATATAGGTTCATTCAACCCTTGAACCTATTGAGCGAAATGGCCTGGGAGCTCTTCCCCTTACATGGCCTATGCCATGGAGTTTTTTGCAAGGTTCTCAACCTGAAGATAGGATAGAAAGACAAAGTTTCAAAAGAGGATCTAATGATCCTTTCATTCATTTAACATGTCATCGTTACATCGTTTAAACAGGAAGAGAACAACACTTCTTGAAAGCCTAAACAAAGAACCTTTTAAGGTTCTTGCCATTCCAATGGCGTGGGAGCTTCTTGCCTTCCATGTTGGCAAGCTTGTAGGATCCTCCTTTGTGGGACTCAAGGACAGTGTAAGGACCTTCCCATTTGGGTCCAACCTTCCCTTGGTTTTCTTTCTTGCTTGCTTCATTGTTCCTTAAGACTAGATCTCCAGGCTTGAAGCGTTCATGTTTTACTCTAGCATTGTAGTAGGACTCCATCTTTTGTTTGTATTGAGCTTCTCGAATTGCTGCTGAGTCCTTGGCTTCTTCTAAGAGATCTAGTTTGAGCAAAGCTTCTTCTTCATTAGTCTTGCTATCAACATGAAGCGTTTGAGGTGTGGTAACCCCAATCTCGGCAGGGATGACTGCTTCGGATCCAAAAGTAAGGCTGCAAGGCGTTTTCTTGTTGCTTGTTTTTTCGGTGGTTCGAATGGCCCATAGGACGATTGGAAGCTCATCCAGCCACTTTCCCCCTTGCTTGCCTAGCCTAGCCTTGATCCCTTCAACCACACTTCGATTCATTCTTTTGACTTGGCCATTTGATTGAGGGTATGCTACAGAACTGAAAACTTGTGTTATTCGATATTCTTTGCACCAAGCACAGAAGGGTTTCTCTACAAACTGCTTCCCGTTATCTGTAACAAGTGCCCCAGGCGAGCCATATCGACTGAAAATGTTTTCCCAAACAACGTCGATGATCTTTTTTCCGGATATCTTTCCCAAAGGCTTCACTTCTGGCCATTTTGTGAAGTAATCAACGGCGAACAATAAGAACTTGACCCCTCCTTTTGCTGGTGGGAAGGGTCCAACGATATCCATTCCCCATTTGTAGAATGGCCAAGCTCAACTGATAGGTATAAAATCATGCTTGGGACTTTTTGGGACGTGAGCATGGATTTGGCAAGCTTCACACTTCTTCAACTGTTCAGATGCATCACGATGCATGGAAGGCCAGAAGTAGCCGAGGTTCATGAGTTTTGCAACTGATCTTGGACCACAATGAGCTCCACATATGCCTTCGTGAACCTTTTTAATTAAATATCTGCTTTGTTCATGGCCAACACATCGAAGCAATGGAGCCAAGTACCCTTTTTTATAGAGTATGTCTTCTTGGATGATATATTGCCTTGACTTAATTCGAACCCTTTCAGCTTCAACATGATCTTGAGGTAGTTCACCTTTTTTCAGGAACGTTATGAATGGAGTCATCCAATTTGGTTCATTTTCAGTGATTACGTCTTGCACTTCAAGTTTAGATATGGAGGGATGCTGAATCACTTCAACCAACACATTCTTAGTGAGATGGGCAAAATTCAACGAAGCAAGCTTACTAAGAGCATCAGCTTTTTTGTTATGTGACCTTGGAACCTGTTTGATTTTGCAAGATTGGAAGGTGTTCATGATTTCCTTCGCTTTTTCTCTATATTTTTTCATATTGGGTTCCTTGGAAATATAGTTGTCGTTCACTTGGTTGGAAACCAGGAGTGAATCAGTGAACACTTGAAGCTTTTGAACGACCATCTTTTTTGCAAGCTTCAAACCTGCTATCAGAGCTTCGTATTCTGCTTCGTTGTTGGTTGTCTGAAATTCCAAACGAAGGGCATATATGAATTCTAACCCTTCGGGTTTGATCAGGACAAGACCAGCCCCTGAACCTTCAACGCTGGAAGCTCCATCAATGTAAAGCTTCCCGGCTTCTGGGTCAAGGGGTTCGTCTGTGGTAATGTTAACTTCGGTAGTTTCTACCTTTGGAATTTCAACGATGAAATCAGCAAGTATTTGTGCCTTTATTGCTTTCCTCGGGACGTAGGTGATTTTGTGTTCACCTAATTCAAAAGCCCATTTAGCTAATAGTCCTGAGGTTTCAGGCCTTTCAAGCACATTCTTGATAGGTTGGTCAGTGACCACTTGTATAGGATGTGCTTGAAAGTACCTTCGAAGCCTTCTGGCTGTTTGCACTAAGGAGGGTACTTGACCTCTGCCAACTTTAGAGTTTTACTGAAGAAGTAGACATGTACCTGCGCTTTGTCTCTTTCGATGGTGCGAACAACGCTGAGGGCTTCATCAGTAACAGAAAGATAGACAGAGATCGTTTCCCTTGCTTCAGGAGCTGCAATGGTGGGAAGGGAAGCCAGATATTGTTTCATCTGGTTGAAGGCTTCCTCTGCTTCTTCTGACCACCTGAAGTCTTTCTTTTCAGTGCAGCCTTTGAGAGTCTTGAAGAAGGGTAGGGATCTTTCAGCTAACTTAGACATGAAGCGTTTTAGGGCAGCAAGTTTGCCATTCAGGCTTTCCACTTCCTTTTTGGTTTGAGGTGACTTCATATTTAGAACGGCTCGAACTTTGTTGGGGTTGGCCTTTATGCTTTGCTTCCCTACAATGTGTCCCAAGAACTTTCCTTCTTCGAAGCCAAACGAACATTTCACAGGGTTGAGTTTCATGTTGATCTCCCTAAGGTTGTTGAAGGTTTCTTGTATGTCTTCGAGCATTTGTTCCTCCGTCTTGCTCTTGATGACTAGGTTATCTAAATAAGCTTCCATGTTCTTGCCGATTTGCCTAGCAAATGCCTTGTCAACCAGTCTTTGGTAAGTGGCACCTGCATTTTTTAAGCCAAAATGCATCTTTCGATAACAAAAGATACCTTTGTCAGTATGAAAGGCAGTTTTTTCTTCATCTTCCTCCTTCATTTGTATCTGGTGATAGCCCTTATAGGCATCCAGGAAACACTTGAACGGGAAGCCTGTCAACGAGTCAACCTTCAGATCAACCTCAGGCAAAGGATAACAATCCTTGGGGCAAGCTTTGTTGAGGTCTTTAAAGTCTATGCACATTCTCCATGAATCATCAGGTTTTCGAACCATTATTGGGTTTACAACCCATGATTGGTACTTAACCTACTGAGAATTCCCGCTTCAACAAGTTTGTCAACTTCTTGGCAGGCAGCCTTGCTTCGTTCAGGAGCGAGGCTTCTTTTCTTTTGAAAAACTGGTTTGGCGTTTGGAGTAATCTTGAGTTCATGCTCGGCGACCTCTCGGGGATGCCTGTCATGTCCCTAGGACACCAGGCGAAGACATCAGCATTGTTTCGTAACAACCCTTCAAGCTTTGAAAGTGTTTATGTAGGGAGGTCCGTGTTAACCCGTATTCTTTGTTCAGGGTACTTCGGGTTGATGCTGAGACCAAGCTTGTTTCGTTCATTGTGGCCCTCGTTCACCATCAGTATTGTGGTTGAGGGTTGAAGGGTTGCTATTCCGTCCTTTTTAGGGAACTTTGCACTCTTTCGGCTAATGGAGATGGTCATGTCGAAGACCACCACACCAGGCCTGCCGATGATAACGTCATAACTGGATGGTAGGTCTAGGACGATGAAAGTTAATGGTTCAGTCCTTTGCATTTTTCCATCAGAGAAACTCACATCAAGTGTTATCTCTCCCAAGGGCTTGATGGGTATGTCTGCAATGCCTTTAATGGAGGCTTCAGCTAGTTGGAGCTTGGAGCGTTCTTCTGGGCTTAAGAGTTTAAAGCATTTTGTGAACATGATTTCAATAGCTGCTCCCGTGTCTATGTAGGTCTTTTGTGTTTTGATTGAACCAACGAAGGCTTCAAGAACAAGGGGATCACAATGCTTTTCTTCCTTAGTGTGGGGGAAGCAGACACCTTGATGCTCCCAATCCTCCAACCGCTGTCGCTTGTTGGGGGTTTCTTGTTCAACCAAAACCATGGCAACTTCCTTCTTTTTATTGTCAGCTATGTTCTCCTTGACACCTTTAACCAAGTGAGCCAATTCTCCGGTCTTAACAGCTTTCTAGATTCTCTTTTTAAGTTGGAAGCAATCGTTGGTGTGGTGTCCCTTCTCTTCGTGAAACTCACAATACTGGTTGGAGTTCTCATTTCTTTTGATTTTTGGCAAGGGACGAGGAGGTCGAAAGGTGTGTTTGACTTCTTCTGTTGCCAGGATTTCTTGAGGAGTTTTAGTGAGGGCTGTGAAATTCACGTTTTTATCTTTTCTTGCAGGGTTCCTGCTTTCTGTCCTTCGAGACTCAGACCCCCTAGGTCTTCTGTCGTAGGTTCCATAGTTGCCCCTCTTTTTGTTAGGACTGTTTCTTCTCCAGCTGGAAGCCCTTTTTCTTTATTCTTTGATATCTACAGCCTCTTCTCCTCGGATAGGGGCTTCAGCCCTTTCTAAGGCTTCTTCAAGGGTTCTCGGGAGACTCTTGTTGAAGTCTCTAGTAAGGTATTTTGAGTTAATGGCGTTCATGAACCCTGCAACCTTCATCTTTTCATCTGCACCAACATAGGTAAGGCCTTCTTTCTTGTATCTTTCGATAAAGCTCATGAGGCTTTCGTCATCTTTTTGCTTGATCTGAAAGATGACTGTTGCATCCTTGACACAACGTATTTGCTGTGAGAAGTTGGCCAGAAATCCCATACCAAGGTCGTTGAAGGTTCTAATGCTTCCAGCTGGCAAGTTATTGAACCAGATACGAGCTGATCCAACCAGGGTTTGCATGAACATGAGGCAGCACTCGAGGTCTCCCCATTTTTCTATCAAAGCGGCCCCAGAAAAGATTTGTAGGTGATCTTCAGGATAATCAATACTATCGTAGGTTCTGATATGAGCTGGCATCTTTAGCTTGTTTGGGAACTCGTAGTCTGCTATCTCTCAGGAGAAGCAAGATAGGCTATTAGGTTTATACGGTTGATTGGCCGTATGTTCCACCCTGGTGTTGGTGTTCCCACTAGAGTTTCCTTGTTGTGCAGCAATGGCTTGGCTAATAAGTTGTTGCCTGGGGAAGTGAGCCATCATTTGGGATATCATGTAAGGCATGAGGTTAAAACCTTGAAGGCTTTCAGTTGTTGCAACATTGTTGGTTGCCATGGGAATACTCATGGAAGCGCTACGAGCCATGGGTAGTGTGGCCATAGTTTATTCCCACGAGGTGGCAACTGGGGGTGGAACACTGGTGATAGGTGACTGTAGGAGTTGATCCAGGGTAAGTCCGTGCCCTAGGGGTGCACCGGTGGTGGCAGCTTGGGTAGTGAACAGGGGGAAGGCAGTAGGACTGGGCCTTGTTGCCTGGTAGGAAGTAGGAAACATGTTGTTGGGACCTATTTCATAGTTCCGGGGAGGAGGTTGGTGACCAGAGGTACTAGCGAGAGGACAAGGTGGCCCAGGAGAGAGTGATACTTCCTCTTCGTTGTAATCTAGTCGAATACAGACTCCTTTTCCCCTCTCCTTCATAACATGTTGGTTTAACCTGAGATGCAAGAAGTTACTTGCAACTCCCTCGGGAGTAAGATCCACACGCTGAGGAATTTGTGCAGCGTTGGGGAGAGGAGACAACACCCCTGAACGAGTGGGGGTGGAGTTTGTAAGTTTGCAGACTCAGGATGAGTAGGTGGAGTTTGAGTACCAGCTGGGGCACTTCCTGGAGTGGAAAATGACACAGATCTGTTGGGAGAAGCTTGATCTGTGTTCGGAGAGATCTGGTTGATCTCTTCTTGAGACTCAGGATCAGACATGCTGGAGAGTTGGAGCTACACAATTGATTTTTTGAAGAGACAATGGCGTAGCCCCATGGTGGGCGCCAACTTGTTGTTACAACAAATATGAGTCTAACGTTGTTCTGAGTCAAAGGAAGAGTTAAAAGGTTCAAGGGTTTCAATCTGCCTAACGCAGGTCGTGGTGTCCTCCTACGTTGCAAAACGTAGAAGGAGGTTCAAGATAATATTGTTTTAGAGTGTTAGAATTCTGGTTTGAGTAAGACTCAAAATCAGAAGTGAAGATCTATACTCGAGTTGTGTGAATGTGATGGAGATATTCTCCTCACGTGTGAAGACCAAAAGAATAGAAGATTGAGTGTAAGAAAGAATAATCAGGGATGGATCAGATCTGTGGAATGGATCCTGATTTTATAGAGAAAGCATCTTCTTATTTTGGCAAAGATATTATCTTGAGACATGGTGCAACAAGAGGACAAACCACTTTAAGCCGATGGTGGCTTTGGACCTGCGGTCCGAGTAGTGCAGTGCCTACACGAGAGCTGCTTGTGCTGACCGAGGAAAAAGATGACAAGACAGGTCATCTTTTGATCTGTGCTCCTCCGTCCTTTGAACCTTCGTAGCTTTCAACCCTTTAAGCATAGTTTTATGATACTTGTTAATCCTTTTGCTTTAGGCTACCCACGTCATCAGACATGGTTCACTAGTGACCATGAAATCACCAAAGCTCTACAAAGTGTCACCCTCTAGCGTAAGGACGTGTCGTGGAGGGCTTCAAGTGAGCCGTATCAAGCATTATTATTTGATCATAACTAGGGGTGCAAACGAGGCGAGCCGAGCCGAGCTCGAGCCTTGCATTATCGAGCTAGGCTCGTTACAATTTTCAGAAGCTTGAGTTCGAGCTCGAGCTCGATTCGAGCCTTGTATTTTGAGGTCGAGCTCGGCTCGATAGTATTGTTAAGAACTCGAGATCGGCTCGAAAGCTCGATCAAAATGTATTTTTCAAGAGTTTAAACGAGCCCAAGCTCGGCTCGAGCTCGTTTTGGACCATTAAGGAGCTCGTTTTGACTATTAAGGACTCGTTTTGGACCATTAATGAGCTCGTTTTGGACAATTAAGAAGCCCAAGTCCCAAATCAATTTAGTTAATCCCTGGGTTGCAATACTATTAGGCTATATAGTATTAATTGACATAAATAAGCAAAGCTCGTTAAGGTTCGACGAGCCCAACCGAGTTTTACATTCAAGGCTCGAGCTCGAGCTCGATAACCAAATGAGCTTTATTTCCGGCTCGAGCTCGATAAGACTAGACTCGTTCGAGTTTTTTACCGAGCCGATCTCGAATAGCTCGCGAGTCGCTCGGCTCGTTTGCACCCCTAATCATAAGTATTCATTACTTTAATATGTTATTAAGTGTTAACTATTGAAAAATACAATTAATATTAGAAAAGGTAAAATTTGATTAAACTTGTTTTTAAAAATACTAAAATTATAAATAATATTAAAAAATAATACAAATAAGTTGAAAGTTTACACTTAATGTTTTTTAACTAATCCAACTTCAAGTCATGGTATGATAGTGCCAAACATACTCCATTAAGGGTATGTTTGATAATGAACTTTTAGAATCTTTAAGCTACAAGCTTTTAAGAAAAAACTCCTACATGATAAAAAGCTTTGTTTGGTTGAAAGAGCTTGAAGCTTTTAAGTTATGAGAAAAAACTCTATATTGTAAAGCTAGTAGTACTAGCGTTTAAGAAAAAGCTCCTACTAGCTACAAACTTTTGATGATTAAATGACACAAATACCTATTCTATTATAAAAATAAAATAAAAACCTTCCTTACAAGCTTTTAATTATGCATATTTTGGTTATTTTATACATTTTATTAAAAGCTCCAACTACTCTGCAAAACACCAAAATATATTAAAAAGCTACAGCTTCCAGCTATCAGTTTCCAGCTATCAGCCACCAGCTAGTTTTACCAAACACACCCTAAATCCGCACAAAGGGTCTTATGCAATTCTTTACATCGTATTGCTATGCGATTTTCAAGTCGCTATACATTGCTTATAAACAACAACAATATAAAATAACAAATAACAATAAATAACTATATATAACACCTTGGAAAATAAATTCAAGACTATCTCACGATATTTTTTTCGTCATCTTCACGTATTCATCTCACGAGCCGAGGTAGTGTCGTACGCAAGTTGACGAATAACGTACACATTTGTAACGTCGTAAAACCGGATTTCCCTCTATTGTCGCTTCTTTGTTGGAAAAATTTATATGCTTCCTCCACTTAAAGGAAATGTTTAGACTATTTGTTGTGGCTCAAGGTGAGCCCAACGATTATCTTATCGTATATTGCCAACTGGGTTTTAATGTGGCATTGGGTAAAGCCTTAATCCTGCTCACTTGAAGTTGCTCAAGGTAAGCAATGACTTTTTTTAGAACATAAATAAATAAAATAAAAAACATTAATATTTTACATAAAATTAAAAACATTACATTAAATTAAAAAAAAACATTACACTTAAAAAAAATGTTACATTAGATAAAAATAAAAACATAGTCCTAAAAATATAAAACCTAAGGTAATGTTGGGCGTAACATTTGCCATGCTAAAATATGATGAAAATCATGCCCAATCTCAGAAAGATACTCGACGTGAGTAAATGCTATGAGCACGTCTTCTTCTTCGTAGGGGAGATCCCTTGAGAAGTTCTATAAAATCGTTCGAAGTTTTTACACTTCGTTTTGAGATCTTCGTACTTGTGGGAGATTGAATCACAAGTACGTTGGGTTCCCCCACAAGCTTACCAAACTCGACTAGCACTGTAGCCCATTGTGGTCCTCGACTTCGAACACCACAACTCGTCCATGCGCCATCGCCGTGCACTTGATTGTACGCGATTATCAACACAAGTTCCTCCTCTTCAGTTAATTGCACCCTGATTTTGAATATGGTTGTAGAAGAAGAAATTGAAGTTGTAGAAGTAAAATAAAAAAATTGAAGTTGTAGAAATAGAAGAAGAAATTAAAGTTGTTGTAGAAGTAGAAGAAGAAATTAAAATGATATATATAAGGTAAAAATTGTTTTTTTTTTCAAACGGTCAAAGAGTCGTTAGCGGGCGCGAGGGCGGTCACATCTGCTCGCTCGCTGAAGGTTAACACGTGGAGTTTGTGGTATTCGCGAGCCACGTGGCTCTTTGGCTCATTCGTGCGTGGTCGCTCACGACCCACAACGGTCAGTCTTAGAGCGAGTGGATACGGATACCATTTGACATCACTTATTGTGCAACCCGGCCACCCTAACCAATTAACGAAAGCTACCATAGACGAAGATGTGAATTATATATATCTATTAAAACAAAGACACTTCTACAATGTCTTTATTTTAAGTTCATGTGTAGTGATGGGGGGTTATAGGGCTTTATGGGTATTAAAATATTAAAAAGTGATAGTAGGGGGGTTATGAGGCTTTATGGAAAAAGAGGGTGTAGTGGAAAGGGGGGTTATGGGGCTTTATAAATGATTGGGTAATCATTGGTTAATTATTATTTTCTTATTTAAATAATAATATTAAATAGTTAATAATATTTCATTAAATATATAAGAATTACAAATACTAAAAAAAGTTAGAAATACTAAAAAAAATTACAAATACTAAAAAACTACAAATACTTAAAAAAAGTTACAAATACTTAAAACAACTACAAATACTTAAAAAAACTAGTCGTCGTCGTCTTCTTCTTCTCCTTCTCCTCCTCCTCCCCCCCCTCCTCCTCCTCCTCCTCCTTCTTCTTCTTGTTGGTTGTGATGAATCGGGCGAATCGCCCATGCTTCCTCAACCAAATCCGCCTTCAACGCTTTATGTATATCCTTGGAACGCAACATGGAACTGTGTTGGAATCTCTCCTCCTGTGTCGCTTGCGTCCCTTAAACATCTTCTTCTACTAAATAGTTTGGGCATATTGCCTTTCCTTCGTCTTCAAGTATCATATTATGCATTATGATACAAGCATACATTACCATTCTAATCCTTTCTTTTTCCCACACACGACAAGGATTTATAACAAAATGCCATCGTTGTTGAAGAACGCCAAAACACCTCTCGATGTCCTTTCTTGCGGACTCATGAACTCTCTTAAAATATTTCCTTTTTTGATCTTGTGTCTGACTAAATGTTTTGACGAGAATTGAATACTCCGGATATATACCATCCGCCAAGTAGTATCCATGCTCGTAGTAATTATTATTTGCATAAAACCCAGCTTTTAGTATTGTTCCGCCAATGTAAGACTCTAGCAATGGCGAAAACTGAAAAGTATTTATGTCGTTCATACACCCGGCGAGACCAAAGAAGGCTGACCAAACCCACAGATCTTGTGAGGCAACTGCTTGTAAAACCAACGTTGTCCCTTTTGGTCACCGCGTGTATGTTGACCTCGCCATGCGGTTGGACAACTATACCATCGTCATTGACGACAATCTATACTACCAATCATGCCGGGTAATCCATGTCTTTCTAAATGCGCTTGGTATAGTTGTTGAAGGTCGCTCCATGTCGGGTTTCTCAAGTATCGTTTTCCATATAATTGGCATATACCTAAAAAAATCAAATGTATATATAAAATGTAACTACTAATATATCAGAAAAATATATGTATCTTTGTAAATACCGTAGCAGAAATACTCCAAGGTATCGCGTGTAGTTTTCTCCGCCATCTTCAAATACTCGTCATTGATATCATATGTGTTCCCGTAGGCGATTACACGTATTGCGGAAGTGACCTTTTGAATTGCGGTGAATCCTAAACACCCTCTAGCGTCGGGTTTTCGCTTAAAGTAGTCATAGGCTCTAAATCTTCGGTAATGCGCAAAAATAAGTTTTTACTCATCCGAAATCTTCGCCTAAACATATCAGGGCCATAAACCGGATTCGCATTGAAATAGTCATTCATTAAACGCTCATTGGCGTATACACGGTCTCGCTCTATATATTGCCTAGACAATATCGGCCATGGGGCGGAATTATTTATATGATGCATCGCGCTCGACGCTAGCATAACCGCACTTGTAACGGCTTCTTCCCCTTCCGCGCCGTCATCGTGAAAAAACTGATTATATAGATCGAAAAACGAGTCTTCGGAGGGAGGAGACGACATTTTGGTGATTTCTTTGTGTGTTGAATTTGTTTGGGTTGAAGGATGTATGTGTGTATTGTATGTGTGTGTATTGTATGTGTGAAAGGTATATGTGTGTATATATATAGATTAAATTTTAAAAAAAAAATCAACATGACCGTTCAACGGTCAAAAGCACGTCCACCAAGAAGAAAACCCCCGTTATATCTATGGCGCTAGTTGTCCAAAACGCCCTATAGCGCCCGGGGGGCGGTGTTCCCCGGCGCTATAGGGTTGAAAACGCCCCATAACTTGACCACTACACATGCCCTAATATATATATATATATATATATATATATATATATATATATATATATATATATATATATATATATATGTTGCCTACTAACTTTTAGGTTAACTTTATTTTCTTTCAATTTGACCACCAAACTTAGACCACTAACTTTTAGCTTTTAGGATTTAAAACTTTGGCCATTAACTTTTAGCTTAACTTTATTTTCTTCTAATTTGACCACCAAACGTTTAGCTTTTAGGATTTCAAACTTTAACCACCCAACTTTGGCTACTAACTTTCTTACTAACTTATGTACTTTATTTTCTTACAATTTGACCACCAAACTTTGACCGCCAAACTTTTAGCTTTTAGGATTCCCAACTTTGGCCACTAACTTTCTTGCTAACTTATGTACTTTCTTTTCTTCCAATTTGACCACCAAACTTTTAGCTTTTATCCGCGAGTATTTTTTTTTTGAAGGCCACGCGAGAATAACAGTCACTTAATATTATCTTTTATGTCCACGAAACACTCCACACAACAGGAGCTCCCACATCGACGCGCGATCTTTAACGTCCACGAAACCCTAAACGCAACAGGAGGTCCCGCCGCGAAGTGCGGGTAATAGAATCCTAGTTATTATTATGTGTGAAAATAATTGATAGTTGGGTAAAGAATCAGTGGAGTGCTGCCTCCAAAAAAGTGTTTCAGTGAAAGAAATCAGTAAAGTGATGTGACAGTGCAGGATTGGTAGAAATCAGTAAAGTGAAAACATCTTCAGCTGAGCGCCCCTTCCCCTTATAGTGATCTATCATTAGTGCACAACTAGTTGTATGTCTAATGAAATGAAATGTATGTGTAGGCCTGTAGGGTCTCATTGCACATGCCTTTGCCCATCTTACAATTTTATTATTTGTCATTTCCCCCTTTTTTTTAATATATTTATATTTTTCCAAAAATAAAGTCGTGGAGGATTTCGTAAGTGGTGGAATAATCTTAGAGTTGCCATGGTCATATGAAAAGATTCACGTGCAGAAAACAACAATTTAAAGAAAATCGCATCTACTTTTTAATTAAAGTATCTATATATATATATAAAGAGTGAATAGCCAAATCCGTCCCTGGGGTTTGACCAATATTGCCACATCCAGCCATTTTGAGAATTTTCGACAACTGAGCCACTGAACTTTACACTTCTGTGCCAAATCCGTCCAATTCACAAACCCAGTTAAAAAATTCTGTTAACTCGAGGGCATTTTAGTCATTTCACCTATAAAACTTGTTTTCTTATTTATAAAAGAATTGTGGGTGTGGGAATCGAACCAGGGTGCAAACCCGGTTCAAACATTAACAACCACAATTTCCACCACTGGGCTACGACCTTGTTTGTATTTACAACAGAAAACATAATTTATAAACCCAAAGTCTGCAGGTTCCCCATTCCTTACAAACCCTAGAAATCTCCCAGTGCTTATACCCCATCATATCCTCCAAACATAAATAATTGAGAACCGTGGGCTACCAATGTGTGAGAATGACGAGGTGACGGTATTTGCCCTTGAACAACTACTTCTTCCCATGTTAAGTTTTGGGTATCAAGCCTAAACATTCGTGAAGAGATGCTGCCATTGTGAATCCCACCAAAAATATAGAGGTTTGACCCGATTACTGCTGATGCATGTCGATGACTGCACAATAATGGATAAAGATTTAAAGATTCGGTTTTCAATTAATATATGGAAACATGAACAATACAGAGATGGGCATAAGAATATGCATAACCGGGTAATCACCTGTGAGGAAACCCAATTCCGGTACATTGTACCTGTTTCCATTCATAAATTATGTTTTCTGATATAAGTACAAACAAGGGCGTAGCCCAGTGGTGGAAGTGGTGGTTGTTAATGTTTGAACCGGGTTTGCACCCTGGTTCGATTCCCACACCCACCATTTTTTTTAGAAATAAGAAAACAAGTTAATAGGTGAAATGACTAAAATGCCCTCGAGTTAACAGAATTATTTAACTGGGTTTGTGAATTGGACGGATTTGGCACAGAAGTGTAAAGTTCAGTGGCTCAGTTGTCGAAAATTCTCAAAATGGCTGGATGTGGCAATATTGGTCAAACCCCAGGGACGGATTTGGCTATTCACTCATATATAAAAGAAAGCATATATGCCCATTGAGAGTGCCACGTGGCTTAATAATTGAGTGTTTTTGGTGTTTTTGAGTATTTTTCTAAATTTATCTCTCTATCTCTTAATTCTCAATTACTAAAATTAAATTGAGTTATTTTAGGAAAAAAGAATTTAAAAACAAATTTAAATTTTTCTCTCTTATCTTCCTCCCATAATTTTTAAACATAAATATCTTTTATATTCGAGATTTTTTAAATAAAAAAATTACACCAAATTAATGAGCGTTTTATTATCTTTCCAACGAGTACCATAGTGCTATATAAAAACGAAAAAAAAAACGACTATTTTTTGTGGGGTTATATTCATACAGAAAAAAACACAAAGTGTTCAGGTTATTATTCATTAATCAAATTGTAACATATTTTAATTTACGTGAAGATGATTATATGTTGAAGGTTATCCTTTTAATACTTTATTATGTTTAATATGGTTTATGCTTTTTATTTTTTTAACTTTTTAAATAAATGTTTTTTAACTAAGATTAATTATGTTTAAGTTATTTACTCTTTTCGTGATTTGAGTTTTCTTTTTTTTTATCATTTTTTATTAAATCATATTAAATTTTTCAACCCCGGGACCTTCCCGGTGTAATCGGCTAGTTATTATATATGGTTGGGTTATTCTACCAAGGCTGCAAAAAATAAGAATGGTAAAAATGATACAAAAAACACAATAGATCATGAAATATGACACAATGAGCCACAAAATATAACACAATGCAAAAAATATAACACAATGCTGAAAAAAAATGACACAGTGATGAAAATAAAAAAAGACACAATGGTACATAAAAGACACAATGATATAACGCATATTCTAAAAACTACAAGCTAAAACCCAAAAAACGAAGACCTAAAAACTAACGTCGTAGGGTTCGATAAGACGGTTCCAATGCCACTTGAATGAGTTCAATCGGAATCCGTTTGATACTCTTCCTATGACTTTCTATTTTTCTTTCACTGTGTATTTGATCCAAACCTTTATTATACAATAGATTATTAGTTCAATTATAAGAAGAGAAAAATGTATAGAAACTGTTCATATATTTTATCTTAATAAATAGAACTAGGTTTGTTAATAGGGCGTGCGTTGCGAACCTTTTAATGTGTCGTGAAAAGATAATCGTGTTTCGTGGTGGGATTGACCATTTTTTAATGAATTTGTATGAAAAATGTATACAAAATTATTAACCAATAAAAATTGTAATATCATAAGATCCTGTATTTTATAAACAATCGTTGAGTAGGTTTGGTACGATAGCATTTTGTGATATAGCAGCTAAAGGCTGGAATTAGAGACAACTTCATTTAGAATTAGAGAATGGGTTGAAAAGAAAGAAATAATAGACATAAAATCTGGTTCACTGTTGTACCTGTTTTATACCGCTAGTAGGCCTGTAAACGAACCGAACGTTCAAGAACTGTTCGGCGGGAAGTTCGTTTAATTTCGTTATTTAAATAAATGAACGAACACGAACACAATTTTTTGTTCGTTTATTAAACGAACTAACATGAACACACGTTTTGTTCGTTCATTTATGTCCGTTCGTTTATTTTTGTTCGTTTATGTTCATTTAATTAAACTTAACTTTATTTTTATTATTTATTTCCTTTTGTTAAGTATCTTAATTCATATGTTTTAAAAACTTAATCCTAACTCTAACATTCTAACGATATCACTTGTCAGACGCTATCCACATTTCACAGCCCCACCTCCCTTCTTCTCCACACTCCACAACCCTACCTTCTTCTACTTCCGGCAGACCACCTCCATAGCCTCACCTCCAGCCTCCACAACCCCGTATCCAGCCGTCCATAGCCCTGTCTCCAGCCTCCATAGGCCCCTCTCCACTCTCCAGCCTCCACAGCACCGCCGTCTCCCTCATCCCCGTCTCCACATACCACAACGCCGTCGTATTTCTCATCCCCGTCATTTGGTTTTAGTTGCATTGTGATGTATTAGACTTGGTTGAATTGTGATGAATCGTTATTAACCTGTTTTTGTTTGTGTTCGTTTATGTTCATTTATATCGATCATTTGTGTTTGTTTATGTTCATGAACTGTTCGTTTAGGTTTTAAATGAGCAAACATAAACGAACACGACAAATTTCTTAATGAACGAACACGAACACAAAAATGTGTTCGATTATGTGTTCGTGTTCGTGTTCGGTTAAAGTTAAATGAAAAAACACGAACACACCTCGTTCGGTTCGTTTACAGGCCTAACCGCTAGCCAAACACCTCTTTATATGTTCATATCCTCTTTGCCAAACACCCTATATTTGAGTTACCTTAAATGTCTCCTTTTCATTCCATTCTTCTGCACAATAAAAAACGCAAGACACACACGCACACACTTACTGTGTGTACGTGTTCCTTTTCCTCCTCCAGTGATCGGCGCCCGGCGCCGGTGGTTACCTTTCCTTTCTCCGTCAGCTATCAACCACAGCCGCATAACCCCTTCTTCGCTTCTGTTTCGATCCCTTCATCTGCACCAGCAAATCACTGACCAAGCCATCATAACACAACACGTAACCATCTTCCTCCTTCTATCCCGATGATCGGACAGTCAGGTACCAACCCATCTTAAAAGAACGGTTAAAGACGAAGACTGGTTGCGATGAAATATGATGGTTGTGAAAAAATAAGAAACCCAATAAATGAAAAAATTAAAGGGCAACAAAACCACAAGATAGAGGCTCAAACCCGGATGGTTTGTGTAGAAAATAGAGATTCCACCACTACACCACACAAACATATTTAAACCAAATTCAATAAATAGGTATTTAACAAAACAAAAAAATAATAAAATAATAAAACTAGTGTTCAAATAAGTTTGTCTATTAATAATATATATAATAATTATCCTATATGTTAATTTATCAATGACCATGAATAGTGTTGCCCACATTTTAAGAAGTTGTTATATAGTAATGGTTTTCATATAGGTAAGAAAGGATGGTGTGGTGCAGTTGGTCTGGTTGTTGTTGTGTGTTGTTTGGGGCTCCGGTTCGAATCCTTCATCTGCCCATTTTTTTTGCTATTTTTCTGAACCAAACATAAAAAAAAGGTGTTTAACAGCTGTTGCTTTCCTAGACATCCCACGTTGCCAACCTGGTTAGTCATTCTTCCACTTCTTTTTTTGTTCTTTATAAACCGGTTTTTTGAAAGCCTTTCTTTTTTTGGCGTCCTCTGTTTCTTCGTAACATCACAAGCAGCCATACGAACAGGTTAATTTCTCTCCTTTTTCTCTTGACCTCTTCTATGTCACCATCTTTTAGCCTTTAATTTCGGAGATGCCACCAAACCCACCCTTTTTAATTGTTGCAATTACACAAATAACCAAAAATATTTATTTAAGATTACAATGGATAACGGAATTGTCCTCTTTTTTTTAATGTCCTCTGTTTCTTTTTTTGTCCATGATTTATGTCTTGCATGTTTGAGCTCATGGCTTATTGTTTCCTATAGTCTATAGATGTCACTATTTAAGTGATCAAAATTTGTGGTTTTTCGTTTTGTAAAGAGTATCAGTTTCAAAAACATTGTTTTGTGGTAGACAAGTTTTACAACTAATGTTCATCATCAAAAAAAAATGTGACATCCTTTAAAAGATCTTTATGTTTTGGGTTTATAAGAAAAATGAAGGGTGAGGTAAAGTTGGGAGGTGTTTAAACAGGATGTCACTGCGAGCCAAATTTTGGTTTTTCCCTTTTGTAAAGAATATTAGTTTGAAAATCACTGTTTTGTAGCAGACAAGTTTTCCAACTAATGTTCATCATCTTAAAAAAGAATGTGACATTCTTTAAAAAATGTTTATGATTTGGGTTTAGAAGAAAAATTTATGATTTGTGTTTATAAGAAAAATGAAGGCTGAGGTAAACTTGGGAGGTGTTTAAAATGGATTTTTGGTTATTGCATTGTTTCCGTGTTATGTTGTCTTTGTTAGTGTGTAATAGACACACATTGTTCCCGAATCTTTCTTCCCACCGGATTTCCTCCGATTGTTAGACGGCGCCAATGGTCAATGGTCTATACTGATGAATTTGTTGCCGCTTTCGATGCTTTGGTAGCGATAAAATGAATATGAAGGGCTCGAACGGACGAAAGCGGGTAAGGGATATACTGATCTATTTAAACATGTACAAATCATATTTTCTACTATGATTAGAGCTTTTGAATTGTTGTAGGTGTCCGCTTATGGAATGATGGTCACTCTTTTTGTACAAAGACACAAATCAAATTTGAATGACAGTGACGTTTTTCAATTAGGTTCTGGCCATTGATTATTATTCATCTACATTCATTATTACATAACATTCATCGCTTGAGGTATACACATGTAGTTTTGTGTGTATTTTGGCAGGCCAATTTATGTTCAGTAGGATTTTGTTTGACTTCAGTCGATTGTTTTCCAGAGGTTTTGGTTGTACTCAATTGGTTGGAAAGTATCAGCTATTGCAATCGATTCGTTAACTGGTACTCAAAACCCAAACTCGATCTGCGCCGCGGTATTTTTCTCTTATAAAATGTTAGGTTGTACATTTCTTTAGGTAGGTATACAGATTTAAGATTCTAAATTTTCTGCAGCAAGAATTAATTAATTTTGTTTGCAGGAGATAGAATTCAACCTTTGGACGACGATTGTAGCAATTAAGGTCGTCATGGGTTAGTTTTCTTAATTCTTAACGTTTGTTTTTTGGTTTCGAGATGAGTCTAGGGTACTTCCATTTTATGTAACCTGACCAGTGACCATACACAACTAGTAATGGTCATGTTCATTTACATATGTTATTGTCTGTTATCTTACAGGTGTTTATAGTCTAACTTCATAATATGACATTTCCGGTATCCAGAATTGGTCACCATGGTTCAATTTGATGGCTGATGATGACGAAAATCACATCATTAATGAAATCTTAGCTGGAAAGGTATGTGAAATCTGATATGGGGTTTTAATTTTTTTGGTTTTGTTTTCGATATTAAATCTCTGACATCAATTAAATAATTTTAAAAAGGATCAGTGATTCTTATAGCCACGCGTCACCATCGAATCCATCGAATCCACGTGTTATTCTGAACCTTTTGACACCACCTCCACAAACCATTGCTGTCCCCAAAGGAGAGAAACATAAGGCTTCTATCGGTGATTGTGGTGTACACCATATGGGCAGATCGGGTTCGCAGTCGGGTGGTGGTTATCGTGGCGTGGGGTGGCTGCAAGGTTGTGGTGGTTGTCTTCAGTTGCATCAACATAGGTGGTCTAGAAGGTTGTTTGTGGGTCTCTGTCGTCTCCGTTTCCGCCGCCTCTGCCTTCTGTGTTTTCCCGTAGGGGGCTGGTGGCGATGGTCGCTGGTTACATCATTTCCGGCCGCCATCTATGTCAACTACACTCATCGTCAGCGATAAGCAACAAACGAATAAATAGTGTTACGATATTCAAAAAACTCAAACTACCGAATATTTCTTTTGTCTATACTCGACATCATCGGCTTAGATGACAAAAGCACATATAAACATAAAATCACGACAACAATTCCTCTTATGAACCCTTTTATACTACGCATATGTTTCATCATACTTGGGACAGAAGGACAAACAATTGCATTTTTCGGAGAGGATGTCGAAGCTGTAAGCTACCTATCATGCTATTGTCCTGTTTTCTGTTTGATGGCGCAAATGTCATTGATGGCTGACTCAGTTTGGGTTATGTGGTCGGGCACATTTAGCGGTAATATTGTGTGTATGTAATTTTAAACGAAAGGGCAATGATATATTTGTAAATCTTCCAGCTAAGCGTGTTCCTTCTTCAGGTATGATTGGTCTGTTACGACATACATATTTTTAGTTTTCCCATGGTCGATTCATTGTTGATTTTTAATATTGTTTTCATTTGACTGGTAAAGGACACTGTTCCAGTTAGTGAGGTGTTTACCATATTTGGGCCAAACAAGTTTTATGTGTCCCACTTGCCCTTAGGTTATACTGAAATCTTAAAGAACCTAAATTGAATGACTTTTGTGTTCATTCTTGCACGGTTGTTTAAGTAGAAAACCTACTGTTCTATGTATTTATGTGTATGTCTTTTGTTTTCTTTGATGACTAACACTTTCTTTCTTTGTTTTTTAAGTTGGCGATTGTGGCGTTTGGCATTGTAGTTGTCGTTCGCTTCTCCGAAAACGCTGCTGAAAAACTTATTCAGCTCTGCCTTTGGACCAGAGTGACTTCTCCACATTATACAGTTGGTTTCAAGATTATCTTTAAAAAATTGTTGATGGGTGTCATTGGTAAATATAAATGATTAATAACTACAAAGGATACATATCACATCTTTTCAACCTGTTACATGAGCCACTGGCCCTTCCATTTCATTCCTGACGGTTAATTGTGTGATGATACATGTAGATCTTAGCACCCGTGACATGGATTAGTGCTGCTTCTGGTCAGCAACACTTAATAGAATGCTGTGATTCTCAGCTTCAGTTTATTTCTTATCGCTTATCATCACCAATATATGCGTGGAGATGTGTTTGTGGTTTAGGGGTGAGCAAATCACAGGCGCGCAACGCGCGCACATGAAACCAACTAGTTAAAATAGAAGATGTAAATTTAATTGTTAATATTATTCACATTCAAAAGTTTTGTAATCCTGTATTTACACTCACAAATTTATATGTTACGTGACTAATAGTAAATTAACTTTTAAAAATTTATATTTTTTATGTACAGTATAATGGTTTTTTAAAAAACATGATCATCAAGTGGTATCTATTGTGTAACTTTTAATGAGTAGCTAGTGGATTTTAGCTCGCTAGGCGTTGATAATTTGGTCAAGATTGGTTTGTTCGTTATGGTACTGACATTCATTGTAGTGATCGAAGGGGATAACCTAAAACATGAAGTTGTAATATGCACAAAAGGATATTAACACATGTACATTGAATGAAACCTTAAAAACGAGTACTGGTACCGGTTTCGACTATACCAATACTGAGGTTGTTTGTCGGAATTAGTTCAGTTCGTCACGCCACTGGCACTTGTATAGCATACAATACCTAAAAGTATTATATAGTTCCATTGTCAACAAAATTTATATAAAAATGTGGATGAAAAATACTAAACACAAATGCTTAACTAGCTTTTTTTAAACCTTACCGAACACAAGTTATTAGAGAAAAATCACATTAAATAAGGTTAATTAATTTAAAAGCTATTTGTAGCATAAAGACTAAAACCAAAAGTGAAAAATGGTTGATGTGACATTTTCGGTGTCGTGGCGAACCGACCCGAGTCAATTCCAATTGAACACAACTGTACCAATATCATTATTATCAGAACCGGTACCGATCATATCCTTTTGCACAAGTCATGACTTTAATTTTTGGCAGTATTTATTTTTATAGTTTTGGTTTCGATACGAGTTGGTTAAGCCGACCCCCGCGGATTTACCACTACCGATTGAAAAAAATTAAGTTCGCTCCCCCTCGATTCAAGAACCAAACTTCGTCCCAGTGTAATAGCATGTCTTAGAAAAAATTAAAAAGAAAAAAAACTATTATATCTTGTCAATTTTTTTTTTATCGGCAAACTTCATCATATCATTCATCACCAAATTATAATACATGGATTGTATCTAGCAAGGTGCTATCTACAAACCAATACACCCAAATGTGTTACATACAATTCTAAGTTATAGGAACATCAAATTTCACCCACATGTCCCATGTCCAACCAGATTGTTTACATAAGTGTTTCACCCAAGTGAACGCCAATGCTTGTGCTTCACCAAAAATGCTTACGACATTGATCCTCTTGCCATTGAAAATCAAGTCGTTTCTTTCTCTCCATAGCGTCCAACAAGCCGCGAGGATGACTATCCGGATGAGTTTTCTCTTCTTCTCATGGACCTTGACCACTTAAAAAGTTCCAAAAGATCTTTAACGCAAAACGCATAGATTGGTGGTATGCCGATCCAAAGTATCGATGCCGTGTAACAAGAGGTGAAGAGGTGATCCGCATCCTCATTTCCAGCTTCGCATAATCTGCAAGTTTCTGACCCGTTTAGTATCTTTCGCTTCTTAAGCCCAACAAGTGTAGGAAGCCGGTCTTGAATCGCCCTCCAACCCCATATCGCCACCTTTTTTGGTACCCCTTTAACCCATTCAAATGGATAAAAAGGGGCTGCATGACGACACAAAACAGACCTGCCATCTGCATCCGAGTACGTTCCATCTTTGCTCAACGACCAAACCCACTTGTCCGATGCCCCTGTTAACTGGATCACTTGCAGCAGCGCTTGCAGTTGTGAGATCTGCTGCGCTTCCTCAGCAGTCAGCGCTGCTCTTTTCCAGCTCCAGCCCATTAAACGTTGGCCGACTGTGACCGATTTAACCGCTTCCAGTTGAAACAAAACAGGAAATTTCATCATCAAAGGCATATCCCCAACCCATGAATCCACCCAGAAGCGAATATCCGACCTGTTTCCTAGCTTCCCTTTTATAATATTCCGCAGATCCAGATCTTGGTCCATTAAGTCATTACCCAATTTTACAATGGCATTCCAAGTTCCACCCATCCCCGCTTTAACCGGAAGATAGGTCGAAGCGTTGCGACAATGATGGATTGCGGATATAACTCTATGCCACAGTGCATCTTTTTCGTGTTTAAATCTCCACCACCACTTTAAGAGAAGACTTTCATTCATCGCTTTCAAAGAGCATAAACCCAATCCCCCTTTTTCAACCGGGCCGATCACTCTTTCCCACGCGATCCAATTGGGTTTTGCTCTATCTTCGTCGCCGCCCCAAAAGAACCTTCTACGAAGTGCTTCAAGTTTATCGAGAGTACCTTTGGGGGCTCTAAAAAGCGAAAAGGTATACAACGGGAGGCTATCCAAAACATCCCTGAGTAGTACAACGCGTCTCCCGATCGAAAGTTTTCTTGCTTTCCATTTAGTGAGCCGTTTTTTAAAGCACTCCAACACTCCATTCCAATGTCTCGCTTGGTTCATGTTGACACCGATTGGAACCCCCAAATACTTGAGAGGGAACCTAACGGATTTGCATTTCAAAACGCTCGCCATATGATCAAGTGTCTCGTTATCAACTCATACACCATATAAAACCGTCTTGTTATAGTTCATTTTCAGCCTCGATATCATGTAGAAGCACCTCATTAGTCTTAACACATTTCTAATGTTGTTTTGGCTCTAATCTCCCATGTACACAATATCATCGGCGTACATAAGATGTGTCATCTCGGGTCCGTTTTGCGGCAGCCTAATACCTCTAATCAGCCCCACTTCTTGTGCTTTACGAGCGAAACACGTGAGCGCTTCCATAGCAACGATAAAAATAAAAGGGGATAACGGGTCACCTTGTCGGCCACCTCTATAGCATTGGAATTCCCACGTTGGTGCACCATTGATCAATACCGAGGCCCGCAATGACTCAAGAACACCCATTACCCATTTAATCCACCTGTCCGGGAATGCCATTTGTGTAAGAACGGATCGTTTGAAGCTCCAACTTATTGAATCATAGGCCTTCTCCAAGTCCACTTTAACACAAAGGCATTTGACTTCATTCTTTTTACCCAAGATAATATCTCATTCAACAAAAAGGGTCCATCAAGTATGTTTCTTCCAGCCATAAACCCAGATTGAAACACTGATACTATCGACCCAATAACCCCTTTCAACCTATTCGCCATCACCTTAGATATAATTTTTGAAATGCAACCAATGAGACTTATTGGTCGAAAGTCATTGAAGGTGTTTGGATCCGGACATTTGGGAATTAGCACAATAAAGGATGAACTACATCCCCTATTAATGATCCCTTCTTCGAAGTACTCCATAACCGCCATAACATCATCTTTTAACAACTCCCAGAAGTGTTTCAAGAACCCAAACGTACAGCCATCGGGTCCCGGTGCTTTAGCCGTCCAACAATCCCATATAGCATTTTTCACATCCAACACCGAGAAAGGAACGACAAGGCTGTTTGCTTCTTCGCTCGAAAGTTGCTTAATGTTGGGGCAAGAGAAGCTTGGACGAGTGGTGGACGGCTCTCGAAACTTGGCTGCGAAAAACTCTTCTCGTAGGATCCGTAACCCATTCCTCATTCACCAAAATACCCCCCAATCTGTTGGAGCCCTCGTTGTTCTTGATAATTCCGTGGAAAAATGCGGTATTTTCATCTCCCTCGACCGCCCATCTTATTCGAGATCTCTGTTTCAAGTCTTGTGCAATTTCCAGGTTTATCTCATCAAGTTGGTGCTTGTTATCGGCCCACATTGCTAATTCTTCATTAGACAATAGCCTGTCTTCCATGAGTCCATCCAACACGTTAATCGTCTTTTTGCATTCATTTTTTATTAAGTCCGAAGTCGATCGCCGAGACTGTAACCAACTTCTCAAGACAGCCTTAATCTTCCTAAGTTTAGTAGCCAACATGACATCCAGGGGACCCTCACATGAGAACCCGTTTAGGGCCCCGCGGACCACTTGGTCAATACCCTGAATAGACAAGCAGGAATTATAGAATCGGAAGGGGGTAGCGCCAAAGTTTACCTCATCAGTTGAGAGCAAAACTGGGCTGTGGTCAGAAGTGAGTCTCGGTTGGGCCGTAACTGAAGCCGAAGGCCACTTCTCCCAAAACCCAGCTGAAACTAAAACCCGGTCGATTTTGCTTAGTTGATTACCACCATCCGCAATCGGCGTAAAGTTTTGGCCTCCCATGGGATATTCATAGAGCTCATTTGTTTCAATGAAAGCGTTGAATTCTTCGGCACATCTCGGGTTGAATGTCGTGTTCTTTCTTTCCTCCGCACACCTTACTGCATTAAAATCACCAAGGACAACCCACATCCCCGAATTGCTAGAAATGCAGCTGGAAATGTCGCTCCACAATTGAATTTTTGCCTGAAGATTTTGTGGTTCATAAACATTCATAATGTTTAGAGCATCACCGGTTTGGACGATAGTCATTGAAATATTTAGGAAGCTTCTGTGCCGACTAATATCCACTTTCTGAAATACTCTAGGGTCCCAACAACACAACAATCCACCCGATCTTCCTTCCGAGTTCACCCAATCACAATCTAACCTGCCCCTCCCCCAAATCTTCTGTACGTTGATTCTTGAGCCGTCACATAACATCGTTTCTTGAATTGCTACGAAATCAGGTTTTAGGTCCCTGATAACTTCACCCACGGACAGGAGCTTTTTCTCCTCTCCAATCCCCCTGACATTGAACGTGAGGATCTTCATTGGTCCAGGTGACCATCTCCTTCATCCCTAATGGATTTTCCAACATCGTTGTCAAAACCCATCCGTTCAATACCCACCAGCGAACCTACCAGGCTGGTCGCTTCAATCTTCGTGGCAACTTCAACCGGGCTAGGATTACTTGCATTATCATTTAGAATTGGTTGATCCTCCACAGTCAAGGTGTCTTCCCACTGATCATTAACGGGAGCTTCTATCTGATCCTTAACGGGAGTAAATAACGGGAAATGCTCCACCGGTTGAGTCATCGGACGTTTTTTGGTTCTCTTGTATCTCCTCAACCTGGGTGATCTACCTTCACCAGAAGATCTTCTTCTAACTAACTCCTCTGTAAAAGGAAACATTGGGTAAAGGGGGTGGAGAGTTAAGGTCCAAAAGGTCCTCATAAGGCCCATGAAGCCTTCTTTGTCTTTTCCTAGATATGCTAGACTCCGGCCCATTAAAATTATTATTTGTACTGATAGTATTATTATCATTATTGTTCAAGACATTTGGTACGGGCCCACCAGTTGATGGGGCAATAGGAATGTACAAAATTATTATTTGTACTGATAGTATTATTATCATTATTTAAAATATGTGTAATATTATTATCATTATTCATATTATCATTAATAATAATATCCAGGTTGTTTGTTTCCTTGGATGGCCTACCCGAATTACCAACTTGGAAACCACACTCCTTATTACTCGAAACTTGTGCCATATCCACCTTTTGCATGGTTACGTCTCCCAACTCCAAACCATCATTGCAATCCTCCCTTTCCCCATGCAAAGCCCCTTCATGTGGTACTTAATTGTTCGCCTCCCCCATATCGGTTGCCGGAATGGTTGCCGGATTTTCTTCCGATGATTCGTTCCTTCCATCTTCGATTATCTCCCCCTCTTCAATGTTATCAACCGACATATTATTCTCCTGAGCATGGTTAGTACTTGTTCCCATCGAGTGCTTGGCACCGGAATTACCATCATTCACATTGACCGATAGTTTCTTGAACTGGTTATCTTTTGCAATAACAAAATCTGGGCACCAAATCGCATCCGTTTCTTCAACCCAGACACTAATTCTCTCATTCCTCCATCGAAGTTCGATCTCTTCCGATATTCTTTTACCCGATGAAACCAAAACAGCAACCGTTTCAAAGGAGAAGTTCCCGTCACGAGCACCAGCTTCTGATCCCTGGACTATTGTACCGAAAGATTTGGCTATCTTATCAATTACCTCTTTGTCCCATAACTGAACCGGTACACCCATCACCTTAAGCCATGCTACTCTTTGGACAACCGGTGTTTGACCCTCCCATCGGACCAGGTTATTGAACCAAAACTTCCATGTGTCCTCCCTTTCTGTACGAAAATGCTCCGCCAAGGAGGCGGTAATGAAAGTTAGCATCACATACATCCCTCCCACATATTTGAACGTCACATCTTTGGTTTCCATTGTAGTTAGGAAATCCTCCATACGACATAAACGAACAATGTCCTTCACTTCACCGATCAACGAACATCTTCCCAGCACGGACTGAATTTGGTAGGACTTATTTGGGACGGTGACAATGCTTCTCTTAGAGTTACCGAGAATAGGAGGAAATTGTACATTGTAACCCCAAATTGGAGTCTTGCCATTATCATGCAGCATGGCGCTTTGTCCAGGACCTTTAGACTGGTTCATATTGTGTTGCTTCCCGACGTCATGAGTCTGCTTGCTATCCTCCTTCATAAACTTAGCGACGTTAACTTGCAACCTTCCTTCCCACAATCTAACCCTGGCCAATGCTTTGGCCATCTCATCCACATTTTTGACCCCCTTGAACCTGATGAAGGCAAAGTATCTTCCTGTTTTATCTCTTCTCCTAGGTAGATATGCGTCCGACATGTTTCCGCATACCTTGAACTCTCTCCAAATCATACCGAGAGAACAGTTACTCGGCAGATTGGAGATAAAGAACGTGATCGTACCTTCGTCTTTGTTTGTTGTTGTCGTCTCCCCATCCCTGTGATTTGGTCACTGGTCGTTCCTCTTCCGTCTTCGGGGGAATTCCCACTCTCTCTCCATGGTTTGGAGGTCACAATTAAATTATTATATATCTTGTCAAATTTAGCTCTCGGTTAGCTACTCCTTGCCTAATGATGCTTAATCACCTAGAAGCCAACAGAATGCAATTAGTTTGCCTTTTGAGCAAAATTAATAATTGATTCACCACTGACCAATATGATTTCTCACATGATCAAATCAGGTCTAGATATTTTAAATCAATAATACATATTCAATTGGTCATTTTCCAATACCTAACCATGAGACTCAAAATCAATCCAACATCACTTGTTAGTTTAAACATGACTAATACAAGTGTGATCACCTTCTATGAGAAAATCTGTAAAAGGATGCATATAAAATGAGTTCAAATTTTATTTAAAATGATAATAATAATAAATATATATAATAACGATCTCTCTTTATTCGTTGAAAACATAATAGTACGATACTGAGTACAAAATTAAATATAAATGAATATAAAATACAAATACATGTACCAATCTTGATTCAAGTTGATGTCTTTGGAGAACTTCAACCGAACAATCTTGCCCGAAGCTCCGCTGCAAGAATAAACAAAATTGTCGTTGACGGTTTTGGTTGAGGCATGCGTTTGACACGCTTCCATTGAAACAAATCATGCACATCATCTCAGACGGTCTGTCTCTCTGAATACAACAATCGAAATAGTATGTGTACTGTCGGAGGTGACTCTCATGCATGAGATACCACCGGGTTATTTGGTGTTCGTATTTTGTGAAAAAGATGAAGTTGTATATATTTTTGAGAGTACTCCGCCCAAGTTGTAAATACATCTAGTAATATTTTATGAGATATTCTCATATATCATGTTTATATATGATCCCAAGGTTCTGTGTATACTAGAAAAAGATGAAACAACTTTCATAATTATTCATGTATTGGTATTGATATTATAGATCCCAAAAAATGTTAACATTGGATACTGGTATTGAAAATGCATGATAAGGTACTGTATTTGAATGTAAAAATCAGTAAGATACCGGTATCATAGCGAACTAGTACAGATCCCAAAAATGCCAAAAAGTGAGTACTAAATTTAGATCGGTACAATATCATATTGTATCGGTACTTGTTCACTACCACTATTTCTCGGTATCAGAACCGAATGCTCATCCATGTATGTATGTGGTGACGTGGGTACCTAAATGACCCATTTAATAATATTTAAGAAATAAAAAGATTAACCTCAGTAGGAGAAGCACTTGATAGAGAAGCATCCTTGCTCAGTGCAACAAGTCATAGCTTCTCGGACTAAGTTAGCTTCCCCTTCGACAGTGCTACTGTAATCAACAACCTAATCCATAAAGTACCCTATCAATATCACTATTTAACTTGAGAAAGATAAAAAGGTGTTTTCACCGAATGGGCAAGATCTTCCTGCACAAGTAAGGATAGGAGAAAAGCAATTACCAGGTATGGAAGGGGACCTGGCTCGGGTGAACCTATAGGCAAGACCTTCCAGCATATAAATAGTTAACCTGATCAGCCATATCCTCATCTCGCATTCTATCTATCACTCTTATACTCTTAGCTCATATTCTCTCCATTAATTCCTATCACCTTCTTGAGAAATCAATACTTATTCTCACGCCGGAGGCTGATCGCAGGAGACCCCCCTTGCGGTGAGACTAACGGTGTTTTACTTCTTAACTGGTTCGAGGAAGCATCGAGCTGGACTTTTCTCTTTAACCTAATCCCGACCATTATCCTTGTTGTAGCAAGAAATGGTGCCCACCGTGGGGCTGGCGCTACTTAGAACAATATTGTTGTAGTATCAGTCCCGTTCTCAAGTACTTTTTGTTATAATGGTCGGCGGAGACGACTATCCTCGTAATGATGCTTCACCTTTTACTCCATCCTCCAGTCACACATTCGGTGATGGTACGGATTTGGAGTCACCTCATACGGATGGACCTCAGGTCGAACCGTCTTTGCAAGATACGCAGATATATCAGACTCCCCCTTCTTCAAGGGTGGTTAACTCTTCTCCACGTGACGATCTCCTGTTCACTATTGAACGTGTGGATATGACACCTGAGGGAGTTCGCCGGAATTTTCTGCAGCTCCAAGAGCTTTTGAATAGCTACGTTAGAGAAGAAAGGTCCAAAGGGGTGAGGGTGAGGTTGATTATGACAAACCTGAGCTCTATCTCTCTTTGATGCCTTCCTTCACAAGTTCAACTACTTCTCCAGTTACCCGGAGACTTCCTACGAACTGTAGTCCAAATCCCTACTTGACAGGAAGTGGAAGGCCATCCTTCCCCGGAGAGACTAGTCGCTCAGCTCAACTTTCTCTACCTCCCAGGAGTCGGGAGTACACAGTTAAAAAGTTGCTACAGCTCTCCCAAACCTCTACCTCCGGACTTCCAAACTCCTTTGAAGAGGCTCTCAGATCTTTGCCTTTGGCTGGATCAGTTGTTACCTCCTTTCCTATGGGGGTCAACAACTCAGATGGCTGTCTATATGATGTCACAATACTATCCTCCTTGGCAGGGAGTCTTCCCCTGGCAAGCACCACCTCCACCTCTTGTTATTAGCTTGCCTGCCATGGTTAGCTTAACCCCTACTGTTAGCGTAGTTCCTACCCCAAGTCAGGGACCCACAGAGGGCCTCATCTGAACGAACCTTGGCTTTGTGATAATTGACCCTAAGAACGAAGTTGACCCTCATGAGCCTACTCAGCCTTACCGTAGTAGTTAACTTCGAGTTTGTGATGAAGATTAATATGCCAGCTAAATAGCTAATGTTAAGACATACGATGGTACTGAAGACCCGGAAGATCACCTTCAGGTGTTAACGGGAGCAGCCACTATAGAACGATGGTACAATGCTGAGTGTTGTCACCTGTTTATGCAAACCTTGGTCAGACCAGCCCGTTTGTGATTCTGTGGGCTACCTGCCAAGAGTATCAATTCTTTTGATGATTTATACCGAAATTTCCTAGCTAGCTTCACTCCCCTAAGGAAGTGTGTTAAAGATGTTGCCATCTTGCACCAAATCCAACAAGGAGAATGTAACAACCCGACCAGGAGGGGGCTGGACGTTACGACAGTTTGGTAACAGACTTGCACAACGGAAGCAACGATAACTAATATTTAGTATTTTTACAATTTCTAATTCAAAAATATAAATACATAACTAAAATAAATAGTCTAATATTTAAGCAGGGACGAAACACGGCGGTCGTCGAAGCAGTTAACGGGTTGTTATCCACTAGCCAATCCAATCTCTACGCGTCCATAACTCTAGAGGCTCTAATCCGCAATGCTTATAACTCGAATCTTCTATCACGATGATCTTTATTCCACACACACAAGCAAATACCTCGTATATACGATCATCCCGATGCAGTACCTGAACACATGCTTAAAAGAGTTTGGGTCAGCAATTACGCTGGTGAGTCCGTATAAGTAATAAAGTGGATCCAAAACAAGTTTATCATATAAAAGCCAGTTTACACAGTTTAACACAATTCAACACACGTGATGTACAAGCGACACCTCAACCCTAAACGAAGAATCAATAACGGCCATATTGATCCAGTGGCAAAATATATGCCGCAATGGTCTTAAAACCTTAGTGGAGGGTTTCCCGGGCCCGTAAGTTCCGAGTCCACCATGCGTGGGGGATTCCCCAAGTAGTACTACCCATATATTAAGTGGCTTATCTCTAAGTTAATGAGTGTCAGTATTATCCGGCAGTCTGTATCTTGTCACATCAAACAGTTTACACAAAACAGTTTACACACACAAGCATGTATTCACCCCAAAACGTTTATAAAACAGAAAAAGGGGAGTGGTATACGGAACTCACCTGGAAGCAATGCATATGGATAGTTTATAGGGACCAAATCGTCGGACATCTCGTACGGCTATACTCCTGGTCGAATCCTAAGTCGACACGTGTCATTAGTCTTAAGTTCATTGGTAATGGTTCCACGTGTGGGACGAGCTCGAGCATATGGTTCTAAAGACTATCCGAACATCTTTACTAGGTAATGGTTATTATCACCTCCAAACTTAGGTATCAAATATCTAGTTCTAATTCTTAAGTCCCAATTTATATGTTCAAGTCTTAAATACCAAATCCATGTCCAATATGTCGTGGTAGTTTGTATTCGTAGAATCTATATGTTCCTAATGTCGCGAGTTCTCATATTACCTAGAGTCCTTAATATCTTCCAACATATACTAGTTGTTATAAGTATTATTAAATATTGGTTATGTATATTTAGAGGTTGATTTCCAAATGCCGCGTCTTAGTTCTACTATCCAAAGGTTACAACTAATATCCATTCTAATGTATAAATCAATATGTGTGTCTTAAGTCCTTGTCCAAGCGTCCAGTCCAAGAGTTCCAATGTTCCATGGTTCGCATCTAGTTCAAGCGTCCGAATTATTGTCTTATTGTTATTAAGCAAGTTATATACTCCTAATGTTTCAAATAGTCTAATGTTTCTATTAAATATCCGAATTTGCATTATACCTTCCTATTGTTGTCAAGTCCATTGTCCGAATTTCAAATGCATGCGTCGCTCCTTCTAATTTTATTATTAAGGTATTATAAACTAATGTCCGAAGCAATAGTTCAAGGTCCAAGCTATGGTTTATGTGTTGATTTCCATATCTAAACGTCAAGTATCCAATATCCTAAGTTTTATCACTAGGATCCGTTTTGGTTATTGTTGTGTCCGAGTATTATGTTATAATATCCAACTCCTCATATCAAGTTCAAGGTACTAACTATGTCCAATGTCTTGGTCCCGGTCCATACGAGCTCGTCAAATCCCACACACCAAGTTATATAATAATACAATTATTAAGTTAGTAGGTCCGGGCATACCTCACGTATCGGGTTAGGGTTCGTGTTGACCGGGCCTGACCCGGTTGACTATTGTTGACCAGTTTGACTGAGAGTTGACCCAGTTGACTTGTGTTGACTGAGCTTGACCATGGTTGACTTCTGTTGACCATCTTCTTCTTCTCAGTTCCTGTTCTAGCCTAATCCTTTAACCAACTTCCAATCCTAACAATAAACCATCGGCATCTCTCCAGCGCCGCCGGCTACTACCACGGCCACCTTTCGGGCTCACCACGAACCACCGTCTGCTACCTGTGGCCTTCCACAACCACCGTGACATCATGTTTATCGGAAAGGAAAAGGGTTTCGTTGGTTACTACCTGGGTTTGTTAGTGATTCGCTGACCAGAACATCACCGCCGCCGCCGTACAGAACCACCACCACCATCGATCCTCTTTCTCTTTGCCTCTCCTTCGTTCTTCTTCTTTCTCTCTCCGTGCTATCTCTCTCTCTCTTCCTATCAGATCCGTCTTTCTCTCTCCAGAATAATAATCGGGTGAAGTGTGGAGAAGAGGGTGTAGTTGTGGGGGTGAGGGGGTTGGTTTGTCCGGCCGGTCGCCGGAGCGCCGCCGGGTGGTGGTGGAGACCACCGGTCCCCTTTCCTTCTCTTATCTCACTCTCTAACTCTCTCTAACAGATCTCTCTCTTTCTTCGGTGGTGGGTGTGTGGTTTGGTTAACAGACAAGAAAAGGGGAAGGGGGTGGGGGTATCGCCGCCGGAAATGGTGGTGTCACCACCGTACGCCGCCCTGGTGGTGGTGGTTGATCTGCTAACTCTTTCCCTCTCCTTTGTAAAGTGTGTGTGTAAATTGGTTCATCAGGGAATTGAGATGAGGGATGGAGGCTTTTATAGTGGGTCTTTGGTGAATGGTTTACACAAAAACCATTTGCTCCACAAATGGTTTTTGTGGAGATGTTGTCAAAAGGAGGGGAGGACAAGTGTCCTCCCCAATGACTCACCAATGGGTCATCGGGTGGTTTCGATATCGGGTGTCGGTCCGGTTTCGCGTCGCGTAACGGGTATTATATTATTCTCCTCGTTTAAATAATTATAAAATACTTTCTGTGTCGGTCTCGTATCTATATATTTCTTATTTTTAATAATAAGTTCGTTGTCATTTCATTTTTAGTCGCGAAAAATTTTTGGGCCTGGTAACCGTACTGTTACATTCTCCCCCCGTTACTGCCGGAATTCTTTTCGGGCTATCCGTCGGACATACCCAACATATCTCCTACTCGGATTCAATGTTCGGGTCTATATACCCGTGCGTACATAATTCTTTTCTTAAATCTAATCATATTTTAGGTGACTTCCTCATGCCACATTTTCCTTTGATAGATTACGGTTTGTTTTTGGTTCGATTTCTTAGTTTCATTTTTGATGCGTCATTGATGTTTATATATAGGGTGTACCGCAGCTAACCCACCACACCAATGACACCTCGTAAATGTACTAAAAATCTCCCCAAAAACTTGATAGAAAATGTATTTAGGCTATGGTTTCCTTAATCGTGTTAGTCAAGAATTCCTATATGCATGCTCCACAAATTACTAGTTTTTGATAACCTTGTTTTGTGCAAGTTAAACACCAAAATGTAGTCTTATGTTCTTAAAACAAGTTACTATTTGCTAGTTTTTATGCTTACATGGGGATTATTTTCTAAACTTTCTCATCCATGAATTTTGGTGTATACTCGCATCATAGTGTTTTCTTACAATATCTAAGGATATAAGGTATGGTATTATGCTAAATGTGGTTATGAACAACGTGTTCTTCTAATCTTAAAGGGTGATTCTAGGCGGGCGAGAAATTTTGTGACA
Organism: Ambrosia artemisiifolia; assembly: GCA_032199755.1. Classification (NCBI taxonomy): domain Eukaryota; kingdom Viridiplantae; phylum Streptophyta; class Magnoliopsida; order Asterales; family Asteraceae; genus Ambrosia; species Ambrosia artemisiifolia. Next base: position 15,644,256 of record CM063514.1, read on the forward strand.
TTCCTTAGGATTTACCTTACAAAATAAATTGTAAACTATAGCGATCTAGTCAAGTCTTAGTAGTATCGACCTATACGTGACGCGTCTTATGTTTAGTTGTCGTCGTATTTGGGTTCACTCCCCCCGTTAGAGCCTACCGTATATAATTCTAATATGTTTCTTACGGATGTCTTGTCATTATGCTTATAAGTTTACGAAACTACTCCAAAGATTTTGTCACTAATCTAGAGATAACATAGAGTCTTAGAGTAACGGAACATGCATTAAACCTTAAGAGTACCTTTGGTAGCGTTTATTCCTAGTTTTCTCTTTTTGGCGATGGCATTGGATGGTCATGTATTTGCGTCATACTTGAGTCTAGGTCGCCTCCTTTCCATTTAACATTCTCGAATCATCTTAAAACCTGTTATGCAATTACGACTCCAACACATTATACTAATCTTAAATCTGCCGAAATCGATATCAATCAACCTTGAATGAAACAACCTAGAAATCAATGTCTTAATCTCTTGGTAACGCAAAACTTACTCTATACACAAACTTGAATCACATAATTAATGGACTACAATTATTTGGAAAGTAAACTTATCGGGTTATGGAGCATCCATTTGCTATGTTGATTAAGTCACACCTTGGTATTCCGGGTTCTTTTCAAATCGTCGTGCCTAGTCTTGGCGAAGTACCTAGCTTCCATAGTTATCTCAATACTTGGTTAGGAAAATTATTTACAAGTAGTAATATTCATGTAGTTTAATATATTCATATATATGATTAAGATGATACTTATCACGGTGATCATGGATGCGTACATATTTTATATCCATACTAATCAAAATGTGCCAAGTTATATCAACTATATTAACTTCAAAACCCTTTCTATGGTCTCGCAAGCCTATCGTATACTTGTTTATGACCCTAACATAGTCCGTTTTCCTCACCTAAGTTCACGGCTATAATGGTTAACACTTACCATTCCGGCTACTCTTCGGATTTCCTAGAACTTATTCGTGCCTGTAAATTCACAATTACATGACGTCAAGTGTAATCGTCAATTTACCTCACAAGATCATTCTAGTAATCTCCGTCGTAGTCCTTGTTCAATTATCAAGCAAAGTTCGCATACTGGTTCTATGTCCTTGTAAGCATTCTAGTGTGTTCAGGTACTCGAGTTTTGACTTATTCCATTTCTTACTCTGGTCTGTCTTATGTAATTTCCAAGACATTCCCTAGCTAGGTAGTCTTAGAGCCTTAAACGCTAAGTTCTCTAAGTTGTCCTGGTGTAGCATAGGATATCTGAAGATATCCTATTCCAGTACATCCGTTGCTCTGATACCAACTGTAACAACCCGACCAGGAGGGGGCTGGACGTTACGACAGTTTGGTAACAGACTTGCACAACGGAAGCAATGATAACTAATATTTAGTATTTTTACAATTTCTAATTCAAAAATATAAATACATAACTAAAATAAATAGTCTAATATTTAAGCAGGGACGAAACACGGCGGTCGTCGAAGCAGTTAACGGGTTGTTATCCACTAGCCAATCCAATCTCTACACGTCCATAACTCTAGAGGCTCTAATCCGCAATGCTTATAACTCGAATCTTCTATCACGATGATCTTTATTCCACACACACAAGCAAATACCTCGTATATACGATCATCCCAATGCAGTACCTGAACACATGCTTAAAAGAGTTTGGGTCAGCAATTACGCTGGTGAGTCCGTATAAGTAATAAAGTGGATCCAAAACAAGTTTATCATATAAAAGCCAGTTTACACAGTTTAACACAATTCAACACACGTGATGTACAAGCGACACCTCAACCCTAAACGAAGAATCAATAACTGCCATATTGATCCAGTGGCAAAATATATGCCGCAATGGTCTTAAAACCTTAGTGGAGGGTTTCCCGGGCCCGTAAGTCCCGAGTCCACCATGCGTGGGGGATTCCCCAAGTAGTACTACCCATATATTAAGTGGCTTATCTCTAAGTTAATGAGTGTCAGTATTATCCGGCAGTCTGTATCTTGTCACATCAAACAGTTTACACAAAACAGTTTACACACACAAGCATGTATTCACCCCAAAACGTTTATAAAACAGAAAAAGGGGAGTGGTATATGGAACTCACCTGGAAGCAATGCATATGGATAGTTTATAGCGACCAAATCGTCGGACATCTCGTACGGCTATACTCCTGGTCGAATCCTAAGTCGACACGTGTCATTAGTCTTAAGTTCATTGGTAATGGTTCCACGTGTGGGACGAGCTCGAGCATATGGTTCTAAAGTCTATCCGAACATCTTTACTTGGTAATGGTTATTATCACCTCCAAACTTAGGTATCAAATATCTAGTTCTAATTCTTAAGTCCCAATTTATATGTTCAAGTCTTAAATACCAAATCCATGTCCAATATATCGTGGTAGTTTGTATTCGTAGAATCTATATGTTCCTAATGTCGCGAGTTTTCATATTACCTAGAGTCCTTAATATCTTCCAACATATACTAGTTGTTATAAGTATTATTAAATATTGGTTATGTATATTTAGAGGTTGATTTCCAAATGCCGCGTCTTAGTTCTACTATCCAAAGGTTACAACTAATATCCATTCTAATGTATAAATCAATATGTGTGTCTTAAGTCCTTGTCCAAGCATCCAGTCCAAGAGTTCCAATGTTCCATGGTTCGCATCTAGTTCAAGCGTCCGAATTATTGTCTTATTGTTATTAAGCAAGTTATATACTCCTAATGTTTCAAATAGTCTAATGTTTCTATTAAATATCCGAATTTGCATTATACCTTCCTATTGTTGTCAAGTCCATTGTCCGAATTTCAAATGCATGCGTCGCTCCTTCTAATTTTATTATTAAGGTATTATAAACTAATGTCCGAAGCAATAGTTCAAGGTCCAAGCTATGGTTTATGTGTTGATTTCCATATCTAAACGTCAAGTATCCAATATCCTAAGTTTTATCACTAGGATCCGTTTTGGTTATTGTTGTGTCCGAGTATTATGTTATAATATCCAACTCCTCATATCAAGTTCAAGGTACTAACTATGTCCAATGTCTTGGTCCCGGTCCATACGAGCTCGTCAAATCCCACACACCAAGTTATATAATAATACAATTATTAAGTTAGTAGGTCCGGGCATACCTCACGTATCGGGTTAGGGTTCGTGTTGACCGGGCCTGACCCGGTTGACTATTGTTGACCAGTTTGACTGAGAGTTGACCCAGTTGACTTGTGTTGACTGAGCTTGACCATGGTTGACTTCTGTTGACCATCTTCTTCTTCTCAGTTCCTGTTCTAGCCTAATCCTTTAACCAACTTCCAATCCTAACAATAAACCATCGGCATCTCTCCAGCGCCGCCGGCTACTACCACGACCACCTTTCGGGCTCACCACGAACCACCGTCTGCTACCTGTGGCCTTCCACAACCACCGTGACATCATGTTTATCGGAAAGAAAAAGGGTTTCGTTGGTTACTACCTGGGTTTGTTAGTGATTCGCTGACCAGAACATCACCGCCGCCGCCGTACAGAACCACCACCACCATCGATCCTCTTTCTCTTTGCCTCTCCTTCGTTCTTCTTCTTTCTTTCTCCGTGCTCTCTCTCTCTCTTCCTATCAGATCCGTCTTTCTCTCTCCAGAATAATAATCGAGTGAAGTGTGGAGAAGAGGGTGTAGTTGTGGGGGTGAGGGGGTTGGTTTATCCGGCCGGTCGCCGAAGCGCCGCCGGGTGGTGGTGGAGACCACCGGTCCCCTTTCCTTCTCTTATCTCACTCTCTAACTCTCTCTAACAGATCTCTCTCTTTCTTCGGTGGTGGGTGTGTGGTTTGGTTAACAGACAAGAAAAGGGGAAGGGGGTGGGGGTATCGCCGCCGGAAATGGTGGTGTCACCACCGTACGCCACCCTGGTGGTGGTGGTTGATCTGCTAACTCTTTCCCTCTCCTTTGTAAAGTGTGTGTGTAAATTGGTTCATCAGGGAATTGAGATGAGGGATGGAGGCTTTTATAGTGGGTCTTTGGTGAATGGTTTACACAAAAACCATTTGCTCCACAAATGGTTTTTGTGGAGATGTTGTCAAAAGGAGGGGAGGACAAGTGTCCTCCCCAATGACTCACCAATGGGTCATCGGGTGGTTTCGATATCGGGTGTCGGTCCGGTTTCGCGTCGCGTAACGGGTATTATATTATTCTCCTCGTTTAAATAATTATAAAATACTTTCTGTTTCGGTCTCGTATCTATATATTTCTTATTTTTAATAATAAGTTCGTTGTCATTTCATTTTTAGTCGCGAAAAATTTTTGGGCCTGGTAACTGTACTGTTACAGAGAACACGAAGATTTGAGGAGCTTTATAACAAAGTATAAAAAGGAAGGTCTCAACTACAGTGGGGCCAATGAGAAGATAGGGTTCTCAGGTTTTATGAACACCATCAGACCCAAGAAGTTGCTTAGAAGGTTCCATGAAGACATAATGCCCATTTGCTTACTAGGATACCACATGCAAGATAATGCCCAAAGGAGGGGCTTGAAATTATGTTACCAATACACATGTCTTACAATCTTTTGTTTTGTTCACTAGGGAAAATATAATTAAAGGTTGAATTGAATCATCAACGAGTTGATGAAAGAAAAAAAAAGATAGAACATGGTTGAAGGGGGTTAATAAGGATTTGGTGAAAGATAAGGAGGCTATGTTGATATGAAGACAAACTTTGAATCATGTTTATTTTCATGTATCTCAGAACATTCAAGCAATAAGTTAAAACTATAAACACTTTTATTTTCATGTATAGATATCTATTATGTTCTGATAGTCATTTGATGTTTCATTTATAGTGAGAGTGGATCAAATGAGAAGAGTCTTCTTGCAAGAAGAAAATAAATAAATGTAGGCCCTACAGTGTGTTGATCAATGGTTGTTAATAAACAGAGTTTTTTCACTTTTCATTAATTCTTTAATTTAAAAGGGTAAGATATACATTTTTAAGTCATTATCACTTCCTTATAATTAAGCTATTCTAATTAATTAGATATTGATTCTCATGTTTGAATACATAACAAATTAAATAATAATTTTCAAGTTTAGTTAAAGTACATTATTTGTTGTAGATAGCTGTTCGCATCTGTTCAATTTGTACGTATAAACTACCTATACATTTTTAGACAACCTACTCACCATATAGTTAGACACTCTACACATATCATTTGGACAACCTACACACCAATTTTTATTACCCTCAACATATCATATGGAGAACCTACACATCAATTTTTATCACCATACACATACCATATGGAAGCTACATGTTGATCATATGCACAGACCTACATACAAACATAGATGTTCATTAACCATATAGTGTGTAGGTTGTAGGTTGTCCATATGATATGCGTAAGGTAATAAAAATTGGCATGTAGGTTGTCCAAATGTTAGAATTTACATTTTTTTCACGTAAATCCATTTTCAACGTCCCCTTGGATTTTACTTTTATTTTAGGCTTAGACCTTTTTTAACCTCTTAAAGAGAGTGGCGACATTTCAAAATCACCAAAAATCATTTCACACATCTAAATGAAGACATTAAGGCGATATACATGCGTTCTATTTAATGGGAATGTTGTGTAACGACCCTGGCAGTCGGTGTCGGGTCGTCGGGTTATCGGAGCTACGCAGCGGAACTCAGGATATTGACAGTCTTGACTCTTCCAGGATCCACGTCATCATATCTGTTGGGTTACCTGAACACATGCCAAAAATAGTTTCTGTCAACATAAAGTTGGTGAGGTCGTGTATTTTATAAAGTGAATGGCCAGTTCGTTTATTTATAATTCTTTTATATAAAACATGCTTTACTATTCTAGTAGTTCTGGAGGGGAAAATATATTCTATTATACCAATTCGATTAAATTATACCGATTATATGTCCATCTATTATATTCTATTAGTTGCCATTCATATCGATTGTACCACTCTGCTTGTGGTAAATATAATTATTCCTACCCTCTACTTGGGTAAGACTGGTTCTTGTCCTCTAGTCGGACAAGAAAGGAAATGGCGATATACCGGTCAGTACTGTCCTAGTCGTTTCTATTATCCCCTTTTCTATTATATTTCTTTTATAAAATCTATTATGTAAAGCATTTTTAGGTTTTCTAATAAATGACATGTATTTCCCCTAAAACGTTTAATAAAACAGTAAAAGTGGGGAGTTCACGATACTCACAGGTTTGCGTATAATCTTCTATAGTCTCTTTTATTACAATTATATGTCATATATATATCGATACTTCTTACGCGTGGGACTTGTTAGATTGTAATACTTAGGATATATATCATATATACAATTTATATATATAGAATTCGGTATATATTAGATAGCCTAAACTCGGGGTTCATTATTGACACGACACGGACATCCTAAATCTAGCTAGCCATTACAGCTTGGCACTCATAAGCTGGCCATTACAACTTGGCACTCGTAGCTAATAAAAGAATAGAAAATATTATGATTAACCCGAGTCTAGTATATCGTTTTATATATCGAATCGTATATATATAAACGTATATATTTTATATATGATTATTATTCTCTTATTATTATTATCAAGTCCGTACGTTATTCGTATTATATATATATTCTTATAATTCTAATAATCCTCGTCTAGCTATTGGACCGGGTTCTATTCCGGGTGTTGACCGAGTCACCGAGTCGACTCGGTATCGGTTTAACTCTCCGATTCGATTAACGGTACCTCGCAATCAATATAACCACCATATTAATAATAGATTATAGATTGTAACCAATTAATCCAATATAGTAGAACTTACCATGATAACAACCGGATACTCCCCGGGTTATTACCGGAATATGATAGGAAGTCTTATGAACCGGGTATCGGACCCGTCTCCCGAGTTGGTACCTTATAACAATAACCATAAAGGTTTATTAGTTAATCGATATGAGATCGTGTATATATATAAAGAAATAGATTAGGACCCGAAAGATTATAAGGACTCGATAGGTGGTTTCGGGTTAACCGTAACCGATACAAATCAAGGATAGCAAGATAGGTAGGGTTTGGTGGGGATTATGATAGGCTAGTCTCTGAACAAGGCTCGTGGTTCTTAACCGAATAGATCAAAGTTGGGTTTAGTGTTGGAAAAGGTCTCGGTTTGGTTACTGGTTAAGTCCCGAGCAGAAAGGTGGGTTACTGGATAGCTTAACGAACACAAATCAGAAGCAGAAGGACAATCGGTTGGGTTCAGTAGTTCAATCAGTGGACTCGGGTTCTCCACAGTCATCCTAACCTGGTGACCGTTCGGTTCTAAAGACAAATAGGGTAGATTATCGGGTCATAGCTGGGTTAATTGATGGATTACAAGGACTCACGACACAACCCGGTTATGATTCCTGAGCCGACAGGTGATATATCAAATCGGAAACAGAGGGAACCGGTCAGGAGTTTATAATTGAAGCAGGGGTTTCCGATGACAGACACCAGTTCCGGTGACTGTCCGGTTCATTAACTGAAACAGAAGGGGAAGAACTAGGTGGGTTATTATCGGGTTGGGTTCTCAACAGAATAGGTTAGAGATTAAGGTGGTTCGATGTTTGGTTAGGAGGAGAGGATTACCGGTTGTATTAATAGAATAGGTGGAAGGAGATAGGTTGGTGGTGCTTGCCGGAGAAGAAGACGAGTGGCGGCGGCGGCTGGCAACGACGACCGGAGGCAGCAGCGGAGGCGGCGAAAGCCGCCATGGCTGTCCGGTGAGGTTGCTCTGTTGAAACACACAAGTGTGTGTGTTGTTTGTCTGGGTATCGAGAAACAAAGAGAGAGAGGGAGGTATTAAAAGAAATAATAATACAAGGGGTGTTTGGCAACGAGGATAATAACTGAAACTCGGGTGTTTGGTAACGGGTATAACAATAAAATAAGAAACGTTTGTCAACGTTTTAATAGAAGATAAGGAGCGTTTAACCGAGATAATAAAAGTCCAATAATTATTATCTATATAATCGGTTAAAACGGTTGGTCGCGAGATTCGAACTTAAATAATTTATTAAATAATCGGGTGGTCGGGTACGATCCGACCCGTTTAAGAGACCCGTAACACCTCGAGGTGTTACACTCTCCCCCCCCTTTAGGAAATTTCGTCCCCGAAATTTGAGTGATCTTGTCCTTTACACCCTTAATCTATAAGGATGTCACAAATCTAAACCGAACATTTATCAGTGAGACATGCTCAGTTTTTGTGTTTTACAAGGAACTTGATCTTATATCAATTCAAATCTACGTTTTAACCTTTCTTGCTATAGTCATGTTAATTCAGATACATGGATTATCTGTAACTTCTGATATGACTATTAAAGGTTCTCCGTATAAATTGATATTTTTCTTTATACGTTGAAAATTCTTTTAATCTTGTCCCTCATTAGAATGAGAAACAAACTGAATATTATTTTATATAAAGACGAATCAAACATACTTTGAGATCATGATCGTTTTTCTTCTGAGAGATTACAAACCTCCAGCAAACATCACTAGAGTCTCAAATCGATACGATATACTCATTGTTTGATATTCGGATTTAACTACAATGATGGATTCTATATGGTTCTAGAGAGATAGATACGGAAGTCCCTTCATTATCATGACTTGAATGGGATCCGAGCTACTACCTCTTTTATTCGAACTTTAGATTTTACCATCATTGTAATTCCAATTCTCAGAGAATAGAAATGATTTCTCTGATCATTAGACGTATCTTACCGGAATCAAAAGGTGCCGGAAAAGACTAATTGAACTTGTTGAATTACACGGTTTCAACAATTCCTTTTTATCTCTGGAGAGATGAAAGGCATCATCATTGATGAGTCTTTTAGGAAAGATCTTCGAATTATATTCTAATAACTCTTTCTTTGATAATGATTCAACTGACATTGAATTCTTATTACTTTTCCTTTTTCATTATCTTGACCTACTGAAATCGGTTATTGAGATTTCTCTTAAATCATCGATAATAATTTTACTGACTATTTCATTGATGATTGACTGCATTGTATCTCATTACATATTATTTGACTTTTCTTATTATATTATCGTGAATGAGGTATTTCACAATTCTACAGTCAATATATGTAACTTTCTCTTTTATAGTCTCGAAATCTACTGGTAACAGTCGTTGTTACGATTCTTTGACTTTTAAAATTCTAGGAACAATGCATCATTCATTCTTTCTCAAAATCATGATTATCATTCAGGCTTAATGCATGAGTACTTATTGCGTTAAGTATTCCTGCAAATATTCCTTCTTGATATCATTATTTCAGAATTTGTTAACGCTCTCGATAAAATATTCTATAATTTCTTTTAACATATATATTCTTATTCTGATAATTATTTGGCACTTCGTATGCCTTTCTATTATTCAGACATATCGGATGTCTTTTCAATTTATAGTTCTTCTTATTTTTCGAGTTATATTCTTTTATTTATCTATTTATATCCAAGCAAATACTGATATTCATTTATAGCAGACACTATAAATCCATCACTTCTATAATATATATTTGCTTAGAATAATTCTTTCTTATTTATATATTCGATTAAAGTTTATACTTTCAGTGTCTGAAAACACTTTCTGATAAACATGTATATAGGCAATCTATCATATTTTCTTAATTCAACTTATTATAAGCGAAGCTTATCTCGTCGGGATAATCGTATAGATAGTTCTTGCCAGAACAGTGATTTCTTATAATAACTCTCACAGCCTTCAACTCGGAACAGGAATTCCGTCATTCCTTGGCCAGAGAGTTTCACTGGAAAAATGAGCATAATTATATTCATTTTTCATTTTTGCTTCGATTATACCTTGCGAGTCTCTACGCGATTTCGCTTAGTATCAATCGTATTTCAATATATTTGTTATAGATTATTTTCTTTTGATACTTCATTGGATTCTACCATTTCCGGTTTCTGAATCCATATAGATTGTTATCTATTATATTCTTACAAGAATCATGTGGCTTGGTGGCAAATGTCCGGATATACCTTCCGTAAGGGTCCGGATATCTTTTTGCCCCAGTGATTGCACAGAGGACATACAATTATCTTTGATTTTTACATTTTGGTTGGCAATCAAAAATCAATATACTGATTTCTTTGATTCATAGAATTTAACCAATCGATGGTTTTTATTCTACGAATATATCTTTAGTCGTATTTCACGAAGAAATTTCAACTAGATTGCCAATTCTGTGATTGTATTCTTCACACATATAATACGCTGATGGTTCGACTATATATTTCTTCTTCTTATTATTTCTTATTATTTCTTTTAATATGTTTATGACGCAAACATAATGTGATCTCGATAAACTCCTACTCGAATGTTCCTGTGCCTGTGGCATTCATAATTATGTCGCGATCATAATTACTATTCCACCTCACCTAACATTCCAGTACTTATTTATTTTAATCACAATAGGTATGTGTTCTTCACATATTATTCTGATATTCTTTTCTTTATTTTTCTTTTAGGTTCGAAATAATATATTCTTGTTACAATGTTTCGGGATAATAATATTTCCGTTCAAAATATTATTAAATTCTGGGAAGGATCGAGGATGACATATAACCGAGATTTCGATATATGCACAAAGATAGATTTATATTATAAAACGGAGTATATAAATTTCATTGTTTTTATTGGAATAAAATATCAAGGAAGTTATTTAAACGAATATAAATATAGAATCGTGCCGAAAATACTCTTGACATATATATACGGATACTAATTTGATTAAGGATTTTCACGAAAAATGACACCAGAGGTGGAGTTAAATGTGTTTCGGTGAAATAATATAACCGTGATTCTATATATTTTGAAATAAAACTTTTAAGAAGATTTATAATAACAATATTCGTTTGAGTTATAAAACGGTATCTACTTTTGAAAATAATAACGAATCAAAAGAGTCAGATTAAAAATCTTTTCATAGTATCGAAATTCTTTAAATAACAACTTTTCTTATTACCGTTTATAAAATAAAATAGGTTTCTCAAAATATTGTGGTCAAATTTTTAATGTTAATCGAATTATACTGAATTATCTGAAAACATGATAGTCAATTTAAACCAGATTCGGGGAACGTTTTTAATAATATAAGGAGTGTCAATGATAAATTTGATAAAAAGAGAATTATAGTATTAACGGATTTTCTCAATCTTATAAATCGAATAAAAGGTTTATTTAACAGTGGGGTATATATATATATTTTTACTAAAAATCGAAATATTGGTTTAGTATAAAAATAGTAATGACTGAGAATAAATTTAGTAAGCTTCCGAATTATACCGAAAAGATTTTTAAAACGACTTGAGTTATCGAGGAATATGTCAGAGTTCTGGTCAAAACACTCGAAGAAAATTCTTTAGAGACATAATACTTATATATTTCTAGTATATCGGAATTTATAAGAATTGCAAGATTTATCGGATAAAGTAATATTTCTGGAAACTTGATCCCAGGAATGTTCAAGTTGGAGCATAATATTTGTATTCTATTTATAAATATTTGGAATAACCGTAAGCTTATAAATAGCCACTGAGACTGGAATAATTCAATAAACTTATATGAAGTTTCTTGAATCAACGATGGATGATTTGTGTTTTATAATCTATTTATTTTTCTATATAAATATATATACTTTTTATAACTTTATTCATTTCTTATTTATATCTCGATCTATTTTCGAATTTCTTTTAATATATCTGGTTTCTTTTCTGTATTCCTGTCTTATTTCTTTTAATGTCGTGATTTATGTTCTATATTCTTTCTTATTTCTTACAGCCTTATTATCCTGTAAGATTTCCCAGAAATTATATGTGCATGTAAATTCACAATTGTGTACATAATTGTCAATTTACCCCACATAATCATTCTAGTAATATCCTGTAGTGGATTCGTTTTAATTTCTAATATACTGTTATGGTGCTCACCAACTTTATAATGGTTTGGCATTTAGGTACCCAAAATTTTATCCTCTAATATTCTTTTATCTTATACATATTTCTAATCAAAATTTCTTTTAAAAGACATTTCTGGTAGATCCTGGATTAATAAAGATTTCAAGACTGTCATCAAGCCCCGCTCTGATACCAACCTGTAACGACCCTGGCAGTCGGTGCCGGGTCGTCGGGTCGGGTTATCGGAGCTACGCAGCGGAACTCAGGATATTGACAGTCTTGACTCTTCCAGGATCCACGTCATCATATCTGTTGGGTTACCTGAACACATGCCAAAAATAGTTCCTGTCAACATAAAGTTGGTGAGGTCGTGTATTTTATAAAGTGAATGGCCAGTTCGTTTATTTATAATTCTTTTATATAAAACATGCTTTACTATTCTAGTAGTTCTGGAGGGGAAAATATATTCTATTATACCAATTCGATTAAATTATACCGATTATATGTCCATCTATTATATTCTATTAGTTGCCATTCCTATCGATTGTACCACTCTGCTTGTGGTAAATATAATTATTCCTACCCTCTACTCGGGTAAGACTGGTTCTTGTCCTCTAGTCGGACAAGAAAGGAAATGGCGATATACCGGTCAGTACTGTCCTAGTCGTTTCTATTATCCCCTTTTCTATTATATTTCTTTTATAAAATCTATTATGTAAAGCATTTTTAGGTTTTCTAATAAATGACATGTATTTCCCCTAAAACGTTTAATAAAACAGTAAAAGTGGGGAGTTCACGATACTCACAGGTTTGCGTATAATCTTCTATAGTCTCTTTTATTACAATTATATGTCATATATATATCGATACGTCTTACGCGTGGGACTTGTTAGATTGTAATACTTAGGATATATATCATATATACAATTTATATATATAGAATTCGGTATATATTAGATAGTCCTAAACTCGGGGTTCATTATTGACACGGACATCCTAAATCTAGCTGGCCATTACAGCTTGGCACTCATAAGCTGGCCATTACAGCTTGGCACTCATAGCTAATAAAAGAATAGAAAATATTATGATTAACCCGAGTCTAGTATATCGTTTTATATATCGAATCGTATATATATAAACGTATATATTTTATATATGATTATTATTCTCTTATTATTATTATCAAGTCCGTACGTTATTCGTATTATATATATATATATTCGTATAATTCTAATAATCCTCGTCTAGCTATTGGACCGGGTTCTATTCCGGGTGTTGACCGAGTCACCGAGTCAACTCGGTATCGGTTTAACTCTCCGATTCGATTAACGGTACCTCGCAATCAATATAACCACTATATTAATAATAGATTATAGATTGTAACCAATTAATCCAATATAGTAGAACTTACCATGATAACAACCGGATACTCCCCGGGTTATTACCGGAATATGATAGGAAGTCTTATGAACCGGGTATCGGACCCGTCTCCCGAGTTGGTACCTTATAACAATAACCATAAAGGTTTATTAGTTAATCGATATGAGATCGTGTATATATATAAAGAAATAGATTAGGACCCGAAAGATTATAAGGACTCGATAGGTGGTTTCGGGTTAACCGTAACCGATACAAATCAAGGATAGCAAGATAGGTAGGGTTTGGTGGGGATTATGATAGGCTAGTCTCTGAACAAGGCTCGTGGTTCTTAACCGAATAGATCAAAGTTGGGTTTAGTGTTGGAACAGGGCTCGGTTTGGTTACTGGTTAAGTCCCGAGCAGAAAGGTGGGTTACTGGATAGCTTAACGAACACAAATCAGAAGCAGAAGGACAATCGGTTGGGTTCAGTAGTTCAATCAGTGGACTCGGGTTCTCCACAGTCATCCTAACCTGGTGACCGTTCGGTTCTAAAGACAAATAGGGTAGATTATCGGGTCATAGCTGGGTTAATTGATGGATTACAAGGACTCACGACACAAACCGGTTATGATTCCTGAGCCGACAGGTGATATATCAAATCGGAAACAGAGGGAACCGGTCATGAGTTTATAATTGAAGCAGGGGTTTCCGATGACAGTCACCAGTTCCGGTGACTGTCCGGTTCATTAACTGAAACAGAAGGGGAAGAACTAGGTGGGTTATTATCGGGTTGGGTTCTCAACAGAATAGGTTAGAGATTAAGGTGGTTCGATGTTTGGTTAGGAGGTGAGGATTACCGGTTGTATTAATAGAATAGGTGGAAGGAGATAGGTTGGTGGTGCTTACCGGAGAAGAAGACGAGTGGCGGCGGCGGCTGGCAACGACGACCGGAGGCAGCAGCGGAGGCGGCGAAAGCCGCCATGGCTGTCCGGTGAGGTTGCTCTGTTGAAACACACAAGTGTGTGTGTTGTTTGTCTGGGTATCGAGAAACAAAGAGAGAGAGGGAGGTATTAAAAGGAATAATAATACAAGGGGTGTTTGGCAACGAGGATAATAACTGAAACTCGGGTGTTTGGTAACGGGTATAACAATAAAATAAGAAATGTTTGTCAACGTTTTAATAGAAGATAAGGAGCGTTTAACCGAGATAATAAAAGTCCAATAATTATTATCTATATAATCGGTTAAAACGGTTGGTCGCGAGATTCGAACTTAAATAATTTATTAAATAATCGGGTGGTCGGGTACGATCCGACCCATTTAAGAGACCCGTAACACCTCGAGGTGTTACATGTTGATATATACGAGGCTTAGAAATAAAATGAAAATAAAGCCTCGAAAATGATTTCACATGAAAAAAAGTCTTTTGTGATGTAATCAGGTGTTTGATTGACCGATTTCTTATCTGAGGGATGGTGAAAATCGCTCGAAGGGGGTTGACACATTATTTGGATTGACGTAGTCATTCTCGGTTTTGTAATTTACATGTTTTCACGTAAATCCACTTTCAACCTCCCCTTGGATTTTACTTTTATTTGAGGCTTGGACCTTTTTTAACCTCTTAACGTGGGTGGCGGCATTTCAAAATCACCGAAAATCATTTCACACATCTTTAAAAAGGGGGTTGACACATGATTTGGATTGACTTAGTCAAAATTTTGTTTAAAAATTGTTTACCACTTACTCGGCCAATATTATTCATTAATGTTAGAATTTTATCTCATTTGCGTTTGTAGAAAAATTTTGTGTAATAAGTTGTTGAATGAGAAGATACACGTTGCGACATAGTTCTCAACTTGATTTCTTTAAAGAAAAACACTATAATATAGTTCACAACAATGTGTTTTTTGTGTGTGTATATATATATGTATATATATGTGGAAGGAAAATATCTTAAAAATGTATAATCTGATAGTTGAAATCTATATACATTATGTATAATTTGATCGGGTAATTGATTATTGTTTAACCTAACCAATCTAAATGTTTAACCTAACCAAGCCCCGCTAATGATTATACCACACACCAAGACAAATATTTCGGTCAATTGATTATTGTTTAACCTAACCAATCTAAATGTTGTTACCCGCCGCAACGTGCAAGCACCCCACTAGTATTTTATAATACATTTCCCAAGGACCTCTTAAAATTTAAGTTTTACAGCTATAATTGCTTAGAGTCCAACACACAATGAACATGTTAACTACTTTTCGAGGGCAAATATGTCTTTTACACAATACTTACACATTTGTCCCCTCAACTTTACTCAATTTTTGTTTATTTAATAATAATTACACGTTTTCACCCTTATTTTAACCAACTACCTCCAATAATTTTTAAACGTCGATAACTTTTTAGTACGTTAATATTTTTTTATTATTATTACACCATATAAATGAGCATTTTTTTCTCTTTAATTTTAGTATAGTATTGCTATAGTTTTTTTAATTTAAAAAAATGATATGTTGGGGTTAAGTAATAACCGAAATCAAAACGAACCGAAATCATCGATATCTATACTATCTTATAATACATTTTTAAGGATCTTTTAAAATTTAAGTTTTACAAGTATAATTCCTTAGAGTACAACACACAATTCACACGTTAACTACTTTTAGGGCAAATATATATTTTACACAATAGTTACACATTTGCTAATCAGCTTTACTCAATTTTTGTTTATTTAAATAATAATTACACTTTTCCACCATTATCTTAACCAACTACCCCCCACGATTTTAAATGTCCATAACTTTTCCATAGGTTAATATTTTCTTAATATTATTATACCGTATAAACGAGCATTTTTTTCTCTTTAATTTGAGTATAATATTTCTATAGCTTTTTTAATTTAAAATATGATATGTTCAGGATAAGTAATAACCGAAACAAAAACGAACCGAAATCATCTATATCTATACTATCTTATAATACATGTCCTAAGTATCTCTTAAAATTTTAGTTTTACAAGTATAATTGCTTAGAGTACAATATACAATGCACATTTAGCTACTTTTGAAGGCAAATATGTTCTTTACACAATATTTACACATTTATCCTCTCATCTTTACTCAAAATTTATTTATTAAAATAGTATTTACATTTTTGCATCCTTATTTTAATCAACTACCTCCACGATTTTTAAACGTCCATAACTTTTTCATTCGTTAATATTTTTTTGTAAATTATTACACCGTATAAACGAACATTGTATTCTCTTTAATTTGGATATAGTATTGTTATAGTATTTTTAATTTAAAAATGATATGTTAGGGTTAAGCAATAACTGAAACAAAAACGAACCAAAATCAACTAACGTATCTATCTTTTATATCTCCATTTCGTGTATATATATATATATATATATATATATATATATATATATATAGGATTTGGATCATTTGAGAATCACCATTTAGGGAGAGAACCAAAGAACCAGTGTGAACAGGTGGCATTTTTGTAAATATGAAGGTGTCTACAAAAACCCCTCCATCAAAAAATAAAAAAAAATTGTATAACCTAAATAAATAAAAAAGTAAAAACACCAAAATGATTATTTTGCATTATTAATTCGAAAAAAAAATTAAGAAATTAAAAAAAATAAATAAAAAAAATGACTTGAGACGTCATATGACGTCATCCTGATGCACATGTGCATTTCGCTGTTATATATACAGAAATACACCGTATGCACATGTGCATTTCACTATTAAATCACACTTTTGAATGAATTGCCAATTAACATACTTAAATGATTATTAAATGGACGCGATACAGATATACAAAGGGTCACAAATTTTATTCAATGATCATTAAATGGACGCAAAGTAAGATATAAAATACAATCAAACTCGTCAAGTGTTTAGTCATGCATATTATAACATAAATTGAAAATAAAACACGTGTATGACAACAAACATGAATAAACTTAAAACACCTCTATATAAGAAATATAAAATAGAAACGTGTACTGCATGCACATGTGCATTTCACTAATATAGTTAGATTTTTTTAGCGGTTTAACTTTCGGGCTTATTTTTTAGGTATGGTGGGATGGGGGTGGTGTGGTGGGTTCAGGTTTTTGGGTGGTGGAGTTTAATTATAATCATGCACATGTGCATATGTCAATTTTATTATCATACCAATTTACATACGCTAAAATAAAAATTACAAACATAATCAACCTATCAACCACCATATAAGGTCACCCAAAATATACATATGTGCATAAATCATCCTTCAAATAACAAAGTTTTTACACCAATTTGTTTTTATCATACAACTACATGTAGTTTCTACTTTCTACCAAACATAATAACTCAATAAAACAAACGATAACAAAAAAATATCCATATTACAAACTAATTATGTTACAACTAACCACCTACCTACAAACTTGTAATTATCTCACAATCTCACGTCCACCAACAGTGTCCCCTTCTATTGCTTAGTTGTCCCTTATCATCTTCTTCTCCTTTTACTTATCTTCTTTCAACACTCTTCACACTTCATTGATCCATCATCTAACATCTCCCTTGTTTTTTCATATGTCAACCTGAACATTGTATACTCTTAAATTTATCACAATGTTCATTTGTTTAAACAACTAAAAATTAACATTTATCAGTTAACATGAAAAATATACATATATACACAAGTGCATATACATATATGCACATGTGCATATATACTTAAATTGCTTAAATAAATAATAACGACCTTTTTAACTTCCTGATCAACGATTATGTCATCATCCTCAATCGCATCCGGCAACTTTTTTGACCCTTTATCCCTCAATCATAACACAAAAGTTACATTCTTTTATGCTTACCGCATCTTTGTCTATCCCATCTTTGTCTACAAATAATAAACAACGCATAATAAAACCAGATTTTCAATCTTAATGCACATGTGCATTAACATTACTTTTTTCATTACCACATAACATATAGAGCGAAATACCTCAATGATAACAAGAATTAAACCTTAATGCACATGTGCAAAATATAAACGACCTTAATGGTACATAATGCAATGAATACACATATTTGCAACTTGTAAGAAGATATATATTCACCTCAAGTAATAAACTCGGTTATTAATACACTTTTAACAAACCATAAACCATTTAACATACTATTGAATAAAGTTTGTAGCTCGACTATACGTATCAAGTCGAGCGGGCTATAACCGTACTATTACCGGTTCCACCCTAGAAAATAGAGGGATGTAAAATAAAGAAATAGAAAGGGACACAGTTGCTTAAGCTTATGCAAACATAAACACACCTGAATTTTATCTTTGGATGCCGTATTTACCACAACAAAAACCTGCATATAAACAATCCAAATAACAAGTCAACACCAAATAAACAAAATTAATACCCGAATGGAACTCGACGTTTTTTTGTTTTTATTTTTTGATTTGTTTCCCTTAAAACGCTTGAAAACATGTATATTACATAATTAAGAGTTTAGGAGAGAATTTTAAAATTCTTAGACAGCACAATGTGGGGGCGCGGAAGGAGGCTGTGAAGCCCCTCGACAACAACCAGACCACCTCGGGTCCAGCGTGGAGACTGTCGTGGGGTAACCCCCATGGGATTTTCCACCAACGTGGAGCAACTGAGCTTGATAACGTGGCGGATCCATGTTGGATATGAAAAAAGAACCGTTGGTCCCAACAACGACTTATTTAAAAAAATATTAATTTACTCTTATAAATGACTTTCCTCTCTCTTTAGGGATTAGGGTGGTGTGCTCTTCTGAGTGGGAGTGTGTGTTGTGCCAGAAGGTCAAAAGATGGGTGCCTAATTCCAATACAATAGGGGTCTATCAGTGCAAGTCAGCTGAATAACTCATCCTATAATTTTTACCCCACTACGGGCCCACCGTCCACGTCACCAGCACTACCCGGTCGATTTTGTTCGTTCTTGTTCCTTGCCCCTAGCGCTGAGTGGATGCTACATGTCGTTCCATGCCCCCTTTAAGGCCATGACCATACCGTGTATTTATAAAATAATGTAACTTTCTCTTCACCATTATCATCCTAATATCTTGCTAACCGTATCTCACAAATTATTATTATATATATATATATATATATATATATATATATATTCATGTGTTTGCACATGTAACTTCCCACTTCCTCATGATCACCCTAATTATTTGCTTAGCATATCTCACAATTATTTTTATGTATGTATTCATGTGCTTGCATTTCCTTTAGCACATAGGATTCGAATGTTTCGATTGTGGTTAATGCAGTTCAAGCTACACTAATGATTATGCCACACACCAAGACAAATATTTGGGTTAATTAATTATGACTTAACATAACCGATAAAAATATTGCTTCCGCCCGCAACGTGCGGGCACCCCACTAGTACATACACATTCACATACACATACAAGTTGCTAATAGTATTAGTAGAATATTTAAATACAATAATCAATGTTACTATTACATACATAGGGTAAGTATCTAGTGAAAACCTTGGTGAGTTGTGAAAACTCTAGGAACCCATCAAGTGGCTCACATGCATCCACGTCACTCTTATTACATGCAAAGATCAGGGGCAAAATTGGAAGATTACAAAATAACTTTTTCTGATATAATATTAATTGTCAGGGAGAGAGAGATTGTTTAACAATACCCTCTGCACATCTCATTCTCCACTCTACCAAGCCTTTCATCTTCTCCATGACTCCCTCTCTCTCACTTTCTCCCTCGAAATCAAACGCCATAAGACCCGCCGTCGGTGCTCATGACTCGTCGGTGCTGGAGAGGACGACGATGGGGTTCGTTGGGGGTGGTCATCGGTGTTTTTTATTATAAATCCGCCGCCTCCGCCTGCTAGCACCACCATGAAACCACCACTATTTATCTCTTTCTCACCTTCTCTCTCTAAACCTGTCGATACCACTACCCCTATCTTTTTTTTCAATGTTTCAAATCTGAAACCCACATACCCTTTCTCTTAGATCTGAAAATGGATATGAATACAGGGTTTTGTTGGTGGTTGCTATGGTTGCAGCTTTTGGTTCCGGTGGTGTCGCGTATTTTTATGGATTTTTGTTGTGGTGGTGGTGGTCGTAATGAATCAAGCCTAATGCTACAGATCTGGTTTTATTAGAGTAGATCTGAATCAGGTATTATTATTATTATCATCATCATAATTGCATGTTTGTTGTTTCAATCGATCTGAAACCCGTTTACATCTGTTTGTTAACTTTTTTTGGTCAAAATTACGAGCCTGAATTTATAAATCGTTATAGTTTTTGAATATTGAATGATCATGGGCTTTTTTGGATCTTTAATTATGTTATGATTATGATTAATAATCCAAAAACGATTGGTGAATGTAACCTTGGTCTGAGATGATATCCCAACTTTGCAAGATTGTTGTTGGACTAGTCTTGTCAAAGTTTAATAGTGGGATTTTAATATTATTTCATATTTCACTCAAATTTCATATATTATTATAAACGAAAAAGTTATAATATCTTTTGAAAGTCATAATATCTTTCATTTCATATTTCATATATTATTATAAATGAAAAAGTTTTTTTTTTAGATCTGGTTTGATGCTTTTTAGTATGTTTTTTTTCTTGTTTAGATGTAATGTTTTAATTTTAAAAAATATTTTGATATATAGTTTGATATTTTTCTTACAAATGTACTTTAAAGATTGTTTAACTAATATTTAATTTCTTTTCAAATGAAGGCAGATGGTTTGATGAAGATGAGAAAAAGTGCTTGGTTTGGATTTTTTTTTCTTGTAACATTAGGTTGTGATACGACTTAATACAAGGGAATAAAGTGTATTTTATTGAAGTTAAATTGGGTTTTCTTATGTAACTTGTGTTGTTACAACGTGATATATGTATTTTATAGATGTTTTTATATGTAACATGTCTTTGTTACAATGTAAAACTTATCAACATTGCTCTTTACAAACAAAGTGGTTTTTTGTATATATTGTAACATTTATACAATATATAAGTTGTAACATTTGTAGATACTAACAAAAGTTGTAACATACTAAAACTACAAGTTGTAACATAATAACATAAACTGTAACATACTAAAGTACATATTGTAACACGATAATAAAAATTGTAACTTACGAACAAAAGTTGTAACACAATTAAAGCACTGGGAAGTAAGCTTACTTGTCAATATTAAAAAAAATCCAGCCATACCATCATTTTTCGTTACTTCTTGTAGAAAGAGGTATAAAAATTGAAACATATGAGTTTTAAACTAAGAGAGAGAAGATGATTGGACATTTGAATTTGAAAGAAGGAAAGAGAATATGACAGGTTACATTACCTAGGAATAAAAAGGTAAGGGGTCAAATACCAAAACTACCCTTTGCTTCAAACAAATAAAAAGAACATGTACCTTTAATTAATAAAATAAGTTTGGATGAATCTCAACCATTGATTGGTGTAGATCAATGGTCACAAATAGGTTTCTAGAGTTTTCACAACTCAAGAGGGTTTTTATTTTAGCCCAACCCTACATACATAAATACACATACATAAATATACATACAAATATATACATAAATATACAATGTTCCGTCACAGATGCATAGCAAGTTCCTACACATTTGATACACATATCATAATATGGTAGCAATTGTGTAGGAAGTTGTTACACACTTGCTATGCATTTTTTCATATACGCATACGCATGCAAGTTGCTAATAGTATTAGTAAAATATTTTACATATTGAAATACAATAATCAATGTTTCTATTACATACATATATATATATATATACACATATACAAATACATATATACATAAATATACAATGTCCCGTCGCATATGCGTAGCAAGTTGCTACGCATTTCCGACGCAATATGTAGAAGTAGTATAAAAAAAGTTTTTTTGTTTACAAAATAATTTGGGTTTTTTTTTCGTAGCAATTGTGTCGGAATTTACGACACACTATTTTGCGTACAAAAGTTTTTGACAAATCTATGAAGCAACTTTGAGTTGATTTGGGTTTTCTTATTTTCTGTTGTTATGTAGAAAATGTGTCACAAAATCTTGATTTTTTTCTGTAGGAAATTTGTCACAAGTGTGTCAGAATTTGTGACGAAAAAAATTGTGTGGGAAATTTCAGTGGGAAATTTCAGTAGGAAATTTCATTTTTTTCTAGTAGTGCTAGGGACATCCTCGCGGTACGCGGAAGGGAATTTTCTATGGTAAATTCGGGTTCTTTGGAATAGGCGAAGAACTTCCATAATGCAGAAAAATGTTTTCTTGTCGTTGTTTGACTCGTTAACCTAAATACTATTCGCTTTCATGTGTTTTTATTGTAGGTAAAACCTAAATGTAGTACCGGATGGTGGATCAAGCTATGTGAATCACGGAACACTCCTGAATGCTTACAAATCTTTGTCTTTTGTTCACCTTTTGGGGATTTAGATGATGACTAATCTTCTGTAAACATTACATGTAGTTGATGACTACTCTTTTGTAAGCATTTCATTTTCAGGTAGTGGACTAGTTTTTCATGAAAACAAACTACTAACTTATATCATGAATTCATGATGAGTTTTTGTAAGTCTTGTAAGATGTTAAAGAAAAAAATTTACGTTAAAAATCTTTGGGACCATATTACGTAAATTATAATACGGTATGTTAAGAATATTGAGAATGGGTGTTTCGAAAACATAATGTAGCCTTTAAAATTTCCCAAAAAAAAAACTACATATCCCCCATATACGAGGCAAAATGCTATTAGACCCATATAGCTCTATACATGTTGTATAGGCTAGGAGCCAGACAAGATGTGTGTGGTATTCTATCAAAAGACTAATATCTCAACTGATCACCAACTTCTCTTACGAAGGTAATAAGTGCATACAAAAAGTTGGCTAAGAATACTGCTTAACAAAGTTTCTAATATCAGTTTATGTATTTTCAAGAAGCTCGGTTTGAAAATTTTAAAGTTGACAAATACAATACACATACATGGGATTGGATCAAATAAGAATGATTTGAATTTTGAACATCAAATTGTTTCATTAAAACTCTGTAACTTCTATGCATAAAATTTATTTGTGAAGATCTTTTGATCTTTCTCCTGTTTAAAATTTAGCACATTAACGTCTTCTTACATCTCATGTCAAAAAAGCTAACACGATCGATCAACTTTACATTAATATACATGTCATATTCGCAATCACAAACATATTAAACAACATTCTTGTTAAATGATAAACATGTACAGATGGGAAGTGACTAGGGTTTTATTATAGGGAAAATAACCAAAATGGCCCGTTGACCAAGTGGTTTACGAAAATAGCCCCCTCCCGTCTCTTTGGAGAGACGGGCCACACCTTCCAAGACGTCTCAGGCGTCTCCCGAGACGTCTCCCACTCCAACCAATAATTTACCGCCACGTCATCACCCACCCACTCTCTCTCCTCTCCTCTCCTTCTCTCCTCATTAATTACCTTAGTCTCTCTCCTCTCTCCTCACTTTCTTTCTCCTCTCTCCCTCTCCCTTTCTCTCTTCTCTCCCTTTCTTCCCAAAAAGAAGTCAAACTTACCGGAACTAAATCGACGGAATCCATGGAGTTTTATTTTCGTTTTTTTGCTACTTTATATATATACATTACACAGTGTGATAATAATTCTATCTCCAGTCTACTAAATACTACTCACTAATACAACCAAAAAAATAATCAAAACATTTTCATCCAACTCGCCATTACACCACTAATAACCAATCACCGACGCCTCACCGTAATAATCACCGACGCCAGAAGTCACCCACAAAACGTCAACCAACATTTTTTATCTGTATAAGAATATGTGGGAGAGTGAGAGGAGAGAGAAAGGGAGGGAGGGAGGGAGATAGATGATCGATAAAGGTAGAGAGAGAGGAGGAGAGGAGACAGAGAGAGACAGGTATTTAATGAGGAGAGAAGGAGAGAAAGTGTGTGGGTGATGACGTGGCGGTAAGTTATTGGTTGGAGTGGGAGACGTCTCGGGAGACGTTTGAGACGTCTTGGAAAGTGTGACCCTTCTCTCAAAAACGGGTCAAGGGGCTATTTTCGTAAAACACTTGGTCAATGGGCTATTTTGGTGATTTTCCCTTTTTTATAAAAGGGAAACATTACATTACCTAAGCAATGAAAGTAGGGCTTTAAACGAACCGGACGGACACGGACGGAGCTTGTCCGTGTTCGTTTGTTAAGCTTTAAATCTGTTCATGAACTGTTCGTGGACAATTTTCGAACATAAAATTTTGTCCGTGTTCGTGTTCGTTTGTAATTTGGTTGTTCACGAACTGTTCGTGAACATTGTCTGCGAACACAAATGAACACTAATGGACACAAACGGACATAAACGAACACAAACAGACGTTTGACTAGAAAATATAGATAAAACATTGTTAATGGACACAAACGGACGAACGAATATAAAATTTAAAACATTGTTATTGTAAGTTTCTTTATATATATATATATATATATATATATATATATATATATATATATATATATAATTTTAAATATAAAATTTAAAAGCCAAATGAACACAAACGAACAAGTATAAACGGACATAAACGAACACAAACGAACACATTACCGAACGTTCACGAACATAAACGAACAAAATTTCTTGTTCGTGTTCGTTCATTTGTTAAACGAACGAATACAAACGGACTTCCCGCCGAACGGTTCATGAACTGTTCGCTGAAAGTTCGGTTCGTTTACAGCCCTCAATGAAAGCAAATTAGTACGATATATAGCAAAGCAACCAAGGGTACCTATCTAAACAAGCTGAGGACAAATTATCCAATATAAAAATATTTCAAACTTTATTATGCTAACCTAAATGACACCCTCTTTGTAGATTTCAAGAAAAAATAGTTGCGAAATTACATTAAAATTGATGGTAAACGGACAACAAGCTACACCGCTAGCCTTTCTATATAGCAAATATCATTTTTTTAACAATCCAGGAAGCAATTTTATACCCCCAAAAACTTTATAGCAAGATGGCCAAAATATACAACCATAATACAAATTCAATACATGTTTACATCAAATTTAAACCATCAATTAAGAGACGATCTCTTCCATCTCGCTCTATGTCTCATCTACAAAAAAGTCGCCTCTTTTATCTCGTCAAGGATCTTTGTGGTATAAGAATGCCTCCAGCTGGACACATTTTCGTCCTTACTTCCCCAAATTGCCCATAACACCATCATGACCATCGCAAGAGCCGCCTTCTTTATCTTATTTGAGCACTTTAAATCACTCACCGTCTTTAGCTGTTGTACATAATGTTATAGCTAGAACTTCCACCCAAACGCCTACGGGCCACAATAGAGATTTGGCTGCAAGGCATGACACAAGTAGGCGGTCGGCCGACTCTTCTGAGTAACCACAACTCGGACATGCCTGGTTCCCCACCTATATATGTTATATTTAATGAGTTACAAGGTTAATCCACTTAACAAATCTCGTGGTTTTCCTAAACTAATAGGCTAACATATATATTGTGTTTTTTTTTTTTTTACATTTGTTCATATTTACACAAAGTATAATAAACCTATCTACCTATTTAACTATGTGAACATCAAAACCTTAAAAATAGTATGTTTGGTTTGTTTTAGTATTGCCGACATGGACGATTTTAAGTTCAACACATGTGTTGTCCAAAAGTCAGGAATTAAAATAGCAAAAACAAAGGGGGCAAATATGTCGATGCAAACAGTGATGTTGATAGTGAAGTAATAATCACAAAAACTTAGTATTTTAATATTTTTCCTCTTGTTGGGTAGCATGTGAATGAGATTAGTTGAGCGTGAAAACAGGAAACACTATGTAATTATATTATCACATCATATTAAAATATAGTACGTATATTAAATTAAAACATAATCGCAAAGACTTTTTTTTTTTTTTGAAAGGCGTAGATCAGCTGGGAAATCCTTGTGTGAAATCCTGATCCTACCCGAGTTCGAGCCCGACCAACAGCCGTTTGATACCCCTGCCCGTAGGACTTATTAGGGCCGGTTGCGAGTCGAACCGGGGAAACCCCAGGCGGGAACCCCACATAATGTGGGTAAACCCTCCCCCCCTCAGAATCGAACCCACAACCCTTAGGTTATGTTTCCGAATCCTCATTGAGGTGGCCAACTGGGCTAGCCCAGCTGGTTCATAATCGCAAAGACTTAACAACTGTATTTTTGTATTAAAGTAAACTAGTATTAAGCTTTCATATTGCGGCGGAAGACATAAAACCATACCAAGTAGCACCAATAACACATTGTTGCTAGCGACCAACAATACCGAAAAACTCATAAAGAAATTAAAAATGAAAAAAAACTGAGTGAAATATAGACGTAAAAACGGTGAATCATATATGCACGCCCGTTGCGACGTGATAATGCGCAAAGATTAGACTGAAACATAAAAAACACAGTGTGACTGCTTAACGGAAAAATAGAGATAAAAACGTTGAACTACATACGTACGTTGTGGCATGTCAACTCGAAAATTTTGGATTGAAACGTAAAGCAAAAAAATATTTTTAAGATACATGGGATAAAGTTCAAAATAGAAAATTGTAAGGTTTAAATGTAAAAGATGAAAACTATTAGGGTTCAAATTAAAAAAAAAATAAAAGAAAAGAAAAAACAAAGTAGAGTACAACCTACACAAAACATAATGTATAATCCTTTCATACACAAAATACTTATTAAGCATGGTGTATAAACCACTTTTAAATTAAGACTATATATAATAATTCAAGCTAAGTACCTCTATAATGTTTCCTAAAATGGTTTTTTATTAATTTTTTTTTGATATAAATGTAGGGATGGCAATGGGTTAGGTTTGGGACGGGTTTAGGTAATCCCAAGTTCCCAACCCCATACCCGATTAGGTTTGATTGTCCCAAACCCGGCTCAAAACATGTCGGGTTTGTGTCGGGTAATTACCCATCGGTTATCGGGTATACCCGCGGGTTTCGGGTAAACCCATAAATTTTTAAAACTTACTCATTGAGTATATCCGATCAAAAACACGACTGGCATCTATTAAGTAACTATTAACCAATTACATTTACCATTATTAAATATATATGTAAATGATTACAATTTATAAATATAAAATCATCATCATCATCATCATACACAGTTAATCCCACCTATAGCAAAACTAAGGTAGGGTCTGCGGAGGGTAAGATGTAGACAGCCTTACCTCTATCCCTTGAGAATAGAGAGACTGCTTCCAGTGAGACCCCCGGCTCGATGTGGTTTTGTATCAAGCCTTGAACATAAGGCACATAACACTTAGCAATCGGGACAAACTCGATTGGTGCATGTACCCCTTTGTCGTTTGGCTATCAACGCCACCACATGATGCATGATTAACCGTCAGTCGTTTTTAACGTTATTTTCACGAAATTAGTAAAATAACGTTAAAACTAGTGCAACTTTACTTTTGCCCCCCGAGGGCCACACATATATACATTATATGCGCACACCGTAAGTGGGGCGTAATACAGTAATTTTTTCGTAATTTTAGCACAAGATGACAATGTAGATGGACAACTAGATATATTATGCATACATATTTAAAAAGATATATTTGAAATTATATTGGGTATCTAATCGGGTAAACGGGTATATCATCAAATCCCAAACCCGTCCCAAACCCGCGAAAAAATAAAAACTAATCACATACCCGGACCCATACCCGATTACCCGACCCCAAACCCGTCCCAAATGTGTCGGTTTCGGGTTTGCCCATCGGGTTCGGGTTTGATTGTCATCCCTATATAAATGAAATCAAAATAGATTATTACACGCATATGTAGGATAGAGACTAAGAAAACTCTAGGCTAATTAATAACCGTAATAACCATTTTGGACCACTCGTTTTTAAGGCATAAAAAAATTATTTTGTTAGCTTAAAAGCTCATTTATATGATTTTTTCATTTTTTTTCGCATTTGTACCTATGTGTATAGTATCAATTTATGATTATACATATGTGTATATATTGCCAAACATATATGTATGATACTAAATTTTTAAATTCAAACATCATCATCATCATACTCAGTTAATCCTACCAATAGCAAAGCGAAGGTAGGGTCTGAGGAGGTAAGATGTAAACATCGTTACCTCTACCCCGAGGGAATAGAGAGGCTGCTTCCAGTGAGACCCCTGGCTCGATAGTGGTTTTGCGTCAAGCCTTGGACATAAGGCACATAACACTTAGCAATCGGGACAAGCCCCATTAGTGCATGTATCCACGTGTCTTTTTGCTATCAACGCCACCACATGATGCATGATTAACCGTCCGCTTTTTTATCGTTATTTTCACGAAATTAGTAAAATAACGTTAAAATTAGTGCAATATTACTTTTGCCCTCCAAGGGCCCACACATAAATACATTATATGCGTACACCGCAAGCGGGGGTGTAAATTTTTAAATTCAAAC
This sequence comes from Ambrosia artemisiifolia, assembly GCA_032199755.1. Lineage (NCBI taxonomy): Eukaryota > Viridiplantae > Streptophyta > Magnoliopsida > Asterales > Asteraceae > Ambrosia > Ambrosia artemisiifolia. Next base: position 15,673,167 of record CM063514.1, read on the forward strand.
ACGTATGTATATTAGAAAAAACATGTTTTTACTCATAATCTTCCTTAATATACGCATATGTGCAATCACTTTTACACATTTGCATGTATATGTACATTACATTATCAAAACATGTATCTACATATATTTAATAGGCATTTGATTCAGAAACAAGGGTAATTACGTAATAGGGATTTTATTTAGAAACAAGTATAACACTACTCGATTTTGTAACTTTATGTGTGTGTACCAGTATGCAATTGCGTAACCACTTTGTGGAGTTTCATATAATATTATAATGAAAATCATGTAATGGGTACTTCAACATCACAAATCACCCGAAGAAGATGAAGTGTTGGTCTTGTCGACTAACCTCTCTGCAACCCCAATGGTGGCCACAACCCAGGTACGTTTTTTTGTTGCATTTTTATGCTTTGAAGAATAACGCGTATTTTTATCATTGTTGGTTCTAGTTTTTTTAACGATTCATACTTTTTTGTGTATGTTTGAATTCTTATTAGGGAATAAGCAAGGATCCTCATCAGTTTCAAATGTTGGAACTTGCAATAAGTACGGATGTAAATTTTTACGACTTGATATAGGATTTTGGTTTTGGGTTCGGTTGGTTCAAAAGTTGTTTAAATAACATTTGAAACAACATTTTTTTAAGGTTCTCTTGAAGAAGAGAAGAATTTAAACAAAAGAGAGGAGATATGAGAGAAATGACGGTGTTGGGATTTGAAATACGACAAGAAAGAGGTGAGAGATGATGGTGTTGGGGTTTGAAATATGACAAGAAAGAGGAAAGAGGAAAGAGGAAAGAGAAGATGATATTCGGGTTTTTAATAAAGATCCTACTTTAAATTCTTTCTCATTCTTTTTCAAAGCAACATTAGCATCATTGCATGCTCTCAAATCACATACCAGATTAGTATTATGTTCTTTCAAAATATTCTATCTTAGCATCTAGTTCTACACACTTAGAGCAAGTAGGAGTTTTAGATGGAGAACTGACCTGGTTGTCTTGAATGTTAGCCATAAAGGCGAAGTGAGATGAAGATTCGTCAGTGGAGAAATACATGGAATAATCCATAGTTGACTCTATAAGATCTTGAACCAAGCATGACTTCTAGCTTGTTAGAAAATCAGCTTCAGCTAAGAGATAACAACATCTGCATCGAGTGTATGAGCATCACTCTCGGATGATCTAGATTGTTGACCATATGAAGCTTCAAATTCTTCATCTTCACTGGAACTGTCATTAGTTGACGATTCAGCATAACATGCAGCTCCACCAATGTTGATAGCACCATTGTCTCCCATCTGGAGATTTTAGTCCACTCCATCATCAGCTTGAATCACCAAAGCCCGAGCTTCATTATTAGCTACCGGGATAGGCTGTGGTGGTGGGTTGTTAGCTAGAACAATAGCACGTTCCTTGTTTTGTACTGGTACTTGCTGTTGCAGTCTTGGTTGGAACGGGTTCTATTGCTGCTGATTGTTAGAAACTATATATGTGAATGAGAGTTGGTTTGTCCCACATTGGTTGGGAGATGGAAATTGGAGGAGCTTATAAGGTAAAGGTTGAGTGGAAGTATCATAATGTTAAGTTACTTTATACTCTGGCACCTACCCGCGCGTAGGGGGGGTGCAAAAATGGGTTTTGGCTCGTGGAAATTCTTGAACCAACGCGACGCCCGCATCTGCGGACATGAATGCAGCTCGAAAAACCCGGGTCCACGCGACACTGGTTTTGCTACCCGTTTTAATTTTTCTTTCATTGAGTAAGTAACTGAAAGAAGTCTTCCAGAAGAAACTCCTGGTCTTCAGGTGTTTCATCTCCTGGTCATTAGCAGCTTTTAATAGCCTAATGATGGTGCTTAATTAGAGATTAATCACGATATTGAATGTGATGACAGTTTCAGTCTTGGCTGTCTATAGTATATAATACAGACCAAGTGTGCAGTATAATACACACATATAACAAACACTCTCTCGCACACAATATTGATCGATCACTGAAGAAAAGTTTTCAGAGGCAGTCTCGTTCCTGTTTCTTTTCAGGCAAGTGGGATAGTCCGCAGTGCACCATCACTGTTGAATCGGTGTACCCTGGGAACAGACGACGAATCTGTTTAAGGGAATTGTGTCAAACACAAGCCCGGTTCTGTTAATCTGTTTTATTTCTTTCTGTTTGTTTCCTTTTGCAGAATCTGATCGGTCTCCATTTTACTGTAAGTTATCTAACAAACTTAAACAGATTCTTTGTTCTAAATATTTCCGGTTTCTTTTCAATAATAGAGAATACATCCCAGCCCTTCATTTCTTCTGCTCCTCTCACGAGTTCCAATGGTGTTGGGCTCTCTGCAGTGTTCACGTCTGCAGTTGCTGTTACCGCTGCCTTGGTGGCGCCTTTCCCTGCTGCTGTGGCCAACCACGCAGAAAAACCCAAGAAGTTTGCTGGTGTAAACTTCAAACGCTGGCAGCAAAAGATGTTGTTTTATTTAACAACATTGAACCTTGCTAGGTTCTTGACTGAAACCGCTCCTCGTGTTGCTGAAGAGGATATGAATGCTCAAACTGTGAGCGCGGTTCACGCTTGGAATCATTCGGATTTCTTGTGCAGAAACTATATCCTGAATGGAATGGTTGATTCGCTCTACAATGTGTATTGCAAAGCTGTTACTGCCAAAGAATTATGGGAATCTTTGGAACACAAATACAAAACTGAAGATACGGGCACTAAGAAATTTGTGGTGGCGAAATTCTTGGATTTTGCTATGATTGACTCAAAAACTGTTATGAGTCAAGTTCAAGAATTACAGGTGATTCTTCATGATATTCATGCTGAAGGAATGATGCTTAGCAAGACATTCCAAGTGGCGGCTATTATTGAAAAATTGCCACCAAGTTGGATTGATTTCAAGAATTATTTGAAGCATAAGCGAAAGGATATGACAATTGAAGACTTGGTTGTGCGTCTTCGTATTGAAGAAGACAACAAAGTCGCTCAAAAGAAAACTGTTGGTCATGAAGTCGCTAAAGCTAATGTTGTTGAACATGGTCAATCATCAAAGGGTAACAAAAGTAACAAAGGCAACAAACGGGGTGGTTTTAAGAAAGCCAATGGGAAGAGCTCCTACCTTGGACCTAAAGGTGGGGTTGGCAAGAAGAAGTTCAATGGAACTTGCTATAATTGTGACAAACCGGCGCATAAAGCTAGTGAATGCAAGCTTCCCAAGAAAGAAAATGCCCAACAAGCAAACATGATTGATAGGCTTGTTTCTATGATTTCCGATTTGTCAATGATGGTGACTGAAGCAAACCTGGTTGGTAATGATGCCAAGGATTGGTGGGTTGATACTGGGGCAACCCGGCATGTGTGTTTTGACAAGAGTTTTTTCAACACTTTTAAGGAAGTTACTGGTGAAAAGCTCTTCATGGGAAATTCTGCAACTGCAGAAATCAAAGGGGAAGGAAACGTGATCTTGAAGATGACTTCGGGAAACGAACTCACTTTGTCAAATGTGTTGTATGTTCCTGAGATTCGTAAGAATCTCGTGTCTGGTTGGCAGTTGAACAAGTTTGGTTTTAAAATGGTGTTTGAGTCTGATAAGGTCGTGTTGACCAAAGGTGGTATGTATGTTGGTAAGGGCTATGCCCTTAATGGTATGTTCAAGTTGAATGTAACCGTGATGAATGAAATGAATAACGCTAGTTCTGCTTACTTGCTTGAGTCGTCTAATGTGTGGCATGGTAGACTAGGTCATGTGAATTTTAATTCTATTCGTCATTTGATTAAATTAAAGAGCATACCAAAAATTGATATCGACTCAAACTATAAATGTGAAACTTGTGTTGAAGCAAAACAAACATGTACTTCATTCAAAAAGATAGAAAGAATCACTGGTCCCCTTGATTTGATCCATACAGATTTGTGTGATTTGAAAGCTATTCCTACTAGAGGTGGGAACAAGTATTTCATAACATTTATTGATTATAGCACACGATTTTGCTATGTGTACTTACTTAAGAGTAAGGATGAGGCTATTGACAAATTTGTTGTGTTCAAAGCCGAAGTTGAAAATCAACTTAACCGAAAGATAAAAAAGGTGAGGAGTGATAGAGGTGGTGAGTATGTTTCACCTTTTGCTGATGTGTGTGCAAAAAGTGGAATCATACATGAACTCACACCTCCCTATTCTCCACAATCAAATGGCATGGCAGAGCGGAAAAACCGAACATTGAAAGAAATGATGAATGCCATGTTGATAAGCTCTGGGATGAGCGAGGACATATGGGGGAAGCGCTGTTATCAGCAAACTTCATTCTAAATCTAGTTCCCCGTAAGAAGAAGGACGTAACACCGTATGAATCATGGACGGGAGTCAAACCATCATATAATCACTTGCGAGTGTGGGGGTGCCTAGCTAAGGTGGTAGTGACACCACCAAAGCGTCTTGTGATAGGACCCAAAACTGTAGATTATGTGTTCATCGGGTACACTCGTCTGGGTGGTCCACTTCGTTTTCTTGTGCATGACTCGAAGAATCCTGGGGTGTCGAACGGCACTATATTGGAATCTAAGGATGCATCTTGGTTTGAACACATATTCCCATGTTTGGAAAGGCCAAAACTGGGCTCACCAAATCAATTTGATGAAAGTTTTATATTTGATGAACCCGACCCATCAAACCAAACTGGGGAAAGGTCTTCAAGAGAAGAGGTTGTAAATGATGAACCTCAAACTGAAGAAGGTGAGATCCGAAGAAGTAAAAGGCAAAGGACTGAAAAATCATTTGGCCCAGATTTTCTCACCTATATGGTCGAGGATGAACCGCAAACTTACCAACAAGCGGTAAATTCCTCAGATGGACCTCAGTGGAAGGAGGCCATAAAATGTGAAATAGATTCTATTTTACAAAACCACACTTGGGAATTAGTGGATCTTCCTGCTGGATGCAAACCACTAGGATATCGATGGATCTTCAAGAAAAAGATGAAGCCAGATGGCACCATTGATAAATACAAGGCAAGATTGGTGATCAAAGGATATAAACAGCGAGAAGGGTTGGATTATTTTGATACATATTCGCCTGTTACGCGAATAACATCCATCAGGATGGTTCTTGCGATTGTAGCCATTAGAAATTTGGAAATTCACCAAATGGATGTGAAAACGGCTTTCTTGAATGGAAATCTAGAGGAAGAGATTTACATGGAACAACCCGAGGGCTTCATAGCCAAGGGACAAGAAAAGAAAGTATGTAAGCTTGTAAAATCCTTGTATGGTTTGAAACAAGCTCCAAAACAATGGCATCAAAAGTTTGATCATGTCACGCTTGATTCTGGGTTCAAGATCAATGAATGTGACAAGTGTGTGTATGTGAAAGGCACACCAGATGGATATGTCATCTTGTGTTTGTATGTGGATGACATGCTCATTGCTGGTAGTAATGAGAAAATGATAAAATCTACGAAGGACATCCTGAGAGAAAGGTTTGACATGAAAGATATGGGATTGGCAGATGTGATTTTGGGAGTACAAATCACACGAACCCAGAATGGACTTGTGATAAGTCAGTCTCACTATGTGGACAAAATTCTTGAGAAATTCAATGCAAATGACTCTAATGTAGCTAGAACTCCCATTGACACGAGTCAACATCTAGCTAAAAATCGAGGTGAGCCTGTTAACCAATTAGAGTACTCAAGAATTATTGGTAGCTTGATGTATCTGATGAGTTGTACCAGACCAGACTTAGCATATGCTGTAAGCAAGCCAAGTAGATACACGAGCAACCCAAGTTTAACTCATTACGGTTGCATGACACGGGTGCTTCGGTACTTGAGATACACACGAGAGTACGGGCTGCATTATAATAGATATCCAGCAATTATTGAAGGTTACTGCGATGCAAATTGGATATCTGACACAAATGATTCCAGAGCAACAAGTGGGTATGTATTCACACTTGGTGGTGCAGCGATATCGTGGAAATCATCTAAACAAACTGTAATTGCTAGATCCACGATGGAATCAGAATTCATCGCTTTAGATAAAGCAAGTGAAGAGGCAGAATGGCTACGTCAATTTTTTGAGGATATACCAAGGTGGCCGAAGCCGGCATCGGCCATATGTATACATTGTGATAGCCAATCGGCAATTGGCAGAGCTCGTAGCACAATGTATAACGGTAAGAACAGGCATATAAGACGTAGACATAATACGGTACGACAACTAATCTCTACAGGAGTTATCACTGTTGACTACGTGAAGTCAAAGGATAACATCGCGGATCCCCTAACAAAAGGCTTAAGCAGAGAGTTAGTTCAGAAGTCGTCAATGGGGATGGGGCTAAAGCCCATGAAAGGCTAGGTTTATACGAAGGAAACCTAACTCAGCTGACTGGAGATCCCAAGATCTGAGTTTAATAGGACAACCTAATTGTATGAACTGGCGAAGGTCACTGTGGGGGAGAGTTGGTGAAAACCAACGTTTTGAAAAGGGAGCTTACTATAAATATAATAAACTTCCTAGCCCATTCCTAAAAGTGACAAGGATGAGGTTAACCTTATGGCTTTTAATGATTTGACTGAGGTAACCAGTCCCAGTAAATCACCTATGTGAGAGAGAAGTGGGGTCGCTTCGAAGGGTATTGTTGGGGCACAATACTTAAGAGCTCTCGCAGAACCAGGCACGTGTCCATGACCATAACGGACACAACTATGAGGACTTGACGTTGTCAGGGAGAGTTTTGTGTGAAGCGTATTGTCGTCCACACAAACGGCAGACGATTTCAAAGACATCGCGTTCTACTCAGAGCCAGTGGGCTAAGTGCGTTTCATAAGCGAAGGTTCAAAGGGTCACACCTACCTATCGTATGCAAAACTCAACTGTTGAAATTTAATCGGAATTAGGTTTGTTTCTGAGAATAACTCCCATTCATGTGGGGGATTGTTAGAAACTATATATGTGAATGAGAGTTGGTTTGTCCCACATTGGTTGGGAGATGGAAATTGGAGGAGCTTATAAGGTAAAGCTTGAGTGGAAGTATCATAATGTTAAGTTACTTTATACTCTGGCACCTACCCGCGCGCAGGGGGGGGTGCAAAAATGGGTTCTGGCTCGTGGAAATTCTTGAACCAACGCGACGCCCACATCTGCGGACACGAATGCAGCTCGAAAAACCCGGGTCCGCACGACATTGGTTTTGCTACGCGTTTTAATTTTTCTTTCATTGAGTAAGTAACTGAAAGAACTCTTCCAGAAGAAACTCCTGGTCTTCAGGTGTTTCATCTCCTGGTCATTAGCAGCTTTTAATAGCCTAATGATGGTGCTTAATTAGAGATTAATCACGATATTGAATGTGATGACAGTTTCAGTCTTGGCTGTCTATAGTATATAATACAGACCAAGTGTGCAGTATAATACACACAGATAACAAACACTCTCTCGCACACAATATTGATCGATCATTGAAGAAAAGTTTTCAGAGGCAGTCTCGTTCCTGTTTCTTTTCAGGCAAGTGGGATAGTCCGCAGTGGACCGTCACTGTTGAACCGGTGTACCCTGGGAACAGACGATGAATCTGTTTAAGGGAATTGTGTCAAACACAAGCCCGGTTCTGTTAATCTGTTTTATTTCTTTCTGTTTGTTTCCTTTTGCAGAATCTGATCGGTCTCCATTTTACTGTAAGTAATCTAACACTGATTTCTATTGGTTCTAAAAGGATACTGGTTTCCTTGTTAAATCGGCTTGTCACATTCTCTCTTGAAATGTCTCTGTACTCCGCAATTGAGCATGCGACTTTCTGCTTGTTGAAACTATCCTTGGTCGTCTGCCAATCAGTGCACCAGTTCTCTCCATGAATTCTTCAGCACGGCGAACAATACTAGAAAATGTCCACTGTATGTCCATTGATTTCATTTCATCCTCATCCACTTTTGCAAAATGAACCAGATTATTAAGAATGGGTTGCCTCTTTCCTGACGGCAGTTCTGCGGGCGTTGGCGGTTAATTTTTTTCTTTTCTAAATAGAGTGTGTTGATTGGTGGACTCATCACCCACTTAGCCCCTTTACCCTTGTCCCCTGCCTTTCACCGGCCAACTATTCCCTGTTATACTTTAGAGGTAAAAGCCTTCAAGGTCTTTGTGACGCCTACATAGCAAAGCTTTGCTCTTTTGCCCTTGCCCACTATCTCGTGTAGTCTTACCACCTAATGTTCTTTCTTGTAATATTTGAAATCGTAATGGAAACATGTCAAGGGCCGTTAACGCTTAAAAAGTTGGTCGTAATAAGAAAAAAAAAACCTACTCATTAATTAAACTCTTTATCACGTGAGATTACATAATAAAAAACACTGAATGAAATCTCATCATGGAACATAATCTTAAACTTTATTGCAATGTAATATATCAAACATTGTACTTACCCTTGTCTGTGAAAAGGGTATATAATTTTATATTAAAATACTAGCCGATTACCCCGGAAAGGTCCCGGGGTTGAAAATTTAATATGATTTAATAAAAAATGATAAAAAAAAGAAAACTCAAATCACGAAAAGAGTAAATAACTTAAACATAATCAATCTTAGTTAAAAAAACATTTATTTAAAAAGTTAAAAAAAAATAAAAAGCATAAACCATATTAAACATAATAAAGTATTAAAAGGATAACCTTCAACATATAATCATCTTCACGTAAATTAAAATATGTTACAATTTGATTAATGAATAACCTGAACACTTTGTGTTTTTTTTCTGTATGAATATAACCCCACAAAAAATAGTCGTTTTTTTTTTCGTTTTTATATAGCACTATGGTACTCGTTGGAAAGATAATAAAACGCTCGTTAATTTGGTGTAATTTTTTTATTTAAAAAATTTAAGAGAGAAAAATTTAAATTTGTTTTTAAATTCATTTTTCCTAAAATAACTCAATTTAATTTTAGTAATTGAAAATTAAGAGATAGAGAGATAAATTTAGAAAAATACTCAAAAACACCAAAAACACTCAATTATTAAGCCACGTGACACTCTCAATGGGCATATATGCTTTCTTTTATATATATATATGTATGTATATAGATACAATAAATTTCAATTTGGTTCATTATATCAACTTGATAGTTAAAAATCTATCCCTTATTTTATTACATCAACCAGTAAACTGACCGATTGTATATGCCAATTTTATGTATTGTCACATAAAAAAGGTTTTACTTATAGAATAAGACTAGCTTTTATCCCGGGAGTGTCCCGGGGTTGAAATATCTAATATAACATAATAAAATATCTAATATGATAACATAATTAATGATTTGCCAATACATGATTAATGAATAATAATAATAATATTTATTTTAAATAAATTTCTGCCATAAGTTATCATATTCAAATATAAAAAAAAGGAATCTCTACCTATGAAGTTATGTTTATCGTTTGTGATTTCTTAGTAGAGTAAAATATATTTGAAAACAAAACCCCACAAAAATAGTTGTTTTTTTCTCCGTTTTTTATATAGCACTATGGTTCTCGTTGGAAAGATAATAAAACGCTCGTTAATTTGGTGTAATTTTTTTCTTTAAAAAATCTCGTATATAAAAGATATTAACGTTTAAAAGTTATGAGAGGAAACATTAGAGAGAAAATTTAATTTTGTTTTTAAATTCTTATCTTTTCCTAAAATAATTATAATATATATAGATTTATTAAAAAAAACTCAAAAATTAAAAAATCCTACATGATGCCACGTGGCACATTCAAGGAGGGGTTGAGGCATCCATTGAATGCCACATCATCAAAGTTCAATTCTTTTATTATAAGTTACTAGCTTTTATCCCGGGAGTGTCCCGGGGTTGAAATATCTAATATAACATAATAAAATATCTAATATGCCAACATAATTAATGCTTTGCCAATACCTGATTAATGAATAATAATAATAATATTATTATTATTATTTATTTTAATCAAATTTATGCCATAAGTTATCATATTCAAATATAAAAAAAAGAATCTCTGTCTATTAAGTTATGTTTATCGTTTGTAATTTATTAGTAGAGTAAAATATATTTAAAAACAAAACCCCACAAAAATAGTTGTTTTTTCTCCGTTTTTTATATAGCACTATGGTACTCGTTGGAAAGATAATAAAACGCTCGTTAATTTGATGTAATTTTTTTCTTTAAAAAATATCGTATATAAAAGATATTAACGTTTAAAAGTTATGGGAGGAAACATTAGAGAGCAAAATTTAATTTTGTTTTTAAATTCTTATCTTTTACTAAAATAATTATAATATATATAGATTTATTAAAAAAACTCAAAAATTAAAAAATCTTACATGATGCCATGTGGCACATTCAATGAGGGGTTGAGGCCTCCATTGAATGCCACATCATCAAAGTTCAATTCTTTTATTATAAGTTATAGATTATAGATACTATTTAAACTATTATTTTAATGTAAGCAAGTGTGACATGTTCCAGTTGTTCCCTGCAATAAAGTTGACATAGTAATTCAGGTTTTATTTTTGTTATCTCATATATGTATGTATTGTTGTATTAATATTATATTATAGTGCCACACTACACATAATATTATCTGTCATTGAAGTACTGATGACCATTATTATTCATGCCATTGACACACAATTTCAAAATTATAGAGCGTACCATTGTAATAATATTGATGAATAATTGTAAAAATACACATAGTTGTAACAATACAGATTCATGGTGATTTTATTTAAACACAGAAGTTACCGTTGTAATAGTATAGATGCCTCGTTATATATTATTGACGCACAATTACTTAAATATAGTTGCATAATTATATGTTATTGAGGCACCACATTAATTAGCAATATAAAAACAATAATATTTAAATATCATTAAGCACAACTATTGAGACATAGATGCATTGTCATATATCAATAATACACCTTGTAATACTGTCGACAAGTTTATGTTTTAGGACACCACACACTAGTCTTTTCTGTTTTACCCTAATCAGACTTCCTGAATTCAACTAAAAGCGATATTTTAGAAAATAATTTACAAGACTTGCATAAAATTAAAAACACTGTAGAATTCTATGGTTCAAAACCTTGATCATAATTTCATTAAGCATAACAATATATACAAGATACAATCCCTTATTTTAGGGAAGAGATAACTACCAATCTAAAGATAAATATTATCTATATTTACAAATCAAATATATTATCTATTACACCCCCGCAGTCGAAGCAAGAGGAGGGCGAATGTTGAGACTGGAGCGGAAGTCATCAAAAAGCACACGTGGTAGACCTTTGGTGAATATGTCAGCAATCTGAAGACGGGTTGGAGTATGAAGAATCCGGATAGCGCCGCGTTTAACATGCTCACGAACAAAATGAATGTCAAGTTCAATGTGCTTGGTTCGTTGATGCTGAACAGGGTTATTGGACAAGTAAATAGCACTGATGTTATCACAATAAACAAGAGTAGCAGTAGACAAAGGACGACGCAGCTCAAGCAGCAAGTTGCGTAGCCAGCAAACTTCAGCAACAACATTAGCTACCGCACGATACTCAGCTTCAGCACTGGATCGAGAAATGGTGGTCTGGCGCTTGGAAGACCAAGATAGGAGATTGGGACCCATGTAAACACAATAACCTGAAGTAGAGCGACGAGTATCCGGGCATCCAGCCCAATCCGCATCGGTATACGCGCGAAGAGAAACGTCATGGCAGGTGGATAATGTGAGGCCGTAAGATGCAGTCCCTTGAATGTATCTAATAATACGCTTTAAAGCGTTCCAATGATCCAAGGTGGGGCTGTGCATGTGAATGCAAATTTGCTGAACTGCATATGTAAGATCTGGCCTGGTAAAAGTAAGGTACTGCAGGGCCCCAGCTAGACTCCGGTATAAAGTGGGATTTTCAAACGGGGCGCCAGAGGTGGCACTTAATTTCGGTTTTGTGTCAACTGGAGTCGCAACTGGGTTACAATTATCCATGCCTGCCCGACTAACAATATCCAGTGCATAAGATTGCTGTGACAAAAACATCCGGTTACCTGTGCGGGTGACAGAGACACCCAAAAAATAACTGAGTGGTCCAAGATCCTTCATGGCAAATTCAGCCGCGAGGCTGTCCATGAGCTTCTTCCTAAGAGAGTCTGAAGAAGTGGTGAGAATAATATCATCAACATAAATTAATAAGTAAGCTATATCACCCCCGTGGTGGTAGGTAAAAAGAGAGTTGTCACATCTACTCTGCAAGAATCCGATAGAGGTGACAAAATCAGTGAAGCGTTGGTACCAAGCCCGAGGTGCCTGCTTAAGACCATAAAGAGATTTTGTCAATCTGCAGACATGCTCAGGGTAGTCCCGATGTCGAAACCCCATGGGCTGATACATATAGACGGTCTCAGAAAGATTTCCATGCAAAAAGGCATTAGTAACGTCCAGTTGGTGGATGGACCAAGACTGAGAAAGTGCCAAAGATAGTACCGTACGAATGGTGGCCGGTTTAACAACCGGGCTAAAAGTTTCCCCACAATCAACCCCAATCTCCTGATTTCGACCATCACAAACTAAGCGGGCTTTGTACCGTTCAAGCGTACCATCAGACCTGTATTTGTGGCGAAAAAGCCACATACTACGAATAACATGCATATCAGGATGTCTCGGGACAAGTTCCCAAGTCTTGTTTTTAATTAAAGCATTAAATTCGTTTTTCATGGCGTCATGCCACTCCGGTTTAGACAAGGCATCCTTGGGAGTTTTTGGTAAAGGGACAATGGTAGAGGTGGACAAATTAAATATTTGTTTGGGTTTGTGGATACCGGACATAGCCCGGGTGTGGATGGTGCGATTGGGTGGGGGAGGTGGTGGGGTCGGTATGGTGGCAGGAGACGGTTGGGGGGAGGGAGTGTCAGATGGGCCGGGTGGGGTGTTGGGTGAGGTGTGGGCCGTGGATGAGGTGGTAGGTTGTGGGCCGGGTGTGGTTTGGTTAGGCTGGGTAGGCGAGATGGGTGGGCTAGGTGGTGGTTGGTTTGGGCCTGGTGGGGATATAGGTTGTTAGTGGGCCTGTTGTAAAGGGGAGGGTGTTGTTGTGTTACTGTTGTCAGCCGAGGGTGTGGGGTTTTGGTAGAGTAGTGGGTGTGGGGTATCATCTAGGAAGGTATAGGTGTGGGGGGTAGTTTTGTGTGACTTGGCAAAAGGGAATATGGTCTCATCAAACAGGACGTGTCGGTTAATGGTGATGGTGCGGGTTTTGAGGTCGAGGCATTTATATCCCCTATGATTGGAAGGGTACCCAAGAAAGACACATGGGTGAGAACGGTAAGCTAACTTGTGAATTGTGGTGTGAGGGATTAGTGGGTAACAAACACACCCGAAGACACGAAGGTGATCGTATGTGGGTATGCAATGGTAAAGTCGTTGTGTAGGGGTCTGGAAATTATGTATTTTACTTGGGATGATATTGAGTAGGTAAGTGGCGGTGTCAAGGGCATGAGGCCAATAGGTTGTGGGCATAGAAGAGTGGGCCAAAATTGTACGCATAAGGTTGTTAATGGTTCGGATTTTGCGTTCAGCTTTGCCATTTTGGGAGGAAGTGTGTGGGCAAGAAAAACGAAAGAGACGGGTTGTTGGAAACGACCCCGACCGTAGGAACCACGACCACGACCTCGGCCGCGGTTGCGGGAACGGTTACGGTCAGAGTCGTCGGTGGATGGTTGGTTAGGATTTTCGGTATTGTGGGTAGGAGTGGAAGTGAGGGTATTGAGGGCGGTGCCAGCGGACTGAGCCGCTTGGGAGGTTTGGGTAACTTTTTGGTCTTCTACCTGGCAGAGTTGGGAGCGGGTGTTGTAAAAGTCGGGTAAAGGTTTGGTTTGTTGTAGGATTAGTTTTATGGTTTCATATTGGTCGGTGAGGCCGGTGAGGATTTGCATGACGAGTTGGTTTTCGGTAACATTGGCACCTAGACTAATGAGTTGGTCATAGAGTAGTTTCATATGCTGACAGTAAGAAGACATGTCAGAGAAACGCTCTAGACGGGTGTTAAAAAACTTGTTTTGTAGGGCTATGGTCCTAGCGGCTTGGTTGTCAAGGAAGAGATTTTTGAGACGGCACCAGGCATCATACGCGTTGGTATTAGTAACCATGATGGTATGAATGAGGTCTTGGGTGATAGTGCCATAGATCCACTGGAGAACTATGGCATCTAGACGTTCCCAAGACTCCTGGTAGGTGGGTTTTGAGGATGACTCGGCTTCTTTGGGAGGCGTAGTAGGGGGGACACGAGGTAGTAAATGATCATGAACCTCATGTGCTTTGCAGTGTATGGTGAAAAGCTCAGCCCAGGTATTGTAGTGTTCAGTTTGGCGGTCAAGTATGAGAGGGATAAAATTTTTAATGTTGGTGACGGCTACAGCGGGGTGAATGGAAGACATGGTGGTGATAGAGGAGAAAGTGCGAACGGATCAAAGGCTGGGAAAAAAAAATCGACCGGAACAGAGGGTGTTACGACGAAGAGGAAGAAGCAAAAGAAAGTTAGGGTTTGTGGCTTGATACCATGTAGAATTCTATGGTTCAAAACCTTGATCATAATTTCATTAAGCATAACAATATATACAAGATACAATCCCTTATTTTAGGGAAGAGATAACTACCAATCTAAAGATAAATATTATCTATATTTACAAATCAAATATATTATCTATTAAACACCTAAGTAAATGAAATTTGTAATATATATTTTTTAATAGAAAACAAAAGTATGTCAAGTATAATTAATGTTAAAAACATTTTGTGGAACTAAATTTTATTTAGATTCAAATTATAATAAAAAATCAAATGTGTGTTGACCAACAAAAATTCTGATGACACTGGTAAACCCAATGACAAGCTCATCCATGTCAATAAATACAACTCCGAAAAAGCAGTGCTGGTGACCTTGCCTGTCACAATTTCAGAGAAAATCCATGTTACGAAGGGTTTTGTGATAAAACTGTTGACTCAACTTAAAACAATTTTACTCTAGACAAGACTTGAACCTATGATCTTTCGTATTGAAAAGTCACGAGGCTTTCAATTTATTAGAAGGTAATTGGCCCATATGTATGTTACTAAAAATGTATTTTATAATAACCTCTTTTAATATTTGTAAATAAAAAATACCTTTATGTTAAAGAATTGTAACCCACGGTTCAATGTTGTGCACATACAATGAATAATATAAACCTTAATATTAAAATATAGAAAAGAATATTTTCAATACCACAACATTAATCTGTCTAGTGCATGTTAATGTGTCCTTCTAGGACTCTAGGCATTCAATTCACTAATAAAATAATAATAACACTATTACACTTATTAACTTTATAATTTATCCAACTTTTTATAATATTAAAAGTGTGTAAATTACCAAAACACCGTTGTCTGGTCAACCTTGAAAGTCCCCACTCCCACAGGCCACAACACACATAGAGAGTATACGTACATATACAAAGTATTACAGAGAGAAAGTGATTGAAAAGAGAGACACACTAGCCTGATTGAAAAGAGAGACACACTAGCCCCATCGATCGTGTTGGGTTGATAAAATGACGGTTTGATTTGTTGAAATGTGAAATCCAAACCATGTTATCGTGTGAAAGATTTTAACAATAACCCGTACACATATAAATTCGGTTTAACCGACACACGACCCGTTTAATCGGATTTCTAAATGTGCCATACATGTTGACGAGTTATAAACGAGTTGTTATGTCGTAATCATGTTATCAATAACTTTTTAATGGCGAGTATGATTGTTTAACCTATACAATATGATGTGCGAAAACTAACATTATAATGATTTACCATATAACATTATAAAAGTTTTTTTTTTCTAAATACTTAAAGGGGTTAATGGGTCAACCGCCCGTTCCTTATACATGACAACCCGAACATGACCTCTTTATGATACGGGTCGACTAGAACCGGACCCGTTTATTAAATTGGTCGTGTTAGTCTACTGAAGCCTATTTGAAGTGATGGATAAGGCTTGGGACTGAGAGGTCTCAGGTTCGATTCTTGAGCCACCTGAGTTTTATCAATTTCTCACTGTCATGTCTTTGAACATGTAGGAGATTAGGTTTTCCCTGGTTCAGGAACCAAGTGCGGGATCTGACTCCCAATGGAAATAAAATTTGTAGAAAAATATAATATGTTATGTTAGGTCATTCTAAAAAAAGACACCCCTATACATACACAGACACTCTTAGAGAGAGTGATTGATGAGAGAGAAACCTACAGACGGAGAGTGTATAACACATATATACAGAGAGAGAGAGAGAGAGAAAGTGATTGATGAGAGAGAGTGGGGGCAGCGTTTTGGTCTGTGTAATACTCAGCAAACTTCACTTTTTTAAGTGTCTCCGGTCTTCTTCTTGTCCCCTCCTTCCCACCTTTTCTGCTTCTTCTTTTATTTTCTTTTCTTTTTTCCTTTTCTTTTTTTTTTTTTTATATTTTTAATCTTTTTATTTTCCTCTCCTCCTTTTTTTCCGGTAAATCTCCGGCCGTATTATTTTTCATTTTGTCAATCATTTAGCAGCTTATTGGATCAGTTTGCTTTTAGTAGGTCGGTTTTGCTATTCAAAACGCGTTGCGGCGTAGCTTGTTGCTCGTTTTACTATGAACGCTTCTGGTTCGGAGAATCCAGGGGACGGTTAGTAACTTTACATTCTCTTAATCTGAATAATCTTAAAACTATAACAGATTCTGTTATTGTTTCTAACGGTTTTATTATTTCTACCGCTTTATTAATATTGCCTTATTTTCAAAAGAAAAAAAAAATGATTATTATTATTATTATTATTATTATTATTATTTGTATTTTGCTAACAGTTGGAGAGAAGAAGAGTGTAATAAATCAGGAGCTGTGGCTAACGTGCGCCGGACCTTTGGTGAACTTACCGGTGGCGGGAACTCATGTTGTTTATTTTCCTCAAGGTCACAGTGAACAGGTATTATTGTCTGGTAACTGCTATATTGCGCTTATTAACGTGCGCTGTTAGTTCATTCATATGTTTGCATAGTTGGTGGTTAACTGCTTTTGTATATCTTGGTTGTGGCTATAACTGAATGACTTTGATGACTTGTACCGTACAAGTTAGTCATGCAGTATACTAACTGAATATTGATTAATTCTGTATTTTTATGTGAGTTGTAATAAAAAAATTACATAAGATTTAACAGTTAATTTCTAATTTTATTAAAATAATATAATATTATATGCTAAAAATAGCAAAGGTCATTTCTGGGTCAACCCGTGAATTTTTAGGTCATGTTCGGGTTTATATGTGTGACATAATTGAGTTGGGTTAAACCCGTCAACCTGTGAATACGACACTTTTGACACCCATGAGGTACAAGTGTGCAATGCATAGATGAGGCCACTGGAATTTGGGTTGCACTTTAATAGGATTCCGTACACGAGTTGACAAAAAGTCTAAAGTGCGCCTGATCTGCTAAAGTGCGCCTGCTTTGGTGATAGAATGAATCTCTCTGCAAATTCCCTTTAGCCTGCTAGTGAAGAATTTGCTTTTCCTTTATAAAAGCTTTATGATCATTGTTTTATGTTTCAATTTAAAATTTTATCATCATTGCATAGCTTTTGTTGTAGGACCCAAAATTTATGAAAATTAATCTCTCATTGTTAATTGATTAAGTGTTAAGTTTATTACATGTTTTAGTTGGTTTTGTACGTTTGTCACTTTGGTTTCGAACTAATTAACCCGACACAAATGAAGTGATCGGTTTTGAGAAAATGAGACAAAAAATTATTTTACACGCCGACTGACTATTGAGACTTGTCTAAGCCATTAAACACATGCCGGTCTGGTTTTCAAAACATTAATAATGATATAGTAAATGTTTTATTAATTGTCATAGGACATTAAAAGTATTCAATAATGATAAAATAAGATAATATTGTGGAGTGAAGTGGAGACAATCATTAACTTGCATTGATGAGTAGGGCAATTAGCTCCCTTTAGCTCTAAAAGTTTTTTAGCTTAGGAATAATTGTAATGTGTACAACTTTAAATGCATGATGTAATAAGATCAATGTCTATATAATAAAGTTGATGGTTGTGGTGCTACAAAAAAGTTGCTAGCACATTTACATCATATCTTATTATTGCCTTTATATTATTAGGATTTTAGAATTTAAAATAAGAATTTCATTACATAAGGTCATTTTGAAACTGATTCTCTGATTATTATTATTATTATTATTATTATTATTATTATTATTATTATCTAAAGTCATATAATAACCTTTTAGTATGTGAATCACTTATCTGATTATTTAGAGTCAATTAATTTCATATTTGTATCTATAAATGTGTCTTATTAAAACAACTTTAAAAACTAGAAGCACATCAAAACACTAATTTTAACCTGATCATGCATACGCATTGTATTTATTGAAAAAACGGTTTCGACATTGTTGTTATGATATATATACTTGCAGGTTGCAGCATCTATGAAGAAGGATGTTGATGCTCAGATTCCAAACTATCCAAATCTCCAATCAAAGATGTTATGCATCCTTCATAGTGTCACTTTGCACGTATGCGAGTTGTTATTGATACATTCATTTAAACATATAATTGGATAAAATATATAATTTTAGTTGATATCCATTATTATTTTTTAGGCTGATCCTGAAACAGATGATGTATATGCTCAGATGACACTCCAGCCCGTTCCTTCGGTATGGACATGAATCATGACTCATGAGTCTGTTGTAACGAGTTGAACATGTTTAACATTGGTCAACTGGATTATATTATTGGTTTATTGTGATTTTAAGCAGTTTGACAAGGAGGCATTGTTGAGGTCAGATCTCTCAATGAAAGTAAATAAACCACAAACACAGTTTTTCTGCAAAACTTTGACTGCAAGTGATACGAGCACTCATGGAGGCTTCTCTGTGCCTCGCCGAGCAGCTGAAAAAATCTTCCCTCCTCTCGTGAGTAAATTTCCTTAAACTTGTAAATTCTAAAGGTGACAAAATAGGCGGGTTAGTCTGGTTGGGAAACAGGTTTGGTTCAAAATAGAACGGGTCAGGTTGAGTTGACTTGTAACACTTCTTTGCCTAGAAATTTTTATAGTTATCAAAAGTGTTTTTTTTTTTTTTTTTTTTTTATGGATAAATCTATCTAAAATATCTAAAATATTTTGTTACAATGATGAGCTAAAAACTTTGCTCTTTCTTCTTTAAGCATAGTAATGAACACGAGCAAATGGGTCAAAATTGCTACCTCGAGCTAATTCTTGAAATCTTTATGTTTTAAGTAAATTGTATTCCGTATAGGATTTTTCAATGCAACCACCTGCACAAGAACTTGCAGCAAGGGATTTACATGATACCCAATGGACATTTCGTCATATTTATCGAGGTAAGTTTATAACTACCAGAAAGTTTAGTAACTAGACACCAACATTGAATAGAATAGAGTCATAGACAATAACATTCTTATCATATTTAGGGCAACCGAAACGTCACTTGCTCACAACTGGTTGGAGCCTATTTGTTAGTGGTAAAAGGCTTGTTGCTGGCGACTCGGTCTTGTTTATTAGGTAATGCCATTAGCTGCATAGTAATTCTTATAATTATGTAATCAATATAGCCGTATAAAAGATTTTTTTGGTATATGCTAGAGATGCAAATCAGCAGCTGTTATTGGGTATAAGACGGGCTAACCGACAGCCAACCAATTTATCGTCTTCTGTTTTATCAAGTAACAGTATGCATATTGGAATCTTGGCTGCTGCTGCTCATGCAGCTGCAAATAACAGCCCGTTTACGGTGTTTTATAACCCAAGGTAATCTAATAAATAGTTAAGTTTCATAAATAAAACTCATCTTAAACTAATTCATTTATCAAACAGGGCTAGTCCTTCAGAATTTGTTATTCCATTAGCCAAGTATTATAAAGCCGTGTGCGGTAACCAAATATCGCTTGGCATGCGCTTCCGGATGATGTTTGAAACTGAAGAATCCGGAACAAGAAGGTAAAGGTGTACGCTTTATGTTTTAAATGATCTTTAACTTTATTACAACAAATCACAAAAATTAATGAACTTTTAGAACCTTGAACCTTAAAGGTTGTAAAATGCAGGTATATGGGTACAGTTACAGGCATCAGTGATCTTGATCCTGTTAGATGGAAGAACTCACAATGGCGAAACCTGCAGGTATTTTAGCCTACTTACAGGTCAAAACACTAATGTTTTACTTTTACATGTTGTGTTGACCTGAAACGCTTTTGATCCGTAGGTTTTTTTTTTTTTTTTTTTTAATAAATATAGTGTCAAATATGTTGACAACTATATATTGTTTATGTTAGAATTTTAATTGATAAATTTTTTGAATAAAGAGATTATGGAAGATTTCAGGAAAATGTTTGAAAAACCGGATGACGTCGTACACACATAATATAAAACAAAATATCAAATTACTTTTATCTTTTGGTGTGGAATAATCGAAATTTGAAAATGAGATTTTGGAAGGAAAGAAAATATTATAAATTGAAAATCCGATCAAACCGTCCGATATGGAGTTCAAATGGACTCAACCAGACCGGTTATGTATCCTGACCCATATTTTATTTTATCATACTGATATTTAACCCTCTAAGATAAAACATAAACCGAATCAACGTTTTCGTAAGTAACAGTTATATTATTGCAAGTAGGTTGGATGGGACGAGTCAACTGGCCGGGACAGGCGAACCCGTGTTTCAGTTTGGGAGATCGAGCCGGTTACAACTCCATTTTTCATCTGTCCAACGCCTCCTTTTTACAGACCAAAGCGTCCTAGACAACCAGGAATGCCAGGTATGTTGACTGTCTTTGACTAATATTACCTTATTATTATTCACATCCATTATTTAGACAATTGGACCCCATCATACAATCATAAAAGCACATAAAAAGCCACAATACCTAGCATGAGTGCATGACTTAGATTCTTTTATTGTAATGTCCTTTTCATTCTTTGACAAAAGTTAAAATTATGATTAGAACTTGGATAGTAACTTTCAAGTCGAGAAATGATTATTAGTCATATAAAACAGTAAAAAAGGATGAAAACCGATGATTACTCTTGAAGAATCTTTTGACGTTTCGTGATATTTGACTTTAAAATTCTACAGATGATGAATCAGCAGACCTTGATAATCTATTCAAGAGAACCATGCCTTGGCTTGGTGAAGATATGTCAAATAAAGATCCTGGTTTAAGTTTAGTCCAGTGGATGAACATGCAGCAAAGTTCTTCACTTACTAACCCGACCCAGCCGAATTACTTAAGCTCGTTATCTGGGCCCGTTTTGCAAAATTATGGTGCACCACAAATGATTTCTCAGAATAACTTGCAGTTCAATGGTCAACGGTCAACAATGCCGATTGACCCGTTACAGAAGCTACCACAAGCTGCCACCACAAGCCCGTTAGCATCATTGATGCAGCAGCCCCAGGCTCAGCAACAGTTGACCGATCCAAGTCAACTGATTAGACAAAACCTTATTAACCAATCGCTGCCTCAAAACCAAAATCAGTCCCAAGTTAATCCGCAAAATGTACTTCAGCAGCAGTCATCGTTGCAGAATCATCATCTGTATAGAAATGTTCATGAACAGCAGCAGGCGGCTGCGGTCAGTCAAAGTCAACAGAATAACCTGTTGCCTCCCCAATTTCAAGATCAGCAATGTAGTCAACAGTTGCAGAAACTTCATCAGCAGCAACAATCGCCTTTGGGTCAGCCGCAAGAACAGCAGAGGCCATTGGTAGATGTAACTCAAAGTCAAAGCTTTATGAAGTCAATGTCAACCAGTCAAACAATAGATACAAAGCCTCAAATACCCGTCCCGCAACTGTCTCAACAAATGTCAAGAAACAATAGTCAAGCAAATCTTCGCTTTTCCCATCTTTCTAAGCAACCAAAGGTTCATCCAACTAATCAAATTTCGACATATGGTAGTAGTTTATTGACTGGGACTGCAAATGGAGTCGGTCAATCCGGGGTCACTGATGATGTCCCGTCGTGCTCCACCTCACCATCAACAAATAACTGCCCAACCATTGTTGCACCAATGGTTAATGGCGTAGAGATGATATCTAATACCGGTGTTGAAAGTCAAAATGTCAACTTCGTCAAAGGTTCTCCATCGGTCAATGTCCCAAAAGGTCAAACTCAAGGATTTTTTACGCCAACTACATACTTGAACAATATTAATGGTACCCATATGGATTTCTTGGAAAGATCATCTTCAGCAACTTCAGTTAGCATTCCTCAAAACAACCATCATTTGCAAATACAAAACGTTAATCAACTGTCTTCCAATATGCAATCAGAGCCACTTAGAAACACAATGCAAGATGATTCAAGAACAGATATTCCAGTCGGGGTGGACATGGACAACACCTTTGGAATGCCATCAATGATTCATGACCCGTTGACCAAAGGGTCAACTGCAGGCTTGATGTCTCAGTCATTTGGAGTTCCAGATATGGACTTCATCCCCATTGACTCCACCTTGAACGATAGCAGTATGTTGAATAGCAATGTATGGGCCCCACCTCCACAACAGCTTCAACGAAAGCGGACATATACCAAGGTCGGGTTCAAATTCTACTTGTGGTTCTTGGGAGTTGACTTTTGGTTTGACTTTTGATATTGTATGTATAGGTTTACAAGCGTGGAGCAGTTGGAAGATCAATTGACATTTCAGCTTATTCAGGCTATGAGGAGCTTAAACAAGACCTGGCCCGACGGTTTGGTATAGAGGGTCAACTAGAGGACCGGCAACGGGCAGTTTGGAAGCTTGTGTATGTGGATCATGAAAATGATGTTCTTCTAGTTGGAGATGACCCTTGGGAGTATGTTCAAATTCTTCTTTTCATTATGCACACCTCATTGGGTAACGGGTCAAAACAGGTTCTGGTCAAATTGGGCTATTTTGAAAAAAAGGGGCTCTAAGGTCGACCCACTATTTTTTTTCTTCTTCTTCTTTTTAATTTGATGATAACCAGTATGCTAAATGGTTAAGGAGACTTTATTCCCCAAAAGAGATTACTATCTTAGTAGTACACTTTTGTAGACTAATCACTTTAATTATTTTTACTTATTTTTTCATAAAATGCAAAGAAAAGAGATAAAGTGTTAACGGGTCAACCCAGCCTCACTCAACCAATAAACTCTTTAGCGTTTTTTTTCCTCTAGATTTACTCTGCATAACAGGAAAAGCCAAATTGACCCCATGTGGGCCGAAACTCGTTTAGTATATTTTTTTTCTCGGGTCATATTATATCTACAACTACATTTTGGTTTACAGGGAATTTGTGAGTTGCGTACGGTGCATAAAAATATTGTCACCTCAAGAAGTACAACAAATGAGTTTGGATGGAGATTTTGGTGTTGTTCAAAATCAGACCTGCAGTAGCTCAGATGGTGGAAATGTCTAGAAACAAAATTAGTTGTTTTAACATTTAGGTTACTAAAATGTTAGATTTGTGTTTTTGATAATGAATAGTTGTAAAATTGTGTAACTTAGGTAGAGAAGAGAGCATTGAGAGTGTATAGAATTCTATTTAGAATCAGTTAATGATTAATGCTCAGTGCTTTCAAATGTTCTCTATCAATGTTTTTGCATCATCATGATAATGATTATGAATGATTAGTGGTTTCAACGGTAGTATGCAAAACACTTTACTTGTTTGAATGTTTCAGTTGGGAGAGTTATAAGAGGGAATTTTTATAAGTGTTTATAACATAACATACACACATACAAATGACCAATGTTTGCCCTATTTATACTACATGAATTGGTGTGTGTTAACCATCACAACCGTTCAATAACTAACAATCATTCCTATGAACAGGTTCAACTTATAATTGGTAATAACTTCCTAGACTTAGGATAGTGTTTATTTACTTACATAACATACATGTGACATATTTGTTTAATGAACAAGATTAATATGCTTTCATGATCCCCCCTAATCTTGAAATCATTAAACAATCTTTGTCCTTCTATTCTTCGCTTGATGGTCTTGAAGGCTTCTTTGGAGGGAGTTCTTCATCTCTCCACTCCTTCATCTTTCCTCGATTGCATCCACTTGGTTCTCCCACTTTCACTGTGAGTTCTCGACCTTTATACTTGAGATGGTACCATTCTAATATCTCCAAGTATCTTACATACACTTGCCTAAGTGTTTTGACAATTTCGTCTTCATAAGTTAGTTTGGGCATTCCGAAACCGTATCCCACAACCAAGGCAATCACTGCCCAATTTTCATCTTCGGTGACATTGTGATACTCACCAAACCTTTGCACGGTCATATAGAGTTCCAGCAAACCGATTGGATATCCTTTGCAATCTAATGGTTGCATAGAGGCATTGATTCTTATTTTCATGAAATCTTTGTGAACCATTCTATTATCTTTTCAAATTTTGCCTCAAACTTTAATTTGTGTCGTTGAACCATAGTGGCTATGTGAATTAAATTTATAAACACAATACAATCTTGCAAACTTGATTTCTCCGAGGGATACATAATCGGCCCTTTCTCCACGAAGTCTTCGGTTTCTTCCTTGTCTTTCTTAATAGAGAATTCTTCAAAATGTTTGAACTACGATGATATCTCTTTATCCTCTTCAGTCAAGCAATCACCATAACAATAATCATGCGTGATTCTTTTCCCTTTGATGTTTTGCGCCTCATGTGCGCCTTGTGTAGGGCTGCAGGTTTCTTGATAGTTCAATGGGCATTAAAAAGTGAAGTGATCTTCTCTTTGACATTTCCTGCGCGTAATGATCTTCAGTTTCTTTATTTCTTTTCGTTTCTGAACCAATGGTTTGTGTATGTGACAAATATCTACATCGAATTCAATTTCAAAACCTTCTTGTGTATGTTTTTCGATGCTAAGCACATTATTCTTCAAAGTTGGGACATAATAGACCGATCTAATCTCATTAACTTATTCTGCACTTGAAACTAACACGCTTCCCATCCCTCTAAAGTATTCTTTCCTATACCCTTCAAAACTACACTCAATACCAAGTGAATTGGTCAAGAATGTGAACAAACTCTAGTTACTACATCCATGTTCTTCCTCGTCAAACTTGCATACCATACATCGTCCCAACCCTTGTTATCCGTCCCTTTCACCATAAACTCTATCTTTCCAATCTTCCTTGGGAAATTCTTTCGATAATGCAACAGTTCTTTACATAAACTACAACACATACCTAAGGGATATTCGGTGATTAGATCCTTCTTACTAACTTGGCGGTTGTATTTTTTTTGGGCCGCTTCTTTCTTGATTTGACCGTCTCTCACAGACGAACACAAAGATGATCTGATGCTGAACTTCGAAAACTTGATGTTAAGAGGGTCTCCACTGCCCTTTTCTTTTTGCAACCCTGCCTTCTCGGCCTTGCGCTTATGGTTGCGATACCCATACATTAAACTAGGGAATAATGGTGCATTCTTGCAGCCATCGTTTGTCCCCAATTAATAAACATCTTCTACTTCTTTTCCAACATTGAAAATACCACAGGGTTGGATTTTAGGCTCTGATGCCATGTTTGAAATTGGTATTATGCAAAACACTTTACTTGTTTGAATGTTTCAGTTAGGAGAGTTTGAGAGGGAAAAGTTATCGAGGGAATTTTGGAAAGTTAGTTTTTATAACATAACATACATACATACAAGTGACCAATGTTTGCCCTATTTATACTACATGAATCGGTGTGTCTTAACCATCACAACCGTTCAATAACTAACAATCATTCCTATGAACCAGTGTGTTACATATAACCGATAATTAACTTCCTAGAATTAGGATAGTGTTTATTTATTTACATAATATACATGTGACATATTTGTTTAATGATCAACATTAATATGCTAACAGTTGTTAGTTTTCTTTCTCATCCAACTCATTGTAAGAAGTCCACAAAACTTGGTTTGGAAAAATCAATGACCAAACACATACTGTGGTTTGGTTGGGGTCTTTTCATAGTTCTAATTTGAAAGAAAAAAATTGGATTCCTGTTCGTTGCTGGTTAGGATGTAAACAAGCCAAGACACTTATAAGCTACTCGGGAACGACTCGTTAAAAGCTCAACTCAATCCGAACTTAAACAAGCTTGAGCCTAGAAATAAGCTTGTTTAATAAACAAGCATTGGCTTCTCTTGTTTTAGAGTGTATTGTAACAAAACATGGATCTTTTGTAATCACCCAAAAGAACTCTTATTTCAAGAACAAAAGACTGATACAAAAGATTCAAAGAAACAAACTCTTCGTGTAACCCATAATCTATATAACAACTCAGTTTGTTTACAACAAACCAACACCTCTACTCTAATCAACAAAACTCTATAACCAGACTAGATTAAGACCCAAATTATGAGTAGATCTGAGATAGATATATTAATATCATCTAAAGAAGTAATAATCGCCTGACAAACCCTAGAAACTATGAACATGAGATAGTAACAAACCAGAGTGAAAAAGATATCTGGATAGAATGAAAAATGAGCAGCTGAATAATGAAAATTGAAGAAACAATAAGTATCACGGTGATTAATACTAATCCCCGTGTGGTTAACACTTTCGTTCGCCAAGAGTAATCCTTTACCCAAACCTCTAGGTTAAACCCGGGTGATAATAAGGAGTGTGAGTGTGTGTGAGATTACGTAAATAAAAACACGAGATGTAAGTGGTTCGGTCAAAGAGTAACCTACGTCCACTGTAACTAGCCGGAATGTTATTAACGATCAAGTATAGAGAGTTACAAGAGAAAGTATGCTAGGTTACAATGAGTATTTTTGGATCCTTTTGCAAGGAGTTGTCTTCTTCTATTTATAGGAGAGCTTGTGGGCTTAGCTGAGGAGCCCACGAGAAGTAATCCTTACTTGGGCCCGGTCAAAGCCTAAGTCCAAGCCTTCTACAGAAATGGCGGGAAAACCAGGTTACTGTGGATGATGTCATTCTGCAGCATGGCTGTTGCTCGAGGCGTACACGTGGCGAGTCATGATTGGCGGACGGCGCCCCTGTCCTTGCTACAGTCGTTGACCATGCTTCTGACATCAGCAGGGGATGTCTGTTGTCACTGTAGACGATGGCATGGTGGGAGCGTGGCTACAGTCATGTCGTCGTCCTTGTCAGTGGTGGTTGGACCACTCTTGCCACCTGTGGCTCTCTTATTGGCGCGTACTCTGCTAGGGATCCTTGTGAATCTTCCTTTTGTTATCTTCTGTACCTCGTACAAAAGGTGATGAGGAAAGATTCCGCGCGTGGTTGCACGCGCTTATCAGGTGTTGCTTGCTGCTTATCAGTTGTTATCCTTGCGCGCTACGCTACATGGCTTGTTGGTCAGCGCGCTAATGGATCTTCGTGCCATATTCTGGTGCGAAGATCCTGTCTTATGGGGATAGGGGCCCCTCCTCCACTCGGATTAGGCTCCCTATCCCTTCAAGTCCCCCTAGTCTAGGGCTTCTCCTGCTCTCTTGATGAAGAGTAGGTGGGGCGCTAGACTCAAAATATCGAGTCGCGGATGAAAGCTCATCTGCTTTTGTATGTACTTGGGATTTGTTGGTGTGGACGTGTTCCGCCATGACTTGTGAAGAAGTTGAGCGGGGAACGTCTTTTTCGCTTTTACGTCAAATTTGCGCTGAGGAAGACGTGTTCCGCCATGACTTGTGAAGAAGTTGAGCGGGGAACGTCTTTTTCACTTTTACGTCAAATTTGCGCTGAGGAAGACGTGTTCCGCCATGACTTGTGAAGAAGTTGAGCGGGGAACGTCTTTTTCACTTTTACGTCAAATTTGCGCTGAGGAAGACGTGTTCCGCCATGACCTGTTAAGACGTTGGGCGGGGAACGTCTTTTTCACTTTTACGTCAAATTTGCGCTGAGGAAGACGTGTTCCGTCACGACTTGTGAAGAAGTTGAGCGGGGAACGTCTGTTTCACTTTTACGTCAAATTTGCGCTGAGGAAGACGTGTTGTTGTATGCTTGCCGATGATTAATGCGCGTCAGTAGTTGTAATAAATTTTGAATCATTGGCATTCAATTTGTCTCTCATAAATTGGAGTTAATGCGCCTGGAAGTCAAATGATCAGTTCCTTCTGGTGGAAGCCTCAGGGTTGCTGATGTGTCAGGTCCTCGTCTGTTGTGCTGACTGTTGGTTGTCACATCATTTTTCCATGTCTGATCTTAGCCGTTCGATGGCGCATGTGACACGTGGCTTCATCTTGGCTCTTTATTTTGAAAAAAGTGTGACGGTTGCTTTTTCCAGATGGGTCCCACTGCCATAAATGCAGTGGGTATATAAAGGGTATGCATGCACCATTGAACGGTTACACGTTCATTGTTTGCCTTCATACTCTTCTTTTTCTCTCTATTTTCCGGTGAGTTCTTGTTTGAAGTTTCCGTTTAATCTTCGAAGATCTCATTGATCTTGAAGATTCATTGTTGAAACTTCAGGGTTTTAACTTCTCTTCTCTTAGTTTTTGTGATTCTCTCAGTCTTTCTCTTCTTTCCTGTTGAAGTTTCCGGTTGTTCTTCAAGTTTTCCGGTGAATCTTCAAGTTTTCCGGTAAATCTTCAAATTTTCCGGTGACTTTTCTTTGATTTTTTTTCTTTGAAGATGTCTGATATTTAGGTGACTGGGTCTCCTTCTGGTGAGGGTCCTGGGAAAGAGCCAGCGGTTGATGATGTGGGGGAGGAGGTGACGGTGGAACAGGGGAAGATAAAGGAGAGGAAACTGATGACCAACACATATTGTGTTTGGAGTCAGGATTTCTTTGACCAATTCTGCAAGATCTATGACATCTTGCCGGAATGGGAGCCCACCTTACCGTCTCCGACGGACACTGTCCTCTCCGCGGGGACTGGTCAGCTTGCTCTCTACGAAGCCCACGTTACTAAGTGTGGGTTTTGCTTGCCCTGCACCCGCTTCCAGATTGACACTCTGGTGGCGTATGGTGTTGGGCCTACACAACTAACCGCCTTTGGGCTTCTGAGGTTAGTTCATTTTGAGGCGTCCTGCCGCGCCCTTGACGTTGAACCCACTGTTGAAAGGTTCAACGTCTTCTATTTTTTTGGCGTGCGATGAGATGTGGTTCTCATTTAAGCCGCGCCCGAGGGTGACGCCCATGGCCACCAATAACCCCAAGTCACTGCATTGGGCGAAGGAAAAATTCTTCTTCGTCAAAAGGGGGGTTATTCCTGTTAGTCTGCCTTGGAAGGTGATTGCAGACGGGCAGCGGGTGGCGGACATGGCTGTGCCCAAAGATTATAAGCAGCAGTCGTGGTTCACCACTCTCACCGTCAACGCTACCAAGCTGGAGTTCAAGAACCTGACGGAGGGTATCTTCTTCCTGTTAGGGATGAGCCGCTTGGGGATTCGCGCGGGCAAAGAGCCCTATATTGCTTTGGAGGGTAAGTGTCTCGTTTCCTTTTGTTTTATTTGTGTGTAATTTTTTCTAACTGTTTGCTCGCGCAGGTGTGAGCAAGTTCCAGTTCTATGCTGCCCGGGAAGAGAAGGGCATTAAGTGGAGGCCGGTGGCAGAAGGGCAGGTGTCTTGTCTGGAGGAATTCGTTGACCGTTTTTACTACCCAGACATGTCTGTCGCGCCGAAGCCCTACTACACCACTGGTGAGTCCTGTGACCTCTTGTTCACTAGTCTATTTGGCGACGACTCTACTGACTCTTCAGTAGAGATTGTTCAGCCTATGAAGGCATCTGCGGGGTGTGGCCGTTGGAAAAACGCTCCGCGGAAGCATAAGTATGCCATAAGACTTGTGTCAAATTCTGACTCGGATTCTTCCGTTTCAGTAGGAGAGGTTGTGAAGGGGCGCCGTCGCCGGAAGGATGGGCCGCCCTCTGAGGATGAGGACGAAGGGGGGTCCTCTAAGTTGGAGAAGAGGAAGAGGAGGCGCACAACTAGTGCTACCTCTGGCAGCGTTGCTGTCTCAAAGGAAGCGTCCCCGGCGTCGACTGGCGGGTAGGGGGGTGAGGGTGTCACCCAAATCCCTGAGTCTGTCGCTCCCCCTTTGACATCGGTTGAGGATGTTGGCAAGGGGAAGGCCACCTCTTCTGGTGGTGAAGGCGTTGTTGCGCCCGTTTTTTCTATGGGTATTGGCGCTGCCCCCACAGGTCAGCCTCTATTCCAGAAGCTGATTAAAAAGAAGGCCCCTGGTAAGTGTTGCTTTCTTCTGCCTTTACTTAGTCTTTTGTCTTTGTATTTCTTTGTAATGTATTTTTCTTTCTCGTTTCAGTTGCGCCCAAGATCATTCCTACTCCTCCTCCTCCGACGTCTCCATCTGCGGAGGCGGCTAGGATGGAGGAAGAAAGGCTCTGGAAAGAGCAAGAGGAAGCGCAGCAGGAGGAAGCGCGGAACAAGGCTGAAGCCGATGAAGCCCTTCGGAGGGCTGAGGCTGAGAGGAAGCAGGCGGAAGCCGATGAAGCCCTTCGAAGGGTTGAGGCTGAGAAGGCAGCTGCCGCCAATGAGGCCAAACAAAAGGCTGAGGCGGCAAAATGTGCTGAGGCGGAGCGTCTTCGTCTCCAAGAACAACAATTCTTGGAGGAGAAGGCTCGCCAGTTGAAGGAGAAGGAGGCTCTAGAGCGCTCCAATGCTGGCGCCGAGGGAGTGTCCCATGAAATTGATGGGTTTGAATGGGTACTCCTGGAGGCGGGCATTGGTGGCAGTGGGGAGGGCTCGCGCCTAACACGGCGCGAGTCTTCCAGGGTTGAGAGCAGGGAGCCATCATGAACATATGATGGTTCCTGCTGGTCTGGTGGTGACGCCATATGGCGCCCTCGCTGGGCGGTCAGGGAGAATACTTTATTCTCCAACTCCTTGGCCGCCGAGGAGTTTGTAAGCGAGGTGGTGCCTCCCTATGAGCGCACTCACCAGGACATGCTGAGTCACGCCGACCTTATGGCTGATTTATGCGTCAATCAGGCGACTCAGCTGTCTATGATTGACTCGCTGCGCCGCCGAGATGCGGCGGTGTGGCGGGATATTCAACGCTTGGAGGCGGAGGAGGCAAGCCTTGCTGAGAAAGAGGCTGCCTTCAAAGCTGAAATATCCAAGTACCATCGTCGCGCCCACGAGGCAGAAGCCAAGGTTGTTAAGCTTGAGGATGACGCGGCGGCGGAGAGGCGCAGGTGGTCAGAGTCCTGCAAGAAGACTAACGTAGAAACTATGCGCATAAAGCAGACTCTGGCCGAAGCGCAAGAGGAGAGTCGGGTGTTGACCCGACAATTGGAGGAGAAGAGCAAGGCCCTCTCTGAGCGGACCACCCAGTTTGTGGAGAAACGTCTGGAGCTTGAATCTAAAGATGCTGATTTCATCAAGGCTACTGAGCGCGTCTCTTTTTTGGAGTAGGAGAGGATCCGGATTCAGATCCTTAATGCTAAAGAGGATCTGGAGCAAGACCTTGGCTCGTCGGAGGAAGCGCGCGCTGCGGCCGCCAAGGAGTGTGAGGCGGCCCAGTGTTTGTTGGAGGAGGCGATGAGTGCCCAGACCCAGATGCAGAAGTCCATCAGTTGGTTGATGACTGATGGGATGACTGGGGTAAATTCTTATGACCTTCTTGTTGTTTGTCTTATGTTAGTCTTTGAGTTGCTAACTGTTTGTCATTTTTCAGGTCTTCAAGAGGTTCTGGCAGGAGCCCAAATTGGGCGACCAAGTCGCTGCCATAGCCGCCACCGCCCAAGCGTATGGGTATGGTGAAGGTTATGAGGATGGATTCCTGGCCGCTCAGAATGGCGGGCGGCTCGAGGATGCTGAGCATTATGGGAAGCCCCTGAAGGATGAATATGAGGCGGAGTTGGTCAAGTTCGAAAAGGTGGACTTCCCCATCCTTCAGGTGATAGCTGATTGCAACAATAATGCGGATCCTCCTGCCGCCCTTAAGTAATTCATTGACAGATCAGATGAGCTGGCGCAGGAAATGGAGCGCAAACGCCTGGAAGAGGAACGCCAGAAGGCCACCGGCGAGGGCACCTCAAATGTAGATAGTGTTTAGGCGTTCTTTTTGTTTGTAAATACTTGTAAATATAAAGGGTTTTTAAATCCCTTCTTTTGAATGAAAATTTCACGGTTTGTTTATATCTTGTGTTTCTCACACTAACTCCTTTTGCTTATTTAACCAAGTCGTCACCCGGTGTGTAAGTAGAAGTTAGGGCTCGCGGCGCGCTAGATAGTCTGGCGTCTAAGTATTTGCCTTCAATACTATAGCGGGGCGCGACTTGTGCCATAGGGTCCGAGTTAGGCGCATGTGAGCCTTGCCTAGAAGACCACCGACTGCGCGCTCGTGTAGTTAACACTTACGTTCGCCAAGAGTAATCCTTCACCCAAACCTCTAGGTTAAACCCGGGTGATAATAAGGAGTGTGAGATTACGTAAATAAAAACACGAGATGTAAGTGGTTCGGTCAAAGAGTGACCTACGTCCACTGTAACTAGCCGGAGTGTTATTAACGATCAAGTATAGAGAGTTACAAGAGAAAGTATGCTAGGTTACAATGAGTATTTTTGGATCCTTTTGCAAGGAGATGTCTTCTTCTATTTATAGGCGAGCTTGTGGGCTTAGTTGAGGAGCCCACGAGAAGTAATCCTTACTTGGGCCCGGTCAAAGCCCAAGTTCAAGCCTTCTATAGAAATGGCGGGAATACCAGGTTACTGTGGATGATGTCATTCTGCAGCATGGCTGTTGCTCGAGGCGGACACGTGGCGAGTCGTGATTGACGGACGGCGCCCCTGTCCTTGCTACAGTCGTTGACCATGCTTCTGACATCAGCAGGTGATGTCTGCTGTCACTGTAGACGATGGCATGGTGGGAGCGTGGCTACAGTTATGTCGCCGTCCTTGTCAGTGGTGGTTGGACCACTCTTGCCACCTGTCGCTCTCTTATTGGCGTACTCTGCTAGAGATCCTTGTGAATCTTCCTTTTGTTATCTTCTGTACCTCGTACAAAAGGTGATGAGGGAAGATTCTGCGCGTGGTTGCACGCGCTTATCAGGTGTTGCTTGCTGGTTATCAGTTATTATCCTTGCGCGTAGGGATGAGCAAAATTAACCATAACCGATATAACCGAACCATAACCGACATAACCGAACCGATTTTAACCGATAACCAACATAACCAATGGTTATGGTTATGAAATTTCTATAACCGACCGAGTGGTTATGGTTATGGTTATGAAGCTTTGGTTAACCGATATAACCGAACCGAACCGAACTTGTATTGTTAAGTTTATGTAATAGATTTATGTTCTATATTAACTATATAGAGGTTTTTTTACTATAATAAAAGTATGTTATTAACAACATGATATTGATGTAGTATTCTTTTTATATATGATGAATTAAAGTTGTAAGTTGTAACCAAGGGGTTAAATATGTTTTTTTTGTTAATATCTTATTAAAAGGGATCTCACATTGGTACTTTAACTAGAAAGTGTAGTCTTGATTAACTTATAAATAATAACCCAAGCTAAATCTAACATTGTAGGTTCTGAGTTTTTAAGACCCATGGGCTTTTAATTTTATAATTTAGCCGAAAGTTAGCTTTGGTCGATTTTTTTGGTTAATAACCGAAATAACCATAACCGAATTCATAACCGATTAACCATAACCGAAGTTTGGTTATGGTTATGGTTACGAAAATCCCATAACCGTAATAGCGGTTATGGTTATGGTTAATGGTAAAAACCGACCCAAACCGACCCATGCACACCCCTACTTGCGCGTTGCGCTACATGGCTTGTTGGTCAGCGCGCTAATGGATCTTCGTGCCATAGTCTGGCGCGAAGATCCTGTCTTATGGGGATAGGGGCGCCTCCTCCACTCGGATTAGGCTCCCTATCCCTTCAAAAATATCTTCTAGGGTTTGTGTATTTATATAGCTGCTTGAAGTCCACGGACTTAACAATTGGACTTCCCCAATTCTTATTATCTTGGGCTTCTGACTTTATAAAAAGCTTCATGTTGTGTTGGAAATAAACCTTTAGTTAAAGCATCAACAATTTGTTTTTCTGATTCAATGTTCTTATCCTTAACAAATCCCTTTGTAACCTGATCTCTTAGAAAAAATAAATCAATTTCAAAATGTTTTGTTTTATCATGAAAAACTGGAGTTTCAGCTATAGATAAAGCTGTTGTATTATCACAAAAAAGTTTTATTGGCAGTTTGATATTCACATTTAACTCTTTCAACAGATTTGATAACCACATGAGTTCACAAGTCGCTGCACACATTGCCCTAAATTCAACTTCAGCTGATGATCTAGAAACAATTACTTGTTTCTTACTTTTCCAAGAAATCAATGAGTTTCTTAAAAACACACAATACCCAGTTATAGATTTCCTTGTTTCAAGACATTTTCCCCAATCTGAATCCGTATAGGCAACAAGATTAAACTCAGTATTTCCACTAATTAAAATACCTTTTCCTGGTGATTTTTAAGATATCTAAGTGATCTTAATGAAATCCTCATGTGCCCATCAGTTGATTTGTGCATAAACTGACTTAAAAAGTGTACAACATACACAAGATCAGGTCTGATATGAGATAAATAAATCAACTTACCCACTAACTTTTGATAACTCGTGATATTAGACAAAACATTATTATTTTCTTTACAGAGTAGTAAGAACATGGTTTTGTTCTATGGGACTATTAACTGGCTTTGCACCAGTTAGACTAAACTTAGCAAGAAGTTCAAGGTAGTATTTTCACTGGGACAAACACACCCCTTTTTATGTCTTAACAACTTCAATGCACAAAAAATATTTAAATTCCCCAAGATCCTTAATTAAAAAAACTTTTTCTAAGACTCTCTTTGATTTTGGTTATTTCATCAACATTATTTCCAATAATAACAATGTCATCCACATAAACTAATAGAAAAATAACCACATAATCAGATACTTTTACAAACGCAGAGTAATCACACTTACTTTGACTAAAACCTAGACTAGTCAACACATTCACAAGTTTTTCATTCCACATTCTTGGAGCCTATATTAAACCATATAAAGATTTTTTTAACTTACATATTACTTTTTCATCCTGAGAACAATATCCATTAGGCAAAGACATGTAAACATCGTCAGTTAGATTTTCGTACAAAAAAGCATTGTTGACATCAAGTAGAAATAATTTCTAGTTATATTGGACAACAATGGATATCATACATCTAACAGTTACAAGCTTTACAATAGGAGAACAAGTCTCCTCAAAGTCAATACCACGTTTTTTACTATAACCCTTAGCTAGAAGCCTAGCCTTATATCTTATATTTCTCCTGTTAACTTGTATTTGACTTTATATACCCATTTCAACCTAAAACATTTCTACCTTTAGGTAACTCTACAAGCTCCCATGTATTGTTTCTATGAAGAGCCTCAATTTCTTCATTCATCGTCGTTACCCAATTGGGATCACTAGCAGCCTCATTAAATGAAGAAGGTTCATAATTTTTATTCAAGGAATCAGTAAAACACTTACAATCACATGACAGTTTTGAGTAATTAACAACTCTTTCAATGCCATACTTTATCTTTCCATCTAGGACATAATCCTTTAAGTTCTTAGGTAATACAGCTCCCTAGCTGACCTTCTAGAGGTAGTTTGCCCTATGTTGATCATGTGTGATTCCCTCAGATATAGTTTTATTTGTGTTATAATATCTAGGTGTCACACACTCAACCCTATAATATCCAGGTGTCACACACTCATCATTGAGAATTTCATGTTGCTGTTGCTTAATGTTTTAAAAAAATTTAAATTTTTTATTTCAAGTTGTGTATTTTCATTTAAAGAATCATAAACAAACTTTTCATTGAAAGGAAAAACATCTTCAAAAAATTTAACATATCTTGAATAAGAAACAATTTTGGTTTCAAGACTAAAGACTTTGTAACCTTTCTTTTCGGTAGAGTAGCCTATAAAAATACATTTTCGTCTCTACTTTTAATTTTATCAGTTTCATTCAAAATAGTGCAAAAACATAAGCAACCAACAACCTTAAATGATCTAAAAAGGGTTCAAACTAATACACTACCTCATAAGGAGTCTTTCCACCTAGAACTGAAGAAGGAGTCCTATTTATCAGATAAGCAGCTGTTAAAATACACTCAGACCAGAATTTAACAGGTATATTACTTTGGAAAAGTAAAGCCCTAGCTACAATTAATAAATGCATATGCTTCCTCTCAACTATACCATTCTATTGGGGTGTATAAACACATG
This sequence comes from Ambrosia artemisiifolia, assembly GCA_032199755.1. Classification (NCBI taxonomy): domain Eukaryota; kingdom Viridiplantae; phylum Streptophyta; class Magnoliopsida; order Asterales; family Asteraceae; genus Ambrosia; species Ambrosia artemisiifolia. The sequence continues at coordinate 15,709,467 of CM063514.1, forward strand.
TTGTTTGATGTACAATTCCTTTTGATTTCAGAAAATTGTTCATTTGACTGTTTACAAATTTAGTACCATTATCACTTCTAAAACATTTTATGATCTTTTTAAACTGAGTTTATATGATACTCACAAAATCTTGTATATTTTGAAAAAAATTCTTGTTGGTTTTCATTAAACACACCCAAACAACCCTAGAGTAATCATTTATAATAGTTAGGAAAAATTTATATCCTTCTCTACTAGTTACTCTATAGGGACCCCAGACATCAAGATGAACTAAGTCTCTTATTTCAGTTGTGTAACACCCCAAAAAACCATTTCGCTTAATTACGCTATTAGGCGTGGTTAACAAATACAAACGAAGTAAATAGTAAAATGAACGTTTTATGGATAAACGAAACGAGATTTAGTTGGTAAGGATGAGGGTTATGTTCTAATATCGAAATAACCTTTTAATATTGTTTTCTAGAATGCGATGTAGATAACACAAAAGAACCTAACTAAGTTAGATTTTGGGTTAAATACTTATAAGGGTTCATGGGGGCTAAGTTGAAGGGCCAATAGTGTAATTTTGAGGTTAAAACAAGGTCCAAATGACACCCACTTGGGTCAAAAACGAATTCAGCCCCAAAAGGGGCATTCTTGAGCCAAATCAAACCCTAAAATCACTAACTTGAAGAGATTATGCAAGGAAATCAAAGAACAAGATGAAGGGTGTGTTCTAGAGAGTTTATCCTTAAGATTTAAGCTTAAGGTAAGAACCCTAGCATCCATTTTGTCTATAATTCGAAACTCTCAAGTGGGTTTTGGTTAATAGGGTTAAATTCATATGATTGCTTGATTATAAATGATATTGATCATTTTTAATGACATAGAGATTATTTAATTACTTGAAATTGCTTGGTTACAAAAGATGATGATTTTAGGTTTTCGTTAGTACCTTTGAAGTTGCTAAAATAGTTGTAAATCTATGTTTCTAGCATGGGTTGTGTAAAAATTCCATCCTATGTGTATTGCATGATACTTATGTGCTAGGTTGATTGCAAGTTGAATTGAAAGGATAGCTAAACATAATGGCTAGAATGGTGTTTTCATGATGAGTTCATGAATTGGTTACTTACTAGGTAACTAGTATTTGGAATAACCAAGGATGGTATAGTTATGCATACTAAGTGTTTGTGAAAATGCCTAGTTAGTAATGTTGAATGAATATTATGTTGAAAACACGCTTTATGATGAAATGAGTTGCCTAATGATAATTAGGAAGTTAAATGTGCACTAAACTTAATGAATTGATATGGTAAATAGAAGGGATAGTTCATAATTAAGACTATTGCCTTATGATTAGTGTACACAACATGTAAAAGGTTAGTTTGACTAATAAAAAGTCAAATTGACCCGAATATGAGTTTTAATAAATTAAAGTGTGAAAACCCATGATATGAGTTAGTTATTTGAAACAATGACTAACTTGATCTATCTTGATTATAGAGAAGTGGATCTTGTCAAGCTAGGTGGAAGCTTGAGGAGGAAAGGATCAAACGGATAAGCGGACCATGGAATGCATAAATGAGGCCAAGGTAAGTGACTTATCTTCAATAAGTCTCATAGTAACTAAATGATTGTGTAAATGCAAGAAAATATGGATTATGGGAATGTGGGATTCTAACTCAATATGGGTTAGAATCATCAAAATGAAAGAAAAATTGTTTAGTTTGGGATAGAACGCCCAAATATAGATAAACGAGAATGGGTCAAGTGAGGTGGATGTCACTTGGGCCCAAGATTAGTAACATTATAATTGAGAATTGAAATAAACGGGTCAAATGAGTTAGAGGCTGTTTCGTGGTCTTAACCATTGCGTTTCGACACGAAATTCGGTCAGAAGTTGTTTTACAACATAAAGGATGTTGGGTAATTTTTATAGATTATTCTAAAGTCGTTTAACGTGGTTTTCGCGGATGTTTTGTCAAGAAATTAGTCGTTGACAGAATCAGGTCCGCTAATTGCAGAGCCTGTTTCGTGGTCTTAACCATTGAGTTTCGACACGTTACTTGGTCAAAAGTTGTTTTACAACATAAAGGACGCTCGGTAATTTTTATACATTTTTCCGAACATGTTTGATGTGGTTTTGGCGATTGTTTTGTCAGTAAATAGTTGTTGACAGCAAAAAGGTTGGTTTACTTATATGCATAATAAGTTAAAACTCATAGTGGGTCAAATGGGTAAAATGGCATAAATGTTTAAAGAACCAAAAGGGTACTCAAACATGAGACTTGGTATCCTTAGAACATTTTATAGCAATGTTAAACGAGTTCCCAAGGGTCCTTGGGGATGGTCGAGGACCTAAGTAAAAGTCCAACCAAATGTTGGGTAAATATACGAAGGAATTGTATGCTTGTATGTATTGTGGTATTATAGGATGGAATTGTATGCTTGTATGTATTGTGGAATTATACGAAGGAATTGTATGCTTGTATGTATTATGGTATTATAGGAAGGAATTGTACGCTTGTATGTATTGTGATATTATAGGAGGGAATTGTATGCTTGTATGTATTGTGGAATTATACGAAGGAATTGTATGTTTGGACATATTGTGGGGTTAGTAACCTTTGTTATGAGAATGATGGGGAATGTAGGTATGTAAGTATGATTGCAGGAGACGTGGAGGTTCGGATCGGGGTAACCCACCCGAACTTGAATGAAATCTATTGGACAGGATCCCAGAGTATTGTTGGATGTTACTTCCGCATCACAAGTAGATTACTCGAGGTCACCTATTGAACTAACGAAATGGTTATTTGGTGAATGCAGGTTGTCTTGTCTACCTAATGAAGCAAGGAAAGGATGGAGATCGAGCGAGGAGGCGGATTGTACGTGGTCACGGTCACTTAATTAGATAGAGATCAGTCACGTTGAATGTATTAAGAAGTATTTTTAAGATGTAACGACAAAAATACTTAGAAGATTCGGTTTCTAAACATTTAAGTTTGTTTTTAGGAAAAGTATTTTTTTTTTTTTTGGGTTGGCTTTTTCCGCTGCGAGTTTTCTGTAAAATAGTTTAGGGCGTTACAAGTTGGTATCAGAGCCCTGGTTTGAGTGAAATCTAGTACAAGGAAGTATGTACTTGAACTCAAACTTGTGTGCTCCTGAATGCAGTGACCCGTACAATCCAAGACTCGATCAAGGCCCAAAGGTAGAATTTAATATTAACTCACATGACATGTTAAAAGCTAATTGTGGTGTTTATGTTAAGGTGAGCTTTTATGGATAATGAAGAGGTCTTAAGGATACGATCCAAGATAGATCGCGGAAATTGTAGATAAGATGAAACAATCACAGGTACGCGATAATTAACTATTAGTACCGGTGGGAGGAAAATCCTCAAGGTTGGTAAAACATAGGAGGAAAAATAACCATGTTGTTTAGGAAATTGAAATGTGGCACGAAGCTGAAAACTAGTCCCCAGGCATAAGGTAATGATTACATGAAGGCACGTGGATAGCATGTAGATTGTACACCTGGCCAGTGCACAAGAAGCATGCGATGCACGTGAGACCATGAGAATCATTACAGGTATGCCTGGTAGATGAGTTCATGAATTGGTTACTTACTAGGTAACTAGTATTTGGAATAACCAAGGATGGTATAGTTATGCATACTAAGTGTTTGTGAAAATGCCTAGTTAGTAATGTTGAATGAATATTATGTTGAAAACACGCTTTATGATGAAATGAGTTGCCTAATGATAATTAGGAAGTTAAATGTGCACTAAACTTAATGAATTGATATGGTAAATAGAAGGGATAGTTCATAATTAAGACTATTGCCTTATGATTAGTGTACACAACATGTAAAATGTTAGTTTGACTAATAAAAAGTCAAATTGACCCGAATATGAGTTTTAATAAATTAAAGTGTGAAAACCCATGATATGAGTTAGTTATTTGAAACAATGACTAACTTGATCTATCTTGAGTATAGAGAAGTGGATCTTGTCAAGCTAGGTGGAAGCTTGAGGAGGAAAGGATCAAACGGATAAGCGGACCATGGAATGCATAAATGAGGCCAAGGTAAGTGACTTATCTTCAATAAGTCTCATAGTAACTAAATGATTGTGTAAATGCAAGAAAATATGGATTATGGGAATGTGGGATTCTAACTCAATATGGGTTAGAATCATCAAAATGAAAGAAAAATTGTTTAGTTTGGGATAGAACGCCCAAATATAGATAAACGAGAATGGGTCAAGTGAGGTGGATGTCACTTGGGCCCAAGATTAGTAACATTATAATTGAGAATTGAAATAAACGGGTCAAATGAGTTAGAGGCTGTTTCGTGGTCTTAACCATTGCGTTTCGACACGAAATTCGGTCAGAAGTTGTTTTACAACATAAAGGATGTTGGGTAATTTTTATAGATTATTCTAAAGTCGTTTAACGTGGTTTTCGCGGATGTTTTGTCAAGAAATTAGTCGTTGACAGAATCAGGTCCGCTAATTGCAGAGCCTGTTTCGTGGTCTTAACCATTGAGTTTCGACACGTTACTTGGTCAAAAGTTGTTTTACAACATAAAGGACGCTCGGTAATTTTTATACATTTTTCCGAACATGTTTGATGTGGTTTTGGCGATTGTTTTGTCAGTAAATAGTTGTTGACAGCAAAAAGGTTGGTTTACTTATATGCATAATAAGTTAAAACTCATAGTGGGTCAAATGGGTAAAATGGCATAAATGTTTAAAGAACCAAAAGGGTACTCAAACATGAGACTTGGTATCCTTAGAACATTTTATAGCAATGTTAAACGAGTTCCCAAGGGTCCTTGGGGATGGTCGAGGACCTAAGTAAAAGTCCAACCAAATGTTGGGTAAATATACGAAGGAATTGTATGCTTGTATGTATTGTGGTATTATAGGATGGAATTGTATGCTTGTATGTATTGTGGAATTATACGAAGGAATTGTATGCTTGTATGTATTATGGTATTATAGGAAGGAATTGTACGCTTGTATGTATTGTGATATTATAGGAGGGAATTGTATGCTTGTATGTATTGTGGAATTATACGAAGGAATTGTATGTTTGGACATATTGTGGGGTTAGTAACCTTTGTTATGAGAATGATGGGGAATGTAGGTATGTAAGTATGATTGCAGGAGACGTGGAGGTTCGGATCGGGGTAACCCACCCGAACTTGAATGAAATCTATTGGACAGGATCCCAGAGTATTGTTGGATGTTACTTCCGCATCACAAGTAGATTACTCGAGGTCACCTATTGAACTAACGAAATGGTTATTTGGTGAATGCAGGTTGTCTTGTCTACCTAATGAAGCAAGGAAAGGATGGAGATCGAGCGAGGAGGCGGATTGTACGTGGTCACGGTCACTTAATTAGATAGAGATCAGTCACGTTGAATGTATTAAGAAGTATTTTTAAGATGTAACGACAAAAATACTTAGAAGATTCGGTTTCTAAACATTTAAGTTTGTTTTTAGGAAAAGTATTTTTTTTTTTTTTGGGTTGGCTTTTTCCGCTGCGAGTTTTCTGTAAAATAGTTTAGGGCGTTACAAGTTGGTATCAGAGCCCTGGTTTGAGTGAAATCTAGTACAAGGAAGTATGTACTTGAACTCAAACTTGTGTGCTCCTGAATGCAGTGACCCGTACAATCCAAGACTCGATCAAGGCCCAAAGGTAGAATTTAATATTAACTCACATGACATGTTAAAAGCTAATTGTGGTGTTTATGTTAAGGTGAGCTTTTATGGATAATGAAGAGGTCTTAAGGATACGATCCAAGATAGATCGCGGAAATTGTAGATAAGATGAAACAATCACAGGTACGCGATAATTAACTATTAGTACCGGTGGGAGGAAAATCCTCAAGGTTGGTAAAACATAGGAGGAAAAATAACCATGTTGTTTAGGAAATTGAAATGTGGCACGAAGCTGAAAACTAGTCCCCAGGCATAAGGTAATGATTACATGAAGGCACGTGGATAGCATGTAGATTGTACACCTGGCCAGTGCACAAGAAGCATGCGATGCACGTGAGACCATGAGAATCATTACAGGTATGCCTGGTAGATGAGTTCATGAATTGGTTACTTACTAGGTAACTAGTATTTGGAATAACCAAGGATGGTATAGTTATGCATACTAAGTGTTTGTGAAAATGCCTAGTTAGTAATGTTGAATGAATATTATGTTGAAAACACGCTTTATGATGAAATGAGTTGCCTAATGATAATTAGGAAGTTAAATGTGCACTAAACTTAATGAATTGATATGGTAAATAGAAGGGATAGTTCATAATTAAGACTATTGCCTTATGATTAGTGTACACAACATGTAAAATGTTAGTTTGACTAATAAAAAGTCAAATTGACCCGAATATGAGTTTTAATAAATTAAAGTGTGAAAACCCATGATATGAGTTAGTTATTTGAAACAATGACTAACTTGATCTATCTTGAGTATAGAGAAGTGGATCTTGTCAAGCTAGGTGGAAGCTTGAGGAGGAAAGGATCAAACGGATAAGCGGACCATGGAATGCATAAATGAGGCCAAGGTAAGTGACTTATCTTCAATAAGTCTCATAGTAACTAAATGATTGTGTAAATGCAAGAAAATATGGATTATGGGAATGTGGGATTCTAACTCAATATGGGTTAGAATCATCAAAATGAAAGAAAAATTGTTTAGTTTGGGATAGAACGCCCAAATATAGATAAACGAGAATGGGTCAAGTGAGGTGGATGTCACTTGGGCCCAAGATTAGTAACATTATAATTGAGAATTGAAATAAACGGGTCAAATGAGTTAGAGGCTGTTTCGTGGTCTTAACCATTGCGTTTCGACACGAAATTCGGTCAGAAGTTGTTTTACAACATAAAGGATGTTGGGTAATTTTTATAGATTATTCTAAAGTCGTTTAACGTGGTTTTCGCGGATGTTTTGTCAAGAAATTAGTCGTTGACAGAATCAGGTCCGCTAATTGCAGAGCCTGTTTCGTGGTCTTAACCATTGAGTTTCGACACGTTACTTGGTCAAAAGTTGTTTTACAACATAAAGGACGCTCGGTAATTTTTATACATTTTTCCGAACATGTTTGATGTGGTTTTGGCGATTGTTTTGTCAGTAAATAGTTGTTGACAGCAAAAAGGTTGGTTTACTTATATGCATAATAAGTTAAAACTCATAGTGGGTCAAATGGGTAAAATGGCATAAATGTTTAAAGAACCAAAAGGGTACTCAAACATGAGACTTGGTATCCTTAGAACATTTTATAGCAATGTTAAACGAGTTCCCAAGGGTCCTTGGGGATGGTCGAGGACCTAAGTAAAAGTCCAACCAAATGTTGGGTAAATATACGAAGGAATTGTATGCTTGTATGTATTGTGGTATTATAGGATGGAATTGTATGCTTGTATGTATTGTGGAATTATACGAAGGAATTGTATGCTTGTATGTATTATGGTATTATAGGAAGGAATTGTACGCTTGTATGTATTGTGATATTATAGGAGGGAATTGTATGCTTGTATGTATTGTGGAATTATACGAAGGAATTGTATGTTTGGACATATTGTGGGGTTAGTAACCTTTGTTATGAGAATGATGGGGAATGTAGGTATGTAAGTATGATTGCAGGAGACGTGGAGGTTCGGATCGGGGTAACCCACCCGAACTTGAATGAAATCTATTGGACAGGATCCCAGAGTATTGTTGGATGTTACTTCCGCATCACAAGTAGATTACTCGAGGTCACCTATTGAACTAACGAAATGGTTATTTGGTGAATGCAGGTTGTCTTGTCTACCTAATGAAGCAAGGAAAGGATGGAGATCGAGCGAGGAGGCGGATTGTACGTGGTCACGGTCACTTAATTAGATAGAGATCAGTCACGTTGAATGTATTAAGAAGTATTTTTAAGATGTAACGACAAAAATACTTAGAAGATTCGGTTTCTAAACATTTAAGTTTGTTTTTAGGAAAAGTATTTTTTTTTTTTTGGGTTGGCTTTTTCCGCTGCGAGTTTTCTGTAAAATAGTTTAGGGCGTTACAAGTTGGTATCAGAGCCCTGGTTTGAGTGAAATCTAGTACAAGGAAGTATGTACTTGAACTCAAACTTGTGTGCTCCTGAATGCAGTGACCCGTACAATCCAAGACTCGATCAAGGCCCAAAGGTAGAATTTAATATTAACTCACATGACATGTTAAAAGCTAATTGTGGTGTTTATGTTAAGGTGAGCTTTTATGGATAATGAAGAGGTCTTAAGGATACGATCCAAGATAGATCGCGGAAATTGTAGATAAGATGAAACAATCACAGGTACGCGATAATTAACTATTAGTACCGGTGGGAGGAAAATCCTCAAGGTTGGTAAAACATAGGAGGAAAAATAACCATGTTGTTTAGGAAATTGAAATGTGGCACGAAGCTGAAAACTAGTCCCCAGGCATAAGGTAATGATTACATGAAGGCACGTGGATAGCATGTAGATTGTACACCTGGCCAGTGCACAAGAAGCATGCGATGCACGTGAGACCATGAGAATCATTACAGGTATGCCTGGTAGAATTGGAAAGTAAGTGGTCGTGTGGGTGAATAGTTGGAATGAAAGGTTTGAGTCCGTAGACAAGTTCGGATCAAATCAAAATTGTGGAAATACCCTTATGGGTTAAAATGGTAGAATGACCATTATGGGTCAAAACGGTGGAAATACCCTTATGGGTTAAAATGGTAGAATGACCATGATGGGTCAAAATGGTGGAAATACCCTTATGGGTTAAAATGGTAGAATGACCATGATGGGTCAAAATGGTGAAAATATCCTTATGGGTTAAAATGGTAGAATGACCATGATGAGTAAAAATGGTAGAAGTACCCTTATGGGTCAAAATTGTAGAAGTACCCTTGTGGGTCAAAATGGATGGAAAGACCTTAGCGGGTCAAAAAGGGTTGGGAGGACCTTAACGGTTCATAGGGTGGAAATCATGTATGATAGGTAGGAGAACCTTAATGGGGCAAGGTTGGAAGGACCTTGATGTGTAAGGATGGGTAATAATATACGGTAATTAACGATAGAAACGGATTGTAAAGGAAAGATGTATATAATTAGACATTCTAATTGAAACGAATTTTGTATGAACTATTGGAAGGTTAGTAAACTTAGATATTTCGTGGTTGTTAAGTAGAAATTTATACAGGCTGAATAGTACCCACGTATGAATGAAGGGTAGTTCAAACATGATGTAGTTGGAAAGTTGACTTTTAAAAGGTCAAAAGACGAATGAATATTTGTTAGACTCGGTGTTTCTCAGTAACGGACATACGCGTTACAGTAAGTAGTGCATGAAATGAACTAGCAAACAAAGTAGTGTGAATAGAATGACTTTGAAATTTACCAAAAAGAGGGTGGCATATGGTAGATGTACCGATTCGGTAGTGCCTAGGTAATTGTGCCTAGTTAACCGAAAGAATAGAATAACCCAAGTCATATTATGAAAGCTAAGGCTATCATATAAAATTAAAAAGGTGTGAAGTCGAACAAAGGGATAATCACCCTAAGTATATAGCACTAGTTTATTAGGCTATAGAATGGTAAGGAACGGGCAGTGCTCAAATTGGTATAGAGAGTCAAAGTATTTTGAGGTAACCAAAGTAAATACAAGAGAAAGGTTTCGGGGACGAAACCTCTTTAAGGGGGGTAGACTTGTAACACCCCAAAAAACCATTTCGCTTAATTACGCTATTAGGCGTGGTTAACAAATACAAACGAAGTAAATAGTAAAATGAACGTTTTATGGATAAAAGAAACGAGATTTAGTTGGTAAGGATGAGGGTTATGTTCTAATATCGAAATAACCTTTTAATATTGTTTTCTAGAATGCGATGTAGATAACACAAAAGAACCTAACTAAGTTAGATTTTGGGTTAAATACTTATAAGGGTTCATGGGGGCTAAGTTGAAGGGCCAATAGTGTAATTTTGAGGTTAAAACAAGGTCCAAATGACACCCACTTGGGTCAAAAACGAATTCAGCCCCAAAAGGGGCATTCTTGAGCCAAATCAAACCCTAAAATCACTAACTTGAAGAGATTATGCAAGGAAATCAAAGAACAAGATGAAGGGTGTGTTCTAGAGAGTTTATCCTTAAGATTTAAGCTTAAGGTAAGAACCCTAGCATCCATTTTGTCTATAATTCGAAACTCTCAAGTGGGTTTTGGTTAATAGGGTTAAATTCATATGATTGCTTGATTATAAATGATATTGATCATTTTTAATGACATAGAGATTATTTAATTACTTGAAATTGCTTGGTTACAAAAGATGATGATTTTAGGTTTTCATTAGTACCTTTGAAGTTGCTAAAATAGTTGTAAATCTATGTTTCTAGCATGGGTTGTGTAAAAATTCCATCCTATGTGTATTGCATGATACTTATGTGCTAGGTTGATTGCAAGTTGAATTGAAAGGATAGCTAAACATAATGGCTAGAATGGTGTTTTCATGATGTGTTCATGAATTGGTTACTTACTAGGTAACTAGTATTTTGAATAACCAAGGATGGTATAGTTATGCATACTAAGTGTTTGTGAAAATGCCTAGTTAGTAATGTTGAATGAATATTATGTTGAAAACACGCTTTATGATGAAATGAGTTGCCTAATGATAATTAGGAAGTTAAATGTGCACTAAACTTAATGAATTGATATGGTAAATAGAAGGGATAGTTCATAATTAAGACTATTGCCTTATGATTAGTGTACACAACATGTAAAAGGTTAGTTTGACTAATAAAAAGTCAAATTGACCCGAATATGAGTTTTAATAAATTAAAGTGTGAAAACCCATGATATGAGTTAGTTATTTGAAACAATGACTAACTTGATCTATCTTGAGTATAGAGAAGTGGATCTTGTCAAGCTAGGTGGAAGCTTGAGGAGGAAAGGATCAAACGGATAAGCGGACCATGGAATGCATAAATGAGGCCAAGGTAAGTGACTTATCTTCAATAAGTCTCATAGTAACTAAATGATTGTGTAAATGCAAGAAAATATGGATTATGGGAATGTGGGATTCTAACTCAATATGTGTTAGAATCATCAAAATGAAAGAAAAATTGTTTAGTTTGGGATAGAACGCCCAAATATAGATAAACGAGAATGGGTCAAGTGAGGTGGATGTCACTTGGGCCCAAGATTAGTAACATTATAATTGAGAATTGAAATAAACGGGTCAAATGAGTTAGAGGCTGTTTCGTGGTCTTAACCATTGCGTTTCGACACGAAATTCGGTCAGAAGTTGTTTTACAACATAAAGGATGTTGGGTAATTTTTATAGATTATTCTAAAGTCGTTTAACGTGGTTTTCGCGGATGTTTTGTCAAGAAATTAGTCGTTGACAGAATCAGGTCCGCTAATTGCAGAGCCTGTTTCGTGGTCTTAACCATTGAGTTTCGACACGTTACTTGGTCAAAAGTTGTTTTACAACATAAAGGACGCTCGGTAATTTTTATACATTTTTCCGAACATGTTTGATGTGGTTTTGGCGATTGTTTTGTCAGTAAATAGTTGTTGACAGCAAAAAGGTTGGTTTACTTATATGCATAATAAGTTAAAACTCATAGTGGGTCAAATGGGTAAAATGGCATAAATGTTTAAAGAACCAAAAGGGTACTCAAACATGAGACTTGGTATCCTTAGAACATTTTATAGCAATGTTAAATGAGTTCCCAAGGGTCCTTGGGGATGGTCGAGGACCTAAGTAAAAGTCCAACCAAATGTTGGGTAAATATACGAAGGAATTGTATGCTTGTATGTATTGTGGTATTATAGGATGGAATTGTATGCTTGTATGTATTGTGGAATTATACGAAGGAATTGTATGCTTGTATGTATTATGGTATTATAGGAAGGAATTGTACGCTTGTATGTATTGTGATATTATAGGAGGGAATTGTATGCTTGTATGTATTGTGGAATTATACGAAGGAATTGTATGTTTGGACATATTGTGGGGTTAGTAACCTTTGTTATGAGAATGATGGGGAATGTAGGTATGTAAGTATGATTGCAGGAGACGTGGAGGTTCGGATCGGGGTAACCCACCCGAACTTGAATGAAATCTATTGGACAGGATCCCAGAGTATTGTTGGATGTTACTTTCGCATCACAAGTAGATTACTCGAGGTCACCTATTGAACTAACGAAATGGTTATTTGGTGAATGCAGGTTGTCTTGTCTACCTAATGAAGCAAGGAAAGGATGGAGATCGAGCGAGGAGGCGGATTGTACGTGGTCACGGTCACTTAATTAGATAGAGATCAGTCACGTTGAATGTATTAAGAAGTATTTTTAAGATGTAACGACAAAAATACTTAGAAGATTCGGTTTCTAAACATTTAAGTTTGTTTTTAAGAAAAGTATTTTTTTTTTGGGTTGGCTTTTTCCGCTGCGAGTTTTCTGTAAAATAGTTTAGGGCGTTACAAGTTGACTTATGGTCACTAAGGGAAATGGTTCCCTATGTTGTTTTGCCTTTTGACAAACCTCACATGGATCTTTATTTTCTATAGAACTAAAATTAAGTTTAGTTTAAATGTCTTAATATTATCAGAAGGGTGACCTAACCTAGCATCTGTCTTTCAAAACACTACTATAACACACCTTGTTTGTTACAACAAAATTACCACAGAAATACAGCCATCCACTTGATTAACAGTCACCAGGACCTTCTTGGTGACTAAATCCTATATATAACATTTGTCTCATCATATCCAATGTACAGTTTATTATCCTTCGCTAGTTTCTGGACTGAAATAAGATTAACACTATATTTAGGAATAACAAAAACATCCTTTAGAATTACATCTTTAGCCAATTTTATATTTCCAATTATAATAACTAATGCATCTATTCCATTAGGGTGTTTAACTCTAATACTAAATTCGGATACAATAATACAATCAGTTAAACATATGTTTTCGACCATATGTTGATTTGCCCCTGAATCAGTGATCCACTCTATTTTAGATTAGATTTACCATTACCAGCAAAACAATATACAGGATTACTAAACACATTAGAACAAAAGAACTGACATCTACCTGAAACATTGAAGCTTTGAGGGTTCTCATTATTTTTGTCACCTAACAAACTTAATAGTCGATTAATTTGATCACTTGTAAGTGACTTAACAGCTCATTCTGTTACATCAGAACTACTATTATTATTCACTACCTTCTTGTTCTTTGACTTCATCCATGAAGGATACCCAATGATTTCATAACATTTATCAACTGTATGCCCTATTTAATTACACTGATTTGTAATTTTATTAGTTTTCTTAAACTCAGGAGTTTGAACAGATTTAGAAAACAAAGCAAGATATTGATTTCTTTTGCTCAAGTTACTTGCATTTCTATGAGATTCTTCTCTAGAAATGATGGCAAATACCTCCTTAACGCTAGGCAAACTTTCTTTAATCAATAAACTTGATCTTACATTTTGATAGGTGTTATCCAACCCCATTAAAAATTACATCAGCTTTATCATGTTATTGAAATCATTGAACTCCTTGGCAGCATCACAGTTACAAGTAGGTAGTTGTAAAATCTGAGCTAATTGTCTCCACATAATATTCAAGTTATGATAATATTCAGAAACAGAAGACCCATTTAGACTAAAAGAGTTTACTTTCTGGTATAAATCAAAAACTACAGAACCATCAATCTTGTCATATGTTACTTTAATTAACCCCAAACATCACATGCTAACTTTGAAAAAACATGACCCATAAAAAGTTCCTCACTAATAGAATTCAAGATCCATGTCAAAACAATAGAGTTACATCTATCCCGCTGTCTAGCAAGAACATCATCACTACTAGATTTAACACAAGATTTATCAATAAATCCCCATTTGTTTTTTACTTGTAAGGCTAACTGTAAAGCATTAGCCCAGACAATATAGTTCTCAGTTGCTTTAAGTTTTATAGTTATGACATTTAAGTTTGCAGTTGCACTTGGATGTAAATATAGAGGATCACTTGCATCTAATTTACTAATAAGAGTAACAACAGTAATAGCTTCCGGTCCAGGGTTAGCTTCTGGTCCAGGATTAACTACTATATTATCCCCCATGACTACACAACTAGAGAAAGCATCAAAATAAATAACAAGCAAATTAGACACACAAGCACACAAGAGACGAAGAAATGACAAAGGCCAGATTCCTGGTTCGTCACTCAAAAGGTGCTAGGACAGGCTTATCACAGGAGTCTCAGCCCTAATAACTAATCACTCAACAAGCACCCCCAATAGTAATCAACAAACACAAGAACCAACAATAATCCATGATATCAGAGATTCAAGCAATATATCGATCAATAAAACCACACAAACTCAAATAGGAACAAGACACAAACAAACCACACCGGTGTTGGTTTGTTGTAAAGAAACCAACACCTCTACTCTAATCAAAACAAACCGAAACCCTTAATTAATTTTCGAAAAACTAGAACCGATAAGAATGATTCAAAAACTTTAGGGATTTATTATATCTATTTCCGGTTTAAATGACTATCTCCAAAAGATTTCCTAAGATTTCGAAATCTTTGATTAATCATAATTGATTTCAAAAAAATTCTTTGGAGATAAAGTTATGTCCTAAATTATTGGAAAGAAAATTTTAATCCAATTTTGAACCAAAACATAATATATTTTTGGTTTTCTTTATGATTTTCATGATGAACATCAACCGAAAATTTTCATGAACATTATAATATTAACCTTAATCTGGAATCAATCTGATAACCTTAAGATTTATTACAGATTTCGAAAATAATCATAAACCTATGATCACAATCTCAAAACTAATTGATTATGAACACAGTTTAAAAAAAAACTTAAACCGTAAAACTGATAATCATAAGCCGAAAATTTTAGAACCCGTAAACACCATTAATCAGGTTTTAACATAACTGTTTTTCGATTTTAATTCCAGATCTAATGGAAAACAATCAAAACTGATTTGAGCAACATTGCTCTAATATCACATGTTGAACCAGTTCTGATTATATGTAATGGGAAACATATAATAAACGTGTACCTGATAGATAGGTGAGACCTGAGACTGATGCTGTAAGCGTATTGGAAGACGACATCCTTGTTAGTGTGATCGGGTTCCCTTTAGTGTGTATATTAATGATGGCTAATGATCACAAAGTGATCGAATGAGAGAGAGGGGTGGGCGACGGCTTTTAGGGTTATGGTGTTATGTTATGTTGTCTAACCAAATACCTCTAGTAATCTCTCTATTTATACACACATGGGACACCTTAATTAGGTTTAGTAAGAGTAATTTCATCCATCAAGGAAAAACCTATTATAAACTTAGGGATATAGAGGTAATTAACCAATATTAGATAAATAATTATAATAGCTATATAGATAAATATACTAACATAATGTATAGTTATTCCAATCAACACCAGGACATGTCAAGCCTAATTAATTGTATATTGTAGATTTAACATTACTTTTACATTTCAAAACAAATGGTTTCCAGTCAAAAAAATGATTACAGTGCTTGATGGTTTGAGTTCGAATAAACAATAACTGAACCAATTGAATCAACTCATAACTAAATTAAAAAAATATATTTAAAATTACATAAAATTAAATACTCTATTGTTACCTTGATAATACGAAATATATTTTGCCACTTGGGATGTGTGTGTGTGTTTAAAGATGTTTACCCGTGGCTAGACGCGGGTTCGAGTCTCAAAGCTAATTTTGTCCGCCTACCTACCATTCTTATGTAATTTATCCTTTTATTATAAATGAATATTTTATTTAAAGAAAAAATCTAAAAGATGTTTTTATAATCTTTTGTACTCAAAACCGGTCTAACTGCTAAACCAGGTCACTGCTTCAACCATCACTCGTTAATAAACCAGGATTCGATCTCTCGATCAACACACCAAACACAAACAAGCTGCAAGAGATAAAAAATAAACGAACACAAGAACACAAGGATTTACGTGGTTCGACCGGCTGACCTATGTCCATGGGCTGCAACCAGGATATTTTATTATTGCTTTCTGCCTCACTCGTGATAAGGATCACAAGTACAAAATGCCTATATTTATAATACATGATAAAGGTTTACTACTTAATCCCCAAGAAAACTAATAATGGGCTAATTAAATAAAACGGGCCAAGTCTTGAATTTAATTGGTCTGCCACTTATTGTCTTCTAATCCGAGCCCACATCAAGACTCCACAAACCCAATAATCTCCCACTTGGAGGCTTGATAATCTTCAAACTGCCATCCGCTGTGAACTTGTACCTCTTGTAATCTTCCTCATTTTCCTGGTTGCAGCAGCCTTCTCATCAGTTAACCTGAAGGCCCGTTGAAGCTCCCCCGAGCTCCAACACATCAGTCATGGCTATTTCTGTTGCTGACCCATTCTCTGTCTCTATCGGCTCCCACTGACACGAACTGCCGGATCCTGAAACACCCTGAGAATAAACACTCTCCGAATAAAGCAGATAATCACCTGGAGAGACTTTGACAGCTGGAATACTGGTTCTCTTAACCCATTGTCGTCTAGTAACTCTAACTGAAGCACAACCCATGCTCCCACTGCCACAAAAACCCCTGACTGGTAGTTCTGAACCTTTCCTAGCACGCTCAACCTGAATCTTACCTGTGGCTCTGGGTTTATCATCTGCAAAACAAACCTTCTTCTGCCCACAAGACTCTATGAACCTGACTTTGTTTCTCTTCTGAACTGGGACGATCACTCCCTCAGACAGTAAACTGACCATGTAAAGCGAACCCCGCTTTCTTCCTCGAGCTATGACAAGATTTCTCTTGATAACTTTCCACTGTCCGTTCCTAAATTTAACCTCATGTCCCTGTTCATCCAACTACCCCACTGAAATCAACTGTTTCTTTAAGCTTGGAATCACCCTGACATCCTTCATAGTCCATGAACCGGCTGAAGTTACTATATCCATGTCACCCATGCCCGTAACATCAAGAATATCATTGATCGCAAATCTTACCTTACCAAAGTCACATTTCTTCAAATTCCGCAATGCTTCAGTGTTGTGGGTAGCGTGAAATGAAGCACCAGAATCCATGACCCAGGCATCCACATAACTCTCTACACTACATATTAATGCGTCATCATCTGAGCAGTCTGATGCAGTGTTAACTTCTTTCTTCTCGTTTCAACATTGATTCCTAAAATGTCCAACCTCTTTGCAGTTAAAACAAATAACATCACTTCGAGCCCTAGACTGACTCCTCATCCTGTTCTTGCTCCCACTACCTCTGTTATTTTTTCTTCCCCTGCCAACATTCAGTAATTCACTTGATGATCCACCTGAATTTCTTCGTCTGACATCTTCGCCCAGAATAAGATCCCCAATCCCATCAAAAGTGAACTCGCTGGTAGAACTAGTAATCGCTATAACAGTCCCTGACTAACTATCTGCCAATGATGATAACAGTAGTAAAGCTTGAACTTCATCCTCGAATTTGATACCAACTGACCCAAGTCTTGACAAAATCGAGTTCAAGTTGTTGATGTGCACTGTAACTGAACTTCATGCTTTCATCTTCGTGTTCACCAGCAGTTCACGTATCAGAAAAACCTTGTTAGCTGTTGAAGGCTTTTCATACATATTAGAAAGTGCATCCATAATCCCACGCGTTGTGTTTCCTTTAGAATGTTGAACGCAACATCCTTCGTTAGCGACAATCTAATAACTGCCTTAGCCTTTTTTATCCAAGGCCTCCCACTCGTCCTGCTTTAACTTCTCCGGTTTGTCACCCTATACCATGTCCAAATCCTTCTGAACCAGCAAATCCTCCATTTGCATTTTCCACCAACCAAAGTTTTTTCCATCAAACTTCTCAATCT
Source organism: Ambrosia artemisiifolia (assembly GCA_032199755.1). NCBI lineage: Eukaryota > Viridiplantae > Streptophyta > Magnoliopsida > Asterales > Asteraceae > Ambrosia > Ambrosia artemisiifolia. Next base: position 15,727,404 of record CM063514.1, read on the forward strand.
GATGTTTACCTCTCAGCCATTGTCTCAAACAGAGTAGTTTCCTAACTTTGGATCTCGCTAAAACAATTAGAAAAATAATCTTGGACAAATAAAACAAACCCCACAACAATCAAACCACCCGACTAAACTGCCAAGTAAATTCGTCAACCAAGATGCAATCCCAATAAACTAATAACCATAAAAATAAAAAATTAAACAAACATTCTTTTTTTTTTCTTTACTTATCGAGATAAAAAAAAACCAAAAGAACTCCTTTTTCTTTTACTTACTGATCACGAGAGAAGGAAAACAAAATTTTACTTCACTTTTTGTCTTCGTATTAATTGTGGCACTTTTTAGGATGGGTGACAAAGTGGCAAGAGATTTGTTTCTTGTTTCTTGGTAAACTGAAGTCTTGAGGTAAAATGAAGTCTTGAACAAACGATCGATATAAATTTTTAATAGCCGACTGTCAAAAAAAAAAAACTAACTGATCTGTCTCTCGCGTTGTGTTTCTTCCGTGTGTAACGAACCTGGCTCTAATACCAGTTGTTAGGATTCGATCTCTCGATTAACACACCAAACACAAACAAGCTGTAAGAGATAAAAAAATAAACGAACATGAGAACACAAGGATTTACGTGGTTCGGTCGGCTGACCTACGTCCACGGGCTGCAACTAGGATATTTTTGTTATTGCTTTCTGCCTCACTCTGATATGAAGTCTTGTGATAAAAAGGGCTATTGTGTAATAACTAGAAAATATAAGGACTATAGTTGTCAATTAGTATAGTTGTATGTTAGTTATGGTGGTCGGAGTTTGTTACGGTGGTTGAGTATGGTGGTGACGGTTATCAGAGGGCCAAGGACAGCTGGCTCTGATACCAATGTTATGATCGGATTAGAAGAAAGAACACAGGAGAAGATAAGCCAACTAATCAGATGGTTTTATTCATCAACTAACATAGGCTTATATAGCCGTTACACATAACTACCTTTCCCGCCTTTTCTAACTAACATACAACTATACTAATTGACAACTATAGTCCTTATATTTTCTAGTTATTACACAATATTCAACCGTTTCATTGCCACCATTTACACCTTTATATCCTTCTACCTACTAACATTCGATCATTTTCTTCTCTCTTCCGTTATTCATTTCATTTCCGATCAGATTCCGATCATCTCTGTTCCATTTTCTTTCTATCGTTCTAGCTGTTCAATTCACTAACAAGCTGGTAGTGATCAATTTGTGATCATTACACTCCATTGATTGTATCAATTCGTGATCAATCAATTCTTGGATCGATCTATTTGAGATTTGTCCATTCTTGCAATTTTTTCTTTCGATTCTTCACAATTCTCTCAATTCTTGATTTGTTTCTTTGATTCCAATATGACTACTCGTGCTAGATATGAAACAGAGAAGTCCACTCTCGAGAAAACAGTGGAAGAACATTCTGTTTCTTTGATGAACATTCAATCATCCATTGCTAGTCTTAATGCCAGTGTCCAAGCTCTGTTGACGAAGTTCAACAATGGATCCTCTGGTAATGGTGATGTGAATGGAGAAATTCCTGTAACCAATGGATCATTGGTTAGATCTGACAAACTCCACAGAATTGGGAAGATTGATTTTCCCAAATTTGATGGAACTAATGTTGATGACTGGTTGTATAGGTGTGAACACTTTTTCAGTGTTGATGAGACACCTAACAACTTAAAGGTCAGATATGCAGCCATCCATATGGAGGGGAAGGCTGTCAAATGGCACCAAAATTATTTGAAATCCAGAGGAGTCCCTATTACTGACATTACTTGGCCTGAATACTCTCAAGAAATTCTGAACAGATTTTCAGAAACTTTGTTTGAAGATGCTATGGGGATGTTGACTTCCATGGTTCAAACTAGTCCATTGGAAGAGTTTTGTGATGAATTTGATGCTAGTTTGTTGAAAGTATCCATTCCTGAGCCATATGCTGTGAGCATCTTTCTTAAGGCCTTAAAGCCTGAGATTGGTGGTCCAGTCAAAATGTTTAAACCAACAAGTATGAAACAAGCCTTTTACTTAGCCAAGACTCAAAACATCACTAACAAGTCCTTAACCCCTGTTTCTTCCCAAACCAGGTACACTTCTACTTCTTATACTCCTAAAAACCAACCTGTGAAACCACCTACCAGTGTATCCCATCTTCCCTTATTACCTGCACCACCCACTAACAAAAGATTTCCTAACACAAAGAAGTTAACAAGTAAAGAAATGGAGGTCAAGAGATCCAAGGGTGAATGTTTTTGGTGTACAGAAAAGTTCACCCCTGGCCACAAGTGTCCAAACAAACAACTATTTGTACTTGAGGTAGTTGGTTTTGATGAGGACAGTGAGACCATTGAAATAATTAAACCTTTAGACCAACAAGACTGGCCAGACCCTCATATCTCTATACATGCCTTAACTGGTATTCAATCATTTTCCACAATGATTGTCATTGGTACCATAGGCAATGTACAGTTGAGGATTTTGGTTGATTCTGGATCCACACACAACTTTTTGAGCAAGAGGTTGGCCCTTAAACTGAAATGCCTCATTAAGTCAATTGAGAGCATGACAGTAGGGGTAGCTAATGGGGCAAAGCTGGAGTGTGCTAGCTTCTGTCCTAATTTCCAATGGAGTATGCCGAATTTGTGGTTTACTACTGATGTTTTAGTGATACCTTTGGACAATTATGACATGGTCCTTGGTATTCAGTGGTTGTTAACTCTAGGTGAAATAGTGTGGAATTTTGTGGACTTGACAATGCAGATCACTATTGGTAACACTCAGTGTAAATTGAAGGGGATATCCAGCAATGAATTGTCATTGTGTTCTGCTGACACTATGAGCAATTTGTTGGGAAACAAGAGTAATATTGTAGAAGCCCATCTGTTCAGTATCCAATTACATCAGTCAACCACAGAGTTTCAGCATGGGGCAAAAGTAGCTGAGGTGGAGGACAATGAGAAGCTAGAACTGTTATTGCACCAATATGAGGATGTGTTCCAAAGTCCCTCAACCCTGCCTCCAAAGAGAACACATGACCACAGGATTCTTTTAAAAGATGAATCACATGTGGTGAATTTGAAGCCTTATAGGTATCAGTCTGCCCAAAAAGACATTATAGAAAAACTAACAAAGGAACTGATTGAATCAGGGGTGGTCAGGGGTAGCACCAGCCCCTTTGCAGCTCCTGTAGTCTTGGTAAAGAAGAAAGATAATACATGGAGGTTCTGTATTGATTACAGAAAGCTAAATGATGCAACCATCAAGAACAACTATCCTATTCCTTTAGTGGAAGACCTCTTTGATGAATTGGGCAAGGCTGCAATATTTTCTAAGTTGGATTTGAGGGCAGGATATCATCAAATTCGTATGTTTGAAGATGATATTCCTAAAACAGCTTTCAGAACTCATGAAGGCCTCTTTGAGTTTGTTGTTATGCCTTTTGGCTTAACAAATGCCCCAGCAACATTTCAATCTTTGATGAATTCTGTTTTTAAAGAATTCATGAGAAAGTTTGTGTTAGTTTTCTTTGAGACATCCTTGTTTACAGTTCATCATGGGAGACACATTTAGAACACTTACAAAAGGTGCTGCAAGCCTTAAGAGACCATCAGCTGTTTGCCAAAAGGTCTAAGTGCACTTTTGGTGGGTCCTCTGTGGAGTACCTAGGTCACATAATATCCCACAAAGGAGTTTCAACTGACCCTAAAAGATAGAAGCTATTGAGCAATGGCCAAGTCCTGTTAATGTCAAACAGCTAAGAGGATTTTTAGGCATTACAGGATACTATAGAAGGTTTATCAGATCTTATGGCATGCTGGCAAGACCTTTGACCAATTTATTGAAGAAAGACTCATTTGTATGGGATGAAGCAGCTGCTACTGCATTCCAAAAGTTGAAAGAAGCATTGATGTCTCCACCGGTATTAGCTCTTCCTGACTTTTCAATCCATTTTATTGTGGAAACTGATGCCTCTGGCAAAGGGATTGGGGCTGTCCTGATGCAAAAGGGACATCCCATTGCCTTCATTAGTAAGGCCTTGTCTGCAAGACAACAGGCCTTATCTGTATATGAAAGAGAATTGTTGGCCATTATTTTTGCTGTGAAATATTGGCAATATTATCTTTCTGTTGGGCATTTTATAATCAGAACTGACCAAAAGTCTTTAAAACATTTATTGGATCAAAAAATAACAACCCCTTTACAACATGCCTGGCTTTCAAAACTCATGGGGTTTGATTTTGAAATACAATATAAACAAGGCAAAGACAATGGGGCAGCTGATGCATTGTCTAGAATGCAAAATCCATCTCTGATGAATCTGTCTTTAAACACCTTTGATGGAGCTCTTTGGGAAAGAATTAAGGCTTCATGGGTCAGTGATCCTATTCTTAGCAAGGCCATTCAAGACTTACAAGATGGTCAAGTTCATCCTAAGTTTGTATGGAAAAATGAGACATTGTTTAGGAATGGCAAGGTAGTTGTGGGCAGGGATGATGAGTTGCAAAAAGACATCATTGCCCTTTGCCATGATGGACCTATTGGGGGGCATTCTGGGGTTCATGCCTCTACTCAAAGGGTCAGAACCTTCTTCTGTTGGAAAGGGTTACATAAACAAGTCAGAATTTTGTAAGGAACTGTGCTACTTGTCAAAAAGCAAAGTATGAAACTGTAGCCTACCCTGGGTTATTACAACCTCTATCTGTTCCAAATCATTTTTTTTCTGATCTCTCTATGGACTTCATTGGTGGCCTTCCTAAGTCCAGGGGTAAAGAAGTAATTTTGGTAGTAGTGGACAGATTGACTAAGTACAGCCACTTCATTCCTTTGACACATCCCTATTCAGCAGCTCAAGTGGCTCAACTTTTCATGGATCATGTATTCAAGCTGCATGGTTGGCCAGACACAATAGTTTCTGACAGAGATCCAATCTTTGTCAGTCAGTTTTGGAAAGAATTTACAGCATTGCAAGGGGTACAGTTGGCTTTATCCACTGCTCATCATCCCCAAACTGATGGGCAGACAGAAGTAGTCAACAGGTGTTTGGAAACATACTTAAGGTGCATGGTTATGGATAAGCCTAATGAGTGGGTTAAATGGTTGCCACTTGCAGAGTTCTGGTACAATACAAACTTCCACAATTCTTTGGGTATCTCTCCTTTTCAAGCCCTTTATGGGTATCCTCCTCCTTTATTTGTTCCTTACATACCCAAAGATGTGAGAGTGGTTGCAGTTGATCAATTAATGTGTGACAGAGAAGCAACCATTCAACTGTTAAGACATTCTTTACTGAGAGCTCAGAACAGGATGAGACAGGTGGCCAATCAGCACAGAAGTGATAGAGTTTTTCAAGTTGGGGATAATGTCTATGTGAAGTTACATCCCTATGGTCAGACATCTCTAAGGACTTCTCATTTCAACAAGCTTGGTCCCAAGTACTTTGGACCTTTCCTTATTACTGAGAAGATTGGGCCAGTGGCATACAGGTTGGACCTTCCTGATGATGCACAGATCCATCCTGTGTTTCATGTATCATTGCTAAAGAAAGCCCATGGTGATGTTACTCAGACTACCCCACTGCCAACAGGCCCAAGATTTGTGTTTAAACCCCTACAAGTGCTTGAAAGGAAGTTGGTTAAGAGGGGGAATAGAGCATCTGCTATAGTGTTAATGCAGTGGGAGAATCTGCCAATTACTGAAGCCACGTGGGAAAATGCTGAGGATATGCAGATTAGATTCCCTTCTTTTCATTTTTGAGGTCAAAAATGGTTAAGGGAGGGAGTATTGATATGAAGTCTTGTGATAAAAAGGGCTATTGTGTAATAACTAGAAAATATAAGGACTATAGTTGTCAATTAGTATAGTTGTATGTTAGTTAGAAAAGGCGGGAAAGGTAGTTATGTGTAACGGCTATATAAGCCTATGTTAGTTGATGAATAAAACCATCTGATTAGTTGGCTTATCTTCTCCTGTGTTCTTTCTTCTAATCCGATCATAACACACTCGTGATAAGGATTACAAGTACAAGATGCCAATATTTATAATACAAGATTAGGGTTTACTACTTAATCCCCAAAAAACTAATAATGGGCTAATTAAATAAAACGGGTCAAGTCTTCAATTTAATTGGTCTGCCACTTATTGTCTTCTAATCCGAGCCCACATCAAGTCTCCACATAATATGCTTCAATCATCACTCGTTAATAAATCGGTCAGTCCAACCACTAACAGTTTAACCCATATGAAACGAGACCGAAGGGTTCCGCTAATCGGTCCGGTTTTGACAAATGACAAGACTTAATAAGGTCTCAACAAATTGAAAGATATTAGACCCTATACATGCACTATACATGTATGCACTCTATACCAATTAGAAACTCTTATCTAACTTCTAACTGATTAATATAAGTTGTTCTAAAAATTTAAGGTAGTCCATATAATTCTGATGGCAATACTTGCATGAGCCAATTATAGCTCTTCTTTGATCATACCATGTTATTTCCTTCTCTCTTCCTAAAATCTCTCATCTTTCTCTCTCTAGAAAATCTATTCCCCTCTCTTTGTCTTTAGATTTCATGCATGCACACACAAACCCATAATTTCATCTTCAAGGTTTCTTTGGCTACATATATCACCCATCGTCAAATCTCCATAAATTCTCCGGTGGGTTAGCCTCCGTCATTGTCATGACGGCGGCTCAAGCCCGTCTACGCCTTCGCCTTCATGTTATCGTCTTTATCTTGATTTTTCGACATGTTTACGCTTGGGAAAATGACACCCTTCTCGAGTTTAAGGACTCCCTTAGAAATGGCGAAAAGTTAACGACTTGGGACCCGTCCACCATCCCATGCGACGGTGATTTTTCGAATTGGGAAGGTGTTCTTTGCGCGAACGACAGCGTTTGGGGTATCCGCCTCGAGGGGAAAGAGCTTGGTGGTAATATTGATACGAAAATCATCATGAATTTGCCATCTTTGATAACAATAAGCTTTCAAAACAATAGTTTAGAAGGTGAGTTTCCTATGTTTAAAAGGTTACGTAGGTTGAGGAGTATTTTCTTGACAGCAAACAAGTTTTCTAAAGAGATTCCAATGGATGCATTTGATGGGATGAGGAGGCTCAAGAAGCTTTACTTGGCTAACAATGGCTTCAAAGGTCAAATTCCTGGGTCCTTAACTGCCTTACCCAAGCTACGAGATTTGATGCTTGAGAATAATCGATTTGAAGGTACAATTCCGACGTTTGTGAGGGATAACTTGACGTTTGTTAACTTTGCCAACAATCGTTTGCATGGTCCGATCCCTCAACGACTTCAGCATTTCCCGAAAAGCAAGTTTTCAGGTGAGTTATGTCGTTTGTTTTGACCATGTACAGTAGGCCTGTAAGCAAACTGAACGCTGTGAACAAGTTGGAGCTTGTTGACTAATTGTTTAACAAATGAATAGGCATGCCTCATCATTACCTTGGATATGGAATTATCTTCATTCATTTATGTTAGCTCCATTTAGGTTCTTTGATGTTTATTTAGTTAAGTTTGCTCATTTACATATCCATTTAAATTTATGTATTGGTCATTAGCAACAGTGATTGAGCCATCAAGCATAGTCCATCAGCCCAATCAACTTTTACAACCAAAGCTTCTGTAATCGACTAACGAATGATCATGAACATGTCCATTTTTGTCGTTAATGTTTGTTATACACATTCATATCTTAATGAACGGACATAAACAAGAAACTTGTTTGTTTAAGTGTTTTGAGTTTGTTGGTCAACTTAAAGTTAAACAAAGGACTACGAACAAGTCGTGTTTGTCTTCGTTCGGTTCGTTACATGCCTAGTGTACATAAGGTTTTCCTCAATTGTGTTGATCAGGGCGGACCTAGCTTGAAGCTAGGTGCAGCGTCCGTTGCTACTCAACTTCGCGCGCATAGTGGAAAATTAGTGGAAAATTTGTTTTTTTTTTACAATATTTGGAAAACGTTACTACTAAAATGAAAAAAATGAAAAAAGTTACTACTGAAATTATTTTCTAGATCCGCCACTAGTGTTGATCATGACATATTATTGTTTCCTGAATACAGGTAACCGTGCACTTTGTGGACCACCGTTCGGGGGGTGCAAGGAGGAGATCCCAACCGCCACCATCATCATGATAGCACTGGTGTTTGTTGCAGCCCTAGCAGCGATCACAATAGCTTTCATTATCCTACAACTACTCAGACCGTCTTCAACTGAAGTACCACCCTACAAGAAGGGGGCTTCACTTGACCATGATCAAATGGAGCAAGGTTGTGGCAAAGCCTCTGGCACAATCACTGCCAAGAAGGTAGACCTGTCTCTAACATTGACGTTTTTGCAAGACGATACTGAAACTTTTGACTTGGCGGACTTGTTGAAGGCGTCCGCAGTGGTCCTTGGTGGTGGGGGGTTTGGGTCGAGTTATAAGACCACTCTTAGTCCCCACAAAGTGTTAGTTGTGAAGAAGTATAATCAAATGAATAATGTGACAAAAGATGAGTTTTACAAGCATATGAGAAAGCTAGGCAAGTTGAAACACGCGAATTTGGTTCCACTTATCGCATTCTACTATCGAAAAGAAGAGAAACTCTTTCTCTCTGACTACATTGAAAATATCAGCTTAGCCGTTCATCTTCATGGTATGCTAGCTTTCTTAGCATCGTAAGTACTAGAAATGGCATGATAGGCGGTCTGAATAATGGGTCAAAATGGATTTAGTTTCTAGCCCGTAGACACTTTCTTTTATCAATTTATAAATTATTTAAGTGTTTTGATTATTTCAAAATTCTAAAACGCCGTGTAAAACAACTTAAAAGCGTGGATGCATTAAGGTATCAAGATAAATTCAATCCAAATAGACATAATTCAATAGAAAATGTTACACTTCTAATCAAAATCGAATAGATCGCACTTGCACAAGCTGATTGTGATAGAAATTGTCTCAGGAAGCCGGTCGGAGGTAAAGGAAAGACTAGATTGGCCTACTCGGTTAAAGATTATAAAGGGCATAGCGAGAGGGCTTCTACACCTTTACAATGAGCTTCCGAGCCTAATCACCCCTCACGGTCACCTTAAATCATCAAATGTTATATTGAATCGAGAGTTTGAGTCACTCCTCACAGATTATGGGCTAGTTCCCATAACGAACCAAGATCACGCAAGAGATGTCATGATCGCCTTTAAATCACCCGAGTTCAAAAACCATGGGCGGATAACAAAGAAGACGGATGTATGGAGTCTGGGGGTGTTGATTCTAGAGATCATGACCGGGAGATTTCCAGCAAACACTTTCCAATATAGCAAAGGTGGCGACTTAGAGCTAACAAACTTTCTGGACTCCATACTGAAAGAGGATGTGACGGTTGACATGTTTGATAAAGAAATAGGCGGGTTCGACAAGCATAACGAAGGGGAGATGTTGAAGTTATTGAAAATAGGGTTGAGTTGTTGCGAACCAAATGTAGAAAAGAGGTGGGACATTAAAGAAGTTGTGGATAGAATCGAAGAGGTAAGAGAAAAAAATGATAATGACAACAATGATAGTGATTAACACCTCCAACCCGACAAATGCATGCTTAAGCATCCATCACTATTAAGTGTGGTGATCCTCCATGGTTTTAGATGGCAAAGTTTTGATGAATCTTAAGGGTATCTTCCATGGAGCTTTGAGGTAGAAATTAAAGGCTAGTTAGTTCCTATTGTTCTTGTTTCTTTGTCCCTTTAAAGGAGCTACCTCATTAGGGTTAGTGATTTCATAAAGGCTTGTTTGATTTGTAGAATTCGTTGGAATATAATACAAAATGAAAATGAATTTTCTTCCATGTTGTGTTTGGTTGGCCAAGGAGATATAAACTGAAATCCATGAGATACATGAATTCCTTGGGAAAGTGGATGGAATGAAATGACTTGAATTCCAAAGTTGGAAAATTATAGATCATACTTGCTACCGTGAATCCTCCTGGTACCCCATTGTAAGCCCACTACCAGCACGGCAACACGACTGCCGGTGGTGCTGATAGTGGGACCGTGAAGAGAAACCGTGCGTTTGACCACGGATTCAAAACCTTGTATTTTGAAGTTTTAAAACCGTGTATTTGGCAATTTGAACCAAAATAGTCAGAATGCAGTTCGGAAAACAAACTTAAAAACACTTCAAACCTTACAACACATTTAGCTAAATAGATCAGACGGTTTGTCATGCTATAAATGGGTTGTAAGGGGAAGTACAAATTGGTTAAACAAGTTGGCTAGTTATAGAGTGGAGGGAGTGGGCCGGTAAAAGGGGGGGGGGGGGGGGGGAGGGGACGTGGAGGCGGGAACACCGCCCCTAGGCGGCGTGGAGGAGGGGGCGGGAGAGGAGGGCGGCAGGGGAGAGCTTGGCGTGGGGGAAGGGGGAAGCCACGTGGAGGAGTTTTATTGGCTGATTTTTTTTCGTTTTTTATTTAATTAACTTTAACACAATATAATATTATTCCTTTCACCCCCTTTCCCCCCTTCCACTCCCCACAATTTTTTTCCCTCCACATGGGTCCCACAAGTGCCACATGGCGCTTCACCCCCCTCTTTCCCGCCCCTCCACTCCCTACAGTCTTATAATCTATTTTTAGGTGTGACAATCATGTTGCGAATTACAAACGTGTTAAACAAGTTGGCTGGTTGAACCTGTTCAAGTTTACTAGAACATGAACACGGTACAACCCATTTAAACCACAACTCAAAACCTGCTTATTTACTTCTCGTATTTGTATTGGGCTGTGTAAAAAATCATCACCCATAATTAATGTTGATATAATTAATACCAAGACTAAATTATATCAGTATTAGTACTACGTTGAAATTTATACATTATATGATATTGTTATATAAGCATTTCTTACTAATATTATTAAAACATAAAAAGAAACTTTAAAATCACAATGAAAAACCTATGAAATAGATTAATCCCATTGTGTATAGTTCAGAAAGAAAAGAAAAAAAAAGAAGATAAACCCGTTAGGGTTGCTTTCAGGTCAGTTTATGTAGCTGGATTGCGTACAAATGTTTATGCAGTATGAATTTTAGACAACACACAATCCGTATTGACCCATTCATATGTATGATTTGAAATTGAAATACTCACAACCTCAAACAATTAGGCCATACAATTTGCACCAAAATAAGAACCATTTTTAGCAGTACAAAATCAACTTGTAATAATATTACAGTGCACTAAGGATCAAATCTTAATGCAAGTATGGTATAGTGTCATGTCATGAGTGAAGCAAAGCATGATTATTATGATCATCTAATCAACAACATCATGACATATCATAATTAACTGAAGTCAACTAACCTTGACCAAATGAAGCAGGGCTAACTCCAGGTAAACCATCACCTGCTTACGCGATTTGGAGTTTGGAGTGTTTCAACAGCAGCTAATGGATTTACTTGGTAAGAGAATGCAAGTTGCCACAAATCGATTATGGTTTTCTTCAAAAACTGGGCCTGCCCCTTGAGAATGCTGAAGCAAAATATTTTGATCGCATATCATTAGCTAGCAAGAAAGCGGGTCAATCGGTGGCAATTATTAACATGTCAAATGTGCAAAACTAGAAAAAAAGTAGCTAGTAAGAAGCGGATCAAATAGGTCAAAAGTCAACCAAAGTGTAATTTAAATGCATAAAAAATTAAAAGTTTAAAACCTCCTTAGATCATTTTCTTCAAAAATAATTTACCATTATTTGGTATAATCAAGGTTTAAAAGTAGGGAAACATGCCTCGATGCGTTTTACCTACGCCTCACGAGGCGTACGGTGAACCGAGGCGTAAGCCCGAGGCGGAATTAAAAAATACATATAAATATTATATATCTTAAAAAAATGAAATACTAACTAATTTCATCATCAGATTCATCAAAACATAAAAAAACACACATTAAAAAGACATGGAATGCTTGAAATTGACACAAAAAGTATAAAACATAAAAAAATAAACATCTAAAACCCCCGAGGCACGACTGAGGCGCAGTTTTTGTTACCACCTCAGCCCTTTGAGGCGCAAGTACAAAATAACACCCCTCAGACTCGTTTTCTACTCGTTTTTTCAAACCATGGGTATAATATGATTTTATATCATAACTGACAAGTTTGTATTATCAAACCCCACGTAAAAGATTGTGATTTATAAGAGAATGCATGTGTGTGAGGGAGAATTTACCATTTGAAGTTCTAATACTGGACGGAAACTATTAAAAAAGAAAACATTATTGGGAGAAAAGCTTTTCGAGTTAACTCAACCAGACCCAGTTGACCCATTACGACATGCACCAAAAAGCTACTCATTTGATTCGCTAACCACACTGCCTATTGGTTTTACCTCTATAACGAGATGTAGTGGAGTTTGAGACAGCTAATAATTTACCTTGTTATTGTATATTTCTTCCTCCTCATAAAATAATACATGAGAAGCACTAACGCTGTCAGCAAGATATTTCCATTTGACACTGCAAACCGGATGCCGCCAAGCTTTATATTAAATTTTCGGAACAACCAAAAAGTAGAAACATTTTGACTGGAATATCTTAAAATGGCTTGTTTTGCAGCACCATCCCCATCAACTTGTTTCATGCCTTCCTTTTTGAGAGAAACAACTGTATCATTTCCTGCTGTTAGCAATGCTGACGTTGACGCTTGAGATCCCGTGTCCTTGGAAGTGTTCATGGACTGCAAACGCCGTAGAAGTTCCTAAATGGGAAACCAAAACGAAAACCAAAACTAAATACAAGCAGCTGTAATTAATAAAAATATTGTTAAAAAACAAATACTTCTGCAAGATGACCAATTGATATAAGTTTTTTTCCCGATAGAGGAACAGACGATTAATATAACAACTTAATTAGAAAAAAAATATAAATATGACCATCTCTGTCGTGTAGGCTTGGGGAATAAAGCTTTTTCAACCCAAGAAATGACATAATTTTGCTTTTTTAGGTGGCACAAGATTGATTGTTTTAGGTTATTAAAGGTGGACTATGTATAGTCCTCTTTACAAAATAAAAGGAAATAAAAAATGAAATCCAAATAAAATAAAACAATTATCACACCTGTCGTATATGCTCGGGTAACGAAGCCTTCTCAACCCAATTAATGACATAACTTGTTTGTCTTAAAATACCCGTGTGAAGTGTTATATATGCTTCGACAACTTGAAGGTATGAATCAACACCTAACGACAATCGATTCCCAGTGTCTTTCATGTAAGATTTATTTGTTTCTACTCCTTCCCGGGCATTATATTGTCCATTCGCATATTCCCACTTGCTTAAAAATTCCTCAAAAATTTTCTGGGCACCATGAGGGTCTTCTTGCATGTGAAAGCAAGCCCTGAAGAAATAAACGTATAGCAATGAATTTCACAGTTAAAGTAATTGTTTGACTTTCATAAACATGTTGCGAAAAACTCTAAACAACATAAACAAGACGTACACATATATGGATATAGTTAGTCTCTAACTAATGCATACAACCTCTTATATAGTTATATCTGTTATTGAAAGATTAAGATTATTTTAATAACTTTGTTTTTGTAATCATAAACAATACATTTTATATTTACTTAAATTATTGACAAAAAGGTTTTTTGAGAGTCAACCAAAATAATCAAAGCGATCGCCTTGACCGCCTAGGTGATCAAATTCCTAGAAGACACAAGAACCCGCTTTTCCCTCCTAGATAAAAAAAGCCACGATCTGACTTTTAAAAACCTAATCCCCTGACCAATATTGTCGACCATACTTACCAGTTTATAGAGATATATATAAATCTCAATCAAATCATTTTTTAAATATATTTGATTTTTAAAACACTTATGGGTATTGAATTTATTCTTCGAAATATAAACACCTCAACTCACTGATTTACCACCAACTGATTTTGTCTACTATATAGTTATGAAAGGCGTGTTAATTCTTTTAGCATGTATGGCTAAATCAATCAGTTTATATTTATATTATAAGTTGATATGTTATTTATAATGATTTGGTAATTTTTTAAATTTTTTATTTGCGCTCTTTTTTTCTCAGGCCCGCGCTTTTTTTGCGCTTCTTGCCTAGGCCACAGGCGGAGCCTAAGCGCCTTGAGTGCGCCTCACGCCTTTGATAACTATGGAGTCAACCCGACCCATACTAGAAAAATTGTAAGTTTTGACCCAAATTCATCATGACACATTGACCAACCAACCCATCTAGCCACCCTACAAATTGGATCAACAACAACACACGTATGTCATGTAAAAGATTCAAAACATACCCAGCAAGGAAAACTTGAACCGGAATAGCAGCAAGTGAACCATACAGCTTCGTTAACTCATTTACTATTTCCAACGTCCTGCAAAACAGAAAGCAATGTTAAATGCCCGTCAGTATTTTAAAGATTGAGACTGAAGTGATAAGATTATAAGTTGACTTCACACACGAGAAACATCGAGATAAATTCTCTGTTCTGTTTTGTATAAACTGAACATATTCACAGACAAGCGATACAAATGAAATTCTTATTCTTGTATACAAATAAATAAATAAATAAATAAACAAAAGGTACCTCCCAAGTTCCTTAAGGGACTGCAAGAACACCATACCAGCTGACTCAAGCATGTCATTCAGCTCATCTTCCACAATCCCATTACTGCAATCTTTGTCATGTAACTGATTGAGAACTCGTGAAGATGTTGATGATGCTTGCTCAAACATAGAACAAACCAGGTAGCTGCAAATCAAAATTTGGCTTTACTTAACTGACATGATTAATATGGTATGGGGATAAAGACGTTCTATCATACTAGCGTCTGTTTAATGAAGATTTCAACCTTGGTTTTAAAAGGCGCAAGGTGCACCAATGCATTTTGATCCCAAAAACCAATTCACAAAAAGCGAGTCTCTATTGCTAAGGCTCACCCAGGCACGCACCTAGGCCCAACGCAGCCTTCAAGCATCCCTTCAAAGGGCCCACATTCAGGCCCTCGGGCGCATTTTATAGGTCAACTTCGGATGAAACTCTGTCCAAAAATAGCCTAAACAGGTCTGAGTGCGTCTAAAACAAACTACAGTAACCCTAAACAAGCCTAAATTCAACCCAAAACAACCTTAACTAGCCCTAAAGAAGCTTAAAACATTGTATTTTATACTATACACCTCGCCTAAGAAAGCTCTTGCTTTTTAAGCGCCTTGATTGTGCCTTGCGCCTTTGACAACTATGGCGCAAGTTATTATAAGAAAGACTAAAACTTAATTATAGATGATGGTCGACTGCATCATGCTTATAAGTCTTAAAACCATATTTCATGTGCGCCACATCACCTGCAATGATTCGACCCTGAAACGCGTTTTTTCAAACCAAGATTTCAACTTATTCTGTAATCATCACTCAACATAGTATCTCATCTCCTATGATAATATCCACACATTCCCTAAACATATTATATTTAATTCCACATTAAAAATAACCAAGTTACATCTGGATAATGGGTAAGCGAGCAACAAGCTGCGCCGCTATCCCTTTTTGAATCGCAAAACCTATTCTACTAAATACAAACCCTTGGTTCCTCGGGCTTTGCGAGTCACTGTGGACCACCTTCTGCACCCGCTCCAAAAAGCGAACTGCCTCAGGGGCAAGGGATCCAAAAGTGTCGAAGGCAAACGGAATGAACACATGCTGATTCTCTAAACATATTGATAATAATAATAATAATAATAATAATAATAATAATAATAAAACATCATTATTACTTGAATATTAAAAGTATAACAAGAAAATGCAATAAAGTGGCAAGAGACGCCGCAAGCCTTTATAAATAGGAAAAGGGTAATGAGATTAACCTTTCAGCCACCTCAATTTGGTCCCAAGTTAACTGAGTTTGCACAACAGGGGTTGTCAAATCTGTGACTCTATCTGGTTTATTATTATTAACCACTGATTCTCCCGCCATCATATAGAACCAAGAGTTGAGTTGAGTTGAGGAACAAGTAAACGTAACGTTTGATCGGCTGACGTGGCGGCGGTGGAACAACGGAGGGGTTGGATCAAAGGATGTTGTTCAGAGGGTGTTGGTATAAACTTATTTCCATCTATTTATAACTTACAGAGAATTACACAAATTGTTCTTAGTATTGAAATTGTACTCTCCGCTATTAATTTTTCACTCACTCACTATGGGGCTGTTTGGCAAGTGCTGAACCAATAAGTGCTGAACCAGTAAGAGGTCTGAATGGGTAAGAGGCTCTGAACCAGTAAGATGCTGAACCATTAAGTGGTGTTTGGTTGTACATCTGAATAACTATGTTAAATGACTATTTTACCCCACCCCCACCCCCACTTACCCATCTCTTTTTTCTTCTCTTTTTATTGAACGTTCTTTCCCATTCCCCCACCCACCCACCCCATTTGACCAAAATGTTTGTTTATCTCTTTCTCTCTGCATTTCTTTTTAATCCCTTCAACAATCCTTCATCACCAATCAATCCTTTCAGTCCTTCATCACCAGTTCACTACTTCACCACTTCCCCATTCCCTTTTTTTCTTTTGGAACAGAAATATACCCACCATTTATACCATCCAAATAAAGAAAAGAAAGAGAGATGGTGTTCCAGAGAAAAGAAAGGAAAGGAGGAGAGGTGGCGTCGACGGCGGCGGAGGAGGGTTGTGGTGGCCGGCGGAGGAGCAGAGAGTGGGGTGGTTGTGGTGGCCGGCGTCGGAGCGGATGAGGGTTGTGGTGGTCGGCGTCAGGGAGGAAGGTACTTAGGGGTATACATGTCTTCTTGTTCAGTGATGTTCATTCAGAGAGTGTGGATTGCTGAATGGTTCAGTCTGAATGAAACCATTCAGAGCTTAGTGTTTTAGTGAAACAAACAATCATGGCTCTGACCGATTCAGAGGCAAAGCTCTGAATGAACCATTCAGAGCATAAACAAACAGCCCCTATGTCTTTTATTTTCTAAATCTACTACACTCTCTGTCCTTTAGACTAACTCTGTTAAAAAACTTGGTTAACTTTAATACTAAAGTTACACTTTTAACCCTTCAATTCTTTGAAAACTTCAATTATAGTTCTGTTAATATTAGAAGAAACAAAACTTTAAAAACTTCAATTCTTTTTTTTTCTTTTTTGTAAATTGAAATCAGAATATTAATATTTTATTACTTTCAAAAAAAGAAACTTGAATCAAATTGAAACTCATAAATCTAATAAAATTTAGTTATCAACACTAAATAAGTTTTAAAATAATTAGGTTAAAATATCATAGTTCTTAATAAAAACTACTTCATAATTTTTATAAATAAAACTTGAGTTTTTTTTTATTAAAACAGTTTAAAATTTTTAATTATATAAATTCGATTATCAATATTCAAAGTACAAATTTTTATGATTAAATTAAACGGTTAAACAACATTTAGAACAAATAACAATGGCAATTAACAGAAATAGTTACAAATAATTTATAGACTTAATAGAATATTTAATTGTTTAATATTTATAAATAACATTGAGAACAAACAAATAAATATATATACATGAACCAGGGGTCGAACCTGGGACCTTGGTTTCATAATCACAGGTCTTAACTACACTCTCTTTACTTAAACGTTTTTATTTGGTTAAAAATAAACACATGTTCGCATAAGCTTTCTTCCCAAATCAGGTTTCATAGAAACGCTAGAATTCTATTTAATCCAATTGACTCTGAATATGATAACGATTTAAAAGAATGAACAAGGGCTATTATAATAAGTACAGATACGATCAGAAAACATATAAAAGTTACCATAAACGCGACAGATTATAGCTCGGAAAGAGAGGTGGTCGTTGTTGGATTTCGATTAAGCTCCGACGACCACAAGAACAACTCGTATACTTATGATTGAAGTGTGGTTTTGGTTGCCAGATGTTTGTGAGTTGAAAGATGCTAAGAATTTATAAGGAACGAGTCTTAAAGGATGATTAAAAATATAACTAGACAAAATGACATATTATTATTTTATAAGGGCTAAAAGTGTAAGTTTAGTTTCAAAGTTAACCAGGCTTTTTAACGGAGTTAGGCTAAAGGACAGAGGATGTAGCAAATTTAGAAAATAAAGGACAAAAGAAGTGAAAAATTAACATAAAGGGCAGAGAGTGCAGTTTCAATAATAACTAAAGGACAATCTTTGTAATTCTCTCTATAACTTATTACTTTTCCAAAAGAAAAAATTGCAATTTTCGTCCATGTGGTTTGCCTAAACTAACAGGTTCAGCCCACGCTTAACACCCTGAGTACCTGAGGTTTGTTTTCCTAACATTTTACGTCCCTCCTTCTAACGGACGTCACATCTGCCGTTACATTACCCCACGTGCACCTCACGTGAGGGTTATTTTGGTCATTTCAAGTCGTAAATGAAGGGCAATTTGGTCATTTCCATCCCTTGATTAATTTAAAAAAAACAAAAATATCTGGTCATTAACGTTTCCCTCCCTATTTAAAACCTTAACATTCAAACATTCTTCATCAATCCTTCAATCTTCAGTCGATCAACCCTACAGTGGGGTTCAACCCTACAATGGTGATGTGCTCGTGTGGATCAACAACAGACCTCAGAATTTCATGGACTAATGAAAATCCAGGACGTAGGTACCATCGTTGCACAAATGGATGTGGTTTCGTTGACTGGATGGAGCCCCTACTTGTACAAACCCTATTGTGTTGATACCTGCTCTGTTGGCCACCATACGAAACCATGAAGACAATGTCAGAAGGATGTTTTCCCGGAAAGCAGAAGCTGATCAAGTGTTGTAGAAATCCGAGAATGAAAACAAGATGCTGAAAGTAGGTCTAGTGTTATCTTGGATGATTCTTGTGATGTATTATGTTATGAAGTAGGTCTAGGGTATGTGCAGGTTTGGTGGTTGGTGTAGAATGGTTCTAGGTTAAGATGAAGATGTAATGAAATTAATGAAAGTCATGTTTTGATGAAGATGAATGAATATAATGTAATGAATGTTTTGGTAATGAATGAATGAATGAATATAATGTGTTAGTGAATCAGTTATATGGTATGTGAATCAGTCATAATGA
This sequence comes from Ambrosia artemisiifolia, assembly GCA_032199755.1. NCBI lineage: Eukaryota > Viridiplantae > Streptophyta > Magnoliopsida > Asterales > Asteraceae > Ambrosia > Ambrosia artemisiifolia. The sequence continues at coordinate 15,746,521 of CM063514.1, forward strand.
AATGAAGTTTTGGTAATGAAATGAATATAATGAATGAATGAATGTTATTCTGCATGTTAATGGGTTAGTGAATCAGTCATAATGAAATCAGGTTTGGTGGTTGGTGTAGAACAAAGGTAAGTTGTGTTAATGTGCAGGTTAATGTCAAATGGGTAAAGGTTAATGGTTGTGCAGGGTCAGAATGTTAATGAACATGATAACAGGTATTGTTAATGCAGTTTGTTAATGGTTGTGCAAGGTCAAATAATGCAGTTTGTTAATGGTTCATTGAGGGAATTGTTAATGCAGTTTGTTAATGGGTCATTGAGGGTAAAGGTTAATGGGTAATGTGCAGGTTAATGGTTATGCAGGGTCAGAATGACTAATTCATTCAGTCATTGTGCAATTTGTTAATGGTTGTGCAGGGTCAAATAATGCAGTTTGTTAGTCATATGCAGTTTGTTAATGGTTCATTGAGGGTATTGTTAATGCAGTTTGTTAATGGGTCATTGAGGGTATTGTTAACCATTATGCAGTTTGTATAACAGTCATATTAACAGCTTGAATGAGTCAGTTTATGCATTAACAGTCATATTAACCTGCATAAACGGACCCATTTAAGCTGTGTAGTATGGGTCACTTCAGTTTGTGCAGTCATATTAATGGTCTATGTAGTATTTGTCAAATAAGGTATGTGCAGTTTGACCATTATGTTCAGTAAAATGGGTCATCCAAAGAATAGGTTTGTTTCATGAATGGTTTGACTTATTTAAGTCAAATGGGTCAAGTAAGCAAATGGGTCAGTACGATCCTGAATTGAATGTCCTTTCTAACAGTCATTTTGCCCTGTATAACGGCCATGTTTACTATAAATAGAGAACAAAAAAACAACAAATAACCACACAATCCATTTAGTAAGATGGATAAAAAAAAGACTAAAAACCAAAGACACTAAACATGACCATGCTGTTAATGATGAAGATCCAAAGGAACATGATGTTGTTCATGATCAACATCAACAACCAAAAGATCCACAACCACAACATGCTCCTGATGATAAAGATGATCCAATAATTGATGAACAACCAAACATGCTGCTGATGATGAACATGATCAACAAGGAAAGACAGAAAAGGAACAGGAAGAAGCTAATCCATACGACGATTATGGAATTGGGGAAGAAGAAGACGCCTGTTTCTTCAAATTATAACGTTATAATTCGAGTTGAAATGACCAAATTGCCCTTCATTTACGACTTGAAATGACCAAAATAACCCTCACGTGAGGTGCACGTGGGGTAATGTAACGGCAGATCTAAAGTCCGTTAGAAGGAGGGACGTAAAGTGTTAGGAAAACAAACCTCAGGTACTCAGGGTGTTAAGCGTGGGCTGAACCTGTTAGTTTAGGCAAACCACAGGGACGAAAATTGCAATTTTCTCTTTCCAAAAAGTTAATAAGTTACAAATATTGTTTGGCAAATGCAAAAGTCCTTTTTGTTTTAACTTTTCATTTGTTTTTGTAAAAGTAAGGAATGTGTGACTTTTTGAAACTATTATAACTTTTGGGGAAAATTTACCTATATGCTCTCATTATATCCCTATACATACCCTCCTTATATCATTTTTATCCAAAAACTTTTCTAAAAACTCCTTTTTGAAAAGCTAATCCAAACACTTTTTTAAAAACTTTTTTTCAAAAAGTCATAAGTTAATAAGCCGTTTTCACCACAAGTCCTTTTGGCCTCAAATAAATTTATCCAAACATGCCCTTAGTATTAAAGTTATGACATATGATGGTTATTGATAATATGTATTAGGATAGGATGTCATATTTGAGTTTTTATAGGAACTAGTAACTAGTATTATTGGTGACACCCTTTCCCAGCTCCTCCAAACTTTACATCAGCGTCACGTCATTTTCATCACGGCACTGAATCAAACTTGGAAGGGCGGTGCTCTCGATCAGTGGTGCTGCCACCTCACCCTCACCGAACACCTCACCGAGTCCACACCCCCAAGCCTTGGTCGTCTTTGTATCGGTTTCTAAAATTTATAATATTCAAACTACGTGTATATTGAATACCTTAATAACGTTTTATGCAATTGGGATTAGTAGGTGTAGAAGTTGGTTAAAGTTTGTACATGTTAACTCAAATTTTATTATTTAGTTTGTGCAATTTAACATCTTTGTGTCATTGTGTATAATCGAATATTTCTAACTTAAAATCAAACAATAAAACGAAAAAAAGGTATTCTACCTCAGTATGTAATTATTGGTTATCCAAAAGTGGGTGCCTATGACTGGTATTCTACCTATGTAGTTGTTTATTGGTTGTCCCAAAGTGGTAGACATGGCATCTAAACCAAAACAACCGAACTACCCAATAATGTAAGGGTTCTAGGATTCATACCTTCTGTGACATCACATTTGGGGGTATATGACATCATATTCTGGGTATGTGGTAGCTTCCTGTTGGTGTGTGATGTGAGCCAGGTGTATGAATCCTAATTATAGGGTGTATAGTTCGTAAATACCATAATGTAATAGCATTTTAGAGTCACTACCATATATCTTATCTTGAATTGTAATAAGTAGATTATCGAATGTACTCAAACATAGAAAACACACTCACAATTAGAAAGTACTTTACTCCTTTAAAACCCAAATTGTATTCGTTGCTACATTTAAATTAAAGAGAAAGTTTACCGTAAAAAAAGCTTAACATAAAAAAGATAATAAGGATTTTGGGCTTTTAATCAAAATAAATCAATAGATGAGATTAAAATGGGAAAAGTATACATTGAGTTTTTAAAAGAGGAGGAGAAGGGCAAAATAGGTATAACCTGCAATGGTTGAGTTCCACCCTCATTTTTTAAACGTCCATAACTTGCGTTTTATCATGATACAACTTGCGTTTTTTATCAGATATACTATTTATCACGTATAACTTGCGTTTTAGCATGTATAACTTGCATTTTATCATTTATAACTTGCGTTTGATCAGGTAGTCTTTTCAGGTATAACTTGCGTTTCTAAAACGCAAGTATACCCTCAACAAAAACACAAGTATACCCTCAACAAAACGCAAGTTATCAACCCAGAATTTTTTTTAAAAAGTATAGCAATATGGTATGCAAATGAAAGAGTATGAAAAACTTGTTTTTATGCTGTAGTCTTTTTTAAAAAAATAATGTCGTATGAAAAAGTTATGGCCAATTTAAAAATGCGGTTGAAACTTTAATGACGCAATTAAACGACCATCGTGACCATGATTATCTAATTTAATCTATGGCTAATAATTCTTCTTATACTTTTTACGCTAACCTCATTTTTTACGTTAGCCTCACCCTAAATTAAAGTCTTAAATAGACCTAAAATTACCATGTACACCTACTGCAAATATTATATTATTTAGTTTGTGTGTTAATTTTTTTTTAAAAAGGTGGCTAATTAAAAAATTCCAGCTCAATCTCAAGCCCCCTGACGTGTGCGATACTACACATAATTTTACACTGATTTTAACACACGTTTTGCTTTAATATTTATAAAAATGGTTTCGACCTTAATATTAAAACACACACAATAGGGCAAGTGTACCCTGTCATATATGTAGTAAGTACAGATAAGAACCAAGTATCGATCCATGGACGCGCGCGGAGCAATGGTACTAAAACTCTATCCCCGATTTACCAGTAGGAAAAGATAAGTTGAGTTTGTTTATAACTAGATTAATTCTAAAACATGTAAATAAGTTAACTACGACTCCAAATAGAAAATATAACTATATAAACTATTATACGCCAATCCTAGCATGTCATCTACATATAATAAGAAATAAAGGCGTGATCAACATTCCCATTTTCCGACAGTTAGTTCCCCTCTCGGGCATCCTAACATGACAACTATACAGAAAGCTAACACGAATACACACGTTAATCACTTCAAGTTGTTCATTAGCGCGCATCTGATATGATCTCATGAGAATCTTTAAAGATAGGTTAGTATCACCTTTCGGGAGTCCTCAACCGCACTAGTTAAGGAAAGCAATATCGAATACACAATACGACCACCTAGACTAGCATAAAGTAGAGCATTTCACAACCTATTCCATTTTACCAACTTTGAACACAATTCTACTAAGATTGTCATTTTCACCAAAACAACTAACAAAGATCATTAACCGTGTCAAAGATTGGTAACAACACACCATTAAGCTTTTAAAACTCTTTTACGTGCCGGTAAACATCTATAATCGTTATTCAAGTGACTTTAACCAAACCAATACCCGGTTACAGTGTAGATGCACGAAGTGCGACTAGTGATTGGATCTACAAGTTAACGTATGTTAGAAAGTTTTGCTGATGGATTGAAAGTGGAAAACTGGGCGAATGTAGAAGATATTGGGCGAAGGTGAAGTTATAATGGGCGAAGGTAGAATGAAGCTGATCAGAAGAACACATTCGTACCAAGTGATGGGCGAATGTGGAAGAATTCCACATTCGACCAACTCTACTGGGCGAACGTGCAGAGTCTATAAATAGATTTTGTGAGTTTTTGAGTTATAGAGAGTTTTAGTTGAAGTGTGTGTTGTGGTCAGGTTCTAGGTGATTTTGTGAAAGTGTCTGGATTGATTAGATTAACTAGGATACTCATTGTAACAAGTTTTTATGAATGTTAATCTATGAAAAAGCTTTGAAAATGATGTTTACTGTGTTTTGATCCGAGTTTTATCAGTTTGTTCATAACTAGGGTTTCCGCACCTGGTTTTGTTACTTGTATGATCAATTAATCCTATTTTAGCTAAAATCTTTCGTTTACAGTTATCTTTAGTAGAAACATCATCCGAGGACTTCAGATTGATTGAAAAACTCTTGGATAAGATTCTGATGGGTTTTGTGCAATTTCAGACGCATTTGTGCACTTAAATTGCGCACTTGTTTCTTAGTTTGAGTACTTGTTTCTTATTTTGAGTACTTATTTTATACCTTGAGTACTTAGCTCATAAGCTGCATACTTGTTTTTCAAGTTGTGCACTTATTTCCAGAATACAGGGCGCACTTAACTCATAAGTGTGCGCACTTGTGTCTTGGTTTGAGCACTTAAATTTTCAAAAAAGGCTTTACAATTACTTTCTCTCCTGGTATCATAACTAGGGTTTCTGCGCACTTATCAGAAATCACCAGTTGGGGTGCGTACTTGCTGAAAGGTGCAGTTTTTGAGTACTTGGCTAGGGTTTCTGCGCACTAAAATCTTAAACGAGAGTTTAAGTGTCTGTGTACTTAGATAAGTACGCAGACTGATCAGTCAAAGACTGAGCACTTGTCTTGCTCAGCCCTGACTGACCTGCGCACTTAAGTCATCTGTGTACTTCAAGGACTGCGCACTTATCAGGAGATCAAAATCTTAACATTACTGTTGAATCATTGTTTCAGGTTGCTGCTCGTTTAGTCTACGTACTTAGCACTGCGCACTTGACTGCGCACTTACAGACTGATCATCAAATATTAAGGACTTTGGACTTTTCTTTGGACCGTAACCACTAAATCTATAAAATTAATTAATCAATCAACTCTAAATCAATGGCTGGTAACAACAACTCATACCCGGTTAATCCTATAACCCAAGCTGAACTGGAAACAGGAACAATAACCCGAATTCCCAAGTTAATGGGTGCTGAAGACTATGGTACTTGGAAAAACAGGATGAAAGCATTCTATTTTGTCAATGATCACACTCAATGGACGTCTGTGCAACTTGGACCTCACATTCCAGTGAGGACCACTGAAGCAGGAGAGGTGTTTAACACTGATCCTACTACCTACACAGATCTTGACAAGCAGTTGATGCAACGAGATCACAAAGCCTACGGTGCTCTCACCATGGCTTTGTCTAATGATGTGTACAATATGTTTGAAGAGTACGGATCTGCGCATGATCTGTGGTTCGCTTTGAGTGAGTACTACGAGGGAAATGCTGAGATGAGACAGAACAAGCAAGACATGATTCAGAAAGAATATGATATGTTTGGAAGTGTTCGAGGTGAAAGCCTGTCGTCACACATTGACAGGTTCATGAGTTTGTTAACAAAATGAAGAAAGCCGGTATTCCTGTCAACAACCGAAACTCCATCAAGAAACTACTTGATTCTCTTCCAAAGGAATGGAGTATTCAATGCATGCTGATTAAGAAAGATTACTTGGATGCTCAATCTAGTCTGGCTGATCTCATAAACACATTTAAGTCGTTTGAAATGGATATCACAAAAAGAGAGATGAATCAGACCGTTCCAAAGGTGACCTCTAGCAGTGCAATGAAGAATCTGGCATTGATGACTCCAATTGGTGAGATGGGTTCAAGTTCACTACATCCATATGTGGACTCACTGGGTGGTGGAAGTTCAAGTTCAGGTAAAGCAGCGATGTACTCAGAAAAGGCAGCGAAGACACTGACTCCACAGGTCACCAAGTTGGCCACTGAACACGTGTAACTCTTCAACACCTTCATGAGCAGTTTTGAAGCACTAAAGACTGGTGAGATAGAGAATGAAATGATGTCCCCGGAGGATATGTATCAAGTGGATCCAGATGATATGGAGGAAATGGACCTCAAGTGGCAGATGGCAATGATCACTCTGAGAGTTAAACGATTTCAAGACAGAACTGGTAGGAGAGTGGGAATGGGTAAAGCTGGTTTTGACAAGTCAAAGATTAGATGTTACAACTGCAAAGTTCTTGGGCATTTCAAATATGAATGTCCCACTTTGAACCAAGCCGAAATCAAGCCTGCTAAGAGGTTAGTGGCCATCACTGATGGAAATGAAGGAAATGAGAAGGAACCACAGAAGGCACTGGTTGTTGAAGATTTTGATTGGGGAGAAGAGGCAGCTGCAGCAGAAGTTGAAGTTAACAAAGCCCTGATGGCCAAAATGTGCACCAAATCCTCAAAAGGTGTGAATTCTCTAGAAGGGTCATCAACTGAGGTGCTAAAGGGTGAAATGCTAAAGATTGCAGGACTGAAGAGTGTGCTGGTTGCTGAGAAAAAGAAAGATCAGACTGGAGAGGAGGCATTGATAGCTGAGAAGACTTCCCCTGAGAAAGCTGCTGAAAAGGTGGAGAGTGCACCCAAGAAAGCTGAGGAGAAAGACATGGTAAACATTCCTCTCGAAATAAAATCTAAGTTGTGCTCACCTAGGTGTGTTACAGCTGTTGCTTACTGTTTGTCACACAACAGAAGAGTTTTAAGAGAAATGGATGATATCCGTAAAATGAATTCTGAAATGAAAGAAAACGAGTGGGCATATCAGCGAAAGTTAAATGCAACTCTAGCTGAAATGCAGACTTTAAAAGAATTTGTTCTCAAAAAGGATTTTCTAATAAATGATTTAACCTCAAAATTAGAAAAATCTAGAAATGAAACAACTCGCCTTCAAATCATTGTTGACAAATGGAATGTAAGCAAACAGGCTCATACTGATATCGTTGATTGCGCAAGGCAATCATTTGTAAAGGATGGAATTGGGTATAAGGATAAGAATGGAATCGAAAGATCACTATTCTTACCCTTGAGCCGAAGTGAATACATACCCATTCCAACACCTCATCCGAAAAATGATCTTTTTGAAAACAAATGTGATGAATCTGAGTCAAATGCTAACATAAGTAAAAGCGATGCAGATGTGACCCAACAGGGTCGTGTGGAAGATGATGAAAGTTGTGGTGGGCAGACAGTGGGGTTAGGACATCCAGGTGCCAATTACTCCACAGTGAATTGGTTTATCTGGAACAATGAAAAGTCTAAAAACAATTTGATTTTGGATGACTGTAATACTTTAACTAATTTGGATGACTGTAATAGTTTATCTAGGATAGATAACTGTAATAGTTTATCTAGGCCGGATGACTGTATTAACGTGATTTCTAACCTAGATTTAAAGGGTGCTGTGGCCCCTGATGATAGGAAGCATCCTATCAGACGTTCAAATGTTTGTGTTAACAATGCTATGCCTGTTTGTGTTGATCTTAATGCTGCATTCTCTGATGATAAACATACGTGCAAACCACGTGTGTTTGTGCCAGAACTAAAGCTTAACAAATTTGGGAAATTTCTCACTGAGGAAATCCAGAGTTTATCCCTTCATCCACAGATGTATCAGGTTCTGAAGAATCACAAAGTGAAACAGGTAACTCAAGTTCTGAAGAATCACAAAGTGATACAGAGAGCAACACCAGCCTACCTGATCTCAACACTAATGAAGAATCAAGCAGCAACAAGGATGAATCAAGTTCAAGTGAAAGCTCCTGCTCAGACAAGCTCGAGAAAAGAACATCACAACCATCATCATCCAGATCTTCACCTAAGATCAAGCCTAAGCATTCAAAATGCTTCAGATGTGGAAATGAGGGTCACGTGGTCAAAAACTGTCACTTGAAACCTAAACCACAGAAAGATGTCAAATCACAAAACTCTTTTTCTTATCAGATCAAAAATCTTTAAGAAACCATAAAAAGTTTTGTTAAAAATACACAAATCTGGAAAAGACAAGAGTCAATTTTGGGTGAAAATCACGACAGATCAAAACTAAAACAGACTTTGATTCCCAAAGTCACTTAATTAAATGTCTGAGTCGTGATTGTACATAGATTTTCTTTAGTTTATCTTTGGTTTTGTTGTGCAGAATAAACTACAAAAATGGTTGATAGCTCTTATGAGATATCTTTGGCATGTCGACAGCGGCGCTTCAAGACACATGACTGGGTTAAAAGAACTCCTCAAGAACTATCGGTTCATTGATGGAGAGTTGTAGCGTTCGCTGGAAATGAGAAGGGTGGAAAGATCGTTGGCATATGAGATGTGGTCTCTGATGCACTAACACTAGAAGATGTCAACTATGTTCCAGAACTGTGCTACAATCTGTTGAGTGTATCACAAGTCTGTGACAAAGGAATCTCAGTGTTGTTCAACGACATGGAGTGCATCTTCCTTAAGCCAGGATTTAAACCACCCACCGACATGATCATGTTGAAAGCCCCTAGGCAGAATAACACATATGTGATAAACATGAGAGATGCCAAGTCTGAATACCCAATGACCTGCTTACTATCAAAGGCATCTGAGTCAGAGTCACTGTTATGGCATAGGCGATTAGGACATGTGAATTTTAAAAATATGAACAAACTTTCTAAACTAAATCTAGTTAGAGGTCTTCCTTCCAAGGAATTTCCTTTTTCTGAAAAATGTTTAGCATGTGCAAAAGGTAAACAACACAAGAAATCGCACAAGTCCAAAACAGTGAACTCAATTGACTCTCCCCTTCAATTACTGTATATGGATCTTTTCGGTCCAATTAGTGTTAAATGCTTGGGTAAAAAGTCTTACTGTTTGGTGATTACAGATGATTTCTCTCGCTTCACATGGGTGTACTTCTTGGAGTTTAAAAGTGAAGCTGCTGAGACTTTGATGTTGTTTGTTCCTTTGATCGAGAACATAATTAAATTGAAAGTAAAGTCTATCAGAAGTGATCATGGAACAGAATTCAAGAACCAAAGCTTTATGACATTCTGCAGCAGGAAGGGAATTCATTTTCAATATAGTGCTACAAGGACTCCTCAGCAAAATGGAGTGGCTGAAAGGAAGAATCGTACACTCATTGAAGCTGCCAGAACCATGCTCATCGACTCAAAATTGCCGATTATCTTCTGGGCAGAAGCTGTGAATACCGCCTGTTATGTTCTTAACAGAGTCTTGATTGTCAAGCCACGCGGGAAAACTGCTTATGAATTGCTTTTTAAAAGAAAACCTCTCATTGATTATTTCAGGCCATTTGGATGTTCCTGCACTCTTCTGAACAACTTTGAGAATATCATGAAGTTTGATGCTGTTGGAGACGAATGTTTCTTCGTTGGATACTCTTCTAGTCAAAAGGCTTATCGAGTATACAACAAACGTACCAAGATGGTTCTTGAATCGTTCTATGTTGACTGGCAAGAATCTATCTCCCTTTGGGAATATCCTTTACTCTTCTGACGATGACGTTGCACCATTCACCACTCGATTTTCTCCTCTTGTTGCTGATCCAATTGTTCCTCCTCAACCCAATGATGGTGATACAGCTGCTGAAACCTCTCACATTCCTGAAAGCACTTCAAATGCTGAAGGAACACCTCCAAATCAGCAGTCTGTAGATGAACCATCCAGCTCATCAGCACCTGGAGATCACCTTTCAAACCTACCTCCACAAGTACAAGAAGAAGAAAACATGGGATACAAATCTTCAAAGAACCATCCCATTGAAAACGTTATTGGACCAATCAATGAGGGTGTTCTTACAAGAAATCAGACAGACAAGCTCAACACCGCTCTTTCAGCATTCTTGTCCCAAACGGTACCTTTCAGCATTGAAGATGCAGTGAGAGATGCAAGCTGGGTAGAAGCCATGCAGGAAGAGCTCTTTCAATTCAGAAAACTCAAGGTGTGGGAACGCGTGGATCTTCCTGAAGGAAAATATCCTATTGGAACGAGATGGGTCTTTCGCAATAAAATGGATGAACGTGGCATGGTGATCAAAAACAAAGCTCATCTGGTTGTTCAGGGTTTCGTCAGCAGAAAGGGATTGACTATGTGGAAGTCTTCGCACCGGTTTCTCGACTTGAAGCCATTCGCATCTTCTTGGCATATGCATCATACAGAAATTTTAAAGTTTTTCAGATGGATGTGAAGAGTGCTTTCTTATATGGGAAGATCAAGGAAGAGGTATACGTATGTCAACCACCGGGATTTGAGGATCCTCATTATCCCAACAAATACTACAAGTTGGACAAGGCTCTCTACTATCTCCATAAAGCTCCTAGAGCTTGGTATGAGACCTTGTCCTCATATCTGCTGCAAAACGGATACACACGAGGGAAGATTGACATGACCTTGTTCACCAAAGAAGTCAACAAACACTCTATTCTTGTTCAAATATATGTTGATGATATTATCTTTGGTTCAACTGATGAAAATCTGTGCATGGAATTCGAAAGCATTATGAAGTCTCAGTTTGAAATGAGCATGATGGGAGAACTGTCATTTTTCTTAGGTCTTGAAGTCCAGCAGAAGGAAGACGACATTCTCATTCACCAAGCAAAGTATACAAGAGACATTTTGGCAAAGTACAACCTGTCTGACTGCAAGCCATCCAACACTCCTTTTGCTGCTCAAACAACACTTGTACCAGATCTTCAAGGCCCTTCTGTGAACCCTCACACATATCGTTCAATGATTGGATCCTTGATGTATCTCACAGCCAGCAGACCAGATATCATGTGGGCAGTTGGATGCTGTGCTCGCTTTCAGTCAAATCCCAAGCAATCTCATGAAACTGCAGTAAAAAGAATCTTCCGCTATCTCAAAGGAACACCAAAACTTGGTTTATGGTATCCTAAGAGTGATAATTTTGACCTAATTGCATACTCTGATAGTGATCATGCAGGTTGCAGGATTGACAGAAAATCTGTTTCTGGTGGCTGTCAATTTCTGGGAAACAGGCTTGTGTCTTGGCAGAGCAAGAAGCAGACAACAGTGTCTATCTCCACCGCTCAGGCTGAGTACACAGCCGCCTCCAGTTGTTGCTGTCAAGTGTTGTGGATCCAAAATCAGCTGTTGGATTACGGTTTGAATGTCATGAGAACCCCTATCTATATTGACAATGATGCTTGTCGTGACATCGTGAAGAATTCAATTGATCATTCTAAAACTAAACATATAGAAATTCGGATTCATTCAATTCGCGATGCACACGACAAAGGGTATATACAGGTGTTGCCAATAGATACTGCTGATCAAAAGGCAGATATCTTTACAAAAGCTTTTGACAAAACCCGGTTCCGCCAGTTGGTAACATGGCTGGAAATGATCAATTTTGAATGATTGATGATTCAAAAAAAAAAAAAAAATCTTTATGTATAAAATATAGAAAAATCTTATTTTCAATAAAATAAAGATTTTTGGGGGAGAAATAAACCGGTAGATCCCTAGTTGCAAAATTTCAAAATTCTTCAAAATCCAAGAAATGATAGGGACTAATCATATTTTGTCAGCATGTGAATAGGACCCAGAGGATGTTACGGTTTCAAGCAACGACATGTCGGTAGATTCAGCCTGAAATCAAGTAAACTACTAAAGGTGATAAACTGAAAAGATCTACATGGAAAGCTGGATTCCCACTGTGTTTTAGGTCTGCACAAGCTGAGTCCGGTCATACACAGGTTGAGAGATCAAAAGACACAGAAAATTTTGTGCATAAGTAATCAAAAGACACCTAAGTGTGCAAGCTACCAATGCGGGGCTATTCAAACAAATGAGCAACAAAAGACACACAATGTTAGTGACGTGCAAACATATAGATAGCTCAAAAAGCAATCAGATGATCTTCTTCTCTGCTTATGGGAACATAGACCTGAAGCTCTCATCATCTGATTGACATAATGATCATCTTCTCTGCTTATGGAAACATAGACCTAAAGCTCTCATCATTATATCTCAATAAACCTTGAGGATTGGTAGGCTTACACCTAGCACATGTGGGATCCACTAACTTTTCGTCAATATTACAAAAAACATGATAAAGCTCATCACAAAACGTATGTTGAAAGACGAGAGGCATGGATTTAAGTGGACAAACATACCGACAGTTTTTCTTGAGCTGCAGCTATCCAACGGAAAGTTGAAATGTGATCTGGCAGGTATGGTTAGTATGATCTTGATGCAAAAGGTGAGAAACGGTTGATCTCCAGTCCCTGATCTTTGGTTTAAGCCTGTTTTCTTTATTCTGGGCCTTGCGCACTTAACTGGGCTTTTGGGCCTTGCGCACTTAAACTAAGTGCGCAAGCCCAAATCTGTTTTGTATATATACCACAGTAAATTTTTTTTTTACTTTTATCCTAAAACTAAAAACCCTAATTGTGCTTAACCATCATCCATCATCGTCTTCGTCAGTTTTCTTCTTCAATAACCACCATTAAACCATCATTAACCACCCTAATCACACCTGTTGATCCATCTTTCTACTCATTCTTAGTTGTTCGTGTTTCTATTTAAGGTAGTTTATGTTCTAACGAGTTCTTTATTGTGACAACAGGGAGTATATGTTGGAGATGAGGAATATGTGTTCGAAGTTTTGGGGATTTTTAGAACTGCACACTTATTTCTTGAAATATTGCGCACTTGTATCATATCCTGCGCACTTCCATCATATGATACACCTTTGAGAAACCCTAGAATCAACTGCGCACTTATGCTGCGCATTTAAAATCTTAAACGAAGGTTTAAGAGTCTGCGTACTTGTCTAGTACGCAGACTTGACTATCCTAACTAGGGGATACCATGCCTGAGTTTTGATAGGGCTGCGCACTTGTTCTCTCGTGTATCATTAATCAAGAAGTGCGTACTAACCCAAGTGCTCAGTCAGGAGTTGAGTACTTGGCTGCGCACTTGACTGAGTACTTAGCTGATAACTCTTGACTCGGGCTGCGCACTTAATGGACCTAAGAACTTGACATTGAACCAATATGTGACTATTGACTTGACCATTCATGACACTTGACCGGACTGTGTACTTTGACTCATTCACCCGTACACCTTAACTGGACGTTAATGATCATAAAATGAAAATCAAAAGTATCTTGCACACTGTTAAAACAAATCCATCAAAAGGACCACACATGTAAAACTAAGTAAAATAAACTAAGTCTAAGTACGTTGTCCGTCAAAGTCAAAGATCAGTCATTTGGTCGTCAACTCACAATCAAAAGTTCTAACTTGTTTTTCGTGCACATGATCCAAACAGATGGCTCTTGACTGGGATCCAAGGGGAATGCATAATCAGCCGATGAATCTTGAGACCGACGACGTAAAGTTCAAAGACGTTGTTACCTGGATCAGATGAAGCAGAATAGGATACGCTGTGGAGCAGAGTGTACAAGTTTATTGCTCACACATTGAAGATTTTTGGAGGTCTACTAGAGTAGAGGTCGTTGGTCGTGTCAAGTGAATCAAAGCCACAGTCAGAAACAAGGCTGTAATCATCACAGAAGACACTGTTCGAAACGTTCTAAGACTTCAAGACCAGCCAGCAACAGTCTGATTTCTACCAAAAGCCGACATAAACCGAGAGTTCAAGAACTTCGGATACAAAGGAGAGTTTGATAAAAGAGGGGATATCAAAAAGAGTCAGCTGACAAGAGACTGGAGACTCATCAGTCACGTGTTCCTTATGTCTCTGTGTCACAGAAAAGGAGGTTACAACGCCCTCAGCTCTGAATGGTCGACTGCTATGATAAAGATCCGCAAGAACGAATCCTTTAATCTGTCAGGAATGATCTTCGACTATATGGTAAAGAATGCTGAAGCTGGGAATGGTAAATGGGCGATGTATCCCAGATTTGTGCAGATGATGATTAACGCACAGTAGGAGGATCTGCCCCTTGGTGATCAGTACAACATCACCAATGGTGCACGATTCTTCACAGAGTGCAATACGCCTGATTGGGAACCCATGCTAGAAAACATGTATGCAGCACAACGATATCCTATCGTGATGGAACTCTACAACAAGACTAAGAAAAGGAAACAGGCTGTTACAGAAGCTCGTCAGCAATCCACAGCTGCCCCTGAATCATCTGAACCTGCTCCCACTACAGCCCAGCCAACTGCTGAAGAGATTGCTAGAGAAAGGGCAAAGGGCAAAAGGGTAGCATCTGAACCAGCTGCATCAAGGCCAACCAAGAAGAATAGGCCGACTGGTTTGTTACAAGAAGGCAGAGAATCACTGACACAAGAGGAACTTGATACTGCTGAAGCTTTACGGCAAAGTGCTGAATTGGCAAGGGCCGAAAGAAAGAAACGGAGGGAACAGTTGCCAGAGTTTGAGGTTCCTCGAGTAATGACTGAGGACGATATTGAGCAGGAAGTGATTTTGGAATCTATGTTCGGGAGAGAAGATCAACCAGGACCATCCACCACTACTGCTCCAGCACCTAAAGCACCTGCTAAGAAGTCAACTGAGCCTTCCTCCTCAGCTCCTACTGCATCACGTCGCAAACCGGTGCACCAGGAACTGTATGAAAAGTTGGTCAAGAAAGTTGGGAAGTCTGCCGCCAAAGAGATATGTATGCTTAAGAGTGATGTCCACAACAATCAAGAACTGCGGAAAAAGATGAAGAAGCTGAAGCATAAGAACAAGAATCTGGAAAAGATTGTGAAGGATCAACAATACCTGATCAAGTTTCAGACTCAGGTTCAGATGAAGATGTTCGACATGATTCAGGAGTTACAGAAACAGCAGACAGGTGCTCCTAGTACAATATTTGATGAGACGTTTGATTTTGGGAAATTTCTGGAAGAAGAAAAAGAGAAAGAAAGAATAGCTGAAGAGAGCGATGTGGACGAGATAAGTGAGGATGAGATGCCTGAAAAGTTTGTAGAGATGGGATTGGAAGAAGACACTATATATGAGATGTCGGATGGGCATAAGTTGGACCCTGAAAGATCTACCTGGTTTCCCAGAAGGCCTATTACCATTCCAGCCCTGCACCAGAACATCCATCACACAAGAGAAGCTCATCAAGAAAGGATCATCTCATGGGCATATGATGAACAAAAAAGGTTGTTTGCTGTTAAGAGACGGGGGGGGGGGGGGGGGGGAGTGATACAATACTTCAAAGGTCGACAGGATCTGAAACTCTTCCTCGTTGGGACATCAGGGAACTGAGCAGAGCCCCCTTCATCAACCACTCCAAAAACACCACGGGTGACATGCCTTCTGTTTTCATAGAAAAGGAGTGTGAAACTGATTTCCAGATCTTCAAACCTCAGAAGCCAAAGAGAAGAATCTCCAAAAAGCGAATCGATCCAGCAACAGGACGAGGAATGATCACGTATGTGATTGACCCACCCCAGGTCGTCACACGAGTTCCCATACGTCCTGAGCTTCCAGTGATGTTAAGAGATTTCAAGAAATGGTTTTATGACAGCAAGACTGGTGAAGCTGTTATCAAGTTAAGGGACGATTCAGAGGCTTTGAGGATTCTAGATCCGATAGATGTGTTTGCCCTTAATCCATCGGATCTGACTGTCCTGTTCGCCAATCAGATAAATGTGGGTGCTGAAAATGTGTTGTTTGAAGAAGCTGTCCTATTCAGGAGAGCGGTGGAACGGGCGTTGAAGCGGAAACGGGAATTACTTGATCTGGTAGACAGGATCAACACAGCTGACAAAGAGAAAGATGAAAAAGAGAAAGCTGCCCAAGCTGCTGCTGAAAAGGTAACTGAAGCTGAGGTCATTTCAGAGGTGCAAACACAAGAACCTGCAGCAACAACTGATCCAGAAACAGAGTCTACTCAAGCCCCCCCAGCATCTTCCGATCAAGATCAGGCTACTCAAAAGGAATCAGCAACGACAAATGTTCAAGATCCACAACCCATCGAAGAGGACCTTGCTGCGTTATTTATTCAAGATCCACCAGTTGATGAAGCAAATGTTGAAGAAAATGTTATTCAAGCACTCCCGGCACACAGAGCAAGAGAAGAGGGGGAGTCAAGCGATGTTGAGATTGACAGAGAATGAAGAACTGGTAGCTGTGGTCTAGGGGGAGTATTGTTGGGTTATATTGAGACCACAGTTACCAGAATTAAGTGTTTTGATAGCTTGTAATGAAGTCTAGAAGTTAGAGGGGTTGTTTATGTAATTACAGCATAGTTATATTGTCTAAACCCTAGGCTGCGCACTTAAGGACGGGCTCTGCGCACTTAAGCTAAGTGCGTAGGCCCATCAGTGCACCTATAAATAGAATGCATATGTTGAAGCTAGGGTTTAGGGTTTTGGTCTTATCTTTGTAGCACAAGATTGATTAGGTGCGTACTTGTATCATCTATGGTGTTTTAGTGATCAAATCAGAAATGGAATCATATTATTATTAATCTTGTGTGTCGGTTTTTATCATATTCATCTATTTTCTTTTTTTGAAGAAGATTAATCACTAAAAACACCTAATCCATAGGTGTTTCTAAGTGATAACAATCTCTTGCACTTAACAAGATCTAGCATTTGGGACTACAATTTGGTATCAGAGCCTTTGTGCTCTAGATTGTATCTATTTAAAGATACCAAAACCCTCATCTTGTTAGTTTTTATTATCAAGATTTCTAAAAAATTTTGTGTTTATCAAAACTTTGAGTGTTTTCTTTTGTTTTTGCTTCAAAATTTCGTGGAAAGTGTGTTTCTAAGGTGTTAAAAGTTGGTTATCTTTAGTAGAAACATCATTCGAGGACTTCAGATTGATTGAAAAACTCTTGGATAAGATTCTGATGGGTTTTGTGCATTTTCAGACGCATTTGTGCACTTAAATTGCGCACTTGTTTCTTAGTTTGAGTACTTATTTCTTATTTTGAGTACTTATTTTATACCTTGAGTACTTAGCTCATAAGCTGCATACTTGTTTTTCAAGTTATGCACTTATTTCCAGAATACAGGGCGCACTTAACTCATAAGTGTGCGCACTTGTGTCTTGGTTTGAGCACTTAAATTTTCAAAAAAGGCTTTACAGTTACTTTCTCTCCTGGTATCACAACTAGGGTTTCTGCGCACTTATCAGAATTCACCAGTTGGGGTGCGTACTTGCTGAAAGGTGCAGTTTTTGAGTACTTGGCTAGGGTTTCTGCGCACTTAAATCTTAAACGAGAGTTTAAGTGTCTGTTAAGTCTTTCAATTGATGCCATTCAAATCAAGAGATTTATATCTTAATCAAATCAAGTGGAGGTGACCATACACTAGATTATGTTGGGTTTAAATCTCCATGACATGACTAGTCATAAGATTATGTTTCATCTTCTTTCCATGAAATGACTAATCATAAGATTTGTTTCATATTCTTTCAATGACATGACTAATTATAAGATTATGTGTCATCTTCTTTCCATAATGTGACCATTCAAGAGTCTTGTGATGTGATTAGTCAATGTGTTCACATAAATAAAAAAAAGAAAGAATGTGTGTAGGGTTAGTGGGAGGCGACGGATACAAGACACAAGGGAAGAAGGCATAGTGTATCTTGAAAAAGTGATCTTTCATGGGTTGTGAGGATAAAAGAAATCTTACCATTATAGTTAATAGTCATATTACGTTTCTAGATTCCTTGGATTAGTTGACTAGTTGACTATACTCTTGATTAGACCAAACATAGGTTTAGGATTTGATAATAACTCATATGAATGGCCATACAAGAGATCTTGGATTAGTATTTGGAAACAAAAAGAATATTGTGTTGGGGAAGGGTGGTGACGGTTGAAGCTTCCAAAAAAGGATCCAAAGTGCTAATTTGCAAATGAGATTTAGCTTGGATTAAGGTGTTTAAGGAATCTATCTATAAGTGGTCATTAATCGCATCATCTTGTAAGTCTTATATGGGACAAGTGGGTGACTAAACATGGGATCAATGTAAGATTATGTGGGTAATGTGATGTCACACTCAAAGTGCTTCTTGTGTTGTGTGAAGGAGGGACAAGATGGATTGTTGTGGTGATGTGCTTGGGAGCCGAAAAATAAAGAAAAGAATAGGAAGGGGCAGCGATAGGGGTTGGGTGTACACACATATCGAACCCGTTAACGTCTTGTGTTTCGGTTATATTTTTGGCCGCTTCTCGCGCTGATTTCACATCCGATCATACCGATAGCAATTATGCAGAGTATATACACGTAAAATCTTTGTGTTAGTGCAGTTTGACGATTATTTACCAGCATCAGTTTGTTACAGTTAAACGCGGGCAAATTTTATTCGAATCTTCAAGGCATCCACGAACTTCGTGAAGGGCATCACAGGAATCGAAATAGCTTAATCAATTTAAAATTAACCATAAAATATGTTAACTTCATCGAATTTTCCGGTTGTTACATGAACAAACACAAATGAACTTCCCGCCAGACGGTTCATAAACTGTTCGCTGAAAGTTCAGTTCGTTTGCAGCCCTAATAGAACATAAAGGCTTCGATTATTCATATAATCATCTATTTTATCTACATAACCTAATACGAGTCGTATAGGTCTACACGACCCTTAGATGGCCCAAATATGGCTCGTTGAGGCCTTTATGGGTCGTAGACAGGTACGAGGTACGATGTTCAGTTAAAGAGTCAGACTGACAACTAATGATTGGAATGTCATCTACGGATCGTAAAGGCGTCTACGACCCATTGAGCCCCTTTGATTATTTTGAGGGCCAGTTTGGGTGGGATGGATGGGGTGGATGTGTGTGTGGGATGTGTTGGACAAAATGTTGTCTTTTTCTATAAAATTTTGGTTTTTTGTTATAAATTTTTGTTATACAATGTTTTTTTAAATAGTTTTTTTAAATGTTGTTTTCTATAGTAACTATAATTAGAAAACTTGTTGTTTTACTTTTGTCGTCTCGATAAAAGTATTTTTTTATTAAAATGTTTTTTTTACTAAATATATTGCTATATTATATTTGTTGATTTTAATTGCGAAATTTTGTTTATTTTTATAAAATGGATCTAAACTCCTCCTCACCACTTGTAACCATGAGTCCAAAATCGCTTTCCGAGACGTAAGATACGTCAAAAGAGTTCCCCCATTCACCCGAAACATCGCTTAGGTGCCCCGAAGACATCGTGATAACTTGGTATTGATCGAACGTAAGTTATATTGTAGAGAGTTTATAAGCGTTTCTTTTCGCCTTATGAGAAACGGCATCTAAGAAATATGTGGATTTATAGGACCCGTAGAGATCTTTATGGGCCATATGCCCCGAAGACATCGTGATAATGTTAGGTTATATTGTAGAGAGTTTTTAAGCGTTTGTTTTCGTCTTATGAGAAACGGCATCTAAGAAATATGTGGATTTATAGGACCCGTAGAGATCTTTATGGGCCGTATAGGGTTTTAAATGCACCCAACAACCAAATCTCTACGGCCGGTAAAGTCCTTTACGGACCATGGAAATGTTTCTTTTTTGAGATTGACAACCTGCAAGTCCAGCTGATCATTGATTACATCGTATCTCGTACTTATATACGGGCCGTAGAGCCTTTCACCCGCATAAGATTTTAATTCTAACTGATAACAAACCATCTACGGGTCATAGAGGCCTCTACAATTTTTTAGCCAAGTCATTATAGTTAAGAACTTAAGATGACTCATTGTGGGTGTTTTTTTTCTTCAATCAAACACGTTGTTCTTTCATTTTTCTGAATATATTTTTTTTAATCCAGTTCATCTCTTCTACTCTCTGATATCATTTCAATTTTAATACTAAAGGTAAAAAAAAGATTGTAACGATTTCTCTTTTCATTCTAAATCCGTCAAAATTTTGCGTTTTGTTGTCTCAAAGTCGATGATTAATGTTTTTGGTGAAAAAACTAATAAGTTATGTTCATGAATGTAATTTTTCTAACACGCAAGAGATAATTTAAATTCAATCAAATTATTATGAAACTTAACATTGAAATACAGGAACTCATAGGAGAGAACATCATAGTTATTGACTCACTTCACAATTATAGCCACCATAATACAAGATGGATTATTCACTAATATAGCCACCATAATACATGATGGATTAAATGCAAACAACAATGGTGGAGAGAGTGGAATCAGCAACTCCCATGATATAACCACCATTGTTTTTCAGCTCTATCAAATAACTTAAAGTTTCCTCGGTGATTATTTCCCCAGGCATAAGTAGCGGGATTCCTGGCGGGTATGGACATACCAACTCCCCACAAACTTTCCCAATACTTTCTTCAAACCTCACTTTCTTTTTATTTGCGAAGAAGGCGTCTCGAGGGCTCAATTTCATGCTAGCATTTGTTTCAGTAAGAGGTTGTATATCGTTCACTCGAATTGAGTTGTGTGTTTGGGATAGATGCTTTAACCCCAACACAAGTCTCGAAATATCGTTTCTAGTGGTTCCTAGATTTACTGGAAACGTCATAGAACGCGTTCCAGTAAGTTCTGCAATCACTCCATAAGCTTTATCTAAGATATCATAAGCTTCAAAACCAGATATACCAAGATTCCACACCCCTACGGTAATTCGTAAAGGGTCAGTCCTAAAAGTAGATGAACTAAGGAATTTGATACCAGGAATCCTTTGTATAAGAGTTTTGGCTTCCAAGGCGATTTCAACCGGTTTGTTAAAAATGGTTTGTGGGTATTCACTTATTTGAGCCCTTGCAGCATCCAAGGAAGCTAGAAGAAGATAGCTAGGACTTGTGCTCTGAAGGCTTTCAAGGCACTTGCATATTTTTTCTCTATCAACAATCTTTCCAGACAAATGTAACATCGAAGATTGTGTAAGAGATCCCAACACCTTGTGGGTTGACTGTATGGAAATATCTGCCCCTTGATGAAGAGCCGAAAGAGATTTCAAGCTTTTGTGAAAGCGTAAGTGCGCCCCATGAGCCTCGTCTACTATGAGCGGAATGTTGTGAGCATGACACAAGACGGAAATCTCTTCCAGATTGCTACAAATACCATGATAAGTAGGAGAGGTAATGAAAACTGCCGATGCTTTTCGACCTTCAGCGTCTAACTCTTTTATTGCCTTCTCCACCTACCATGCATAAAACAACTACATTAGTCATACAATAACAAAGCATTTGATCAACATTTTTATATTATTCTTTGGTTTTATTCTCACTTACCTGTGATGGAGTGATGCCACAAGCAATGTCCCAATCCATATCATATTCAGGGGTTATGTATTTCGGTATTACACCGGATAACACCATACCAGAAAATGCTGATTTGTGAGAGTTTCTTTGTATAATTAGGGTGTCTCCAGGTGAACAAGTAGCCATGATAGCTGCTTGTATCCCACAAGTGGTACCTCCAACTAGGAACCATGTCTCTTTAGCTCCAAATAATTTAGCTGCTTGCTTTTGTGCATCCAAAATGGAGCCTTTGGGTGTAAATAAGTTGTCGAGCTCGGGCATCGTTGACAGGTCATGAAGGAAAGGTTGTGTTCCTATGAGACTAGACAACGAAGATGGAGCCGCCCGACCTCGGTTATGACCAGGAAAGTGAAAGGAAGCAACATTCTGCTCAGCTAAATCCTTCAGTGTTTTAACCAATGGAGGGAGTTCTTGTTCAGTAATAACCATATTATCATCCACAAGATTTATCTCGTCTAAGAGCCCCACCTTTTGACTCATGCTCCATGGCATTCCATTTTTTCTTTCCTACATATTCATAAAATTTAAGGGAGCATTTCTCATATTATTTGCCATTTCAAAAAAAATCTCATATTATGCATGGAAAATGACATTTCAAGACCACACATTATTACGTTAAACTTCCTAAATAAAGGAAAAATGTTTGTAAGTTTAAGATACTATATGTAATGTTAAACCATCGCTAATTACACGTTTTTGTTCGTTTGTGGGTGGCATATGATGATGGCCGTTTTTGGCACTATCATTCTTCAAACAATATTATTAATAAGTGAAAACTTGACGCGTTTTATTTGTAACAACGAGTTGACCATTAGAAGATGGGGTGCCATTTGACACACTAAGATACCATTAGACTAAAATGTTAAATGACCCTTTATACTTGACGTTTAATAAATAAAATACAAATCATACAAACTCAGTACCGAATTTGGAGAAGCAAGAGACATTGTTGATTGAAAGAACATCTTGTGATATCTATCGATGTAAATGGTAATTACATGTTATGATAAGAAAGGATCCATGTTATTTATACACAGCACCACTTGTTTTCTTGCTTTGGCAGCATGGGAAGAATGTGGAAAATCGATCGTGGATAACATATAATAATTAACACAATTAATATTGTGGGTAGGTATGAATAATTTGAGTTGAATAGGTGTTGTATCACCTAAAAACCATCAAAATTCATTTCAATGCCAAAAACAAAATTATTGGAATTAGTAAAAAGTGAAATGTGAATAGGTGTTGTATCACCTAAAAACCATCAAAACTACGTCTTTGAGCAACTTAATTATGGTTCTAAAATATGCATTCCGTCACAAGTTTCTTTTGTTACTTTACATTACTGTTTTACTGAAACTAGAAAAAATAACAAATAAAGTTGCAAACTAAAAACCGGCATGTGAATACAAAGAGCAAGAACATGACTAAGTGCTAATATTTGAAGAAAATGATTGATTGAATCATAATATTTGAAGAAAATGATTGATTAGCAGCTGGAGGTGACAAGGGAAACGGGAGATATCCGGCTTAATTAATTGGATCTTCCTCTTTTGCAGCCTTGATTTCACAACTTTCAACAATAGTAGGTTAGGGGGGACGGGGCGCCATCCGAATTGGTCACGGGTACCCACTACCAGCATGGTAACCCCGCCGCCACGGCGCCACCCATGCTGGTAGTGGTCCCGTGAACCGTTTTGCTGGTTCTGTTTACCAGCGGGTAACCGTTTTTAATTTTTTTTTTGAGTTTTATATATGTTATTTCTTTTTTGTGTTTGAACCATTTGTTTTTTAGTATTGTTTTATATTTTGCCGTTTGTTTAATAATTTTTTTATTATTTATCCGTTTGTTTTAAAATTTAATTAAATAAAAAAATTAAAGATAAACATAAAAAAACTAACACTCATTACTATATTGAACATAAAAATAAAACACATTAAAAGAAATAAAAAAAAACTCAGAGTTGGCGCAACAGTTCCTATGCCTCGACATGGTCAAAGTTGTTGTCGTATCAAGCCGCATAGTCCACATGCGTGAACTCGATAGCCAACTCCAGTTCGATGCTCGGCTTCTCTCTCAACGTGTTCTCGTACGTGGTGGTCCACCGATCACACTTTATGTTGAGATCGGCTCACTTCCGCTGCAGGCTCACTGTTGTCCGGTCATTGGTGCCGACGTGGCGGTTGAAATCGGACAGCAGACGGTCCCAAAAACCCTCTGGGTGGGAGCCCGAGCCCGAGGCCCTCAAGCATTGACGTTGAAGAACCGGGTCGTCCGAGGCATCTTTGTAGCATATCACCAAGGCAATCTCTTCTTCGGAGGTCCAGCGAGTCATCTTCGTGTGTGTGTTTGTTTATACGGTGGTAAAAGTGTGTTTTAACCCCACAGTTTGCTATGTTTATATATAAAAAATTCGAACGGTTTGGTGGAATGTGTCAATGCTATTGAATTCGATTGACGGTTACCAAATTGAATTCACTGACTATTTGGTTGTGGGACGATTGTAATAGTAAAAATAATTAATATTTAACCTTCAAACCGTGTGAAATAAAAAAAAAAGTTTAGTGAAATTAAAAAAATAAATAAAAGAATTAGTGGAGTGTTGTCTTCATTTTAGTGAAGTGATGTGGCAGTGCAGAATTAGTTAAAATCAGTTAAGTAAAAAAAAAAAAAAAAAACTACAGGCGCCCCTTACACCCTACCCTTAAAGAAGGCTATAATGAAAAGCCAATCTAACAATCAATTTTTTTTTTCTTTTAACGTGGCTAGTATAGATTAATATGGTTACTAAAAATTGTAGGAACTTGTTAAACATGTGTAGCAATGTGTATCATCGCATGTGTAACATATAACGGCATGTTAGCCAATGGTTCATATATATATATATATGGAAAGGGTAAAATGAGAACCTACTTGAGTTGGAAGAACTAAGGATTAGGGCCGGCAATAATGTATACGAACACGATTACCTGACACGAACCTGAATGATATTAACATGTACAGGTATGGCTTTAACAGGTTTCGTGTCCTAAACAGGTAGACACGAATTTACCTGTTAATTTTCGTGTCGTATACAGGTAGCCAAGTTTCGTGTATCGTATCTTAACAGGTTCGTGTATAAACAGGTCAGATATACATGATTTGCCAGCCCTAAGTATAATGTTCGCAAACAGGTACGCAAACATGTATTAACAGGTACACAAACAGGTATTATCTAGGTCTTTGGTGAACTTTTGGAAATTTTGTCTCACTAAATAGGTTCGTAAACATGTGAATTAGTATAATGGTCACAAACATGTAATTAACAGGTACTTTTCGTGTATACATGTTAAAAAAATTAACAGGTTCGTGTATGAAAAAATAGACACGAAAAATTTTCGTTTCGTGTACAGGTAGTCAGGTTTCGTGTATCGTGTCTCAACAGGTTCGTGTCTTAACAGGTCAGGTATACACGATTTGCCAGCCCTACTAAGGAACACATCATATAACCACACACTTAATGTAATAAAAAAATAATACGTGGTTGTAAATTAAAGGATAATAAAATATTGAATGGAATATTCCTTTTTTGAAAACTCAACATTGGTGTGTTATACCTTTTACACCAGTGTAAAACCATCGTAAAAAAAATTTTCATTGTTTTTTTTTTACGATGGAGTTACCCATTTTTACATCGGTGTGTAATTTTTTTTAAATTGCAAACCCTTTTAAGTGAAAGAAACTCTAAAAACTTATCAAGTGGTTCTCATTGTCCCACATCACTTTCTTTGTTAATAGAGCCAAGGGCATTTTTGGTACACCAAATATCTTCCCCTGCCATTATTTATTCTTTTGTCACTTCTTTCTCTCTGGTATATCTCTTCCCTCTTTCTTTTGTACGGAACACTCAAGCTATTGGTTTGTACAAAACACTCATTCTTTCCCTCACCATCATATTTGTGTTGGAATCATAACATCTCACCATTGTACTTGTTCAAACCCTGGTGCAAGAATAAACCATGGCTGCCATAGCTCTGGCATCGGCATATGACGACTAGCGATCTCCAACAAAAATCACATCTGGTAGCGGCGGTGTTCGGTGGGTAGATTGATGCATATGGTTTTAGTAATTTAGAAATGTGTCATTTCCCCAGTGCCAAAAAACTTGATGTTTTAAATCCAAAACTTTGGTTTTGGGAAAAACGACTGATTTTTACTAAACCGGTTTTACCAAGTTTTAAATTTATAAAGTAACGATAGTTACTTTATGTGACAACAGTCAACGATCCAGGTCAACATCCGTACATATTTCATTTATTAATGTCATTATATGTGCATATTTAGATGTTTTGCACACACACTACCCCCTAGTATAGTGAAGCATGAGTTATTTAGAAAACTCGACCAAGAACAATCGTTTATGCATACAACACCCAGCCAAAATCACCCGAAAAGCATCTAACAAGGTTGTCACACTTTAACACTTGGTATTCCCTCTCTAACATATGTACACGAATCCTATGCATCACCACATGTTAATACCTAGTGGTTATACCCCCCTAACACGTGATAACTTGCTCTTAGCACATGTGAATATATTAACAAGCAATTCACATATTATCATCAAACACACCATGTAATCATACGAACTAGCATCACACCCGTTTGGTTTCAAACATACAAGTATGCACACATGACAATTCACACACATATGTATGCAACCCTTAGTTGTTTCAACTAAACAAATGGAACCATCCCTTACACTTAATCATCATCTCTAAGACCTATCCTTTTCCCTTGATGTCACCCCTAATGTCACGGACAAAACCATTTGATTTAGACTCAACATGAAGGCACCTTAAGAAAAACTACAAATCTCCTATCTCTTGAAGGAAATCGGCCGAAGATAAACCATCCTTACACCTCTTGATACCCCCTTGATCACTTACCACAATTACCACAATCCTACTCATATGTATTGGACGAATGGGACAAAGCTAACACCTTATGAAGGATTCAATCTTTTACTCTAGAAAGACTACAAGACAAAGACTCTTACACTATGTGTTAAGCATGACAAACCTTCCACTCTTGGATGAAACATAATCGGCCAACACACCCTTGAAAGGGACAAGATAGAGAGTTTATTACACATCACTTTCACCATGATTTGGCCCCTTTTTCTTTGTCTTGTGTTTGCCAAGTGACATCATGAGTGCAAGCTCATGGAATGTTGGCAAGTTACATCAAATTGGACAACAAAACAAACCTCCAATTCATTCCTTGATGAGTCAATTCACCCCTTATATCCATGTTTATCTCCAATCGGCTATGATCATGGAGGAAGCAACAATCTCATGTCACTATCTTTCCTTACACAATGATTAGAAGTTTTAATCAATGCATCATCCAAGAAGCCTACACCTTCCTCAATTGCTTTTGTCCTCACATTGATCAATCACCTATATAAGGGAGGCCACATTCCATCCACATTTGCCACAATACACACTACCCTACTACCTCTAAGACTTTCGGACACTCTCTCACCATAGCCGAAGCATTCAAGGCTCAAGAAGGAGGTTAGGAAGGTATCTAACACCAACCATCTTTTGGTAAGACCCCTATGACTCTAACCTTTGAATTCGTCCATTCCACCCAACCCTACCCGACCCATGGTTCCACACTATTGCACATTTACACTAGTTGCACACATTGTTTTGATTTATAGTTATTTAGCTTATTAATGATCACATTGTCCAAACACATCAACAATCGGCCCTTATGATTGCTAAGGGAGATCAAGTCGTGTTTTTGAATCAATACATAACTTAAAACATCAACTATAAACCGGTTTTCATGATTAAAACTCACTTGGTTTATATCCGAAGCTAAGGCTATCAAATGTGGTGGTTATGCTCGATTTTATCACAAAACTCACAAACATATCTTGTGGTAACCCCACAAGACTTTTTCAAGCACAAATTAACCAAGTTTAGTCCATTACACAATCAGCTTCAAGGCCCATGATGTGTGTTTGAATCGGTTATCACATTATAACACATGCTAAGTGAAGCTAGAACATGTGTTAACATTAGCTTGTATGTTATAATGATCTAAACGTATGTTAAAGCACTTGTTTTTATCACAAATCAACAACGCATGATGGATTGGGAACTATTTGGACCCTTGACAACATGAAAAGGCCCATTTTGTTTACAATCAATATCAATTTATAAAACAAACAAGGTTTCCAGAACCGAACACTTTACACGTACACTAAGGGTCATCACATACACAAAATCATGGCCCACATACACAAATACTCGGGT
The DNA here is from genome assembly GCA_032199755.1 of Ambrosia artemisiifolia. NCBI lineage: Eukaryota > Viridiplantae > Streptophyta > Magnoliopsida > Asterales > Asteraceae > Ambrosia > Ambrosia artemisiifolia. Next base: position 15,774,535 of record CM063514.1, read on the forward strand.
CCACGAATGTCGGGTGAACAACTTGTCTGATAAACAACGAGAACTTGTAATTTACCATGCTCTTAATAAATCATAGGGCAAACAGTGTCGGGACGGTAGCTATCTCACATTTACAGCTTCACTAGACCACACGTGACATTATCAGGTGAGATTTCACAGCCCCATTTTACTATTTCTACATTTTGGGGGACAAACATGTTACAAATCTAGTACAAATACCATTTGGTGTGTGTATTCTATCGTGACTGCCATGTGGAACATGAGACATTTGGTTCATGAGCTCATTAGTCCTCTTACAACATTTATCGTAACCATTAGCTATCACAAGCAATGGAACACTTTAATAGATCTATTGGGTTGACACCCCCACTCTTGGTTAGTCGCTCTAACTGGTTACATACAAAAGAGTGTTAGTATTATACTATACATACATTGTCTTTAGTGTATAATGCGCGAGGCACCACAGTCAAGAGGTTTGGTTATGGGACTTATGGTTTGCACAGAAAATCATTCGCTTAGCTGGCCTATGATTGGTCATACACGAATTACACAATTGTTTTACTTGTTACATCCAAACCTGTGAACTCACCAACATTATTGTTGACAAATCTTTCATGCATGTTTTTCAGGTAACTAATGGAGACAGCGGGGGTTTGAGAGAGGGGTCCAAGCTTGCACCAGGTGGTACCACTATGGATGGGGTTTTGTCAAACCTGTAATGTTGTAATTTCAGTTTCATGAATCTCAGACAATTCACTAGCTTTCAGACAATGTTATTATGTTTTAAATAAGTTTATGACAACGACCATCCGTTGGTGGTACTTTTTAATATATTTGTGTGTGTTGCTTGTACCTTGTGCTTGAAAAGCTTTCGAGGTCGCATCCCCGTGTTCCGCCTTGGTGGGGTGTGACACTTTAGAAACTAAAACCAACACATAGGCAGAGAACCTAATGTGTATAGTATAGTTTTCTAGGGTAAGTATCGAGTATCGTATTCCAGAGTTCACACTTTCCCCTACTTCACCTTTCATCAATTATTTGATCGGGTTTTTAAAAGAAAAATAAAATGGAGGGGGTCTTTAATAAAAATGGTTTTGAAACGGTTTTGGGTTTTAGAAAAAGAAAAAGATAAAATAGTAGAGTTATCAAATATGCACATCTCGAGACCCTCCGTATAAGTAGTTAATTTTATTATTACGATTAATAGTTGAGATGAATTATTTGAGAGAAGGAAAAGAATGATCTTGAAATGTTGACTCCTTGATAGAGAAACGGGGCCACTACTAAGTAGAATGCAAAACCTCCCAATGCGCGTCCGCATGAAGGTACTCCGCCCGAGCCTCACGTATAGCGGGCTTCCCTAACTGCGGTCAAGTCTCTGATCCTCAGACTCATCTTCTTCTTGTATTGGAGGCTTCAGTTCCGTCTTGGAACACCGTACACCGCCCTTAGCTCCCGTTTTCCTTACCGAAGGATCTCCCTTACAGCCATCTTCACAGACAGCGTATCCCCTAAGTAGGTTAATGATCATGAAGACCGAATGATCTCTCTTATAGTCATCTCAGAAGACAAGTATCCCCAATGGTTAACGGTTTTGTACTGACGAGACCTAGAAATATTATTTTTGTTTTATTTATCTTAAGTGACACTTTAATATTTAGTGATCAATTAAATATAAAGTTGGTTTGATGATTGATAACTTAATTAACCCAACCTATAACCTCCCAAGCTGGATGAAATCCTTGATAAAGGTGGAACATAATCCTAAAGGCGTGCAATCTGAAGATCACCGATGCGCTCGTAGGGAATCCTCCCTTTACCAAGAATATCATTCAGTCATCTGGTAAGTACCAGAAATGTGTCACTCAAATCTGGTCCACTTCAGAAGCCATTGTTTAGAATCCGGTTTGGATATCAGAAGCCTGAAGGATCTGTCTCACTACCGGTTTCCTCACGTTGGTTCTAGCTCGGGACTACCAGAAGCTGATTAAACCTCTAGTTTGTTTATTAAGTTAGAGTTGATTTTAGGTTTATTAAGTTAATCATCATTGGAAACCTGTCACAAGATAAACAAACAAGGATTAGGAGAAGATAACACAACAAATAACTAAAAATAAACTACTACTAATAATAATATAAGTCTACAAATCGAAGTGGGTTCATGAATAATAGAAAGATACAATCATATCGAATGATCAACACAAGAACATGGCTGCTCATAGACAAGCTCTCCATCTTCTAATGCTATGCATGTAACAACCTCATGACCCTCGATGTTTATTGCATATGAACTACACTACGATCCCATTCTTGGCCTTGATGATAAAGGTAGGACGAGGCCTAACCTTGTTGGGTTTGTTAGGAGGGCCCTGAGGCCTCCCACAAGACCCCAAGAGCTCTGCAAGACTCCTAGAAGTCGACCTAAGACCAAGAGAATGAAGTGATATGGGATGTCTCAAATGGTAGGGGTTAACTTGCTATTTATAGAATTTTCAGGGCAAGCACGGGCGTGCCAAGGGTGGCATGGGCGTGCTCCAACATCTCGTACGTTCTATTGCCTGCAGTTCTGTCTTGTCTGTCCTTTTTGTCTGAGCACGAGCGTGCCAAGGGTAGGAGCACGGGCGTGCAAGGGTAGAAGCACGGGCGTGCAAGGGATCTTTCCTTAGATTTCTTGTTCCCCAAGCTTGCTACTTTTTCTTCAAGTTTGCAGGGCCTCCGTGCAAGTGTGTGTGGGCGTGCTGAGGTTGTCTCGGGCCGTTTTTATCACTGTTTACGTCCCGGAATGGCCTTTAAACATACAGGGAACATGTTGTAAGTCCCATATCCTCAGGAGTCCCCAGATTTTGCCTGTTTTTGCCTGAAAATCTCTTGGTTTTCCGGCTTGGAGCTCCAGTTTCCTGATAAACACAAATAGGAATGAATTAAGTACCTAAAATCAACATTTTAAGTCTAATTATATCATGTTATGGGCCTGTTTATGCATGTTTTATATGTTAATTATGTGATACATCATAGATCTAGGAGAAATAAAAGGTGTGGGTGAGTTTTAAAGCTACAACGAGGTTCGATACGGAGTCAACACTGTCATCACATATTTCTAAGATCAAAATTTTGGGTTTTTTTTCATGTGGAAGTGGTAAACTACGACACTTAACTTCTTATGTTTGGCGATGTGGCGTTATCGATTTGGTAAAGTCCGGTGACAGATCTTGAGACCCGGTTTAGATCTCGTAGGCTTCCTGCTGACAGTTCCATTTGTTTAGATCATCACAGGTTTCCCCCTTTTTTAGTTCAAATCCCTTTTTTTCTTGATTTTCAGTTCCTAACCAAATATACAATTTTTATTATGTATATATAACTATGTTGAGGTGAATTACAATGTTTACAGCTCATTTTCTTGGGGACCAAAAATCTACTTTTATGATTCATGTGTTTTACTTTTCCATGAAATATAGAATGGCTAAAAGTATTCTTTATTTTTTTGTGTGTTTTATTTGTTTAGTTATATGTTTGAAAGGATATATACAAGGTTTCATTTGGAAGGAAAAGTATTAACATTACTCTTTAAAAATACAATTAGTTATCAAATACAATTAGTTATCTTGTTGTTGTTACATTTTTGTAACCCGACTCCTTTACAAGGGAATCAATATGAAAAATGAAATATTGTAACAAATGCAATATGCAAATATAGGTACATGTTTGTAATATTGTTCAGGTACATGTTTTGTAACATTGTAGCATTGTAATATTGTTACAGAAATAATAACTACCAATACTTAACTGTTAGTTTGCTTTGTTTGGGGTTTTTTTTAATTAAGTAACATAAGTTGTTACAGTTAGATAAATTCAATGTAATACTAATAGTATGTTACAACTTAACACATACAATAGGTTTCCATAGAAATGTGTTACACATGCAAAAGTAAAAACGAAATATTAATTTATATTAAAGAGAGAGGAGAAATAAAAAAAAAGAAAAAAAAAGAAAGAGGTGGGAGGAGAAAGTAAAGAGAAAACAGGAGAGAGAGTGTTATAAAAAATTAGCATTTAGCCCTTTTGGTACCTATTGTGATTAAAATAATGATTTGATAAAGTTTAGAAAAGTAGATTTAATCTAAGCCGTAGATAATGGATTATTAATGGTTAAGATGGAGTTTACAAAGTTTTCTTAACTCAAGTGAGTTTTCAATTTATCCTCCCCCTATATATTAAGAAAACTTTGAAAGCCCATGTAAAAACCATCTAAATTTTGATTATTTTTTTTGAAAAAACTACACAAGGTAACATACATGTTTTTAAGCGTTTTGGGCCAAAAAATAAAAAAAAGCGCCGAATGGATATTTTAAAAAAATAAACAAATTTGCGTTGTTACATATGTAATAACTGATTTTACATATGTAACAGCACAAACTTTGTTTATTTTTTTTGGTAGATATCCTATCGGGGCTTTTTTTATTTTTTTGGCCCAAAACACTTTAATACATGCATGTTACCTTGTGTACTTTTTTTTCAAAAAAAAAAATTTTGGATGGTTTTTACATTGGTTTTCTAAGTTTTCTTAACTCAATGGGGTTTCAATTTATACTTTCTCTATATATATAGTGTTAGGTTATTTTCAGAAGGGTGTTTTAGTGCGAGAATAAACCTAAATTTTACTTTCTATTAGTAATGGTTCATATATTTTTGATCAAAGTTTTTACTCTTTTTATATCATTGTTTATGTTATCTATACAAAAACTCATTAACGCCATCAAAATATTTTTTTAAGGTTTAAACCTTTTCTTATTATATTATGCGTAGGTAATGTTCTTACACAAAATTTCTACATGTGTAGATTATATAAATTAATGAAATTGCTTCATATATTTGTTTTATTTTCAATATAGATAAATAAACAACACATTTCAACAATTTTCTTAGTTCTTATTTTTTTTAAAAGTGATAAAAATTAATTATTAATTTTCTTCTCGCACTTCTCGCATTAAAACCTCTTGTGGAATGAACAATCCCCTATATATATAGTATAAGGTTATATTGGAAACCCTTGTTTTAGTGAAAACTCTGGAAACTCTAACTTCTCGAGCTTTTTTTTATATGAAAATTTTAGGGTATGTAATATACATGATTTTAAGTATTTTAGGTCAAAAAAATCAAAAAAGCGCCAAGTACTTTTTAAAAAAAAAATAAATAAGTTTTCGGGTAACACATTGTTAACACATGTTAATTTCGCTTAACATGTGTTACCCGAAAACTTATTATTATTATTTTTTAAAAAAGTGCCCGGCGTTTTTTTGATTTTTTTTTTGCTCAAAATGCTTAAAATTATGTATAATACATGACCTAAAATTTTCAGGCCTTAAAAAGCTCGGGAAATCAAAGTTTCCAGAGTTTCCACTATAACAAGGGTTTTCTCTGGATCCTAACCCTATATATAAATATATATATATATATATATATATAGTGAAAGTATATACAAGAAACCTTCCTAAATGGAAAAACTCTAGGAAACTAATTGTATGGTTATTATTGCACCACACCATCCAGTATATTATAATATTTAAAGGGTAATTTGGACATTTACACTATCACCCCTTCTCTCTCTCTCTCTCTCTCTCTCCATATATATATAGGGTAGGGATCATACGAGAACCAATTTTAGGGAGTGAACCAAGGAACCAATGTAAACAAGGGACATTATTGTAAATATCACTTAAACCCTTTTTCAATCAATTAATTTCACAAATGCTATTCTGTAATCACATTTCATCATCATCCTCATCTTCTTGATTCCGTATACCTTTCATATAATAACTTTCAGGAAGTTTACCTTTTTTCATCCAATTAATTTCACAAATCACATACGTTATCGTCATCATCATTTGTATGATTCTCTATCATTTGTTCACGGATCTAAATCTAATCGAGACAGAGACAGGTCTGAACAACAATGGCGATAGTGACATCTCTTGCCAAATACAATCTAGTGTTTTCGGGTGATCAATCCATCGGCAAAACCAGCATCATCACCAGATTCATGTACAGCAAACCTCTAGTTTCATCTCCGTCACCGTCACAGTCAAAGTCAAACACGACGTCGTCTGTGTCCTTTTAATCGAAATCAAACCTTATTAGTCATCGCCTATGTCCTTTTAAGCGGTTGAAAGGCAAGTGTATAGTGAGAGAAGATTACGGTGCGTTTATGGAACGGTTTGTGTTAATACCCTTTCCTCAATTGCCTCCTTTCTCTCTACGCTCCCTCAGCTATCCCTCTGTTTATCCAACCTTTCGCCGGCAAAATAAACCGACGAGCAGCAGCACTATCGTAACAAGGTGAATAAGATGACGGTGTTCTGTGGCGGTTATAGACGGTGAATGTTACGCGTAGACAGGTGACGACGACTAGCATTTCGAGTAGAATCTCGACCAGTACGGTGAGTCTTACTAAACTCTGATCCGAATAATATTTTAAATACCATTAACGGATTGATTAATTAACATAAGCTTGATTCCTACAGATTGTGTTTGAAGCAGTATTTTGTGCTGAGGATTCAGGCACTCTTGAACAGCTAAAAGAATTAAGTTCCAAGCGTGTGAATGTTGAATTAATGAATAAAAACAATTACATTCCGAGACTGAAGTCGTCTAAATGTGAACAGGTAATACATATTTTAAAAATTAGTTTTGTAGCTTATTTTCATTATCTGGTTGACATTGGCTGAGAAAGTTATAGGATTGTGTTGGTGACTAGTGATTGTAATAGAGATGATGCCATGTCTTGATATGTACATGTGAATTAAGAATGGTAATGCACATGTGCATAACGTAGTTGCTACTAATAAAAGTAATGTTAATGCACATGTGCATTTATACTAATATTATTACGGTTATTCGTTCTAACGCACATGTGCATATGTTATGTGGTAATTAAAAAAATAAAGTTAATGCACATGTGTATTAAGATTGTAAGTATGGTTTTCTTATGTGTTATTTATTATTTGTAGACAAAGATGAGATAAAAATAAAAGAATGTAACATTTGTGTTATAATCGAGGGAGAAAGGGTCAAAAAAAAGGTTGTCGAATGCGATTGAGGATGATGAGATAATCGTTGATCATGAAGTTAAAAAGGTCGGTATTAATTATTTAAGCAATTTAGACCTATATGCGTATGTGCATATATGTATAATTATCATGCAAACTAATAAAATGTTAATTATTATTTGTTTAAACACACGAACAATGTGATAAATTTGAGAAGTATACGATGTTCAGGTTGACGGATGAAAAAACAAGGGAGATGTTAGATGAGGCATCAATGAGGGTGAAGAGTGTTGGAAGAAGATAAGTAAAAGGGGAAGAAGTTGAAAAGGGGACAAATAAGCAATAGAAGAGGAAATTGTTGGTGGACGTGATATTGTGATATAATTAGAAGTTCGTAGGTAGGTGGTTAGTGGTAACATGGTTGGTTTGTAATATGGATATTTTTTTTGTTGCTATCGTTTGTTTTATTGAGTTAATCCATTTGGTAGAAACTACATGTAGTTGTATGATAAAAACAAATGGGTATAAAAACTTTGTTATTTGAAGGATGATGCATGCACATATGTATATCTTGGGTGGCCTTATACGGTAGTTAATAGGTTGATTATGTTTGTAATTATTATTTTAGCGTATGTTAATTGGTATGATAATGAAATTGACATATGCACATGTGCATGATTATAATTAAAACCACCACCACCCAAAAACCTAAACCCACCACCCCGCCTCCATCCCACCATACCTAAAAAATAATCCCTAAAGCTAAACCACTAAAAACCTAACTATATTAGTGAAATGCACATGTGCATGCAGTACACGTTTCTTATTTTATAGTTCTTATATAGAGTTGTTTTAAGTTTATTCATGTTTGTTGTCATACACTTGTTTTATTTTCAATTTATGTTATAATATGCATGACTAAACAATTGACAAGTTCGAGTGTATTTTATATCTCGCTTTGCGTCCATTTAATGATCATTGAATAAAATTTGTGACCCCTTATATATCTGTATCGCGTCCATTTAATAATCATTAAAGTATGGTAATTGACAATTCACTCAAAAGTGTGATTTAATAGTGAAATGCACATGTGCATACGGTGTATTTCTATCAATATAACAGCAAAATGCACATGTGCATCAGGGATGACGTCATATGACGTCATAACAACCATTTTTTCTTTTTTTCTTTTTTTTCGAATTATTAATGCAAAATAATCATTTTGGTGTTTTTACTTTTTTTACTTTTTTATTTATTTAGGTTATATAATTTTTTTATTATTTTTTGATGGAGGGGTTTTTGTAGACACCCTTCATATTTACAAAAATGCCACCTGTGCACACTGGTTCCTTAGTTCTCTCCTTAAATGGTGGTTCTCAAATGATCCAAATCCTATATATATATATATATATATATATATATATATATATATATAGGGAATGGTTCTATGAAAAACCTTATATTAGGGTGAAAACCGGGGAAACTCTAACTTCCTGAACTTTTTAGGGCATGTAATATAGATAATTCTAAGCATTTTGAGCCCAAAAAAAATCAAAAAAAGCACCGAGCGGTTTTTTTTTAAAAAAAATTAAAGTTTTCAGGTAACACATGTTACACGAAAATAACACATGTTATTTTCCACTAACATGTGTTACCCGAAAACGGTTTTTTTTTTTTTTAAATAACCGCTCGGCGCTTTTTTGTTTTTTTTGGCTCAAAATGCTTAGAATTATGTATATTACATGCCCTAAAATTTTCAGACCCTAAAAAGCTCGGGAAGTTAGAGTTTCCCCGGTTTTCACCCTAATGTAGGGTTTTCCATTTATCCTTATACTATATATATATATATATATATATATATATATATATATATATATATATATATATATATATATATATAGGGGAAGGTTATCTTGAAAATGCTAAATATCATGAGAACCGTGAGAACAAGTAAAAAAACCAATCAAAATCAATTTTTTTTTAATACAAACCTCATTATAATCAAAATACAACATTAATAAATTAAATTTCTTTCTAAATAATTCATCTTTTCTTGCAAAAACACTTTCAAATTAACTTTTTACACATGTGTAAATGAAACAGTTTACACATGTATAAACAGTAAATTTACACATGTGCAAAAACAATTTATTTCCGTATACGTTTGAACTTTTACATGTAAAAAGTGTTTTTGAGATTGTATTTTAGTAATAAAGATAAGTGTAAAAATAAATTTTGAATTTGAATGGTTTAAATGGCGTTCTTGTGGTTCCCACGAAAGATATGTGTTCTCAAATTAACTTTCCATATATATATATATATATATATATATATATATATATAGGGTAAGGTTCCTGTAGGAAAATGATTTTGTGTAGGAAGTGTAGAAAGTGTTTCCAACCATTGGATTTAAAGATGAATGGTTGAGATTAAAACTTTGGATATGTTTAAAATCTATTTAATATATTATTGAAATTAAGAGTAGGATCGTCATTAAGTGTTTTAAATGGGGATACAAATGTCATTTTGTGTTAATTTCTAGAAACCTTTTAAAAGCTTTCCATAAATCACGGTCCCCTCTCTCTCTTCTCATTATTAGTCTCTCTCTCTCCTCATTAATAGTCTCTCTCTCTCTCTTCTCATTAATAGTCCCTCCTTCTTCCCATAATAATCGATGATTAGAAATTATAAAATTGTAGTTGTTGTTGATTAAAAGATTTCAACAGTGTTTTGTTCGTTATAAAATTGTAACATCAGAAGTGTTTTATATAAGGCTTTTGTTAGTTCATTGTTCTATATGGATTAAACATAAGAAGTGTTTTATAAATGTTTATGATATTAGGTGTAGTTGTGGATTAAAACATTTCAATAGTGTTTTGTTTTTTATAAGATTGTAACATCATAAGTGTTTTATACAAGGCTTTGTTAGTTCATTGTTCGATATAGATTAAACATCAGAGGTGTTTTATAAATGTTTATGTATATTACGTGTAGTTATAGTTGTGGATTTAAAAATTCAACAGTGTTTGCTTGTTATAAGATTGTCAGAAGTGTTTTATATAAACGTTTTGTTAGTTCATTGTTCGATATGGATTAAACATTAGAGGTGTTTTATAAAATGTTTATGTATATTAGGTGTAGTTGTTCTTGTGGATTAAAACATTTCAACAGTGTTTTGTTTGTTATAAAACTCTAACATCAGAAGTGTTTTATATAAAGCTTTGTTAGTTCAACGTTTGATATGGATTAAACGTCATAAGTGTTTTATTGAAGAACTGAAAAAAAATGGGATGGTGATCTTCAGTTATTTTTGGAAAGTATGAAATTGAATAAATTGATATAACATTATGAATCATATGAAAACAATGAATATTTAGTTATTTGGGTTCCTCATAATTAGCCATAAATATTTGCTAAAAGTGGGATTAGGAGATTTAAAAAATGGTACATAAAGTCTATAATGCCCTTAATCTCAATATTTGATCCAAGGGCCATAACTCTTTCCTACACTTCCTACACAAAACCATTTTCCTACAGGACCCTCTGGCTATATATAAGGGTAAGGTTCCTGTAGGAAAATAGTTTTGTGTAGGAAGTGTTTTCAACCGCTTGATCTAGAAATGGATGGTTTAGATTAAAACTTTAAGTTTTTTAAGATTATACTAATTTAATTTAATAATCAAGGGTAGGATGATCCAAAAAGTGTTTTAAATGAGGGCAGGAATGTCATTTTCTTGTATTTGATATAGAAACTGTTTGATTATGTCCCTTAATTGACGCTCCTTTCTCTCTCTTCTGAATATTCATATTATAATAGTATATGTGTTTCTCTATCATCTTCACTCTCCTCTCTCTTCTCTCTCACATAGAACAAAAAACACCAGATTCTTCATCTTCATTACTAATCGGCTGCTTCATCTTGCTAATCAGTGGCTACCTCATCTAAAACTCATTCTTCTTATCGTGTTTTACACAAAAAAACCGATAAACACTATATAGTGACAAAAAAACCTGATCGGTGTTTTAATTGAGACGCCATCGACCACCACCGACTAACATGCAGGGAGATAAGACACCACCACACCCTACAGCTCCACTGACCGGTACCGACCGACAATTTTTGTTTATTTTCTTTTATTAATTAAATTTTTTGTTGGTGTTTTATGAATCTTGAGTTTGGGTTTTTTTCGGCAGTCATTGTTTAGTGAATGTTGATTTGTTGTTGGGTTTTTGCCGTTTTTGATTATATACAGTGTTTCGTGAATGGGAATTTTGCCGTTTGATTCTATAATAGTGTTGAATTGTTGTTGGGTTTTTACTATGAATATGTTATTGGAATCTTTTATTTGATTTTAGTTGGTTTTTATAATAGTGTTTGATTCTATAATAATTTTTCGTGAATGAGTTTTTGCATTTTCATTCTATAATAGTGTTGAATTGTTGTTGGGTTTTTACTATGTAAGCGTTGTTGGGTTTTTACTATGAATCTTATCTAGTTTAAACAGATGCGAATGTTGGGATTTCTAGTTAACCATGAAAGGTGTTTTATACGAATAAGTAGTGTTTTATACGAATAATTGTTTTATAAGATGTTTTGTTAACAGGTTATGTAGGCCAATACTTGTGTGTTACTATAGTTTTGGTGTAATAATATTGTTTTTTCCGTTTTTTGGAATAACAGTGTTTATTCGATTTTAGTTTTAAGTGTTAAATTGAATGATGAATTATGTTGTATTTGAAATATGAAGAAGGTGTTTTGTTTGTACAATATTGTATTGGTAGTGTTTGCGAATACGATGGACAAAAGTTTGCGGATATGATACAAGGAGAGAATTGGAGAAGATCGCGGTTGTTCGAATTGGTGAAAGATTGGGGCCGTCAATGGGAAAAAAATGACTTTACTTTTGTGATTTGGAAAAACATTTGTTAATCTTTATGTTTTGTATTATGTCTACAATATGTTTTGTATGATGGTACATTGTGCTTTTGGATATTTTGATCTTAAGAAAACGTCACAATTGTGACACACGGCAAACTCCGGTTATTAACTTTTTGAAAACTCGGTAAGTCTACCTTAGCGAGTCGTGCATACGTTACACATGACAGGGTCAGTCGAGTCAAGTCACGTTAGGTACTCGTCCAGGGAGCAATGATCCGGAGGATCATTGGGGTTTTAACACACAGGTCTCGAGTCCCGGGAATTGGTGAACGGGTGTGAACGTGTTTGTTTTCATGAATTATGTGTTTATAATCTATATGTGACTTGTCGGTATGTGTATACGTGTTTATATGTGTTAAAACGGTGATTACACGCGATTGCATGACATTATAGGTGTTTAGAACAGGCTGAGGGCGATTAGCATCCTAATCGCCTGATAGGGAGGGCGATTAGGAGAGGACTGAGGGCGATTACAGGCTAATCGCCTGTTGTTGAGGGCAATTAGGCCCTAATTGCCTATAGCTATAGGCGATTAGGAGCCCTAATCGCAGGCACTGCTGCGTAATCGCCTGACGTGTTTTAATCGACTAGAAACGCCTATAAATACCACCCTTGACCTCTAAAACATCATTTGTGCAACCCTAGCCGTCCCATAACCTATCCCAACTCACAAACAGCCTCTGGAACACGTTTTTGCATCAAAACACACATTTCCAATCTTTACACATCATTTTCTCATAAATCCAAGGTGTGTTCTTCATTCCCAAACCTTTGTATGATTATGTTTTGTTCCCTAAAGGTCCAGACCTGATTTCTAAACTATTGTGTCTTTGAAAATCTATTAAAAACCGTTTTTAAACAAACCCAAACCTTTATGCATGTTATATGTGTTGTATTTGTATAAAGGTAGGATTTTTATGATTGAAACATGGTTATTCTTGTGTTATGAATGTGTTTCTGACTTAAATGGATTATGAGAATGTTAACTTAGGAGTTTGGAGGTCCATGGTTGTGTATTGTTGATGTTTGGTATTTTGACCCATTTGAATGGTTTTGAATGATTAAGGATGATATGATGTGTTTTGTTGGTTATATGATGTTAGGGTTTGCTATAGGATGATGCTAGAACAGTAGGATATTATCGAACAACGTTGTTACGTGATGAAATCTGGATATTTGCTATTTAGGGTAAGTTTTTGCATGTTGATGTGATGTTTAAATGATAAGTATGCTATTTTGGGAAAACGCTCGCATTCGGGACTGTTAGAATGATGATAATTTAGGGGTTTTGCTTGGAATATGTTTGTTAATGTTTTGTGATTGATATTTGGTGTTTCCACACGTTCCGGATCTGATTTGGAGGGTTAAACGCGCGAAAAATCAGAATAGACCTGCAGGGGGCGATTAGGGATCCTAATCGCCTATGCTGAAGGTGATTAGGAGCCCAATCGCTTATGTTGCATGTCTTATAGCCCCCAATCGCCTATGTTGCATGTCTTATAGCCCCCAATTGCCTATAATGCATGTCTTATAGCCCTAATCACTAGTTAAACCCTGAATTGCATGTCTTATAGCCCCCAATCGCCTATAATGCATGTCTTATAGCCCTAATCACTAGTTAAACCCTGAATTTGCATGTCTTATAGCCCCTAATCACTAGTTGACTTTTCCTAATCACTAGTTGACTTTTCCTAATCGCATGTGCAGCTATTGTAAGTGTATTTTGGCATTCCGAGACCCGATTTGACACCTAGGAACATGCTAGAAACCCCGTAACATGCCTTGTAACATGGTAACACGTGCTCGGACTTATTTGTGCGTTATTTGAACTGTATGCTAGATTCGGTGAACTCTTACATGTGTTAAGTGTTGTTTGCGTATTATGAATGATACCTTGTAAAAGATGAACACGTGGGATGTCGGGTCACCAATGGGATGTCGAGTCTTTTATCACATAGTCTGGTTTTCAGTCAAACGTATAATGGTCATGGACTGGACATTAGGGACTAATGAACCCAACGGGTTATTAGTCTAACGTTACACACGCATTTTATGATAGGTCGCCACTAGTTGGGGCTATCATACACATAACGGTATACTCATAAACAGAAGACGCAACCTAAGGTGAGTTCACGGCCCCACACTTTACTGTTTTCGTTTTCGGGGGGAGAAACATGCTCAAACTCTTTTATCACACATTTTCATGTTATACTATGGCTAACATCTTATTACTATACGGTTCATCTAAATTCCCTTAGAAACCACTAACATGGGTATATGGCGGGGAAATGTGGATAGCGCTGTTGGGAACTGACAAACCCCACTCGACGGCTGGAGGCCGGGCGGGTGCATATTATCTCTAAACACACAGGGCCTACCGGTGATGACGGTAGTCCGGAAATAAGGGTTACACAGTAACAACACAGTCAGCAATGGTTTCACCCCTAGTAGTAATATTACATAACGCCTAGCTAGCGTTCATACAAGCATAGTAGTAACCAGCAACGGTAACGGTTTTCAAGGATTGAACTAAACGTTTAAATAAAACTTGTGAACTCACCAGCATTATATGTTGACTCTTTTAGCATGTTTTCTGGTCGCTAAGGTAGTAGCTGTCAGCTAGGCGCACGGAGTTGCACTGGAGTCGTACTCGCGTCTAGGATCATTTACGCATGTCTTTTGATGTTAAACTCTTGAACTCGTGTCTTTATTTACTCATGACTTTTGTAAAATTTAAATGCTTCCGCACTTTCAACAGTTGGTTTCAAATCTTATGCATGGTTTTATTTACGTATGTTTTACATTTAGACGTCGTTTATTGTGACCGTCGACTTGGATCCTGGTGTGTCACACGCCTCGCGGTAGAACTCCGCTTGTGGAAACTTGAGGGTGTGACAACAATTATGTTGGAACTTTTTTTTTATGTTTTACACACAGTTATTGTAACACCATTTATTCTTCAAAAAATGCTTACATGGCCTACATAAACCTGTTAACAAAACATCTGATAAAACACTGCTTATTCGTATAAAACACTACTTATTCGTATAAAACACTAATTATTCGTATTAAACACTACTTATTCGTATAAGCTCTATTTATTCATACATGTTAACAAAAACAGCCCATAAATATTGTTTTGGTAAGAATTTACACACGGCTATTGTATCACGTCTAAATCTTGTTTGCTATCAAACCATAACGGTAAAAAACGGTTCTATAAGACACTACGGACTCATAACATGTTAAAAACACTACTTATTCGTCTAAAACACTACGGATTCACATTCTTACCCCCCCCCCCCTCTAAACACATTTCACAAAAATAGTCGTTTTAAAATCCAAACATAACCTATAACTCCTTTTATATGATGTTTTGGATCACATGTTAATAAAAAACTAGCATGTTATATAACACTGATGATATTGAAAAACACTATTGATGTCATATAACACACCTGATACGATGCCTTTTGTTTAAAGAACTACGAACGACAAAAAATTGAAACTAAATACAGAAAAAACATGGAATCAGATTATTTTCCAACACACTTATTGAAACATGTAATCATGTGAAAACAGTACCAATAGTATCGAAAAATTAACAAAACATGAAACATGGAAAAAAACAAAAAGGAAATCAAACTGGAAGTTATTTTATATTTTTAAAACACTACTCATCCTCATCATCGTCCACCCATACATCCTCGCTTGGATCTTCTTCACCAAAAGTATCATCCTCGTTAGCAACCTTCTTGGGATTTCGACAGGTGCGAATGTTGTGACCGTATTCCAAGCAATTTTGACACTGCCTTCATTTTTTCGCACCTTGACTAATGGCTTGCTCGCACTTCTAATTGTTGCAGGGGCTTCTAATAAAATCACATAACAAATAACTAACCAAAACAATTTAGAATCAATAAATCTTAAAACTTCAAACCAATCAATACCATAACAAAATTAAAAACCCATTTAACTCATCTATTTCAATTATAAAAATAAATCCTAGAACTTCAAACCAATCGATTACAAAAGTGTAAAGAACTATGAATGGTATTGGCTTAATTTCTAGTTATATAATTGGAAAAGAAAGTTTCACTTTTTTTTTCTAGTTATATAATCCTACATGTATAGTTTTATATAAAACACTACTGATTCATATCTTGATAAAAAAATTACTTGTACGTGTATATTAAAAACACTACTGGTAATATACTAATTCATATCTGATAAGAAACACTGCTTATATAGTTTTTACTTTAAACACACATTTAAAAATTTATAAACCCACTTAAGAACTAAAGTACGAAATACATTTATCAAACAACGACAAAATCATTGTAATTTCTTATAAATGAATAACACTTTTGAAAAACACTCTTTAAATTTTAATCTAACCAAACTTCACATAACAAACAACTAACCAAAAACAATTTAGAATCAATAAATCTTAAAACTTCAAACCAAACAATACAATAACAAAATAAAAAATACTTCTGGTGCAGAAGTTTTACACATTTGCAACACAAAAATTAAAAACCCATTTCAAATACTTGATTGCCATTTTATACATATTACAAATAATAATTGTCCCTTCCAACATAGAACATTAAAATCAAAAAAAAAAAAAAAACCGCTGAAACATATATTACTAATAATAATCTGAAACCCACTAATAACACAGAGCATTAAAACTTCATTTTGTGAAGTTTTCGAAAACCCTTTTTTTATAAAAAATATAATCGCTGAAACATATATTAAAAATCGAAAAAAGCGATCTATAATAAAAAAAACACTTACCATTCGAAGGATCTTGTAAAACTTCTGCCATGACTTGAAAAATCGAACAATTGATATAGATTGGTTATATATTTGAAGAATCGAACAAGTTTTTGGGTATTTGATCGAATTATTTAATGTGAATATCTTATGATTCTTATGAAAACAAGGCAGAATTAGTTATTTTAGGATGATTAAACTTCATAAATATCTAGATTTTAGTTGCTAAATTAGCGGGTTTTGGATAATTAATAAAATGGACAAAAAGTCTACAATGCCCTTCATCTAAAGATTTAATCAGATTTGATCCAACGGTTGAAAACACTTCCTACACTTCCTACACAAAACAATTTTCCTACCGGATCATCTACATATATATATATATAGGGCAAGGATTAATAGAAAACGTAAAAAAATTGAGGAAACTCTAGAAAACCACTAGAAAAAACCTACTTTCCGAGATTTTTTTTTACTTGAAAATTTTAGGGCATGTAATATACATATTTTTAATAGTTTTAAGCCAAAAAAATAAAAAAACGCCGATCGCTTTTTTGTTAAAAATAAACAAGTTTTGCGTCATAACGTATTTTACCCGTGTAAACATATGCTAACATATGTTACGATGCAGAACTTATATATTTTTTTAAAGAAAAAACCGATTGGCGCTTTTTAGATTTTTTGGCTCAAAACTCTTAAAGACATGTGTATTACATGTCCTAAAAATTTCATATAGAAAAAGCTCTGGAAGTAGGTTTTTTAGTGCTTACTCAAAAAACGTGGGTTTTCTACTGATACTTAGCGCGCGCACACACACACACACACACACACACATATATATATATATAGGGGATGGTTCTATGGAAAACCCTAGATTAGGGTGAAAACCGTGGAAACTCTGACTTCCCGAGCTTTATAGGGTCTGAAAATTTTAGGGCATGTAATATACATAATTCTAAGCATTTTGAGCCAAAAAAATAAAAAAAGTGCCAAATGGTTTTTTTTTTTTTTTTTAAAAAAATAAAGTTTTCGGGTAACACATGTTACACAAAAATAACACATGTTATTTCCCACTAACATGTGTTACCAGAAAACGGTTTTTATTTTACAAAAAAAAAAAAAAAAACGCTCAGCGCTTTTTTTGATTTTTTTTGGCTCAAAGTGCTTAGAATTATGTATATATTACATGCCCTAAAATTTTTAGGCCCTAAAAAGCTCGGGAAGTTAGAGTTTCCACGGTTTTCACCCTAATATAGGGTTTTCCATGGATACTTACACTATATATATATATATAGGATTCAGTTCATGTGAAAAATGATGTGAGTTTGGAGATCTTGAGAACCATCTAAGCCTACCAAAATTTGACACATATTAAATAGTAGCGGGAATGTTTACGCGTTGCTGAGGGTGTTTATTTTTTTTACAATTTAAATTGCCCAAAACTTTCTGCACCATAATATTATTAATCCAATCCAACCTGTGCCTTATTTTTATTTGCATCATTTAGTTACACACATGAACCAAAGGACCTTTATCCTACTAGTAACAAAGTGTCAATAAGGCTTAGCCTTTTCATGTGGCGATAGTTTAAATTCCATTGGTAACAAAAGTTAAGCCATTAAAAAAGTTACACATATGAACTAATCCATTATTTGGTAATGGTACTAACTAAATTCTTTTAATTGATTCAAGACATGTTGAAGTGAGTGGTTATCCATTATTTGATAAAGGTTGATATACTTAACCGAGAATTAAGGGTTGTGCTTGTAGACAATCTATGACCTAATCCAAGAACATTCTCCGCTACAATATCAGAAAGTTGCAAGTTAGCTGGTAAATAATACAAAAGCATCATTATTATAACAATATCAAGTGTGGAAATATGAAAATCTGAAGTCCATTTTAAAATAAACGTTAATCATATGAAAATATGAAGTCCATTTTGTTTCGTGAAAATGATTTTCAAATAATAAATTTATCAAATGAATAATATTATTTTTCTTCTATGTTGAGAGTGAAACATTTATATCGTGCCAAATTAAAAATAAAATATTGATGAGACGTAATTGACAACTCAACCTGTCTGAACCTACCCTTGATTCTTGATTTTTGTTTTATATCACGATCGATTTTCCACGTTTTCCCATGTCACCACTGGGCATTAAACATAGCCCATACTATTGGTACATCCAAAAATAGTATTAAACCCTCACGGCATTAAACATAGCCCATATTATCGGAGCATATACATATTCATACTTTTTTTTAGAACGGCAAGTGGTGCAACCGGTGGAGCTCCGGCTAATACCCTGGGCCAGTCTGCACTCATTAGCCAGTCTGTACTGATTACCCATTCCACCTGGATTGGGGATCTCCTCAGGTGAAACCCCCCACATGTAGTAAATATGACTCTGACAAGAATCGAACCCTCAACCTCCACATGACCTCCACTCTAGCTCCCCCAATTTTCACCAATTGAGCTAGGCTTCATCGGCATATTCATATTCATACTAATATTCATAGTAGTTACTTTATCTCTATCTTTATAATTTTTTTTTATCATAAATTTTCTTTCAGTACTTTTTTATAATTATACTAAAAATCACTACTTTTCCAACTCCTTTTCTATTTAATAATACTTATTCTATACTTTTATCATTATCTTTTCTCTCTCCTCTACTCACAACCACTTTTTTAAATATTAAAAAATTATTGAGGATGAACAGTGTCTCCTTCAAATTTACTGGTGAACAGTGTCTCCTCTAAATATTTTCTCTCTTCTCTACTCATAACAACTTATACACACTTTATATAATATAGAGATCACACTCACACCATTATGGAAGAGTTACCGGGAATGCTCTTGGACCAGTACATCCAAAAATAGTAGGGTTCGCTGTTAAAAAAAAAAAAAAAAAAAAAAAACCATGCTACATAGTGTGATCAAGCTATTGAGGGTCTATGGACTCACACGTGTATCTACCTCACTTAAATCTTCAAAATACATTTTGTACGGGATGATGGTGAAGCGGACAGTGGGTAGATGGCCTCCACGTCACCGTAAATTTATTAATTAATTTCTTCTATTTAAAACTAAAATTAATGAACATTATATAACAAATAAAAAAATGCATTATATAAACATAAAAAACCTAAATTAAAACCAAAATTAAACACAAAAACATAAATTAAACATAAACTAAAACCTAATCTAAGTGCCCTAGGATTATTTGCCAAACCGATAAGTGTGGAAACTCACTGTGTCCCCGAAACTTGTACTTGATCTTGGTGAGATCAATCACCTCGTAATCGGGGTTCGTCAACTTCCACTTCAATGAGTGGGTGGTTACTGAACCACCAGTCAAGAGTTTAAACTCTCGTAGGACGTGGGGTCAAATCGTCCCCCAAAGTGGTAGGTTGGTTTGCATTTGGGACCACGCCTTGCCAAGCGTAATAACTTCTTCTTCTTCTGTGCAACAAACCATCTTCGAAAGGTGGAGTTAGTGAACAGTGCTGTAGACAGTTATTTAGTGGGGTGTGAGAACGGTGGGTCAAGGGTTTTTACTAGTGAATTTGAAAATAATTATGGTAAAAAAATGAAATTAATTATAAACCTACCATTGTCAAACGGTGAAAGCACATTAGAAGTAACGGTCCAATGAATGAATGCCACATTAACCGTCAGGTGTTGGCCCAAGTTGGTGAAAGTACGGTGTGGTGGACCGGTGTGGAAGGGCTCCACGGGCCTTTTCCATGCCACCACACCGTATAGCCTAATAGCAATAAACACCCTAAATTTATTTTCACACTTTACTCTACGACTATACATGACGTATAAGAGGTAACTAATAAAAAACGACAATCATTTGAACCTCTATAATAGAAAACACATCACACGAAACTAATTAAGTTAGTGTTTTTAATACATGACAATGTGGGAAACCAACTTGGAGGGCTAATTGTGAAATTATTCTAAAGATGAAGTGAAGGGGGTTAATCTATACTATCTTATAAAGCATTTCACAAGGACCTCTTAATTTTTAAGTAATACAATTATAAATGCTTAAAGTACAACACATAATGCATGTAGTAACTACTTTTTAAGGGCATTTATGTCTTTTCAAACATAACTTGCACATATACCCCTTATTAGTTACAGGTTCCCCCCTTATCTATCTATACTACATTATAACTTTATACAATACTTACATATTTGCCCCATAAACTTTATTCAATTTCTGTTTTATTTAAATACTAATTACAATTTTGCATCTTTATTTTAACCAACTACCCCCACGATTTTTAAACGTTCATAACTTTTTCAGACCATAATATTTTCTTAATATTATTACACCGTATAAAAGAGCATTTTATTCTCTTTAATTTGAGTATAGTATTGCTATAATTTTTTAATTTTTAAAAAAATTAAATGTTTGGGTTAAGCAATAACCGAAACAAAAACAAAAGAAAAAAACGAAAATGAACTGAAATCATCTAAACTTTATTATAATACATTGCCCACTGATGCCTTAAAATTCAAGTTGTACATGTATAATTGCTTAGAGTACAACACATAATGCACATGTTAACTACTTACACAATACTTACACATTTATCCCCTTAACTATGTTCAATTCCTTTTATTTAAATAATAATTACACTTTTCACCCTTATTTTAACCAACTACCCCATGATTTTTAAATGTCCATAACTTTTTCACATGTTAATATTTTCTTAATATTACTACACTGTATAAACGAGCATTTTTTTCTTTTTAATTTGAGTATAGTATTGCTATTGTTTTTTTTTTTAATTTAAAAAATGATATGTTGGGTTTAATTAATAACCAATCTATACTATCTATACTATCTTATAAAGCATTTCATAAGGACCTCTTAATTTTTAAGTAATACAATTATAAATGTTTAAAGTACAACACATAATGCATGTAGTAACTACTTTTTAAGGGCATTTATGTCTTTTTAAATATAACTTGCACATATATCCCTTATTAGTTACAGTTTCCTTCCCTTATCTATCTATACTATACTATAATTTTATACAATATTTACATATTTGCCCCATCAATTTTACTCAATTTCTATTTATTTAAATACTAACTACACTTTTGCATATTTATTTTAACCAACTACCCCCACGATTTTTAAACGTTAATAACTTTTTCAGACGATAATATTTTATTAATATTATTACACCGTACAAAAGAGCATTTTATTATATTTAATTTGAATATAGTATTGCTATAGTTTTTTAATTTTTAAAAAATTATATGTTAAGATTAAGCAATAACCGAAACAAAAGCAAAAGAAAAAAACGAAAATGAACTGAAATCATCTAAACTTTATTATAATACATTTCTCATTTATGTCTTAAAATTCAAGTTGTATATGTATAATTACTTAGTGTACAACACACAATGCACCTGTTAACTACTTATACAATCAATACTTACACATTTGTCCCCTCAACTACACTTAATTTTTTTTTATTTAAATAATAATTATACTTTTAACCCCTATTTTAATCAGCTACCCCACGATTTTTAAATATCCATAACTTTTTTCACACGTTAATATTTTCTTAATATTATTACACTGTATAAACGAGCATTTTTTTCTTTTTAATTTGAGTATAGTATTGCTATAGTTTTTTTAATTTAAAAAAAATGATATGTTGGGGTTAAGTAATAAGCAATCTATATTATCTATACTATATTATAATACATTTCCTAATGACCTCCTAATATTTAAGTTTTACAATTATAATTGCTTAGAGTACAACACAACATATTTCTTTCATACAATACATACACATTTGTCTTCTCAACTTTACTCAATTTAATTTATTTAAATAGTAATTACATTTTTGCACCCTTATTTTAACCAACTACCCCCACGATTTTTAAACGTCCATAATTTTTTCATTCGTTAATATTTTCTTAGTATTATTACACCGTATAAACGAGCATTGCAGTCTCTTTGATTTGAATATAATATTGTTATAGTGTTTTCAATTAAAAAATATGTTAGGGTTAAGTAATAACTGAAACGAAAACGACCTTATATCAACCAACGTATCTGTCTTTTATAAACGTCGAATTAACATTGTTTCATAATTTCAGGTTAGATTATGTATTTCCGGACAATCACCAATGTGTTTACAATTAGGGTTTGTCGTTATGTATGTAACTTCCCAGTTCCTCATGATCACCCTAATTTTTAGTTTAGCGTTTCTCATAATTATTGCTATGTATATATTCATGTGCTTGCAGTTTCTCTGGTACATAGGATTCAAATGTTTCGATTATGGTTAATGCAGTTCAAGCTCCGCTAATGATTATGCAACACACCACAACAAATATTTTGGTTAATTGATTATGGCTTAACAGGACTGTTATAAATGTTGTTTCCCGCCGCAACGCGCGGGCACCCTACTAGTATGTAACAAAGGTGGAAGATCACACATACCAGTGATCGACTTCTACACCTTCAAAACACACACATATACTCTCATCTTCACCTACAAGACCAATTCAGCCCCAAATCAAAGGTTCCTACAAGTGCATGAGCAATTTCTTGATCATCTAGAGTTCTAATCAACATAAGGTAACCTTGGAACTCTTTTATTTTAAGAAAAACCCATGTATGTAAAAGATGGTGATTTAGGGTTCTTGACAAAACATGAATCTGATGATGTCTGAGGATCTCCTTGTGATTAGGAACCTCAAATATACTTATAAACACTAAATAGATGATCAATTTGAAACTATGTGATGTTATGTTAATTCTTGATCTATGTATGTAATGGGTGTAACGACTAGAGATAAACACCATGATGTGGTTGCATAATTAGCTATTGTGAAAGCAACATATATGTGCTAGAGACCAAGTTATACATGTGTTGATGATCAATTAAGCCTATGGTAAAATCCATGTAATCTAGAAGGCTTAGAAAACTAATTGTAAAATTATGCACATAAGGTGCTCAATGATATGCTTGAAAGAAAATTTATTCACTTAGAAACTTGTTTAAGTGATTAGAACTTATGTGCTTGCAATTTATGTCTAATCTAATCATATGTAGGATCCATGTAGTCCATAGGTCCTATGGATAGCATTGGATAAATCACGTCTACCAAGTGTTTGATAAAATGTGTCAATGAAACTCGATTTCACTTGGGCATGGATAATTTGATGAAACTTGTATGTTGGTAAAACACAACCGAAATGTGTATAGATAAGTAAAGACTAGGTTCTAACAACCTAAGTGGTCATTCACCTCATAGGTGCGAATACAAGAGATTTGGGTAGCCAAGGAGTCTTGGAATGAGGTAAAGAGGAAGCACGCATAAGGTAAGTCACTCGATGACTTAAATCTCAATATATTCCTAGTATGATCACATGCTTAGTTATACCTTTGTATATACAATTGGGATCTAGACATTGAAGTGTCATAAAAGAAGCTTAAACAAGATCTATAAGTCATAGAAAACGGCCTTAGATGAAGGTTGTCAATATCCCAAATTAGGCTAACGGGTCAATTGGGTAAAACACTAGTGAAAAAAAAAAAGCTATGCTAAGGGTCAACATTATGCCGATATCTATTTTGTTAATTGATTGAGTATACTCGTAGACTCTATATTAACAATCTCAAGCTAGTCTAGAGGTGAAATTGGACGCAAGCTAAGGTAAGTCATAACTAGGACTTTATAAATATATACATATATGTATAAGTAGGAGAGTGTAACATTGAGGATGTCATGTAATTGAGATAATGTTGTGATTCCCAAGAGGCATGAAAAACATTGGATAAAAATCATGTCGCAAGTCATAAGGGTCGCGCGAACAAGACCAAGAGAAGTGGCACATGTGGCCATGGACACGAGGCATCGCTATCATGGCAAAAAAATGACCTGGGTGAAAAGTCACTTAGTCAAGTAGAGGATTGAAAAGTATGTATAAATTACAATTAAAACTTGGGAATCATAAAATCTCATGATTTTAACCTCTATGAGCCTTAACGGGTCAATTTGGGTAAAACATTCTTAACCGAACCGAAGTGTAAAATTAAGGGTGAATTCGGTTTCGGACTAAGGTTTGGAATTGAAAATAGGATATGAGAATAGGCCCTAAGTGTAGGGACCTTAACTTAGCCAAAAATGGGTGAAAAATCTTGAAAAGGTTGGAAAATTGTTTAAGTATAAAAAAATAATGAAGCTGGCAACTTTCTGGTCATTTTGGCCCGTCGCGCTGCGTGACCAGGGAAGGGCATTCTCGTCGCGCTACGCGACGAGCATCAGGATCCAAGTTTTCTCATTTTTATCATTTCTATCCAATCCTATTCAATCCTATACATGTTTAATGGGTTATATGTCTTGTAAAACCCTTAGGTAAGAAGAATTTGAAGTCGAAAGATGATCACACCATAAATCAAGAACCGAACGCTCGAGACTCGATCGCTTCCGCGACTTTTGAACACAAACTATTATAAACTTGTTTTTTTGAAGGTGTTATTGTTACCGTCTTCGATAATAACGTCTTATTGCGTACGTTTTGAACAATAATACGTATGTACTAAAAGTTGTAAATCTTGTTAAGTATGCAATGTTTTGAATCTAAACTTCCAAACTAAGTTTATTAACACGTAAATTATTCTATAATACCCGTTTATCGGGTAGGGCCTTACAGTATGGCAGTAGATGAAAAAGTATGAGTGTTCTTCATGGTGTAATTGAGATTTTTGGTGTTTTTAGGTTATTTAGATAATTAGATGATTAGGTTTTGTGTTGGGAATGATTCCTAACAAGTTTCTAGTGTCCAAATCTATCCAAAAACAACAATTATAATAAAAAGTTGAGAAAAACTATGAAGAACACCAAACATATGGGTTTTAACAAAATTCTCAGATCTGATCCAAATTAACGTTGTTTAACACCTAACTTTAACTCACTAAGTTTCCAAACCACTTTTCTAGGATGAAACAACGATCAGATCATCAAAAACAATCCATTTTAGTGATTTCAAGCCAAAACCCATAATATTCATAACCTTGAAATTTTTCCCAAAAATCTCAGATCTGATCCATTTTAATTGAAATTTGATTTGGTTTTGTATAAATTCAATTTCTAAACATGAATCCACAATCAAATCAATGATTAAAATATCAAACACACCCCAAAATCAATGAAAACCATGTTTATGCACCAAACGGGTCAAAATCGATTTTCTATGAACAATTGCCTAAAAATCATCCAGATTTGATGCAAACCCCTATAACAACATGTGTGATATGAGCCATAGCTCTATACCACTTGTAGGATTGGATTCGGACAAGAAACAAGTATCACGCGCGTATCGGATTGAAGGTGGAAGCAACAATCCGGTTAGTTGTTATAGGTGAGTTATAGTGATGATAATAATATGGATAGCACACACACAAAAACACACACTTAAGGGCTGCACTTGTTAGAAATATGGCAAAAGTTACAAAATAGCA
Organism: Ambrosia artemisiifolia; assembly: GCA_032199755.1. Taxonomy (NCBI): domain Eukaryota; kingdom Viridiplantae; phylum Streptophyta; class Magnoliopsida; order Asterales; family Asteraceae; genus Ambrosia; species Ambrosia artemisiifolia. The sequence goes on from CM063514.1 coordinate 15,800,809, forward strand.
AAGGCATGGGGATATTTATAGGCCCAGGTCTCATACGCCTATACAGACACGCGTATGAGACCATACGTGTGATGATCCCAGGCGTATGAAGCATTCATATGCCTGATGTCTTTTCTAAATTCCCAAAATACCCACGAACCTATAAAACGCTACCCGAACGTCTAAAACGCTATACAATCATCCCTACGACTAATATCGACTTATCACTAGCTGGTGACGTACACAAAGTGCACTAACAACTTTTCATGATAATCAACAAGTGTCTAACTTCGAAGACTGGAGGAATGGACCAAGGTAACCAGTACACATTGAACATTATATATGGCTTGGCCAGATGGGCAAAAATTGATTATGCCACACTGCTCTGAAATAAAATCAAGAGAAGCATGGATTCAAGAATGCCGAAGAAGGGAAACAAAGAAACTGAAAGACACATTCACTATCCCAGATTTCTGGCTTGTCTCATTGCAAAGAAAATAGAAAATGCAGAGATGCGATTCGAAGAAGATGAGATCATGTTCAACTCCATCAAAATGACAGCATGGAAGGCAAAAATCTTAAAGTGAAATGAGGAGGATCAATTGCCAAATGTTACACCAGGCATGATCCCTTTTGTACCTGAAAAATATCCACTTCTTAATAATCATCTAAGACTTAAGAACAAACAAGCCTTGGTGGTTCAAACAAAGAGTCTCAAGAAAATTCCCAAACCACCCCTCCCGCAGACCAGTCCAGAACCTCCACTAGACAAAGAGATTCTAAAGAATCTTCTTTTCAATCTGAACCCATCCCTTACCCTAAGCCTCACAAATCATCACTAACCTTTTACTCAACCTACCAAAGATAGAAGGAACCATTAATTTCAGTCTCGAATCTGATACAGAGGAGGAGAATGCAATCACAACTAGCAGACACCATGTAAGTGGTGCAATCAGCCAGGTTTATGGAAGGAGACATGTGTTGTCTACTTCAACAACTCATAGAGGACAGACCTCTGGGAATGATCAAGGAAATGAGGAAAATCCAGATTTTCATGAGTTAATTATTTTTGACGATAGTAGGATTGCTACACCATCTTCGGATTAAGAGCAGCTGATGTGCCTGGTTTTAGTAATTTAAAAAGATGTCATTCTTCCCGGTGCCAAAAACTTGATGTGTTAAGTTCAAAACGTTGGTTTTGGGAAACAAACTGATTTTAACTAAACCGTTTAAACAAGTTTTAAATTTATAAGTAAACGATAGTTACTCAGAACTAAAACCAACACATAGGCAGAGAACCTGGCGTGTATAGCATAGCTTTCTAGGGTAAATACTGAGTATCGTATTCCAAAGAACACACTTTCCGCTACTCAACCTTTCATCATATAACTAATCGGGTTTGAAAAGAAAAATAAAACAGAGGGGTTCTTAGAAAACTAGTTTTAAAAAAAGGTTTTGGGTTATAAAATAAAAAGATAAATAGTAGAGATAGTGGACATGCACATCTCGGGGCCCTTTTGTCACACCCTCAAATTCCACTTGCGGAGTTTTACCGCGAAGCGCGTGACAAACCAGGATCCAAGTCAACGATCACAATAAACAATACTATATGAACACATGCAAATTTAAAACATAAGTTTGAACCATAAAATAGTAGCGGAAGCTTTGTTTACAACTCAAAATCCAAAAGTATTCAATCTTATTCAACATTCGAAAGCCATGAACCCTAAACTAGACGCCGTGCAGACGCGTGCGCCTAAGCCCTGGGATGCTACCTTAGCGACCTGAGAAAAACATGCCAAAAATATGTCAGCACAAAAATGCTGGTGAGTTCACAGGTTTGTAATAAAAGTACCAAGTTCGCCCTGTCCATACTATGTAAATATGTAAACCAAAGTACACTAGCTAGGCGTATGTTTTGTTACTACTACGATTGGGAACCATTACTAACTCGCAAACCAGAAGTGTATGTGCCCGAATAGTGTACCGTTCCTGTTTGAGACAATATGCACCCGCCCGGCCTCCAACCGTCGAGTGGGGCAGGTCACGCCCAATAGATCTATCCACATTTCCCCGTTGTGCTACCTTGCACATTCATGGTTTCCCCCGGGACTTCCAAAGATCGTATAGTAACCCAAAATGACCCATAGTATGACAGTAGTTACCAAATATAAGTTTAACGCATGTTTTCTCCCCCAAAAGTAAAACCAGTTAAAGTGGGGCCATGAACTCACTTTAGGTTGTGTTACTTCGAAAATGATTAAAAATCAGCAAGCTATGCTAGCCCCGTAAAGCGGCGACCTAACATATGACAGTTATAAGTTCTTAGACTAATAACCCGTAGGTTAGTTAGCCCCTAGATGTCCAGACCATAACCAAGTTCATTTGAAAACAGGTTGACTGTTCAACCGACCATTTGTACAAGACTCGACATCCCATTGGTGACCCGAGACTCCACGTGTTAACCTCATACTCTAAGACATACAAATCATGCAACCATGTTTAACACGTGTTAAAGTTCAGCAAGTCTAGCACATAGTTCAATCAGCGCATAAATAAGTCCGAGCACGTGTTACCAAGTTACTAGGTATGATACGGGGTTCCTAGCATGTTCCTAGGTGTCAAATCGGGTCTCGGAATGCCAAAATATGCTTACAGCAGCAGTTCATGCGATTAGGAGAGGTCAACTAGCAATTAGGAAAGTCAACTGGTGATTAGGAAGGCTAATCGCCTTCCCTGAAGGTGATTGGGCTCTAATCGCCCTCAAACATAGGCGATTAGGTCTATTCTAGTGCTCTATAGGCGATTAGGGCTATAAGACATGTAATTCAGAGTCTAACTAGTGATTAGGATCGTAATCACATGGTGTAAAGGCGATTAGGCCCCCAATCGCCCTCCCTATAGGCGATTAGGCTCCTAATTGCCTTCAGCATAGGCGATTAGGGCCCCCCAATCGCCCCCTGCAGTGCTGTTCCGGTTTTTCGCGCGTTTAACCCTCCAAATCAGATCCGGAACGTGTGGAAACACCAAATATCAATCATACAACATTATCAAACATATTTCAAGCAAAACCCCTAAGTTATCATCGTCCCATCAGTCCCGAATGCGAGCGTTTTCCCAAAATGGCATACTTAGCATGTAGACATCACATCAACATGCAAAAACTTACCCTAAATAGCAAATACTCAGATTTCATCATATAATAACGTTGTCCGATAATACCCTACTGTTCTAGCATCATCCTAAAGCAAACCCTAACATCATATAACCAACAAAACACATCCTATCATTCTTAATCATTCAAAACCATTCAAATGGGTCAAAACATCAAATATCAACAATACACAACCATGGACCTCCAAACTCCTAAGTTAACATTACCATAACCCATTTAAGTCAGAAACACATTCATAACACAAGAACATCCATGTTTCAATCATAAAAATTCTATCTTTAATCATATACAACACATACAACATGCATAAGGTTTTGGGTTTGTTTAAAACAGTTTTTAATAGATTTTCAAAGACACAATAGTTTATAAATCAGGTCTGGACCTTTAGGGAACAAAACATAATCATACAAAGGTTTGGGGATGAAGAACACACCTTGGATTTATGAGAAAATGATGTGTAAAGCTTGGAAATGTGTGTTTTGATGCAAAAACGTGTTCCAGAGGGTGTTTGTGAGTTGGGATAGGTTATGGGACGGCTAGGGTTGCACTAATGGTGTTTTAGAGGTCAAGGGTGGTATTTATAGGCGTTTCTAGTCGTTTAAAACACGTCAGGCGATTACGCAGCATTATCATGCGATTAGGGCTCCTAATCGCCTATAGCTATAGGCGATTAGGGCCCAATCGCCCTTATACTCCCCCTAATCGCCCTCCTATAGGCGATTACAGGGTCTAATCGCCCTCAGGCTCTGCACAATCGCCTTCAGCACCGCGTAATCACCTATAATGTCATGGAATCGCGTGTAATCACCGTTTTAACATATGTAAACACGTATACACATACCGACACGTCACATAGCAATTATGCACACATAAATCATGAAAACAAACACGTTCACCTTCGTTCACCAATTCCCAGGACTCGAGACTTGTGTGTTTACTAAGGTTCGACGATTCTACGAATCGTCAATTCTTGTACACATGGTTATTGACTGACATCTAATGACCCTCTAGACCGTAGTAACGACTTCCGGACCATAACACGACTCAACCGACCCAGTTAAGTATAATATACGCGTGACTCGCTAAGGTAGACTTTAACCTAATCAATGTTATCAGCCTGAGTTTACCGGGTGTCACACCTTTGTATAAGTAGTTAAGTTTATTATTAGAAATAGTATTAAGTTTAATTATTTGTGAGGAGGACGAGAGTGAACTTGAAGTGTTGACTCCTTGATAGAGAAACGGGGCCACTACTAAGTAGTATGCTTAACCTCCCGATGCGCGTCCGCATGAAGGTTCACCGACTGAGCCCTGCTTTCACAGGTGCTTCCCACATCGCGGTCAAGTCTTTGGTCCTCTAACTTATCTTCTTCTTAAAATGAAGGCTTGACTTCCGACCTGGAACACCGTACACCTCCCTTAGCTCTCGCGTTCCATACCGAAGGGTCTCTTCTTAGAGTCAGTCCTAGCAACATCGTATCGCCTAAGTAGGTTAACGGCCATGAAGACCGAAGGATCTCTCTTACAGTCAGCTCAGGCAACATGTATCCCCAATGGTTAACGATTGTACTAACGAGACCTAGAATAGAATTCTTGTTTTATTTATCTTAAAAGTGACACTTTAATATTTATGGATTAAGTAAATATAAAGTTGGTTTAGTGATTTGTGACTTGACAAACCCAACCCATAACCTCCCGAGATGAATGAAATTCTTAACAAAGGTGGAACATAATCCTAAAGGCGTGCAATCCTAAGATCACTGGTGCACTCGTAGGGAAGCCTCCCTTTGCCAAGAAAATCATTCATTCATCTGGTAAGAACCAGAAATGTGTCACTCAGTTCTGGTCCACTTCAGAAACTAGTGCTTAGAATCCGGTTTGGATATCAGAAGCCCGAAGAATCTGTCTCACTACCGGTTTCCTTGCCTTGAATCTAGCTCGGGACTACCAGAAGGTGATTAAACCTTTTGATAGTTTATTAATTAAGTTATGGTTGATTTAAGTTTATCAAGGTAATCACCATTTGAACCTGTCACAAGATAAACAAACAAGAATTAGAAAGAAGATAACACAACAAATAACTAAAAATAAACTACTACTACTAATAATAAAAGTCTACAAATCAAAGTGAATTCGGAGATCATAGAAAGATACAACCATAAGAACGATCAACACATGAACATGGTTGCTCATAAACAAGCCTTCCATCTCCTAGTGCTATGTATCTAATGCAATCCTCACGACCCTCGATGTTTTATTGCATGAACTACTCTACGATCACATGCTTGGCCAAGATGATCAAGGTAGGACGAAGCCTAACCTTGGGGTATGTTAGGGTGGCCCTAAGGCCTCCCACAAGACCCCAAGATCTCTGCAAGAACCTTAGGCGTCGACCCAAGAAGGGACAAGACTAGATGGAATGGGATGGGGCAAATGGTTGAGTAAAGATTGCTATTTATAGACCTCCCAGGGTAAGCATGGGCGTGCCATAGAGTGGTGCACGCCCATGCACTACCCTACATACGTTCTATTTGTTGCAGTCCTGCATATCTGTCCTGTTTGTCTTCTGCACGGGCGTGCCAGGGTACATGGCATGGGAGTGCATGTTGTTCCAGCTAGATTCCTTGTCTCCCAAGTTGGTTGCGTTGTCTTCTAGCGTGCAGGGCCTCCGTGCAAGTGTGCACGGGCGTGCTGGGTCAGTCCCGGGAAGGTTTTATTGTTGTTTAAGTCTCGGGAGGGTCTCCAAACATATAGGGAACATGCTGCAAGTCTCGTATCCTCAGGAATCTCTGGTTTTTATCTATTTTTGCCCGAAAATAACTTGTTTCCGGTTTGGAGCTCCAGTTTCCTGAGAAATACAGATAGGAACAATTTAAGCACCCAAAATCATTAATTTAAGCCCAATTCTATCCTATTATGAGACTGATTATGCATGTTTGTGACACATGAGCAGCCTCCATCAACAACAAAGGAGAATATGTTCACTTCTGGTAAGTTACCTGGAGCATCTATTGTTCCAAAATCACCCAAGTTTTGACTTCAGCTAAATCTGAATTTCAGATGTTTGCTGAAACAATCAAGGCTTTTCTTAAAGACATGTAAGATGTCCTAGAGAGAGAAAAGAATCAGAAAAGGAAGAGAAATTAAACAATGAGATGGAGAACACTATGAAGAATAAAGAATCACTGAAGTCTGACATCCAAAAATTGTTAGATTATGTGAGTGAAGACACCAGCCAACTGGAAAAGCTTGAGAAGACCACAGAGCAACAACTAAAGGAAATCCTGAACAAATTCAAGAATAAATAGATGAACAAAATCAAAGTAACAACAAATATCAACAACTACTGGAAAGCAACAACAACATCCGCAAAAGTCTAAAGGAAAATGCAGCAGAGAATGAAAAGATCATAGATCAATTCAAGCAGCAAGCTGAAAAGTAGGACAATACAGCAGAGCAGATTGGAAATGAACTAGAATAGGTGAAGAAGAAAGGAGATGCACCCATTAATCGAACAAAGCGAACACTACAAGGGGCAGTTAAGAGACTCACTGAATCATCCAAAAGCCCACTCCTACTACTGAGCAACAAAAGAAGACAACTGAAGCAGAATTCATCTCACCTAATCCTGAAACTGAAAATGGTTGCAAAGACTCCACTTATTCCAGAAACTGAAGTCTCACCTCAAACTAATGAAGGAAACCAACTGGTTTTATATAAATCCTCTAAGCTAGAATCTGCACACAAATGAAGTTTCACTGAAATGATGAATGAAGCATTAACAATGAAAATGACTGAAGAAGCTAGCAAGAAGATGAAAGCCATTGTCACAGAAACCATCTTGGAACCTTCAATCTCTCAATGGGAAGTAGCTCCGGGAGTCATCAGGGAAAAAGTAAATCTGAAGCCTGCTGACTATGTGTTTCCAGAAAAGTATTACAAACAAATCTACAGAGGAGAAGAAGAACCTCTTAAAGACATGGGCCAAAAATCCTGATTTAATCTCAGTAGAAGATTATCTGAAGATCCAACTGGATTACCTGCTAAGCACTTGGAACTTTCAATTAAAAGAATTATAAGTTTCTTAGACAAAGAGGTGGTCATAGATGTGATAAGATACATATTGAATGAATATGAGATTGAGAGGGAAGGAATCCAGCTGATCAAAATCAATGATGGAGATCTAGAGAACCTTCATCCAATAGATTTAATCATGATGATGAACAACTTCCTAGAAGAAAGCTTCACAAATATCAAAGTTAGAAGAGCACACTGGATGCCATAACTAATGCAGCCAGAAAACAGTATCTGACAAATGCTAAGAATGACTTTAATCTTGCTCTGAATCACCCACACATGCTGACAAAGATCAACTTGACAGCACCCAATGAAGACATCCCAGTAGAGGTCAAGAAGCTCATATCTGGAATGATTGTACTAACTCCAGAACCTGGAATAACCATCAGGGACGACCAGAAAAACAAGAAAATGTTCAAAGTAAATGAAATTAGCAAATATTCTAATCAAACTCTGAAATATATGAAGATCTGCATGGAAGCAGTTAAGGAAAAACTGGAAGTCATGGGTACTACTAGAAAGAAGAAAACCTGGTTGAACTACTACAGATGGATTGAGTCAAGATATCTGTTCAAGAAGACGTTGCATATCTGTACCGGACAACTCTCAAGGAAGAAGATGATTAAGCCACATGATAAGAAGATCTTCAAAATGATGTTGAAAGCTTACCTTTGTAGTTTAAACTTAAACTTTGTTATTTTTATTTGTGATTGTTTTAATTTCAGTACTTTGAATTTCATGTCTTTAAAATTTTAATCGTCTAAAGAAGTGCACTAGTTTACTTACAACACTTAGGGGGGAATTGTTAGAATTAATGATGAAGTATTGAAGAAAACTAAAGCTGGGAACTAAAAGCTAACTTATGAAGAACATTCAAAACAGGTTCCAGATAAGGAGATTAAAGCCTATGAAGATTAAAGAACAAGATCTTCTTGAATGAATAGACGATCAAAGATAAGAAGAACTCCTAACTGATGAAATCTGGAAGAAAGACTGGAATCCAGGACAGAAGAACCAGATTTCTGGAATACAAGAAAAACAAACTAAGTCTTTGTTCTCCAACACCAGACATCAGATTTCTTGGAAGAAATCTGGAATCTTGACAAGTGGGAAAGATGCATGCACCTCAACTTGGAATCAACCATGCAAAAGTCCTACACCCAGTTATTCTACAGTGAATACAAGTTGGAATAAACTAATTATTTATTCATAAACTTGAGTCAACTCTTCTCTATAAATAGAAGACATCATACGTCGATGAAGAGTGCCAAGTGTGAATGTAAGTTGTGTGATAAACAAATATAAAAAAGTCAATACTTAGATACATCTTTTAAACATACACTCCAGACCACATTCACACCAATCATAAGAATCCTTTGAGTCATTCTTTTGTAAAGATTAAGTGAGATCCTGAATAAGGTGATCAATACATATACTAAAAACTTCTTAAAAACTTTGTGTTCTATTGTTTGTGAAAGTTTGATTTCTTATTCCGCACACTATTTTCATATCTTGTTGAAATCACATTGCCATTTGATTAAAAGGTCGACTTATACTTCTGGGACCAACAGTCTTCAACAGAGTCTGTTTTCTTCTCAGCAGATGTTGTCTTTAACAGTCTTTTACTCTTCATCCGATTTTGTCTTCAACAGGTTTTATATCAGCAAACTTTGTAGTAGTTGTTAATGATCATTGTCATGGGAGGATTTGTACTTCAAGTTATGACTTTATTTTGGATCAAAGGATAGTATGCGTTGTCTTTCTAATCATCAGCTCTTTTATGGGTTCAACAGAGTTCAGTAGAGTCGTTGTTACCACCTAATAGGTAACGAACCATTACCGGTGCCCAAAACCAATAAAATAGAGCACCCGTAAGTATATTGAAAATCATTGTTATGATACGGTACTGACATTCAAAGGTAAATAAAAAAAGTCTATCACTTTAATGAATCAATACTGGTACCAAAAATAACATAGAAATAAAAAACAAACAGATTGGTAAGAAAAGAAGAAAGTCCAGTGCATGATAGCAATAAAGGCTTGGTGCACGTTAACAAACAAAGCCTCGATACGCATTAGCAAAAAGGATCAAGTGCATGTTAGCAAGTGAAAGCCTGATGCACGTTAACAAGAAGGCCACGGTACACTGTACCGTTAGCATCATAATATATAATATGAAAATAAAGTAACAAAATAAATAAAATATTTAGTGATGTATCGTTCAAATAATATATATAATCTTGATTAATCTTTTAATAATACATTAGAATATAAACATTTATTTCACGAGAACAAAATGCATCATAAATATTTGAGAAAGTATATGATACAAAGTCCCTTAACATAGGAAGTGTAGGAAGCCACCACAACTTGACACGTGTAAACCCTAGTTAACTCTAACTAACTCAATCCTGATTGATTAAAAAGGGTATTCTAGACTTCTTTGTTATAACACACTCACACAAACCAGTAGAGAAGAGAGAGAGAGAAGGGGGGGGGAGTCGGAGAACTCTCCACCGCCATCGACGGTGGAGCTCCGATTAGCAACCACCACTGAATGCATTGAGAATAAAATAGGGAAGGTCTTATAACTCACATGGTTCATTGATGTTCGTGACCTAACCATTCTCAGAGAATTATCGTCACCACCGTTACCTTTGTCCAGAACCACCAGATCCGCCGCCGTGAGTCCCACTGACCACAACAACCACCGTGTGTATTGGTGTGTTTAGTGGTCTTTTTCGAGGTTAAGAAGAAACTTTGATGGGATTGGGTTTTTGGTGATTTGTAAAGATGGTGATTTGTAAAGAAGGATGGGATCAGGTGATTTGTAGGTGAAGATGGTGTCGCTGAACTACACATGTCTGACTCCATAATTTAAAGCTTGGCAATTAAAGTTGTGGATGCGTTTATAATAGTTAAATGTATTCCAACTTTTGCAATTAAAGAAAAACAAAACGCATGTATGACAATTGGATGTGTATGACAGTTGGATGCGTTTAATATTAGTAAAACAAAAGGCATGTACATTGCAACAAAAGAATTTAAAGGTGCGTTTGAAGTTTTTTCATTAATGAGTGCGTTCAAATTTTCATTGAGTGCTTCCAAAATTTTAATGAGTGCTTCCAAAGTTTTTAATGAGTGCGTCCAAAATTTCAGTGAGTGTTTCCAAATTTTCAATGAGTGCTTCCAAACTTAATGAGTGCTTCTAAATTTTCAATGAGTGATTCCAAACTTTTTAATGAGTGCTTCTAAATTTTCAATGAGTGCTTCCACACTTTTAATGAGTGCTTCTAAACTTTTTAATGAGTGCGTTTAAAATTTTGTATGTGCGTTTAAATTTGTATAATGAGTGGGTTTAAATTTTGTTAGTGCGTTTAAAAGGCTCTGTTTTCACTAACTTCATCTTCTTCCTCTGCAACTTTTTTTAACCTAATTCTTATGTTTAATCATACTTATTGAAACAAAATCAAAAGTATTTGACAACTATTACGAGCGTTTATTCATATTTGTAAGTTTTTTTGTATGATTAAATCGTTCCAGCTTAAATCTCTGTTTTATAATTTTTTTTCGTTTTCGTTCATTGTAATCGCATATTTTTTGTTATTTTGATTGTGTAATCATTCAAATTGGTTTAATCGATTTCCAGTTGTTGAAAATTTTTGTTTTGATTAATTTTTGTTGTTACGATTTGAAAAAAAATAGACAGTTTTTCATAATTTACCCTTGGTTAGTTTAACTCTGTAACACCCCAAAATTTAAAATAATACTAGTAGGGGGTAATGGGTAAACATGTATATAAATAAATAGACTAAATTGTTAATGTTGAATAAATTAAGGGGCTAATTAGCTAGTAACTCAAGTTATAACCTAAAATGACTAGTAATCAAAGGGGAGGGGCTGAATTGGGATAATATTATGTCTATGGGTTGGAGTGGGGAAGGTTGGAAACAAAAACAAACTCCTGGAAAGGAGTACACGATCTTGGAGAAGGAGAAAACCACCCCAACCTAAAAACTCACAAATCAGCCCCAAAACCAAGCATTAATCAGTTGTTGGACCTGCATGTGAAGGGATTTCAAGTCCTTAGGTCCTAATAAATACAAGATGAGTTGTAGGATGCTGATGGTGGTTGTTTTATGTTGATGAGATTCTTGGATAATGGTAGTAATGTATGATTCTTGATAATCTAGCTTAGAAATTGGAAGTAGCATGTTTAATTGAGAAAATGTACTAAATTGCATGTATGATTGTTGTTAATTGAAGGTAAATCGTATGAAAATGTGAGTATGTGAAGATGGGTTTTTAGAAGGAGTCCATGTTAGACTTTCTGCGGGTCAAACAAGGCTAAAGCTTAGTAAAAAAATGAAATTATGTTGTAATTTTGGTAGTCATAATGTAAGTAGAAGATGTATATTGTTAATGGGAAGGTCATGTGTCCATAATTGGGTTCATAAGTTCTAAACTATGAGTTCATCAAATGTAGGTATTAAGACGGAAGGGTTGAGCAAGCAAGGAGCCTACGACACACAAGACAAAGGTAAGTTGGTCTTGACTTGTAACTAGTCACTTTTGTGTACATTATTGTGTCTTGGTTAAACGACTTGAACTAGTTGGGTTATGTAGTATGTAGAGTGGCCATAATGGGTCAATTGGTTGGAAAGACCTTAATGGGTCAAAAAGGGTGGAAAGACCTTAATGGGTCAAGGATGGATATTATGTAGGATGAATAGAATGACCATAATGGGTCAAATGGGTGGAAAGACCTTAATGGGTCAAAGATGGAAACTAAGTAGAATGATTAAAATGACCATAATGGGTCAAATGGTTGGAATGACCTTAATGGGTCAAGGGTTGATGTTATGTAGAATGAATGGAGTGGCCATAATGGGTCAAATGGTTGGAAAGACCTTAATGGGTCAAAAAGGGTGGAAAGACTTTAATGAGTCAAAATGGGAGTATGTATGATGTTTCATAATGGTGAATGACAACAATTGAATAATCCTAGGTAGAATACATAACTAACTCACGTTTGGTTGTGTTGTGTACTAGGTAAGGCGCATGCTTGAAGATCAAGTCGCGGATCGGATTGGGAATGCACACGCGTTTTGTTGGGTTTAGGTGTCATGGTTAAAGTCCTAGGATCTATTTTGTTAACAATGTTTTAATAACTGAAAAAGTTTTTGGTTGATGTTTTGTTACACATTGGGATAGATCCCCATGACAACTTCCCAAACTATGTTTTCGAACTTTAAACTAGTTTGTAAATAATAATGGTTGGTATGTAAGTATTTGGTTGTCTATGTATTTAAAAAATATCTTCGGTCTTTACAAGTTGGTATCAGAGCCAAGATTTGAGCGATTCAAGCATGGTTAGGTGTTTGGACTCAAACCCGAAGCTCGAGGTAAGTGTGCATTCGGTCCAAGACTTGATCAAGGTATGTGGGGTAACTAATAGATGGGATGGTAGTAGGTGGTTGCCAAGAAAGAAGTGAAAATGGGGGGCAGCGCAAGGTCAGAAATGCACCAGCGCAAGGTGTGTTGGTACCCTCCCAGCTTGCGCTGGTCTTCTGAAGTGAAAATGGGTGTGGCGCAAGGTCAGAAATGCACCAGCGCAAGGTGCGCTGGTGCCCACCAGCATGCGCCAGATGGTGGGCAGCGCAGGGTTGGTGGCTCAAAACGAAAAAAAAAAGATAAGGTGGAGAAACATGACGAGCCAGATGACAAATATTGAAGCTATGCTTAAAGCCATGGTTAAAAGATAGGCTATAAACACTTGGTTTTAAATGTTTGGATTATGTTAGGATACTGTCGAGCATTGTTACTTTTTCTTGAATATTTATATCTTTTCAACAGTTTCAATATGGAAAATGGGCCAATGACAGACGAAAAAGTAAGGTTTGGCATTGCCTGTTAATTATTTAGTTTTGGTTTTGCAGGGCTACCACAATTAAAAAGCGGATACTGGTTTTGGGCGTGCAAGGTGCTCGAGTTCAGTATATCAAACAGACACTCAGAGTAAGTGGATAATATTTAATTTTCTTGATGCTGTTAAGAATAATAGTATGTGTATACAACACAGTAATTTCACCATTATCATCATCCAAGTAGGTAGAAATAACTAATGTTTATATGACTGGCAGACGTGGCAATAGAATTTTCAATATCTCTTATCCAAACATTGGTGGCTAGTGGCACTAAAGTAATATCTAACTTCATAGATCCACTCATAAGCAAATGGGTCAAAATACCCTAGACACTAATGAAGATGAAAGAAAGTTCCTTACCCCTTTTTTGTTTTGATCCCTTTAAGATTGAAACTACATGGCTTGAATTTGGATTCTTCATCAGGTCAAGTTGAGACATGGCGGCTTACACATTGGGATGCGGAAAAAGGTTGGATATCTAAAAATGCGGCTACAATATATGTAAGTTTACTTTTTCTGTATTCATTATTTGGTTAACAGTTAATTTATTGTTTTTGTTTTCTTCTTTTTTTTCCTAAAAGAAAGAAATGATGAAGTTTAGAAACCAACATACCGTGGAATCAATGAGCGACAAGTCGATTATTGAGAATGTACTTGGACGAAGCTCTATCATTTGCATGGGTGGGGACGTGACTTGGTTGTTGTTGATAACACAATGGGTACAACTAAAAACGTAAAGCGTCCTACTTATGATGAGCTGGTCGATGCACTTCAAACATTGACAAGTAAATGTGGAATTATGGAACAAACACTTATTGAGAATAATATCATGCTTCCTCCATCAAGCATATCTGGACAATCTCAAGGTGATACTATAGAGAGATTGAAAATATCGATGAGTGATGTCGTTTAGTACTTTTATATGACCCATTAGTAACTTATGGTCAATATTTGCTTTGTTTGTTTAAGTATTTTGTTCGGTTGTTTGAACACTTATGTTTTAATTAAGAATGTTAATTTGGTCGTGTATGTTTCTATAACTAATTTTGTATTTGTTTGTATAAATTTAAATATTATTATTTAAATAAATCATGGTTATTATCTACACATTTAAATATTTTTACCAACACATCAATATATGTTATTTCTATAAATGTTAAGATCAATGCCTACACATGTTAAGATCAATATCTACACATCTTTTACATTTACCTACATATAATTAGCTGCCATGTCATACGCCAATCTAACAAGTGGCTATACTTTTACTAACACATTCATATTAGTTTTAGCCACACATATATGTGTAGGTATAGCTTGCTATATACCTACACATAATAAATATGTAGGTAATGATCTATATTCACAGTCCCGAGTCTACACATCATAACACTTAATTTATGTGTAGGTAAACGTTACTACTAACACATTATATGGTTTTTTCTACACATACTATGTGTGGGTAAAAACCTAAATTTCTTGTAGTGACCTTTAAGCGTAGAAATAGCCGATAGCAAGAATTATGTGTTGCACAATGTTTGTAGAGGATGTAAGATCACCATTGAAGACGAGGACTTTGAAATTGATTTAGTACCCATGAGGTTGGGTGAATTCAAGGTGGTGGTAGGCATGGATTGGTTAGCCAAATACCATGCAAAATTTCAATATGAAAGCAAAACTATCCATTTGGTATCGCCAAATGGAAAGAAGATGAGCATCACAGGCGAAAGGAAGTTCGAGACTAAGTTGTGTACCATGGTTGAAACTATGAAGTATGTCCATAATGGAGAAAAGGCGTTTATGGCCTATGTGTTGGACACAACAATTGGCACCCCCAAAATTGAAGATGTGCCAATTGTTAGTGAATTCCAAGATGTTTTCCCGGATAACCTTCCCGGGCTTCCTCCCGAACGAGAAGTGGAATTTCGGATCGAATTGGTGGCCGGTGCTCAACCGGTTGCTAAGGCACCATATCGATTGGCGCCCACGGAGCTACGGGAATTGATGACACAACTCCAAGAGTTACTTGATAAGGGCTTCATATGCCCTAGTGTGTCGCCTTGGGGAGCCCCCGTTCTATTTGTTAAAAAGAAGGACAGATCCATGCGAATGTGCATAGACTACCGGGAATTAAATAAATTGACGGTGAAGAATCGATACCCCTTACCCCGAATTCATGACTTATTTGATCAACTTCAAGGGGCGAGTTGGTTTTCAAAGATCGACTTGCGATCGGGTTACCACCAATTGAAGGTGCGGGATGAAGATGTAACCAAAACCGCATTCAGGACTCCATATGGACATTACGAGTTTCTAGTGATGTCCATCGGGTTGACGAATGCTCTAGCCGCATTTATGGATCTAATGAACCGGGTGTGTCGCCCAATGTTGGATCGTTTTGTGATTGTATTCATAGACGATATCTTGATATATTCTCGTAGTGAAACGGATCACGCGAATCACTTACGGGAAGTTCTTGAAACCCTTCGAAAGGAAAGACTTTACGCCAAATTTTCAAAATGTGCATTTTGGCTAAGGGAAGTCTAGTTTTTGGGTCATGTAGTGAATAAAAGTGGCATTTTGGTGGACCCGTCCAAAGCTAAAGCGGTAGTAGAATGGGTTGCTCCTAAGAACCCGAGTGAAGTACGAAGCTTTTTAGGCTTGGCGGGTTATTATCGAAGATTCATACAAGACTTTTCAAAAATAGCCTTGCCATTAATTAAGTTGACAAAGAAGCTTGAAATATTCGTTTGGGGTGAAGATCAACAAAGAGCATTCGAATTGTTGAAAGAAAAGCTATCTAGTTCGCCAATCCTAACATTGCCCAAGGGAACGGAAGATTTTGTTGTATATACGGATGCTTCTTATCAAGGGTTGGGGTGCGTCTTAATGCAAAGGGGGAAGTTCATTGCCTATGCCTCAAGACAACTTAAAACCCATGAGTGTAATTACCCAACCCATGATTTGGAATTGGCGGCTGTGGTATTTGCTCTAAAGATATGGAGGCACTACCTGTATGGAACGAAGTGCACCATTTATTCTTATCACAAAAGCCTCAAATACTTCTTTGAATAGAAGGATCTCAATATGAGGCAGCGGAGGTGGCTAGAATTGATTAAAGATTATGAGTGTGATATTCTTTATCACCCGGGTAAAGCCAATGTTGTGGCTGACGCCCTGAGTCGAAAGGAACATCCACCTCAAATTCAAGTGAAAGCCGTGGGTATTGTGGTTACGCCTAACCTGCTAGATAGTATACAAGAGGCACAAATCAAGACTTTACAGGTGGAAGATTCAAAGAAAGTAAGAATGAAGGGAATTATTGACAATCTAGAAGAGAATGCAAGTGGAATCAAGACCCGGTATAGTCGAATTTGGATTCCATGGCTTTGTGAAGTGAAGACTCTTTTGCTCAATAAGGCTCACAAGTCCCGATTGTCGGTTCACCCGGGAGCAACGAAAATGTATCGGGACCTAAAAAGGGATTATTGGTGGCCCGGAATGAAGCGTGATATAGTTAAGTATGTGGAGAAATGTTTGACTTGCTCCTAAGTCAAAGCCGAACACCAAAGACCCTATGGGAAGTTACAACCACTTGAGGTACCGGTTTGGAAATGGGAAGAAATAGCAATGAACTTGGCCACTAAACTACCCAAAACAAAGAAGGGGCATGATGCAATTTGGGTTGTAGTTGACCGGCTCACAAAAAGTGCCCACTTCTTAGCAATCCGGGAGTCATATACCTCGGAAAGAATGGCGGAAATTTATGTGAACGAAATAATATCTCGTCATGGGGTGCCCATGTCCATCGTGTCGGACCGAGACACTCGTTTCACGTCTCGGTATTCGAGGAAGTTTCAAGAAGAATTGGGTACTAAGTTGTTAATAAGTACCGCGTACCATCCTCAAACGGATGGGCAAACTGAAAGAACAATCCAAACGCTTATGGATATGCTTAGAGCTTATGTTCTTGACTTTGGAGGAAATTGGGATGACCACCTACCTTTGGTGGAATTTGCCTATAACATAGTAGTATCCAAATGGCACCATTTGAGATGTTGTATGGGAGGAAATGTAGAACTCCCGTTTGTTGGGGGGAAGTGGGTCAACGGGAGCTAGCGCCAAAAGACTTGGTATCAGTTACCAATGAAAAGATTAGCCTTATACGGGCTAGAATACAAGTCGTCAAGATCGTCAGAAGGCATACGCAGACCGAAGAAGGCGCCCCATTGAATTCCAGGTCGGGGACTTTGTGTTATTGAAGGTCTCCCATTGGAAGGGGATCATCAGGTTTCGTAAGCGCGGGAAGCTGGGCCCGCGATATATCGGGCCATTTAAAATCTTGGCACAGGTTGGACAAGTTGCTTATCAGTTAGAATTACCACCATCTCTTAGTGGAATTCATAACACATTTCATGTGTCACAATTGCGGAAGTGCCTTGCGGATGAAACCGCCTATGTGCCCTTCGAAGACATAGAAGTTGATGACAAGTTAAATTATGTAGAAAAGCCGGTAGCCATAAAAGATTTCAAGGTAAAGCGGTTGCGTAATGAGTCCATAAACCAAGTCTTGGTTCAATGGCAACGCCGAAAGGGCTCAGAACTCACCTGGGAATCGGAGGAAGAGATGCGGATTCACTACCCAGCTTTATTTGGTACGTGTTAAGGTTTCGGGGTCGAAACCTCAGTAAGGGGGGTAGACTTGTAACACCCCAAAATTTAAAATAATACTAGTAGGGGGTAATGGGTAAACATGTACATAAATAAATAGACTAAATTGTTAATGTTGAATAAATAAAAGGGCTAATTAGCTAGTAACTCAAGTTATACCTAAAATGACTACTAATCAAAGGGGGGGCTGAATTGGGATAATATTATGTCTATGGGTTGGAGTGGGGAAGGTTGGAAACAAAAAACAAACTCCTGGAAAGGAGTACACGATCTTGGAGAAGGAGAAAACCACCCCAACCTAAAAACCCACAAATCAGCCCCAAAACCAAGCATTAATCAGTTGTTGGACCTGCATGTGAATGGATTTCAAGTCCTTAGGTCCTAATAAACACAAGGTGAGTTGTAGGATGCTAATGGTGGTTGTTTTATGTTGATGAGATTCTTGGATAATGGTAGTAATGTATGATTCTTGATAATCTAGCTTAGAAATTGGAAGTAGCATGTTTAATTGAGAAAATGTACTAAATTGCATGTATGATTGTTGTTAATTGAAGGTAAATTGTATGAAAATGTGAGTATGTGAAGATGGGTTTTTAGAAGGAGTCCATGTTTGACTTTCTGCAGGTCAAACAAGGCTAAAGCTTAGTAAAAAAATGAAATTATGTTGTAATTTTGGTAGTCATAATGTAAGTAGAAGATGTATATTGTTAATGGGAAGGTCATGTGTCCATAATTGGGTACATGAACCTTAATTGAAATTAATGCACATCAAGTGTATGTCAAAATGTCTAAATGAATGAATATAAAAGCATCTTGTTTCAATGTTGTGAATTGTATGAAAATGATTGTGTGAATATGGAGTATCCATAAGATATGGCTAAAGTGTGTAAGAAAGCTAAGATGAGTTCATGAGTTCTAAACTATGAGTTCATCAAATGTAGGTATTAAGACGGAATGGTCGAGCAAGCAAGGAGCCTACGACACACAAGACAAAGGTAAGTTGATCTTGACTTGTAACTAGTCACTTTTGTGTACATTATTGTGTCTTGGTTAAACGACTTGAACTAGTTAGGTTATATAGTATGTAGAGTGGCCATAATGGGTCAAATGGTTGGAAAGACCTTAATGGGTCAAAAAGGGTGGAAAGACCTTAATGGGTCAAAGATGGATATTATGTAGGATGAATAGAATAACTATAATGGGTCAAATGGGTGGAAAGACCTTAATGGGTCAAAGATGGAAACTAAGTAGAATGATTAAAATGACCATAATGGGTCAAATGGTTGGAAAGACCTTAATAGGTCAAGGGTTGATGTTATGTAGAATGAATGGAGTGGCCATAAGGGGTCAAATGGTTGGAAAGACCTTAATGGGTCAAAAAGGGTGGAAAGACTTTAATGAGTCAAAATGGGAGTATGTATGATGTTTCATAATGGTGAATCACAACAATGGAACAATCCTTGGTAGAATACATAACTAACTCACGTTTGGTTGTGTTGTGTACTAGGTAAGGCGCATGCTTGAAGATGTCGCGGATCGGATTGGGAATGCACACGCGTTTTGTTGGGTTTAGGTGTCATGGTTAAAGTCCTAGGATCTATTTTGTTAACAATGTTTTAATAACTAAAAATGTTTTTGGTTGATGTTTTGTTACACATTGGGATAGATCCCCATGACAACTTCCTAAACTATGTTTTCGAACTTTAAACTAGTTTGTAAATAATAATGGTTGGTATGTAAGTATTTGGTTGTGTATGTATTTAAAAAAAAAAACTTCGGTCTTTACAAACCCAAGTATGATTAGGGTTTTTAATCTGCATCCAGACATCTTGTTAATCTAATGGCTGAGATTGTTTCTTACGCTTCTTACGTTAAGAAGCTTTGTACGTTATCTCTCCCCTAAATATTTAATATAATTATATTATTTGTAAATTGTCATTAATATTAAATGAAATGAAATATGGTGGTTGATATTGACAACTCAACCTATTTTATTTTTTTCTTTTATTATATTTACGCTGATCGATTTTTCAGATTTTTCCTTTGTGAACAGCGCAAACCAACTACCATAAATCTCTCAATTTCCTTTTTAGTGGAAGCTGTACGTGTTTAGAGCTGCCAAGGAGTTCTTCATACCCACAATCACAATGGTGTTTTCTTGTCTAAATTTGGTACATGTTTTCTAGTCAAAATAGCTACCTTAATCGATAATTTGACAAAATATATTTCAGTTTTAGATTTGAAAAAAAAGGTTATATAGTTTTAATGTAGAAAAAAGGTAAAGGCTATCTTATCAAACTTATTTATCAAGGTGATTATTGGAGATTTTTTCTTTTATTTTTTTATAAATACTTGTTATTTTTTGCTTTTAATAATATATTTATTCACTTGTAAGCACTAAATTTTCTTATATAGATTAAACACAACACTTACATATATTTTTGTAATTATTTAGTAAAAAAATATGCTAGAGGATTTCACAAACTAAAATGCAAGTTATTGATATTGCAGAGAGTCAGGTGTAGTGGAACATCAAAAGCATCTCCTTCTGAGGTAAAAGTACCCATCTGGCCATCTTATCAGTTATAATGCTTTCTTGTCGAACAGGTTGGTTTATATCATCTGTTTAGATCATGAGAATCATGAATGGATAATATATATTGAATGATGTTAAAATTTACCATTAAAAAATATGAAAAAATATTACACATATTGTTTTTTAAAGGCCAGCAAAGTCGTTATGAGCTCCCGTGGGAATCCCATTTATGACGAATTCAGAATACCCACGGGGCACCCGGGTCTCCAGGTCCACCAATCCAGGGAAAAGCCAACCACCCACCCGCGACCCGCCTGAAAGCACGACAGTGAATAATCGGTAAAACCTGATATCCTTCAAGGTTCGAACTTGTGACCATTAGGCCCCAAGTCACCTATCGTTAGACAATATATATTTGCATATTATTTTTGTTTTTGAGATATTGAGTTATGATTTGTCATAAAGTAATTTATCTATGTAACATGTGTAGGATACTAGATAAATGTTTGATTTTCAAACCGTGTTTTGATCGTTGTGTGTGCGGGTAACTTGTTCAATAAGTTACGACCGTCTAGTGGCAAATTCATAGAAATTCATGAATGAAGTTAACATAGCGTAGGTAAATGTATAGATTATAACAAAAAAAAAATGAATAACCAATTATGTTCATATGGTATTTAATGTATAGTGGGTGGTTCTGTATATAGAAGATTTATCATACAGATTTATTAAAAACAGGTCAGATCAAGATGATGAGTATATGTATTTTATTTCTTTAAAGAAAGATTAAATTTTCATTCCATAATAAAAAGGGAAATTTATAGTAGGATAGCAAGTAAACGGGTAACAAGTTGCATCGCAACCCCCTTTAAATAGCAAAACTTATCCTACTAAAAATAAACTTTTGGTTCCTAAGGGTTGAGAAATTATTGTGTACGACCCCCTACACTTTATCTAAGAACCTGATAGTATTCTGTGGCAAAGAGCCAAAGGTATCTAAGGTGAAAGGGACGAAAGCATGTTGATTATCTTCGCAAACTTTATCATACTTCTCAACTTTCTTCAACTCCACTTTCAACACCGCTTGTCCCGTCATTAGACGTGTACAAAAAAAACCGGTTTTGAAAACCGAACCGGAAAAAAAACCGGAAAACCGGTTAGACAAAAACCGGTTTTTGTTCAAACCGGTCCCAAACCGACCCGAATCACCGGTTCTGTATAGGTTATAGATTTTGGAGATTAGACCGGGTTGAAAACCGGTTTTAGGAACAAACCGGTTTGGGAAAAAAAACCGGTTTTTGAGTAAAAAACCGATTTAGGCAATGTATTTGGATTTTGGATGACCGGTTTGGCAAAAAAAAAACGGTTTTGGAACCGGTCCTAATCGGTTTGGAAAACGGGGGTTTTGGGTCCTGAAAACCGGTTCTAAAACCGGACCGGTTTTAGAAAAAAACCGGCATCACCTTCAGCACCAAGAACCGGTTCGGGTTAAAAACCGGACCGGTTTGAGAAAAAAAACCGGTTTGTACATCTCTAGGTACATCATGTAGACACCTTCATTTTTGTTGTCCCAATTCCAATTGACATGTCCAATGACCATCAACCACTGCCACACATCTCTTATAAATGTTCAATAGTTCTTAAAGTTGTGCCCGCTACAATAAGTATGAACTGCCGCTCAAGTAATCAAGAACCAAGACCCACAGAATTCCATCACCTCCGTTATATTATGATTACATAAATAAGAAAATAAAGTTAGGGTACATCATGTAGACGACTTCATTTAGGTCCTTACAGTAGGGCATTTGTGCTAGACTACTAGAATTAAAGTTAGGATAGTTCATAGTTGGGCTTTTTAGATTTTTTCGTGGGCATTTGGACTATTACAGCAGGGCATTTGTGCTAGACTACTAGAATTAACAAAATATTGCATTCACATCATGTTCTCTGTATTTTTTGGGTAGTTTCTTTATATTATATAGAGTAGTTATAAATGGTTGTGAGTGAATAAGAGAGAGTTACTATTCATCAGTTAATTTGGAAGAGATAATGTTCACCTCTATATTTTTTAATAATTTTTTAATGTGATTGTAAGTGAAGCGAAAGAAAAAATTATGATGAAAGTATAAAACAATTATTTAATTATAAATGAGAGAGAAATATAGTGTTTTTTAGGGTTTTGTTATTTCAAGTAGAGAAATGATGTTTTGCATACTAAATCAAAGAAAAAAATTGAAATATCTAATGTGACCAACACGACCAACATATCAGCGAAAATCTAACTATTCTAATGGAAAAGATAAAAAAAAAATATTAATTATTTTGGATGTTCAACCATCTGTTAAGAACATCATAGCTCATAATGAACAAAGGATTATTCAAGTAAACAACATATTAAAATTAGTCCTTGATTATAAGTTTTTAATAATAATAATTTTATCCCAACACAAAAGGGACACATTAAACTTCGCTATTACTCAATTATCCACCGTTATAATGAGTTTAAAATTTACACAAACACAAATCATGGACCACCTTTAAATGACAGTGTCATTTGAAGACCTAACATAAAACAAGTGTAAAATATGTCTTTGTACAGGAACGAAACAACCAAAAGCTATGGAACAAGGATGTGAAGGAGGAGCTCCTAGACAAGAAAAAACATGTCAATGATAATATGACTATTTCTGATACTCAAGATTCAGAAGACCCTCCATTGGTTAGTAGACTTAAGGCAGTAGCCGCGCAAAATGATGCATATTTTCAATTTCCAGGTCATAACAAAGGTCGGGCAGTTCCATCTTCGTTGTCTTCTGTCATTGGAGTGCAACCTTTCGTTCATGACTTTACAACGTTCCCGGCTGTAGACAACTTATTTGCACCCAAAGGCCCTATTTTGGATGCACAAAAGCAAGCAGCTAAATTGTTTGGTGCTGAAGAGACATGGTTCCTAGTTGGTGGTACAACATGCGGGATTCAAGCGTCTATCATGGCTACTTGTTCACCTGGAGACATCCTAATTATACAGAGAAACTCTCATAAATCAGCTTTTGCTGGTATGGTGTTATCCGGTGCAATACCAAAGTACATCATCCCAGAATATGATTTTGACTGGGACATTGCTTGTGGCATCACTCCATCACAGGCAAGTGAGGATATATAAAATGCAAAAAAAAAAAGAAATCGTTGATTAGTCTATGTCCTATTTTTAGATGATTCATAATCCTTAATGTAGGTGGAGAATGCAATGAAAGAGTTGGATGCTGAAGGCAAAAAAGCATCTGCAGTTTTCATCACCTCTCCTACATATAACGGCATTTGCAGCAATCTAGAAGAGATTTCCGTCTTGTGTCATTCTCACAACATTCCTCTCATAGTAGACGAGGCTCACGGGGCCCACTTACGCTTTCACAAAAGCTTGTTACCTCTTTCGGCTCTTCATCAAGGGGCTGATATTTCCATACAGTCAACCCATAAGGTATTGGGATCTCTCACACAATCTTCAATGTTACATTTGTCAGGAAAGATTGTAGATCGAGAAAGAATATGTCAGTGCCTTCAAACCCTTCAAAGCACAAGTCCAAGCTATCTTCTTTTAGCTTCCTTAGACGCTGCAAGGGCTCAAATAGGTGAACACCCAGAAACCATTTTTAACAATGCAGTTGAATTAGCAATGGAAGCGAAAGATCTTATAGAAAAGCTTCCTAGAATTACGGTCTTGAATTCTTCTAGTTTTGGGACTGACCCGTTAAGAATTACAGTTGGAGTGTGGAAGCTTGGTATATCTGGTTTCGAAGCACACGGTATATTAGAAAAAAATTATGGAGTGATTTCACAACTTCATGGGACACGTTCTATTTGCTTTATAGTAAATCTAGGAACCAGTAGAGATGATATTATGAGACTTGTGTCAGGGTTAAAACATTTATCAAAAACACATGCCTCAATTCGAGTAAACGATATACATCCTCTTAATGAAATGCATATCAGCATGAGACTAAGTCCTCGAGACGCCTTCTTTGCAAGTAAAAAGAAAGTGATGTTTGAGGAAAGTATTGGGAAAGTTTGTGGGGAGTTACTATGTGCATTCCCAGCAGGAATTCCGTTACTTGTACCTGGGGAAGTAATAACAAAGGAAGCATTAAGTTATCTCGTAGAGCGGAAAAACAAGGGTGCTATTGCTATTGGAGTTGCTGATTCCACTCTATCCTCCATGGTTGTTTGTGCTTGATGTAGAGATGTAGTTTAAATAGTGAATGTTGATGAAAGGCGTGAAAAACTTAAATGGATCAAGACTTGTTACCTATATAATGGTTTTCTTTATCTAGTTTGTTTACTTTTGTAATGTTTATGATTTATGTTTGTGAATATATAAGAAGCTTTTCATTTATCAATAAAGTGTAGACATATTCAACTTATAATTTAGTCTTAGATGCTCTCCATGTCCATGTAACATTATGGTATTAAAGCCTAATGTGGTTGATCATCTGATATCTCTGAAAAATTTCCTTGTGTAATGGCGACTACTTCATTTGGCACAAACTCTTGCCCAAAATTGATAATCAAATAATTGAATCACAAGATTAAATTGTATTATTGATTGGGATCATCACTCTAGTGTGATGTTCAATCGGCTATATACCGATCATCAAGTACATACGTGTCGATTCATTGATATGACACATATACGTAGTTACATACTTTATGTTTTAGCACATATATACAATCCCTACACCAAATACATCAAAACTTTGACTCTAAATATAACTTTAACATAAATACATATTTGACCCATAACTTTATTTGACAAGGCGAGTGTTGATTATTCCTAACAATCACCTCCTTAATAACCATCAGTTTGTAGTAGGTTTTTGACACAAAGTAGTTCACTCATTGTGAGCAACCAAGCAGTTTATAGACTTTAATAGATCATCTAGTAACTTTGACATTATTCAAAGGATTATTGGATTTAAATAACCCTAACTTTCATACTTTGGTCAATAACACTCTCAACTAGCGAATTGTTTTTTACCACTCACAACTTTCAACTTATTTTCCACCACCACTCCTAAACAAACCCAACTCTAACCCAATTAGTTTTTTTTGCTGATGTGGACGTTTTTTTTTTGTTGAGGTGGACGTTGTCCGGTGATGTGGAATCTGTTGTGGCTTATATATAAAACAAAAAATATTTGACTTACTTTTTACAAAAAAAAATCTCAACTTTTCTTCAAACATCTATATAAATAATATACACACATATAACCTAGAGTTAATTGCTAATTTAGTCCCTGAGGTTTGTCAAAAATTGCCACTTTCATCCAAATCTTTTTTTTGTCATTTTAGTCCCTGTGGACTAACAAGATTTGGATGAAAGTGACAATTTTTGACAAACCTCAGGGACTAAAATGACAAAAAAATGAAACCACAAGGACTAAATTGACAAAAAAAAGATTTGGATGAAAGTAGCAATTTTTGACAAACCTTAGGGACTAAATTGGCAATTAACTCTATAACATACAATCTCTTCCTTCTTCCTACTCTCCTTCTCCACCACCGCAACATCATTGCCGCCACCACTATATAAACCAACCACCACAGCCTTACCTCCACCATCCTCAAAAACCCTAGCCTCCAACCCCAACCACCACCACCAGTAACATAACCACCACCAAAACCACCATCATGCACCATCACCACACCCAATCGGTCCTTGTTGTCGTTTTTCGAGAATGTGTGTTCACGTACGATGACCACCGCTAACAATTCTCAGATCTGACAGGCTAGGCTTCAATCTAAAGCATAGACTAGGGCTTAAATCTAAATGGAAGATGGTGGCGGTTGTGATGAACGGTTTCTGTCACACCTTCAAATTCCACTTGCGGGGTTTTACCGCGAGCCGCATGACACACCAGGATCCAACTTAACGGTCACAATAAAGACAACTATATGATTAAAATAACGTACAAATGGTTCAAATGGTTGGAAAGACCTTAATGGGTCAAGGGTTGATGTTATGTAGAATGAATGGAGTGGCCATAAGGGGTCAAATGGTTGGAAAGACCTTAATGGGTCAAAAAGGGTGGAAAGACTTTAATGAGTCAAAATGGGAGTATGTATGATGTTTCATAATGGTGAATGACAACAATGGAATAATCCTTGGTAGAATACATAACTAACTCACGTTTGGTTGTGTTGTGTACTAGGTAAGGCGCATGCTTAAAGATGTCGCGGATCGGATTGGGAATGCACACGCGTTTTGTTGGGTTTAGGTGTCATGGTTAAAGTCCTAGGATCTATTTTGTTAACAATGTTTTAATAACTAAAAATGTTTTTGGTTGATGTTTTGTTACACATTGGGATAGATCCCCATGACAACTTCCTAAACTATGTTTTTGAACTTTAAACTAGTTTGTAAATAATAATGGTTGGTATTTGGTTGTGTATGTATTTAAAAAAAACTTCGGTCTTTACAAACCCAAGTATGATTAGGGTTTTTAATCTGCATCCAGACATCTTGTTAATCTAATGGCTGAGATTGTTTCTTACGCTTCTTACGTTAAGAAGCTTTGTACGTTATCTCTCCCCTAAATATTTAATATAATTATATTATTTGTAAATTGTCATTAATATTAAATGAAATGAAATATGGTGGTTGATATTGACAACTCAACCTATTTTATTTTTTCCTTTTATAATATTTACGCTGATCGATTTTTCAGATTTTTCCTTTTTGAACAGCGCAAACCAACTACCATAAATCTCTCAAGTTCCTTTTTACTGGAAGCTGTACGTGTTTAGAGCTGCCAAGGAGTTCTTCATACCCACAATCACAATGGTGTTTTCTTGTCTAAATTTGGTACATGTTTTCTAGTCAAAATAGCTACCTTAATCGATAATTTGACAAAATATATTTAAGTTTTAGATTTGAAAAAAAAGGTTATATAGTTTTATTGTAGAAAAAAGGTAAAGGCTATCTTATCAAACTTATTTATCAAGGTGATTATTGGAGATTTTTTCTTTTATTTTTCATAAATACTTGTTATTTTTTGCTTTTAATAATATATTTATTCACTTGTAAGCACTAAATTTTCTTATATAGATTAAACACAACACTTACATATATTTTTGTAATTATTTAGTAAAAAAATATGCTAGAGGATTTCACAAACTAAAATGCAAGTTATTGATATTGCAGAGAGTCAGGTGTAGTGGAACATCAAAAGCATCTCCTTCTGAGGTAAAAGTACCCATCTGGCCATCTTATAAGTTATAATGCTTTCTTGTCGAACAGGTTGGTTTATATCATCTGTTTAGATCATGAGAATCATGAATGGATAATATATATTGAATGATGTTAAAATTTACCATTAAAAAATATGAAAAAATATTACACATATTGTTTTTTAAAGGCCAGCAAAGTCGTTACGAGCTCCCGTGGGAATCCCATTTATGACGAATTCAGAATACCCACGGGGCACCCGGGTCTCCAGGTCCACCAATCCAGGGAAAAGCCAACCACCCACCCGCGACCCGCCTGAAAGCACGACAGTGAATAATCGGTAAAACCTGATATCCTTCAAGGTTCGAACTTGTGACCATTAGGCCCCAAGTCACCTATCGTTAGACAATATATATTTGCATATTATTTTTGTTTTTGAGATATTGAGTTATGATTTGTCATAAAGTAATTTATCTATGTAACATGTGTAGGATACTAGATAAATATTTGATTTTCAAACCGTGTTTTGATCGTTGTGTGTGCGGGTAACTTGTTCAATAAGTTACGACCGTCTAGTGGCAAATTCATAGAAATTCATGAATGAAGTTAACATAGCGTAGGTAAATGTATAGATTATAACAAAAAAAAAATGAATAACCAATTATGTTCATATGGTATTTAATGTATAGTGGGTGGTTCTGTATATAGAAGAACACAAGTTATCATACAGATTTATTATTTATGTACTTGCGCATCTATAACTTATAATAAAAGAATTGAACTTTGATGATGTGGCATTCAATGGAGGCCTTTACCTCTCATTGAATGTGTCACGTGGCATCATGTATGATTTTTTAATTTTTGAGTTTTTTAATAGATCTATATATATTATAATTATTTTAGAAAAATATAAGAATTTAAAAAACAAAATTAAATTTTCTCTCTAATGTTTTCTCCCATAACTTTTAAACGTTAATATCTTTTATATACGAGATTTTTTAAAGAAAAAAATTACCCCAAATTAACGAGCGTTTTATTATCTTTCCAATGAGTACCATAGTGCTATATAAAAAACGGAGAAAAAAAACAACTATTTTTGTATGGTTTTGTTTTCAAATATATGTTACTCTATTAATAAATCACAAACGATAAACATAACTTCATAGGCAGAGATTCATTTTTTATATTTAAATATGATAACTTATGGCAGAAATTTGTTTAAAATAAATAATAATAATATTATTATTCATTAATCATGTATTGGCAAATCATTAATTATATTGTCATATTAGATATTTTATTATGTTATATTAGATATTTCAACCCCGGGACACTCCCGGGATAAAAGCTAGTAAATAATATATGTGTTGTACTATTTATAAAAACAGGTCAGATCAAGATGATGAGTATATGTATTTTATTTCTTTAAAGAAAGATTAAATTTTCATTCCATAATAAAAAGGGAAATTTATAGTAGGATAGCAAGTAAACGGGTAACAAGTTGCATCGCAACCCCCTTTAAATAGCAAAACTTATCCTACTAAAAATAAACTTTTGGTTCCAAGGGTTGAGAAATTATTGTGTACGACCCCCTACACTTTATCTAAGAACCTAATAGTCTTCTGTGGCAAAGAGCCAAAGGTATCTAAGGAGAAAGGGACGAAAGCATGTTGATTATCTTCGCAAACTTTATCATATTTCTCAACTTTCTTCAATTCCACTTTCAACACCGCTTGTCCCGTCATGAACCCAATATCCCTGAGGCTAACAAGAGGGGTACATCTAGACGTGTACAAAAAAAAACCGGTTTTGAAAACCGAACCGGAAAAAAAAAACCGGAAACCGGTTAGACAAAAACCGGTTTTTGTTCAAACCGGTCCCAAACCGACCCGAGTCACCGGTTCTGTATAGGTTATAGATTTTGGAGATTAGACCGGGTTGAAAACCGGTTTTAGGAACAAACCGGTTTGGGAAAAAAACCGGTTTTTGAGTAAAAAACCGATTTAGGCAATGTATTTGGATTTTGGATGACCGGTTTGGCAAAAAAACCGGTTTTGGAACCGATCCTAATCGGTTTGGAAAACGGGGGTTTTGGGTCCTGAAAACCGGTTCTAAAACCGGACCGGTTTTAGAAAAAAACCGGCATCACCTTCAACGCCAAGAACCGGTTCGGGTTAAAAACCGGACCGGTTTGAGAAAAAAAAACCGGTTTGTACTTCTCTAGGTACATCATGTAGACACCTTCATTTTTGTTGTCCCATTTCCAATTGACATGTGCAATGACCATCAACCACTGCCACACATCTCTTATAAATGTTCAATAGTTCTTAAAGTTGTGCCCGCTACAATAAGTATGAACTGCCGCTCAAGTAATCAAGAACCAAGACCCACAGAATTCCATCACCTCCGTTATATTATGATTACATAAATAAGAAAATAAAGTTAGGGTACATCATGTAGACGACTTCATTTAGGTCCTTACAGTGAATTTTTTGCCAAAATGGTGTTTTTTTTTAAACTTTTTGTGTAATTGGTATGTGTCAGAAATGTGTTTAGGAGAGTGGTATTCCCGCAATCTTAGATTGCGGGATTAGGTTACGTGGACAACAGGTGGGACGAGCAGGAGCTGAGTTGGACGAGCAGGAGCTGAGTTGGACGATGAGTTGGAAGACCCGCAATCTAAGATTGCGGGATTCAGAAAAAAAAGCTGCTACAGTGCATTCTCGCAATCTCAGATTGCGAGATTGCTTGTCCTTGTTTTTGCCTTCAACTCTTACACACCATCTCTTAAGTTGAATCAATGCATGCATGAGAGACAAAATGACGTCCGAGGCTTTTTGTGAGGCCCGGGATCGTGTCACGGAAAGTCCCGTAACGCCTGAACCAGCGACGGCCCTGTTATATCACCCAAGGACGCCACGTTCGGCGATCCGGGTCCGGAAAAGCCCGGCCTGGGAGACGGATACAGGGGCCCGAAAAGGGCTCCCTGGGCCTGTTTCAACACTAAGAAAACACCTTACATACAACAACAAACCGCATAACCAGTTTCAACATTAAGAAAACACAAACAAGTTACATAAAACAACAAAACAACACACCACATACGGTTAAGACATTGACAAACCACATAAGCAAGGAAACGTAAGAAATGAACAACAATTAATAACCCCCAAACTCATCAGCCTCTGAAGCGTAGTCTTCAACTTCCGAAACTTGATCATTCTGAGTCTGTCGACCACCTGGCACAAAAGGTCCCCCCTGATGTCTTTGTTGAGGGTGACGGTACGGTGGGTGGTTTAAATGGGGCTCCCTTGCCTGTTGGGTATGTGGTCGCACATTCGAGTAATTCGGTGATGGCCGATGAGGTTGAGCATCATTAAAGTGGTAATGTATGTGTAGATGTTGTAGTTGTTCGGTGATGGAATTCAACGGATTAGGAGTCGGATTAGCTCTTAACTGTTCACCCCTTGGTGGTTCCACCCAACATACAAAGCCACAATTTCGTGGTCTGCGATTACAACAATAATACCTACGGCCGGGGTTTCTTGTGCTCCTTGAAACTCGAATAATTGTTTCGGAACCACAATTGCAAATAACCATTGTTTGACACGAAGATTTAAATGTGGAGTTAACTCGAAATATGGTTTCTGGGGTTCCTTATGTAGAAATTGTATTCCGCAATCTCAGATTGCGGATTTCTGTACTCCCGCAATCTCAGATTGCGGATTTCTGTACTCCCGCAATCTCAGATTGCGGATTTCTGTACTCCCGCAATCTCAGATTGCGGATTTCTGTACTCCCGCAATCTCAGATTGCGGATTTCTCTATCTCTAGTCCACAAATTCTACAAATATCGTTCATTAATCTCAGTTAAAACCAATCCACAATCAAAGCTCACCCTCCTTCACCTCCTTAATGGACACCTTTTCCCCTTTCATTGTTAAACTTTACTGGGGTGGTGCTATTACTTACAAATTCTATACAGACATTACCGTTGACTACAATACAGAGTCAACTACGTTTATTATGACCCATAGAATGTCATACTCGGATTTTCTCGATCGCGTTTGTCTCGTTACTCAAATAGACAAGTGTTCATACAATGTTAGGTTAACAATGTATTACACTTTCGAGGGGTGTTCTGAGGCTACATACATCACAGGAAATGAGGGTATGGAAATGATGTTCTATCTAGCATCGAACGTAAACCACTATATGGCAGTGATCCACATTCAGTACACCCCATTAGTTCCATTAGCAGAAACTAGTGCTATGGATCTCTTAAGGCGGTTCACGGTGTCATGTGGTGAGGAGACATTTCATACTCCAACGCAACAGCAGATGCAGTCAATCAATTTGGAACTGGGTTCTTCAATGTACAACAGCCTCACAGAAAGCTCAAATAGACAACCTGTTCCAGAACACCACTATACTGATTATAACTATAACGAAGAGTATGTTGCTAATTTAGATGCCAATGATAACGATGAGGATGATGCTGTCAACTATGATGAAGGGCAACATGAACGAGTTGCCAATGATGAAAGCAGTGATGACAACAATGATGAGAACGAGAACGATTATAGCATTGTGCCTTCAGATGACTCTCAAGGTATTGATACTGTTATTAGTAGTACATAATTTGGATTTATCCTGATATAAGTAATGTTCATTGCAAGGTTATGTGTCGGATTCAAGTAGAGACACTGAATTTCAACCAAGTGACGTTGATTCAGAAGCAAGCGCCGAAGAAGAAGGAGAAGCTGGGACATTACAAGCCCCAACAGGTGCTGAATTTCATGAAGGGATTGATCCTTCCTTCCCAATAAACAGACACGTCGACGAGCAAGACGAAGGGTTAGAAGCATATCGCCTACCCGATTTCGATGATGAAGATAGGATGGAGATCTGGAATGGAAAGGTAAACAGTATCCGTGTCGGTATCTACTTCGAAAATAAAGAGAAAGTAATTAAAGCCATCCGGTATTGGAACGTAGAATGTAACAGGGAGTTACGCGTGGTAGAAAGCAGACCGGGTACATTTAGAGTCAAATGCCGGAACGAAAACTCTTCATGTATGTGGGCTGCTGCTGCATCACGTCCACATAAAGGAGCCTTCTGGCGTTTGCACAAATGGAGTCCAAGGCACACATGCTACTCAACGGTAGAAAGAAATAACAACAGGGCACTACGGTCCAGAGATATTGCATTACATATCCATGCACGGGTCAAAGCTGATTTAACTTTCCCGGTTAAACAGATTATGACCCACGTAAAGGAGACGTTGAACGTCGATGTTACGTACTCTAAGGCATGGACCGCCCGGAGAAAAGCAATTGAGAATGTCTATGGTACTTGGGAGAGCAACTTCAATGAGTTGCCTACCTACATGGAAAGGTTAGTCGCAACAAATCCTGGTACCGTTGTGAAGTGGCGTCATCATGAGAGGAGCACCGCCGAATGCAGGGTCTTCAAGTATGTTTTCTGGGCTTTCGGCCCTCTAATTGAGGCCTTTAGGCATTCAGCGCCTGTGATATCAATTGACGGCACTCATCTGAAGGGGACGTATAAGGGTAAGATGTTGATTGCGGTGGCGAAAAACGCAAATAACTACGTTCTTCCGGTGGCGTATTCAATTGTGGATGAAGAGACAATTGAGAGCTGGTGTTGGTTCTTGGAGCAGTTTAGAGAGAATGTATCACATCACACTGCCAGCCGTCCCCTTTGTGTTATTTCAGACCGACATGTGGGAATCATTCGAGCAATGGAGGAACTGGAAGGATGGAGGGAGCCACATGCTTACCATCGTTATTGTCTTCGTCATATAAGAAGCAATCTCGGGTCAAAGTTCAAGAGCGCCGCGTTGAAGAAGCTTTGCTGGACAATCGGAAGCACCTCCCAGCGTTATAAGTATCTGTATGCCATCAGACAGATGAAGTACAGTAAGATACAGGCGTGGAGATACTTGAGAGATATTGGCCTCCATAAGTGGACGCTGATGCGAGACCACGAAAATCGCCGCTGGGGTAACCTCACAACAAACATGTCTGAGTGTTTTAACCATGTGTTGTCGAAAGCAAGGATGATGCCTATAAAGGCAGCCATACAGTTTACATTTACCAGAGATGTCGATCAATTCAACATCCATTATCGAATTGCCAGACGGTGCGAAACAATGTTGCCCCCCCGGATATGGACGGTCATTTCCGAACGTGATGCTAAGTCCAGAGAACACTATGTACGTTTGTATGATGCTTCCCATAAGAGGTACCTCGTGGAGTCTCGTGTGCAACCCAATGATGACGGAGGGAACGAGTATACGGTTGAGTACAGTAACAGAACTTGCTCGTGTGGAAAGTGGCAAATAGAACGCAGGCCCTGTTCGCATGCTATAGCGGTTTGCCATATGCGACGTAAGAATATTCATGACCTTGTTGATCCTCGCTACCACACTTCCATGTATCGGTTGCAGTACAGTGGGCATTTTTACACCCTCGGTCATAAAAGAGATTGGGACCCGGCAACATGGAGAATTCGTGGTAACCCGTCACAAATTACCATCAAACGTGGGAGGTTGAAGCAAAGGAGGATACATAACGAGATGGATGTTACGCATGAAGACCAACCAAGAGCACGCCCTAAATGTAGCATTTGTAAGTTGACTGGGCACAACAAAAAGAGCTGCCAATTCCGCCAACAGTGATTTCTTGTGATGTGATTTCTTGTGATCTGTTTTATCTATGCTAGTTTGTGGTAGTACTATTTTGTGTTGCTTTGATATTGTATGTTATCGGTGGTTATCGACTTCTTATGTTATCGTATTACTATCGTGATGTGATATATATCGTGCATTGTTGGTTTACATCTTTAGGAAGACATCTACACATTAAATAGACACGACGATAAAATTATTATAACACATGGCAAATATTACAAAACAGTAGACACAACTCACCAATACTTATCACAACGACACTTGTATAGTTCATCAGCCATATGGCGTCGGTAGTTAACACAAGCCTCTTCTACGGTGATTTGTTGGTCTATCATCAACGATTTCTTTTTAACTAGTTTCTCCATCATCATACAAACAAGAACCCCGGTGTTAGCAATGTTACCCTCATCTTGGGGGACATCCGTCTCAACCAAACCAAGGGACATATCACGTTCCGTTATGTATCTCGTGTTTGACCGAAAGTGAATACGTTCTAGAAACCATTTGAAATATAACTGTAGCATCTCCATGTAGTTCCTTACCTCTCGATGCTTTCCATTTCTCCATCTTTTATCGGTCCAGTATTGAGTAATCACCATGCTTTGCATATCAATACGGACAAGTAGCCAGTCTGTTTGGCCAATCCACAAAGGAAGGTAGATGCAGTCAACCTCCCAAAATGGAGGATACGGGTCCTTTCGTCCAGCAAAATCAAGGGGGGTAGTAGATTTATCATCTTGCATGTAGTAATAAAAATCAGGAGGTAACACCGTCCATCGGCATTTTAAATTGGGGTTCTTTAAGAGCAGCGACTGTCGAACACGCATTAATCTTACAGTCCATGCTTCAACATGCTGCAAAACAGGAAATAACAATATAAATTAATCTGCTGTCTACTTATGTTAACATATGAAAACAAATATAAATTGATATTGTGTTAAATGTACAGTAGAGGACAGGTGACCGCCGGATTCCATCCCTAGTAGGGCACCCCAAAAACTTCTTTCCAGTTTTTTTGTAATGAAACGAGTGTAGCAATATGGGGAGTCCCCGTTGTTGTAAAACTCTAAAGCATCTGTGGACCAATTCTTGGGTTCATCTTCCTTGGGGACTATAACACTATCTTTTTCAGGATCCTTTTCCGGTTGCCTTTCGGTCACCATATGCGTAGACGACCCAGCCTTCGTGGATGACGACGGCCTCTTCAAACGCCTCCAAATATCATCCGCCCACTTTGATTTCTTAGGGACTGGTTGAGAACAGAAATACCCACCAACCTCTTCATCCTTCTCAGTACGATCCCCCATTTTTTATACTACAGGCACCGTGTTGCGGGATGTGTGTTCTATCACATTACATATCCCTTTTATAGGTGGAAATGGGAAAGCATTTTTCTATACTCCCGCAATCTCAGATTGCGGATTACTCTACTCCCGCAATCTCAGATTGCGGGACAGTATTAAATTCCGCATTCTTAGATTGCAGAACTGTCAGTTATACCGACAAAACATTTTATTAATAATACAATTTCACCGACAAAACGTTAAAAACTACAAATTTACAAACTATTTTTACAAACTATACAATCCACAAGTCGTTTAGTCAATTTGTTAAATTATGATTCTTCATTTTTAACAGAGTTATTTAAGAATAATAAACTTATTGAATAAAAACAACGTAAATTTATTATTCACACGAAACGTTAAATATACAATCTACCAAAGTTACAAAACAATCTATTTCCGAGACCACCAATTCCAATTTAGCTGCAGCAGCAACATACAACTACATATCTATCACACCAACTATGTCAGATGCCATCTACTATTGAGGTACGAGCAGGAGCTGGTGCATCCAATATCCCCGACGTCACTAATGACGGAGCGTGTTTCTTCGACGTCGGAGGGCCTTGCGCTGAAGGTGTAGAACCCGCAAGCGCCATTAAATTTGCTGCGAAAATGATCGACTTTGATGAGTCGACCACCTTCAATTTCCGAGAACACCTATTCCAACTTTACTACACGCCATAATCCTACAGGCTGGCGCGCCATTTCTGAGGAACTCCCACCACCGCCTCCGTAACCTAAGGATTTGCTTGGAGGGTTGCTCCGAAGAAAGAAGTAACTGGCATGCCTGGGGGTGGTACACGGGATCTTGGAACCACCATTGCAAGCCAGGTATTTAATTTTATAAACTACAATACCAATGTTGCATTCTACACGTGTTATAATACGTGCAAATGTAACATCGATCCAAGTAGTTTCATGCAAATGTAACATCGATCCAAAAATAAGAGGGTCATGTCCAAAAACTAGATGGATTCTTCTACAACCTTTGGACCCTCCAACATTAATATATTTGAAATTAAATGACCAGACAGCCATTTAACACGTGCAAATGTAACACGGATCCAACAACACTAAAAAACCATCGCCTCTAACGCTGTGTATGAAAAGAACGAACGAATGTATGTTTGTGTTTGTGTTTGACAGTGTGTATGTTATATTACTTGGACGAGTGTGTATGTTATTATTTGATCGATTGTGCATGTTAAATACGAAAAACTCACACCATTTCCGCAGACTTGGATTGCATGAACAGAAAAAGTGAGCCCAATCCC
Source organism: Ambrosia artemisiifolia (assembly GCA_032199755.1). NCBI lineage: Eukaryota > Viridiplantae > Streptophyta > Magnoliopsida > Asterales > Asteraceae > Ambrosia > Ambrosia artemisiifolia. Next base: position 15,837,731 of record CM063514.1, read on the forward strand.
GCAATCTAAGATTGCGGGTCTTCCACATCATCTCCTCCCACTTCCAAGTCAGCTGCTCGTCCAACTCAGCCATGCCTGATGTCCACGTAAGCCCAATCCCGCAATCTTAGATTGCGGGACTACCATTTTCATAAACACCTTTCTGACACATACCAATTGTACAAAAATCTCTAAAAAACCCACTATTTTAGCAAAAAATTCCCTTACAGTAGGGCATTTGTGCTAGACTACTAGAATTAAAGTTAGGATAGTTCATAGTTGGGCTTTTTAGATTTTTTCGTGGGCATTTGGACTATTACAGCAGGGCATTTGTGCTAGACTACTAGAATTAACAAAATATTGCATTCACATCATGTTCTCTGTATTTTTGTGGGTAGTTTCTTTATATTATATAGAGTAGTTATAAATGGTTGTGAGTGAATAAGAGAGAGTTACTATTCATCAGTTAATTTGGAAGAGATAATGTTCACCTCTATATTTTTTAATAATTTTTTAATGTGATTGTAAGTGAAGAGAAAGAAAAAATTATGATGAAAGTATAAAACAATTATTTAATTATAAATGAGAGAGAAATGTAGTGTTTTTTAGTGTAATTTAGAGATGAAGGTGGAAATGTTGATGCGAATAGGTTAATATGTCATAATTCTAGGGTTTTGTTATTTCAAGTAGAGAAATGATGTTTTGTATACTAAATCAAAGAAAAAAATTGAAATATCTAATGTGACCAACACGACCAACATTTCAGCGAAAATCTAACTGTTCTAATGGAAAAGATAAAAAAAAATATTAATTATTTTGGATGTTCAACCATCTGTTAAGAACATCATAGTTCATAATGAACAAAGGATTATTCAAGTAAACAACATATTAAAATTAGTCCTAGTTCATAATGAACAAAGGATTATTCAAGTAAACAACATATTAAAATTAGTCCTAGGTTCATAATGAACAAAGGATTATTCAAGTAAACAACATATTAAAATTAGTCCTTGATTATAAGTTTTTAATAATAATAATAATTTTATCCCAACACAAAAGGAACACGTTAAACTTCGCTATTACTCAATTATCCACCGTTATAATGAGTTTAAAATTTACACAAACACAAATCATGGACCACCTTTGAATGACACTGTCATTTGAAGACCTAACATAAAACTAGTGTAAAATATGTCTTTGTACAGGAACGAAACAACCAAAAGCTATGGAACAAGGATGTGAAGGAGGAGCTCCTAGACAAGAAAAAACATGTCAATGATAATATGACTATTTCTGATACTCAAGATTCAGAAGACCCTCCATTGGTTAGCAGACTTAAGGCAGTAGCCGCGCAAAATGATGCATATTTTCAATTTCCAGGTCATAAGAAAGGTCGGGCAGTTCCATCTTCGTTGTCTTCTGTCATTGGAGTGCAACCTTTCATTCATGACTTTACAACGTTCCCGGCGGTGGACAACTTATTTGCACCCAAAGGCCCCATTTTGGATGCACAAAAGCAAGCAGCTAAATTGTTTGGGGCTGAAGAGACATGGTTCCTAGTTGGCGGTACAACGTGTGGGATTCAAGCGTCTATCATGGCTACGTGTTCACCTGGAGACATTCTAATTATACAGAGAAACTCTCATAAATCAGCTTTTGCTGGTATGGTGTTATCCGGTGCAATACCAAAGTACATCATCCCAGAATATGATTTTGACTGGGACATTGCTTGTGGCATCACTCCATCACAGGCAAGTGAGGATATATAAAACGCAAAAAAAAAAAAGAAATCGTTGATTAATCTATGTCCTATTTTTAGATGATTCATAATCCTTAATGTAGGTGGAGAATGCAATGAAAGAGTTGGATGCTGAAGGCAAAAAAGCATCTGCAGTTTTCATCACCTCTCCTACATATAACGGCATTTGCAGCAATCTAGAAGAGATTTTCGTCTTGTGTCATTCTCACAACATTCCTCTCATAGTAGACGAGGCTCACGGCGCCCACTTACGCTTTCACAAAAGCTTGTTACCTCTTTCGGCTCTTCATCAAGGGGCTGATATTTCCATACAGTCAACCCATAAGGTATTGGGATCTCTCACACAATCTTCAATGTTACATTTGTCAGGAAAGATTGTAGATCGAGAAAGAATATGCCAGTGCCTCCAAACCCTTCAAAGCATAAGTCCAAGCTATCTTCTTTTAGCTTCCTTAGATGCGGCAAGGGCCCAAATAGGTGAACACCCAGAAACCATTTTTAACAATGCAGTTGAATTAGCAATGGAAGCGAAAGATCTTATAGAAAAGCTTCCTAGAATTACGGTCTTGAATTCTTCTAGTTTTGAGACTGACCCGTTAAGAATTACAGTTGGGGTGTGGAAGCTTAGTATATCTGGTTTCGAAGCTAATGGTATATTAGAAAAAAAATATGGAGTGATTTCACAACTTCATGGGACACGTTCTATTTGCTTTATAGTAAATCTTGGAACTAGTAGAGATGATATTATGAGACTTGTGTCAGGGTTAAACCATTTATCAAAAACATATGCCTCAATTCGAGTAAACGATATACATCCTCTTAACGAAATGCATATAAGCATGAGACTAAGTCCTCGAGACGCCTTCTTTGCAAGTAAAAAGAAAGTGATGTTCGAAGAAAGTATTGGGAAAGTTTGTGGGGAGTTAGTATGTCCATTCCCAGCAGGAATTCCGTTACTTGTACCTGGGGAAGTTATTACAAAGGAAGCATTAAGTTATCTGGTAGAGCGGAAAAACAAGGGTGCTATTGCTATTGGAGTTGCTGATTCTACTCTATCCTCCATGGTTGTTTGTTCTTGATGTAGAGATGTAGTTCAAATAGTGAATGTTGATGAAAGGCGTGAAAAACTTAAATGATCCAAGACTTGTTACCTATATAATGGTTTTCTTTATCTAGTTTGTTTACTTTTGTAATGTTTATGATTTATGTTTGTGAATATATAAGAGGCTTTTCATTTATCAATAAAGTGTAGACATTTACTATTGTAATGTAACATTACGGTATTAAAGCCTAATGTAATGGCGACTACTTCATTTGGCACAAACTCTTGCCCAAATTTGATAATCAAATAATTGAATCATAAGAAATATATTGTTTTTATTTATTGGGATCGTCACTCTAGTGTGATGTTCAATCGGCTATATACCGATCATCAAGTACATACGTGTCGATTCATTGATATGACACATATACCTAGTTACATACTTTATGTTTTGGCACATATATACAATCCCTACACTAAATACATCAACACTTTTGACTCTAAAATATTACTTTAACATAAATACATAGTTGACCCTTAACTTTATTTGACAAGGTGAGTGTTGATTATTCCTAACAATCACCTTCTTAATCACCATCAGTTTGTAGTAGGTCTTTGATACCAAGTAGATCATTCATTGTGAACAACCAAGCAATTAACTCTAATTATTTAAGTTTCAAAGTTGGAATTTAAAAAACCAAATTTAAAATTTAATATAGACTTTAACAGATTATCTAGTAAGTTTGACATTATTCAAAGGATTATTGGATTCAAATAGCCCTAACATTCATATTTTGGCCAACAACACTCTCAACTAGCGAATTACTTTTTACCACTCACAACTTTCAACTTATTTTCACCACCACTCCTAAACAAACCCAACTCTAACCCAATTAGTTTTTTTTGTTGATGTGGACGTTTTTTTGGTGAGGTGGACGTTGTCTGGTGATATGGAATCTGTTGTGGCTTATGTATAAAAAAATATTTACTTACTTTTTTAAAAAAAAAAATCTCAACTTTTCTTCAAACATCTATATAAATAATATACACACATATAACATACAATCTCTTCCTTCTTCCTACTCTCATTCTCCACCACCGCAACACCATTGCCGCCACCACCATAGAAACCAACCACAACCAGCCTATGTTGCACGGGAACTGGTACGGGAACGAGAAACGGTTACGGGTATTGGAACGGGAAACAGCAAAACTCAAAAAATCAAGAAACAGGAAAGGCACGGGTATGGAAATAAATACATAAAAAAAATATATATTATAGATAATGTACCACAAACCCCAAAATATATTCATACGTTGATGTAAACATCAAAATTCATACATCTTCCAAAGATAATCATAAATCTTTCAAAATTCATACATCTTCTAAAGCAAAGGTAATCAAATATTATCAATGAAACCGTTTTCTAGATCCGGGTCATCTAGTGAAAGATCCGCAAACTGCAAAAAGCCTACATCTTCCATCGAGTCAAAAGTATCTCCACCAATATCCCACATCGAGTCAAAAATATATTAAACAAATTCCAAAAATACTATAATTATCAATGATCAAATCATTGAGAGGTTATATGTAAATTTACAAGTTTTAGGCTATAAATATAAACTTGTAAAATATGGAGGGGTTAAATGTTAATATAGCTAAATTTATATAACCCTACAAGCATAAAACATATATACATGTACAGCAGCAGCAGCAGCCGCCTCTCTTCATCTTCATCTATTTCAGAACAGATTTCCGGCTTTCAGGTCCGTCGCCGGAGTTCATCATCGGAAGTTGTTATTTGCTTGATATGTGGCTGCAAAGCACCCTGAAGCAGCCTATTGTTGCCTAAAGTAAATGGAAACGGTTCGGAAACTTCATAAAACGTCCCCCTAAAAGAGGAAACGGGCCTGAAACGTTTCCAGGCGTCCCATGCATCAGAGCAACTAGCACCACAACCACCACAGCCTTACCTCCACCATCCTCAAAAACCCTAGCCTCCAACCCCAACCACCACCAGTAACATAACCACTACCACAACCACCATCATGCACCATCACCACACCCAATCGGTCCTTGTTGTCATTTTCCGAGAAGGTGTGTTCACGTACGACGACCACCGCTAACAATTCTCAGATCTGACAGGCTAGGCTTTAATCTAAAGCATAGACTAGGGCTTAAATCTAAATGGAAGATGGTGGCGGTTGTGATGAACGGTTTCTGTCACACCCTCAAATTCCACTTGCGGGGTTTACCGCGAGGCACATGAAACACCAGGATCCAAGTTAACGGTCACAATAAAGACAACTATATGATTAAAATAACGTTCAAACAACCATTTTCAGTTTTAAAGAAAAGTTAACCAAAATATAGCGAAAGCAGTTTAAAATTTACAATCCATGAAACCAAATGAAATTAGTTCAAAATAGTTTAAAACAATGTTTGATAAGATGCATGAACATGATGAGACACAATGTATCAACATATAGTGCTAGTGAGTTCACTTGTTTTATGTTTGCAGTAAAAGTAAATGTTTGAAAACCATATCCACATAAACTATACATCTATATCTGATGCTAGCTAGACATCGTTACAAGTTACTTATAGTTATGAACCATTGCTGACTGATAGTAGTAAGTATGCCTTGTGTCCCCGTCGCCGGTCATCACCCGGTGACATAAGGTTAGATAGGACAAATATGCACCTGTGCGACCCCCAGTCTACACGGGTGAGGCTTGTCAGACCCAATAGATCTATTCACACTTTCCCTGCTATGTTCCACATATTCATGGCTCAAATGTTAGGAGGACTTTAGATGAAGTCACTTAGTACACATGTGATATAATGTAATAAATGTTATCTACCGTGTTAGTGTTTCCATAGCAACATTGATTATAAAAGTTGGAAAGACGTTTAGATATAGCCTATGATTCTTAGACACCAGGTAAAACTCTAGCTGATAAGTGATAAGTAATCACCCCACTAGGCACGCCTTTTAAATCAATTATCATCAAGACATATCATTTGATACCAATTTGGTTGTTTTTTTTTCCAGGTTCACATCACAGCTTTAGAATGTCTGGTGGAAGTGACAAAGTTGTATATACACTTTACTCGAGCAAGATGTGCACACGTAAATTTAAAAGTAGGTTTTACGAGTATCAAGTGTTGATCCTTTAAATTCCTGAAAAAACGACATATTCCTTTCATGTTGGAATAAATATAAAGTATGTTTATTAAATTTATTATATAGCCATCATTATCATTTATGTTATATTGATCAATTACTATAGTATCCTAAATTTACAACTGGTATTTCCTTGATGGATAGAATTACCCTTAGTAACAGTATTAGGATGTCCCATGGGTGAATATATAGAGAGAGCTTATTATGAGATTAGGGTGGACACAACATAACACCATTATACCCTAAAGAAGCCATCCCTTATATATATATATATATATATATATATATATATATATATATATATATATATATATATATCTCAACTATGTTCATAAGTCAAGAACACATAATTCCATCAACTATACACCCTAAAGGAACCCGAATAAGATGATGATGTCTTCCATTACTCAGGTTCCTGAACGGTTTAGCATATTAGGTACTCATGATTGAATCCACCTGTTTAATCTTATTTTACTTATGTTCTTATTCATATATATAATCTAACACATACAAGTTCTTACCTAGAAAAATTGTTTAAATACCTTGAAAGACTTAGTATCCATTAGAAGATAGACTTGCAACGAGTTTGGTTGTAGTTCCTATGCCTAAATCCAATCTGGTTCAAGGACATGATGTAGTTCATTGAGCGTTAGCGCGACAGGATGCGCGCCGTTGGTGGTGCCCCTCCACTCCTTCCACTGCCACAACATTATCCGGCACCTAGCCAGCCAGGTACAGATCTAGGCCATCAGGCCATAGTCATGACTATTTCCTGGATTAGTTGTAGTAGCTGTCATCTTTTGGTATTAACATTAGTTGCACTTTTTTGTTATATATATAATAAACGAAAAGCGGTATGTTACATGGCACTATGTGAAGCCTTCGCACATCTAGATTTCCCTCCAAAAGTCTTTTTTAATTATAATTTAAATAAAGATAACTATTAGCTATTATTTTAAAATTTCAAATATGTTAAATAATATTTTCATCTTTATCTTTTTCTTATTTTCCCCTGACAATTTTTAAACGTTCGTAGCTTTTATATATGACATTTTTTAAAAATAATTACACAATTAACGAACGTTATATTATCTTTTTAACGAGCACCATAATGCTTTAAAAAAGCAAAAATAAACAACTTTTTAAGTGGGTTTTTGTTCATGTAGAAAAAAACACAATGTGTTTAGGTATTAATCGTGTCTAGATAAATCACTAACGCTGTGTTCCCGAGTTTACTAAACGGGAGAAAAGAAAAGAAATGGAAGGAAAGATGTGTTCCCGAGTTTCATTAAAGGAAGGAAAAGAAAGGAAAACAAAATATGGTGTGTTCCCGAGTTTCATTAAATGAATGAAAAGAAAGGAAATGGAAGGAAAACTAGTTAAAATTCTTTAGTTTAGTTTTCCTTCCGATTTGGAAGGAAACGAAAGGAAAGAACATTTATCCTTTCTTTTCCTTTCCCTTCCCTTCCCTTCCTTCAATTCTTTTCCTTTCTTTTCCCTCTTTAAGTTAACTCGGGAACACAACGTAAGCATGTTATGATAGCATATATGCTTTTGAACCTACTATTACATATAAGAACCCGCTAACTCCATATATATATATATATATATATTGACAGATATGGTCAATTTGGTAAAAATCTTTTTTTTTTTTTTGTATTTTGATTGGTGTTTGCTAGGAATATTGATTACAAAAGTTGGTAAGCCTTTTAGACGTAGCCTATGATTCTTAGACACCAGGTAAACTCTAGATAATAAGTGATAATTAATCACCCCACCAGGCACGCCTTTTAAATCGATTATCATGACATGTCATTTGATACCAATTTGGTTGTTTTTTTTTCCTTGTTCACATCACAGCTTTAAAATGTCTGGAGGAAGTGACAAAGTTGTACACAGACTTTACTCGAGCAAGATGTGCACACGTAAAATTAGAAGTAGGTTTTACGAGTATCGAGTGTTGATCTTTAAATTCCTGAAAAAACGACATATTCCTTTTACGATACACATTTTGTCACTTTATATTAGATTTGTCCATCCAGGAATCACCCGGGGGATGATCTAGTCTGCTTTTATATTTGTTATGTTTGTTTGAATGTTTAGTTTGTTTGGTTGGTTGTTTAAATGTTGTAATTTTATTAATTTAGTATGGATTAAATTATAAAAATTGTCATTTATGTATATGTTAAATTTGAATACACGTCCTTTGTCTTGAAAATTGATGAGATTTATATTTAATGTTTCTAGATCTTACATGGTTTGTGTTTTGGTCCTAACTCAATTTTTTTTTTGTTAAATTAGATCATATGAACCCCACGTAAGGGTAGTTTAGTCTTTTCTCATCCTAAGGGCACAGGGCGGTCCGTAATATTGCAGTGTGATATTCGTGATCTCTGCGAACACTATCACTCCTGTACCGTGATGGACAAAAATATCACGACTCACGATGTATATTGCGAATGTCAACGGTCATGAGATCATTGCTTCTTAAAAAAAACCTATTTTTTACTATTTAGATGTACCCCATTTTTAACCAATTTTCATACCACTAAAAAACACATACAATACACCCACATTTCAACCTAAAAAAATATCAAATGGAGGGTCTGAGTACATTTCCACCGGACTCATCTAGTCCGTTCGACTCAGTTAGGTCTACTCTCGAATTTTGTGCAAAGGTTCCCAAAGCCGCGAAACTTGAAGATACGGAATGATCAAAGAAAAAAATTGTGCAGCGTGATCAGTTAGAGGCAAATGAAGTTTTAGTGAATGATTACTTTGTTGAATGACGAGATGTTAAAGTCGAATCCATATATCGAAATATTTATTCTTAAAGATTGTGGGAGACATCGAAGCTCAATTTGAATGATTTTAAGAAGGGTACGAAGCTATGGGAAAAGGAGTTTTACATCGATACAAAAATGCGCATCCACGATTTGTCAACTTGCAACCGGTAATGATCCTGCCGAACATGATAAATATTTAGATATGTCTAGTAAAATTTCAATTGAATCTCTTGAATATTTTTTACAATGCTATTATTAAGTTATATGGTAGCGAGTTTCTACGAAGACCTACTGGACACCACATAAGACGTTTGTACACCGCATATGAAGCTATATAGCACCTTCTAGATATGGTCGGTAGCATCGGTTGTACGCACATCGTTTTGATAAGTTTTCCAAAGAGTTTGCGAGGCCAGTTTATGAGAGATGACCATAAGAAACCGACGATCACGCTCGAAGCGGTTGCATCAAATGATTTATAGATTTGGCATGCGTACATTGGTGCTCCCGGCTTAAACGACATTAATGTTGTACTCAATCACCGATATTCGATAACGAGTTATAAGGAACGACCCTATCGTGTCCGTTTTTGGTGAGAGACAATATAGACATGACTTCTATCGTGTTTATGGCATTTACCCAAGTTGGTCTGTTTTTGTAAAAGCTTATTCGTTTCCGATTGTCATCAAATAAAATATTGTTCAAGAAGTTATGGGAATCTATCAGAAAAGACATTGAATGATCATTTGGTGTTTCGAAAGTAGCTGGCATATAATTGATTGATCGGTACGTGCGGTTAATCAAGCGAAAATAAGGAGTATTGTGTACGCATGTATCATATTACACAATAATCTTAAAGGAAGAGGGTGCGTAATATCTTCATATTATGTTAGACACAAGTGCCAGTTAGTGAAGATATTATTTTGGAGTTGAGAAATGAAAACACCCACTATCAACTATGATTTGATTTAACGAAATAGGTTGGTGGTTTAGATATCCAATTCGATTCCACGATGAGTAGGTTTTTTATTTTAGTTATAAATTTGAGTATTTTTTGGGTTGTATTTTTTATTTAATTTAATTTTGCTTTTGTGTTTTATTTAAAAAAATATTTATTTAACTATTGTTTATTAAAAAAGGATTGGGGGCGCAGGGGGGGGGGGGGGGTTAGTGATGGATGTGATAACTACCCCATGTGTTTAATGATAAATAGGATATAATATGATGAAATGAAGTGACATGGTGATGGGTTGAACATTTAGTGATGGTATGATGACCAACCCATGTGGCCAAATGCATACACAAACACACACATATATACATGTGTTTATATATATATGTGTGTGTGTGTGTGTATGTGTGTGTGTGTTTAAAACCCACCCATACCCTTCTTCCTATCTCACACACACCACGGTTCTCAGATCTGCTAAAAAAATACACCCACCACCCTGTCTGCTCCAGCGCACAACCACCCCCCCCCCCCCCACGTGATGAAAAAAAGAGAATGAGTAGGGCGGGCGGCGATGGAGACACCTCATTGGCCACATCAACGGTCAAGGTCTCAACGACCTGAACGTACCTAAACGATCGGATCTGAACCGCCTCCACCACCCTACTTTTCTATCTGTGTAGATCCATTGATAGGGATGGAGGTTTTCGTCGATTGAGTAGGGGTTGCTAGGTGCAACCATTATATGTTGATGAAAAATGGGTGTGTGAGTCGATAGAGGGAGAGAGAGAGAGATAGAGAGAGAGACAAAGACAGAGAAAGCGAGATAGGAGGAGGGAGAGATGGAAAGAGTGGGTGAGCGAGAGAGAGCGAAAGATAGGGTGAGAGAAAGAAAGAGGGAGCAAGCGAGAGAGAGGGAGAGCGGAGAGAGCAAAAGAGAGAGGGGGAGGGCGAGAAAGAGAAGGAAGTGTAGATGCACTTTATGCGACTAAAGCTTCGGATTATGATTTTAACGTATGTTAGAAGATTTATGAAGGGCGAAGGTGGAAAGATGAAGGACGAATGTAGAGTTCAAGTGGTCGAAGGTAGAATGCTGATGGGCGAAAGTGGGATGCTGATTGTATAATTGTAGGTTCGTACCTTGGAAAGGGGCGAATGTGGACAAAGTCCACATTCGTACTCAGAAAAGGGGCGAACGTGCAGACCCTATAAATAGATTTTGCTTGTTTGATAAGTTAGACTAGTTGGTTATTGTGTGTGTGAAAGTCAGGTTAAAGCTCTCTAGATTAAGTGTGTGTTCAGGTCTATAGATTAACTTGTAAAGGCTTTGTATTGAATGTTTTGAATCAAGTTATCTATAAAATGATGTTTGAAAAGGTAATTCGTGTGTTGTGATTCGTGTATTAACATTTTGTTCAGTTCTAGGGTTGCCGCACCTAGAGTTGTGACTTGTATGATCAGATTTCCTGTCTATTGCTAAAAATTTTCAATTACAGGAAGTCAAGATTGGGAGAGATGGGGAGAGAGCAAGAAAGAGAAGGAATGCAAGATAGGGAGAGAGGGAGAAAAGGAGGGGGAGGAGAGAGCAAGATAGGGAGAGAGAGAGAGAGTAGGGGAGAGCTGGGGAAGGAGAGAGGGGGGTAGTGTGGTAGGTTTGTTTTATTTTTCTTTTATTTAAAAAATATATTCATATATTAGGATGGGAAAGACTGAACTACACCACATGTAGTCCACATGATTTGATCTGAGTTAATAATAAGAAATTACCAAGTTTTGAACAAATGACAAACTGTGTAAGATTTAAACATTAAGTAAAAATCTCATTAAAAATTTGAAGGCAAAACACGTGTTGAAATTTGCTATACACAAAAAAGACATTTTTGTAATTTAGTCTTTTAACATGCTTCTAATGGTTTTGTATTTAAAAAATTACTAACTTTAGTCAACTTTCTATAACTCTTGTTAAAAAAGCGATAAATACATATAAATGTTTGATTTAATTCTAGCATAAATCTTGCTAACATTGGAGAAAAATTGATGTGTCTCTTAGGCCCTGTTTGGAAAGCCTTTTAACCACACCGGTTAGAGGTAACCTCTGATTCGGTCAAAGGTTAAGGTGTTTGGTTGCCAAAACGCAACCTCTGAATGGCTCCATTCAAAGCTGAATGGCTCAACAATGGTATGATGCTGAATGGAAAACAAGACCCATATACCCTCACTTCCGATGCCGCTGCAAAAACAGTTACAAACCTGGTTGGTCGATGCCTGACGCCTCGGAGACTACCTGACGTCGAGCTCCTCCCTGCGCCGCCGTGCTCCCCCCTGCTCCAACGTGCTCCGTCTTGCTCCTCCCTGCTCCCTCTCTATCTTTCTGTCACTTCTTTCCCTCTTTCATCTTCTCCGAGCTCTATGTGTGTGTATCTCTATGTGTGTGCGCGCGCGTTAGTATAGAACAATGGGAAGGGGTAGGTGGTTTGGGATATTTGGGTTTGATGGTAGTAGTGGTAGTAGTAGTGTAGTAGTGGTAGTGGTCGTAGTAGTAGTGGTCGTAGTGGTAGTCGTAGTGGTAGTCGTAGTGGTAGTGGTAGTTGTAGTGGTAGTAGTGGTAGTAGTAGTAGTGGTAGTAGTAGTAGAGGTAGTAGTAGTATTGGTCATAGTAGTAGTGGTAGTAGTAGAGGTAGTAGTAGAGGTGGTAGTAGTAGTAGTCGTAGTAGTAGAGGTAGAGGTAGCAGTAGTAGTAGAGGTAGCAGTAGTAGTAGTCGTAGTAGTAGAGGTAGCAGTAGTAGAGGTAGTAGTAGAGGTAGCAGTAGTAGAGGTAGTAGTAGAGGTAGCAGTAGAGGTAGCAGCAGTCGCGGAAGCGGCAGCGGCAGCGGCAGCGGTAGCGGTAGCGGTAGCGGTAGTGGTAGCGGTAGTGGTGGTGGTGGTGGTGGTGGTAGTGGTAGTGGTAGTGGTGGTAGTAGTAGTGGTAGTAGTGGTAGTGGTAGTGGTGGTAGTAGTAGCGGTAGCGGTAGCGGTAGTGGTAGCCGTGGTAGTCGTGGTAGTAGTGGTGGTAGTAGTGGTGGTAGTAGTGGTGGTAGTCGTGGAGGTAGTGGTGGAGGTAGTCGTGGAGGTAGTGGTGGAGGTAGTCGTGGTGGTAGTCGTGGTGGTAGTCGTGGTGGTAGTCGTGGTGGTAGTGGTGGTGGTAGTCGTGGTAGTAGTGGAGGTAGTAGTAGAGGTAGTAGTAGAGGTAGTAGTAGAGGTAGTGGTAGTAGTGGTAGTAGTGGTAGTAGTAGTAGTCGTAGTAGTAGTGGTAGTAGTAGTGGTAGTAGTAGAGGTAGTAGTAGAGGTAGTAGAAATTATGTATAAGTTTTAGTAGGATTTTTATTGATTAAGTGGGTTTTTCTAAGCCATCACGGTGTCATTGTTACATGGATAAAATAGTCATTTTGCACACTCATTCAGACAAACATACAACCAAACAATTATTACTTGTTCAGAGCCTCATACCCATTTAGGTCTGTTACTGATTCAGCACTTACTGATTCAGCATTTGCCAAACAACCCCTTATACGTCGCATATGGCCTTAGACGTATAATCAGTCACTAGACACATATTGACACAACACCTATATACAAGACCAATTGTATATAGGTGTCGTTCCTATATACAATTGGTCTTGTATACAAGACCAATCTTTTCATAGTGTCAATGATCTCTAGACCAATTGATTTGGGGGGAGGTGGGAAGTTTACCCATTTAGATGTGGTTCCTGTCTGGGTGGTCTCAAGGTCGAATTCTAACTGGGGACAAACTGTGCCACCAGTTCAACCTGCCAGTAATATGCCAACCACAGGTTTCTCTTCGAAACTTAGATGATTAAAGGTCAAAGCCTTAACGCTGTGTTCCTGAGTTTAATAAACGAAGGAAAAGAAGAGAAAGAGAATTAAAGAGAGAAAAGAGAGGGAGTGGAAAAGAAATATTTAATTAACTAGAATATTCCCGAGTTAGAAGGAAATGAAAAGAAAAGTGAGTGTTTTATGTTTAAAAAATTATTTCCTTCTAAATCTTTCAAGTTTGGAAGGTTTAGATATGAAGGAAATAAACCAAAATTTTTCTTTCACTTCCTAAAAAAACTGTGAAACACGATTTTTTCTTAACATCCTTGTAAATTCTTTCTTTTCTTTCGTTAAAACAAACATCGGGAACACAGGGTAACAGTAGGTGATCTTGTGGTTAAAACAAAGAAAAGTATCTTATTCTTGATATTGTCATGTTGAAGGTTTCCTTAGTCAGCAAGTTCTGATTCAAAAGCTGCAAGAGGGAGGAGAATAACAACTTGATTCCTCCCCTTTAATCTGCTGTATAAAAAGGCTACCTTCTTTCATTAACCCTTTGCCATATGATCTAGCAGAAAAAAAAAATACAGAGCAGCAGCAAAGCAAAGGAGGCACGAATTCCAACGCAAAAGGTAATCATTTTTCAGATTCAATCCAACATTTTATTCATGTAAATCACTTTACAGATCTTAATTTCAAGAATCTTGAGTAAATCATATGTTGTGATTACTGATGTTTCAGATCCCAATTGGGTAGTTGTTTTTATAATCATATGCTGTGATTTTTTTATTTAATTTGGTTAATTCTTGATTGAATTTTCATGTGGGTTTGTTGTTATAACTACCTTCATAGTAACATTTTAATGAAGTTAGATGATTTTTGTATCATTTTTATGAAGTTTGAAGGATTTATAACAAATTTTATGAAGTCTGTGATATTTATAAGAATTTTATGATGTTGGATGTCGTCACCATGTTAGAAATTTGCAATTTGGACATTAGGCGAATTCGGTATGTCAGACGCGCTTCAACCAAATAAGATTTATATACAACCAAAAGGTGCATATCTCCTATGTGTGTTACATGTAAACCTCTCACATACCCTAATTTTGACCCAGACCTACATGATGATGTGCGCTATTTTGCGTTTTCATGTTGTTAAAAGCCATTCGGGTGTGCGCCCACGCCCTCAGTCGAGGCACCGGGAAAACACCTTGCTGTCATCCAGGCGCTTTGGCTACCTTCTGGCAGGATTCTAGCAAGATTTTGGTCAAATCTGGGCCAAATTTTGGTCAGATCCCGGAGAAATCCCGCCCAAATCCTGAAAATTGCAGCAAATCCGAGCAAACTTGTCCGAAATATCTAAACTTGGTCTGGAACCGGCCTAAACTAACACTTAAGAAGCATAAAACATGTCTAAAACTCCAAAAATTTGTATGTTACTACGTGTCTTGCTTATCTCGAGCCCTCGCATTTTAAGCGCCTTGCACCCAGGCCCAAGGCTCACCCTTTGTGCTTTTAGTGCGCCTTGCGCCTTTGACAACTATTTGATGGCGCTTGCCTCATGCACACACCTTTAAACAGCGGAAGGAACCGAAGGATCATACTTTGATTGATGTATACACTTATATTCTTGTGCAATTTGGTTAAAATTATTCTTTTTATTTTAGGGTTTGTGTGTCCAATTACCACATTGAAAGAGGGTTACAATTTATAAACATGGAGTTTGAGAGCAATGATTCAAACTGGGATGGGGTGTACTACTACCCACAACTATTTGGCGGTGTTATGCTAACTGCCGCAGTTCTTGGTTTATCGACAACTTATTTTGGTGGTACAGTGGGATTACCCACTTTACCTTACATGTTACCATACTTGAAAAATCTTCAAAAGAAGAAAAGAGAAAAAAGAAAAATAAGAGTTTATATGGATGGGTGTTTTGATCTTATGCATTATGGCCATGCTAATGCTTTGAGACAAGCTAAAGCTTTAGGTGATGAGTTGGTCGTTGGACTTGTAAGTGATGAAGAAATTGTAGCGAATAAAGGACCGCCCGTTTTATCCATGGAAGAAAGGTACATTCCCCGTTTTATGACCTTTAGTTTTAACGTTTAATCCTTGTATTGATGGGGAAGGTTCCGTGTTTGTGAGTTTAGAGGGGTATATGATGGGCGTTTCGAAGTGTGTTATGGAAATGATGATGTGCTAAAAAAATGATTAGAATCAAGTACATAACTTTAATAAAAAAAAGTGTGGTGGAGAACATTGTTTTTGCGTGGTTCTGTTATTTGAAGTTGTATTATTGTAATAATAATAACTTAATAAAGTGTTTATTCTAATCTAGGCTGGCTCTCGTTAGCGGATTGAAATGGGTGGATGAAGTTATTGCTGATGCACCATATGCAATTACCGAGGAGTTTATGAGCCGGTTATTTAACGAGCATAAAATCGATTATATCATTCATGGTGATGATCCTTGCCTACTTCCTGATGGAAGTGACGCATATGCCCTTGCAAAAAAGGTTGGTCGTTACAAGCAGATTAAGCGCACAGAGGGCGTCTCTAGCACAGACATTGTAGGTACTGCGATTATCTCATAAACTTTCTGTAGTAAAATTTAAATGACTTTTTTATGTGTTTACTTTAAAGTTGGTGTAACATCTTTATTTTTATGCAGGAAGAATATTGGCTTCTATGGAAGATAAAAAAGTATGTCACGTTCCACAGGAATCATCTTGGAATGATGAACCGAATGAAATGAACAAAAATGTGGAAAGTTTGATAAAAGCTAAACCTGCTTCTAATTTTCTGCCTACATCAAGAAGAATTGTGCAATTTTCAAATGCTAAGGTACCATATTCTATTCATCATGCAAATAGATCAACTCTCAACATGGACACACTTAAAGTTGTGTAACACGCACACGACCCGTTTAACTCGTTATATAAATTATAAACGAGTTGAACGATTTGACAGCTTGGCGGGTTGTAAATGGGTTAAAATTAAGTGTAAATGTGTAAAACAAGTCAACCCAAACACAACCTTTTTTCGATGGGTTAGACAACCCAACACCTGAATTTTTTTCATGTTATGTTCTGAGTCGCAAAAAAATTAACACTTTATGTGCAAAAGTTTGAATTTTTGTAAGTGATTAGTAAGTCAAATATGGTTGAAAACCACATCATTTCACTAATGCTCTTGTTTTTATTTTTTGCATTTTTATAAATGAGTGTTGTCCTCTTTTGTCTGTAGGATAATTTTGTTTACTTGTTAGAAGATATACGCAAAATCTCTGGTAGATAAATTGTTTAATGTATTTGTTTTTTTACTTTCAGGGGCCTGGACCGAATGCTCGTGTGGTATATATTGATGGAGCATTTGATTTGTTTCATGCTGGGCATGTTGAGGTATGTCTTTATATGTTAGGTGTTTTTTGTGTCCACGAACTCATGGTCTTTTTTCTATATATATGATTTGTAGTTATTATTGTTTTGTTGTACTTTGATCGAACCTTAATTTTTAACTAGCCATGGTTTCTGCATCCTTAGATTTTGAAGCGTGCTCGACAAGTGGGAGATTTTCTACTTGTGGGTATTCATACAGATGAAATTGTGAGGTAATAACGTTCCGGATAATTTCATATATTCCTCTCAAAACCTAAATAATATCATATATATATATATAGGATTTGGTTCAAATGAGAACCTTTCCCCAAATTGAGAACTGAGAGAACCATTCTGGGCCACACATTTCTCTAAGGCAAAAAAAAAAAATTTTTTTTTTTTTTTTTTTTTTTTTTTTTTTTGCAAAAATCGCTGCTTTATATGTAAGAAAAATTTTTTTTTTTATTTTTTTTGAATTTTTTTTTCATTATACACATATGTATAATGCAATATACACATATGTATAACTGAAATATACACATATGTATAGCTGAAAAATGCTATATACACATATGTATAATTGCTATATACACATATGTATAATTGACATATACACATATGTATAAATGAAAAAAAAAATAAAAAAAATTTTTTTTCCTTGCATAAAAATGTGCGATTAAAGCAAAAAAAAAAAATTTTTTTTTTTTTTTTTTTGCCTTTATATGAAATGTGTGGCCCAGAATGGTTCTCTCAGTTCTCAAATAGGGGTTGGTTCTCTTAGGATCCCTACCCTATATATATATATATCCAACAAGAAACCAGAAAATATCAAATACACTCAATTTTTATATTTATGACATAAGTAACCTTCCATCTTGTGAAGGTCCAGGTTATGGAAGTTTGGAAGTGATAAGGAGAAAACGAAGGGTATATTGGTCATATTACAATTTGTATTTAATGAATTGGTTAAATATGAAGCTTTTAAGTGTTCTGAATGAGTATATTCTATTTCTATGTTGTCGAAGGCAACACACTGGCTTATGCGCCTTTGACAACATAGGGTATATTTGATATTTGTTTTTTGTTTGGATAAATATGATGTTATCACAAGTTTGTATATCTGATATAACAACCTTACGTTATGCAGTGAACAAAGAGGGCCTCATTTCCCGCTTATGCATTTGCATGAACGCAGCCTTAGTGTTTTGGCATGTCGGTATGTTGATGAGGTCATCATCGGTGCTCCTTGGGAGATCACAAAGGATATGGTACGTGATCAGTCTTTTATTTATTTATTTATTTATTATATTCAAGTGATATGAACTACTTTTGTATAACAAAAATGCCACTTTTGGATTATTATATCTATTAGTTTGTTAAAAAATAAGAATGTTTTGATCAATTTTGTGAGTATTACAATTTTAACAGCACATCCAAACACTAAATTCTATAGCGAGCTTTATCTAGTTTATGATTGTGTAATATGTACATTTCAAACGCACATCCAAACACGCTATAGTTAAGCTTCGTGTCAAATATATAAAAATGCACTTCAAGACAAAAGGTTAGCTTTGTCATTTTCAAGTATGTCGCTATGTATATACATGTCGTTGATCGTATAAATTCGTCGAAATGGCAGATTACGACTTTCAATATCTCACTGGTTGTGCATGGAACAGTTTGTGAAAGCAAGTCTTCAGTCAATGTAAGCTTTTTTGCCACTTTTGGTTGATAAAATATCAAGGTGAAAACCCTAATATGCCCTTTCTTTTCTTTACTACAGAGCCAGCCAGATCCTTATTCAGTCCCCAAAAATATGAGCATGTTTAGAATGATTGAGAGTCCAAAAGATATAACCACCACCTCTGTGGCTCAAAGAATAAAAGCCAATCATGAAATTTATGAGGTATTTTTTTTTTTTTTTTTTTGTAATTTTAAATGCTTGTGCTTTACAAGTTGTAGCATATGCATATGCGATAGGGGTGTCGTAGTCTGGTTTTGATGAAATTTTGGGTTAAATCGCTACACGTGGTTTTGAATAATGGTAAACCTAGCGGGTCTGGTTAGTTGGGTCACAGCTGGGCCGGCAAAATGTATCAGCTATTTTAACCAAAAAAAAAAAATCATTAGTTTGTGTGACATTCCTAAAACTGCTAAAGGTTTATAAGAATGAAAAAACAAAATTGATAATCAAAATCGTGAACTGTTAAATCTGTTTTATTTTTCAGACCATAAACCGAACCATATAAACCTAAGGCCAGCTGAATGGGTCTATTTCTTTCAGTTTGGACAGTTAGTTTCTGACTGTTTAGCATGTAAAATGTGCATTAAATTTAAAAATGTTTGATGAAAATGATGAATTTGATATTGATCTTATTATCATTACTTCTGCAGAAAAGAAATGCAAAGAAGGAAGCTAGTGAGAAAAAGTTTTATGAAGAAAGAAAGTATATATCAGGAGATTAATTAATTATTTAATTAATTAATTATGGTTATGAATATGAGTATACATTGCAGAGATTGATACCAACATTGTTGTCTTATAGTTTGACAGGAGAAACCTACCTCTAGTCAGAAGATTCTTTTTGTTATATGTTTTGTAGTTTTTTATTTTTATAGAACCTCAACAAATTGAGAGAGAGATATTAAATGTATGAAAAATTATGTATCTCAATATAAATTCTGATATATTACGACTATGAGATGTAACATGTGATTTTGCTTTAGATTATTCTTTTTGTACATGGTTGTGAAAATGTAATGTTTATAGGGGTTTGAGGTACCAATTAAATTTTTGGATTCAAATCTTGTGATTATTACAATTATAAAATTAACATAGTTTAGGCTTAGAGGGGTAAATTTATCCTACACAATCTCCTAAATCTATAAAGACACAATGAATTGCAAAATATAACACGATGCCAAAAAATGTAACGAAAGTAATTGCAAAAAAAAGATACAATGACTAATAAGGGTGTTTGGGATCGAGTTGGAACATGATTTATTGAGTTATTAGTTTTTTTTATGAAAAAGTCAAGTTAATTGGAAGAACCACAAATCCTAGCCTTGGAAATGACTTATTAGCCACAAATCCCAAACACCTACTAAAAGGCATAATGATCTGAAACAACTTTAAATCTACAAGCTAAAAAACCAAAAGCGAAAACCTAAATCTTATGGTGTCAGTGGCGAAGGATATATAGGGGCCAGGGGTGGCCCTTGCCCCCCTATTTTTTGGCGCAGCAGTGAAAATTTGCGGTTTTCGTAGGTAAATTGAGTCCGGGTTAAGTCCGGCCCTCACCAATTTGCCACTACCGATCGAAAAAATTGAGTCCGGCCCCCTCCGATTCGAGAACCAAGCTTCGCCATTGTATACTGTAGAGTTCGACAAGACGTTTCCATTGCTATTAGAATGAGTTCAATTGGAGTCATGTTTGATACCCTTTCTACAACTTCTTAGTTTTAGGAAACTATGTATTTAAACTCATACTTTGGCTTATATATGTTGCAGTGAAATCTTGTCAGATAAAATTTTGATAAGAAGATGCAATTCCAAATTATGATTCGTAACTTGTATCATAAACAAAATGAGTGTGTGAGATATTATGCATTGAACATCTTAAGTTCACTCCAAATCGGTAAGGGAGCAAAACATTTTGGCTGATCTTATAAGAACCTAACACTTCAAGACCGAAGATCAGGGCTAGAAATAATCATACCAGTTAGTGAACATGTACAACAAGTGTTAAGACATGAAAACAAAACACGAAACTAACACGCGAGTTTGGATGAGTTCAGATTTGTTTGAGGTCAAACCCTCAAAACATATTTAGCTAAATGAACTTTTTTTTTTTTTGAACGGCCAACAAACTGACGTGCCAGCTACCCGGGCACCCAACAATCGTGAAAGCACCCATACGCTCCTAGGTGAAGACACGTCTTAGGTGCCCGCCCTAGAATGCGCCGGGTAGCTAACACACACCAAGCCACCTATTCCGGAGAAAACCCAACCCTTCACCCGCCCGAGAGCACGACGGTAAAGAGCCAGTAAAACCGGTTGGATCAGGAATCGAACTCCTGGCCAAGTGGCCAGAAGTCTTCCATCATATCCCCCAACCACTAAGCTATAAGCTCGTGGTTTTAGCTAAATGAACTGTGCCCAGGTTAACCTGATGAGTTGACATATTAATCCGATTTATATAAATAATTAATGTGATTTTAGTCACATCTATAAACTATAAATAAATAAATAGTTTGGTATTTTATGTTAAAATTAATAAACTGAAAGAGAAAGTGATATCAACCTTATAGTTTAGACATAATTGTTTTATATACTTTGGTATTGTTTTATAGTTCGGTATTTTTGTTATTTTATAATTTTTTGAGTTGATATGCAAAAGAATTAAAGCAATCCGGTTAAACAGGTTGTGTTGGTGTCAACTTATGAATATTCATGTTCGAGCTCATATGTCTGTCTGACATGATTTTCTGGTTCATGTCAATTTTTTAATTTGCCCCGCCTACCAACGAACACAGCCAACACCTCAAATTCATATATATCATGTGTGCTTTGAGAGGTCCTATAAAGTAGTTTAATTTAAACCACAATATAATATAATGATAAGATATTTGAGCAAGGCATAAAACTAACTTAAGTTTCTCTGCACACATGAATATATTAAGACATCAAGAGTTTGCATTAAAAATATAAATCCTAGAAAGTAAAAGAAAATTATACTTCCAGTATATAAAATACTTTTCAAACTCTATAATTTACTGGCTTACTGCAACTTAAGATACAAGTACTAAATTTTAATTAGTTCATACAAATTCATACCTGTACCTTCAATACACAACAGCCATTATCACGTAAACCGCCATAGCGATGCCCATTTTATGATCCAATGGAAAAATAGTGGGATAAAATTGTGAAATAAAAAATGCTTTACGTTTTGGCCCCAAATCATGCAAGATTTCAGTTACTAGTAATTTGTTCCCAGTTTTAACCATAATGCTTCCTAAATCAAGAGTTTTCTTTTGTGATGAATAACCCTAGATTCCGACATCAAGCAATTCTAAAGATGATTTTTGATTCTCGAAATCAAGAAAGTTCAATTGTCCTTCAAAGATTATATAATATATACAATCTAAACTCTAAATCAAAACAATCTAAACACCAGTACCTGACCAAGCAACTGGTGCTGACAAACTATGTGCAGACTGTGGAATCATCCAATGTTGTTGCCACTGGTTCACACCTTCAACACCGCTCACTGAACCAGGCTCATTGATGTGAACTCGTTGCGAGTTATCATCGTCTTCAACATCCATGGTTACGGGTTCAACGTCATCCGCATCCATCATTTCTGACACTTCTTCTGTATGAGGGATCTCCACTTCTGCCATTGATTGGTGTTGTGAATGCATTGGCACCCATGGTACAACAGCCAGACTTCCATTGTTTTGATCATAACTATTTTCTTGTTTTTCTTTTATGGCGTTCGAAGAATCAAGTGCGTGTGATCGATTCCAGAATACTAGATCTGTAGACAGTAAAAGAAGATTTAACCATCATTCATCAGTCGAATGTAAGATCATGGTTTTAAAGCTCTTTAAAACCATTTAAGGTGCAAATTGAGAGCTTCACGCAGACAAGGTATTGCTATACGTACAACCAAAAGCTGCGTGTTGGATCACTTTTTCTTATCACGTAAGCTATTCATTATCTTTTTATCCCTTTGATTTTTTTGTTACATATCAGCCTCTACCTACCCTAATTTTGACCAAGATATGTAAGGCCTCAAGGCACTAAGGCATTTTCCTGATCACACTTTTTAAAACCAATAGTAACTGTAACATATGGAGTTATGAACTTACTTTTAAACCCAGAAAGGAAGTTTGAATTAACGGAAATAGTGAAAGGGGATCGCGTTTGCAATAAAGGGGTGTTATTCGTGGGATCATATAGAACAATTGCCCTCTCATCATTCACAGGAAGAATGCCACTCGTATCTTCAATTGCTTGAGAGGGCTCTAGCTGTCCAAATGCCACTGGATTCGACACATCTTCTTCCTCCATAATTGGGGATAACTCCGCATCCTAATCACAAGTTTGGAATCAGTTTGTTTTAGTAACAAATTTGTAAATCAAATAGTTTGAATAGGAAGATTTTCAATTGGAACCCTATAAAACCATTAACTTGATGCATCAATCAAAGATAAACATTCAAAACAAATTCAGTCTGTAAGAGGATTGAAAAAACAAATCAAGATGATTATTGTTGTGGATAATCGTCTCGTCTTCGGGCTGTTCTTATAGTGATAAAAACAAAATTTTAATTTAAGTAATGTCACATGACCTAATTGACGAATTGTTGAACAGGACAATTCAGAAACCAATACCTAAACAGTAAACTCATACAAACTCCCAACTGAAAATTCTAGGTTTCGCTTAGAGAATCCAAAATGAATCCGAATTTCAACATGAAACACAATATCTACCAATCGAGCTTTAGACAAACCAAATTGTGCAAAATATAGCCAATTAAAGCCTTATAGGAATATCAAATCAGAAGACAATCACAATCAGTCAATCATACACTTGGTTTTAAAATGCACTAGGCGCCCAAAAGCGACGATGTCTAAGCGCATCGCGCGAAGCGCAAAAAGCGTGGGAGTTTGTACCCGAAGCGCGCACTAATTATATAATTCTTTTTATATATCCCATATATATCCCATAGGTTTTCAGCTTCATTTACCCAAAATATAGCTATAAATAAGGTTTTTATATGATTTTACCTATATGTACAAGCCAAAAACACCAAGGTACAACAATTTTTATGCATAAAAATACTTGTGTATGAGAGGCGCGCGCCTCAAGGCCAAAAGCGACTGAAAAATGACCAAAAAATGTGCTTTTTCTGCGCCTTTGTGAAAATGGGTAGGCGCAACCGCGCAAAGCCTTGAGGCGCCCTAGGCTGCGCCTTGCGCCTAGGCGCGCTTTTTAAAACCCAGATCATACACACATACATGCTAAACAAGAGATGATTATTGTTGTGGATAGTCGCCTCATCTTCAGGTTGCTCGTCTAGTGATCGGAAACAAATTTTTTAACTAAACTCTTATTACATGAACTAGTTTGATGAATTGTTGAACAAAAACGATTGAAAACTCATACAAACTTCCAATCGAACATTCTAGGTTTTGCTTGAACAATCCAATTTCTATCCGGCATAAAACATTAAATTGAAGATCTACCAATCAAGCTTTAGAACTATAGATTATCCAAATATTGTACAATATAATGATATTTTCAAGTCACATAGAAACAGCTTTCCATATAAGACAACAACCACAATCACAGACACACAGTCACACACACACACACATGTGCAAACAGGAGATACTTATAGTTGTGACTTGTGAATTATCTTCTCATTTACAGGCTGTTCGTCTAGTGATCGGAAACAACTTCTTATTTGAACTCAAAGTTACACAAACTAATTTGACGACTTATTGAACATAACGATTGAGAAATCTCAACAGAAACTCACAAGCTCCAAAATCCAAATCGAAAACTCTGGTTTCACTACGGAAAATTCAATAAATTTCCATCTAAAATTCAGCATCAAATTGAAGATTCTACCCGTCAAGCTTTAAACTCTCCAAATTGTGCAAAATAATGCTTATTTAAGTTGCATAGAATTAGCTTTTCACATCAGAATTCAGAAGACAAACACAATCACACATATGCTATACAGAAGAATAACTATTGTTGTGGATAATCGCCTCATCCTCAAACTACTCGTGTAGCAACCGCAAAACAACTCCTTATATAAAAATCATATCCAAACGAACTAATTCGACTATTTATTATACAAAACAATCGACAAATCACTACAAAACCTCCAATCGAAAATTCCAGCCTTCACTTAAACAAATCCAACTCCTATCCAAAACTCAACATCAAACTTCAGATCTACCAATCTCGCTTTAGATTATCCAAATTGTCCAAAAAAAACACTCGAAAAACTCGAATCAAAGTTTCCGCTTACATAATCCAATTCCTATCATAGTTCTTAAAAGCGCGCCTAGGCTCAAGCGCACCAAGTGCGCTGCGCCCTGTGAGGCGCGCGCCTAGGCACTAAGGCGCACTATCGGGGCTGTTTTCTGACTGATTTCCGGCAAAATTCAGGCTAAAAGTTGCCTAAACCTATAAAATATCCTAAAGGAGTTATGAACGATTCCTAAACAACCCTAAAAAATCCTAATGTAGCCTTAAACAAGCCTGAAACATCTCTAAAATCCCTAAAAAATGTATTTTATACCATGTGCCTAATTATAAAAAGCCCTCGTTTTTTATGCGCCTTGTGCCTAGGCTCCAGGCGCGGCATATGCGCCTTGAGTGCGCTTAGGCGCTTTGACAACTATGATTCCTATCCGAAAATTCAACATGAAATCATTTTCAAATCATCCAAATTGTGCGAAACAACGATGAAGAATCATAAATAGCCATACGCTTAAACAAACCATCTTCTATCAGTCAAACTGAAGATCTACCTACCAATCGAGCTCTAGATATTTCAAATTGTGTAAAATAATACTGATTAAAGTTACACAATCACAATCACAATCACAATCACAATCATAATGACACACAGACACATATAGATACAGTTTATATATATGTAACGGCGTACGTACAAGACGGCGCATTTTAGTGGCGGGAGAAGAAAGAGGGAAGTCATCGTGAGATTCTTCTAGAACTTTCCTCTTCAAATTCACCGGAAGATAATACTCTTCCATCACGATTACTACAATAGGGTTTGGGATTGTGGCGGGAAATTATTATTATTATTATTATTATTATTATTATTATTATTATTATTATTATTGTTGTTGTTATTATTATAGGATCAGACGAGGAAGGAAGGAAGGAGGGAAGGGAGTGTGTTTGGTTTGAGGATTTATTGGTGAGAGGGTTTTGTGATAGTGGTAGGGGTATGTGGATCACTCTAGATGTCTCCGGAAGCTGGGTACACTACTGTTAATACTTCACTTTTCCAAGCTAATGACGTTCACTTTTTTTAAGGTTTTTTTAAAGTAATTTTCTATGTTGTGGCAGAGTTCATTATAACCCTAGAAAGGGATCTCTTAGCCACTTTATAATGATCAGACTATATTGTCTTCATCGGGTCCACGCTGACGCGAGAGTGGTCGGCTCACAAGTGAGTCGAGGCTGCGCATAAGGGGCACTAAGGCTTCCACCCGGAAAATTTTCCGCCACCTGCCACTTGACAGATGTTGTACCCTCCACAAGAGGCAAGTCTCTCTGAAGTAAATGCACGATAATAGAAAACCAGGGGGCCATCATCATCGAACTTGACCCCTCCGAGAAGGGTAAGCTCAACCATCACTTGGCAAAAATCCACCCATAAATGATGAGAATGGGGATCGAACCTGCATCACATAAAGTGATTACAAGCCTTTCCACCACTCCATCACTATGAGCAGATTAATAGTTTTTAAGTTCATAAAATAAAAGTTATATACTATCTTTTATATAATATAAGACTCTGTATTGTGACCCGCGACTAACATTAAGGAGCTAATCAAAAAAACACAACACCACCCCATCACTGTGCGCCGCTAGCGCTGTTGACCCACCCTCCTCGGCCGACCACCACCACACGCGCTACCCCTATGCCCGACCACCCTCCACGTGCCCCCTCTTCCTCGGCCAGACCCCCTTCATGTGCGGCACCCTCTCGACTGACCCCACTCTCAGGTCACGAGCCACCTTCGTTACAGGTGCCTTGTTTCGCATGCAACTTGTGTGGGTTTCTTTTTATATAACAACAACAACCGTACCCAGGAAATCCCACAAATAGCGACGCTATTAGTAGGGTCTGGATAGGGTAAGATGTAGGCAAACATTACCCCTATCTTTAGAGATAGAGAGGCTGCTTCCAGAGAGACCCCCGGCTCGAAAAAAACAAACGCACACTATATATTTATAAATAAGTAGACAAACACAAAACACTAAAAAAAGTAGTGAATGTATAACATAATATAACATATATATGTATGTATGTATGTATGTATGTATGTATGTATGTATGTATGTATGTATGTATGTATGTATGTATGTATGTATGTATGTATGTATGTATGTATGTATGTATGTATGTATATATAAATGCATAGCGACCATCCCTAAAAAAAGCCGGCACAAAAGAAAATGTCTCCTAATTCCAAAAAACCTTTAACTTTTATCCTAAGCCTCCACGAATTCCTATCTTGGACCATATCCTCAGAGAGGTGCAATTCTAACAAATTTTGCCTAATCCGATCAACCTAAGTCAATTTGGGTCTGCCTCTACTCCTCCTCCCTTCCACCGTGAGGTGTTCCACTCTTCTGACTGGAGCTTTCATATCATATGTCTCCGCTTCACATGTCCAAACCATCTTAATCTCCCCTCCTTTAATCTTATCCGATATTAGCCACTTCTAACCTCTTCCTAAGAACCTCATTTCTAATCCGGTCTAACCTAGTGTGACCACACATCCACCTTAATAGCTTTCTAAATTCTAAAATAATATAAAGGTTGTACTACATTGCCATGAATTCTATCCAGTCTTTTTCCGTGGTGTGAATGGAACGGTTGCCGAGAATTCGTTGTTGATATGAGACCATTGAAGGTAATACGAAAGTCAAAGTCAAAGTCAAAGTCAAATTGATTAATGTTATTCGTTTTTTACGATCTATGATCTAAATGCATTCACATTTAGACTACTATTGGAATCAAACCTGAAGATGTTGCTAAATGCCTTTTAGATACCCATTTTTATTTTAACTTATGATTGTATGATATGAGGTGATCAATATCAAAACTTATTTTGCAGAGCTAGAGGTTGAACAAACTTCTAGAATTTGTGAACACTTTACATGATATGTGGTGTTCATGTGCTTAATTTTTAAAATACAGTAAACTGAGTTCATCCTAGCTTAATTGAGTACATTCTAAAAGCATTATCGATAATAAATTATATTTTCGTTGTTTTTTTATTTATTTTAAGTGGCTCTGCAAATTTAACTTATAAATGAACTATTTTGAAAAGCGTTTGAGATCAAAGTGGTTTTAAGATCGCTTTTCTATACATACTTGACTGGTTTCAGGGTGTCTGGGATTTGCTTATTCAAAGTTTCAAACCACTTAACTAGATTACTTGGAAGAATGTGGCTGCATCGATTCAGATTCTAAAGGATTCGGGTGTCGATATTCAATATGCGATTAAAGGGGTGGTGGGTAATGGGCTGGGTGTAGTATTTTGGCTAGATGTTTGGGCGTTGGAGGTACCTCTGGCGTCCAGATTTCCAGCGCTCTATGCTGCAGAAAGAAACAAGCTCGTGTCAGTTTCGGAACGGGTTGCATCATTCGGGACGGGCTGGGTTTGGGATTGGGCCACTGGGGGGTTGGGCGCTGAAGCGACTACCGAACTGAATCAGTTTCTGGGGTGGTTACAAGACCGTTGCTGAACTTAGCTGGGGACAAGTGGGTCTGGGGTTTAAACGGGTCAGGTATCTTTGCTGTTCGGGATGTAAAAATGGAGCTGCAGAAGATCAGAAACGGGTCTTCAGGGGCTGTTTTGGAGCGCAACTCATGGACACCTAAGAAGGTGTGGATATTAGCATGGCGCGCGGCTTTGGGAAGGTTACCAACGAAGGTAGCATTGCGGCGAAGGAATATAAATGTAGGTTCAGACTGCTGCCCGTTTTGTGGTGATTTTCCGGAAACAATAGAGCATCTGTTCGTATCATGTGGGATGGCGCAATCAATATGGCAACTCATTACTCAATGGTGCAAGGTTGGAAACATATTTGCATTTGATTTCAAGGATCTGTTGGTGCTGCACAATTATGGTGGTCAATCAAAGAATGTGAAGAAAACTCTTAATGTTATTTATCTAACAGCCATTTGGTGCATCTGGTACAATCGAAATGAGATGGTGTTTAGACAAAAGCAATGTTCACTACACAAGATAATAGGAGAAATCAAAGCATTAAGTTTGGTATGGGTGAAGACTCGGGCAAAACTAGACGACTTGGATTGGGAAAAGTGGCGTAGTTTTTCATTGTCAAATGTTAGGTGGTAATTGTGTGATCTTGATTTTGTAATTGGGTGATTGCTAGTAACCCGCTAGCGTTTGGTGATTAATAAAAGATTTTGTTGGCCGTTAAAAAAAAACTTAACTAGATTACTTTTTGGTGGATTAAAGTGTCTTAAATAATTTGTTTGAACTTTGAAGTTGCTTTCCCCATGTTGCAATATATGATGAGACACTTTTGATAAGATGAGAAACAATGTTAATAAGCAATCTATGGTTTCTGCATGATTAAACAGGCAAATTACGCTCAACAGATATTCTGGTTTATGTTATGGATGAATTTTATTATAGATAAAGTTTAAGAAAATCGTCACCTAGATTATCAGGGCTTAAATAATGTAAGAAAACTAGTCGTTGCATAGAAGGAACTTAAGTTTTAGGTAATTCGATAGGGATAAAAAAAGTTGAGAATTTATATTTTTATGTTAGATAATTTTACTATGTCACACATACGGTAAATCATCAAGTCATATTTTGGACATAAGTATCATTTGTAGAATTTATTAAAGCTTTGTGCATTGGTAGTTGATCATTTATGTTTGTTAATGAAAATAACTTTCTAAATTGTGATTAACATCTTGCATCCATTATAGGTTGAATAAGATATAGGCTCTAACATTTTGCAGTACAATTAGTTCGATAAAAATTATGTGATATGTTGATAAAATCATAAAATGTTGCTATTTATATGTTTAGACATATGGCAACTCAAGCCATAAATCGAGAATGATTCAATTTATAAATTGGGCTTCTATTTTAGCCATAATAAACATCGACTATAAAGAGTGGATGGGGGGGGGGGGGGAAGAAAGGGATGAAGCGACATGTGGCACTTGTGAGACCCATATGTGAAGGGTGAAGATTGTGGGGAGTGGAGGGGGGGATGGGGTGAAAGGAATATTTAAATTGTGTTTTTAAATATGTACTTGTGAATCTGATTCTTTGTATTCGTTTTGGAAACACTAGGTATCATGGTTCGACTTTCAAAGGTCATACGTTAAAGTTCTTACAGATCAATAGCTTTCTAAAGTGAACTTGGTTTATTAAGTCTTTTCAGCCCAAAGGCTCAAGTGCAAATTTGAATTGGTAAGGTGCTATAAGTTACAAGAGTTGAGTTAAAATGTAGCAAAAATGATTGTCAAATGTGTGATCGAAACCGTGTATATCGTGATAGGCAAGAAACTGAAATACTTGGTTTTTTTGCCTTTATTAATCATTTCACCATTTGTCTTTTGGAATATGAAATAACAGTTTGTAGTTTGTTATTCTTAATGTTTACATGTACGAATAAGAAAATTTGTCTTTTGTTTTTTCTAAACTTAAATGTGTGGTAAATAGACTGATTATTGTTGCGTATGTCTTTATACTGTAAGAAATCTTTATCAAAAACACGTAACGTCATTGACATCACAAGTTTATTAGCTTTTGCAATTGAAGGTTTCGTATTCTCCCTTAACATGGATTTAAGCAGATTCTTCATTGTTAGCCATTATTGTATTATTGGCAGACATTAAAATTTAAAAAAAAGGACTGTTGTATTGGGTTGTATTTACAACCACCATTTTGTTGTTTAACTTGAATATATTAACGTTTAACAAGAACCAATTTTCGTAACTTTTAATTTATATTTTTCTTATTTAAATAATATGAAGGGTATTTAATTTAAACATCATGTTTGATTTAATGTTGTAATGTTGATAATGAGTTTGTAATGTTGTGCTTTGATTTAATGTTGAAGGATCCCATTTTTACATATAAGCAGTTGTATGTCGCGCTGTCAAGAGTCAAGAGTAGAGATGGATTGAAGATACTAATATTGGATAAAGATGGTAGAGTTAAGAATCAAACAACAAATTTAATGTTGAAGGATCCTATTTTTACATTTTAATTTTGTTTTCTTTTTATAATTTTTTGGTTGTATCATTTGTTAAACTATATTTATTTACTTTGAATTTTAATCTTCATTTGCATTCCGTTATAATAAATACGTTATTATTCATTATATTATTTGTTTTTAAATCACCTCAAATCAAACATTTGTTGATTTATATCCATTATTGGGTAACATTAATTTTTTTATGATATTTTGCATGTAACTAAAAATGCATACGAATTGTATTACGTAATTTTTTAATAAATAAAACTTGTATACTACAATCTTTATAGAATTTTGTCATTTGACTTAGGCATGTACTGTATGTTAACACGGGTCTCAAACCTAGCTAAATATAAAGCATTGCACTGTATATTATCGTTCTA
Source organism: Ambrosia artemisiifolia (assembly GCA_032199755.1). Taxonomy (NCBI): domain Eukaryota; kingdom Viridiplantae; phylum Streptophyta; class Magnoliopsida; order Asterales; family Asteraceae; genus Ambrosia; species Ambrosia artemisiifolia. The sequence continues at coordinate 15,869,059 of CM063514.1, forward strand.
CGATAACGTGCGAGTTTCCTACGAAGTCATGGAATCAATGCTCATCAAGATTTAAAAAAAAAATTAATATCACCTATCATCAACTGAATTATACTATATTAATAATAGAGTGTATTTGAAGAATGATCTGATTTTATGTTATTTTTAACCCAACTTAAAATTTGAAACTTTGAGAGAGCGACATTTAGCAAAAACCAAAAAATAAAATAATATAAATAAATAAAAATTATATGTTTTGAAAACTAGAAAACCTACCTTTTTCTATCCCAAACCTTGAACACCCCAATATTTATTTCTTTATTCAAAAGAAACAGAAATAGACACAAAAGCCACTTGAAAATTCATCTTGCTACCACTTTCTTCTACAATCTCACAGATTTTAACAAATCTTTATAACCCATTTTATTAATTTCCTCATTCTCTACACTCTCCAACCCCTCAATAAAACCATTTCAAGATTCAATCTTTTTCCTTCATTTGTTCATAGATCCCAAACCCCTTTTGATATTTCACTCAAATTCAAAAACCCATGTGGAATATATAATTTTCTTGAATTAATATTAATCAGATGGTTGGGAATAATAATAATAATAATAAGAAGTCTCATTCAAGATTACTTGTGGATATTACATGTAAATTGGGTAGTTCTTCTTTTAGAAAGGTGCAATCTTTGAATCCTTTGATGTCTCCTGCAACTTCTGAGGCTTCTTCTGTTAGTAACCTTCGTTCATTGTCATCTAAAGCTCCATTTTATGGCCTTGTTGTTTGTGTTACTGGATTATCTAAAGGTATCTTGATCTTCTTGTTTTTTAGTTATTTACTTATATACCAGTTACATGTTTTCTGTGTGTGTTGTGTGCAATGCCTTTTGTTTCTTTTTAATCTTTTATTTTTTAATTTTTTTTGTAGAGTTTGTTATAAATTCTTTTAAATTTTGACTATTGCTATTTGGGCCTTTCTTGTTTTTAGTTATTTACTTACATAACAATTACATGTTTTCTGTGTTGTTTGAATGTGCAATGCCTTTTGCAGTTTTGCTTGTGTGTATGTGTTTTTTTAATCTTTTTCATAGTTTTTGTACAGTTGTGATACATATTTTAAATTTTGATCTTTACTATTGCTATATGAGTAATGATAATTTTTTTTATATAATTTGACATAATCCTTTATTTGTTATTATTATTATTTTTAAAACAGCATTACTGTGAATAGATGTCAAATCTTATAATCTGCTAGTTTAGCTACAATAGTCAAAATGCATCAATGATTTGGCACAGAAAGAAGTATCTTACAAAGTTACAATATACTAGTTTGACTACAACAGTAGTGAAAATGCATCAGTGATTATATATTATAGCCAAGTCAAAATATTGATTTAGAAGAGAAAGAAGTTTTTTGATAGTCAATTAGAACAACTCAAAATAGTCAAAATGCATCAATGATTTGGAACAGAAAGAAGTATCTTTGGTTATAAAGAAGTATGTTACAATCTATTCTTTTTGACTACTAGAACAAACAAATATTGATTATATGATTAAGTTCGGATATAATTTGCCTTATGATGTCGGTTTACAGAAGCTAGAAAACAAGTGATGGAAGCAACAGAGAGATTGGGTGGTGAATACAGTCCGCATTTGCATCCTCGTTGTACCCATTTGGTGGTCCAGATATCCTTTTTGTTGCATTTGTCATCTTCATATGAATCATTTTGCTTTTTGTCATGTGATTACCATCGATTTTGTAGTTGCATTAAAGAGAGTTCTATCATATTCATCCACTTTATTAATATATATGCTGGCATTGATGGTCAAACATTTCCCCTGTAATTTGCATTTATTTTATCAAATTTGACTAAAGAAGAATATGCTACTTTTTTAGTTCAAAACTTTTGCTTTCAAAATTCAAATTTTGTATGGCCTTTGTTACAAACTTAAAAGAAATAATGTTAATATACTTTAGCACATCCTATAAAGTGTTAAATTGCTCTCTTTTTCTGGAGTTTGACTTCTACAGTGAAAGTGTATCTTTTCTTTTCGAACGTATTATTATGGATTACTTAATGCTAATCTACAGCTCTGGTGGACGGAAATTTGAGCATGCGTTGAAGCATGGAGCCACAAATGGTCTCTTTATCGTTACACTTGGATGGTTTGTGGATAGCGTTAGAAGAAATGGTAAAATTTTGTAGCTTTCACAGTTAAACAATAATATTAAGGTGGCAAATAGGCTATTGTCAAAATACCAACACTTTTTCTCCATTTTTGGATTTTCTGAACAATAAATGTATTGCACCATGTCGAACAAAGAGAAAGAAAATAATATAAGAATACTATGTATTTTAAATATCAAACGATTTAGGACATTGTAAGCACCTGAATGCACGTTCCGCTTACATGGCTTTTAACTAGTTTAGCCTGTCCAACTGATTTGACCCATTTAATTTTTTGCTTTTATTACTATTTTTAATTTTAACTTCTTGACCCGTTTAAATTAAATTTTTTTATGTTTGGTCAGTGAGATTGGATGAAACTCTTTATGTTGTAAGAAGTCTTGGAGAAAATCATACGCCTAAAGATGATATTGACATGCTCACTAGTGGGAATTCTTGTCTTCCTGTTGCCATGCTTGAAAACGCTAAACAATCAAACGTGGTTGAAAAACCAAGATTATTCTCATCAGAAGAAGAGCCTAAAAGAAGAGGTTCACTTTTTGCGGGTCAATCCATATATGTTGACCCGGAAGTTTCTGCTGAGCTGCAGAATAAGGTACAGTTGACTTTCCGACATTATTCACATTTGTTTTCATTTTCTGTACTAAACTACTGTAATAAAACGAACTATTTGATCGTTTGAAAAATGTTGATTATTTAAGAAATTTATAAACAAAGTGACAATAATTAAACGAAGTATAAAACTAACATAAAATGAGTTTAACTTATAGATATGAAATTTGGTTCCAGTAGGTTGTTGAGGCGGCTTTTGGACAAGGATGTTCATTTGTGGACCAATGGTTGCCGGGTCACAATCCTAGTCATGTGGTATGCGAAGAGTCCTCGGTGCAGAAATATCTTGGCCACTCTAGTTATCTTGTTACAGTAAGTTATACTACAAAGATTTATTTATTTATTTTTAATGCTATAATCAATTAAATCTCTAATAAATAATTCACCACACACCTCAGCCCTTATGGATTCTCAAGACGGTGAAGGAGACTAGGCCACAGAGACTTGTTCATTTGTCTGCTGACCTGGCACGCCAGATCGGTATGATGCTTGATAATGCTCAAGGTTCTGCTCATCAAAAGGTAATACTTGATTATTGATATGGTATCTCCCCCACCTAAAAAAATAACTTATCTAACCGACAGAAATATTTTGTTACCTGTTTATTTTTATATTATATATTTTATAGAAATACGTATAATGTCATAAGTTATACTGATTGAGGTTTTTTTTTATACCATAATACAAACTTTATATGTAATTTTTTTTATGTGGACATGTATCTTTAGTTGTAATATTGTCATTTTAGATATAAATAATTATTCTTTTTGGGTTAAGCGGGTTATTTTAGTGTAAACCTTTGAAAACTCCTGTCGTGTTTAGGTTCATTTGTCCAACGTCATTTTTCGGATCATGTTGCGTTTGATCCATCAACTTGTTAACCCCACCCATTTAACACCCCTAAGTTTATACCATTCCATTTTCAAGAAAATGTTAAATGTTAATGCTTAGAACCTATAAATATAATATAAACATTCAATTTCTTTTTTTTTTCCCTGAACTTGAAGGATATTAGTCGGACTGTTTCTTCTCAAGAACCACAAAATCTTGGAATCAATTGTAACTATGAAGAAAATCAACGTATAGTGAACCTTGCCAAAAATGGGGTTAGAAATCGTCGTGGGCGTCGCATGCAGGTACTACTCAAATTAATCTTGTCACAGAATCACAGATTGCTTCGATAATTGACTCCTTTTTTTTTGTATCAAATTAAAATTTTTAATATATATTTGATTATAATCACAGGCACCAATAAAACCATTAACCCCAAGCACACTTCTTGATTCAATCTGCTGGTCAATCTCTGAGCCATCATCAAATGCTGCTATCTACACCGACACTTTCATCGACATAAATGAAGATTTGAAAGAATCTGATGCTTCTTTTGTCAACTCCTCGAGACCACTTTCAGACGCGTAAGTTTTCACCTTTTCTAGAAAATAAACATTATTAATTTTTATAGTAATCTTCAGTAACATAAATCTTATAAAAACATCCAAACTTTTACAAATAAGTAGAAAACATATTTTTCACCATTATTATGATATTATCTTTTTCTTTACGTATAATATAAAAATAAGTGTTTACGCGTCATTATGTTTTAATTTGGATTAAATTCATACATCTCTTTCTTTACGTATAATATAAAAAAACTCATTATGCAACCTTGGTTTAAAAAAGCGCGAGGTGCTCCGAGGCGTTTTGGGTCCAAAATCCGAAGCGCGGGGCTTAAAGCGCGAGGTGAGAGCTTCACGTATAGTATTAAAAAAATTATAAAAAAATATTTATATATGTCAATATGACATTTTCTACATGTTAATCAATCGTAAGCACAAAAACATGGTTATAAAACACCCTTGAACACTTAAAAAGCATATTCAAAACATAAAAACGCCGAGGCACTACCATAGCGGGCCAAATAAAGCAGTTTAAAAGGGTTTTTTGGGCTGAGACGCTACTGTAGCGCGCGCCTCAAGCGCCCGAGGCGGCGCTTCATGTAGTTCAGCGCTTTTTTGGCAAAAAAAGCGTTTTTCTAAACGCCTCGCGCCTCAAACGCTTAAAGCGCGCCCCAGGCGCGCTTTTTTAAACCAAGCATGCAACGAATTCCATTCCGTGTTTGGTTTTAAATAGTGCATTTGAGACGTGAGGCGAAGCTAAAGTGCCTCAAGGTCTGGTACGTGGCTAGGTTTTTTCGATCATTTAGGTCAAGATAGAACCGTTGTGCTGGAAATTTAGAAAATAATGACCTTTTAGAAGCTGATATGTAACAAGAAGCAAAGATGAGATATATGCAAGCTTATTTGGTTGTATATAGAGCAACGCCTCGCATACGTGAAGCTCTCTTTTCGCGCCTCATGCTTTTTAAAACCAAGATTACAACCAAACATCATAATAGAATGATCCATCCAGCTAACTAGTTTTTTAACCATGCAGTGAAAAGAACGAGTTGGTTTTCAAGAACCATTTCCTCACAATACTGTTTCCGGTGGACCGGTTCTCAGAGATGGGCCCCAGTTCAAGGACGTTTTTTAGCGACACAGGGTTCACATGTATGAAATTGTTAGATCACATCTACGCGTTTTACCAGGTAAATTAACAAATAGTTTTCTCAAAGATTATCGCACTTTTAACGTTAACACTTGGAACCTCATTAATTTGTACAGGAAAACATGTCCAAGGCGGAGATTGAGTTGGCCATTCATACCGATTCAAGGCATGCTGATAGGTTAAGATCAGTTTATGCAAGTAAAGAAGCTGCAGAACATGGTTACGCAGAGATCAGGCGTATAGAGTTTTTAGGGAGTCGAAAAAGCCTTGAAATGCTAAAACGTGTTTCTGGGGATAACAATAGTAATGTCTACGAGTTGTTGACCCGAGCATAGTGGCATCAGCATGGGTTCACTGTTCATCCGATGTGGTTTTAGTGAGCCAACATGGGTTGGAATATGACCCGGTTTGTTTAACATCCGAGGCTGGTTCGACCTTTGTTTAATCTGGGCTATGGGTTTAGCTTTTTGTAAAGTGAAAACTTAAAGAGATATGAATTGTTTGTTTTTAACTCTTTTACTAATACCATCATGATATTTTAATAAATTCTTTGGGGGCTTTTAGATCAATATGATTGGACTGCAATCCGTGGAGACTGCCAGAGGAGCATTATTAACCTGGTGATGAAACCAGCCTCCACACATTTGGACCGTTGTAAGCGTGACAACCCTCATGGTCGTCACGTTGTATGGATGTGAGGGGCGGTGTTTCCGTGGCCTCACTGGCTTCCTCACAAGCCATACACCCCATGGCCTTATGTATTACATAAAAAGCGTGAGGCGATTTGAAGAGTGCGATTAGTATGTTGACATAGATCGATTCAAGATATGATAATGCAAGCAAGCCCAATATGCCAGGGCGTAGCGAGTTCTTGACTTTCTGATATCATTTGGTTATTCATGGCTCAAAAGCTTGTAACTAAGGCTGCACGGCGTGGAGATGTGCCGGGTCGTGGATGGTGGGCCAAAACAACCGTTGGTCCCCAATGGCTCTTAAAGAAAAATAATTCAATTTACTATTTTATACATAAGCTCATCCTACCATTTCTATTTCATTCGCACCTTTTTTACACTTTTTCTCTCAAATCAACTCATCCTACCATTTCCAGCATTAACCAAATCATCACTACATTGTTGCCTTAGACTGAAGAATAAATTGCGTAAACATTGGCGTAGATAAATATCAAATATAATGCGGGACTTGCAAGCTTATCCGCTCGGTCTCCCTTATGAGCTAACATTTTAGCCGAAATCATCAATGTAATTAAAGTTGTAATAGTTTCAGATATCGTGATCTTGTAACATGTGTTACACACAATTCATCAATGTGATTAAAGAGTGTATCCATTGTAATTTGTAAATAGACCATGAAGAATGATGGATAACTTAACTCATTATGTGATGGCTCGGTGCATGCCTTACAACAAAATATGTTGTTATATAATTAAACGAGTAAATTGCATTTTTCAGTTTTAGTCGAAGTAGGCGGTGTCTTTTAACTAGCAAAATTACGGTAGATATCATTTACGTTATCATTTTTGCACGTTTTATCTTTTAGTACTAACCCGGTCAATATTTAACGTTAAGTCTGAATTTGTGCTTCTCATATGAGGGCGAAACAAGATCTGGTCACCAATAAGACAAAAGATTGAGTAGTTTAAAAAATTAAAAAAGAAATTCACACTAACCTAAGTTGGCAAGTGGGTTGGTGGAGCAACCAAGGTTTGCAACCCAAATGAAGAAACAAGTACCTGAGGGGGTAATTCTTCTGGGTAGGACAGAGGTATCTCTCCGGCCCAACAGAATGAAATCGTCTAATCTGCAAAGAGAACACCGTTAGGACTCGTCACAGGATTGAGGGTTTTCCTGTGACCACCCTCCGGCGTGAGAATAAGTATGGCTCTTAAGCAATGTGAAAAATAGGGAGAGTAGGTTGAGAGTAATTGTATATCCTTTACGTTTACCTGAGTCTTCTTTATATAGTCAGGGCTCCCCTTCATGATCGTTGTAGTTGTTCCGATCAACTAGGAGATAATCGTTATCACTGTTTCTTCGTATAAATTGGTTTAGCCGCTCAGAGCTTATCTCTTATCAGATAGCTTGTTTATCGCTATCGACTGTTATTATCTTTTAAATCGGTTAGCCCATCTTCAGTGGGCTCAGCGCTATTGGGCTTAACTAATTTTATGTACTATCGATGTGGGCCAGTCCAGCCTGACTGGGCCCCTACCTCGTCATGTCCCCCCAGTCTAGTGATAAGAGGTTGCGAATATTACTAGACTCTAAAAAAAAGAAAAAATAAAAATGTACGGAAATTAGATTTTAGGGGGCCACTTTGTAAATCTTTATTGGGATTGGTACCGCATGACCTATGCACGTGCTGTGACATCATCACAAGCGTCCCATGAGCCGTTTTTGAATAGTCCGATTGACAGGGGTAGCGACTGTTGGCGGTTCAATTTCAAATTTGAACCGTTGTTAATTGCTAATATAAATGTGCCAATTCAGGGGGAGTCTATTACAATTGTTCTCAAGAAAAATAACCTTCTCCTCCAAAAATTTCCCACCCTGAAATGGCACCCAAAACTGGTTCTACGCGCACAGTCATGAGTGTTGCCGAGATTAACTGTAGTTGGTCGTTCACGGTACTCAAATCCTTTCTTAATGATTATAAGATCCCTTCGGAGTGGAATCCGGTGCTCCCTGGGAGGGATGATGTCGCCTTTCCTCTGAAAGAGGGGAAATTGACCCTCTATGTCGAGTTCTTCACTTTCTCCCATTTTCGTCTTCCGGCGACCAATTTTGTTTATAATTTGCTGTCATACTATGGGGTCAATATCTCCCAATTGCACCCGTTAGGTTTAATCAAAGTTCGTCACTTCGAATTTTGTGCCCTAGGGCTTGGAATGTCGCCCCGCTTGGAGATTTTTCGTGCTCTGTATGTTCTTAAATTTAAACATGAGTATTTCACCTTCGACCGCCGTCCGGGTGTCCTGTCTTGCATTGACAACTTCCCACAAAGCGTGAGGGACAAGGAATGGAGGAAGAAGTTTTTCTATATTGATGATTGTGTTCTTCCGGTGAGAGCCCCTATTAGGTATCCAGAGGGGCGATTAACCGATGCATGTCCTGCTCCTGCTGTATACGAGAAAGACCCGTTGTATATTGCTTTGACGAATAACCCGACGGAATGCACAAGCATTCCCGAAAGGGCCATGGTTGCTGTTGGGATGATTCGTTTGTGGGTGGACGATACTATGTTTCCTGAGTATCGCCGGGAGGACCAGGGACGTTGGCAATACTTTGATGTGCTTGATCCAGACGTTGCGGCGCATTTGGTTGAGCATGATCGTCCCCTTGGGCCTTCGGAGCCTGACGCTCTGAGCCAGACAATAGCAAATTTCTACATTCCAGTTCCTGCTAGCCAAGCGGGTGCAACTGGTCCGTCTGATTCCCGAGTGTTGGAAAGCACGGGTGTTGGTGCCACTGTTTAAGGGGAGGACAACCCAGATCCTATTGATGCTGACCCTCTCAATGTGGCCATGCCACAAGAAGATGTAGCTGCGGGAAAGAAGAAATCCAAAAAGCGGAAGAAAGCAGACACTTCCGGGGTTGAGATGTTATTGGCCAAGAGACAACAACTAAAAGCGTTGAAAGAGAAAACATTAAGTAAGTGTGATAGTTCAATGTTTTTTCTTTGGTATTAATCTATGCGGCGTTGTTAATGGTCGTGGACTTTCATGCAGGTGAGAGAATTGGTGTGAGTGACCCTTCTGCTGGGTCTGATGGGATGGGTGAAACTTCCGGTTCTGACGTGAGGGGGTCGTTGTCATTGCAAACCAAACCCTGTACCCAAGAGGATCTTCCCGGACGAACTGAGCCCCTTATTCCCTCGTCCATGAGTACTACCCAAGTCGAAACCGTTGTCACCGCTGTTTCGTCAAGCACTTCTCCTGCTGCCGTCACAGCCACCGACCAAGTTGCTTCTGTCGCCATTTCTACGATTCCAGCTACGGTATCAACCTCTATGCCTGTTGTGACTGCCATGATGCCGTGAACGCTAGTGTTTACTCTGTCAGCCAGCACCGTAACCACGCCGGTCGGCCCGCCTGGACAGAGTTTCTCCCAGCTTCTACGGGATGTGCAACAACATCCCATCAAGTTCCCCGGTGGCGTCCGTACTGGTGACCAGACTGGCGAGTCCTCATCGTCTGGCACAGGTGGCATGCCGCCCAATGTGTACCTTCCTGGGATTAACTGGCGCCCCTCGTTGAAACATGTCCGGTATGTTCCCGGGTGGCACATCGCTGAGTCAACACGGCTTATTAACCCGGACGTGATACGTCATTGGTCTGAATTCGCTGTCCCCCCAGCCGAGAGATACTATCTCCAGGGTTTGGATAATGCACAGTTAGCAGAGAATGTTATGGGGCCAGCGTGAGTTCCTCCACAGCTCTTTATGAAGTGTTGAGACGTTGGCGTGTTGACCTGGCACACCTTATTGAAGTCTGGGAGGGGCAGGGGCGTGTGAAATCTGAAAATGAACGGCTGTCGAAGCAGTTATCTGATAAGGAGGTGGAAGTGGTAGCCCGCCAAGTGGCCAAAGAGAAAGCTGAAGAAGACAGGGCTCGGATGGTGACTAACCATACTGAAGAGAAACTCAGTTGGCACCGCCGGGAAGATAAATTGAATCAACATGTTTTCCGGCTGGAAGACCGAGTCAAGGGTTTGACGAAAGAGTTGGAGACTGCAAAGAACACCATTATCAACAACCAAGCTGACGTGGAGAGATACAAGCTTATGGCGGCTGAAGTGGAGAACTATGAGTCTCGGATCCGGCGTGCCGAAGAGCGAAGAGACGACACTCTGGAAAAACTGAATGAGTGTCAAAAGCAATTGGCGACTGCTAACGGCCGGACGGACCAGGCTGTCAATACCGCGGATGCTTTAAAGTCCCAGGTGAATGTTTTGCAGTCAAAGTTGGATGCTGCGTTGAGTGACAGGGAGTGGATGATCCGCCGGGGAATACCGGCGTCCTGGCGTTACATCCGCGGTAGTTCTGAATATCAAGACCGTTTGAACACCTTTTACAAAGTGTCTATGGAGGCTGGCTACCATGATGGTTTGGCGTATGGTAACCAAGTTGGTCTGGCCGGTAGGAAACTTCCCCCACCAACAGAACAAGAGAAGTCATTTCCCACCCGGGTTGCTGACAGCCTTCAAGCTTTGAGTTCCGACACGTTGGAAGCCATTGAACGCCTGAGCTGCAAGGTTGGTGATGAGGGTACTTCTGCCCTCCGGGCCGAACTTGAACCGTATGTCCTGGAATCTTCAGATGGTGAAGATACTTCCTCTGATTGAATGTAATTTTCTTTTGAATGTAACCGCATGCTTTTGTCTATGTATTCCAAACGTTTCTATGTATTCCAAACGTTTTTAAGTATGTGTGATAATGGAAAGAATATTATATGTTCGTAATGTATGCCAACTGTCTCTGTTACGTAGTTAATGCTGATATGACAGCAGCTTTCAATCACCCATTAATTACATATCATCATTACATGACGTCACTAACTGTCACATGCCATTGTTTGGCGGCGAATGTCAGTAACTTAATACTGAGGATTCTTGATCTTCTCGAATGCACCTATATAAGTCAGGCTACTTATCGCTTTGCTCCCTTGCCTTCTGAGAAAATCTTACTTCCCCCTTAATCATGTCTTGTAAACAAGCTTCCTTGGACGAATTGATGCGCGAGCTAGATGCCGTGGAGGAGTTGAAGAAACTTCGTCAGTTTTCTGACGAAATGGATCGTCGTCGTGCTGCGATGGAAGAGTATAATAACAGGACTGCTGGGTACATTCCGAGCCGGAGGTATGGTTTGACATACTCAAGGGGACCTAGGAAAATCTTCAACGAACAGGCTCCTCTGCTGGACCTGCCTGCACCTCTGCCTGTCATGAATGCTGGTGGTCTAGAGGTTATAGAGAATCCTGATGATCCTGTGGATGCCCCAGGGTACCATGTTGCTGCTGAAGCTGTTCAAGCAGTTGAGGAGCCCCTGGAGGATCATAATGACGTTGTAGTAGGAGTGTTGTTCAACAACGAGCATTTGGTGGTTCCTGATTATGCTCCTGATGGAGAAGTGCTACATACCCCTGCAGAGGTATTAGCTATGTTGGATGGCCGTATGTGATATGAGCCAATATCTATTGATAGGCTAGTGCCCGTATGAGTGGCTCATTTTGCTTTGTTTTGTATAGCGCTTTTGGTGGTAGGCTAGTTTTTGTAATGGCGAAGGATTTTAGTCCCGCCTCCTACCGTAGTGAATGATTTTTTGTAATATTGATCCGAAGGATTTGACAATGGATATAATCATATTAGAATGAAAAATTGCCACTATGGGCATCTTATTGAATTAAAAACAAATAAACTGTGAGGACCAACAGGTCGACTATTACACAGCTATCATTATTGACGTACAATGAATAAAAAATGTTTTTGCAGCAACGTGACTTAAACATAACATTTCTTCAACTGGGTGGCGTTCCAAGTGCGCGGGATTGGCTCCCCCGTAAGCTGCTTTAGGGAGTAAGCTCCTTTGCCTAGTACTTATGCAACTTCGTATGGCCCTTCCCAATTTGGGCCAAGCTTGCCTTAGGGTTGGGACCTGCTTGCCTCGTTGTCCCTTATGACCAACTCTCCCACCTTGAAAGACCTTTCGAGAACCCGCTTGTTGTAGTATTTCTCCAGTAACCTTTTGTATCGAGCTTCGTTGATGCAGGCCGTGTCGCGGCGTTCTTCAAGCCTCTCCAAGTTCTCCCGCAGTAGCTATTCATTAGGGAAGGGACGCCGATTTCAGCTGGAATCATCGCCTCTGAACCGTACGTTAAACTAAATGGTGTTTCACCATTGCTTGTCTTCGGCATGGTTCTGTGAGCCCACAAGACATGCGGTAGTTGATCCACCCAGGATTTTCCTTAGGTGTCCAGCCTTTTCTTTATCCCGTCAAGTATGCTCCGGTTTGCTCTTTCTACCTGCCCGTTGCCTTGCGGGTGTGCGACGGAGGTGAAAACTTGTTGAATTTGGAGCTCCTTGCACCAGTCTTGCAACGACCTGTCTGCGAATTGGGTTCCATTGTCGCTAACCAGGTATAACGGGACCCCAAACCTGCAAACTATATGCTCCCATAAAAACTTCTTAATGTTTATTGCTTCGATTTTGGCCAGCGGTTTTGCTTCGACCCATTTTGTGAAATAGTCGATGGCCACCACTAAGTACTTTAACTTCACGGGTGCTGGGGGAAATGGTCCCACTAGGTCTACTCCCCACTTCTGAAAAGGCCAGGCCGCTGTAACGGGTATCAGGTTGTTCTTTGGCCGGATGGTGTGGTGCGTATTGTTAGCAACTGATGCATTTCTGTAACACCTCCACGGCCATGTTATGCATACCCGACCAATAATATCCTGCATTTTTTAGCTTTGCGATCACCGCCCTGGGCCCGGCGTGTATCCCGCAAGTGCCTGCATGGATTTCCTCAACCAGGAACTTTGCTTCAGATGGGGACACACAACGCAGTGCTGGACCCAGGTATGATTTCCTATATAGGACGCCATTCTGTAGTTCATATTGGACCGCCTTTGTGCGGATCTTCAAGGCTTCCCCCTTGTCCTCAGGTAGCGTGCCGTGTTCCAGGTACTGCTGTATTGGGGTCATCCAGGAGACTTCTACTGCATGCACGCTGTGTACGGCAAGCACTTGAGTTGACGGCTGCTTAAGGGTTTCGATATGGACATCCTCTTTGGTACCGGATGATGCCAACTTACTGAGGGCATTGGCTATGTCGTTTCGATGCCTTCGCACGTGTATTAATGTTATCTTTTGAAACTTGGACATCAACTCTTTGGTCTTTTCCAGATACTTTGATAAGGTATCATCTCGGGCTTCATATGATTCGTTGACTTGGTTGTTTACCAGCAACGAATCCACATGCGCGTCCACTCTTTTTGCGCCTAAGGACAGGGTCATGCGCATACCTGCTAAAAGCGCTTCATATTCAGACTGGTTGTTGGAGCATTCAAAATCAAAGCGTAGGGCGTATAGGAACTTTGCCCCCTCCGGACTGACCAGCATCAGACCTGCCCCTGCCCCTTTACTATTAGAGGACCCGTCTGTATACAGTTGCCATGCCGGTTCCTCGACTTCTAACTCGGGCGCGGGTACCTCTTCCACCAGCGGGATTTGTTCTCCCGCTGGGATCTCTGCCAAAAAGTCTGCGATAACCTGCCCCTTTATAGATGTTCTCTTCTTAAAGCTAATATCCAGTGCACCCAACTCGATTGCCCATTTGGCTAGCCTACCTGACACTTCTGGTCTATTTATCACTTGAGCCAGCTGGAAGTTAGTCAATACCTCAATCTTGTGTGCCTGAAAACACCGACGTAATCGACGGGACGCATGCACCAGAGCTAGAACAAGCTTTTCCAATGTTGGGTATCTGGTCTCTGGGTCGGAAAGGACCCGGCTGACATAATAAATGGGGGTCTGTATCCCGTTTCTTTCCACTAATAAGACGGCACTGACCGCGTGGTGCCCCGCAGCTATGTACATTTTCAGCATCTCGTCCTGTTTGGGGGCCGTGAGTGTAGGTAGGTTGCCCACGAACGTCTTCATTTCTTGAAATGCCTTTTCTGCCTCCTGCGTCCACTTAAACTTGTTTTTATTAAGGCAGTCTTTAAGCGTGGATATGAAAGGCAGGGATCGCTCTGCATGCCGTGCCAAAAAACGGTTGATCGCCGCTAGTCTTCCATTGAGGGTATGTGCCTCTTTCAGTGTCTTTGGAGACGGCATGTTGATGATTGCCATCACTTTTTCTGGGTTTACCCGGAACCCGGTGACCACTACTCCGAGAAATTTGCCTTCCTCAACCCCAAATGAGCATTTCCCCGGATTCAACTTGATGTTGTACTCACCGAGCCTCTTGAAGGTTTCTTCGATGTCCGTGATGAGATCATTTTCGGTGCTGCTCTTGATGACCAAGTCGTCAACGTAAACTTCCAGGTTCCGTCCGATCTGACTTTCGAACGCTTGATCCATCAACCTTTGATACGTTGCACCTGCATTCTTTAACCCAAAGGGCATCTTTGTATAACAATAGATGACTGCGTCCGTATGGAACACAGTTTTGTCTTCATCTTCCCAGGCCATCTTGATTTGGTGATACCCCTTATATGCGTCCAGGAAGCATTTAAACTTGAACGGCGAGAGAGAGTCAACCTTGAGGTCAATCTCCGGTAGTGGATATGCATCCTTCGGGCATGCTTTGTTAAGGTCTTTGTAGTCCACACACATGCGCCAGGTTCCATCGTGTTTCCGGACCATTACCGGGTTGGCTACCCACGTGTGGTACTTGGTTTTCCGCAGGATGCCCGCTTCTTCCAGTTTTTTCACCTCTTGCACAACTGCGGCCCTTCGGTCTGGGGCCATGCTTCTTCTTTTTTGTGCTATTGGCTTAATCGAGGGGAATGTTGATAGCTTATGCTCTGCCTTCGACCTTGAAAGTCCCGTCATATCTGCATGTTTGAACGCGAAGACGTCCAAATTACTCTTCAGCACCTGCTTGAGTTGATCTTTAGCTGAGGGTGACAAGGTGTCGCCGATCAGCACCATCTGTTCAGGGTGTTCCGCGTTCAATACCCATCTCTCTGGGCCGCGTAGCCCTGCCGGGGCTTGATGGGATGGTTTGAGTTCAGCTGCTGAGCAAATCTTATCACCTGCTACGGTTACCACCCCTTGAGGGGTAGGGAACATCAGGAAACCTCTCGCTGTTGAGACCAAGGCGTCTATGCGACCCAGGGTGTAACGCCCTATGATCACATTATATTGAGAATCCGCTGGTATTATGAGAAAAGTGACCAGAATGGTTCTTTCTCTGCGGCCATCCCCTATAGTAACGGGGAAAGTTAGCTGACCCAACGGTTCGACGCTTTCGCCTGTGAATCCCCTAACTGGACCTCTTGCAGGCTCCATCATCTTTTGATCCTCGGCACGCATCCGGCCGAAACATGGTTCATATATGATGTCTTCCGAACTTCCTGTGTCAACCAGGATTCTTCTCATGCTATAATCACCTACAGCTGCGGAGATGACCAGGGCCTCCATGCTTAACACCCTGTAGTGTGGGGGTACAGTCATTGTCGCCTCTATCCACGGCTCAAAACGTTCAAACGTTCTTTTCGTTCGTACCTTGATTCCACCCTGACCATGTTCATTTCCCACGGACGTTTTCCTACAGCTTTGTCCGTTGCTCCTGAGGAAGTGCCAGGCTTCACGTCTTTGACTAAATGTGCGAGCTTTCCGGACCTAACGAAGTACTCGATTTGCCTTTTCAGCTGGAAACAGTCATTGGTCTCGTGACCGGTACCCTTATGATACGCGCAGTACTTTGATTTGTCTTGCCCCGGGGAGTCTTTGAGCGGTTGTGGCGTGTTGAGCCGTAAATCCTCAGACTCCAAAATCTGCAATGGCGTCTTGGTTAGTTCCGGGTATTCTGACCTTGGTTTCGAAGTACCTTCCCCTCTTCCTATGAGAGTGTCCCGAGGTCTGTCGGATCTCCGACGGTCATCCTGCCTGTCATCTCTCCTGTCATTTCTTGAGTAGGGTTGATTTGATACTTCCGATTTCCCCCTGTTCCTGGATCCTCTGTTCTCTCGGTTTCATTTGAATCAGAAGCTTTAGCAGATTCCTGTCTTTTCCTGACGGCTTGGTTCATAGATATTGATTTCTCCTGCTTAACATAGGCTTTCGCGATGGTCATAATCTCATCCATCGTTTGGGGATAGCCCTTC
The DNA here is from genome assembly GCA_032199755.1 of Ambrosia artemisiifolia. Taxonomy (NCBI): domain Eukaryota; kingdom Viridiplantae; phylum Streptophyta; class Magnoliopsida; order Asterales; family Asteraceae; genus Ambrosia; species Ambrosia artemisiifolia. The sequence continues at coordinate 15,885,234 of CM063514.1, forward strand.
GGACCATGGAGCTTTCTTAGTAGACCGTCGTCGTTTACTCCCATTGTGAATGCTGTGCATGCCAACTCTTCGGTGAGTCCCGGGATCTGGAGCCGTTCTTTATTGAACCGCACGATGAAATGCTCCCCGCGGATTGAGAGACCGGATTGTCTATTCCTCCCCATCCTGATATTGATGTCATTGGGGGCGGATACATATACGGGTAAAGGTACGAGTAGAGGTTCCCCGCCATTGGTTGGTACATGAATCCCTATGGATTTGCTGGGTAATACGGCATGTATTGCTGATTTCCAGGTGTGATTGGGGTGTAAGGAGTGACTGTGGGGTGCATGAGCGTTGCCATGGGTGAAGACATCATGGATGCGGTCATTGCCACGGAGAACAGTGGGAGGCTAGTAGCCGCCGTGACCCATGACATGGTAGCCACCGGAGGTTGTGATCTTCCCGCCGGAGTAGGAGTTACTATAGGCCTTGTATAGGTTGTCGTTGGAGCGAACCTAGGAAAAGGTGAAACCGCTGAAGTTGGACCTGTGGGTCTATGCTGACTTGTTGCATCACCCGTCACCTGATTCATGAGGTTGAAACCCGGGGGTTGTTCCAATACTATCTCTTCGTCCACCGAGTCTGCCGAAATGCGATCGTCGTTTTCATTGCCCGTCCTCATCGGGCCCTGGGGAGCATCTTGAGTCGCGACAATTCGTGAATCTTGATTTGATGCCATTCAACTGGGTGGGAGTGATCGTTCTCTGTCTTGTTTCCATCCCACGGATGGCGCCAATGAAGAAACAAGTACCTGAAGGGGTAATTCTTCTGGGTAGGACAGAGGTATCTCTCCGGCCCAACAGAATGGGATCGTCTAATCTGCAAAAGAGAACACCGTTAGGACTCGTCACAGGATTGGGGGTTTTCCTGTTACCACCCTCCGGCGTGAGAATAAGTATGGCTCTTAAGCAATGTGAAAAATAGGGAGAGTAGGTTGAGAGTAATTGTATATCCTTTACGTTTACCTGAGTCTTCTTTATATAGCCAGGGCTCCCCTTCATCATCGTTGTAGTTGTTCCGATCAACTAGGAGATAATCGTTATCACTGTTTCTTCGTATAAATTGGTTTAGCTGCTCAGAGCTTATCTCTTATCAGATAGCTTGTTTATCGCTATCGACTGTTATTATCTTTTAAATCGGTTAGCCCATCTTCAGTGGGCTCAGCGCTATTGGGCTTAACTAATTTTATGTACTATCGATGTGGGTCAGTCCAGCCTGACTGGGCCCCTACCTCGTCACCAAACTAAATCATCCAATAAATTAATTATTCAAATAACTAGTAATATTCAAACTTAAAAAAAAACTAAATGGTAGTGGCGTTTCAAGGTTAAAGAAAACGGGTTATGGCGCAAGGTTGTTTGGGCAATCCATCACAATTCTAGAGGTTGGAATCTAATCCCGGCTAAACTCTCATCCGCGGGTCTGTGGAGACATATTACCAATATATCTCATGACTTTCTCCAAATGGGTTTGGACTTGTCTACCCTCATCAGAGGAGTTTTGGGACAAGGTGACAAAATACTTTTCTGGCTAGATGTGTGGGTGGGTCACAGACCGCTATGCAAAATGTTTCCTTCCCTATTTTCCCTTGAGTCACATATGATTTGTGTGGTTGCGGATCGACTTGGCTTGGGAGGAAATAGATTTAGTGTGAATTGGGCATGGAAAAGGCCTTTGTGTATGCAAGAGGAGTTCAGGGAGCTATGGAATATGGGATCTCTTCTTATGTAGGTTTCAGGTAGCTCTCATATGGACAGTTGGTCATGGGAACTCGAGGACTCGGATTCTTTTGCCGTCTCTAGCCTAAGGCGTAAGATGCAAATGGTTAGATACTCGGTTCCGGATTTTGTGTTCAGCTGGAACGATTGGGTCCCAAAAAAGATTTCAATCGTCGCGTGGAGGGCTGAAAGAAACCGACTTCCAACTGCTGACTCCTTGGCCAAAAGGAATATTTTCGTTATCGCGGATCTGTGTGTTTTCTGTGAGGAAGCCTCTGAATCGTGTGAGCACGTCTTTGTATCGTGCGCCTTTGCTCAAGCATTTTGGCAGCGTATCTCTCAATGGTGTAAGGTCCAACCAATTTTTGCTTTTTTTAAGGGATTTACTGGGTCTGCACGAGTTTACTCATGGTTCTAAGAAGAAAAATAAAGCGTTCCATGCCATTGTTCTAACGGGGCTATGGTGTCTGTGGCGAATGTGTAATGATGCGGTGTTTAATAGGAAGCCCGTGTCATTATGGAAGGCGGTGGAGGAGACAAAAGCTATGAGTTACCTGTGGGTGAAAAATAGATCAAAGGAACAATTGATATCGTGGCAAGGGTGGAGATCCTTCGGTATTTTCTGATGTAATATGTGGTCTGTCCAAACTGGTTACGTTGTTAGATCAGTTAGTGTATTCTGTTTTTTGGTGGCTGTATGTTTTGGGCCAGCTTCTTGCTGGGCTGTTGTTAGTTGAATAAATTTTGTTGGCCTTTCTAAAAAAAAAAAAAAAACTAAATACACGGTATTTCTTAAATTTTTTTTTGTCAACATCACGATAAACTTTGTTAAAAACTGATTTCGTTATATAAAAAAAAACATTTTTAGGTTAGGCTGTGTTGTGAATGTGTATTAAATTTTGAGTAGGGTTGGGTTAGGTTGGGTTGTGTAGCTAGGTGAAAGAAAGAGATTTTAAATAAAAATGTTGGGTTGGGATGTGTCACCCATAGAGATAGTCTTATAAATAACATCTAAAATGATGAAGGTGTAGTGGTCGTAGATGGTGGTAGTATGGTAGAGAGAGAGGTAAACTCTAGTTATTACTTTTTAAGTTTGTTAAATATATTTTATAGGGGATTGGTGATATTACCCTCGGGTATAAGGATTGTGTTTGGAGTTAGAATAAAAAAAAATTAACTGGGTTAAACCATAAGAACACTAGTTGATGAGAGTCAACAACATAAATGACATCTGCTTTAATTTCGTTAGTTATAGGAAACCACTTGCAATTTGTATGAAACTTAGAGGACTGCATATATAGTAGAGATGAACTCGGTACCGACACCAAAAGTACCGATTTCGAAAATCGTCAAAAAAATGGTATTGGTATCGAAAATTTTCGATACGATATCAGTATTTGAAAGTAAAATCGGTAAATTACTGGCATTGTACCGAACCAAATGTATCAATTTCGAAAACGTCAAAAGGTGGGTACCGAATTGGCATTGAAAATCATTTGGTACGGGAAATTAAGTTCCGATACCGATTCGGTTTCAGATACCATTTGTAAAGTACAAACTTTACTAAAAAGGATGTTGTCGATCGGTGCAATGATTAAGGTTATTTTCATTATTTACAAAACATGGTTTTTGATTAAACTTGTGTAAGAAGGTCATTAGTTAGTACCATAATGTAATTACAATCATTAAAAAGTTGTAAACAAACATAGTGTGTTTTTTAGGAAGTTTCTCTTCCATATTACGTTGCTTTTGGTTTGCAAAATTCAGTGAAACTGAAATATGAAGTCTATTTAATGTAGGGATGGCAATGGGTCGGGTTTGGGACGGGTTTAGGTAATCCCAACCCCATACCCGATTAGGTATGCTTGTCCTAAACCCGGCTCAAAACCCGTCGGGTTTGTGTCGGGTAATTACCCATCGGGTATCGGGTATACCCGTGGGTTTCGGGTAAACCCATTAATTTTTAAAACTTACTCATTATGTATATCAGACCAAAAACCCGACTGACATCTATTAGGTAACTATTAACCAATTACATTTACCATTATATGTAGACGATTACAATGTATAAATATAAAATACTTAAATCATATAAAAATAATCAAAGACATAGATAACAAATAGTATACACTAACTTTTTGGTAATTGTAGCAGAAGATGATAATGAAGATGGACAATTAGATATATTATGCATACATATTTAAAAAGATATATTAGAAATTATATTGGGTATCTAATCGGGTAAACGGGTGTACTTTATCGGGTAATCGGGTCGGGTAAACGGGTATATTATCAAATCCCAAACCCGTGAAAAAAATAAAAATTAATCCCATACCCGATTACCCAACCCAAACCCATCTCAAATGTGTCGGGTTTCGGGTTTACCCATCAGGTTCGGGTTTGATTGCCATCCCTAATTTAATGTGTCTGGTTACGTGTCGATCAACTTTTCACATGGCCTAAAGTGAAGTTTAAAACTGGGGCGCTTTTGTTTAAAAAAATGACTACTATCTTTAAGTCTTATTGTCTTAACATATGAAACAAGCTTTTATCCCGGGAGTGTCCCGGGGTTGAAAAATATAACCATTCTAATAATACTAATACTAATAGTAATCATTATTACTCTTGTAATTAAATAAATAAAAAAATAACATTGCTATAAGGTGACACCATGTGTTGCAGTGTTGCGCGATTCTTTCTCCAAGTTCTCTTAATGAAGTATACATATCCATCTTTAGAAATGTAAAATTCCAATGATAGCATGGCGATTGGGCTAAATTTCAACATTGTATATAAGAACCTGGTTTAAAAGAAAAAACATGATTAATGAATAACCTGAACACTTTATGTTTTTTTTCCTGTATGAACGAAACTCCATAAAAAATAGTCGTTTTTTTCTCCGTTTTTTATATAGCACTATGGTACTCGTTGGAAAGATAATAAAACGCTCGTTAATTTGGTGTAATTTTTTTCTTTAAAAAATCTCGTATATAAAAGATATTAACGTTTAAAAATGATGGGAGGAAACATTAGAGAGATAAAATCTAAATTTGTTTTTAAATTCTTAAAGAGATTAGGGTTAGATAAGTGTAGGAGAATTGATGAAAACAAAATAAAAAAATAAATTAAAAACACTCACCTTAACGTGCCACGTGGCACATTCAAATGAGGGTTGAGGCCTCCATTGAATGTCACCTCATCAGTATTCAATTCTTTTATTATAATATAAGTTATAGATTATAGATTATAGATGATGTCACACATGTTTTGTATTCAATTTCACAAAATGACGTACACATGCTAAAGTTAGAGTTAGAGTGAGATTCATTGGAAATAAACCCTTTCAAAGTACAATGATTCTTTGTTCTACTTGTCAAAAATGAAAATTAAACCAAAAATCACCTATCCAAATCCAATATATGAGACTGAGGGGTATGGAACGGGAAGGAGGTCGGGAAGGGTGATGTGGATGTTTTCCCGAGCGGGAACACCGCCCCCCCCGATCTTCCTTCGGTGTGCTCGGGGGAATTGTCCCGTCCTCCCCGTCCCTTTTCCCCATAAAAAACTATCCGTTTGAATTTGAACGTTGGCAAATTTTGACCGTTTAAAAAAAAAAAAAAAAAAAACGTAATTTTTTTATATATATATATATATTAAACTTCAAAATTCCATACCACACTACCACAAATTCAAACCTATTCCACACCAAAAACTCTATATTTTATAAACATTACACTCTAATTTTTATAAACAATTTCTAGCCTTTTTCACCTCTATTCAAGCATGAGTTCGTCGTCAGAAGAGGCAAACGTTGCCAATTTTTTTGCGAGCACGATGGTTGAAACGGCAAACATATTGTTGGAGTTCGTAAACGACAGTAGTGACGAGGAAACAAATTCGGAACCAAGAACAAGACGCGCCGCATTAAACAGAGATCGTGAGGGTATATTTTATTTCTTATACTTTTTAAATTTCTTATTTTGTTATATTTTGTTAATTTTTTTTACTACTTTTTTATTGTATTTCATATCTTATATTTTAAAAATAGATTTTTGTTATTATATTTTATTTCTTATATTCTTTATTTTTATCTAAAGGTGCACACGAACGTTTGGTTGCTGACTACTTTGCTGAGGATTGCGTATACCCAGACGAGCTATTTAAGCGTCGCTTTAGAATGAGTCGCCGATTGTTTCAACGAATTGCCAATGACTTGGCTAATTATGATGAGTTTTTCACACTACGATATGATGCTAGAGGAAAACGAGGTTTTACGACTCTACAAAAATGTACTTCTGCGATTCGTCAGTTGGCGTACGGGACTGCTAGTGATTCATGGGATGAATACTTGAGGATGTCTGCTAGAATGAGTCGGGAGTGCTTGTATCGGTTTTGCGAAGATGTCGTGAACTTATATAGCAAAGTTTACATGCGTAGGCCAACGAAGAACGAAATCCAAAAGCTTTACGCACACCATGCAGAGAGACACGGCTTTCCTGGCATGCTTGGAAGCATCGATTGCACGCATTGGCCATGGCGTAATTGCCCCACTGCATGGAAAGGGCAGTTTACGCGAGGTGACATTGGAGAGCCATCAATTATTTTAGAATCCGTTTGCTCACAAGACCTTTGGATTTGGCATGCTTTTTTTGGAGTTGCTGGTTCATGCAACGATTTAAATGTTCTAGCTAAATCCACGATTTTCGACCGCATCATTAGAGGTACCGGTCCTGATGACTCTTTCGTGCTCAACGGGGTAGAATACAAGCACGGGTATTATCTAGCAGACGGGATATACCCAAGTTACTCATCTCTTGTGAAAACGATACAAATTCCCACGGATGAGAAAAGAAAAAAGTTTGCGAAATGCCAAGAAGGGGCGAGAAAAGACGTTGAACGGTTATTCGGTGTTTTGACGGCTAAATGGCATGTTATTGGGCGGCCCGCACGTGCATGGCATCCAGAAAACTTGAGGTATATTATGTACGCTTGTTTGATACTACATAACATGATAATCGAAGATGAAGGCCGCGCTATATGTGAGTATGACCCGAATGACGTTGAAGAGAATATCGAGCCGGTTGACCAGGGACAACAACAATCGAACCGGTGGGCACTAGAGGATAGTACCGTGCACAACAATCTTTGCACGGATCTAATCGACCATATTTGGAACAATTTTCGGGTCGATGATGTTGGTGACGAGTAGTTTGTATTTTTTTACTTTCTTTAGGTTTGTTTTTTTTTTATTTGTTTAGGTTTGGTTTTTTTTAATTTGTTTAGGTTTGTAATTTTTTTTTAATTTAAAATCTTTTTTTTTATGTCATCCGAATTGTTTTTTTTTTTTTTTTGGTATTATTTTCGTTTTTTTTAATTTCCATGTAATTTGTTTTTTAATTTTAATGAAAAAAAAAATTAATGAAAAATAAAGTCTATAAAATAAATCAAAAAAAAAATAATAAAAAAAGGAAGGGGGAAGGGGAACCATTTCCCCTAGAAGGGGAAAGAAAAGGGGAAAATGATGTGGCGCTGAGGTGGACAAGGGGAAGGAAGGGGGAAGGGGAACCACACCCCATAGTCTGAAGAAAAAGAAAAGATCACATATCTAAATGGTTGAAACTTTTATCCCAAGACATTTTAATATGTTAACAAGACTGGCACTCGCAGAGCCATATATTCAAATAATAAAAAGATGATGTACAGTTTTAGAATATAACTAGGTTTAACACCCGCGCTTCGCCGCGGGGCAAACCGATTTTTAACAAAATTTATATGAACCAATCTCACGTATTGCGACGGTTCGGTTGAACCACCTGGTACAATCGGTTGAACCACCCGACAAACCCGGTTGAACCGTCTGGTATGGCCGGTTGAACCAATCTTCCTAACCATTCATACCGTCCGATTAAATTGGTTGAACTACCTACCTAATACAACCGGTTGAACCATCCGACATACCCGGTTGAACCGTCCATCATGGAGTTGAATATAGTAAGTTAACGGAGTTGAATACTATTTTAACGGAGTTAAATTGTAACTAACGGAGTTAAATAGTAACTACGTTAGTACTATTTTAACGGAGTCGCATAGTAACTTAACGAAGTTGAATAGTAACTAACGGAGATAAATAGTAACTAACGGAGTTGCATAGTAACTAACGGAGTTGAATAGTAACTAACGGTCAACTCCGTTAGTACTACACCTACCTAATACAACCGGTTGAACCATCCGACATACCCGGTTGAACTGTCCATCATGGGGTTGAATATAGTAAGTTAACGGAGTTGAATACTATTTTAACGGAGTACTCCGTTAGTACTATTTTAACGGAGTCGCATAGTAACTTAACGAAGTTGAATAGTAACTAACGGAGTTGCATAGTAACTAACGGAGTTGAATAGTAACTAACGGTCAACTCTGTTAGTACTATTCCTAAGGTGTTCAACAAATCTATATTCTATATCTATATATATAATAAAAGAAAGCAATTTTAATGACATGGCATTCTAGGAGTCATTCTCTCCTTTGAATGTGTCATGTGTCATGCCATGTGGCAAATTAAAAAAAACAAATAATAATATAAAATCTAATCTACTAAAATTAAATTGAGTTATTTTAGGAAAAAAGAATTTAAAAGCAAATTAAAATTTTTCTCTCTTATGTTTTCCCCTATAATTTTTAAACGTTAATATCTTTTATATACGAGATTTTTTTAAAGAAAAAAATTACACCAAATTAACGAGCGTTTTATTATCTTTCCAACGAGTACCATAGTGCTATATAAAAAAACGGAGAACAAAACAACTATTTTTTGTGGGGTTTCGTTCACACAGGAAAAAAAACACAAAGTGTTCAGGTTATTCATTAATCATGTTTTTTCTTTTAAACCAGGGTCTTATTTACGATGTTGAAATTCAGCCCAATCGCCATGCTATCATTGGAATTTTACTCTTCTAAAGATACATAGGTATACTTCATCAAGAGAAGCTAGGAGAAAGAATTGCGCAACACTGCAACACATGGTGTCACCTTATACCAATGTTATTTTTTTATTTATTTAAGAGAAAATTGCTCGAATAGTCCCTGTGGTTTGCACAATTTTCACCTATAGTCCCTAAGTTTCTAAAATTACAGGTATAGTCCTGAAACAGTGATTTTTTTTAACTCGGATAGTCCCTGGAGCTAACTGAGGTTAAATAATCCAGTTAAGTGGGTGTGAAATTACAAAAATACCCTTACTTTAATAAAAATAAAAAAATCAATTAAATAATAAAATAGAAAGAGGACCCACATAACCCCTTAGCCAATCATGTGTCTCCACCAATCCTTAGTGGGGCCCACACACTTCATCTTCCCCACCCCAATCACCTTCATCTTCACCACCACCACCACCACCACCACCACCGCCACCACCACCAAGAATAAGTTAAGAAGGATAATAGCGATGACCATCAAAAAGCAGAAGTAGATGAAGCAAATAATAAGTCAACGGTTGACTCCGTAGATGTACCTGAAAAATGGAAATTGCAGATTGAGAAGGTTATCACCTAAACTTTTCACTTTAGCATAAACCTACATAATTTCGTTTACGTTAACTGTAAAATTGGTTCTTTTTACATGATTTGCCTAGGACTTTTCCAGGTCATCCTGCTCTGGACGAGGGTGGTAGAAATGCTTTGAGACGTTTACTCACGGCATATGCTCGCCACAACCCCTCTGTTGGATACTGCCAGGTAAGCGTTTAACGCATTTGCCAGCCACTGTCGTATTTTGCAAATATTCTTTTAAACCATGTGATTGTGACTAATGTGTTGTATTGCATACAGGCCATGAGTTTCTTTGCGGGCTTATTATTGCTTCTAATGCCGGAAGAAAATGCCTTTTGGTGGGTTGAAACTTTTGCTTATATTGACAATGCCTTCAGCTAATAAACGTTTACGTGATTCTGAAATGCTCATATAACATTACTATCTCAGGGCCTTATTGGGTATTCTTGATGATTATTTTGAGGGCTATTACTCAGAGGAAATGATTGAGTCCCAGGTGGTGGTGGTGGTGGTGGTGGTGGTGGTGGTGGTGGTGGTGGTGGTGGTGGTGGGATGGGTAAGATGAAGGTGATTGGGGTGGGGAAGATGAAGGTGATTGGGGTGGGGAAGATGAAGTGTGTGGGCCCCACTAAGGATTGGTGGAGACACATGATTGGCTAAGGGGTTATGTGGGTCCTCTTTCTATTTTATTATTTAATTGATTTTTTTATTTTTATTAAAGTAAGGGTATTTTAGTAATTTCACACCCACTTAACTGGATTATTTAACCTCAGTTAGCTCCAGGGACTATCCGAGTTAAAAAAAGTCACTGTTTCAGGACTATACCTGTAATTTTAGAAACTTAGGGACTATAGGTGAAAATTATACAAACCACAGGGACTATTCGAGCAATTTTCTCTTTATTTAATTACAAGAATAATAATTATTACTATTAGTATTAGTATTATTAGAATTGTTATATTTTTCAACCCCGGGATGCTTCCGGGATAAAAGCTATCATAATAGATTTCTCAACCCCGGGACGTTCGCGGGGTATAATCTAGTGTTATATATATAATAATTAAGAAAAACGTGGGTTCACATGCATGCATGTAATTGCTAGATCACACATTATGCATTTTACAAGGAAAATAAATATAAGCATTCTTTAAAGATTATCGTGCTTTAAATGTTAACACAAATTGGCGGACCTAAGGCCAAGCTATGGGGGTCAACCGCACCCATGATTTTTTGTTTTGTTTATAGTGTTGTGTATTTAAAAAATCCAAAACGATCCAGTTAAATTTTTGAAAAATCTAAACAAACCTTGTAAAATTATGATGCTGATCCAAAAAATAATTTAAATATATTAAATTTAAAAAAAATATATAAATGTATAATATGGGTATGAATCCTAAGAGAACCAACCCCTATTTGAGAACTGAGAGAACCATTCCGGACCACACATTTTTTAGACTAAACGGTGTGCCCCCCTTTTCCCCCAACTCCCCCAAGTGTCACGTCAGCGCCACGTCATTTCCCCCTTCTCCTCCCCCAAAGTTTGGAAATGGTATTCCCCTTCTTCCCCCTTCTTTTTTATTATTAAAGTTAGATTTAAAAAAAAAAACAAAAAAAAAACAACCAATCAGATTGGCCGGTGTCCTCGGTGGTTTTTCCACTTTCTCCCCGGAAAGTTTACGGGGGGGGGGGGGGGGGGGCGGTGTTCCCCGGTTCCCCGGACGCCACGTCTGCTCCCCGGCCCTCCTCCCCGCAGGCACACCGTTTAGTCTTATAAAGGCAAATTTTTTTTTGCTTTCATCGCACGTTTTTATGCAAGTTTTTTTTTTATTTTTTGCATTTATACATATGTGTATATTACATTTTCAGCTCTACATATGTGTATATTTCAATTATACATATGTATATATAGCAATTATACATATGTCTACATTACATTTTCAGCTATACATATGTGCATATTTCAGTTATACATATGTGTATATTTATACTTTATTATAAAACATGAGGGAATGATTACAACCAAATTTAAGTAATTACAACATATAATGCATATGGTACAATAACTTAATAAAGGTAGTAAATGGGTGAAGTTGTCTTTTTTACATTAACAATTAAGTTGATTATGAAATAATAAAGTTATTAGTGACTATCCATGTTTCTAACTTCTTTATAAGTTATTAGTGACTATCCATGTTCCTAACTCCTTTATCCCATTTATGTCTATGCCTTCTATTATAGCCATATAAATAGTGGCCATTGTATTGTTATTATATACATCTCAATGAAACAACTCTCTCATTCTTTATTCTCTTTATAATCTTCGGTTTGTTAGTATGCATTGTCACCGGCTTCTTTCTTCAATTTATACCTTTAGGAGACTTTATTCTTATTGATATCTTATGGCTGTCTTCTACCATGAAAACAATTAATGAACCATTTTCTTTTGTTTCTGCAGATTCATAAGGGATTCTGTGTACGAGAATATTGCGGATAACCGTTATGTTGTATCTAGTCGTTCAAAATTTTGTGAAATATAGGGTACTGATCTTAAAGTAACCTTTTGTTCACCATTAAAACAATATTCTTGCAAACATTATGTATTTACGCCCCCAATCAACCCATACTTTGTTGTTTTTATAATCTTATATACAGTTAATATCTAGGGTTATATTTAGGAAGTTCATAGAAAAGAAATCGAATATTATATTGATACATGAAACTATTGTAGTCGCTCATAAAATTGATAGGTAAGGTACAAAAACTGATAGATAATGTAGAGTGAAATGGTTTTGTATGTTTGAGTTTGACATGCATGAGAAACATTACCATATTATGGTCTTACTTATGAGTTAATGTATATAAAACTCTTAAGGGTTGTCACAAAAAAAGGTTTTTTCAATTAAAAACCACAAAGTATCCATATGATCTGAATACAATATGTAATATATAACATCTTACGATTGTATAGTGGTACATACAATTGGGTTGTTGGTTGACAAAAGACGATTCATTACATGTCATATATTGTGGACAACAACTTGCATATGGACCGATTAATCAATTTGGCCAAAGGTTCTCATTTGAACCAATTCCTGTATAATATAATCTAAATAAAATTATGAAACAATATAAATATTTAAGCCTACAACATAGCAAATAAAAAAAATCAAGCCTACTGCCTATGTTAATAGTTAAATTGTTTAAGATATATGAAAAAGTTTAATTGTTTAATTCTTTTAGCCCATTTAACATTTGAAAGTTAAATTGTTTGTCTAAACTTTAAACCTAAATATAATAAATAAATTTGGCAATTGCAAAAAAAAAAAAAAAAAAAAAAAACAATAATAAAAAAGATAACGAACATACGATAAAAAAATCGAACAGACACACACCGCACGAAAAAAAAGAACAAGATCTCGCCAAATTTTTTTGACGTTTGGAAAACTATAAGTTTAAACATAAAAGTTTAAGACTAGATAATGTGGATTGATTGAATCATGAATGATGATCAATGATATAGTATTATTCTAAGCAAATGATTAATGATATATTATTACTAGCTTTTATTCCGGGAGTGTCCCGAGGCTGAAAAATATAACCATTCTAATAATATTAATACTAATAGTAATAATTATTACTCTTGTAATTAAATAAATAAAAAAATAACCTTGCTATAAGGTGACACCATGTGTTGCAGTGTTCGCGATTCTTTCTCCTAGCTTCTCTTGATGAAGTATACCTATCCATCTTTAGAAGAGTAAGATTCCAATGATAGCATGACGATTGGGCTAAATTTCAACATTGTATATAAGAACCTGGTTTAAAAGAAAAAACATGATTAATGAATAACCTGAACACTTTGTGTTTTTTTTTTTCTGTATGAACGAAACCCCATAAAAAATAGTCGTTTTTTCCTCTGTTTTTTATATAGCACTATGGTACTCGTTGGAAAGATAATAAAACGCTCGTTAATTTGGTGTAATTTTTTTTCTTTAAAAAATCTCGTATATAAAAAATATTTACGTTTAAAAATGATAGGAGGAAACATTAGAGAGAAAAATTTAAATTTGTTTTTAAATTCTTAAAGAGATTAGGGTCAGATAAGTGTAGTAGAATGGATGAAAAAAAATAAAAAAATAAATAAATTAAAAACTCTCACCTCAACGTGTCACGTGACACATTCAAAGGAGGGTTGAGGCCTCTATTGAATGCCACCTCATCAATATTCAATTCTTTTATTATAAGTTATAGATTCTAAGCAAATAAATCCATCCGTCCCAATTTAAATTTCCTAGTTAAAAAAACACACATTTTAAGAAATATTTTGTTTGTTTGTGGTAAAATGACAATAATATCCTCAAAAGTGGTGATTGTGTTTTGTCTTTTATGGGCAAAATTGGAAATTACATTTCTATTTTTTGAAAGAGACATTTAATTTGGGACAAACAAAAAAGGAAAGTAGGACATTTAAATTGGGACGAAGGGAGTAATTAAAAGTTAGGCTGTAACATGCATGGAAGTTTCAAGATACAAACAACTCCACTTTGACAACTATGTTTGATTTTTTTCATATACCCCCCTACAAACTTCATAAATTACATATTTACCCAACCTAAAAATTAAATTACATATTTCCCCTTCCTAAATGTTAAAAATATCAAATATACCCATTTCTTTAAAAATATACTAGGGAATGACTATTTTACCCCTTTTTTTACGACATTATTATCTCCGTTCTTGACTTAAACCTGTACAGCCTACTGTGAAAAGAAAAGTCAGAAACCTTGATGAAATTAAAGTATTAAACATTAAATCAAGCCTGTTGCAAAATCAAATACAAATGGGATCTAGGATTGATACACCACATGATGTCATGCTTACCTCAGCATCAGATTTCATACACCCATGTGACATCATGCTTATCTATTTTTTTGTTTAATTATTCTAAATTTACATCTAACTCCTCCATCTTTCATTTTCTGTTTTTTTTTCTTAACTAGTCTTCTATTAATAATAAACATACATTTATTTACAAGCTAGATTATAGTGCCGATTCCTAGTTTTTTTTTAGAGTTTTTTTATTTGACATTAGAACCCATCCCATCCTTGTTTTTTTTTAACTTGCTTTTCATTTTTTAAGGGGTGTTCATTGTTTGCTTTCAAACCGTGAAACCGTTCAAACCGGTCATTGGTTTGGTTTCACGGTTGGGTTTTTTTTACTTAACTATTGGTCGGTCGGTTTTTACATTTCTAAACCGTAACGAACGGTTTGGTTTACGGTTTATATTGAAAACCAACCGCACAAAACCAGACCGGGCCATAGGAATTTATAATATTTAAACTTTTTTACATTATATGATTCAATATGTATTATTAGATGACACCCAAATGATTTTAACTCTAATTAAACTAGACTACATCAAAAGTTGACTAAGCTTTTCACATTCTAATAATATGAACACACCCTTTTTAGCATATTAAATATCCTAGACAATTTTACGATTTTTTGAATTGTGCAACTTGTTATTGATCACTAGTAATTATACCCGCGCGATGCGGTGGAAATACTCGGTTTCGACTATACTGGTGATATAGTTTAAACATTTCATACATGTTTAAATTTGAAAATCATAACAAAACTGATGCTTTTTAAATCTGTTGATATCTCCTTAACGAACAAAGACCACCCAAATAGATAAAAACATCAGTGTATTATACACCCGCGCACTTCGCTACGCAAACACAGTTCTAAACCAACATTGCAGCTTCTCTCATCCGAAATTAGGCTAAGTTTTTCATTTTAATCATTAGTAACCATCAAGGACCCAAGTTCAAATTATTATGGTTGCCTCTTCTGTACAACCATTCATGTTCAACCTAGGTGTCTTGCTTGAACTTCCTTGACAGCCCATTAATTGGAACACAATGTCTTTTCTTTTTATAACACAAATTCTTGTTTAGATTTACAAATTTATATAAAACGATACAATTATAGTGAAATGAAAATTATCTCATTATAGCCCCTTCCAAAACCATCAAACCACCACCGCAACGTTGGTCCAAACTCCAAACAAACACCTTTATTAGACTTTTTAGCTTATCTTTCCAATCAACTCATTGCGTTGTTTGACACCAAAGATCAATATCATACACATAAGGAATTGTTGACTGTTCATAACAAAAGAAAGAAAGAAGAAAACGAATTTGTTATTTTATTATAGTTTACGTGTAATAGTTTTTTTACTTAATAAAAATTACTATAAATAAAATAAGAAGTAAAAACGTTCCATAAATAAAATATGCACAGATAAATAATAAAGTAAAAATTCATATTAAATTAGGCATCATTAACTACTCACAAAAAGAAGGCAAAAAGCTGAGCTTTTTATATTTTCTAGGCACCTTTTTAGGTGGGTGTATATCCCCTAAATAGGTGGGTGTATATTTCCACCACCCCATACAAATACAAATAAACATCATGGAAACCTATATGACAAAACTCACATTACCCGTGTTATCTGACCATACAAACAAACGAACTGCCAAAATTCACAAACATCAATAAACTCAATCAAATACAAACAAACATGATTTAAAACTTGATTCTTCCTCACCGTGTTATCTGTGTAAATCAAGATATAATCATAATACCAAATAGAATGTCATTTATATAACCCAAGGCATTATAGCCTAGTGGTATCTTGGTGGTGAGATAAGACTTAGGGGCCATAAGGTCCTGGGTTCGAATCTCACAAAGGGGGTTTTCTCATAATTATGAGTTTCCTCCTGAATTGGTGACTTGGTGGTGGAATATGATCGCGTGGCAACACTGGTGGCACGATGATACTCCAGTGTTCCGTGAGTGATTCCAATTTGTTGGCCGTTCAAAAAAAAAAAAAGAATGTCATTTATATAAATTAGTATATATTTTGCTCCCCAAATTAGATTCTACAAGAGAGAGTGTCGGATTCTCGTTGCAGATACTTCTTATCATCGGATTCTCGTCGTAGCTGGTTCTAAACAAGATGATTCTAATCAGTTGGGTGGTTAGCATGCAGGTTGTTGAATACTTGAATGCGGAGGTTGTGGAGGGAAGGAACAAACGATATTTTTTTTAATTACCTAAGGGTATTTGTGTCATTTTGTAAGACAGAGGGGAAATATGTAATTTAATTTTTAGATTTGGTAAATCTGTAATTGATGTTTGAAATAAGGGGATATATGTAATAATTCCAATTAAATACATACCTTCATACACACCATGGTTTTTTCTAAACAAAATAACACAGCCCCTAGACCCATATATATGCTTCCATCACGTTTCTCCAATGTTACTCTTAATTTTAAATTTACCAATAATTATTATAGCACCATGGTTTCTTCTTCATCTTCTAATTCAAGTTCAAGATGGTATCCGTTAATTCGGACCACGATAGCCCAACAGGACTTGTTGTTTGCAGAATCTGTTCATGGGTTTGTTATAAAGCATGGATACACTAAAACTGACCGCTTTCTGATGAACAATCTAATCAACATGTATTTTAAATGTGGCAATTTAAAATCTGCCAGCCAAGTTTTCAATGTAATGCCTCATCGAGATCTTGTTACGTGGAATTCGGTTTTGGCTGGTTACGCGTTTTGCTGCAGTTCTCATCCAGGTAAGTTAGGTTTAGTGTTTGAAGATGTGTTAGATAGATTTCTGAATCGTGTTTAGGATCACTTTAGGATTGATATGTAATAATCAGGTTAGATAGAAAGTGTTATGCAAGAAGGAAATATAATCATTAAAACGATTTGGCCAAGAAATGTGGCATATTTATGTAAAAATGAAGTGTTAATTTTGTGTCTTGAAAAAAGTAGATGCGTTGATTTGGCCACGAAATGTGGCATATTTATTAATCATTAGAACGATTATGTAGAATCATTGCAACCCTAGGTGTAAGGGTATGACAGTTAGCGTATAACTGACCGCTTACAACTATTTTGCATTTATGTGTCCGGTGACGGATCTTGAACTTTAAAATAGAGGGTGGGGATTTTTAAAGAAAAAAAAAGGGGGCGGACTCATTACACATATAATTTTCCGTAAAATTTATATTAGGAAGCGAAAAAAGCAGGGCCCAGCCTGCCACCTATGAAGATCCACCCTTGGTTTTATTAGAGTTACCACTGAGCCTCTGATTTCTGTTCCATCTAGCCAACGCGATCCTATAGTTGGACCCTGTTAGGTACCATGGTGTTTGAAATACTCCACACCTCCTAACTTGTACTATGTTTATTCCAATTTCTTGTTAATTTTGAAAGTAGATCTAATTCAACTAAAATGAAAATCACCAACAGGTAATATAGAAGAGGGGTTTCATCTTTTTAAGGTTCTTCTTAGATCATCTAATGTTTCGCTGACGAAGTTGACCTTTGCCCCAGTTTTGAAGCTTTGTTCTATGACCAGTTATGTTTGGAGTTCAGAATGCATACATGGGTTTGCTACTAAAATTGGTTTGGAATCCGAGATGCTTATTTCCGGAGCTCTTGTTAACATTTATATCAAGTTTGGAAAGGTTGGTGAGGCGCGAAAAATGTTTGATCACATGAAAGAAGCTGATCGGGACTTGGTCTTATGGAAGATCATGCTAAGAGCATATGTGAAAATGGGGCTTCAAGATGAAGCATTCGATCTACTATCTGCTTTGCATCGCAGTGACGTTGTAGCCCATGATATTGATAGTTTGCAGTTGGTTCTTCGTGAGTTTGCTAAAGATAATGATACAAACTGGAAGCATAAAGATCAAGTACAAGCATATGCTATTAAGCTATCTTTATTAGACGATGAGTTCACCAAGGCAGAGTCTTGGAATAGAACCATGTCCCAGTGTTACCAGTCTGGCGACCATTGGACAACTATCAAATGTTTGTTGGACAAGAATCGGTCAAATGTAAAGTTTGATGAAGTGACATTTGTTATGTCTCTTGCTACTGTGGTGCGAATTGGCGATCTAATATTGGGTGAACAGATACATGGGGTGACAATGAAAACAGGTTTTGAAAGCAATATTAATG
The DNA here is from genome assembly GCA_032199755.1 of Ambrosia artemisiifolia. Classification (NCBI taxonomy): domain Eukaryota; kingdom Viridiplantae; phylum Streptophyta; class Magnoliopsida; order Asterales; family Asteraceae; genus Ambrosia; species Ambrosia artemisiifolia. Next base: position 15,903,598 of record CM063514.1, read on the forward strand.
TTTCCAATAGTCTTATTAACATGTATTCAAAGATGGGTTGCTTAATGTCGGTCAAAAGAGTATTCTTTGACATGGAGAAAACTGATGTTGTTTCATGGAACTCGATTATAAGCAGTTATGTACAAAGTGGTTTAGTGCAAGAATCTTTGGGCGGGTTCGTAAACATGTTACATGATGGCATAAGACCCGATCAATTCACATTGGCTAGTATATTAAAAGCTTGTTCTTCGTTTTCGACAGGCTTGTGTCTAACTGAGCAAATCCATGTTCATGCAATCAAAACTGGACTTGATGGTGACACCTTTGTTTCTACATCCCTTCTTGTTTCTTATTCTAGGAATGGATTAATAGGACACGCAAAGTGCCTTTTTATCAATAAGAATAATTTTGATTTGGGATTATGGAACGCGATGATGTTTGAATTCATATACAATGGAAATAGTCATAAATCATGGGAACTGTTTAGTATGATGCACAAAAATGGAGAAAAAACAAATGAGATAACATTAGCAACCATGGCTAAAGCATGTGCATTTCTTGAAAGTTCAAAACATGGGATGCAAGTTCATAGTTACGCGTTTAAACTAGGGCTCGATCAAGATCTATATCTTAGTAGCAGCCTTCTTGATATGTATATTAAATGTGGAGACATGAAGGATGCTCAACAAGTGTTTGATGAAACCATGTATCCGGATGAGGTTTCATGGACTTCTATGATCTCAGGGTGTGTAGAAAATGGAGAAGAAAATCGTGCACTTCTAATATACCATAACATGAGGCGATTGGGCGTATCTCCCGATGAGTACACCTTTGCCACCCTAATTAAAGCATGCTCATACTCAAATGCATTAGAACAAGGAAGACAGATTCATGCTAATGCAATCAAGTGCAATTGTGGTATAGATACTTATGTCAACACTTCACTTATTGACTTTTATGCCAAATGTGGTAACATAGAAGAATCTTTTCGGATTTTCAAGAAAACCCATGTTCAAAATATCGTTTTTTGGAATGCTATGTTATTGTGTTTAGCTCAATATGGGACCGGAAAAGAAGCTCTTGATCTTTTTAATGATTTGATATCTAATTCTAATTTGCTTCCTGATCAAGTAACGTTTATTGGTGTACTTTCAGCTTGCAGCTACTCTGGTTTAATTTCAGAAGCGTATATGTATCTAGAATCAATGATTAAAGATTATGGCATAGAACCAGAATTCAAGCATTATTCATATCTTGTTGATGCTCTTGGTCGAGCTGGACGTGTTCTAGAAGCTGAGAAACTAATTGGATCTATGCCCTTGGAAGCTTCCGGGACAATGTACAAAATCTTACTTGCTGCTTGTCGCTTTCAAGACAAACTAGAAACTGGAAAACGTGTGGCAACAAAGGTGTTGAAATTGCAGCCATTTGAATCATCAACTTATGTATTGTCATCTAGTCTTTACGCATATTTTAGGCAATGGAGTGAAGTGGCTGATGCCTGGAAAACCATGAAAAGAAATAACGTTAAAAAGTATCCAGGATTTAGTTGGATATATGTTAAAAACAAAGCCCATGTATTTTTTGTGGATGACATATCACATTCACAACATGATAAGGTGAAGAATTTGATGAACGTAATAAAAGAGGATGGACGAATTTCTCATACAAATTATGTGTTGTTTGAAGCTTAAGACGACGACAAAACTATGCTGAAAATGCAGTAACAACTTATTCTACAAAATTGAGATACAAGTGTGTTTTGTTATATAAAATCGAGACACTAGTGTGTTTAAAGATTACATTTATAGGTGTGTGTGCCATAACAATAGAAAATATATTGGTTCTTCGCTATCTATGACTTAATGGATGTAATTACTCTAATTACAATGGTTATACAATAATTACTTCACAGTAATTACTCTACTTATGTGTGTGAGTTGGATTAGATATAATTGCACTAGTTGGATCATATTATAGTTACATAATTATCTTATCTATACAGTTCTCCTTTCTATTAATAAGTGGATGGATTTGATTACTATAGAGTAATTATATAACTACTCTAAAGTAACTATATGTATTGAATCAGACTATAGCTACATAATTACTCTAGAAGAATTATAGGCATGAGTATATAAATGGAAAGTAATTATTTAAATATAATAAATACGTTTGTTTACAATTTTGCCTTAGTCACTCTTTCTTTCTGTTTAATTAGCATGATTCACACAAAGATTTTATACTCATCCAATGTATCCTTTAATCCATATCATCATTATATATAACTAGTGGTTATAACAGTCGCGCGTTGCGCGAGTGCCGAACGGGCCTAACAAATAGCCTAAACGAACCTAATTTTTTTATATTAGTACCAAATCATAGATCAAAAGTATCAAATACACGATTACGAATCCCAACTATTATCCCAAGGGGTAAAAAAACTTCGGTAACAAACCTCTCCTACTAAATACGCCTAAAAGCATTTTCAAAATAACGAAACAATAGTGAGGTCAAATAAAAGAAAACATAAAAAAAACAATAAAAACCAACATACCTGTTGATAACAGTGTACGAAACTGTGTAGTAGCCGCAAACAACATATTATTAGCAGCAGTTGAAACTCCTGCAACCATTGCAGGTAGGTTCTCTAAGTGTAGTAAGCACATGACATTAAAAAAACACTTCTCACTTTTTCATGTTTGGACCAAAGCGAGAGGATTGGGTTGACAGTCGACCCGCTAACCTTGTTTCAACTATTCTTCATTTTTTACAATATAACGCATGTGTTCACTAGCGCTGACAGTGCAATGTTAACATATATAGTGTTCTAGGTCTTTGAATGAAAGGAATTACATCTATTTGACGCATTATTTTTTATAAGAATAAATTGATGTGTTCAGTTGAGTTGGCTAGCTCTAATTCACTACGATTACAAACATCAATCCAAATAGTCTTAACCTTATAAATTTCATACCAGAACAAATTTGCTACTAAATCCTGCTTCCCTGCACAGCACTTGGCTTCAATTGAAAATGCATTTGCCCTTTTTTAGTTCTTCTGAACATATGAAATCTTAAAGAGTATGGTTAACAAAATTCCACTTTGACCAAACACAATTTATAAATTTAAACTTGCTTTACTGTTCAAAACCTAGAATCAAAGTCTTGAAAACAAAACAACCTATAGATGGCATGATGAGGAAGATGACAAGGGTGGGTCCAAAATGTTGGTGATAACAGCGTCGGAGGAGGTAGTAGGCGTTGGTAGTCCCACCTATGTTGAGGGTTTTGGCCGGGGGTGTAAGGGGTGAACGACAGGTTATGGGTTTCGGACGTTGATAAACGATGGTGGAATCGGGTCACAAAGTAGGTCGGCTAGGGCTATGCCGCTATGGTGTACGATAGAGGGAGTTGTTGGATGTTGTGGTGATGGAGATGGCATACGGGTTCTGTCCTGAGAAAGGGGCCGACGGTGGAGTGGAGTGACTACAGTGGTGGTCATGGAGCTGAGAGGGACGGTGGTGATGTATGACGGTCGTTGCATTGGAACAGATGCTAGAGATAGAGAAGAGGGAGATGTCGTAGAATGAGAAAGAGAGAGTACATGTGGGGTATAGAAGAAAAGGGTTCAGATACATAATGATACAAATACAGTGGTAAAATATGGCAGTGGAGATGAGTGGTTCAATGGTGAAGAGCCACGTGGCATGACTCACGTTAACACCAATCCACTATTCAATTCCATCGCATTTAAATATATTTGAATGATTAAAAAGTAAACAACATATGGAATGAAGGGTTTTAAAGTTCTAAGTTGATTTTAATAACCATAGTGATACAAAAAACTTGAATATATATAAGCAATAAATAAATGAAGATAAACAAACAATAACAACCAACAACAATCATACTAATTAGTAGATATTTCATTCACACACAAGCTAAGGTTTAAGAGTTCGTTATAGGAAAGTCTTACTTCTATCCCCAATAAGAAAGAGACTTTGAGAACCCTACCTCCAAAGTCAAATAAACATAAACAAACATAAAAATAAATGAGCGTCATAAGCGTAAATGAAGGAATTAATGAAACACGTGTTCATTTAATTTTTTTTTTTTTGAACGGCAAATTTCTTCTCCTTGTGGGACTTGAACCCATGACCTCCTCCTTAGGTGTTCCTAGAAGCTTTGCTTCTACCATTGGGCCACCAACCCCAATACGTGTTCATTTAATTAAATCAACAAGAATATGTGTTCATGTTTGTTTATTTGTTAAATTATAATGAACAAAGACAAACTCTTTGTCTAGCGGTTCATTAAATGTTTGTTTCTTTTTAAATGATAAGCTGTCACTTCTAAGATAAATAATAAATAAAGTATTCTTGTTTTATTTATCTTAGAAGTGACAACTTAATGTTTGTACTAACGAGAACTAGATAAAGTATTCTTGTTTTATTTATCATTAAATGGTAAGTCAAACCTCTCATTTCATGTGGTGCATAAAGGTAACTTCCTTGTTAGTATAATGAGTTGAATTGGCTCTTGTTTGGATATGTAGAGGGGGCGGGCGATATATTACATGGGGAAGGGGCATGCTCATCTTGATAAGGTGACAAGGTGTGGATGATCATGGGAATTATGTTCTTAATAGGTTAGTATATATGCCTAGGGACTTTGAATATGGAGTTGTGTGTGGATGTATATATGCGTGTATGTGTATGTTGATGTAGGGTGGGTGGTGTAAGCTAGTTGTAGGTTCTTGGATACACATGTTCTTGCCTTGGACACACATGGGCTGATTTTTATGATCATTGGGGAACAAATTAGGAAGTCAAAGTTGTCTAGATCCATAGTGTGGGATAACAAAGTCTCTAGTTGGTGAAATACTTAGGTTTTTGAGGTTGTTGGGTTGTGGTGGTGTTTGGTTGTGTAGGGTGGCTCTTAGCCGATTCATGGGGAAAGAAAACATAGTTTTTGTGGGTATACATGTATATGTATTCGTGTGTATATATAGGTAGTCGTGTGTGTGGGTATACATGTATATGTGATCGTGTACATGTATACATATGTGTATAATTTGGATCTTGCTAAGTATTAACTTGTCTATGGATGTACATATGTATATGCATTGAAACTAATGTTCTCGTACACAAGTTTAATCACCTTTGTTGGACAATGCATGTGGATAGTTCATGTAGGTGAACATTGTTTGTTTTCGTTCTTGTTGGGGTAACAAGTTGCAATTCTTGTTCAATTGCATGGTTTCCCTAGAATCTATCATGAGTTATTCAACTAGATAGGACTAGTGTATCTACTGTTAGACTGTATGCCATGATATTGACTCGTTGGAACCCTGTATAGTCCAACTATGATGCAAATGATAACATGTAATGTTATGCACACTGTATACATGTAGCTAAGTGTACGGATATGACCTGTGATTACGACGGGTGTCACATTCTCCCCCTGTTAGAGGAATTTCGTCCGCGAAATTTTTGGTGTGGGTCATCTGAACTAGTGATCTTCTGGAAAAGATGTGGGTACTTGCGTTTCATCTGATCTTCATGCTCCCACGTGAATTCAGGTCCACGCTTGGAATTCCAATGTACCTTGACCAACCTGACTTGACTGCGATGAAGTTTCTGAACCTTCCAATCTGTTATCTCGAGTGGCTCTTCTATGAAATGAAGCTGTTTGTCGATGTGGATTTCCTCTGGAGGGATAACCAATGACTCATTGGCAAGACACTTCTTGAGGTCCGAAAGTTGAAACGTGTCGTGAACACCACTGAGTTCTTGGGGTAGCTTGAGTTTGTATGCAATCGGTCCAATTCGTGCAAGAATCTCAATTGGACCTATGTATCTGGGATCAAGCTTCCCACATTTACCAAACCTGGGAACTCCTTTCCATGGAGATACTTTGAGCAATACTCTGTCACCCACTTGAAACTCTAGGGGTTTACGCCTCTGGTCTGCACAACTCTTCTGCCTGTCTCTGGCAGCTTTCAATCTGTCCCTGATCTGGAAGATCTTGTCAGTTGTCTCCTGGATGAGTTCAGGACATGTCAAATGCTTGTCCCCTACCTCAGCCCAACACACGGGCGATCGACAGTTGCGTCCGTACAACGCTTCGAAAGGGACAGCTTTGATGCTAGTATGGAAATTGTTATTGTAGGAAAATTCGATCAACGGAAAATGCGTATCCCAATTCTCCCAAAATCAATTACACATGCTCGGAGCATGTCTTCAGCGTCTGGATGGTCCTCTCGCTTTGTCCCTCTGTCTGAGGATGGTAAGCGGTGCTCAAGTCTAACCGGGAACCAAGAGCTTCCTACAACGACTGCCAAAATCTAGAAGTGAAGCGACTATCTCGATCAGAAATTATGGAAGTAGGCACACCATGCCTTGATACAATCTCATTGATATATAATCTGGATAATTGCTCCGTTTTGTTTGTTTCCTTGATCGGCAGGAAATGTGCAGACTTTGATAAACGATCGCCAATTACCCAAATCGCATCATGACCAAAAGATGTCCTTGGAAATTTGGTGATGAAGTCCATAGACATTTGCTCCTATTTCCAAACAGGAATCTCTGGTTGGTGAAGCATACTTGACGGCTTCTGATACTCTGCCTTGACCTTGGAACACGTTAAGCAACGTCTGACATAGGTCGCAATACAACCCTTGATGTTAGGCCACCAATAGAACTGCTTGAGGTCCTTATACATCTTATCTGCACCAGGGTGCATTGAGTACTTCGACTTGTGTGCTTCATCTAGGATCAAATCTTGCAATCCTCCATACAATGGAACCCATATTCTATTCGAGAAATATTTTATCCCATCAGGCTTTGTCTCTAGCTGAGTAACCTGACTGTATAGAGCTTCTTGTCCAATATTACTATCCTTAAGAGCTTCCTACTGAGCTTGGCGAATATGAGTAGTGAGATCGGTATGAATGGTCATGCCTAACGCACGAACACGCAATGTTTTGGCACGTTCCTTTTGGCTCAATGCGACATTTGCCTTCCTTGGATAGTACTTAATCTCACAGTTGTAATTATTGAGCAGCCCAACCCATCATCTCTGACACATGTCCAGGTCCTTCTGGTCAAAGATATGTTGTAGGCTCTTATGGTCAGTAAAGACAGTACACTTAATCCCGTAGAGGTAGTGTTTCCATATCTTGAGCGCGAACACTACTGCATGCAACTCTAGGTCGTGGGTTGTGTAGTTCTATTCGTGCACTTTGAGTTGTCGAGAGGCATAGGCTATGACCTTATTTCTCTGGATCAAGACACAACCGAGACCTTGGTGAGATGCATCGCGATAGACCACAAAATCTTCCGTTCCCTCTGGCAGTGAGAGAATCGGTGCGTTGCATAGCTTGAGCTTCAAAAGCTGAAAAGCTAATTCTTGTGGATCTCCCCATTCGAATTTCTTGTCTTTCAGGGTCAAGACTGTTAGGGACTAGGCTATCTTTGAAAAATTCTCGATGAATCGCCAATAGTAGCCAGCTAACCCTAGAAATTGTTGAACTTCTATTGGGTTTCTGGGTCTAGGCCAGTCTTTGATCGACTCTACCTTGGTTGGATCAACATGTATACCTTTCTCGTTCACCACGTGACTGGGGAAATGAATTTCACGAATCCAGAATTCGCATTTGGACAACTTAGCATACAATTTCTCCTCCTTGAGTAGATTCAGAATCACTCTCAAATGCTTCTCATGCTCTTCTCGAGTTCATGAGTAAATCAGAATATCGCCAATGAATACGATCACGAACCTGTCGAGGTAAGGCTTACACACCTTGTTCATTAGATCTATGAACACTGCTGGTGCGTTGGTCAACCCGAATGGCATAACCAGAAACTTGAAATGGCCAAACCGCATCCTGAAAGCAGTCTTAGGTATGTCCCCTTCGTGAATACATAACTGGTGATAGCTTGATCTCAGATCAATCTTCGAGTAGAAACTCGAGCCTTGCAATTGATCAAACAGATCATCTATTCTAGGAAGAGTGTAACGGTTCTTCACGGTAAGCTTGTTCAACTCTCTGTAGTCGATGCACATGTGAAACGATCCGTCCTTCTTGACAAAGAGAACTAGAGCATCCAATGGTGACGAGGTTGGTCGAATGAATCCCTTGTCAAGCAACTCTTGTAGCTGGTCGGACAATTCTTGTAACTCAGATGGAGCCAAGCGGTAAGGTGAACGGGCTACAGGAGCAGCTCCGGGAATGAGATCAATACAAAACTCGACTTGCCTCGGGGGTGGCAATCCTGGCAGATCTTCAGGAAAAACTTCTGGAAAATCTCTTACGATAGGGATGTCTTCGATTTTGTTCCCCTCTGGCTTCTTCTCGCTCACAAGCGCTAAGAATGCAAAGTGACCTTTCCGCAAGCACTTTTGGGCCTTCATGCAAGACACCAATCGCAACGGGGTCTTCCTGCGCCCCCCTATATGGATAAAACCTCTCCACCGGGCAACGGAACTCGAACGAATTTCGCGAAACAGATGACCTCTGCGCGGTTCTTCGACAACCAGTCCATGCCAACGACAACATCGAAACTCCCAATTCGATCGGCAGAAGTTCGATACTAAACTCATGATCTCCTAACTTCAACGCACAATGCCTAACTACTTCTTCGGACCTAATTGTCTTACCATTGGCCAATTCCATGGAGAAATGTTCATGCAACCTATGTGACTCTACCCGTGACTACGTTAGGATCCTCGCGTGCGTCAACAGCGCCCATGACAATCAAAGCTTTTAAAAAATTCTGGTTCACAACTACGCTAGATAGTCTTACTCACTGTCTTCTTTGATCAAATGAAAGTGCAAGATTCTTTAGCTGCCCTCGATATGGCAGGAAGAACGTTTCCGTACCCTCAATTTTGGGAGGTTGACTATGCTTATCTTCCTTTATCAATAGGGGTGGGAGACTGGCTACTTATCTGAATTGTTATGCGAACCATGGTCATTACATAATACTGGACTGATAAGAGATGGAGAGATGAACAAAGGCATGAAATTTCTCACTATATGGAGATGGTACCCCCTTTTTTTGGGATGGTTTCTTGACCGTATTCGTTACTGGGCAAATTCCAATCATTTAAAAAAATGTGTTATTTCTATTGGTTTGGTTGAATTAGATGTGTCCCAAGACAACGAGAACGTTGTTAATATAGGTTTCCTTGTTTGTATGATGATGGAGAGTCTTGTGAAAAACAAATCAGTGTTGTTTGAAATCAACATCGAAGAGGCTTGTATCAATTATCGACGCTACATAGCTGGCGAGCTTGTAGATGCATATTTCATACATGTGTCTGTAGTGTTCGGGTAGTCGTGGGTACGAATGAAAACATGGGATAATTAGTGGTCGAATGGTCTGGTTCGTATCCTCGATGGGTCGAACAAAAATTGTCTATATATAGGGACTTTTGACAGTAGGTTTAGTGAGTGATTGTCAGCTGGTCCACGTTCTATAGCGCCTAAACTCTCTCCAGATTACCTTAGAAGTGTGGGTTTATCTTTGATCGAGTCTGTAACGATTATTTGAAAGTTATTGATTAAAGAAAACATTGAAGATGAATTCTTACGTGTCTTGATTATGGTTTTCATCGTTTTGCATGATCGTTAGGGTTTTCGCACCTGACGGTCCAGTATTCGTGTTGATTAAACATGAATTGATTCAAATCCGGTCCTGCAAAGTGGTATCGGAGCTTGTGCTCAATCACACGATTGCAAATTGTTAAAAATCTTTTAGATTTGTTAGTGCACTATTCATGTATGTCCCTAGCTAGTGATCCGGTACAGAATGTCAAAGGTTCAGATAATCAGAAAACGACCAAGACTTAAACACGAAGACGATCCAATCAATAGTCGAGGGGGAGTTTGTAGATGCACGAAGTGCGACTAGTGATTGGATTTACAAAGTTAACATGTGTTAAAAAGTTCTGATGAGTTGAAAGTGGAAAAAGTGGGCGAACGTAGAAGAAAGTGGGCGAATGTAGAATCAAACTGGGCGAATGTGGAAAGATTCCACATTCGTACCTTAGAAATGGGCGAATGTGGAAAGTGTCCACATTCGCACCATGAAAAGGGGCGAACCTGCAGACACTATAAATAGATTTTGTGAGTTTTTGAGAATAAGAGAGTTTTCAGTTGTGTGTGTGTTCAGGTTAGGTTCCAGGTTATTTTGAGAAAGTGTTAGAGTGTTCTAGATTAACCAAAGTGTCATTGTAATCAAGTATTTGAACAAGTTAATCTATGAAAAAGCATTGAAAATGATATTGATTGTGTTTTGATTAGAGTTTTATCTGTTTGTTCAAAGCTAGGGTTTCTGCACCTGGTTTTGTGACTTGTATGATCAAATAATCCTGTTTTAGTCAAAATCTTTAGCTCACAAAGTGGTATCAGAGCCATACGGATCATACAACAACAAATTTGATAAACTCAGAGCTGATTTGGACCTAATTTTGATCAAAATACATCTGTTTTTGAATGAAAATGGTTTTTGAGTGTTTTTGATTGATTTGAAGTTGATTTTGTGGATAAAATCTAAAATTCCAAGAATTAAAGTTGTTCCAAATCAATTCCGAATCAAAACCTGATTAAGATCATTCAAATCCACAAACTTTTGAAAATCAGAGATCAAAATAACCGTTTTTCAAAGTGTAACCGTTTTTCAAACCTGAATTGGGCGAACCTGGAACATAGTGGGCGAACCTGACTTGTTTTGGGCGAACGTGAGTGAATTTTGGTCGAACCTAGAGCTTTTCTGGGCGAACCTGGATTTTAGTGTTTGAAGTTTCCACATTCGGGCAGATATTTCCACTTTTGATTCGTCGGGCGGGCGAACGTGGAATCAGAGTGGTCGAACGTAGACATTTTTGGGCGAACGTGGAAATTGTGTTTGGATATTTTACATTCTGGTCAAAATTCTACATTCGGGTATACTACTTTGGGCGAAAGTAGAAGTATCAGGGGCGAACGTAGAATTTAGTGCCTAAAAATGATTAATTACATGGCCGTATGTAGAACGGATGAGGAGATCAGAGCTCTAGTAGAAGCTGATAGAAAGCGACAACAATTACAGAGACAAAATTCTCTAGTTGACAACATTTGGGGATTTCCAATGACACCGAAACCAACTGATGAAATGGTACATGTTAACAAGTGTGTTAACAGAGAAGGTGTTCATAGAAATGTTGTGTGTTTAGTCAAACATATGAGAAATGATGATTCAAGTGAGTTGTCAGGGAGTGTCTTGAGTTCTGAAACAGATTCAGAACAGAGTGAATCAAGAGAGAATGACTTCTCAAATGGTGATGCAAAATCTGATAATGGTAATAAATCAGATGATGAGGTAAGTGCTAGTTGTTCTAAATGTGTCTAGTTGAATTGTGAATTGATGACACTTATTGAGGACAAACAGAAACTAGCAAATGAACTAGAAAATTGTAAAAACCAAATTAAAGTTTTTGAAAAGAATGAAAAAGATTTGTTAACTAAAATTGAATCTTTAAAGAAAGAAATGTTAGAAATGAATAAAAGTTTTTCAAAGAATAATTTCACATCAGAATTGGAAATCACAACATCTTGTGTTATTAATCCTGATTGTGAAGTAAAACAAATGTTTGAAAAGAAAACTGAAAATGTGGTACCAACTTCAGAATCTGAATCTGAAGAAAAACCCATATTCATGTTTCCTGAAGGGGTTGAAGGATCCTACATGTTGGAAGGATATGACAAATTGATTTTCAACAAAGATTTTCTAATTGAGAATATCGAACAATCTCTACTTAAATGTATTTTTGTTGATAATATCGATTTGTTAAATCAATTTAGAAATCAATTTGATCATCTTCATTTTGAACTCAGTCCTAATCAACATGAGAATAAAGAGGATCAAAAGAAAAATATTGAAAAGCAAAATGCTGAAAATAAGAAAGGTCCTAAAGTAAAAGGACCAAAACCAAACAAATCGAAAGGAAATGATCAGATGAAAAATTCTTATCAAAAAAATTCAAGAAATTTTTCATCTAGATCATATGACTATTATGATTATTCATATAACTCTCGATTTGATGGTTACTGGGGAAACAACTCACCACAATATTCTCATGGTTATGTTGAATGGAGAAACTGTTTTGAATGTGGTGAAGTTGGTCATATTGCAGCTCATTGTCCCTATTGGTATTGGGATGACGGGTATGCATGTGATTTTGAAGAGTATAGGTCTTGTTATAACTGCGGAGAGTGTGGGCATTTAGTTGCTTACTGTCCGTATGTTAAACAGAAAAAGACCGAAGTGAAATTTGCTAGAAATTCAGGCAATGTCAGAAAGCCTGTATCCCCAAAACCAATCAAGAAGCAAAAGGGGAAACAGGTTGTGTATGACAATCGTAACAAAATTGCCTTGAATAAAACTGGAGATTGTGGACGGGTTGCTGAGGTAAGGGGGAGTTCGAAGGCTAAGCCTAAGAATAACTCTAAACCTGGGTCTTCATCAGTTAAGTCTGAGAAGATTCCAAACAAAGTTCAGAAGCAGGTTTCAAATAAGAAATCTGAAAAGTCAAAAATTAAAACAATTTCAACAAAATCTAAAATAAACTCTGAGCGTGTTTGGAAACCCAAATCACTTTCTAAATCAATAGCAATTTCTACTTCAAATCAATCCATTGAAAAACCAATTGATTTTTCAAAAGGTGAATGGATTGATGTTCCAAGGATTGATGACCTTGGACGACCCATCATTGTGAAGGGATGGGTGCCTCTCTCATGCTAATTGTTTAATAAGTGTGCAGATTGTTCCAGACAGACCTATTAGCTATTCTTTGATAGTTGATAGTGGAGCATCTGTATACACTATTTATTGGAGAGGTGAAGGTCAAGGAAGGGTTATTGAAGAAGGAAAACATGTTTTCAACAGAGAGGAGAGTGTTTGTAGTCTGTTTCCAACCTGTGAAGCCGGAAAAAGTTGCAATCTCATGCAATTGCTCTCAGGTGTTGGATTTCAATAACAGATACGACAAAATGGTTTGCTAATTGAAAAATCTTAATGAGTCTAGTAATCTGAGTGGAAAATGGTTTCTAAAACTCATTGGGTAAATCGCATCGGATATCATTTTATTTTGTTTTTCTTCAAAAGTTTAAAAATTCAAAAATATGCTTTTTTTTAGATTTTTAGGGGGAGAAAATTTCAGAAAAAAAAAATAGAAAATCAAAAATGAGTTTTCCTGGAGAAAAAGAGGAGATGATAGTACATCAGTGGACTGTCAGACTACTCTAAAAACAAAAATGAATTGATAAACATTGAGTAGCCACTACAATTATATATTGGTAGGCTTGAAATCAAAGTTTAAAGTTCAGCATGGTGATATAAATTTAAAATCAATAACTGATAATCATGTGGATCAACGTATCGTTGGCATATGGTCTTAGTACCGAAATTTCGTTTGATAGATTGCCAAAATCAGAGGTTTCGGGTCGTTATATTGAAAGTTATCTGGGGATAGCCTAACTGATCTTTTGCTGTATTAATTTACAGACCTAGATTCAGTCAGGGTATCTTATTAAAAGAGCTAATAAAGCCAAAACCATAAGTTACTGAATGAGGAACTTAACATGTGTGATGATAATCAAAGATTATCTAATGCATCGTATCAATACAATGATGAAAGTCATGTATGATATTAGTCCTCACCCTGGTAAAGTGCACAAGTCGCTTTGAAGCATTAATTTGCTGACCTGTCACCACTGTGCCTCATACCTTGTAACTAACGGATAACTTCAGTATAATCACGCATTACGATGAAGCTTTGTGCAATTCTTGATACGGGAATGTGTCGCGAATGCGGGGACCATAGATTACTCAGTATCTAATATTACCATAACGTATCTAAAGTGCTGAGCAATGAATGATGATTTTGAGTTTAAGTGGACAAACATACTGGTAATGGTTGTAGGATGCTCAATGATAAAAACAGAAAATTGATCAAAAAGAGTTATGACTGACTGTTTCAATACTGATATGATCCTCTTAACCGGAAAATTCACAAAAATATGTTGAATTTACTTTTATGCAATTATTTTTGAAAATTCAAAAGATTTTTGGTGTGTTTTAGCATAAACTTTGAAAAATCAAAAAGTTTTGTTTCAACTTTATTTTTGATAACCGATGTTGGGATACTGAATGTGGAGGCTCAGATACTTAAAAGTTGAAAAAGACTGCAAATTTTCAAGTTTCTGGTATATATTGAAAATGTTTTATAGTTCAGAGGGAGAACTATTAAGGGTCAAAAGGAATGTGAAGAGTACTTCCGAGATTTTTGTCGTGTCTAACGCCGGTTGTAGTTTGTGCAGTTTTTATTAAATTTTTCTGCAGAATCAAATACAACAGGTGCACTACTCATGACTCATCGACAAAGAGTGTAACCGAACAAGACCCAAACCTGAACATCAAGATCACCAGAACAACAGAAGCTAGTAAGAGGTTATTAAAGCAATGGCTGAAGATTGAAGAAATTCAAGATTATCGTCTATTTTCATCTCTGAATTAACAAATGACAAAGCCAAGATTTCTTGAGTCTGTCTGAGATTTCAAAGCTTATTGGAGAGATAGACAGGAACTTCGACACAAACGTGCATGAAGATGGAAAGTTTTCAATCAAGACTTGAAGAATTGATAACTTTCTACTTTGGTATATCACTAGCTAGGTCCAAGGGGGAGATTGTTAGTGCACTATTCATGTATGTCCCTAGCTAGTGATCCGGTACAGAATGTCGAAGGTTCAGATAATCAGAAAACGACCAAGACTTAAACACGAAGACGATCCAATCAATAGTCGAGGGGGAGTTTGTAGATGCACGAAGTGCGACTAGTGATTGGATTTACAAAGTTAACATGTGTTAAAAAGTGCTGATGGGTTGAAAGTGGAAAAAGTGGGCGAACGTAGAAGAAAGTGGGCGAATGTAGAATCAAACTGGGCGAATGTGGAAAGATTCCACATTCGTACCTTAGAAATGGGCGAATGTGGAAAGTGTCCACATTCGCACCATGAAAACGGGCGAACCTGCAGACACTATAAATAGATTTTGTGAGTTTTTGAGAATAAGAGAGTTTTCAGTCGTGTGTGTGTTCAGGTTAGGTTCCAGGTTATTTTGAGAAAGTGTTAGAGTGTTCTAGATTAACCAAAGTGTCATTGTAATCAAGTATTTGAACAAGTTAATCTATGAAAAAGCATTGAAAATGATATTGATTGTGTTTTGATTAGAGTTTTATCTGTTTGTTCAAAGCTAGGGTTTCCGCACCTGGTTTTGTGACTTGTATGATCAAATAATCCTGTTTTAGTCAAAATCTTTCGCTCACAAGATTTCAATCCAAAATCATCAAAACCGTAGCCGTTTTCATAGAACATTGATAAAACATGGATTTTGAATGATTTGAAGTTGAATTTGGTGTCGTTTTCAAAAATTCTTTCACAAAAGTTGTTCGGAAATCAATCCGATTCAAAACCTATCTATTTACAATCAAAATTGAGATAATTTTCAAAAATCAGATCAAATTTGAGTGTTTTTGAAGAAAATATGAACATGGAATCCGGACAGGACGAATGGCAGCTGACAACAGGTCGAATGAACATTTTTAGTACTCATTCGTGCTAGTTTTGCCACGAATAGGAGTTATTTCTCTTTCATTCGAGTCTTTCATTTTCATTCGTGCTCTTAATTTTTGCTTCGTATTGTCATGAGATCGAATCAAGATTAGTTTCTTTCATTCGTGTTGTTTGAGGGGTCGAATAGGTGTTATATTTTTTGGTTCATGCTCTAGACAACCAGAACATAAATTTTTCTAAGTGTTGAACTTTTTCAAGTAATGGGTAACATTTGGTGATTTCAGAAGAACCGACCTAACACACCTCAGCAACAACAACCACCAATGAATCCTTGGGCTTTTGCAGCTGAAAAGGGGAAGCAAGTTACACAACAGCCACAACAACCGATGGTTAACTATTGGGCTGTCACACGCCCAGTTCAACCTGTTGTGTAACCTCCTCCTCAACTGATTCCGGATTATTGGGGTGTTGCTACAGTAGCAGCACAGAATCAGACAACTTCTTCTATTAACTTGTTAATGAATGATTTGTCCACTGGGAATGGAAACCGACCTCCAAAGTTGATGGATATGACTGAATATCCATCATGGCGTAAAAGATCCAAGATTCATTTGGAAGGATTAGATGGTTGAGAGGCACGATAAGTGATAGAAAGAGGGTATGTTAGACCGATGGTGGAGAATTCTAATACTCCGGTTGCTTTGGATGATATGATTGACGCAGAGAAGAAGAAGTACGCCGCTGAGAAGAAGGCATATTCGTAGTTGTCTCAAGCTTTAACACAAGATCTTCTACATCAATATGGACCATGTAGAACTACACGACAATTGTGGGATGCACTTCAAAGCAGGAATGATAAGAATGAGAAGACAAGGAAATTAAGAATGGAGGAATTAAAGAAAGAATTTGAGAACTTTAGTTTTGTAGGAAATGAGACTTTAAAGGAGTTGAATACTCGGTTTTATCATCTGTTATCTGAGTTGTCTAACTATGAGATATCTTATCCCTTGTCAGAGTGTGTTGAAAGATTTGCAGATGCTTTACCACCGTATTAGAGTCAGCATGTGGAAGTTTTGAAGGAAAAGGATACGTTTCATCTTTGGTCTTTGAATGATTTCATTCAAAATCTAGAGAACAAGGAAGTTGAAGAATGGAGAAAGGCACAAAGAGCACAGATTCCTCAGAATCCTGAGTTATATTATGCTAGCTCTTCATCTTCTGCAGTACCAAATGTTGGTGTGAGTTCAGCACCACAAACAACTTTTGTCTCAAGTGTTGAACAAACAAATCCAGTGAATTACTATGGAATTCTAAGTCCATCATCTACATCATATGTTGCGTAACAACTGCTCCTTCTACACCATGGTTTTCTACTTCAATGAATACAAACCAATCAACTTCATCAAATGATGGACAAGGATATTTGAATTCAAGTTTAATTGTGTTGGAGACTTCTAACATGGATAATGTGACTATAGATGTTGCTCAAAAGCATGTTGGTCTATTGGCAGCTTTTGTAGCAACATAAATGGAATCGTTGCAGATCAAATTGGGAACAACATTCTGATAAATGAAAATTATGCAAAGATCAATAAAGATGAGATGCAACTTATTGATATTCAATGGGCGTTTGCAAGTGTTGTTAGGAGAGCTCAGGATTTCATGGAGCGAACTGGAAGCACTGATTTAGCTACTTCACCTAACACAACATATGGTTTCAACCTTGTTTCCATTGTGGAACAAGAGGACACTTTGCTCGAGAATGCACAAACCCTAAACAACAAGGAAACCAAAATCCATTCAACAACATCTATCAAAGCCAAAATCGTCACACCATTTTCAGAACCAAAACCGACAATTTACTCCTACAAATACTCACCAAAGAGAAACAACTTCATCCCAACAATCTCCAAATACACCAAACACTGAAAGAAACCTTGTTCTAGTAAACACACACACAAAACAAAACCAAAATGACAACAAGGCTTTGGTAATCCAACAAGATGAAGGCTTTAACTGGAATGATGTGCAACTAGGTGTTGAAGAGTTACCAAATGGGAATGTAGCTTGTTTCGCTCAGGAAGAGTTGAAAGAAGAAATTGTTCATGAAGAAGACACGGTTTTGGAATTAGTCGTCGAAGAGAATGTGACTGAGATAGTTGAAGAACAAGTTGAAGGAGACTCAGATGTTCAAGATTCGGATTGCTCAGATTCTGAGAGTGAAACAAATTCTGAAGCAAGTCTGAATTCTCTTGAGAATGATGTGGATCAGTTGTTAGCCGAAGCTGATTTTTTGATTAGCAAGAAGTCATGCATGGTGAATGATGCTTGCACCAAGGCTGAGTATTCTAAATTCTTTTCTGGGAACGAAGCTCACTTTGCTTTGATGGCTATAACTGATTCTACGAATTTGGTAAGTTTTAACTCACTTCCTAAGTGCAATGACTGTGTTACTTTGCTAGGAAAGTGTGATAGACTTGAAGGTGAAATTCTATGCTTGAAATCTGACTTGGCCAGTGCTAGAATTGCAAACGAGAGTTTTAGGAAAAATGAGAAATTGTTAAACAAAACTCTGGACAGTTACAAAAGAGATGTTTCTGATTTAACAAAAACTCTTTCAAATAAACAAATTGCAATTAGCAATTACATAAATGAAATTGAAAACATAAAGTTAGAAATGGTCAAGGTCAGATGTCTTTATGAGAAAATGAACAAAAAGTTGGAAAGCTATCTCATTGTGAGATATGTTCTTGATCACATTATTGAACTACCAGATAAAAATGGTGTTCCAACTAGTATCGATTACAAGTCTGTTCCATCTCCTGTGTTGTTTGAAAACCACAATTTTGATATGATAAGCACAGGTAGTTCTAAAACATTGACTTCTACGTCTGAAAACGAATCAAACACCTCAGGTGTGGGTGATCCGTATGCAGATGTGAAACCAATACTAGGTGTAAACAATGAGAATGTGGTAGCTGTAACTGATGATTTTGATTCAGAAGCCGAGAACGAACCTGAACCCAATGTTGATTCCTTTGATAAATCAAATTGTGTGTGATCTAGTTCCAAAATTTCAGGTTCCTCCTAAAGCTGAAACAAAACCAAAACAATCAGTCAGGAAAACTAATGAGATAGAATAAGAAAAGGGTGTGAAAATCTTTTATCGGATGGAGGGATCTGATCAAATATTTTCTAATGAGGAATATCCCATACAGTTTGTGAATTATTCTAAAATTTCGAAAATCTGGCAAGAAAGTACAATTTAGTTTCCAAAATTTGAAAGAACAAATGACTTTCCACCAGAATTAATTCGAAAACTGTATGGTGATGAGTCTTAGAAAATCAAAGTTCATGTAACTGAGTTTATCAGACCAATCGGGAATGTTGAACCATCTTACTCACTGGAGCCTGCTCCTAAGAGTTTAAGAAGGCAGTGTATAGAAGATCAATACCGGGTAAACATTTTCGCGCGTGGTTATGATCAACTGAAGTTTGAAGAGTATCGTGCATGTTTTAGATGTGGGGAGCGAGGACATTTACTTGTTCATTAGTTGTGTTCCCCGGTAACGGCGCCAAAAACTTGGTAGGGTTGGTTTTAGTAATTAGAAAAGATGTCATTTTTCCCGGTGCCAAAAACTTGGTGTTTTAATTCCAAAACATTGGTTTTGGGAAAAAGACTATTTTTTACTAAACTTTTAAACAAGTTTTAAATTTATAAGTAAATGATACTTACTTAGATACTAAAACCAACACATTGGCGGAGAATCTGACATGTATAGTATAGTTTTCTAGGGTAAATACCGAGTAGCGTATTCCAGAGAATATACTTTCCCCTACTCAATCTTTCATCACATTAATTAATCGGGTTTGAAAAAGAAAATAAAACAGAGGGGTTCTAAAAGAAAATTGATTTTTTTAAAAAAGGTTTCGGTTTTGAAAATAAAAAGATAAAAATAGTAGGGTAGTAAACATACACATCTCGGGACCGTCCATATAAGTAGTTACTTTTATCATATTAGTAATATTAAGTTCAATTATTGGTGAGGAGGACAGGGGTGAACAGTCCCTTCAGAGTTGGGGATGAGAAAAGAAATAAACAAGGGATGGCGTTCTGGAAAATCTATAGGTCACACACAAGGGAAATGTACAATTCCCCATAAAGGTGTATTTGGACTACTGGCCCGTAAGCTGGCGTTCTCCTGTTGACAATGCGGTTATCCAACTCACACTACCGTGCAGCTTTTTGGAAAGTTTGTGTCCTGCTTTTTAGGAGCTTTCCAAACCACCGCCAAAGTGCTTGTTTAAGCACTGGGTCCTCTAATTTATCTTCTCAAATTAATGTAGAGGCTTAATTCCTGTCGGGAATCCCTTCCACCTCACTGACCTCTCGCTTTCCGTACCGAAGGATCTCTCTTATAGTCAACCTGAGCTACAACATATCCCCTAAGTAGGTAACGACTTTAAATACCGAAGGACCTATCTTGTAGTCAGCATGAGGGACAGCTTATCCTTTAAAAAGTTAACGACTTTGTACTAACGAGAACTAGATAAAGTATTCTTGTTTTATTTATCTAAGAAGTGACAACTTAATAATTTATTGATCAGATAAATTTAAGTTTGGTTTAGTGATTATGTGACTTAACAAACCCAACCCATAACCTCCCAAGATGAATGAAGTACTTAAAAAATGTGGAACATAATCCTAAGGGTGTGCAATCTGAAGGTCACTGGTGCACCCTTAGGGAATCCTCCCTTTGCCAAGAAAATCACTCATACATCTGGTAAGAACTAGAAATGTGTCACTCGGATATGGTCCACTTCAGAAGCCATTATTTAGAACCCAGTTTGGATATCAGAAACCTGAAGAATCTGTCTCCCTACTGGTTTCCTTGCCTTGGATCTAGTTTCAGGACTACCAGAAGCCATACGTACCCCATGATAGCTAATTTTATTATTTAAATTAGGGTTGATTTTAAAGGTTTATTAAGTTAATCACTAATTAAACATGTCACAAAGATAAACAAACAAGAATTAGTTAAGAAGATAACACACCAAATAACTAAAAATAAACTACTACTAATAAAAAAAGTCTACAAATCGAAACGGGTTTGGAGGATAATAGATGGATACAGCCATAAACGGTGATCATCACAAGAACATGGATTCTTCCGACTCATAGACAAACCTTCCACCTTCGTAATCCTATGTATCTAATATGATCCTCACGACCCTCGATGTTTTATTGCTTGTAACTACTCCTACAATTCCATTCTTGGCCAAGATAATCAAGGTAGGATGAGGCCGAACCTTGGTGGGATGTTAGGATGGACCTAAGGCCTCCCAAAAGACCCCAAGGTCTCATGAAAAGATTGGAAGTTGAACCAAGACGACACAAGAAGGAATGCCAATGATTGACGTGAGCTTGCTATTTATAGGTGTCACATCCCGCCAAGGCGGAAACGCGAGGTATGACTTTGAAAGATTTCCAAGCACAAAGGTCACACGAGCATTGATTTAAAATAAAGCGGGAACTTTCATTAAACAACCAAATTTTTCCAACATAACGTTAATTGTTTAAAACTAAAACCATTGTATGCAATCCAAAATCGACTAAATCATTGCCTAGCTAGGGAAACAATCAATATGTGATCTGACATGAGCCTATAACCAAACCTTGACATGTTGTGCCTCGCCCATTGTACACTAAAGACAATGAATAATGTGAAATACAAGAACTCTTTTGATGTCATCCAGTCAGAGCGACTGACCAAGAGTGGGGGTGTCAACCTAATAGATCTATCCCGGTGTTTCATGGCTAAGTCCATAGCTAATGGTTATGGTATGATGAATGACATGAGGGCTTAATGGATCATGAACCTTAATGTCTCATGTTCACATAATAGTCATGTTTGTAATTGAAAACTGTACGCATGTTTCTCCCCTGGAAAAATGTAAAAACTGTAAAAAGGGGCCGTGAATACTCACTTGGTATCCGGATGCTAGTACTGAACTGAACTGAACCTGATGTGGTGTGTCTGGTCTGGGATGCCCTAAGTTCATTTAACGGCAACCTTAAGTCTATGTTTTGTTCTAACTACCATGCAACTGTTCACCCGACTGTAACACCTATGGACTAGGGGCTTCTGTACCATTATCCACGTGTGTCACACACTGTATGTGTCAGCAAATGTTCATGTTGTTAGAGTGACTATGTTTAGTCAATTTTTGGTAAAACAAGTGCTTTGTCTTACTAAATGTTACCGAGTATAACTTATGTCTCAGTTATGTAAGTCTATGGTGGCATATGGACACACCTTTCGGCAGTTTTGCATAAAAACAACACATTTAGGTGTTTTGCCTTGTACATACTCGCACATCATATGTTTCCAAGAAGACTCTTGTGTTAAGCTTGTTTAACACATGTTTTTATTGTTCTTAACACATGTTTATAAATCTAACTTTGATGTATGTTGTGAAATTAAGTGAAATTCACTATACTTGAGCCGAGTCTTGGCCTCATACACGCACGCATACATCTATATGTATGTGTGTGTGCTCGTATATGCCCATATACATGTGCTCCAAGGTGTATGTATCAATGTACGTATGTGTGTATCCATAAACTAAAACATTGAACTCTTAACACAAAACTTGAGTGTTTAGGTCATTTTTATTCGACATATTATGTTCATGAGGTCATGTTCGAGTGTGTGTGGGTTCGGGTGGACACTACATGTAGCCGAAGTGATACTTAAAGAAGAAAAGGGTTCGGATGTTATACCTTGTCTGTATATGGCTGAAAATATAAAAGAAAACGAGCTAAATCCTCACAAAGCAACTCCTAGATGCTTGCTAGAGACTTGGAACTCCTAAACTTTGATGGTGGTCGATTGAAACAAGCTCCTTGTGTGGCTTGATCTTCGGTCAAGGGGTAACAAGAGGGAAAGAGGTGGTTTTCAAGTGTTAGTGAGATTTGTGGTGTTGTGGTGTGAAAACAAGTGCTCTAGGACTCTCTATTTATAGCCGAAGGTAGGAAGGGAGGCCATGGATTCATTGGTTCACAATAATGGTAAGTCAAAGCTCTCATTTCATGTGGTGCATAAAGGTAACTTCCTTGTTAGTATAATGAGTTGACTTGGCTCTTGTTTGGATATGTAGAGGGGGGGCGGGCGATATATTACATGGGGAAGGGGCATGCTCATCTTGATAAGGTGACAAGGTGTGGATGATCATGGGAATTATGTTCTTAATAGGTTAGTATATATGCCTAGGGACTTTGAATATGGAGTTGTGTGTGGATGTATATATGCGTGTATGTGTATGTTGATGTAGGGTGGGTGGTGTAAGCTAGTTGTAGGTTCTTGGATACACATGTTCTTGCCATGGACACACATGGGCTGATTTTTATGATCATTGGGGAACAAATTAGGAAGTCAAAGTTGTCTAGATCCATAGTGTGGGATAACAAAGTCTCTAGTTGGTGAAATACTTAGGTTTTTTAGGTTGTTGGGTTGTGGTATAGTTGGGTTGTGTAAGGTGGCTCCTAGCCGATTCATGGGGAAAGAAAACATAGTTTTTGTGGCAAGTCAACATGGGTTGGAGGTTGTGAAATTCTTGTACATGCCATTCTTGTGTAACATCTCATGTAAGGATAAGAATGGTGACTAGTAAGTGAGTGTGCATGTGTATATGTATTCGTGTGTGTATAGAGGTAGTCGTGTGTGTGGGTATACATGTATAAGTGATCGTGTACATGTATACATATGCGTATAATTTGGATCTTGCTAAGTATTAACTTGCCTATGGATGTACATATGTATATGCATTGAAACTAATGTTCTTGTACACAAGTTTAATCACCTTTGTTGGACAATGCATATGGATAGTTCATGTAGGTGAACATTGTTTGTTTTCGTTCTTGTCGGGGTAACAAGTTGGAATTCTTGTTCAATTGCATGGTTTCCCTAGAATCTATCATGAGTTATTCAACTAGATAGGACTAGTGTATCTACTGTTAGACTGTATGCCATGATATTGACTCGTTGGAACCTTGTATAGTCCAACTATGATGCAAATGATGACATGTAATGCTATGCACACTGTATACATGTAGCTAAGTGTACGGATATGACCTGTGATTTTGACGGGTGTCACATTCTCCCCCTGTTAGAGAAATTTCGTCCGCGAAATTTTTGGTGTGGGTCATCTGAACTAGTGATCTTCTGGAAAAGATGTGGGTACTTGCGTTTCATCTGATCTTCATGTTCCCACGTGAATTCGGGTCCACGCTTGGAATTCCAATGTACCTTGACCAACCTGACTTGACTGCGATGAAGTTTCTGAACCTTCCAATCTGTTATCTCGAGTGGCTCTTTTATGAAATGAAGTTGTTTGTCGATGTGGATTTCCTCTGGAGGGATAACCAATGACTCATCGGCAAGACACTTCTTGAGGTCCGAAACATGAAACGTGTCGTGAACACCACTGAGTTCTTGGGGTAGCTTGAGTTTGTATGCAAGCGGTCCAATTCGTGCAAGAATCTCAAATGGACCTATGTATCTGGGATCAAGCTTCCCACGTTTACCAAATCTAGGAACTCCTTTCCATGGAGATACTTTGAGCAATACTCTGTCACCCACTTGAAACTCTAGGGGTTTACGCCTCTGGTCTGCACAACTCTTCTGCCTGTCTCTGGCAGCTTTCAATCTGTCCCTGATCTGGAAGATCTTGTCAGTTGTCTCCTGGATGAGTTCAGGACCTGTCAAATGCTTGTCCCCTACCTCAGCCCAACACACGGGCGATCGACACTTGCGTCCGTATAACGCTTCGAAAGGGGCAGCTGTGATGCTAGTATGGTAATTGTTATTGTAGGAAAATTCGATCAACGGAAAATGCGTATCCCAATTCTCCCCAATTTCAATTACACATTCTCGGAGCATGTCTTCCAGTGTCTGGATGGTCCTCTCGCTTTGTCCCTCTGTTTGAGGATGGTAAGCGGTGCTCAAGTCTAATCGGGAACCAAGAGCTTCCTGCAACGACTGCCAAAATCTCGAAGGGAAGCGACTATCTCGATCAGAGATTATGGAAGTAGGCACACCATGCCTTGATACAATCTCATTGATATATAATCTGCATAATTGCCCCGTTTTGTCTGTTTCCTTGATCGGCAGGAAATGCGCAGACTTTGTTAAACGATCGACAATTACCAAAATCGCATCATGACCACAAGATGTCCTTGGCAATTTGGTGATGAAGTCCATAGACATTTGCTCCTATTTCCAAACAGGAATCTCTGGTTGGTGAAGCATACCTGACGGCTTCTGATACTCTGCCTTGACCTTGGAACACGTTAAGCAACGTCTGACATAGGTCGCAATACAACCCTTGATGTTAGGCCACCAATAGAACTGCTTGAGGTCCTTATACATCTTATCTGCACTAGGGTGCATCGAATACTTGGACTTGTGTGCTTCATCCGTCCTTATACATTCTTGTCTCTAGCTGACTAACCTGACTGTATAGAGCTTCTTGTCCAATATTACTATCCTTAAGAGCTTCCTACTGATCTTGGCGAATATGAGCAGTGAGATCGGTATGAATGGCATGCCTAACGAACGAACACGCAATGTTTTGGCACGTTCCTTTTGGCTCAATGCGTCTGCTACAACATTTGCCTTCCCTGGATGGTACTTAATCTCACAGGCGTAATCATTGAGCAGCCCAACCCATCGTCTCTGACGCATGTCCAGGTCCTTCTGGTCAAAAATATGTTGTAGGATCTTATGGTCAGTAAAGAAAATGCACTTAATCCCGTAGAGGTAGTGTTTCCATATCTTGAGCGCGAACACTACTGTATGCAACCGTGGGTTGTGTAGTTCTATTCTTGCACTTTGAGTTGTCGAGAGGCATAGGCTATGACCTTATTCCTCTGGATCAAGACACAACCGAGACCTTGGTGAGATGCATCGCAATAGACCACAAAATCTTCCGTTCCCTCTGGCAGTGGGAGAATCGGTGCGCTGCATAGCTTGAGCTTCAAAAGCTGAAAAGCTTATTCTTGTGGATCGCCCCATTCGAATTTCTTGTCTTTCTGGGTCAAGACTGTTAGGGACTGGGCTATCTTTGACAAATTCTCGATGAATCGCCAATAGTTGCCAGCTAACCCTAGAAATTGTCAAACTTCGGTTGGGTTTCTGGGTCGAGGCCAGTCTTTGATCGACTCTACCTTGGTTGGATCAACATGTATACCTTTCTCGTTCACCACGTGACTGGGGAAATGAACCTCACGAATCCAGAATTCACATTTGGACAACTTGGCATACAGTTTCTCCTCCTTGAGTAGATTCAGAATCACTCTCAAATGCTTCTCATGCTCTTCTCAAGTTCGTGAGTAAATCAGAATATCGTTAATGAATACGATCACAAACTTGTCGAGGTAAGGCATACACACCCTGTTCATTAGATCCATGAACACTGCTGGTGCGTTGGTCAACCCGAATGGCATAACTAGAAACTTGAAATGGCCAAACCGCGTCCTGAAAGCAGTCTTAGGTATGTCCCCTACGTGAATATGTAACTGGTGATAGCCTGATCTCAGATCAATCTTCAAGTAGAAACTCGAGCCATGCAATTGATCAAACAGATCATGTATTCTGGGAAGAGTGTAACGGTTCTTCACCGTAAGCTTGTTCAACTCTCTGTAGTCGATGCACATGCGAAACGATCCGTCCTTCTTGACAATGAGAACTGGAGCTCCCAAGGGTGACGAGCTTGGTCGAATGAATCCCTTGTCAAGCAACTCTTGTAGCTGGTCGGACGGTTCTTGTATCTCAGACAGAGCCAGGCGGTAAGGTGAACGGGCTACGGGAGCAGCTCCGGAAATGAGATCAATACGAAACTCGACTTGCCTCGGGGGTGGCAATCCTGGCAGATGTTCGGGAAAAACTTCTGTAAAATCTCTTACGATAGGGATGTCTTCGATTTTGTTCCCCTCTGGCTTCTTCTCGCTCACAAGCGCTAAGAATGCAAAGTGACCTTTCCGCAAGCACTTCTGGGCCTTCATGCAAGACACCAATCGCAACGGGTTCTTCCTGCGCTCCCCCTGTATGGATAAAACCTCTCCACTGGGCAACGGAATTCGAACCACTTTCGCGAAACAGATGACCTCTGCGCGGTTCTTTGACAACCAGTCCATGCCAACCACAACGTCGAAACTCCCAATTCGATCGGCAGAAGATCGATACTAAACTCATGATCTCCTAACTTCAACGCACAATTCCTAACTACTTCTTCGGACCTAATTGTCTTACCATTGGCCAATTCTATAGAGAAGTATTCTCGCAACCTATGTGACTCTAATCCGAGCCGTTTAAAGTCAGTTGACAAAAAGCTTAGATAGGCACCGGTATCAAATAGAACAGAAGCAATACGATTGTTTACGAGGAACATACCCGTGACTACGTTAGGATCCTCGCATGCGTCATCAGCGCCCATGACAAAAGCCCTGCCACGAGCTTGACCTTTCAGCTTGGGGCAGTCCTTCTTGAAATGGTCGGTAGCTCCACACTCAAAACATCCCGGCTTACCGTCAGAGTTCACCACCGTTTTGGCCCGGCACTGCACTTTCGGATGTCCCATCCGCTTGCACTTCTCGCATTTGATACTGTCGCACATCCCCACATGATGATACTTGCACTTGTTGCAGAGTGGGTGGGGCCCGTTGTATGGCTTGTGAGTGTTAGTAGCCGTGGCAACAAAAGCTTTGAAGTTTTCGGGTCTCTTGCTGGGATTACCATCTGCACCTTTCCCCTTCTTGAAGTTGGACCAGTTACGCTTGTTTCCAAAGCCTTCACCCTTGTCTGATTCCTTTTGGGTCAGGGAACCCATGCGTACCGCATCATCGGTAAGGCTGTGAGCAAGGGTGATAACATACTGGATGGAAGCTGGAGCAGCAGTGGTAACCATGCTACGGATCTTAGGAGAAAGTCCCCAGATGTACCTCTCTACCCGCTTATACTCGGGGGTAACCATGCATGTTTGGAACTAGATGAGAAAGCTCATGAAATCGGGTGGTGTAGGCAGTGATATCCGTCCCGTTCAAGGACAAATTCCAGAACTCGGTCTCCAACTTCTGCAGCTCACTCCGCGGGCAATACTTGTCCATCAGCATCGACTTCAACTCAGTCCAAGAAAGATTGTAGGCTGCTTCACGACCCAAGGTCTGCACTTGTAGGTTCCACCATGTCAGCGCCTCTTCCTGGAAGGTACAATTGACATACTTGATCTTCTGGTCTTCCGAGCAACCACTGATATCGAGCACATATTCCGTTTTCTCAATCCATCGGACAATACCAATCGCTCCTTCTGACCCACGAAAGTTCCAGGGCTTGCATGCCATGAAAGTCTTGTAGGAACACCCACGTATGGGATTCTCTACTTCTGCAGCGTCAGAAAGATTGGATCGTCAACGATAGGATCGGCATAAGAAACGATCAAGACTAGGAAGGAATAGGCAAAAGCTTTACCATTCTCAGGTTCCTGGGTTCTACGTCGGCCTGCAGCGCCTGAACTGCCACTAGAATCGGCACGGTTCGCTTCATGTTGTGCAATAGCCTCTGCGATTACCCTGGCTAGGTCTGCTGAGGTGGTTGGAAAAGCTTCTTCATCAGAAGTCGATCGAGTAGTTCTTTTGGGAGGCATATTCTTCTAATACATACGATTAAAAGAATGAGACACATATCACTGTATATTATTGTCAACATATGCACCAAGTGTAAGTGCACGGATGTGACTATCGCTTTTGGATTGACTTTATAGCATTTGTATGAAGATTATGTGTTTACTGAAGACACATTTGACCGTAGCGTGGGGTCGAAGGAGAGTTAATAGAGGTCGAAGGAAGATTTGTTAAGTATGTTAGTTTGGTTCGACATGGTGATAGGGTCGAAGGGACTCATTCGACCTATACGGGGGGTTAATGAGGTGCCTATATATAGTTTATGTTTTGTTTTGAGTTAAGGTTGTTGGTCATTTCAGATAGGTCTAGTGTGTGTGTTCTCTCTGAGATATAGAACATTCTGATTTGTAGTTTTCATTGTAAACCTAAGCTTAATCAAATCTTATCAATTGTTTATGAATGAAAATGATTATTAAAATGGAATTGAATGTATTCTGATTTGTTTCTATCATTTTGCATACGATCTAGGGTTTCCGCACCTGGATTGTTCTATTTGTATGATTACGTAGTTGATTTCTTACAATCCGATCCTCTACAAAGTGGTATCAGAGCTTTGCTCAATCATACAATTGCAAACTGATAGATTTCGAACAGATTTTTCACCAAAAACAGCTAAAATTTTTCTGTTTTGCATGAACTTTGAATGACAATGGAGATTGATTGATTTTGACTTGATTTCACGGATAAAATCAAAAATTTCATTTACTAAACTTGATCTCCATCAAATCTGAGGCAAAACCTGATTAACATCATTGAAAATCATCAACATTTGAAAATTTTGGATCAAAATAACTGATTTTTGAAGAATAACCGTTTTCCAAATGGGTCAGCTCGAATCAGAAGGTTTTAGGTCAAAGGAGTAAGTTTTGGGTCGAATCAGTTGATTTTTGGTCGAACCAGTGCGTTTTTAGGTCAAACCAAAAGTTTTTGAGTGTGTTGTGTTTACATTCGACCATTTGTGTCTCATTCGACCACATCGGGAGGTTGAACCAAGCTTTTTTAGGGTCGAATCAGAGTTTGTGTGTCACAGTTCTTCATTCGAGTCAATTGTAGGGTCGAACCAAGTCAGTTTCTCAGATTCGAACCCACGATTGTCTTTTGAGGTCGAACCAGAGTCTGTTTTTGAAAAATTTTCTAAGTGTTGACATTTGGAGCATTATGGACAACATCTGGGATTTTCCGATGACACCTAGACCTGCAACAACACAACAACAGCATGTTCCTATGACTCCGTGGGCGGTTTCTTCTCAAAAGACGAACACACAGTCGACACAACCGATTAACTACATTGCTATGACAAGTTTAACACCACCACCACCACCTGTTACTCAACCTCCACAACAAGTGACTGATTTTTTGGGAGTTGCAATAGCAGTGGTGCAGAATCAGACTTCAAATGCAATTACTACATTGATCAATGACTTATCACCGGGAAGTGGGAATCGTCCTCCTAAGCTGTTGGACATGTCAGAGTATTATCAATGGTAGAAGAAGTTTAAGATTCATCTGGAAGGTATGGGATTAGAAGGAGGAGAGGCATGGCAATCCTCCACTGCTTGAGAACACAGATACCCCAATTCCTCTTGAAGATTTGAAAGATGATGAGAAGAATAAGTTTGCTGTTGAGAAGAAGGCGTTTTCACAATTGTCTCAGGCGTTGACCACAGATTTATTGCACCGGTTTGGATCATGTACTACCTCAAAGCAACTATGGGATGTGTTGAAGAATAGACATGATGGTAATGAGAAGACGAGAAGACTTCGCATGGAAGAGTTAAAGAAGGAGTTTGAGAATTTTAGTTATGTGGGAAATGAAACATTGAAAGAACTTGTTCCTAGATATTGTCATTTGTTGTCAGAATTATCAAACTATGAGATTAAGATTCCAATGACCGAATTAGTGGATAAGTTTGTTGATTCGTTGCCTCCATATTGGGGACAACATGTTGAGGTATTGAAGGAAAAAGATGCATATCAATACTGTACTATCAATGAATTCATTCAGAAGTTGGAGAACAAAGAGATTGTCACAACCCGACCAAGGTGGGCCCGGTCGGAATATAGATTGTTATCGAACATCACGCAATGCAAGCAAACAGCGGAAGTAATGCAAATAACTATTCTTTTATAAATAATAATAGTTTGCATTTCTAAATTCCATACATTCTCTAATACGAATACTTCGGGTAATATCTAAGGTTCTCGTTTGCCTTCTGATTCGTTCGTCTGGGATACTCCGATTCGTAGCTGCTCCTTCCTTCTAACTCAGACAGGTACCTGAACACATGCTTAAAATGGTTTGGGTCAACAATAATGTTGGTGAGTCCGTGCGTTAGTTTAAAATGGTTTTCAATAAGTTTATCCTTTCGAAATCATGTTCATAAAGTTTACACGGTTTAACACATGGTGATGTACAAGCGACACCTCAAACCTAACATGGAATCTATCTACTGCCATTATAGATTCTCTGGCAAAATACGTGTCACAAATCCTCAGTGGAGGGTTTTCCGGGCTTCCGGATCCACTGTGTGTGGGGGTTTCCCCAAGTAGCGCTACCCACATATTAAGTGGCCCAAATCCCCAGGGTTAATGAGTGTCGGTATGGTATTCGGCAGCTACTATCTTGTCACATCAACAGTTTATAAAAAGGAAGCATGCATTCACCCCAAAACAGTAAAACACAAAAAGAGGGGAAGGTACACGGGACTCACCTGGAAGCAATGCATACAAATGGTTTATAGTAACCAAAGCGTCGGACATCTCATACGGCTATACTCCTGGTCGAATCCTAAGTCGACACACATTATTAGTCTTAAGTTCATTGGTAATGGTTTCACGTGTGGGACGAGCTCGAGCATATGGTTCTAAAGTCTATCACGTCGTCTTTACTAGGTAATGGTTATCATCACCTCCAAACTTAGTTATCAAATATCTAGTTCTAATTCTTAAGTCCCATTTATATGTTCAAGTCTTAAATACCAAATCCATGTTCAATATGTCGTGGTAGTTTGTATTAGAAGATTCTATATGTTCCTAATGTCGCGAGTTCTCATGTTACATAGTGTCATTAATATCATCCAACATTCACTAGTTGTTTATAAGTATTATTAGATGTTGGTTATATATTTATAGGTTGGTTTCCAAACGCCGAGTCTTAGTCCTACTATCCAAAGGTTACATCTAATATCCGTTCTAATGTATAAGTCAATATGTGTTGGTTAATCTAAGTCACGTTTTGTGTCCTTATTGTCCCAAGTGTCATGTTCTAAAGTCTCCAAGTTTATGTCCAATTGTCAAAGTATCCAAGCTATGGTTTATGTGTCGATTTCCATATCCAAACGCCGAGTATCTAATAGTCATAGGTAGGATATTCATTGTTCCAAGTCAATAGTTTCAATGTCCAACTTCCAAGCACTATGTCAAATTAACATTCGATCCAATCTTATAGTTTTGGCCTCGGTCCGTATTTGCTCATCAAGTCCCACACGTCGCGTATATATATTAGTAAAGGTTAATTAATATGATTATCGGTTTAGTAAGTTCGTTTATACCTCACGTCCGGTTTTGGTCCGGGTTGACTGCCCAGTTGACTTTGGTTGACCAGTCAGTTGACTGGGTTGACTTCTGTTGACCATAGTTTGACCCGAACCCTTGACCTAACTTGTCCTGTATCCTTAACCCGAGCCCCTGGCCTCCCACCATCGGACCCGCATCACCACTATCGACCACCTAGGACTAACGAAACCACCAAATAACCACCATCTCCTCCATAGTTCCACCACCTGCTACCACAACCTTCCACCGTGATTGTGCAGGTCCACCACCACCTGACCACGTAACCACCACCTGGAATCAACTCCCAAACCCAAACTGATGGAACCTTCAACAACCACCACCTCCTCCTCCTCCGTGACCACTGCAGAACCACCATCTGGACCTGCCCTGAACCCCTAACCCCCGTAATCCCACCACAGCTCAACCTCAACAATAATCTGAAATTGTTATTAAAAGGAATAGAGATGGGATTAGGGGTTTTACCTATGGCTCAGATCTGACCCGATTGGATGCTCACCCGAACCACCACCACTGTCCCCGTCGTCTTCTTCCTCTCTCTCCCCCTCTCTCTATCCTCTTCTGGTTGCTCTTTATCACTCCTCCTCTGTTCTCTCTCCTCGGGATCACTTCCTCTCTCTACCGATCTTCTCTCTCCTTCTCTATGATAACAAGAATCGGGTGATGAATCAAGGTTGGAGAGGTGAGGGGTTTGCGGGACTCGGTTGATGGAGCACCGCCGGAGGCGGAGGAGGAGACCTCCGGTCTCCCTTTCTCTCTCTAGCGCTCTCTCTCTCTCTAACATATTCAGTAAAGTAGTGTGTGTATGTAATGTGTGTTGTGTGTGTGGATTTGTTTTTATAAAAGAAAATGTGTAGGTGTTTAACAAATACATGGGGCACATGGCACCTTCAAATGGTGCCATGTGTCTTGATGAGTAATCACAAGGCATGGTTCGGGTTCGTTAACGTGTTTTAACTCGGTCTCGCAATGCGTTACATAATAATATTTTAGTTCTAATGGTTCGGTTTTTTTAGTTTCGCACGCAACCGACTAACTCACTATTTGTTTTGGTTATTTTTATTATACGGAAAATAATATTAATTCGTGAAAAATTTTGGGGTCTGTGTCGGGTTGTTACAGAGATGGAGGAAAAGAGAAAGGCCAAAAGAGCACAGTTTCCACAGAATCCAAAACTGTATCATGCTACTTCATCTTCCTCTATGTCTAGTTCATCAGTATGTGGGAGTGTTGCACCTCACATTGCTTGTATTTCCAATGTTACTGAACCACAAAGAAATCCAATCAATTATCTTGCTCCAGGGCCAACCTACACACCAAATTACACACCAACTTCATACACAACAACTTCTTACATACCAACTCAACCTCAGATGTCTGCAGCTTGTTATACTTCATCTGTGAACACACCTCAACAACAACAATATGTTCCACAAATGACACCAGCTTCTTCAAGTCAAAGTCCAATTGTGTTGGAAACTTCCAACATGAACATGTGACTGTAGAAGTGGCACAACAACACATTGCTCTAGTTTCAGCAATGGTTGCTTCATACAATGGACTGGTGGCAAGTCCGATAGGAAACAACAATCTGACAGATGAGGATTATGCCCATATTGACAAAGAAGAGATGGAACTGATCGATATTCAGTGGGCGTTTGCAACTGTGATGAGGAGAGCTACTGAGTTTATAGAAAAGATGGGCAGAACTGATCTTGCTACCTCACCAAACACTACCTATGGTTTCAACAAAGCCAGGGTAACTTGTTTCAACTGTGGAACTCAAGGTCATTTCAAGAGAGAGTGTACTCAACCTATGCAACAAGGTAACTGAAACCCGTTTAACTCCAACTATCAGAATCGTCAATCACAAAATCAAGTTTCTTACCAAAGCCAAAACAACAACAACAACAACTATCCATAACAAAACAATTACCAAAACCGACAAAACACCTCTCAAAATACCACATCAAGACAAACATCTACAACCAACCAAACTCAAACCTAAACTACATCTAACCCAACCATAACCATTATTTCTATTTCTACACCAAACACTCAATCTCAAAATGAGAACCAGAATCAGGCATTGGTGATACAGAATGATGAGGGTTATGATTGGAATTGTATGCAGTCTATGCAATTGGGAGTAGATGAGATCACAAGTGGTAATGTAGCATGTCTTGCTAAATAGATGGTATTAGAGGAGCCGGTGATAGATGATGATGTTTTGGATTTGAGAAGGTTTCTGAAGTAGTGATTGAGGAGATTGCTGAAGAGGTTCCAGTTTGTGTTGCTAAAAAAGTTGAGGAACCAGTTGCTTAGATGGTTTCAGGGACAATTATTGATTCCGTTGCTGATGTCTCTGATGAACCAGAATCTGTCTATTCGGATTCAGAGAGTGAATCTGATTCGGAAGCGAGTGTTAATTCTCTTGATGATTATATTGACCAATTGTTAGCCGAAGCAGACTTTTTGATGATGAAGAAATCGTGCATGGTGGATGATGCATCTACACAGATTGATTATTCAAAATTATTTGCAGGAAAGGAAGCTCACTTTGCATCGATGGCCATGACAGATCCGCCTAAACCGGTAAGTTCTAACTCTACTACTTGTATGACTAGTGATAAATATTGTGGTACTTGTGATAGATTGACTGAAGAAGTTAAGCAACTCAAGCGTCAGCTTGAGAGTGCTAAAATCGTCATTCAATCTTATCGTAAGGATGAACATGATTTCAACAAAACACTTGAAGGTTATATAAAGGATGTTTCAGAATTAACTAAAACTCTTTCTTTGAAAGAAACAGCCATTAATAATTACATTAATGAAATTGAAGAAACTAAACTAGAAACGGCTAAAATCAAGTGTTTTTCTGAAAAAATCAACAAAAAGTTAGGAAGTTACAAACATGTGGCATATGTTTTGAACCACATTGTTGAGGAACCATCACAATCTTGTAGTGCAAACTACAAAGCTGTTCCTGCTCAAGTGTTATTTGAAAATCATAATTTAAATTCAGTAACACCTGAGAGTTCATTGAAATCGGATTCCTCATCGGATAATGAATCTAACATTTCAAGTGTTGGAGATCCAAATTCCGATGTGAGACCGACACTGGGATTGAATGATGAAGGAGTGGTTGCAGTAATTGATGCTTCAGATACTGAAGATGAGGAACCTAAGAAAAATGTTGAGATTCCGTTGGAAAATCACATTCAAACAAATGAGACAAGTTCATTTTCTCAGGTTTCACATCCTCTGAAAAAATGAAAACAAATTGAATCACTCAGTTAAGAAAAATGAAAAGAATGAATCAGTTGACAAGCCTGTGAAGGTTTTCTATCGAATGGAAGGATCCGATAAGATAATCTCAGATGATGAATATCCCATACAGTTTGCCAATTATTCAAAATTTGAGAAAATCTGGCAAGAGAGTACCATTTGGTTTCCTAAACACGAAAGGACAAATGATATTCCTCCTGAATTAATTCAGAGACTGTATGGTGATAATTCTAATCAACCAAAGGTTCATATCACTGAATTCATTAAGCCAAAAGAGAAGGTTAATGGATTTTATGATCCAACTTACTCAAAGGAGCCCGCTCCAATGAGTTTAAGGTGAAAGTGTGTTGATGATCAATACCCGGTTAATTCATTCGCTAAACCCAACTCTAAGAATGTCTTTGAAGAGTACCATGCATGTTCCAAATGTGGGGAGAGAGGGCATTTACTTTCTCACTGCCCATATGTGAGACATAAGAGGCACGAAGTTGAGAGAAAGCAGAATTATTGGAATTCGGTTGATGATCATAGACAACATTTTTCACCAAGACAGTTTGTCCCTCAAAGGCAACCATTTTATAACCAAAATCGTTTTTATCAAAAGAGGGAAAACCATCCAATTGTCTATGATATCAGAAGCTGAATTGCCATGGAGAAAAAGCTGAAGACACCTATGGTGAACTCGACTAATGACAAACAAAAGGTTTATCCCAAACCGGCTGTGAAGTCATCAGTTGGACCTGTATCTGTTAAATCAGATAAGGTAACCAAGAAATTTTCCTTTTCGAACGATACAATGAAACCTACTAAGGGTCATAAATCTCAGATAAGGATTCTTAAACGTTCAAAACAATCTTGGTCACCAACGGGTTCTCCAGGTGCTTCTACATCATCTGCTAAAGTCAAAACTCAAAATGAGAAAGTTTTGAATGACCAGAAAAAGGTTGATTCAAAACCAAATGTTTGTGAGAGTGATTCTTTGAAAGCTAACATTAAAAGACCCAAGACCAAACAGGCTTGGGTTCCTGTTAAAAACTACTTTTGTTTGTGATTTGTGCAGGGAGCTCCAGCTTGCCCTGTTAGCAGTCTCTGGATTGTCGACAGTGGAGCTTCTGAGCACATGACCAGTGATTTGACGCTACTCTTTGATATCAAGAATATTAATGGAGGCTATGTGGCGTTTGCTAGAAACAAAGGAGGGTATATACAATGGAAGGCAGTGTTAGTAATGGAATTGTGAGTTTTGGACGGATATCGTATGTGAAGAAGATCGATTATAATATGCTGAGTGTGAGTTAGATATGTGATAAGCAGTTTTTTGTTCACTTTGATGACAAATTTTGCTACATTCTGAAACCCGGTTTCGTTATTCCGAAAGAGTGGATCATGCTAAAAGCTCCAAGAGTGAACAATCTGTACATTCTTGACATGAGCATAGCAACCACAACTCAGGGCCAAGTCACGTGTTTTCTATCTAAAGCTACTGAAAAAGAATCTATTATGTGGCACCGAAGGATGGGGCATATTCACCTAAGAAAGATGAATCATTTGGTGAAAAACGGGCTTGTAGAAGGAGTTAATGTGAAGCATTTTCATTTGAATGACAAATGTGTGAGTTGCAAGAAAGGAAAACAACACAACCAATCCCACAAACCAAAGAAAGTAAACTCTATTGAATTGCCACTTGAACGTTTGCATATGGATCTTTTCGGACCTGTCAAGCGTAAGAGTCATTATGGAGAGCTTTACTGTCTTGTGGTTACAGACGACTACCCAAGATTCTCGTGGGTGATGTACATGCAACACAAAAGTAAGACATTTAACAATCTGAAAGTTCTGTTTACCCGGTTGGAAAACATCTATGGTTTGAAGATAAAACGCATAAGAAGTGACAGCGGGACGGAGTTTAAGAATTCTCAGATGGATGCACTCTGTGAAGAAAAAGGAATTCATTATGAGTATAGTGCACAATACACTTCTCAACAGAACGGTGTTGCAGAACGCAAACACAGGACTCTAATTGAAGCGGCTAGGACAATGCTTGCGGACTCAAATCTTCTGGTAATGTTTAGAATGAGGCTATTTACGCAGCATGTTACACACTGAATCGTGTATTAACAGTGAAGAAGTTTGGCAAGACTTCTTATGAACTGCTTAGTAGACGAAAGCCGAACTTAGAGTATCTAGAACCTTTCCGGGCACCATGCACAATGCTAAATCCTACAGAAAAATTGGGATCTAAAGCAGAAGAGGGCTATTTTGTTGGATACGCGACACCACTTAAACGTTTATTTAACAAAAGAACTCGACAAGTTGAAGAGTGGGCGAATGTGGAAGTTCAACGCTACACTCAAAATGTTCAAGGAAGTGGGCCCGATTGGATGTTTGACTATAATGATTTCTTTGAGTCATTCAATCTAGATAGTTAGGTTGAAGAGGCTGTATTAAGATTATATTACAAGTGTGAGAGTGCAGTGACTTCACCGTTGGTGCGTCCGATCACCGTAACTCCTCCAGCAGCTTCTAATGATAACAATGCTCCTGTTAATGAAGAAGAGATTTTTCAAGAAGCTTCTACAACTCTTGATTCATCATAATCGGAAGACGATGATGAAGTTTTCAGTGAAGCTATCTTAGATCATGCTATGGTGACACCTCCAGTGAACCCCAATCCAGATATTGCATCTTCATCAAATACGGGTAATGATCTGGATACGGCAGAGAATTTGACTGTTCAAACGGGGATTCAAGTTCCTGATTATCCGGAATCTCGGATTCATCAGATTCATCCGCTTGAACAAGTAATAGGTGAGCCCGGTAGCAGTGTTATGACTAGAGGACAACTCATACGTGCAACTTCACATGATAACATTAGAGCCCTAGACCTGTATGCTAAGATACAGAAATCAGGTTGTCAAAATGATTGGTCTTTTGCTTGTTATGTTTCGCAGGTGGAGCCGCGGACGTACAAGGATGCATTACAAGACGATTCATGGGTAGAAGCTATGCAGAGGAACTACTACAGTTTCAGAAACTCGGAGTCTGGACGCTGACAGATTTACCACCAGACCAGAAGAAAATTGGCACTAAGTGGGTATTCAAGTGCAAGAAGGATGATCGAGGCGTTATTGTCAGAAACAAAGCTCGATTAGTCGTACAAGGTTTTAGTCAAACAAAAGGGATTGATTACAATGAACTCTATACACCGGTTACACGCATTGAAGCTATTCGTATGTTTCTTATGTATGCATCATACAAGAAGTTTAAGGTGTACCAGATGGATGTAAAGAGCACTTTTCTGTACGGTGTGGTCAAGGAAGAGGTATATGTTGGGCAACCACCAGGCGTTGAAGATCCTATCCACCGGGATAAGGTCTATAAACTGAACAAAGCCCTGTATGGTTTGCACCAAACTCCAAGACAATGGTACGAGGAGCTGAGTACGTATCTTCTCTCCAAAGGGTTCAAACGAGGATTGGTAGACTGTACCCTGTTCACAAAAAGAACAGAGGGTGACTTGCTTCTTGTTCCGATATATGTTGATGACATTATTTTTGGTTCTACTAATGAGCTTTTATGCAGAGAATTTGAACGATTCATGCAGGAAAAGTTCAAGATGAGCGCAATGGGAGAAATGCAATTTTTCTTAGGCTTGCAGGTGGATCAATTGCCAATGGGCATCTTTATTCACCAGACGAAATATGTATCTGAAGTCTTGAGCCGGTTCCAGATGGATGATTCAAAGCCTATGGATACTCCCATACAACCCAATCCCGGGATTGGAGTTGACGCTAAGGGGGAGCTTATAGATCCCTTTACGTACAGAGCCATCGTCGGATCTTTGATGTACTTGACTGCATCTCGTCCAGATATAATGTTTGCAACATGTCTCTGTGCTAGATTTCAATCAAAGCCGAAACAGAGTCACCTTACAGCTCTCAAGTGAATCCTACGATATCTGAAGGGTTGTCCCTCGCGTGGACTATGGTACCCTAATGATGATAATTTTGACTTTGTTGCTTTTAGTGATGCAGATTTTGGCGGTTGCGACAAAGACAGTAAATCCACAACGGCTGGATGTCAATTCTTGGGGAGTAGGATCGTGATCTGGCAATGCAAAAAAGCAGACAGCAGTTGCTATATCTACTTGTGAAGCCGAATACGTGGCAGCCTCGAGTTGTTGTTCACGGGTTTTGTGGATTCAACAGCAGATACGCGACTACGGTTTGCAATATCTTAAAACTCCTATTCATTGTGATAATGAAGCTGCCATAGCACTCCCTAAAGACATAGTCAATCACTCTAAGGCTAAGCACATCCAAATTAAGTATCACTTTATTTGCGATTGCTATGCTAAAGGGTTGATTGATATGATCAAAATCCACATTGACTATCAGAGAGCTGATCTTTTTACCAAAGCTTGTGACAAATCAAGAATTGAATTTTTACTAAGAGCTAATGGTATTAAAGAAAAACAAGACTAATCGTCACCTCGGTTTATCACATTTTTAGTTTAATTTTTACTTTTTCAGAAAATCAAAAACCCAAAAATATGTTTCTAATTTTAGGGGGAGTCTTTGTTTTCAGAAAAACCAAAAACATTGAAAAATTTGAAAAACCATAAAAATCAGAATAATCAAAAATGATTTTCCAGGAGAAAAAGAGGAAACGATAGTACATCAGTGAGGATCTGACATATGCTAAAGAATTGTAATGTTAATATAAGGCATGTGTTGATTTTGTGTGATGTGCTGGTAGGCTTCGTAGACTTATTACTACGTGCCTTAGTTATACAAACATAACGAACTACTCGCTAGTGGCTGAACACCTCATGGGCATATGGTCTTAGTACCGTAATTTCGTTTGATAGGCTTGCCAAAATCTGAGGTTTCGGGTCGTTATGTTAAATGTTATCCGGGGTATATTTATTGATCTTTTGTCGTATTAGTTTAAGGACCTAGATTCAATCAAGATATTTGTGTAAAGAGCTTATATGCCAAAACCTAAACTTACCGAATTGAGGAACTTAATGTATAATAATGATCAAAGATCATTTAATGCATCGTATCAAATCTATGATGAAAATCATGATTGATATTAGCCTCAACCTGGTACGTATGCACATGTTATTCTGTAGCATTGATTTGCTGACCTGTACACCTTTGTGCTTCGTATCTTGTAATATAACGGATAGCATTTGGCGTAATCACGCGTTACGATGAAGCTTTGTGCAAATTCCTTGATACAGGAGTATGTCGTGTGTGTGGGAACCATAAGCTTGCTAGTTTTAATACATCTAATTGCGTATCATTTTAAAGCGCGGCATAACGGTTTGCATGTGAGCTTATGTGGATCACAATATCAGCAATTGCCTAATCACACATTGTCTTTACTGATAATAAATATTAAAGATCAACAGTGTGAACAGATTTCTCATTAACTGATATGATCCTCTTACCGAAAATCACAAAATGTTTACTACTTTATGTTTTTCATTTTCTGAAAATATACAAAAACTCAAAAGGATTTTTGTTGTGTTTTGGCATAAATTTTAGAAAATCCAAAATTTTTACATTTCTGCGTTATTTTCAATAATCGATGGTGATTGATGGTCATTTTCTGAAGTTTGACAGACCAATTTGAGTTTTGTATCATTAAAATGAGAAATGTTGAATCTAGTGTTAAAACATGTTAATAAACTGGATTGATTATTGAACGATAATAAACCCTAGATTTTGATTGAAAACCATCAATAAGTGGTTAATTGACACAATTGAAAGGTTATTAAGGTTAATCAGGCATATTAGGATC
The DNA here is from genome assembly GCA_032199755.1 of Ambrosia artemisiifolia. Classification (NCBI taxonomy): domain Eukaryota; kingdom Viridiplantae; phylum Streptophyta; class Magnoliopsida; order Asterales; family Asteraceae; genus Ambrosia; species Ambrosia artemisiifolia. The sequence continues at coordinate 15,944,611 of CM063514.1, forward strand.
TAATAGACCAAAATGTGATGTTTATCATGGATTTATTGAGTTTTGAGAAATTTGAATTCAAACGGACCTCATTCAACCATCCTTTGAGACTCTTTAAGGACAAATGAGACTGTTTGAGGTCGAATGAAATTGATTAGGTCAAATGAAGTTTTTGTTCAATCTTTATTTCTCATTCGGCACCATATTTCTCTCATTCGAACCCCTGATGAGGTCGAATGAAGAATTGTTTTGACCAAAATTTAAATTTTATCCATTTTTGATAAATTTTCATGTTTGTTTATTTGTTTTGCAGGATATTATGGCTGAACAATAGAATCCAGAGAAGGAAGTACAGATTCCAGAGCAGTCAGCAGCACCAAGAGAGTTATTATTCGAACCAGTTCACAACTACTGTGCTTTTATTAGAGAAGTGAAGCAGTATGACGAATTCTCGAGTATGGTAGAGTTCTTGAAGAGACCTAGAGTAGTCTATGCTCTTGGAACTCCAAAGACTATCTACAAAGATCATCATGTGGAGTTCTGGGAGAAAGCATTGATTACATTATGGGATGGAAAATCAGTGATTCAAAGCTACATTCAAGGGAATCTTCTGCTAATTTCAGAACAAGATATTAGAGAAGCTTTGAAGTTAAGAGATTCTCCGAATGATCCTACAGAACTATCCTGATGGAGCAAAGAAAGTGTTTCCTGAGGATGAAGTACAACGCTCCTATTACTGATTGCTTGTTACACAAAGCAAAGCTATGTCCACATTACAAATATCTACTACATATGATTCTACATGTATTTGGACCAGTGAGACGAGGATATGATGTTCCGAGGAAAAGTTTATGCTCGTTAGTGGTTGCTCTGATTCTAAACAAACCATTCAATGTCTCTGGAATGATATTTGAGCATATGATGGAAGTGTTGAAGGGATTGAAGACTGATAAGTTCTTGATGTATCCATGGTTCTTTTAGATGGTGTTTGATAACAAGTATCCTGATTTGATTAAAGATCCAGTGCAGGTTGTGATTCAAAGTCATATGAATATCACTACTTTAAGTAGGATGAGGGCTTATAAAGGTGTTCCTGGTAATCTAAAGCCACCGTACAAGAATTTGTTTGGACATTTGAGAGATGTTGCTTACAAGGATCCAGGACAAGATCAGGCAAGAAATGAGAAGAGTGATTCTGACTCTGATAGCACTTTATTTCCAGTTGACAAATCTGCTAAGCGGAAGCGTCAAGTTATTAACAAAGGTGCTAAGACTGGAAACGGTAAACAAAAGGTGGTTGAAGTTGAAACAAAGAAGAAGAAAGCTGTGAAAAGTAAAGGAAAAGCAAAGACTTTACTTGTTGATGAAGAGTCTGATGATTATGAAGAGACTCGAGATGATGCTGAATGGGATTCGGAAGCTGAAACTACCAAGATCACCAAACCCAAGGCCATTGAGGTTGGTGAGATTGAAGGTTTAGATAAAGCAATTGAAGTTGAAGAGCAGAGAAACAGAGTGTTGGATGATGAAGATTTGGATTTGACATGTGATAATCTAGATTTTGAAGGTTCTCCAGTTGTAGGTGAGAAGATAAAGAAAGCTAAAGGGAAAACAATGGCGAAAAGAGATAATCCAAAGAAGAAAAGAGATAGAGAGGTTGATTTGTTGGTAGTTGGAAAGAAAGTACCAGCTATCGGAAGCTCTAAAGATACAACACCCGTTACATCCCCAGCTGTGAAGAAGAAAAAGAAGGTTGTTCAGGAGTCTGTCACAACAAATCAGATCCTGAAAACTTTTCAAGTTTGTTGAAAGATGTCATCGAACAAGTTCAAAAGAAAACATCAAAACCTGTTGCTACACCAATTGCTGAATCATCTACACCTCAGCTTACAATTTCTAATGAAGTGATGGAAGCTGTTAAACGTCAGATTGCAGATGTAATGAAGGCTTTTAATTAACAACAAGCTGAGATCAAGCAGATGAAGGAAGACGAAAAGACTATGTTGCATATTGTCTTATCTTCCAAAGCCAATCAAGATGAGTTAGAAGCAAAGATCAAACAGCTTGAAGAAGATAATAAAGAGTTGGTTACTCGTGGAAAGAGAAACACTAAGAAACTCAAGCTGCTTCAAGATGAAAACAAGAAGATCAAAGCTGATAACAAAGAGATGAGAAAGATGCTTGATGATCTTTACTCCAGAGCACCACAGTTAAAGGGAACTGAGGAGGATGAGGAGGAAAAAGAAGAAGAGCAGGTTGATTTTGAAGAATCTGATGAAGAAGATGATGATGGTGACTTTAATGACACATCTGATGATGATGATGATGATGCAGGAGGTAAGAGTGGAAATAAAAAGGATGATGATAATGATGAGAGTTCAGATGACGATGATGATGATCAGAATACTGAACAGTATAGTTACAAGAAAAGGGAATCGGGTAAAGGTGACACAGGTGAGTCTAGTTCGAAGAAGACACCTAGTGAGAATGTGGATTCGGATGATAGTATATTTTGGACTGAAAAGATAAGAGCTTTATCTGATGAAGACAAAAATCTATATCGTCAAATGTTTGAGAAGAAGGTGTGGATAATAGAGTTGACTGGAAGATTCCCTGAGATCTTTGAATCAGATGACATGAGATTTGAGATTGAGTATAATGATCCAGATCTTGAAGACGGGGAAGTCTTTGCTGCTATATCCAAGGATATTCTCGAAGGATTAGCAAAGCAGGTTGGGAAGTCTCTCAAAGAGATTATGAAGGATAAAGAGATTCCTGACATTCCAGTGAAAGAAGTAGGTAATCACTCTGATGATCAAGATACTCCGGTGTTTGAAGATGTTGAGATTGAAGATTTATCTCATGAAGAGTATCCAGAGTACTACAAACAGAAAGAAAATGTAGTGATTCCTGAAATCAATGAACAGACACTTGATGAAGCAGAAAAACTTGCTAAGCAAAAAGGTAAAAAGATTCTAGAAGAAGTGTTTGGAAAAATGTTGATTAGAAACAAACATATAAACAATCAGATGAGTTGAAAGACATGTTGAAAGTTGAAAGAAAAGGAAGCAAACAGACCAAAAGCAGAAGTGCAAGGAGGTTTCTACAAATATCACAACCAAGTCTTCAAAGGAAGAGTGTTGGGATGGAAATACTTGAGACAGCTACGGTGCATAGGTTTGAAGTGGGAGAAAGGGATCTTGTACTTTTACAAATTCCATGATATCAAGACCTTACCGTATTGGGATGTTAGGGATGTTTGTAGACATATGATGAGTGGTGCTTCTGTGAACAATGATGTGGTAGGATGGTTTGCAGATAAGATGACTTGGGAAAGCAGAACCAGATGGGATATGTTTAGGCCTCAATATCCTAAATGGATTGAACATAAAGAGGTTGATCCTATTACTGGAATGAAGAAAGTGACTCTGAAGTATAAACCTCCTGTGGTGATGAAGAGAATTCCGTTGATGCTGATACAACAAAATTTTAGTGAAGACTTCAATTTTTGGTATTATGATTGGAAGACGGCAGAAGCGATGATCGTGCTGAGAGATAAAGATCCAAAGCTTATGTGCAAGAAGATCAGAGTTTTTGACCCGATGTGGTTAATAAACTGTTCGGCTGAAGACATCAACATGTTGTACTTCAATCCTATACATTTTGATGTTGAAGATCTAGAACAAGCATGGAGATATTATAAGGTTGTGTGTTTCTGTTTCGCTTGGGATGTGTACGCGGGGTGTGATTACAATAAAAAGCTAGGAAAGTATGTGAAGATTCGTGAAGAGAAGAAAGGTTCGCACACACGCAAATTAGAACCTGAAATGAGCAAAAAGCAAAAGAAGATTCTTCGGATCAAACGGATGAATAAGGTGCTTGATCATGAACGACGACAAACCAAGCAATAGTCAAGGGGGAGTTTTTTCAGTTCACGGATGTGACTATCGCTTTGGATTGACTTTATAGCGTTTGTATGAAGATTATGTGTTTACTGAAGACTCATTCGTCCATAACGTGGGGTCGAAGGAGAGTTAATAGAGGTTGAAGGAAGATTTGTTAAGTATGTTAGTTTGGTCCGACATGGTGATAGGGTCGAAAGGACTCATTCGACCTATACGGGGGGTCGAATGAGGTGCCTATATATAGTTTATGTTCTCTTTTGAGTTAAGGTTGTAGGTCATTTCAGATAGGTCTAGTGTGTGTGTTCTTCTCTGAGATCTAGAACATTCTGATTTGTAGTTTTCATTGTAAACCTAAGCTTAATCAAATCTTCTCAATTGTTTATGAATGAAAATGATTATTAAAATGGAATTGATTGTGTTCTAATTTGTTTTCTATCATTTTGCATACGATCTAGGGTGTGGTGCACAGGAGCTGGCTCAAAGCCGGTGGGTAACGGAGTGTCAGAGGGAGGCTGGGATGGACCACCAGTCTCAAAGGTACAGGGAGCCTAGTCGTCTGTATCCTCGTCAGAGTAGGCCAAGAATCCATCCATAGTCGGCAGATAAGTCCTCTTACGAGCCTTGGATCTCCGGAGAAGTTTCCTTCTAGGTGGCTCTAGGTCCTCTGGAGCTGGAGGCTGGGGATCGGCTGGTGCTGGAGGCTCGGGGTCAGCCTGGGCAGGATCCTCAGCTGGAGCGATAGGAGCCAGTAGAGGGAGCACTCATTTCCGAGGGGTGTACATCATACGAGTCTCACCCGGACACGAGCGATAGGGTTGAAAGGACGGCACCCGGGGCTCTGGCTGCGGTGTGGGTGCATCCTCCTCCTATGCCTCACCAGCAGGCACGGCCTCCTCATCGTCGGATACGGCGTGATCAACCTGCATGTGATCGTCCTCGGTGTCGGAGTCACTCGAATCGGGCTCATAACCCTGCTGAAGGTCGTTGGCTGTAGTGTTATCTGGTACAATGTCCTCCTCAGAATCCGAGAGAACGATAGGGTCATCATGGTGTGCCATGATCCTGGAAATCAATGAACACACGTGCGTGTCAGTAATCATGTGGTGTACTTAATATAGCTACTAACGTGTGAAGTATATAACTGGCATGGAACTTGCGTAGCACGTAGGGATAAGCGTTGTGTTTCTTTCTTTGGAAAACATTTCAAAATCAATTTTTGCTTAGATTATAGTTTGACTCAAAAGAATCTCAGTTCACTATAACCTCGTGCTCTGTACCAATCTGTCACACCCCGCCAACGCGGAAACGCGAGGTGTGACTTCGAAAGATTTCCAAGCACAATGGTCACACGAGCATTGATTTAAAATAAAGCGGGAACTTTCATTAAACAACCAAATTTGTCCAACATAACGTTAATTGTTTAAAGCTAAAACCATTGTATATAAATGTCTAGAATCATTATGATAACACAAAGGTCCAAAAGAAGGTATCCCACAAATGCTCGCACGCAACCCCTGAAAGTTCCATTATCCATGCTAATTTCCTGAAAAACATGCATGTAAAATATATGGGTCAACACAAGGTTGGTGAGTTCACGGGTTTTCCATATGGTGGACATGTAATCCAAACCGACTAAATCATTGCCTAGCTAGGGAAACAATCAATATGTGATCTGACATGAGCCTATAACCAAACCTTGACATGTTGTGCCTCGCCCATTGTACACTAAAGATAATGAATAATGTGAAATACAAGCATTCTTTTGATATCTGACATCTGGTCAGAGCGACTGACCAAGAGTGGGGGTGTCAACCCAATAGATCTATCCCGATGTTTCATTGCTAAGTTCATAGCTAATGGTTATGGTATGATGAATGACACAAGGGCTTAATGGATCCTGAACCTTAATGTCTCATGTTCACATAATAGTCATGTTTGTAATTGAAAACTGTACGCACGTTTTTCCCCCGGAAAAATGTAAAAACTGTAAAAAGGGGCCATGAATACTCACTTGGTATCTTGATCCAAGTACTGAACTGAACTTGATGCGGTGTGTCTAGTCTGGGATGCCCTAAGTTCATTTAAAGGCAACCTTAAGTCTACGTTTTGTTCTAACTACCATGCAATTGTTCACCTGACTGCAACACCTATGGACTAGGGGCTTCTGTACCACTATCCACGTGTGTCACACACTATATGTGTCACAAAATGTTCATGTTGTTAAAGTGACTATGTTTAGTATACTTTTGGTAAAACAAGTGCTTTGTCTTACTAAATGTTAGCGAGTGTTATTTATGTCTCAGTTATGTAAGTCTAGGGTGGCATATGGACACATCTTTTGGCAATTTTGCATAAAAACCCCACATTTAGGTGTTTTGCCTTTGTACATACTCGCATATCATATGTTTCCAAGAAAACTCTTGTGTTATGCTTGTTAACACATGTTTTTATTGTTCTTAACACCTGTTTATAAATCTAACTTTGATGTATGTTGTGAAATTAAGTGAAATTCACTATACTTGAGTCGATTCTTGGCCTCATACATGCACGCATACATCTATATGTATGTGTGTGTGCTCGTATATGCCCATATACATATGCTCCAAGGTGTATGTATCAATGTACGTATGTGTGTATCCATAAAGTAAAACATTGAACTCTTAACACAAAACTTAAGTATTTAAGTCGTTTTTATTCGACACATTATGTTCATGAGGTCGTGTTCGAGTGTGTGTGGGTTCGGGTGGACACTACATGTAGCCGAAGTGATACTTAAAGAATAAAATGGTTCGGATGTTATACCTTGCGTGTATATGGCCGAAAATACATAAGAAAACAAGATAACTCCTCACAAAGCAACTCCTAGATACTTGCTAGAGACTTGCAACTCCTAAACTTTGATGGTGGTCGATCGAAACAAGCTCCTTGTGTGGCTTGATCTTCAGCCAAGGGGTAACAAGAGGGAAAGAGGTGGTTTTCAAGTGTCAGTGAGATTTGTGGTATTATGGTGTGATCACAAGTGCTCTAGGACTCTCTATTTATAGCCGAAGGTGGGAAGGGAGGCCTTGTTAGTATAATGAGTTGACTTGGCTCTTGTTTGGAGATGTAGAGGGGGCGACCGATATATTACATGGGGAAGGGGCATTCTCATCTTGGTAAGGTGACAAGGTGTGGATGATCATGAGAATTGTGTTGTTACTAGGTTAGTATATATGCCTAGGGACTTGGAATATGGAGTTGTGTGTGGATGCATATATGCGTGTATGTGAATGTTGGTGACTTGGTGTAGGGTGGGTGGTGTAAGCTAGTTGTAGGTTCTTGGATACACATGTTCTTGCCTTGGACACACATAGTCTGATTTTTATGATCATTGGTGAACAAATTAGGAAGTCAAAGTCGTCTAGATCCATGGTGTGGGATAACAAAGTCTCTAGTTGGTGAAACACTTAGGTTTTTGAGGTTGTTGGGTTGTGGTGGTGTTTGGTTGTGTAGGGTGGCTCCTAGCCGATTCATGGGGAGAGAAAACATAGTTTTTGTGGCAAGTCACATGGGTTGGAGGTTGTGGAATTCTTGTACATGCCATTCTTGTGTATGATCTGATGTGAGGATAAGAATGGTGACTAGTAAGTGAGTGTGCATGTGTATATGTATCCGTGTGTGTATATAGGTAGCCGTGTGTGCGTGTACACATGTATATGTGATTGTGTACATGTATACGTATGTGTATAATTTGGATCTTTCTAAGTATTAACTTGTCTATGGATGTACATATGTATATGCATTGCAACTAATGTTCTCGTACACAAGTTTAATCACCTTTGTTGGACAATGCATGTGGATTGTTCATGTAGGTGAACACTGTTTGTTTTTGTTCTTGTCGGGGTAACAAGTTGGAATTCTTGATCAATTGCATTGTTTCCCTAGAATCTATCATGAGTAATTCAACTAGATAGGACTAGTGTATCTACTGTTAGACTGTATGCCTTGATATTGACTCGTTGGAACCCTGTATAGTCCAACTATGATTCAAATGATGACATGTAATGCTATGCACACTGTATACATGTAGCTAAGTGTACAGATATGACCTGTGATTTCGACGGGTGTCACAGTAGGGCTTCCAGGACCTACACGGGCGTGCACAATGACTGGGCACGAGCGTGCACCTGCCCCACGTATGTTCTGTTGTTGCAGAATCTATCTTGTCTGTCCTTGTGTTCGTGCACGCGCGTGCCAGCTGAGAAGAGTTTTCTTGTCTCCTAAGTTGGCTGCTTTGTTTTCTAGCGTGCGAGACCTTCGTGCAAGTGAGCATGGGCGTGCTTGGTCATCCCCGGGTCAATTTTATCATTGTTTAAGCCCCGAAAAGGTCTTTACATATACGTGAAACATGTTGCGGGTCTTGTGTCCTCGGGAATCTCTAGTTTTAGCTGTTTTCACCAAAAAATCATCTAATTTCGGGATGGAGCTCTAATTTCATGAAAAACACAAATAGGAATGATTAAGTAGTTATAATTATCAATTTAAGCTCAATTTTGACCTATTATGAAACTTATTTACACATGTTTTATATGTGTAATTTATGGCACATCACATACGATAAAGAGTTAATTTGAATCACTTTGGATGTAGGACGGTGAGTCCATTGATGAGTACGCAGGCAAACAGTCTGGAATGTTATCAAAGTATAGCAGTGTAGGAGTCGTTTTGACAGACGAAGAAGTCATGCGTAAACTCCTCGACACCGTAACAGAATGTTACATTCATTTGGTGGCTTCGATGGAAAAATATTCAGACATTGAAACCATGCCGTTTAAAGAAGCTATTAGTCGTTTGAAGGATTACGAGGACCAGCTAAAGCTAAAACAAGGTTCTACATGTGAAGTTTCGTTGGTGTTTACAAAGGGTGAGGGTGTCTCAACCAACAAGGGGTTCAATAGACATGGGTTTGGTCGAGGTCATGGAAATGTTGGACATGAAAGGGGTGGAAGAACCGGCTCACGAGGGGTTCGTGGGTACAGTGGAGATAGATCAAGAAGTACATTTGTCAAAGGAAAATGATGAAGAGCCAACATTTCTTCTAAGTGTATTAGGAGAGGAAAAGCATACACTAGTTACACTAGATGAACAAAAGGTGTTCTTGCCAAGTGAAGACCGAGATAGTTCAAACTGAAACATGTGGTATTTGGATAACGGAGCAAGTAACCACATGACCGGGGAGATGGAGTTTTTGGCAGAACTAAATATAAGTGTGATGGGCTCAGTGCATTTTGGAGATGGCTCAAAGGTAGAGATTAAGGGTAAAGGTACGTTATTGTTTAAATGTAAAGGGGGATCAATTGATGATACTCGATGTGTACTTTATTTCTGCACTTACCAGATCTTGAGCTTGAGCCAAATGACGGAGGAAGGATATGACATCTCCATGCGAAGACACTTCATGAAAGTGAGAGATGAACAGGGAAAGCTAGTGATGAATGTGTAAAGGTCAGTCAATAGACTCTATAAATAGAGTTGCACCATGCAAAACCTGTTTGCAAAGGTCGGAAGCTGAGGCATGGGTATGGCATGCTAGGCTTGGGCATGCAAATTTTGAATCTATTGAAACCATGGGAAGAAAAGGTCTTGTAACAGATATGCCTCCAATTACGTACCCAAAGCAGATATGTGAAGTTTGTCTAGTGGCAAAGCAACTTCGAAAGATTTCTCCCAAAGAAGCTAAATGGAGGGCAAAAGAACCATTAGAACTCCTTCACGCAGATCTCTGCGGACCCATCACACCTCAGTCAATGGGAGGTAATCGTTATTTTCTCTTGATTCTAGATGACTTTAGTAGGTATATGTGGGTATAGTTACTAAAAACAAAGGATGAAGCTTTGGCAAAATTTAAGTTATTCAAGATTCATGTTGAGAAAGAAAGTAAGCATGATGTGAAAATGCTAAGGACTGATCGAGGAGGTGAATTGAATTCGCATTCCTTCGATGAGTTTTGTAAAGAAATGGGTATAAGGAGGCAGAAAACAGTTCCTTACACTCCACAACAAAATGGTGTTATGGAGCGTAGGAATAAAAGAGTTATGAGATTAAGTAACTAGAGCTCTCTTGAAGACCTTGCAAGTTCCAGACTTCTTGTGGGGAGAAGATGTAAACCATGCAGTATACATTCTGAATAGAGTAATCACGAAGGCTGTAAAAAGTATTAATGCATATGAAAATTGAAGGTGTTCAGATGTATGGCTCATGTGATAAAATTGAAAGAGCATACTACTAAGCTGGATGACAGGAATGTGTCGTTTGTTTATTTGGGGGTGGAACCAGGTACTTTGGGATGTAAGCTATATAATCCTAAAGAAAAAAGGGTGATATATGCAAGAGAAGGTGATGTGGTATTTAATGAAAGAAAAGGTTGGAATTGGGAAGAAAAGGTAGCATAGTACATTTCCTTTTACTTACTTATATGAAAATGGGGATGTGAAAAATTATTTACAAGATGAGGAAAGAGGTGACAAGGATGGGTCACCTGCAACCTTTTCAAGTACACAGGTACACCTTTTATAAATAATATTTTAGACACCCCATATGTTGTTGATTTTGCAGGTGCACAAAACCAAGAAAGTATTAAAAGTCTTTGTCAATCCCCAAGTACAAGTAGTTAAAGAATGACAACACCTTTTGATGAAACCCCTCCCCAAGGGTGCGACCACTACATGAAGTATATTAAAAGGAAAGTGCAATGAATGAAAGTCAAGTGAAAGAACTCTATGCAGATGAAGAACTTCTTATTGATGATGAGCCTTCATCATTTGAAGAAGCGGCAAGTGATCCTCATTGGAAAAGAGCTATGCAAGTGGAGATGGAAGCCATAAACAGAAATAAGACATGGACTCTAGTCAACCTACCTAAAGATCAAAAGGTGATTGGGCTGAAGTGGTTCTTCAAGGTGAAGAAAGATTCAAGTGGTAAGTTGATCAAGCACAAAGCCCGGTATGTCGCGAAGGGCTATGTACAACAAAAAGGCATCGATTTTGATGATTCATTTACTCCGGTTACACGATTAGAGACTATCAGACTTCAACTTGTGTTAGCTGCAACAAGAAACTGGCTTGTGAATCATCTAGATGTCAAGTCGGCCTTCTTAAATGGGGAGCTCAAGGAAGAGGTATATGTGACTTTAAAGCCCTCTACGGGTTGAGGCAATCCCCTAGAGCTTGGAATTTAAAACTTTAATAGTCACCAAAAGAGCTTGGATTTAGAAGATGCACTCATGAACAAGTAGTATACAAGGTACATGGGTTCTAATTCCATCTTGATAATTGGTGTGTATGTGGATGACTTGACAGTCACCGGGTCAAGCGAGAAAGAAATCTCTGACTTTAAGAAAAAAATGAAGTATGTTTTGACATGAATGACATGGGAAAACTTAGTTACTACTTGGGGATAGAAATGGTACAAAAACATGATGAGATAATTGTAAAGCAGGACGCTTATGCAAATAAAATACTCAAGGTGGTAGGGATGAGTAACTGCAATGCAGCAAAGTGGCCAATGGATCCTAAGTTGCAATTAACTAAGGATGAAAATGGGAATGCAGTGGATGCTATGATATACAGGAAAATTATAGGGAGTCTTCGGTATCTGGTGCATACATGTCAAGACCTGTGCTACTCAGTTGGAGTAGTAAGCAGGTTCATGCAGGCACCAAAGGAAAGTCACCTAGTTGTTGTGAAACAAATACTAAGGTACCTCAAAGGCACTACCAACTATGAGTTGAAATACTACAAAGGTGGAGATGGTCAACTTGTAGGGTATAGTGATAGTAGTTACAGGTCAGACATAGAAGATGGACGAAGCACCAATGGTATGGCATTCTCTTTCTCTGGAATCTTAAAAGCAACAAACAGTAGCACTAAGCTCTTGTGAAGCTGAGTTCATGGCTGCAGCTACATCTACATGTTAGGCATTGTGGTAAAGAAATTTGTTGAGTGATTTGACTGGAAGTGAAGCTCAAAAGGTAGAGCCGCTGGTTGATAACCAATATGCTATAGCCTTGACAAAAAAATCCAATTTACCATAAGATGAGCAAACATATACACACGAGGTACCATTTTATACGGGAGTGCGTAGGATGGGAAGAAATTGATGTCGAACACGTAAGCAGGGAGCTAAAGAAAGCGGACATCTTGACTAAGGCACTGCCTCGGATTAAGTTTTGTGAAATGAGAATCTTCATAGGAATGGGAGACTTAGAGAATGGAGCTAACACTAATGGGGAGAGTGTTGGCTAAGTGTTTGACTCATTCTATAAGTCCACCGAGTTGTTTGGAAGTGGAATAAAGAAAACGTGCGATTGCACAATCAAAAGGAACACTGCAGTTAGTTGAGAAAAATCTGGATCATGGAACAATTCTAAATTTCTTTATTGTTGTAGTACTTTGTTTCTAGTATAAAAAGGGATAGGTAGATCTCTGAATAATCAGTTGAAAATTAGTTTCTTATTTGTTTTTCCTTTTGGAATCTGTGTTGACAAGTTCATAAATAAAACTCGTGTAGCCCATTGTCAATCATCTGATCTATTCTCTTTATTTGTGTTATTCTCTGATTTCCAATTGATTCCAAGCACACCGCTTCATTCTCATAGCGTGTCACCATCACTTTTAAGAGGCCGTTTAAACTGTTAAGAGGTTTCACCTCGGGATTGTGAGAGGGGAGAAAGTATAATTGAGCTATTTTTGTTCGGTTTAGAATTTATTAAATTAATATTGGCTTTTATCTTATTGTATGGTTATCATAATAATTATGTTGTATTTTTCTGTATTGTACAAATTTTACTATTCGCGAGATGGCCAACATATTGAGGAATTCTTATGCTATTATCCGGCTCGTTTAAAGGAAAGCAGTAAGTCCCAAAACGAACACAATATCAAATTAACAGTGCAGATTGGTAGACTCGTTGTTGTGTGATTCAACAATAAGATGAAAACACTACAATGCACATGATTTTGTTAAGAATAAATTGTGTGTTACATGAACTTTTCGCAAGACCGCTAATTTGTATAACTCTCTCTGTAACGGCTTCCTTCTAGAATGGCTAACCTGATAATGAAAACATAATATCCTTACAGCCTGCACATGGAGCTAGGGCCGACCTCACCCGAGGGGGGGGGGGGGCTCTAACACCTAGAGCCTTAGTCATGAGCCTCACGAGACCAAAAGGAAAAACAAAAGAAACTGATAAAGGCGATAAAAAAAAAACAAAGTCCTAACTCAAGCTGAGTTGGACAAGGAAGTAGCTAAGACACTATAGGAGGAGGAGATCAACCTTGCTGATGCACTTTCTGTGGACGTCACTGTCGAATAGACTAGGGTTGAGTCTTGTATTGTATTACATGAGATTGTGGTGATCCATAAGGGCATTTTATGGATCTGATGCATTTGTAAATATATAGGACAATACACAAAGTTCAGGTTCGACCCAAGGTAAAGGGCGAATGTGGAAACATTCCACATTCGACCTTATAGAAGGGGCGAATGTGGAAAACTTCCACATTCGACCTCCTCATATGGGCGAAGGTGGAATTTGGTGTTGGACTATAAATAGCAATCTCATGTGTTGGTTTTCATTGGTAGATTTGAGTTTGTGCTTTGAATGCTCTCAAGGGGGAGGTCATGCCCGACCTCCCCCGGCCTCGAGATAGATGTTTATCCTACTGATGACAGTGTCTGTAACCGTTTCTGTAGTAATACGAATCTGTGATGACTTTGTTATCGTTAATTTTTGTCTCGTCTCGAATCTCTCGTCTGAAACCGAGCTGAATTCGCTTAATCGATTCGTGAATTCGGTTCCTAACTGGATTCTCAATTGGTATCAGAGCCGTGGTACCGATTTGAACGATCTAACAGTCGTTTGAATCAATCACAGCTCGTTTTCATGTTTTCAGACGTTAAAATCAGATTTTGAATGAAAGGTTGAAACCCTAGAAACCCTAGATTCTTAATTGAACCCGAAATCATGTGATTTCTCCATGTTTTTGTGAATTCGAGGGTCAGGTTTTCATTTCCGCACCTTTCTGAACAAGTTTCATCATCAAATTCGAAGAATTAGAGTGATTATGGATTGATTCGAAGAAAATATTGAACAAGAACACGTCTTTTCTGCACATTCGACCCTTGCAGAAAAACGGGAGGGCGAATGTGGAATTCTACTGGTCGAAAGTAGGATTTAAAGAACGAACGTGAAGTGTAAATGGACGAATGTAGAACTTTTAGGACGAAAGTGAAAATTTTCTACATTCGTACCTTATTACTGGGCGAGTGTGGAATCTCAGTGGCAATCTTGGTACATTCGACCTTACACAGGGGTCGAATGTAACTTCCTTTCCACATTCGTACCTTCGCTGATGACAGTGTCTTAAACCGTTTCTGTATTAATACGAATCTGTGATGACTTTGTTATCGTTAATTTCTGTCTCGTCTCGAATCTCCCGTCTGAAACCGAGCTGAATTCGCTTAATCGATCCGTGAATTCGGTTCCTAACTGGATTCTCAAACCTTACGTTGCCCACCCCTCCCCTCCCCTCCCCTCCCTCCCTAAATAACATTATGAAAGATGTCAACTCATGGGCTAAAAAGACCAGGATTTGGGCAGACGTAGATGTAGGGGATGGGGGTTCAGGTGCGAAGCAGTGGGTGGCAAGCATTGATGCGACGGGGGGAAGGCACGGATGCAGGGGGTGTGGCATAGGTGGGAGACAAGGGAAAAGGAGGACGGTGTTAAGTATTAGTAAGCAGAAGGAGGGAGGTGGGAGGAGACATGAGGGGTCAGGGGTGGGAGGCGAAGAGTAGGGAGGCGTACGAGGCTGGGAGGGAGAAGGAAGGTCGGGAGGCGTACGAAGAGTAGGGAAGCATATGTGATGCATTCATACAAATAAATTAATTTTAATAATAAATTTTTATATTACATTATTGCACAATTTTTAAAATAAGAATTTAAAATAAGAAATGCTTTTAAGTTTTAACAATGCAAATTTTTTAACAAAAATTTACAAATCTCAATAACATTTGTAACATTTCAAGAAAAAAGGTGCAATCGATGTTTTGAAACCTGAACCGGGGTTTAGACTAGAAAACCGGCCGATTGAACTGGGAATTTTGGGAGGTTAAACGGGATTTTTATTAAATTGTACGAAGTTTACCCTACTTGTTTTTATAACATTTGCGACAGCATCCGGTTCTTACATTTGGTCCAACTGGTCAGACAAGTGGACCCGTAAGGAGACATGGTTCGACGTCAAGTTCGTTATAGAGTTGCAATTTCAATAAAGTTTGCAACTGCTTATGAAAATGTTACACTAGATCTTTTAATGCAACCTTTATACTCAACAAAGTTTCACTAAAGTCAAAACGAAAATGTTTTACTTATATGTATAATGAAAATGTCTATTGAGATTGAGCTTAGCACTTTAGTGAGATTCTTATATATAAAATAATTATTAACCTAACCGAAAAAGAAGCGATATCTAATAAGATTGTGATATTATTAGTAAAGAAATTATAAGATAATTAGGCTTTTTTTCTGAGCAAAATTGGTAACTTTTGTTTTTATTGTTATACTAGTAACAAAATATCCTTTGACAGCACATGTACTGATGTACATCATATATTAACTTCAAAAACCAACACATGAAATAAATGATCTAAATAAAAGCATTTCTCGAATCATATTATTAACGAAAAAATGACTTATTATCATCTTTAGTGAGATCTTATATATAAAAATAATATTAACCTAACCGAATAATGAGCAATTTCTAACAAGATTGTGATATTATTTTCAAAATAAGTCAAGTCGAACAGCTACATTTGTAAATCTACATTATCGACTCGAAGATTTAGGAAACTTGGTACGCAATCATTAAGCTTAATATATATATCTATCTCGACGCACACTAGTCACATCATAAAACTAATTAGCTTCTTTTTACATGCAGTTTTCTCTCTAAATTCCATCAGTCTACGTTTTGAAACAATGGGTTCTGAGTTTTTGAGGATTAAAAGCATTCTTGATAAGATTCATGAAACAGAAGAAGAAACAAGAATGATTTGTGAGGTTTTAAGGATCAAAGGCATTCTTAATAATGGTGGATATAAATCTGAAGGGGTCTTGTGTGACTTGTTATCGAAGCTTAAACATATGGTGATGTCTATGAAAGTGCTTGAGGTGTCAATGATCGGAATGAGTGTTACTAGCCTTATGAAACATGCATCGAAAGATGTTAGGCGGATCGCAAGGATGCTTGTCCGAGCATGGAGAAAAATGGCCGATGAGTGGGTGGTGGTTAATGATAATGATAATATGCATGTTGTTCAAGAAGAAGAATGTGGTGGATCAAAGCCACCAATGGTGCCAACAAGGGTGATGAATGGTGGACACAAAGTTGAAGTAAGAAAGAGAAAGCCAAAAGAACCAAAGTTACAACGTAAGAAACGATTAAACATGATTGTGTTGGAGAAACGATTGACGGCTATGGATCGTAGGAAGCCTTCTGCTTCTGTTGAAACAATGAAGTGGCAAAAGCCGACAACATCCGTTGTTCCAGTGATGAGTTTTGACAAGAAAAGTGTTGAAGAGAAACTTGAGGCCACAAAAAGAAAGTTGCAAGAATATTATAAGGACAACAAGAGACAGAGAAAAATACAAGTGATAGAGATGCATGACATGTTGAGGCTTGGTTTGGCTCCTGAACACCAAGATAGCAAGTTTGGCAAGCACATCAGCCATCGTGTTGGCTCAGTACGAAGATCATTTAACATTAGCTATAGAACAAGATAGTTTTCATGTATTGTTTTTGCGATGAAACGTGACATGGGATTAAGAAAGATGGCATTTTTTTTATATATTTGTATGATATGATGTTATATGCATGGTATGCTATGAAGAAAATCTGTGAGTGTTTGTTATATATAGTTGTAATGTTTTTTCTGTGAATGCATATAACCATATCATATTGTGTCTTGTAATGTTATAAAGATGAATTCTTGCCAACCAGTTGTTTAATTTAATGTTTCTATGTTTATTGTTTGAAATTTGGTTTGTTATATATGGTTTTGGTTTGTATAAAAAGTAGACTTGTTTAAGAAAATCCTTATTAGCATTTTAACAACTAATTAATTTGTTTGAGGCTCCATGTTTTATCTGTAAGAAACAATTTGGTTGTCTTACTAATAGCCATTTTATGCAAGTCTTCCCTAATTACAGATCTAATAGTTAACTATCATAAAGAAGTAGGAAACATGTGATCTTTTTCACCATTCATATAAGACTTCAGTTACTGTTTTCTTTATTAGAATGTGAATTGTAAATAATGTAATGGACACGATTATCAGAGAGGCTTGACACCGGCCACTTGATATACTTTTGTTCTATTTTTGAATATTCGTTTGATAAGAAAACTGATTTATATGTGAACTCTAGATTTAGCTACATCTTTTGTATATGTATTTGGTTGAAATCAACGCAAAATAACATATGTCTAAACTACAGTTTGTTTCCTATTTTAATCAAATGTTTTTATGTATTTGCATTGAACTAGAATTAATTCGCAATGGATCAATCAGTGTAAGTTCACCTGTGAAACACTCTGATGGACATTCTCTTAAACATGTAAAGAGCACTACTTAACAATGTTTTAAAACTCGGATTGGATCGGCCAGTCCGGTTACTATCATTGATCGTTTTAAAAAAACGACCGGTTCAGGGTATGCCACGGTTGGATTGGAAGTCAGCAGTGGAACCAGTTGTGAGAGAAAGGGCTACCTGCATGGAACTCGGATCCAGTTCTGAAAACTTGCTCCTGAAACACTTTGCATGCATTTCAACAAATGTAAACAACCAGGCCGTCTTCAAGAACCGTAAAATATTTTTGGGCTTGGGGCCACAATAATTAAGCCAGACCCATATGAATTGAAACCTATCATCATACGTAAAAATACACCACAAAAAAGCGAACTCACGGCAGGAGGTATGAAGGTAAACCCTTCTGCCTTCTTAACCCTCGTTCGTTCTTCACATTCCCTTCTAAAATCTTCCGCCTTCATGTATTAGGTCCACAAAATTGTTTTTAAGTTGTTTAAATTTCATTTTAGGTTGGGTATCGGTTTATAAATTTAGTGATTCTTTCTTGGCCTTATTAAATTGGTTAACGTTTGAAAAAAATTATAGGAACATCTCACAACCCATAAATATATATAAAAGAATCTTTAAAAAAAAAACTTCGGGCCTTCGGGATTTTTGGGCCTGAGGCCGTCGTCCGCGTCGCCCATGGTAAACACTATATATATAAGGGCATTCACAATAGAATTCCATCTTTAAGATTTAACTATATGTCACATTTCTCTTATTTTTCTAAATTAGGTTAATTTTTCATGTCTCATCCTTTATCTCTATCTCACTTGTAAATACTTACTTTATTATTTTTTTTCTCTTTCTAACATAATCACGGACATTTCGATAGATGGTGAATAATGGATCCCTATATTTAGATAACAACTATTCATAAAACTCTAATTTTTTTAGTTGGAGATTCTGATCGAGATTAATCTTTATATTAGTTGTTGATCTAGTATTATTAGTTCACATGTCAGCAGCTAGTATTAGTTAACATGTGAAAAACTCCTTAAGACTTCTTAACCACGTATGCAGTCGTAACACTTTGATATGAATCTCATCAAACATGAACACTCTTAAGAGCATTCAAAATAGAATTTCCATCTATATTTTTGTAGCTTAACTGAGTATTATATTTCTTTTGTGTAACCTATCAGATCTCATTCCTCATTCCTATCTTAATTTAAAAAACTTATTTTATTGTATATTGTTCTTTCTAGATACTTGCAAATATTTATAGAGATGATGAATAGTTGATATCTATATTTAGAGAATCTCTAGTGGTGGACATACCTTGAAGGGAGGGTAGTGTAATTACTAATTAATTATCTAGAATTTAGTTACAGATGTGGAAATTAAAATATGAATTAAAGGGAAAAAAATCTATTTTTATTATCTAACTAGTATTATTACCCGCGCTTTGTGGTGGAACACATAATTTTTATCCGTATCTACTGCCGGAATACACGGTTGTGTATTTTAAAATATTGACAACACGCAGTCAATTCCAATTCCCAAACTCCGCATTGCTTCTATTAAACAAATGCCAAAGTAATGAAAGAATAGTTAATAAGTTATCTATGATAAAGGGAATGTAGAACACTATCAACAAAAGGCTTCTTATAGAGTCCACATGAATAATATAAAAAGTTACAAATTTGCAAAAAGTATAGATTTTACTATTAGTCAAACCTAGGAAAAGAATAGAAGAAGTGTCTGATTCCTTCATGCACGCTCCACTTGGCTTGGGGGGGGGTATAGCTTAGATGGTAGAGCTCCGCTCTTGCAATTGGGTCGTTGCAATTACGGGTTGGATGTCTAATTGTCCAGTACAGTAATGAAAAGGGGAATTGGATTTTAATAACCCAAACTATTGGGAATTGGCCACTGGCACCCTTAACTAAAAAATTGGCCATATACAACCTAAACTATCAACTTATTGGAAACTAGCACCCACTTGACTGACGGCGTTAGTGGACTTGCTGACGTGGCATAAATGGCTGACGTTGCATTGAATAAAAAAACAAAATAAAAACAAAAATCCAGTCACCTTCTGACGTGTTAATACTCATTGAATAAAAAAACAAAATAAAAACAAAAATCCACGTGGGCATTTGTAATATTTATATCCAAATTTGGGTAAAATCTGGTAACCCTAAAACAAATTCATCTCTTTTCTCTGAACATCGATGAACACATACTAACCCTAATTTCCAAATTCGACCAACCCTTACATCAAACAACACAACAACTGAATGATATGAGCTCGTCGTCTACCTCTGCCTCAAGTGGGAACAGAAACCCTAAAAGTTTATTCAAAGTAGATTTGGATGCAAACGTGTACTGCCACCATGATTCCCTAACCGTCCTTAGAGTAGTTGGAATTAATAGTCTTCGGCATGGGGAACGATTTTATGGCTGCCCTAATTGGCCAGTAAGTCCATCGTTTTATTCTTCCTCTATTTTTGCTTTGACTGATTAAAAGTCTTTAATATGATCTTGTATAGAGAAAAGGCTGCAAATTCTTTATGTGGGAAGAAGATGTTCAAAATATGTTCAAATCATATGCAAATGGGAAGCCTACATATGAAGAAATAAAGATTCAGAATTTGGAGCTACAGAAAAAGGTGTTAGAAGAAGAAAACAAGAAATTGAAAGGTTGCATTATGAGCAAGTGTTGGATTGTAGGTTTAGTAGTAGCTTTTGTAGTTTGGTGGATTGTGATGGGGTAAAAGTGTTGGATTGTAGGTATGTTGGTCTTTATGTACTTTGTAAGGAATGTAATGAAAGTGTTTTATGTTATCTATTGTTATGTTATCTATTGGTCTTTATGTACTTTATGTTATCTTTAAGTTATCTATTGATGGGGTAACCATGAACAACTATTTGAAAGCTGTTGACCCATATGAACAAATGACTAAATGACTAAGACTTGCATTATGTCCAAATGACTAAGACCTGCATTATGGACAAACCATTATCACCCATCCTGGCCCATTAAGGACATGCTGAAACCTGCACATATGACTAAGACCCATGCTGACCCATTATGACCATATGACTAAATGACTAACACCCATTATCACCCATGCTGACCCATTAAGGACATGCTGAAACCTGCACATATGACTAAGACCCATGCTGACCCATTATGACCAAATGACTAAATGACTAAGACCTGCATTATGACCAAATGACAGAAAGCTGCACAAATGACCCATTATGACCAAATGACTAAGACCCATTATCACCAAACACACCAAGACCAATATCATACCATTAAACACCCTTGTCATACCATTAAAGTTAACAAAATTACAAGGGCCATCATAGTCATACATATAAGCTTAACATATTGTAGCAAAATATAACATGATTCCACAGTCAAAAGACAACCTTAACAGATTATCCAAATACACATAATTAGTCAATATATAACATGCTTCCAGCCTTTCCCCTTGTAGCCTGACCCTTGCCCCTTGCAGCCTGACCCTTGCCCCTAGCAGCATTTCCCCTTGTTTGAGTGGACCTTTGTGAGGCTTGAGTGTTCTGTTGGGTACCTTGTTGGGATGGTTGTGTGGTTTCTTGGGTTACACTTCTTCTGGCCCTCCCTCTCTGCCTCTTGGGTCCTGGTTCACCTAAGACAATAATCCCTGCAATAAACAATTTCCATATTGTCATTAGGCCACACTTCACATAAAATCTAATAATGTACATAATTAAGACTAACAAAGGATACCTTCTATTGATCTGATATAAGTGTCCATAATTCCCCACCATCATCTACATTCATACATATCTTCAGCTGCTCCATAAACCAGTGCCAGCTATCATTGTTTTCCCCTTCTACAACAGCCCATGCCAAAGGATACATCTGATTATTTCCATCCCTTCCAACAGCAACTAGTAACATTCCTCCAAGAAATGTCTTCAAGAAACAGCCATCCAAGCAAAGAACTTTCCTACAACCAGCTAGGAATCCCCTCTTGACACCATCAAAACATATAAATAGCCTGAAGAAGGTTTCACAACTGGATCCTGAATAATCAGCTTCAGGATCAACACTGAGGTATCCAAGTGGGACAGTTAGGAGTTCAAATGTTGAGCTGGGATTTGTTTTCTTTAAAATTTCCAAGTATGAACCAATCTTTCCATAATGCTCCTTCATAGATCCATGTAACTTCTTATGTGCAGAGGACTTAGCTTTATAGTCCAAACACTTACTTATGATCACCTTATATTTGTTTTTCACAGCAGCACATATCTTCTTATGTGCAGAGGACTTAGCTTTATAGTCCAAACACTTACTTATGATCACCTTATATTTGTTTTTCACAGCAGCACATATCTCCTTAGCAGACCAGTTTGGGTTAGCTTTAAACATTGGCAGGAAGTCAACAGCAATGAAATCAGCTATCAGTTGTCTATTCTTAATCATATTTCTTTGGCAGGTATGTTTGTCCTTCACTGATTTTACAATGAAAGCCTCTTTCCCTTTATGAAATGAACAATATAGTCTAAATGGACAAGCTTTGATACACTTAACCCCTAGACGTCCATTAGCATTCCTCTCACTCTTTGCAGTTTTCAGATTCCTACCATTAGCCAATGCATATTTTTTCACAGCCAATTTAAAAGCTGCCCTAGAAGGAAACCTTATGCCAACTTCCCACTTAAAGTTGTTCCAATCTGTTCTATCATTAACAACTGCAGCAGACTTTGTGTACTTTTTGCCCCTTATATCATCATTTGAACTATCACCAGGAGTGTTTACATCCCCATCTGATTTCTCATAACTACTATCACCATGTATAGTAGATACCCCCACTGGTTCCTGACTAATCTTCCCCTTACCTTCACCTTCTTCTAAACACTCTTCTAACACCTTCTTCTTAGCTAAAACCTCTTCCTGGCTTGCTTGTTTAGCTGCAGCAATTGATACCCTCCATTCATCATCCTCTCTGTCAGACTCACAACCAATTACTTTTTCATAGATAGCCTCATCTACTAAACTTTCTTCTTCTTCTGAAGACTCAACTTCTGACCCATCTAAATTGCAATTAAAGTCACTGTCTTCTGATTCACTGTCCTCATCAAGATTCACAGCAGTGTCTTTAACTTGAAACTCAGGTAGCACACTGTCATCATCAAGATTCACATAAGTGTCTTCAACTTGTAACTCAAGTAGCTCAAGATTCACAGCAGTGTCTTCAACACACTTCTCCTTATCAGATACTAGATCTACAATCTTAGCAGATAGAACATCATGTACAAGTCTACAAGCAGTCAGTTTGGTGTAACCCTTCTTCCTAGGAGTACTTTCAGTTGATGGTAATGGGCTTTTATCAATAGTGGGCTGGGCTGTAGGTGGTGGGCTGGGCTGTAGATTGTGGGCTTTAGGTTGTTTGATTTGGGTTGGGCTAGCACTAGAAGGACCAACTGGTGTACTTAATGGACCATCTTGTATAAAAATTTTCAAACCTTTTGCATTGGAAAGCAGGTCCTTTACAATGGCCATAACATCTGCATCACTCACTAATCTTTTCAAATTCCCGTCATCAGTCAAGCCAAACATTTCAAAATCTCTTGATTCGTATATACCAGTTTCCATAACATAATCGACTAACTCAAAAAAAGATAACTTATCAACATCTATCTTAAAGACCTTTGACTTACCTCCAACATACTTGAGTTCAGGGTGGACAACCTCAAATGTTCCAGAGTAAAACAACTGCACTTCAATTTCTATCATGGGAAGATTAGGGCTACAATGTTCAGCTTGAATTTAGGGTTTTAGAGTTGAACGACTTGGGATTTAGAGATGAAGTTGGGAATTTAGGGCTTCATAGTTGAATGAATCGTGTCCGATTGTTAAGAAATGATTTGGTTTTGAAGTGTTTATAAGTGTTTAAGTGTTTGTTTATACACGTGGATTTTTGTTTTTATTTTGTTTTTTTTTATTCAATGAGTATTAACACGTCATAAGGTGACTGGATTTTTGTTTTTATTTTGTTTTTTTTATTCAATGCCACGTCAGCAAGTCCACTAACGCCGTCAATCAAGTGGGTGCTAGTTTCCAATAAGTTGATAGTTTAGGTTGTATATGGCCAATTTTTTAGTTCAGGGTACCAGTGGCCAATTCCCAATAGTTTGGGTTATTAAAATCCAATTCCCCTAACAAAAATGTATAGATTTTACTATTAGTCAAACCTAAAAACTTAAATAAAATGATGGAAAAATAACAAAAATTATTGAAAAAAAAAAAGAAATAATGCAAAAGAAACCAAAATAAAAGTTAAAAAAAAACAAAAACACCCCAAGGCTTGAACCCTGGTTTAATAGTGGGGTTGCAATGCTTTGTACGTATTTTTGTTTCTTTTCTCTCCATGCCCCGGGGGTACCTACCGCTTTCGATTCGAACTCGATCTTATTCAGTTGGAGATTCAAATAGATAAATAAACATTTAATATTTTAAAAAGTATCCAATAACAAAACAGCCCAAACATTGTTCACGCTCTACTTTGTTATTATATAGAATATGCATTATATAATTGGGAAAGTATTGGGTACAGAGTAACCTTAACATGAGAAGTGTAAGAAGGAATGACGGTGCGACGCATGGAATTGCCCGATTATTTGGGGAAGGGTATTTTAGTCTATTGCGCATTGTTTCTACTTAAAAGCGGGTGCATATGTTCGATTCCATCCTAACCTATCTTCTTCAACTTCGTCTCCTTACTGACAACTTTTAATCCAAACCTATATTCTTGTCATCACTTTCTACCCCAATATTCCCCAACCCCACCACCAGCATCACCATCACAAACAATCATGCTTCAGTCTCTCCTCCTTCACCCACCAACCACCACAAACACCTCATCATCCAACTCTTCACTCATGAAAAACACCAACCCCTCTAAACGTTCCATCAACCAAACCACCAATTATTCAGTAACCGATATGGTGATATGATAATGATGCTCTCCTTCTCACGACTACAAACGATTGAATGTTGAAGAGATTGAGGATCATGCAATAATCGTTGAAGATGATTTTCTTTAAAGGCTTGCGTAATTTATTTTACTGATTTTTGATGGCCTAAAGCATGAGTCATTTTTGACGGGATGAACTTGCGTGATTTAAATGGTTTAGACACGAAAATTAACAGGTATATTTCATGTCTACCTGTTTAGGACACCAATTAAATTACAAAAACATATAACTCCAATACTCCACCCCCACAACCTATATTATTTTAAAAAAAATCCTTAGCATGTCTTAACGGATACTAAACAGGTAAACAAGTGTTTAACCTGTTTAGACACGAAAATTAACAGGTATATTCATGTCTACCTGTTTAGGACACGAAACTTGTTAAGGTCATACCTGTACCTGTTAAAATCGTGTAGGTTTGTATCGGGTATTCATGTTCGTGTCTGAAATTGCCAGCCCTAGATTAATCTTTATACTAATTGTTGATCTAATATTATTAGTTCATATGTCAGATAGTATTAGTTAAACGCTCTTAAGAGCATTCAAAATAGAATTTCCATCTATATTTTTGTAATTTAATTGAGTATTATATTTCTTTAAATTTTGTGTAATCTATCAGATCTCATTCCTCATCTCTATCATACTCTAAAACACTTATTTTATTATATTTTGTTATTTCTATATACTTGCAAATATTTATAGAGATGATGAATAATTGATATCTATATTTAGAGAATCTCTAGTGGCGGACATACCTTGAAGGGAGGGGTAGTGTAACTACTAATTGATTGTCTAGAATTTAGTTACAGATGTGGAAATTAAAATATGAATTAAAGGAAAAAAAGTTATTAATTTTTGTTATCTAGTATGCACTATATAATTGGGAAAGTATTTGGTACAAAGTATCCTTAACATGAGAAGTGTAAGAAGGAATGACGGTGCGACGCATGGAATTGACCGTTTATTTGGGGAAGGGTATTAATTTAGTCTATTGTGCATTGTTTCTATTTAAAAACGGGTGCATACATTCGAGTCCATCCTAACCTATCTTCTTCAACTTCATCTCCTTACTAACAACTTTTATCCAAACCTATATTCTTGTCATCCCTTTCTACCCTAATATTCCCCAAACCTACCACCAGCATCACCCTCATAAACAATCATGCTTCAGTCTCTCCTCCTTCACCCACCCACCACCACAAACACCTCATCATCCAACTCTTCACTCATGAAAAACACCAACCCCTCTAAACATTCCATCAACCAAAACCACCAATTATCTAGTAACCGATATGGTGATATGATAATGATGACTCTCCTTCTCACGACTACAAATGATGGAACGTTGAAGAGATTGAAGATCATTCAATAATCATTGAAGCTAATTTTCTTTAAAGGCTTGCGTAATTTATTTTACTAATTTTTGATGGATTAAAGCATGGGTCATTTTTGATGGGATGTACTTGCGTGATTTTCTTTAAAGCATGCGTGATTACCTTATAAAACATGGATTAAATCACACGTGATTTAAATGGTTGAACTTGCATAATTGTGTGTTTTATACTTGCGCAATTAGGAGACTTCATAAAATTATAGGTGCGTGATTTATGTTTTATATTTGCATGATTAGAATACATTAGAAATGGTTGAATTTGTGTAATTGTGTGGTTTATACCTGCGTGATTAGGGGACTTCATGAAATCATAGGTGCATGATTTATGCTTTATATTTGCATGATTAAGACACAAAGCATGTGTTATTTTGGTTTTCATGGAAGAAAGCATGCGTGTTTTATGGTTTACTCCTGCGTTATTTCTGATGTTCAGGTTTTATCATGTATTTTTTCTGAGTGGAGCATGCTCTGTTTTTCGTTTAAAAAACAGAGCATGTTCGGATGTAGTGTGTGTTCGAAAACAGAGCATGGTTTCCGTAGTTGTGGTTTTTTGTTACGTTCGTCAGTTTTGTGAGTTTTTTTTATCGTATAACTAATTAATGAGAATATGGAAGCGCAATCGAATTCAATTTGAAATTTAATTTTGCAATTGGACTAAAATACCCTTTCATGTGTTATAATTATGATCATGCCACCACATTTTATTTAACTCTAATAATGTTTTTTTTACGTTATCCTTTCTCTAGATAGATATAAATAAGCTTAAATTATAATGTTACTTTTATGAAGACATACTTTCGTATAAATATATCTATCCAGGGGCGGATTTAGGCTATTACGAATGGGTTCCCGGGAACCCAGTCGGTTTCGAAATTATAGTGTTAATGTATATAAAAAACTCGTAGGACCCATAAGTCAAAAACTCGTAGGAACCCACAAGAAAAAACACTTAGGAACCCATTCATATAGATGCTAAGTGTTGTGGTGGTTGAAACCCTCTAAAACATCCAGTAGATCTCCGGTTCGAGTCCTAAGGCGTGCACTTTTTGTAATTTTTAGTTTCTATTTTTTGTATACAAAACCTAGGGTTTGTAAACCTAAACACATCTCCTCCAAACAAACAAACAAACCCAACAGGCTCCTCTCCAAACCCAACATTTTTCATTCTTTTTTTCTTATAAAAAGTCTCCAAAAAAGTTGTATAAATCTCTTATTGGAGAAAGATAAGTTTTATTTCATTCTCCATCAGGCACAACTTTTGCAGAGTATGTAGCAACCGAAATCCAGTTCGGTATCAGTTGTGCTTCTAGGGTTCTTCATGTAACAGGTTAGTAACACTTCGGTTTTTAACAAGTTATTTTCTTTATTTGATTGCTTAAATGATTAAGTCGATAAGTTGATTTGTCTATATATTAGGCATTTAGGTAATAGATTGATTGCTTAATACTTAATTTGTAGATTGATTTAGGAATAAGCATTATAACAACATCAAATCTAAACTAAAAATATGAAACTAGTCATTAAAAAAGAATACAATAAATAAGACGAGATGATTTAACCAATGGAAAGTGGAAGTGTGAATCTAGTATGTTTTTATGGTTGAATAATTATAGGGATGTTAAATTTTAACCTGCTAAAACCTGAACCGACCCGAACCGTCAAACCGACCCGAACCCCTAAACCGACCGAACCCCCTACCGACCCGAATTTTTTTATATTTGGTCATATGAAGTTGGAGCATCTAAAAAAGGGAACCCAGTGAAAAAAATTCCTGGATCCGCCACTGTATCTATCTCCACTCCGAGATGATAGTAATCGGTAAACAATCTTTTCTATTTCAACTCCAAAATTATAGTAACTTGGTAAGCAAGCAATCATACATACAGTTTCATCATAAATAAATAGTTTCTTTCTCATGCATTTCTCTCCCTTCTTTCGACCACTCGAGGATTTGATATTCTCAAAATCATATATTCAACCATTGTTTCACTTTTAGATTTGTTTTCTTGTTGGCACCACTTGTTTCTCTATCGGAAAATATGTCATGGTTGACGGGTAAATGATAATATGTCTTCAAGAAGATCAAACAAAAATCCACTGATAGAGAAACAAGTGGTGCTAAAGAGCAAACAGAAAGCGCTGACTATTGATGATGCCAAGAAACATCGCAAGATGTGTAAAATTTTTATTAGAGGTTAAGAAGTTGGTTAAGTTGTTATGAGTGACCATCGAAAATCCACAAGAAATTACGTGGTCATTGTTGTTAAAAAAGCAGTTGCAAAATAAAGAACGGTGACAAAAAAGTAGCAAAACAGCAAAATAGGTGCTAAATTCAGTCATAAAAAAGTTACCAATAGCAAAACAATTTACCAACAGAAGGGTTTTGCCACTAATGTTCGGTTGCAAATCCAATCACAAAATTTGCAATCGAAAAATGCGGCCGTAAATACCCGGTTTTTTTAATAGTTTTTAATCAGTCCAAGAAAAGGGAAATAGGTTTATGAATCGAAAAGTAAGAAATAACACCTAGCATTAACTTACACTTTTTTTTAAAGAAAAATAAAAGCTTTGAACATCCGGATAAATTCAATGGTGATCTGACTCGTCACTAGTCTAGTGAAAACTCATCGCTTGAAGGCCTCACTGTGGTAAGACCTTTTGTTCAACCGGAAATAATTTGTTTCATGTGAAACTCCAACTCATGACTTTCACATTGGAAAATATAGGGCCGACTAGAAGGCCATTGGCTTAACTTATACTAATAACATTTACAACAAAACTTTTTTTTTCTTAACATCAATTTCTATACACTTAATTTAACACGTATAATCCATACCATTAATTAGATCGCTAGATCACGAGTTAAAAAATTTACTGCTAACAGTATAGAATATCAATTGTAGGCCAGGTGATCTACAGGTAAACCATGTTTAAGCACTTAGGATCGTTAATAGAAAGGGAAGGGGAGATAGATATTGATGTAGCCCATCGCGTTCATGTCAGGTGGTGTAGATGGAGAGCATCCTCTGGAGTTTTGTACAACAAGAGATTCCTGACAATCTCAAAGGGAAGATTTTTATAGGGTTGCAGTTATACCTGCTATGTTAACCGAAGCATATTGTTGAGCCATCAAGAAGGCACAGGCATGTAAGATGGAGATAGCAAAGATGATGATGCTAAGGTGGATATGTGGGTAAGATAAGAAAAGAGAGGTTAAGATGGTTTTGGCATGTTACGAGGAGACAGGTGGCGGCCATGGTTAGAGCCATGGACACTCTCACTATGTACGGGAGGAGTAAACATAGATCCAAACTGACGTGCGATGAGCGAATTAGACATGATTTGCAAGACTTGCATATCTCATGGAACGGTGTCAAGAATAGGAGTTCATGGAGACGTAGGATTAAAATTAAAGACTTTTTGAAGGATAGTGGTATGTATTAGATTCCTGCCTTAGGAGCATAGATTGTTTTATGGCCTTGCATGTTATCACTTGTTTGTCTATTTCCATCCATATTATGCGTTTTCACCAAAGTTTCATGTTATTGGTAAATTACTAAAACTATGTACTCATGTTTCTCTATTGCGTAGTTTTTTTCTAAGTAGCTACGGATGTTTTTATTTGACTTTTATGTCAAGATATTGTTTTAGAGTTGAGGGTTTCTATAAAAGGAAGCACTTTGTTAGAAAATGGGTATTTTTATCGTCCATTTGTTGTTGACTAGGGGCATATACCAAACTAGCCAAGTTGATTAATTTCTTAGGGGCTGTTTGGTTGATTAAATGCTGAATTATTAAGAGACACTGAATGGTTAAGAGACACTGAATGGTTAAGAGTTGAATCATTCAGCATCCCTTATTAGCTTAATGGTTCAGCACTTAATCATTCCATTCAGATGCTGAAACAAACAGTCTGAATGCTGAATGATTAAGACCTGAATAGTTAAGAGGCTGATTAAGA
Source organism: Ambrosia artemisiifolia (assembly GCA_032199755.1). NCBI lineage: Eukaryota > Viridiplantae > Streptophyta > Magnoliopsida > Asterales > Asteraceae > Ambrosia > Ambrosia artemisiifolia. Next base: position 15,974,502 of record CM063514.1, read on the forward strand.
GGCTACCAAACAGCCCCTTACTAAAATAGACATTGAATGTAAAATGTTCACTGTTTCAACTACACTATTTTGATATTCTTCCCCATATTTTTTAAACATTTTCATAAGTGTGTAGCCGAATCCTCATAAATTGTTTTTACTTTATTTTTTCCTTCTCAATTTTCATTTGTCCAACAATTGATTACGTTCTATTTTCCAACTTGTTTTGATTATAAACCGTAAACCAAACTATTCGCTACAGTTTGAAATTTCCTAAACAACCAACCGGAAAAAGATTTAAAAAACAAATAGATAACCGATTTGGGTGATTTCACAGTTTTGAACACCCCAACTGCTTCTAGAAAGCCAAACTTGAATACTTGATAAAAACAGCCCAGCTGAGTGTTTTGTAACTTGACTTATTGAAAAACAGCTTTGTTCATATAACATAAGTATGGAAAAAAATGTTATAAAGCCAAAAATAATACAACTCTCATAACTAAACTAACATCCAGCCAAAAGATTTATCTAATTCTAACTTGATTCATGGTCACCAATAATCACCACAAGAACATACCCCATCACTGAACCTATGAAACCGATTAGCATCGCGCAGCACGATCTCTCTTTCGCAAACTTTAGATATATGTTTGATCGCATTATGACAATCGCCACAAACCCGAAGGTTTTTTATAACCCGTAACGTTGTACACGAAGGAGTACTTAACAACCCGAACGCGATAGCAAGCTTCTCACTATGATAATATAAAGACCTTACTTTTTCTTCTTCTTCAACATCTAACAACACATAATCTGTATCAGGAACATATCCTTCATCTTTGATCAATGTCATCACATCTTCAATCTTGTTGTATATTTTCTCCGACTGTGGGTGTGATCGATCGTCGACAACAAAGACATGATCTTTACTTTTTATGTTGATCCAACTAAACCCCGGGTCTTTTTTAACATTCTTGCTGATCATTGTTTTTCGGGCATCGGCTACTTTACTCCATTGGTTTGAAGCAGCATAAATGTTGGATAAAAGCACATAAGCCGATGAGTCAAACGGGTCAAGCTCAAGAAGCTTTGTTGCTACGCGTTTTCCTGTTTCCATATCGCCTTGGACCCTGCAAGCACCAAGCAAGGCTCTGTACATTGAACCCGAAGCTTCAAATGGCATGGTTGTAATTAAATTCTCAGCCTCTTTTACGCGCCCACCTCGACCTAAAGCATCAACAAGACATGAGTAATGCTCGATTTCAGGTTTGATACCATAATCTTTAACCATCGAGTCGAAATATGCGTAGGCTTCTGAAATTAAACCAGAGTGACTACAAGCCGAAAGCACTCCAATAAACGTGACCCGATCAGGTGACAAATTCGGATTCAACTTCAGATCATTGAAAAGATCAAGAGCTTCTTTTCCATGTCCGTATTGAGCTAATCCAACCAACATAGCGTTCCATATAATGATATTTTCTACACGGGTTCGTTTAAATAACCGATAAGATTCTTCTATGTTGCCACACTTGGCATAAAAGTCGATAAGCGATGTGCTGACGTAAGCATCAACACCACAGTTTGACTTGATTGCATTAGCATGAATCTGTCTTCCTTGTTCTAGTGCAGTTGAGTAAGAGCATGCTTTGATTAAGGTAGCAAAAGTAAACTCATCGGGAAATACGCCAGACCGCGTCATTTTATGGTACACTACAAGAGCGCGGTTCTCATCTCCGTTTTCTACACATCCTGAGATCATAGAAGTCCATGAAACCTCATCCGGAGACGGTATTTCTTCAAAAAGTTGGTGAGCATCCTTCATGTCTCCACATTTAATATACATATCAAGAAGGCTGCTACTAAGATACAAATCGGGACCAACCCCGAGTTTAAAAGCATAACAATGAATCTGTCTTCCAAGTTTTAAACTTACAAGGAACGCGCACGCTTTAGCCATCGTTGCTAATGTTATCTCATCTGCTTTCTCTCCATTTTTGTGCATCAGAGTAAAGAGCTCCCATGCTTTATGCAAATCACCACTGTTAATATATCCAAACATCATCGCGTTCCATGATCCCAAATCAAACCCGTCTTTATTACCAAAAAGTAACTCAGCTTGTTCCATTTTTCCATTTCTCGAATAAGAATCAACAAGCGTTGTGGAAACAAATGTGTCACTATCAAGTCCCATCTTCAAAGCATGAGCATGGACTTGTTCCGTTAGATGTAAGTATGACCCGCGAGAAAGTGAAGAACAAGATCTTAACACGCTTGCTGATGTAAAATGATCAGGTTTTAATCCCTCGCGTAACATATCTATATACAAGTAAAAAGACTCTTCCATCAAACCGCTTTGAACATAACTGTTTATCATCGAGTTCCATGAAACAACGTCTGTTTCATCCATTTCAAAGAATACTCTGCTTGCTGATGTTAAGCAGCCCATCTTTGAATACATGTTAATAAGACTATTCGACACGTTAACATTGGTTTCAAAACCTGATTTCATTGTCATACCATGAATCTGTTCACCCAATCGTAGATCGCCAAGTGATACCACAGTAGCAAGAGACACAATGAATGTAACATCATCTTGCTTTATATTCGATCTATTCATGTCGAGAAAACACTTGATAGCAGACTGATAGTCACCAACTTGGTAATACTGGGACATGGTTTTGTTCCAAGACACCGCCTTTGAAATTTCATCATCGGTCCAAGACAACTTAACAGCATACGTTTGAACTTGCTCCCTGTACTTGCTATTTTCATTATTCTCAGGGAAACCGTTAAGAACACATTGCAAGCTGCCAATATCAAGACGTACAACCTCACTCCGATGAAAATTTGACAAAAACCGAAACGCTTCCTCTTCAAATCCCATTTTCACATATGCTCTAAGCATCACATTCCACAACACAACGTCCCGATCACACTCCGCCATGTCATCAAACATCAACCGCGCTTCTTTCACTTTCCCAAACTTAATATAAACATTAACAAGACCACCAGAAACAAACACCTCCGAATCCAAACCGATTCTCACAGCATACCCATGAACACATTCCGAAGCCCAAACATAACTCAACATCAGACACATCTTCAAAACAGGCGCAAACGTCATTTTCGTCAAAGAACCATCATTTGATGATCTTGATCTAACCAAAAGCTTAAAAAGATGAAACCCCATTTCCACATATTCCAAATTACTATCAGCATACGAAGCATACGCAGCCAAAATCGAATTCCACGTCACAAGGTCTCGTTGAGGCATTTCATCAAACAGCTGGCGGGCGAGACAAATAGCGCCACATTTTGAGTACATATTGATCAAATTGTTGGTTAAAAACCGGTCTGATGTGGTGTGTCCATGGATTATGATGCGGGCGTGAACCGATTTGGCGAATAGCAAGTGGGTTCGGGCAATGGCAGTGCGAATGAAGGGGAACCATGGTGAGTTTGAAGAGGAAGATGTGGCGATGGTGTTTTGGTAATTTTGGGTGTTTTGAGGGGTAAATTGGGAAGAATTTGATGTTGGAAGAGTGGAGTACAAGGGCCGGTGGAAGGAAGGTCGCCGGAGTTTATAGTGCCGTTGCATTTAAAGGATGGAGATATTATTTTTCCCTCCAAATTAAATCCTAAATATACTCATACTTTGGACAATTTGGTAATATACATATATAAATTAAGTGGAAAAAAATATAAACTTACGTTGAAATACTATTATAATTTTTATTTATGAGTCGTTTCGTATATCTTATATCTTACAGGACTTTATATTCTAAAATTAGTGTTTAATATGATATAAGATTATAAGAGTAGCCCATGTTAGTGGACTTAGGTAGAAGAGAGGCGGGTGACATGTAAAAAGAGGGACTGGCCGTGGAGGAGACAAGGACAGTATATGAGAGGGCGTGAGGTCTTTAGGGATTTTTGCAGGTAGCTAATGTGGAAGAAAGAAGCGGTGATCACCTAATGAGTGCAACAAGCCAAAAAGACTGTTAAAACAAAGATTGAATATGCAACAGCGTTAAGGGAGAGCCGTGTGGGTGACAACCCAAGGCTAGGTCTCCCCGTGGACACGGATTAAAAAAATATATATATTATTATATATTTAAAATCACTGTATATTTAAATCCAAATAATATATGACTTAACTAGTTTAAACAATTAAACCCTAGATAAGATTTTAAAATTAAACAAAAACAGGTCCAACTATTCAAATTGTTAAACTTTATTGTTTCAAATAACATATATAGTACATGTCAAGACACCTTCTAGACAAATTTGCGCCTATGTTTAAACCAAAACGAATTGGAGCGCGTGAGGTTGACAAATGTTGACACGCTACAAGAAATCAGTCAGGTTTTGAAATTTGATCGATTTAACTCTTTCAGATTGTATTAAAACTATTCATGGTAACATGTCAACCAGTTTGAAGTAGAATAAAGATATTAGCAGACATAATTTCCTACCCACTCGTTTAACCAACTTACATCTGCATTGCTACACGTCAACCCTTTTTGACATGCCAATACGCTTGGCCAGATTAATTAAATAGGTTACATATATTGTATTCTTTATAACTATGTCTATGTTGGGAACGATTTTTTGACATCAAAATTTATATATCATACTTATGTTCATAAATTTCGACACGTCAACCTGGCAGAAAAGCTAAATCTGTCTGTGGGTTCGACTCATGTTAGCCTCGTGTCATGTTGCAAATTGGCACTATTAACCAAAGACCGCTTTAAAGCCCGATATCCTTCATCAAGAACATCGAGTTGCAGTCCAAAACGGTCACCTGAAACGTAGAAGTTCATGCAATTGGCATCACATTTCACAGTATCACATTAAACAATCTTTTACACTAACCAAAAAATACAAGAGCCACCTATGTTTGTGACTGATCAAAAACCTCCCTACCAAAAGATAATTCTGTTGTATGATTACACCTTTATAATACACACAGATACACTAATCTCTCTGCCTTACTTCCACCATGTACATCTACAACAATTTCATTTTTTTTCTCTATCTTTTCTCGAGTTTTTAACGGGTTATGGTCTTCTTTTTGTGGTGTCAAAAGCATGTATACCTCCCAAGACTTTTATCAATATAGCACAACTCTCAGAAGTCCGGGCTGGGGTTCAGAGTAGTCGAGGCCTTCTTCCTCCAGGAGGTATCTCTGGACGGCAACTGGAAGTCTAGCTGGCGTACGGGTCCCTTTTGTGTGGTGGCCTGTTCCAACACATATGTAGACTTGCATCCGCTGATCTGCTGACCTGGCGATGTTTCTTAGTGTCGTGAGATCTCGTTTTAGGACATGAATCGCTTCGCTCACGTGTAGTCCGTGAAGATCAATCATCCTTTCTTGTCTTCTTCCATTTCCCTGCATATCTAGACTAACTGGGTTCCTGCAGAAATAAACAAATAAATAAATATAAAACCCAGAAAAGAAAATTAGAGGTGGCAAGATGGGTGGATCGGGCATGTCGGGTAAGTGATCAAATCAAGTTTGGGTTGAAAATTTAAAATATTAGAGGCGGCAAAGGACACCCAAATATCAATTTGGTTTTATTATGCCGATTCTGGCTAAGAAAGCTTTTTGAAAAATTGTAAAATGATAATACATGACGGCAGCACTACATTTAAAGAGTTTGTCACATCCAAAAATGTAACCTTGAATGTACTCAAACTTTCACGTAAGGGGCACATGGGAGGGTAGCGGCCCTATGGACAGTGGCGAAGCTTGGAATTCCAAACGGTGAGGGCCGAACTCAATTTTTTTCGATCGGTAGTGGCAAATCGGTGGGGGGCGGACTCAACCCGAACTCAATTTACCTACGAAAATCGAAAAATTCTACCACTGCGCCAAAAATCGGTGGGGGCCAGGGCACCCCCTGGCCCTCACTATGCTTCGCCTCTGCCTATGGACGGAGGGATGATTTGTGTTAAGAGAATAAAGGTTAAGGGACGGGAGGTGTTAAGGGTAGTCTGAAAGTGTTAACTCAAGCAAACCACAGAGATGAGAATTGCAATTAACTCTTGTATATTTATAGAAAAACTATAAACAGTTGATGTGTTAATTATAACTAAAAAAACATTATTCCAAGAATAATTACCTAAACATTTGAAAAAACAATTTGGAAGTATTAAAAAATAAATTTTAAGAGATGTTCCCCTCTTTACTTTTTTTAAATACATTTGACCAGTTTTGGGATAAAACAAAGCCCAAGTCAGCTCAATCACAAAAACTAACCTCTTATAGTAAATAGATTCTTGAGCCTTTTCATGAGCAGCCTTCATTTGCATGTTGTGTAATTGCCCTTTTAAACTCAATTCCTTCGCTAAAGCCTTGTGGCCAACAAGGTAAGCCTTGCGGGCCTAGATTCATGGTAAAAATGCAATTGCTCAGTACGCATAAAAAAACAAATTTTGATGATGAAATTATCAGTATTAATGTAGCACTCAGATTCTTTCGCCTCCATGTACTTGCAATACAGTTAGATTAGATTCACTAATTTGTCGTCCAATGACATTCGAGTGAAAATTTGATGGCGTTATCAAAAACTAGATTAAATTCAATTTATTATGTGCAATAAAATTATTGAAAAAATGTTATTGCAAGTATATGATATAAAGTTACCTCAAATGAAATAGTACATGGTAGCATGTAAACGAGTTGAGACACTTGAGAGCTACTTGAGATTGGCTTGCTAGATATTCTAATCGAAGTCAAAGCTTAAACGAGCTTTGGTCCAAGCTCAAGCCTAAATTGGAGGTCATTTAATAATCGAGCTCAAGCATGGGCTTTCATATACTAAGCTTGACTAGGCTTACAAGCCTAAACGAGCCCTATTATTTATATAAAGATACTAATTTTATATTTAATATAATGAATATTGTTATATACAATACATAATTACAATAAATAAATATATATATAACAGTAACTATATATATATATAAATATTATAAATAATAAATAACAAATGAGCCAAGCTCTCATAAGTAAATGATACTTTTAGTCTAATTTCACCTGGTATTGCTGTGTTTTTTTTTCCTTTTAGTCTAAGAAATTATACTTTCAGAACTGTTCTCATGATGAAAACCTCATCAAATCAATCACTTTTGTTCCTTCTTATCACATAGTAAAAATGACCTCTAAAGGTGGACGTGATTTTGTATCCACATAATAATCATATGAGAAATTTCAGTGTCCATGTATTCTAATTTGAAACAAGAAGTCATACTAGCAGTAGCATGCAAGGATGCATTTGCAATTCAATTTCAAATATTTCTAAATTTATGAAACATTTCACACAGTGACACAACATATTAAGAAGTTCGATTGCATAATCACATATGATGCTTTTATATTCTTTCCTTCCATTTTTATACCTTTATCATTCACAAAAGAAGGTGATAATGCATCAAATATAAAAAGCCATACCTGTTCGAAATACGCATTGCGTAGGCGTGCATGATCACGAGCTTCACCCCGCATTTCCGAATACATATTTGCTGTGATCTCACAAAGTTAAAGTGCATAGACACAGCCCATTTAACCAAAAGATATATAATTTCATTTAATAAGTATATTTCATCAAAAAATTACCGACTGCTTCACCAGTTTCAAGCCAGACAGGAGCCGCACGGGTTGAAGTACGGCTAGGCAACCGATCCCCATAACTGCTTCTTCCATGCCCACCACCATAACCGCCAGCTAAGTTATGAGAACTTCTACTAGATCCAATGTTGGAATTTGGAGAATGGTTTTTATCATAGTTCCATATGCTCGAGTTATGTGACGCCGCTTTTTTAACTGCAGCAGCAAAATCAGTTGCACCTAAAGATGGAGCAGTTGAGGAAGATTTAAACATGAGTAATTCCTTCTCTAAAGAACGATAATCATTAATGTTCTGCTGCTGATCATGTCCAGAAAATGTTGCCACATTATTATGATTATCAGTAGGAGAAAGTGCAGGGAAATCCGATGCACTTAGATTTGGAGCTGAAGCTGATAAGGCTTTCGAATTCAGATTCTGGTTCGGACTATTATCTACCTGAAGCTGCAACCGTATACAAACAGAACAGCATATTCAATCAATTGGACCCACAACACGTAAATGCAAGACGTATACACACACGTGCGCGCACATACCTCAAGCTGAGTAAGCATCTCAACTGTCAAATTCAAGTCGCATCCATTTGCATAATAAACTTCAGCAAGACTTTCAGCTGCAAAACCTGGAAACTGAGAAGCCAAAAATTCAAGTGAATTTACTTCTGTACCCCCCATTTGCTGCTCGCTAAGAATGCTATCTGTGTATCCTTGCCCAACATCACCACCGTAATAAAGCTCATCTATAATACCGGTAGCCAACTGATCACCATGCATATCCCATGGCCTAGCTTGCTTTTGTTGAAAATTAGTTGTATTTTCTCCATACGATGGAAGATATCTTTTCTTCTCAGAATAACTGCTACCATTGATTTGATAAGAAGGTACCCTTGAGTTCCCATTGACATCTGTTAAAGATAAGTTTGAAAAAGGAAGACTATTGATTCCTTGAGATTCTTCTTCTCCCAAAACATTAAAGTCGGGAGTGATGTCATCAGGTAGCTGGTCACGCCAGAACTGGTGGGCCGTGTCATCTGAATTATTTGACACAGATGATTCTTGTCTATCTATTATTGACTTCCCTTGTGTTGAACCTCCGAACTTGCTAAAACTTGATGATGTGTCCGCAGCATTTGCTTTTCCAGTTGGCGATCTTAAAGCAAACGGGACGAATTCTGCAGCATCTGGATTTAAACTTTTTGCCTTTCCTGCTGTGGTGCTAAGTGTTTTGTCAATGCCAGAAGCCCCTCTAGTTAGCAGGCTCATTCTTCTTCGCAGTTAGAAATTAGAACTAATTTGATGGCATACAATAGAACTCTAAACTAGAACCTGCAAACTGCCGCAGGCATTATCCGTATCCTGAACCTAAAAAAAAAAAGAAACCATAGCACATTAACAACGTAGCAGATGCATACACACATTTTAGTAACAGTTTGTCAAGTTTTGCATTATTAGTGAGGTTCAAGAAAGAAACCACATTCATAAACCAGTAAAATACATTACAATTCTCAGATTACTATCAAGTGACAACCACTGCCAACTACGTGTGACACGAGTCATGACAGAGAGAAACTACTTTAAATCAGGGTAACTAGTGCTTAGGAGTAACAACTAACAATTATATATGTAGGGTGAGGTTCATTTCAGAACACTATAATATTATTACGAGAACAAAAAGAACAAACCTACATCACTTAATTTTTTTAATTAACAGATCATATTTAAAGCTTCTACTTTTTACATACAAATGTGCAAGTATGTACATAAAGAAGAAAAAAGCCCATCAAACTAACTTGAATATATGTTCTTTTCAACTTTTAAATGTTTACCTAATATAACCTACACATGTGACATGACTTGTACATATGTAGGTTCTATGAATAAACGATACTTGTTTATTATTGCTTTGAATATCAAGAGAGGTGTTTATTCAACCGTGTTCTGCATAGAACCCTCCCCTATGTATATGTATACTAAAAAGTTTGAACATTTTATACTTCTTCTGAATCATCCTAATAACACAAAGAATCATTCAACATATTGTTCCATACCATTAGGCATTAGCTCTTCTTAATTCAGAAAAAAAAAAAAAAAAAAAAAAAAAAAAAAAAAAAACCTTTCTATTTCAAACAATCAACCACAAATCAAATGAAGTTCAAAACTTATACTAACAACACCAAAAACAATACTCTATAAAAAAAGGCAATAAATGTAAACCAAATCCAATAAAATCAAACATTCCCCAATCATGATTAACAAACAAATAATATAACAAAAAAAACAAACTAATATCATAACCTACCAAATTACAATAACTAAAGCCAGTATTAACTCATAAAACCAAACCCTAACCACCAAAAAAACACATTACCTAATTAACAACAGCAAAAGATCTCAATATCAAAACCAAAAACAACACAATCAGCATATTTTCACAAGATCTGATCATGAAAAATGAGATATCTAACAAATAAGTACCTCTTCTAAGCTCTGTGGTGATTGAAACCGTACAAAATTGACTCATTGGTGATGATAAACAGATGTATTATTATTAATATTATTATTAATAGAGAAGTGGAGATTAAAGAGTAGGAAGAAGAAGATGAATATGAGGGTTGACGAGTGAGTGTTATTGTTGGTTTAGAAGAGAAGAAACCCTATTGAGTTATGAGGACAGCATATAGATATCTATCAATCCATGTATTGGAAAGCCTTTCACATAAACATACACGTTGACAAACCAACCACTTGCACATTAATATGCATACTATTACTATTGTTTCTTCGTCAATCATGACCCTTGGTGGCTATTTCGAGTTATTGCATTTATTTAGTGAGAAATTGATTTAAATACTCTCGCCTTTCACTTTGGTCATTATCAGTCTTTGACTTGTAACTTATTTTGTTCCATCATCCCCTAAACTAACGGAGGTCTAACCTAGTTAGTGTTTGTGACAAAAAAAATGTAAAAACCTAAACTTGAGGGACAGTCTACGTGGTAAAAATGTAAAAACCTAAACTTAAGGGGCTTTTTTTAAACTGTTTATTTTAAATCCTAAACACCCCCCCCCCCCCCCCGCTCTCTCTGTCTCTTTCTCTCTCTAAACACTGTTAGTGCACGATGTCCCTAGGCTAGTATATATGTTGTTTGGACGTATTTCGGGGTGTTTGGAGGCGTTTATACGCGTTTTGGAGGTTACTAGGGGCTGTTAGGCGATTAGCTATTGCAGCATGCGATTATGAAGGTCTGGCAGGCGATTATGGCCCTAATCGCCAGTCAGTGCATGCGAGTAGGCCTTTCAGCTAGCGATTAGCTAGCTAATCGCCACCTCTGCAGCTGCTAATCGCCTGCAAGAGGCTGGTCGTACCCGGGTGGTATAAATACCCTCTTTCTTAACCCTAGACCTCAGTTCTTGCCTCACACACCCTCCAAACACCCTCCCCTGGTCATAGGACGTCTGATTTGATCATTGTAAACACTTGAGCTCTGTTTTAGTGATTAATCTATAATCTTTTGACCCGTGTGTGTGTAGTAATTACTCGTTTCATTGTTTCAATCGTTGTTTCTGTTATTAGATCATCTTAGAGGGATTCCGCACCTCTAAGATAAAACCCGTGATTGTTGGAACGCGAGTTCGACGGTCCTAACAAGTGGTATCAGAGCCGAGGCTCTTATCACGGGTGTTTTGATAACAAAAACGAGCAAAAACAGGTTGGTTTTGGTGTAAAAGTTGAGATTTTTAATCAAAAACCTGTTCTTAGTTTGAAACTTTGAGTTTTTATCAAAAACCCACATTTTTCAAAACTTTAGTGTGTGTTTTTCGGTTAAAAACGTGTGTTTTTGATCAGGTTTTGCTCTAAAACTATTTTGGTAACTTGTCTAATCATTTGGGATCAAAATACAATGTTTTAGATAAGATTTTGGGTCAAAATAGGTGATTTTTGAGCAAAAGTGCGGCTGCAGATCAGATCAGGCGATTAGCATCAGACAATTAGGGTTTGCTAGCAATTAGCTGCTACTCGCCATCACTTGCTAGCGATTAGCTGCTAATCGCCACCCCAGTACTAGCAATTAGCCATAATCGCCTGATATCTCCTAGCAATTAGGTGCTACTCGCATGCTACCTTCCATGCGATTAGCCCTAATCACGTGACATACTAAATTGCCTGAAAATTCATAATCGCCTTCAGTTACTAGCAATTAGCCCTAATTGCCTTCATTTTGCTAGCAATTAGCCCCAATCGCCTATACTTGCTAGCAATTAGCCCTAATCACGTGACATACCTATATCTACTAGCAATTAGCCCTAATCGCCTGTACCACCTAGCAATTAGCCCTAATCACGTGCAAAAACCTCATAATCGCCTAAGACTCATAGCAATTAGCCCCATAATCGCCTAAAAGGTTCTGGAACATAAAAATTGACTAAGTATTGGACTATTAACATACCTTAACAAATGGCGAACCCTTGGGGACATCTGAGTCAACCGAGAACTCAGTATAACCAGCAAATGAACAACCAAATGAACAATCAAGCAAACGTGCCCACGAACCCTTGGCAGTTTTCGGCTGAACGAAACGCGCAACGGATGCAACAAGCGCAAATGCAAGCGAATGTTGCCGGAATCAATCCGTGGGCGCTAGCTGCTCAACAGCAAGCAATGAATGCGAACCCTTGGGCACTCGCTGCTGCCGCTAACTCTCAGACAAACCATCTGTCGTCCGTTCTTATCAGTGACTTAGAGACGGGCAGTTCTAACCGAGCACCGAAACTGCAATATATGGCAGATTATCACGGTTGGAAAGGCAGATTTCAGTCACACGTTGAGGGTATCGATGGCTTGGTATGGTCAGCTATCGAGAATGGGTACACAAGGCCACTGGTTGAAAACTCCACTACTCCGGTCTCTATAGAAGACATGTCTGAGGAGCAGAGGAAGAAGTATAACTATGAGAAAAAGGCGATGGCAGCGTTGAAGCAGGCTCTTCCCAAAGACATTCTTCATCAGTTCGCGCAGTGTACTACCTCGCAGATGCTGTGGTTAGCGATTGCTGAGCGTAATGAGGGGAATCAGAAGACACGGAAGGTGAAGGTGGATCAGTTAAAGAAGGAGTTTGAGAATTTCAGTGCGATGGGAAATGAATCACTGAGAGATCTGACAGCTCGATATTATCATCTGATGTCCGAGATGTATCAGTACGGGGTTATCTACACGTCAGCAGAACTTGTGGAAAGATTTGCAGAGGCGCTCCCGGCACACTGGCATCAATGGCTGGACATTCAGAAGTCCAACAATGTTTATCAGACACTCTCCATCAACGAGTTCGTGGCCGAGCTGGAGAACAAGGAGATCGAGGAGATCAGGAGAGCTAATAAGCCGCCCGCTGTTCAGAATCCCAGCATCTATTATGGGAATCCAGCTCAGGACATCAGTGTGGGTGGATCCAAACCTCAGACTGCGTTCATGGTTAATCCTGATCCAGTCTTTGCGTTTGACAACTATGGACCCCCATCTGATGTTCCTCCACCTGTCTTTCCTTGGGGTCAAGGAAAACAGTATCCTTCTAATTTTAATGCTAATACTAACCAGTTTGGTGTTAATCCGTTTGCTCATCTTGCAGCACCAGCTCAGGCAACTACCAACTTTGGTGGACCTTCTTCATCAGGGTTTGGTGGTGCTCCATCTGCTAACTTTGGTGGATATGGAGGTGCTTCTACTTCAAATCAGGGTGCTTATCGGACCAATCCTGTTGCAGAACAGCTGAACACTTCGGGCTTTGAGAAGGTGACTGTAGAGCTAGCCCAAGAACATATGGCTCTGCTGTCAACCTTGGTCAATTCCTATAGTGGCTTAGTTGCGGGGCAGATCGGAAATCCTTATCTTACTCAAGAAGATTATGCCCAGATCGACAAGGATGACATGGATCTGATAGACATCCAGTGGCACTTCGCTAGTGTGGTGAGACGTGCAAAGGACTATATGGATAGAACTGGAAAGAGAGATGTGCTGATCAACAACAACACGAAGTTTGGGTTTGATAAAACAAAGGTCACCTGTTACAACTGTGGCAATCGAGGACACTTTGCCAGAGAATGTGATCGACCGAGACAACAGGGAAATCAGAATCCCTTCAACAACAACAGAGGCAATCAGAATAATCAGAGGCAGCAAGCTCAGACACAACCGAATCAAAATGCTGAACGAGCTCTTGTCCCAGTTAATCATCAGAACCAAAGGCCTCAAGCAAACAACAATCAAGCCTTGGTAGTTCAAGAAGATGAAGTGTTCAACTGGAATCACCTCATCACTGGTGAACAAGCTCCTCAGGGTGGTGCAGCATGCTTTGCCCAAATTATGTCTGATGCTCAAGAAGAAGTTGAAGAGAGTCCAAGTCAATCTGAAGTAGTTATTCCTGAAGTTGAAGCTTTGGATTGTGATTCGGACTGTGATTCTGATGAAGGGGTGGATCTGGAGGATTTGTTAGCTGAAGCAGACGCCTTGATTAGCAAAAGGTCAATACTTGTGGATGCTGACTATACAAAGAACAATCTGACTGATTTCTTCGGACCAGTGAAGACGGCTGCTCATTATGCTTTGATGGCCCTTACAGAGTCGTCTAATCAGGTATGTTCTTCCTCCAATTCAAAATCTGAATGTGTTGATTGTGGTAAGCTTAAGTACAGAATTGATGTCTTAACAGACGAAAATCTGAACTTGAAAGCTGACTTAAGTCAATGCCAAGAGAGCAATGAGGTTTTGAGAGCTAATGAGAAAGCCTTCAAAATCACCATTGATACTCTTAAGAAGGACTCCATTGAGTGTGATCAGCTTAAACTCAGAATCAAAGAATTAACTGATGAGAATCTGAATTTAAAAGCTGATGTGGGTCCATTGCAAAGGTCAAATGATTCCTTAAAACAGAAAGAGAAAAATTTTCTTAATACTGTTGATAACTATAAGAAGGATGTTTCTGAATTGTCTAAAACCCTAGCCAACAAGCAAATTGCAAATAATAACTATATAAATGAGGTTGAAGACACTAAGAAACATTTGGCCATTGTCAATTGTGACTATCAAAAGATCAAGAAGAAACTTGAGAGTTATCTGAACTGCAAGTATGTTCTTGATCATATCATTGAACACTCAGATAAGGAGGGCAATTCCACCAGTCCCAAATATGCTCAGTGTCCTCCTCCGGTGAGATTTGAACATCATCACAATGATATCTTACCGAAGGAAGAGTTTATGGACTTGGCAGCAGAGGCAGCTAAAGCTGCAGAAGCGCCTAAGGTGATGGAAGCAGTTAACCCTGCCAAAGTCACTAAGGCTGCTCCTCCTGCGCCCAAAGTGACGGAAGCACCTAAACCTGCTGAAGTTACTAAGGCTGCACCCACTGCTGTTGCTGCCAAAACTGGTGAGATTGCAGATAATGCAAGTGTCTGCGAGACAGACTGTTCTGAGGATGAGCTTGATGAACCAGAGAGGTATGCACCGGTGAAGGATACGGATATTCCTGTCCAGAATCACATTCTGTGTGAGCCTGAGCCGAAAGTGCAAGCCCCTGCTGATAAAACAATCAAAGTGTTCTATCAATTGAAAGGGTCTGATAAAATTTATGCTGATGAGGAATTTCCTTATAAGAACCTGGCACCTGGTCTTGTTGGTAAAATCTGGCAAGAGTCCACCATAACAATTGAGAAAGAACAATGGGGACATGGGAAAAGGGGTCAGGGTAATCAGTCCAAAAGAAACAAAAGTAAAAATCAAAAGAAGAACACTTTGAATCCCCAAAATCAAGCTCAGAAGAACTCTCCCAAGAAACATGTTACTCAGTTTGTTGGATCTTCAGGCAATGAGGTTGATAACTATCCTAAGACAGACTGGCAGAAAGAATGTCTTAAGGATTTAAAACATAAAAACACCTTTGCCACGAAATCAAACAAAAGGGGTAATGATGTTAATACTCCACCATTTGAGGAGTATAGATCCTGTCACAAGTGCGGGGTTCATGGGCATTTAGTTGCTGCTTGCCCCGAATTGAGACACAAGAGGATCGAAACAAATGATGCTCCTAGTTCTAGCAACCCTAAACCGCCTGTTTCTCCTAAGCTTTCTGAGAAGCAACAGGGTAAACAGACAGTTTATGACACTCGTAACAAGATTGCTATGAACCAAAAGCCAGTTGATGGCAAGGGTCCGCAGTCGAGGGGGAGCCAAGTTCCTAAAAAGGTTCAAGCAGCGCCTAAGCCACAAGCACAGGCTGCAGCTAAACCTGAAGGCACCCCTAACACTGCTCCACGTGCAGTTAAGTCTGAAGTGGATCCAAAGGCTGTCCCACCAAAGGAATCTGAGGCTGGACCTTCTAGCCCTAAGGCAAAGAAGAAGCCCAAGCCAAGGAGACCGGGAAAGACTTGGAGACCCAGGTCACCGACTAAAGAAGGAGGATCATCTGCTAATGTAGAAACTGCCGGACCATCGGAAGCAACACCAACTCCTAACGGAAGGTGGGTTGAATTTCCGACTTTGGATGTAGATGGTAGACCCAAGACCGTCAAGGCTTGGGTCCCCCTTAACCACTAATCTTTAAATGTCGTGCAGGGAGTTCCACAGGGCCTTATCAGCAGCCTATGGATTGTTGATAGTGGAGCTTCTGGGCACATGACAGGCGACTTATCTCTGCTATTTGACATCAAGAATATCAATGGGGGATATGTTGCTTTTGCTGGTAATAAAGGGGGATACATCACTAAAGAAGGCAGTATGGGAAATGGAATCGTAAGCTTTGAGAAGATAAGCTACGTGAAACAGATAGACCACAATTTGCTGAGTGTCTCACAGATCTGTGATAAGAAATACACAGTATTCTTTGATGACAATGCTTGCTTCATTCTGAAACCTGGCTTTAAGATTCCGAAACAGTGGATTATGATCTCAGCTCCAAGAGTCAACAATTTGTATGTTCTGGATATGAGTCAGGCTGTAACAGCTAAGGGGGAGGTCACTTGTTTTCTGTCAAAGGCTACAGAGAAGGAGTCTATTATGTGGCACAGACGAATGGGGCATATTCACTTGAGGAAGATGAATCATCTGGTTCAGAATCAGCTTGTGGAAGGTGTCTCTGTTAAGAATTTTCACTTAAATGATGTCTGTGTATCATGTAAGAAAGGGAAGCAGAAGAAGAAATCTCACAAACCTAAGAAGGTCAATTCAGTCAGTATGCCTCTCGAGCGGTTGCACATGGATCTGTTCGGCCCTGTCAATCGTAAAAGCAAGAATGGAGATTTATACTGTCTGGTTGTCACTGATGACTATTCAAGGTTCTCTTGGGTTGTATGCATGCAACATAAAAGTGAGACTTTTGAGTTTTTGAAGAATCTGTTCACCAAACTAGAAAACATCTATGGGCTAAAGATCCGCAGGATTCGAAGCGACAATGGAACAGAATTCAAGAACAATGCTATGGAGTCACTATGTGCAGAAAAGGGTATTCATCACGAATTCACAGCGCCATACACTCCTCAGCAAAACGGGGTTGCAGAAAGAAAGAATAGAACTCTTATTGAGGCTGCCAGAACAATGCTCGCAGATTCTAACTTGCCTGTCATGTTTTGGAACGAGGCAATTTACTGCGCGTGTTATACTCTAAATAGGGTTCTTACGGTTAAGAGGTTCGGCAAGACTTCTTACGAACTTCTAATCCGTAGGAAGCCGAACTTAGAGTTTCTGGAACCTTTCGGTGCTCCATGCACTATGCTACATCCCGATGGGAAGTTTGGTGCAAAGGCAGATGAAGGTTTCTTTGTTGGATACAGTACTCCTAACAAGAGGGTATACAACAAAAGAACCAATAACGTTGAGGAGTGGCTTAATGTCGATGTTCAACGTTACACTGTCAATGCACGTGGTGCTGGACCCGATTGGTTGTTCGACTATAAGAGTTTGTTCGATTCTTTCAACCTGGATAATGTTGTAGATGATGCTGTAGCGCAGATGTATTACGAGTGTGAAAACGCAGCTAGCTCACCGCTAATGCGTCCGATCGTGGTTAATGCGCCTGCGCCTGCCGCATCAGATGCTTCTACATCCATGGGTCCCCCTGATAAAGCCGCAGCAGTTGAAGTTGAGGAAGTCTTTCAGGAAGCGTCAGAGGTTATGGAATCTTCTTCAGATGAGGAATATACAGAATCTCGGGAAACTCTTACTGAAGAACTGGCTGGAAATGGTGAATCTGCCAATACAGCTCCAGTTCCTCCTACAGGGAATGATCAAGCTGGTCCTTCTTCTTCAGCAGCTCCTGGAATCGGTCTACAGATTGATTTCTCCGGTTTTAATTTGCAACCCGCTGCTCCCTCTAGTTCAAGTGCTGCTGAGACGAACATCTCTCAGGGACTTGAAAATCTCAATCTGCGGTCGGATGATCCAGTGCCGGCACATCCGGAATCTCGGATTCACGACACTCATCCACTGCAGAATGTAATTGGTGATCCGACTGGTAGAGTGATGACACGCAGTCAGCTCAGGAATGCCAGTCCAAGTGACAACTCCGCTACCCTAGCTCTTTATTCGGAGATCAGAAAAGCAGGTCATCAGAACGATTGGTCTTTTGCTCTTTATGTGTCTCAGGTGGAACCGCGATCCGTCCAAGAGGCTTTGAGAGAAGAACCATGGATTGAAGCAATGCAGACAGAGCTTCAGCAGTTCCAAAAGCTAGGAGTGTGGGACTTAGTTGACTTACCTCCAGGTGCAAAGAAAATTGGAACAAAGTGGGTCTATAAGTGTAAACGGGATGACCGCGGGGTAATTATCAGAAACAAGGCTCGATTAGTTGTCCTCGGCTTCCGTCAAATCGAAGGAATAGATTACAACGAAGTATACGCTCCAGTTGCACGCCTTGAAGCTATCCGGATGTTCTTAGCTTACGCTTCGTACAAACGGTTTAAGGTGTATCAAATGGACGTGAAAAGTGCTTTTCTGTATGGTATCGTGAAGGAAGAGGTGTATGTTTCACAACCTCCGGGGTTTGAAGATCCAATGCATCGTGACAAGGTTTACAAATTGAACAAAGCGTTGTATGGGCTTCATCAGGCTCCGAGAGAATGGTATCAAATGCTCAGCAGTTATTTGATCTCCAATGGGTTCAACCGTGGACTCGTGGACTGCACCTTATTCACCAAGGAAAAGGATGGTGACCGTCTGCTGGTACAGGTTTACGTTGATGATATTATTTTTGGGTCAACTAATGAGGTTTTGTGCAGGGAATTTGAAAAGTTAATGCAGGACAAGTTCGAGATGAGCTCGATGGGGGAAATGCAATTTTTCTTAGGCTTGCAAGTAGATCAACTTGAGTCGGGGATCTTCATCCACCAGACAAAATATGTTGCTGACATCTTGAGCCGGTTCCAGATGGAAGACTCTGCTGCAATAGCCACCCCTATCCAAACCAATCACGGGATTGGTCCGGATGAGAAAGGACAAGCCGTTGATTCCTTTCTTTATCGAGCAATGATTGGCTCGTTGATGTACCTCACAGCTTCAAGACCCGACATAATGTTCGCAACCTGCCTGCTGTCAAGATACCAGTCCAGGCCGAAACAGTC
This sequence comes from Ambrosia artemisiifolia, assembly GCA_032199755.1. Taxonomy (NCBI): domain Eukaryota; kingdom Viridiplantae; phylum Streptophyta; class Magnoliopsida; order Asterales; family Asteraceae; genus Ambrosia; species Ambrosia artemisiifolia. The sequence goes on from CM063514.1 coordinate 15,993,714, forward strand.
CCATCTGGTTGCCGTGAAGAGGATCTTACGCTATCTAAAGGGTTGTCCGACCAAAGGTCTTTGGTACCCTAATGACGATAAGTTTGATCTCGTTGCTTACAGTGATGCTGATTATGGCGGATTCAAGAAAGACGCAAAATCCACATCGGCTGGATGCCAGTTCTTAGGAGGTCGACTAGTCTCGTGGCAGTGCAAGAAGCAAGCCTCTGTGTCCTTATCAACTTGCGAGTCGGAATACATAGCTGCGTCCAGCTGTTGCTCCCAGGTTTTATGGATACAACAACAAATGAGAGACTACGGTTTGAAATTTCTAAACACTCCTATTTACTGTGATAATGAATCTGCTATAGCGCTTGCTAAAGACGCGGTAAACCATTCCACGGCGAAGCATATCTATGTTCGGTATCATTTCATACGCGATTGCTATGAAAAGAAACTGATAGATATGATTAAAATCCACACGGATTACCAACGTGCCGATTTATACACCAAAGCTTTTGATAAACCTCGTTTCGAGTATCTTTTGGTTTTAAATGGCATTAAAGAAAAGCAGGATTAGATCCGCATTGGCAATCGTTTTTGTAAATATATTTTCTTCAAAAACAGAAAAATCCAAAAATATTGTCGTTTTGCAAATTTTAGATTTTTAGGGGGAGAAAATTCAGAAAAATACAAAAACATCAAAAAATGCAAAAACTCAAAAAAAATGAGAAAATTCAAAAATTCAAAAAAATGAAAAAATGAGTTTCTTTGGTGGAAATAGGGAAGATGATATTAACCAATCAGTCGGACTGTCTGGACCTTTATCATCTTAAAAATATTGGATCTGATAAGTAGCCTCTACAATGACGTGTTGGTAGGCTCGAAATCATTTCCAAGCTCGGCACGGTGATATAAACCTAAATCTACTGAGAATTGTGTGGATTAACGCCGCGTTGGCATATGGTCTAAAAGCCTTAAATCTTGTTGATAGAATGCCAAAATCCGAGGTTTCTGGTCTTTAAGAGGTTGGTACATCCGGGGTGAACTGGACGTCTCTCAGAATAAAATGGGGTGGCATAAGTGACGTACGTTGGGTTAGCAGCCTACAACTGAGACACCTCTTTGCCATACTCAGTAAAACAAAAGAAAAACAAAAAAAATAGAATAAATTCTGATAAGGAGACGTCTGGGAATCCTGTAAGAGCAAAAAGATCATAAATGCCAAAACCCTATTCTCAAAGAGAATCGCTCTAAGGTATCAAATCATTAATACCTAAAGCATCGTACCGTGAAAAATCAAAAATGTACGGTATTTGACTTGAACCCTGGTCTGGATCTCACTGGTCTCTTTGCTGCAGCGTTCTTGCAGACCTGATCACCACTGAGTCCATTCCTTGTAAATACGGATGACAACAGCTTATTCACCGGTTACGAGGAAGCTTTGTGCATGCCTTGATGCGGGAATATGTCGCGTGTGCGGGGAACACCTTTAATCAGCTTTAATATTACCTTAACGTATCTAAAGTGCCTAGCGATAAAACTTGATTTTGAGTTTAGGTGGACAACTATACTGACAGTTGTTGTAGGATGCTTATTGGTAATTTTAATCTAAAAATGAAAGCATAAGGGTTTTAGTATAGTCCGTACACTGATATGATTCCCTAACTATCGAAACTCGCAAAAATATGATAGTGTTCAGTTAATTGTTCTTGCGTTTTCGCTTATTTTCTATTTTAATTTTAGTAGATTAGCTATTCTTGATTGCCGATGATGGAAACCTAATCCATTGTAATCTTACTTCTTCAAGAATAAAACGCCGAAAAATAAAAAGGATAATTAATTGAAAACTTGTACTTTTACCGGGTCCAAACCGTGTGTTTTACCGAGTACAAGGGTGAAAAATGAAACATTTTCAAGTTTTTGAGTCGTCATCTGAGTCGCATGTGAAATCGGGTTGAAAAACGCAAGTTTTGAGCCTTAACGGGTCAAAAATGCATGTTTTGGTGCTGCAGGGGCATTTTGGTAATTTGTGGGAAGGGTTATATGCAATTGTGAGCTAATCGCCTATGTGTATTGGCGATTAGCTCCTAATCGTGTGCATTTTATATGTGAGTATGGCTATTCGTGTGCATATACATGCGATTAGCTTGCATATTCACTAGACATGACTTGTGGCTAAACGCATGATGTCTTTAGCGATTAGCTCTCATATCCGTGTACCCATACACGCGATTAACTCATACTCGCTCCATCCTAGATAGCGAGTAGCCCTACTCGCAATACAGTCCAAGCGATTAGCTGCTTTATATAAAAGGAACAGTTAGCCAATTTTTTTTCATTCTCTTCAAAAACAAGAACAGAGCAAACTTTTCCCTCTCTACTCGATTCAAACAAACCCTTGCCATTTTTTTTTCTTGATCCAGAAAACGTTTCATCATCACTAAGGTAAGAAACCCTCTAAGTTTCAGACCCTAACATGATGGATTGAAGTTGCTAATCGGGTTTTTAAGAACAAAACCCTAGCGTTCTTACTTGTGATCAGAAAACATCTAAATCATGTTCTTTAATACGATTTGATGCTAAGGGTTTGTTAATCGGCATGTATAGGTTCTTTTCATACCAAAATTCTAACCTAAATCATACTAAAACGAAAAACCCCAAAATTAAACTTCTAGAACCCTAATTTACTAAAACCAGTAAATTGGCTCCTGTTTTTGACCGGTTATCCAGTTCAGTTGATGGAGGTTCTCTTATCCGGTTGTAGTAGGGTGCAATGTGATAAGGATTCCAACCCAACTTGACCCACTTCAAGACTTGGCATAGATTGGTGAACAAGAGCTACTGTTCACGCGATTAGACATCTTAATCGCATGAATAGTGCACACGAATAGGGAACAATTCTGCTAATCGCTTATAATTACTAGCGTTTGTCCTAGATTCGTGTAAGGGGTATGCGATTAGCAATGCTAATCGCATGTAACCCCCTTGTTGACCAAAAATTGTCAAATTTTGTCCGTTTTGTCCGATTTTATCACATCTTAACCTGATCTAATGTTCGTGTCGTATGTTTTGCCTTATAGAAAAAATGCAGTACGGAACATCGGAGAAGCACAACTGTTTGGCATTTCTCGGACCAGTTACAAAGCCGGAATGCAAGTTGTTCGAGGGTGTTATCGAATACTTGAAGCGATCAAAGATCAAGTATGCTATCTCTACTGAATACGCGGCCTACAAGGATATTATTCGGGAATTCTACCAGAATGCAAAGGTCGACAACAGCACTGTTCCTGCAACGGTTAAAAGTGTTGTGCAACAAAAGGACGTGGTTGTTACAGAAGAATTGATTCGTGAGGTTCTAAAATTTGAAGATAACAAAGACGATCCTATTGTGTTCGATACTATTCTGATTCGCGGTGGATTTCTTAGAATGAAGTATACAGATGATGTTCGTACTCAGAAGATGCTGCAAAAGGGTTGTCTACCGCCAGAGATAAAATATCTAACGCACGTTGTGCTAAAGTGCATCGGCCCTCGCAAAGGCACGTTTGATGCGATCCGGGACACTTTAGCATCAGCGATAGTTGCGTTGACGTTGAACAAGCCGTTCAACTTCTCTGGAATGATTTTGCACCAGCTCAAGGAAGTGATCTTGCAGAAACCAACAAAGCACTCGTTCATAGTTTATCCTCGTTTTCTGCAAATGATCCTTGACCACCAGATTCCAGATTTGGTGAAGCATGATAATGAGTTGCTCGAGATTAAGAACATTGATGAGATCGAGCTGAAGAGAATGCTGCAGTATAAGAATAAGCCGAAGGCGGAACATCCACCAAGTCGGAAACTGTATGCATATCTCGCGAAAGATGATTATGAGGCACCACCTGGGAATAGGTGGAGACATGACGACAGTGACTCTGAAGATGATATTAATGTTCATAGACAGGTGTTCAAAGGTGATGATGTTATTGGCAGACCCTCTGATGAATTGGGTCCTAATGAACCGGGCAAAATGGGGGATGATGAGCATAGACGCGATGATGATATGTTTGAACCTGCGTCTTTGGATGTTGATGCACCATCCAGCTCAGTTAGGGGAAAAGAAACGTTGGATGAAGGCCCGATTAACATTGAAGATGTTGATGATGATGATGACGACTCAGAGGCAACTGAAGATGATAGACCTGATGTGCTCAGTTTAGAGGAGGATAGGGCTCTCACAGCCGAGGCGAGAGAACTTCAGAGGGATCCCACTTTCACTCCAGGAGGTGAGGATCTCATTGCTGATATCGATGCTGATCTAAGCACGCCTCCTCCTCACAAGAGACAGAAAACCCAGGCAGCAAAGGTTAGTAGAGGTCACAAGAGGATGTCAAAGATTGTAGTTGAGCCTGAGAAGAATCCAAAGAGATTGAAGGGAAAACGCTCAGCTTTGAATCTTCCTGATACATTCGGCTCTCCAACCTCTTCTACCACACCAGCAACAACAACTAAAGCAGCAACAGCAACAACAACAGCAACAACAACTACAACAGCAGCCACTTCTTCAGCTCCTCTATCTTCCAGTGCAGCTATGCCTGCAGGTATTACTATGTCTATGCCTTCTTCAGTAGTCTTCACTGAGCAAGTCTCAGCTACTGTTGAAGCGACAGGTGCACAGTTGGTTTCTAATCCGGTTGGTGACCATATCCGGAGACTGAAGGAAGCTGCAAGAACCAAAGCAGCTAAACCTTCAGGCCAATCATCTTCTTCTACTTCTGCTTCAAATGAACAACTCCAGCAAAATGTCAGCGAACTTATGGCTTTAGTTGCTGCACAATCGCGGGAAATAGCAGAGTTAAGAAACAAGAATACTCAGATCGAAGAAAATGAGACAGCGATGCTTGAGTTGATTGGTGAAACCATTACTGCTAATACAGATCTTAGAGCTACTGTCGACGCACTCACCTTGTCTAATCAGCAAATCCTTGAGTCGAACAGGCAGCTTATGGAATCACACCAGCAGCTGATACAGTCAAACCAAAGTGCCTTGGCAAGACTGACAGGCATTGAAGGTAAGTACAATGACCTCCAGCTCGCAAATGTGAACAATGAGCGCAGAATCACCAGGTACAGGAAACAAAATACTAGATTAAGAGCTAGGTTGGATGAGTTGTCTGGAACTCAGCCTAGGCTCACTGGTGGTTCTGAGGCTGGAGCGAGTACAGCTGGTGAAGATGATGATGATAGTGAAGAAGAGGATGATGAGGATGATGAAGAGGATGATGACAGGTCTGATGATGATGATCAGGGTGATGGTAAAGGTGATGGTGGTGACCCTGGAGCCACAGGCGGTGGCGGGTCATCGGGTGGTTCAGCTGAGAGGCGAACAAAGGAGCGCCATGATCGTCGAGGCGATGATCCCGAGGCAGGTTCTTCTGCTCAGGGGGAGCCATCAAGCAAGATGAGCAAGATTCACGAGCTTCGCAAGCAACTGAATAAGAAAGCATTGATTCAGGTTGAATATGTTGAGCCTCTAAACTGCTATTTTGCCTATGATGATGAAGGCAACCTGCTTCCACCGCCTACCATGCCCGAGTATGATTTGGAAGAAGGCGAGATTCCTCCAGAGATGACACCAGAGGACTTAGCAAGAGTTTATGGCTTTACACCTGGAGAATCTTCCAGTGCGAGCCAAAGTGTCCCTCCTGAGTTGCATCCTGATAATAATGAGGTAGATCTTGAAGATGGAACCAACGTCCCAACTCCTGAGTATGTGGTAAATGAGTCGGGCGCTGGTATTCCAAACATTGATGAGGAGATGGTTCGAGAGGCTGAGGAAAAATTAAAGTCTGACTCTGCAGATATTCCTGATGAAGTTAAAATTCGACAGGATAAAATCAGGGAGCGTTATCCCAAGTGGTTTAAACCTGAAGAAAAGAGAAAGCCGGTTGAGCGAGCCTCCGTCTTCAAGAAAAGGTTGACGAAGATGTCTGGTAATGTGATAAGCTGGGCATATGTTAGTCACACAAGGATGCTGGGAGTAAAATGGCAAGAAGGTGTATTGTATTTTCGGGAATGCAGAGACCTTATGAGCCTCCCATTCTGGTATATCCGTGATTTAGTTCGTCTTGATTATCCTCTGTACAAAGAGAAGGCTCCTTTTCTTCAAGGTTTTTACACGAAGCTGAAGCGAGAAAGCATTGATGGATGGAAAGAATTCGAGCCTCAGTATCCCAGATCATATCCAACAGACAAGATTCATCCCTTCACACTCAAGCCAATCTGGGAGCACAAAATCAAGCCACCGAAATGCGTTTCAAGGATTCCCATTATTCCACTTGAACAAGACTTTACCACGAAGCTGTATTATTGGCACTATGATGCAGCTACTACTGAAGCGGTGATCGTCTTGAGCAATAGTCCAAATCCATGCAGGAAGATTAGGATTTGGGATCCTATGTGGTTGATTAATTGCTCGGAAAAGGATGTGGAGATGTTGTATCAGTACCCTATCATGCATCTACCTGTTGAAGCCGATCAAGCTATGAAGTTTCAGAGAGTGATCCGGTTTTGTTATGCTAACAAGGTTCATGCAGGATGTGACTGGTCGAGGATCACACGGGTCAGAACAACATCAAGCTGAAGACAGAGATTGAAGATGCTGTTTGTATTTTTGTTTAGTTGTAATCGTTTTTGCTTATCGAGTCTGTAAAGTTGTTTGCTATTTTGGTATGAACGATGTCTTTTGGTTATTTCTGTACGTATACTAGCCTGGTCCAAGGGGGAGTCTGTTAGTGCACGATGTCCCTAGGCTAGTATATATGTTGTTTGGACGTATTTCGGGGTGTTTGGAGGCGTTTATACGCGTTTTGGAGGTTACTAGGGGCTGTTAGGCGATTAGCTATTGCAGCATGCGATTATGAAGGTCTGGCAGGCGATTATGGCCCTAATCGCCAGTCAGTGCATGCGAGTAGGCCTTTCAGCTAGCGATTAGCTAGCTAATCGCCACCTCTGCAGCTGCTAATCGCCTGCAAGAGGCTGGTCGTACCCGGGTGGTATAAATACCCTCTTTCTTAACCCTAGACCTCAGTTCTTGCCTCACACACCCTCCAAACACCCTCCCCTGGTCATAGGACGTCTGATTTGATCATTGTAAACACTTGAGCTCTGTTTTAGTGATTAATCTATAATCTTTTGACCCGTGTGTGTGTAGTAATTACTCGTTTCATTGTTTCAATCGTTGTTTCTGTTATTAGATCATCTTAGAGGGATTCCGCACCTCTAAGATAAAACCCGTGATTGTTGGAACGCGAGTTCGACGGTCCTAACAAACACCACCACCATCTGCCACCATCTGCCACCAACCTACCCCACCCCAACCCACCACCATCTGCTACCAATACCAGTACCAACACACCCTACCACCACATACCTAGAACCACCCTATCCAGCCGACCACCCCCTGTCACCCACCAAGTTCCACCATCTACAAAAACCCTCAACAACCATCGACCACCACCACCATCGCCTGTCACATCAAGATCTTCCTCATAGCTAGCACCAATTTAATTCTCCAATTCTGAGTCCATCTTAATACGATCATGGTACAGAAGATTGCACCCGAATGGCTTCAATCTTTGAAGTAAAAGTCTGCCAATCCGTCCACAACCAACTATTCAAATGGTTTTCTCTTCAAGAGCATAAGCTCTGTAAGCAATACTTGCAACATTCCAATCTCCACTAATAACATGGTGGTATTCGGGTAAGAAATTGCGAACAATAATGAGGATTCTCATAAGTTCATCTTCTGCAACAGAAACGATATTGGTTCTAGTAACCTCTGCAAGTATATCTAAAGGAAGAGGAGTTAATCTGGGGTTTTTTTTACCACATCAACAACCGCCAATCTCTTTCTTTCTCCTTTGCTTCTCTCTTTCTTCCTCTCCGTCGATCTCTTTCTCTCTCATCTGCTTCTCTCTCTTTGATTCCCCTTTCTTTTCCCCTGTTCTCCTTCTCCCCGTCTTTCGCTCTCTAGTGGGTTGTTGTTGTGGATGGCGGTTTCGGACTAGTGGCTGTTGGGGTTCCTTGAACATCTGATCATTGTAAGCTGGGGAGGCGTTTCTTATCAATCGGTGTTGTGGCTCAGATCTCGTAGAAAACCCTGGCAACAAGGTGGGTTGCAGGCACACACCTACCATCCAACACCCATGCCATGCCATCCTAGTCACATGTCCGTATAAATTCGAGACTCAGCACCTCCACCAAGTAAACCGATCAAAACGGCCAAACAAAAACCAAAACAAAAACACAATTTCCAAACGGCCAGATATGTTAAAGAGAGGATTAAACCGCCATGGCTGCAAAACAGAGGTTTTAAAAACACTTGTCGACCTCCAATTATGCCACGCCAAGCTACGGATAATCTGTAATCTTTACACATATTTGAAACAAAAAGCAAAACCCAAGTAAAGAACCGATCGATTGTGTTATTATTAGGTTTGATTACTGATTGATGATGAGGAAAGATAGTAGAGATTGAAGAAGAAAGAAGAGAAATAGAGAGAAGAGACAATGTGAATGGTTTTTCAAGAGAGAGAGAGAGAGATAGAGAAGGGGTGACTTTTGAAGGAAAAAACGATGTGTTGTCAACACGTGTCCCCCAGGTGTCCCCAACCTGTCTTTAAAACAATCAGAATGACCAGGATGCTATCATTTTTAATTAGCAAAAAATGATCCAAAAAATTGCCTGGTTTGCAAGGGTTGAACCCAGGCAGATTAACTGAACACAACAACAACACACCATCTGTAGTGGAACATTTATTGGTAATATGTTCAAACCAAACAATATAAATACCGTTATCAACAGCAGAGATGGAAAAAAAGCATTATTCATGGAATTTGATAAATAAATATATATGATAATTTACAAATGTAATTAATTTTCTAATTTATAACAATGCATTTTGCTAACATGCATCAAATGTTTCATGTTGCATTAACAGGGTTAGACACTAATTAATACAATCTGATCGATAAATCACCACCAATTGGATCCATTGCCGGGATGCTATCATGTGACTACCATGTTGTCACTCCGGTTCCTGGTAAAACCCCGAGAAAACCTTTGAGCCCAGAGGAAGAAGAACAAGAGTGTTTCTTGTATCTTCAAGCACTACTATCGGCAGCTAGTATTAGTAATAGGGTCCAGTCGGATTTAGTTATCACCAGATAGCATTCAGCCAAAAGCCCTCTGGACCTATCTTTGAGAGACAAGTACATGAACCTATCCGATAAGGAACCACACTCCAAACGAAGACGCCAAAGATCATTTCAAAAGTTAGTTTTCTTCTTCTTTCTTTTTTTGCATCCATAATGCTTCGGATTAAACCGAGGGTTGTGAGGGTTTGGTGATGGAAGATAAGGGCTTGAATTGGGGAAGAAAATGTGTTTGAGGGTTTTGAAACCATCTGTGATTTAAAAGAGGGGTTTTATAGCAAAGGGGACATGAATGGACAAATTTACCACTGAGTGTATTGAAGTTAACTGAGATTTAAACTCAGTTTGTTATAAATGACACAATATGCAATAAATAAAGAGATTTTGGATATAAAATGCAAAAAAATAAAATAAAGAATACGTTTCATAATTTCAGTGATACATTAAGAGCACAAAGTGTAATTTTATTTAAAAGTTAAGTAATTACAAGTGTTAATACATATGGAATGATCTTTTTAAATTTATCGTTAACTTTTAAACCGTTTTTTTTTCTATAATTTTTAAGCGTTCATGACTTTTTTTCATACGTTAATATTTAAAAAATAAGTACAACATAAAACGAATATTTTATTCATTTGAATTTTGTATTGATATAGTTTTTTAGTTTTAAAAATAAATGTTATATAATTACCAATGTTTGTGTTTCTAGTCACAACACGAAAATTTCTCAATTGTATCAATCATAGATGTACGAACATATTTCCTCCTCATCATTAGAAAGCATCAGAGGCGTGTATCAACGAAGACAACATTTACATGAACTTATTATGCTTTGCAAGGATGACCCACACCGCATTGTAGTGGTGCATCATGAGTGTATTTTCATAATAATAGTATATTCTCTTGAGATATTCTTGATGATATCTTTAAGCCTTAATATTTGTCCATCAGAATTCTATGCTCATAATTTGTTTGTGAAAAAAAAAAATGATGCAACTTTCCATATACGACTTATTATTTTGAGAAAAATGTTACGTGATCATATTTTGTAATCATCTAAACTAGTGGTATTTGAAGTGGCGCGTTGCGCCTAGGTTAAACTGGTATACGACTTTTTGTATGTGATGGAATGCAGCGGGGATTACAACCATTCACATGAATTTGACCCATTAAGCAGTTCTACTCTTTTTTCGATATAATAATAGTTACCTTGAACACTTTTTTGTTCTGTCTTTTAAGAATTGTTTGATTGAAAGTTATGAACCATAATGGATTCAAATTGATTATGTTGAAATACTTAAAACTAACAACTCAAACCAACAATAATATGAACAATACACAATAGACAGAAATATAGCGACAAAACAGGTGACAAATCTCTTATTAAACCAACCCAAAGAAGTACCCCCAAATACCCAGAGTTCTACAATCGTAGAACTCAATAGATCAATAGATCAATACAATGTTTAGATCCAACAGCTGATGATAATATCAGATGGTGGATCTGTGTAAAGAATAATACAAAGACTTACAAAACACAGGAAACCCTAATACAGAGAAGACGAAGACTATGACCTAATACAGACACAATACACACACTTTAGAGAGAGAGACAGATGAATGAATAATAATGAAAATAATATCAAAGAGCTGAATATAAAGTGTCTCGAGAAGCTTCCAGGAGTCAATCCCAAACAGATCCACAGCCACACGATTAAACATCTCACAGCCATCCGATCAATCTGTTATAACAGAAAAGAAACACAAGCCCATAAAATAGATACATTGGGCCTGTCACAACATGAGCCCAAATATAAGTCCAATAACTTAAAACCAGATATTATTCAGTCCAAAAGAGTTTTAATGAGAATGTTTATTACTTTTAACATCCCCCCTTCATTCAAACTCTTTTGAACACATCAACCAAACCAAGCTTTTCACACAGGACATCATGTTGTGACCCATTAAGTCCTTTGGTCAATAGATCAACAATCTGTTGATCTGAATCAACTTTCACTGTCTGAATAATACCATTAGAGATTTTCTCTCTAATAAAATGCAGATCAATCTCAAAATGTTTTGTTCTCTCATGGAAAACAGGATTAGCAGCTATTGAAATTGTTGCCTTACTATCACAGTTTAAACAAACTGGTAGTTTGCAGTCAATTTTAAGCTCCTTTAACACATTTAGTATCCACATTATCTCACAAGTAGCAGAGCACATGGCTCGGTATTCTGCTTCAGCAGTAGACCTAGACACAGTACTTTGCTTCTTACTTTTCCAGGATACTAAGGAACTACCAAGAAAAATACAAAACCCAGTAACGGATTTTCTGGTAACTAAGCACTTAGCCCAGTCAGAGTCAACAAAGGCATTTAACTCAAAGTTCTCAGATTTTTTAAACTGTAGACCTTTTCCAGGTGACAGTTTTAAATATCTAAGGAGTCTTAAAGCAGTTTTTAAGTGACTATGAGTGGGTTTGTGCATAAACTGACTCAAAACTTGAACAGAGTAACTTATATCTGGTCTTGTAATAGACAAATATATAAGTTTCCCTATCAGTTTTTGATACCCATTAATGTTATCTAGAACTTGTTCATCTTTCCCATGCTTATTTGACAATATATAGTTTGGTTCAATAGGGGTATTAACAGGTTTACATCCTAAATAACCGAACTCATGCAACAACTCTAAACAATACTTTCTTTGAGACAAACAAATACCATAATCAGTATAAAGAACTTCAATTCCTAAAAAATATTTAAGTTTTCCTAAGTCTTTTATCTGAAAATTTGAACTTAAATTTTTTTTTATTTTTTCAATTTCAATCAGATTGTTACCAGTGATAACAATGTCATCAACATAGACTAATAAAACTATAAAAACATCTTTTTCAGATTTAATAAACATTGAATGATCACACACACTTTGTATGAACCCAAACTGTAATAATACATTAGTAAGCTTTTCATTCCACTTCCTAGGAGCTTGTTTTAGACCATATAAAGACTTAACAAGTTTACACACTTTGTTATCATTAGTTGAACTATATCCTTCAGGAGGTATCATATATACATCCTCAGTTATAGATCCATAAAGAAAAGCATTATTTATATCTAACTGAAACAAAGACCATCCATTCTGAACAGCCAGACTTAACACACATCTAACAGTGACCATTTTAACTACTGGTGAGAAGGTTTCACCAAAGTCTAACCCTTCTCTTTGATTAAAACCTTTGGCAACAAGTCTTGCCTTATACCTCTCAACCTCACCATTAGCTTTATACTTGATTTTGTAAACCCATTTACAACCTATAGGTTTTCTATTTTTGGGTAACTCAGTTAATTCCCAAGTTTTATTTCTATACAAGGCTTCCATTTCTTGATTCATAGCCTCTACCCATCTAGGGTCTTTAGAGGCTTCTGAATAAGAAGTGGGTTCAACTGTTTTATTTAGACTAGAAATAAAACAGAAATTGTCACTAGACAAATGAGAATAGTTAACAACTTTCTCCACACCATACTTAACCCTACCCTCTACTATATAATCATCAAATCTCCTAGGCACATTAGACACTCTACTAGACCTCCTAATACTTCCCTCAGGTGGAACAGTCTCATCATTTGGAGAGCCAACATCATGGTTTACCTTACCAGGATTCCTATTACCTGGACTGCCAGGCTGCAGACCAAGGTCTACCCCCCCCCCCCAGCAGTCCTGGGAGGATATCCAGGTTGCAAACTAGTCGACTCATCCTGAGTACTAGTGTTTCCCCCTTCATCATTGGGAAGGGTAGTGCTCTCAGTCATACTAACTACTTCAGTTGTCTCAAAATGATCAAAAAAGTTAAGATTATATATATGATTATCAACCATTTCATTATCAATATTTTGTTTAAATGGAAAAATTTCCTCATAGAATCTAACATCTCTTGAATACTCAACAGTTTTTTATTCTAAACCATATAACTTGTAACCTTTTTTAAAATTTGAGTATCCTATGAGAACACATTTTTCAGACCTAATAGACAACTTATCTGAGTTATTCAAAATAGTATTAAAACAAAGACAACCAAAATTTTTAATATGACTGAGAGTTGGGGGGAACCCATACACAACCTCATAAGGACTCTTACCTAATAATACTGAAGAAGGAATCCTGTTAATCAAATAAGTGGCAGTCAATATACAATCACTCCAAAACCTTAATGGTAACCCACTCTGAAATAACAAAGCCCTGGCTGTGTTTAGAAGATGTCTGTGCTTCCTCTCAGCAATACCATTTTGCTGAGGTGTATAAGCACAGGTAGTTTGATGTATAACACCATTTTTATTACAAAAATTTTGAAATTGTTTATTCACAAACTCAGTCCCATTATCACTCCTAAACACTTTGACATGTTGTTTAAACTGAGTTTTAACTAACTCATAAAAAATCATTAGATTTTCAAAAACTTCAGTTTTAGACTTTAACATATAACACCATACAGTCCTACTAAAATCATCTACAATGGTTAAAAAGAATTTGTATCCTTCCCTACTAGTGACCCTATAGGGTCCCCAAATATCTAGATGAACTAAATCTCCTATCTGTTTGGATAAATGATCACTTATAGGAAAGGGTACCCTCACTTGTTTAGCCTTGTGACACACATCACAAGGCTGATGTGAGTCCCTTTGTCCAAGATTCAAACTATTTCTTAACACAGCCAAAACCTGATCAGATGGGTGACCAAGTCTACTATGCCACAAATTGGCATCATTAACACTATTAAAACAACTATTATTAATACTCACATTTTTACCAACAAAATACAGACCATCAGTCTGTTTACCAGTCACCAGGATTCTCTTGGACTTGGAATCCTGAATGAAACAACTTTGTTCATCAAATAGCACACTTAACTTGTTATCCCTAGCTATCTTATGAACAGATAAAAGATTAACACAGTAATCAGGAACAAAGAACACATCATACAAAACAACACCTTCTGCAAGTTTAATATCTCCTATTTTAGTGACCTTAGCACTAGTTCCATTAGGATGTTTAACTAAAATATCATACTCAGAAACATCAACACAGTTAAACATTTCTTTATCACTACTAGTCATATGTTGGTTAGCAACAGAATTAGTGATCCAACCATAACTAATAGCATTTTTAACAAAACTAGAACAATTTGAAAAAAAATTTAAAATATTTTTCAAATTAGAAATTCTTGACATACAAGAAAAACCATTTATAAAGACACTCTTACCTCCTGAATTACTTGTTTGAGACTCATTTCCACCTTTATCACTGATCAGACTCATAAGCTTTGATATCTGTTCAGATGAAAAGGGCAAACCAGAAGAACTAGAAGAGGATTGTTTATCATTAGACACATTAGAAGACAGATTAGATCTAACATTTTGACTAAACCCTTTCTTCCTAACCCCAGGAGGATATCCTACAAGTTCATAACACCTATCTACAGTATGCCCAAGCATATTGCAGTGAGTGCATTTAAGATTAGGGTTAGGTCCTCTATTTCCAGACATTGGGAAGTTTTGATTAGACCCTCTACTTCCAGCCCTTCTATTATTATTACCATTATTAGACCTACTTAGAAAAGCCACATTAGTTTCTTTAACAGTGTTTGTACTAGACTTCCTATGTGACTCTTCCCTAGATATAATAGAAAAGGCATGTTTCACAGTAGGTAATGGATCTTGCATCAACAGATTTGTTCTAACAGGTTGATAAATGTCATCTAACCCCATTAAAAATTGCATAAGTCTTATTAGTCCATTAAAACTGTTAAAATCTTTTGAAGCATCACAAGAACAAGGTGGTAACTGAATGATTGAATCAAACTGTTTCCACATTGTGTTTAACTTGTGATAATAATCTGAAACTGAACTTCCATTTTGACTCATTGAACAGATTTGTTGATGCAAATTAAAGACTACTGACCCATCCACCTTATCATAAGTATCTTTTAGATCTAACCAAACATCCCTAGCATATTTAGAAAACACTTGTCCTAAATAAAGTTCTTCATTCACAGAATTCAACAACCAAGACAGAACAACTGAATTACATCTATCCCATTGTTTGGCCAGGACATCATCATCACTAGGTCTGACAACAGTACCATCAATGAACCCATATTTATTTTTAGTTTCAAGAGCAAGTTTCATAGCATTAGACCATACTTTATAATTGTCAGTTCCTTTAAGTTTTAAACTGATGATGGTTAATGTATTGGTGTCACTAGGATGGATATACAAAGGATCACCTATATCAAGTTTGCTGATTAAGGTGCCAGGATTGGGATCACCTCCACCACCATTATTATTTGGTGGTGGAGGATTCACAATAGCATCACCCATTCTAGCAAATCAGCACAAACAACTAATCACAGATACACACAATGAAGAAGATAACAAATCAAACAGAGGTAAACAACACAACAACAATATTCCCTAGAAGAACGAAACTGTGTCAGTGTGAAGATAGTGGGTTCATCACTCAAGGTGCCCACCCATCTCTTAACACAGGAGTTCTTTTATTAGCTAAATATATATATATATACATATATACACACACATATATATATATATATATATATTTATACGTACAAACACAAACCAAAGATGAATCAACAAGACAGATAACAAGAAATCAAGACAACAAACAACCAAGAATAGACACAATCAAATACTGAGCCAATACCGGTCCCCCTAACCCGGTCAGTGCTCCTAGACACAACAATACAAAAGAAATAGACAACAGACAAATATTGAGCCAATACCGGTCCCCCTAACCCGGTCAGTGCTCCTAGACACAACAATACAAAAGAAATAGACAAGAAAGGAACAATCTCACCAGAATAACTCGTAGTCTGTAACCTTCACTTAGGGTTACACGACCAGAGAGCAAATAGCAAAGCAATCTAGCCCACAACCACGTTCCAGAATCAAGATCAAGAGCCACCAGCCAACAATCGTTGACAAAACCCTAGATCTACAAGAAATACCAAATCCAAGTAACAGACAAGATCTACAAAGATCAAATCTATTACAGATAATACCAGACTCGAGTAATAAACAAGATCTACTCAGATCAGATCTATTACTACACAAAGAAGGTCAAGATCTATAACTCAAGATCAAAACCCTAACTAAAAAAAACACAAAGAAACAGACAGCGGAAGACTTTTAAAAGGACCAGAATCAAAGAGCCTTAGGTGCTGTTTGTTTTTTCTAATGCAAAAGGTCTGCAGTCTGCGGACCACATCTGCAGACATCTGCAGGAGAAGAGGTGGACCAAAGGTCTGCAGTCTGCAAGAGAAAGACTGTTTGTTTTTTAACGTCTGTAGTCTAACCCAAAACCATAATTATAACCTATCACAACCCACCATAACCTACTACAATCAATAATTCTTCACAACTAAAATCTTTATTCCCAAAACACTCCAACTACACAAAAAAACACCTAAAAGGAAAAGAATCTTTATTTCAAAAACATTATACTTTTCCTGTACTCTTCTGTACATTCAACACACCTAAAAGTTAAAAGAATCTTCATTTCTTTATTTCTAACTCATCGGTCAATCCATTCACTTTCTATTTACATCCATCTTTCTCTGTTCTTTTGAAGCTCTTATATTGTTTCGTTTCCTTCAATGTTTGTTGGGTGCTGTTTGGAGTGGCGGAGGGACGAGGGGGAAAGGGAGGAGGGACGGCGGGGAAAGGGGGGAGGGAAGATGGCGGAGGGAGGAGGGCGGCGGAGATCGGCGGGGGGAGGAGGGCGGCGGAGGTCGGCGGGGGGAGGAGGGAGAGCGACGGAGGGTGACGGGGATGAGCGGAGGACGAGGGAGGAAGAGAAGAAGAAAGAGGAAGAAGAAGAAAGAAGGAGAACTTGCTTGATGATGATGATGTTGTGCTGCTGATGCTGATAAGGAAGAAGAAAAGAGAGGGTTTTGTAGAAGAAGAGATTTGGAGAAATGAGAAGAGGTAGGTCCAAGTCTGCTTGAGGAAGAGGCTAGGAAGAGCTTTTGAAGGCTTACATCTTCTAAAAAACAAACAAGCTTCCCGCCCCAAATGTCTGCCCGCGTCTGCGCGACGCAGACATAAGTGGCCAGAAGCTCTTCTACTAAAAAAACAAACACCCCCTTAGGCTCTGATACCATGTTGAAATACTTAAAACTAACAACTCAAACCAACAATAATATGAACAATACACAATAGACAGAAATATAGCGACAAAACAGGTGACAAATCTCTTATTAAACCAACCCAAAGAAGTACCCCCAAATACCCAGAGTTCTACAATCGTAGAACTCAATAGATCAATGTATCAATACAATGTTTAGATCCAACAGCTGATGATAATATCAGATGGTGGATCTGTGTAAAGAATAATACAAAGACTTACAAAACACAGGAAACCCTAATACAGAGAAGACGAAGACGATGACCTAATACAGACACAATACACACACTTTAGAGAGAGACAGATGAATGAATAATAATGAAAATAATATCAAAGAGATGAATATAAAGTGTCTCGAGAAGCTTCCAGGAGTCAATCCCAAACAGATCCACAGCCACACGATTAAACATCTCTCAGCCATCCGATCAATCTGTTATAACAGAAAAGAAACACAAGCCCATAAAACAGATACATTGGGCCTGTCACAACCTGAGCCCAAATATAAGTCCAATAACTTAAAACCAGATATTATTCAGTCCAAAAGAGTTTTAATGAGAATGTTTATTACTTTTAACAGATTACAAGTATAAAACAAAGTAATTGATTAAGTAAATGATTGTTGTAACAATGATAATAAAGGACTCACACCCGGGCTTCAACAATTGATTACTAAGGTTTTATCAAATGGGTCAATTATAACTATTACAAATGATGTTCGCGGGTTGGTTGTTTCATTAGGTTTAGGTATCAATAATCATCATCTATGATGGACAACAATATACTTAATAACACTAAAACATACAACCCTAGCTTTGTGTTAAAGCAAGGAATCAAATTCATGACACTAGAAATTGGCACAAGATCAATGAGCTAAAATGGATTCAACATAAAATTAATCGCAATTCAACACAATTGTTTGACATTCAAAAGCAAATACAAGATAGAAAATGCCTAATGTTTAGATTCCTAGAATCAATGTTTACAGCCGGATATGAATACAAGATTAGCCAAGCATGGCCACAGAAATCATCATACGTTGTTGTTGGTCTTCAATCTTCAAGAATAGATGTTATGGAATGATTAGTAATCAATGGGATGATTGGAGGTGAATGTTCGTGAAGAAGATCCTATCTCTGGGCAAAGGGACTGATTTTTATTGATTAAAATCGTAACCCCCGTCATAACTTGTGCATTAAAGAGCGAGATTTGAAATCACCAAGGTTTGGTATAACTTACGCCAAAATTGGCGTAACTTACGCCAGACCCATTTCTCTTACGCCATTAACTGCTGCCTTACGTGACAAGTTGCACCCTTCCTACGCCATTGGCGTAGGTTACGTCAAAAATGGCGTAGGAAACGCCAAAAGCACCATTTTTTTTGAATTTGGCTTCCCTTGCTTGTTTCGACTTCCACGTCTCTTTCGGGCTGCTCCAAGACTCCATATTTACACCCCCAAGTTGTCAAAACCTGAAATAACAAAATAATATAAAAGCACTACCATTCGACATCATTTCATATCTTACAACTCACTTTAAAGCATCCTAGTGCACAATTCTTTACCAACCCATCAACGGGTAAACACCAGTGAAATAAAACAAGCAGGGGTAAATGGGTGGGGCTTTTTGAAGCACATTTTTTATTCTATATAGTTAATTGCAATTTTCGTCCTTGTGGTTTGCCTAACTGACAGGTTCAGCACGAGTATAACACTATGAGTACCTATGGTTTGTCTAGCTAACACTTTACATCCCTGAGACTAACGGCCGTTAGGTTTTCTGTTAGTTTGTAGGTGAAATGACTAATATACCCCTCAATCTTCTGTGAAATGACTATTATACCCCATCTTCTTCTCTAACCAACCCGCCCACCCACAACCTGCAACACCACTACCACCACCACCACCACTATCCATTAATAATATTACTTTCCTCCATCTTCTCCTTTCAATCTACAGCACAAGACCTAGGGTTCAAGTGCACATCCTCAACCCAACCAACAGGTAATCACCAATAAACGAAATCCAATCCGTACCGTACCTGATGAATCTTTGGATTAAACAATATAATAAGATCGATAGGTACATAACCAACTCACGAAATCCAACAGAAAAAACAAAAAAATCAGACCACAACTTCGATCGATAGGTACAGATCACAAAACCCTAATTTCAAACACCTTAGAATCAACAACGATCAACAACAATCAATATATAAACCCTAATTTCAAACACCTTTAGATGAATCAATATAATAAGATCGATAGGTACATAAACCCTAATTTCAAACACCTTAGAATCAACAACAATCAATATATATCATCGGAGGATATACCAGATCTGTTCTCTGTTCTTTGCTTCGTGAATAAGTTGTTGGAGATGGAGGTGTGTAAGTAGAGTTACGGTTTCTAATAGGGGAGATAGAGGTGCAATGGTGCAGCTGTTAAATTTAGTTGTAACAGAGGCGAGAGGATGAAAGGAGAAAGCTCAACCGGTGATTACTGTTGTTGGGTGAATAGATGATGGGTAAGTCGGTTTAAAAATACACCGTCGTGGAAGTCTGAGATGGTGGGGAGATTGAAGGTGGTGGTTGAAGAAGATGGGGGTATACTAGTCATTTCACCCACAAACTAACAGAAAACCTAACAGCCGTTAGTCTCGAGAACGTAAAGTGTTAGCTATACAAACTACAGATACTTAGAATGTTATACTCGTATTAAACCTATTAATTTTGTCAAACCACATCTCACGGGGACGAAAATTACAATTAACAATACCAAGCCGGCTAGCGGCTAGCCTTCTCATTCCTCCATAGCAAACATTGTGGTACTCAATTTTTTTTGTACTTTACCGTAAAAAAAAGACAACATATTTCATTCTTATTTTATCCAAAAATATCCAATGTCCCGTTACCAATCAAACCATAACTTTGGGAGTTGTGAGTAACAACAAGAAGTAGTACAAACTCATAACCCATTGTACTACTATTCCCCCTTTAGCAGTACACATCCCTCACCCCACACCAATTATATCCACCCGTCCATTCCATCTTTCTTTATTATTCATTCCTTCACACCCTTTCTTTTCTTCCTTCACACACACAAACACACACAACCGTTACCTGATCACCACCTTCTCCATCACCATGATGCACATGACCTTCTACTGGAGCCGATCCGTAACACTCCTGTTCTCGTCATGGCAAACCAACTCTTGGTTGTCTTATTCCCTTACCTTACTAGCCTGCATATTTTTCTCTATCTTTTATCAATACATGGAAGATCGTCGTCTCCGTTTCAAGCTTCTCTCAACCTCTGCCGCCTCCTCAACAACAACTAACGGAACCACAACCACTCCTCTTCTGAATAAGAAGATTTTTAACGGAAGTAACAGATGGAGCGTTGGACGAGTCGCTGGATCGGTTCTGTTTGGGATCAATTCAGCGATTGGTTACTTGTTGATGCTTGCAGTTATGTCGTTTAATGGAGGTGTGTTTGTTGCGATTGTTGTTGGATTAGGTGTTGGTTACCTCTTGTTTAGGAGTGGTGATGATGAACAGGTTGTTGTTGTTGATAATCCTTGTGCTTGTGCTTAAGATCTGGTTGAAAGTTTTAGGTATACGTAAGTTTAAGTTTAAGTTTGTGTATGTGTTTGACTGTTTGTGTATTATAATAATTGGTGATGTATATCTGATTTGGAATCTAGATTTGGTTTTGATATTCTGATTGAATATGGTAATCGAAGGTTTGTTGATTTGGTTATGAATTATTTGATTTAATGAACCTTTGATGAACTGCAACGCCTAATTTAGATCGATTGATCGTCATGATCATGATCTTGTTCCAAATATAAGATTCTTCTTTTGTTTGGTTTTGATTTGCACAATTGAAAATGTTGAAAATCATTGATGATGTATGTGTATATCGGATTTGGATCAAGGTTTATTGATTTTGAATTTGATTTCAGTTTATATATTATTGGCGGTGCAGCTTGTTTTCCGTCTAAATTTGCCCCAAATTAATTGTTTGAAGAAAAAAATATCAGTTTTAGGAACTATGATCTATGAAATCGTTGATGTATTCAACATCTGATTTCGAAGCTATTGTTTGCCCGTGATTTTGAATTTTGGATTGATTGATCATCGGTGTTGTATACAAAATTGAGTAGAATTTGTTCATTTTGTTTGATTGTGCTAGATCATATAGGAATTAGGACTAATCTGTTCGTCCATTGGATATTGAAAGTTGCAACTTTTTTGTTTCAGTGATAATTGTTTGTTTGGTTTCGGTTTTTACAAAATTGAGAACGATATAACCTGTATTCCTGCAATATCTGGTAATACACTTGTACCTAACAGGAACAAAAGAGACGAACACTATGCATCAAGATCATGTTTGGGATTGAGTTGGGGAGAAGCACTATCCCAATTCTTTTTCATCTTCACTTATTTTAACCTATACTGAACTGTCACATTAGTTTACTGATTCACCTCACTGAAACACAATTTTAAAAGTAGCATTTCACTGATATATCTATTTATTTTTCATTGAAATAAATATATAATTTTAAAGGCATTTAACCTATACCAGCACCACCACGGCCGTGTTGTCGTGGTGGTAGTATAGTTACCGTGAGGTATCCGTGTCAATTTTGGGAAGCGGCCCGTCTTCCTTTAGAAACAACTGATTAACTTAATTAGCTTTTTGGAAAGTTAATAAGTCAATAAGTTGTTTAGCTTTGTTAAAAGTACTTTTTATTTTGGCATTTTGGTGTGGGTTGAAAAAATGTTCTTCAAAAGCCACAAAAACCTGGCTTTTAAAACTGTTTTTGGCTTTTTGAATATCAAATTACCAAACTAGCCATATTTTACTCATTTTTGTTTATTTTACATGCATAAGATAAAACAAACAATTTTTAAAAAATAATTTATTGTTTTTCCCATCACAAAACTAATCCAGACATTTTTTTAAAATTACTTTTGAAAAAATCACAAGTCAATAAACACTTTTCACTAAAAGCACTTTTGGAGTTAAATAAGCAATCCAAAACACCCTCTACATATATGTGGTATGGGTGTTCATGTCCGGTTGAAATTGTCCAAACCAATCATTTGGTTCGTTTATAAATTACATGTTTGAAAAATGGACCATGTCAAGGAAGCAAGGTGAAGTTATCTTACACAATGTAAAAAAATGAAAAGTATGAGAAAAATATAACAAAACAGAATAGATCACGAAATATAACACAACGGGTCGCAAAATATAACAAAATGACGAGGAAAAACAAAAACACAATGAGTCATAAAATAACTCAATGACAAAAATAAAAAAGAAACAATGTCACATAAAAAGACACAATGATCTAACACAAATTCTAAAAATTACAAGTTAAATATCTAAAAAAAGCGAAAACCTAAAAACTAAGATCGTAGGATTTGATAAGACGGTTCCAATGCCGCTTGAATGAGTTCATTCAAAGTCCATTTTGTAACAACCCGACCCAGGGGGTGTCGGTTGGGATGCAGTTGATACCAAATTTGCACAACGGAAGCAACGTGTACACCATATTTATTGTCCCATACATGAACTAGTTGGAAAATATATAATCACACATCTCTAAATAAATATTTTATAACTAATCTCTAAATAAATATTTTATAATATAACTAATGCAGGGACGAGACGCGGTGGTCGTCGAAGCAGTTATTGCAGTGTAATCCACTAGTCGATCCATTCTCTATCCTTCTTATCTCTAGACGCTCTAAACCGCAACATCTGTAGCAATAATCCGCTACCGAATATTCTCCAATGCGTTACTAGCAAGCATATACCTCGAAGTTGCAATCCGTTCATTTGCAGTACCTGAACACATGCTTAAAAAGAGTTGGGTCAGCAATTACGCTAGTGAGTCCGTGTAATAGCTAAGTAAATCCAAAACAGTTTATCTTTTCAAAAGCAAGTTCATACAGTTTAACACAACATAACACACAGTGACGTACAAGTCACACCTCAAACTTAACACTAAATCCATCTACTTCCATTATGGATTCCTATGGCAAAATATATGCCACAACGGTCCGCAGACCTCAGTGTAGGGTTTTCCGGGCTTCCGGATCCACTGTGCGTGGGGGATTCCCCAAGTAGTACTACCCATACATTTAGTGGCCCAATCCCTTGGGTTAATGAGTGTGAATCTGGTTTCGGAGCACCTTGTCACATCAAACTGGTTCATACACAGAAGCATGCATTCACCCCAAAATAGTTGAAAACAAAAGAGGGGAAGGTACACCGAACTCACCTTGGCAGCGTACCACCTCATGTCGAGTCACGCAGTCGTATAATATTCCAAGTCCAGAGCCCACCTATGGTTCACTTGCAAGGTCCTAATATAATCATAAGCATTAGCGTGTGTAACCGAGTGTCGCGGTTACACGTGTGGACGAGCTAGGGTCTTTGGTATTAATGTCGACGTATTCTATTTGTTGGTTCCTTTAAGTTTCAAGTGTTAATGTCATACTCGTTATATCCATTGCCTAAAAGTCTGTATCAATATTTTATGCGTTCAAAGTCTTAAACGCCACCTATTCGTTTATGTTATTTTGAGTTTAAAGTGGTTAGTTGTCGTAAACATAAATTCATAAAGATGTAGTTTGTACGGGCCAAGCTTTTTGTCCGAAGTCATATGCACACATAATTACCAAGTCTCGCATGATAAACCATGTCTGGAACAACTTGTCCTAAAGTCCAATAATCTTTATTATTATTCATATGTTCCACAATTCGAAGTACCTAAATGTAGTCATTAAGTGCGCCTTATGTCTCATATCCATATCCGCAAGGGTTATCTTAAGTCCAATGTGTCGATCGTCCTATTTGTGATCTTATACATTCTTCTTTTTGGTTCATATATAGTTTATATGTTTAGTATCTAAATATGTTTATATGTTGGGTTAATTCGATACATAGGCTCGTTATTATCCACCTACACACGAAATATGCATATATACACTTTCTATAGACCAAACGAACAGTTTATACCTCTCGTATACTAGCTAAGTCTTGATCGGTGTTGACCGACTCAACTCCCTAGACTCATTATCTTCCTCCCTGAAGCGTTACCATTATCACCGGTCATCGTTCCCACCAGGGTTGCCGAATCCTATCCTACTGCCATATCCGTCATCACAACACAATCGGCAATTCATAAACTAAACCCAATTCCCCACCGCCACCTGTACAACACCGAACCACCAGAACAACCCAAGCACCATCATCATCATAACCTTATTGTTCCACTTAACAGTTTTCTAATAAAAAATTAAGTAAGGTTATGAGACTTACCAATCTTATTCAGATCTATTCGATATCACGATCGTCCGACCTAGCGTCCGAGCGAATGCAGCAGAAGTCAGGACTTGGATGACGATACGGTTCATCATCCATACTCCCATACTCCCCACCAGTGTCAGTTTCGTACCCTTCCTCATTTGGAACCAGAGCAGGAGGGTTTGGGGTGAGGCTTGTTTGTCTCCACAAGTTGTAGCTGACCCAATCCCAGCACAGCCATAGTGTAGTCATGCGCCCAGGTAAAGGAGGAATGGTTATTAGTCGACGGGAAGTGTACACTGGTCGAGGAGGAGTGTACACTGTATGAGGAGTGTACACTGTATGAGGAGTATACATGGACCCCACATGTGCCACATGACGCTTCATGCCCCTCTTCCCCATGTATAAGACTGACCGGAGTGGGGCTTGAAAGGGGGGCGGGAAAGGCCTTCACGGGCGGGAACACCGCCCCGGTTAGGCGTGGAAGGGGGCGGGAAGGGGTTGAGCAGGGAGAAGACCATGGGCGTGGGGGAGATATAGTGGACACGTGGCAGGTTTTGGTTGGCTCTTTTTTTTTAATTTAACACACATTAATAATAATAATAATAATATTCATTCCCCCCTTCCACTCCCCACAATTTTCACCTTTTATGCGTAGGCCCCACAAAGTGCCACATGACGCTTCACCCCCCTCGTCTAGAGGTGTACAAAAAACCGGTTTAAAAAAAACTGGTTTTTTAAAACAGATTTAAAAAAACCGCTTTGAAAAAAACCAATTTTTTTCAGTTATTCATCACCAATGAACAAACCGGTTTTAAAACCGATTAAAAAAACGATTTTTTAAATAAAAAAACCGTTTTCTTATGATAAACCGGTTTAAAAACCGATCCTAACCGGTTTCACCTGTTTGGGTTTTTTGCAATAAAATCCGGTTTTAAAACCGAACCGGTTTAAAAAAAACGATTTTAAACCAGACAAAAAACCGATTTAAAAAAAAACCCGTTTTTTTTAAAACCGGTTAACAGATTGTGACTTCAAGAGTGAGAGATTACAAACCAAATCAAACACATTGGAATCCCTTAATACAGAATCTATTTTATTAACAACATACAAATATCATTCTATATAAGACTGGGTGTAGTGTTGGCGTGGTATGGCGCTAAAACAAAAAGTAGCACCCCCCACACCGTTAGGGGGGGCACTATTTTGCAAAAAGGGGGCAGGCGTGATGATAATAGCGTTGGAACCATTTTTGAGTGGCCAATAATATTGCTCCATGTGTTATGATGGAGGAAGAAGAACATGAAGAAGAAGATGGACGTGGCTGCTGCTTTAGGTAGGTTTCTTTTCTTTTTAATAATAATAGCGCCCCAATTTTTCCCCACCACTACACCCCTTTTTTCACTTTAAGCCCCATGCTGACTCAGCTGTCACGTGGACCAATCAGAATCAGGGGCGTTATATTTAACCCCCTCCACTACACATGGTTTAACAACAATTACAATTGTAAACAGTAGACAACTCCAATCAAACTTTCCCACGTTAGTTTTCTTTTATTTTTTATTTTCTTATTTCCATTAAAAGGGCTTTTATTTGTCTTCTTATAATCATTCATTGCATTGCTTATCTTTCATTCATTGTGTGCTTTTAATCGAACTTATGCCTTTCTAAATTATAATCTCCTACTCCTTCATTCCTTCCACCAATCAAACGGGAAGGGGTTTTCGATCAAGTTGAACTTCCGACGTCGACTTTAGGTTTCCCCGCCGCGAAGCACGGGTCCAACACTAGTTATTAAAACAATAATACTTTTTTTACAACAAACGAAGCATAACATACCACCACAAAACCAAAATTAGCCAGGTATAAATCATCACCCAAATCCTGTAAAACAACAGTACAGTACAACACATGTACACGATGATTAGCAAAAAAGAACAAAAAAACCTAACCATAATTGATCCCTGTGAAGGTGCTCCAATTTCAGTTAGTGATGCCGGTGTTCTTTGATTTCTTTACCAACCACCTGAAGACTTAATCTTGTGTCGGTTTGTTAAAAGGAGCAAACCTAGAGGGTATATTGAGAAAGTTTTTCATCCTAGTAAAAGTGTAATAGGTCTCTTGTATAGATAAAGTTTATTGTTTAGATAATTATCAAAGGGATAGATAATTATGATGTATCCTTGTTTAACAAGGCTAGGTAGGTTATATATAGATGGAAGTTATGTAAACCTATCATTTAATACAATAACAAAGAGCAAGTTTAGACTTAACATTCTCTCTTTGATATCAATTTTCTAACACTTTGACATCCTCCACCAATATTTTCTGCGTCGCCATGTTACTCCCCGTCGCATTGTGATAGTTAAGAAATGTACTAAAAATAAAAAGTTTAATAAGTTCAAGTCTTTGACATCCTCCACCATTTTCTGCGTCGCCATGTTACTCCCCGTCGCATTGTGATAGTTAAGAAATGTACTAAAAATAAAAAGTTTAATAAGTTCAAGTCTTTGACATCCTCCACCACTTGTGTTTTTTTTCATAAAAAATTAAACATAGAAACTGATATTAAAAAAAAAAAAAACTATAGTCGAACATAATTTACTATAGAACCGAACATGTCAACGTTGCGGGCTTGATCCAGTGGTAACGATCGACTTACAATTCTTTAACTTAACATACGGCTTGACTCAGTGGTAAGTACCGATTTATTATTCATTAATTTAACATACATAGCGGGCTGGACTCGGTGATAACTATAGATTTATAATTGTTTAATTTAACATACGGCTTGTCTTGGTGGTAACTATAGCTGGCAAACGGGTCGGGTTGGGTCAAGATGGGTCACGGGTCAAAACGGGTTCGGGTCAAAATGGGTTCGGGTCAAAACGGGTCAATTAAAAAAAGGGTTGTATCGGTTCGGGTCGGAATGGGTCCGGGTCAAAACGGGTTCGGGTCAAAACGGGTTCGGGTCGGGTCGGGTCCGGGTCAAAACGGGTTTCGGGTTGGATCGGGTCAGGTTGGGTCTAGAAAAGGCTTCCTTTTTAGTATTTTTACAAGGAAAAGAGAAAAATCCCTCTAATTTATACTTTGTTAAAACCGGCCAAGTGGAAGGTCAAAACGGGTTCGAGTCCAAACGGATCGATTAAAAAATGGGTTGCTTTGGTTCAGGTTGGTACGAGTTCGGGTCAAAACGGATTTCTGGTGAGACTAGCTTCGGGTGGAAACAAATTTCAGGTTGAAATTGGTCATTAAGAAAATTATACAAATTGTACAGATAAGACAATAACATATGTGTAACAGTGTGTTTGTGATTTAAAATAAGAAAATTGAAATTGGTTAAAAAAATACGGGGTACAACACAAAAGTGAAAAGCATATTAAATATTATATCATATTAACTAGCTGATTACCCCGGGAAGGTCCCGGGGTTGAAAAATTTAATACGTCTTAATAAAAAATGATAAAAGAAGAAAACTCAAATTACGAAAAGAGTAAATAACTTAAACATAATCAATCTTAGTAAAAAAAAATTCACTACGTGATAACCTATTGCAAATAGCTCAAGTTAACTAACCACAAAATCTCTCAATCATTGCATGTTCGTATATTCCCTAACCTAAAACCTAATTATTAATCATCTAAACAATCACTTATATAAGCTGGTACTATTAAAAAACTCATCAATCTCTAATGACTTCTATAATTCTTTAACTCCATACTAAAAAGTTACTCATTCTGATCCGTTACACAACCCACGTATGTTCCGCCACCTTCAATAACTACGTAAAATCATAAATTAGCTTCTCTTCTCTCATCTTATCTTCACCTCACACATAAGATAAATTTTTTGGTATTTTATTATTAACATACGTAGTGTTAACTTTAATCCTATTATTATTTGTTGAACCAACATGACACCTATGAGCATAATTGAGACTACCAAATGAGATAAAGCATATACGATCACAATTCGATAAACATGTTTAACCATTTCAAAGGCTTTTTTGGGTTTCTAACCTCCACCGTTTAACGCCTAAAGACACACCAAATAATCTAGGATTAATCAACTCAGCTCCTGTTGCTTCTACACCATTACCATTACCTCCATCAATTGAATTACATATACATCTGCTAACCGCTTCAGTGGTTACAGATCTGGTTCCATCACCCTCCTCTCTGTCCAAACCTCCTAAAGTGAGTTAAATCAGCCGTTTCGGCCCAGCTTAGAAGTGAACTGGTTCACCCTATGATTAGGAAAATCGGTTTTCAGTCTAGTCGATTCCTTCTAGTCTAGAAACCCGACTCTCAACCTGGTTCAGAATCTTCTTCTTCTTATTATTATTATTAATAATAATAATAATAATAATAATAATAATCTAATAATAACAATAATAATAATAATAATAATAAATTGAAAATGATTATTACCGGATAAAGGAACGGCCGTCATTGGCGGTGACGGAGGATGTGTGGCGAGGGAGGGGAGTAGAGACGCGAGATGCGGCGAGACCTTCGCTACCGCCGGAGACGAGATACGCATTGCCGACTTCTCGGAATGGATCTCGATCGTACACGTGGATTGAGGCGTCGGTGGAGTGAATAATAAGTAGTAGGAAAAGTAAGAATAGAGATAGAGTTGACATGCGTGCTGGATTCATGGAGGTTTTCTTGGTGGTACGAAGGTGGCCGGCGATTTGTGGCTAGGGTTGTAGGGATTGAGAATAAAGAAAGATTATTAGGGTTTGGGGTGAGAATAAGAGGATTATATGTGAGTATTGGTAGGTTTTATGTGATTTAATAAAAAAAAACGAAAAATAAAAAAAAAATAAGAATTGCACCTCATTATGCCACGTGGCAAATTCAAGAGAGGGTTGAGGCCACCATTGAACGCCACGTCAGCAAAAGGGCTTTGTTTTATATATATATTTATGTGATAACCTATTACAAACGGCACAAGTTAACTAACCACAAAATCTTCCAATCATTGTATGTTCACAGTATTCTAATCAGTAATAACTCATATTCCCCACAAAATCTAATTTTACGTGATAACATGAACACTTTGTGTGTTTTTTTCCTGTATGAACGAAACCCCACAAAAAATAGTCAATTTTTTCTCCGTTTTTTATATAGCACTATGGTACTCGTTGGAAAGATAATAAAACGCTCGTTAATTTGGTGTAATTTTTTTCTTTAAAAATTCCCGTATATAAAAGATATAAACGTTTAAAAGTTATAGGAGGAAATATGAGAGATAAAATTTTAAATTTATTTTTAAATTCTTTTTTCCTAAAATAACTCAATTTAATTAAAAAAGGAAACAATTTAAAAACACCAAAAACTCTCCATTATGATGCCACGTGACACAAGGTTGAAGCCTCCATTGCACGCCACGTCAGCAAAAGTCTTTTCTTTTATATATATATATAGATATTAATAAAAAAATTATAAGAGATAAAATTATATGGTTACCAATTACTACCAACCTGTTTCCAATCACCACTCATCTTCTCTTCTTCACCTCTTCAACCCTCTCTTTAACTCACACAACGAAATCGTAGAAACCAAAAGCTAAAAAAGGTTGTGGAGGAAGACCGAAATTTGTGACTTTCTTGCCACTATCTCGAGGATAAAGGCAATAGACGACCACGGTGGACAACGGTTGTGGACGGCGGCGGTGGACAGAGGTTGCGGGTTAATGGCCATGGCGGTGGACGACGGTTGTAGCGTGTTTTACTCTCTAGTCTGCATCTACAACATGAATAAAGAAGACCCGTTCATTACCTGTCATGACCCGTTCGGACCCGTTGGCCACCTGCCTCAACCCATTGTGACCCGCTTTTCAATATCAAGAATTTGTTAGATGTTGACTTTGACCCGTCCTTCACGTTTTCAAAACCCAAAAGAACCCGAACGTAGAATTTTTTTTACCCAAAACCACCCGTAAACGATAGTTCGGGTTGTGATTGCCGGTACTAGTGGTAACTACCAATTTATTATTCTTTAAACATCATGTATCATACTTGAAATTTTAACCATCACAATTATATAACTTAAGAAAACAAGTGGAGATATTATTTGAATTTTAATTGTGGACAGAGATTAAAATCTTCGTACAATTTGTGATGAATGATTGACTTGGTAGCCCGTTGCCTTTATACTTGAATGAAAGACTATAAATGTATTAAATGGGTCAAAATGTAAAGGATGTTGTCACCCGTTAGAAACTGGTTCAGCCATTAAAAACAACATGTTCATGCAACTAAGAAAATACAACCTTCAAACATTTGGTACGTCACTTATCCTACCACTAAACCATGTCCTCATTTGTTGGACTTCCCCAGACATCAACTCCAAATATTAGACTATCCGTTGTGGGTAGAAGTGAGTAAAGGATTTATCGAATAATATTGTGCCACGTCAATGCTTAGTTAGCACTGAGTAGCGGCCGCCGGTCGCTCGCTAGAGGGTGTTATGGGTCAATGTGAGTGAGGTTTTTTTTTACCAAATGTATTTAATTTTTTACCACAAACATTTAAACTAAAACTAAAACAAAAGTTACAATAAAATAAAAAAACCATTACACTAAAATAAAAAAAAACCATTACATTACACTAAAAAAAAGAAATTACACTAAAATAAAAAAAAAACCATTATATTACACTAAAAAAAAGGAAATTACACTAAAATAAAAAAAACCATTATATTACGCTAACGGACGCGAGCAGAGTCACATCCCATCGCGGCAGACTGTTCGCTGGCTCGTTCATGTGACATCATTGTCGCTAGCGCCAACCACGTGGATAAAGTTGTGGCTCGCGAGCATCGCGGCAGTTTGCTCGCGAGCCACAACGGATAGTCTTAGCTTTAGTTTGGCATCGACTTAGGAGACACATATAGGAAGTTGATCGCAACATATAGCTACATTCCATTATCTCATATTGTTCCTATGGGCAGGTCCATTACTACTAGTGATCAATTGTTAACGACTATTAGGTCTAAAATCAAGCCCGTCTCGTTTTAGTTTAAGAGAGCTTAAACTTGAGCTCTTCTAGTTTAAAGGGTAACATCTAAAACTCGAGTTTGTCTGGTTTATGATTTATTAATTTTTTCATAATTATGACGAGTGTAAATATAGTTGATTTTATACAAAAACATATCTATACATATAATAAACCAAAGCCATTTTAATGACATGGCATTCAAAGAGGCATTCTCCTTCTTGAGTGTGCCATGTGTCATCCCATGTGACATTGAGATATTTTAGGAAAAAAAGAATTTAAAAACAAAATTAGATTTTTCCTTCTTAGATCATGTGTAGTGGTGGGGGGTTATGGGGGGGTTGTAGGATTAAAATATTAAAAAGTAATAAAAGTTGGGTTATGTGGGGGTTGTGGAAAAAGAGTGTGTAGTGGGAAGGGGGTTATGAGGGGGGTTATAAATGATTGGTAATGATTGGTTAATTATTGTTTTTTATTTAAATAATAATAAAAATAAAAATAAAAATTTAAACTTCTCGAATCTCTCTGTCATACACACACATATATTCACAATATTATTATTCCTTACAATAATAATAATCTCTCTCCACCAAACTCTTGCTTATGATCCATCCTCACCATCTCCGGAGATCGGCATCTTCACCGGAGATCGGCATCTTCACCAACGGCCGCCACCTTCTCACCGGAGATCGGCATCTTCACCATCTCCGGCCACCCTTTCTTCTCTAAGATCCATCCTCTTTGTACGGTCAACAACCACAAACCATCACAATTCAAATCCAAAACGCCGCTACCCACATAACGTATCCAACCCAAAACGCCCTATAGCGCCGGGAGGGGCGGTGTTCCCCGGCGCTATAAGGGCCACAACGGCGCTTTCCCCTTCCCACTACACAAGGCCTTATGTTGACATTGAGATATTTTAGGAAAAAAAGAATTTAAAAACAAAATTAGATTTTTCCTTCTTATGTTTCTTCCAATAATTTTTAAACGTTAATATCTTTTATATACGAGATTTTTTAAAGAAAAAAATTACACCAAATTAACGAGCGTTTTATTATCTTTCCAACGAGTACCATAGTGCTATTGGAGATACATTTTCAATTGTTTTAGGTTAGGTGCTACCCGAAGCTTTCCTACATGTAACTGTAAAGCGCATAATTCTATTTCATATGTAAATTTAATATGTCATGTTAGATTTCTCAACCCCGGGACATTCCCGGGGTATAATCTAGTATTGTTAAGTATTTTAATCATAATTATTCTAATAATATATTTATGTAATTATAATTATTATAATAACACATTTCAAGTAAATAGGCTCACGAGCTTAGTTATGTGTTTGATAGGTGAAGCTCGGGCTTGAACTCGTTTATTAAATGAACTTTAATTTGGTTTTGAAGTCGAGCTTGTTCAAGCTTAACATTTTAAGCTTTTAACAAGACAATCATGAGTAAGTATCAACTATTCAGCTCGTTTACATCCATGGTTTACTTGATTGATGCATGGTTGTATGTATGTGTGTATATATATGTAATTTTTTAAATCAAACATTAAATTGGTGCAAGTCTTAGGGTAGGTGGTCTAAAATCAAGACATCAAAATCACGTACTTTTTGGTGTCATATATTTATTTTGTCTTCACCAAAAATTGGTGCTAAGACGATTTATCACACAAAAGTGTTAGAAATCATATATTTATTTACATAAATATTCAACTTTATAAGACAAAATTGATTTATATAAAATATATTGCTCAAAAACTTGTTTTTAGTGGCTAAAATCACCACACCTCATTTTTAGAAAACACAACACTTTCCCAATAGATTATCCCGCTTTATTTCAACGGTTAGAGCAAATAATTGGAAGTCATACGTAAATTCAATGTATATCCTTTGTTACGTTGGAGTTGTCGGAGCAATGAAGATAAGAACTAGATCCTTGTGGTCGCAAGTTCGAATTCGAGCCAACACGAGTTTTATCCTCCAGTGTTACCTCAGATAACATAGTTCTTGTGGGGAACAACGACTATCATCCCGTTTAGTATGGTAGAACAGACGTGGTAAGGTTCTCGTAGAACGCAAAGCCCCACACCGATATCAACATGGACCCGATTAAGACGACATAGTCTGGTTAGATGTGGGTTCACGGACCTACCAAGAGGCGGGTCTCACCTACTTATCTCCATGAAAAGATGAAGAAAAGTTACCGTTTAAAAGAAAAACGTAAATTCAATGTAAAAATTATCATTATCAATCTATTAAAAACACATGCTCGGGAACATTAGTACGGAGTAGCTTGTGAAGTTTAATACAAACATATTTCAAAATAATACTCTTTTTTATTTTAATAATAATACTACTACTAATAATAATGTTACAATTATTATTAAACCATTAATATCTAATATTATTAAATTATTAATATATAATCTTTATATTTATATATATTTATCTTAGTTACATAAAAATTAACTTTTAGAGCATTCACATCCCCTCCACCAAATTACACTAAAAATCACTACTTCACCCCTAAATCTTTTCCCTCCTAATTAAAATAAATAATATTTTTTCATACTTTTATAATTATATTTTCTCTCTCCTTACTCACAATTACTTACAAAAATATTAAAAGATATATAGGGGTGAACAGTAACTTTTCATATTTAGGGTGGAACAGTGCTTCCACCAAATATTTTCTCTCTCCTCCATTCACAACCACTTACACTCACCCCATATAATTTAGTGAACACACTCACATACATTTGGTGAACAAAATGTGAATGCTCTTAGAGCATTCACATCCCCTCCACCAAATCTCATCCATCAAGTTACACTAAAAATCACTACCTCACCCTAAATCTTTTCTCTCCTAATTAAAATAATAATAATTTTTCATACTTTTATCATTATATTTTCTCTCTCCTCACTCACAACTACTTACAAAATATTAAAATATATATAGGGGTGAACAGTAGCTTTTCATATATTGGGTGGAACAGTGCTTCCACCAAATATTTTCTTTCTCCTCCACTCACAACCACTTACACTCACCCCATATAATTTGGTGGACACACTCACATACATTTAGTGGATGAGATGTGAGTGCTCTTAGGCCTATTTCATCTACTCTTAGGCCTATTTCGGGCATGTTTGGATAAACTTATTTGAGGCAAAAAGGACTTTTTGTTAAAAAGGACTTATTAACTTATGACTTTTTAAAAGGAAGTTTTTAAAAAAAGTGTTTGGATTAGCTTATGTGGTGGGGAAAAACAATAAGTTGATAAGTTAGTTTGTAAAAAAATTTTGGTTTAACTTATTTAGGTAAAATGACCAAAAAGGGTATAAGGAGGGGAGGTGTAAGGATATAATAAGGGCATGTAGGTAAATAACCATCAATAAGTTATAAGGAGGTTCAAAAAGTCACTCCTCCTTTACTTTTCCAAAACAACTTATCATAGGGTTACAAAAAGTTAAAACAAAAAGTCATTTTCCTTTTGCCAAACACTTTTTGTAACTTATTAACTTTTTGGAAAAGTTATAAGTCATAAGGAGGTGGAAATAAGGAGGTGGAAATAAGGAGAGCCAAACATGCTCTTCATCTACTAGTGCATCATCATCTTTATTTTTTGTCTCTCTCATGTTAAATGATATTATCAAAACAAAATTTTACGTTTCTTTCTCCTATTATCAAATAACTTTTTTATACGAGATTTTTTAAAGAAAAATATTACACTAAATTAACGAGCGTTTTATTATCTTTCCAACGAGTACCATAGTACTATACAAAAAACGAATTTTTTTGTGGATTTTTATTCATACGGGAAAAAAAACACAATGTGTTCTGGTAATTCAATAATTATGTCTAAAAATTATATTTTCATTCTGTTCCTTCATATTAGATTTGTCTATCTCGTAAAGCTTCCGTGATATAATCTATTACGTTTATACTTATACTTATACCGTAAACTAAATGATTGGTGGATTTTAAAATTAAATAAATTTTTGGATGGTTATAAAAACGCTAATCATTAAAGAGAAAAAAGAAACATACCAATTTTCTATACTCATCTTTCCATTAAAGAGTTAGAGAGGTAGGTTACCCAACTCTTCATATCCATTAACAACCAGAATTCATTGCATCATCATACAACAATGGTGCTTTCTTGCCTCAGCTTCGTCTCCTTGTACGGCTCCTTCCTCCGCCGCTCCCTCGCCGCCTCCGGCCTGTCCTCCCAATCCATCGATGTCGATGCCGACACCACCATACACTTCTGGGGACCGAATCCGTCCTTATCCTCCTCCACACAACACAAATCACCACTCGTTTTACTCCACGGATTCGGTCCCCATGGCGTCTGGCAGTGGCGCCAACAGGTAAATGTTACATACTCTTATGGTTATTTTCATATAATTTAAATACGTGACGGGGTATTGTAAGTGATAAAGTGGATTTTCTGTCACGATCTACTGAGATTTAGTACTCAATTGCTCATATTAAATAAAACTTTGTAAGTGGCAGAGTGGTTTTACTGTCATGATCCACTAAGACTCAGTCCTTTTTGGTTAAAACCGTTACTTATTTCATTAATTGAAATTGCGTAGGTATCATTTCTCGCGCCACATTTCGACTTATACGTCCCCGATCTAGTGTTCTTTGGCGACTCCACGTCAAAATCATCCGAGCGATCAGAGATATTCCAAGCGAAGGCGATTGGAAACCTGATGGAGAAGGTCGGCGTGAGTAAGTACTCGGTGGTGGGGACGAGTTATGGAGGTTTCGTGGCGTACAGAATAGCGGAGATGTGGCCGGAAAGGGTGGAGAAGGTGGTGATCGCGAGTTCAGGAGTGAACATGAAACCGAAAGATAACGGAGAGCTATTGAAGAGGGCAAAAGTGGAGAAAATTGAGGAGCTGCTGCTGCCACAGACGGCAGCACAACTCCGGACATTGATGCGGTTGGCTGCATCCAACCGCATCTACGTGCCAGATTTTTTTCTCAACGATTTCATTGACGTAAGTATTTCGGTCCTTGTCATGTTGCCAAACCATCTACATTATTTTTATAATTATAATTTGTACTTTACTAATAATTATTGGATTATTATTAATTAATAGTTATAGGTTAACTAATTAGTGTTGTAGATACGTAATTAAAGTAAATTATTTGAAGATTCCGAAATGCAGCTGATATCGGTACATTATTGATGTGATATTAAGATATTGTCCCTCACACGGATTGTATAACAAGGTGATCAGTTGCGTACGCCATACGACATGTATGAGAGGGTGTTTCGCTTAGACCATGCGTAGTGGGGGGCTTTATATATAAAGCCCCCCTTTCTGATTGGTCCACGTGGCTGCTGAGTCAGCATGGAGAGATAAAGTGAAAAAGGGGTGTAGTGGTGGGGCTTTATTTATAAAGCCCCGGTCAAAGGGTCAAACCCATGCATTTTGTCTTCTCTGCCATGTGTCACGTGAGTATTGGAGGCAAGCAAATGGGGGTAGCGCCATTTCTATAACGCTCAACCGGTTTTTTTGGCCCATAGCGCCACACCGTGGTGGTGTAGCGGGCGCGATTTTTTAAAAGTGGGGGCATAGCGCCCCCCACTACACCCGGTCTTAGACTGGGTGTAGTGGAGAAGGGATATAGCGCCCCCTTCTCCTTTTTTATTGGCTGAAATTTAGTGGCACACCCCCCCAAAAATATTGGCGTTATACATATAACGCCTGACACCCATTTTTTCAATTTTATAGCAATATAGCGCCCCATAAAGCCCCCATATAACGGTGTTTGGGCGCTATAGACCAATTTCAAGCCCCAATAACGCCCCACTACACATGGTCTAAGTCATAGTGGTCATGGTCGTATGAAAAATATAATGTAACAATGAAATGAATAATGTGACTATATTATTACCCATATGGCATGAATATCTTTTGTCTTTCGTCAATAGTTTTGCTCGTTTACCTATATAAAAAGTTAGAAACCATCTCTAAATATCTACTATTTGTCCCAACATAAGGTAGAAAAACACTTTTTTTTTTAATTTCAATTGTTCTTAAAGTACAATTGCTAAAACTAAATATAACGTTACATTTTTATATATTGAACGGTAAATTAGAATTACTGATAAATTAATGGAGTATCATCATGCCACCAGCTGAACCACCCGATCAAATCTACCTTCACTAGGCAATAATATCTATACACCAATTTAGTAAGAAACTCAATAAATCTAGGAAAAACTCATTTGTGAGAATCGAACCCAGTACCAAATGATATATAAGCCTATACACCAGCCGGCGCTTTTATCTAATTTAATAATTTCTTGGTCAAACAATGTATGTCCCACTTTGCTAATTTTCCTTTTCATTTAATAAATTAGTAATTAAAATATTCATTGTTATTAATAAAATATTATTAATCTATTTGTTAACTCGTATGTTGTATTTTTTTTAATATTGATGAAATATTGTTTTGAAAATAGTTGATTTGATTGACAAGACATGATTACAAAAAGTCAAATTAAATAACAGAACTAAAAGCGACATTATTTGTTTCTAAAACGAATACGATGCGTGATGTAACTTGTAACTTATAAAAAGGATACATATTAACAAATATTGCTGATCAACAAATGATAATTTTAAAGAATAACAACCTACCTATAATTTAAAGCTTTTAATTTATACGTTTTGATATGATGATGTTACATATAATACATAAACATGTAGACATGTGGCAACATGTTCTCTAACAAAATGTAAGTTTATACACACATGTTTGGTTGTTTGATGTTGTCCCACGTATGCAGCTAGACAAATTCTAATTATATTGTTAAAAATTATAGTAACACGTAAACCATAGCCCATAGGGCCATAGTTTTACAAGAAGATTACGAAAGCATATGGTGTTGAGAACTGCATTAGCAACACGAGTGTAATTGTGTACAGCTTCAACACTTGAGCGAGAGACAGTATGTTACCTCTTCGAAAGTTGATTTATTTTTTGAGCTTTTTAGAGGGTAATTGTGTAATTTTGGGTGCAGAAGTTGTATTGTGAAAACAGGAAAGAGAAGATGGAATTACTAAAGGGGCTTGCACTTGGCAAACATGACCCCCCTAACATATCACCTCTTCCACAGGTTCTATCTTTTACATCAAGTGTAATTTATTTATTGTTACTTTGTTAATTAGTAGATAAACTACTATATATATTGAGACTTAAATGAAATGTAATTAAATAGTTGAAAGTCATAAAGTGGTCCTCCATTCCCATAATTTAGTTTGTTGCAAAATGCTTGTATTTATTATATTTTTTTATACATGAATTTACTTTCTCCTGCTTCTTATATTAATATATTCATACTTTGTGAACCAGAAAGTGTTGATCATATGGGGTGAGGAGGATAACATCTTCTTGTTGGATAAGGCAAAAGAGCTAAAAGAGTATGTCTTATTTTCCATTCCTTGTTTCAATATTGAATATATGTCATATAAGGTGTGCTATTTTAAAATCAATAATAGAATCACATTCAAATCATTTCCAAAGGATTTGAATGTATATACAAGTTTCTCATGCCCACAACCACATTGATCTTTTATGCATTATGTACAAGTGCATCGTGCGATCCTCATTACATTATTGGTCCAAAAATGAATATGCCCATACATAAATATATACGTCCATATATACGCACACATAAACACACACATAATGAGTGGGAGGGGAGCTTCAATACAAGAAATTCCATAAACATCTTTATGCTTTACCACATAACGCGGTTATGTGAACACACTCCTCTCTCTCTCTCTCTCTCTTTCTCTCCAGGGCCGACTCGACAGTGTTTCTAACCCAAGCTAGGGCTTTGGACTCCCTAAAAATAGGGCCCCTATTTAGAAAAGAAAACGTATATATACTAGATAATATTTTTCTAAAAAAAGTAGTTTATGCATCAAATTAACCAACAAAAATAAATTTGATCTCAACCTATTTGTAGACACATGAGATATAACTTTTTTGATTTTTCTAAGTCCGTCAACTATAAAGTTTTTAGTTGGCGGTCTCAAGTTTGGGAAATGTGGG
This sequence comes from Ambrosia artemisiifolia, assembly GCA_032199755.1. Taxonomy (NCBI): domain Eukaryota; kingdom Viridiplantae; phylum Streptophyta; class Magnoliopsida; order Asterales; family Asteraceae; genus Ambrosia; species Ambrosia artemisiifolia. The sequence continues at coordinate 16,033,505 of CM063514.1, forward strand.
AGATTTATATCAAAGGGTTTTTTTTCTTTTTTGAAAATGCCCTCAACGTTTTAGTTTGCTTTAGGCCTTCGAAAACATTGCGCCGACCCTCCCTCAACTTTTTCGGTCCCTCGCTTAAGATTGATTATAAATGTGTGTTTGATTAAAATAACGGGTGATATTGAACCCAATAATCATTTGTATGCTTTATCGTCTTATATGAAACACTATAATCCACAACCTTTCTATCTCGATTCGACCTACAAATGTGTATTCAATTGTTTAGTTAAAATTAATTAATTTTATATTGAATGTGCCCATATATATTTGTGTGTGTATGTTTTGATTAAAAATGGGTGATACTGTTGTTTTGATTTAGAATGCTGGGGAAGAATGCATCATTAGAGGTGATGAAAAAGGCATCACATGTACCTCAGCTTGAACAGCCCAAGAACTTCAATAAAATTCTCTACAAATTCTTGTGTACCTCGTGATCTTATACACCCACTTGTGAAACAACTCTTCAGCTATATTTCTTTTAGTCAATAATGATGGTTGCTTCAACTTTCTGATGTTGGTTGGTTATCATGCATAGTTCTCTATTTTTGGAGGAACTAATATGTTGATCTAAAATAAATGGTGTTAAACGAGTCATGTTTATGAATAGGCAGATAAAACCTAACTTGAACCGAAGTTTACATGACTCTGTGATCAAACACACCAAACCAAACCCGGAATGAGTGTTAAAGAATTGTGAAGATTAATTGAAATTTTACAGGATCCAAAAATTGCATGAAGCATATAACAAAAACGTTTGTCTTTCCATAAAAATCATAACCTTTTATTGTAAAACTGAATATATTTATGAAGATTACGTTTACAACAAAGCTTGTTTCAACATCATAAACATTAAAAGTATCTTCAGTTCTTTTTTTTTTTACTTCATAAATTTTAGAGGTATAAAAAAATATCTTAAAGTATGTACGACATATAAATACACTTAGATATAACAACTTAAATAATGAAATGCATCAGCATCATTACAAAATAATTAAAGTTATAAGGGAAATAATATGTTTAATGGAGGACTAAAATGTAAACAGTAAGGTAACTTTCTGAGAAAAGAAAACAAAATATGGAGATGCGGGGTATCGATCCCCGTACCTCTCGCATGCTAAGCGAGCGCTCTACCATCTGAGCTACATCCCCATTGTGTTTGCTATATGTTTCATTTAATAATATTTGTAAGTGAAAAAAATTATTTAGTTGATATTGACAATTTTATATATTCAGTTAGTTTAATCAAAGAAATCATCTCTATCTTTATCGGCTATATAACTTACTTATACGTGCTATTGTGCGAACACAAGCCCACTAGTATATTAGCAAACACAGAATTTATTCTCCATAAGAAACTATAATGAATCCTTTAAACAACAATAAATCTTAAGGTTATCTATATAGTATTAGATTGCTGTGATCAAAACAACAAAAAAAGGTGGTTCCCCATGGTGCACGATGCATCGGATCATTAGGCGGCCTTTACAATCTATGTAGAAGGCTAAGTCGACCAATCCTTATTTGTAGCCACGCACCAAACGCACGAGCTCACGCAAAGGGGTAAGGGAGATTGGTTCATAACAACCGAACCATCTCTTAGTCACAGGTTTTTGGACGTGTAATGTAATGTAAGAAATGGGTCTGCAGTAGGATAAATATTAATTGGTGATACATTTCTAATATCTAATACATTTCCCAAAACTACTCCACTTTTCACTTTGGGACTTGAATCCTAGATCTCATTGGAGGCATCTTACAACATATCCGGGTACCGCTAGGCCAAAGGACTTACAACATACATGATAATTGGTAATGTTATCTTCTTTTTTTGTGTCTTTTGTTTTGATAATTGATCTTGTTATTGGGCCGCATCTCGGTCTTCAGAGCCCATATATGTAAATTATATGACTATAGATCCCTAATTCCATACTCCATATCTATCTATACAACTAATAAATGAAAAGCTATGTGTACACTTGGCATTCCCATGTTGTTCCTCAATTGTCTAGCCTATCATATTGTGCCAAGTGGCTAAATGTGATAATTTATAAAATTTTGATTTATTTTAAAAATAAGATGACTGAAAATATATAAACCTCAAAAAAATAAGCGGACATAACATAGATCAGAAGATAATCAACGCCTCCTTCAAACCTAAACCCTAATCTGGCGATTCAAGGGCGATTCAAGCGAATCCTTCATCTCCAATCCAAGGTAATCTCTATTTGATTGTTATCTCAATAAATCGATGTTCATATATCTTTTATTCTTTCTTTTGTTTGACTGATTTTTGATATATGTTTTTAAAGATTCGATTAATGTTAATCTCTCTTTTTCTCTGTCTTGTGTTTGAGTGATTATTCTTTAGTTTTCGATTATTACTCTTCATTCGTATTAATCGTTTTGTATTTGAGAGGTGATTTAGGGTTGATGTTTTATGTTTAAAGTAAGGGGTTTTTAGGGTTCAACAACTGTTTTAAAGATTGACTGATTCTTCTGTGTTTTCCGTTTATTATTGTTTAATGTAATATATAATACATCTGGAAATATTCACTCCAATCCAACAAAGGAGCAGCTGGTTAATGCGGTTCACTAACATTTTGCTTCCCAGGTCCCATTCTCTATCTCTTTTGATGTTTTCATATTTATGCACTCATTGGCAAACATCTGATATAGGGATGGCAAATTTGGTCTAATCGGGTTAATGTATAGAACTTTCTGAATTGCTCCTGTAGAAAAATGTTTTAGACTATTGTTGTAATAATGTAGTTTTGTGATCCCTTTGAGCCTGTATCAAAGGTACCCATTTTGACCCGTTATCCGTTGTTTTCTTTTCCACAGAAAGTAAGTGAAATGGAAGCAATAATGACCACTTTTATTGGGTTTCTCAAGTTTTATAAATAACTAATGTGTCATACATTGAATAAACTATGTTATCACAGTGATAAGTTTTATAAATAACTACTGTGTCATACATTAGATAAACTATGTTATCACGTTGATGGTCTTTATGTTGATATCTTGGTTTAAAAAAACATAAGGTACTTCAAGGCGTTTAGGTCCCAAAACCTACGGGGGGCGCAACGACGCATCAGGCCAAAGGTTGCTGTATATAAAACCAAATAAGTGGCACTAACTCCTAATGCTGCAGGAATGGCCTAAAACAATGCAAACAAATAAATTGATATTTAGATTCTTGACTGTGTAAATCGAGATAGGAAATCTAGAAACAAGAGGCTTTGCTTTATATACCATTCTTTCAGAAGGCCACTTGAATAAAGACATCAGCTTTCTGACCAAATCCACAAGAGGCATTGTTTGTTTGTTTAAAGACATCAGTTTTTTGACTTTTTGTATTTACTCAACTTCGTATCTTTTCAAATATGAAGTTGTTTTCCTCGGCCACTTTCTAGATTATTTTGACTTTTTCATTGCCACACAACTTACTTTAGTCAATGTTCTCTTTGGTGTACTTCAATGCCTTCAAAATATGTGTTCTGTAAGTGACCCAACTCTAGGCTTAAACTTAAAAGTTTTCTTGAAAATTTTATAAATAAAAAAGTTGGTTATTGACCAGCTTTGTTCTCAGCCTATCTTTCATGACATGATTTAGAAGTTAATTCAACCTGAACCTGATTTGACCTGTAACCCAATCCGCTTATTTGCCATATCTAACGTTTAGAATATGCATATGAGTGCATTTTATTGTTTACCTGTTAATTGTTATCTAATTTTGTTTCGATTATTTGATTGATAATTTTTTTGTTGCAGGTTGATTTGGGTATTCTGTTTTGGAGTTCGCTTTAAGAGTCTTAATTGAAGGCTTACGTCAATCTTTACTCTTATTGTAGGTGGAATTAGTTTCCGATTTTCTCAAGCCGTAAGTTCATCTCTACTCAAAGTTAATGTTTCGCAACACGGGTCTTTTTTTTCGAAATCTGAAATAAACGAGCCAATGAAATATAGCGTTTCTTCACAATCAATGCGATTTTTTTTAATGATGTGTGTTTAATGATGGGTCGCCATATCGTTCGTGGCTATTTCATACATTGCAGCCAATCAAAAATATAGCGTTTGACTTATATTTTGCTTGCAATTTTATTCACATGAGTGCATTTTATTGTTTACTAGCTGTTAGAATCAGGTTACTGATTTTTAGAATCTGCATATTTGGAGTACAATTTTGGGCATAATGGTTATTAATTTGCTATTTATACAAATACTTGCTCAAAATAATTTTGGGTGTAATGGTTATTAATTTGCGTTTTAAATGCTAGTTTCAGCTCCCCCAATGTGTTTATCGTAGATGACAACGGCCGCAAAAAAAGAACAATTTTTTTAATTTCAAGTCTTAGAAAAATGTTGATATTAGATTAATTAGATTATTAGTTAAGTACTAAAATCAACTTGTGACTTACCTTTCTAAGAGTGTAGAAGCACTCAAGATAGTTGCAAAGTTTAGGTGCATCATTAAGATTTCTTAGTGGTCTAAGAAGGTCACGAAGTAAGACAATATCTGATAATGCGACCGTCATTCCTCCACCAGTTATGTGGTGTCGCCTGTTAAACGCGTCTCCAATTAAAAGCGCACCTAATGGTGCGTTGAGGCGTGAAGCGCAACAAAAACGGCACCATTATTATTATCAGCTGTTGCTGCAGCTGTTTAAGATCAACAGTGGTTTTTCACATAAACATACCACCTGTTGCTGCAGCTGTTTAAACAGTAGCAGATTGATGTAGCTGTTTAAGATCAACAGTGGTTTTTCACATAAACATACCAGCTGTTGCTGCAGCTGTTTAAACAGTAGATCAGCAGACCATTAGGTTATTTTTCGAAATCTGAAATAAACGAGCCAGTGAAATATAGCGTTTGTTCACAATGGATGCGACCATATTGATTTGGTTATGCTTTCAGTAGAATAAAATCGAAATTACCATGGCTTTTAATGGGTGCATATTGGTGAATTGAATTGACCCATTTGAAATTCATATTGGTTTATTGATGGATAATAATTATGGTTTGTTTTCACTGGAGCAACAACATCTACATCCTTCTTTCGGACTTTAGGAAGCTGATGCTTTCAGTATTTTGATGTCAATTTCTCCTACCCTTGATTCATCTAAGTATAAAGGCCAAGCTGGTGAGTACCCTCTGGCATAATTGACATTAGATTTTGTATATTCTGTGTTAAGTTCAATATGGGTATCAAGATTTTTTTGTGATTTTAATACAGAACTCATGTTTTGTTCCTGTTTGTGTTTCAGTTGTTAATTGTTCTTTACTCAGGAAATAAAGCAGTTTTAGGTGGTTGCAGGGAATACACACACCAGTGCACCATATTTCTCTGTGATTTCGACTCCCAGAAATATGGAAGATGTTTGGGTTATAAATTGAATTTAGATAAGCTCCTTATCTCTTTAGCTGCTTGCGTTTCATAAATGATAATTTTGACTTCTTGGATCGTATTTGTATTATTTAGAGTGAGAGGTCTGAAGTTTGATCTGATACTTTTCAAAGAAACGCAGACACATAGGCAGAATAGAAAACAACTATGTCAGGATGACGAGCATAGGAAAAAGACTCAAAAAGCTTACCATCCGGGATGAAAGGTACACGGTCCCATCTACAAAGCACACTTACCATCTGAAAAAAGACTAACTAAACTTTCCGAATTGCAGTGACAAAGAGCTGACCGTTTGGCTGCAACAATCATCATTGTTTGCTTTTTCCTTCTTCGGGTTAGCCCCTCGACACCTTATAATGTTAGCATCACGTTCTTTGCGTTTCTATGTGGTGTTGTATTTCTAGAGGTTTGACCGTCGTTTCTTTAGGTGTCGCATAACATAGCACAATTTAGGTAGCTGTTTAAAAAAAGTTATTTCTCAACAACAAAGTGTTGACTTTAAAGCATTAAAAAAAGCATATCTGGTATCTTATTTTGGCCAACTGCTAGAACAAAAATTCTGGTTTGGGCCTAAAATTAAACCTGCTTCCCTGGGTTCACCAATGAAACACCTTCACTTTTTACTAACTTTGACCAATTGCTTTTCAATTCAGGGAAGATTAGGAATTCAACATGGACATTTGACCTTGGCTCCTGGCGATGCATCTGTTTTTGATAAAACCAAACGAGAAACTAATCTGGTAGTATAAGGCGTGCCAGTCGCGGTACCGCCATCCTCTAAGTTTTATTACGGTCATTCAACAATTACAATTTCTTTTTGTGCCTATCTTTTAATTTGCTTTAATGGTGTGTACATAACTCATGCAAGTATATTAAGCATCCTGAAACTTATTACTTTTGAATGTTACAAATGCCCAACGTCTTCAATTCTCAAATGGATAAGTACAGAAAATACCAATGAACTTTAACTAAGGTTCTGTTGTTACTTGCCTGCTTTTGGGTGCATTGTGTCTTACGCAAAACTACTCTGTATGCCACGTCGAATTACAGCTTCTGGTTGCAAACTCTCACATGTTAGGCAGTTACTGTTTCCCTGACTAATATTGCGAAGGTGGTACATGTTGTCGTTGATTTTCAGTATAAATGAGCAGAGAAGCACAGTTCACAGGGAAAAAAAATCCAAATACAAGTTTGAGAGGCGTGAACCATTTGACATGGACCGGTGGATTCATTTCAGCAGCAGGCACATTTAACGAAAAAAAACTTGGTATTATCTTTCAATTCTTCTCCAACGTTTTTTAAAGTGTCATCATATTTATATAGTGTTTAGATTACGCGAATGCATATACATTATTTACAACCAACCATTTGATCTCAGTTTTTCAATTATGAATTCTGGTAAAGTCAATTATGATCAGTGGCGCAAACAGATGACATGCCTCATAGACAGCCATGCTATGCGAGTCTTCATTGATGGTAGCTTGAAAAACCCTGGCTAGCCCAATTACGAAGAATGGAAAAAATCCGACACGCTTGTCAAAGGATGGATGTTCGGTTCACTATATATTATTTTTTTAAAACATTTTGATTACATGTTATTGTCGAGACACGTTTTGTAAATATTGGATCCCTGCCGCGATGTTATTGTTGAGACACGTTTTGTAAATATTGGTTTTGTTATTAGATTAATTTTTTTCATTACTTGGATTTGAACTTGGCTTTTAGGTTGAAAATAGAGTGTTACAATAATTGCTGATTATAATGATAAGGATGCGTTGATTAAAGTGGTAAGAATAGAAGCACGTTGGTGAACCGCGTGTACACGCGGGCATTAATCTAGTATGTATTATAAAGTAAGCCCAAGTTGTTAATAATCTATCTATTAGTTCCAATAGAATATAGTTATACCTCGTTAGTTAATTTAGTTTGGTTTCATTCATGTTGTAATAAGATTTAGATAAATTAACCTTTAATTCTTAAAATAGGTAGATAAACAAATAAATGGAGTATAAATATATTGTTAAACCTTGCAAATGAATCGGATCAAAAGGGAGTTGTTTAATTTTGTATATCTCATAAACATAATTACCTAAATAGACAAGGATGATTATGAATTTATAATTATAAAGTTTATAGTATAAATACTACATTATATCCCGGGAGCGTCCCGAGGTTGAGACCCATATAAAAATGCATTATTAATGTCTAACTGAAACAGAGACCAATTGTTTTGAACAAGACTTAAAAACACACCTCACAGTTACCATTTTTACAACAGTAGAAAATGTTTCTCCAAAGTCTATCCCTTATCTTTGATTATAACCCTTAGCAACAAGCTTTGCTTTATATATCTCAATTTCACAATTGGCTTTATACTTAATCTTATAAACCCATTTGCACCCTATAGGTTTTGCTACCTTTTGGTAACTCAGTCAGTTACCAGGTATTATTTCTATAGAGAGCTTCCATGTCCTTGTTCATAGCTTCAACCCATCTTGGGTCTTTTGAAGCTTCTGAGTAAGAAGTGGGTTCAATGGTTTTATTAAGACTAGACACAAAACACATATTATCAACAGATACATTTGAGTAATTAACCACTTTTCAATACCATATTTAACCTTCCCTTCCACTATATAATCACTAAATTTTCTAGGAATGGTTGATACTCTATTAGACCTCCTAACAGTTCCCTCAGATGGGTTAGTCTCTTCATTTGGAAGTCCAACATTCTGTTATGCCCTTCCAGGAGTCCTGCAACATGAATTGCCAAGCTGCTGACCTAGGTCTACCCCCTCCCCCCCCCCCCCCCAGCAGTCCAAAGAGGAATTCCTGGTTGCAAACTAGTTAAAGTTTCCTTAGCACTATTGTTTCCCCCTTTGTCATCGGGAATCTTCTCATTATCAGTCACATTCAAAACTTCAGATTGGGTTGACTCAAACAAATAAAAAATAAATAAATTGTTTACACTGTTACTATCATAAGAATATGTAGTGTTATCATCATTTAATTGTTTAAAATGAAAGATTTCTTTATAAAATTTGACATCTCTAGAATACTCAACAGTTTTAGTTTCTAAACACCAAAACTTATAACCTTTTTAAAATTTGAGTATCTTATTAAGACACTTTTTTCAACCCTACTAGACAATTTATCTATATTATTTAAAACTGTGTTAAAACATAAAACCCAAAGTTTTTTGTGTGACTGAGATTGGGGGGAAACCCATACACAACTTCATATGGACTCTTACGTAACAAGACAGATGAAGGGATCCTGTTAATTAAATAAGTAGCAGTCAAGACACAATTAGCCCAAAACCTAAGTGGTACCCCACTCTGAAACAACAAGGACCTGACCATGTTTAGAAGATGCCTATGCTTCCTTTTAGCAACCATTTTGCTGAGGAGTATAGGCACATGATGTTTGATGAATAATTCCATTGGTGTTACAAAACAGTTGCATTTGTTTATTTACAAACTCAGTGTCATTATCACTCCTAAAAATTTTTACATAAGTTTTAAACTGAGTTTTTATTAACTCATAAAAACTTTCAAGTTTTCAAACACTTCACTTTTATTCTTTAACATATACACCAGATAGACCTAGAAAAGTCATCAACAATAGTCAGAAAATACTTGTATCCTTCTATACTAGTGACTCTATATGGTCCCCAACATCTAGGTGAACAAGATCACCTATCTGTTTGGTTTTATGATCACTAATAGGGAAAGGGAATCTCACTTTTTTGGCCTTGTGACATATTTCAAAAGGCTGTGAGTCTCTTTGTCCTATATGCAAGTCTTTCCTTAATACAACCAAGACCTGGTCTGAGGGATGCCCAAGTCTACTATGCCACAGGTTGCATCATTTACACTATTCAGACAACTATTATTAATACTTACATGTTTACATACAAAGTACAATCCATCACTTTGTTTACCCGTCACCAGGATTCTCTTGGACTTGGAATCCTAGACAAAACAATTTTGTTCATTAAATAAACACTTAACCTATTGTCCCTCACAAGCTTATGAGCCGACATAAGATTGACACAATAATCAAGGACAAGAAACACATCATGCCAATATAACACCCTTTGCAAGTTTTATGTCTCTTATCTTAGTTACTTTGGCACTAGTGCCATTAGGATGTTTAGCTTGGATGTTATAACCAGACACTTCAACACAATTATACATTTCTTTGTCACTATTAGTCATATGTTGATTTACACCTGAATCAGTGATCCAACCATGACTAATAGTAGCTTTCACAAAACTAGAACAACTTGAAACTTTTTTAAAAATCTTTTCTAAGTTTGAAATTCTAGACATACAAGAAAAACCATTTACAAATATGTTTTTACCTCCTGTGTTACTGCTTTGTGAATCATTTCCTCCTTTATCACTGATCAGATTGTAAGGCCCTGAATTTGTGTAGGTTTACGCTTGCCTTTATCAAACAAATTTATAGTTATCGGGCTTAGTTTTAGTGATTGGACTTGGGTCAGGCCATGTGGGCCAATGGGTTAGAGGCTCCTATATATTGTATTGTTTAGTTCATTGTTAGGTTAGACCTCTCATTTTGTAACTATGTAGCCCCATTTGGAGAACCTAGTACCAGACAATCCTAGAGATTGTGTGCAAGGTTCCTAGAGAAGCAACGACATAATGTTTTTATTAATATATTTTCTTTTTGTTCTTGTGGTTTGATCTTACATTCAGCGTTCGATTAAATCATTGGGTGATATCTTGGGTTGTTTGGGACTTACAAGTGGTATCAAAGCCTAAGAAGTCTTTCGAAGGCTCGGTTCGTTATCACTCGAAGGACAAGAAGAAGGATTTGCATAGTGTCGGGGGATGTATGTTAGTCGAAAGACAGGTTCTCCGGTTCATATGGTTAGTTCTATATTATGGAATCGTGATTTCATTTATTTGTTTGGAATATGTTTGATGTTTGTGGTTAATGATTTTCGGCCCTTGATGGTTGAATGTGGCCGAGTTTGGTTGTTTGGGGATTGATTGTTTGCGAATGATATGTAGTTGACCCACTTGTTTGGGGTTATTATGGTTCATGGTTGTTCGGTTTCGGTTCAAGGGATATGGATGAATCGGGTGTTTATAGCCGATTAGTTTATGTTTGAATTGTTCTTGATTGATTTGAAGGCCCGTAGCAATGATAGGCATTAGGCCGAACTCCAAACTTGGTCATTGATTCCGACCATGGCTTTGGTTAATCATCATTGTTTGATCATATACAAAAATCGGTTTATGTTTATGAGTTTGATTCGTTTGGATGGGATTGATTATGAGATTGATGTTGTGAGTTAGATTGAAGATGGATAATATCCGAATCTGGTTCATGTTCGAGCCTTGCTAGTTCATGTTCTTGAGGATTGTCTATAATTTGGATATGCATAATATTGATAGCAGTGGCGGATATAATATATGATCTGGGGTGGCGGCCGCTACCCTTCAACTTTTCCTGCGCAGCGTAATTTTTTACGTATTTTTATGGCTTTTGTATTACGTTACCCCTGAAAATTATGTAACGTTACCCCTCAATTTTTTAAAACACAACACACTTTCAAAGTTTTAATATAAGCTTAACATAAAAAAAGATAGAAACTTATAGGCCCCATTTCATTTGTAATTTCTTAATTAAAATGTACAAGCCCATTGACCATGGTTAAAATATTGAATAGGGGTGCAAATGAGCCGAGCAGCTCGCGAACTACCTGAGATCGGCTCGATAAAAATCTCGAAATGAGCCGAACCTTATCGAAACCGAGCTGAGCTTGAGCCTAAATCAAAGCTTGTTTATTTCTCGAGCCCAAGCACAAACCTGGACTGTGAAGCTCGTTGGACTTGTCAAGCCTTATCAAGCCTAATATTAGTTTTTTTAATATTTTATATTATCTACCCCTCATTTAAAGTTGTTTAGTAAACGAGTCAAGCCGAGCTTTTCACTTATCGAGTTCGCGAGCTTAAACGAGTCTATTATTTGTATTATTTTTATTTAATATATTAACTAATAAATACTAAACGAGCCGAGTTGAGCTTTTCATTTATCGAGCCCGCGAGCCTAAACAAGTCCATTGTGTATATTATTTTTATTATATATATTAACTATTAAACGAGCTGAGCTCGAGCTTGAGAAACTACTAGCAAGCCGACCCGAGCTTTTCATTTATCGAATTCGCGAGCCTAAGCGAGTCTATTACTTTCATTTAATAAATTAATTAGTAAATAATAAACAAGCCGAGCTCGAGCCTGGTAGAGCTCAGGCTCGGCTCGTTTGCACCCCTAGTTTTGAATGGGTAAGAATAAAGAAAGGAATCAATAGTGGGAAAAAAACGAAGTATCAGAGAACTAGAGCACCCATTATAATTATCACCCTAATGGGTGGAAAAGTTGTGATGTAAAACGGTTTGATAGATCATTGGTTAGAATATAGTACTAAACAAGAAAAAATATATTGCTTGTGAAAGTATGGTAAAAAAAGTGAACATTATTTATAATCATATTTTTATTTCGTTTACATTGCATAAAAGTACAGTAAAAAAAATTAAACGTTACCCCTAAAGTTTTAGTCTAGATCCGCCACTGATTGATAGTTGTGTTTGGAAGATTGATTATAGTTTGTTGGTAGTTGGATGATGGGCATGTTTGTTCGAATACGGGTTGCACAATTGGATCGGATCTCATTAATTGGATTGATTATATATCATGACTTTATGCAATACTAGGTTAGAGTCCCGTGGGGACCCACGGTGCATCTACAAGTATAATAAATTTTTTTTTTTTATAAAGATTGTAGTTTGCAAGTTTTTTATTTATTTAAAGTTACATAATACAATTCGTATGGATTTTGGTTGCATGCAAAATACCATCAAAAAGGTTTAATGTAACGCAACAATGGATATATCAATTTACAACTGTTTGATTTGACGTGTTAAAAACAAATAATGAAATGAATAATAACATATTTATTCTAGCGGAATAAAAATGAACATTAACATTTAAAGTAATTAAATATAGTTTAACAAAACATAAACTGTCCCTAGGTAAATATAATAACATATTTATTGTACATATAACTGTCCATGTGTAAAAGCAGGATTCTTCAAATACAGGATAACTCTAGATAGAGATTTTCCTTGACTTGTTTATTCACTTTGTCCGTGTTGGCATGAAAAGTTATAGTTATTATTCACAAATCTCCAAATACAACTGTACCTTCTTTATCTAACATTAGGAAAAGTCTATCATCTCTGTTAATTATAAATATGTACGATCAAATGTGATCAAGAAAATATAATTAAGAGCATTTAGATCAAAAAAATGTCAAATACTTATGAACATTGTGATCACAAGGACCTAAATTATTAAATTATCAACAGGCTCATCAAGCACGTTGAAAATTCGTTCGATAAGACATTGTATCCTCCTCAAGCTTTTGTGATCCTACATATATGGCCAATTTTTTAGTTGAAGGTGCCAAGGTGCTTATAAATAATTTCAAATGTGATCCCCGCGCGCTCTTCGCGGCGCGCTCCCCGTTCGTTATTGGTTTGGTTCAATTTAACTACATATATGTAGCAGCCCTGCTAGAATATCTGCTTGGTGCCTCGGTTTGGGTTCGATTCGTTATAGTAACACGACCTATTACTAACCATTATGTAAACATGTTCATTTGTTACAACCCCTACTGCTTCATGTGCACACATATTAGATACTTTACAAACAATTGTTTAAATTATAGAAAACCAAATGTCTCTAATGAGGCATCTTCAAGACTTCAACATCTCATTCTTTCTCTACACTTTAATGGCAAAAAATAAGAATGTTAGCAATTTTTATAGGCAAATAAGCATCATAACAAATAATCATTTAAACTCTCTGTTGAGGAAAAGAATATCACCACACTATTAATAAGATACGCATTCAACTCTTCGTCCGACATGCGCAAGAGCCCTTTGCTTTCCTAGAATCAGCCACCGTAAAACAAAGCGCGACCAGCAAAGTATGGAAGCAACTCTAGACAAAATCAACTAAAACAATAATTAAATTAGAGATTGTCGTATTTAAAAAAAATTAATATGCTTATTCCATTAAATATATGTATGATTTCAAACTAAAAGATATCAAATATCTACACATGTACGTCTTGTTACCCTAACCTCAGCTCTCAATTCAAGTCTCAACCATAGAAGATCAAATATGTCATATATATTTTTTTGTAACTTTTAATGTAGAAGTAAAAGATGTTTGGAGAACATTCTTACCTTCAAATATCAATTTAAAAAGCAAAACCACAGGCCACAGCTTCCTGCTAAAGTTCTATGGTTACAAACATCCGGGTTTTAGCTTTTAACCATGGCAGTGTCCATTCCTGAAGATACCAAATTTGATCTCGAAGTGTGCGCTGCAACATAAGTTTCATGTTAAGTCCCCATGTTGTATCTGGTGCTTGAACCTGCAATAATGTATCACATAAATCAATGTATCAATCATGATTTGGACCCATACACATCACATTGAAGCAACTAAACAACAAATAGAAAAAGATTAAGTCAATGAAGCAAAATAAGAACATGCCCCACCTAGCAGCTAGACGACATCAGGAAGTTAGCAATCTTGAATAAGTAGTTAACCTTCAAATTCTTCAACTATATTTACTGATCTGATATTGGTCCACATAATCTGGAACAATTTTTATAAAAGATGGCATTAGTCCATCAATTGTGAAATCAACTTCACAGCAACATAAATTAAATAACAATAAAGTTCACGTTATATTGAATTAAACAAATTAGGTTGCATTAGAATTTGGCAGCAAAGGTTCATATAGAAAGCTTAAATTTACCTGACAGCCTCAACTTTAGTGTAAAATACCACCCTGATACATTTTTTAACAGACCACCCTGATACATATACTTGTAAAAAGAACCCAAATTAGTGTTGCATGAGTGGCATCTTGGGATGACATGATAAGAGTGTTCTACCTACCAAGCAAATTCAAATATATTTCTTTGAAATTCCAAAAACCAAACTTCAAGTAAAAAAAACCTTATCTATCTATTATCAGGTGATAACACAGTTTAATGGTCGATCATCAACAACAATAATAAAGAAGAGAAAAAGATAGATAAAAAACACAACACCAAGTGTAAATAACTTAAACATACCAAAGAGTGAAATAACTATGTAGGCATCGAATTAAGTAATATATAACCATTTGACCTATACTCAGTTGATATATCCAAAAGGCTAAAATAAGACATGTTTATAACTTTTCCAAGTAGCACAGCATGTCAAAATTTAAAAATTAATGGCTTAAAAATTACCAGAAAAGAGCAAAAAACCGTTTGAATTCGAATAGTAGCTCATTCTTGCCTAACATATAAGAAATCTTAGGCGGGGCTCTAACCACATCAGAAACAACAGCAGAAAATGGAACCTCTTTGGAACGCGAAGCATTCGAAGTCGACAACCGTCCCACGCCTCCTTTCACCCCTTTTGAAGACGAAGAAGCTGAACATCCCGCTGAGGGGCTCCTACATAGCTTCCATGTTCTGCTCTTGTTACCCCCAATCTTCTCCTACCAAAACACATTGAATATATCAATCAAACACTAAAAATTAGTAGAGGAGAGGGGTTGTAGTTACGTTTAACAATAACCCAATTTAAAACCGAAACTCATGTTCTGCTCTTGTTACCCCCAATCTTCTCCTACCAAAACACATTGAATATATCAATCAAACTACTAAAAATTAGTAGGGGAGAGGGTTTGTAAATCTAATAAGGTCTGTGAGAACTTTTAGGAAAAAAAACCCACAAAATTCCGATAAACAGTCAATCTACTAACCTAAAATCAATGCACAGAATGAGAACAAATTCCATATTCAACTCGCCAACAAAAAGGGTTTCATATATATAACTAAATTCTCACCGAGATCTAGTTTTTTTTTCTATTTTTCGATTCTTTCCACTACCCGCTAGTTCTAATTGCATATAAACCAAGAAAAAAAAGATTTTACACATATAAAAAAACCTGCATAACAATATCCCTTTTACTAATTAGGCCTGTATTAACTTTTATAATAATAATAATAATAATAATAAAATTCCATAAAACTATAATAAACAATCAATCTCCTAACCTAAAATCAATGCACAAAAACCACTAAAAACTTCCAAAGAGGCAGAACAAATTCCATATTCAATTCACCAATTAAAAAATAAAAAAGATCATATATAAAACTAAATTCTGATCAAGATTGAGTAAACCCATAACTAAAGAACCAAGATCTAATAAAAAGTTATAAACTTTACAAATCTTGACACTCCCTTTAATCCCAAGACTTAGCATATAAAGCAAGAAAGAGAGATTTAAAATACATGTGGAATGAAAATTAGGGCACAGATTGAAACAACATAAGTAAATAATAATGTAATAATAATTAAAAAGAAATAAAGAAAGAACAAACCGGATGTGATAACGGAAGGTTATCTCAGGTGGGTCCCGGCGGTAATCGGAGGAGATATATTAATTTTGTGATTTGAAGAGATGGAAGAGGGAGAGATAGGCAGAAAAGGAAATTGAATTAGGGTTATGAGGAGGAAGACGACGATTGTGGGAAAAAAATATGAAAAGATGGTTTTTATAGGGTAAGTATTGGATGTTAGATGGAGCTCCATATACAAATCTGAATCCTTCAGGCTCTCTCTAAGGCCTTCATTCAACCCGAGATGTATTCAATTATTTTATAGATAGATAGGTTCGTGGCTTGTTCAATAGCAATCAATATATCTTGAAATAATTATCTTAAGAACCACACCCAGTCCAACGAATTGGTAACTTTATGTACTTAAAGTCCTAGGAAAAGATGAAAAACATTCCTCTTTCCCAAATCATAGTTGCAAAGGGGACATATAAAATTCACACACTAAAATTCAGAATACAAAAAAGAAACACGCATAAGTAAAATCACCAAGAGTTGTACCCCAAGAGGTTATAAATCATGATGGAAAGAGAAGTGGAATACTTACATTGTTAACAACATCTTTAGTATTGGAGCTGACATTAAATTCTTACCTCAAATCTTTAAGCGAGTTAGGTTGTAGAGAGTTTTTTCACATCAAACCCTTTAGATCGACCCATAAGTAGTTTCTGCAAGCAGTAGATGAAGTTGTAATTAGTGAATCGTATAGTCGCGCAAATATCATCCTTAATATTAGGGGTGTTTACGGTCCGGTTTTGACAATTTTTAGGTAAAACCGTGAGCCAAGCCGTTAGGAACTGTTTTTGATCATCGAAAACCAAAACCGAACCATCAAAAACTAAAACCAAACCATTACCAACGGTTTGGTTCCGGTTTGATTTCACGGTTTGATATTGTAGCATACTTAATTTTGAAATCAGAACTAAAATAAAACTTAACATCTATTTGCTTTAGAATTTGTTTCAAATTTACCCAAATTCAATGTTAATTTGCTTATGGTATTATCATAGAAAACATACAGCTCCGGCTATGGTTTAAAAGAATAATATATAGCTTAATAAACTTCAGAAGTTATACATTTTACATTTTTAATTCAGAGCTAAGAACAGAGACACAAGATATACATGTGGATGAACTATTGAGGGGTAGGAGTAGGATTGCAAAAAGAAATGGATAAAAGTTGCATATGAATTGAGCCTGCTATGACACACCGGAAACACAACTATGAAAGTCTAGTATCCCATTCACTTAAAACAAAATTCCCATTAGCATATTTTAATTACACCCATATGAGAAACTCCCATCACTTGGTCAAATATAAAGTAAGCAGTGTGTGTGTGTGTGTATAACTGTATCTTGAAGGTTATTAACACACTTGGTTACTACCGTGGTCAAAATATGTAAAAAGATTACATGTAAGTAGCTCCCGCGTTTTCTGATTGTCTTTTATGATAGATTGCATATATTATAGCTAATGCAGGTATAGCCATAGGATCACACAAGTTACACTACCACCATTAATAATTAATTAATTAATTACCTCCAGAAGCAAGATTTACCAAAAGAACGTGATCTTTTATCAATTCGTAATTAGCAAAGTAAGTATATTTTCTATAATACTCTACCCACATACTATAAGATTTAGGGTATATTTTGTATAATACTTGACCCACAAGAGCATATTTCACGGCCTACATGGCTGTAATAACCCCTATACAACAAAAATATTCAGGCACATACATGTATACTTCCCAACCATGTACGGCTGTTTTCCGCAACCATTTGCAGCTATATTTATTAGTTTTATGCAGCTGTATAACAGTCCCTGAATAGTCAAAAATACAAACTCTTATTCTAGCAAATTCAAGAAAAAAATGTTGCTATATATACTATTAAGAAAACGACACTTATTAGTATAGCTGTAAATGGATAATAAATTATATATACTATTAAGAAACGACACTTAAACAGTGATTTACTACTTCGATGCAGCAGAGTACAACTCAAGTTATGCGTGGTTTGTGATCTTACATATTTTAGTAAACATAAAAATAAAAATCTTTTAAGAAAATCATAGTCATCCTTCAAGTAAATTACTACATCAACCCAACGCAATTAAAAAAAAGTAGCTAACCAAAACATGATCCATGCATAAAGGAACCAAGCCTCCCTGATTAAACCAGACGCTTCTAAACTTTACAACAACAATAAGCAAAATTAATAAATTATTGGACACAAGAGGGGGTTATTTATAGAAGCAACAGAGGTTGAAATAGAGGATGAGGAGTCGCACCACTGACAAGTGATTAACAAAATTATAAAGATGCCAAGATGTCGAGCGATTTTTATGATTAACCATTTCAACCAACTGATTAAATAGCTAATAAAAGGATTAACGGGTTAAAAGTCGACCCAAACATTTTTTTAATGCATACAATGAATCATTTTTTTTGAAGATTTAGATTCTTATTATTGATATCTTATTGTAATCATAATTTTGTTAATCATTTTAATATATCAAAGAGATGGGCGACAAAGTGTTTATGGGTCAACTACTCAACCCGATTATATGTCACCTCTAATTATGGTACTTTTGAGTTTTGACATATTAAAACCGATTCATTTAATCTGCATCACCGACACATGACATAAGATGGAAAGTAAATCAACATCAACCGCATTTGACTTATTATGGGAATGGCCCTAGTGTATATATACATCATAATAACAGATAATGACTTAATTATGTTAAAGTAACCTGTTGAAGCATTTCAGGGTCTGCAAGTTTACTTCTGCCATAGATCTTGACAGCCACATGTTCCCCGGTCTCGGCATTCCTAGCAATCTTCACTTTTCCAAAAGTTCCAATACCAATTGTCTTTTTCTGTATATATATAGGGGCATTCAATCGGATCCATTCTTGATTATCTACCAGCAAAAAACTATTCACATTCGTATCATATGTTAAATTCATACATCTAAAAATTATAACTTATTCACAGTGGGTGGCGGTAGATCTGCAGAGGTTTGACTTTTTGATAAGGAAGAGTCGGCTTTGATAGGCCTCAGTCAAAAGGGATGTGGAGTTATATTTTTAGATGTATAACAAAAGATATCTATTTTAGAAATTTCAGTAAAAAGGAACACAAGAAATGTCCAATCACCAATGGACATCAATGTGTGACAATATGAGAGAATACCACATGTTGTACAACGAATCATTATTCCGTAGTATAGATTTCTACTATTTTACTTCTTAGCAGTTGCAACATTGATCAAATAATGTTTATGACGTATGACAGTATGAGAGAATACCACATGCTATATTCAAGAAACTAACCTATAAAGAAATTTAAAAGTAAAATATATACTAACCTGGCCATAACGCTGAAGATCCGGATACCACCAACAAAAACTCTCCTTATTGAGCTTGAGTTCATCTAAGTGGGTTTCCAAGTAACCAAGACGTTCTTCACTTTTGACCTCCACCAATAAGGTCACCAACCTAGCCGACAATTATATAGCTAAAAGGTTTTTACTTGATTTCATATATTCAGTAAAATGAGTAAAATTAAACGATTAAGCTAAAACGAAATAGATCAAATAGTTTAGAAGACATCCACTATATTAGAATTAATAACTTTCGAAACTTGCATTAACATTAATTGTTAAAATTTGAAATGGTGATGTGACTCAAAAGCTTCAAGGTTTTGGGACATATTTTCTTAAATACACTATAATCAAAATTAAACACCATCAAACAGATGCTTCCTTTAAGTGAAAAGATTGTGTTTAATAGCTGCTATGTATATTCTAGAGCTAGGGATGAGTGGGTCGCCATGTGGGAGGATCTTTTCATATGATCATCAACTAATGGCTCTTTTAGGTTTCAGATTACTCTTGGAAAATAATAATAAATCTAAATGAATATATATGTATAAATACTAATTCAGTAATCAAATTGTGTAGGAACCTTCTAACGTATAAGAAGATAATAACAAAAGCATATTAGCTTTTAAAATTGATGCAGAATACATAGATTGCAAACATATACTGAAGAAAGGTTCTTGCACATATATCGCCAAAAAAACAGTTACATATTGTCTAGACTACCACTTGGTAATGCTTCAATTCTTCATTAATATTTTCAATCTCTATTTATATTATCAAATCTAAAGACTATAATCCGTATGTTCGTTCATTCGATTCGAAACGTGAAACAAATCTCTATTGAGATTATCAAAACCCTAATTGTTCTTCCTGATTTGAAGAACAATCAAATCGATACAAAAAAATAAAATAAAAAATAGGAGATAAAAGTGTACCTTGGAGATGTGAAACTGAAGCTAAAGATTTATGGTACACAGAGATCGACGGACCAAAGAGGGAGATAACGATGAATGATTGTGATAAACTTCTGACGATACAAGGAATATTAGGGTTAGAAACATTGAAATGGGTATGGGTCAGATCACCATGTATAATGGTTAATAGTCGCTCGTTGATCTGAATCAGGAGGTGGAAGTGGAAGAAGGCTCTAGGGGCGGCGATTTTAGGAAATAATAGAAAAAATGGTTTTTATATGGTATTTGTGGGATATAACATGGAGCTCCATATTTTCTTTATTCAACCCAAGTAACCTCAATTATTATATAGATAGATTGTTCGGAAGAAAGTAAGACCATACGGTATGGGGGCGGCATAGGGGGGCAAGAGGATTTCGGGCCTCGCTACACCACCCCCCTGGGGCGGCATAGAGGCTTGGGCGGCAATAGAGGCAAGATAATGTCGTTGATGTCGTGCCACTCATTTGTTTTTTAATTGATTTTTTTATTATTTTTAATCATTCTGACTAATGAGGAGGCCCGTCATCATAGTGCACACCACCCCCTTGGAGGCCCATCATCAAGATGCCTCTCCTCCCACTCCTACGTGGCGTCTACGTGGCGGCCCATCATGAAAATGCCACCCCTCTCCACACCCACTAGTCTAATGATCGACGATTCAAAATTTAGGAAGTTTGTTAAGAGGTGTGAATGTCATTGAATGTGAGAATATTGTGGGATTTCATTGACTTTATCTTTTTTGGCGTGACTTTATCTTTTTTGGCGCCTGGTAGAAGCTTCAAAAAATAAAAATAAATAAAAAATAAAAAGTTGGAGCCAAGTTTGGATTTTAGTTTCAGTGGGCTTCTTGGTTTAGGCCGAGTATTTTGTTCGGATCCATATGAGGCCGGTTCAGTCTCTATTTGATTTAATTTAGTCGTGGGCTTCTTATTAGTTAGGCTCCCTACTTTAGTGATTTGGACCGGTTTGGGCTTGGCGGTTACTAATCTTATCGGGATTATGAAGACATGGGATCAAGTTCTCTAGTTGGGCCATGGATTTCATTAAGGAATTGGAGTTGGGCCGGATTTAAATGTTATTGGGTTGCGTGTGTTTAGATTGTTATTGGTGTTGCATGATTGGATACTGGACCACTGAAAGAGAAGACCCAATATTTAAAGGTGCGTCCATTGTATAATAAAGGTGCGTCCATTCAATCGATTCCAAAATCTTAAAGGTGCGTCCATGTCTAAACAGTGAATTCATACAAAATCCAAGTTAATTGAAGGAAAAGAAACCTGTATGATTGTTCCCCAGTTGTACGTCTTCTCCATTTTTCTCTCTCTACAAAATTACGAAGCAAAGAAACCTAAAAGATGAAATCACAAAAGAAAGCAATTGAATAAAAAAAACCATCAACATTTTCACTTTTGGATGATCAGAAACCATCGCCGGATGAGTTGTCACAGAAGAAACCAAGTTAATTTTCATTTATTAAATATTAATGTCTTCCCCAATCGACAAAACCAAATCATCTTGTATTTCAAAGTTAATCAAACTGATGTTTTTACAAAATTGGTTTAACTATGTTCATTGTATAATAAAGATGCGTCCATTCAATCGATTTCAAAATATTAAAGGTGCGTCCATCATGGAAACCTTCTCAAACCTTTTCAGACGCCAAGAAACACAACAAAACAATTCTCATCAAAGGGACCAACAACTACAAGAGGCTGCATATCAGAAGACGATAATAGCATGTGGGGCCCGTGGCCTATTTATACAGGCGACATGCCTGTTAGGATCCCCAACAATGGTGGAGTTTTTGAGCTTTTTAGTGAAGTACTTGGAATCAGGTGAGAAAACGGTGCAGATCTCTTTGTGGGACCGGGAGTTGAAGAATTCTATGAACAATTTAGTGTTCATGATCAAGAAGTTACTCAACCTGCTTTAAAATTGTCAATGATGAAAGCAGATATTTTTGGAGGTTCAACCATTGGAAACGTACGTCCAAAATATTAAAGGTGCATCCAAAATTGTGAAACAAGATTGTTAGTTAAACAATCGTGAAACAAACGTGCGTTCAAAAATATTTAAATGTGCGTCCAAAAATAAATTATTATATAATGAGTGCGTCCAATAATAAATTATTATATTATGAGTGTGTTTAAAGATCCCTGTTATCATAGTCATCTTCACTCTGTTTTTCTGATCTTTAATTTCGAATATTGATAGTATGTTTTCGTTCGATGTAATCGTTTTTGTTTTGTTATTTTGATTGTGTAATCATTCATATTGTTTAATCGATTTCAATTGTTGAAAAATTTAGGTTTGGATTGATTCTGTTTTTACGATTTGAAAAAAATTTAGACGTTTTTTCCTAATTTACCCTTGGTTAGTTTGACCCAAGTATGATCAGGGTTTTTAATCAGCATCCAACCATCTTGTTAATCTAATAGCTGAGATTGATTCCTACGTTTTTCAAGTTAAGGTCCTTTGTACGTTATCTCTCCCCTAAATACAAAATATAAATTAATAAATATTGTATTAATTGGGTTATTTATAACCTAAATTTTTTTGTGAGAATTCAAGAATGGGGATGGCCTCATCAAATTTATTTATAGATGATATTCTTATAAATAAATGAGTTTAAAAAGGTTGTGTTTTGAAATAATGTGACGGTTTGAAATTCCAAATCAACACCACACTTCATGTACTCAAATAAATAAATAAAAACAGACCACAAACGAGGATAAAAAAATAGACATCCCAGCAATATTCATACAAGTGTATGTATATATCCACACACTAATGGCAAACTATAAACAAGGGCGCCCATTGTTACTACTTCTTCTTCCTTTACAAATTCTATAAACCTTAACCTGCATACAATCAAATTCAGCAGAAGAAACGTAATCCAAACAAAATGAACAATCTCAGATCAACAGATGAAACGAGGTTCATGAGAATCATTAAAGAAGAAGAATGTAATTCATCAAGCAGTTCATCAATTGGCAACAACAGCGACGACGACGACAACGGCGACGGAGATGATGCTCAGAGCCCGTACAGATTTGATCACGAGAATAATAACAAAATTAGCACTGGGTCACTTGATGATGCTATTCAAGCAATAGAAAAAGCTCTTCCCATCAGGTTAGTTTTTTTTATATATACATATATATATTATTGTTTGTTGAACAAGCAGTATCTGGATTACTATATTGGATTCTTGTTCGTGACAAAAATGTCATGCGCAAGCAAGAGGATTTACTATAATGGGTCTTGGGGTGGTAGGTTTCCTCTTGGATTGGTGACAGGCTGGGTCACCAGTGCTGTCAGAGGCGGAGTTAGGGGGGGGGGACTGGGGGACTGAGGGGTATCAAGCCCCCCTAATGGCCCAAATTTGTTAAGTTTTTAAGGTAAAAATTCGATAAAATTGTATCAAGCCCCCCTGTTTTTAAGGTTAAAATTCAATAAAATTGTATCAAGCCCCCCTTAACGCTCACTCCAATAATCTAAGCCCCCTTATCATGAAATCCTGGCTCCGCCTCTGAGTGCTGTCTGTGATCGCGAGCGTGTGTGACCTTTTGTAGTTGTGCCTATGGGTGTACACGGGTAATCAGACTTTGTTAAATTAACATTAAAAGAAAAGATAGTTGTGGTTGATTTGAATCGGTTATATGATCAATTGGTGGTTGATTTTGTTTCTATGATCTGCATCGTTTGATCAATTCATTTTTGTGGTTTCTTGCTAGCCCTTGGGGAAAATTTTAATGCATCATATTGGAATTAGAGCAAAAGATTTGGTGAATCAGTACGTTTGTTATTAGGACGGAAGGGTGATCCTGAATATCTGAGTCTTTGCTGTTAAAAACTTGATATTTTCTGGAAATTAGCTGATTAGAAATCTCTAATCCTAGTTAATTACACACTAAATTTTATAATAATATTAATGAAGAACATTGTTGTTACTTTTTTCTTCTTTTTTTTTTTCTGTTTTCGGTTTGTGTGACAAGTTTTCAATCGGGACACCGAAAAAGGTTTTTTTTTTTTTTTTTGAACGGCCAACTAAACAACGCCGGGTACTTCGTACGCGGCCCCCCAGTGGCAAAGACAGGGGCACAGCCCGGCCCACCCCGGACGCACGAAGCCCCTAGCCCGCCCGACAGCCCGCTTCCAGGGAAAATCCGACCCACATACCCACCCGAAAGCACAACAGTAGTGAACCGGTAAAACCTGGCGAGATCAGGACTCGAACTCATGACCATAGGCCATGAGTCATCCATCATTTCTCATTATGTCCTTCGTGGGAATAGAACCTGAGACCTCCAAGAGAGATCCCTGATCCATTCACCAACTGAGCTACCCGTGAAGGACGGGACACCGAAAAAGGTAACAAACATATTCGAGATTAGTAAAAAGTCAAAACAATTGCCAAGCGTATGGCCAAGTCAATAATATTCAAATTACTATTTTCCAATCTCGTGTGCTTTGAAATTAAAATTCTATGAATAAAAAGTTGTATATTTATGTACATTATCATGATATGAATCACATACATTTATGGTTTTTGTTTAGAAATATACCCTTTTGAAGCATATTCCAAAACTTTCTTAGAATATATTTTTTTAATTAAATAAAAAGATAAGGTAACAAAGTGTTGTGATCTTGATAACAAAAAGAAATAAAACAAAATTATTTATAATATTATCCAATAAAGTCTAGATAAAGGTGGGCCCACTTTGGATAAAGTAAGGAGAGGATAAGATATAAAGAAGAGATAAGAAGTGGGGTAAGTAGAAAACCCATGTTTTATGAGTGGTTTAATTTAATGTGCACAAATACAACTTTTCTTGTTTGGTTAGGTATAAAATACTTCCATGGATCATGGATGCACATGCCTTTCATCCAATTGATTTGTTGGTCCAGCTTCAACCACATTTCTAAAATGTTTCTTTCACTAGGATGGTAGATATAAACAAATAGTCGAAACATTTAGATCACAAGAAGAGTACTCGAATTAATTACATTTTTAGTAGGTTTTGTTCGGTGACGTGTATAGTTTTAGGTCATGGACACACAATAGCAAAAGTTATTAATTTCTATGATTTTTAGAATCGTAATTGATTACTTTTGGGATGAGTTTTGGAGCAAAATCGATATTCGGGTATGAGATCAATTACTTTTGGGATGAGTTTTGGAGTAAAATAGGTATTCGGGTATGAGATCAATTACGTTTGGGATGAGTTTTGGAGTAAAATAGGTATCCGGGTATGAGATCAGATATGGAAAAAACTATATAATTTTTAGAAAGATACTAATATTTGATTAGTGCTAATGATGTTGTAGCCTAGTGGTTGCAATAGAGGTGGAAAGGTTTACCCACTTTGTGGGGTTCCTGCCCTGGGAGGTCACAGGTTTGAATCCACTCAGAGTAGGGTTATTCTGAAATGAGGGGCTGGACTTTTAGGGGGGCCTGGAGACCGGACTTGAAGGGTGCGGGGCTTCGTTATGGGTGGTGTACCGTTGGCCGTTAAAAAAAAAACTAATATTTGATTAGTCAATTAGTTGTAGACATAATGATCCCAAAGTGAGAAAGGCACACTTCAAATCATGATAAAGCACATTAAAACCTATTAACATCACATAATTCATGACTTATTACAATTTTGTTTTTCTTTTGGTTATTTGTAGTAGTATTAATATACTCTTATCAAAACACAACTAAAATTCACATGAATTTCGTTACAGGCGAGGAATATCGACATTCTACGATGGAAAATCAAAATCCTTTACCTGTCTAGCAAACATGTGGCATTCATCGACACCATCAATAAACGACATTGCAAAACCAGAAAACGCCTTCGACAGAAAACGAAGAACACTTCTAGCTTCTACACTTATGTCACACAAGAATAAGAATCGAGCTTTCCAGTTATCAAATATCAACATGGGTCGGATATCTAAAAAACCCAAAACCGCCACATTCCACTTTGCTTCGGAGAAAGAGGATACTGACATACAAAACCCGAATCTATCGTCCATGAGATCGTTTTCTATGGTCAACTTGCATCCATGCAGTTCTAGATTTGGCTTAAAATCAACCGAGATTGAAAACTGTTAGTTTTTAAATTGGGAGAGTGGTAAAATAAGTTACAAGTAGTGAAGTAGTGAAGTAGATGTGAAAAATAACTAATTTTAATTTAATGTTAAACCATCACTATGTGTACACTTGGTATTTACTACTACCATAACTTAATTTCATTTTGGAGTAGAAGTTTTTTCTTAATTGATTTTGGAAAATCTTGAATGAATCATTGTTGTTGGATATGCGGATATGTAGCTAAAAGACTCTCCAATCGCACTACTGTTCTAATAGTGAACAACAACTGTATCAAATAAATCTCACAAATAGCAAAGCTATTGGTAGGGGCTGAGGATTGTAGGATGTAGGCAAGCAAACCTTACCATCATTACTAGGGATAGAAATGTTGTTTATTGAGAGAGCTTCGACTCCAACACAAAAGAAAGAGAAAATTACCATGCTTATTTGAGTATTTCATACACCAACAAACCTGGGGTCTAAGGAGGCAATGCCTAATCTCGACTTGAGACTTTGGTTTTGTTGTTGCTCTATTGAAGTTTACTTTTCAAAAAAAAAAAAAAAAAAAAACTAAAACTTCAATAAGGTTGAGGGTTTTTCTGCTAATGGACTTTTCATATATAATTGTATGTTTGTCGATAATTATAATAGTCAACCGCTAAGTGCTAACTGAAATGTTGCAATGGTCTGTCCCGTATATTGTTAGGATGGCATTTGGTCTATTCTGATATGTTGTTTTTCATAATAAATAATAAATTATACATTTTTGTGCTTGTGATTATATGCAAATGATTGAATTAAGCTTTCGTTAGTGCAAGCGAAATAATTTCAATACAAAAGTGTGATATGTACACTAAGTATTCCAAAACTTGCAAACTTTGAGTGCTCAATGAATCATCAATCAATAAAGAATCAAAATAAAATAGCATATAAAATGTGACAAAAAGATTTGATTCCGAACTTGTTACGAGTGTCCAGCGTCAACTATTTCACATGTGTGAACCTCCGGTTATGCTTATGACCATCGAAAAGGTTGATTATCACCCGAGTTAGATCGTGACTTTGTGTTGTTTTTCTAGGTTTTACGATTGTTTATGATTTTTCCTGCATTTTGTCAACTTTGTTAATTAAAACTATAAAAAATTAAGAAAAACCGAAGTAACAATAGATATAGTTTCTTGTGTATGTGAGGATATGTATAAGAAAAAACATCATATGATCTTTCTGGCTCTTCCACCTATCTCTACCCATCCTTAGTGCATGTGTAGTGGGGTTTTATGGGGGGCTTTATAGGGCGTTTTAGCATTTAGGTAGAGTTAAAGATGTCACAAAGGAAGAATTAGGTTACGGAAGTTGTAAACACTTTAATTTATTAAAAGACATAGTTTGTAGTAGGCTATAGGAAGAATTGATACATACTTCCCATTAGGGGTGCAAACGAGTCAAGTCAAGCCTGAGCTCGACCCGGCTCCAGCTCGGTTCGATTTGAGCTTTGTTTTCAAAGCTCGAGCTCGGCTTGTTGACAATTTGTCATGCTCGAGTTCGGCTCGTTTATTATCAATTAGTTAATACATCATCATCATCATCATCATACTCAGTTAATCCCACCTATAGCAAAGCTAAGGTAGGGTCTGAGGAGGGTAAGATGTAGACAGCCTTACCTCTACCCCTAAGAATAGAGAGGCTGCTTCCAGTGAGACCCCCGGCTCGATGTGGTTTGGTATCAAGCCTTGGACATAAGGCACAGAACACTTAGCAATCAGGACAAACCCGATCAGTGCATGTACCCCTTTGTCTTTTGGCTATCCACGCCACCACATGATGCATGATTAACCGTCCGTCGTTTTTAACGTTATTTTCACGAAATTAGTAAAATAACGTTAAAACTAGTGCAACTTTACTTTTGCCCCCCAAGGGCCACACATATATACATTATATGTGCACACCGTAAGTGGGGCGTATATCAATTAGTTAATACATTGAATAAAAATAATAGTTCGTTTACGCCCGTGAGCTCGATAAGTGAAGGTCGAGCTTGGGCTCGTTTACTAAACAATTTTAAATTAGTGGTAAATATTATTAAATATTAAAAAAAACTAATATTACACTGGCTTGATAAGGCTTGACGAGCCTAACGAGCTTCACATGTCAGGCTCGAGCTCGGATTCGATAAATAAACAAGCTTTGTTTTAAGGTCAAGCTCGCGAACGGCTCGGCTCGTTTGCACCCCTACTTCCCATATTCACTTCCAACAGTGGGTTCATTATGTTGTACAACAAGACATGTGTTTTGTTATTTGTGGATTACTTATGTATTTTGTAACATATTTATAAATTAACCAAAATACTATTTTAGTTGATGTGGTTTGACCAAAATAGATAGTTTTAGACTTTTAATCGTGGTTTGACCAAAATATCTATTTTAGTCTAAAGTTTGTATTCGACTATTTTCATCCAATAACTTGATTTTTGTCTCAACTAACATCCAATCCACTAACGTCATCCAAATTTTATGTTAGTTCTTTTCAATATCATAATCTTTTGTATTCGATATGCATTCGTCATTACTATTCTTATTCTTATCTATTACTAATTCGAAACCGATCTGAAAAATAGTTCTAAACCGATTCAAAAAATAATCTTAAGCCAATCTGATGGGAAACTGGATTTTTTGAAACCGGATACAATCCAGCAGGATCCGCCGGATCCAATCCGAATTTCAAATTTTCAACCCATGGGATCTTTTACCAAATCTTCTCGCATCGGATCCAATCCGGACTTTTTGAAACTGGAAAAAAACCAGTTTTTTATCTTTTATATGAATTTCATTGAGTTTACCTATAGATATATTATTTATTTGGTATTTTCTTTATTTTATTTGTTTTTTAAATTTTTACGACTATTCGAAGCAGATAAAATCCTATCTGGATTTTCATAATCAGGTTTTAACCATAGTTTGACTTCATCAAATCCGATTTGTATCTATATATATAATAAAAGAAAGCAATTTTAATGACATGGCATTCTAGGAGGCATTCTCTCCCTTGAATGTGCCATGTGTCATGCCATGTGGCAAATTAAAAAAAACAAATAATAATATAAAACCTAATCTACTAAAATTAAATTGAGTTATTTTAGGAAAAAAGAATTTAAAAACAAATTTAAATTTTTCTCTCTTATGTTTCCTCCTATAATTTTTAAACGTTAATATCTTTTATATACGAGATTTTTTAAAGAAAAAAATTACACCAAATTAACGAGCGTTTTATTATCTTTCCAACGAGTACCATAGTGCTAAAAAACGGAGAAAAAAATGACTATTTTTTGTGGGGTTTCATTCATACAGGAAAAAAAACACAAAGTGTTCAGGACTACAAGTTATTCATTAATCATGTTTTTTCTTTTAAACCAGGTTCTTATTTACGATGTTGAAATTCAGCCCAATCGTCATGTTATCATTGGAATTTTACTCTTCTATAGATACATAGGTATACTTCATCAAGAGAAGCTAGGAGAAAGAATTGTGCAACACTGCAACACATGGTGTCAACTTATACCAATGTTATTTTTTTATTTATTTAATTACAAGAGTAATAATTATTACTATTAGTATTAGTATTATTAGAATTGTTATATTTTTCAACCCCGGGATGCTCCCGGATAAAAGCTATCATAATAGATTTCTCAACCCCGGGACGTTCCCGGGGTATAATCTAGTGATACTTTATGTAAATTCAAATATACCATTTTTATTTTGGGGAGAGATAACGTATAAAGCCCCCTTAATGTAAGAAGCGTAAGAAGCAATCTCAGCCATTAGATTAAGGATGCATATTAAAAACCCTAACCATACCTGGGTTAAAACTAACCAACCGTAAAATAGGAAAAAACCTTCTAACCGTCTAATTTTTTTTTTCAAATCGTAACAACATAACTAATTTGAACCCAGATTTTTCATCTTTTTCAGATCGATTCATGTTCAGAATGATTGCACAATTCAAAAAAAAAATCGATTACAAAATGAACGATCAGTATTTGAATCTAAAAAAAATAAAAAACAAAGGATTTAAACTAATCATATGAACAATTATGAATTGTAATAGTTGTCGAATACTCTGGATTTTGTTTCATTGAGGATGATTAAAACATAAAAATTAGGTTAAAAAAAGTTGCAGATGAAGAAGATGAAGTTGGTGAAAAACAGACGCACTCATAAAAATTTCAGACGCACTCATCAAAAAAAGTTGCAGAGGAAGAAGATGAAGTTGGTGAAAAACAGACGCACTCATAAAATTTTCAGACGCACTAAGTAAAAATTTTCAGACGCACTCATCAAAATTTAGACGCACTTATCAAAAATTCAGACGCACTCATTGAAAGTTTAAAAGCACTCATTGAAATTTTTGGACGCACTAATCAAAAATTCAGACGCACTTATCAAGATTTCAGACGCACTCATTGAAAGAGTAACATCAATTGTTTTATAAAAAACAAAACAAAACAAACGCACTTGCTAGGGATTGATTTGTATGTTCAGCAAACAAAATTTTTAAACGCACTTTGGAGACTTGCTTTAAAAGCATGCACAAAAAAGTAATGCGTTTGTTTTTTAACCAAACTTCAATAATGGGTTTGTTTTTTTAACCAAACTTCAACATCCTTTTGCTTTTGGTTTTCACATCCAAATAAGAAAAATGGAATTGAAGTCTCATCAACTTCAATAACATCATATGTACTATGCCTAATTTTCTTACTCTTTGTCAGATCCTCAAAACCAATAATAACACTCAGCTCTTTGTTGTTCTTCCATTTCCTCGTGTCGTCCCTGTCACCACTATAAAACGGTTTGGAGATCCAACGACGTCGTTTGAGTCCCTCCTACACTAATCTCCATCAACACCAAAATCATGGAGCCATTTACCCTTTTTCTTGACAACAACAACGACGTGCTTGGATTTTAATATAGACCCACCTATGCCACTCACCGGAACTATCGGGTGGTGGTGGTCGTGATGGTGGTGGTGGTCAGATCTTGATCGGTTTGTTGGTGTTGTCAGACGAGAAGGTGAAGGATGACGTGGTGGTGTCGGGTGGTGGTTCGGTGGCGGTGGTGGTGGTGGTGCTCAGATCTCGATCGATGAACTTCTAGTCAGGTTTATGTTCTGTGTTTGTGTTTAGATCAGGGGAAGATAATATGTTTAATCGTGGTTTAACTGTGGTTAGATTAAAATGACAGGTGGCAAGTTCTAGTGGCTTCTTAAACTTCTTATGTTAAGAGACTTTATACCGTATACTTTCTCTTTTATTTTTATCTAAATTTATACAAAACTTTGTCACAGACCAAAGTCGTATTCAATATAACAGATCATTCCTCTTTAAACGTAATAATAATGTTTATATGGCTGAAAATTTAGATTCATTATATATGTTTCTCTTTATATGTTCTTACATACAACAAAATTTGACAGACATATAGTTAACCAAACTTGGTATAACTCACTAGATTGACGAAATGATTCTTGTTAACCCCGACTGCAATAACAGCAACTTCATTCTCATTCGACCATGTTAGCAGACTCGTTACAAGTCTCACATAACCAACAAATTATCGACAAATAGAACCTCACTCAAGTCCATCAACGATCTTTCGTCAACTAAGATGCAGATTCGATCGACCTTTCACTTTGGTTAGAAGTTGTCTTTTTCGTTTTCTGGTGAGACCCATGAAGTTGTAAAAGTAGAGAGTTGCTGACCACAAATATTGAGCTAAATGCCATAAGTCCACCTATCAAAAACCATGCTTTATCAGCTTTTGCAGTTCCACAAGTTTTATAAAAAATAATAAAGGAGACTCTGAATCACCTGAAAGTGAAGGTGTCATTGCAAAATCAAAATGTGGAAGCAACACACCGGCTGCGATGGGGACTGCAACAACGTTATACGCCACTGCCCAAGACAAGTTCTGATGAACTTTAGACATTGTTGCCTTTGCAAGATCAATTGCATCTACCACCTGCCGTCATAGAAATTAGTAAAATCGAAGTTGGATAACTGATTTTTAAGGTGGCTAAACAGGTGGATCAGGTTGGTCATGTTCACGGGTTACAGGTCGAACCCAACACAAACCCAAAAACGTGCTAGGCAGTAGGCACATAAACACAACACAACACAAGTTATTGCGGGTTGACACAACACGACCCGTTTAACAAGTATTTGTAATTTTATATACACTGAATTATAAGTTTACAACCAAAATACAAATATAAATAAATTATTATGTTTAAGCTATAAAAGTAGATGCTCATTTCTCATATCTTCTAAATTTTCGCATAAAATGCGTAATCAATCAGCCATGACATCAAATCTATATAGAAAATCTATAAAAATTTAACAGATTAAACGGGTCAACCCGCGAGGTCAACTCGAATACAACATGTTTAGCTAAACATGTTTGCGGGGTTCGGCACAAAATTGACCCAAACCCATTTAGACTCAACCCAGACCCATGAATTTCATGTTGAGTTTGCGTTGTGTCAGAAACTAACAACCCCATATGACTTCATTGACAAGGTCAGGGGAGGTCGTTATGTAAAATGCTTACTTGTGAAAGTTTGTTCCCAAGAAGTATAATGGAAGCTGCATTAGAGGCGGCATTTTCTTGTCCATCAACTTGCAAAGCAATTCCAACATCAGCTAGGGCCAAAGAGGGTGCATCGTTGATTCCATCACCAACCTGTTGTAGGGTAAGTTGTGATTAAAAAAATAAAAATCATAGCCCGTAACTGTTGGATATAATCTCTGCAATCAAAACAGAAAAAGACCCGAAGTATATAGTGTAAATATGTGTCATATGTAATTATATTGTCATGTCCTAAGTTTAATAATAGGAAGTCCGAACAGGTGTGTCACATAGCGGTTATAGACAGTTATGTAAGTTAATGGTTGTGTCTCTTGGATACAAACCGGTCTGTATAGTATATATAGGTCTGTACAGTTTCAGTTTACAATTGTCGAACACATATTTGTTTATAAAACAAAGTGTTTCCCTCTCTCTTTTATTTCCCTCCAAACACAAACCATAAACATACAACCGCATACTAATTCTCAGATCAAACCAACATCAGAAACATAAGAAATCAACATGGCATCAGAGCCAAATCCAAAGACCTGTGGCAAAGAAAAAGTATTTGATCATGATGATCAGAAGAGTTTCGGCAGAAAAGATGATTTATACCGTTCCCCGTTTATGGATGCATCAAGAAGTTTTATGTTGCAGAAAGAACAAGAGCATCAAAGGAACGGCGGTTATTCATACAAGAGTTATGAGACTCGATCAAAGACTTATGGTATTTTCGACTTAGAAGACGTGTATCACCGTGAAACAAGAGATGGGTGTGATGATTCCCCAATGTTTCCTTCGTTGTTCAATGGCCGAGTGAGTCAAGAGAGAACAACCGTGGCAGATCAGAAGGATCAGAGAGCCACAGAAGATTTGATGCACAAAAGGGTCGCAAATTCCAGACTTGGTTCGAGTAGCAATCTGCCAGAAAAGAAAAGGGCCGCTCAGGAAGAATTTAACCGACAAGTGAAGAAGAAAAAGTATGTTTCCGATTACCCTAAGGGTATGTGTTGCAGTTATTGTCAAGAACCCTTCCACTATAGAAGGGATTGTCCCAAACGAATCGGTAAAACAGAATTTATGATAAAAGGCACCGATTTACAAGGATGGGATGACATGTGGTTCGTTAGTCTTACCCGAAAAGAACACTGTTGTGGTAAGAAAGATCTGTTTATGGTTTTATGCAATTCCTTTGGAATAGAGGGCTGCCCACAAGGATTTCCCAAAGAATACTTTAGGGGAAAGGGTTCGGTTCTTATCTATAGCAGTGGACAGATGCACAAAATCAAAAACGTTTACTATGTCCCTACGCTTAAGAAGAATATTCTAAGTATAGAAAGATTGACTCAAAGTGGTTACGAAATTGAGTTTGATGGTGATATTTGTCACATCACCCAACCGAATAACCTAAGGGCAGAAGATAGACTCAAAGAAGAACGATGTTGGATATGCAAGGAAGAGGATCATCCCACGTTTATGTGTCCTCTTAAACAAAAGAACATCCAAGAACCAAAAGGCGCAGAAAAGGCGCATGAAGACAAAGGAAAGAAACCCGAAGTAAATATGGAAGAAAAGTACAATGGTCTCACGTATGAAGACATAGAGAAAGCATCGATGTATAGGAACTTTGAGACATTCGCTATGCACAAAGATGACCAAAACGGGTTTATGGAACAAGCGGAAGTTATGTATCCAACCGAGATTTCTTCAATCAACGATTGCCTATTGTTTATGGATTTGATCCATATAGCAACTAAGATTGAAGAACATAAAGAGAAGTTTCAAGTCGAGTTTGAAAGGTTGGTAAAGTGGTTCGTGAAAGAGTTTCTAGAATCAAGAGTTCGAGTGGAAATGCCTCCCCTAGACATATACGGGTATCCAGTCGATCTTCTAGATCTCTATATGTTAGTGCAGAAAATGGGAGGCTATAACAAAGTGTGTGGGGAGTCAAATTGGCCAAAGATTGCTACGCTAATGGGATATGGAAAGGAAGGACCAATGCTCACCCAAAATGACCCAATTGTGAAGGATCTAAGAATGATCTACGTCTTGTACTTGGAAATGTTAGAATGGTATCACCTAAAGTATAAAGGCCGAGAACTCGTGATAGAAGTTGGAGAAACAAGCAATGCAGTCGACAACAAGAAGAAGATTGGGCTGAAAGATAATGATCTTCCACCGAAGAAGCGAAGCAGAAACTGAAGGCTGCACAAGACTGTTTTGAATGCAAAGATTAAGGGGGAAAATGTTGGATATAATCTCTGCAATCAAAACAGAAAAAGACCCGAAGTATATAGTGTAAATATGTGTCATATGTAATTATATTGTCATGTCCTAAGTTTAATAATAGGAAGTCCGAACAGGTGTGTCACATAGCGGTTATAGACAGTTATGTAAGTTAATGGTTGTGTCTCTTGGATACAAACCGGTCTGTATAGTATATATAGGTCTGTACAGTTTCAGTTTACAATTGTCGAACACATATTTGTTTATAAAACAAAGTGTTTCCCTCTCTCTTTTATTTCCCTCCAAACACAAACCATAAACATACAACCGCATACTAATTCTCAGATCAAACCAACATCAGAAACATAAGAAATCAACAGTAACAATTATCAGTTATTGAATAACAATAACTCACCATTGCAACATGGTGGCCTGAGTTTTGCAGACTTGAGATGGCTCCTGACTTTTGTTGTGGAGTCAAAGATGCATTAATAAGATGAGTTCCTATACCCACTGTTTTTGCTACACTTGCAACTGCCTCTTCCCTATCTCCTGATAACAGGATTGTTTCGATCCCCTTCTCATGTAACCTTCAGAAAAAGATTGTCAAGACAGACATCACCGTCAACTGGTGGGTTAATGGGCTATTAAGTTTGGGTCCAGTAAACCCACATAATTAATTTGGTAAAATATGATTACAAGAGTTACTTTATTAATATATACTCTATTTTATTAAGTAACTAAGAGGTTGTACACATCAAAAATACACCTTAGAAGTTTTGACCCGTTAGGCATAATCCAAATAAACCCATTCAGCATTAAATGGGTCAAAACTGCAACCTTGAGCAAAAGGATTTGTGTGTAACTAACCAGAAATCGTAATAACGTTCTACAACCCTCCTTTGCTAAAAAAAATAAAACAATTATATATTAAATTAACTAATAGTACCTTTTCACGGTAGACTCAGCATCATGACGTAAATTATCGGATATTCCAATAGCACCAATGATCCCTTCACCTTCCCGGCCAATGAAAACAACTGTTTGTGAATAATTTGATGATGAACGACCTTCTGTTGATTTCTGTATCACATCTTTCTCTAATTTCATTACATCGGAAATGTTTTTTCTGTGATGGAAACGTTCATGAACCCATTTCATAGATCCAACAGCCACTAAATGCCCATCTACTTCTGCCAATGTCCCAAAACCTGGCTCTGCTAACTGCCTGCTTGTAACTGGAATATTTAAATTCAATGATTCTGCTTCAGATATTATAGCCTTAGCAATGGGATGTGATGCAGTTTTTTCTACTGCAGCAGCCAGTTGGAGAATCTCTGTTTCACCATGACTATAAGATGCAACACCAGAAACCGCAGGTTTTCCTTCCGTTAAAGTCCCCGTCTGGTAATAGTGTGAGAGAAGACAGGTCAGCAAAATTAGAGGTTTGGGTAACATGTCAAATGGATAACCTTTTGGCACTGATAGAGTCAGGATTGGCTGACCCAAATACTTCTAGTCCAAAAGGTGTAACTTTTTTATATATATGTAACTAATCTGCAGAATCAGGGGTGTTAAATGGGTCGTGTTTGCAGGTTGGTGGGTAGAACCCGACACAAGCACGAAAATTTGATATGAGCCCGAACACAAACAGATGACATGAACTAGAACATGACAAGCAGAAAATTTTGCCACACATCAACTTGAACACGACACAAGTTTTCACAGGTTGACACGAACACGGCCCGTTTAACCTCAGAATTAATTAATGCAGATCAATACTCTAAATTTACAACCAAATTTATGTAACATAATCACGTTTAAACTATAAAACTTGATGCTCATTTCTCTCTTAGCTTCTAACTTTGGGAATAAAATACCCAATCAGTGTAGACATAAAATACAAGTATATAACTAAACTGATCAACCCGCGAACCGCCAGATCGACCCGAACATGACTCATTTAGCTGAACATGTTCGCTGCTTCGACCCGAGAATGCCCCAACCCATGAGTTTTGTGTAGAAATTCACCCCTATATGATTGAAAAATGATTTAGGAGAGGTTTTTGTATTAAAACGACACTTTGGGCAACTTTTGTCTTTTGACCTGTTTTCATTTTAGCTAATATTTTTTAAGTAAATGGGTCAAAACTTGCCACCTCTATCAGATACCTTGTCTAGAGTAACAGTGTCTATGTTTGCTAAGCGTTCCAACACATCGCCACCTCTGATAAGAAGTCCTTGCTTAGCCCCTGTTCCACAACATTAACAAAATAGGCAAATGAAAGAAGAAATTAACAGAGATACACATGTAAAGTGGCTTGGTTAACCAAACAACTTGGAAGAATTGTTAATAAAAAATACTTCTTATTTATTTTTGTATTCAATTATTTACCTAGAGAGGTACCGACAAGAATTGCAGTTGGTGTTGCAAGGCCTAATGCACATGGGCAAGAAACAACCTGAAATATAATTTAATTATGAGTAAGGTATGACAGTAAATATGCATAAACAGGGAGTATTTATGGATGTTCATTTTATAAAGATCACATCACTTGGAAAGTATAAAAAGGAGGAAATTACAAGATCGTCCTCAAGTTGGAAATTATTAAGTTCTTTATGACTCACTCACCAAAACATCTGTGGATAGCTTTAAGCTCAAAAGTAAAGGACTTCCATCAGGGCCAGAAATGTCATTAAGCAGCACATCTGGAAAAACATGTACCCCAACATAGTACCTTGATAACAAAATGAACAGAAATTAACAAGGATAAATTCAATAAAGGTAGATAAATAAATGAATATCTTTTAATTCTTTCTAAATGATATTCCATCTCTGTATCAGTATCAGTATCATTATCTTAAACTAGAATTATTGTGGTAAATGACATATTAGTATTTTAATACCAGAAGGCGAATGTTGCAGCAGATAAGGTCATAACAGTGTACACGAATGGGCCAGCAATCGAATCTGCAAGCCTCTGTATAGGTGCTTCACGACCTTGAGCATCCTCTACCTAAACAGGTCAAAGTGTTAAACAGTGCCCAAAGTGTATTTTAGTACATAAAACCTCGTAAATCATTTTATTTAAAGTGATGTTAAAAAACAATATAATTTTGTATGCATTTGACAACTAGTTATTTGAAACTTCAAACAGAGTTTTCAGGTACCCAAGTACCCAACCTGGCCCGTCTCTTGACTGTACCGATCAGTTACGCGGTTTGCCCCAAACCCGTTTTGACCCATTACCCAGCCCGCTCGTTTTACCATCATTAACATGTCTCTTAGTTTTAACACTTTCAAGGGTAAGTAAGCTTCCTGATAAGCGACTAAGCGAGATGTAAGACACGGACACATGTCAATCTAGTATTTCATCTAACTAAATAATTAATATCCAAATGTAAACCTGTCTTTTAAATAATTAGTATAAGATTTAAGGAAAAAAAATCAAACTAATACATAAACATATACTAACCATTTTAACGATCTTTGTTATTGTTGAGTTGGAGCCTGTTGAAGAAGCTTCAATTTTCAGTGGGCCATCCTGAAAAGCAGTCAAAATTTTGAAATGCGGTCATGGTCATAATTCATTACATTAGGAAGTCCATCCTTAAACATAATAAGATAAAACCTTCTACTTTAATATAATAAGTCATATTGTGAGAAACATAATACCCTGCATGTTTAAATTCCAAAAATTGATCTAATATATAATGAGGAGACCTAACTTAAACGTTAAAGTTTATGCTTTTTTCTGCATGTATAAAGTTAATAAATATATTACTGGCGAAAGTTTACCCAGTTTATCGTTCCAGCTGAGACCAGAAGACCTCCTTCCTTAAAAACAGGAAGCGACTCGCCTGTGAGCATGGACTCATCCACAACACTTCTTCCTGCAACAACTTTTCCCTGCAACAAAGTTTAATTAAACTTTTCAAAACGCTAACTTACGTTTAATTCAAGATAATAAATTTGAGAAGATCAATACATCATACATGTAATTCCAAAGACTGGGTCACTAGAGTATGGGTTAGATGTGCATAATAACGTTTCAGTTTAGTTAACAAAACTTACATCTACAGGAATAGTTTCTCCAGGTAAAACCAGTACCAAATCTCCAACTCGAATCTCATCAGTAGGGACTTCGATACATATTGAATCAGAGCTTAATATGCTTCCATCTGTCGTATTACTTTCAGAGGGAGAAATCACTAGTCGCGACTGTGTGGATATCAGTGACTGCAGACACATGATACATGTTTGTTAGCAACTTTTAGATTTTTTCTGAATTACTTTAAAACTGTTCAAACTGTTCGACAAGAGTAAGCCTAAGGTAATCAATTAAGTATCAACTTTAGCTAAAGCAGAACAAACTTATTAATTTCATGTAATTAACATCAAACATGTTTGTTATTTTTGTAATTTATCTAATCAGATAATGCAGATATGGGGACAGGTGTACACATATTGAGAACCTACTAATACTACTGTAGCCATCAAGTTCAAGGCCAACCTAAACATGGAAAAACAAATAATATAATTTAATTGTATATATTTTTACAATGATGATGCCTATTACACCTTATATTTTAAAAGATAAACTTACTAATAATTCATTCATGTCACTAGATGCCCTAAGTCTCGCCCTTTCTTCAAGTGAACGTCCCAAGAGAACAAAACCAAGAAGCATGACCTGCATGCTAAAAGAGAGCACCCTTCAATAAAACTATCTTGAAAAATTGTTATGACTGAAAGAGTACAAGGTAGTCTTATACTCGTCGTACTGAGAGGAAAACTAGATGTGGGAAAATGGGCAGGGTGGATAACGGGTCAAAATGAACAGGGTCAAACAGGTAGTCTTTTTTTCTGGTCAAAATGGAGGGGGTATGACCCAAAGCACCTTATCCAAACAATTTTTTTAAGTGTCATTTATAATAAACAAAATTTACAATATTGATTCAAAATTTTTATAAAGGATGATTAGGAGGTTTTGTGAATTCAAAACACACTTTGGATGACTTTCATCCAGTTTGACCCCGTTTCCATTTTTGGCTAATCTAGTTTACTTCACCAGCTTGACCTGTTAGAAGTACAAATATCACCCTAATCAAACCATTCATAAGTAAATGGGCCAAAATTGCTACCCCTAAAAAAACTAACAAGTTATAGCGTACAAACCGGCTCATCAAAGAATGTCGCATCCCATCCAAGCTCAGGGTTAAGAAGTGAGATCTAAAACAAGGAGAAATGTTAAGCATTATGAAACATGTAGAGTTAACCAAAATGATATGAAAGATAATCTCACCGCGCTTATCATAAATGCAGCAATGGCTCCAAATCCAACAAGAGAGTTCATATTAGGAGATCCCTTAAAGAATGCCTTCAGACCATCAGAAAGCAACTCTGAGAAAGATTCCATTTTATAATATCAGTTAAACGTGCAACGCTTTGTATACCAGGACGAAACTAAAAAGCAGAAAATGTCTTATTTCGTTTTAGCAGATTTTCTTAAACAATTGTACTATCTGTCTATTTCACAACAACAAATATGTGATTGTAGTCTTTAAGTTAGTATAAAAGACAAGGCTTGTATATGTTAAAGAAGAAACTTGGAGCAAAAAAATATAAAGAAAAATAAAAAAGGACAGCCAAAACCGTAACGAACCTTTCCCAGGTCCCAGCAACGCACCAACAGCTAAACTACCTTTGAAATAAGAGTTGTGAAATAACTCCATAAACGTGCCTATAAAAAAACACAGGTTAAAGAATTTCTGATAGATAATACACAAGACGGAAGAACTCTACAGGATCTAGCTAGCAATTTAAAATAATTTCTGCTTTCCATCTTAAATCTTCGCTGCAAGGTCTAATCTTATCCCACTTTGAGAGCCTCTAGATGATAATCTCTAAATTCATGACCAAGTCCAAATTTAGAGTCTGACTTCGATAT
Source organism: Ambrosia artemisiifolia (assembly GCA_032199755.1). Taxonomy (NCBI): domain Eukaryota; kingdom Viridiplantae; phylum Streptophyta; class Magnoliopsida; order Asterales; family Asteraceae; genus Ambrosia; species Ambrosia artemisiifolia. The sequence goes on from CM063514.1 coordinate 16,074,679, forward strand.
ATTAACTTTTTAGAACAGGACCATTTTCCTCATATATATCCCAAGGAAAGTTGATTATTTATCAACATTGTATTTCATAACTGTGACGGTTACAAATATTGCCATTTTTGGGATTTCTACAAGTAGCATAGGGTTGTTCACAAACCGAGTTCAAGCTGAGCTCTTATTCCGTCCGCCATCAACTAGAGCCAGTTTGGCGAGTTGGCTCGTTTTTTCTGAGTTTTAATGATGTTGTATGTTCTTTTTTCATATAAGTCTCAAATGACAAATTAACCTCAATCTCAAATAATACATTACCAATATACCAAAAAAACATAAGCTAATTTATATAATCCAACAAGCTGATTACTCAAGCCAAATCAACTCGCCTTTTTTATGCAAGCAAGCTACCTTCTACTAAAACTCGACAGACATATATACTAGCCAGAGAGCTCTAGCCACATCAGATCAAGTTTCTAACAAGCTAATATCATACGATCCTATAACTCTATAAGCAAGCTACGAGCCTAAGATTCATTCGCATAATGACTTATTTAAGCTTAACGGCTAAGTAAACCGATTTCAAAACACAACCCCAAACACTAAAAACTAATTATTTGTTTTTTCAAACGCAATAATCTTCCTTCCTTGAAGGGATTATACGGTGAATTATCAAAGTTAAAAGGTTAAAAGATCATTATTATTTGTTTCCTCATTTAAGTATAATTAAAAACTTAAAATTAATGCATTCTTTTGCTGGATCCGATCGTTCCAACAGATTTTGGCGGCAATTCATCTATAAATTACTATATCAAAGTAGAACTATTCAACAACGAATGAATAATAATAATAAGTCAATTAATATTAATAATAATAATTTACCATGACCAACATGAACACCAAGAGAATGCAATATATGAGAAGCGTGGGACCCACAGCACAAGGCAACCAAGCTCCAAGCAAACACAACTCTATTCCTACTCTCAACAACCAACGCCTCTTTCCTCTTAACCGTTTCTTTCCACTCCCTCACCTTTTCCTCAATCCCTACGTCCCCTACCCCTCTCTTTTTTGCTGGAAACCCACACTCACTTAACCTCCTACCTAACTCCTCCGCCACGTCAGCGTTCATGTTCATGTTTGATGCCACCTCAGCGTTTAGTTTAACTGCTGCTGTCTCGGTTAGCATGTTGACTACGACGGAGTTGACACGTGGATCGGAGGATAGGATGGATTTGACGCGTGAGACGCACGCGCCGCACATCATGCCGGTGACGTGGAGGAGGATTGACGGAGGTTGTGGTGGTGGTGGTGATTGTTCCGGTGAGGTTTGGATTGGTGAGTTGAGGTTGAGTGAGTTGGTGAGGGTGAGGTTAGGTAGGTAGTGGTGGTGGGTACGTGGTGGAGGACGGTAAAGGAGGGAACGACGTCGTTTGAGGTGGAGGTTGTAGGTGATGATACGGTGGTTAATGGTGGTGGTGGTGGTGAGGTGGAGTGGTGGAGAGATGTGGAGGAGATCGGTCGTCATTTGGATATTAGAGAGAGAGAGAGAGAGAGATTTTGATCACATAAAAATTAAAATGATAAAAACATGTGTGTGGCAATAAAAGATGAGTTTTGAATATTCACTTCGATCATTTTATATTATTGTTATCTATTAAATTATTATTATTTCTGGATAATATTATATTATTATTATTGTTATTTTTATTTAATAAAATATATAATAATATAAAGCACCATGCTGTTCAATAAATTGAGGCTATACGGACGGCCTCTATCTAGTCTCTATACAACGAATTATGAATAGAATAGAATAGAAAGAAGCTTCATGGTTAAACCGTGGTGGAATACATAAGGGTGGAGCTGTGGAGGTAAGGATGGTAAATTGGTAATTGAACCCGAATTTTAATGGTGAACTTTGGAAGCTTAAATATTTACGACTAGGTATAGTTTTTGTGAGTATTGGTTTAGGTGTTGCCTCGCAACTCATAAAATAAATGAAATGAAGGTTTAAGTGCTATAAATATATAGAAATATGAATTAGATTAACACATGCATCAAGTGTTGTATCTTAGATGAAGATACTAGTATTTCTAAATAGAGAAGGTTGATTAGCAAAGTAGATTTCTGCGTATAAACTAGTAATTAGACCCGTTTGTGTTGTTACGTGGGTACATTGCAAACATCGAAAAATTAGTCAAATACTATGTAATGGGTTAGCTACACGAAAACACGTTTTTGACATATCCTATTTTACTCAAAAGCATTGTGGTGTGATCAAAATGTAAAGTAATCAAATTTATATTGTACAATCGTAACGTATTGATATGGTGACCTGACTCATAGATAGGAAAACGTATATGAAAAGCAAGTTCAGGTTTGGATTTTTACCCCTAGCACGTCAAGGAGGGGTAAAAACGTAGAGCAACTCGAATGAGAATGTATTATATTTGACTTCATTTGATTCGGAACTAAATTTACGACGACACATAGACCAACTTGAAACGTGCATAAGATAAACACGAAAACATATTATATTTGAAAGACAAAATTGCAGAAAACGTCCTTTATGTTTACCCAAAGTTGCAGGTTTAGTCCTTTAACTTTAAAAGTTGCAGGATACCTCCTTTATCGAAGTTTTTGTTGCAGGAAACATCCTTTTCACTAACGTCGTTTGAAATTGTCGTTAGATGCCCCTCACGTGCAATGCATGTGAGGGTATTTTTGTCATTTTAGATGCTAATTAAAATTTAAAAAACAAAACGAATATATAAAAACCCAACCGTCTTCATCTTCTCTCATCCCCTGTACACAACTCAGAGAAGAACACCATGAAGGAAGATGAAATCAGGGAGGAGATGGCAACCATTGAAGGAGGGAAGTACAATATTCGAACACATGACGATGAATACGATGTCGACTCTTTATATGGTAAGATTGTTTAATATAAAACCCTAATTTTTTGTAATTAACTTGTTAAAGTTAAATCCCTAATTTTTTAAAAAATTTTTGAATGTAGAAACGTATGAATCGTTATTCAGTATTAATATGCATCAAGGAGGGTTTTTCAGTTCATTTCCAGGTCGTGAGTATATGAATGGTTTGATGAACATTGTTGATTTGATGGATACTGATAGATTTGGTATATATGAGTTAGGTTGGATTGTGAACGATTTAGGTTATCTTGAAGGTATCCCAATTTTTTTCCATTTCTTAGAACCTGGAGCTGATTTAGATCATGGTCTTAGTCAATTAGCTGAGGAAGCTGATGTATTGAGGTTCGTAGACATCATTAGGCAAGGAAATAGGTTTGTTGATGTCTATGTAGAACATGGAATGTCAAGGCTTGCAGCTGAAATACCCTCCCAATCAAGTGTCACTGGTTCGTTCGGCATTCTAAGTATTGAACCTGTTCAGGCAGATAGGACTGTATTAGCAATTGAGAATGAAGATGTTGAGAATGAACAACATAATGTTGATGATGTAGAAGAAGATACTGATGAAGAAGATAGTGATTTTATAGTAGATGATGATAATGATATGCAAGAAAGTGATGTGGACATGAGGGACTTCAATTTCATGGTTGATGATGTAGAAGAAGAAGATAAACATTACAATGAGAATGTAACATGTGACATTGATGATTTAGAGGTTTTAGACAATGATATCTTTGAGAGTGCTAGTGACAGTGATGAGAATATTGGTAACATCAGGAGAAGAAAATTAAAATACATGAGAAGAGCACATGTTAATGACCAGAATTTCTATGTAGGGCAAATATTTTATCACAAGAAGGATGTTAAAAGATTTCTGAAAAAACATATAGTGGAAACAAGAAGGATGTTAAAAATTATAAAGGATGATAAAAATAGGGTTAGGGTGGTTTGTAATGGTGATGTTCCAGGTGTTCAAAAGATGGAACCCATTAAGAAACCTTCAAAGAAAAAGATTAAAAAAAGTGAGAAACAGGGTGATGATGTACAAAGTGGGACAGGTGGCTTTGAATGTGATATAGTTAATGAACCACTTGTGCAACCTGACAAAGAAAAAGCAGGGACTGAAAATGAAAAAAGTGAGAAAGTAGAGGGTTCACAAGATAAACATAAAGGTGGTAGGGGCAAAAAGAAAAACCCTAATCTGTTTGTTTGTCCTTGGGAGGTGTTGGTGTATAGAGATGAAGGTTAGAATATCAATTATGTATTATGTTTTCTAAACTGTGTTGGTGATGACTTGGATCTTGGAAGCAATTCAAACTTCACATTTATCAGTGATAGACAAAAGGTTAGAATATCAACATGTATTATGTTTTAAAAAGCTTAATTTGTATCATGCAGTTGTATAATTATCATTTGTTTGTAACAGGGTATACTTCAAGCAGTCACAGATTTGTATCCATGTGCTGAGCATAGGTTCTGTCTCAGACATATACATGAGAACTTGAGGACTACTTTCAAAAGTGGTCAGTACAAGGATGTCCTTTGGAAAATAGCAACTGCTACAACAGTTGTGCAATTTGAAAGAGAAATGGATGAGCTGAAAACCATGGACTCTGAAGCACATCTGTGGTTATCAAATATCCCACCAAAACACTGGACCAGGTCTCATTTCTCAGGTAAGTCATAAGTGGTCAGTACAAGGATGTCATTTAAAGTGTTTAATATAACTTTACCATTTTTTTAAACAGGGAGGGCTTTATCTGATGTACTCTTAAACAACATGTGTGAGGTATTTAATTCCAAGCTAGTAAATGGTAGAGATAAGCCCATTATCACAGCCTTAGAATACATTAGAGAGTACCTCATGAGGAGAATAGTGAATGTTTTACATGTTATTGACAAAAGTGATGGTCCATTGACACCATATGCTACCAATAAGTTAGCTACCATTAAGAAAGATGCTACCAAGTATTCAGTTAGTTGGAATGGGGATGCACACTTTCAAGTGTCTTATGGTGGTGACCAATGTGTTGTCAATGTAACTGAAAGAACATGTAGTTGTAGAAGGTGGGAGATCACATGAATACCTTGCAAACATGCAGTGGCAGCAAATTGGGATATGGCAAGTCATGGTCACACTACAACAAAAATGGGTTTTTAGTACGCACAAAAGCGTCCTAAAATGTTATTTTATAGGACCTTTTATTTAATAGGACCAACGGTAAAAGCGTTTCATGTAAGGGGGTCGTAATAAGTCACGCAACTTAAAAAGCGTCCTAATATCTCAAATAAGATTATGAAACCAATTTTATGGTCGCATAATATGTCCCAAAAAACTCCCAATAACAACATATTAGGACGCTTTTACAATGTTTTAACACGTAATTACCCACTTTTAATACACATACAAGAGTCCTTAAAAATTAATTTATAGGACCCTTATGATGTAACATTATAGGAGCTTTAGTACCAAGAAACGGGTCCTAATATCCTAAATAAGATTATGAAACCAATTTTATGGTCGCATTATATATCAATGAACAACCCATGCAGCATTCTAAGAAAAGCATATTCGGACCCTTTTACAATGTTCTAACAAGTTTAATAGGACAAAATTTCAAAGTCCTAAAAAGTCACATGATACAACGCTTTTTTAAACATACACACACAATTTTACAATATACTGTATATAAAAACCAATGAAAGAAATAAAACTTTATTAAACATAATAAGTTATAGTATTATCCAACATAAAGTCTTGTAACATTTAACAAATTAATTAAAAGCAATGAAAGAAAGGGTTAGCGGCGCAGCTTGTTGCCCGCCTGCCCGTTATCTTAATGTAATTTTCTTTGTCTGGGAAAGTCCCCTAATGATTGTGTTTGCGTTTGGCTTTAGACATTGATGGTTGTTTTAGTTGGTTATAATGTACGAGATCCACATTTTCTTTTAATAAAAAACTAGATATGACAGTGATTACCCAAAAAAAAAAAAAAAAAAAATGAAAGAAATAAGCAGCATAGAATCCTGAGTCATCATGCGTCCTCAATCCTCACGGACTACCTACAAATAAACCATCCATGTATAAGCATTAAGTTCTAGATTATTAAAATTATTCGTATCACAAGATTAATAAATACATACCGAGATGAAAGGACAAGACCATGCAATGGATGCACCGATACAATCTTGAGTTGTGGAAAATAACCCATATGGTCTCACCAACTTTTTATCTATTTTTATTGGTACTTGAAAGTTTACCTCACACCAATTTGGTCCAATCTATGTAACACCAACTAGCTCAAGGCATTTATCAAATGCTTTTGAGGAAAACTTCATATCCAACCTAGATTTTAGTTTTGAACAAACATTTATCAAATTCTAGTCAGAATAGTGCAAGTAACATTTCATAAAAAAATAATAATAATAAAGTTTTACACTAGCGTGCTAAGATTTTTATAGAAAAGACTAACATGAAAAAAAAAACATCAATAGACATTGTTGTTTTGTAGTGTAGCCCAATGTAACCATTATTTGATCACCAACTTAGAATCATTTTTGGGATGAGTCTACAAGTTAAAATCTACTTCTATTTCGCAGGAGCAAAATTTTGAGATTTATATTTAATGTAATATGTATTGGAAGTTATAAAATGCTAATTATCTGGTATTATGTTATACGAAGGAGCGAAATTTTTAGAAAAGTTAATTTGAGGCTTATAAATGTTAGATGGAAACTTAACTATATAAAGTTTGGACTCTTATGATCTAAAGCCATAATCTTGGGGATTATTCATTGTTGAAATTATGGGTCTTACACTAATGTTATTTGAAGTTTAAGGCTAATTCATAACCTTTGTTTTAAGGCTATTTCATTGATATCTATAGTTACAAAAGGGAAGCCAATTTTGTGTTCTGCAAGTAATTTATTTGTTTTGAAAATATCCATAACATTAAGAATTCATAAACTATGCAGAATTAGTTCCCCATTAAGAATTCATAACTTTGTTTTGTAACCATAATTAAACTATGAACACACAGTTAAGACTTATTAAACTTTATATAATAGTACTTAATAATCAAAGTGGATACGACTCACCTCATGTTTAAGAAGAACATCCTGGTTTTGCAAGATTCTCGTATCCCACTCAGCTATTGAATTAGCTTGCTTCATGAACTTACTAGTTCTTTCTTGGAGCTCCACATTCCAGTCCTTGATGATTTTTTTTTTGAACGGCAAATTTCTACTCTTTGTGGGACTTGAACCCATGACCTCCCCCTTAAGTGTTCCTAGAAGCTTTGCTTCTACCATTGGGTCACCAACCCCAATTTCCAGTCCTTGATGATGATCAAGGAATTCAAATAAGAAAAAAAAAACATATGATAATAACAACAAAAGCCTTTTTTTCTAATGCCAACATGGCTTAATAAGAACATTTTAGATATTGAATGTCATCTAGCATCAAAAACAAAAAGCCTTTATTCTAATATCTTGATAATAAAATATGGATATTAACAAATGATTTCACAACCAGTATTTACAAAGATCAAAGTTCATAGTCATTACGAAAATCAATAGTTTGAAGAACAAAAAGAATATTCTGATATTATAATTATGACTGATCCACTACTGGTTGATAGAACAAGCACAAATGATGTTAGAGCAATAGTGGTTGTAACGGTTGAAGTGGTTTGTCAAGAAAGCAATGCCACCTACCGAAAAATATAAGACAAAAAATCATAATAGTTAAAAGCGAATATTGTCAGTTGATCAAAATTTTAGAGATTGTAAGCAGTCAGGTAATCAGCCAAATAGGCTTTTAGGTGGCAGCAATAATGAGTGACCATGAACATCACAGAAGGTCAAAATTATGTTCTAGGTATATATGGTTTTAAGATAAGTCATTCAGGCACCCAAGAAACCCATGGTTCAGCCCCAATTAGTTCTAATTATGGGTTCCAATTTTTCAAAATCTGCAAATCGTAATTAGATTGCTGAGATGTAAACTAGAAAAGCAGAATATGCTGAATAGAAAAGCAGCTAAACAGAGACTACATTTAGGCTCTTCATTTTGCAAACTGCAATTCAAATTCCGATTCTTCAAATCACAATCACAATCCTCCAATTCTATAAGATTGAAACCCTCAATATTTTTCTGCGGCTGTGACTTAGGTACTCGGATATTGCTTTAATAAATCATACAAGTAAAATGTGGACTAAATGACTAATACATTCATTGGTATATGTTTTCCTAGTGCCATTTGAAATTGTTGATGAATTAACATATGGACTAACACTTCAGAATTGAATTACTGTTTGATTTTTACCATACATATATCTTTCGCTTTGAAATTAAATGGCTACAAGTTATTTACTTTTGAGAAAATTTATTAATTTAATTGTTATTTTTATCTATACACTTGATTTTAAAAAGCCCAAAGCGCACAAAAGCGACGAGGTCTAAAACCGAGGCGCAAAGTGCAAATGCGGTTCGCTTTTCGTACGCGAGGCGCAAGACTATTACATAATTCTTTTTTTATATATCATATAGGTTTTTAGCATCATTTACCCAAAATATAAATATAAATAAGGGTTATACACTGCACGCCTTGTGCGACATAAGACGCATGGATTTGCGCCTTAGGTTGCATCGTGCTTAATCATGCCTGACGAGGCGCTCTTTTTAAAACCTAGTCTATACATGAAGTAAATATTGTAGAATAAGGTAGCACGCATCACAGTTGGCATGACAGTACTACTAGAATTAAAACAATAAAAGATTGATAACAATACAAGTTCCACCCAACCCCCACCAAGCTCAATTAGTCAATTCCACGCATTTTCTAGTTCCATTTCTGGTTACCCTGTCAATTGCTATAGAATGTAAGGTAATGTAAATTAATTTCTAAAGGAAAGCAAAAACTCGTACAAACATTTTATCAAACAGGTTGTGTGCGTGATAGACAGTCATCAACTTTGTCGTATTTCTGTCCAGATTTTGCATCACCATTGTTGTTGCCGTCTCTTTCTCTTTCGAGCTCTCTACGTGTTTCTCTGTGTTTGATAGGAAATTTGGGGAAATGAATTTTGGATGGAAGGGAAATAATGTATTATGGTGGGAAATTTGAGGAAATGAGTTTTTTAGTTTAAATTTGAGTTATAAGGTGAGGAAGATGACTAGGGTTTTGAAGCGGGAGAATGAATTTTTTGTAGGACCTATCATTTGGTGAAGAAGCGGGAAATGAAAATGTTTGGTTAAGTTTGGGGGAGGGATATGAATTCTTTTGGGTGAAACTGATTTAATGGGAGATAAAAAACAATAACTTTTAATAAATCCAAAAATACATATATTTAGTTTTAAATAGTTTACTATTAAATTTAAAAAACAATATAATATAACAAATAGGGAGGTAAACAAGTCGAGCTAAGGAATGGGCTCAGGCACAGCTCATTTAAAAACCGAGTCTTTCTAAGTCGACTCATTTATCTAAACAAGCTAAAATCTGGGTTCTAGTTTAAACAAGCCAACCGAGCGAGCTATAAACAATTGCTACCTTTGCTCGGGTTTGCCTAGTTTACAAACTGAGCCAATCCGCCTCGCAAACATTTCATTAAAAACTTTATGCGAGCTCTTCTCTGGTGCAGACTTGGCGCAACCACTTTTAAGATCTTTTAATGTCAGGAGAGGGTTAAACACCACCACCCACCGCCTACCACTACCACCGGCCACAACCACCCACCGTCTGCCATCACATCGTCCAACACCACCACGACTGTCCACCACCACCAACGTCCACCACCACCACCACCGTCTACCACCACTACCATCCACCACCACCACTATAAAGGTTAAACTTATAAAACCCAAGTGTCAAGTGTACAGTTAAATTATGTTCTAACAAAACTCTAGCAAATAAGCGTCTTATAAAACTGATATTTTATGACTCAAATTTCAAGTGTTATATTGTGGCGTATTATAATAACAACACTATGATTAAGCGTCCTATAATGTTTTAAGTTATAATACCCACGTGTTAAATGTCCTATTAAGTTATGCTATAATAAAACTCTAGCCAATAAGTGTCCTATAAAACTGATGTTTTATGACCCAAATATCATGTGTCCTATTATGGTGTATTATAATAACACCACAATGATTAAGCGTCCTGTAAAGGTTAAAGGTATAAGACCCATGTGTCAAGTGTCCTATTAAGTAATGTTCTAATATGACTTCAACTATAAAAGGGTCTTATAATATCGAACATTTGTGACTTAACTACAAAGTGTCGTATTAAGTTATATTACAATAGGACCCATTGTGATCAAATGTCCTATTACATATTTACATTGCCACATAATGGGACACCAACAACTAAATGTCTTATAAATTACTTTATTAGGATCTACATGTTAAGTGTCTTATTAATTTATATGATAATAGGACCCCAAAGAATCATCCATCTTATTAAATAGCTTTTTAGGACACCGGTTTAGTAGCGTATATTATAAAAGGACCCCAAAAGTTCATTCATCCTATTAAATAATTGTTAGGACCATATTTTACAAGCGTCTCACATAAAAGGTCCTAAAAAGCCATTTTTGTTGTAGTGTCAACAGGTATGTAATCATATTTTGGGTCTTGGTGAATTAGTTTGCAAATATGTTAATGTATTTTTATTGAACAGGTTGGGATACCAGAGACTTGGGTGCACCAAACATACAGGCTGGAAACATGGAAAAATGTATACAGTCACAAGATTTTCCCTATCAATGGCAAGTCTATATGGGCCAAGTCTAAAGTACCAACTACCCTAACACCTCCATATCATCACAAACAAGTGGGAAGACCCAAAAAGAAAAGAAAGAGGTCTGCTGCTGAGATAGAAGATATGACCAAGGGTGGCAAGTTATCTAGGAAAAATGTGACTGTCAAATGTGGAAAGTGCAAAAACTTGGGCCATAACAGTAGGACTTGTAAAGGGCAAACATTGGAACCTGAAGGCAAAAGTAAATCCAAGAAGAAAGGTTCTAAAGATGTTGCAAGTAAACCTGTTGGGCAAAGGAAGAAGACTATTGCAAGTAAACATGTTGGCGAAAAGAAGAAGAGTGGGGTTGCAGGTGGTGGTAAGAAGAGTGGGGTTGCAGGTAGTGGTAAGAAGTCCAGAAAGAAGAAGGTCTGATGGTCTGTTGGTTTGTGAACCTGTTCTTTTTGTTTATGTAATGGTTGTTATGTTTCTGATGGTCTGAACTTGTTCTTTTGTTTCTGATGGTCTAAACTTATGGTATGTAATGGCTGCAATGCCTTGTTTTTTAACACTTTGTTATTAGTATGGTTATTGACAATGGTTGTTATGATTATTGTAAACTTTGTGTTAGTATGGTGTATGATTATGGTTTGTTAATGTTGTTAATGGTGTATGATTATGGTTTGTTAATCTTTGATCGATGAGAATAATTAGGGTTTTTTTGATGAAAGGATTTGGGGGGCGGGAATTTTTTTTATTTTTATGTTGTTATTTTTGTTTTAATTGCAGAAAGGGTCCTTTAAGATAAATTGATGAAAATACCCTCAGATGCTTGGCACGTGAGGGTAACTTAACAGCAGAATCAAACGGCGTTAGTGGTAAAGGTCGTTTTATGCAACCAAAAGTTCATTAAAGGATGTTTCCTGCAACAAAAACTTCGATAAAGGAGGTATCCTGCAACTTTTAAAGTTAAAGGACTAAACCTGCAACTTTGGGTAAACATAAAGGACGTTTTCTGCAATTTTGTCTATTTCAAATATTTTTTTTTTTTAAAACATGTTTACGTCTAAACGTAGACCAACTCGAATTTATACCACACATAAATAAAAACACGCTTTTAGGTAAAGGAACAAAGCGAATAAACTTAGAACTCCAAAAATTCGAGCGAGTCAGAATAAAATTTTATAAAATTCTTAAACACAATGACAAATTATTATTCTAAAAAAGAAATTAGCGAAAGAAAATTTGTTAAATATGTATGGATTTTCAGAAGTTGAAGTTGAAGTTGAGGGGTTGTAAGATGGAGTAATGGTGTAAGGGTTAACACTCAAATTTTTAAAAGTTGAGTTGGGTAAAAATTACAATTTTTAAAAGTTGAGACGGTTGTAAGATAGAGTAATAATGTAAGGGTTAATATTTTAATTTTAAAAATTGACGAGCTATATGGTGGGTGAAAAAAAACAATGAGAATATAACATAATTTAAAGTTATAGAATAGAATGTGTATATTTAACATAGTAAATATAGTTCCGGTTATTTTTTTTTAAATACATAAAATATAACTACTATCTCTTGCAACTCTCGAATCTTACACTGTGTTCCCGAGTTTCATTAAATGATGGAAGAGAAAGGATCTCCCTCCTCTTCCATTCTCTCCAATTCCTTCCAAATTGGAAAGATTGAAAATCACACTAAAATCCTCTTTATTATCCCTCTCATTCCCTCCCTTTCCCTCCTACAAAAAACTCTGGAACACATTTTTTCTCCACTTCCTTCCCAATCCTTTCTCTTCCATCCTTTAATGAAACTCTGGAACATAGTGTTATTGTAATTTTTAACAGAAGTGTATAAATAACCAAAGAGATTATAACATAATTGATCATAAATTACAAGTTACAGTTAACCAACGAGATTATAACATAATAATAATATTGATAAAGGAAATAAAAATATATTACTGTTATTAACAAAAGAAAAACAAAAACGGTTAAACTACAGATAGATGTGCTTTTCAAGAAACAAAAGGTTAAAAAATAAAGATTTGCTTGAGATCTCAAAGGAATGGCATGAAGTGGATAACGAGTGTTAGGTGGACGTGTTGTTACTCTTCCGAGAAGAAAATATAATTCGTTATGTTTATTATCTTGACATCCACATGATAATTTTGACTTATTTTTAGAGCATCAAAGCCCCACCTAACACATCAATTCACGTTCACTAACTAAAAAACGTGATTCACAACTGTGTAATATATTTATTTAATAATATATATATATATATATATATATAGGTAGAGGTTCGCGTACAAAAGTTAAGTTTTGTAAGAAGGGTGAGAAGGCTTCCTACGATGACACGTGGCATTATTTTAAATTAATCTAAAGGTCATATAGGTAATTTCACATAATCTAAATATGGTAAATTTACCCACGAGACTTTAATTTGATTGGTCTTCTAAATCTTATCTACTTTGTATCCTTTTAACAAAATTCATGAGCATAACTGTTAGAGATAAATTTCCACGAACTGCTTTTATATTTTCTCTCATTTTAATTAGTGACCAACAATTTATTCTTCTTAGTCCATTTTAGCTCTGTTCCTCTTAATACATATTACATACAAAAACACCTTAATCTAATCTATAATGGAGGAGTTATTTTTAGGATTTTATTCAAATCTTTTTAACCGGTTTGTGTTTTATTATCATCGTCTCAACAATCTAGTGTGTTTTGTCACCATCGAAACAACTTTGTGTTTTAACTATCAAGTGTGTTCTATCACCATCGTCTCAACAATCTAGTGTGTTTTATCACATTAGTCTCAACAATCCAGTGTGTTCTATCATCATCGTCTTAACATCCAGTGTGTTTTATCACCATCGTGTTATAACATCCCATCTAAGCCCATTATGTTTTTAAACTCATGTAAACTACTCAAAAGAACTTATTGTGTTTTAATCACAACATTGTGTTACAACATCCCATCCAAACCCATTGTGTTTTAAGCTCACGTTAACCACACATTTTAAACCCATTGTGTTTTAAACTCAAATAGATCTGAATGCGCCATTGACCAATCTTCAAACATAATTCTGCACACAAATAATAACTTATTATAAAAGCTAAATCAATAATAATAATAATAATAATAATAATAATAAAACAAACTAATAAGTAAACCTAAAGATCTTACGAATGTGATTTTCAAATATGATTCTGTAGACAAATAATAATAATAATAATTTATTACCAAAGCTAAAATAAATATCAAAATATCATGCAAACGGTAAAAATATATATAAATAATAGATGGAAAAGTGAAGTTAATGATTAAAGTGACTAACCGAGATATGACAGAGGGGAAGCATGGTGTTTGTGGGGGGAGAGAGAGAGGGGAAAAGGGAGTTATGGAAATCTCCTTAAATGAAGGAGATGTTTAATATTTTTTGTTGGTGTTTTGACAATTATACCCTCGCAAGACTTAATTTAGTAATTAAATTATAACATAATTTACAACTTTGCCATCAATTTAATCTCAACCATCAATCAATATGATCTAATGGACACAATCACTTCTCACCCTTCTCACAAAACACACCTTTTGTACCCTAACCCTACCCTATATATATATATATATATAAAAGAAAGCATATATGGCCATTAAGAGTGCCACGTGGCTTAATAATTGAGTGTTTTTGAGTATTTTTCTAAATTTATCTCTCTATCTTTTAATTCTCAATTACTAAAATTAAATTGAGTTATTTTAGGAAAAAAGAATTTAAAAACAAATTAAAATTTTTCTCTTTTATCTTTCTCCCATAATTTTTAAACATAAATATCTTTTATATTCGAGATTTTTTAAATAAAAAAATTACACCAAATTAACGAGCGTTTTATTATCTTTCCAACGAGTACCATAGTGCTATATAAAAACGAAAAAAAAAAACGACTATTTTTTGTGGGGTTATATTCATACAGAAAAAAACACAAAGTGTTCGTGTTATTCATTAATCAAATTGTAGCATATTTTAATTTACGTGAAGATGATTATATGTTGAAGGTTATCCTTTTAATACTTTATTATGTTTAATATGGTTTATGCTTTTTATTTTTTTAACTTTTTAAATAAATGTTTTTTAACTAAGATTGATTATGTTTAAGTTATTTACTCTTTTGGTGATTTGAGTTTTCTTTTTTTTTTTATCATTTTTTATTAAATCATATTAAATTTTTCAACCCCGGGACCTTCCCGGGTTAATCGGCTAGTTAATAATACTAGAAAAAGCTAGTCGTGTATTTACACCCTTTTTAGTAATAGTAACATGGTCTACTTGTTACTATTACATATTGTATTCGATTATTCATTTTATGTCCGTGTATAAGTCAATAAATAAATAAAATATGCGACTACAAGCGTATTGTTTTATGTATCTGCCCTAATAGTAGTGTTTTGATCTTTTGTTCTCTATCAACATTAATTACCTTTTTTTATATTTTTATTTTTATTTTACTTTTATAAAAATTCAACATCAAGTTGTTAAATCATACCACTTGTGGTGTAAGGCAAGCGAGTTTCAAACAAGTAGCCTCCTTCATACATGGTTTCCAGAGGCAAAACCACGTGCTTTGAGGTCGTCATATTACTCTCTCGATCGGATTTTCTAGTAACGATGTATTAAGTTAGTCATTTTTTTCTAAAGTTTGACTCTGACATTATTATCCTTAAAAGTAGTTGTAGAGACAAAAAGGTTTGAAGAAACCATTTTGTTATCTTAGTTCAAATCATATTTCTGCTAATTATTCTAAGTATAGAACTGTTGAAGACCAAAGATTGAAGTACTGAAGAAGAAGAATAAGAAGTCAAAATGCTGAAGAGTAAATGATCAGAAGTTCTGAAGTTTAACCAGACAAGTTCACTGAAAAACTACTGAAGACAAAACTACTCATCAGTAGTTTTGTCACTCATCAGTACTTTCCGATAGAAGCTTCTAACCGACCCATTTACTTCAGTAAATTATATTATAATGTTTTGTTAAAGTCTTTGAACAAGTACCAATGCTACAGCCTGTTGTAGCATTATTTTAGTGTATTATAATCCTTAGATTACTTAGTACTTCTGTATGTATTCGTCTATAAATAGATGGGTTAATCCCATACTTTGATTTTAACTGAATCCTTCAAAGTCTTTTATAATATACAATCCATTTTCACATCTGAGAATCATTCAATACTTGCATTTACAGCTTTATACTTTGAATTGCTTTGATTCTCATTAACTGCTATTGTCAAGGGGGAGTAATTACTCTTGTAAAAGTGATACTTTAACTTACAACACATAAGTGTTCTTGAATATAAAATGCTATAAAGAGACCACTGATCCAACAATTAGTATCAGAGCATCTGGTTTATCTGATCAAATATCAATCTAACAAATTTAGAATCAGACACAGGCTCTTATTGATATCCAATAAAGGATAAAAGTTCACTTTATTTAAACATCCATCACTTTAAGAAAGTATTGACAAACCGAACTTCTTAAAAATGGACCCTCATAATACGGGATCTGCCAATAAACCTCCTATGCTAGTCAGAAATGAATATAACATCTGGCAAAGAAGGTTGGCACATAGTATATCTCAGATCAATACTGGATGTTGGAGGTCTGTTATTTTTGGACCTCATAAACCAGTAATAGCTAATCCAGAATCTAAAGACCTTAGACCAAAAGACTGAAGAAGGACAGTCTTCTAAGGCAACTGAACCTACTCCAACTCCAATTCCAAGGCCTGCACCTGTAACAACAACTGTTTTAAACCCTGCTCCCATCTCAATGTCTAAAGAACTATTGGAGACGAGTTTAAAAGAAGCACAAAAGAAGGTTAAGGAAGATGATGTATGGAAAAGCCTAGAAGCAAGGGAAGATCTCAGTTTTGATGAAAAGCTTGTGAAGTATCAAGCTAAACTTGATGAATTAGAAGCTGAAGAAAGAGCACTTGAAGCTGTTGCTGAAGAAGACAAAAGACATCAACTTATGCTGATGATCACAAAGAATACCAAGACTAAGAAAGCTTCACTCAAAGGGCTCTCTACTGAAGAACTAATGAGAAGAGCACAACTAGTAGCTAACAAGTTGGCCACTGAAAAAGAAAGAAAGGCAAAGAGAGTAGAAATTATTGAAGAACTGGTAGCCAATGGATTTGGTCCAAAAACATCAGTGTCAATATGGAGAGAAGATACATTGTTTGACACTTATAAAAGATTCAAGGCTGATAAGGCTGCTAATCCTGAGAAGTTCAAAACTTCTGAAGTATCACAAACTTCAGTAGTTAAAAGATCTTCTGGTGCACTACAAAGGCCAGCTACCAAGAAGAAGCAAGAGGAAACCATCAAGACAGACTTCAAAATGGTGTTGCTAGAAGACAACACAGTTGTACAAGGAGATTTTGATGTCGAAGAAAAACCTCTGCATACCTAATTCAGGGACCCTGCAACATTTGCTTACCAACTACAACAAACCATCAAAGAAAAATCACACACCAAGGTTGTCACAGAACATTATCTCCCAAATTTTGCCATGCCTAATGTCGTGAATACAGAAGAAAGCAGGGATTCCCACCTGAAGGTCACTGAAGTAGAAAACATACCACAATTAGGATCAACCCAGGAGACTAGCTTGGTCCCCTACACTTCAGACTTTGACATGTCTAAAGTGAACATTGTTAAATGGTCATTCACTGATACAAACTCAGTGAAAGTGACAAGAAGAGATCGTTCAAGCAAGGTCTACAGGAACTCTAAAGAATTGAGCATACTTTCAACAAAAGACCTTCTCACCATACAACATCTTGCCTGAACAAGGATCTCTGACACAGCAACAACAACACTAGCTTAGTGCCTCCATGACTGCAGAAATCTGGAGAATACTGGAAGGTAGGAAAAATGAAGGTAAATAAAGATTGGATAGGGTTTTTGGCTTCATCAATCCAGGGGGGATTGTAGGGACAAAAAGGATTGAAGAAACCACTTTTGTTACCTTAGTTCAAATCATATTTCTGCTAATTATTCTAAGTATAAAACTGCTGAAGACCAAAGATTGAAGTACTGAAGAAGAAGAAGAAGTCAAAGTGCTGAAGAGTAAATGATCAGAAGTTCTGAAGTCTAACCAGACAAGTTCATTGAAGAACTACTGAAGACAAAACTACTCATTAGTAGTTGTGTCACTCATCAATACTTTCTGATAGAAGCTTCTAACCGACCCAGTTACTTCAGTAGTTTATATTATAATGTTTTGTTAAAGTCTTTGAACAAGTACCAATGCTACAGCCTGTTGTAGCATTATCTTAGTGTATTATAATCCTTAGATTACTTAGTACTTCTGTATGTAGATGGGTTAATCCCACTATTTTAGATACTTTGATTTTAACTGAATCCTTCAAAGGATTTTATAATATACAATCCATTTTCACATCTAAGAATCATTCAATACTTGCATTTACTGCTTTATACTTTGAATTGCTTTGATTCTCATTAACTGCTATTGTCAATGGCTAGTAATAACTGATACTTCAACTTAGAACACTTACTATTCCGCTATGCAATTTACTTTGATAAACTTACAACACATAAGTGTTCTTGAATATAAACTGCTATAAAGAGACCACTGATCCAACAGTAGTTAAAAGGGAAGAAAGAAGGGGATAAATCATATTACCAGAATTTTACCAACGAACGATAATGGTAGTGTGGTGATGGAGGGTGGCTCTAGAGACAGTTACGTGGGGCAGGCGTCCGACACAAGCTTATGTTAACGAGTAGTGAGGAAGGGAAAAAAACCAGTTGTTAAAATGTATAAATCGTCTACTAACTAGGTTAACAATATTTAAATTCTTAACGTGTCTTCGATATGCCAAACTATAGTCTATTTTTTGGTTTGCCAGCGTGGAGTCAACTCACATGGGTGCTACACAACCGATTGAGAGCACTTGCAATGGGTGTTTTGTAAGTTGTAACTAGGTTAACAATATTTAAATTCTAATACCTACATTGAAAGCGGGATGACCGGATGAATGATGGAAGGTGTGGGAGGGCGGCTTGTGGTCCATGGCCATGGACCGTCCATACAAGAAGAAGTGGGTTCTATGTGTTGGATGGGGAAGAAATGGGACGCAATCCATTAGAGGTTTTTGATTTGTCTCTATTAGAGATAAACCCTTGATTTCATTCATTAACAATATCTCTATAAATAATACATCATGAGCCCTTAACTTTAGTAAGGGATAATTACAAATAAATACAAGATAATACTTTACTAAATTACATTATCTATTACACCCCCGCAGTCGAAGCGGGAGGAGACCGTAAGCTGAGACTGGAACGAAAATCTTCAAATAGAACCCGCGGTAGACCTTTGGTGAATATGTCTGCTATCTGGTATCTGGACGGCACATGAAGGATGCGAACCTGACCACGCTGAACTTGTTCCCTGACAAAGTGAATATCCAGCTCAATATGTTTCGTACGCTGATGTTGAACCGGATTGCTGGACAGGTAAATAGCACTGACATTGTCACAATACACCATGGTGGCACGTGAGAGAGGAACCGAGAGCTCTAGTAAGAGATTGCGAAGCCAGCAGATTTCAGCAACAACATTAGCCACACCCCGATATTCAGCTTCAGCACTAGAGCGGGACACAGTTGGTTGACGTTTGGATGACCATGATATGAGGTTGTCACCGAAATAAATACAATACCCACTGGTGGAGCGTCTAGTGTCGGGACACCCGGCCCAGTCGGCGTCAGTGTATGCTGTCAAAGTGGTGGACGCCGAGGGACCGAGATGCAAACCATAGGATGCCGTACCCTGAATGTAGCGAATGATGCGTTTCAAAGCATTCCAGTGATCTGTATGAGGAGCATGCATGTGCATGCACACTTGTTGGATGGCATAGGTGATGTCGGGGCGGGTAAAGGTGAGGTACTGGAGTGCGCCGGCTAAGCTCATGTATAAGGTGGGATCATGAAATAACTCACCAGACGAGGCACCAAGTTTGGAGTTGGTGTCGACTGGAGTGGCAACGAGGTTACAGGATTGCATACCAGCGCGGGCGATAATGTCTGTGGCATACGACTGTTGTGACAGAAACATGGTGTTTTGCCTGCGAGAAACAGAGATACCCAAAAAATAACTTAAAGGACCATGGTCTTTCATGGCAAATTCGCTGGAAAGGTTTGCTAGAAGGCGCCTGCGAAGGCTGTCAGAAGAAGTGACGAGAAGGATGTCGTCGACATAGAGGAGCAAAAAGGCGGTGTCGCCGTCCCGACTGTAAGTAAATAAAGAGGTGTCACACCGACTATTAAGAAAACCCAAGTGAAGCACATAATCTGTAAACCTTTGGTACCACGCTCGGGGTGCCTGTTTGAGACCATATAATGATTTGCGAAGCAAGCACACATGATTAGGAAACCGAGTATCCCGAAAACCCATAGGCTGATGCATATAGACGGTCTCATTAAGGTGGCCGTGCAAAAATGCATTTGTGACATCTAACTGGTGTACAGCCCAACCTCTCGATAAAGCAAGTGACAGAACCGTGCGTATCATAGCCGGTTTGACAACCGGACTGAAAGTCTCCCCGCAGTCAATGCCCACCTGTTGTGAACGCCCGTCACATACCAATCTAGCTTTGTACTGTTTAAGAGTACCGTCCGACCTGTACTTATGTTTAAACAACCACATGGAGCGAATGATATTCATAGATGGCTCACGAGGAACTAACTCCCATGTACTATTTCTAATTAAAGCGTTGTACTCAGTAGTCATGGCGGCGTGCCATTCCGGGGTAGCCAAGGCATCAGTGGGTGTTTTGGGAATGGGAAGGATTGGTGGTGTGGCGGAGGTATGGAGATTAAATGGTTGTTTAGGCTTAAAAATACTGCTCATAGAGCGGGTATGCATGGTACGGTTTGGTGGCGGGACGGTCGAGGGTGCGGTGTTTGGGATGTGAGTGGAAGGGGTCGGGTGCGTTGGGTTGGGTGGATTCTGTGAAGGTGTTGTGTTAGTGGAATTGGGCGTTTGGTTATTGGGTGGGGTATTGGGCTGGGCATTTGTGTTGGAGGAAGCTGGTGGGCCAGATGGGGATGGTGAAACGGGATGGAAATTGGGCTGAACAGTAGGACGTGTAGTGGGCCGGTTGGGCTGGGCTAGATGTGGACAGAGGTGGAACGGGAAGGCTGGTTCGAGGAATTTGTAGGAGGGAGTGGGTCCGATGGTTTGGGCAAACGGGAAAGTGGTCTCGTCAAACGCGACGTGGCGCGAAATGTAGATTTGCTTAGACGCGATGTCAAGGCATCGGTACCCCCGGTGTGTTGGGGGATAGCCAAGAAAGACACATGGGTGTGATCGGTGTTCAAGTTTATGAAAGGTTGTGGGTGGGGTGAGAGGGTAGCAAAGGCAACCAAAGACCCGAAGGTGGTCATAAGTGGGTGTGGACATATATAATAGTTTCGTGGGGGTTTTGTTTTTGGTGGTTTTGGAGGGTAAGATGTTGAGAAGGTATGTGGTGGTTTCAAGGGCAAAGTGCCAAAGATGGGTGGGTAGGGTGGCATGGGCCATTAATGTGCGAATCATATTATTTATAGTTCTAATTTTTCGCCCGGCCTTGCCGTTTTGTGATGAGGTGTAAGGACAAGAGAGGCGGTATAGAATACCGTTGGTGGTGAAAAAGTTTTGGAAGGAGGTGTTGACGTATTCACGTCCGTTGTCACATTGGAAAGTTTTAATGGTTTTGTTAAATTGTGTTTTTATGGTGGCGGCAAATTGGGTAAAGGCTTGGAATACTTGTGATTTGTGTGTAAGGGGTAGGTCCATAAAAAATTGGTGTAATCGTCAAGAAACAACACATAATATTTATGGCCTGAGGAACTAATAATTGGTGATGTCCACACGTCACTATGAATTATATCAAATGGTTGCAATGTAAAATTGGGAGAAGCAACAAATGGCAAACGCATACTTTTACCAAAAATGCAAGACTGACATACATTATTAGAATTAAAATCAAAGTCTAAAACATTGGAATGTTTAAGTTTATTTAACGGTTCGCATCCTGGGTGACCAAGACGGTGATGCCAGACTTGTGAAGAAATAGCAGCAAAAGCAGAAGGTTGGTTTGAGGAAGACCCGAACACCAGGGGATAGAGATCACCGCTGCTGTTGCATCGAAGAAGAGGTGCCTTGGTCTTGTAATCCTTCACAAGAAAACCAAACGGGTCAAATTCAACGGAAACCCAGTTATCCGTAGTAAAACGGCGAACTGATATTAAATTTTTAACAAGGCGGGGTGAGTATAAAACATTTTTTAGGATAAAGGGCGGGAAGGGTTTGGGTAGGTATTTGGTGCCTTGGCCTAGTACCGGAATGGTGTCGCCATTACCTACAATTATATTACGAGAAACGCAAGAATTAGAAAAAGTATGAAAGTCACCTGACTCGTGAGACATTGTTGAAGATGCTCCGGTATCCATGTATTGTGTGGGGTCCGGTTGTTGCAGGCTCATAGTGTAAAGGGCCTGCTCAATGTCTGTCGGGCAATAGGCGGTGTGGGCCTGTTGTGGCTTTGGGCCGAGGAGACCAGGTTGGGAAGAAGGCTGATAAGTGGGCCTGGTAGGTGTAGTGGGATAAGGGCAGTTAGGTGGAGTCCACTGCTGTTGGGCTGAATTAAATTGTGGAGGTTGGGCCGAAAAATAGTGTGGTGGGACAGAAGCCCAATGTGGTGGGGATGGCCAATAGGGAGCCCAAGGATTGTTAGGGAATTGAGACCAAGGTGTAGACTGAAAGAAACGACCTCGGCCAGAATTTTGGCGGCCTCCCCGACCACGTCTGGTGGTCTTACCCCGGCTACGGACGAAGGAGTTAGGGTCAGAAAAAGGTGCGGAATGGCTGGGTTGGCGGGTATGTTCAGTGGGGTTGGTGCGAGTGGTGGTGGCGGCAAGGGCTGAGGAGGCGGTTTTAGATTCATGTAGGGCACGCTCGGCTTTGTCGGTTTCAGTTTGAACGAGTTTAGAGCGGGCATTGTAGAAGGAGGGTAGGGGATGTTGATTTTTGAGAATTGTGGAGATGTCGTCATATTGCTCGGGTAGGCCTGCGAGCAACTGTAACACCAACCGGTCATTTGTTACCGGGGCATCGACGTTGGCGAGTTGGTCGGCTAGAACTTTTAGGGCTTGACAGTAGGCTGACATGGAGGAAAAGGCTTCAAAGCGGGTGTTAGAAAATTTTTGCATGAGATAAATTTTCTATAGCCACCCAGGCTTCATAGGCGTTGGAGATGTCATTGATGATGGTGTGGAGTAGGTCGTTAGAGATCGTGCTATATAGCTATTGGAGGACAATGGCATCAAGACGCTCCCAATTGTCTAGAGAGGTGGAGGATTTGGGTGTGGCAGGGTCATCGGGTAGGAGACGAGGTTGGAGGTGATCATCCACCATGTGTGCCTTGCAGTGGAGTTTGAACAGGGTGGCCCAGGATGAGTACTGGGAGGATTCGATTTCAAGGGTAAAGGGTATGAAGGTCTTGATATTGGAGACGGTCATGGCGGGGTGAAGTTTGGACTCAACGGTGATGGGGGGTATGATGGTGGAGGAGGATTGAGGGGAGGAAGACATGATGAATAGGGGTGGTTTGCGGCGGCAGAAGGTGGTTGCAGGCTGAAGGGCGACGGCACAAGGGTAGCCGGAGGAGAATTAGAGGAGGTGGTTAGAGAGAATCAAGAGCCTGATCAATGATACCATATTAGAGATAAACCCTTGATTTCATTCATTAACAATATCTCTATAAATAATACATCATGAGCCCTTAACTTTAGTAAGGGATAATTACAAATAAATACAAGATAATACTTTACTAAATTACATTATCTATTAGTCTCTGTCTTGGTTGAAAAGCTCATGTGTAGGTTTAATGGCTTCGATCTACTCCAATACCCTTGAGTACAATCATATATTTTGTGAAGCTTTAGCTATTTAAATGCTCAAAAATAGTTTTTAGTAAATACTTGATAGTGTAATTTTAAAATCTACATTGCCACATTGGTGCTTTGATCTATTTAAGTTTATAATTATATGATTTTTAGATTTTTTTGATCTTTTTTATTTACATCTGCTTTTAAAAAAATATATATAGTCAATAATCTATATATCTATATATATTATAATATTCCAAAGGGATATATCCTACATGACACTTAATGAGGCTATTCTCCCCCTTGAGATGCCATGTAGGATCCATGTGGCATCATGTGTTGAGAGATAATTAGGTAATCAAAAAACAAAAGAGATTGGGTTATTTTAGGAAAAAATGAATTAAAAACAAATTTAGATTTATCTCTCTCATGTTTCTTCCCGTAATTTTTAAACGTTAATATCGTTTATATACGAGATTTTTTAAAGAAAAAAATTACACCAAATTAACGAGCGTTTTATTATCTTTCCAACGAGTACCATAGTGCTATATAAAAAACGGAGAAAAAACCACTATTTTTTTGTGGGGTTTCGTTCATACATGAAAAAAAACAAAGTGTTCAGGTTATTCATTAATCATGTATTAACATGTCATTAATTATGTTATCATATTAGATATTTTATTATGTCATATTAGATATTTCAACCCCGGGACGCTCCCGGGATAAAAACTAGTATATATATATATATATATTGCAAAGGGATTAATCCTACATGTCATACTCTTATGCAATCTCTCCTTTGAGAGATGCCACATAGGATGTGATGTGGCAAGTGTAAACCAATTAAAAAAAAGGAATAAATATGATTTAACCTAATCTATTATAATCTTTAACCTAATCAGGCTAATCTATTAAATACCTAATCTACTAAATCTAAATATTAAAACTTTATTATTTTTACTCTCATGTTTCCTCCCATAACTTTTAAACGTTAATATCCTTTATATACGTGATTTTTTAAAGAAAAAAATTACACCAAATTAACGAGCGTTTTATTATCTTTCCAACGAGTACCATAGTGCTATATAAAAAACGGTGAAAAAATGACTATTTTTTGTAACCCGACAGGTATTGTGTCAGGTTTGGGATTAGTTTAAAAAAATAGTGGGTTTGGGTCGGGTCTGGGATTAGGTGATACCCGACCCGATTACCCGAAACAACATACCCAAATACCCGAACTATATACTCATGAATTTTTTAACGCATCACATAACCCTTAGACTAATGCGTTCGATATTTCAATAATTAACTTTTTTTCTTATTTAATGTTAATTCTTTTTAAAATGATCGATTACAAACTTCCGAATTCATTTGTAATGGCACTAGATTTATACACCGGCGCAAAGATTCGTATTTTTTATATTTGAATATGATAACTTGTGGCGGAGATTTGTTTAAAATAATAATAATAATAATATATTTTATTATGTCATATTAGATATTTCAACCCGGGACGTTCCCGGGATAAAAACTAGTAATAAATATTGGTTGACATGAGAAATCTGAAAAGATTTATTATCGTTTTGTATCAAGAAAAATATGTATTTATTCTTATAAATGCGTACTATTTTATCGCTTAGCCCAACGTTTAACGGCCTTAGAGTTTTAATGTAGGGGTGTAAATGAGCCGAGCCGAGCCCAAGCTCGAGCTTTGTTTTCAAAGCTCGAGCTCGGCTCGTTGATAATTGGTCAAGCTCGAGATTGGCTCGGGCTGGGCTTTCTTATTATCAATTAGTTAATACGTTGAATAAAATAATATAAATAATAGTTCATTTAGGCTCGTGAGCTCGATAAGTGAAGCTCTAGCTCAGGGCTCGTTTACTAAGCAACTTTAAATGTAAAAAGCTTAAAACAAACCGAGCCTTATCAACCCTGAGTCGAGCTTGAGCCTAAAACAAAGCTATTTTACTTATCAAGCCTGAGCTCAAGCCTAGCAAGTGAAGCTCGTTAGGCTCATTAAGCGTTATCGAGCCTTAGTATAATATTAGTTTTATTAATATTTTATAATATTTATCCCTCATTTAAAGTTCTTTAGTAGACGAACTCTAGTTAGAGCTTCATTTAGCAAAAAACCAAGTTTGAGCTTTGAAAACAAAGCTCAAACCGAGCCGAGCTCGAGCTCT
Source organism: Ambrosia artemisiifolia (assembly GCA_032199755.1). Lineage (NCBI taxonomy): Eukaryota > Viridiplantae > Streptophyta > Magnoliopsida > Asterales > Asteraceae > Ambrosia > Ambrosia artemisiifolia. The sequence continues at coordinate 16,100,483 of CM063514.1, forward strand.
CATAAGTTAATTAAACTTGAGCTCGGGCTCGGGTCATTTGCACCCGCTAATCCCATACCCTGTTGTTAAATCTTATCCTATACCGACCCATTACCCGTTGAGTATCGGGCATACCCCTAGGTATCAGCTACCCATTGAGATTGAAAAAACACCAATATAACAATCTATAAACATGAACACAGTAAAGAGATATTTCTTATTAATGATTGTTGGACAGTACAAGGACTCAAGATACAGATTATTACAACGTTTCGACTATAATCTATCTTTCTCAACTATAACTGAATTCTCTAGGGATTTCTCTGTCCAGGAGTGAATGATCCCTTCTCCTCGAGAAGAAGGAGTATTTATAGGCCCTTGAGACGTTCTGTGATTGGTTGAGACGAGAATGACAGCTGGCTATACGATTGCAGACCGTTGACATTGTTGGCGCTGTCCTTCTGCAATTGGTCCACATGTCCTGTGACTGTCCTTTCTGTACCTCGTACCTGTAGGTGATCATGGAGCAGGGAATAATAGTCTCTGATTGGCTGCACGTCCCTTTTATTGTCGGATTACAGCTGTCACGTACGAGGTTACGTGCGCAGGCTTCTAGAAGTCCACGTCAGCACAGTGTGCCGAAGTGCGTGAAGATGGGGGGCCGTGCACATGCACGGGTACATATCTCTTCAGGGATTTTTCATGTATATATAATTTACTTTCCTTTATAATTTGATGTTTTAAAAATCTATACAAGATCTTGAATTATGATAAAAAAAAGTACATACATATCATCATTGTACTAATATTTAAAAATGTAAATATATCATCATTTTAATTTTAATCTTAACATTATTTGTATTTCATAGCATATAAATAATAATGTCATCAAAGATTCAAAATATATACTGTGAAAGATTTTTTTTTTTTCAAATATGAAACTATTAAAATGAAATATTACTAAAAAAACAGTTTAGGGAAAAAATAAATAAATTCTAAAAGTTTTTGGGTAAATCTTTCGGGTAAATGGGTATATAGTTTCAGATAATCCGGTCGGGTATCACCTAATCCAATAAATGCCCCAAACCTGCAAAATATTTTTTTTCAATCCATACTGGTCGAGTAACGGGCACCCGTTCCAAATACTTCGGGTTTCGGGTATACCTGTCATGTTGGAAGCCATGTGTCCACATACACCTCAACAAAATGGTATAGTGGAATGAAAACATCGACACCACTTAAAGATGACTAGGGGTTAAAAATTTGATGCTAACCTCCCAACTCTATTTTTTTTTTTGGGGGGGGGGGGGGGGTTTCTTGACGGCGAGTCACATCATAAATCGGCCACCGTTCAATGTCATTGATGACATAACACTTTATGAGTTATTATGTAACAAATCCCTAGTTATGAACACTTAAGGGTGTTCAAATGTCTTGCTTATTATCTTAACATAGAGGCGAAATGGGATAAGTTTGAAATGAGGGGGAAACCCGAAATATCTATAAGTTACTCACTAGGCATAAAGTGCTAAAAAATTTATGATATTCAACAAAAAAAAAATTGTTGTCACAAGGAACCTGAAATTTGTGGAGGATGGTTTTCCCCTCACAAAAGTTGATAAATCCAAGGATGAAGAAGAAATGTTCATTTGGCAAAAGACTTGGGATCATGAACAATTTGCAAGTACTGAAAATGAACAGGTTACCCAAGAACCCAACCATTTGCAAGAAGAGCCCATAACAATGAAACCTTAGGCCCACAAAAAAACTCTGAAAGCCCATCAACAAAAACTCAAACCAGTGGAGGATAGTTTCCCCCCTTTTATCTTTTTATATTTTTTGAAAATTTTGAGTGAATGCGAGAGAAAAGGTGATGAGAAAGTTATAAAAAAGTATCATTAATTGACAATGAGATAGATCATTCAGTAATTTTTAATGTAATTTGGTGGATGAAATGAAGAACGTGATGTCAATGCTTTATTGAACCGATTTTATTTCCATGTATATGGTTTAACTTGTTCATTTGCTTTTAACCCCTACGATTATATAAAAGGTGTCCTCTCTTGTTCCGTTCCATCAATGAAAAAATCATTATTATACCATAATAACAAAATTATTAGATTTTGAGTTGTATAAAATTAAAAGGAGTAATTTTGAAGGCATGTTGTAATGTTGCCAGCATCAGATTCTATTTAGCAAAACATTACATGGTGTGAAGTTTACTCAAAGTAGTTTTGGACTTTTGGATGTGGTCAAATCAAAACAATGGCTAATTATCTTTGTTTATTTATTTATTTGTATTTTAAAACAAACCAATATACTTGATGTATTATCATTTATTAATATAAAAACTATTTTGATGTGTGATTCATGTCCAACTTTGTGTATGAAAGTTTTTGTTTTCTTTTAAAAAAATATCATATATGATTTTAGAGACGAGTTTGTGTATCGGAATTTTATCCTCCAAGGGGGACGGGGCGAGTATGTGATCGAGGGTCTGAAATCGATAAAGAACACCGTCGCCACCCATGCGGGTTGGCTGGCGGGTTTATCTCAACGGGTAGAACAAGCAGTGAAAGATCCCATTTTTTTGAGGGTAGTGCTACCAGTGATTTTGTGGTTTGAGAGTATAAATGATTGGTGTTAGGGTATATGAGGGTTGTGCCCCTTCCCCGGTTCCCCCCCCCCCCCCCCCCCCCCCCCCCCCCCCCCCCTAATGAAAATATAAATAATGGATAAATATTAATTCTTTTATAGGGTCTTCCATACTAATCAATATTGTTCCTATTGTTTATGACAAGTTTATGAATTTATTTATGATTACCCATCCTGTGTTGCTTTAGTCGGAACATGTCTTCTTTGATCAACACTTAATGCGACCAAAAATACTGATGGTCTTTGAGGTCAAAAATTCCTTACAATGTACCATCTCTCATATGGACGAGACAATTTGAAATTTGCTTAAGGTGTTCAACAATCCCTTAAGACGAACATTTTGGTCATATTTAACAACCCAACGTCTTACGCATTTAACATTTTTGGATTTTTGTATTAGCAATGACTATGACTGAAACGCTTACATGATCACTTTATTTCTTATTTTATGTTAAAAAAACGTCTGACACAAGTAGCCAGATAAATAACAATATAAGGCTTTTCAACCACTAATTCATATCCACTCACATCTTTTAGAACTTCAAAAACAAGTTTCTTACATTTTTAATAACATCAAGAATATAATCAACACTTTTTTCAACAAAAATCCTAAAAGTTAATAACTCTTATACCATTTTCCCTAATGGAATAGAGAATCAAATTCCCACATATAAAAGATTATTATTCTAATGAACTTTCATGGAATCAAGTTCCTATATATAAAAGACAACAAGAAAGAAAGGGTTGTTTATGTATCCTTCATTAAAGTAAGCCAAAAAGAACTTGATAAAACACTAAATGGACCATCAAGGCTCAAGCAGGAGGCATTCATCAACAGAAAGATTGGTGGCTATAAGCTTGGGACTCATATGTGTCATTTCGCCATTATTCATCGATAAAAAAGCGCAAACGGTTGAAGAGATCGAGCTTGAAGAGCAACAACTTCTTAGCATTTCCACTTGTCTGGTTCTTGTTGTGTTAACCTTGATCATTGTTGCAGTCTCTTCATGTTATTTGGATCATAGCCTTACAAGGTTTGATCCTTATTGGATATACCGAGTTGGAGGCTCTTCGGGCGGGATCATTGCTCTTTTAGTGGTTCTTATGTTCATTTTGAAGTGTAAAGATTTTTAGGGTATAAAATTTTACGCATGTATATTCTTCGAAAATGTTTGTTGAATCAACATTACTCGTGTGACTGATACGTATGTAACACATGTAACACGAGTATTTGTTTCTAAATGACACAAATATCATGCATGGAAGACACTTGTATTGATATGGATCAAGATGATGTGAGAATGAAAAATACTATTAACAGCGAAGAGTTGCAGTGGCGGATCTAGAAATGAATTTCAGTAGTAACGTTTTTCATTTTTTATCATTTTAGTAGCAACGTTTTCCAAATTTCGTAAAAAAAAAAACAAATTTTCCACTAATTTTCCACTACGCGCGCGAAGTTGAGCAGCAACGGACGCGTCACCTAGTTATGCACTAGGTCCGCCCTTGAAGAGTTGTGTCTATGCACCCACAGATTGATCTTGATAACAACTTTAGACCTTGATTTGACCCGTCTGGAACACGCTCCAAACTACATCGACGTATGACAAAATGCCAAGAACATGAAACAAACAAATCTGTATCTTTCGGACTAGGTTGAAGCAAGGCGTCAAAAATCCATGACGTTGATAAAACTCACTACGACACACATGACCAATACGATCGTGTGTTGAAATATACGCCCAATGATTGAAGTTTCGATTGGCAAGCCCAATAACCTGTAGGGATAATTTCATATATCCCCTCAAAACATCGTATAATATCATATTTATCCAGAAAAAAAACGCAAAATATCAAATATACCCACACTCAAAATACTGCAAATTCGATATCTATCCATTTAGTTAAAAGTTTTTATCGTTTTAATACGCTATAATATAAGATTATTGCATAATTTCTTTTAACTGTACTTAAGATAAGTCAGTTTAGAAGCAGCAAACAACAAACACCAAGTTACAGGCCATTTTCAGGAGTCTTGAGAGCGGAATGATGAAGCAGGATTTCATCTGGCTCTAACATGTTGACACGATCCATCAAAGGAACCAGGTCTCGTCCCACGATACTCACTTGTGAATTTGCATGCCCAAAGAGAAAACTCTCCGTCAGCTGCACAAATAAAACATTCATTCATTTATTGCTTTGTAAACACCAACCAAATGGCAGTCAGGGTCAGGGTCGTGGAAAAAAAGAGGCGAGTCAACAAACATGAAGTCAACAGAAAGCGTGATGCAGATTAAATTTGTGTTTCTAAAACGATCATGTGATATTAAATAATTTGTGTTAGAAAATAATGTCTGGATGAACTTAAAATAATCATGTCCTAAACTTATTATACGGAATAATTATGCGGAAAACTATGACCCGTTATTCATATTATAATTTACCCGACCCGCCTGTCTTCCCAGGGTTAGGAATACTAGATAAGTAGGAGTACGACTCTTTGAAAGAAGAGAAAAAGTGATTATTCTGAGTTCAACTCACAATAAGTAAACAACAGGTTCCAAAACACAAATCCAAACACCTCCAAAATGAACATAATATGATGCATAGTTAGTTACCTGAGTACATCCAAAGATTTTAAGCAGCTTTAATGAGGAGCAGTTATCAGTAATGAACCCAATTGCCTCGTCAGTTAATTCACGGCACCATGAGACATCCAAACTTACCAAATCTTTTGAAAATTTGGCAAGGGACAAGGCAGTGTTGAAACTAACCTGCAATTCATTATCTTACAAGTTGTAAGCAATGTAGTGCATAAAATGAAAACACCAATGCTGCAAATGAACTTGATATTACACACAGAAAGCAAGAAGGTTATGTGGTTACATAAATACCTTAGGCATCACACTCAAAGCAATATATACAAGTTTTTATACGTTGGGTGTAAACGAGCCAAAGCCAATCCGACCCGAGCTTGAGCTTGAGCTTGAGCTTGTTGATTGATTGTTTATTAGTTTATTAATTATCATATTTTTATACATTAATAATTATTTTATAAATAATAAAACTATAATTTTTATAGCTAACAAAATATAAATTATTTAATTATTTTTTAAAAAAGTTGTATAAAAATGTAAATAGTAATTATTATTATGCAAAAAACATATTCGATTATATTAAAAAAAATGTGTAAATTAGATTAAAATTTAATACTTCCATCTAGCAAGTTTGTTATTCAATAATAGGCTCGTTCAGGCTTGCGAGCCTCGTCAATTTTGATATGCGAAGCTAGGCTCTAATTCATTTATTAGATGAGCCTCAATATAAGCTCAAGTTCGGGTTCGGGCGGCTTGATTCAAGCTTTTAGGGAGTCAACCTTGAGTAGTTCACAAACATTGTGTTAAACTGGTTCTATAATCTATATTGAATGGTCCTATCTCTCTCTCTCTCTCTACACACACACATACATACCTTGCCGACATGATTAAGAGAAAGTTCTTTCAACGATTTCCCACAAGTTTCCAGAAAGGCAGCAATAATTTCATCACTGTCACATTACAAAAATTCACCATAATCATGTTCAGGAAATAAGGAATCAAAATAATCAGTTTCTCTGTGTGTAAACTCTAAAAAAATTGTTTTTACTCGACCACATTAGGCAACGTGTATCATGTAAATCAAGATAACTGGAAATGGTACCTGAAATCAGCACGGGCAACAACGAGTGATTTGAGTGACATGCACCCAACGGCAAGATGGCACAGACTCAAATCGGTTAAAAGACGCAGATTTGTCAGATTCAGAGAACATAAATTCGGGCAACAGTACCCAATAGTATTCAAGCAGATATCTGTCAACATTCTGCAACAAAAAAAAAAAAAAAAAAAAAAAAACTTATGTTAAAGCACACAACCAAATTAAACTACAGATAAATCAAAATTTTAAAAAAACTTCTTACACGCAATCGGCCAGATTAAGCTCTTTTAAACTTTCTCCAAGCAATGCAGCAATGAATACAACATATTCATCGCGCATTGTTTCAATTCCAGCTACCGACAGAACTTCCAACTGCTTGAATTTAACGATTAAGTATGAGGAACGCTGAGCATCGATTCTTGGGCACTCGTCTATATATAGTTCCTTCAAGTTATCTTTTAAATAATGGACCATAATATTAATGGCAGTATGTGTGAGGAGAGTGCACTGGCTTAAATTAATAGATTGAAGTAATGGTGCTGAAATAAAAAGAGGTTTTAGAGTCTTGTTAGATAAACGGGCTGCGCCCTTCAGTGACAAAATTCCTAAAAAGGGTAAGCTGTTTGGAGCCCGAGCTAAGGAATTAGGTATGATATCGTCGAACGAGCATTGCCCACAATAGTCTAGTTGTAGCACCTGCTTGTAACAAAAAAAAATAAGTCAAATACAGAAACTAAGGATGTTATGTTTAAAAAATGTCAAAACAGGTAATTATTGGTTAAGGGTCAAACAAGTCGGGTCAGGTCAACCCGAATCATTTTTTTTCCAATAACTTCTATATTTATATGGGTTAATTGCGCCAAAATTTCTGGAGAACTTTACACATTTTGTAATTGTGTGTCATGAACTAAAATGAGACATTTTTACTGGTTTGGTACATTAATATAATCAAGTCAAGTTGGAAAATTTCGGTGCAGTAGCCCAATTATAATCAGTGTATTAAATATAATTACAAGAACTATACTATTTTAATACTTTTTTTCAATAAAAAATCACGACTTATTTAAAAAATTCACAATACATAAATGATAAAAATTACAATAGAATTGCAGGTAAACGGGCAACAAGCTGCGCCGCAACCACCTTTTGAATGCTTTTGGATTTTTTAATTTTAAATCCATAAATTTCTGATATTATCTACTAGAAGCACATAAATATCAAACTTACTTTTAGGTTTTGCAAGCTGGAATTTCCAAGTGTCTGAGTGAGTTGTTGTTGTGTCATCCATGAACAATTCTTGACGCGTATTTCACTCGGAGAATCTTTAAAAAGCAACTCAAGTATATGAATATTCATTTTATGTGTATCACATAGCATATTCGTCAACTTTCTTTTTAGCCATTCAGGAACTTGGTCGAACGAAGAAATTGCATCAGCATTCTTGACAAGAACATCCAAACTAAGATCCAACAATGAAGGGACAACAGGAGGACGGACGTCAACACGACAAGGACTCCACTCAATCAACTTTTCAGCTTCGCGTTTAATGATTTGATCTATAATAGCCTTTAGTTCACCACAAGCTTGTGACGTTCTATCACACCTCATGTTTATACGCTTATTCAAAAAATCATATACAGGACTGAGATGCGAATAATCACCAGGTTTATTTATCCTGGGTGCGCTTTTTATTTCTTTATTTTTGGGGATTTTTATAACCGGCGGCTGCACTGTCGATGACGTCATTGCTGCCCTTGGCTCAGAAGCTTGTACAGAATTGAGTTCCCTAGCTTCATAAACCGTATCCTCTTGTTGGACTTCACATGCGAGCGATAATGACAAAGAAACGTCAACCTTTGACTTTCCTTTTTCTTCTTTTGTGTATTTTTTCTCAACAAAACTTCCATTGTCAAATCCCAGATGAAGACCAAAAGCAGAAGTAAATTCGATACCCTTTTGTTTATCGTTTCTTGAATTAAGTAACTTTTTATCATCATCGTCGTCGGACGAAATGTCAATAACTTCATTGATTGGGCCATTAAGATCAAACCCATGAACAAACTGGTTATGCTTTTCAACATCGTCAACACAGTTTTCTTCCCTGGCCGGGGCATTGAGATCAAATCCCAGTATCATGACTGGTTCATCCTCATGATCCGCAGAATCCTTATTTTTCTTGTTTACGGAAACTGAATCCCCACTGCTTCCTTCACAGCCCCTTTTGGTTCCACTCAAATTAGAAACTGGCTCAGTCCCTAAATTCTGATCAGATTCCATTAGCAAGACTGCAATCAAATACCTGAAACGAATTTTAACCATAGTTATAAAAGGCGTTAGGTGCACTCAAGGCGCATAGGACTAACCTGGGGCCTAGGCGCAAGGCACAAAAAAAAGCATGCTTTTTAAATATATATTTGTATATGTGATTTTAGGTATGGAACTAGTAGTGATTCTGTCAATGGTACGTAATTTTGTATGTTACGTGACTTCGCACGCTTTTGTCACTTTTTGCGATAACCGGCCCCTATATATTTATATATATTATGTATTAGAATAATACTATTCTTAAAACAAAATAAACAAAACCTATTATATAACATGTTATATCAAACAATCAATACCAAAAGTTCTTAAATAGTGAAGATTAAATTGTAATTTCAAAATTTGAAAGTTCTAATATTCTAAATTCAGTAAATTGGATCAAAGTTCTAGATGAAAGTTGCTTAAATTTGTATTGTGTTGTAGAGAAGATCAATACTTTTGCATTAAATAATAATAATAATAATACTAATAATAATAATAATAATAATAATAATAATAAATTGGTATTAACTGTGCCATAATAAATTGGTATTAACTGTGCCTGGAAAGCCACTTAGGTTGTAGCCTAGTGGTAAAAAGCAAAGCTTCTTTTGGGAAGACCGTTCAAGTCTTGGTCAAGGTGTAAATCTACGGATATTATAGGTGGAGTAATGTTAGCCTTTAAAAATAACAAAACTGTGCCCGGATAACTGAAGCGAGAGCCTAGAAACGCAATTAAAGGGCTTAGCTTGGAAAATCGGCCCAGGCACATGAAGCTGAGGGATACTATGCTAGCGACGACATTTGCTTCTCATACTATAGTTACTTTTGTCTAAAAATATAATTTTGTAACGGACCCCTAAAATAAGGAAACCAAATTTAATCTACTAAACAATTATAAATCTTTAAACAGTGAATTGGATAATCGTTATGATATATACCATATACGTATACCAAATATTTGACATAGAACAAGAACTTATATAGAACTAGAAATACCTTTTCTTGATGGCTTCAACATAGATCAAAGCGTATATCTGAGCACAAAGAGGGAAAGAAGGTTTAATAATTTGAGATTTACAGATATACAAGAAAATGAAATAAAAATATACACACACACACATCATATTATTCACAAATAAACACATACAAAAAGATTGACTAATTATGTGTGAACGGGTGCAAGAAACTCAAGAACAATAAAGATATATAATAGTTCATTCATGTAAGTAGCATTTCATGTGATATAAAAAGAAAAGAGGAAAGAGAAAACAAGAAAAAAGAGAGTAATGACAAGTAACAAATTAGCGGTGTGCGGTGCAAAAGTTTAAAATATTTATGAGAATGCCGCAAACACAATAAATGGATGCATGCATAAGATATATTGGCCAAAATTAATTTCAAGCCAATACTTAGCCCACATACATTGTACTTTAAGCAGTGAATTGGATTAATCGTTATGCTATATGCATATACAAAACTATGCTGCCAAAATTCCTTCGAGGGTGTGCCCTTAGGTCCTCAGACGAGGCGCTGGGAAAACGCGGTGCCACCATCCACGTGCTCCAGCGAGAATCGGCCAAAACTTGTAAAATTCAGCAAAATTTTGCAAATTTCGGGCAAAATGGTCTGGAAAATCCAAAATGGCGTGGAGCCAGCCCAAACAAGCCGAAAACATGTCCAAAACCACAAAAGATGATATTTTTATGCTATGCGCCTTGCTTATCTTAGGCACTTGCACCTAGGACCATGGTCCACCCTTTGCATCATAATTGCGGCTTGCGCCTTTGACAACTATTATACAAAATACATGCAATAGAACACAAAAAACTTATATAAAACTATAAGTACCTTTTCTTGATGGCTTCAACAATAGAGCTGAGAATATATCTGATAACGAAAAGGGAAAGGTTAATGATTAAGAGATTCTACCAAAATTACAGTTATACAAGAAAATCAAAAACTCATTATTCACAAATAAACACATACACGAAGATTGATTAATTATGTGAGAGCAATTGCAAGAAACTCAATAACAATGAAGATATATAATAGCTTATATTATTGTAAGTTGATTGTGTTATATAAAGAAAAGAGGAAAGAGAAAACAAGAAAGAGGATAGTAAATGACACGTAACAAATTAGCGGTGTGACGGTGCAAAAGTTTGAAATATTTATGAGAATGCGACAAACACAATAAATGAATGCATGCATAATATCATGGTTGTAAAAATCCCGCCTAGCCTCCGATTAATCGCTAGTCAGTGGCTGTCTAGCGATTCCAGCCAAAATCTGTAAATTTCGGTCAGATTCCAATTAAAACCTATAAATTCTGGCGCTTTAATCCTATATACTTAAAGATATGAGTCGAGGAAAGAGTTAAAAAATGCCTACTTAAAAAAACTACATATAAAATGTGTGTGTGTCTAAAAATATAATTTGTAACGGACCCCTAAAATAAGGAAATCAAATTTAAGCTACTAAACAATTATAAATCTTTAAACTTTAAACAGTGAATTGGATAATCATTATGATATATACCATATACGTATACCAAATATTTGACATAGAACAACTAAAAATACCTTTTCTTGATGGCTTCAACATAGATCAAAGCATATATCTGAGCACAAAGAGGGAAAGAAGGTTAATAATTTGAGCACAAAGAGGGAAAGAAGGTTAATAATTTGAGATTTACAGATATACAAGAAAATGAAATATATATATATATATATCACATTATTCACAAATAAACACATACAAAAAGATTAACTAACTATGTGTGAACGGGTGCAAGAAACTCAAAAACAATAAAGATATATAATAGTTCATTCTTGTAAGTAGCATTTCATGTGATACAAAAAAAAAGAGGAAAGAGAAAACAAGAAAAAAGAGAGTAATGACAAGTAACAAATTAGCGGTTTGCGGTGCAAAAGTTTGAAATATTTATGAGAATGCCGCAAACACAATAAATAGATGCATGCATAAGATATATTGGGCAAAATTAATTTCAAGCCAATACTTAGCCCACATACATTGTACTTTAAGCAGTGAATTGGATTAATCGCTATGCTATATGCATATACAAAACTATGCTGCCAAAATTCCTTCGAGGGTGTGCCCTTAGGTCCTCAGACGAGGCGCTGGGAAAACGCGGTGCCACCATCCACGTGCTCCAGCGAGATTCCGACGAGATTCGGCCAAAACCTTTAAAATTCGGCAAAATTTTGCAAATTTCGGGCAAACTGGTCTGGAACATCCAAAATGGCGTGGAGCCAGCCTAAACTAGCCCAAATAAGCCGAAAACATGTCTAAAACCACAAAAGATGATATTTTTATGCTATGCGCCTTGCTTATCTTAGGCACTTGCACCTAGGACCATGGTCCACCCTTTGCATCATAATTGCGCCTTGCGCCTTTGACAACTATTATACAAAATACATGCCATAGAACACAAAAAACTTATATAAAACTATAAGTACCTTTTCTTGATGGCTTCAACAATAGAGCTGAGAATATATCTGATCACAAAAAGGAAAAGAAGGTTAATGATTAAGAGATTCTACCAAAATTACAGTTATACAAGAAAATGAAAAACTCATTATTCATAAATAAACACATACACGAAGATTGATTAATTATGTGAGAGCAATTGCAAGAAACTCAATAACAATGAAGATATATAATAGCTTATATTATTGTAAGTTGATTGTGTTATATAAAGAAAAGAGGAAAGAGAAAACAAGAAAGAGGATAGTAAATGACAAGTAACAAATTAGCGGTGTGACGGTGCAAAAGTTTGAAATATTTATGAGAATGCTACAAACACAATAAATGAATGCATGCATATGATCATGGTTGTAAAAATCCCGCCTAGCCTCCGATTAATCACTAGTCGGTGGCTGTCTAGCAATTCTAGCCAAAATCTGTAAATTTCGGTCAGATTCCAATTAAAACCTATAAATTCTGGCGTTTTAATCCTATATACTTAAAGATATGAGTCGAGGAAAGAGTTAAAACATGCCTACTTAAAAAAACTACATATAAAATGTGTGTGTGTCTATATATATATATTCCTAATCCAATTAATCGTTGGTCGGTACCTCAACAGCCGACTAGCGCCTATGCGTTAGCCCACAAACATACAATGTTTAAATTGGGCTAAAAAATAACTTTATATAAAAGGGAAAGTGAATATGGGGTTGTTACACACCTAACCTTGGATGCGAAACTCATCAAAACTACATCGTTTTAATTACATTTTACTAAAATAAAACTAAATCTACTTTAACAACTCAATTACATCATATTCTCCTCCGCCATTGTTGTTGTTCTTAATCACCCTTGCTTTACGTTGTCTCTTCAAAACTTTCCAATAGTATTTACGTGTTTAACTCCTTCCTCCATACCTTTTAAATATTGTTTAAATATAAATAAACTTAAATAAAATCTTATGAAACTTTTTACTCTAAGTCAAATTCAATCTTTCTTCCTGCTATTTAGAATACTAATTGCAGCCCTACCAAAATGTTTACTTTATATTATGTGACAATTGAATCATGGTAAAAAGAGATTCCCCATTTGTGCACGGTCATCGACAGTGCCCTTTCCACATCAACCCCCTTTTTCTCCACTGGTTAGAAAGAAATTAAGTAAAACGAAGACAATCAACAATGGCGGGGAAGAATGCTGAGGTTATGGAGTTGTTAAAATAGATTTGATTTAATTTTAGTAAGATTTAAAAAACGACGTAGTTTTTTATGTAATTTCGCATCTATGCTTAGGTGTGTAACAACCATATATTCACTTTTCTCTTATACAAAGTCATGATTTTTGATTTTTCGCCACATATTACATAATCCTATGTGAAATATGACAACATAAATGCACATCCCACTTCTTAAGATTTTTGACATGTTTCTAAATGAAAGGGGGGGGGGGGGGGTATATATGTGTTGTATATAAATTTAGTGATAATGTTGGGGTTTTTTTAACTACCTATAGAGCGCAAAGTGCATTATGTAATATAGAAACATTTACATCTACTTTTAATTGATCTTGATGTTCTTTAAGCCTTTCCACATGAACAATGACTAGTTTATAACGGCCGTGCCATTTGTCAATATCACTCACAAATTATTTTAGTTTCCTAATGAAATTATTTTGATATAAACTGGCAAACTGCTATAATTAAACAATTCAAAATCGATTTATTAATATTAAAATAAATTCAAATTATCAAAATGTTTAACTAAAGGAACATTATTTATCTTTAGGCTACGAAGCTATGTACATGTACACTCTACACAGCACAAATAAGTTAAAGTTGACACATAACAAGAGTAGTATGAAATAAAGTAAAGTACCTTCTCTTGGTGGCTTCGATAATTCACCTTCGAAGTTCTTCAGAATGCCATTCTATTTGCATACAAAGAAATAAAAAATAAAAATAAAAATCACTATGATAGATCAGAATGTTCCTTGAGCATTTCCTCATAAAAAATGCCTAGTTTAAAACAACAGAACGGTACATGAGAATGTAAAAACTCAATTATCCTAAAACAAATGATGCACAGTTATATTTTTATTAATAATAGTAATTACTATGCTACCACAAAATGGTACTATAATATGCAAAATGTAACAGGTGAAATGTTAATGGATTAATTTCCATACGATTGTTGTATGTGACTTTCTGTTGTCCATATATCATTTCTTTTTTGTGACAGGTACTGTATTCGACCTTTTATTGTCAATAAATTACTTTTTTCTATATAACAGAAAACAGCACTTGCTTTTATATTTATATGCTATAATAGTTCACACATCTTAGTTTCTTGTATGTGAGAGGAACTATGGAAGCGTACGTTTAACGCATACGTGTTTCAGCATTTAAAATCATGCAAAATATGTTTACAGTACTAAGATCACGTTGTGTTTCAACTGTTATAATTGTATATCTACTTATTGTGTTTTAATAGAACAAATAAGCAGTTTTGCGGATGTTCAGGAGTGCTTATAATGTCATCTAATTAAATGTGAGTGAACTAAGCAATTTTGAATACGCGGCACGGAGTTGCTTATTTCAGAAAACAATAACCATATGAGCAGTTTAAATACGAAGTCCCAAACACCCCCTAAATATAAAACTAAGTAAGATAAATCTTAAGAATTGCTTTATCTATCTATACTATCTTATAAAGCATTTCACAAGGACCTCTTAAATTTTAAGTAATACAACTACAAAAGCTTAAAGTACAACACATAATGCATATAATAACTACTTTTTAAGGGTATTTATGTCTTTTCAAACATAAGTTACACATATACCCCTTATTAGTTATAATTTCCCCCCTTTATCTATTTATACTATATTATAATTTTATACAATACTTACATATTTATCCATCAACTTTACTTAATTTTGGTTTATTTAAATGGTAATTACACTTTTGCACCTTTATTTTAACTAACCACCACCCACGATTTTTAAACGTTCATAACTTTTTGAGACGATAATAGTTTATTAATATTATTACATCGTATAAAAGAGCACTTTATTCTCTTTAATTTGAGTATAGTATTGTTATAGTTTTTTAATTTTTAAAAAATTATATGTTAGGGTTAAGCAATAACCGAAACGAAAACTAAGAAAAAAACGAAAACGAACTGAAATCATCTAAACTTTATTATAATAAATTTCCCAATGATCACTTAAAATTCAAGTTTTACAAGTATATTGCTTAGAGTACAAAACACAATGCAGATATTAACTAATTTTTTAGGGCAGACATGTCTTTTAAAAAATACTTACACATGTGTCTTTCATCTTTGCTCAACTTTTGTTTATTTAAATAGTAATTACACTTTTGCACCCTTAGTTTAACGAACTACCCCCATGATTTTTAAATGTCCATAACTTTTTCGTGCGTAAATATTTTCTTAATATTATTATACCATATAAACGAGCATTTTATTCTTTTTAATTTGAGTATAGTATTGATGTAGTTTTTCATATAATATGATATGTTTAAGTAATAACTGGAATGAAAACGAACTGGATTAGACGAAAATAATAGTTACATGTTTTCCCTTGTTTTAAGGAAACTACCCCCATGATTTTTAAATGGCCATAATTTTTTCATTGGTTAACTTTTTTTTTTAAAAAAAATTATCTTAAAAACAAGAATTTTATTCTCTTTAATTTGAGTATAGTAATGCTAATATTTTTATTGTAATTTTAAAAAGTTGATGTATTATGTGATTTACCAGGGCCGACTCGACCATTTTAGGGGCCTAAAACGAATTCTAAATTTTAGGCTCTTTTAGCATAATAGAGACCACAGTAAAAAAATGCAACAGAAGATAGTTGGACTTTGATGATCGTGATTCTACGATTCAAGTATACGACCTTTCACCGTTACTACACAATTTGATTCGATTTCCATTTCTCACTTTCCCGCTTTCATTTTTAACCTAACCTTGTTGCCTCTTTTTGGAACGAGCTACGATTTAATACTACATAAACAAATTCGATACAAATATAACAAAACATCATATAATGGGGCCCCAAAAAGATGGGGCACTAAGCCCATGCTTTAGTACACTTATACTTTGGCCAAAGTTTAGTTTTGGTTATTAACAAATTAACTTAACTGGACTGAAAAACGACAATCTTATCAGATAAACAGAATCAATTAACCGATCGGTTAATAAGATTATTTAACCGTTGACTTTTGTTTTGATTGAGCGTAATAATTGAATTGAACCATGCATACTGGTAAAAGTAGCTGTGTTCCCGCCGCATCGCGCGGGCACACTACTAGTACGTTATATAAGGAAGAGGGTTGGCGTAAAATAAGTAGTATACAAAATAAAATTAAAAATACCTATCTCGACGACTTCAATAATTTTGCCTTGTGAATGCATCTGTATATCAAGAGGAAAGATTGTTAATCAACTAAAAATACGACATTGTAAATATGCCGCAAATGGAAAACCTTGCAATTCTCACAGGTATACAAACATGGTAATCATCTTTGCTTGTCAAAAATAATGATGCATGATTGTGTACTCTCTTATATTTACCATATTTGTGGCCTTGATGCTATTATAATCCTCTTTGCTTGTCAATAAAAAAACCGAAAAAGACATCTAGTGATAACTTGCAAACAGATTGTTGTATTCTTCATTATGGCAATGCAACTTTTAATCAAATAATAACAATCTACTTTACAAATTTGAATTTTTTTTACCCACATTAGCAGTCCACTCATATATCTAACTAACTGAAGCACACGAAGAACAAATCTAAGTTACGCTCTACCCGGTCCCACTAGTCAGAACAGTATTGGTAGGGTCCCGTGAGTTTTTTTCCCTTAACGGGGTTCTCATAGTTACCAAAAAAAAAGAAAAAAAAAATCCAAAAACGGAAACCCTAAATCAAAAACCAAACCACAATCAACATATACAAAACTTCAAAACCCTCACCTAATAGTAAAACCTAAGCATACACCTCTGTTTAACTGTTTTACATGCTTACATCAACATCAAAAACATCCATAATTCACTTAGCAACTGTTACAAAACACATCATAAAACACAAATATAAATCTTTTTTTAACAACCAACAAAGCCCGCTCACCCAGGTACACCCGCAATAAATAAAAAAAGGAACTGACGCCCTGAGAGCTGGTAACCCGGGTCCATCACTAATTCCAAGAAACCCCACCTTTTGGCTCCCAAAAAACAAGATTAAAATATAAATCACTTTTTTTTAAAACGACCAACAAAGCCCGGCCACCCGGCAAAAAGCACCCATGCCCGCGATCGCAAACAACGCTGGTGACTAATTTCCAGGTATACCCACCACCCGAAAACCAACAGGCAAAAATAAAAACTACCCAGACCCCCGATCGATGCCACCAATTCAAGAGGAAACCCATTACCCGAAGACCCGCTATAATAAAACCCCAGATGACATTTTGTCAAGAACGAGACTCCAACCGACGACGTCCCCTAACAAAAAGAATTGAGGATGGGTAATGAAGAAGGTAAAGTTAAGTTTACCTGAATCAGAATAATAATATTTGAGACGGAGAATCGCCTCCGTTGTTGTACGGAAGTGGAAGTAGTAGAAGAAGTGTGTTTGAGAAAGAGGAGTCATGTTTGTGTTGTGTTAATAGACTATGAAAGAAACAAAAGAGGCAAAAGGTGTGTGGAAAGTGTTGTTGCTGTGTTGTGTGGGCCCCCACCTCTTTGGGTTTTGAAAGTACAATCATCCATGCATTTTTTTTCTAACCTAATTATTAAAGTCAAAAGGGATTAACATGAGACATTAATATATTTTATTTGTTAATTGTTTTGATTTTGATATATTTTTTTTATAATCGGCTAAGAACATTACCCCGGTACCCCGTTTCGAATTTCCTTTCCGCATTGTCTCTAAGGGCATAAGCCCTTTCAACGTCAAGGGGTGTATTTTTGCTGGCCCTAGGATTCGAACCGTGTACCTCTCCCGGGCGGGAACCTCCCTAAACCCTCCCACCTCTCCCCAACTGAGCTGGGGGTCATTGGCTTTGATTTTGATTTATACAGTGTTGAGGGTTAACGGGGAAAGGGGCACTACTTGTGATGTTTTTTAACTTCACTGATTTCAATCAATCTTACACTGCCACATTACTTTATAGATTTCCTTAACTGACACCGTTTTTTAGAGGCAGCACTCCACTGATTTTTTACCCATCAATCAATTATTTTTACACAAATAATAATAATAATAATAATATATTGGTGGCAGCTGTTCATTGGACCACATAGATAATACTTTGTATTGCCACCAAGTGCTTTTTACGTCTTTCCTTTGTTTTTGCCTCCTTTCCTTTTCTTCAACCCTATATAGTATAAGATGGTTGTATTACCACCATCACAGTTTACTTTGTTCTCTCTCTCTAAATATTAACCACCATCACAGTCATACCACCACCATCACAATTCATTTCCGCCACCCAGAACCACCGTCTTCTCCGACGACGTAAGTTGTTTTTTTCATTCGATGATTGTGATCAACCGGTCACCGGGTTTTCTTCCCACACCACCGTGTGAAAAAACCAGCAAAGTGGTGGTCAACGAACGGTCAACAGATAGAGAGAGAAAGAAAGATTGGACCTTTGCATTGAATTCAATGCTTACCGTGCGGTAAAAAGAACCAGCAAAATGGTTCACGGGACCACTACTAGCATAGGTGGCGACGGTGTTACCGTGCTGGTATTGGGTACCCATGACCAAATCTGGTAGCGCCCCATCCCCCCTAAGAAATAAGAGATTTTACTTTTTACATTCTATATGTATTGTATGTATGTATTTGTTTGTATGTTTTGTTATGGAAGGATGTTTAGGGTAGGTTTTCTTTGTACTGATGATCGATGAAGATCGTATTATGAAGGAACATATTATATTGGATCGTAACATGTTCTGTTTATTAATACTTAGAAAGTTCTTTTTTGATAGTGTGAGGCTACCAAGTATGTTTACCAAATATATACTTATACAATTCGTTTAATGTATCCAGTGATCGAAACTGAGCAATGTATAACAATTTTTTTAGGTAGATATGTATAACTTTATTTCCAAATCAATATAAGAGTTTGATCCACTAAATACCCTATATACCAACAACCTATATAAGCTTTAGTTAAATATACATCTTAAAGTTGAAACTCGCTTTAAAATAGAATTCTAAACTCAAACTTGGATCCCACACTAAACAATAATCATGCAAGTAACTTTATAAAAATTTGGTGTAGTGGATGATGGTTTGAGCAGCAGATTTAGGCTAGACGCATGGTGTGACACCCGGCAACTTCCGATAACTAACTTTTGAAAACTTAGTAAAGTCTACCTTAGCGAGTCGCGCATACGTTACACAAAACAAGGTCGGTCGAGTTGAGTCGCACATCATTAGGGTTTTAACGTACACAAGTCTCGAGTCCCGGGAATTGGTGAACGAGTGTGAACGTGTTTACTTTCATGCATTATGTGTTTATAATCATTATGTGACTTGTCGGTATGAGAAAATGTGTTAACATATGTTAAAACGGAGTTTAACGCGCCAAATACACCACACCAGACCCTGTAGGCGATTAGCAAGGCTAATTGCCTAAAGGGGTGGTGATTAGCAGGCTAATTGCCTAAAGGGGTGGTGATTAGCAGGCTAATCGCCTAAAGGGGTGGTGATTAGCAGGCTAATCGCCTAAAGGGGTGGCGATTAGCAGGCTAATCGCCTAAAGGGGTGGCGATTAGCAGGCTAATCGCCTAAAGGGGTGGCGATTAGCAGCCCTAATCGCCTGCAACGTACTTGACGACTAAAAACACCTATAAATACCACCCTTGACCTCCAAAACATTATTTACACAACCCTAGCCGTCCCATAACATATCTCAACCCACAAACACCCTCTGGAACCCATTTTTACACACAAACAACCATTTCCAAGCTTATTCCATCATCTACTCTTAAATACAAGGTGTGTTCTTCAAACCCAAACCTTTAAATGATTATGTTTTACTCCCTAAATGTCCAGACCTGACTTTTAAAGGTTTTTGTCTTTGAAAATCCATTTAAAACCGTTTCTAAACAAACCCACACCTTTACATGTGTTATATGTGTTATATGTGATTAAAGATAGAGTTTTTGGGATCTAATCATGATTGTTTTTGTGTTATTATGATGTTTATAGCTGTTACAAGTTAGTATGATGATGTCTTAGGAGTTTGGATGGTTTTGGTCGTGTATTATGGATACTTGATGTTTTGACCCGTTTGAATGATTTTGGATGATTTAGGATGATATGAGGTGTGTTGTTGATTGCTTGATGTTAGGGTTTGCTCTAGGATGATGTTAGAACAGTAGGATGCTTTCGGACAACGTGATTATGTGATTAGATCTGAATATTGCTATTTAGGGCAAGTTATTGCATGTTGATGTGATGTTTTCATGTTAAATTGCTATTTTGGGAAAACGCTCGCATTCGGGACTGTTAGAATGATGAA
This sequence comes from Ambrosia artemisiifolia, assembly GCA_032199755.1. Taxonomy (NCBI): domain Eukaryota; kingdom Viridiplantae; phylum Streptophyta; class Magnoliopsida; order Asterales; family Asteraceae; genus Ambrosia; species Ambrosia artemisiifolia. The sequence continues at coordinate 16,121,164 of CM063514.1, forward strand.
AACTTAGGGGTTTTGCTTGAAATATGTTTGTTAATATGTTAGAATGATTATTGGGTGTTTGCGCACGTTTCGGAACTGATTTGGAGGGTTAAACGCGCGAAAAACCACAATTGCTGCACTGTAGGCGATTAGCAATCCTAATTGCCTATGTTGTAGGCGATTAGGGGCATAATCGCCTAAGAAAAAGGCTACTCGTGTGCTAGGGGTGGCGATTAGCATCATAATTGCTAGCAGTCCATGCAATTGTGATCCTAATTGCCTTCATGTCATGCAATTGTGACCCTAATCACTAGTTAAGCCCTGAATTGCATACCACATGACCATAATCGCCTAATATGCATGTGATTAGCCCTAAACACCTAACATAAGTGGCGATTAGCCCTGCTAATTGCCTGTTGACCATCCCTAATCACGTGTTGACTTTCCTAATTGCATGCTAAGTCCCTAATCGCATGAAATGCTGTTGTAAGTGTATTTTAACATCCCGAAACCCGATTTGACACCTAGGAACATGATAGGAACCCCGTGACATGCTTGGTAACATAGTAACACGTGTTCGGACTTGTTCGTACGTTAATTGACCTATGTGTTAGAATCGTTGGACTTTAACGCATGTTAAGTGCTGAGTTGCATGTTTTGTGTATGTTTGTGTATGAGATGAACACGTGGAATGTCGGGTCACCAATGGGATGTCGAGTCTTGTCTTACGTAGTCTGGTTGTTGGTCAAACACGTTTTTCAAACACATCATGGTCATGGACTGGACTTAGGGACTAATGAACCCTGCGGGTTATTAGTCTAACTTAACACATATCTTATGATAGGTCGCCACTAGTTGGGGCTATCATATCTTACAGACGGTTTACTCATATCACACATACGGGTTACTCATAAACGGTATACGCAACCTAAGGTGAGTTCACGGCCCCACATTTTAAGGTTTATGTTTTCGGGGGAGAAACATGCTTAAAACGCTTTTATGACTTATGACTCATCTTACTCTTATTGCTCATGACTCTTTATCACGTTATACTATGGCTTACTTATCGTACTATACGGTTCATCAAAAAGTCCCTTAGAAACCACTAACATGGGTATATGGCGGGGAAATATGGATAGCGCTATTGGGAACTGACAAACCCCACTCGACGGTAGGACCGGGCGGGTGCATATTGTCTCTAATAAAACAAGGTCTATCGGTGATGACGGTAGCCCATAGGAAACTAAGGGTCATTACACGGCTTAGTCAGCAATGGTTTCACCCGTATGAGTATCTTATTCTGCGCCTAGCTAGCGTTCTTACAAGCATAGTAGTAATTGTGATGGTAACGGTTTTTGAAGGATTGCTCTAAACGTTTAAATAAAACCTGTGAACTCACCAGCATTATATGTTGACTCTTTTAGCATGTTTTCTCAGGTCGCTAAGGTAGCAACTGTCTGATAGGCGCACGGAGTCGCGCGGGAGTCGTCTCGCGTCTAGGGTCTCATGGCATGTTTTGGAAAATGTTAAACTTTGGAACCTATGTTTTATTTTCGGCATGACTTTTGTAAACTTTTAATGCTTCCGCACTACTAAATGTTGAATTTTAAATCTTATGCATGGTTTTTATTACGTATGTTTTTACATTTAGACGTCGTTTATTGTGACCGTTGACTTGGATCCTGGTGTGTCACACGCCTCGCGGTAGAACTCCGCAGGTGGTTATTTGAGGGTGTGACACATGGTTATTCACATATCCTCTCGAGGAGATTTGGCCTAACTTATTTAAAATCGAAAGAAATAAATGTATAAAGATGAAAGATTGTGTCAATGATAGGAATGGATGGGTTTGGAGATGGTACACAGATTCAATGTCGGAGGCTGATTTGCACGAGTGGGCTACTGCAGCGCTTCATTCGCCTCAATGGCGCTTCCTGGTGGCGCAAACAAATGGGTCTGGATGGTGACTCCACAAGGGTGTTCTTGGTTCATGCTATAAAAGTTTTGGCACTCAAGGATAGGGATCAAGGATCGGATTTTGTTTTAGGTTGGTGTGATTGGGTCCTTTTAAAGTGCATTATTTTTTAGTGGTGGGCGGAGCTAAACCATATTCCAACCCTCTTGGCCTTAGCCCGAAGAAACATCATGTTTGATCTGGACACTTGTATCTTGTGTTATGCGAGCAGTGAAATAGCGGACCATCTATTTACGACGTGTTGCGTGGCTACAGTTGTTTGGATACAAGTTAGCGCTTGGTGTTGTGTATGTTTTCCTTTCGAAACATCCTGTTGGTTCATAAGTTCTTGATGCCATGTAAAAAGGTAACAAAGTGGTTCATGGGATTTTAATGGTCATGGCTTGGTGTATTTGGAAGGCTAGGACTGACAAGATTTTCAAGGGTAAAAGCATCAAGGTCTTGGACATAATGTCGAATGTTAAGTCGCTCTCATTCTTGTGGTTAAAAAATAGGTCCAACAATAAATCCCTCATCTGGAAGGAATGGTGTAATTTTACTTTGTATATGTTGTAACTATGTTTCATAGTGAGGGGCTTTGTTTTTAGAGCCCTGGCCGGTTTTGGTGGTTGATGAATAAATACTAAAAAAAATAAAAGTAACTTTATACAACTAGTTGGTTACATGATATGATTTTACAATTCTAACTATCTAGTTAGCTCCATTTAGTTGCTATGGGCATTTAGTCACTGCTTGATCGTTTCATAGTTCATGAGAGGTGTTAAATCTCCCGGTGAATTAAGTTCAAAGATCCATTTTACAAAGTTAGAAGATTATTCCTCTGAACTCATTTTAAATTGTAGTGACTTGTACTTGTAACGTTTGGTATTTGACTTACAAAAGTAGCCTCTCTATGTAATTGGCACACAGTATCCTCCTAAATTTTGATGACAACCGATGACCATGTTGACTCAAGAATGATGAGTTCTTGAGGATTTCGTTCCTACAAGGTTACCCAAACTAATTTTTTTGAACATTTAAGTTACTCTTTTAGACCATGAAAAAACACCAATATAACAATCGATATACAAGAACACAAATAGAGATATGATTCTTATTAATGTTGATTGGACAGTACAGGACTCAAATACAAGATTGTTACAGCGCTTTCACTATAATCTATCTTTCTCAACTATGGACAATTCTCTAAGGATTTTTCCGCTAAGTGTTGAATGAATCCTTTCTCCTTGGGGAGAAAGGGTATTTATAGGCCTTCGAGATGTCTTGTGCTTGGCTGAGGTGAGAATGACAGCTGGCTGAGATTGTATACCGTTGTCATCATCTGCGCTGTCCTTTTGTAGTTGGTCCACGTGTCCTCTGACCGTCCTTTCTGTCCTTTTTTTGTACCGCGTACCTGCAGGCGATTGTGGAGCGGGGAATAAAGGCCTCTGATTGGCTGCACATCCCTTTCATTGTCGGATTGTAGTTGTCACTTACGAGGTTCCATGCGCAGTCTTCTAGAAGTCCACATCAGCGCAGTATGCTAACTTGTGTGGAGATGTGGGGCCGTGCACATGCGCGGGTATATATCTCTTCAAGTCCCCGTAGTCCAGTGTTCTGTATGCGTAGCGTGTAGGACGCTGGACTCGGAGTAGAAAGAATTCTATTCGCAGGGTTTATCTGTGCTCTTTGTTGGTTTTGTGCGCCACATGCGTAGTGATTTGTTGTAACATCCTGTTTTGTGAATGGAAATAAAATATTTGAAACTTACATGCGAGATATTGTTAAACGAATAACTAATAAGTTAGCTCGCGGTTAGCACATTAGGTGCTTCAACGATCATTAGTGTTACTTACTATTGTTTAAAATAATAATACTAAATAAAATTAATATTCATTATTAGTAAAAGAAAAGTAAGTGCACGTGTTGTGTGTGGTGCAAAATTAGTGTTGTGTGTGGTGCAAAATTATGAAAAGAAAAACATATATAACTATTATCATTATTATATGTGAAAAAAAAATTATATGAGGATAACCTCATCAATGGCGGTTACGGCAATTTAGAGATTCAAGGATAGAGGTACATGTAGCTTTATGGGATGAAAGTTGTAATCTGGATGGGAATAACACTTGCTTACATATGGTCCATATCTAAGTTTGTAAGCATAATAAATATTTATAAGGCCATGCGTTATCCTCGCGCTTCCGGGCGCTGACGATGTCCACGTCGGAGGGCGCTACGAGTACAGGCAGGCGCGGGGCACTGCCGTGGGTGGAGTCACGGGCGCAGGGGCAGGTGTGGGTTGTGGGGTTTAATTATTTTGACCAAATCTAGCCAATAGGAGAGGTTGGGTAGTGGTTGTTTGTTTTAATTTTATAAATTTAATCACGTTGAATTACATTAGTTAAAATCTAACACATATACCTGATCCATGAAAGGAGGAGGATTAAAATCTAAGAAGGTGTGATTCAGTGTTTGGAGCAGCTTCTAATCTAATGATTAAACAAGAACAGGAAAGCTGCATTTTTATCTCATGAAGAAGATGATATAATATTTTATTTATTGTTATTACCATGGCCCACAACCACAATAGTTTATTCATTCATTTCCTTTGTCTTTTATCTATTTATTTATTTTAAAAAGGGATCTTTAAATATCCATTTAATAATATCATTTTTATAGTTTCTATTTTAGTTTATTAAAATAAAATATATAATATTACCAAAATTTAAAACATATATACAATAAATATTAATGATTATCTAATCATCATCCAAGCCCCCAACCAAGCCCCTCCCATTACACCCCTTTTTAGACCCACCGTAGTGGGGCGCTACCCAACAAAAATTTTAAAAAATAGCGCCCCCTATATCAAAACAGTGGGGCGCTATAGGCCAAAAAGGGGGGGGGGGGCTTTATAAAGATAACGCCGGGTTCAAAATGCACCAGCCAATCTCCTGCTGCCACGTGTAACTTGGGTCAAAAATTCCGGTCAAACATATATTTTTTTAATAATAATAATAATAAACATAACAATATTAATAATAATAATTTAAATAGAAAATTATTTAGATTTAATAAAATAATAATAAAAAAATAAATTATATAAAAAAATAATATTTATTAAAATTAATAATAAAAAAATAGATTATATAAAAAAATTATATTCAAACATTTGAATTTTAAACGGTTACTGTTCAAACCGTTTGAAATTCAAATTTCCCCCCAAACGGTCATATTTCTCACCCTATAAATACAACACTTCATCTCAATTCTCAGTCACACCTTTACCTCACCCTCAAATCCTCAACACAATGAATAACATGGGCGGTTTTCAACCAGGAGCTGCCGGACCATCTAATGTCCGGCAGTACACTCGCCGGGTCCGGGGACGGGGCTGTCCCCGGAGACTACCATTCACATCCTCTCCTCCTCCTGCTGCTGCACAACCTCCTCTTCCTCCTCCTCCTCCTCCTCCACAACATTGGTTATATCCCCCTCCTCCTCCTGCTGCGGCACCACCAACCTTCACCCCTCCTCCTCCTGCTGCGGCACCACCAACTCATCCTGAAGTCGATGATGGCTGGACGGATGAAGAATGGGCCTGGGCCATGGATTATACCATGGCTATTCATCAAATGGACCGACTGATGTTGTCGGCACCACCAAACTTCACCCCTCCTCCTCCTACCCCCTACCACCAACCTATCCCCACCCACCAGACTACCCCCACCCCCTACCACCAACCTATCCCCACCCACCAGACTACCCCCTACCACCACCCTATCCCCACCACCCACCACCAACCTATCCCCACCCCCTACCACCAACCTACCCCCACCCCCCAGAATACCCCCACTCACCATCACCAGATCACCCCACCCCGTGAATATGGGGACCCAACTCCTGAGGACTTGGAAGCCCTCAGGGAAATTGAGGAGCAGGAGCGCCTCTGGAGTATGCCAACCCCTCCTCGTGAGTACTACTATTTCCCATCGGATGCGAGGCCCGATGGACGGGACAGCTCACGTTCCCTATCCCCCGAGTACTACACACTCGAGGACTGGGACAACTACTCTCCGTAGTGGGAGGTTTAGGTTTTAATAAGTAATTTAGGATTATATTATGTGTTTAATTAAGTAATTTAGGAATATGTAATGTTTAAATAAGTAATTTAGGAGGTGTGTAATTTTTTTTTATTATTATTTGTAACTTTTTTTTTAATATTAGTTGTGTGTTTTTTAAGATTATTTGTAAATTTTTTTAATATTAGTTGTAACTTTTTTTTTAATATTAGTTGTGTTTTTTAATATTATTTGTAATTTTTTTATATTTATTTGCCTTTTATTTTAATTATTTTGAGTTAAAAGAATAAAAAAAATAAAATCCACGTGGCCCAATCAGATTCAGGGGCTTTATATATAAAGCCCCACCACTACACCCCCTTTTCAGTTTCTCTCTCCATGCTGACTCAGCAGCCACGTGGACCAATCAGGAAGGGGGCTTTATATATAAAGCCCCCACTACGCATCGTCTTAGGTTTTTATAGTGAAAAAAAGTGTGCTTATGTGTCGCTTAGTTGGCAACACTTTTTTCTCACTAAAGCCCCAAACTAAAGCACCATAACACATAGTCTAAAGGGTATATTGCCCATAAAAAGAAAAGAAAAGATTACAGAGACAAAGAGTGGAACTCTTAAAGTGTTGGTAAAGAAGTAAGATACGCGTGTTTTGAAGAGGCCGATTAGCGGATAGTGGACTTGGATGTCATATAACCGTGTCACTAAATTAAGTAAGTACACAAACCCTTAAAGTATACATGATTATTAGCTGTGATTCAGTATATGAATAGTTATATCATTGTGTGATTGATATTAGTTTGGAACAAATAGAGGCCAGTGGTCTTAAAAGTATATATGGTTGTTAGTGGTAATATAAGATTTGAGTAGTTTATATTACTACATGTTTGATATATATTTGAAACAAATATATAGAAAAAATGAGTTTAGAGACCGGTGGTCTCATAAAGTAGATTAGAGACCGGTGGTCTTAGGCAATAAAATAGAGACCGGTGGTCTTGGACAATAAAGTAGAGACCGGTGGTCTTGGGAAATAAAATAGAGACCGGTGGTCTTAAGGAATAAATTAGAGACCGGTGGTCTCAAGAAATAAAATAGAGACCGGTGGTCTCAAGAAATAAAATAGAGACGAGTGGTCTCGGAGAATAAAAAGGGGGACTGATGTTCTTTGAAAATACATTAAAGACCCGCCATGTGTACTTACTTAGCTATGGCTAATATGATATTCATGTATACTTTCAGGAAAGAAAGTGGACGAGGACTAGAGACCAGGAGCGGATCGAATACAGAAAATCACCTTTGTATAATTAGTACTTATGTAATATCTTTTGAAACGGTGGTTTGTAAAACATATGTTATAATATAAAAAGTCGCTGGAGCGACTAACTTTGGATGTGAACTGGGACCGACTCTGATATACTATGTAAATGTTTTTATTATAAAAAAAAATTTGGCGTGTTTCATTTGTCAAGTGGGGATGAGGCGCACGTTAGCAATTAATGCTCACATAAAATGTGTCAGGGCGCGGAGTTGAAAGGATAGGTTGGTAGCCGAAAAGTATCTGACGGTTGTACTTTGTCAGGGCGGAGTGGGACCCAGCTGTCGGTTTATTCGACGTTGTTTCTCTCTCCTCCACGTGTCGTGTTATGTCTCGTCGAACGTGCAACACGATTTCATTCTAGACGAGACACGTATCAACCTCCTATTTAAATTGCTTTTCCACACTCCTTCCTCTCCACACTTCACAACTTCTCTGGAATTTTTTCTTTTAATCTTCTCTCTAAAATTCTTCTTTTCTTCCTTTAAACCTTCATCCGATATTCATAAAAGCTTCAAGTTTCATCGAATGGAGGGTCAAGTAAATATACCCAAGAAGAAAAAAATAGGGAGTAAGAAATCTGATGATGGGTCCAAGAAAGGGTCACCGCTTGTTGGTGAAGTAACGGCGGTCTGGACTAAAAACGAGTTCAAAAAATTCTGTAGGGCGTATGGCCTTTCTTCTTCTTATGGGGCTGAGATGCCCGTTGCTTGGAAGACGATATTTCAACCCCCGCCTGGGAAGATTGGGGTATATGCTGCTTATTTTAGGGATTGCAACTTTAGGGTTCCAATCACCAGGTATTTGGGGACCTTCTTACAGGCGGTGGGTGTTCCTCTGAACCAGATCCACCCGCGTTTGATGTCCCGGCTGTTGTTTTTTAAACTCTGCTGTCACGCCCAGGATGTTGAGCCGGACGTTGACATGTTTTATGTATTTTATAACTTGTGTTTTGTGGAGAGCTGGCTTTCTTGCCGCCCACGTAGCGGCGTCTCTCCTTGCGTAAGGGCTGGTGTCAAAAGCTTCAGGGAGTAGAAATCCAAGTTCTTATGGATCAACGAAGGTGTTATTCCTTTTAAGATGGGCTACCTGGATCCTGAGGAGGGGGTTGGGAAAGTGACACTTATTGATTATAAAGAGCAGGTGTGGTTCAAGACGCTTACTAGTCATCCGGTGGATGTATGCTCTGTGCCGGAGACAGCGTTTGTGATGGTGGGGATGAGTTTGAAATATGATGTTGAGGGACGTAACCCTCATTTGACTAAGGACGGTAAAGGTTAGTGGCTTTCTGCGCACTCAGTTTTGTTTATTACTGTTTACCTTTCGTCCTTAACTCAGTTGCTTTTGTATTGTCGCAGTGGTAAAGAGTTTGTACCATGTGTTACTTCGTGGTGACAACATGGGATTCGCCTTTGAACCACTGGCTGATAATGAGTTTTACATATTGGAGAAGGATTGGGACACTTTACTGCGCCGGTGCAAACTAAAGAGGCGTCCCAGTTACTTATTAAAGAAGCAGATGAGTCTCCTCCGCTTTTTATCAATCCTTCTCCCGTAAACATGTTTATGCGGACGGGGTACACTTTTTTCTCATATCAAGTGACGAGTTATCTGACTCGCGCGTTTCCACGTCTCTGCATTTATCGTCCGCATGTGGCAGCAGTAAGATGCCTTCGACTGTGCTTGTGGTGGAAGATAGTGACGAAGAGATTGAAGTGGACGACTTCATTGTCCAGAGGGTGTGTAATCCGAAGATGAAGGATGATGGGAGTTCTGGAGGTGAAGATTACTGCTTTATGTTAAACCACGAAGTGGTCAGTAGATATCTCCAAAATTATAATCCCACTGAACGCAGCTATGTTGAACTTTCAGATGCGTTTGTGCAAGAGGATTCTGCTGTTGCTGGTTTAACTGAGTCAGTGAAGGGTGTGGTGATACAGAAACCGTTGGCGGTGGAAACGACAGAGCCCGGGCCTGTTCTTGAGGATACTCCTCAAAAGAAAAAGCGATCTAAGCGCTCCAGATCCTGGCGCAGCTCAAAGGAAAGGGATGGTGCGGGGAGTCTGTCGTCCCCGATTGGAAAGAAGAAAAAGTTGGACGAACTTGTCCATAATGTTGAAGATAGTTTGCTTGGTAAGTGTGTCCTACTTTTCCTTTATATGTTTCCTTGCTTCACACATGTTGTTTATTTACTTTACTTTTCTTGTGCGTAGCTGACATGATAGGGCAGGTCGCCCAGGGGAGCGTTGCGACGGCTGGCTTCGCGGAGGGGTTCACCATTGACCCTACCGAGAAACAGAAGACTCCGTCTCCGGAGCCCGCCCTCTTACTCCTCCTGTTGCGTCTCCCTTGCAGGATATTCCCCCACCATAATCTTCGCCACCTCGCCAACCTACACCGTTGGTGTCTTCGCCTGCTCGCCAACCCACACCCCAAGTATCTCCATCGGTTATCCATTTAACTGACCCGAAAGAGCCACAAGGTATGGAGATGGATATGGGCACTGGTCGGGTGTCCCCGACTGATGTAAGCGAAGGTGATGGGCGGGGGCTAGATTATGTTGAAGACGACTCCGAAGAGAAGAAGGTGACTGCTGAGCCTGACGCCAGTTTTCTGGTGCTTCCAAGTCTGAGGGTGGGGTTAGCGCTAGCGGAATTTTCGTTCCTGGTTGGGCGCTGACTCCGGATACCCGGTTTCTAGATGTGGAGAACTGCCGCCAATTTTTGGCTAACCTTATCCCACCAGCAGAGCGTGAGCACCAAGCTACTCGTCCGCGCAATGACTTACTTGATGAGCATGTCATGAGCGTGGCGAATATGCTGTCTACCTCGGCCGAGATTGCTCGCCAATGGGGATCTTTGGCCCATGAGCGGGAGAGGTATGACCAAGAGATGAAGCGTGTTTTGGAAGAGCATGACAGATTAAGTCAAGAGTTAAAGCAGGTGAAGTGGGATGCTGTCACTTTCTGCGAGGAGGGAGATAAGTTGAAAAATCACATTTCAGAGAGGGAGCAGTAGTGGGTTGAGGCTTGTGCCAAAACTAATAAGAAATTAGAGGCTGCTGCAGTGCGAGAGAATGAGGCGAAGCAAGGGTATAGTGAGGCTTCAAAGGAGACCATGCGCCTGAACGATACTTTGACGCAGCGCAACGATGCTCTGATTGAAGCCTAGGAGAGATTAAGGGAGAAGGATGAGGAGCTTGCTAAGTTGGGGAAAGAGAAAGTTGAGTTAGAGGACCGAAACTTGGTCTTACAACAGAGGAATGCTGATCTGGACGGAGAGCTTTTGGACACCCGTTAAGAGGCGCGTCTAGCGCATGAAGACCATGAGTGGTTGCTCACAAGTTGCGTCCCTGAGGTTTGCCTTGATCGTCCCCTTTAGTTTCCTCATCATTCTCACTTTTGTTCTGTAATAAATGTTAAACTTTAATGTTTGCAAGTTGCTCACTATGTGAAGAATTGCGACGAGGTGTGCAATGCTGTTGTAGGGGTCAACGCTGTGGCGAAGCTTGCTGGTCGCAAAGCAGGGTTCTTGGAGGGTTTCCAGCATTCGAAGGATGGTAAGGCGTTAGAACAGTTCGCTCTTCACGATAAAGACCATGACGCCGTCCTCGCGAAGAAGGCTGCGGAATACGACCGATTGAATCTGGAGTTAGTGGACTTCGTTGTTAGCCACAAGGACCGCCCCACTTGCTATGAGCTAAGACAATCATTCGAGAAGCAAGGTTTAGTGCACACGAGGCGCAAGTATGCTCTGAAAAAGGTGCAGCAGGATGTGGAGGTTGATGTTGACAATCCTGACGGTAACGAAAAGCTAGAGCTGTCTGTCTCAGACGAAGATGATTTAAGTGACGCCTCATCAGAGTTTAGAGTTTAGCGGTCCACTTTGCTTTGTTTTCTTATGTCTGTAACCTGTTAAGAACAATGTTAACTTTTTGAACTGATGTCGTGTTTTGAATTTGATTTGTTAAAACAATTGATATTTTTAATGCTTCACTGTTTAGTTTGATTATCTGTATGCACTTTTTGCCCTTGTGATATTTGTGGGCATAGTTTGTGATACTTGTTTGAACAGGAGTTGCATTTAGGGCTTGCATAGTTTGACTAAGCGATGTTTAGTTTTGCGTAGTACATTTGGCTGTGTACCGTGCAGATTTAAGGATTGCATTTTAACTATGCAATTAAGTTTGAGTGTTGCACTTTTGCGATGTAACGCTTAGTGTGCGCAGTATATTTTAGATATATACTGCGCAACTTGGGGATTTCATTTTAACTATGCAATTTAGTTTAGGTTTGGCATTGCATTTTATCTATGCAATGTTTAGTTTTCGCGTTGTATCTTAGCCATACAACGTTTGGTTTAAGTGTTGGATTTTAACTATGCAACGTGTACTGTGCGCAGTGCATTTTAACTATGAGTTGCGCAGTTTTAAGAATTGCATTTTAACTATGCAATATAGTCTAAGTTTTGCATTGCATTTTAACTATGCAATGTTTACTGTGCGCAGTACATTTTAACTATGTGTTGCGCTGTTTAGGAATTTCTACATAACTGTGCAATTTAATTTACGCACTGTATCTTAGCTGTACAATGTTTAGTTTAGGTGTTGCATTTTAACTATGCAACATGCAGTTTGCGCATTGTGTCTTAACCACACAATGTTTGGTTTAGGTGTTGCATTTTAACTATGCAACATGCAATTTGCGCATTGTGTCTTAACTACACAATGTTTAGTTTAGGTGTTGCATTTTAACTATGCAACACGCGGTTTGCACATTGTGTCTTAACCACACAATGTTTAGTTTAGGTGGTTGCATTTTAACTATGCAACTTTTAGTTTAAGTGTTGCATTTTAGCTATGCAACGTTTGATGTGCGCAGGACATTTTAACTATGTGCTGCGCAGTTTTGGAATTGCATTTTACCTATGCAATTTTTGGTTTTAGAGTCGTGCTATGTTTGGTATCATTGGTTCGGTTTATATGAAGTGAATGAATGACGGTAGAATAGATGTTTAAAGCGGAAAGTTAAATGTATTCATTCGATGATCTGGCTAGACAGCCTTCATTACAACATAAAATCAACTACATGTAGCACTTTCGCAGTTGTGCTGCATTCCATGTGTGTGGCACAGGTTTGTCTTCCAGCGTTGCCAGCTTATGAGCTCCTTTACCGAGGACTTCTGCAATGCGGTATGTTCCTTCCCAAGTAGGTGTCAATTTCCCTTGGGGTACTGCGCTGTTGGCCTCGTTGTTTCTGAACACAAATTCCCCCTTTCTGGAAGGCGTTGAGATTGACTTTGGTATTGTAATATTTCTCCAGCTGTTTTTTGTAATTCGCCTCCTTTATAGCTGCCAAGTCTCGGCGCTCTTCTAGCAGGTCAAGGTTGAGGCGCAGCTCGGCTTCATTGTCGGTGTGGCTTGCTGAAAGAACTCTGGCGGAGGGACATCCGATCTCCGCTGGTATCATAGCCTCTGAACCATATGTCAAGCTGAACGGGGTTTCACCGGTGCTTGTTTTTGTGAGTGTGCGATTCGCCCATAGCACATTGGGCAACTCCTCCGCCCTAGCTTTCCCTTTGGTTCCCAGTCTTGACTTGATGCCCTCCACAAAACTACGATTTGCGCGCTCCACTTGGCCATTGCCTTGTGGATGCGCGACAGAGGTGAAAACTGGTTGGATGTGCAAGTCATCGTACCATTTCAGTAGCCTTTTATCTGTAAATTGGGTTCCATTATCCGTGACAATTGTCATAGGTAGGTCGAATCGGCAGATGATAAATTCCCAGATAAAGTTTTTCACTTGTTTGGTTGTGATCTCTGCGAGCGGCTTGGCCTCTACCCATTTTGTGAAGTAGTCTATGGCGACTATTAAGTACTTTCTCTTGCATGTTGTCATCAGAAACGGTCCCACAATGTCGATTGCCCACTTCTGAAATGGCCATGCGGAGGTTACCGGAATCAGGTCATTCTTGGAGCATAGGGTGTTGGGCGCATGGCGTTGGCATGAATCATAGCGGCGAATGATTTTTAGCGCGTCCAGGTGCATGCCCGGCCAGTAATATCTCACGTTCATGTTTTTTGCCACAACCATGTGCGGCCCTGCATGTATCCCATAGAGTCCTTCATGTATCTCTCGAACTAAGTAATCTACATCGACCGCATCCACACACTTCAACAATGGCCCAGATAGGATTTTCGATACAACACGCCATCTTGCATTTGGTATTGTAAGGCCTTGTGTTGTATTTTCTTAGCTCCTGAGCGTTGATCTGGGAGCGCGCCGGTGGTAAGATATGACACTATAGGGGTCATTCAGCTATCAATACCTGTCTGAATAACATGAACTTCCTTGGGTAGAACAGACGGTTCATTCATGACTTCGACTCGACCTCTTTTGCTAAATGGCCAAAACTTGTTGATGCCATTTTGCTTAGAGCGTCCGCCGGCTTGTTTTGACTGCGGCTGATGTGGTCGAGTGTGCAACTTGCGAAGTTGTTCATGTGTTCTTTAGCTCTCTGGAGGTACATGATCATTGACGGGTCTTTGGCTTCATATTTTTACGTTATTTGGCCCACAACCAACATTGAATCGACATGCGCAAAGACGTGTTTGGTGCCCAGCTTCGGTGCTATGCGCAGTCCTGCAAGAAAGGCTTCATACTCGGCTTCATTATTTGTAGACTTGAACTCTAGCCGGATTGCATATGTAAATTATGCGCCTTCTGGATTGACGATTCTAATGCTTGCGCCTGCGCCATTTTTGTTTGAAGCTCCATCGGTGTAAAGATCCCAGATGGCTTTCTCATCACATGTTGGCCGTCCTTCTTGTTCTGCTCGGCACTCTTTGATTTTTTCTTGAGGTACTTCGGCTATGAAATCTGATAAGACTTGGCCTTTGATGGCGGGGAGAGTTTTATAAAAGATGGTGTGTTCACCTAACTCGATGGCCCACTTTCCAATCTACCTGATAACTCCGGCTTTGAAAGGGCATTGTTTAGCTTGTAATCACTTAGCACATTAATTGGGTGGCGTTGGAAGTACCTGCGCAGTCTGCGCGAGGCATGAACCAATGCTAAGACCAATTTTTCCATAGTCGTGTACCTTGTTTCTGCATCTGTCAGGACTCCGCTAATGTAATAGATGGGTGTTTGCACTAGCTTTCGGTCAACCATCAACACTTCGCTGATTGCCCTTTCTGTTGCGCAGAGGTACATTGTCAACGGCTCCTTGGGGAGGGGGCAGTGAGCGTCGGTAAGTCCATCAAGCATGCATTCATATCTTGAATGCCTTTTCTGCTTCGGCAGTCCACTTGAATTGGTTTTTCTTCAAACAGCTCTTTAGAGTTTCGATGAATGGGATGGATTTGCTTGCATGATGCCGCAGGAAACGGTTGATTGCCACTAAAGGTCCATTTAAAGTCTGCACTTCTTTCAGTGTTGAAGGAGAATGCATCTGCGCAATGGCTTGGATTTTTTCAGGGTTTGGGCGCAATCCATCCTGGGTGACAACCACCCCTAAAAATTTTCCTTCTACTTTTGATGACAAGGTAGTCCACATACACTTCCAAGATTTCCCGATCTGTTTCGCGAAAGCGCGATCCATCAGTCGTTGGTATGTAGCGCCTGCATGCTTTAAGCCGAAAGGCATCTTGGTGTAAGAGAAAACTCCTTTATCAGTTCTGAAGGCTGTTTTATCCTCGTCCTCCAGCGCCATTTGCATTTGGTGATAGCCTTTGTAGGCATCCAGAAAACATTTAAACCTGAATGGCGCTAGGGAGTCGATTTTAAGATCGATCACCGGGAGGGGGTAACAATCTTTTGGGCATGCCTTGTTGAGATCGGTGTAGTCCACACACATTCTCCAACCACCATTGCTTTTCTTGACCATGACTGGGTTGGCGACCCAGGTTTGGTATATTGTTTCCCTTAGGATCCCTGCTTTCAGTAGCTCACCCACTTGTTCATTCATTGCTTGTGTTTTTTCGGCGGCCATGCTTCTGCGCTTTTGCACGATGGGTTCAACTGAGCGGTAGGTGTTTAGCTTGTGCTGGGCTAGCTCTCGCTGGACTCCCACCATGTCTGATGGTTGCCACGCGAAAACATCCATATTTCTTCTAAACATTTACTTGAGGTGGTCCTGGATGTTCTTAGAGATAGCTGGTCCCAGCGTAATTGTTTGCTTTGGGAACTTCGGATTGAGGATCCATTTATCTGGTTCTATGCGCGGGCACGGTTTCAACATCTTTGCTGGATGAGACTCTGCTGTCAGCCTGTCATGGCACATTCTCTATTGGCTTATACGATTGCCAAACCATTTGGGGTGGGGAAACCAATGGCGCCGTGGACTGTCGAGGTGACCATGTTATATGCTGCCATAGAGTCACGTCCTAAGATGATGTCATATTTGGATTTCACTGGAATAACGAGGAAGGTGACTTCTTCTGTTTCTTGAACGGCCATGCTTCCCCAGAGTGAGGGGAAAAGAAATTTCTCTGGGCGGAGTTACCACCTCATTTGAATATCCCATGATTGGAGAGTTAATGGGGTGCAGGCGTTGCTTGTCTTCATCGTCCAATAAGTTGAAACATTGCTCGTACATAATGTCGGAATTACTTCCTGTATCCATGAAAACGCAAGTGGTTCGATAGTGATCGAAGATGGCAGTAACGATGATTACGCGGGTGGAGGAGGGTCCGCCTTTGACTACTGGGAAACATACTTGTTGCTTCCTCCACTCCGCGATCTGCTCAGTTTTTCGCTTTTGGTGCCTGTGCCTATCACTGTGAATCATCATGCTTATGTTTTTTTATTTTCTTTTGAGGTGGCCCGGCGTTTTAATTGCATTCGACATTTTGCAGTAAATGTCCGAGCTTGCCAGATTTTAAAGCATCTTCTATGGCTTGTTTGAGCTGATAGCACTTGTCAGTTTCATGACCTATGTCCTGATGATAAGCGCAGAACTTTTTGGGGTCTAAGCCCTCTCTTCTCTTGATGACTTTGGGTGCAGGGAAATCGATGTTCTCTGTGGCCAATACTTGCGCTGGCATTTTTGTCAGAGGTGTCCAGGAATTGTGATGTCGCCTTCCTGACTTGTTATCTGACGATGTGTTTCCCCTGTAATCTGAGACTTCTATAGGTTTGGTGTTTGTTGGGACGGCTCTTTAAGCCTGTTCCAAACAGAACCTCTGCCTTTTCGATCGTGCCTGTTGTTTCTGTTCCGCGCAGCTTTGGCGTGCACGTCTGTGTATAGTGGGGCTTGCACCATGTTCCAGACTGATAGCTCTCTTTTTGTTTTTGCGTAGGTCTTGGCGCCTCGCATCATTTCTTCCCATGTGCTTGGCATTCCTGTGCAGCCAGCTAGAGTGCGGATCAATGGGTCACACCACACACCCTGTTTGAAGGCTACTTTCATGAGCTTGAACCCAATGGGGTCGATTTGGAGAGCTTCTCGGTTGAATCTTGTGATGTAATCTTCGATTAACTCATTATCACGCCTCCTTACTTGGAGGATAACTGTGGAATCACGTTCTATCCGTCGGTTCTGGCTGAAATGATCAGAGAATTTGTCGGTGAACTCCTTGATACTGTCAATCTTACCATTGGCCAGGCTGTCGAACCACACTCGCGCAGCACCCGTGAGTGTCTGCGCAAACATGTGACACCATGGCGGTAGGCTCCACCCTGCGCATTTCCCTGCCACTTCAAAGCTTAGCAAATGGTCATCAGGGTCGCCTGTGCCATCGAACTTTCCTAAGGTGCTAGGGATCTTTGTTCTTGGTGGCAGCGGAGTAAGCGCAATGCGCGGGGTGAACTTGGATTTTTCACTGAAGGATGGAGGGTAATATGGCTGCGTGAGGTCGTCTTCACCGTTCAATAAGTGTCCTCGATCAACAATGTTGGTCAAGGGCTGGCTAATGTCACGGTTGAAGAGACTTTGGGACTCGTCAGAGTCCTCCCTCCATGTTGGGTCAGTGTTACAATTGCTTCCGCCATTGTGCCCTGCAGCTCTGGATGGCCCCTCTGATGCGGAGACGGGCCTTCCTTCGCTGTAGGACAGTGCGCGGGTAGTTTCCCTTAGTTGCTGCTCTTTGAGTTTTTGCATGTAGGCACACTTCAGAGCTTCCTTCTGCTGCGCATACCATACCTCCAGACTGACCATCGGCGTGGCATGACCAGTTGGGGAAGTCTGGTTGTTGTTTACAACAAAGTGAAAAGATGGGGTCTGTCTGGTCCCTGAGGACAAAGTAGTATTGAGACCGGTATCTGAGATGTTTAGCTGACCCTTTGGGGTGTTACCAAGCTGGGCGGTACCTGCCTGAGCAGCGTCGGTACAAGACTATAATGTTGATTGGACAGTACAGGACTCAAATACAAGATTGTTACAGCACTTCGACTATAATCTATCTTTCTCAACTATGGACAATTCTCTAAGGATTTTTCCGCTAAGTGTTGAATGAATCCTTTCTCCTTGGGGAGAAAGGGTATTTATAGGCCTTCAAGATGTCTTGTAATTGGCTGAGGTGAGAATGACAACTGGCTGAGATTGCATACCGTTGTTATCATTTGCGCTGTCCTTCTGTAGTTGGTCCACGTGTCCTCTGACCGTCCTTTCTGGCCTTTTTCTGTACCTCGTACCTACAGGCGATCGTGGAGCAGGGAATAAAGGCCTTTGATTGGCTGCACATCCCTTTCATTGTCGGATTGTAGTTGTCACGTACGAGGTTCTATGCGCAGGCTTCTAGAAGTTCACGTCAGCGCAGTATGCTGACTTGTGTGGAGATATGGGGTCGTACGCATACGTGGTTACATATCTCTTCAGACCAACAATCCAAAATTATACCACCATGCGTAGGATTAAACATGAACTCTCCTTTTATTGGCATGTGACTCTATTTGTTTTATTTTTAGGGTTTCTTTTGTTTTTAAAGTCCTTTTGTTTTGTTTTGTTTTTTCCTTTATTTTTGACTTTTTATGTTTATGAAATTGATGCACGAAATAAAAAAATATTTACACTTTGGGAGAGTGTCATTTTCGCATCCTTCTTTTATGTTTAAGCTTTTTTAACCTTTTCTTCAACAAATTTGATTTGCTTGATTTCTTCCATTATCTCCGTTTTAACTAAATAAACTTTTGACCGTTAAAGTTGCTTTTTTTTTTCATCTCCAAGGCCTTTATTCTCATCTACTTAATGTATACACTGGCCAACAAATGAACAACGTGTAACATTTATTTTTCAAGGTAAAAAATGTATTGTTTAATTTACAAAACAAAATAAGGATTTGATTCACTAAAAACTTACGATTAGATACCAACAACTCAATTTAGGTTCAAAATTCACATTTGGAGGTCAAACTTGCTTTAAAACAGAATGAAAATTCAAACTTAGATCCCACACTTAAGTGCAATCATGCAAGTAATTTTATATAAATATAACTAGCTTTTATCCCGGGAGTGTCCCGGGGTTGAAATATCTAATATAACATAATAAAATATCTAATATAACAACATAATTAATGATTTGCCAATACATGATTAATGAATATTATTATTATTATTATTATTTTAAACAAATTTCTGCCATAAGTTATCATATTCAAATAAAAAAAATCTCTGCCTATATTTGAAAAACAAAACCCCACAAAAATAGTTGTTTTTTTCTCCGTTTTTTATATAGCCCTATGGTACTCGTTGGAAAGATAATAAAACGCTCGTTAATTTGGTGTAATTTTTTTCTTTAAAAAATCTCGTATATAAAAGATATTAACGTTTAAAAGTTATGGGAGGAAACATTAGAGAGAAAATTTAATTTGGTTTTAAGTTCTTATCTTTTCCTAAAATAACTATAATATATATAGATTTATTAAAAAAACTCAAAAATTAAAAGATCATACATGATGCCATTTGACACATTCAAGAAGGGGTTAAGGCCTCTATTGAATGCCACATCATCAAAGTTCAATTCTTTTATTATAAGTTATAGATAGTTGGTTAAATAATATGATTTTAACTACATAGTTAGCTCCATTTAGTTGCTTTGAGCATCTAGTTACTATTTGAAACCAACTGTACATCAGTACATAATGCTACATGCATAAAATAATCCCAATGGTACAAAAGTTCAATGAAAGATGAACAACTAGGGGAGGCTATATACTGTGTAGGATAAGGGTTATATGCAATCTAACTTTATATATTAAATCCACCCCCTTTGGAGATTAAGTCTTGTATTTTATTCATTGAGGATAGTCGTCATTTGTTGAACACAGGTGCGCATAGACTAGAGAGAAAGAACTACTACTAAATCTTTAATCTCACTAGAGCGCGGCATACTCTAATTAAGAGTTAACTTAATCATCTTAAGTTGTGTCATGATTCATTCACTCATTCTATTCCACAAATATTAAATACGGAAGGGTTCGCTAATGATCTCCAACTCTGCTGGTTTGAGGTAGGGTGAGTTTTCCCTTCGGGGTTTCCATCCTGGGGGTATGTCACACGTTCGATCCATGTACACCACACAAAAATTCTCCGTGGCGGTATGAGCTTAGGCAAGGAGGACACCGATGTGTGGGTAGGGATTTGAACTTGGGACCACTAGGTTAGGGTTGTACAAGGATTTCCACTAAACTAAGCCTTTCAAAAGAAAAAAAAAAATTAAATACGGAATGGTTTGGAATGGTAGATGACCTCATATGTCATCTTATTATTTTGTTATAAATAATAGTTGGCTTTCAAGAAAACCACCCAACTCAGTATTCATAAACGTTTGGAATAATTTACCTTACGGAGTTCATGTGTCATATTGATAAGGCTAAGATTTAACCATCACTAATGATGCAAAACAAACGCCTTGCAAAGTTAATGAAAACCCAAAAGAAAGTCATGGACACGTCATTTTTATCTTGAAATCAACATCAACTTAGAATAATCTACTTTAATTAACTTTAGCTTAATTAATTAATTGTTTATGTTTGATATTAACTATAACCTTTCTACTTTCTAATATTCTGCTCTTATCTCTAGTTATGAGATGTGGTTTATGTATTGGTCAATAAAGTTATCTTAACCATGTCCATTGTCCATATCCTACACATGACAACCAACATACATGCCACCAAAGTACAAATAATTCCATCATGTAATAATTCAGTCATATCTCTTCTTGAACATACATATATATAGTTATCCATATCATTATCACGTTGGTGTGGCAGCTCGTTAGGCGGGGACGACTGTGATGGTGGTTGTGGCAATGGTAGGAGTGGTGGGGCAGGAACTATGGTAGGGGTGGTAAAGGTGATGGTACTACAACAATTGTGGCGAAAGCGACCGCGACGAAGACAGTGAATGAAAATGTTAGTAACTTTTTTTTTACTAGGTGTCCCACTCATTACATATTCTTATTTTTCAAACTTCAAAGCATGGGTTCATTACATATTCCTGGTTGATTTTGTAAAAGAATTGCATTTGAGTTTATTTAGGGCCATCAAATTATAAAACAGGTTAATGTAAGCCTAACTAAATTTTAAGGACATGTAAAACGAATAATTCCTGTAGTGCTAATTTAAAATATGTCCAAATATGCCAAGACTCAAGACCATCCAGGCATCCATGAACTTTATTTGTTGCTACTGCCTACGCGTCGCTTCCACGAGCACAAGCACCACCACCTCCTCTATCACCGTCGACACCACTACCAAATACCATCACAGCCGGTCGGACCACACCGTCACCACCCCCTCCATTTTTTCTAAAACATTTTATTTTAACCCAAGTCCATTTTAGTTAACCCTGCTAAAGTTCACATCTTTTAAAAGTGCTAATTTTGACCTAAACTCAATTAGCAAGACTTAGTTTGACCCAACTATGTTTTGACCCGTTACCCGACCCGTTCCCCGTTTTGCTAGACGTATCTTTTACTATGATATAGTACCAACTTTTTCTTTTTTGACATTAAAACATTACCTTCCTATTCATTTGTTAACTTTAAATTTACGCATAAAACATATTAGACCTATCTAAACTGGTAACACAATTTATCAACAAAGATCAATATACCTGTAGAATGAATGTTACACATGTAAACTCATAAACGAACGAATCAAACATTCAAATACAATCAAAAGAAAACTAGCTCATCTTGGCACATATACTATCAACATGATCGTGAACGTGACCATGATCATACTCATACCCAAATTGTGTAACAAATAACGGCAAAAACTGCAGCAAAGATCGACAAAATGTTGAGATGTTGTGACGAACCATAAGCACCATTGCAATCATCATGAGCGCCGCTAAAGCATCCTGGATTGGTCGCCTTAGCCGTTCCTCCCTCCAACAGAAAGCTACTATTCACTTTCGCGTTGCTAAAAAGTAAACACCAGAAATACGGGCCTCCGCCATCTGACCCGCTAACACCAGCCCCAACCTCAGTGTAGGTAGAATTGTTGATTATGTTCAAGCTTCGGTTCTTCAAGGTTAGTATTTCTGTGAATGCTCTTTCAGGGTTCACATAATCGGACTGGCACCCAATTACTCGACCCGTGATTGGGGCGAGTGTGGCTAACTCGACCCCACATTTGGGTGCGAAGGTGTCAGCGAATTCAGAGTCAGCGGGCTTTTTTGACTTGCCAACATCATCACAGTTTCCTTGGTAGGCTTTGATGTATTGTAGAGCTATGCAGCCTAGGCCAGGATTGTTACCAAGGGATGATACTTTGTGTGCTGTTCGGTTACGGTTTACAATTGCTACGAGCTGGTCGGCTGGATTGTTGGTAACATTCTCTGTATGTTTTAGAAATGTAGACTCGTTAAGAAGTTAATATTCGTTCATTTAGATTAATCAAAGGTCATACAGCTTTACTGTATAACAACAATAGGAACACATTTCTATTCATGTAGCTGTAATAATAAGTTTTGGATCAATAACACAACACATATTCATATAATCCACGTAAACCAATAAGGTAAGAGATCTATACTATAGTAAAGTTTATGAGATTATATTTTATGAAAGATTCAGTGAGTTGATATTGTTGGAAAGGATTTAATCAAGAAATCTTAATCATATCAAAAGTCAACCGTAAAGTCAAACGCAGAAGGAAAAGGGGCCAAAATATGAAAGGATATGTCGGTTGAACTTTAGATGTGTCGGTTACTTAACCGCCAATTTGTATGTATAAATAGGTTCATATGTTAACAGTTTCATTTGTGTGGATAATATTATTAAGTTTGTGTGTTTATCAAACTTTCCCTCCACCCTGTTCTTATTCTCGTGAGTCCCTGCATACTTTGATGCATACTCCTCTCAAACAAACATGTTCATCATAGATTGATCCAAGATCCGAAGGGCCTCAACGGATAGAAGTTCAAATCTTGGTTTAAAAAAGCGTGAGGCGCTCCGAGGCGTTATGGTTCAAAAAGCTGAGGCGTGAGGCGAGCGCTTCACATATGTGAGGCGCCCAAGGAAAAAAAAAACAATTAAAAAGTATTTAAACAAGTCAATACGACATATTCTACTTGTTAATCAATCCTAAACACGAAAACATAATTATAAAACACACCAAAACGCTTCATTAAAGCATACATGGAAGCCAAAACAGAGTTACAAATCTTTTAAAAAAACCCTGAATTTGACTTTTGTCCCAAATAAACCCTAATTTTGATTGAGGCGGCACCTCAGGCGTCTTAGCGCCTCATGCTTTAGGCACGCCTCAGGCCAAAAAAAGCGCTTTTCCAAGCACCTCGGGCGCCTCACGCCTGAGACGCGCTTTTTTAAACCAAGGTTCAAATCACCAACAAGATTACAATTCAGATGAGATATGCATTGTTTATTTCACAAAAAAAGAGCCTAATCATGGTTTAGATAGCATTCAAACCAAGTATCAAACAATAACACTAACCTAATTGTGGTGTAGATAACATTCAGACCATGGTTTAAAAAAACGGTTAAGACGCGCGCCTCAGGCGATTCGGGTAGAAAACGACTCTGAGCAGTGCCTCGGGGTGTTAGTTTGTAACTGCGCCTTGGGGATTTCGAAGTAAACACTTGGATAATCTGAGAGTCGTGTTGGACACTTTCAGATTTTGAACAATCCGATGGTTCTATCGGATAAAACTCAGACTTAAGATCTGCAAGAACGAGTATGATTTCTAGGGTGATTTTCATGAACCAGAATGATAGACCAACGGAGAGATTTCAAAAACTAAAGGATTAGTTATCTATCATAATTCAAATTGCTTCACAATTTGGAGGCAATTTTATCTTGCAAATTTTTAATGTCACTTTCCTAAAATAAACTCAAAGAAGCGTGCACTATGTATATTACAACGTAGTTTGGTCAACAAGTCAATCGCGATCACATTAAAATAAACAACACTATCAAAACTATAGCATTAACCTCAGTGTGGTTCAGATAACATTAAAAACCTCAAATCAGGTATCAAGCAATAGCAAAATGATTAACAACAACAACAACATTTAACTAATCTACAAAACCAGATCCGTACAGTAACCAATTAAATCGTCGAGTTAACTAACTAACTAATCAATGTAAACCAAAACAGACGCAATCTGATAATAATAATAACAAGATGTAAATCAGATCAAGTATATTTTGAGTAAAAAAAGAAGAAGAAGGTAAATTAGGGATGTGGAGGAAATAGAGAAGGTGAACTTACTCTCGTCGTGAGCAGCAGATGAGGTGATGAAGAGAATGCAGAAGATGATGGAGATGCAGAGTGTTGTTGCCATTGATGAATATAATATTAATATACACATACACATACACTCTCTGTATTTTGTATATGTGAGAGAGAGAGAGAGAGAGAGAGAGAGAGAGAGAGAGAGATGTTTGTTAGTTGTAGTTTGAACTTTGGTTTGGTGAGTGGGGTTGAGGGGTCACCGCCACCGGATTTATAATAATTTTTTAAAGCCAGCCCCTTTTATTTTTAAACTTATAAATATTATTATTATTAGAGAGAATTACACAGATTGTCCTTTAGTTATACATGAAATTGCATCCTATGTCCTTTTTTCGAATTTTTAACTCCTTATGTCCTTTGTTTTATACAGTTGTTACATCCTATGTCCTTTAAGCCAAACCCAGTTAAAAATCTTGGTTAAGTAGGTCACATGCCCCTCACGTGAGGGGCAAATCTGTCAATTCACATTAAAAGACAAATTGTATTATAATAATAATAATAATAACACACTGAATTCTGATAAAACTTTAGAGAGAGAGAGAGAAGAATACCTAGAGAGAGGAGAGGAGCCGAGAAAGGAGGAGGAGCCGGAGGGACTCCCACCACCGCCGACGGTGGTTCTCCGGTGGTCGAACCCCACCCCCACAGCGTTACTGTTTATTAGAGAAGAGGAGAGAGAAGCAGAGGATTAGAAGGAGAGAGAGAGAGAGAGACGAAGCAGGGCGGTGACAGAGTGATTCCGACGCCTGTGGATTCAGAAGCAGGAAGGTGCAGAGGTGACCGACGACGCCTGTGGATTCCGACGAACTAGGTAAAACCCCCTTTTCTTGCTTCAGACTACCTGTGTAATTCCGACGACGCCTGTGATTCCGACGACGTCGGATGACGGTGATGGTGGCAGGGGGGACGGCGGTGGTTTTTTGGTGGTGGGTGTTTGACGGTCGTTGATGGTGGTCGTTGAGAGTGTTTTGCAGAGGAGGGGGGCTGTGGTGTTGACGAAGGTGGGTTTCAGAGGTGGTTTGGGGTGGTTGTTGTGGGTGTTTTGCAGAGGGGTTTGGGGTGGTTGTTGTGGGTGTTTTGCAGAGGGGTTTGGGGTGGTTGTTGTGGGTGTTTTGCAGAGGGGTTTGGGGTGGTTGTTGTGGGGGTTTGGGGTGGATCTGATGAGGGGTTCGAATGGTGGTTCGATTGGTGGTTTGGTGGATCTAAATGAGGGGTTTGGTGGTGGTTGATGGTTCGACGGTGGGGAGGTGGTGGTGGTCCGGCGATAGTTCGACGGTGGGGAGGTGGTGGTGGTCATCATGTTTGAGAGAATTACACAAATTATTATTATTATTATTATTATTATTATTATTAGAGAGAATTACACATATTGTCCTTTAATTATACATGAAACTACACAGATTGTCCTTCATTGAGGGTGAAAAGACAGGTTTGCCCCTCACGTGAGGGGCATGTGACCTACTTAACCAAGATTTTTAACTGGGTTTGGCTTAAAGGACATAGGATGTAACAACTGTATAAAACAAAGGACATAAGGAGTTAAAAATTCGAAAAAAGGACATAGGATGCAATTTCATGTATAACTAAAGGACAATCTGTGTAATTCTCTCTTATTATTATTTCTCGTGTATGATGGATGGATCAAAGGGGTCATAGTTGCTGCTAAGATCCCAGTCTCTAAGTAGGCCCTCTTGCCCATCAATGACCTTGGCTTTTTAGAGAAACCCGCTCCTGTCTAGTGTGGATAGGTTGGTTTTGAACGATTTAAGTCCAAAACCAAACTAAAAACCCACAATACACTATTTATTGATATCTTATGTTTGGTAAAAATGATTTTTTCAGTTTGGGTTTTTTGGTTGTTAGCAAAACCGAAAACAAAAACAAAACCTTTGTGGGGTTTGATTACGCTGGTTACGGTTCGCGTATTTTAGATCTTTCACTTCTGGCGTAAAAAAAACCTCTAATAGAAAGAAAAGGTGTTTTCAAAGTTTCCAGCTTAGTTTGTTGTCAACAGAATTGAGTTTTATAACTACCATTGAAGCCAGGTTTCTTAATTTGTTTCCCCCTAAATTGGTGTTACTAACTTCATGTTGATTTTTCTGCAAACACATCACTCTCATGTCCAACAGATTGGTTTCGAACACCTCTCCACGTCCTTGCCAACCTCAAGTGTTAGGGACAATTCTCTCGTAGGCTTTCATTCACATATTCG
Source organism: Ambrosia artemisiifolia (assembly GCA_032199755.1). NCBI lineage: Eukaryota > Viridiplantae > Streptophyta > Magnoliopsida > Asterales > Asteraceae > Ambrosia > Ambrosia artemisiifolia. Next base: position 16,147,410 of record CM063514.1, read on the forward strand.
TTTAATGCATAGTGTAAGACCATATATAATGTGTTACCAATTCATAACCCATGCCACCTGGAATATTTTGATTGGTTGTTGAAGTAATACCACAAACATATCCACACCGATGCCAGACCAACGCCCATGACCACATTCACCCTTGAGCCCTTCACGCCCACTCGTGTGTAAGTGTAATGTAACATAATAAAATATCAAACGATTATCGAATATAATTGAATGGATATATTTCAGGTTTTAAATGAGAAGCAAATAACTAAATACCACACATGCATATATACTAAACTTTCTCCATCCAAGAACTCCATTTCTAAAAGCAGTTTCATATTGGACCAAAAGTGAAAGGTCTCATTTTCACACCATTTAATAAAAAAAAATCATTTGAGTTCAGACAACCTTTATAACATAGCATCTCTCATGCGCAATATGAAATTTGTTAAGGGGTTGTAACCACATCCTCGATATGGTTTGGCCCCCGATTATCTTAAATGATGCAGCAGGAGTAGCTCTAATATCATTCGACACCAAACTACTCCTACCAACCAATATTGTTTATTTTATCTACCAGGAGCTCATTGTTATGTTCTCTGATCTACAACTAAAATTTCTCATCTACAGGCTACAGCTAAACGACCAAAATGCTTTGGTTGATATTTAAGCAGAACATTTATAGTAAAATCGACAACTTTGTATCAGCTACTCATCAACTTTATGATTAACAGAACAAGCTGTTTATTAGCCCCAGGCATATTCTCGTTACAAATACACTCAGAAAGGTTAAATACAGACAGATTCCAAAGTACACAAAAAAGAACAAAAAAACATATCCATACACTTACAATTAAAATGTAAAGCTTCATGTTCTTGATGGCAACAAGGAGCCATGGATCGGTTGGACCAATGACACATGATTAGATCAAGCTGGCACCAAGCTGCTGAATATACGTTTCAAGCTCGGGCATGCTGTCCGTAATCTCCCCATGCTCAGTGGGCTTATCTGTTAGCGTTCCGAAAGAAAAGGGTTTTAATGAAAATAATTAATAACTTGCTCATAACAAATATCAGTAAATTTCCATTATGTAAATCCCATATTTATTCCTGGAGAAGATGGCAAAATAGGTCAGCAACAGTTTCCGTCTACTAATGTCAAATTTTAAATAAAACATAATAAATATGATTACAAACCATAGTTGTTAAAAGCCATCGCTTCTTGCGCCTATGCCCATTTTTTAGGCGAGGCGACGCGATGCATTTGCGCTTTGAGTCGAGGAAATTGCGCTTTAATTCTCCAGGTGATGGTTTAGGCACATATTTCAACTGGATTCCCAAATTCTGGAGAGTTTCCACTTTCAAGCCAAATTCGTTAAATTATGGCTAGATTCTAGCCAGATTTTACTTTTATCAAATGAAAACTATTTCCATACACTAATACATCAATATTTTAAAATTTTTGATACTAACTAGATGAAAAATGGTATTGATTTAATATATTTTTACTTTATTTTCTTTGTTCGCTTTTTTTATCTCAAGCCCTCGTTTTTTTTTGCGCCTTGAGTGCGCCTAACGCCTTTGATAAATAAGTACAAAACTATATTATTAAATAAATAAATAACAGAATATAACTAAATTGATGATAATAATAATAATAATAATAATATGATATATTAATAATAATAATAATTATTATTGTTATTGTTATTACTATTATTATTATTATTATTATTATTATTAATATTATTATTATTATATTATTACTGGGTTAAGATCAAATACACAACCGGAAAAAAAATAGGAAGTCGTAGGAAAGGTATAAAACAGAGTCCGATTGAACTCATTCAAGCGACATTGGAACCGTCTCATCGAACCCAACGATCTTAGTTTTTAGGTTTTCGATTTTGTGGATTTTTAGCTTGTAATTTTGAGAATTTGTGTTATATCATCGTGTCTTTTATGTTGCATTGTGTCTTTCCTTTATTTTTGTCAATGTGTGATTTTTATGATTCATTGTGTCTTTTTTTTCTTTGGCATTGTGTTATATTTATTGCCATTTTGTTATATTTTGTGATCCATTGTGTTATATTTCGTTATCCATTGGGTTTTTTGTATCCTTCACGGCTTCACACTCTTCTTATTTTTTGTACACTGTGTAGGATAACTTGACCCTATTATTACTATTATAATAGGATTTGAATCAATAACTTGCCTTTGGACAGAAGCGCACATCAAGCGTCTCAAGCATGTTGCAATGTGATATGGCAGATTCAACCGCTTCTTCGCCAATATTGCAAGACTATTCGACACAAAACACGCATAAAAAGTTGTTATATGACGATAGTAGCCAATATTCAATGAACTTAGGCCAAAAAAATAAGAAATGAGAAAAAAAACCTCACTCCCAAAATAAATAAGTAGAAACCACCTCGTAAATTTATCTCATTTTACCATTACAGAAGATATACATTTTATCCGCACTACTAGAACTGCTCGTTTTTTATCAGAAGCTTGTGATTTGGTTTTTGATGCAGCAAGTAGGGGAAAACAATTCTTAATTGTTGGCACTAAAAATAAAGAAGTTGATTCAGTAGCATGGGCTGCAATAAGGGCGGCTAGTTTGCCACTATAGAGGGGCATCTGAAACATTTCACTAAACCTTGAATGACACATTGACACGAATGCATACCTGCAAGAAGAGGGTAGTCAATCTTGGACACTCTAGCTTCAAGCTTTCCAAAGAGCAGCAGTTACTGAGGTGATAAACAAACAAACAAATAAATAAATCTTTGACAAGAACTACATTGATAATTTGCACAAAATAAATTCCAAAAACCCATTACCTTAGATTGAGAAAGAATAAATTAGAGCAGGCCAAATCAACATCTTTTAAATTGGCTGATAATGAAAGATTTAATGACGAGAGATGGGAAAAACGTGCCAATTGAGGGATGACTACTTTCTTGACATTTGGACAACCCACGCAGTTGAGAGTTTGTAGCAGAAGATGAGGCTGGCGGTCAAAGTCAAGGTCAAAATCACGGGCAATGGTCAAACTCCAATTCATGTCATGCATGTTGACACATCCATTCAAGTTGAGATGAGTTAAACGAGTACAGCAAGCAAGAAGCTCTTCTATGGCAGAATGGCATAAACTTCCATATGATAAGTCCAACTCAAGGAGAGTGGGAAGAGCGTCGTCTTTGTATAAAGGTTCCAGTGATGAATTGGTAAGATACTTGCATGCTTGCAATTTTAAAACCTTGACGATAAAAAAGGAATCAGTTTCAATCAATTTTAGATACTAAAAACTCGTTTGCATATACAGATATCGATGTATTATAACTTTTGGAAAGATCTTAGAAATTGTCTATTTTTTTCAGATATAATTATCAATTTTGGTCAACAACATAATCATACCCAATCACCAATTTTTACGACTCTTTTTATCGTTTTATCACTATCACATAATCACTTTCTGCACATCCAATGGGTTAAACAAGTCCAAAGTTGCTCAAAGGGTCTTTAATGCATAAAAGCTTCTCAGTTCATAGTCAATATGCTAATAAAAATCAGGCTATATTGAGATAACTGACCTTTTGTTATCATATGCCGGACTAAAATTTGTCCAATAAGTGCTTTGAGGTAAAACTAAAATTCATGCTTAAAACTAACTAAACCCCAAATGACCCATTACCCAACCCAGATGATCCACCACCCGTTTTGAAAAGCCTTACCTCAGACTAATAGAAACTAAACATCACAAACAACCACGCTCCATTGTCTATGTAGAAAAGTAGCACTAAAATACAAGCATCAATCATGTTTGTAAAAATGTCAATACAGTTTGGTTTATGAATCATTCTAATTTACAAATAATGAGATTAAATGCGCCTTGGAAAATCTTTGCTTAGCTAAATTCATCAAGTTTATTCAATGATGCTACTTTAACCCTATATCAATAACCAAATCAAGCATACAAAACCATATCTCATAATCCTTTTATGTATATAGCCATCCACATATGAAATAATATTGTTGTCTATTTTTCAAACTTCAAACCGCTATAAAACACTATCATGGCCTATAAGTAGTCAACAGGTTGCATTTAGCAAGATTTTGAACAGCCTTAGAGGTTACGTGAAGGCTCGAATTAGACACAGAATAAGCTAGTAAGCCTAGTATACTAATAATGGCAAAAAGATTTTAAAATGTCTTAAAAATAGAAACTATACCTTTAACTGCAAACAGGAAGCAAAAACAGGTTGCAGGTCCAGCAAGAAGGTGTAGGAAAGATCAAGTAACGTCAAATGAGGAAGCCAATGCAAAGACATGAGTCCCTCAGAACCTATGGATGGGCATGACATCAATATCAAAGACTCAATTAAAGGGCATGAAGCTGTAGTAGTTGATAAGAAATCATCCTTTAACTGGCTGCAAAATGAAAGCGAGCAAAGTTAGCATAATATTCAAGGAGAGGACAAAAAGTAGTGTTGCAAAGTACGAGTTGAAATTGGCCCGGCTTGACCATACGTCCATACTTTTTATCCAGTTTTTCGAAATTCAAATGAATAACTAATGGGTTAATCATGGTTACAAAAAACAATATTATTATAGTAAATTTTCTAAATTTCTGTACAATAACAAAACTGCATACATTAAAATGACTTTGGGTGACATTCCACCCGTTTGACCAGTTTAGGATTAAACACACCCAAACCGATGCATTGATAAGTAAACAGGCTGAAAATTAACACAAAGATTAAGGGAGAAAGTGGTGGTAGTAGATGATATAGAGTAAAAGTTCTCATGACCTGCAAAACGAAGCATCAAGAGATTTTAATAATGGGCAATTGATTAGTGACTGTGATAATACACCGCATCCCTTCAGCTCAAGTTGAACCATGTTCGGTGCGTCAATATTGAGTACATTCAGTTTCGGACAGATTCCCAAATTTAGAGATGGAAGTCCAACCTAGCAAAGAAAATGAAACGCGTTTTTGTTTCAACCAGACATCTCATATAGTTAAAAGATACTACAAACAAGTTGTACACAATCTATAAAACGGTAAGGTTTAGTATGATGCGAGTCTTAGCCGACATATATTACAGTGACTATATGTGACAATATTTGTATTTTATATTATTATAATTATCTGTAATTATTTGTTTAGATCTCTTCCTAAAATAGTGGTAGGGTTTACATAGGAATGTTCCCCTATTTAAAGGGCTCCTTTTTATTGTATTGATTCATTCAGAAATAATAAACCATTGAAGCTTTTATGGTATCAGAGCCTCAGTTCTGATTACCCTTCTTTTCTCTCCTACCCTACCTCTTTTCTTTTAGATCAGGGCTTCGGTTCTGACATTCTTTTTCTGTCGACAGCCCCACCTTCGGTTCTGTCTTCTTTCCCCACGACCCACCCAGGATCCGAAACCCTGTCCCCACCTGTCATCATGACTAAATCAGCTGACAAGCCTGAAGCCTCCTCACCCGACAGCAGCTCATCTTCTGTCAAAACCCTTCATCCAGCCTATTCAGTTTCGAATATTCAGACAAAGATCCGAACACTAGACAGATCCAAAGTTACCTACTCGTCAAACTCTTCAAGTTTCACGCCATTGCCTACAAAGTCTTAGACCACCTCGATGACACCCCTGCACCGGCTAAAACCAATCATGCCTTTGAATCTTGGAAAGAGTTGGATGCTCTCGTCTCTCAATGGATCTATAGTACCATCTCTGATGCCCTGCTTACACAGGTACTTGACACCGAAGCATCTGCTCGCACCACTTGGCTCAAACTAGAAAAGATTTTCTTGAGTAACAAGCAAGCCAAAGCAGCAGCCCTTGAAACCCGCTTCGTTAACCTTATTCTTGCTGCCTGTAGCTCGGTGGATGATTATTGTCAACAACTCAAGGAGCTTGGCATCAACTAGTTGATGTAGACCAGCCAGTGACCGAGAAACGCCTCGTATTACAGCTAGTTCGAGGTTTTTCTCCTGAATTCGATATAACAGCATCACTAATCAATTCTCAGAATGCCGATTGGGACCTGGCATGCACCATGCTGACCGACGAGGTCATACGCCTCGAGGCCCGTAAACAACAATCATATCCTCGGTTCTTGTTACTCCTGCCGCACCCGCTACCAACTCGCCATCACAGCAATCTCCCACCATTGATCCTAAAAGTCCCTATTCTTCACAACAATCCTAACGTAGCAGGGGCAGAGGTCACGGCGAACAATACCGTGGCAGAGGACGAGGCAGGGGCAACCAAAACTTTCAATCAGATTCTTCTAACTGGCCGTTGCAGAACAATTCGTACCCTCAATGGGCATGGTGGAACACTCCACCATGCCCCTACCCGACCCAACAGACGAGGCGCCCCAACCAACCATACCCGGCTGCCCCGACTTCATCGGCCAATTACACCGGTTTTCCACCCACAAGTACTCCGGGCACGTTTGGCAGCCCGCAGTTTACCGGTTATGATGCTTTAAATCCATCAGCCCTAAGTGCAGCCTTTAATGCTATGCAACTCCAGTATACAGATCCAAATTCCTAATTATCTGTAATTATTTGTTTAGATCTCTTCCTAAAAATAGTGGTAGGGTTTACATAGGATTGTTCTCCTATTTAAAGGGCTCCTTTTTATTGTACTGATTCATTCAGAAATAATAAATCATTGAAGCTTTTAGTGAGGAGAATGAGAATGGGAGGAAGCATTACAATGAAATGCAACTCTTGTACGGTTACCAAATAAGAATGGAATGAGAAATTCATCAAAGAATATGATTCCTTCTACTACTTGTTACATAAAAAGAACAATTCAACTGAACGTGAAATATTTTAGAAATCTAATTTATTTAGTGCCATATCTCAATTTAATTATGAAATTAGTTACATGGCTTTTTTTGTCAATATTAATCAATTTAACTTCATCCAAGTATCAATGTATGCAAACCAAACGACAAATTCAAGTTGGGTTAACCAACTAAATATAATAAAGGGAGGTAATAACCCATTCCATTAGCATGCACATTTCATTATCTTTGTCAACTCCAAGTTATTGTGACTTCATTCTACCAAACCAAATAGACATTTATTGTAATTATCAACTTAAAAGTGAAAAAGTTCGTTCTGCTAGTTTTATTTTAGTATGCTAAAGTGAAAGAATGTTAATTGTTTATCAGATATTGGTGTATTTTTATAAGTTCTAACATATTATTCCTGAATTCAGTGGGTTGTGTGTACCATGTGAAAAGGCATCATAATCTGTTTTTTAAAGCATCATGCACTCAGTACTTCAGTGTTCAGTAGGATAGATCAACAAAATGGTGTAAATGAAGCAAATAACAATAATAGACATTATGGGAATGGCATAAATCAGTGAAGAAATTATTAGAATACAAAAAACGAACAAATTGCAGTGAAGCAGCATAAAGAAAAGGGATACGTAATTTGTTTACTTACTGGACAAAAGGTTGCCTTCTCAAGATGATCACATCCATCCAAAGATACTTGCTCAAGATTAGGGCAAGTGAGTTCAAGAGAAGTAATAGCACGGCAACCAGCAAGGGAAAGACTGATAACAGAATTGCTACTAAAAACCACCGCCGTCAATCTCTGAACCAACAAACAATATAACCAGTGATCAGTAGCACGTTTGTATAACAGCCATAAGCATCAGTAGTACATCACTAACCTCACAGTTATCAAGAGTTAAAGATTTAAGCAAGGGGCATCCGCATTCACTGCAATCACTAAAAACTTCAAATATTGAATTTGTCAGAGATTCACAATCTGTGAGGTCCACTTCTTGTAAACATTCACAGTGTAGTTCTAATGTAGTTAAGCTCTCCTGTTTCTGCAGAATTAGTTGCTGCATACACAAAGTAGCAGGAACTCATACACCAAAAATAAAAAGCAGTTCCAAAATATGGAACCCAAAGAAATAAGAATTTGAGATAACTATAATTTATGACATACTTGCAGTGAACTTGATGTGATGCTGATTCTCTGGAGTGAAGGACAATTTGAGATTTTAATGGAAGATAATACCATACTCTGTAAACTTATGTCCACAAGTCTGCAACCAGGTTAAGGAAATTGTAAATTCTAATACGTGTCCAAAGATTAAACTAGAAATCTCCTCGTAATGATGTTTTGATGTATAGGACTGTACTTGCGACAGTGTACAAGTCGGATATGCTGTAGGTGAGAAAGATCCAAGAAGACTGATGTCAATAAGCTGCAGTTATCGAGCTCCAAAACCTATAGCAGGGATCACGAAAAGGCTGAAAAGGATCAAATGGGAGAAAATTGTTGGCAGTTAATTTTAGGAGGCAAAAAAAAGGTTCAAACCTCCAACATATAACTATAAGATATAGCAGCTATGGAAGCAGAGGTAATGCCCTCACAACTATGAAGCTTGAGCACAGTCAGCATTGGCAACCTTACAGACTATAAAAAAATTAATAAACAAGAATTATGATTATGTAAATGATATAACGTTAACAAATACCTCAAGTGAGATGTTTGGGCAGTAGGATGCATTCAGAATATGAAGATTACCACAAATTAGTGATATTTCACGTAATGTTTCATCACTAACACATGAACAGTTTGACATGTCTAAGGACTCCAAGAGTGGACATGATGTGGCTGCTGACCGGACTGCAGCATCTAGAAGCTTATGACAAGATGCTATATTAAGATCACGTAAAAGAGGGCAATTCAGGACAGCATGTGCCATGCTACTTCGCTTCAAGGATAAAGTCTGAAGTTCGGGACACCTGTAAACGGTAAAACATTATTTATATAGCAGCTTTTAGAGGTGTCGAAATGGGCGGGCTGGGAGAGGCGCAACGGGTCAGAAGGAGTAATTTGTAAGTATTAAATATACATTTCGTTTAGCATCCGGCCTGCTCTACACCTCAACCATCTAAAGCAATAGTTTCGCTATTATTTTATTTACCCATTTGACTTGTTAGGGATAAAACCTAATCCAAATCAACCCGTTTATAAGCAAGCACAATAAATTAACTATTTTTTTAGTATAATGATTTTTGAGGTTTTATGCATTCAAAATACATGTTGGGTGACTTCCAAACCATTTGATCTGTTTCCTTTTTGACTATTTTATTATTTTACCCAGTTTGACCCGTTAAGAGATAAAACATAACCCGAATCAATCAATCCGTACTCTGTACTCACATTCAATAAAATTCAGTAATGCAGCAATTTAGATCTCTGTGATTTGTTAAGAAAATACATCACCTGACAGAAATGCGAACCATGCGGCATTTCACAATTTGAAGGTGCCTTAACCTATCATGATATATGGGTATATCCTGATGCCCATTACCAAGAACAGCATCAGTCACAATTAAACTATTTAACATGGTGCAATCAGGTAAAGCTTGAAAGAAGGCCTCCCAAAGTTGACCTTTTCCCAAAGTCAAGATTTCAAGATTCCTGAAAGAGACAGAATTTAATATCAACCAAAATAACTGAATGAATAAAAAGTAATAGTAGGTCATTGCCTTAATGAAGAAAGGGATTGCATAGCAAGCGTATGAATAGCAGGTGAGCCTTTAATGTTCACGCGAGTGGCGTTTGGATATCGACTACACATATCTTCAACTGCAAAAGCACAAGACCAGTAATAATTTTGAAGGTGCGTTGACGGGCGCTTACAACCTATGTTGTCGAAGGCGCAAGACACACTCAAGGCGCATAGGCCTAGCTCGGAACCTAGGTGTAAAAAAAGCTCACACCGGAGACAAGGTGCAATGATTAAAAAAAAACTTATATGTATAATGGGGGTATAAACTAGCATTACTCCCTAAACATAACAAAAACTAATATAATTAGCAATAAAAATCATGTAACCAATACAAAACATAAAATTAAAACCTTTTAAAAGAATGGGATTTAAAAAAAATCTAGCTTAACTAGATTATATGTATATGGCATAGAACAATTTTTAAAAAGTAACACTTAAAAAACCTTCCTTCTAACAAACTTACAGTTTTAATATTGGTAGTCTTATTCCTCACTCTATTGAGTCCTTTGTTCCTATCTAAGCTAAGATATCATGCTTACAACCCATCTATTCTTCATGACGCACATTATACTACATATATCGTTATATAAAGTATTCTTTTGGTCCCTTCCCAATTAAAGATCTTCATAACATATCATTTTTCACCGACTCCTACTTGGATGCATATATTTGAACTTTACAGAATAACCATCTCCCCTTGCCATGTTACATAATCAACAAAAATAGATAATACAGAATCTTACATTGTTGTGGAGATATGTTTCGATTCTCAAAGTTTAAGAACAACCAAAAGTCTTCATGTGCACTGGCTGTGTGCCATTGCTTGCAAACCTTAGCAGCTTTACAAAGATTGATGTGGTCCAAGAAAGAAAAGACCTAACAAGATCAAATTTAAAATTAGTTGTGACACTGAAACTAACAGAGAGGCATCCATAATCTGCCGTAGTTCATACTAATAAAAAACACAGAAACATGAAAAGGGGAGGAAATATTAAAATAAATTACCATATGCAACAAGTCATCAGTTAGATCCATTTGATTTTCAAGATCATTCATCTCTGCAGACACCTGGTCAACTTCATTCACCTCGCAACTAGTGGAGTCAACAAGGTGGTCCCTTTCCTCACCATCAGAAACTGGCTGTAGGTTCTGCCCAGCCGTATTTAGCATTCGTTCATATTCTTCTTCAGTTAAACAGAAAGGATTACCTTCTTGAGCAGGCACACATACAAAAGGGATATCACCTTCCCTACAAAGGTGTTGACAGCCGCCACACAAAACCAACATAATATCAGTAACATTAAAAAACATAGTCACATATAGTTTGCAATTTCTTTCAATTTATATTAGGATCCACATTTAAGTTCTAAACATGAACACATGGTAGTTGAGAACAATAATCAAGAGACACAACTGGCAACAAGATACGCAATAAAACAACAGTAAAGCTTCTTCACACCAAAAAAAAAGTTAAAAGCTTCTTGCTTCTCCACTTAGCATGATAGTTCTTAGAATAAAAAGCCACTTAAGATTTTAAACCTTAATCAACCACATCATTGGGTTTAAAAAGTGCAAAAGCGGAGGGCTTTTTATACACGAGATGCAAGGTGCTTAATTTTTTTTATATATCTTCTAAATTTTTAGCATCCCTTACCCAAAATATAGCTATAAATAAGGTTTATATATGATCTAATGTATAAATCACTTAAATGTAAAACCCTTTTAGGTGCATGTATAACACCTTGAAGCACAAAAACACCCAGTGCAAGCTTGGTTTTAAAATGCGATAGTGCGCACAAAAGCGATGAGGTCTAAAATCGAGGCGCAAAGTGCAAAAGCGGTGGGCTTTTCGTACCTGAGGCGCAAGGTGACTATAAGTTTTTTCTTATATCCCATAGGTTTTTAGCTTCATGTATCCAAAATATAGCTATAAATAAGGTTTTCATATCATTTTAGCTATATGTACAAGCCAAAAAAACCCAATGTACAACATTTTTCAGCATGAAACACTCCAGGTACATGAGGCCCGCGCCTCAGGCCTGAAAACTAAAAAAAATTCAAAAACCGCGCTTTTTTGCGCTTCCTGGAATCTGTCTAGGCGCAGCTACATAAGGCGTTCAACACTGAGCCTTATTGCGCCTCGCTCCTAGGTGCGCTTTTTAAAACCAATCGTACAAGAAGCGCGTGCCTCAATGGGATCTTTTTTCCAAAAAAAAGCTTGCTCTTTGTGCGCTTCTTGCACACAGCTCACATCTTTTCCTTTGGTCTAAAACATTGCATATAGATGACCAAACAGTAATCAAGAAGCATGCCAAATAAAAAAAAAAGTTAACAAGAATAAGGTCTCACATTGCCAAGGAATTAACTTTGGGACGTTTACATTGACCGCCACGATCCAACCCGTCCACTTCAGAACCCACGGCAGCAGCAGCCAAGGACGAGGAACTCTCTTCTAAAACACCCAAACTCAAACCACTTCCCTGAGCATCCAAACTCTCCGATCGCATCGGAACGTTTTCTCCATAAAAAACATCCCCATAATTATCAAACCCTAGCTCCTCCTTCTCCCCTATCATCTCCCTCTTACTATATACTTCTTCTTCCCCAAAACATAAACAACACCAAATCCTCATAAAATAAACACAACCTAGGTCAAAAGCTCAGTCCTTAAGGTCTAATCAATTGCAGACATTACAGAAACCCTAGGCACAGACACAAAAGAGCAGTTAAATAAATGAATTGTGCAAAAGAAAAGAAAATTAGTATATTTAAGGTTAGTTAATAATTAATAATACACAAATTGGTCAATGAAATGATTTTGTAACACGAAATGATTGGTTTTTTTATAAAAAAAATATATGATTATGTTATGAAGGAGAAGAGATTATTATTATTATTATTATTATTATTATTATTATTATTATTATTATTATTATTATTATATTATTATTATTATTATTATTATTATTATTATTACCAGATATGAGATCGGATCAGATATTAATATCATCGTCGGAGAGAAAGCTGTGTTGTCAATAGTTATGAACGAACGTCTGTAAGCTTCGGTTACACTTAGAGGGTGTTTGGGATTGAGTTTGGAGATGCAAAAGTGCATTTGTTGAAAATTGTTTATTGGTTTATGACTTTTTGAAAAGGAGTTTTAAAAAAAGTGTTTGGATTAGCTTTGTGTTTGGGATTGAGTTTCAAACCAACTTATTGACTTATTGGCTTTTTGGAAAAGCCAATAAGTCAATAAGCTATTTGTGTAACTCAAAAGCACTTTCTGTTTTGACTTTTGGCTTTTAGCTTTTAAGGGTGGAAAAACTGTTTTTGAAAAGTTAGAAATCCTGGCTTTTGGCTTTTGGGAAAAAATTACAAATTTACCACCCATACAACCAATATTCACAATAAGTTAAGCGAAACACTTAAAAAAATAACAATCTATTGACTTTTTGACGTTTCTCATCCCAAAAGCTAATACAAACACTTTTTTTAAAACTCTTTTTTCAAAAAGTCATAAGCCAATAAGCACTTTTGACCAAAAGCACTTTTGCATTTCCAAACTCAATCCCAAACACCCAGATGAGAAACGTCAAAAAGTCAATAAATTGTTATTTTTTTAAGTGTTTCGCTTAACTTATTGCGAATATTGGTTGTATGAGTGGTAAATTTGTAATTTTTTTCAAAAGTCAAAAGCCAAAAGCTAAAAGCCAGGATTTCTAACTTTTCAAAAACAGCTTTTTCACCCTTAAAAGCTAAAAGCCAAAAGTCAAAACAGAAAGTGCTTTTGGGTTACACAAACAGCTTATTGACTTATTGGCTTTTTCAAAAAGCCAATAAGTCATTTTTCAAAAAGCCAATAAGTCAATAAGCAGTTTTGAAACTCAATCCCAAACACCCTCTTACTTATATATGTATATAAACTTTGTATATACAAAAAGTACTAGGTTAGAGCGTAACTGCCCGTATGTCTTTCAGAAAATTAGTGTTAGTTTCCCGTTATGTTTCGGGATACACAAATCTAATATTAAATATGAAAATGTATATTAAAGAGATAATGTATGTTTGAATGAGGTGTAAAGGTAGAAGCAATTGCACAGTGTCATTAAGGCAATGGTCTTAAAGGGGTAGTTTTTTTTTATCAATAAAATATTAAATAGATTTTAATAAGCACAAATATAAAAAGAAGTAGCTAAGAAAGTAAATATTGAATAAATAAGAGATTAACGTGAAATTATGATTTAATAATCTTATTTTATATAAGAGAGACTAAGGTAATCATAAGATTTTTATTTATTATATAGTAAAGTAATAATAAAGTTAAAGATAAAGATAAAAAAAATATAAATTAATAAATATTGGTTGATTTATAGGGGAAAGTGAATATGGGGCTGTAACACATCTAAGCTTAGATGTAAAACCCATCAAATCTACGTCGTTTTGTTTGAATTAACATTAAAACTACATAGTTTTGATTCTCATATACAAAATTCAACATATGGGAATCTAAGGCCATGTTTGGCATTCCTTATTGCACCTCCTTATGACTTATCTCCTTACTCAAAAAGGAAATAAGGAGATAAGTTTGTTTGGGTAATGGGTTGAAAAGGAGGTTTTTGTGGGTTGAAAAGGAGATAAGTTATAAGTAAGGATTTGTGACTTTTTGATTAAGGAGATAAGGAGGTAGAAGAACGAGATAAGGAGATAAGGAGTTGGAGAGCCAAACATGCTCTAAATGAAGCTATAATAAACATTAGTGTTTGAATAATACCATTCAAAGCATCGTTTTTTAACAATCAATTCCATATAGTTAACTGTTTGTCTACATTCCCATTAGAAATATCATTTTAGGGCAAAAAAGTACCTGGGTTTCGATGTATTCCATGAGTTTTAGTATGTAATAAATATTTTATTGTAAAGGAGAATTATTGCAACATCAATTGTTAATTCAATCATGACAATAGTAGAACTCATACCTTGCAGCAATCTTGACTTATTTGTTTGAAAAAAGAAGTGCATGCACAATCAACCTTAAAAAAATATATCATCAGATATGGATGTCGTGAGTTCCATTGGAGTGCAATTAGGGGTGTGGTTAATTTCATTAATCAAAACTACGTAGTTTTAATGTTAATTCAAACAAAACGACGTAGTTTTGATGGGTTTTACATCTAAGCTTAGATGTGTAACAGCTCCATATTCACTTTCCCCTTATTTATAACCTACTTTTTTTGTGGGAATTTAGGTGTGAGGAAGGCCTCACCAAATGTCATGTGTCCTCACCCTAATCGTTATATTACACACACACACACATATACACTCACCAAATGTCATGTGTCCTCATCCCAATCGTTATATTACACACACACATATATATAGGGTTGGGTTCAGTAGGGAACCACAAAAAATAGGGAACTTGGGAACCATGGGTATTTTTGTCTAAGTATAAAAAATCTAAAATAATCTACACAAATCAATTCCACCTTCTTCTACTTTTTCTCACTAATAAACACTTTTTCTCACTAAACACCTTCTCTCACGGTATAAATCTTCTATTGTGTTCCAGATTTGTTCAAGATCTGTTTCTAGGGTTTATTCATTCACTGCAAAAATCTTCTAATCGATTATCTACAACAGGAGCTGCAAAATCTTCTTAGTGTTTTCATTGATCTGCCTTTTGTTCTAGATCTGATTCTAGGGTTTCTTCCATATCTAAGTTTTAGGTAAGTAAACAAAATCTTCTAATTCATTCTGATTGGTTATGATTTCATCCAATGTGTGTTTAGATATAGAATGTTTTCAATGATTATTGTTGTCTGATTTATGTTTTCAATGATTTATGTTGTTAGATTTATGTTTTTAAATTATATACAACCATTATTATGTTTCTGTATTATGTTTTTAGTTGTATTTATGCTTATATAATCCGTTCTCATTCATCTAACAGTCTATTGTGTTTTGATTATATTTGCGTTTTTGTCAAACAAAAATTATATTTAACCTTATCAATCATTTTTTTCATCTTAAGCTTCAAACAGATTTAAAACATAATCTGCTACTTAAAAGATTTCACATGTTAAATTATTTTAACAGAAGTGCAGAATGGGTTCAAGTGCATATTACTTCTGGTTTTGTTAAAAGAAAATTCAGTTTAACATGTTTAATAGTTTTATTTTATCAATATTGTGAAACAGCTTGAGTTTCAAACAAATTTAAAACATAATATGTTGCTTAAAAAGTTTAACATATTAAATTATTTTAGTTCAGCTAAAGGTTCAAATAGATTTAAAACATAATTTGTTACTTAAAATGTTTAACATGTTAAATTATTTTAAGAGAAGTGCAGAATGGTTTCAAAAACATATTATTGTTGGTTTTGTAATAAAAAATTCAGTTTAACATGTTAAATAGTTTTATTTTAGCAATTTTGTGAAACAGTTTGAGTTTTAAACATATTTAAAACATAATATATTGGTCAAAAGGTTTAACATATTAAATTATTTTATTTCTGCTTAGGTTTTAAATAGATTTAAAAGATAATCTGCTACACAAAAGACAGATGCAACTGGAAAAATTCTTATTAAATATATACTATGCAACAAAACATTTGCTATTATTAATATTAATGTGGACACTTTGGATGAATCAAATAGTGGAAAGTAGAAAAGAAACATTACTTATAAGTAAACAGATTGTAAAGCTAAATTGAAAGTTAAATAGTCTGATAAACAAAATTGTTATGAGATTTATCAATTTGAAGAGAGGCACAATCATGAGTTAGTTCAAAAAGAATACAAACACCTTTTAAGGAAAAGAGGGTATCCACCAAGCTACTTCAATCAATATGGGAGCAACACATCATCTATTAAGTAATGTTCGAGGACTCCGTTATCATATGCATGGGACGACAGTTGATTTTAAAATTTCAGAATGGATTTAATTTTTTTATTGGTGAGAATGATGCTCTTTAGTTTGGATACCACAAGTGCCAAAAGATCAAAAACCTTTCGTCGGCCAAGAGTTTACAACAGTAGAAAGTGCAATAAAAATGTATTCTGATAAAGCAGAAAAATATGTGTTGGGTCTGCTGACCTGGAGAAGAACAGATGATTGAAAAGCCAAAATATTCTAAGTAATTGATCCATGAATAAAACAGTTGTTTCAATGAAGCTTCCTCCTAAAGTCTGTTGATCCCTAACTGCTGCTGCTTAAATCAACTGTTAAAGATAACTGCTGTTGATGAAATGTCTGATGAACAAGGTCTGAAGGATAAAAGTCTGATGAAGAACAACTGCTGATCAAAGAACTGAAGAACAAAGGTCTGTTGAACCAACAGCACTTTGGTTCAACAGATGATAGAAGACATCAGAGTTTTAGTTTACAGAGTTTTGTATTATCAGTGTTTTCAATGTAACAGTAGTTATAGCTTAGCAGATGTTAGAAGTTGTTAGTCAGTTAGAGGTCACTGTCTAGGTGACGTCAGCACTGATCATCAGAGGTTTGAGTTTGTCTATAAATAGAACAGTACTTGTACTGTTCTATTCATCACTCGTCATTCTCTTTCAGACAAACATTCTCTGAGTAATCAGGCTGAGGGGGAGTTTTAGTTGTACAATTGTAACCTTCCGATTAATGAAAGCTTTCGATTAAAACAATTATTCTCCATGTTTTGATTTATAGTTTATTCCGCTGCACTTTCCATTTATACTTCATTCATTTATTCATACTTAATCAAACAAATCAAAACAACCAGAACTCAGATCCTAACAATATGGATTTGACAAAAGATTTATGCTAATGGAAAAATTCGTATTAAATATATATGTAGGACCGAACCAACAGTAATAGTTTATTTTCATTTCAACAGTTAGTAAACAGACTTTGTTTTTGAAAAATCAAGAGAATGACTTCACTCAATCAAGATCCACACAACACTGGCACACATAACAAGCCTCCGATGCTTGTCAGATCAGAATACAACATCTGGCAGCGTCGGGTGGCTCATGTGTTAGCACAACTGAACACAGGGTGCTGGAAATCGGTAACATTCGGACCACATGTTCCAATGGTACCGAGTGCCGAGGATCCAAAGATCCAAGTACCAAAGAGTGTTGAGAACTACTCAGAGCAAGATTTTCAAAAAATCGAGCTAGATGCGAAGGCTTTCAGCATAGTAGCCATGGCACTGCCAAATGATATCTATGCCGGTCTCTTGCACTGCAATAGTGCTAAAGAACTGTGGGATGCTCTTAAAGAGCAATTCGGGGGAACTGAAGATGTGATTGAAAACAACCGTGAAATACTTAACCAACAATATGAAACGTTTAGTCACATAAAAGGGGAGTCGTTAACACAACAGTTTGAAAGGTTTAACTGTCTAATTAGTGAACTTAAACTGGTTGGTCTAACTTTTCCTAATTCAACACTGAATCATAGGTTTCTTAGATCACTTCAGGACAAATGGGACACTATAGCTATAGTCATGAGAAACTCTATCGGATTCAAAGACCTGACCCTGACCCAGCTTCATGGTAAGCTCCTGACTTATGAAAGGGAGCTTAACCAGAAAAAGAAGCTCCAGGACTCTGGCAAAGTGTCAGATGACTATGTATTTGGAAATACTGCACTGTTGGGTCGGGATGAGGGTTCTGGTAGTAGTAAGGATCAGAGTTATGACCATTACATTGACATAACTACTGGTTTTAACAATGATTCTTACTCATCACCAAACAACTGTGCTTTCACAGCTAGTGGTGATATCCAGGCTTCTGATAATTCATCTTTTGTGTACAATGACCTTCAATATATTGACCCTTTGGACTTAGAAGAAATGGACATCTTGCATCAGGTTGCCCTGCTCAGTATTAGAACAAATAACTTCTATAAGAAAACTGGCAGGAGATACCCAGGTTTACATGGTGGGTCAAAGGTTGGGTTGGATAAATCAAAGATAAAGTGTTACAAGTGTCATAGAATGGGTCACTTTGCTAGGGAATGTAGGAGTCAAAATGGAGTTCCTATGATTACCTATCCAAGCAAAAGACCACAGACCAACACTTATCAAACCATCCCTGTACCAAATGTGCAAAACACTGCTCATTTTGCACATCCCCAAACCACTGTTCCTGTGCATTATGTTCAAACCACTGTTCCTCAGTATCATTATGTCCAAACACCTGTTACTCAGGCACCAGTGCCAATGACTGCTGCTCCACCCTCTGCTCCTGCAGAGACCAGTCAACCAGGTCAACAGAGTTTCTTTACTCAGGGCTTTGTTGATTGGAGCAGTCTACCAGATGAGATAACAGATGACAACATTGCTTTAGTTGCCAACTCTGAGAATGATTTTTGTTTTATGGCACTAGAAACAATTGTTGAAGAGACTGATTCTGAGGATGTGGTATCTTTGTCTGAAAATGTGACTGATGGTGTTGTTGGTGAAGTTGTTTCAGCTGAAGAATCTGAAGTGGAGGTTGTGAATCTCTCAGACCCCTGGGGTAGTGATGATTGTGATTGCCAGTGTAACTGTGCCTTGATGGCTGCTGCTAAGGTATCTCCTCAAATCTTAAATGACTTGTGCTCAGATAAATGTATTGTAGCATTTGCTAAGATAAAAGAGGTGAATGAAAACTTTAGAAAGAAAATTTTGGATTATGAAATTCAGTTTGAAAAACTCACTAAAGAGTTAAAATAAAAAATAACTGAAAAAGAGTCTGAAATCAGCAGTTTAAAACATGAAGCAAGCATTACCAAAGACCAGCTTCAGACTATGATAACAAAATATCATAGTTGTAAAAAGGAGCTTGAGTCCACCCAAGTTGAATGTCAGAAATGGGTGGAATCATCAAAAGGTTTTGAGATGATTGTCAACCAACAATCTAAAAGTCATGTGAAATTTGGGTTTGGCTTTCAAACCACTGCCCAAAGTTCACAAACCACTGACAAAAAGGAACCACAGTTGGTTGAAGTCATCCCTACCAATTCAAAAGGTCAAGAAATCAAGGTTACTAAACCCAATGGCAAGAAAATCATTCTTGAAAAATTGGAAGGTACACCCTCATTTGATGAAATTGAAAAATATCAATTCAAACCATCATGGTTAGATGAGTGTGAAGTCCTTGAAAATTTCAAACCAGTGACCTTTAAAACCCCTGATGGTAAAATGGCACCACAGGCCAAAGTTATCCCTTTAAGAGATCTTCCAACAGATGATCAAACATCTGTTGAAAAGAAGAAGAAACAAGGGAAAGCCAAAAACAACTTGTTTTGTGATTTTTGTGAAAAGAAGAACCATGTCACCAAAAACTGTTTTCTTCTAAAAGCATATGACATCAACAAAACAACAAGTTTAAATGATTCTAAAACAAATGAATGTTCAATCTGCAAGAAAAAGAATCACAAAACAAAAGAGTGCCTATACCTCAAAAATTTTGATGAAAAGATAAAAGAGTATAAGGCTAAAACTCTTGAAAGTCAAGTGGTGAGTACTCCAAAAGGAAAACCCAAACAGACTTTTGAACCAGTCCAAACAGCTGTTACCAAAAGTCTGAACAAAAACTCTGCTCCCAGAGATATTCAGGTAACAGATGTTCCACCAACTAACAGATTACCAAGAGGATGTGGACAACCCACTTGTCATCGTCTGCCACATGTTTATGAAGAGCCCAAAAGGCCTTCAAAACCAAAAGTGAACAGACATCCTCATGGTTTTCAGCATCTGATAGGAAATGATCAAACATTTGCTGGACCAAGTGTTGACATACAAGCACTGGCAAATGGTCAACTGCAGCTGTTGAACCTAGTTCAAAAGCTAGTTCAAACCACTGATCATTCTCCTCAACTTAAGGCTGAGACATCTAAGGACCCATCAAAAGCCAATTTGGCTTTGGACACTCACCAAAACTAAAATCTTTACTGATGTGCAGGGAGCTTCTGCTTGTTTAGACAGTTTATGGTATGTAGATAGTGGAGGCTCCAGGCACATGACTGGATGTAGAGCCCTTCTTCTGGACTTTCTTGCACATGGAGGGGGTGATATATCCTTTGGTAATGATTCTAAATGTAAAGTGTTGGGTTCTGGTACTGTCAAAGCAGGGAGGCTTAAGTTTGAAAATGTTAATCTGATAGACAATCTAAAATTTAATCTACTTAGTGTATCTCAAATGAGTGACAAAGGCTTTGGGTCATTCTTCACTAAGCAAACATGTAAGATTGTTGGCCCAGAGGCTGTTGAAAAGATTAACACCATTATTGCTGAGTGCAAAGCACAACTTGTTGCTCATAGAAGTGGCAATGTGTATGTTGTTGATATGTTGAAGGATAATCCTATGGCAAATGTCTGTCTGTTCTCTGCTGCCTCTACCAAAGAGACAGAATTGTGGCATAGGAGACTTGGTCACACCAACCTTCAAACTATCAACTCACTCTCCAAACAAAACCTTGTCAGAGGTTTGCCATCAAAAGAATTTAAATGTGATGAGCATTGTGTTTCCTGTCTAAAAGGAAAACAACATAAAAGCTCTTACAAATCAATTGATGAGTCCAAAACTAGTCAGTGTTTACAATTGTTGCACATGGACTTGTTTGGCCCTGTAAAAATCATGAGTCTAAGAAGAAAAAGATTTTGTCTTGTCATAGTTGATGATTTTTCTAGGTTTACATGGACTTACTTTTTACACTCTAAGGATGAGACTGCAGGTATTTTGAAGGACTTTGTCACCAAAGTTGAAAAACAATATGACTTGCCAGTAAAAGTCTTTAGAAGTGACAATGGAACAGAGTTTAAAAATAAGGAGTTGGATGATTTCTGTGTGTCAAAAGGGATTGTAAGGCAGTACAGTATCCCAAGAACACCAGAGCAAAATGGGGTGGTTGAAAGGAAGAACAGGACTCTCATTGAGGCTGCAAGGACAATGCTAGTAGATTCTGGTCTGCCTCTGTCCTTTTGGGCAGAAGCTGTAAACACTGCTTGCTATGTTCAAAACAGAGTTTTAATCAACCCTAGACATCAAAAGACTGCTTATGAAATTCTGTTTAAAATCAAACCACTGATATCATTTTTCTAAGTCTTTGGCTGCCCATGTTTCATTTTAAATCTTAAAGATTCCATTTCAAAATTTGCAGCCAAAGTAGATTGTGGATATTTTCTGGGGTACTCTTCTACTGCTAAGGCCTATAAAGTGTTTAACACAAGGACCAAGACAATAGAAGAAACTCTGAATGTGAAGTTCAATGAACTTTCATCTTTGAAAATCCCAGCAAACCCTGCTGAGTTGTTTGATTTGGATAAATTCAAATTTGAAGATATTACTGTCAAAACTAACCCTGCAGGTACTCCACAATCTCCACAACAAGATTACAGAATAGATGTTGTGATTCCAGATCACTACAAAGTCTATCCTACATCAGAGGAAGCAGTAGTTCAAAACAACTGTCAAAACTCTATCACAGCTGAGTCAGCCACTGTTGGCCAGTCCTATCTCCAAACCACTGATTCACCCATCCAATCCACTGCTCAATCATCTGTTGACAAAAGTCAATCATCTGTTGACTATAGTCAAACAACTGTTGACAAAAGTCAGTCCAACCTTACACCACTTGGACCCATTCCTCCACTCCATTTCAAACATCTGTTGACTCTACAAAAGTGCCAACAGATGTTATGTCAACAGAGTCTCCAAACCTCTGTCCTTCACCACAAAATGCCATCATACCATATCAGGGAGATCTAATCTACCTAAGAGCTCATCCACCAGATCAAATCATTGGCAACATCAGAGAAGGTGTGCTCACAAGGAGCCAATCTTCAAATATCTGTCTTTTTGCAGGCTTTCTATCCCTTTCACAACCTGTCAAGTACCAAGAGGCACTGAAAGACAACAGTTGGGTGGAAGCCATGCAAGAAGAACTCCTTCAGTTTAAAAGACAACAAGTATGGGAACTTGTACCACTGCATAAGGATGTCTGTCCAATTGGCACAAAGTGGGTCTTCAAAAACAAAACTGATGAAAGGGGTATAGTTGTCAAGAATAAGGCCAGGTTAGTGGTTCAAGGCTTCAGACAAGAAGAAGGAATTGACTATGATGAAACCTTTGCCCCTGTAGCAAGGTTAGAAGCTATCAGACTTTTCCTAGCCTTTGCTGTCAACCACAATATCAAGGTGTATCAGATGGACATCAAGTGTGCCTTCTTATATGGCAAAATTCAGGAGGAGGTCTATGTATGTCAACCACCTGGTTTTGAAGACACATTCCATCCTAATCATGTCTACAAGCTTAACAAAGCATTGTATGGACTGAAACAAGCACCAAGAGCCTGGTATGAAACTCTCTCTACTTTTCTCTTATCCATTGGTTTCACAAGAGGTAAAATTGATAAAACCTTGTTTTTAAAATAGAAAGGAAAAGATTTAATGGTTGTTCAAATATATGTGGATGACATCATTTTTGGATCCACATATAACAAAATGTGTGAGGAGTTTAGGGAACTTATGACAGCAGAGTTTGAAATGAGTGCTATGGGTGAACTTCAGTGCTTCCTTGGTCTCCAAGTAAAGCAACTGCAAAATGGCACATTCATTCATCAAAACAAATATGTGAAAAACTTATTAACAAAATTTGAGATGAATGATTGTAAGCCATGTAGTACACCCATGAGCACAGTTAAGCCACTCACTATTGATGACAAGGATGAACTGGTTGATCAAACACACTATAGATGCATGATTGGGTCTTTATTGTACTTAACAGCATCCAGGCCAGACATTATGTTTGCAACCTGTGTGTGTGCAAGATCCCAGGCTTCACCTAGAAAGTCTAACCTTATTGCTGTGAAAAGGATATTCAGATACCTAAAAGGTGCTCCCACACTTGGTATCTGGTATCCTGCTAATGGAAACATTGAGCTTTCAGGTTATTCAGATAGTGATTTTGCTGGCTGTCACACCACAAGGAAGTCCACATCTGGAGGGTGCCAGTTTCTAGGGAATGCCTTAGTCTCCTGGAAAAGCAAAAAGCAAGCAGCTGTTTCAACATCCACAGCTGAGGCTGAATACATTGCTGCTGCAAGCTGTACAGCCCAACTCATGTGGCTTCAAAATCAATTACTGGATTTTGGGATAACTGCACTAAGGACTCCACTCATGTTGGATAGCCAAGCTGCTGAAAATATCATCAAGAATCCAGTCTCTCATTCAACCACCAAGCACATAGATATCAGACATCATTTGGTCAGAGATAGCTATGAAAAAGGTTTGATTTCTCTGCACCATGTTCCAACAGAGGATCAGTTGGCAGATGTGTTGACAAAAGCTTTAGACACATCTACATTCACAAATCTGATCTCTCGAATTGGAATGTTAAACATGGATTAAAAAAACAAAAATGTTTTCAATAAAAACATTAAAATGTTTTCAGAAAATCAAATTTTGCTTAAAATGACACTTTGGTTGAAAAATCTGTTTTAAACCACTGATCAGATAAAACAACCACTGTTTCATTCAAATCACTGATAGTTGAAAAATCTGTTTCAAACATCTGTTCAGATAAAACAACCACTGTTGGTTGAAAAATCTGTTTCAAACATCCGATCAGATAAAACAACTGTTTTCCATCAGTCTTTTGGTTTAAACAACAGAGGTTGGCAACAGATGTTTAACAAAACAGCTGTATGCCACCAGATGTTTAAACCATCAGATGTTTGCCACGTCTGCTCTCAAAAGCAGAGTTTTGCCACATCAGCGGTTTCACCAGAGGCTATAAAACCCTGTTTTTCCCCCAAACAGCAGTTTTACTGTCTCATTGTATTCAAAATACTAAAAACCGTCTTCGTCTTCTTCAAAACCCTTCATCCAAGTTCAGTACTTTCATACTCGAAATCCATTACAATGGATCTTCAAACAAAAGCCACCCATAATTTCCTTCCATATTTGGTTAAAACCGAAGATAACACTCCATTTCATTCCACAATCGACATAATAAATAACTCAAAATACAAAAACATCCTCATTGCTGATGCTCCCATTTATCTAGAAACACTCCAAGAATTCTGGGCAAGTGCTGAAGTCTTGTATCAAGACAAAAAGCCCACTTCCATAATTTCAAAAATTGGAGCCACTAGTATCGCCATAACCCCTGAAATCATATCCACTACCTTCTCACTGAATGACTTGTCAGGTATGGAATCCTTTCGTAAAACAGAGCTTCACACTGAGTTCCAGGAAAGAGGGTACGATGAACAGATGACTGGATCAACCTTATACAAAAAGTTTTTTCCTCCAGTCATGAAATTTTTCTTCCATACCCTTCTTCTCTGTGCCTCGGCCAAGACCACATCCTTCAATGAAATCCCATTGAGGATTCAATACTC
The DNA here is from genome assembly GCA_032199755.1 of Ambrosia artemisiifolia. Lineage (NCBI taxonomy): Eukaryota > Viridiplantae > Streptophyta > Magnoliopsida > Asterales > Asteraceae > Ambrosia > Ambrosia artemisiifolia. The sequence continues at coordinate 16,172,340 of CM063514.1, forward strand.
GGGATATGCAATGTTGTCAGATTCTGACTTCAATCTGTCTCAGGGATTGTTTTTAGACTTGGTCTCAAATGTGAAAGCCATAAAATCTGGCTCAAATAATGCTTTTCTACTCTACCCTAGAATCCTAAGTGTAATTCTACAAAAGATTTTACCAGAAAATGATTTTCAAAAGGGAGAGTCCTTTAAAATGAAAAGTTTAACAGATGAAACTTTCACAAGAATGCTGGGTTCTTCAACCCAAGAAAAAGTGTCAAAAGTGACAAAAGTTTCAAAAACACAACCAAAGAGAACAAAGACAACAACTGTTGTTGAAACCTCTGTTGGTGAGCCCACTGCTCCTGGTGATCATGGCACTTCATCCAGTGCTGTGAAACCCACACCAGCCACCAAAAGAAAACGTCCATCCTCTAAAACCACCTCTCAACCCAAAAAGGGACTTCTGGAAGATGAGATACCAGAAGCTAACCCTGTTGCATCACCAAAGCAACATGAAACCACTGTTGTTACTTCCTCACAACAGTTGGAGATATCTCAACCCAAGCAAACTCCTCAAGAATCCCCACAAAAGGATCTTGTTGAAAGCCAAAGGGAAACTCATACTAAGGCATATGAGTCACTTGACCATATGTTTACAAGTCCATCTCCCAGGGCTAATCAGCTTCTTACTCCACCCACATCACCACCACATGTTCCACAAACCATGCAACCACTGTTTGAAGCAATTGACAAAACTCAGGATAACCCCAGTTCCTCTTCTTCACCTGTCACAGAGAGTACACCTCCACCAGTGACTAGGGCTGAGAAAAGTCAACCTGCTATCCCACAAACAGAAGATGAGGCTATACTCCCAGAGTTCAATGTAACTCCTGGTGAGGTTTCAAGAGAAGCAGCCACTACTGCTGTAGAGACCATTGTCTCACAACAGGACAGTGGTTCCATAGATAAGACTTCCTTGAAGGCAACAACTGATGAGGCCACCATTGTGTCCCCAAAATCAGTTGGAAGTCCCCAGTACCAAGAAAAAGGGGCAGCTGGTTCTCATTCCATGGACTCACCTCCTAGGACTGATTCAGTTAAAACTACCACTGGTAGGGATTCAGCTGATCCTATTAACTTAGGTGATGAATCAAAACTACAAGAATTGACGGTTAAGGTTCAAAACCTTGAAACCTCTGTTGCTGACATCAAAACTGATGTCAAGTCAATATTGGAAACATTGGGCAACTTTACAAAGAGTCAACCATCCACCTCTGATATTGCCAATGAGCTATGGAAATCTGTTTTCCCCATCATCATAGCTCACAGAAAATTGGCAGATCAAACACAAGAAACCTATATGACATTGATCAGAAACATGGTGGATGCCAGGTTCAATGACACAAAGGCTGACATCAAGGTGATCAAGGAACATCTGCTGAAGACTACTGGCTCTGCCCCTACCACCATTCTCAGAGATGAAGATGATGATGAATTCACTGCTGATGATGCCAAAAAGGGGGAGAGTGGCAGAGATAGGCTACCAAAGTTAAATCCATTTGGTGCACCACCCTCTCAAAAGGGTAAGCCAGCTGCTGACAAACCAGAGTCTCCAAAATCAGCTCCACAACCACAACAACCAAGTGTTCAAACCCCTGTTGCTGAACCAACTTAAACAACCAAGGCAAAGGAAGTTGATACCTCTACCAATGAAAAGGCTGATAAAGCTGCTCAAGACAAACTAAAAAGGGCTGACACTTTGGAAGCTAAAGCAGAGTTGTTGGTGCAGCTCAAAAAGGAACAACAACAAGAAGTGGAAGATGTGAATACCTCAAAAAGAAAGAAAATGTCAGCAAAACATACAAGGAAACCACCATCCAAGCTATCTTCTGAAACCTCTGCTGCTGAAACACCTGTTACCACAACCACTGCTCCCAAAACCACTGCCACCACAACCCCTGCTACCCAAACCACTGAAACCAAAACCACTGCTACCAAAACATCTGTTCCAACCAAACCAACAACCAAACCAATCACCACACCATCAACTACTAAACCAATCACAAAACCAGCCACTACACAAACAACAACCAAACCTACCACAACACAACCAAAAACCCAAACAACTGCTGGTTCTACAAAAGGACCAACAGATGTTAACCAAACCACTGCCACATCCTCACCCTCACCAAAAATCTTGTATAGCAGAAAAAGGAAATCTACCTTTGTTATACAAGATGAAAACATTCACACCACACCACCTAACACCCCAATCACACAATCCACACTAGTCAATGCCATTCCACTTTCATCATTTTCACCTCACACATCACAATTCAGATCCCACAGACCACCACCAACCATCACACCATTGGCTGAGAAGTATCCTCTTGAGCTGGATTTACTCAAGGGGGAACTTCAATCCTTCTATAATACTGATCAGCCATCAGATAGATCCTTCCCTTCTCTTAAAGGCTTCCCTGTTCCTCTCAACATTGATACTTATCTAAAATATAAGAGTGAACAGGCCGATGCTATCATCAAAGAGAAATGTAAAGGGAAGGATGACAGGACTGCTCAGGGCATCCATTCAGCAGAGCTTAGCAAAGTAAGAAGGATTGAAGATTTTGCTAAGACCCTAAGCAATTCCATGTCTACCATGCCTCTTAGCAAAGATTTGGAAATGGAGGTTAGGGACTCTTTACTAGAACAAATCTTGGCCACCAAGCCTTACAAAGCAACCAAAAATCAATTCACAGGCTGGACCACACATGCTCTCAGAGAAGAACTTATAAGAATTGAGAGCATGGCCAAGAATCCTCCTACAAAGACCTCTGCCCCTGATTTCAGTAAAGGGAGAGATCAAGCCAGAGCTTTGAAATTCAAAAGAATGAGACAAGAGCTTGTAGCTGCCAAGTATGGAGAGATGAGATCTGTTGCTAGATGGTCTGAGATCAGATTGATTGAAACTTACAAGAAATTAGAAGAAGAAAGAAAGACCAACCCTAACCTACCAAGAAAACCAATCTATGATGATGCACCAAAAAGACCTCTACAGGCCTTTACACTTGACACTTTGCTGGAAACCTCTGATCTCTCCATAGCTGCAAGAAGACAATTCAAGAAGCAGAAGGAGATGACAGAAGAGGAACAAAAACAGTTCACTGATACATTTGTAAAAGAGGGTCTTATAAATCAAATCAGATCTTTCACTGATCCTGTGTCAGACAGACTCAGGGAACTCATTGGCAGGCCTCCATCACCCAACTCATCAAGAATAAGGATGTATCCCAGTCACTCCTCTGATTCTAAAATTCTAAAATGGAAGTCAAACAAAGACACCCATGAATTGACATTGCTCAGATCAGGTGGTAGTATTCAGAAAAGATAGAACTGTAGGCAACAGAACGTACGTTGCTTAGCATAAAAATCCATATCATAACTTAGTTGTACCTGCAATCATATAAGAAAGCTAATTCGTTAGTTCATCTCAGGATGTGCACATGCTGAATTGTAGTTACATCCTGAAGTCAGCAGAGTCCTTCAGCATCCCGAGGATGGTATATTAGGGATGTATGGTAAAATCATCGTGAGGATTTTCACCCACAACACCAAGCATGGATACTAACCTCTGAAATGTTGATGTGTCAAGGGGTTTGGTGAACACATCAACTATTTGATTAGCTGTTGTTACATGTTTCACCTCAATCTTGCCTTTTTCATAGCAATCCCTTATGAAATGATACCTGATTTCAATATGTTTAGTTTTTGAGAACTGAACAGGATTTTGAATGATGCTAATGGTAGATTTACTGTCTACTAAAAATGGAGTCTTGGTCTCTTTGATTCCATAATCAAGAAGTTGATATTGGAGCCATTGGATATGTGATGTGCAGCTTGCAGCAGCAATGTATACAGCTTCAGCTGTTGAAGTTGCCACAGATGTTTGTTTCTTTGATTGCCAGGACACCAGACAGTTTCCTAAGAATTGACAACCACCAGATGTTGATTTTCTTGATATTGTGCACCCTGCATAGTCACTATCTGAAAAAGCTGTTAACTTGGTATTGCTTGAAGCAGGATACCAAATTCCTAATGTGGGAGTTCCTTTCAGATATCTGAAAATTCTTTTGACAGCAATTAGGTATGATTCCCTTGGTGCAGATTGATATCTAGCACAGACACAAGTTGAAATCATAATATATGGTCTAGAAGCAATTAGATACAAAAGGGAACCTATCATACATCTATACATGGTTTGATCAACTTGTTTTCCGTGATCATCTGGTTCAACTTGTGTGGTTGGTGTCATGGGAGTGGAACATGATTTATAGTCTTGTAAAGAAAATTTGTTTAATAATTCTTTAACATATTTTGATTGATGTATAAAAATTCCATTTGTTTGTTGCTTGATCTGCAGTCCCAAAAAGTACTGTAGTTCTCCCATTGTATTCATCTCAAATTTTGATTGCATGAGTTTCTTAAATTCATCACACAGTTTTGTGTTAGTTGAACCAAAAATGATGTCATCAACATAAATTTGAACAAGTAAGACATGATTTCCAACATGTGTTTATGAAAAGTGTTTTATCAATGGAACCTCTAGTGAAGTGATTTTTAAGTAAAAAGTTGGAGAGTGTTTCATACTAGGCTCTAGGAGCCTGTTTTAGCCCATAAAGAGCTTTGTCAAGTTTATATACCCACTCAGGATGAGAAGGATCCTCAAACCTAGAAGGTTGACAAACATACACTTCCTCTTTTATTTTTCCATACAAAAATGCACTTTTGACATCCATTTGAAAAACTTTTATTTTGTTGGAAATTGCATAAGCTAAGAATAACCTGATAGCTTAAAGTCTTGCAATTGGTGCAAAGGTTTCATCATAATCAATTCCTTCTTCTTGTGAATAACCTTGTACCACCAGTCTTGCCTTGTTCTTAATAATCATACCAGCTTCATCTTGTTTGTTCCTAAAAACCCATCTTGTGCCAATTGGTAGTTTGTTTGGAGGTAAGGGACAGATTTCCCAAACCTGTTGCTTCCTGAATTAGGGCAACTCATCTTGCATAGCTTGAACCAAATTGTTATCTTTGAGGGCTTCTTGATATTTCTTTGGTTCCAACTGAGAAATGAATGCTGAGAATAAGCAAAAGTTGGAAAGTTGGTTTCTTGTAAGTACCACTGATGCAATATCACCCATGATTTGATCCAATGGATGATCCTTGTGTTCAATCAGTTGTTGTAGCCATGTACTTGAAAATGGCTCTTGAACTTCTTCAAACAAACCACTGAGGTTGATAATATCTGGTTCAGCTGTATGTAATGGTTCAGGAGTTTGTGGAGCTGAATCAGTAGTTTGAAATTGTTCATCAGCAGTTGTTGAAGTAGAAGCTTGTGAAACTTCTGAAGGTTTGAAAGTTGATTTAATGACTACATTTGGAGTCTATGAAGTGGGACCATCATCATCAAATCCTTGATCACCATAATAAGTGGGTTTGGATGAAGTAACAGTCTTCAAGTCCGAAATTAAAACTGTCAAGGTCAAAGAGTTCAGCAGGATGTGCTGGAATGAGAGTGTGTTTTGACTCATTGAACTTGACATTCAGTGTTTCTTCTACTATCTTGGTTCTTGAATTGAATACTTTGTAAGCTTTCCTCATTGGAGAATAACCAAGAAAATAACCCGAATCAACTTTTGCAGCAAATTTAGAAATATAGTCTTTGATGTTGAGGGTAAAACATTGACATCTAAAAGCCCTGAAAAAGGAGATGAGGGGCTTAATGCCATGAAGAACATCATAGGCAGTCTTGGTATGTCTTTTGTTGATAAGAACTCTATTCTGAACATAACAAGCTGTGTTGACTGCTTCAGCCCAAAAATACAAAGGTAGGCCTGAATCAGCTAACATGGTTCTTGCTGCTTCAATTAATTTTTTGTTCTTCCTTTCTACCACACCATTTTGTTCAGGAGTTATGGGAATGCTGAACTGTCTAACAATCCCTTTAGACAGACAAAATTCATCCAGAGTTTTGTTCCTGAACTCTGTCCCATTGTCACTCCTAATGACTTTAACAGAGAGAGAATATTGCTCATCTACTTGTAGAATGAAGAACTTGATTATTTCAGCTGCCTTATCCTTGGAATATAAGAAGAAGACCCATGTGAATCTTGAGTAGTCATCATTGATGACCAAGCAGTACTTCTTCTTACCAAGGCTCATAATCTTGACTATTCCAAATAAGTCCATATGGAGTAGTTGAAGACATGCAATAGTTTTTGATTCTTCAATAGACTTATAAGAGGACTCATGCTGTTTACCTTTAAGACAGGAAACACAGTGTTCTTTACACTGATATTCCTTCAAAGTTAGACCCCTGACCAAGCCCATTTTTGTGACTTTATTTATGGTTTTAAAGTTTACATGGCCAAGTCTCCTGTGCCAGAGATTAGTTTATGAAGTTGATGCTTTTGAGAAGAAGCAGGCAGTGTTGTTCAGTACTTTGTTTTTTTCAATGTCCACTGCATATACATTGCCACATCTTTTGGCTATCAGCAAAGTATGATCTTCAATAATCTTCTCTATCAACTTCTGGCCTTCTGGTGATATGATCTTGCATGCTGTCTTGGTGAAAAAGGAAGAATATCATTTGTAACACATTTGTGAGACACTCAGCAAGTTGTACTCAAGGTTTTCAACCAGATTGACCTTGTCGAAATGCATTTTGCCTAAGGATACATTGCCATATCCTAGCACATATCCCTTGGCATTATTCCCAAAGGACACAGATCCTTCTCTTTGACTGATAAAATTGTTTATCAGGTATCTGCATCTTGTCATGTGCATAGAGCCTCCACTATCAACATACCAAATGCTATTCAAACCTGTGGAGACCCTCTGCACAAAATAGCGAATTAGTTAGATTTGGGAACCCAAGCCAATTTGGCTTTGGGTTTGCTCTTGAGAACAGGTACAGTTTGTTGAGGACCATTTTTAGAAATCCATGTCTTTTTTGGCAATGGATTTTTCTTTAAGGGCAATGGTGGTTTCTTTTTGAGGACCACCATCAACTTTGGTCATCAAAAGTTTAACCAAATTTATCAAATCTTTAACCTCAATAGTTTGTGAAACTACTGATGGTTTGGGTCTAACTTCTGAAGAAGAATTTTGAGAAAAAGGCTTTTGTTGAGATTTAGTCTTTTTCTGAGAAAATGTGTTGCTTGGTTGTTGTTTGTTGGGAAAGAAAGTATTTTCAAAAATCTTGTCTGATTTGTTTTCCCACAACCAGTTGTAAATTTTTCTTGTTGTACTGATTTCCTTTTCTATATCTGCAAAATTCAGTCATGTGGTTAAACAGACCACATATTTCACATGCTTTTGCCTTCTCTTTCCTTTTAGATTCATTAAGAGTTTTGGAAGGCAAATGACTGACAACTTCAGTATTTTGAGATAGGTCATTAGTAGTTTTCAGGTTCTCAACTCCTGATGTAGATGAAACTACTGATGACTTATTGTCAGTTGTTTTAACTTCTGCAGGACTTTCATTTTTGAGAAAGTTCTGATGAAAAGATGTGCATTCTTTTTTGTCAGAAGTTTGATCTAATTTACTCCCATCATTAGCAGTTTTAGGAGTAAAATCAGTTGGATATTCAGTGTGGGTATACCCTATGCCAAACTTAACATTTGATGCAGTTTGTTTGTTAAGCAGCATTTGGTACCCTCTACAAGACTCAACCCATTTTTCACAGTCAACCTTGGTGCCAGCAAGCTCTTTTCTGACATTTCCTAGGTTTTCTATCATGCTTTTGATTTGTGCTTGGGTTTCAATGGAATTGTTGGTTGATTTAGAAATTTCTTTATTTTTAGAAACAAGTTTTCTTTCTAAATCACACTTCATTTGTGTATATTTTCTTTCCAAATCATTAGCCTTGCCTTGTAGATGCACATTTATTTCTCTGATTAAAGCAAAAGATTCTTTGCAAGAATTTGAACAGCTTTAAAAGAGATTGTTGTGATACCTGAGATATGGCAGAATTAGAGGAGCATCCCTCAAAAGCCATTAAGGCAAAATTCTTTCTGCCATTGTCAGGTTCTCCCCAGTTGATATCATAGACTTTATTGTCTGCATCTGGACTGCATTAAGATGTATCAAATGGAAGACTGCTCCAGTCAACATACCGTGAAGTAAAAAGGCTTTGTTGTGAGTGTTGTTGAGTTTAAGGAGGTTGTTGAGCAGCTGGAACAGGAGGCATTTGTTGTTGGCCCTGTTGTTGAGCAGACATTTGAACATATTGTATTTGAGGCACATATTGGATTTGTGGAGCTTGTGCCTGTACAAAATGAGCACTCCCTTGAGTTCCATTAATTCTATTATAATTGGGGTTAAACTGATTTCCAGACTAGGGTTGGTTAAAGCTTGAGCTTCTACACTCTCTAGCAAAGTGTCCCAACTTTTGACACTTGTGACATCTTAATTTTGATTTGTCAAAACCAACTTATGTAGAGTTGTTCAGTCCTGGAAATTTCCTTTCTGACGTTTTATAAAACTTGTTAGTTTTTATACTTAACATGGCCAGTTGATGTAAAATATCCATTTCCTCTAAGTCATCACTGCTGAAATTTTTTTAAATCATCCATTATGAAACACATATTATTAGCAGTTTGACTCATTTCTTCATTGTTATAAGCTGGGAATGAACTTTCTGATGAGATCCCAGCTGTTATGTCAATGTGGTCAAAAGATCCAAAATTATTAGAACAAGATGGTGAGTCTTGTCCCAACAGTGCTGTACTACCTAGAGTATAGTCATCAGCAATTTTACCAGATTCTTGTAACTTTTTCTTTTGATTTATCTCTCTTTCAAAAGTTAACAATTTCCCATGTAACCTTGTTAAGGTTAGGGTATTAAAATCTGAACTTGTTTAGAGGACTATTGAATATGTTTCCCATTTAGCAGGTAAAGACCTTAAAAATCTATGTAACATAGATGCATTTGAGTAGGTCTGACCATTTAATTTTAACTCAGAGATGAGTGATGAAAATCTTTCAAATTGTTGTGTTAATGTTTCACCATCTACATGAGTAAAAGTTTCATATTGTTGATCTAGGATTTCTCTGGTGTTGGCTATCACCTCATCAGTTCCTCCAAACTGTTCTTAAGACAGTCCCACAACTCTTTGGCACTTTCGCAATTTAAAAGTCCAACATAAATTTTGTTTGGGAGAGCCATAGCCAACATAGAAAAAGCTTTTGCATCTTGCTCAAGTTTAAGGAAATCTTCTTCAGTGTAGTCTTTAGGTTCTTTTGGTCTTTCTATTTTAGATTCTGGATCTGTTATCACTGGTGTATGGGGTCCATACATGATAGACCTCCAACATCCAGTGTTGGTCTGAGATATTGTGTGAGCCAACCTTCTTTGCCAGATGTTATATTCATTTTTGACTAGCATAGGAGGTTTATTGGCAGATCCAGTATTATAAGGATGCATTTTTAAGAAGTTTGATTTGTCAATGCTTTCTTAAAGTGATGGATGTTAAATAAAGTGAACTTTTATCCTTTATTGAGTACCAATAAGAGCCTGTGTCTGATTCTCAATTTGTTAGATTGATATTTGATCAGATAAACCAGTTGCTCTGATACCAATTGTTGGATCAGTGGTTCTTTTAACAGTTTATACTTAAGAACACTTATGTGTTGTAAACATATCAAAGTAAATTTCATAGCGGAATATTAAAGTGTTCAAGTTAAAGTATCACTTTTAACAGTAGTTATTACTCCCCCTTAACAATAGCAGTTAATGAGAATCAAAGCAATGTAAAGTATATAACAGTAAATGCAAGTATTGAATGATTCTCAGATGTGAAATTGGATTGTATATAATAAAAGCCTTTGAAGGATTCAGTTAAAATCAAGTGTCTAAAATAGTGGGATTAACCCATCTATTTATAGACGAATACATACAGATGTACTAAGTAATCTAAGGATTATAATACACAAAGATAATATTACAACAGGCTGTAGCATTGGAACTTGTTCAAAGACTTTAACAAAACAATATTATATAAACTACTGAAGTGCTTGGGTCGGTTAGAAGCTTCCATCAAAAACTGCTGATGGGTGACAAAACTACTGATGAGTAGTTTTTTCTTCAGTAGTTCTTCAGTGAACTTATCTGGTTAGACTTCAGAACTTCTGATCATTACTCTTCAGCACTTTGACTTCTTCTTCTTCAGTACTTGAATCTTGGTCTTCAGTAGTTTTTCATACTTAGAATAATTAGCAGAAATAAGATATAGACTATGGTAACACAAGTGGTTTCTTCAATCCTTTCTATCATTACAAGCTATCTATGTTGATGTTAAAGGTTGTTTATATTTATTTTTGTTTTTAGTTTTGTATGTCTGTCAAAATTATATATGATTATTTATGTTTTGTGATGCTAAATTGACTCGTATTAAGTTTTATGAGTTATTCAACAGAGCTTTAATCCGTCTGTAGATTTATTTTTCCTTTGTTGTAACAGTTCCAGTTATTAAACCTCTGATCAGTATTATTAACTGGTATCGTGAAAGGGACAGTGGTTACAAAATACAGTTTTTCTTTTTAACAATAGATCAACTGTTTAATTTTCGTTTTACTAAACAAAGGATAACAGTTGGCCTGTTTATGTTTTTTTGTATTTTGGGTAGTAATAATAACTGTTTATAAAGAAATAAACAGATGGTACTAAATAGCTGTTCTTCGGAGCAGACGAATGATTCTTAATGTTGTCTTTACTAAACAATGTTTAAAGTGAGATTTTTTCTTCCCGTGTGTTTCACACGGGATTTCACCTACTAACTATATATAAAAGAATTGCACTATGATGACATGACATTCAATGAGACAACCTCTCACCTCTTGAATGTGCCATGTGGCATCATATGAAGCTCTGTTTTAAATTATTTTTTTTAAATAAAATCTATATCTATATTATTTTAAATTTCAAATATGTTAATTAATATCTTTTTCTTATTTTCCCCTCACATTTTTAAATGTTAGTGAACTATTGATTAATTTTTTTAAAATTTCAAATATGTTAATTAATTAATATTTTTATCTTTATTTTTTCCTTATTTTTCCCCTCACAGTTTTTAAATGTTAGTGATTTTATATATGATAATTTTTAGAAAAAAAAATTTACACCAAATTAACGAGCACTTTATTATAGTGCTATACAAAAAATGAAAAAAATGCTTTTTAGTGAGTTTTACGTTTGGTATGTTTTCTTCTTTTATCATTTGTTATTAAGTCATATTAGATTTTTCAACCCCGGGACCTTCCCGGGATAATTAGCTAGTATGTGCATATGACAATTGATTTTTATGAGTTAGTGTAAATTTTATGTAAAACCGAGCTGAATCAATTTATTATATTATGACTTTTTACTCATCTTCAAATACAATTTGGTGTTTTTTAAATTCATTTCAAGATAGACGTAATTTTATAGCTCTTAGCCTTTGTTTTAAATTCATTTCGGCATTCTTTCCTGCAGCAACGCACATGTTATTTTTAGGGGAAATATCATAAAAAACACTAAACTTTTAGTTTTTTCTCATTAAAGTCACTCAACAATTTTTTGCATATAAAAAGTACTACACTTTCAGTTTTTTTCTTACAAAAGTCATTTAACATTTCTTTGTACTTAAAAAAATTATACTTTCTGTCTTTTCTCATAAAAGTCACCCAACATTATTATTTTTTTTTTGTCATGTGGTTTTTTTAGTTTTTAAAATATTTTGTAATTATATATTTATTTTTGTAACAAATTATATGACAAAAAAATCTCTTGTTTCAATCAAAGTAATATTAGTTCCGCTAATTTAAATAGTCTTACAATTCTTAAGTACAAAGAAAAAAATTACATAACAAATAAACAATGGTTTTTAATCAATATAAGACGGGAAGTACTTTACTTTCTTAAACATCTTTATTAGTTTGAGATTTTTTAAGGATACAAAATATATAGACCACCTATGCAACACGTAAGCAAACACAACTAAAAGTTCTGGTTCCAGGTTATTTAAAATAAAAACTTCAAAATTTTGTTCGAACTGACATTTTAAGGGGTTTTATGCGAAAAAGAAATGTTCGGTGACTTTTATGAGAAAAAACAGAAAGTATAGTGTTTTTTAGGTGCAAAAAAATGTTGAGCGACTTTTGTAAGAACAACCTAAAAGTGTAATGCTTTTTATGCGCAAAAAAATTATTGAGTGACTTTAGTGAGAAAAAAACAGAAAGTTCATTGTTTTTTTATGATATTTCCCCTTATTTTTATAGTACTAACTAAAGTCTATTAGGGTTAAACATTAAATCTCCATTAGCATCCTGAAAATAGTTTTTATAATCTATAAAGTATGTGTAAATTTTTTTCGTAGGTCCATAATTTAAGACAACACTAAGATATGTCACCTTGGATCACAGCATTAATTAGTTATTAAAATAAATGTTGTGATTATAGATTGTTTTAATTAATATTTGATCCTGAAGCATTATATATATGTGTTTGCCACTTTATCTTAGACAACAAAACATGTTGAGTCAACCAGCTGGGCTAGCCCAGTTGGCCACCTCAATGAGGATTCGGAAACATAACCTAAAGGTTGTGGGTTCGATTCTGAGGGGGGGAGGGTTTACCCACATTATGTGGGGTTCCCGCCTGAGGTTTCTCCGGTTCGACTCGCAGCTCCAGCAGACCGGCCCTAATAAGTCCTACGGGCAGGGGTATCAAACGGCTGTTGGTCGGGCTCGAACTCGGGAAGGATCAGGATTTCACACAAGGATTTCCCAGCTGATCTACGCCTTTCAAAAAAAAAAACAAAACATGTTGAGTGCCCTGAATTTCGGAATAGTAAATATTTTTAATCGTGCTATACAAAATATTTTTTTTAGTATGAAATAGCAGGTTAAATTATAAGAAAATAAAGTTACTATCATGCAACACGAAAACTTACATGAAAACAAGATGTGATCTATTGAACGGGTTCTAATGTTAGAATGGACTGCACATATACATAAACTCAATCCTTTACAAAATAACCGGACCATGCTTTCCAACAAATATATCTACTAATGATGTAGGTAGGTGAAACTAAACAATGCTTTCTAGTAATGCTGGAGAGCTTAAAGAGTTAAACGCTTAAATAGTTCTACTTGTTAAGACGTCTACAATGACGTCTCTAATATACGTGCGCCGAATACCACTCCTGAGGTATCCTATTGCGTGTGGTGGAGTGAGGTGAAGTCTTTTGTTCCGAGGGCAAAGGCCTTACACCCCCAAATGGGTAAAGTCTCCTCTAGATTTGCGCCCTGAGAAATATAAGTCCAACCTTACTGCTTTAAGCCTTCGAGCTGGCATCAATTTCCAGCTGTCTTTGGCTCTTTCTTCCCTATAAATAGGTGCCTTGTACACCATTGGTATGACATTTTGACCCTCTACTCTCTTCCTTACTCTCTTAGGCTTAAATTACATTTCTCTACTCCCTTTGAGCATACTAGCTTATACTCACGCCAAAGTCCAAACGCAGGAGGCCCCCTCCCGCATTAAGGCTAATAGTTGTTGTTTTGCAGAGATGTCCTTACTAAACTCCTCTCATCATTTGTTGCAGCAACAAGTTGGTGCCTACCATGCGGCTGCGCTACCTGAAATCACTCGAAACACTGATAGTTCAGCTCCTTGTTACCGATTTTCTTTTCTCTTTTCATGATGGCGGAAGAATCTCCAGAAGAGGTCTCACAGACACCTCGTAACTCCCCCACCTCAGGACCTGAGCCTAGCCGGCCATCCTCGGTGGGCTTAAGGACACAGTCACCAGGGCTAGTCAGTACACCCACTGGGTCCTCGTTCCAATAAACCTCTCATTTCCTAACTCCTACCCCTAATCGGTCGGGTGCCACGTCTCCCTGGATAGATCCTTTGCCTCTGGTGGAACGTGCAGATCTGACTCCGAACGGGACAAGAATAAATTTTCTCCAGTTGAGGGAGAATTTAAAAACTATGTTAGTGAAGAATGTACATGCATAGGCTTGGCTACAACGAAGAGCCACATAAGATCTCTCTCCTAACCATTCCACTGCCGCCCCAAAGCCGTCTAACAGGAAACCTGCAAGGTTTGAGGCTGCTCCCAGCACAATAGGTCCCACTACAACCCATGGATCATTGACTATCAGAATTAAACCCTCCAAGCTTTAATCTTAAGTCTACTCAAACTCCCTATATGACCGCCCTTATTGGCCAAGAGTTCACTCTTGAGCAACTGTTGCAGTCTCTAGAACCAAGTATTCCAACTCTTGCTCCAACGTCATAGGAGCAGGCCATGGCAACAATACCTTTGGCTCAAAGCATGGCCATGAGTTTGCCAATGGGAGTAACCTGCCTTACGCCTCAAAATTACTTCCATGGTTTTCCCTATCCTGGATACGCTCATCCACGAATGACAACCCTCATGACGACTCGATTTCGTAGGAAACAATTTATAAGTCACATCTTGGCCACCCAACAAGGAGCTTCAATTACCAACAACCTTTCATGCTTCTCACATCAAATATCAAATTTTGATTTTTAGAACAAAATTAAGATGCCTGCTCTTGTAATGACATACGATGGCACCGAAGATCCTAAAGACCACTTTTAAAAATTTCAATGGTGCCACAATCACGAATATATGTTCAAATCCCGAGTGCTGCCACATGTTCATGCCGTCTCTTGTTGGATCTGCCCGTCTATGGTTCAGTGATCTCCTTGAAAGAAGCATCCGCTATTTTGATGATTGTGGAGGCTGTAACATGGTCAGTTATGGAGAGGAAGGTATTAGCAAAAAAACTCTGTTGGAGGCTTGGCCCCAATAATGTGCCTTCTTTCCTCCAGTCACTAGAGAAGAATTGTTTTTTACACCTCTTGTTGTTGAAGCTTCCGTTGGAAGTATAATGTAGAGGAGAGAATTTGACACGAAAACAGGATTATATGATCATACAAGTTGCTAAACCAGGTGCGGAAACCCTAGCTTAGAACAAACTGAAGTAAACTCAATCAAAACACAATCAAGATCATTTTAAAAGCTTTTCATAGATTAACTTGTTCAATTAAACCTTTACAGACTGATAATAGTTAATCTAGACCTCAAACAGATAATCTCTAACCTCTCAGGAACACACACACAAAACACACACTCTCTATTACTCGTTCTACATTACAAAAACTTAATTCCTATATATAGCCACTGTTCCTTCGCCCATACTTACTGGTCGAAGGTAACAGATTTCCACATTCGCCCAGTAGACTGGTCGAATGTGTTCTTCTGTGTATTCCTGATCTTCATTCGTCCACACTAAAACTCCTTCGCCCACTTCTGAACCTCCTTCGCCCCTTAACACATGTTAGGATCTAATCTTTAGTCGCAAAACGGCATCTACAAACTCCCCCTCGACTATTGATTAGATCTTTTCCTGTCTTCATCCATGGCCTTGTTCAACAGCTTGATTCTCAGAATACTCTTCTGTTCTTTCGTCATTTCCGGCTCTAACTTTCTCTTAACCGGCTTCGACACATTTGCCATCTTAACTTTCTTGCCAAGCTTCCCTTCCAGATTGCTTCCAGCATTAATGTCATAAGCAAAGCAAACACCCACAACTTGTGTGTATTTTCTTGCTTGATCTGCGTCGTTAGGCTCATGATGAATCGGATTATAGAATAACATGATGATGTCTTCGAAGGTGCAATTGATTAGCCACATAGGATCAAATACATGCACATGCTTGTATTTATCCTTTCCATCTCTCAACACAATCACCGCTTCTGCCTTCCTCCAATCATAATACCAAAATATGAAATCAGCACTGAAGTGTTGAGGCATAGGCATCAAAGGAATCTTTCTCATGACTTCAGGTGCCTTATATATCAAGGTAACCCTCTTCAACTTGGTTCGAGGATCAGTATCCCTGTGAACTTTCCTCCGGGGATACTGTGGCTTGAATCTATTCCACTTCGTCCTACTCTCCCAAACCAATTTGTCTGCACACCAACCGACGTGTGAATTATTCACTGAAGCGCCAGACATAGGGAATCTGCATAGATCTCTAACCGCCCAGTACGGTAGAGTTAGCAAATCAATGAATCTGTAGAAGTACAGGATTCCTGATTCCCACTTGGCAGCTAAGCACTTCAGCCTGCTCAAGTATGTCCACCCAAGAGCTCTTCCTCTGAACTTTGCATTATGGAACCTGTAGAAGTTTCCTTGAGCTTCGGGTTTTGGTCGGTTTTCATCCATCAATCTTAATTTCTTCAAGTACTCTTTCAACTCATCAGACTTACTTGAAGATTCTGGCACATCAGCTCCAAGTACTTTTTCAACAAATTCAGCACTTCTTTTTCTTGCCTTCTTCTTAGCAGACGTATTATGCCTTTCTGTAAAATCAGGAAACACCACGTCTTCATCATTTTGTCTGAAGTACTGTGGATATTCCTCGTGTGTAATATCCTCAATCTCAACTTCCTCAAACTCAGGGGTTTCTTTATCATCAGAGTGAGTTCCAACATCCTTTTCAGGAATAGGTGGAATCGACTCATCAACAATGAACTCTTCAAAAGTTTTCCCTACTCTCTGTGCAAGTCCATCCAATATCTCCTTTGCCACAGAAGCAGGTACTTCCCCCTCTTCAAGATCTGGATCATTATATTCCAACTCATATCTTATGTCATCAGTTTGGAATATTTCTGCAAAACGACCCGTGAACTCAATGGTCCACTCTCTCTTTTCTAACATATCTTTGTAAACTTGTTTTGCATCATTAGATAACAACCTCACCTTCTCGTTCCAGAACACAGTCTCATCATCTACATTCTCTCCCTTCTGCTTAGAACTAGACTCACCCGTGTCTTTCTTCTTCTTAGAAGGTGGTCTCTTCTCAAAAGTAAACTTAGCAGTATCATCTCCTCCTTCATCATCATCACTGCTACTACTATCATCATCTTTTTGACTCCCTGAACCTTCAGCATCATCATCATCATCATTGTTATCATCTTCATCATCATTCTTATCCGATTCTTCATTCTCATCATCATCCTCATCCTCCTCTTTATCAGATTCGGATGGTTCAAAGTCTACTTTCTCAACTTCTCTCTCTTCATCTTCTTCACCCTCCTTCAGCTTGGGTGCAATGTTGTATAAGTCATTAATCAGATCACTAAGGCGTTTGTTTTCAGCTTTCAACTCCTTATTGTCTTCTTTGATTGCCTTATATCTGTTTTTGTTTCTCAGAACTTTACCTTCAAGCTTCTGATTCTTTGCTTCAAGCTTCTTGACCTTCTCATCTATTTCATCTTGATTGGTTTTAGAAGCAACAACTATCTGAAGCATCTTCTCTTCATTCTGTTTAAACTTGGCAATCTCAGCTTGTTGAGCCACAAGCATCTTCATCATATCATCCATTCTTTTGTTCATCTGTTTCATCACTTCATTATCCACAGTGATCTTCTTAGACTTGGATTTAGACTTAGATGACTCATCCTCAACTTCTTTTCCCTTCTGAGGCTTAGTAAACATGTTCAGAACATTATCCAGTGCAATATTGAACTGCTCCACTGGTAATGTTGTAGCCTCCTTAGTCTTTTGTTTCTTTGCAGCTGGTGAAGATTGTTTAGATGACGTTCCAGCATCAGGCAATCTCTTTCCTTTCAACAACAAGTTCAACTCCTTCTCTCTGAGTTGCTTTGTGCTTGTCTTCTTAGCCATAGACTTGTGTTTGGGCTTGGGCAAATTCACAACAACTGTTTCTCCTTCATTCAATTCATCCAGATTAACAGTCAACACTTCATCTACAGCATCAATAGATTGCTTTCCCTTATTAGCTTCTTCTATTGATCTGTTCAAAGATTCAGACTCACCAACCAAAGTGGCCTTTTGTTTGGTAGTCCTAACATTCTCAGCATCCGAATCCCATTGTTCCTCAGTTTCAGTCTCCTCAGAATCAACAGATTCCTCATCTACCAAACCTGTCCCCTTCTTGGCAGTAGTCTTCTTCCTCACTGCTTTTTGTTTTGAAGTTCCCTGCTCTGTCTTTCCCTTGCCCTTCCCTTTGGCTCCGGAATTGACAACCTGCCTTTTCCTCTTTGTGTTTGCATCAGCATACACAAGTGGATCATCGTTATCACTATCACTGTTAGGATGCCTTGCTAGATTCTTTCCAGGATCCTCATAATCCTCTCTAGCCAAAGCTCCGAATAACCTTCTGTAAGGTGGTCTTTCATCTTCAGGTATACCTTTGTAACCCTTCATTCTTGCTAAGGTTCTCACATTCATATGATCCATGTTAAGTATCTGTGTTGGATCCTTCTTCAAGTGTGGATATTTGTGATCGAAGATCATCATCAGAAATCTTGGATAAAGCATAAAGTACTTCTTCTTCAACCCCTTCAACATCTCCAACATGTGATCTAGTATCATTCCAGCAACGTTAAATGGCTTATTGAGAGTCAATGCAACCATTAACGAGCTTAAACTCTTTCTCATCACATCATAACCCCCACTAACACATCCAAATACTATTAAAATGACGTGAGCAAAATACTTAAACTGCACGCTCAGCTTGCTTTTATACATAGAACCATCAGTAATCGGTCCTTTGTATTTCATTCTTAGAAAACATGCCTTCTGCTCAGTCCAGGAAAGTTCTCTTGGATCCTCACTTGTCTCAAACTGGATCTGGAGTGCTTCTCTAATATCAGCTTCAGTAATAAACATCTCCATTCCCTGAATCTTACTCCGGATGATAGTCTGATTATCAAAGTAATCATATCTGGCATTGTTATAAAAATCCTCAACTATATCCTTGTAGATAATAGTTGGAGTTGCCAATGCATAAACCACTCTACATCTCTTCAAGAACTTTATAATGTCTGTGAATTCTACATTCTTTTCAACATCACCAAGATATGCACAAACGTTGTGAGTCTTCTCAAACGGCCATTTGCTACCGCTTGATGATCCTTCTTCTTGCACATTTTCTGGAACTGGATCAGTCACTGTAGTTTCCACTGGAATCTCAGCAGTTGATTGTTCTTCAGCCATCTGAAATGGAAAATCAAAATAAAACGTCAAAACACACAATCGTCAAAAATCAAAATTTTAGGTTTTTATAATTTCACATTCGCCCCAAAATAATTGGTCGAATGTAAATTTCTTTGGCCGAAGGTGAACAATTCTGGTCGAATGAAAAACTTATTTTGAATAAAATGTACATTCGCCCAATTCATGTCTCCTTCGTCCATTCAGTTGCACCTTCGTCCAAATCGACAAACCGAAGGTGGAAAAGGTTTAACCCAAAATTTAAAAATTTTCAAATCATGTTTTCAGGCCTTGATTTTGATTGAAATCTGTTCTAAATTGGCCGACTAAGCTTCGCCAATCATCAATTTCTTTAATCATTCATTTTACATCAGTTTTTAACAAGAAATTAGGGTTCTTCTCATTTTAATAATCAATCAGTGATTAAAACGTGTTAAAATCCTAATTCCTGATACATTCTCCCCCTAAAACTGATGTGGGATGAATGTATAACAAAATCAAGCATTAAAAACCAGTCAATCATCACAGAAACTAAAACCCTAGGTCCGGTTCTAAAACAAACGATTCCATGTTCAATCCGTCACCATTACCTGTAAAATTGGTATGAAAATGATCAGTGAACACTAGGGATTAAAACGCACAAGCAGAGAATTCAAAAGCAACAAGGTTCGGTTATGATGAAAAATTTTGAAAAAATGCAACTGTTTGGTCGAACCTGGTTTGGTATATATATAGAGCTTCACGTTCGTCCGTTCTGTGTGGGCGAATGTACAAGCATTCCACCTTCGCCCCAAACCAATGGCACGAAGGTAAAACTTGTTTTTGCCCGAATGTGAAGTTTGGTTAAAAACCACATTCGCCCAGATAAAACAACCCGAAGGTGAAAAATTTCCACATTCGTCCACAATTAAGGGCGAATGTAAAATGGAAATTTTGAAAAATTTTACCAAATTACAAATTCGAATTCCGTTCAACATTTTTCAATCCGTTAGGCTTCCAAAACACAAATTTTCACATTTAGACTGATACAAAGCCCAGATGGTGGTGTCAAATCTCAGAAATTGACTATCAAGCATCCCCGGTTATCAAAAATAAAGCAGAAATGCAAAAATTTTGGATTTTCTGAAATTTTATCAAAACACACCTAAAATCTTTTTGGATTTTGTATCTTTTTGACATTAAAAATAAATTGCAACAAATAAAATGCAGCAAAGTAAATGAAAACTGTAAACATTTTGTGAAATCCGGTCAGAGGATCATATCAGTTTTCTGAGAAATCTGATCACAGCGTTGATCTTTTTGTTTAATCTTATCATTAGAAACAGTATGTGATACGGCAATTGCTGATATTGTGGTCCACGTAAGCTCACATGCAGACAAATACGCAATGCTTTAAAATGATACGAGTTAGGTGTATTAGACTAACACGATGTGGTGCCCACACACACGACATACTCCCGTATCAAGTAATTGCACAAAGCTTCGTCGTAACGCGTGATTATGCCAGAGTTATCCGTAAAAGTTACAAAGTATATAGCACAGAGGTGTACAGGTCAGCAAATGAATGCAGCAGAGTAACATGTGCGTATACACTAGGTTGAGGCTGATATTAATCACTGATTTGCATCAGATGATCAATACGATGTAATAATGATCTATGATCAATTAAAACATAAAGTTCCTCAATTCGGTAACTTCCGGTTTTGGCAATTAAGCTCTTTTAGCAAATATTCTGATAAGACTAGGTCCGTAAATCAATACGACAAAAGTTTATCAGAATATCCCGGATAACCATAACATAACGACCCGAAACCTCAGATTTTGGCAATCCTATCAAACGAAATTACGGTACTAAGACCATATGCCCATGAGGTGTTCAGCCACGAACGCGTAGTTCGTTATGTTTGTATCACTAATGCACGCAATATTTAGTCTACGAAGCCTATCAGCATATCACACGTAATCAACACACGCCTCATAAACTATACAATTCTTTAGCCTGTGTCAGATTCCCACTGATGTACTATCATATCCTCTGTTTTACCAGGAAATCATTTTTGATTTTCTAATTTTTAGGTCTTTTTGAATTTTATATTGTTTTTGGCTTTTCTGATAAAATGGCTCCCCCTAAAATAAAGAACATATTTTTGGATTTTCATTTTTCTGAAAAACAAAACAAAAACAAAAGTTAAAAGAAACAATCCACTCGAAAGCATCAACTTCTTTGAGGATTTTTCAATCCCCTCGAAAGCATCAACTTCTTTGAGGATTATGAAAGTAAAGAGAAATTCCCAATTAGCAAAGAGAAATTCCCAATTAGCAAAATATAAAAACTAAAAACTAAAAAGCGATAAACCGAGGTGCCGATTAGTCCTGTTTTTCCTTTATATTGTTTACTTTTAAAAGATATTCAAAGCGTGAACGGTCAAAGGCTTTAGTAAACAGATCTGCACGTTGGTAGTCAGTGTGTATTTTGACCATATCAATCAATTCCTTAGCGTAACAATCACGGATAAAATGATATTTGATCCGGATGTGTTTCGCTTTAGAATGATTATCAGAATTTTTAGTTAATGCAATTGCGGCTTCGTTGTCACAGTAAATAGGAGTTTTTAGAAACTGCAAACCGTAATCCACCATTTGTTGTTGAATCCAGATCATGACCCGTATTTGATGATGAAGCCACATCAGTATTTGGAGTTGGGTTCACTGGTGGTGCCTCCTGTTCTTCAGCTTGATCAAGAATAGCTTCTTCAAATTGTTCATCTTCAGATTCTGAAGTGTCTAATGAAGTTGAAGCCTCTTGAAAAATCTCTTCTTCTTGTATAGGAGCGTTGGTATCATTAGAAGCTGGTAGGGGGTTCACGGTGATTGGACGCACCAACGGTGAAGTTGTTGCATTTTCACACTCGTAAAGTAATCGAATAACAGCTTCTTCAACCAAGCTATCTAGATTGAATGATTCAAAGAAGTCTTTGTAATCAAACATCCAATCAGGACCCGTGCCTTGAATATTTTGAGTATATCGTTGAACTTCCACGTTAGCCCAGTCTTCCACACGACGAGTTCTCTTGTTGTATACCCGTTTGAGTGGGGTTGCATATCCAACAAAGTAACCCTCCTCGGCTTTAGGACTAAACTTTTCGCTTGGATTCAACATAGTGCAAGGCGCCCCGAAAGGTTCTAGATACTCTAAGTTCGGCTTTCTTCGGTGTAACAGCTCATAAGAAGTTTTACCAAACTTCTTCACTGTTAGAACCCGATTTAATGTATAATTTGCTGCATAAATCGCCTCGTTCCAGAACATTACCGGAAGATTTGAATCAGCAAGCATTGTTCTAGCCGCTTCAATTAGAGTCCTATTCTTTCGTTCAGCAACACCGTTCTGTTGAGGGGTGTACGGAGCCGAATATTCATGATGTATTCCTTTGTTTTCACAAAGTTCATCCATCTTGGTATTTTTGAACTCCGTCCCATTGTCACTCCGAATTCTCTTTATCTTCACATTGTAGAGATTCTCCAATCGAGTGAACAGAACTTTTAGATTCATAAAAGTGTCGCTTTTATTCTGCAAACACATCACCCATGAAAATCTTGAGTAATCGTCAGTGACGACTAAACAATAAAGCTCTCCAAGATGACTATGACGCTTGACCGGTCCGAAAAGATCCATGTGCAATCGTTCTAGTGGCATCTCAACAGAGTTAACCTTTTTCACTTTGTGGGACTGTTTGTGCTGCTTCCCCTTTTTACAACTCACACACTTGTCATTCAAATGGAAATGTTTCACATTAACTCCCTCGACAAGTCCATTCCTCACAAGTTGATTCATTTTCTTCAGATGAATGTGCCCCATTCTTCGGTGCCACATTATCGATTCTTTCTCAGTCGCCTTGGACAAAAAGCACGTTATTTGCCCCTGTGATGTCATCGCCTTGGACATATCAAGAATGTAAAGATTGTTGACGCGAGGTGCCTTCAACATTATCCACTCTTTAGGAATTGTAAAGCCCGGTTTCAAGATATAGCAGGATTTGTCATCAAAATGCACAGTAAATTTCTTGTCACAAATTTGACTGACACTCAACAGATTGTAGTCTATTTGTTTCACATACGATATCCGCTCAAAACTCACTATCCCATTGCTCACACTACCTTCCATCGTGATATATCCACCCTTGTTTCCTGCAAAAGCTACATACCCTCCATTGATGTTCTTCACGTCGAACAACAACGCAAGATCCCCTGTCATGTGGCCTGAAGCTCCACTATCAACAATCCAAAGACTGCTAATAGGGCCAGCTGAAGCTCCCTGCACACAAAAAGTAAATCATTTAGTGCTTTCGGGGGACCCAAGCCTGAGTCTTGGGTCTTTCAACATCAGGTTTCACAATGACATTTTCACAAACATTTTTAACAACATTTTGATCAATCTTTTTCTGATTGCTCAAAATTGTTTCCTTTTTCTCATTCACTTTTGAAGATGAGGCTCCTGGAGTACCATTGGATGACCAAGATTGTTCAGTCCTTTTCAGGATGCGAATCTGAGACTTTGGGTTCTCAGTCGGTTTCTGAACATTGTTAGCAAATGTAACCTTCTTGGTAACCTTATCTGATTTAACAGACTTAGGTCCAACATTCGATTTGACAATCGGTTTTGGTGTAACCTTTTGTCTATCAACTGTCGAGTTCACCACAGGCTTCCTCCACGAGTTTTCCATTGCAATCCGATTTCTTCTATCATAGTGCATTGGACGAGTGTTCCTCATTTGAAAATGGTTTTGATTATAAAACGGTTGTGGTTGTTGAGGAACAACTCTCCTATGAGGTGGCACATAATGATCAATCGGCTTTCGCATAGAATTCCTCATTTCAACTTCGTGCCTCTTGTGCCTTACATATGGGCACTGAGCAAGTAAATGCCCGCGTTCCCCACACTTAAAACACGCACGGTACTCTTCAAAAACATTTGGAACGTTTGGTTGAGCAAATGATCTAACAGGATATTGATCATTATACTGTTGCTTTCTTAAACTCTCAGGGAGTGGCCCTTTTGAGTAAGTAGGCTCATTGAAACCATTAGCTCTGTTTTTGGGTTTAACAAACTCTGTGACATGGACCTTTGGTTCTTGAGGAACATCCAAGTACAACTTTTTCAACAAAGCTGGTGGAATTTCATTTGTTCTCTCATGTTTAGGAAACCAAATAGTACTTTCTTGCCAAATCTTTTCAATTTTAGCATAATTGGCATTTTTAATTGGAAAGTCCTCATCAGAGATGATCTTATCGGATCCTTCCATCCGATAAAACACTTTGACAGGTTTGTCACATTGTTCATTTTTCTCATTCTTCTCAAGATCTTTCTTAATCACATTAAGATCTTTCTTCACAACATTCTTCTCAGACTTTTCCACATGATGAACATTTCTCATTGGAACAATTTGAGATGATGAAATTGGTTCATTTGTAATGATGTGATTTTCTTTTGGAATATCACATACATTAACAGTTTGGTTACAACCAATCTCATCACTCTCTGAATCTGAGTCAACACTTTCAGCAGTAACACCCTCATCATTGATTCCCAAAATCGGTCTAACATCGGAATTTGGATCACCAACACTTGAAGTGTTAGATTCATTTTCCGATCCTGAGTCAGATTTTACCGAACTCTCCGGTGTCACTGAGTGACAATTATGGTTTTCAAAAAGAACCGGAGATGGTACAGCCCGATAATTGGTTGTTTTGTCATCAATGATGTGGTCTACCACATAAGCCACATTCTTGTAACTTTCTAACTTTTTGTTTATCTTTTCAGCAAAGCATTTGATGGCGGCCATTTCTAACTTGGTGTTTTCAATTTCATTAATGTAGTTGTTAATTGCCAATTGTTTTAAAGACAATGTGTTTTTCAAATCAGAAATGTCCTTTTTGTAGCCATCTAATACTTTGTTAAAAGCATTCAACTCTTTGCGAGTAGATTGACTGTTCATGATAGCACTATCACGTTGAATACGGAGTTGTTTAACCTCCTCAGTCAATCTATCACATCCACCACAATACTTATCACTAGTATTATCAGTATTACAAGCAGAACTTACAGGTTTTGGTGGGTCAGTCATGGCCATCAATGCAAAATGAGCTTCCTTTCCTGCAAAGAATCTGGAATAATCAATCTTTGTGAAAGCATCATCTGCAATGCACGACTTCCGAGTCATCAGAAAATCTGCTTCTGCAAGTAACTGATCAATATCTTCATCAAGAGAATTAACACTCGCTTCCGTATCTGAGTCACTGTCTGAATCAGAATAAACCGATTCACACTCCTCAGGAATGTCAGAAACAGTATCAATCACCACTCCTGAATTAGTCTCTTCATTTTCAACCTCAACATTAACTTCAGAATCAACCTTAACAGGTTCACAATCCTCATCCATCTCAGCTTCAGAATCATCACTATCAACCTTAGTTTCAACCTTCTCCTCCACCGTCACAGAGTCTTCAAGATCAACCTGATAGGCAACACACGCCACATTTCCCCCAGTAGTTATCTCCTCAACACCTATTTGTATACTCGACCAGTCAAACCTCTCGTCTTGTTGAGTAACCAATGCTTGATTGGTATTCTGTGGTTCAGCTGGTGTAGTAATTGGTATGACTGTTCGGTTAGTATTGTTTGGTGTTTGGATTTGTGTCTGGTTTGGTGTGGTTGGTTGTCTATTTTGGTTGTTGTTAAAGTTGTTTTGACGGTTTTGGTAGTTGTTGTTGTTGTTTTGGGAAGAAACTTGGTTTTGGTTTTGTTGTTGACGGTTCTGATAGGTAGCATTAAATGGATTCCTGTTGCCTTGTTTCGGTGGTTGAGTACATTCACGTTTAAAGTGACCTTTGCCCCCACAATTAAAACAAGTCACTTTCTCCTTATTGAACCCGTAGGTTGTGTTAGGAGAAGTTCCCAAGTCGGTTCTACCTGTTTTCTCAATAAACTCTGTTGCTCTTCGCATTATGCTCGCAAATGCCCATTGGATGTCAATGAGTTCCATTTCCTCCTTATCAATCTGTGCGTAGTCTTCATTGGTCAAGTTGTTATTACCAATTTGACTAGCAACTAATCCATTATAGGAAGAAACCATTGCTGAGACTAAAGCAATGTGTTGCTGAGCAACTTCAACTGTCACATTTCCAAGATTAGAAGTCTCTAAAACCACAGTTGGTTGGTTAGGTTGGTTCATTGGTTGTGGTTGAGTTTGACCAGCAGTGTAAAAAGCTGCTTGTTGTTTTGGTGAGAATGGTGGAATGTATGAATATTGATATGGAATTTGTGGTTGTGGTTGTGATAAAGATGAAGTTTGTTGATGGTAGTTCATGATGGGTGATTCTACAGCATTGGATATACAAGCAACATGTGGTGTAACTAGCCCTCCAGAACTTGTACTCACTGGAATTGAAGATCCTCCAAAGTATAAGTTTGGATTCTGAGGAATCTGTGCTCTCCTCGCCTTCCTCTTCTCTTCCAATTCTTTGTTTTCCAGCTTCTCAACGAACTCTTGAAGAGACCAGTACTGAAAAGCATCCTTCTCCTTCAAAACATCCACATGCTGATCCCAATTTGGCGGTAAAGCTTCAGCAAACTTGTCCACCTGTTTAGCCATAGGGATCTGTACACCATAACTAGACAATTCAGATATTAAATGATTATATCTAGGAGTTAGTTCTTTCAAAGTTTCATTTCCAACATATGAAAAATTCTCAAACTCCTTAACAAGCTCTTCCATCCTCAAATTCCTAGTCTTTTCATTTCCATCATGCTTCCTTTTAAGCATATCCCACAAAGCCTTAGAAGTTGTGCACGTCCCAAACTGATGCAAAAGATCATTAGTAATAGCTTGTGTCAGTTGTGAGAACGCCTTCTTTTCCACAGCAAACTTTTTCTTCTCATCCTCCGCCATGCTCTCCAATGGCACTGGTTCACCCGTGTTCTCCAGAACTGGTGGTGTGTATCCTTTAGCTATCATGTTCCATGCTTCAGCACCTTCTACTCCCATGCCTTCCAAGTGTATCTTGAACTTTTTCTGCCACTGATTGTATTCCTGAATCTCCATGAGCTTCGGTGGCCGAGTCCCGCTACCTGAAGACAAATCATTAATCAGTGTGGAAATAGCATTAGTAGTTTGAGTGTTTACCACCGCTGCTGCTACTCCCCAGTAGTCAGACTGTGGTACTGTAGGTGCACTCTGAGTCATGTAGTTAACCGGCTGCGAAGACTGTGTGCTCGTCTTCTGTGCTGCTACGGTCCATGGGTCCATCACCTGCTGTTGTGGTTGTGTAGTTGCTGGTGTAGGAGTAGTCTGATAACGCCACATAGTCACGTACTTCGAGAAAATCAACACTTAGAAAAATTTTCACAAAAACTGTCCTAGATTCGCCCAAAAGAAGTTTAGATTCGTCCCTTTTGGTTCAGGTTCGACCAAAAGTTTACACCCGAATGTGAATTTTCAACAGAATGTGAAAATTATACCAACACTTTCTACTTTCGTCCAAAACAAACTAGGTTCGTCCGTCTGAAATGTACCTTCGTCCGCCCGACTTCCCGGAGGTGACAAATACAGCCCGAATGTAAAAAGTTTATGTGAAAAACACTACGTTCGTCCGAAATCAACTACGTTCGCCCGAAAATCTACACTCCTTCGACCAAACACTCACACATTCGCCCACAATAACTAGGTTCGCCCATATCTGTTCTTTAAAAAACGGTTACACTTTTGAAAAACGGTTATTTTGATCTCTGATTTTCAAAAGTTTGTGGATTTGATTGATCTTAATCAGGTTATGCTTCGGAGATGATTTGAAACAACTTTAAAACTTGGAATTTTGAATTTTAACCACAAAATCACCTCTAATTGTTTCAAAAACACACAAAAACCATTTTTAGTTGAAAACAGATGTGAATTGATGAAAATAATGTTCAAATCAGCTCTGAGTTTATCAATTTGTTGTTGTATGATCCTCTACGCTCTGATACCACTTTGTAGAGGAGAGAATTTGACACGAAAACAGGATTATATGATCATACAAGTTGCTAAACCAGGTGCGGAAACCCTAGCTTAGAACAAACTGAAGTAAACTCAATCAAAACACAATCAAGATCATTTTAAAAGCTTTTCATAGATTAACTTGTTCAATTAAACCTTTACAGACTGATAATAGTTAATCTAGACCTCAAACAGATAATCTCTAACCTCTCAGGAACACACACACAAAACACACACTCTCTATTACTCGTTCTACATTACAAAAACTTAATTCCTATATATAGCCACTGTTCCTTCGCCCATACTTACTGGTCGAAGGTAACAGATTTCCACATTCGCCCAGTAGACTGGTCGAATGTGTTCTTCTGTGTATTCCTGATCTTCATTCGTCCACACTAAAACTCCTTCGCCCACTTCTGAACCTCCTTCGCCCCTTAACACATGTTAGGATCTAATCTTTAGTCGCAAAACGGCATCTACATATAACCATTGAAAGAGCTTACGTGGATACTATGGCAGGTATGGAAATCATGTTTGAAAAATGCTTCAACCGTTTAAGCACTCAAGAATGCTCAAAGCTCCAAAGGTCTGAGTCTTACATGAAAGGCATTGCCGATGTCCCAGTCTGACTCCTTGAGCCGATAACACTCGATGTTTGCCACAGTGATGGAGAAAGAAGCTGGATTGAATAAATAACTTTCATTGTTATCAACATCCCTTCAAGCTACGGCATCATCCTTGGACGAACTAGCCTTAGTACCTTCGGTATTGTGGTCTCTATCGACCATGGGTTTGTAAGTTTCCTACAGAAAGGGGAATGGCTACTCTTTATCTGTGTCAAAAAGTTCTCTTGGTGACTGATAAAACTTGTAGGCATCACAAAAAAGGGTTGTTGAACTTTGTATCAACACTACGTTACCCGAGAAAAAAAAATCAACATGAACACTTTTGAAGGAACTATGGGCTAGCTTAAAGGCTTGCTTAGAAAAAGTGTTGATGTATTTGCCTGGTGCCACAAAGATATGACTGGTATCCTAGGATACATTGTTGAGAATGAGTATTCCTCCAAATATCAACCCAGTGGTCCAAAAGAAAAGAAGCTTGGCTCCTAAACGAAGCCTTTCAGCTCGTCAGAGGTTGAAAAACTTGTTCAAGAAGGAATTCAAAGGGAAGGCACGTACCAATCATGGATAGCTATATAGTCTGACGAGTCCCGGAGGATGTGCATAGATATCAAAGTTCTGAACTAAGCATGCCCTAAAGAATGCCACCCTCTCCCTGAAATAGATCTAAAGGTTGATTCTCTTATAGGATTTCCTTTCCAATGCTTCTTTGACGCGTACAAAGGCTATCACTAGATTCAAATCAAGGAGGAAGATGAGGAAAATGTTAGGGTAGGAACACACACACGAAATAGTAAAATTAAACGAGACAAGATTTATGTGGTTCGGTCTAAGTTGACCTATGTAGGCAAAAGCTAAACAATGCACTCAGTCGAAAATATTATATATAATCATAATGAACTGGGTATTGTGTGGGAAACACAATGTAGGCGTATGATTTTATAGTCTTAAATCTTGTGTAGATAGATTGCCAAAGTATGAGGTTTCGGGTCTTTATATTGTTGTTCCATCTGGATTGTCTCAATTATCCTTTTTGTTGCATCTAGATACATGCAGACATAGACACAGTCAGGATATCTTAAAAAAAGCAAAAGAAAAGGTAAATGCCAAAACCCTATCAATGCTAAATGACAAAAATCCAAAATGCCTAAAGCAAATTTTGTACCATCAAATGGTAGTTGTCCTAACCATATTGAAGAATCCATTGGTATCTCTGCTGTATCCAGATACATGCTAACAGGATCACCTCTGGTCTTGACCTTGTAAAAAAATGGCTGACAACAATACACTCACTTGTTATGAAGAAGCTTTGTACAAACCTTGATCACGTGTTAACTTGGTTCAACAAAGTCACCTGTGTTAGATAAGCTTACTTTTGTTTACTTGCAGGATGGATGTGTAAATTTTGTTTAGGTGGATAAATGGTACTAGTAATCGCCTTAGACAGTGAAAGCACTGTTAATAATATTATCATAATATTACTAGTAATCTCTCTCTCTCGCTCTCCCCTTCCCTCTCACCTTCCCCCTCCTCTCCCTCCCTCCCTCCCTCTCCCACTCTCTCCCTTTCCCTCACCTTGTCTCCATTTCTCTCCCTCTCTCTCCCTATCTCCCCCGCTCTCTCTCCCCTCGCTCTCTCTCTCCCCCTCTCTTTCTCCCCCCTCTCTCTCCCTCTATCTCTCTCCTCCTCTCTCCCCCTTCTCTCTCTCTCTCCCTCCCTCTCTCTCCCCCTCTCTCTCTTTACGATGTGTGTGTTCAAGAAAAGAAGAAGATAAACCACTAATTGATAATGGGTTTTCATTTTAAAGAAATTAGTAATTATTTGTTTTTATTTTTTTAAAAAATAGTTAATTCACGATTTTGCTAAGGATTTTACAACGGGTATATTAATGTTTTTAGTTGGCTCTTTTATAAAAAAATATTTCTCGATTTTACCATGAATTATTAAAAACATTTGTTAATTAATATTTTGTTGTTTTTTCTTAATTTTGCTCACGATGCCAAGTAACACCGATGTCACATCACCGCTAGCGACTACTAACACCTAAAAAGTTGTGATTACAAAACCTAAAAAATATTATTGAATGAAAATTAGACGTAAAAACATTTAGCAATACAAGCGAAACGTAAAACATATACAACAATAACTAAGTCGATCTAGGCTTAGCACGTTGCGACGGGGCCGTTAAGCATGAAAAATTAGGCATAAAACGCAGGGCCGGCCCTGAAAATTCAGGTGCCCGGGCCGAGTTGTGAAAATTGTGCTCCTTAGCCTTAGCTTTAGGCCTTAACGAAATAAATAATGTAAACTACTTTTTTAAACTACAATTAGAGTAATATCAAATTGATGGATCAAAATTTATTTCCCACTTATGTTGTAGTCTAACGGTAGAGAGAACAAACCCTCTTAGGGGAGGTTGGGAGTTCGAATCCCACAAAGAGTGAAAATATAAATGGGTGAAAGTTTGGAAATTAAAAAAACAAATTTTGTTTCATAACAAAAATAAAAGTTAAAAAGGAAGTTAAACCAACCGGCCGGTAAAAAACAAAAACAAGTAAGTGTGAGCCATGTTCATTTCATCTTCTTCATCCGCTCTAGTCCTACACTCATTAATAAACCTACAAATTTTTTTCTCAAACCATTATATTTTCTTCTTAACCCCTTTCAACATTTCTTTACTTTCTGTTTTATATAAACTACCGTTCACTTTGATTAATAATTGATTAATAATTTTGAGGCTCAAACATACAAAAATCCATCGAATTAAGGACGTCACTGTTAAGAAAACTTGGATTGCCGGATGATCAATGTGACCCCGAAAAATTGGGCCCGGGCCGGGAGTTCTCCCCGCACCCCTTAAGGGCCGACCCTGGTAAAATGTTGGACCACGCACGCACGTTCCGGTGTATTAACTTTCAAAATTTAGTTTAAAAAATAAAACAAAAAAATGTAAAAGATGAAAAATAGGGGGAGCTAAAGTTAAAGTGAAAAAGTTTTGAGGTTAAATTCTAAAAACAACAAAATTATTGAGTTACAGTATAAAAATTAAAGATAAAAAACCAAATATGGGCACAACTCACTAAAACCCATGATATAGTCCATAATACAAACCTAAAGCAACAGAAGTAGCAACACAACAAGAACAACAACGGCACTAGCAACAATAGCAACAACAGCAATATTAGTAACGACAACAACAACATCAACAACATCAGCAGCAACAACACGCAAACGGTTCTTGTTGTTTGGCTAGGTTACACCTTTATGATTTTTTTATTAGTTCCAAGTTTCTGTATTATGACTCAGTAGTTACTGATGCATGCAGAGATTGCAAAACAACCCCTAAGTTACCTTTTATATTAACTAGCAGGGAACCCGCGCATTGCGGCGAAGTAGACAATACAGGGTGGAAACATAATTCAAACCTTAAAACGATTAAAAAAATCAATATATGAGGTGTATTTTATTGTGTGTAAGCACCTGGCTTCGTAGTGTGGTAATTTTTTAAAGTATACAAGGAGACATGATAGCATGCTACATTATATACTAGGTTAGAGTCCCGTGGGGACCCACGGTGCATCTGCAAGTAAAGTGAAAAAATTCTGTAAATGGAGGGAGTATGATACAAGTTGCTTTATGTATTGAATGTTACGTAATACAATTCGTATGGATTTTGATTGCATGCAAAATATCATCTAAAGGGTTTAATGTCAAGAAATAATGGATATATCGATCAACATATATTTGATTTGATGTCATTTAAAAATAAATAATGAAATAAAAAGAATAATAACATATTTATTCTAACGGAACGCAAATGAACTTTACATTCCAATTAATTAAATATAGTTAAACAAAACAAAATAAAAAAAATACAAGATAAACAAATCAAACGATTTATGCAAAAAAAAAATATATCATAAATGACTTAGTCACAGCCCTCCAAATATTTCTTTTTATGCAATATTTGATGTTTGGTTGTTAACTCTACCATCTTTATCCAATATTAGTATCTTTAATCAATCTCGACTCTTGATAACGCTACATACAACTGCCCATGTGTAAAAACAGGGTCCTTCAAATACATACCAACTCTAGATAGGGATTGTCCTTGACTCTTGTTTATTGTCATTGCG
Organism: Ambrosia artemisiifolia; assembly: GCA_032199755.1. Taxonomy (NCBI): domain Eukaryota; kingdom Viridiplantae; phylum Streptophyta; class Magnoliopsida; order Asterales; family Asteraceae; genus Ambrosia; species Ambrosia artemisiifolia. Next base: position 16,205,205 of record CM063514.1, read on the forward strand.
AAATACAAAGCAAGATAAAATTGTCTTCTGTTAAATTTGTAAATAAAATAGAGGTAAACATAGAGAATGAAATGTGAAGGAATTTTAAAATAAACACACTCAAATAAAAGTTTGTTTTTAATAAATATATAGAACTTAAAATGAAAAATGAAAAGTGGGATGTGAATCTATATATGTAAAATCTTAATTACATAAATAATATCTAATCCAGAATTGAAAAGACACAAACTAAAATACTGAATGAGAATAAACGCATAAACATGAGATGAAAATTAAAAATACATAATTTTTACGCCAATCCGTCTTTGGAGGACTCGAACCCTTGACCCTAAGAGGGACAACACAATAACTCTAATAGCTTTGCCAACTGAACCCAACATTTTAAGAATACATAACTAAAATAGAATTCTTCATCATAGAGTGCAATTTTTTTATCATCATATAAAAATATTTTTTTAATCGCAAAATATGTTATATGACATCTATGTTAGTATGTACATTAGAACTCAGGTCTGAATTCAACTTAGGGTTAACAGGGTTTGTGATCTAAGGGGTTCAATGATGATTCATTAGTCTAGAAACTAAATGCTAATTACAAATGAGATAACAAAGAAAATAGCATTCAATAAGAAAGGAATTGTGGTAAGACAAACTGCTAAAAAGTATTAATCATTGGATATTTATGTTTGTGTGTTACCTTCTGAGTTTTCATAATTGCTTATTTGTCACGGTGATGAGTAATTAATATATTAATCATTGGATATTTATGTTTGTGTGTTACCTTTTTTTGGGAGAGTAGTGTTTTAGTGGTAAATCCTGTATTGCAAAACGACCACTGCCCATGATCGAATCCCATAACACCACACGTGGTTATTTTTTCGATGGAGCGTGGGATTCGAACCTGAGACCAAACCCAGGCAGGAACCCTCCAAGGAGGTAAACCTTTTCTAAATATTTAAAACATAATTACAATAAAATTAATACATTAAGACACTAAAAATGACAACAAACAACCGATAAATTATATAGTAATGACAAAAGTAAACAACTTAATTTCAAAATAACAACTACTAACCAAGATGGTTTTAGCATGGCAAAAAAGAATAAATAAACCACAGGACATTGAGCAACTACTTGTTCGTTGACCACTTGAAAATGCAAGATAAGACTATGGGGTGTAGGGGTGAGCATAATAGGGCCGAACCGAAATAAAACCGAGAACCGGACCGAATTTACACCTGACCCGAACCTGTAGTTTAGGTTCTGGGGTCGGTCCTTGTATATCCCCCAAGTCGGGTATCGGGTCGGGTCGGTCCAGGAAACCATTAAAACCGAAAAAAAATCTGGACCGAAATTTGCTTCTTATTTACATAGCTGTGGAATATTTAGGATCCAAAACAATATGAAAAAAAAAGTTTAGGTTAACAGTTAACACCCCAGACCTTTCATACATATCATGACACATGTACATGAACAAAAGAGAAAGAGAAAGTAAACAACTTTTTTCTTCAACAATCTTCTTTTAAAAACTTACGTGAAGAACACCATTCAATTCAAGATCAGAAGCCACATGCCCTGTAAAGAAAGACACCAACCCAAGAACAAACAACAGCACCCCACAAACCACCGTCCATGAGATCCGCCGCCTCTGTCCTCCGCCCACCACCACTGTCTCCGACGGTGGCCATATCAAACAATGCTGAAGCTCCGGCAACACATTTTGCTACTTTAAATTGCCTTGTTATTAAACATATTGCATATTCCTACTACTTTTTTTTTTTGATCGGCGAATAACTGTGTGGCAACCACCCTTGCGGGGCGCCGTGCCCAAGAATCGACTACTCGACCTCCAGCAGCCCCCGCCTTCTCCCGATGCGCGGATACCCGAGCCCCACCCACCCGAAGGCACGACAGTGTTATAGAACTCGGTAAAACCTCGCCGCCCGTCAGATTCGAACCGGCGCCACCCGTATTCGATCTTCACCCGGATACCAAACCATAATGTTGGAAGTGGGAATTGAACCCATGATCACCTAAGTGAACATAAGGCCTCTCCACCACTCCACCACTATGGATGGATGCATATTCCTACTACTTATTCATATATTTATCATACTTGTGATTGCTAACTTGATAACCATCATTCTAAATCCAATAACCTGATGGTTTAATAGTATAGTTATGAAATCGGAGGTTTTATTGTCATGAAATCGGAGGTTGCAGGTCGGGTCCGTTTTTGGATTTGGGACCGACGGAACCGTCGGTACAAGGACCGAAGACCGAACCTACTTTTAGGGTTTCATTTCGGTTCATTGTTTATATAGTGGTCGGGTTTCGGGTCGGGTCGGGTCGGGTACTATCGGGTCGGGTCGGTTTTGGACCATTGCTCACCCCTAATGGGGTGTGGTTCCCCTTCCCCCTTCCTTCCCCTTGTCCACATCAGCGCCACCTCATTTTCCCCTTTTCCTCCCCCTTCTAGGGGAAATGGTTCCCCTTCCCCCTTCCTTTTTTTATTATTTTTTTTTGATTTATTTTATTGAATTTATTTTTCATTAATATTTTTTTCATTAAAATTAAAAAACAAATTACATATAACTTAAAAAAAAACGAAAATTACATAGAAATTTAAAAAAAACCGAAAATTACATAGAAATTAAAAAAAACCCGAAAATAAATAATAAAAACACTACATATTCATCGATCCTCCGAGCCATCTTTTGATAATATTATCTTTAACTTTCGCCGCCACCTTACGTTCCTCCTCCGTAAGGTTATCGAGAGGAGCTTGCATCAACGCCAACTCGGTTGCTTCTTGTCTCGACATCTCCATTTCGAGGCGTTTTCTTTCCAACTCTAGCCTCATCGCTTCCCTCGCCGCCGTTTCTTCTTTCTCCTTTTTTTCCATGTTTAGCCTCTCAATATCCCTCGCCCTCGCCTCTTCTTTCTCCTTCTTTCTTTCCAAGTACCTCTCCGTTTGCTCCTGTTTAAACTCGTTAAAGTTTTGAAGCAACAACTCAATTTTCTCCACCGCCTTATCTTTCGCCTCTTTCGAACCGGAACCAGAACCGGTTTCGACACGCTTTCCTTTTGAGCTCGATGCCGCTTTCTTGGCGGTGTCCCTTCCAGGCGGCCTCACAGAACGCGGTGTAGGCGCCTCGTCTTCAAACTCTGGGTCGTCATTGATGTTGATAGTACAACGAGCATCCGACCGACCACCACTATAACTCCCCGATGTGCTCGTTTTCGACCTCTTTGCTTTTTCCACCTCATTATCCACAACTTTGAATTTTTCACACTTCGAGAATATGTCATACGCTTTCATCAACCCAAACGCCCCGAATTTGTCGGTGTATCTTTCATGAGCCACCTTCAACACGTTCTCATCACTTTGACCCGTGGTACGATTATTCCAAGCAAATTGATGGTAACCCGCAAAACCTTGACATTTTCCCATTATTTCCCTACACTTGCTACTAACCGAGTGCGTGGTTCGGTTTTGTTCACGTTGTAACAACTTGTAAAACTCCTTAACCACTTGGTTCCAAAAGCCGTCCCTTTTCCGATTTGTAGCTACAGATATTATTAAAAAGTTAGTAAACATTAAAAAGTTAATAATTCTAAACAAAAAATAAAAAAAAAACATACAGAAGCTTTAAAAAACAAAAACGAAAAAAAGAAAAAAAAAACATTAACAGTGGGTTTAAAAACCAGAAAAAACAAAAAAAAAATAATAAAAATAAAATAAAAACAGTGGGTTTAAAGAAAAATAATAATAAAATCGATAATTTAAAAAAAAAATAAACTTTTACCTAGAATAGGGTCGGTAGAAGTGATAACCCAAGCTTTTGCCAACGCCTCCAACTCATTGGGCTCCCAATGAATGGGATCCGCCCTCGTACTCGGACCTTCATCTTGGGCACATTTTTTTCCTCCTTTTTTGTAGTTTTTTTTTGGTACGGGCCGGTTCGGTTATGGGAGGAGGGACTTGGGTTTCGGGCACGTGATCATCGTGGGAGGCCAAAGAAACAAAATCGTGCTTGGGTTGGGTTTGGGTTTGGGGTAGAGGTTGCCATTGATGTTGTGGCATGTGCCATTGGTGATGTTGAACTTGCATTTGCCAAGGATTAAACCCGGTTTGGGTGTTAAACCCGCTAAAAGGTTGTGACGAGGGTGTACCGGGTGTCGAGGGAAAACCGAATGGTGGTTGATTAGTGGGGTGAACGGGTGTGTTCGGGTTGAAGGGGCGTCTTGGATCCATGAAATTTTATAAAAAAAGAGATGAAAGGATTAATATTTTGTTTGTGTTTTGGTTGTTGGTTGTTTGGAATGTATAAAATAAAATGTGAGAGTGTTAATATATATAAAGTAAATAGGTAATTTTTTTTTTAAAATGACCGTTAATAAGCAGGCCCCAACGTTCCAAAATTTCAAACGGTCAAAATATGTCTTGGGAATTGGGACGGGGAGCTCGGGGAGAATGTCCCGCTCACGCCGAAGGATGGACGGGGGGGGGGGGGGGGGGGCGGTGTTCCCCTTCGGGGAAAATGCCACCTCATCTTTCCCGATCCTTTCCCCTTCCCACACCCCATAGTTTAAATAAATCATGGAAATACACTCATAAGAACATGTCAAAGTAATGCGGGTCCCTCATCATCAAGTAAATTTGCCACAATTCAAATGTAATCCCTTATTGGGTTCCAGGTATGCATTTAACTCATATGTAACTTGATATGTGTTTCTGTTTTAAATTTAAAATTGTGGTCGGGTCATAAGCTATGCAGTCCCATCTTTTTCTTTTTTTTTTTTTTTTCTGAACGAACGAAATTTTTTTTATTCATCACCGAAGCTAGCAAAAACACCCAAATATGTACATGATAATTACAAACTACCACCCAATTGATCTAAGATTAAAGCTACACCATTTCGCCCACTCAAGTTGTTGTTTCGCACGCGCCTTAACCCACAGGAAACTAAGTGATTTGATGTCGCCAATAACCCGCTGCAGTGAAACTTGAACCTGATTAAACACAACCTCATTGCGCCATTTCCAAATGCACCAAAAGGAGGTTAGAAAACAGCACAGAAGGACTTCTTTCTGTTCTTGCAGCCTGCAATTTGATGATGCAGAACCAGCAAATCCCAGAAGTAAACGCGAAGACCGGGCCAACTTTACACCATTGCGAAACCACCTGCCAAACAGACTGGGCTAAAGTACAACTAATAAATAGGTGTTCCACCGTTTCCGGATGCTCACCACAAAAGGGACACAGATTCAAGCCGATATTAACATTCCTCCGAAGCAACGCTACTTTAGTCGGGAGTCTACCAAGAAACGCCCTCCAAGCTAGAATCTCAACCTTCTTCGGAACCCAAGCGTTACGCTCCATGACAATAGAAGCCGCAGGGTATCTCATTCTTTGCAGCACCTGTCGAAAACTCTTTACAGAAAACCCGGCTGACCCATCCATTTCCCATAGCCTACTATCTGAACCAGCAGTGATGGCCGGGCACAGCAGTCCACCCAGCAACACAGTAAGTTCTGCAGCCTCCTGACACCGTATAATAGGCAACTTCCAGTCACAAACCCAGCCCGATCCATTAGCCGCTACACGATCAGCAACCACAGCAAACTTGTTTCTGTCCAGAGAAAATAATGCAGGGTAACGAACAGCTAAAGGAACATCGCACGCCCAATTATCCAGCCAAAAAAACACCTCTCTCCCATTGCGAACCAAACCTTAAATCGCTCCTTCGACGTCCACACCTTGAAGAAAAAGCCGATGGTATGCAGTTCCATCTATATATACATACAAACTGAAAAAAAAAAGTCAACCAACTTGTTTTAATGATTCATTAGGCTAGAGACCCGTGAACTTCACGATTTCAACAAAAGATAAAATGAAAAGTGACAAAAGATTTACATAGTATCAAATAACCTACTAAAGAGTAATGGCTAAAGAAACAAAATAACTAAGGAAACCACTAAATAATGAATAACAAATACTGATATCTATCATTTGTATACCAAACACCCCTTAATTACATCAAATCTAGCTCAGAAAGCATCACATTAGCTCTGATCAACCAAAATCCAGGACAATGAAGTTCATGAAACTTTAAAAGACATAAATTGTTAAAGGACACCATCAATTAGTTAAAATTTCTGATCAAAACCTTCATCCACACATAACAAAGACCTCAAGAACCAAAATTTATAGAGTTAACATACCCTGTGGTTAGAAGGGCACCCAACACCCAGCTGACCCATCCACAAGTGAATTGAGATAAAAAGCATGAGCAATGTAATTGAGCTTATCAACGTTGTTGCGAGCAATCAGCAGGTACGATGAGAAAAAAATTCTTTAGCCAATTTTTAGCTTCAAATTTGTGAATTTATTAACAATAACTTGCATATCCATTTCTAAATTTGAAACAGATTCAGATCATTTGTTTAGATTCAACTATTGAAAACAAAATCATTGGGATTTGCTACATTAATATACTCACATCTCTCTCATCTTACCTATCCAACAATTTCAAATCCATGTTTTCAAACAAATGACGATTGGAAATTTCAGAAAACTAAGTAAAACATTGCCGGAAGACCTGCAAATAACATGCATTTTATGAATTTTAATTATGATATATGGGATTACGGGTACCAAAACAATTTCAAACATTAATTAAATACCATGTTAATGTACCTGGATAGAGGTATCATGCCATTTCTAGCAAAATTAATAAGCACACTTTCATAGTAGAAAGAAGCTGCATAAAAGATTCTCAAGCTTCATTATAAAGAGTTACACTCAAGCCCCAAGACAGAAACTTACAAATCCATTAAAACAAAACTCAAAATGTAGTGTGGTTGGTTACATAGTCATTGCGCTGTGAACATCCATGATCAGGCAGAAATACAAATATTCGATCCCCACCCAGCTTATCGCCAAGCCACCTTCATGCAGTAACGACAGCTGAAACAGTAGAATATTGTGCAATTATTTTTACATACATGCGCCAATGGCCAATGTTTTATTTCCATATGGAACATCTATGATCAGTCACGACAGATGCAACAGTCAGCGTTGCCATTGCAGCTCTGCTTGTAAACTCGAGAAACCTCCAACTTGTTACCAATCCGAGATGTCAAATCCATCAACAACCTTCTAAGCCTAACAGCTTCTGCCTCAAGAGCAGCCTGCAGCTGCAGTTTCCGAGTCAATACTCGATTCACAAGCCGTAGTTTCTTAACTTCTTCCTCTAAATCAGAGTTTTGCGCTTTCTTCTTCTCTCTGTACTTTCTAACCGCCACTCGGTTTCCCGAACAATCCCAAGCTGGAAAAATATACCCAAAGATTATATAATCATAACTTTCATAAATTTAAAAGGTAACATAGTATAACTATATAAGCACGGATAGAGTTTCAGAAGTAACCAATCGGGCTTGAATCGTCTTTAAAAGTAGGTAACTGCAAAAACGCCCTCTCTGTTGAAAATTCAAAAGTTCTTCCCTAAAAGCAGGATCACCCTCCCTCAATGCCCTATGAATAACAATCAGTGTCTTCAATGATACCTAATAAAGTAAAATATTGTCACATTACCATCACTTGTTTGACAACAAAACCGCGTAAATCAACCTCTATTTCAAATCAAACATAATCCCTAAATCAAACTATTACGTCAACAATACCGTCTAATTGCGAGTCTTCACTAATCATCTTGTCAATGCATGCAAACTATATTGCACATCTGCTTGTGGTCGAGTAGCAGAAGTAGCAGCCAAAATCTCTACAATAAGCAGAAGCGCTCAACAATTCATATTACTTACCTCAAAAATAAAAATAAAAAAATCAATCCATAGAAAACACGAAAACATCAAATGTAAAGTTTGAAAAACTCACTTCTGATATGTCTTTCATTAGACTCATCCAGACCCCTTTAACAGCTTGATCACAACCCATTTATCATTACTCTTCGCCATCAGATCATTAGCTTATAGATCAGTAAAGTGCTCTATCTTTTCATGTCATACTTATAGGGTGTTCGTAAATTGCTGAAACCGGCCAAACTAAAGCAAGTAAGACAATTTAAGATTTACATGATTTGGATCCTAGTTCAGATATAGTGGATTGGCTGTTTAACGGTTCAGACAACGATTTGGACCTTGGAAAGACAGTTTAACCTTTTTATTCACCTAAAAATGTAAAACTGTTTAATCACTTGCACATTTTTTGCAAGAAAAAAAAATGGCACAAATGAGCAGAATTTTTTGCAAAAAAAAAAAAAAAAAATTGTGAACTCGCCTAACCAACCGCCATGTCAAATACATCAGTTTATATATTGTGTAAAACACATATCACATACATCAGTTTTTATATTGAAAATCGGATTAATGACAAAAAAAATAAATTAAAAACAGATAAAGCCATTTGACACACAGATGAATCAATTTGACAAACTAATAGCTGCCATGACAATCTTGTGTCCAAAACAATTAAACATCATAGTTAATTCTACAACAAAGTGAAAGTTGATTTTAAAAAATTCAAGAACTATCAAAACCAATTTTAACACCATATTAAGAACCACTAAGTGACATTGAAACAAAAGTTCAGTTGAATGTGGATTTTATGACTATAAAACCTAATATCAGTTTAATGACTATAGAACCTTACACGAGAATAACAAGCAAGCATAATATAGTTAACACATATAAAGCATACAAAAGGTCAACAAATCTATAAACAACATCATATTTATACAAACATTTTAAACCGAAAATAAAAGAAACTAATTTTGGATTCTTCATCGGTCGATTTTATAAAAGGGTTTAAAAACCGGTAATCACTAACACATAATACGCACCGCGATTGTTTTCAAAAGGTTATAAAACCCTAGATCCCCCAAATAGAAACTTCAGACACACATAATACAGTTACCATCGGTAATCACAAACACCATAATAATAAAAGATATAAACAACGACATATATATAAAAACTTTTCAAATCCGCCATTACCATAAACTAATATTAGTTCTTCATCAGTGGATTTTATGAAACTGTTTAAAAACCAGTAATCACAAACACATAATAAGCTTTGCGATTGTATTCAATAACTTATAAAAAACGATTGAAAAGCAGAAACTTGAGACGATACAATCGGCGGAGTAAGGCGAAAAAGATAAAAGATTAGATTTACATGTATACCTCTGAGAACAGGGAAGGGTGCAAAGGATGGAGAGTCTTAGGGTTGAAGTATAATTAGGTAAGGAAGAGGAAGAAGAGTCTAGGGCGGCGGTTGTTGGGAAATGTAAAATAGAAAAAATGGTTTTTATATGATAGTTATAGGACCTTAGATGGAGCTCCATATTCAATTGGATCCTATGCAGACACTCTCAAAAGCCTTTATTCAACCCAAGTTAACCTCAATTATTATATAGATAGATACCATATACAATTTGACCTACATACCGTTAAAAAAAAATTGAAGTAGCGGTTTGAGTTATTAGAAACTATTATTATACTAATAGTCTCACTCAATATGTTGAAAGTGCCAAATCTAGAGAGATTGTTGAGGAGAAGAAAGCTTTATAAGATCCACATTAAGATGAAGCTGGAACGGCTCATATGTAATCAACTTGCAAAGAAGCATACCCATAACTTTTCCACATGATAAAAGCAATGCAATAAATATGTTAATCAAGTGCACCATAAATTTCTATCAGTGGCATCGAAAAGTGAAATTGGAAGTTAGGTTAAATGAACATATTCCACATAAGACCTCCTAACCTCAGAACTTTATAGACGTGCACAGATTGGTTTTTTTTCTAGGAACCGAACCAGTTCCAAATTGGTTTGTGTTTGGTGCCGGTTCGTGTCTGAACTGGTTTCGGTTCGGTTTGCATAAAGGGTAGAAAGGAAAAAGAATTACATGACATTTAGGTTTTAAACATGAGACTTTTCCTATGCCATCTTAAAATTCATGTAAAATGACATTTGTAGACATTTCTTCTCATTTATAATGTAGTATATGTAGAGGATCGGTTTTCAAGAAAACAACAATGTAATCATACAAATGGAACAATCCAGGTGCAGAAACCGTAGATCGTATGCAATATGATAAAGATCAAATCAGAAAACAGTTAATTCCTTTTCAATAATCATTTCATTCATAAACATGTTGATAAAACTTGTTTAGATTAGGTTTACAATGAAATAGTTCAAACACAGACGTTTCTAGAACCTAGAGAGAACTCACACACAAAACCTCTAACCAAAATGACCAACTATTAATCACAAAATAAAACTTAAACTATTTATAGTCTGCTCATTCAACCCCACGACTAGGTCGAATGAGTCCTTCGACGACTTCATAAGCTCGAACCAAACTATCCATATTACAAAGCATCCTTCGACCTTCTGAATACTTCCTTCGACCCCTCGACATGTTGAATGAGTATTTCTTCAACATAAAATCTACCAAAAACGCTATATAGACAAACCAAAAGCAATAGTCACATTCTGTGCACTTACAAACTCCCCCTGACTATTTCTTGGATTGTAGTCTTTCTTGATCAAGCGCCTTGTTCAACAGTTTGATTCAGAGAATTTTCTTCTGCTTTTTGCTCATATCCGGTTCTAATTGTCGTTTAGTTGAACTTTTCTTCATTTCACAAACCTTCACATATCTACCTAGCTTTTTATCAAAATCACAACCCGCATTGACATCCATGCAAAACAAAAACACATAACTCTGTGATACTTCATCGCTTGCTCCATATCATTCTCTTCACAGTAAATCGAATTATAATACAGCATAATAATGTCTTCATACGAGTAATTGATGAGCCACATTGGATCAAAGATGTGTATCTTCTTGAATTCATCTTTAGAACCTTTATTCTTCAACAATATCACGGCTTCAGATGTTCGACAATCATAATTAATACCAAATCACAAACTCTTTACTGAAATGTTGTTGAATCGGCATCAAAGGAATCCGTTTCATCACCACAGGAGGTTTATATTTCAAAGTCATCTTCCTCAATCCAGTAACAGGATCAACCTCTTTATGAACTTTCCTTTTCGGATATTGAGGCTTTGAACATGTTCCACCTTGTTCTGCTCTCCCAAGACATCTTATCCGCAAACCATCCAACAACATCACTGTTTGAAGAAGCACCGCTCATTGTGTGTATACAAATATCCCTTACAGCCCAGGACGGAAATGTTTTAATGTCATGGAATCTGTAAAAGTACAGAATTCCCTTCTCCCACTTCACACCTATACACCGTAGCTGTCTAAGATATTTCCAACCCAATGCTCTACCTTTAAACAGTTAGTTATGATACTTGTAGAAACCTCCTTGTACTTCTGTCTTTGGTCTGTTAGCTTCTTTTTCTTCTAACTTCTTCAACAAATCTTTCAAGTCATCTGATTGTTGAAAAGTTAGTTTCTGATTAGCATCCTTCTCAAACACTTCATCTAAAATCTTCTTGCCCTTTTTCTCAGCAAGCTTCTCTGCTTCATTGAGTGTTTCTTCATTAATTTCAGGTATCACTACGTTCTCTTTCTCCTTAAAATACTCAGGATACTCTTCATAAGTTATATCTTCAATTTCAATCTCCTCAAACTCTAGAGTATCTTTATCATCTGAGTGATCACCTGCATCTTTTTTTAGAATACCAGGAATCTCTTTATCATTCATAATTTCTTCAAGAGACTTCCCTATCTACTTTGCTAAACCTTCCAATATCTCTTTAGAAACTGCAGCAAATACTTCCCCATCTTCCAAACTAGGATCATTATACTCTAGTTCATACTTCATGCCATCTGATTCAAAGATTTCAGGGAATCTTCCCGTTAGCTCAATCGTCTATACATTCTTCTTTAATATTTGACGATATAAGCTTTTATCTTCATCAAATAAAGATCTAATCTTTTTAGTCCAAAATATGCTATCATCATCATCAACGTTTTCACCAGGTGTCTTTTTAGAACTAGATTCACCTGCGTCTCCCTTATCAGTATCTCTCTTCCGATAGCTATACTTTCCAGCATCTTGATTGTCATCATCATCAGAACTTTCATCATCATCATCATCAAAACTTTCATCATCATCATCATCTTTATCATCTTTCTTTCCACCACTCTTATTTCCAGCATCATTATCATCATCTGATGTATCATCAAAGTCACCATCATCTCTTCTTCATCATCAGATATCTGATAATCAGCCTTCTGTTCATCATCCTCCCCCTCTTCCTCTGTACCCTTCAATTGTGGTGTTTTGGAATATAAATCATCAAGTAGTTTTCTCATACTCTTGTTCTCAGCTCTAATCTCTTTGTTTTCAATCTGTAACTACTTGATCTTACTCTTATTTCTCTTACCACGAGTCAATAACATCTTGGTTTCTTCTTAAAGCTCTTTCAACTTAGCTTCCAACTCGTCTTGATTTGCCTTGGAAGATAGAACAATCTGTAACATTGTTTGTTCATCTTTCTTCATCTGTTTGATTTCATCCTGTTGTTTGTTGAAGGCTTTCATGATATCAGCAATCTGACGATTAACTGCTTCCATCACTTCATTTGAAACAATCATTTGTGGTGTGGATGATTCTACAACATGTGGAGTAACTGGTTTTGTTGTTTTCTTCTGGAACTGTTGTAGAACATTTTCCAATACACTAGAAAAGTTTCCAGGAGCTGGATTCACAGTAGCTTCCTCCTGAACAACTTTCTTCTTTTTCTTTGCAGTTGGGGATCCAATGGGTGTTGTAGCACTTGAGCTTCCAATTGCTGGAACTTTCTTTCCAACAACCAACAATTCTATCTCTTTGTCTCTCCTTTTCTTAGGATTGTCTCTCTTAGCCATAGTCTTGTTTCTGGATTTCTTTATCTTTTCACCAGCCATAGGAGAACCCACAAACTCAAGATTATCAATTGTTAAATTCAACTCTTTATCATTTATCACTGTCGTTCTTTGATCCTGTTCTTCAATTGCTTTGTTTAAACTTTCAATCTCACCAACCACAGTGGCCTTGGGTTTAGTGATCTTTATAGTTTCATCCCCTGAATCCCATTCAACTTCATCTTGAGTCTCTTCTGAATCAGCAGACTCTTCATCAACTAACAACGTCTTTGCTTTCCCTTTGCTCTTTACTACTTTCTTTTTCTTAGGCTCCACTTCATTAACCTTCTTTTTACCTTTTCCAGACTTATCACCTTTGTTAATAACTTGACGCTTTCGCTTAGCATCTTTATCAACTGGGAATAAAGGGCTATCTGAGTCAGAATCACTCTTCTCATTCCTTGCTTAATTCTTTCCTGGATCCTTGTAACCAACATTACTTAAATGTCCAAATAGATTCTTAAAAGGTGGCTTCAGATTATCAGGAACACCCTTATAAGCTCTCATCCTACTCAAAGTTGTAATACTCATGTGAATCTGATATACATTCTACACTGGATCTTTAATCAAGTTAGGATACTTGAGATCAAACACCATCTGAAGGAATCTTGGATACATTAAAAACTTGTCAGTCTTCAAACCCTTTAGAACTTACATCATGTGTTCAAATATCATCCCAGAAACATTAAACGGCTTATTCAGGATCAGAGCAACAACCAATGAACACAGACTTTTTCTCAACACATCATATCCCCCTCTCACTAGTCCAAACACATGTAGAATCACATGTAGTAAGTACTTGAAATGTGGACACAGTTTTGCTTGGTGAAGTAAGCAATCAGTAATCGGAGCATTATACTTCATCCTCAGAAAACACTTCCTCTGCTCCATCCAAGTTAACTCTGTAGGATCTGTAGGAGAATCTTTTAATTGTAAAGCTTCTCGAATATCATCTTCAGTCGCAAGAATGAAGTTCCCCTGGATATAACTCTGTATTGTTGATTTCCCATCCCATTAAGTAATCACCGCTTTCTCCCAGAAGTTAACATGGTGATCTTTATAAATTGTCTTTGGGGTGGCAAGAGCATAGATAACTCTGCTTCTCATTAAAAAGTCTATCATGCCTGAGAATTCAACATACTGCTTTACTTCTCCAAGAAACGCACAGCAGTTGTGAACAGGTTCAAATAACAACTCCTTTGGTTCTTCTGGTTGCTCTGGAACTTGTACCTCCTTCTCTAGGTTTTGTTGTTCAGCCATTATAATCTGCAAAACAATAAAAAACAAACATGAAAATTTATCAAAATCGGACAAAGTTGAGAATTGGTCAAAACAATCCTTCACTCGACCCTATTGGGGATTCGAATGAGGAATATATTGTGTCGAATAAGAAAAATCAGTCCAATAAAAATTTCATTCGACCTAAATGATGTCATTCGACCTCAAATCAGCTTATTCGACCTCAGAAAGTCTCATTCGACCCTGAACAGTCTCATTCGACCCTGAACAGTTGGTTGAATAAGGCTGTTTGAATTCAAATTTGCCAAACATCAATTAAACCATGAAAAACATCACATTGTTGTTCTAATAGATCCTAACATGACCGATAATGATTTATCAACAATCAATTGAACCTAATAACCTATTATTGATGGTTTTCACCCAAAATCTAGGGTTTTAAAGGTGCAAACAATCAATTAAGATTAATAACATGTTTTAACACTAGATTTTGGCCTATTCTCCCCCTAAAACCATCGACAATGATTTTGCAATGGTTAATTGATGTCAAACTTTAACCAACGATTCCTCTTTCTGAAAACAAGCCCATTACCTGTTAAAATGGTGTCAAAGAGATCAGAATATCACAAGGAGCAATAATCAAAGGTCTAAATCAAACGAGCAACAAGGTTTGGTTATGTTTGAAACTTTGAAAAAGTTTTGTGAGGGTTCGAATGAGCTGAAAGTGTATATATAAGTCTCTCATTTGACCTTTGCATGGGTTCGAATGAAATGATCCAGCTTTCATTGGACATAACTAAAGGCTCGAATGAAAACCAGATGGCTCGAATGAGAAAAATTCACTCAAACACTCTCATTCGACCTCATTAGGAGGTTCGAATCAAGACACAAAATCTCCTTCGACCTAACGAAAGGGCGAATGAGATTTTGGGTTTCTGAAAATTTTACCAAATCGCAAATTCAAATTCCGTTTTGTCAATTTTGATCATTTAAACCTTTAAACATTCATCATTTATCATTTTAATGATACAAAACTCAAATTGATCTGTCAAACTTCAGAAAATGACCATCAATCACCATTGATTATCGAAAATAACAGAGAAATGTAAAAATTTTGGATTTTCTGATATTTATGCTAAAACACACCAAAAATCTTTTTGAGTTTTTGTATATTTTACAGAAAATGAATAATTTGAAGCAGTAAATATTTTGTGATTTCCGGTAAGAGGATCATATCAGTTTTTGAGAATCCTGATCACATCGTTGATCCTTAATATTTATTATCAGTAAAGACACACGGAGGATGGCAGCGGCCGGTCACCTGACTGGAGGAAAAGGGAACTTTCCAAAGCAAGGAGGATGGCGGCAGCCGGTCACCTGACCGGAGGAAAAAGGAACTTACCGGAGCAAGGAGGATGGCGGCGGCCGGTCACTTGACCGGTGACTTCTCCGGCTGGTACTCGACTGGGCACACACACAAGTATGTGTGTTGTGTCTAATGTGTTAATGTGTAGAGAGATATGAAGGGTGGAGGGATTTATAGGTGAAGACAAATAGGGGGTGTTTGGATACAGTGTAGGAACTAGCTAGGGGATGTTTGGTGACGAGTTTAACAGCAACAAAAGGACGTTTGGCAGGGATTCCAATAGCAAAATAAGGGGTGTTTGGCTACAATAATAAACTTTATTATTATTATTTTATAAACGGGTGGTCGGGTACGACCCGACCCGTAACACCTCGGGGTGTTACATTCTCCCCCCCTTAGGAAATTTCGTCCTCGAAATTTGAGAGATCTTACTCTTTATATCTTTAATCTTTAAGGATATTACAATTCAAACTTGAACACTTATCAATGGGACATGATCAGTTCTATTGGTTTGTGAGGAAATCGATCTCAGATGAATCTAATACTATAATTAATTAGAAATGTCAATCTATAATAATACATCTTGATCATTCTACTAGTTATGTTTTAACCTTTCTTGCTATAGTCATGTTCATTTAGATACATGGATTATCTGTAATTATTGATATGTCTATTAAAGGTTCTTGGTATAGATTGATATTTTTCTTTATACTGTGAACATTCTTCTTAACCTTTCTTGGTATAGTCATGTTTGGATACAGTGTAGGAACTAGCTAGGGGATGTTTGGTGACGAGTTTAACAGCAGCTAAAGGATGTTTGGCAGCGATTCCAATAGCAAAATAAGGGGCGTTTGGCTACAATAATAAACTTTATTATTATTATTATTATTATTATTATTGTTATTTTATAAACGGGTGGTCGGGTACGACCCGACCCGTTTACGAGACCCGTAACACCTCGGGGTGTTACATTGACCAACGTACACCTCTTCCTTGACCACACCGTACAAAAAAGCGCTCTTTACATCCATCTGATACACCTTGAACTTCTTGTAAGAAGCATACGCTAGAAACATACGAATTGCTTCTATATGCGCAACCGGTGCATAGACTTCATTGTAATCTATTCTTTCTGTTTGACTAAATCCCTGAACGACCAATCGAGCTTTGTTTCTGACAATAACACCTGATCATCCTTTTTGCACTTGAATACCCACTTCATGCCAATTTTCTTCCGGTCTGGTGGTAAATCTGTCAGCGTCCAGACTCCGAGTTTCTGAAACTGTGATAGTTCTTGCTGCATAGCTTCAACCCATGAATCATCTTGTAAAGCATCCTTGTACGTCCGCGGCTCCACCTGCGAAACATAACAAGCAAAAGACTAGTCATTTTGACAACCCGATTTTTGTATTTTAGCATACAGGGCTAAGGCTACAATATTTTCATGTGAAGTTGCACGTCTGAGTTGTCCTCTTGTCATGACACTGCTACTGGAATCACCAATAACTTGCTCAAGCGGATAAATCTGATGAATCCGAGATTCCAGATGACCAGGTACTTGAATTCCAGTTTGAGTAGTCAAATTCTCTGCCATATCCAGATCATCACCCATATTTGATGAAGATGCAACATCTGGATTTGGGTTTACTAGTGGTGTCTCCGTAGCATGATCTAAGATAGCTTCACTGAATACTTCATCATCGTCTTCCGATTCTGATGAATCAAGAGTAGTAGAAGCTTCTTGAAAAATCTCTTCTACATTAGCAGGAGCACTGGTATCATTAGAAGCTGCTGGAGGAGTTACGGTGATCGGACGCACCAACGGTGAAGTCACTGCGTTCTCACACTCGTAATATAATCGTAATACAACCTCTTCAACCAAGCTATCTAGATTGAATGACTCAAAGAAATCTTTATAGTTAAACATCCAATCGGGCCCACTTCCTTGAACATTTTGAGTATAGCGTTGAACTTGCACATTCGCCCACTTTTCAACTTGTCGAATTCTTTTGTTAAATACGCGTAGGTGTTGCATATCCAACAAAATATCCCTCTTCAGCTTTCGATCCAAACTTCTCTGTAGGACTATTAAACAGAACTTTCAGATTATTAAACGTTTCACTTTTGTGTTGCATGCACATCACCCACGAGAATCTTGAGTAGTCGTCTGTAACCACAAGACAGTAAAGCTCTTCATAATGACTCTTACGCATGACAGGTCCGAAAAGATTCATATGCAAACGTTCAAGTGGCAATTGTACAGAGTTTACTTTCTTTGGTTTGTGGGACTGTTTGTGCTGTTTGCCTTTCTTACAACTCACACATTTGTCATTCAAATGAAAATGCTTCACATTTACTCCCTCTACAAGCCCGTTCTTCACCAAATGATTCATCTTTCTTAGGTGTATATGCCCATCCTTCTGTGCCACATAATAGATTCTTTTTCTGTAGCTTTGGATAGAAAGCCCTGAGTTGTGGTTGCCTTGCTCATGTCAAGAATGTACAGGTTGTTCACTCTTGGAGCTTTTAACATGATCCACTCTTTTGGAATGACGAAACCGGGTTTAAGAATGTAGCAAGATTTATCATCAAAGTGAACAGAAAACTGCTTATCACAAATCTGACTCACACTCAGCAAATTATAATCAATTTGCTTCACATAAGATATCGTCTCAAAACTCACGATTCCATTACTAACACTGCCTTCCATCGTTATGTAACCTCCTTTGTTTCCCGCAAACGCCACATAGCCTCCATTAATATTCTTGATATCAAAGAGTAGCGTCAAATCTCCGGTCATGTGCCCAGAAGCTCCACTGTCGACAATCCAAAGAATGCTAACAGGGCCAGCTGGAGCTCCCTGCACAAATCACAAACAAGATTAGTTTTTAACAGGGACCCAAGCCTGTTTAGTCTTAGGTCTTTTAATGTTAGCTTTCAAAGAATCACCCTCACAAACATTAGGTTTTGAATCAATCTTTTTCTGATCATTCAAAACTTTCTCACTTTGAGTTTTGACTTTAGAAGATGATGGAGAAGCACCTGGAGAACCCGATGGTGTCCAAGATTGTTTTGAACATTTAAGAATCCTTATCTGAGATTTTTGAACCTTAGTAGGTTTCTTTTTATCATTCGAAAAAGTAACTTTCTTGGTTACCTTATCTGATTTAACAAATACAGGTCCAACTGATGACTTAACAGCCGGTTTTGGAAAAACCTTTTGTTTATCATTAATTGTGTTCACCATTGGTTTCTTTAGTTTCTTCTCCATGGCAATTCGGTTTCTGTTATCATAGACAAATTGACGGTTTTCCCTCTTATGTCTCACATATGGGTAGTAAGCAAGTAAATTCTCTCTCTCTCCACATTTGAAAAATGCACAGTACTCTTCAAAGACATTCTTAGAATTAGGTTTTGCGAATGAATTGACCGGGTATTGATCATCAACACACTTTTGCCTTAAACTCATTGGAGCGGGTTCCTTTGAGTAAGCCGGTTCAATAAATCTGTTAACCTTTTCTTTTGGCTTAATGAATTTAGTGACATGAACCTTTGGTTGTTGTTTTGACTTATCTCCATACAGTCTCTGAATTAATTCAGGAGGAATATCATTTGTCCTTTCGTGTTTAGCAAACCAAATCGTACTCTCTTGCCATATTTTCTCAATTTTTGAATAATTGGCAAACTGTATGGGATATTCATCATCTGAGATTATCTTATCGGATCCTTCCATCCGATAGAAAACCTTCACTGGTTTGTCAACTGTTTGATTACTTTTGTTTTCAGTTTTCTGAGGATGTGAAACCTGAGAAAGAGAGTTAGTCTCATTTGTATGAATGTGATTTTCCAATGGAATCTCAACATCTTTCTTAGGTTACTCATCTTCAGTATCTGAATCATCAGTCACCGCAATCACTCCCTCATCATTCAATCCAAGTATCGGTCTCACATCAGAATTTGGATCACCAACACTTGAGGTGTTAGATTCATTATCCGATGAGGAATCCGATTTTACTGACCTCTCCGGTGTTACTGAATTCAAATTGTGATTTTCAAATAACACTGGAGAAGGAACAAACTTATAGTTTGCACTATTGGATTGTGATGGTTCCTCAATGATGGGGTCTAAAACATGAGCCACATGTTTATAACTCTCTAACTTTTTGTTGACTTTTTCAGCAAAACACTTGATTTTAACCATTTTCAATTTAGTTTCTTCAATTTCATTGATGTAATTATTAATGGCTGTTTGTTTCAAAGAAATAGTTTTTGTTAATTCAGAAACATCCTTTTTATATCCTTCAAGTGTTTTGTTGAATCATGTTCGTCCTTACGATAAGATTGAATGACAATTCTAGCACTCTCAAGCTAAAGCTTGAGTTGCTTGACTTCTTCAGTCAATCTATCACAAGTACCACAATATTTATCACTAGTCATATCATTAGTAGAGTTAGAACTTACCGGTTTAGACGGATCTGTCATGGCCATCAGTGCAAAGTGATCCTCCTTCCCTGCAAAGAACTTAGAATAGTCAATCTTTGTGAAGGCATCATCCACTTTGCATGATTTCTTCGTCATCAAGAAGTCAGCTTCGTCTAGCAATTGCTCAATATCATCATCCAGAGAATTAACACTTACTTAGTCCTCGTTACATAGGTTGTATATGTATCAATTGTAAGAAACCCATAGTATCATATGTTTAACACTTACCTGGCCAGGGTAAGCAATCCTCATATGGTACACATGGACTTGTTATAATTAGTACATCACATCCTATGTAAGAAAAGCTTCAGTTCATGCTTGTGTCCCTTATTTTATTTGGTAAAAACCCTTCCTTGATAGTTTATTCAACGTTAGGTTTTTATCTTCATTCATTAAGAAATAACGACGTGTTTTCATTTTATAAATCTTTGTGTGATCACACTCATTGGCATGACCACAACGCGGCTCTACCATCCTTTAATTTTAAACGTTAGCTTGGATGATTACCCCCATCCTGAATGCAATGTTCAAGTTACCTTTGTGCATTGATTGTTCACTATTATGAACAATGCACATTTCCCATCTAGTTTCTTGCTTGCGTATGCAATCACCACTCTTCATGTGATGATCACATACTAACACACTTAATATGATTCAGAGCGTGTACCTGATTGATACTTGCCTTTATATTCCATTTTGTTATCGATTCATTAGTCTGAGTCGTTACTTGACTTGGTCCTTAGTGAGCATGCTATCAGCCGTGCTTCCGAACCCTCCACCACCTCGTTGGGTGAATCATTCGATCCCATCTTGATCGAATATAGTGTTCTCATCCCTGTCACAGTTACAATTATAATTGATTAGCGACATGATATTTCATTATTAGTATGCACCATTGCAATAGTAGTGCTAGAATAGTTGTCACACAAGAATTTTGATGCCTGAATTAATCCTTGGCTAGGCCCCATTCTACCTAACCGTTTCTTTACCGAGATTCTGGGATAGCGTGTATCTACACGATATCCATATTGATTACCGTTAACAATCTCCGATCAAACCAGATTGTTATTACAGGTATTACTTACCGGATTCCTCTATCAAGTCTCGAACCGAACACCCTTCAACAATTGAGCGCACGGTTTGAGTCCAAGTATCCTTCTCGACACTTGGATCCCTCAAACCAATGGCTCTGATACCACTTGTAAGACCCTAACCCGTAAACACGTGATTAACTTTAAAACTTACGGGCTTTAGTCTTAATGAATAACACTCCCGATTAAAACTTTGGTAATTAAGAAAACCAAACTAAATGAAATCTCATGTATAAATGGTCCCAACCAACACAACATTATAGTTACTAAAAACATGTAAAAAAGATTTCGTTTTAATCGGGGAATTCTAGTGCGGAAGCTTTCGAGCGTTCGGGTGTGTTCGGCTCTCCTCGTGACTTGATCCTCGCTCCGGGACATCCAACGAATATACACCTAGCACCATTACACAAAGAATGGTTAGTGGGATTGATAATAATGCATTTAGATTAGTTAATATGCTAATATGTATCAAACGGAACGAGTATGGTCAAATGACCAAACGAACAAGTTTAGAAGATGTCCCGCCGTAGGTTACGGCCTTTAAGTCTCCCTTTCGGGTGTTCAAAGGCTTGTGTCGTTTTTCATCCAAATCTACTAAAAAGGATGAACGGCCATTCACTCCAGGTGAACGGTCGTTCACTAGGCCATAACCCTTTTTGACAATTCTAAAAACATAAGAATCATATTGTCATCCAATTGGGCACTTATTTAACTGAAAACATAGACCGGTTTGTCTCATTATGACCCGGTTCTCAGATTTAAATGTTTATATCGATTTTACCCAAATTGACTTGTTAAGGTCATGGGTTATACAAAATGCTATTTGACCACACAAAAGCATAAGGGCCATATTGTCAACTCGTTAGATGCTTGTTTAACTAAAAACATTATCCGGATTGTTTCACTATGACCCGGTTCTTAGTTTTAACCTTTAGTAAATCTTTCAATTTATCCATCCATAACAACACTACTTGATTCAAATCAATTGTTTTCGACTTAATAACTTATTTGATTGCTTCTAAGAACTCACGGACTTAGTTTTATTACAAACCCATAATTTAACTATGGCTTTAGCCATACTTGGCGCCAAGGCACGCATTAAGCTTTGTTGGAATAATACTTACCGAATTGGCCTTCACTCCTCATATGGGTTGTTTTTTTATTTGAATTCACTTTGCCTAAAGGCTTTTATCTAACTACGGACTCACCGGGTGGCGTTGACCCATACCTTGCATCCATTGAGACTACTTAGGCATCGAGTGCCCAATTTCCAAGTATTCTCCTGCATACATTCTAGATTGACCACATTAGTCTCTCGAGACTCAATGGTGATATATTTACCATTGGACCCGTTAACCACGAGATTACTAAAGCTTAGAATACCGACTTTCAATGCCGGGTTCGAATGATGAGAAAGATCACCATTTGACCCATTAAGGCTCATGGTTTATAACACTTTCACATTCCAACCTTTAGCTATGGGGAAATGGCAATCCCACTTGACCCATTTACAATTTGCATGATTTCCTTATTAGTGAGATTTTTATCAAAAATCTTGAGTTTAGACTCTTGCTTACCACTTAGTTTTATTTATTGACCAATTGATGATTTCCATCAATTGATCAACACACTTTGATTCCTTTATTACCATCAATCCTATTTTGACATGAATTCGCATGATCTACCCGTTTAATAGGTTTCACCCCTTGGGGTCATACCTTTGTCTCACATCAAAGTTTAAAGACCAAAGTATACAACACTTAGCCCATGTTCATAGTCTAATAGTGTAAGTAAACTTTCCTTGTATTCACCCTCATTTCCTTGCACTTGAGGCTTGTACTCGCTTGACCCGTTTGCTTGTTGATCCATTCTTTCCAAGCTTGCACCTAGCTTGACAAGATCAACCTTCACTATACTCATAAGATTGATCAAGTTAGTCATCATGTCTAATAACTAACACATCTCATGAGTTTATTCACACCATTTCATCTAGGTTTGAGTTTGGGTCAGTTTGACTTCTAAAAGTCAAACTGTCCATAAACATATTCATGTACACTAGCTTAGGCAATGATGACACAAGTACTAGGCTTTTATTACCTATGCTCATCTTATCCAAAACAACATGTAGTGTTAAGGAAATGGGTATCTAGACAATTACATGTGTTAAGTTCATAAAACACCTTATTTTCATTACTGCACTTTTTGCGCAGCAGCTGTTCGGGTCACTTTTACCCCTTCTAAACCCCATAATCTGATCTCGACTTCCAAATAAGAAATGTGCTACGTTCAAAGAGATTTCCAAGCATATAAATAACGCCTCCTAACGATTTTTCTACGATTTTATATGAATATTTTAAGATCAGGTCAGAAACATATTATGTGCAGCGATTTCCTTTTCAGCTGCTGTAATTGACCATTTTGACCCATTTAAAGTTCGAATTAGTTGAACATGTTCAAGATGGATTGTGCTTCATTGAAAGACCTTTCTAGGCGTATAAAGAACACCTCCTAATGATTTTTCTATGATTTTATATGAATATTTTAAATCAGGTCAGAAACATAATTCTGACCAACCAGCTTTGCTGTCAAACCAGAAATGTCCACTTTACATGCTGATTTGACCTACTAAAACTCAGAATTAGCTTTTCAAAACTAATATGAAATGTAATATGTGCAACAAGCTTTTCAATGATATAAGGCTCGTCTTCTAACTCCTAATAACGAATGAGATATTGCCTTTACAAGATGACTATCTAAGGCTGTCAAAAGTGACGAATTTCATATAATTTTACATCATTTGACTTAATTCAAGTTTCATGTAGTCATTTTATCAAACACCTTATATGCACCATTTTTGCAAGTGAATTCTAAGCTTCATAGGTTACATGGAACGTGTCCATATGATTAATTGTCTAACAACAAAGGTTCAATTATATCATTTATCACATATACATGATACTAATCACATAACAATGCAAGATTTCCCTACAGTTAAGTGTAGTTCATACCTAGGGCAAAAACCCATTTCTTATACGTATATGAATCCTTCTATTTCACATGAATCTATCAACACACAAATTTTTTTTATCACATAATATCGTTCCTTTGATGTCTACAAACATAAAGAAACCCATAGCCATCATTAATTCACGTTTTCATAAAGCAACCCAAAATCTCATCTTCCTAAATCAAGAGAATTAGATTGAATTAGATGAAATAAAGGGTACCTTATGATGCATTGGATCTTAGATGATCACTAGAAGACTCATGCACTTCAAGAACTTCATGATTTGAACATGAATTTGGTGTTTAGGGTTTGTAGGTGAAAAGAGATTGAATCTCCTGATTATTTTCGGCATAAAGACACCAAGTGTGTTTTTTCCCTTTTAATTTACTAAATAAAACTCAAGTTTGACATATTGGCAGCTATGGTCCCTCTACTAACCCCCAAATGTCATTTTCTTATAAAACTAACTAGTCAAGTTAGTTTTCTTATATCGTTTGCTCACTTTTATAATTAATAGCATTAACTAGGTCATTTCCATATTAGAACATAACCCACTTTCTTATTGTCTAAATCTCATTTTATTATTTTGCTAATCGCGCCTAATGGCGAAATTAGGCGAAATGGATGATTTTGGGGCGTTACACTCCATTTCTTTGTTCTCCAACTTTTGTATGAATTCATTGATGGTCCAATAAGCATATGCATCTTTTTCCTCAACATGTTGACTCCAATATGGAGGCAACGAGTCAGCAAATTTGTCCACCAATTCAGTCATTGGAATCTTGATCTCATAATTTGACAACTCTGATAATAAATGACAATATCTCGGAACAAGTTCTTTTAATGTTTCATTTCCAACATAACTGAAATTCTCAAACTCTTTCTTCAACTCTTCCATTCGGAGTCTTCTCGTCTTCTCATTACCATCATGCCTATTCTTCAAAACATCCCAGAGTTGCGTTGATGTAGTACACGATCCAAATTGATGCAATAAATCTATAGTCAACGCCTGAGATAGTTGTGAAAAGGCTTTCTTTTCAACAGCAAACTTTTTCTTCTCATCATCTTTCAACTCTTCAAGTGGAATTGGGATATCTGTGTTTTCAAGACATGGAGCAATGTATCCCTTCATGATCATTTGCCATGCTTCTCCTCATTCCAATCCCATGCCTTCTAGGTGAATCTTAAACTTTTTCTGTCACTGATAATACTCTGACATGTCCAACAACATAGGAGGACGATTCCCACTTCCCGATGATAAATCATTGATTAAGGTGGTAATCGCATTTATAGTTTGAGACTGCACCGCTGCTGCTTCAACTCCACAAAAATCATTCACTTGTTGTTGTGGAGGTTGAGTAACAGGTGGTGGTGTTGAACTTGTCATAGCAATGTAGTTGATCGGTTGTGATGACTGTGTGTTCGTCTTCTGAGACGTCACTGCCCACGGATTCATCGAAACATGCTGTTGTTGTGTTGTTGTAGGTCTAGGTGTCATAGGAAATCCCCAAATGTTGTCCATAATGCTCGGAATGTCAACACTTAGAAAATATTTCAAAAATAGAATCTGGTTCGACCTCTGAAGACTTATCGTGGGTTCGAATGAGAAAATTTACCTAGTTCGACCCCCTTAACAAACTCGAATGAGAAAATGTAACACACTAGACTTGGTTCGACCTAGATACAACTCTCCTTCGACCTCCTGTAAGGTCGAATGAAAAACACTTGGTCGAATGACAACACAACACACTCAAAAACTTTTGGTTCGACCTCAAATCTCTCTGGTTCGACCCAAAAACACTGATTGGACCCCAAAAACTTACTCGTTCGACCTAAAACTCTCTGGTTCTACCTGACCCATTTGAAAAACGGTTATTCTTCAAAAATAAGTTATTTTGATCCAAAATTTTTAAAAGTTGATGGATTTTGATGATCTTAATCAGGTTTTGCCTCAGATTTGATGGAGATCAAAATGATTTTATCCGTGAAATCAAGTTAAAATCAATCAATCTCCATTAATATTCAAAGTTCATGCAAAACAGAAAAATTTTTAGGTGTTTTTGGTGAAAAATCTGTTTGAAATCTATCAAATTGCAATGGTATAATCAAGATAAGCTCTGATACCACTTTGTAGAGGATCGGTTTTCAAGAAAACAACAATGTAATCATACAAATGGAACAATCCAGGTGCGGAAACCCTAGATCGTATGCAATATGATAAAGATCAAATCAGAAAACAGTTAATTCCTTTTCAATAATCATTTCATTCATAAACATGTTGATAAAACTTGTTTAGATTAGGTTTACAATGAAATAGTTCGAACACAGACGTTTCTAGAACCTAGAGAGAACTCACACACAAAACCTCTAACCAAAATGACCAACTATTAATCACAAAATAAAACTTAAACTCTTTATAGTCTACTCATTCGACCCCACGACTAGGTTGAATGAGTCCTTCGACCACTTCATAAGCTCGAACCAAACTATCCATACTACAAAGCTTCCTTCGACCTTCTGAATACTCCCTTCGACCCCTCGATTGGTCGAATGAGTATTTCTTCAACATAAAATCTACCAAAAGCGCTATATAGACAATCCAAAAGCGATAGTCACATTCCGTGCACTTACAATATATATATATATATAGATAATAATAATAATAATAATAATAATAATAATAATAATAATAATAATAATAATAATAATAAATATGTAACACATATATTTCTGTTTTCTCAACTCCTGCTACGTCAAAATTTCTAAAAACAACTTCTACCCCAGTTGTTCCAAATGATTATAATTGAGCAAAATCTAAATTGGATTCATTCTAAACTTCGGATCTGATTCCCAAATAATATTCTATTTCTTGAGTTTAATTACTATATAATAATATATGTAATTTTATAAACACATGCTTTAAAAAACTTGAAGTTTTGATTGATAATATAAATGACTTTATGAATATTGTTTAAAAAAAAACAGTATCCTTCGAAAAAATTGATAACTTTTATATAAAAGGTATTTAACCTTATTAAAAATTTCATTAACATGGAATAATGATTTACATAAATAGCAAGGTGTAGGCAACCTTTAGAGCTTTTCTACATTCATAGCAATGTGCATTCAACCAATTTCATTCAATATCACAAAAAAAATGTACAAGTTGCTTTTGCAAATAGGGTAATATTGGAAGAATTTTCATGACATCTTGGGTGTGAAGCAAAGAACTCTTCATATGCCATCTTAACTTTGGACAATTTGGACATATTTACCCATGCCTCCTCCTTTATAATGTAGTATAGATAATTCAAAACTCTTAATCATTATTTTATATAATAATATACACTTACAATAATCAACATGCTCGGATTGACCTCACGATTGTGCCCCCTCTAGCAGATTTTTTAGATAATGGTTTTGTGGATGGGCAAACAATGGAAAGGGTGGAGTCGAAGACATTTGAAAATCATTCTAAAGCCTGTGAAGATATCAACATGCCTTTGTTCCCATGGCCTTTGATACCTTTTGCTCCTTGTCGTTAGAAGCTGTCCATTTCCTGATAAGCGTTTAACGAGTTGTCCACAACAATATTTTGATTCCAAAGGGGCAGGGGTTTATTCTTAGTAGACTAGGTTAATGTAATTTGCCCGCCTGCCTGCAATCTTAATATAATTTGCCAGTTTTGATTTGATTTTTTTATCTACTTATAATAATTAAGATTTCTTACTATCCTTATCCAACGATCATTTTTTAACCCAATCGCCCCTCCCCCTTATCCACTCGCCCTTCAATCCCCCAACCTCTAACCTAGTCGCCCACAACCCCTAGCCCCTTACATACTCGCCTCTCATCCCACCAACCTCTAACTAGTCGCCCCCACCAGCCCAACCTCTAACCTAGTCACCCTCATGCCACTAGCCCTTTAACCCAGTCGCCCCCAAGCTTTGGTTGCTGCCATGTTTTAGCGTCGTGGGTGGACTTTGCTTCTTTGTTTCTCTTGCATGATAATAACTATAATATTAATATCAATAACAATATTAATAATAATAATAATAATAGTAATAATAATAAATAAATAAAAAGCTTCCTTCCCATACGCCTTTTCGTCCGCGACGTCAGACATGGCCTGATGACGTAAAAAGGGTGGCTGCAGGTACTTGATAGGGGGTGAGCAATTTTGGTTGCTCCCCTCCAAGATCCTTTGTTCTTGTGGAGGGGGGGGGGGGGAGGTTAGGCCCATGTTTATTTTGCTCTAACTCATCTCGAGTAAGGGTTTCTTGAGTTTTTTCTTGCTTGTTAATGGGTTTAGTGTTTTCGTGTATGTGGCTCCTAATAAAAGGGAGCAGATTGTGAAACAAGGAGGTTCTAGCCCTGGATCGAGCAGTGGGTCGAGAACATGCCCCTTTAAGCATTTCCATAAGTGGAAAGACGGTAAACCGGGTCTTTTGGGTTTCTAGACATAAAATCAGAGTTTCTACGCCTTATCGAGCAGATACAAAGTATGCATTTCAAGACATAAAATCGGAGTTTCTACGCCTTCTCGAGTGCAAAGATGGTAAACCGGGGTCTTCGGGGTTTCTACACCTTCTCGAGCACATGCTGGGTATGCATTTTAAGACAGAAAATCAGAGGGCGTGTCTTTGAAAGATGCAATCTCTCAAGACCTTGACCTTTTTATGGATGTTGGGGGCGCCCTTGGGGACATGGATTAATGGCTATGTGGGAGGTGTCTGGTGATTAATGCTCTTAGAAAAAATTTGCAATCATAGTGCTGATGATGTCCTCTCCTTCTCTGTGGTTACGGGAGATATGGAAGATTTCATTGTTGAGATCCAGAAACCTCGTCACATGATTGTGGACATGGAACTTGGTCCTTCAGGGTGTATGGTTGGGGATATATCCCTCGTGGAAAAGGTTTTCTCACTGCACATTCAAACTGTCAAGAGCATCCCTCCAAGTTGTCGATTGGCGTTTGTCTAGCCTTAACAGGTGCCTTACGCAAAGTGGTGGCTTCACCAGGCTCCGTAGAAAGTTAGGTCAAACTGATTTTATTACTGCAGTGTACCCTGCAGGTGGTCAAACCGTCCACCAGACAGGAGCGGAGGTCTAGGATTAGAAATCTTTGCAGTGTAGCAGCATCCTACAAGCCTTTTCTTTGTGGAAAGACGGTTCTGGGTTTGTAGATTTGGTCCCTTCTCACTTTGATTGCGCAGGGGGTGTTTCTTCATTCAAGTAGGAAGCAGGGGGAGTGAGGCTACTGAAAAGAGCCCTAATGTCAAATAGTGCCTTCGAAAAGTAAGGGACGGTCATTTCACAACTGCTGTCAAGGTGATGTGTTCTAGTGGGGTTGATCCTTTTAGGGATTCTATCATGAAAGCCCTCATTGATAAACATCCGGTGTTGCATCCTCCGTCCTTGCCCTCTAACTCCGACGTTATGACCACGCTTGTTGTGGATGAGGACTGTGTGCTTCTATGCCTCCGATCTTTCCCTAAAGGGACCGCCAATGGGAGGGATGGGTTGAGGGCCCGACGTTTGTTAGACGCCCTTAGCGGAGAGGGGTCCGCGACTTCTACGGGTTTGCTCTCAGCTATTACTGAACTCGTCAACTTATGGCTAGGGGGTTGTGTCACAGGGTACTTGCTGAATTTATTGGTTCGCCCCCTCACCTCTTTTCTGAAACCTGATAACGGGATCCAACCCATTGCAATAGGGGCTATTTGGCACAGACTGGTATCCAAAGTGGCTATGAGGAATGTTGGAAAGGAAATGGCTAAGTACCTGTAGGACTTTCAATTTAGGGTGGCGACTCCTAATGGGGCAGAGGCGCTGCTCCACAATGCGAACAAGTTCCTAAACTCCTTCCATGCAGATGCTTCTTTGGTTATGCTCAGAGTGGAGAACCAACACGTTTTCGTACCTATAGCGTTTGATACCTTTGGCTCCTTGGCACTGGAAGCCACCCGTTTCTTGAACATGGTCCAACGGGTTATTCATAGCAGTGTGTCGACTCGGGGGGGGGGGGGGGGTGTTCGTTTTTAGTAGGTTAAGTTTCGGCATTCAGAAAGGGGTGGCGGCACAGCTTGTTGCCCGCTTGCCCGTTATCTTGATGTAGTTTTCACGATTTTGGGTTAATAAAAAGTATTTTTTTAATTTCATAAGAAAAATCTTTTAAACTAATCAACTTATATAAATATGATGACGGAAAAGAAAACAGCCAAAGTAGAAGGGACAAGAGGGGCTAACATTTCTGTGTAATTATCATATATGAGCGATTCTTAACATGCCCACTACTGTAAAGTTAATTTGCCAACCTTTTGAAGACTTCATTGCAAATCAAATAAAGTTTTAGATTTGAGTTTAGGGGAAAATGTATAATCACATGATAAAATAAATTTTGGTCATTTTCTAAAAAGCCAAATGCCTTTTATAAAAAATAAAATTCATAGCCCTGTCACTTTCTATCTCCACTGGTTTTACTTTCTCATTGAAAAAGATGATTAAACTTTATTATCGTACTATAGTAGATAACTAATGATATGTATATTAATAAATTGAAATATTATTATTGAATTTTGAAATTTCAGAATAGAAAACGTGGACGTACAATACGTAGTTGAAACATGAGACATGCTAATTAAATAGGTTTGATAAAAATTTC
The DNA here is from genome assembly GCA_032199755.1 of Ambrosia artemisiifolia. Lineage (NCBI taxonomy): Eukaryota > Viridiplantae > Streptophyta > Magnoliopsida > Asterales > Asteraceae > Ambrosia > Ambrosia artemisiifolia. The sequence continues at coordinate 16,235,968 of CM063514.1, forward strand.
AGAATAGAAAAAGTGGACGTACAATACGGAATTGTAAAGTATAGATTAATTTATATGTTTTGTTATACGTTTTAAAAAAGGTGAAAGATATAAAACATTGTTTGCATTGGTGCGACGCCATACAAAAATTTTAAGAATTTGTAATTGTAACAAGTACATATATATATACGCAAACGAAAGCGTAAATCGATATGTTCGGTATACCACGGTTTTATGTTTGTATGTGCTCAAATGTTTGGAGACTTTTTTTCTTAAAGTGATAATATTACTATGATTTATATCTTTCACTCTTACATTATCTTGAAGGCAAACATGTTGAACATATATATATAATTTTTGTTTCAATTATCTTGAAGGCAAACATGTATTTATCATCAAGATTATTATTGTAATGTATAATATTCTCTAAGTCTAATATGTTTCAACTCAAAGAGATACCGACGGTCGAAAAACGTTGGCACCTCAGATTCAAGAGGCAAGACCTAATTTTTTGTTATAATTAAGGTGAATACAACTTATATTGTCTTCTTTCTTCTTTGATCAGTCCATTGAGGCCCTTATGTCCGATGAGGAAGAAAGAGAAGATTTCATGAATAACATGCAAGAGCGAGAGAGTAAATGTTCGATTTTCTGAAGGGGGAGGAGGGACGGGAGCTTGCCCGTGGAGGTGGAAAACAAATGTTCAAAATTTGGCACTGTTTTGACAGATTCCGATGGGTTCCTCACCTCTCATCGGAAAAAGGTTGAATCTGCTCCTGGATGGATGGTGGGCACAAGCCCACCGTACTCATGCATTGAATCCGCCACTGGATGCAAGCAACCCGATTGGGTGAAGACGAAAGGGATGGTGAGTAAGTCTGACGCTTTTAAGAACAAACTAATAATTAACTTTTCTTCAACAACAAATTTTACACTAATTTGTTTTTGGCGGGGCTCGAACCCTTGATCTTAAAGAGAGCAATACCTTAACTCCAATAGGTTTTGCCAATCCGACCCAGCCCCCACCTAAACTAATAATCAACTTACTGTCTTACTCCTTCTAACTGGATTGTAGCATGTCTTTAATGAACCTGTACAAAACCCTAATTGGCATCATAATGAGAGTAGATTCCTTTGACAAAAGATTGGTGGGGTTTTCTTTTTGTCAATTTCAGTACTTTGGATAGGCACGGGTGGTAAGCATGATCCTATCCTAAATCATAAAACGATCTCTGGAGACAAGTTGGAAACAGCCACAGCTAGACATAGTGAAATGATCGATGACACTACCAGTCATTTCACCAGAACACACTTAGCTTGTATTAATCTTAAATTTTATTATGTGCTATAAGCAAAATTACACTATGAATTTATGATCAACTATAATATTACACATTTAATGGGAAGAGTATGTAAGGATATAGGAAGAAAACTGGCAAATCATGTCTTAACAGGTTTAACGGGTCTCTGACGATGCGAACAAATCAAGTTCTAAACATGAACACGACTCATTTAACTACTTTATATCTCATGTTTATAACACAGTTTTATGTACCAAAAAAGAGAAATAAATGATCTTTGTCTCTTATATCTATTTATTTAAAAAAAGTAAAAAATCACATAGTGTATTTTTCAGTTAACAGGTCTTATCATGTCTTATACAGGTTACCCATTACCAGCCCTAAAAAAAGGGAGTAACATATATTGTTTCGAATCAAAGATGACTATACGAGTAAATAGAAATTTGATTATTATTGCAGGGCCATGTCTAAGATGACTACCATGTGCAGTATTAATTAAAAATTAATGAGGCAACATAACTAATCAACTGGTATCAGCTTATCTCCTCGGACTTGAAGTACACATTTAACATCATTTTAAAGTATGTTAATTTATATATTATTAAATTCTAATATATATATATCTCTTTGGTCTTGAAGTACAACTTACAAACTTTATTTTATAAAAAAAAGGATGTTTTTAATTATCACTAAATCACTAAGTAATGGGTTTATTTTTTATCTCACCCATTTTATTTATATAAAAAAATATATTCTTTTCATAGTCACAAGTATACATCAAATACTTAGCCTTTTAGGAACACTTAAAAATTTAATCCACCAAAAATGCCATATTTCATCATTTTAACATCTAAATAATTTAAACACATACTTTAGGACCGTATGTGAATCCAGTTAGGAACCGAATTCGTGGATCAAATACGCATAAACAACTCGGTTTCAGATGGGAGATTCGAGACGAGACAGAAATTAACGATAACAAAGTCATCACAGATTCGTATTACTACAGAAACGGTTACAGACACTGTCATCAGTAGGATAAACATCTATCTCGTGGCCGGGGGAGGTCGGGCATGACCTCCCCCTTGAGAGCATTCAAAGTACAAACTCAAATCTTCAAATGAAAACCAACACATGAGATTGCTATTTATAGTCCAACACCAATTTCCACCTTCGCCCCTTTGCTTTGGACGAATGTGGAATGTTTCCACATTCGCCCTTTTGTAAAGGTCGAATGTGGACCAAAGTCCACCTTCGCCCCATTGTATAGATCGAATGTGGAATGTTTCCACATTCGCCCTTTACCTTGGGTCGAACGTAAACTTTGTGTATTGTCCTATAAACTTACAAATGCATCAGATCCATAAAATGCCCTTATGGATCACCACAATCTCATGTAACACAATACAAGACTCAACCCTAGTCTATTTGACAGTGACGTCCACAGAAAGTGCATCAACAATTTCCCCCTTGGACGTTGCTAGCGAATCCACAAATCTCTTGCACATCAACAGTCAGAATCATAGGTCTCCCCCTCAATACATGCACTATTGCATTGAGTTAGAAATACAATATCCTTCGTGAACCGACCAAGTAATGCACTACGGACCCTTAGCATCAATACGCAGGAAGTCAGCTAGACCACGTATATCATTTGCGAATTCAGCCGGTCGCTGAATTACAACCAGATCACCTAGTTACGCCAATGTGAAGTCGACAATGTAATGCACTGCAGTCTCGTAGCATCAGTACCCAGGAATGTCATCTTGACCAAGTACATCACGCGCAATCCAACTAGCCTGATAAGACCCCTACTAGAAGGATTCCATACTGACCGATCAGATATTCAACGTAACATGTAGGTACCACCACTAATTTACGTCTCATATTTGCACTTAACCTTTGCATCACCCTTCACACCAACTGGAGAAGTCTAACTGTCAAAACCCAATTAAACATCTCAAATGTGACTATGTGCAAAACAATCCACTCGAACACTAGTATTTCTATGAAATTCTTCATCTGTGCTGACTGTGATTGCATTAACACATTCTTCTCTTTGAAAGACAGAGAAAATTCCTAGCATCTTCAGTCAGTTATTGTTGAAGTATCAGACACATTGTTACATCAACAATCTCCCCCTTGACTGATGCTTCACCAAGTTTCTCTGAGATCCCGTATAATCAATCAATCATGTTCTTGAGTAACTTCATCTGTTCGACAGAATACAAGCCGTAGACGAGTGGATCAAGCAATCAGAAGTTTTCAGTGGGAACTACCAATAGCTCTTGAAATTCTTCAGGACTGTGATCTTGAAACTTTCGTTGAACCTACGTGCCACATGACTCCTACTAGGATACCTCATTACTTTCAGAACATTGAAATCTCAAACTTGATTTCCTTCTTCATAACAACTCTTTAGAACAAGTTCCTTCAAACACACAGGAACTGGGTTGACTATTCTCATCATGCGGAATAAAAATATATCTGTTCTGGCCCATAATAGTCATTTGAATCTGAATATCATACTATTGATTCTCATGACTACCCCACAGTAAAATGTTTTATCGCCCAAAATAGGGACTCGAATGTAGAATATGAATGATAAAGTCCACTGGGATTCCACATTCGCCCAGTAATAAGGTACGAATGTAGAAAATTCTCACTTTCGCCCTAAAAGTTCTACATTCGTCCATTTACACTCCACGTTCGTCCATCAAATCCTACGTTCGCCCAGTAGAATTCCACATTCGCCCTCCCGTTTTTCTGAAAGGGGCGAATGTGCAGAAGAGACGTGTTCTTGTTCAATATTTTCTTCGAATCAGTCCATAATCACTCTAATTCTTCGAATTTGATGATGAAACTTGTTCAGAAAGGTGCGGAAATGAAAACCTAACCCTCGAATTCACAGAAACATGGAGAAATCACATGATTTCAGGTTCAATTAAGAATCTAGGATTTCTAGGGTTTCAACCTTTCATTCAAAATCTGATTTTAACGTCTGAAAACATGAAAACGAGCTGTGATTGATTCAAACGACTGTCAGATCGTTCAAATCGGTAACCTGGCTCTGATACCACTTTGTAGATTAAGAATTTTAGCTAAAACAGGATAATATGATCATACAAGTCACAATTCCAGGTGCGGAAACCCTAGAACTGAACAAAATGATAATACGCAAATCACAACACGTAAAATACCTTTTCAATCACCATTTTTATAGATTACTTGTTCAAAATATTCTTACAAAGACCTTACAAGATAATCTAAATCACTTTCACACACTTTTAATCTAGAGAGGAACCTGACCTCGACACACACACATTCAATAACTATTCTTACTTACAAAATGACCAAATCCTATTTATAATGTTTGCAGGTTCGCCCAGTTGCATGGTGCGAATGTGGACTTTGTCCACATTCGCCCAGTTCTTCAGTACGAACGTATCATTCTCCTTATCAGTATCCCCATTCGCCCATAACAATTCTTCCTTCGCCCTTCATTAAACACCTTCGCCCACATATATTCACATTCGCCCATCTAGAAACACATTCGCCCCTTCTGATACAAACTAACATATGTTAAAAGCACAATCCAAATCATTAGTCGCAAAACGTGCATCTACACCGTATTCTCTCATGTGCTGGATCTGATACAAGAAAGATTTCGGGTTCACATATACAATAGTGGAAACAAAACATATGTGTTTGATAGTTGGCTAGAAACGCTAGGCAATAAAAACAAACAAACACATAATGATTTCTATCACAATTGATTCAACATAGATTTAAAAATTACACCAAGTATTAAAAGTTATAAAATACTGATTTGGGAGAATGAAGAATACATATTCATACTGTTGTGCCGATTCGCCCAAACCGTACTGGTCGAATGGGCTTCATTTGTGCAAATGGCCGCCTGGCCATTCTCCCAAACAAAATTACTATTTCACCCTTTATATCAAAATCAACATAAACTACACAAACAATCCAATTAATTTAACACCTAGTTAGGGATATGAATATTATGCATTTACAGACTCCCATTAGACCTAGCTAATTCTCAAAAAAAATTCAAAAGTGCTTCAAGTCTTCAATCTCTGTGTCTTCGAACTCTGACTCTCGATAGCTTATCTTTCCAGTCACAGCCTGAGTTGACCACTTATGCAAAACATAAACGGATTACTCGCTGGAACAGTCTGGCTTCATCAATGTCGAGAGCATTGTAATGGATTTCATTAAAGAAAGGTGTCTTGATCTCTTTCATGTTGGGGTTAACCTGCCACATTGGATTCAAAATTCTAATCATTCTCTATTTATGACCATCTTCTTGCAAAATTATAACCACTTCACATGTACGAAAATTATAATTTCAAAACTTGCATTTGTCATTGAAGTCTTGTTCCATTGGCTACATTTAAATAGCTTAACCACTTTGCAAACTTTCTTATTATTTTGCTGCCATTTCTACCTTTTTAGGAATTTAGATGGGTTTTGGTTGAAGAACTTGTTCCATCAGCAACATTGGCATCTTATTATTGTCTTTGTCTGCTTGTACTTCAGAATCACTAGCGGCCAGTTTGTCTGAGGATCAATCTTAGTTCTAGAGACTATTCTTTGCGGGAACCGAGGCCTAAAATTCTTGCACTTAGTACCGCTTTCATACTTGATTTGTTCGAAGAACTAGCTTCCAAACTTTGGCTTGTCTTAATTTATGAATGGTTGTTGAGAATATCACAAACATCCTAATGTGGAAGAGTCTTGACATCAACAATATAAGTGAAATACTGGATGCCCATTTCATGTTTCGTAACTACGGGTTTGATCTTAGGAAAGTACTTACAACTTATTTTCCGACCGTTTGATATCCGTAGATCCTTCTTGAAAAATTTGGCTTGAACTGTAGGAGTAGTTGGACATTTGAGTCTTGAAATAGCTTAACCACTTTGCAAACTTTCTTACTATTTTGCTGCAAATTCTACCTTTTTAGGAATTTCGATGGGTTTTCATTGAAGAACTTAGTCAACCTTTTGAAATAGAATATCAGAGATTGCTGGAACCTCTACATTGTTTGAGTATACATAATACTATGGATATTCTTCTATATATCTTCAATCGTCACTTCGTTGTACTAATTAGCTTTAGATAAATCTTCAGACTCGGATGGATTCTGAGGAAGTTCTTCATCAATCACCACCTAATTTTCATTAAATTTAAACGGCCTAGAAATATACTCATTTGATAGACTTTGTGGAGGAATTTCACCTTCAACTAAATCACTAACATTCTGATGTAACAGCACAACCCTTTCTTCATCACAAAAGAATATATTCAGGACTATTTCTTTGTTCATAGGCATGATATCTTCATGATCAATTAGCTTCTCCATCACTAGACACCCCCTTAGTAGGCGCACTACCTTCGAGTTCATCGTCTTTGTCATTTGAATTCTTAGTATGACATTCTCTAAACTACCGTCCTGGAATACACCATTATTACCCCATCACCACCATTATCTTATCATCATTATCACCATTGTGGTCATCATCATCTTCTTCAGAATTAGTTTCTTCTTCATCGTCATCGTATCATCTTCGTCATCTTCTTTTCCTTCTAACTTCGGATGTTGATTCTTTAACCTATAAACAATTTCCCTCAGCTTCTTATTTGCTAAGGACAGTTGATGAACATCAGCTTTTAACTTGTTGTTCTTTGAATTTGTTTGACAAACTGTTATGATCGGATTAGAAGAAAGAAACACAGAGAGGATAAGCCAACTAATCAGATGCTTTATTATTCAACTAACATAGGCTTATATAGCCAATTACAACATAACTACCTTTCCTGCCTCTTTTAACTACATTTCAACTACACTCTTTTACAACTATAGTCCCTATACAACTAGTTAGTACAGAACAGCCCCTTATTATCATAATACTTCATATCACAAAAAAGGTTGATAAAGGTTCGTTCATGATTGATGTGTTGGTGAAATCACCCTCTTAATATGTAGTTTTTATATAGTTTTGCGTCATTTATTATGTGTTTTTATTTACTAGTAGTTATTTGTTAGTACAATTGTGTTTGGCAGGTGTTCGTGTGCAAAAAGGTTAAAACGAGTTTAAATGGGGAAAATACTAACGCACAAAGGATTTTTGAATAAATAAAATAAAAAAACAAAGTTTTTAACGTCTTCGCGTATGGTGAAGACTATCTCACTACACGCCGTTATTGGCTTTGGGAAAACGATTAATTTTTACTAAACCTTTCAATGAAGTTTTAAATTCATAAGTAAACGATATATACGTAGAAACCAAAACCAATACATAGGCAGAGAACCTGACGTGTATAGTCTAACCTTCTAGGGTAAATACCGAGTATCGTATTCCTGGAGAACACACTTTCCCCTACTCAACCTGTTGGGTCTAGTTGAGACCACAGTTACCAGAACAAAGACTTTTAGTAGGTTATGATATGTTTTGTAAGCCAAGGGGTTGATTATGTAAATACCCATAGTTTCTAGGGTTTTCCTAGTGGGCTACGCACTTATTTGTAAGGCCCTGCGTACTTGAGTCAAGTACGCAGGCCCATCTGACTTCCCTATATATAGAAGACATATGCAGCTCATTAGGGTTAGGGTTTTTGGTGATCTTTGATAGCACAAGAGTCATAGGTGCGTACTTGTAGTAATTCCATGGTGTTTCAATGTTTATTATCACAAATGGAAGCTTGATTATGTCTATCTTGTGTGTCGGTTCTTCATATATCATCTAGTAAATTTGTTGTCTAAAGATTTACCACTCAAACACCTAATCAATAGGTGTTTATGAGTGTTATCAATCACTAGCACTTAACAAGATCTAGTATTTGGGACTTACAATTTGGTATCAGAGCCATTGTGCTCTTGATTGTATCTGTTTAAGATACTAAAACCCTCATCTTGTTAGTTTTTATTAATGCTTTATAAACTTTTTATGTTTTTATCAAAGTTTCTTGAAGTTTTATAAACTTTCTTTATTTACTTATCAAAGTTGCTTCTGAAATCGTTTGGTTTTATGTTTTTAAGGTGTTAAAAGTTGTTTGTTTTGAGTAGAAATATCATCCGAGCATTTCAGATTAAGTGAAATAGCCTTGGATAAGGTCAGTTTGAGTTTGTGCATGTTTTCAGACGTCTATGCGCACTTAACTCATAAGCTGGGCACTTGTCTCTTGTTTTGTGTACTTAACTCAAGTCTTCAAAATCTTAAAATTTCTTTGTCTCCGCGCACTTAACTAGGGTTTCTGCGCACTAATCAGAAAATTCCTAGTTCTCTGCGTACTTACTATAACTGTGTGGTCATTGTGTACTTAACTAGGGTTTCTGCATACATACTAAGAAAACTCTGGTTGTCTGTGTACTTGTCACAACTGTGTACTTATCACAGACTGCACATTTATAAGGAGGCGAGAGATTGACCGTGTAATTGCTGTTGTTTCAGGTTGCTGCGTACTTGTTTGTGTGAGTTGATCTTTCTGAATACTTACCAAAGGAAACTTTGGGAGACAGTGATTTAGCCTTCTGCGGCTTTATCACAGTGTACTTATTCGTGTGTTCTAGTCATTACTCTGCCCGAAGTTCTTGTGCCATCAGATCATCAAACCTTTAAGTTTGCGTACTTAGCTTCTGGACTGCGTACTTAAGGACTGTGGACTTATAATTGGACTATAAACTTTAAAATCAGAAAATCAAACTTAAAATCAACTTTAATCAATGGCTGGTAACAACAACAACTTAACCATGAATCCTATAACCCAAGCTGAACTGGAAACTGGAACCATAACCCGAATCCCTTAGTAAATGGGTGCACAAGATTATGGAACCTGGAAGAATCGAATGAAAGCTTTCTACTATGTTAACGACTTTACCCAGTGGACCTCAGTTCAACTCGGGCCTCACATCCCCACAAGAACCACTGATGCGGGAGAAGTGTTCAACACTGATCCAACTACATATACTAACCTTGATAAGCAACTATTGCAAAGAGATCACAAGGCCTACGGTGCTCTCACCATGGCATTGTCAAATGATGTGTACAACATGTTTGAAGAATACACCTCTGCTCACGATATGTGGTTTGCGTTAAGTGAGTATTATGAAAGAAATGCAGAGATGATTCAAAATAAACAGGATATGGTGCAGAAGGAGTATGATATGTTTGGGAGTGTTCGAGGTGAAAGCTTGTCTTCTCACATTGACAGGTTCATGAGTCTGTTAACCAAGATGAAGAAAGCCGGGTTTCTAGTCAACAATAGAAACTCGATCAAGAAATTACTCGATTCACTGCCTAAGGAATGGAGTTTGCAGTGCATGTTGATAAAGAAAGAGTATCTGGATGCTCAGTCCACTCTGGCTGATCTCATTAACACTCTGGAGTCGTTTGAAATGAACATCACCAAAATAGAGAAGAATCAGACAGTTCCGAAGTTGCTCCAAGCAGCTCTTTGAAGAATCTGGCGTTAATGGCTCCAGTAGGTGGAATAGGTTCAAGCTCATCACCTCTATATGTGGACTCAATTGGTGGTGGAAGTTTAAGCTCCGGAAAGGCAGTATTGTACTCTGAAAAGGCAGCAAAGACACTCAATCCATAGACTACAAAGCTTGCTACTGAACATGTTGAACTCTTCAACAACACATTCATGAGTAGCTTTGAAGCTCTGAAAACTGGTGAGCTTAAGAATGAAATGATGACTCCTGAAGATATGTACCAAGTTGATCCAGATGACATGGAAGAAATGGATCTCAAATGGCAGATGGCTATGATCACACGGAGGGTGAAGAGATTTTAAGACAGAACTAGAAGAAGAATTGGAATGGGTAAGGCTGGTTTTGATAAGTCAAAGCTTCGATGCTACAACTGCAAGACTCTTGGGCATTTCAAATATGAGTGTCCCAATCTGAATCAAGCTGAGATTAAACCTGCTAAAAGAGTGGTGGCAATTACTGATGGAACTTAGGCTAATGAGAAGAATCCACAAAAAGCGTTGGTGGTTGAAGACTTTGACTGGGGATTGGAGGCAGCAGCGGCTGAAGCAGATGTGAACAAAGCTTTGATGGCTAAGATCTGCACCAAATCCACAAATGGTGTGAACTCTCTGGAAGGGTCGTCAGCTGGAATGCCAAAGGGTGGAATGCTGGAAAATGCTGGTTTGAAAGGAGTGTTGATTGCTGAAAAGGGTAAAGAAGCAACTGCCGAGGAAGCACCGATAGCTGAGAAGAACCCCACTACCAAAGCAGATGAGAAGCCGCAGGATGTCCCCAAGAAAGCTGAGAAAAGGGATCTGGTAAGTATTCCTCTTCAAATAAAAACAAAGCTGTGTTCACCAAGGTGTGTTACAGCTGTTGCTTACTGTTTGTCACACAATAGGAGAGTTTTAAGAGAAATGGATGACATCCGAAAAATTAACAATGAAATGAAAGAAAACGAGCTAGCATATCAGCGAAAGTTAAATGCAACTCTAGCTGAAATGCAAACTCTAAAAGAATTCGTTCTCAAAAAGGATTTTCTAATAAATGATTTAACCTCAAAGTTAGACAAATCTAGAATTGACACAAATCATCTTCAGATCATTGTGGACAAATGGAATGTAAGCAAACAGGCTCATGTGGATATTGTAGATTGCTCAAGGCAATCGTTCGTCAAAGATGGAATTGGGTATAAGAATAAAAATGGGATTGAAAGATCTTTATTTTTACCCCTGAGCCGAAGTGAATATTTACCCATTCCAAAACCTCATCCAGAAAATGATCTTTTTGAAAAAGAATGTGTCAAATCTGAGTTAAATACTAATATAAGTAAAAGCAATGCAGATGCAACCCAAAAGGCTGAGGTGGAAGATGATGAGAGTTGTGGTGGACAGGCGTTGGGGTTAGGTCACCCGGGTGCCAATTACTCTACAGTGAATTGGTTCATCTCGAATAATCAAAAGACTAAAACTATTTTGAATTCGGATGACTGTAATAGTTTATCTAAGCTGGATGACTGTAATAGTTTATCTAGGATGGATAACTGTAATAGTTTATCTAGGACGGATGACAGTAATGAATTAAAACCTAGACTTGACTAAAAGGGCGCTGTGGCCCCTGATGATAGGAAGAAACCTATCCAACGTTCTAACGTTTGTGTTGACAATGATATGCCATCATGTGTTGATCTTAATGCTGCGTTCTCTGATGATAAAAATGCATATAAACCATCTGTGTTTGTACCAGAACTAAAATAGAACAGGTTTGGAAAATTTCTCACTAAAGAAATTCCAGAGTTTGTTCCATCATCTACAGATATTTCGTGTTCTGAGGAATCACAAAGTGAAACAGGTCACTCAAGTTCTGAAGAATCACAGAGTGATATCAAAAGCAACATTAGCACGCATGACTGCAACACAAATGAAGAATCAAGTGGTAACAAGGATGAATCATGTTCAAGTGAAAGCACAGCTCAAACAAGATCAAGAAAAGAACATCACAACCAACATCATCCAAATCTTCTCCAAAGACCAAGCCTCAACACTCAAAATGCTTTAGATGTGGAAAAGAAGGACATGTGGTTAAAAAATGTCATTTAAAATGTAAACCACAAAATGATGTCAAAACTCAAAATTCTTTTTCTTATCAGATTAAAAATCTTCAAGAAACAGTAAAAAGTTTTGTTAAAACCACACAACTTTGGAAAATACAAGAGTCAATCTTGGGTGAAAATCATGATAGATCAAAACTAAAACAGACATGGATTCCCAAAGTTAACTAATTACTTGTTTGAGTCGTGAATGTACATAGATTTTCTTGTATTTATCTTTGTCTTTCTTTTGTTTTTTTTTTGTTTTTTTGTCTTTCAGAATAAACTGCAGAAATGGTTGATAGCTCTTATGAGATATCTATGGCATGTTGGTAGCGGCACTTCAAGGCATATGACTGGACTGAAAGAACTCCTCAAGAACTATCGGTTCATTGATGGAGAGTTTGTAGCGTTCGCTGGAAATGACAAGGGTGGAAAGATTGTTGGAATAGGAGATGTGGTTTCCAACGCATTGACTCTAGAAGATGTTAACTATGTTCCAGAATTGTGCTACAATCTTTTGAGCGTATCACAAGTCTGTGACAAAGGAATCTCGGTGTTATTCAACGACATGGAGTGCATATGTCTAAAGCCAGGATTTAAACCACCCACCAACATGATCATGTTTAAAGCTCCTAGGCAGAAAATACCTATGTGATAAATATGAGAGATGCCAAGTCTGAATGCCCAATGACCTGCTTACTATCAAAGGCATCTGAGTCAGAGTCACTGTTATGGAATAAGCGATTGGGACATGTGAATTTTAAAAACATAAACAAACTTTCTAAACTAAATTTATTTAGAGGTCTTCCTTCCAAGGAATTTCCTTTTTCTGAAAAATGTTTAGCATGTGCCAAAGGAAAACAACACAAGAAATCGCATAAATCCAAAACAGTGAACTCAATTGACTCCCCCCTTTAATTATTGCATATGGATCTCTTTGGTCCAATTAGTGTTAAAAGTTTGGCTAAGAAATCTTACTGTTTGGTAATTACAGATGATTTCTCTCGCTTCACATGGGTGTATTTCTTAGAGTATAAAAGTGAGGCTGCTGAGACTTTGATGCTGTTTGTTCCTCTTATCGAGAACATAATCAAATTGAAGGTCAAGTCAATCAGAAGTGATCAAGGGACAAAATTCAAGAGTCAAAGCTTCATGACATTATGCAGCAGCAAAGGAATTCATCTTCAGTATAGTGCTACGAGGACTCCTCAACAGAACGGAGTGGCTAAAAGAAAGAATCGCACACTTATTGAAGCTGCCAGAACTATGCTCATTGACTCAAATTTGCCGATCATTTTCTGGGCAGAAGCTGTGAATACCGCCTGTTATGTTCTTAACAGAGTCTTGATCGTCAAGTCACGAGGGAAAACAGCTTATGAATTACTCTTCAAAAGAAAACCTCTCATTGATTACTTTAGACCATTCGGATGTTCATGTACTCTTCTGAACAATTATGAGAATATAATGAAGTTCGATGCAGTTGGAGATGAATGCTTCTTCGTTGGATACTCTTCCAGTCAAAAGGCTTATAGAGTATACAACAAGCACACCAAGATGGTCTTAGAATCTTTCTATGTAGATTGGCAGGAATCCAACACCACTAACACAGGAGCTGGTCCTGATTGGTTCTTTGACGTGGACGTTGTATTCAATAATTTCAACATACCTAAAGATCAAGCTCTGGATAATCAAGCAGCTGATTCTTCTCCTTTTGGAGACATTCTCTACTCCTCTGAAGATGATGTTGCACCGTTCACCACCCGTCTTTCTCCACTTGTAGATGATCCAATCTTTCCTCTTCAACCCACAAATGGTGATACAACTCCTGAAACTACACAATTCCCTGAAAGTACTCCAACTGGAGAAGAAACATCTTTAGCTCACCAGTCTGTAAATTATCCATCCAGCTCCTCAGTACCCGGAGATCACTTATCAAATCTACCTCCACAAGTTCAAGAAGAGTAGAACATGGGATTCAAATCCTCAAAGAATCATCCTATTGAAAATGTCATCGGACCAATCACTGGGGGTGTTCTTACAAGAAATCAGGCAGACAAACTTAACACTGCTCTCTCAGCATTCTTGTCTCAGACAGTACCTTTCAGTATTGAAGATGCAGTCAGAGATGCAAGCTGGGTAGAAGCCATGCAGGACGAACTCTTTCAATTCAAAAAACTCAAAGTTTGGGAGCTAGTGGATCTGCCTGAAGGAAAGTATCCTATTGGAACAAGATGGGTCTTTCGCAACAAAATGGATGAACGTGGTGTGGTGATTAAGAACAAGGCTCGTCTGGTTGTTCAGGGTTTTCATCAACAGGACGGGATTGATTATGAGGAAGTCTCGCACCGGTTGCCCGACTTGAAGCCATTCGTATCTTCTTAGCTTACGCATCATACAAAAACTTCAAAGTCTTTCAGATGGATGTGAAGAGTGCTTACTAATATGGGAAAATTAACGAAGAAGTCTATGTATGTCAGCCACCGGGTTTCGAAGACCCTCACTATCCCAACAGATACTACAAACTGGACAAGGCTCTCTATGGTCATCATCAAGCACCTCGAGCTTGGTATGAGACCTTGTCGTCATATCTGTTGCAAAATAAATATACCAGAGGGAAAATCGACATGACCTTGTTCACCAAAGAAGTCAACAAACACTCCATTCTGGTTCAAATATATGTAGATGATATTATCTTTGGTTCAACTGATGAAAACTTATGCAGGGAATTTGAAAGCATCATGAAGTCTCAGTTCGAAATGAGCATGATGGGGGAATTGTCATTTTTCTTAGGTCTGGAGGTCCAGCAGAAGGAAGACGGAATTCTCATTCATCAGGCCAAATATACAAGAGACATGTTGGCAAAATACAACCTGTCAGATTGCAAACCGTCCAACACTCCTTTTGCTGCTCAAACTACACTTGTACCGGATCTTCAAGGATTGTCAGTGAATCCCCACACGTAACGATCCATGATTGGATCCTTGATGTAGTATCTCATAGCCAGCAGACTAGACATTATGTGGGCAGTTGGATGCTGTGCTCGTTTTCAGTCAAATCCTAAGCAATCTCATGAAACTGATGTTAAAAGAATCTTCCACTACCTCAAAGGAACACCAAAACTTGGTTTATGGTATCCTAAGAGTGATAATTTTGATTTAATTGCGTACTCTGATAGTGATCATGCAGGTTGCAGGATTGATAGAAAATCTGTCTCTGGTGGTGGTCCATTTATGGGAAATAGGCTGGTGTCCTGGCAGAGCAAGAAGCAGACAACAGTGTCTATCTCCGCTGCTCAGGCTGAATACACGGCCGCATCCAATTGTTGCTGTCAAGTGTTATGGATACAAAATCAGCTGTTGGATTACGGTTTGAATGTCATGAGAACTCCTATTTTTATTGATAATGATGCTTGTCGTGACATCGTGAAGAATCCAATTGACCATTCTAAAACTAAACATATCGAAATTCGGATTCATTCCATTCGCGATGCCCACGACAAAGGTTATATACAGGTGTTGCCAATCGATACTGCTGATCAAAAGGCAGATATCTTTACAAAAGCTTTTGACAAAACCCGTTTCCGCCAATTGGTAACATGGCTGGAGATGATAAATTTTGAGTTATTATGTTAAAAAAAAATTTGTATATAATATAGAAAAATCTTATTTTAGACTAAAACAAGATTTTTGGGGGAGAAAGTTAAATGGTCTATCACTACTGCAAATATTTCAAGAAAGGATAGGAACTAATTGTGATAGAAAGATTTTAGCTAAAACAGGAAAATATGATCATACAAGTAACAAAACCAGGTGCGGAAACCCTAGTTATGAACAAACTGATAAAACTCGGATCAAAACACAGTAAACATCATTTCAAAGCTTTTTCCATAGATTAACATTCATAAAAACGTGTTACAATGAGTTTCCTAGTCAATCTAATCAATACAGACACTTTCACAAAATCACCTAGAACCTGACCACAACACACACTCCAACTAAAACTCTCTATATCACAAAAACTCACAAAATCTATTTATAGCCTCTGCACATTCGCCCACTTGTGTTGGTCAAATGTGGAACTTTTCCACATTCGCCCACCACATGGTGCGAATGTGTTCCTCTGATCATCCAACTTCTACATTCGTCCACCTTCTTCCTTCCTTCGCCCATAATTCTTACATTCGCCCATACTGTTCCACTTTCAATCCATCAGCAAATCTTCTAACGTATGTTAATTATGTAGATCCAATCACTAGTCGCACTTCGTGCATCTACAAACTCCCCCTCGACTATTGATTGGATCGTTTTCGATCTTCGTCCATCGCCTTGTTCAACAAGTAAATCCTCAGCTGCTTCTTTTGTTCTTTTGTCATTTCAGGCTCCAACTTTCTTTTCACCGGTTTTGACACATTAGCCATCTTCACCATTTTACCAAGTTTGGCATCCAAGTTGCTCCCCGAGTTTATGTCATATGCAAAACAAACTCCCACAACTTGAGTATACTTCTTAGCCTGTTCAGCATCATTGGGATCATGATGAATCGGATTGTAGAAAAGCATGATGATATCTTCAAAAGTACAGTTAATCAACCACATACTATCAAATACATGAACATGCTTGTATTTGTCCTTCCCATCTCTCAAAACAATCACAGCTTCAGCCTTTCTCCAATCGTAGTACCAAAAGATAAAATCAGCACTGAAGTGTTGTGGCATAGGCATCAAAGGTATCTTTCTCATCACTTCAGGTGCTTTGTAAATCAAAGTTACCCTCTTCAAACCAGTTTCAGGATCAATATCCCTGTGAACTTTTCTTCTGGGATATTGAGGCTTAAACCTGTTCCACTTTGTCCTGCTCTCCCAGACTAGCTTATCAGCACACCAACCAACATGCGTATTATTCACTGAAGCACCAGACATTGGGAATCTGCAAAGGTCTCTGACCGCCCAGTACGGTAGAGTTAGCAAATCAATGAATCTGTAGAAGTACAGAATTCCTGATTCCCATTTAGCAGCTAAACACTTCAGTCTACCCAAATAAGTCCAGCCGAGAGCTCTGCCTTTGAACTTTGCATTGTAAAATCTATAAAAACTTCCTTGAGCGTCAGGCTTTGGTCGGTTTTCATCCATATCCTTCAACTTCTTCAAGTATGTCTTCAATTCATCAGTTTGACTTGAAGATTGCTGCTTATCAGCACCAAACACCGTCTCAACAAACTCTTCACTCCTTTTCTTAGCTTTCTTCTTCGCTGAAGTGTTTGGAATCTCTGTAAAGTCAGGAAATACCACATTTTCATCATTCTGTCTGAAGTATTGTGGATATTCCTCATGAGTAATATCCTCAATCTCCACTTCATCCATCTCTGGAGTATTCTTATCATCTGAGTGATTTCCAATATCCTTTTCAGGAATATTTGGAATCGACTCATCCATCACAAACTCCTCAAATGATTTCCCTACTCTCTGTGCAAGACCATCAAGAATTTCTTTAGCCACAGTAGCAGGTACTTCACCCTCTTCTAGATCAGGATCATTATCTCCAGCTCGTATCTCATGTCATCAGTCTGGAAAATCTCAGCAAATCTGCCTGTGAACTCTATCGTCCATTCTCTTTTCTCCAACATATATCTGTACACTTTCTTTGCATCATCACTTAGAGATCTCACCTTTTCATTCCAAAAGATACTTTCATCTGAATCTGTATTCCCTCCTTTCTTCTTTTTAGAACTAGATTCTCCAGCATCCTTCTTCGGTGTTCTCATCTCAAATGTAAACTTACTCGTGTCATCTCCCCCTTCATCATCATCACTATCACTACTATCATCATCATTCTTACTACCAGATCCCTCAGCATCATCATCATCATCTTTATCGCTTTTCTTACTCTCCTCATCATCACTTTCCTCAGACTCATCATCTTCCTCATCATCCTTTTCTTTCTCAGAATCAGAAGGCTCAAAGTCTACTTGTTCTTCCTCTTTTTCCTTATCCTCTTCACCTTCTTTCAGTTTGGGTGCTTCATTATACAAACTATCTAACAAATCACTAAGGCGTTTGTTTTCAGCCTTTAGTTCTTTGTTATCCTCTTTGATCACCTTAATCATACTCCTGTTCCTTGAACATTTACCCTCAAGCTTCTTATTATCAGCTTCCAGTTTCTTTACCTTCTGCTCAATCTCATCTTGATTAGACTTTGAAGCAACCACTATCTGAAGCATTTTCTCTTCATTCTGCTTGAACTTAGCAATCTCTGCTTGTTGAGCTATAATCGTTTTCATCATATCATCCATCTTTTTATTCACCTGCTTCATCACATCATCAGAAACAGTGACTTTCTTAGATTTGGATGGCTAAACTTCTTTGGCTTTCTCCTTCTGAGGCTTCCTAAACATATCTAAAACATTATCCAGAGCAACATTGAACTCATCAACTGGTAATGTTTCAGCCTCTTTAGTCTTTTTCTGCTTCTTAGTAACCGGTGAAGACAACTTAGATGATGTACCAGCATCTGGTATTCTTTTTCCTTTCAGCAACTGGGCTATTTCTTTCTCCCTCAACTGTTTAGTGCTCGACTTCTTTGCCATTGATTTGTGCTTCGGTTTTGGTAAATTCACTACAACAGTCTCTCCTGCTTCCAACTCATCCATATCAATACCTAAACCTCCTTCTTCAACATCAACAGACTTCTTCTTCTGTTGTACTTCTTCAATTGTCTGATTAAGAGATTCAGACTCACCAACCATAGTGGCCTTACGTTTGGTGGTCCTAACTCTTTCTTTATCCGAATCCCATTGCTCATCTACCTCAGTCTCCTCTGAATCAACAGACTCTTCATCAACCAAACTCGTTCCCTTCTTTGCAGTAGTTTTCTTCCTCACCACTTGTTGCTTGGAACTCCCCTGATCTGTCTTTGCCTTGCCCTTCCCTTTGGCTCCAGCATTGACAACCTGCCTCTTCCTCTTAGTGTTTGCATCAGCATACACCAAGGGATCGTCATTATCAGAATCACTCTCAGCATGTCTAGCTTTGTTCTTTCCAGGATCAATGTAATCCTGTTTAGCTAGAGCTCAAAACAATCTCCTATATGGTGGCTTATCTTCATCAGGCACACCTTTATACCCTTTCATCCTCACCAAAGTACGGATGTTCATATGATCTCGACCTATAATCTTTGTTGGATGCTTCCTCAATTCAGGATATTTATGGTCAAAAATCATCATAAGAAACCTTGGGTATAGCATAAATTGTTTCTTCTTCAATCCCTTAAGCATTTCAAGCATATGATCTAAAATCATCCCAGACACATTGAATGGTTTGTTGAGAGTCAACGCAACCATCAATGAAATCAAACTTCTCCTCATCACATCATAACCACCGCTCACACATCCAAATACGTGAATAATGACATGTGCAAAGTACTTGAACTGCACACTCAGCTTCCCTTTATGCATAGATCCATCAGTGATCGGACCTTTGTACTTCATTCTTAGGAAGCAAGCCTTCTGTTCAGTCCATGATAACTCTCTGGGATCCTCACTGACTTCAAACTTGATCTGCAGTGCTTCTCTAATATCAGATTCAGTCAAAAACATCTCCATGCCTTGAATCTTGCTTTTGATAATCGTCTGATTCTCCCAAAAATCATACTTCGCATTCTTGTAGAAATCCTCAACGATATCTTTGTAGATAATAGTCGGTGTGGCTAATGCATGTACAATCCTGCTCCTCTTCAAAAACTCTATAATTCCAGTAAACTCTGTGTTCTTCTCCACATCTCCAAGATACACACAGCAATTGTGAGATGCTTCGAATGGCCATTTACTGGGAACAGATGCTTCAGCCTCTTGAACTGGGTCTGGAATGACGTTCTCCACTTGAGCTTCAATATTCTCGGTTTGCTCAGCCATCTGCACATCAAAATCAGAAAAATACGTCAAAATACGAAAACGACAAAAATTGAAAATTTTAAAGATTTTCAGATTCCACATTCGCCCCTTTTAATCAGGTCGAATGTAGATATTTTGGTACGAATGTAAGAAATTTGGTACGAATGTGAATGTGTATGAATTTAAAATTACATTCGCCCATAATAAGACTCATTCGTCCATTTATTTTCACTTTCGCCCGTTTTTAGAACCGAAAGTGAAACTGATAAAAACCCTAAAATTTAAAATTTTTCTAAGTTTGTTATTAGACTTTGTTTTTGGTTTACATTCAATCTAACATGGCCGATTATGACTCGTGCATGACCAATTGTTCTTATTCATCAATTTTCATCAGTTTTAATAAAGGAATTAGGGTTTATGCTTATAATCAATCAATTAACCCACTTAATCAAGATACAATTCTAATTCCTTAATACTTCTCCCCCTAAAACTGATGGAGATTGATCGGCTATCAAAAACAAGCATTAACAAGCACCCTAGAATCACAGAATTTAAAACCCTAAGTTCAATCATAAAAACGACTATTGCGAACTTGTTTCTGCTCCAATACCTGTGAAATTAGTCTTAAAATGATCAGTGATTACTCGGGAACAAGAAACACAAGTCAAAAGAATTCCAGCAACAAGTCTTGGTTCGGTTGAAAAATTTTGAAAAAGTTATAATGAGGGTTCGAACCTGGAGAGGCTTTATATATAAAAGGCCACTTTCGCCCGTTTCGATGGTCGAATGTGGGCTAGTTCCACATTCGGCCCAAACAAATGACCCGAAGGTGAACTTTTTCACCCGAAAGTGGAATTTGTATTAAATTCCCACATTCGCCCAAATCAAAACGCCCGAATGTGAAGATTTTTCCACATTCGACCCAATTAAGGGGCGAATGTGAAATGGAAAAATCTGAAAATTTTGCCAAATCACGAATTCGAATCCCGTTCAACATTTTTCAATCTGTTAAACTTCAAAAATTCATATTTTCACTTTTTGAATGATACAAAGCCCAGATGGTGTTATCAAATCTCAGATATTGACCATCAAGCACTGTCGGTTATCAAAAATAAAGCAGAAATGCAAAAACTTTGGTTTTTCTGAAATTTTAGCAAAACACACCTAAAATCTTTTTGGATTTTGTATCTTTTTGACAATAAAAGTAAAATGCATCAAAGTAAATGAAAGCAGTAAACATTTTGTGATATCCGGTAAGAGGATCATATCAGTTTTCTGAGAAATCTGATCACAGCGTTGATATGTTTTAATATTATCATTAGAAATAGTATGTGACACGGCAATTGCTGATATGTTGGTCCACTGAAGCTCACATGCAGACTATTACGCAATGCTTTAAAATGATACGAGTTAGGTGTATTAGACTAACACGTTGTGGTGCCCACACACACGACATACTCCCGTATCAAGTAATTGCACAAAGCTTCGTCGTAACGCGTGATTATGCCAGAGTTATCCGTAAAAGTTACAAAGTATATAGCACAGAGGTGTACAGGTCAGCAAACAAATGCAGCAAAGTAACATGTGCATATACACTAGGTTGAGGCTGATATCAACTACTGATTTGCATCAGTAAGTTAATACGATGTAATAATGATCTTTGATCAATAAAACATAAAGTTCCTCAATTCGGTAACTTTCGGTTTTGGCATTTAAGCTCTTTTAGCAAATATTCTGATGAAACTAGGTCCGTAAATCAATACGACAAAAGTTTAATCAGAATATCCTGGATAACCATAACATAACGACCCGAAACCTCAGATTTTGGCAATCCTATCAAACGAAATTACGGTACTAAGACCATATGCCCATGAGGTGTTCAGCCACGAACGCGTATGTTTGTATCACTAATGCACGCAATATTTAGTCTACGAAGCCTATCAGCATATCACACGTAATCAACACACGCCTCATATTACTATACAATTCTTTAGCCTGTATCAGATCCCCACTGATGTACTATCATTTCCTCTTTTTATCCAGGAAATCATTTTGGTTTTTCTAATTTTTAGGTCTTTTTGAATTTTTCAATGTTTTTGGTTTTTCTGATAAAATGACTCCCCCTAAAATAAAGAACATATTTTTGGGTTTTTAATTTTTCTGAAAAACAATAAAACAAAAATTTGAAACAATCCACTCGAAAGCATCAACTTCTTTTAGGATTACGATAGTAAAGAGAAATTCCCAATTATCAAAGAGAAATTCCCAATTAGCAAAAATCAGAAAAATAAAACTAAAAAGCGATAAACCGAGGTGCCGATTAGTCCTGTTTTTCTTTTATGTTATTTACTTTTAAAAGATACTCAAAGCGGGATCTGTCAAAAGCTTTTGTAAACAAATCTGCACGTTGGTAGTCAGTATGGATTTTGACCATATCTATCAATTCTTTAGCGTAACAATCACGAATAAAATGATATTTGATTCGGATATGTTTCGCTTTAGAATGATTTTCAGTATTTTTAGTTAATGCGATAGCGGCTTCGTTGTCACAGTGTATAGGGCTTTTAAGAAACTGCAAACCGTAATCCACCATCTGCTGTTGGATCCAGAGCACTTGCGAACAGCAACTCGAGGCTGCAATGTACTCGGCTTCACAGGTAGACAGCGCCACGGAAGTCTGCTTCTTGCATTGCCAGGTGACTAACCTGCTCCCTAAAAACTGGCAACCAGCTGTAGTGGATTTGCTATCCTTGTCACAGCCGCCCCAATCTGCATCACTAAAAGCAATAAAATCAAAATCATCATCATTAGGGTACCAAAGTCCTTTTGAGGGACAACCCTTCAGATATCTAAGGATACGCTTGACTGCCGTCAGATGACTTTGTTTCGGCTTCGATTGATAGCGGGCACAGAGACACGTTGCATACATAATATCTGGTCGAGACGCCGTCAAATACATCAGAGATCCGATGATTGCTCTGTATGTAAATGGGTCAGTCAGCTCCCCCTTAGCGTCCACTCCAATCCCGTGATTGGGTTGAATCGGGGTATCCATCGGCTTGGAATCCTCCATCTGGAACCGGCTCAAGACTTCGGATACGTATTTCGTCTGGTGAATGAAGATCCCCGTGGGTCTTTGGTCCACCTGCAAGCCTAGGAAAAACTGCATCTACCCCATTGCGCTCATCTCGAACTTTTCCTGCATGACAGTTTCGAACTCCCTGCATAAAAGCTCGTTAGTTGAACCAAATATTATATCATCAACGTAAATCTGCACCAGAAGCAAATCATCCCCTGATTTCTTCGTGAATAGGGTGCAGTCGACGAGTCCGCGCTTAAATCCTTTTGTGATGAGGTATGTACTTAGCTCCTCGTACCACTGTCTCGGAGCCTGGTGCAAACCATATAAAGCTTTGTTCAGCACGTAGACCTTATCCTGGTGGATTAGATCCTCAAAGCCTGGTGGCTGCCCGACATAAACCTCGTCTTTGACTTTCTCGTACAGAAATGCGCTCTTGACGTCCATTTGATATACTTTGAACTTCTTATAGGAAGCAAACGCAAGAAACATCCGAATAGCTTCAATGCGTGCTACAGGTGCATAGATTTCGTTATAATCAATCCTTTCGATTTGATGGAATCCCTGCACGACCAATCTGGCTTTGTTACGAACAATAACCCCACGATCATCCTTCTTGCACTTAAACACCCATTTAGTGCCAATTTTCTTTCTTCCAGGCGGCAAATCCGTGAGCGTCCAAACCCCCAATTTCTGAAATTGTAATAACTCCTCCTGCATTGCCTCAACCCAGGCGTCCTCCAGCAAAGCGTCCTTGTATGTCCTTGGCTCTACCTGCGACACATAACACGCAAACGACCAATCATTTTGACTACCAGATATTTGTATTTTGGCATATAAAGCTAAAGCACCAAAACTCTCTGGCGAGTTAACACTTCACAGCTGCCCTCTGGTCATCACACTGCTTCCAGGATCACCGATAACTTGCTCCAGCGGGTGAATACGATGAATCCGAGATTCCGGATGTTCAGGTACAGTAACTCCCGCCCGAGTAGTCAAGTTCTCTACATCATCCAGATCATGACCCGTTTTAGATGATGAAGCAACATCTGGAGTTGGAGTTGGGTTCACTGGCGGTGCCTCTGGTTCTTCTGCATGCTCAAGAATAACTTCTTCAAATTGTTCATCTTCAGATTCTGAAGAGTCTAATGAAGTAGAAGCCTCCTGAAACACTTCTTCCTCTTGTATAGGAGCATTGGTATCATTAGAAGCTGGTAGTGGGTTCACGGTGATCGGACGCACCAACGGTGAAGTCGCCGCGTTTTCACACTCGTAAAGTAATCTGATAACAGCTTCTTCAACCAAGCTATCTAGATTGAATGATTCAAAGAAGTCTTTGAAATCAAACATCCAATCAGGACCCGTCCCTTGCACATTTTGAGTATATCGTTGAACTTCCACGTTAGCCCAATCCTCACCCTACGAGTTCGCTTGTTGTATACTGTTTGAGCGGGGTTGCATATCCAACAAAGTATCCCTCTTCAGCTTTAGGACTAAACTTCTCGCTTGGATTCAACATCGTGCATGGTGCCCCAAAAGGTTCTAGATACTCTAAGTTCGGCTTTCGTCGGTGTAACAGTTCATAAGATGTTTTACCAAACTTCTTCACTGTTAAAACCCGATTGAGTGTATAATTTGCTGCATATATCACCTCGTTCCAGAACATTACTGGAAGATTCGAGTCTGCGAGCATTGTTCTAGCCGCTTCAATTAGAGTCCTATTCTTTCGTTCAGCAACACCGTTCTGTTGTGGGGTGTACGGAGCCGAATATTCATGATGAATTCCTTTGCTTTCACAAAGTTCCTCCATCTAGGCGTTTTTGAACTTCGTCCCATTATCACTCCGAATCCTCTTTATCTTCAAGTTGTAGAGGTTCTCCAATCGAGTGAACAGAACTTTTAAGTTGTTAAAGGTGTCACTTTTATTCTGCAAACACATCACCCATGAAAATCTTGAGTAGTCGTCAGTGACAACTAAACAATAAAGCTCCCCAAGATGACTTTTGCGCTTGACCGGTCCGAATAGATCCACGTGCAATCGCTCAAGTGGCATCTTAACAGAGTTAACTTTCTTCACTTTGTGGGATTGTTTGTGTTGCTTCCCCTTCTTACAACTTACACACTTGTCATTCAGATGGAAATGTTTCACGTTTACTCCATCGACAAGCCCATTCCTCACAAGATGATTCATTTTTCTCAGATGAATGTGCCCCATTCTTCGGTGCCACATTATTGATTCTTTCTCGGTCGCCTTTGATAGAAAACATGTTATTTGCCCCTGTGATGTCATCGCCTTGGACATATCAAGAATATAGAGGTTGTTGACGCGAGGTGCCTTTAACATTACCCACTCCTTTGGAATTGAAAAACCTGGTTTGAGAATATAGCAGGATTTGTCATCAAAATGAACAGTGAATTGTTTATCACAGATTTGACTGACGCTCAACAGATTATAGTCGATCTGCTTCACATATGAAATCCTTTCAAAGCTCACTATCCCATTACTCACGCTCCCCTCCATAGTGATATATCCGCCTTTATTCCCAGCGAATGCGACATATCCACCATTGATATTCTTCACGTCGAACAGCAACGCAAGATCCCCTGTCATGTGGCCTGAAGCTCCACTATCAACAATCCAAAGACTGCTAATAGGGCCAGCTGAAGCTCCCTGCACACATCAAGTAAAACAGTTAGTTCTTTCGGGGGACCCTAGCCTGAGTCTTGGGTCTTGGAATATCATTATTCAAACAAACATTCTCATCAACACCTTGTTTTGGATCAATCTTTTTAGGATTATTCAAAACATTTTCCTTTTTCTCATTGGATTTTGAAGTTGAGGCACCTGGAGAACCATTTGGTGTCCAAGATTGTTCAGTTCTTTTTAAGATGCGAATCTTAGATTTTGGATTCTCAGTCGGTTTCTGAACATTGTTTGCAAATGAAACTTTCTTGGTTACCTTATCTGATTTAACAGACTTAGGTCCAACATTTGACTTGACAATAGGTTTTGGTGGAACCTTTTGCCTATCATTTGTTGTGTTCACCACTGGTTTTCTCCATGATTGTTCCATAGCAATCCGATTTCTGCGATCATACTGAACTGGACGATTGTTCCTCGTTTGATAAAAATTGTTTTGATTATAAAACTGTTGTTGTTGAGGAACAACACGTCTGTGTGGTGGAACATAATGATCAATTGGTTTCCTCATGGAATTCCTCACTTCAACTTCGTGCCTTTTATGCCTTACATATGGGCATTGAGCAAGTAAATGCCCTCTCTCCCCGCATTTAAAGCATGCACGGTATTCCTCAAAAACATTAGGAGCATTCGGTTGAGCAAATGATCGAACAGGATATTGATCATTATACTGTTGATTCCTCAAACTCTCAGGGAGTGGCCCTTTTGAGTAAGTAGGCTCATGAAAACCGTTAGCTCTGTTTTTGGGTCTAATGAACTCTGTGACATGAACCTTTGGTTCTTGAGGAACATCCAAAAATAATTTCTTTAAAATGGCAGGTGGAATTTCATTTGTTCTCTCATGTTTTGGGAACCAAATGGTGCTTTCTTGCCAGATTTTATCAATTTTAGCATAGTTAGCATTTTTGATTGGAAATTCCTCGTCAGAGATGATCTTATCGGATCCTTCCATCCGATAAAACACCTTGACTGGTTTGTCACACGGTTCATCCTTTACCTTTTTCTCAAGTTCTTTCTTAACCAAATTCTTTTCAGACTTTTTCTCACGATGAGCATTTGCCATCGGATGCACATGCTGAGATGATGGCACTGGTTCATTAGTAATGATGTGATTTTCTTTTGGAATTTCACATGCACTAACATTTTGGTGACAACCAGAATCATCACTCTCAGAGTCTGAATCAACACTTTCAGCAATAACACCCTCATCATTCAAACCTAAAATCGGCCTCACATCGGAATGAGGATCACCAATACTCAAGGTATTAGATTCATTTTCTGATGATGAGTCTGATTTTACCGAGCTCTCCGGTGTCACTTGATGACAATTATGGTTTTCAAAAAGCACCGGAGATGGCACAGACTTGTAATTAGTGGTTTGATCATCAATGATGTGGTCTACCACATAAGCAATGTGCTTATAACTCTCCAACTTCTTGTTGACTTTTTCAGCAAAGCACTTAATGGCGGCCATTTCCAATTTAGTGTTCTCAATTTCATTTATATAGTTATTAATTGCAAGTTGTTTTAATGAAAGAGTATTTTTGAGATCAGAAATGTCCTTTTTATAGCCATCTAGTACTTTGTTGAAAGCATGCAACTCTTTGCGAGTAGATTGACAGTTCATGATAGCACTATCACGTTGAACACGAAGTTCTTTGTTCTCCTCTGTCAATCTATCACAAGTACCACAATATTTATCACTAGTAATATCAGTGCTACACTAAGAACTTACAGGTTTAGGAGGATCTGTCATGGCCATCAAAGCAAAATGAGCTTCCTTTCCAGCGAAAAACTTGGAATAATCAATCCTGGTGAAAGCATCATCAGCAATGCATGACTTCCTCGTCTTCAGAAAATCAGCTTCTGCTAGCAACTGATCAATGTCATCATCCAAAGATGTAACACTTGCTTCTGTATCTGATTCACTGTCTGAATCTGTGTAAACTGATTCACACTCTTCAGGAACATCAGAAACAGTGTCAATCACCACTCCAGGATTAGCTTCCTCAGCCTTAACCTCAACAGGTTCATTCTCCACTTTCACTTCTGCTTCAGATACATCAACTTCAACCTCAGTTTCTTCCTTCTCATCAACTATTACCGACTCCTCAATATCAACCTGTCGGGCAACACAAGCCATATTACCACCAGTTGTAATCTCCTCAACACCTATTTGCATCCCCGACCAATCAAACCGCTCATCCTGTTGAATCACCAATGCTTGATTCTGATTGGTGTTCTGTTGTGTCTCATTTGGTGTAGTAATCGGTATGACTGTTCTGTTGGTGTTGTTAGGTGATTGGTTTTGGGTCTGGTTTGGTGTGTTTGGTTGTCTATTCTGGTTGTTGTTAGAGTTATTTTGACGGTTTTGATAGTTGTTTTGGTTTTGATAATTGTTGTTACTTTGATAAGAAACTTGGTTTTGGTTTTGTTGTTGTTGTTGACGGTTCTGGTAGCTTGCATTGAATGGGTTTCTGTTACCTTGTTTTGGTGGCTGGGTGCATTCCCGTTTGAAGTGACCTTTCCTTCCATAGTTAAAACAAGTAACCTTCTCCTTGTTGAACCTGTAGGTTGTGTTAGGAGAAGTTCCCAAATCCGTTCTACCCGTCTTCTCGATAAACTCTGTTGCCCTTCTCATAATACTCGCAAAAGCCCACTGAATATCAATAAGTTCCATCTCTTCCTTATCAATTTGTGCATAGTCTTCGTTGGTCAAGTTGTTATTCCCAATTTGACTAGCAACCAACCCATTGTAAGATGAAACCATTGCAGAGACTAGTGCAATGTGTTGCTGAGCAACTTCAACAGTCACATTTCCCAAGTTAGAAGTTTCCAAAACCACCGGTTGTTGATTAGGTTGAGTAATTTGGTTCATTGGGTTCATGAATTGTGTTTGTTGAGGTGGTTGTTGAGATTGACTAGCAGTATAGAAAGCTGCTTGTTGCATCGGAGAGAACGGTGAAATGTAGGAATTGTTGTATTGTTGTTGTGGTGGTGGTGTATATGATGGTTGTGAATAGGATGAGGTTTGAGCAATGTAGTTGATGGTAGGTTTTGGTGATTCCATAACATTGGAAATGCAAGCAACATGTGGTGCCACTAATCCCCCTGAACTTGAGTTACTAACTGGTACTGAAGTGCCTCCAAAATATAAGCTAGGATTCTGAGGTATCTGTGATCTTTTAGCTTTCCTCTTTTCCTCAAGCTCTTTGTTCTCCAGCTTTTGCACAAACTCGTTGATAGTCCAGAATTTGTATGAATCCTTCTCCTTGAGAACTTCCACATGCTGATCCCAGTATGGTGGTAGAGCATCTGCAAACTTGTCCACCAAATCTGTCATAGGAATCTGTATACCATAACTAGACAATTCGGTTAGCAAATGACAATATCTAGGAGTTAATTCTTTTAGAGTTTCATTGCCAACATAAGTAAAGTTCTCAAAATCCTTTCGTAACTCTTCCATTCTCAACCTTCTAGTCTTCTCATTCCCATCATGCCTATTCTTAAGCACATCCCACAGTTGCTTAGATGTGGTGCAAGTCCCAAACTGATGTAACAGATCGTTTGTGATCGCCTGAGTCAACTGGGAATAAGCTTTCTTCTCCACAGCAAATTTCTTTTTCTCCTCCTCAGACATACTCTCCAATGGAACTGGTTCACCGGTGTTCTCCAAAACCGGTGCTGTGTAACCTCTAGCAATCATACTCCATGCCTCTGCACCTTCCACTCCCATGCCCTCCAAGTGGATCTTAAACTTTTTCTGCCACTGATTATATTCTTGCATCTCCATGAGCTTAGGTGGCCGATTCCCGCTACCTGAAGATAAGTCATTTATTAGTGTGGAAATAGCATTGGTAGTTTGAGTATTTACCACCACTGCTGCTACTCCCCAGTAGTCAGGTTGTGGTGCTGGAGGTGCCACACTTTGAGGCATCGAGCTCGTCATCGCAATGTAATTAATCGGTTGCGAAGACTGTGTGCTCGTCTTTTGTGCTGCCACTGTCCATGGGTCCATCACTTGCTGTTGTGGTTGTGTCGTTGCTGGTCTCGGGGTAGTCGGAAAATTCCACATGATGTTCACGAACTTCGAAAAATTCAACACTTAGAAAATTTTCCAAAAACAGTTCTAGATTCGCCCAAAAATATTCTACGTTCGTCCCTTTTGTTCACTTTCGTCCAAAAAGGATTCACCCGAATGTAGAAATTTACCATAATGTAAAATATCCTAACACAAGTTCCACGTTCGTCCAAAACTAGTCACCTTCGACCACTTTGATTCCACGTTCGCCCGCCAGACGAATCGAAAGTGGAAATATCAGCCCGAATGTGGAAACTTCAAACACTAAACTCCAGGTTCGCCCAGAATTTAGCTAGGTTCGACCAGAAAACTCACACCTTCGCCCACAAATGGTCAGGTTCGCCCACTACAGTGTACATTCGACCATTTTGAGTTTGAAAAACGGTTACACTTTGAAAAACGGTTATTTTGATCTCTGATTTTCAAAAGTTTATGGATTTGAATGATCTTTATCAGGTTTTCATTCGGAATTGATTTGGAACAACTTTAATTCTTGGAAAACTTGATTTTATCCACAAATTCAACTCTAAATCAATCAAAAACACTCAAAAACCATTTTTAGTCAAAAACAGATGTATTTTGATCAAAATCATGTCCAAATCAGCTCTGAGTTTATCAAATTTGTTGTTGTATGATCCGTATGGCTCTGATACCACTTTGTGATAGGAAGATTTTAGCTAAAACAGGAAAATATGATCATACAAGTAACAAAACCAGGTGCGGAAACCCTAGTTATGAACAAACTGATAAAACTCGGATCAAAACACAGTAAACATCATTTCAAAGCTTTTTCCATAGATTAACATTCATAAAAACGTGTTACAATGAGTTTCCTAGTCAATCTAATCATTACAGACACTTTCACAAAATCACCTAGAACCTGACCACAACACACACTCCAACTAAAACTCTCTATATCACAAAAACTCACAAAATCTATTTATAGCCTCTGCACATTCGCCCACTTGTGTTGGTCAAATGTGGAACTTTTCCACATTCGCCCACCACATGGTGCGAATGTGTTCCTCTGATCATCCAACTTCTACATTCGTCCACCTTCTTCCTTCCTTCGCCCATAATTCTTACATTCGCCTATACTGTTCCACTTTCAATCCATCAGCAAATCTTCTAACGTATGTTAATTATGTAGATCCAATCACTAGTCGCACTTCGTGCATCTACACTAATCATATTGTGTCAGCATGTGAATAGGATCCAGAGGATGTTGCGGCTTCAGGCAACGATGTGTCGATAGATTCAGCTTCAAATCGAGTAAACTGCTACTAGGTGATTAACAGTAAATGTCTACACGGAAAGCTGGACTCCCACTGTGTTATAGGTCTGCACAAGCTGAGTCCGGTCATACATAGGTTGAGAGATTAAAAGACACAGAAAATTCTGTGCATATGTAATCAATAGACACCTAAGAGTGCAAGCTACCAATGTGGGGCTAATCAATCAAATTAGCAGCAAAAGACACGCAATGTTAGTGACGTGCAAACATACATAGATAGCTCAACAAGCGATCAGATGATCATCTTCTCTGCTTATGGAAACATAGACCTGAAGCTCTCATCATTTGATCGACATAATGATCATCTTCTTTGCTTATGGAAACATATACCTGAAGCTCTCATCATTATATCTCAATAAACCTTGAGGATTGGTAGGCTTATACCTAGCACAAGTGGAGTCCACAAAATTTCTGTCAATATTACCAAAACATGATAAATCTCATCACCAAACGTATGTTGAAAGGCAAGAGGCATGGATTTAAGTGGACAAGTATACCGACAGTTTTTCTTGGGTTGCAGCTATCCAACGGAAAGTTTAAATATGATCTGCCAGGTACGGTTAGTATGATCTTGTGTGCAGAAGGTGAGAAACGGTTAACCCATACTCTTTAAATTCAATTTTTGCTTAGTTTTGGGCTTTGTGCACTTACTGAGCCCTGCGCACTTATCTTAAGTGCGCAGGCCCATATCTGTGTATATAGATACTCAGTAACTTCATTCCTTACAACAGTAAATTCCTTTAAACCCCAATTACCTCAGCATCAAATCATCATCATCTTCATCGTTCATCAACCCTAAAAAATCTTCAAACCCCCACTAATCTCCTATAAACACATGCTAATCCACATCATTATCTCTTCTTTCGTTTGATTTTCTTCGTTTTAAGGTAGATTATTGTTTGACTAATTCATTGTTGTTGTTACAGGAATCATGAGATGGTTTGAATGATTTATTTGGGTTTCGTAAAGTTTGGGGGTTTCCAGTCTTCTTAAGTGTGGTTTTATTTCTTGAAGATGCGCACTTGCTTCCAAGAGACTGCGCACTTGCTTCATATAACTCAAACCCTTGAAACCCTAATCCTTGCGTACCAGACCTGCGTACTTAAGTGCGCAGGCCCATATCTGTGTATATATATACTCAGTAACTTCATTCCTTACAACAGCAAATTCCTTTAAACCCTAATTACCCTTGCATCAAATCATCATCATCTTCATCGTTCATCAACCCTAACAAATCTTCAAAACCCCACTAATCTCCTATAAACACCTGCTAATCCACATCATTATCTCTTCTTTCATTTGATTTTCTTCGTTTTAAGGTAGATTATTGTTTGACTCATTCTTGTTGTTACAGGAATCATGAGGTGGTTTGAATGATTTATTTGGGTTTCGTAAAGTTTGGGGTTTCTAGTCTTCTTAAGTGCGGTTTTATTTCTTGAATATGCGCATTTGCTTCAAGGAGACTGCGCACTTGCTTCATATAACTCAAACCCTTGAAACCCTAATCCCTGCATACCAAAATCTTAAACGAAAGTTTAAGTGTCTGCGTGCTTGTCAAGCACGCAGGCTGATCTGTCTAAGGACTAGGGTTACCATGCTCAATTGTTGACTGTTCTGCGCACTTAACATTCTGACCTGTTTGACTCATGTGACTAGCGTACTGGTAACCTAAGACTGTGGACTGGGCTACGTGTTTAGACTTGTGACCTACGCACTTAACCTTGACTACATATGACTATGGACCACTAAACCAACATGTAACCTGCGTACTTATCACACATATATAAAACCCAAACCATTCAAGCCATACTAAACTATATAACTAAATCACAAGACAACTATAAAATGATTTGGTCTAAATCCGTCGTCCGTCTAAGTCTAAGACATCATTCGTTTGTTACTTGCTTAGGGTCAAAAATTCTAACTTGCTTTTCGTGCACATGATCAGGAACAGATGGCGATTACGTGGGATAGTAGAGGTATGCACAACCAGGCTATCAACCTGGACACGTATGATCACAAATTCAGAGATGTTGTCGCTTGGATCCGTCGAAGCAGAATCGGATATGCTGTGGAACACAATCTGCCAGTCTACATAGATCACATAGAAATTTCTGTAGATCTGGGAGATATGAAGTCATCGACCGTGTAAGAAGAATCAACGCCACTGTTAGAAACAAACAAGTGATTATCACCGAAGATACAGTCAGAAGTGTGTTAAGGCTTGGAGATCAACCGGGAGATTTCAAACACTTAGTCAAAGCTGATCTTTTAAAAGAAGTCAAGAAAATTGGGTACTTAGGAGTCTTTGCCAAAAGAAGCGATGTTAGGAAAAGTGGGCTAACTCGAGACTGGAAAGTAATATGCCACGTATTCACAATCTCTCTCTGCCACAGAAAAGGAGGATATGATGCACTGAGTCTGGAATGGTCAAGTGCTATGATCAAAGTTTGCAAGAATGAACAGTTCAATTTGTCTGGGATGATCTTTGACTTCACGGTTAAGAACGCCAAAGCCGATACCACAAAGTTTGCTATGTATCTGAGGTTCATGCAAATGATGATAAATGCACAACAAGAAAACCTGCCTCGAGATAAAGAGTACAATTTCGCCAAAGCTGGAAGATTCTTTGCTGAATGCAACACTGTAGATTGGGAACCTATGTATGAGTGTATGTACCCAGCACAACGATATTCCGGCATCAAAGAACTGTACAACAAGATTCAGCAGAAGAAACGAGAAATGGCAGAAGCTAGACGTAAAGCTGCCTCTGAAACAGGACCTTCTGAAACAGCTCCTTCCTCTGCTCCACAAACTGGTGAAGAAAGGGCACGAGAAAGGGCCAAAGGTAAAAGGCTAGCTACTGAAGAAGCTCCCTCTCAAGTCACAAAGAAAAGGAGGCCCGATCTGTTGAAAGAAGGTAGGGAATCACAAACTGAGGAACAGCTGGAGCTTGCATGTGATTTACAGAAGGTAGCCGAACTCAAAAAGGCTGAGAAAAGAAGAAGAAGAGAGGGTATATATGCATCTGAAACTCCAGTTGTCATGACTGAGGAAGATAAAGAAACGGAGGAGATCCTGGAATCTATGTTCGGTGTTCAGGATCATTCGGGGCCATCCACTGCCAGGGCTCCAATTCCCAAGGCTCCAGCAAAGAAACAGACAGAGCCGTCCTCTTCAGCTCCTGCTGCACGACATCCCAAACCAGTGCATCAGGAACTGTATGAAACACTAGTGAAAGAGGTCGGTAAAAATGCTGCAAAAGAGATCTGTAACCTGAAAAGCTCAGTACACAACACCCAGGAACTCAAAAAGAAGTTGAAAAAGTTGAAACACAAGAATAAGAGCCTTGAGAAGACTGTTAAAGATCAAAGAAACCTCATAAAGTTCTAGAACAATGTGCAAATGAAGATGTTTGATATGATTCAAGATATGCAGAAACAACAGAACATTGAACCCAGATTGTCATATGATGAGCTGTTTGACTTTGGAAAGTTTGTAAAAGAAGAGAATGAAAGGGAAAGGATTGCTAAAGAAAGTGATGTGGATGAAGTGAGCGAAGATGAGATGCCTGAGACTTTCATAGAGTTTGGTGAAGAAGCAACTATGTATGAAATGGCTGATGGTCACAAAATCAGTCCAAAAAGGCCCATATGGCTCCCAAGAAAAGGGGTTATTGTCCCAAATTTTCATCAAAACATCCACCACACCAAAGAAGCTCATCAAGAAAGAATTATATCGTGGAAGTACGATGAATCATAAAGGCTGTTTGCCATCAAGCGTCAAGGGGGAGTCATTCAGCACTTCAAAAGCCAACATGACTTGCAATCTCTCCCTCGTTGGGACATCAGGGAGCTCAAGAGGGTACCGCTTATCAATCCTACTCATAACTCTTATGGAAGCAGTCTCGCCAGTTTGATCGAAAGGGAATGTGTTAGAGATTTCACACTTTTAATGCCACAAAAGCCGAAGCGTCGAATTTCAAAGAAAAGAATTGATCCTGCTACTGGAGAAGGTAGGATTACTTATGTGATAGATCCACCTAAGGTTGTAACTAGGGTTCTGATACGTGAAGAGCTTCCGGTTATGTTGAAGGACTTCAAGAAATGGTTCTATGATAGTCAGACTGGTGAAGCGGTGATCAAGTCAAAGGATAATGCTAAGATTATGAGACTTTTTGATCTAGTGGATGTATTTATGCTTAATCTGTCTGACCTGAATATGCTGTTCGCAAGCAAGATCAATGTGGGAGCAGGGAATGCACTGTTTGAAGAAGCTATGCTGTTCCAGAGAGCAGTTGATCATGCAATGACGTTGAAACAAGAATTGTTAAATGTGGTGAACAGAATCAACGCAGCTGACATAGCCAAAGAACAAAAGCAAAGAGCTGCTAAAGCTGCCGCTGTACAAGAAACTCAAACTGAAGCAGTTGTTGCCCCGGAAATGATTATGCAAGAGCCTTCTGTACAGGAGGAACCTGCAGCTGTAATCGTTCCAGAACCCACTGTACAAAAAGAACCTGCAGTCGTAATTGTTCCAGTTCCCCCTGCACAGGAAGAGCATGAAGAGGGGGAGACCAGTGATGTGTCCATCGATTGAAGTTTGAGGAAGATCTGGTAGCTATGGTCTAGGGGGAGTACTGTTGGGTCTAGTTGAGACCACAGTTACGAGAACAAAGACTTTTAGTAGGTTATGATATGTTTTGTAAGCCAAGGGGCTGATTATGTAAATACCCATAGTTTCTAGGGTTTTCCTAGTGGGCTACGCACTTATTTGTAAGGCCCTGCATACTTGAGTCAAGTACGCAGGCCCATCTGACTTCCCTATATATAGAAGACATATGCAGCTCATTAGGGTTAGGGTTTTTGGTGATCTTTGATAGCACAAGAGTCATAGGTGCGTACTTGTAGTAATTCCATGGTGTTTCAATGTTTATTATTAGAAATGGAAGCTTGATTATGTCTATCTTGTGTGTCGGTTCTTCATATATCATCTAGTATCTTTGTTGTCTAAAGATTTACCACTCAAACACCTAATGAATAGGTGTTTATGAGTGTTATCAATCACTAGCACTTAACAAGATCTAGTATTTGGGACTTACACAACCTTTCATCAAATAACTAATTAGATTGTGAAAAGAAATATGAAACAGAGGGGTTCTAAGAAAAATGGTTTTGAAAAACGGTTTTGGGTTTTAGAAACTAAAAGATAAAATAGTAGAGATAGTGAACATGCACATCTCGGGGCCCTCCATATAAATAGTTAAGTTTACTATTAGAGACAGTATTAAGTATAATTATTTGTGAGGAGGACAAGAGTGGACTGGAAGTGTTGGCTCTTATATCAGAGAAGCGGGGCCACTACTGAGTAGTATGCATAACCTCCTGATGCGCGTCCGCATTAGCTGTGAAGGTTCACCGGTTGAGCCCTGCATTTATAGGTGCTTCCCAAACCGCGGTCAAGTCACTGGTCCTCTAACTTATCTTATTTTAAAATGGAGGCTTGACTTCCGACCTGGAACACCGTATACCTCCCTTAGCTCTCGCATTCCGTACAGAAGGATCTCTTCATAGCGTCAGCCCTGGCAACATTGTATCCCCTAAATAGGTTAACGGCCATAGATATAGTATTCTTGTTTTATTTATCTTAAAAGTGACACTTTAAATATTTATTGATCAGGTAAATACAAACTTGGTTTAGTGATTTATGACTTAACAAACCGTACCCATCACCTCCCGAGATGAATGAAATCTTTAACAAAGGTGGAACATAATCCTAAAGGTGTGTAATCTGAAGATCAATAGTGCACCAGCACGGAATCCGCCCTGTGCCAAGAAAGTCATTCATTCATCTAGTAAGAACCAGAAATGTGTCACTCAGATTTAGTCCACTTCAGAAGCCATTGCTTAGAACTCGGTTTGGATATCAGAAGCCCGAAGGATCTATCTCACTACCGGTTTCCTTGCCTTGGATCTAGCTCGGGACTACTAGAAATTGATTAAACCTCTTGATAGTTTATTAATTAAGTTAAGGTTGATTTTAAAGGTTTATCAAGTTAATTACTATTTGAACCTGTCACAAGATAAACAAACAACAATTAGATAAGAAGATAAAAACCAAATAACTAAAAATAAACTACTAATAATAACAAAAGCCTACAAATCGAAGTGGGTTCAGAGATCGTAGAAAGATACAACCATAGTGAATGATCAACACAAGAACATGGCTGCTCATAGACAAGCCTTCCATCTCCTTGTGTTATGTATCTAGTGCAATCCTCACGAACCTCGATGTCTTATTGCATGAACTACTCTATGATTCCATGCTTGGCCAAGATAATCAAGATAAGACGAAGCCTAACATTGGTGGGTATGTTAGGATGGCCCAAAGGCCACCCACAAGACCCTAAGATCTCTGGAAGAAGCTTGGAAGTCGACCCAAGAAGGCACAAGACTAGATGAGATGGGATGTCAAATGATTGAGTGAAGCTTGCTATTTATAGACCTCCCAGGGGTGGCACGGGCGTGCCAGAGGGAGTGGCATGGGCGTGCACTGCCCTATGTACGTTATGTTTGCTGCAGATCTGCATGTCTGTCCTCTTTGTCCCTTGCACGGGCGTGCCAGAGTATGTGGCACGGGCGTGTAACATGTTTAACCTAGATTCCGTGTCCCCCAAATTGGCTGCGGTGTCTTCAGCGTGCGGGGCCTCCGTGCAAGTGTGCATGGGCGTGTTGGGTCAGTCCCGGGCTGGTTTTATCATTGTTTAAGTCCCGAAAAGGTCTTCACACATACGAGAAACATGCTGCAAGTCTCGTATCCTCAGAAATCTCCGGTTTTCATCTGTTTTTGCCCAAAAATCACATGTTTTCCGTTTGGAGCTCCAATTTCCAGATAAATATAAATAGGAACGATTAAGTAGGTAAAATCAATTATTTAGGCTCAGTTTTGCCCTATTTATGATACTAATTATGTATGTTTTATCTGTTACTTTTGTGACACATCACAATACCCCACACTTAGACTATTGCTTGTCCTCAAGCAATCAAACACAAGTGCACCTAAGGCAAACCGTAATTAGTAAATCCTCAATCCAGTTATTTATTTTATGCGAGAAAAAAAAATTGCAGGACACACCTAGTTAACCCTTAGATTATTCTCAAACCTATACCTGCTCACAATGTTCACTCAATACTCGGGTTTATCTTTAGTGAGTTTTGGGGGGTGAACACTCAAGTCCAAACCGAAGTCGACAAAAGTCATAGGCTTATATGCAAATCAAGTCCTCGTCTCTAAACTAGATAACTAAGATAAATCAAGAGGACCTTTATTCAGGTTGTAATGTAGGGGTGCTAAACTACTTCTTTTTTTAACTAAATATATCTAAAAGGGAATGAGTCACCAAACCGCGAATGACCGTCATGGTTGAGAGGAAGAAGCAACAAGACGTGGAGGAGGGCGGTAGCGGCGTGCAACATTTTCAGCAGCAATTTCTGAGAGAAGTCTGGTGTTGATTCCAAGATCATTCATCATTACAATGTCGCACCTCACAATGTAGTCGATGTTTCTTCCTTTCCTGAGTTTACGCTCGTCTTTGTATCGCCTAATGCCCTCTTGGATCAGCATCGTGTACTCAAACTGTGAGTAAGTCGAATTCTTGCTGCATTTGCCTTCATGAGACCAATTTCCACACTTGATGCATCTGCCATACCATTTTTATCGTCTCTTTGCAACACTTTTTGATTGTCCACAAAAGGGTGGAATTTGTTCCATCCTCCACAGTTTTCTTTCATCGGTCGTCTTCTAAAAAATAATCTGAATTAATTCTGGATACATCTTGAGAAATCAAGGGGGAAGCAAGAGAGAGATGAGAGATCACAGAGAGAATGTAGAGAGGGAGCAGAGAGCAGGAGAGAGAGAGAGAGAAAGAGAGAGAGTAGAGTTCCAGTTCTTTTAGGTCTCACCGGTCAAAGACCAAATTTTTAACTTTGAAGAACTTTTATTTCCTTTGGGCTCTCTTTTTGGGTTTCTCTCTATTTATTCTTGGCTCTCTTTTTATTTTTGGCTCTCTCCTACGTTTTTTTTTTTTTGTAGAGGATCTCCCTCTTGGCCCCGTCTTGTGTTGTTCCCTTCTTTTTCCATGGTGGTGCCTTTTTCCAACTTGCGGTCTTGAACCATCGGTGATGACAAAAATACTTGAAGCTGCTTTCGTGACTCATGGTCGAGACTCATTTTATTGGGTGAAGAAACAAAAGGCTAAGGCTCAAAGTGGTTTTCTAGGGGTATGTTTTATTTTTGGAGAGATTCCTAAATGCCTCTATCATTTTTATCTAGTTACCGGTTTTAAGAGAAGGATATGCATAAACACACAAGTTCTAACCGTGTCAGACTGAGGTCAGAAATCCCTCAAGCAAAAGAAGCAAGCAATAAATGATGTGTGTGTATATATATATATATAAGTGTGATGCTCGAAAAGGCTCAAGAAACTCTCATAGACAAACGGGTATGATAAAGTATAGATTTAAGCATAACCTTCAAGGCGTTTTCTACTTGCCATGCAACCTATTTTTCTACTTTATTTTATTTATTTTAAGTGGATCTCTTGGATTTTTATAAAAATTATCTCATTTTGACTATCCTTTGGTGTGAACCGTTCTGCAAGATGCCAAATAGTGTTCACTCGGACGAGTCTAATGGGCTTTTCTAATCTGCCAAAAGTGATTGTGAATGAGGCTACGAGTATCAAGCGGCTAAGAGGGTACCGGAAAACGTACAAACAATGATAAATGACCCACTAATGCAATAAAATAAGTAGCAATAACGGTCCACCCCACACTTAAATTTTTTGCAAAAATTTTAAGTGAAAAAATGGAAAAAGAGGCAAGAGAAACTAATACTCCTCTGACAATGGCGAGTCCACCAGCGTGTGGTCGAAACCCAAATTCTCAAAAGCAGGAACGTCAAAATGCCGGATCCACAACAACTAGCTGTCCTCAACCTGTCCTAAAATAACTAGAAAAGAAAATGACGTAACAAAAACAATTAAAGATAAAGCTACGTCCTAGGATAGATACTAACACCGAAGCGTTAGTGGGGTGAATATGTCTAGCATGCATCATGCATGCAAAAGTATCAACCACAACAAAATAAAAACAAAAATAAAAATAGTTTTTTGGGTCAACAAACCATCAAATACTGTCAAGAACCCCATAAAATCAACCTGAGAGGGGGAGAATCAAACCAAGCGGTTGCGGCGCGGCTAGTGTCTAGAGCATGAGCTAGAGCTGGTACAGGAAGCCATGTGTCAGGCAAAGTCATCCCGGAACAATCTGAACTCAGCAGTAAGCGTGCCAAGCTTATCCAGGATGGTACAGAGAATGCCTCCCTGTTGTTGTCCTTGAAGACCTGTCCTGACTGCTGGTGGTGGACCTGTTGATGCTCTCGTAGCTGGTCGCCTAGCTGCCGCTGCTGCTGATGACTCTGCTCCCTAGCTGAAGCGGCTGCTGAAGACTCTGCTCCTCCTGTTTCTGCAACTGTTGTCTCACCGTAAGCCTCCTCAAATTTCGCATCCTCATTCCACAGGTTCTTCTTGTTATCAACCAGCCTCAAGAACTTACCATATGGCTCTACAACCCCGGTGTTCTTCATAACTATGGTGTCGAGGGGGCAGACTTATCAAACTGGCCAAGGCCTGGGGGTTAAGCACCTTTAGAGAAGTTTCCAAGCGCGTGATGTAAGGTCCCCCAAAGATATGGCTGGAAGCTTTAGTACCCCAACTCCTAGTGATGAACTCTGCCAATGCATGAGCCAGGTTGCAGTGTCTGCCCTCAATGATGCTGAAAAGATAGAAGACCTCCCGCTCATTAACTCCCCCAGTGCTATCCTTTCGGCCCCGAAGTGTACTAGCAATAATCATATGCAGCCATCTGTGAAGTGGATTAGGAAAACTTGACCTCTTGTGTTTCCTTGGATCATAAGGAACCTTAGAAATCTGTCCCCAAAAGTCCTATGGCTGAATGTCAGTAGGCCACCCGAATAAGCTCTTAGTAAACACCGGTGAGTGAATTTCCCTCTGTCTGTACAACCCCAATCTAACCCCTAGCTCAGCCAAAGTCATCCTATACCAACGCCTAGCCAACCGATTCCAATACATAGTATAGAAACCCTGTCATGTGCAGTAGCGGGTGGTTGTACACAAATGAGGCCAAGAACTCTAAAGTTAGCTCTCTGTAGGTGGTCTCCTTGACCTAGAAAAGACGATGCCACTGATGTGATAGAATATTGTAGAACCTAGGATCTAGTCCTACAGTCTTTATGGCCTCATAGTCCACAGGCCAGTAGGCACCTATCTGCCTAGTCTGGATGAGGAGCAGAAGCCTATGGGCGTTTTGCTCCACACCAGCCTGGTTGGATGGACATCATCTGGGATAGGTCCATCAGGATCTATCATGTGGTACCGTGGCAACTCGAGAGGTGTAGACTCGTCGGACGGCTGTGAGTGGTAGGATCCGAATGAAATGGACGGTGATCTTTGAGCTGGTCTTCTCTTCCACGTCATTTTCATGCAAAACACAACAGAATCGGTACACTTTTTAAGTTTTAGAATTGTTACAGAAAATTAACAATTCTGGTTCCAGTAGTTGCATGCCCGTGCACAGGAATGTGCACGGCCGTGTGGCTCAGTCTGCAAGCTGGTTTTTGACTGGTTCAACTATTTAAACTAGTTTTTATCTAAAATACCCTAAAACTAATTTTAAACTGCAAAAACAGATTAATTTTGAAACTTAAAAAGTTCTGACTGGTTTATCGGTGTGCACTCCCGTGCACACAATGTGCACGGCCGTGCAGGTCTGTGGGTCCAACTAGTCGGAAGGGAAATTCAAATAGTATCTTCTAGATGGGCACGCCCATGCCCACAACTAAGCACGGCCGTGCAACTGACTGAGGTGACGGTTTTCAAACCTATCAGAATTCCCATGAAATGTTTCGCAAAATTTCGCAAAAATTTCTACCACATTATGTTCCTAGAACTACCCCAATCATTTCCCTAAAGTTTCGTGCAAAGATTCGGGCTAGAAAAGCTAGAAACCTAAGGTTTTTCACAAGATATAGTGGTACACAAAACCTCAAGAATATGGACAGGTTTGGACCTAAAAACACTTAAAAGTTGTTAGAGAGTGATTATACATAACTTAGGTTGAAGATTCAAGCCTAAAACGGAAGAAAATGGGGGAAAATGGCGGATTTAAGGGGGTGTGCGACGGTGGTGCGAGTTAGGGAAGAAGGGTTGTGTGGTTGAAAGTCAAAAGACCCTTTAAATACCCAGAAACCCGTCTGCAGGAGTGGCACGATCATGCCACAGGAGGTGGCATGGGCGTGCAACCCAGTAAAACCCGGTTTCTCGCGTTTTTCAATTTTTAAAGATATGGTTTTAAAATTTTTAAGTGGATTTCTCCAAAATAAGTTTTAAAACCCCATTTTAAGTTTGAAAACAATT
This sequence comes from Ambrosia artemisiifolia, assembly GCA_032199755.1. NCBI lineage: Eukaryota > Viridiplantae > Streptophyta > Magnoliopsida > Asterales > Asteraceae > Ambrosia > Ambrosia artemisiifolia. Next base: position 16,278,376 of record CM063514.1, read on the forward strand.
TAAGTTTTAAATTTTTGAAAAGTTTTCCCCCGAATTATTTTCCACTTTTCCTTCACCTATCTGGCGATCCTCATGGAATGGTAAACCTCTCTCCAACGAAAATAAAGATGAAATAAAATCCCTCCAAAAAGAAAGTTAATGAAATTGGTGGTTCCGGCTTTCTTCACGGGAATTCTTCAAGGTGGCCAATCTGGAAGTAAACCTGCAAAGAAAAAATAAACAACCGCAATCATCAAAAATAAAAGAGAAAAAAAATGAAAAACAAAAAGGAAAAAGAAAGAAGAATAAAAAGAAAAATAAAGTTCAAAACTAAATGAAAAATAAAAATAAACCCATCAGTTAAGTGACTTTGGTTTTTCTTTGGAAATTCATTTGATGTGCCTGGTTTTAGTAATTTAAAATGGTATCATTTTCTTGGTGTAAAAAACATGGTGTTTTAAATTCCAAAACATTGGTTCTGGGAAAACGATTAATTTTTACTAAACCTTTCAATCAAGTTTTAAATTTATAAGTAAACGATATATACGTAGAAACTAAAACCAATACATACGCAGAGAACCTGATGTGTATAATATAGCTTTCTAAGGTAAATACCGAGTATCGTATTCCTAGAGAACATACTTTCCCCTACTCAACCTTTCATCAAATAACTAATCGGGTTTTGAAAAAAAAATGAAATGGAGGGGTTCTAAGAAAAATGGTTTCGAAAAAGGGTTTTAGGCTTTATAAAATAAAAGGATAAAATAGTAGAGATAATGAACATGCACATCTCGGGGCCCTCCGTATAAATAATTAAGTTTATTATTAGAAACAATATTAAGTTTAATTATTAGTGAGGAGGACAAGAATGGACGTGAAGTGTTGGCTCTTAGATAAGAGAAGTGGGGCCACTACTGAGTAGTATGCATAACTTCCCGATGCGCGTCCGTATTAGCTGTGAAGGTTCACCGGTTGAGCCCTGCATTTACAGGTGCTTCCAAAACCACGGTCAAGTCACTTGTCCTCTAACTTATCTTCTTTTAAAATGGAGTCTTGACTTCCGACCTGGAACACCGTACACCTCTCTTAGCTCTCGCGTTTTGTACAGAAGGATCTCTTCCTAACGTCAGCCCTGGCAACATCGTATCCCCTAAGTAGGTTAACGGCCATGAACACCGAATGATCTCTCTTAAAATCAGCCGCGGCAACATGTATCCACATTGGTTAACGGTTTTGTACTAACGAGACCTAGATATAATATTCTTGTTTTATTTATCTTAAAATTGACACTTTAAATATTTATTGATCAGGTAAATACAAAGTTGGTTTAGTGATTTAGAACTTAACAAACCCAACCCATAACCTCCCGAGATGAATGAAATCCTTAACAAAGGTGGAACATAATCCTAAAGGTGTGTAATCTAAAGATCACTGGTGCACCCGTAGGGACTCCGCCCTTTGCCAAGAAAGTCATTCATTCATTTGGTAAGAATCAGAAATGTGTCACTCAGATCTTGTCTACTTCAGAAGCCATTGCTTAGAACCCGGTTTGGATATTAGAAGCCCAAAGGACCTGTCTCATTACCGGTTTCCTTGCCTTGGATCAAGCTCGGGACTACCATAAGATGATTAAACCTCTTGATAATTTATTAATTAAGTTAAGGTTGATTTTAAAGGTTTATCAAGTTAATCACTATTTGAACCTGTAAGATAAACAAACAAGAATTAGATATTAAGATAACACACCAAATAACTAAAAATAAACTACTACTAATAATAAAAGTCTACAAATCGAAGTGGGTTTGGAGATCGTAGAAAGATACAACCATAGTGAATGATTAACACAAGAACATGGCTGCTCATAGACAAGCCTTCCATCTCCTAGTGCTATGTATCTAGTGCAATCCTCACAACCCTCGATGTTTGCATGAACTACTCTACGATCCCATGCTTGGCATAGATAATCAAGGTAGGACGAAGCCTAACCTTGGTGTGTATGTTAGGATGGTCCTAAATGTCCGACTAATGCTTCGGATTGTGATCAGTAACATATCTTAGAGTTTTCTGTATGGTCGAAGGTGATAAGATATAGGACGAAGGTGAAGACAAACGGACGAAGGTGGAAATGATACTGAAGATAATCTATGTTCGAGCTTTTGTAGTGGTCGAATGTGGAAAAGTTCCACATTCGAACCGTTAGAAAGGGCGAATGTGCAGAGGGTATATATATGTTTAGTTTGTTTTGTTGGTAAGAACTTTGGTCATTTGTGTTTGTTAAGGTCTGAGTTTTGCTCTCTAGGTTGAGTCTTTGAATGTTTGATTAGATTAACTTGTAAAAGCGTATGTAAACAATATTTGATCAAGTTATCTATGAAAATGAGTTTGAAAAGCGTAATTCGTGTGTTTTGATTCGTTGATTATCATTTTGTTCTGTTCTAGGGTTTCCTCACCTGGAATAGTGCCTTGTATGATCAGATTTCCTGTTTATAGCTAAAATTCTTCATTTACAAAGTGGTATCAGAGCCATAGAGGTCATACAACAACAAATTGATAATCTCTAAACTGATTTGGACCCAAAATTGATCAAATTATCTCTGTTTTCATTGAAAAATGGTTTTTGATGCAATTTGAATGATTTGGATAAGACTTCGTGGTTAAAATCAACAATTCCAAGTATTAAAGTTGTTCCAAATCAATTCCGAATCATAACCTGATTATGATCATCAAAATCCATTAACTTTTGAAAATTTCAGATCAAAATAACCGTTTTTCAAAGTGTAACCGTTTTTTAAACATGGTAGGGTCCAACCTAGAGAGCTTTGGGTTGAAAGTGGGTTTTTAGGTCGAACCAAGGGTATTTTGTGGACGAAGGTAGCCATTTCTTGGTCGAACCTAGGATTGTTGTGTTAGATTTTCACTTTCAGGTCAAAACTTCCACATTCAGGTGATCGGGGGTACGAAGGTGGAAAAAGGAGGGACGAAAGTGAATCTTTTCAGGTCGAACGTGGATATTATCTTTGGTTTTCTACATTCGGGTCATACTTTAGGGCGAAAGTGAAGTTCCTAGGGCGAAAGTAGAAATATTTTGGTGAAATTTTCAAGTGTGTTGCATTTCTAATTTCGAGAACAACATGTGGGGATTTCCAACTACACCGAGGCCGGGTACAACACAACAACAGCAAGTTACTATGGACCCGTGGACAGTAGCTGCTCAGAAATCGAACACTCAGTCTTCGCAACCAATTAACTACTTAGCTATGACGAGTTCGATGCCTCAGAGTGTTGCATCATCTTCACAACAACCTGCAGCAGATTACTGGGGTGTAGCAGCCGCAGGGGTACACACTCAAACTACTAATGCTATTTCTACACTAATCAATGATTTATCTTCAGGTAGCGGGAACAGAACACCCAAGCTAATGGAGATGCAGGAGTACAACCAGTGGCAGATGAAATTCAAGATTCATCTTGAAGGAATGGGATTGGAAGGAACTGAGGCGTGGCAGATGATTGCAAAAGGATATGTGGCACCAGTGTTAGAGAATACCGGTGAGCAGATTCCTCTTGAGAGTTTGACTGATGACGAGAAGAAGAAATTCGCGGTGGAGAAGAAGGCGTATTCTCAGCTAACCCAAGCGATCACAAATGATTTGCTACATCAGTTTGGATCATGCACTACTTCCAAACAACTATGGGATGTGTTGAAGAATCGTCATGATGGTAACGAGAAGACGAGAAGGTTGAGGATGGAAGAGCTGAGGAAAAAATTTGAGAACTTCAGCTATGTTGGGAATGAGACGCTGAAAGAGTTGACTCCCAGATACTGTCACTTGTTAACTGAATTGTCAAGTTATGACATTCAGATTCCTATGTCAGATTTGGTGGATAAATTTGTTGATGCTTTACCACCTTACTGGGATCAACATGTTGAAGTACTTAAGGAGAAAGATGCTTACAAGTACTGGACCATCAACGAGTTTATCCAAAGCTGGAAAACAAAAACTTGAGGAGAAGAGGAAAGCAAAAAGGTCACAGATTCCTCAAAACCCAGAGTTGTACCATGCTAGTACATCATCTACAGTGGGTAACTCAAGTCTTGGTGGAACAGTGGCTCCTCATATAGCATGTGTCTCAAGTGTTATGGAACCACCCAAACAACCGATCAACTACCTAGCTCAAACCTCATCTTACACACCACCATCATACACACCACCACCACAACAATACACAAATTCTTTCGTTTCACCATTTTCTCCAATGCAACAAGCTGCATGTTATTCTGCAAATCAACCACAACAACAACCTCAACAACAATAATACATGACTCAGATGAATCAAGCTAATCAGAAACCGGTAGTGTTGGAGACATCCAACATGAATAATGTCACCGTGGAAGTTGCTCAACAACACATTGCATTGGTTTCAGCAATGGTTGCCTCGTATAACGGTTTAGTAGCAAGTCAAATTGGTAACAACAATCTAACCAATGAGGACTATGCTCAAATCGATAAAGAAGAAATGGAGCTTATCGATATACAGTGGGCTTTTGCAAGCATTATGAGGCGAGCAACAAAATTCATCGAAAAGACCGGGAGAACTGATTTGGGTACTTCTCCAAATACAACATATGGCTTCAACAAAGAAAAGGTCACATGTTTTAACTGTGGAGGCAAAGGTCATTTTAAAAGAGAGTGTACATAGCCTGCAAAACAAGGTAACCAAAACCTATTCAACTCAAACTATCAAAACCGCCAATCTCAAAATCAAGTTTCTTATCAAAACACCAACAATTATCGACACCAAAACAATTACCAAAACCGACAAAACACCTATCAAAGCAACCCCAATAGAGAACCAAATACACCCAACCAGACTCAAACACCAAATAACCCAAATAGAACTGTCATTCCTATCACTACACCAAATGAGCAACCATAGAATAATAATCAAAATCAAGCTTTGGTGATTCAAAATGATGAAGGATTTGACTGGACTGATATACAACTTGGTGTTGAAGAGATAAGACCTGGTGGGAATGTAGCTTGTGTTGCTCAACAGGTTGATATTGAGGAGTCGGTGATAGTTGAGAAAGTTGAAGAAACTGAGAGTGAGATTGAGGAATCTATTGAAGAGATGAATGTTGAGACTGAAACAGTTGAAGTTCAGTTTGAAGAGAAAAGTTCGGGAGTTGTGATTGACTCAATCACAGATGCTCCTGAGGAAAGTGAGTCAGTATATTCAGATTCGGAGAGTGAATCAGACTCAGAAGCCAGTGTGAATTCTCTAGATGATGACATTGATCAATTGCTGGCTGAAGCTGATTTTTTGAAGACGAGGAAGTCATGTATAGTGGATGATGCCTTTACCAGAATAGATTATTCCAAGTTCTTTGCTGGGAAGGAAGCTCATTTCGTTCTCATGGCTATGACAGATCCTCCGAAACAGGTAAGTTCTGAATCTACAACTGACATTACTAGTGATAAGTATTGTGGTACTTGTGATAGATTGACAGAAGAAAATAAGCAACTCCGTGTACAACGTGATAGTGTTGTGATTAACTGTCAATTTGCTCGCAAGGAAGTTATAGCATTCAACAAAGTGCTTGATGGTTACAAAAAGGACATTTTTCACTTAAAGAAAACTCTTTCATTAAAACAATTGGCAATTAATAGTTACATTGATGAACTTGAAAACACTAAGTTAGAAATGGCCACCATCAAGTGCTTTGCTGAAAAGGTCAACAGAAAGCTTGAAAGCTACAAGCACATTGCATATGTTGTTGATCACATCATTGATGAACCATCACAAACCACAAATTATAAGTCTGTGCCATCTCCGGTGCTGTTTGAAAATCACAATTATCATAAAGTGACACCGGAGAGCTCAGTAAAATCTGACTCTGCATCGGAAGATGAATCCAGCACTTCTAGTGTTGGAGATCCAAATTCCGATGTACGACCGATTTTAGGTTTGAATGATGAAGGAGTTACTGCTGTAACTGATGATTCGGACACTGAGAGTGAGAAAGTTGAGAACGTGAGTGATATTCCAAAGGAAAATCACACTATCACAAATGAACCTGTGTCACCTTCTCAGCATTCTCATCCGATGGCTAATGCACATCGTGTTAAACAATCCAAAAAGAAAGAAGTGAAAAAGAATTCAGGTGACAAACCTGTCAAGGTATTTTATCGGATGGAAGGATCCGATAAGATTATCTCTGACGAGGAATATCCAATCAAATTTGCAAACTACTCTAAAATTGAGAAAATCTGGCAAGAGAGTACCATATGGTTCTCTATACATGAAAGATCAAATGATATTCCACCAGAAATTTTAAAGAAATTGTATTTGGATACTCCTAAAGAACCAAAAGTTCATGTCACCGAATTCATCAAACCAAAGCAGAAAGCAAACGGTTTTCTTGAGCCAGCTTACTCTAGGGGCCAAGCTCCTGAGAGTTTAAGGCGTAGATGTGTTGATGATCAATATCCCATCAATACATTTGCTAAGCCGCATGCTCAGAACGTGTTTGAAGAGTACCTTGCATGTTTCAAGTGCGGGGAGAGAGGGCATTTACTTGCTCACTGCCCGTACGTGAGGCACAAAAGGCACGAGGTTGAAGTAAGGCAATCCATGAGAAAACCAGTCGACAATCATTATTATCCTCAAAGACGATTTGTTTCTCAACCAGCACCATTTTATAATCAAAACAATATTTATCAAAAGAGGAAATGATAGTACATCAGTGGGGATCTGACACAGGCTAAAGCTATGTAACGCAATATGAGGCGTGTGTTGATTTCGCGTGATGTGCTGATAGGCTTCGTAGACTAATAACTGCGTGCATTAGTGATACAAACATAACGAACTACTCGTTCGTGGCTGAACACCTCATGGGCATATGGTCTTAGTACCGTAATTTCGTTTGATAGAGTTGCCAAAATCTGAGGTTTCGGGTCGTTATGTTATTGTTATCCGGGATATTCTGATTGAACTTTTGTCGTATTAATTTACGGACCTAGTTTCAATTAGAATATTTGCTAAAAGAGCTTTAATGCCAAAACCAAAAGTTACCGAATTGAGGAACTTCATGTTTATTATTGATCAAAGATCATTAATTGCATCGTGTCAACTTACTGATGAAAATCAGTAATTGATATCAGCCTCAACCTGGTATATATGCACATGTTACTTTGCTGCATTTTTTGCTGACATGTACACCTCTGTGCTATATATCTTGTAACTAAACGGATAACATTGGCATAATCACGCGTTACGAGGAAGCTTTGTGCAATTTCTTGATACGGGAGTATGTCGTGTGTGTGGGAACCACAACGTGTTAGTATAATACACTTAATCTCGTATCATTTTAAAGCACTGCATAACAGTCTGCATGTGAGTTTATGTGGACAACAATATCAGCAGTTGCTGGGTCACACATTGTTTCTAATGATAATATAAAAATTCAGATCAACGCTGTGATCAGATTTCTCAAAAAAAAACTGATATGATCCTCTTACCGGATATCACAAAACATTTACTATTTTTGTTTACATTTATGCATTTTAGTTTATTTTTCCAAAAAGATACAAAACTCAAAAAGATTTTAGGTGTGTTTTAATATAAATTTCAGAAAAACCAAAAGTTTTACATTTCTGCGCTATTTTTAGATAACCGACGGTGTTTGATGGTCATTTTCTGAGATTTGATAAAACAATCTGAGCTTTGTATCATTTAAACTTGAAAGAATGCATGTTTGAGGCTTAATATGTTGAAAAATGTTTGAACGGGATTCGACTTCGTGATTTGGTAAAATTTCAAAATTTTCCACTTCACATTCGCCCCTTAATTGGGACGAAGGTGGAAAATTTTTCTACATTCGCACTTTAAAAATGGTCGAAGGTGGGTGTCTCAGTTCACAATTTTACTTTCGAACTAACTTCCCACATTCGTGTCTTTTATTAGGGGCGAATGTGGAAATTAACCCACATTCGTCCATTGGCAACAGGCGAATGTAGCTGCCTATATAAACCAAAGTCCAGGTTCGGGTCCCCATTCAAACGGTTTTCAAAATTTTTCAAAATACCCAAACCTTATTGCCCTGATTTTATTGATCCCTGTTTATTGTTCCTTATCATTCACTGATACTTTTGATCCTTTTTATACAGGTAATGGACTTGTATTGAAGTGTGATTTGGGGTTTTTAAGTTCGAACCCTAGACTTTACAATCTGGAATTCTTTAGACTATTTCAGATCGTTTATTTGGTTTGGATTCAGTCTTCATTGATTTTAGTGGGAGAATATAGAAAAACTAGGGTTAATTCATTGATATGATGTGTTAATCGATTGTTTGTTTTGGCCGAACCCTAGTTTTCATTTAAAATCAATAAAAACTGAATAATAAACAAAATTGATGGTTGTAGAAGCTTAGTCGGCCATTTAGACAATGTGTGAATCAAAAACAAAGTGTAAAACTCATCAGAAAACGTTTTTGAATTTTTGGGTTTCAAACAGACACATTCGACCCATATGTTTAGGGCGAATGTGGAATCCCACTAGTCGAAGGAGTTCTACAATGGACGAAAGTGGAACTATTTGGACGAATGTGGATTTTATTTAACATTCGAACTGATGTTTTTACATTCGAACCAGTTTTTGCACTTTCGAACCCACTTTTTCTCAAATTCGTACTATTTTAGGGGCGAATGTGGAAATTGATGAAACTCTAAAATTTCAAAGTTTGTTGTTTTTGACTATTTTGACGGATTTTTGTTGATTTTGTGTTACAGATGACAGAACAACAAGCAGAGAATGTCGAAATTCCAGCAGAGAATGTAGAAGTTCCTGTACAAGAAGTTCCAGTGCAGGAAGCTCCAGTAGAAAATGTACCTCAAGTGTGGTCGTTCGAACCTCCTCACAACTGTTGTGCATATGTGGGAGAAGTTCTGAAGAACACTGAGTTTTCTGGAATCATTGACTTTCTCAGAAGAAGCAGGATTATACATGCCATTGCTACACCTGCTATCATTTACAAAGATATTGTTGAAGACTTTTGGAAAAACGCTCGTTATGACTTCTGGGAAGGAAAGACTGCCATTGTAAGCAAGATTCAGGGGAAGGTCGCTATGGTGACCGAAGAAGACATCAGAGAAGCACTATGGATCAAAGATGAAGATTGTACTGATCCAAGAGTGTTATCATGGACTGAGCAAAGAGTGTGCTTTCTTAGGATGAAGTATAACGGTCCGATCACTGATGGAGCGTTGCACAAGGGAAAGTTGAGTGTACAGTTCAAATACTTTGCTCATGTCATCATTCATGTGTTCGGGACAGTTAGTGGAGGCTATGATGTGATGAGGAAGAGTTTGAGTTCGTTAATGGTTGCTTTGACACTGAACAAACCATTTCACATAGCCGGGATGATTTTAGATCACATGTTGGAAATGTTGAAGGGATTGAAGTCTAAGAAGTTCATGATGTATCCCAGATTTCTGATGATGATATTTGATCATAAGTATCCTAACTTGGGACAGGATCATATGAATATCAGGACGTTGGTTAGGATGAAAGGATATAAGGGTGTTCCTGATAATGAGAAGCCACCACACAAGCGTCTGTTTGGTCATTTGGTTAATCCGGGTTACACTGACCCCTGATTGAACAGGGCTAGACATGATAAGAGTGAGTCAGATAATGATGATCCACTTGTGCATGCTGATGCTAGTACAAAGAGAAAGCGACAAGTTAAGAATGCCGGAGCCAAAGGGAAGGGCAAGGCAAAGGCTGATGAATCTGAACCTGCTAAAAAGCAGAAGGCTAGGAAGAAAAGTACTGCGAAAAAGGGTACTTGTTTGGTTGATGAAGATTCTGTTGATTCTGAAGAGACAGAGGAAGATGAACAGTGGGATTCAGATGCTGAGTTATTGAGGAAGAACTCCAAACGCAAGGCCATTGCTGTTGGAGGGTCTGAATCATTGAACAAAGCAGTAGAAGAACAGTTACAGAAAGAGCCTATTGATATTGAAGGTGATTTAGGGCTTGATACTGGAGATTTTGATGGATCTACAGTAGTTGTTAACTTGAAGAAGCCTAAACACAAGTCGATTGCTAAGAGAGACACGAAAAAGTTGAGAGAAAAGGAGATAGAGATGCTGCTTAAAGGAAAGAAAGTTCCTGATGCTGGTACTTCATCAAAAGTTTCTTCACCAGCTGCTAAGAAGCAAAAGAAGTTTTCCAAAGAACCTGAAGTAGTTCCTAATCTGGAATCTACTTTAGAGAATGTTCTAAACATGTTCAGGAAGCCAGAAAAGGAAAAGACTCTTGTTGCTGAATCTTCCAAATCTAAAGTCACTGTTTCTGATGATGTGATGAAGCAAGTGAATAAAAAGCTGGAAGATATGATGAAAATGTTGACAGCTCAACAAGCTCAAATAGAAAGATTCAAAAAGAATGAGGGAAAGATGTTACAAATAGTTGTTGCTTCTAAGACGAATCAGGATGAACTTGAAAAGAAGCTGAAACAACTTGAGGAGGAGAAAAATGAGCTTGATGAGAAATGTAGTGGAAACAGGAGGATGATAAAGAGTGTAAGGAAAGAGAATAAGGAGTTGAAGAAGGAGAACAAAAGAATGAGTGATCTTCTTGATAAACTTTATGGTGAAGCTCCTAAATTGAAAGAAGGAGAAGAAGATAAAGAAAAAGAAGAAGAACAGGTTGATTACGAAGAATCTTCTAATGATGAGGAAGAAGATGATGAATCAGATGATGGATCTAATGATGATGATGCTGAGGGGGAATCGGGTAATAAAAAGAATGATGATGATGAAAGTAGCAGTGATGATGATGATGATAATGATGATTCGAGCAAGTTTACTTTTGAACAGAGACAGACTAAGAAGGGGAGTTCTGGTCAGTCAAGCTCGAAGAAGGCAGGAGAGAATGTAGATGCTGATGATAACATTTTCTGGAATGAGAAAATCAGAGCATTATCAGATGATGCAAAATAGGTTTATCGGGAGATGTTGGGTAAAAGAGAATGGACAATAGAGTTTACTGGAAAGTTTGCTGATATATTCCAATCGGAAGATATGAGATATGAATTGGAGTATAATGATCCTGATTTGGAAGATGATCACGAAAGAATGCCTCAGTCGAGCTACAAAAGTCCAAAGGAAGATCAGCAAAGTCAACTTAGAAGATCGCCAGAAGATTCCAGCCAATGCCTCAAGCACTAAACCCGAAGTTAGTCATGGTGGTAGACTCCATTCCTACCCTATTTTCCACTATCCCACCAAAAATAACACAATAAAGTCCTTTTGATTCACACACTCTACCTCAATAAAAGTGGCGAAGTTGCGATTTGCACCCAAGCCTATGATTCGAGTCAGTCATCGGGAAGAATTTGAGCGTTCACCCCAAAATAAAGCTCGAGTGAATGAAAGGCGTGAGGAAAAAGGGAAAGGGGGGCGCCTTAGGAATTGTTTCGCCAAGTCTCACCCTAAACCATGCCCGAAATCCCAAAAGTTTATTTAGTTAGACTCTTAGGAGGTAAGTTGAGCTCGACACATCGAGTTAAACTTACAATTTTTATCCCAAAAGAATTGCCTAATGTTCGGTTTGCTTGAGGACAAGCAAAAGCTCAACTGTGAGGTGTTACGATGTGCCGAGATATTGATATGTTTTCACTCATGATTATCACCCATTTTGCACCTAAAATCATGCTTTTATCTCGGTTTTGTCAGGATCTATGTTTCTTTGTTAATAATTGCAGGTTCGGAGGTCCGGTGATGAAAAGAATCGAAAAACCGCACAAAAACGGCACAAAACGGACGGAGATTTGATGACTTTGAAGACTTTCCAGACATGGCACGACCGTACCCAGGGTTGTGCCACCCTCCCGGGTCAACAATTCAACATTTCCAAGTCAAAAGAGGTAAACTTCAGTGTTTCAGGATGTGCACGGGCGTGCTTAGGTGTATGGCACGGCCGTGCTTTACTCCAGCGTGTTCTCCAAGGCAAAAACCGACCAAGACTAACAAGACGGTTGCATTCCTGAAGTTGCACGGGCGTGCTTGCCCCCAGGACAGACAAGACTGCATGAAAGGACTCTGCAACAGTACCCGTTGTCTGGCATGGGCGTGCTAGGACGTTGTCGAGGGCGTGCTTGAGCTGAAATGCCTATTAATAGAGGCCTCCACCCCACATTTTGAAGCATCCCTTCTCACTCGAAACCCCACACTTTTCCAGAGTGTTTCTGCCTTCCTTAAGGATCTTTGGTGTCCTTTAGAGCCTGGGATCACTCCATAAACACCTTGAGAGAGAGAGAGAATTCACCAAAACCACCCAAATCCTTTAGAAATCTTCATACAACCCTCATGATGTCTTGTACACAAACCCAACCTTGTGAGCTTGTTGTATCAACCATGCTAGGCTAGATTTCTGTTGGTGTTGTTAGGGTGATGATGGAAACTTGGTATGAATTAATGTAGTTTATCTTTTTATTTTTAAGTGGTGTTTTGTGTTCTTAATAATTCTAACTAATTTAAACTTTGTTTAATGGTCTAATTAATAAATCATCTAGTCTTTGTTCTTGTGGGTGTCTTGATAGGAAGTGGGAGGACTCATGAGTGTACCCATGGGGTGTAACAACCCATGCACTTGACCACTTGTGAGCTAACCTAATCCCGCGAGAAGTGATTAGCCCATTTGTGGGTAGAAATACACACACTTTGTGGCTTAATCATTAAGATCTCACTTAGGGTCGGTACGGTCTTTATACTTGGTCTTAGTGATAAGTCAAAGATTAATCTTGCGACTTGGCTACATGGTCTATGTGTTAGTCTTGGCGCAAGTTAAGGTTTGATGAACCCGTGTTGAAATAAAACGGTCTTTATTTTCTTTCATTATTATACTGCCACACAGTTAATAATAGAACACTCACTTTTTGATAAATTAATTAAATCAAGTTGAAGGTGCAAGTGTGCCGGTTGGTCACGACCCTTTTTTGATATTAAGTGGTAATTTATTCGGTCATGCTCCGGCCACCGGTAAATTATTCATAAAAGTTTAAATGATTAGATGTCTATATCACAACATTGGGAGGCGGGCAATTCGGGGTTGAGTCGACACAGTCTCGAGTCACTTTATTTTCAGTGTTGAGAGGTGAGCTTACCAGGTCGGGAGACCTCAACATAACGTTAAGAACAACTTTTTCATACCAGGTTCCATCTCCGAAGCAACACCATTGTTTTGCCATTGATTTCTCTTAAAAGTTTACATCTCTCTTTTTACTTTACTTTTTCTCTGCGTCATTTTAAAAAGTATTTTTTTTAAGTAATTTTAGGAAGCTGAGTAGGAAAAATCGTGTCCACGGATTCGATACTCGGTAGTTGCACATTTCTATACTATACACGATAGGTACGCTTGCCTGTTGTGTTGGGTCTAGAACGTTGAGCAACTATCGTTTTAAACTATAAATTTAAAACTTTTGAAGTGGCTAACTGTTTTCCCAACTTACTCACCTTTTCATCACCATTCTTAGCATATCTCTTGGGATTTGCTCTTTTTGAAAAGAAGTCATGTTTTTATTGAAAGCCAGCACGCGTCAGCCGTCACCACCATTCCCACGACAAAACTAACCTTTCCGACAACACTTCCACCACTTTAACACAAACCCAAATGATAGTAGTCCTACACCTGCACAACAAGTACACCAAGACCTAGATCCCATTCCACCACCAAAATTCCAGTAGGTCCATGAGCAGTATAATGAGAAAAAAGATTTTGAACTGCCACCACAACAAAACAACCGACCACTACCTTTAAATCAATAGTTGTTGGTGTATTTTGTGTGACAATTGATTTTCTAGATATTTACTATTTTTTGGTTAATGTAATCGTGCTTTTGAATATTATGTTTGTCGTGTATAGTGTTAGACAAACATGATAGTAGGTAAAGCACCCTCGGGCAAAGATAGAGTTGGACAGACATAGTTACGTTTGCCCAAGGCCAACCCAGACAAACATGATGGGTTATGTATAGATCATGTTGGTTTAGGGTTCAGGCTAGTATTGATGTGTGTAGGTGAGTTAGTGTCTTGATTAGTTGTAAACTCAATGTCTAATAATCAATAAAAGGCAAGGTTGAAAGTATTTGGCATGTTATTTACATGTTCGTTAACTTGTTTGTTGGGACAAAGAGGATTGAAGAAACCAGCTTTTGATAACCTTAGTCCAATTCATATCTGCTTAAGTATGGAACTGCTGAAGAACAAATGAAGAAGTGCTGAAGAACAAACACCAAAGTACTGAAGAGTAATTCATCAGAAGTTCTGAAGTCTAACCAGACATTTCACTGAAGAACTACTGAAGACAAACTGCTTATCAGCAGTTTGTCACTCATCAGCACTTTGCATCAGAAGCTTCTAACCGACTGAAGATCAGCAGTTTCCTTATTATATTGTTTTGTTAAAGTCTAGATTTCAAGTTCCAATGTACAGACTGTTATAAGCTTATCTTAGTATAATATCTTTGTTAAATATCTTAGATTACTTCAGACAACAGTTTAGTACATTAGTCTATAAATAGATGAGTTTGTTCATCTATTTTATACATGTGATTTTGTGTAATATCTTTGATCTAAATTGAAATCCTTCGGGCTTTAAACTTATAATTCCATTTCACATCTGAGAAACATAAACTGCTCTTACTGCTTTATACTTAAACTGTTTATTGTTTCTCATTTATTGTTCAGTCAAGGGGGAGTAATAACTCCTCTTCAAAGTGATCTTTTAGACCTTTGAACACTTGTCTTTCCACTGCTTAATAACTCATACATAAATTTGATAACACATAAGTGTTCATAAACTAAGCCACTGATCCAACAATTGGTATCAGAGCATCTGGTTAATCTGATCAAAATCAATCTAACAAATTGAGATTCAGACACAGGCTCATTATTGATATTCAATAAAGGATAAAAGGCTCACTTTTTCTTCCATCACTTTAAAGAAGTATTGACAAATCCAAACTTCTTAAAAAATGGACCCCTACAATACTGGATCTGCCAACAAACCTCCTATGTTAGTCAGAAATGAATATAACATATGGTCTAAAAGGTTGGCACACACTATTTCCCAAACAAACACTGGATGTTGGAGGTCTGTGGTTTTTGGACCTCACAAACCAGTAGTAAGTGATCCAGAGGGAAAGACTGAAAGACCAAAAGATCCAAAAGAATACACGGAGGAAGATTTCCAAAAGTTTGAGCTTGATGCAAAAGCTTTCTCCATGTTGGCTATGGCTCTCCCAAACGAAATATATGCTGGCCTTTTACATTGTGAAAGTGCCAAAGAGCTGTGGGATTGCCTAAAAGAGCAGTTTGCAGGAACTGCTGAGGTGATAGCCAACATTAGAGAAATTTTGGCTCAACAATATGAAACTTTTACTCACATAGAGGGTGAATCTTTAACACAACAATTTGAAAGATTTTCTTCACTCATATCTGAGTTAAAAATTAACAATCAGACCTATTCAAATGAATCTATGTTACATAGATTTTTAAGGTCTCTACCTTCAAAATGGGAAACTTACTCTATAGTCCTCAGAACAAGTTCAGATTTTAATACCTTGAACCTAACTAGGTTACATGGTAAATTACTAACTTTTGAGAGAGAAATCAATCAAAAGAAAAAGTTGCAGGAATCTAGTAAAACTGCTGATGACTATACTCCGGGTAGCACAGCCTTATTAGGACATGACTCACCATCCTGTTCTAATAATTTTGGTTCTTTTGACCACATTGACATAACAGCTGGGATCTCATCAGATGGATCCTTCCCAGCTTATGACAATGAAGAACTAAGTCAAACTGCTGACAACATGTGTTTCATCATGGATGATTTAAAATATTTGAGCAGTGATGACTTAGAAGAAATGGAAATATTGCACCAACTGGCCTTGTTAAGCTTAAAAACTAACAAATTTTATAAAAGGTCAGGAAGGAAATTTCCAGGACTAAACAACTCAACAAAAGTTGGTTTTGACAAATCTAAACTTAGATGTCATAAGTGTCAAAAGTTGGGACACTTTGCTAGAGAGTGTAGAAGCTCTAGCTACAACCAACCAATGTCTGGAAATCAATTTAATCCCTCATATAATAGGAATAATGGAACTCAAGGGAGTGCTCATTTTGTACAGGCACAAGCTCCACATGTTCAATATGTGCCACAAGTACAATATGTTCAGATGCCTGCTCAGCAACAACAGCAGCTGATGCCTCCTTTTCCAACTGCTCAACAACCTGCACAAACTCAACAACCCCCTCAGCAACAAAGCTTATTTACCTCAGGGTATGTTGACTGGAGCAGTCTTCCTTATGACACATCAGAATGCAGTCAGGATGCAGACAATAAGGTCTATGATGTCAACTGGGGAGAACCTGATAATGGCAGAAAGAACTTTGCCTTAAATGCTTTTGAAGGATACTCTTCAAATTCTGCTCTCACACAGGTATCACAACAATCTCTATTAAAGCTTTGCACCAAATCTTGCAAAGAATCTTTTGCTTTAATTAGAGAAACAAATGTGCATTTACAAGGCAAAACGAATGATATGGAGAGAAAATTCACACAAATGAAGTGTGATTTAGAAAGAAAAATTGTTTTGAAAAACAAAGAAATTTCTAAACTGAATGATAAATCCATTGAAGCAGAAGCACAGATTAAAACAATGATAGACAGCCTAGGAAATGTCAGACAAGAGCTTGCTGACACCAAGGTTTATTGTGAAAAATGGGTTGAATCTTGTAAAGGGTATCAAATGTTGCTTAACAAACAAACTGCAGCCAATGTTAAGTTTGGCATTGGGTATACCCACACTGAATCACCAACAGATTTCACCCACAAAACTGATAATGATGGGGTGAAATTGATTCAAACTTCTGATATGGAGGAATGCACATCCTACCATCAGAACTTCCTCAAAAAGGGAAGTACTGCAGAAGTTAAAACTACTGACAATAAGCCATCAGCAGTTTCAACTACATCAGGAGTTAAGACCCTGAAAACTGCTGATGACCTATTTCAAAAATCTGATTTTGTCAGTAAATTGCCTTCCAGCTCTCTTGATTTATCTAAAAAGAAAGAGAAGGCAAAAGCATGTGAAATATGTGGTCTGTTTAACCACATAACTGAACTTTGCAGATATAGAAAGGTAAATCAGTTAAACAAACAAAGACAACAACTGATTGTGGGAAAACAGATAAAACAAAATTTTGAAAATACCTTTTTTCCCAACAAACAACAATCAAACAAAACCCTTTCTAAGAAGAGGCCTTTATCTCAACAAAGGTCATCTTCTCAAAGTTCAACTTCAGAAGTTTTACCTAACTCATCAGCAGTTTCACAAACTGCTGAAGTTAAAGATTTGATAAACCTGGTTAAACTTCTAATGACCAAAGTTGATGGTGGAAACCAAAAAGAACCCACCATTGTTCTTAATGACAAATCCATTGCCAAAAAGACATGGATTTCTAAAATTGGTCCACAACAAGCTGCACCTGTTCTCAAGAGCAAACCCAAAGCCAAACTGGCTTGGGTTGCCAAAACTAACTAATTTGCTATCTTGTACAGAGGGTCTCCAGAGGTTTGAATAGAATATGGTATGTGGATAGTGGAGGCTCAATGCACATGACTGGATGCAAATACCTGATAAACAATTTTATCAGCCAAAGAGAAGGATCTGTGTCCTTTGGGAACAATGCCAAGGGATATGTGCTAGGACATGACAATGTATCCTCAGGCAAAATGCAGTTTGACAAGGTCAATCTGGTTGAAAACCTTGAGTACAACTTGCTGAGTGTCTCACAAATGTGTGACAAAGGATATTCTTCCTTTTTCACCAAGACAGCATGCAAGATCATATCACCAGAAGGCCAGAAGTTGATAGAGAAGATTATTGAAGATCATACTTTGCTGATTGCCAAAAGATGTGGCAATGTCTATGCAGTGGACATTGAAAAAGACAAAGTATTGAACAAGACTGCCTGTTTCTTCTCAAAGGCATCAACTTCAGAAAATGATCTCTGGCACAGGAGACTTGGCCATGTGAACTTTAAAACCATCAATGAAGTCACAAAAATGGGCTTGGTCAGAGGTCTACCTTTGAAGGAATATCAGTGCAAAGAACACTGTGTTTCTTGTCTTAAAGGTAAACAACATAAGTCCTCCTATAAGTCTATTGAAGAATCAAAAACAACTGCATGTCTTCAACTACTCCATATGGACTTATTTGGACCAGTCATGATTATGAGCCTTGGTAAGAAGAAGTACTGCTTGGTCATCATTGATGACTACTCAAGATTCACATGGGTCTTCTTCTTATATTCCAAGGATGAGGCAGCTGAAATCATCAAGTTCTTTATTCTACAAGTTGAGAAGCAATAATCTCTATCTGTCAAAGTCATCAGGAGTGACAATGGGACAGAGTTCAGGAACAAAACTCTGGATGAATTCTGTCTGTCTAAAGGGATTGTTAGACAGTTCAGCATTCCCAGAACTCCTGAACAAAATGGTGTGGTAGAAAGGAAGAACAGAACATTAATTGAAGCAGCCAGAACAATGTTAGCTGATTCAGGCCTACCTTTGTATTTTTGGGCTGAAGCAGTCAACACTGCATGTTATGTTCAGAATAGAGTTCTTATCAACAAGAGACATACCAAGACTGCCTATGAAATTCTTCATGGCATAAACCCCTTATCTCCTTCTTCAGGGCTTTTAGATGTCAATGTTTTATCCTCAACATCAAAGACTCTATATCTAAGTTTGCTGCAAAAGTTGATACAGGTTATTTTCTTGGTTATTCTCCTTTGAGAAAAGCTTACAAAGTTTTCAATTCAAGAACCAAGATAGTAGAAGAAACACTGAATGTCAAGTTCAATGAATCAAAACACACTCTTATTCCAGCAAATCCTGCTGAATTATTTGATCTTGACAACTTTCATTTCGGACCTGAAAAGACTGTTGAATCATCCAAACCTCCTCAAAATGGTTTTCAAGGATTTGAAGATGATAGTCCTGCACCATGGACTCCAAACACAGTCAGAAGATCAACTATTAAACCTTCAGAAGTTTCAATAGCTTCATCTTCAGGAACTACTGATGAACATTTTGAAACTACTGATTCAGCTGAACCTAAAACTCCTGAAGTTCAAATAACAGCTGAACCAGATATTATCAATCTCAGTGGTTTATTTGAAGAACCTGTAGAGCCATCATCCAGTACAGGTTTACAACAACTGATTGAACACAAAGATCATCCATTAGATCAAATCATGGGTGATATTGCATCAGGGGTACTCACAAGAAACCAGCTTTCCAACTTTTGCTTCTTCTCAGCATTCATTTCTCAGTTGGAACCAAAGAAGTATCAAGAAGCCCTCAAAGACAACAATTGGGTGCAAGCAATGCAAGAAGAGTTGCTTCAATTCAAGAAACAACAGGTTTGGGAAATCTGTCCTTTACCTGAAGACAAGCAACCAATTGGAACAAGATGGGTCTTCAGAAACAAATCAGATGAAGCTGGTATGATCATCAAGAACAAAGCAAGATTGGTGGTACAAGGTTATTCCCAAGAGGAAGGAATTGATTATGATGAAACCTTTGCACCAGTTGCAAGACTTGAAGCTATCAGGTTATTTTTAGCTTATGCAATTTCCAACAACATTAAAGTTTATCAAATGGATGTCAAGAGTGCATTTTTATATGGAAAAATAAAAGAGGAAGTGTATGTCTGTCAACCTCCAGGGTTTGAGGATCCTTCTCATCCTGATTGGGTTTACAGACTTGACAAAGCTCTTTATGGGCTAAAACAGGCTCCAAGAGCCTGGTATGAAACACTTTCAAACTTTTTACTTAAGAATCACTTCTCAAGGGGATCCATTGATAAAACTCTTTTCATAAAACATGTTGGAAATCATGTCTTACTTGTTCAAATTTATGTTGATGATATCATATTTGGTTTAACAAACTCAAAACTGTGTGAAGAATTTAAGAAACTCATGCAATCAAAATTTGAAATGAGTACAATGGGAGAATTGCAGTACTTTTTGGGACTGCAAATCAAGCAACAGTCAAATGGAACATTTATACATCAATCAAAATATGTTAAAGAATTATTAAACAAATTTTCTTTACAAGACTGTAAAACATGTTCCACTCCCATGACACCAATCACACAAGTTGAACCAGATGATCAAGGGAAACACATTGATCAAACCATGTATAGATGTATGATAGGTTCTCTTTTGTAATTAACTGCTTCTAGACCAGATATCATGTTTTCAACTTGTGTCTGTTCTAGATATCAATCTTCACCAAGAGAATCACACCTAATTGCAGTCAAAAGAATCTTCAGATATCTGAAAGGAACTCCTACTTTAGGAATTTGGTATCCTGCTTCAAGCAATACCAAGTTAACTGCTTTTTCAGATAGTGACTATGCAGGGTGCAAGATGTCAAGAAAATCAACATTTGGTGGTTGTCAATTCTTAGGAAAGTGTCTGGTGTCCTGGCAATCAAAGAAACAAACATCTGTGGCAACTTCAACAGCTGAAGCTGAATACATTGCTGCTGCAAGCTGTACTTCACAGATACAATGGCTCCAATATCAACTGCTTGATTATGGAATCAAAGAGACCAAGACCCCAGTTTTAGTAGACAGCAAATCTGCCATTAGCATCATTCAAAATCTAGTTCAGTTTTCAAAGACTAAACACATTGAAATCAGGTATCATTTCATAAGAGATTGCTATGAAAAAGGCAAGATTGAGGTGAAGCATGTCACAACAGCTAATCAAATAGCTGACATTTTCACCAAACCCCTTGATTCAACAACTCTTCAGAGGTTAGTATCCATGCTTGGGATGTTAAACTTAGAAGAAAGTCTGTAAGTGTTTCACTTTTTAGTTCTGCACATATTTTATTTTCACTTACATACTTATCTGTCACAAACCTCTGAAGACCAAAATTTGAGAAAGAGAAAGTACTGATGAACAATTTTTGAAAACTATTGATAAACATCAAAAATGGGATATTTTCATAATGGATATAACTACTGATGAAAATCAGAAGTTAGTAAAGTGTTTTAAAAGTCATTTGCATCAGCAGTTGAAACTGCTGAAGAAATGACTAAAACCACTGATGAAGAAACCTTCTTCATCAGCAGTTTGACTAAAAAGGGTAAAACAGACTTTTCACTCATCAGAAGTTTGACCTAGTCGGTTGAAAACTTCTGATAAATACCTTTTTCAAACACTTATCCATTCAAAAAGCAAAATTCCCTCTCTCTCTCTCAAATCCAAAGCAAAACCCCTTCTCTAACCTAAAAATACTGTTCGATCAAAACAACCATGGCTCTCGTGTTAAAACAGGGACACAATCAAAGAGGCTACTTTGTTAAAGATGAAGCCTGGTCCCAATATGATGAGATGATTGATCTCATCATGAAATCCCAATATTATGAAGCTTTCACCATCGATCCACCCATTCATGAAGAAACTCTTAATGAGTTCTGGGCAAACACAGAGAAGGTGACGGTTAACAATGAAGTGATCTCCCTCAAATCTTCCATAAAAGGGAAACTGATGGCCATATCACCGGAAACACTAAGCATCAGGCTTGGTTTGAAGGATTCTGAGGCTCCTGAACATATTCCAAACTCAGACATCCATCTAACCATGACAGAGTGTGGTTATCAAGGTACTTTGGCACAAGCAACAGTTTATAAGAAATATTTTGACCCTCAATATAAACTGTTATTTCATTATATTATTATGTGTCTAAGTCCAAAAACTGGGTCAATAGATCAGATGCCTTCTACTTTTCAACCAATTTTTCATTCAATCATAAATGAAACACCTTTTAAGGCATCAAAACTGTTTTTCAATGAATTGGTTTTACACCATGAAAACGATAAAAAGAAGTTTTTGTTGTATCCAAGATTTGTTATGCAATGCATAATAAAGGAACTTGGAGAGGGAGTACTTGAGGGTGAAGCAACTACTTTAAACCCATTAACCTCTCAAGTATTCTCTAGGCACAACAAACCAGCACTTGTGCTAGAAGATGACCAAGGGGAAGAACAACCCATCCCCAAGGAACCCACATCTTCCAAACCCAAAAAGAAAACCAAAAAGCCTAAACAACAAAAACAAAAACAAACCAAAACCTTGAAAAAGACAGTTCAGGAAGTGGAGAAACCTGAAACTGCTGATGTACAATCTGCACTTGATAAGGAAGTTGCTGAAACATCCTCTCAGCACACTCCCTCTCCACCTCCCAAAAGAAAACCTGTCACAGTTATTTTTCAAAGAAAAAGATTTAAGAAACCAATAACTGTTGACCCATCCTTTGAAACTACTGAAACTAACCCTGAACCCATCCAAACTCCTGAACACCAACCCCTCACAACTACTGAACCTGAACCTTCCCACACAACAATAGAAATAGCTCAACTTCTCTCAGGACTAAAAGGAACCCATTCAACACATGTCACTCCCCCAGCAACACATCAAATTGGGGAGATGCCTTCAGAAGTTGACATGAATGTGGATCCTATTAGCCCAACCCAGAGAGATGAGGATGAACAAGAGTTTATAAGCCCAAACTTACAAACTCTTGATACTTTTGAGGCTGCTACTACTCACTTATCACCCAGTGGTGAACCTGAGGACAGTAGTAACATAGCTAAGACCTCAAATTTGGCAACTACTAATGAAGGCCTAAGGCCAGAAGTAGGAAAACCTCAGTACCAAGACAAAGAGGTTCATGAGACTACTAGTTTGGGTCTAGCTCATGATATAACTGATCCTGCCCTCTCTGAGGACAATATCAGGGATTCAGATGATTCCATTAGTTTGGATGATGAATCAAACATTCCACCTACTGAATTGACGGTTGATATTGAAGGTCCTGCATCTAAGGTTTCCAAGCTCAAGAAGCTGGTCACCAAAGATCAGGTTAAAGACCACTTAACCCAAAAATCCCCAAAAGTGGCATCTTCAGAGCAATCTGAGGATCACCCAAAAAGCACCCCTTCACCAAAACAACCTACCCAATTCCCTGGGCTCACAAGCATAGACTTGAACCAACTATGCAGTCCAGATGGTCCCCTGTACCAGGCAATCAAACAGATAATCACTGATCAACTCAAACCCTTCACAACTGCTTGGGAGTTAAAAGCTAACAATCAATTTGGGTTGATAAACTCAAGACTTGCTGAGTTGAACAAGAAGATGGACCAAACACAAGATCAACTAGCAAGGTTGTCTGCTGCAACTTCTCACTCCATGAGGCTTTTAGAAGTGGATGAAGCCAAAAGGGGGGAGAAGACTAAGGAACCAACTACTGAAGTTGCTACACAAAGACAAACTCCTGATCCTAAAGCTGATATGCCAAAACAAAGACCAGGAAAAGAAGTAGCACAAGAATTCAAATTGTCTAAGGCACAAGAGGAAACTGCTGATCCCATTTCTCAAACTACTGAAGACAATCCTTCAGCAGTTATGACTCAATTTACCTCATCAGCAGTTTTACCTCCAAAACCAACATCAGAAGTTTCTAAGGCACCAGAAAAAGAACCTGCTCCCATTCCTTTGCCTACAACAACTTCAACAACTGTTTTAAACCCTACTCCCATTTCCATGTCTAAAGATCTATTGGAGAAGAGTTTGAAAGAGGCTGCAAAGAAGGCAAAAGAAGACAGAGTATGGAACAGCCTAGAGACTAGAGATGATTTGAATTTTCAAGAAAAGTTAATCAAGTATCAAGAAAAACTTGATGAGCTTGAGGCTGAAGAGAGAGCACTTGAAGCTGTTGCAGAAGAAGACAAAAGGGCACATCTAATAACATTCATCACAAAGAACTCCAAATCTAAGCAAGTGGCTCTCAAAAGACTCTCAACATAAGAACTGACCAGAAGAGCTCAGATGCTATCAGACAGATTAGCAACAGAGAATGAGAGGAAAGCCAAAAGAGCTGAAATAATAGAAGAGTTAGTGGCAAATGGCTATGGTTCAAAGGCCTCAGTCTCCAAATAGAAAGAACAAACACTTTATGAGGCTTACAAGAAATTCAAGGCCAAGAAAGCGGCAGAGCCAGAGAGATTTGAAACTCCAGAAGTCCAACCAACTTCTATTGTAAGGAGATCATCTGGTGCATTAAGGAAGCCTGCCACCAAGAGAAAAGCAGAGGGTGAACCCATTGTCAAGACTGACTTCAAGATGATACTCTTGGAAGGAGATCAGTTAGTACATGGTGATTTTGATGTTGAAGAGAAACCCCTCTTAACACAATTCAGAGACAAGGCTACTTATGCTTATCAGTTACAACAATCCATTCAAGAGAAGACACATACAAGGGTTGTAACAGAGCATCACCTGCCCAACATGCCTATTCAAGGTAGTGCTGAACTTCAAGGTAGTCAAGAATCTCACCTGAGAGTCACTGAAATAGAAGACATTCCTCAATCATCCTCAGGTCAACCTAAGGAAACAGGCTTGGTTTCCTATGCCTCTGACTTTGACAGGTCAAAGGTAAATATCATAAAATGGTCATTTACTGATTCCAACTCAGTACTTGTGACCAGGAGAGACCGTTCAAGTAAAGTCTACAAAAACTCAAAGGAGTTGAGTGTTTTATCTTCAAAAGACCTTCTTACTATTCAGCATCTTACACCTGAACTTGGTCCTCTCACAGAGCAACAAAGATGTACTCTTACTACCCGGATGACAGCAGAGATCTGGAGGATACTAGAAGAGAGAAAAGGACAACAATAAAGATTGGATAAGGTTTTGGCTTCATCAATCCAGGGGGAGATTGTTGGGACAAAGAGGATTGAAGAAACCACCTTTTGATAACCTTAGTCCAATTCATATCTGCTTAAGTATGGAACTGCTGAAGAACAAATGAAGAAGTGCTGAAGAACAAACACCAAAGTACTGAAGAGTAATTCATCAGAAGTTCTGAAGTCTAACCAGACATTTCACTGAAGAACTACTGAAGACAAACTGCTCATCAGCAGTTTGTCACTCATCAGCACTTTGCATCAGAAGCTTCTAACCGACTGAAGATCAGCAGTTTCCTTATTATATTGTTTTGTTAAAGTCTAGATTTCAAGTTCCAATGTACAGACTGTTATAAGCTTATCTTAGTATAATATCTTTGTTAAATATCTTAGATTACTTCAGACAACAGTTTAGTATATTAGTCTATAAATAGATGAGTTTGTTCATCTATTTTATACATGTGATTTTGTGTAATATCTTTGATCTAAATTGAAATCCTTCGGGCTTTAAACTTATACTTCCATTTCACATCTGAGAAACATAAACTGCTCTTACTGCTTTATACTTAAACTGTTTATTGTTTCTCATTTATTGTTCAGTCAAGGGGGAGTAATAACTCCTCTTCAAAGTGATCTTTTAGACCTTTGAACACTTGTCTTTCCGCTGCTTAATAACTCATACATAAATCTGATAACACATAAGTGTTCATAAACTAAGCCACTAATCCAACATTGTTCATGCATCTAACAATCATGTAAAGGATTCCACACTCTAGGTGGTTGATCAATCTTGTGATCGATCCATTTCAGGGACCTAGAATTGGTATCATATTGTCTAGCTCATTGATTGTTACGGATTTGTTTCATGTTGGTAACCTTTGCCAGCTAAAACTTGTTCCTAAAGCTTTAGCAACAAGTTTCAACCATATCTGAACGTATTGGTTGTGTTTTGGCGATGTGTTGATCGATCTAGGGTCTTTAGATCCATTGGCGAACTTAATCCCAGTAGACGAACTCAGGGTTCTAGCGAACTTGTCTCAATTTCACCTCATGGACGAACATCCTCCTTGTTCGCCTGTAGCTATTGTTATTTTGCAGCTAAGTTTGTTTGAAACTTCTTCGCCTTTTACGTCACATCATGATTTCAGAATAATTTTGGTCTGTGAAAATTGACATAATTAGAACCTAATCAATTAATCATGTCTAATTTAATAAGTTAATTAAATTCCAATTCCCCACCCAAAATGATAAGTGTTGAAAACTACTTTTGGTCGGAGGATCGTTTTAAGGCGTCTGCTCATTTTCACGACATGCGTATGTGGATCTACATTGATGGGGGATACGTCCGCCCTAATCATGATTTTTAAGGTAGAAGAAAAGTTACTTTCTACTCATGAATGAGTTAGAATGATAAGAAGATCTATGAGGCAGAGAACAAAGCACTTGTTGCCATTAACTATGTGCTTACCACAAAAGATTCTTCATACTTTTAAGAAAATTAGGACCTCTAAGTAGTTGTGGGAGGATCTTGAGAATAGGTTTTGTAGAGGATATGATTTGACACGAAAACAGGATTATATGATCATACAAGTTGCAAAACCAGGTGCGGAAACCCTAGCTTTGAACAAACTGATATAAACTCAAATCAAAACACAATCAAAGTCATTTTCAAATGTTTTCATAGATTAACTTGATCATAAACTTGATTACAATGTGAATACAGTTAATCTAGATCACACACACACTATCTCAAACTGCTCTGGAACAACACCTCAAAACACACACACCTAATGACTCTCTTTTCATTACAAAAACACAAATTCTATATATAGGCACTGCACATTCGCCCCTTTCTCTTGGTCGAATGTGAGTTTGTTCCACATTCGCCCATCACAATGGTCGAATGTGTTCTTTCTGTGTAGTTCCATTCCAGTTTCGTCCAGTCTATTCTACCTTCGCCCACTTCTTCTACATTCGCCCAAAACAGCCTTCTAACACATGTTAACTATCCAATCACTAGTCGCAAAACGCATCTACAAACTCCCCCTCGACTATTGATTGGATCGTTTTCTGTCCTCGTCCATGGCTTTGTTCAGCAACTTGATTCTGAGCTGTTTCTTCTGCTCTTTAGTCATCTCAGGCTCTAATCTTCTCTTCACCGGTTTTGACACGTTTGCCATCTTCACCATCTTGCCAAGTTTTCCATCCAAGTTACTACCCGCATTTATATCATATGCAAAGCAAACACCAACTACTTGAGTATATTTCTTTGCCTGATCTGCGTCGTTTGGCTCATGATGAATCGGATTGTAAAAGAGCATGATGATGTCTTCGAAGGTGCAATTTATCAACCACATAGGATCAAATACATGCACATGCTTGTATTTATCCTTTCCATCTCTCAACACAATCACCGCTTCTGCCTTTCTCCAATCATAATACCAGAAGATAAAATCAGCACTGAAATGTTGTGGCATGGGCATCAAAGGTATCTTTCTCATCACTTCAGGTGCTTTATATATCAAAGTAACCCGCTTCAGCTTGGTTCTAGGATCAATATCCCTGTGAACTTTCCTCCGGGGATATTGTGGTTTGAATCTATTCCATCTTGTTCTGCTCTCCCAAACCAGCTTGTCCGCGCACCAACCGACATGTGTGTTATTAACTGAAGCACCCGACATAGGAAATCTGCATAAATCTCTAACCGCCCAGTACGGTAGAGTAAGCAAGTCAATGAATCTGTAAAAGTACAAGATCCCTGATTCCCATTTGGCAGCTAGACACTTCAGCCTGCCCAAATATGTCCACCCGAGAGCTCTGCCTCTGAACTTAGCATTATGAAATCTATAAAAGTTTCCTTGAGCTTCAGGCTTCGGTCGGTTCTCATCCATTTCTCTCAGTCTCTTCAAATAACTCTTCAATTCATCAGATTTATTTGAAGATTCTGGCTTATCAGCACCAAATACTTTCTCTACAAACTCTGCACTTCTCTGCTTAGCTTTCTTCTTTGCATAAGTGTTTGGAATTTCAGTAAAATCAGGAAACACCACATCTTCATCAGTTTGTCTGAAGTATTGTGGGTATTCCTCATGAGTTATGTCCTCAATTTCCACTTCTTCAAATTCAGGGGTATCTTTATCATCAGAGTGACTTCCAATATCCTTTTCAGGAATATGTGGAATCGACTCATCTACAATAAACTCTTCAAACGTTTTCCCTACCCTCTGTGCAAGTCCATCCAAAATCTCCTTTGCCACAGATGCAGGTACTTCCCCTTCTTCAAGATCAGGATCGTTATATTCCAATTCATATCTCATATCGTCAGTTTGGAATATTTCAGCAAAACGACCTGTAAACTCAATGGTCCATTCTCTTCTTTCTGACATGTCCTTATAAACTTGTTTAGCATCATCAGTCAAGGACCTCACCTTCTCATTCCAGAATACAGTTTCATCTGAATCAACATTTTCACCCTTTTTCTTCTTCGAACTTGATTCTCAAGTGTCTTTCTTCTTTGAAGGTGGTCTCTTCTCAAATGTAAACTTCGATGTATCATCTCCTCCATCATTATCATCATCACTGCTACTCTCATCCTCCTTTTGACTTCCCGAACCCTCAGCATCATCATCATCATTATCATCCTCATCATCACTCTTTTCCGATTCTTCATCATCCTCATCATCATCTTTCTCTTTATCCGACTCAGATGGTTCATAATCAACTTGTTCAACTTCTTTTTCTTTATCTTCTTCACCCTCCTTCAATTTGGGTGCAACATTGTACAGGTTATCAATCAACTCACTCAGGCGTTTATTCTCAGCCTTCAATTCTTTATTATCTTCTTTGATAGCTTTAAACCTGTTTTTGTTTCTCAAACATTTACCCTCAAGCTTTTTGTTCTTTGCTTCTAGCTTCTTTACTTTCTCATCAATCTCATCCTGATTCGACTTTGAAGCTACAACAATCTGAAGCATCTTTTCTTCATTTTGCTTGAACTTGGCTATTTCAGCTTGCTGAGCCACAATCATCTTCATCATGTCATCCATCCTCTTATTCACCTGCTTCATAACATCATCATCCACAGTGACTTTCTTTGACTTGGATTTTGATTTGGATGGCTCAACTTCAGCTTCCTTCTCTTTCTGAGGCTTTGTAAACAAGTTAAGTACATTATCCAGGGCTACATTAAACTCATCCACTGGTAATGTTGCTGCCTCTTTAGTCTTTTGTTTCTTTGTGACTGGTGAAGATTGCTTTGATGACGTTCCAGCTTCAGGAACTCTTTTACCTCTTAAGAGTTGTGCTAACTCTTTTTCTCTCAGTTGCTTTGTACTAGTCTTTTTAGCCATGGTTTTGTGTTTGGGCTTGGGCAAGTTGACAACCACAGTTTCTCCTACATTCAACTCATCCAAATTTATACTTAACCCTTCATCTTCAGCACCAACAGACTTCTTGCTCTTCTCAGCTTCTGCAATCGATCTGTTTAATGATTCAGACTCACCAACCATAGTGGCCTTACGTTTGGTGGCCCGGACATTTTCAGCATCAGAATCCCACTGTTCATCCTCCTCAGTCTCTTCTGAATCCACTGACTCTTCATCCACCAAACCCGTACCTTTCTTAGCAGTTGATTTCTTTCTAGCAACCTGTTGTTTTGAACTTCCCTGATCAGTCTTTCCTTTGCCCTTCCCTTTGGCTCCAGGATTGACTACTTGCCTCTTCCGCTTAGTACTAGCATCAGCATATACTAAGGGATCATCGTTATCAGAATCACTATTAGGATGCCTAGCTGTATTCTTTCCTGGATCAGTGTAATCCTCTCTAGCTAAGGCTCCAAACAACCTTCTATACGGTGGCCTTTCATTATCTGGCACACCCTTATATCCCTTCATTCTCACCAAAGTACGAATGTTCATGTGATCCTGAGCAAGTATCTGGGTTGGATCTTTCTTCAAATCAGGATACTTGTGATCAAAGATCATCATCAAGAATCTTGGATAAAGCATGAACTTCTTAACCTTTAATCCTTTCAGCATCTCTAGCATATGATCCAATATCATTCCAGCAACGTTAAATGGTTTGTTGAGAGTCAACGCAACCATTAACGAGCTCAAACTCTTTCTCATCACGTCATATCCTCCACTAACACATCCAAACACATGTATGATGACGTGAGCAAAATACTTGAACTGCACGCTTAGTTTCCCTTTGTACATTGAACCATCAGTGATAGGTCCTTTGTATTTCATCCTGAGGAAACAAGCTTTCTGCTCAGTCCATGACAATTCTCTTGGATCTTCTCTAACTTCAAATTTGATCTGGAGTGCTTCTCTGATATCAGATTCAGTAATAAACATCTCCATTCCTTGGATCTTGCTCTTTATGACAGTCTGATTATCAAAGTAATCATACTTAGCATTGTTGTAGAAATCTTCAACTATATCCTTGTAGATAATAGTCGGTGTAGCCAAAGCATAAACTACTCTGCTTCTCTTCATGAACTTGATAATGTCAGCAAACTCCACGTTCTTTTCTACGTCACCCAAATAAGCACAGCAGTTATGATTCTTCTCAAATGGCCATATGCTTCCACTTGACGATTCACCTTCCTGAACAGGCTCTGGGACTATATCAGGAATAACTGTCTCAACTGGAATCTCCACATTCTCTTGTTCCTCAGCCATCTGTATTTCAAAATCAAAAACAAACGTCAAAACACAAAATCGACAAAAACTTAAAAATTTTAGGATTTTAGAAATCCACATTCGCCAAAAAAAAAAAATCCTGGTCGAATGTAGTTTATTTTGGTCGAATGTACAACATTCTGGTCGAATGTGAAATAATATTGACTAATAATATACATTCGCCCATTTTGAATTACATTCGTCCAAACATTTCCACCTTCGTCCAAACGGTGACCCGAAGGTGAAATCTGTTCTTCCCAAAAATTCAAAAATTTTCTAAACATGTTTTTAACACTTTGTTTTGATCAGAAATTGTACTAAAACTGGCCGACTAACACTCGTGTAGCATCAATTGCTCTTATTTTCATTATATGTCAGTTTTAATAGAAAAATTAGGGTTTATATTCAAAAATCAATCGATTACTCAATTAACAACTGTAATAACCCTAATTTGTTATCCATTCTCCCCCTAAAACTGTCATAGAATGAAATGCACTCATAAAGAAGCATAAACAAACACTCTTAGTCTATGAAATCCTAAACCCTAGGTCCGGTTTAAAAACGAATGATTCTGGTCTCGTTTCAGCTCCTTTACCTGTAATATTGGTATAGAAATGATCAGGAAGAATCAGGGAATAAAATGCACAAGAAAAAATCAGCAAAGCAACAAGTGTCCAGATCGAATGAAAATTTGAAAAATTGTAACTGGGGTTCGAATGTGAAACTGGTATATATATAAATGTCCACCTTCGACCGTTTAATGGTGCGAATGTGGGAATTTTCCACATTCGCCCACAAGTAAATGTGCCCGAATGTAAAATGTTTACCCGAATGTGAATATTAGAGAAACAACCACATTCGCCCGTTTTGAAACGACCGAAAGTAAAGAATTTTCCACATTCGACCCATTTAAGGGGCGAATGTGAAATGGAAAATTCTGAAAATTTTGCCAAATCACAAATTCGAATCCCGTTCAACATTTTTCAATCCGTTAAGCTTCCAAAACTCATATTTTTACTTTCTGGTGAACATTTACATTCGGGTGAGTGTTTAGGGACGAAAGTGCATCAGAAGGGACGAAGGTGAAGTTCATTTGGGCGAACCTAGACTAGTTTTTGGAAAATTTTTCGAAGTGTTGAATTTTTCGAAGTTCGTGATCATGTGGAATTTTCCGACTACTCTGACACCAGCAACTACACAACCACAACAGCAAGTGATGGACCCATGGACGGTGGCAGCACAGAAGACGAGCACACAGTCTTCGCAGCCGGTTAACTACATGAATCAGAGTGCACCTCCAGCACCACAATCTGACTACTAGGGAGTAGCAGCAGCGGTGGTAAACACTCAAACTACAAATGCTATTTCCACACTGATTAATGATTTGTCTTCAGGTAGCGGGAATCGGCCACCGAAGCTTATGGAGATTCAAGAATACAATCAGTGGCAGAAAAAGTTCAAGATACATTTGGAAGGCATGGGAGTGGAAGGTGCAGAGGCATGGAACATGATTGCTAAAGGTTACACAGCACCAGTCTTGGAGAATACAGGTGAACCAGTTCCATTGGAGAGCATGGCTGAGGATGAGAAAAAGAAGTTTGCTGTGGAAAAGAAGGCGTTTTCCCAATTGACACAGGCAATCACAAATGATCTTTTGCATCAGTTTGGGACTTGCACAACATCTAAGGCACTATGGGAAGCACTTAAAAGAAGGCATGATGGTAATGAGAAGACTAGAGGTCTAAGGATGGAAGAACTGAGAAAGGAGTTTGAGAATTTTTCTTATATTGGAAATGAAACTTTGAAAGAACTAACTCCTAGATATAGTCATTTGTTATCTGAATTGTCAAGCTATGGTATACAGATTCCTATGGCAAAGCAGGTGGATAAGTTTGCAGATGCATTACCACCAAATTGGGATCAGCATGTGGAAGTCCTTAGGGAGAAGGATGCTTATCAATACTGGTCTATTCAAGAGTTCATAGAGAAGCTGGAAAACAAAGAATTGGAAGAAAGGAGGAAAGCTAGAAGAGCACAGATTCCTCAGAATCCCAACTTATATTTTGGAGGAAATCCAGTTCCAGCTAGTACATCAAGCTCAGGAGGGCTAGTGGCACCACATGTGGCATGTATTTCCAATGTTATGGAATCACCTACCATTAACTACCATCAACAAACATCATCCTTTTCACAACCATCAATAATATCTACACTGTACCGAATGTAAAATCTCACCAGAAAGTAAAAACACACTAACACTTTTCACGTTCGTCCAAATAAGTTCAGGTTCGCCCGTTCCTGTTCCAGGTTCGTACCCCCGATCAATCGAATGTGAAAAATGTGACCCGAAAGTGAAAAATTCAACAGAAAATTTCCAGGTTCGCCCAAAATACCCTAGGTTCGCCCAAAAATCTCTCAGGTTCGCCCAAAACTCTACACTTTCGACCACCCAGTTCCAGATTCGCCCATTTTAGGTTTGAAAAACGGTTACACTTTGAAAAACGGTTATTTTGATCTCTGATTTTCAAAAGTTTGTGAATTTGAATGATCTTGATCAGGTTTTGCTTCGGAGATGATTTGGAACAAGTTTAATTCTTGGAATTTTGAATTTTAATCACAAAATCAACTCTAAATCTTTCAAAAACACTCAAAAACCATTTTTATGCAAAAACAGATGTGAATTGATCAAAATAATGTCCAAATCAGCTCTGAGTTTATCAATTTGTTGTTGTATGATCCTCTACGCTCTGATACTACTTTGTAGAGGATATGATTTGACACGAAAACAGGATTATATGATCATACAAGTTGCAAAACCAGGTGCGGAAACCCTAGCTTTGAACAAACTGATATAAACTCAAATCAAAACACAATCAAAGTCATTTTCAAATGTTTTCATAGATTAACTTGATCATAAACTTGATTACAATGTGAAGACAGTTAATCTAGATCACACACACACTATCTCAAACTACTCTGGAACAACACCTCAAAACACACACACCTAATGACTCTCTTTTCATTACAAAAACACAAATTCTATATATAGGCACTGCACATTCGCCCCTTTCTCTTGGTCGAATGTGAGTTTGTTCCACATTCGCCCATCACAATGGTCGAATGTGTTCTTTCTGTGTAGTTCCATTCCAGTTTCGTCCAGTCTATTCTACCTTCGCCCACTTCTTCTACATTCGCCCAAAACAGCCTTCTAACACATGTTAACTATCCAATCACTAGTCGCAAAACGCATCTACAGGTTTGAAGGAAATGTAGAGGTTAGGAAGGGCAGAATTGACTTACTAAAGAAGCAATTTGTTCTCTTCAAACATTTCAAACATTAGAATCTTGAATAAATTATTTCTAGGTACAACCACTTAATAATTAAATTGGGTATTCACAATGTTGGATACAGAGATGCTGAAACTAATGATATACTTCTAGATTTCATCCCACCTAAGTGGGATATCTACACTTCGATGATGAAAGACAATGCAGATTACTCTACCATGACTTTAGAGAATGCAGTTGGTAAGTTTAGCCCTTATGAGTTTAACATGCAGAAGAAGGAGACAAGTTTGGATCAGGTTCAAGATCCGGGGATGTACGATGGAAAGCCTGCAAAATCATCTTATAGTCCAGCTGCTACTGCCTTCTTCGCAGGTGAGAGAGCCGGTAATAAGAAGACAAAGAGTTCTAAGAATTCTTTAAGAGAAAAGAAAAAGGAGCCCTGTGAATCGATGCCAATGAGTGTTAAGTCTACTAAACAACTTGCAGTGTTAGCATCTTTTGTTGCATCCTATGAGAAATATATCCAGGGAAATATTAATGATTCAACTGAGTTCAACGAAGACTAGGATCAATTTGACCTAGATGACTTGTTAGAAATGGATGTTCAACGCATCATGCCATGGTTTCAAGAGGGGCCAAGAGATTTATGGAGAGAATGGGTAAAAAAATTTCAGTGGAAAAGTAGGTTTTACAAAGTCAAAGGTCGAGTGCTGCAACTACAACAACTTCAGGCACTTAACTAGGGAATGTCAGAGAGCAAAGTCAGGTAATAATCAGGTTGCTTTTAGGCAAAGCTACTTGGTGGCACTTTCTTCATTAAAGGGTAATAATCAGAGCTTAGCAGCAGTGGATCTAGAGCACTTGTGTCTACTCAGCAACATGGATTGTATGGCTGGAGTAAATATTTTGGAGGATATAGGTATAGTACTCAAGATTTTACGGCTGAAATTATTGAGGAAAATAGTAAGGGGCAGGAGAGAACTAACGATTTAGTAGAAAATGACGAGAACATTGAAAGGACATTGTGAAGTTGGAGTCTAAAGACAAGATGTAGACTGAGGTGTTTATTGCCTTTACGGTTGACCTGGACAACAAAAGCAAGAAGGTACAACTAAAATCTTACTCTATTGTTAATGTGTGCCTTAAATATAATGAACTAATATGTTAGATTAACAGTCCTTATAAATAGTATAAAGAAGAAATGCCATTTTAAAGAAAAGATATTGTAGTTTAAATCGTAAAATGAGATCAAATGAGAATGAAATTACTGGTTTAAAAAGGTCAGGTTAGTGAAAAGCTTGAAGTTATCAATCTAGTTATGAGACTACATAACAGAAAACTAAAGAGGTCTCAAACAAAGAAAAGGAACTTTTTGATGCTCCGATAAAAATTGTTGAACTAAATAAGAAAATTCAATAGTTTAGAAATTCTACCTTTGTACTAGATCACATGATTAGTTCTTAGAAAAAAGGGGTCTGATAACAAAGGGATTGGTTATAACGAAGTCCCACCGCTTTTTTATGAGAGCTACTCATTTTGCCTGCTGAAGAAGAGGTACGTCACCTAGGATATGTTGCACCAGCTGTTGTAAATCCTAAGAATGTTCAATTACCTAATGGTTTGTTATATGATGAAGATCACTTGACTGAATCAAGTGATTCTAATAAAATCTAAAGTAAGGATGAGCAGATCTAAAGAGATGAGTGTGTGATAAAAAAAAAACTTAGAAAACCGAACTAAAAAGGTGGTATAAAATAAAAGGAAATGATAAAGTATTTTCTGAAGCTGATTTCCTTTGGATGTCATTGATCCTAAGAAAATTGACACCATTTTCTCATAAGTTGTTTCAAACATGGTTGTAAAGAAAAAGCAATTGGAAAATTTGTTTCAGTGGGCGATATTAAAAATGTTTCAGTGGGTGATATTAAAAATGAATGTAAAGTCATTGAAACAGAGTCTAATGAAAAGTTTTATGAAAAGAAAATTAGTGAGAAATTAAAAGTAAAAAACTGGTCAAGACTCTAGTTCAACTCAATCTAAATGGGTGAAGGATGTAGTCCCAAGGCTTCCCTATAGAAAGCTTTTGAGAGCATTGTTAAAGAGCAGGTGTTAAGGAGATGAACGGAAGTTCAAGATTAGGCAGGACCAACGGAAAAAGGAGAATGAAGCTTTTTGCCATATTGGACAAGAGTCACTGAGAGACATGCAGTCTCGATACTACCATCTTATGAGTGAACTGCGTAAGTTTGAACTTAAATATACTTCTTTTGAACTAGTTGATCGTTTTGCAGGTGCACTGCCACCACAATGGATGCTTTATATGAATGTTATGAAGGAGATGCGGCAATATGAAACGTTGACAATTGGTGAATTCTTGATCAAGCTAGAGAACAAAGAAATAAAGGAGTCAAGGAAGGCTAATAGGATTCCATTACCTCAAAATCCAGAGTTATATCATGCAAGTACTCCTGCTACCTCTGCCATCACAGCCAACTCTCAACCTCAGACCACATTTGTTTCTTCTATTGTCAATGACGTATTTGCTTATAACCAACCTCCTCAAACAGTTCAAGTTCCAGTTCCCAATCCCTTGAAACTATTCTAGTGCTTACCATTACACACCACCACCCTCCAGTTCTACCACCTACTACCAAACTTCACCACTACCAGGAAACACTTATATTCACCCAAATACATCCGCTCCCCAATAGTCAACATATGTCTCTTCAAACACCTTGATGGCACAACCCTCGATGAATAATTTCAACAACGTGACATTAGAGTTTGCACAAAGAACATGTAGACTTATTGTCTGCTTTTGTCACTTCATATAAGGATCTGTTGGTGAGGAACATTGGGAATGTCAACCTGAAAAAAAGAAGATTACGATAGGGTGGATAAGGATAGTTAATGGACATACAGTGGAATTTTGCTAATTTGGTGAGCAGAGTTCGGGCATGTCTTAAGGTGAGACTTATTGAAACAATTCCTAAGGCACCCCTTTTCCTTTTTCCTCACGCCTCTCATTCACTCGGGTTTTATTTGGGGGTGAAAACTCAAATTCCACCCGATGGCTGACTCGAATCATAGGCTTGGGTGCAAATCGCAACACCACCACTTTTGTTGAGGTAGAGCGTGTGAATCAAAAGGAATTTTACTGGGTTATTTTTAGTGGAATAGTAGAAAACAGGGTACGAATGGAGTCTACCACCATGACTAACTTCGGGTTTAGTGCTTGAGGTATTGGTAGGAATCTTCTGGCGATCTTCTAAGTTGGCTTTGCTGATCTTCCTTTGGACTTTGTAGCTTGATTGTGGCCTTCTCTCGTGAATCGTTCGGCGCGAGGGCCGCCTAATAGCGTCCACTAGGCTGTGTCGGTTACTTCGATCTTTCTGGAAAGCTTTGCAAAACTTTTCTTTTGAAGTTCTTTCGATCCCTTTATTGGTTTAGCATCTTTATTCACACACTTTTTTTTAAAAACACAGATTTCACATGATGCTTGCCGGATAATTTATTGATACTTAGTATACTCTTTTTGATGGCTTTTTTTTAGCCTCTTCATGATCTCAACTATGATTTTTTGATGTGCGGCCAATGCCTCAAAGTCCCAAATTGCCAAAGAGCTTCTTCAACACCTCAACACTTCCCTAGTTTCGTCATGGCAGGGGCTAAATGGATGTAAGGAAATGAAAAAGGCTAAGGCTCAAAAATGGGTGACTAGGTATGTGGAAAATATCTGGAAGGCTAATGATAACGGAATGGGTAAGTCCTAGGTGCCTAGATCAATTTCACACACTCCCCTCGGATGTGGTCTTGCCGCGTATAAGTCACACCAGTTCTAATCGGGTCATGCCAATCGGGGAATATCTCTCAAGTCAAATGAACGATCATGTATAGTATATATGTGATGGTGTGCTCGATAAGGCTCAATACTCACATGTAAGGGTAGGGGTTATTTAAGGAATCGGGAATACCTCAGGCTGTCCTGTTGTCTACCAAAAACCTCCCTAATATCCCGCTAAATCATTGGGCTGACTCAAAGGGTTTGAAAATGTTTTTGTTTTCAAAAACTCTTAAAAAACATTGCCTTTTTGTTACGGTTTACTGACTGCTTTGAGGTGTTTTAAATTTCACAAAAATTTTAAACACCTCACACATAATTCTTTTACACAGTTTTAAATTTATGATAATAGTATATGTGTGTGCAAAGATAAAGCGGGCAAGTCAAAAGGAACAAGTGTCTCCCCTTTTTGTCTTCCAACAATCCACGTGCGGTCGATCCCTGCAGCTGCCTCTACATGGATGCGTCTTCGAGAGAAATCACTTGGCATGAACTTCAATAGTTTATTAGTACTAAAATAAAAATAAAAATTAAAACAAGCTACTGGTCCTAATGCCGAGAGGGCATACCTGGGTGATAGAAAGTATCAAGAGTGAATGACCATACCTGATGGTTTTTGACTGACTCGTCTACCGTATGCACCAACCTCTTAACTTGTTCATCCTAATCTACTGAATCTGGGCTGCCTCCACGGTAGCGCCACGTTTCACATCTATGGCTGGACAAAACGCGTGATGCTCAGACTGCTTCCTTCCCTGTCTCTGGGGCACTGACGGTGTTTTTCTTTCGTCCGTTCCTTCTCCTCTGACAGTTGTCCCAGTACTCATCTATCCACTTGGTATTGTCAAGCCCTACTGCCGATTCTTTTGTTGGTACCACTGGTGCACCTTTGGCTTTCTTCAGTTGATAGTCAAGTTGTCTATCAATGAAGTAGACCACATCAACTGGATCTTCAGGCGCGTATTCTCTTCCACCAGCCATGTAGTGCAATTTATTACTCCCAACCCGAAGTGTCAGAATCCCCTCACTCATTTCTATGGTAGCTCGGGCAGTAGCTAAGAACGGTCGACCGAGAATGATGGGAGCATGACTCTCGCTCATGTTGAGGATGACAAAATCGACTGGAAAGATGAATTTTCCTATCTTGATGCGTAGGTTTTCAACGACTCCCTCAGGATTCTTTATGGAGCCATCCGCCAATTCGATCGTAGCTGTCAACGGTCGCGGTTCTCCTAGATTGAGTTGCTTGTAGATATAAGTGGACATAACATTCACACTCGCACCTAGATCTACTAAGGCATAATTCGTAGGCAAGTTTACGATGGAGCACGGCAAAGAAAACTTCCCAGGATCAGTCGGCTTTGGAGGAAGATGTTGTTGTAGTAGTGCAGCACACTCTAGTACGTTTCCTTTGACTGCTGCCACAAGATTTCTTTTGTTGCTCAAGAAGTTCTTCAGAAATTTGGAGTACTTGGACATTTGCTAAATGACCTCTATGAAAGGCAAGTTGACATGGATCTAACTTAGGAGCTCGGTAAATTTCTGGTACTGCTCGTCCGTCTTTTGCCTCATCAATCACCCGGGGTAAGGTATGTTAGGCCGATATTCCCTCCGTAGTGTCTTCGATGGGGGTTCAGGCGGTGGAGCAACTGGAGGACTCTGGTTGACTACGGGGCCTTCATTAACTGGCATTGGTGAACTAGCGGTCGAGTTTTCTGGTGCGGTAACATTGGTAATGGTTATGGTTAGAGTGGGTTCAACTGTTGGTGGGATGGGTGGTGTAACTTCTTCATTGGCAGGTACCGCTGGTTCAGGATAAACGCGGCTACTTCGAAGAGTTATGGCACTAACATTGGCTTTTGGGTTGGTTTCAGTGTTGCTTGGAAGGCTTCCGACGGGTCTTTCTTCGAAGACTTGGCCATTACGCCCAGCTGTACCTCCAAGTTTCTGATGGTGGACTCGAGTCCTTGAAGTCTCTTGTCGGTGTTGTTGAACTTCTCGTCCTGTTGATCGGGCTTCAAGCTTTGCAAGTCTTTCATCTAAGTATGGGTAACCATTGTTTGGAGGGCGTTGCTGGTTGTTCTGTTGACTGAATCCGGACGGTTGCATGGTGTTGTTGTTTTTCCAACCGAAGTTTGGATGATCACGCCAGCCAGGATTGTACGTGTTGCTGTAAGGATTGTTTGGCAGGCGGTTTGTACCAATGAAATCAACTTTTTCCACGGTGGCTTGAGGAAGACTGCCGTCTTGTGGCTGCAACCCTGTTGAGGTGATGGCATTGACTTGTGCTATGCTCAACTAGTTAAGGCGAGTTGATAGTGCCTTAATTTGAGCTTGCAAAGAAGTGGTGCAATCGACCTGATAGAGGCCGGTCTTGGATGGCCGGCTT
Organism: Ambrosia artemisiifolia; assembly: GCA_032199755.1. Classification (NCBI taxonomy): domain Eukaryota; kingdom Viridiplantae; phylum Streptophyta; class Magnoliopsida; order Asterales; family Asteraceae; genus Ambrosia; species Ambrosia artemisiifolia. Next base: position 16,318,401 of record CM063514.1, read on the forward strand.
CGAGGGTTGTACCACTGATAGCTGTTAACTGCAATTTCTTCGATAAGATCATAAGCTTCCTGCGGTCTCTTGTTCCCAAAAATACCTCTTGCGGTGGCGTTTAGCATCTGCCTTGCTTGGTTTGTCAGCCCATTGTAGAAGGATGAAACTTGTAACCAAACTTCAAGACCATGGTGTGGGAATTTTCTCATCATATCTTTGAATCTCTCCCAGGCTTCATAGAGTGACTCTCCCTCTTCTTGACAAAAGGTGGTTATGTCATTTCTTAACTTTGCGGTATTGGCTGGGGGAAAATATTTTAAGAGAAACTTTTGGGCAAGGTCATTCCAGGGGGTAATGGAACCTGCAGGTTGTGAGTTTAACCATGCTTTGGCACGATCCTTTAATGAAAAAGGAAACATGCGAAGTCGAATAGCATCAAGAGTGACGTTATGCAACTTAAAAGTGTCACAAATTTCGAGAAAATTTGCGATGTGAGCATGGGGATCTTCATCGGGAAGACCATGAAAAGTGCAGTTTTGTTGTATCATTTGGATGACATGGGAGTTGATTTCAAAATGGTTAGCATCAACATTGGGTCTAGCGATGCTAAGGCCCAAGGCATTGATGGAAGGTCTAGCAAAATCTGAGATGGTTCTATCAACTTGTGCCATTTTTAATCTTTGTTCATTTCTTCTAGCTCTAAAATATCTTTCGGGTTCTTCAAGAGGAGGTGTAAGAATTGGCGAGGGACGCAAGTTCATACACTAGTAAAGAACCTTTTAGATAAGATTTTTGTAAAAACACTAAGAAAATGAAAAGGTGAGTAATTTTAAGAAAACCTTTCTATAAAACAGTCGTGTCCCTGGCAACGGCGCCAAAAACTTGGTGTGTACTGGTGTTTCAATAAAAACTTAACTTCTTTTCAAAAAGAGCAAATCCGAAGGGAAATGCCAAGAGTGGTGATGAAAAGGTGGGTAAGTTGGAAAACATATAGACACTTACAAGTTTTAAATTTATAATTTAAAACGATGGTTGCTCAACGTTCTAAACCCAGCACAATAGGCAAGCGCACCTATCGTGTATAGTATAGAAATGTGCAAGTACCGAGTATCGAATCCGTGGACACGATTTTTACTACTCAGCTTCCTAAAATTACTTAAAATATTTTCTTTTAAACAGCGTGGAGAAAAAGTAAAGTGAACGATGTAAACTTTTAAGAGAAATCAATAACAAAACAATGGTGTTGCTTCGGGATCAGATGGAACCTGGTATGAAAAATAGTTATCTTTATTTTAAATGGTGTGTTTGAGCTGCGCACTTATGCTTAACTTAGAATTGCTACAGCATTTCCTTGAGGTGACTGTTATCGCAAAAGCTGTACAAACAACTGTGTTCTTAAGGTTATTATGAGGGTCTCCCGAACTGGTAAGCTCACTTTCAACACTGAAAAGAAAGTGACCCGAGACTGTGTCGACTCAACCCCGAATTACCCGCCTCCCAATGTTGCGATATAGACATCTAACTATTTAAACTTTTATGAATAATTTACCGGTGGCTGGAGCATGACCGAATAAATTACCACTTAATATCATAGAAGAGTCATGACCAACCGGCACACGTGCATCTTCTAGTTGATTTAATTAACTTATCAAAAAGTGAGTGATCTAGTATTAACTGTGTGGCAGTATAATAATGAAAGAAAATAAAGACCGTTTTCTCTCAACACGGGTTCATCAAACCTTAACCTGCGCCAAGGCTATCATATAGAAAATGAAGACAAGTCACAAGATTAAGTTTCGACTTATTATTAGGACTAAGTATAAAGACCGTACCGACCCTAAATGAGATCTTGATAGTAGAGGATTGAGCCACAAAGTGTGTGTATTTCTACCCAAAAATGGGCTAATCATTACTCGTAGGATTAGGTTAGCTCACAAGTGCATCGGTTGTTACACACCATGGGTACACTCATGAGTCCTCCTACTTCCTATCAAGACACCCACAAGACCAAAGACTAAGTGATTTATTAATTAGATCATTAAACAAAGTTTAGAATAGTTAGAATTATTAAGAACACAAAACACCACTTTAAAATAAAAGGATAAACTATATTAATTCATACCAAGTTTCCATCATCACCCTAGAAACACCAAAAGAAATCTAGCCTAGCATGGTTGATACAACAAGCTCACAAGGTTAGGTTTGTGTACAAGACATCATGAAGGTTGTATAAAGATTTCTAAAGGATTTGGGTGGTTTTGGTGATTTGTCTCTCTCTCAAGGTGTTTATGGAGTGATCCCAGACTCCAAAGGACACCAAAGATCCTCTAAGAAGGCAGAAACACTCTAGAGCAGTGTGGAGTTTCGTGTGAGAAGGGATGCTTCAAAATGTGGGGTGGAGGCCTCTATTTATAGGCATTTCAGCTCTGGCATGCCCTTGACAACGTTCTGGCACGCCCATGCTAGACAACGGGTATTGTTGCAGAGTCCTTGCATGCAGAATTGTCTGTACTAAGGCTGGCACGCCCGTGCCAAACTACCTGGCACGCCCGTGCTTACTCAGAAATGTAACCGTCTTGTCAGCCTTGGTCGGTTTTTGCCTTGGAGTACACGTTGGAGTAAAGCACGGCCGTGCCATACACCAGAGCACGCCCGTGCTCTTTCTGAAACACTGAAATTGACCTTTTTTAACTTGGAAATGTTGACTTGTTGACCCGGGAGGGTTGCACAACCTTGGGCACGGCCGTGCCATGTCTGGCAGATCTTCAAAGTCTTCAAATCTTCGCATGTTTTGTGCCGTTTTGTGCGGTTTTTCACTTCTTTTCACCACCAGACCTCCGAACCTGCAATTATCAACAATGAAAGATAAATCCTGACAAAACAGAGATAAAAGCATGATTTTAGGTATAAAATGGATGATAATCCTAAGTGAAAACATATCAATTTCTCGGCACATCAAACATCCATCAAGGACTAAACTTGAACATTTTTCAAAATTTGGTTCATACGTGTGGGTTTGTAGGCGTAGGAGGGATCCACTTGTTAATACAGGAAGGGTATGTTCTGCCATCTGTCTCAAAATATTACACGCGTTGGAAGACACCTATAAATACTACAGTGCCTTCTTCTTTCTCCCAACCCTGTCATACACCTCATGCCAAACACCCACCATTGACTTTTGTTGATCAATTTCTCATCTTTGATTCAAGTGTTACCCTGTGTTTTTGTTTGGTTGTCAATTATGCAGAATTCAAAGGTGAACCTATCAAGCAAAAACTCATTCAATTTCATCCACTAAATTGTTTGTTTTGAGTCGATTTAGGTGCCCTTTAAAAACCGGTTCTTAAACCCAATTAAACACATTCAAAACATCAATGATTATACAAATTGATAATTAGGGTTCCATTATCGTCCCTATATGATGTGTCATACAAATTTTAGGACCTGAATCGAGCTTAAAAAAATTTTGGCAGTTTGAATTGGTTCCAGGCGTATGGAACTCCTTAAGCCTGAACAGTGCCAGGCGTAAGGGCCAGACATGTGAAATCTTCCACGCGTATGGAGGCCACACGCCTGCTTCATCAGGAAAAGTGGCGATTTGTGCCGTTTTGTCATATTTAAGCTGCTTTTAATGTTCTTATCTATGTTTGATGAGTTTTTGCAGATATGGACTTGATTCCGGGGCTTAGTCACAATATATGCGCTCACTTAGATCCAGAAGCACCGAATACAATCGATTATGCAGATATTATCAATTTTGTTAAGCGTTCAAGGATCCACTATGCTATATCACTCAGTATGTGCCATACAAGAGCCAGCAAAGAGAGTTCTAGGTGACAGCAAGCCTCAAATGCAATCGTACTCGTATTGCGATTGTAGATCGAATAAACAATCGAGAAATCGCAGTGACCGAACAATCAATTAGAGAAGCCTTACATTTCAACGACAGTGAAGATGATCTGATCAAGTTTTTTGCTGATTTGATTAGAAAGCTATTCAAGAGAGTAAAGTATGAAGGCGAAGAACAAACTTCCATGCTGTTGAAGACAAACTTATTCAAGGTATATCGTTACTTACTTCATGTTCTTTTTCACTGCCTCAGGCCAAGATTAAGCAGTTTTGGCGCTGCAAGAGAAATGATTTCATCAACAATGGTAGCTCTATCCTCAACAAACCGTACAATTTCTTGGGGATGATCTTCCATCATTTAAAGGAGAATGTTACAGTCAAGTTCAAGAAGAATAGGTCGTTGATGTGTCCGAGGTTCTTACAAATGATCTTTGATGCCCAGATTCCAGACCTCCCAAAAGTTGAAAGTGATGATGTCAAGGTGAACCACATGTCTGACACTACTCTGAACAGGATGAAAGCTTTTAAGTTAAAAGATGAACCTCCCTCCAAGCGAATGATTGGCCACATTGCACGTGTCGACTATGTAGCACCGTAAAAAGACAATTGGAGACATGATGGCAGTGATTCTCATGTTGAGGTTGTTCAACCTCAAGATAGAGAAAGAGGTGATGATAATCACGGTGGTCAAGGACCTTAGGGGAATCTCCCAAGGCCTTCAACTACCCACTCAGCCCTAGTTGACACACCAGCTACATCTGCAACTACTGAACCAGAATCGATTACAACAATTACTTGTGAACCAACCTCAACTACAACTATAGGAGCAACTATAGAAGCTGAAACAACAAGGCCCCAAAAAGAAAAGGAAAGGGGATAGCTTCTACGGTCATTGTTCATAGCCCACAAGAAGTACAAGAAACTGAATTAGTGAGAAATGAGTATGATAGTGATGATACGGAAGAAGATCCTGAAATCAAAAAACTCAGAAAAGGTTTGAAGTTAAGTAGAGAAAGTGGTGAAGAAGAAAGATTGAGGCAGGTCCGCGAACTTGCGACCCTACCAGAACGTGAGATGCTGCAGAAAAGAGAGAGAAGAGCAAAGAGATCCAGAGTTCGTTGTGATTGTAAAGGAGATAGACAAAGCACTTAAGGAAGAAAGGCCTCTAAAGAATAAATCCAGACCTTCGCCTAAAGAACCGAAAATATCGCATCTGCCAAAGAAATCAAGGAAAGGTCAGTTAGGCATTGCAAGCAAGCTGATGATTAAACTCCTAGAAATGACAACTCAAGTCAGCCCAAAACCAAACAACCACAGCAACCATCCAAGTAACCACAACTTTGTCCTCAACCACAATCCCAACTTCTCAACCAACCACTACTAGAACTGCAATCCTCACTGAGTCCGTCTCAGTTGCAGATACTATGCCTTCTTCATCCACTTAACTTTCAGTTGATGCAGAATTGCAGAGACTGACTGCTAAGATCGGAGTCCAAAAATTCTAGATCCTCAACAACCTCAACAAACACCCTTCATGTTGTCTATCTCACCATTACCAACCACATCTACTGGTCCATCTCTCTAAACCCAAATTAATAACCTAGCAAGCATGCTTCACATGCAAATTACTCAAAAGATAGAGAACCACATAAGGTTAGCTAATTCGGAACAAAGAGATCACAAGTTCTTGACCATTATCAATGAAACAAGGTCAAAGAACATAATATTACTAGTAACACTAAACAAGAGATTCGACAGTTAGCAGATTCTCGTAATGTTACTGTGAATCGTCTTGCTATTGTATAGTCTTAGAATAAGAAATTGAAGAGAAGAGCTAAAAGATATTTCATCAAACATAAAAGACTCACCGATGGTGACGGGGATGATGGTGACGATAGTGGTGATGATGATGATGATGATAAATCAAGGGATGATCATGAATCGAGTAGGAGGAAATCTAGGGATGATGAATATGATAAGGATGGAGGCAGTGATGGTGGTGCTAGAGCTAGAAAGACAAAACAGCTTAAGCATAGTTTTGAGAGAAGCGAGCCAAAAAGTCTCACGAAGGGAGTGGTGGATCTGGTATGGGTGACTCATCAACTCAACCAGATCCTATTAAAGAAGACTTGATAGTATTTAGGGAAGTTGTTTCATCGAAGGAAGTGCCAGTTGAATGGACACAACAGTTTTACAACATGTTCTTCACTGATGATGATGATGATGGTAACCCTGTAATGAAGCCATACATGGATCTGGAGGAAGGTGAAATACCTCTAGAAATCTATCATGAAGACGTTGCTAAGGTTTCCGGGCTTCCATATGAACAAGTCATCCGAACCAATAGTTCTCAGCAATTCAATGAAGAAGACCCGTTGGATGATATTGAAATTGAAGACATCACTAAAAAGGAACACCCTGAATACGTCTAAGAGGATGAAGAAATATGTATTGAGATCCCAGTGTCAACTGAATATGATTTTGAACATGTTGATAAATGGTTGAAGTCACAACCGATGACTGAACCAAAAACGAATCAAAGAAGGGAAGAAACGAGTTCAGGCGGCATGTGAGGCATGGTATTCACGGAGAAATGCTGAGCCGGTTCGAGCCAAAAAGATGAACCAGAAATGGAATCTCATTTCTGGTAATATTTTCAGCTGGACGTACGTGGCTCAAGCTAATACTATTGGGATCAAGTTGGAAAGCGGCATTATGTACTTTGATAGTGTATACAAGATCAAGTCCCTACCATACTGGTATGTTGGTGATCATGTTAGGCTTAAGCCGATTAAGTCAAACAACATGTTGGACATGTTTAAGAGCCTGATTGAGAAGGAGAGCAATACAAGGTGGGTACGTGAATCCACAGTATCCGAAAAGCTACCAGTCGGCAGAATCTCATCATATCACTATCACTGGGAAGCCTATCTAGAAACACAAGATTACACCACCGGACATCATGACCAAGATCCCACTTGTGCAGATTGAGCAGGATTTCTCGGACAAGTTTATTTTCTAGTATTATGACTATCTTACTACTAAAGCAGTGATTGTGCTGAAGAATGATCCGAAGATCTGCCGCAAGCTTAGAGTGTTTGATCCAATGTGGTTGTTGAATCTGTCTGAAGCTTACATGAAGACTTTGCATCAGAACCGTATTCAATTCCAAGACCAAGATGCAGATCAAGTTGTGCGCTTTCAGAAGATGGTCAGATACTGTGTGGCGAAGAATATTCATTCGGGATGTGACTGGTCGAAGCTCCCAGTTCTTGAAGCATGAAGATGTTGTTGATCAAGTTTTCGAAGATGGTTGCGGTGAAGTGGGTTTTGAAGATATCTAGCTAGGTCCAAAGGGGAGTCTGTTAGTTCACCCTTCGGCAATATCCCTAGCTTAGATATGTAGTTAGGACCTCTTGTATATGTTTATAGATATTAACGAGTATGTTATGAGGTCCTAGGGGTAGTTTCGTAACTTTGTAATCCTTACCAGGAAAATGGAGTGCATACCCCTGGCACGGCAGGCGTATGAAGCCCCTACGCATGGAAGAGTCCAGACGTATGGAGCTTCCCTTATAAATAGGACCCTTTGCTTCAACATTTGTAACTTTTGCATATTCATAACAAGGTGCTGCCCATTTTGTGTGTGATATTGTGTGTGTGCTCTTTATCATTTTCAAATCATTCTAACCTCTATCAAACACCTAAAACAACTAACCGGATCATTGATTCCGTCTTTGATCTGGATACGTACGCGATAATCAAATCTTATCGATCCTATAATAATCTAGTTTATCATTTAATGAAATGATTAATCGTCAAACCCAACACCCAAGACCAACAAGTCTTACATTTTATACCTTAAAAATGGAACTATTGTTATTAGGTTCACATGGGTCCTTGTAAAATATTAAAAGAAAATAAGATGGATAATTGTGCCCTTAAATACTTTCTACTAAAACAAAGACACAACTACGCCGTAAATTTGATATGATACTTGCTTTAATATATGGATTTGCGTTTAGTCTAAACGAAGTCGGGTTAGTTTTAGTAAAACACTTGATATGTTTATTTAAACGGGTTGTATCTATACATATAATAAACCAAAGCCATTTTAATGACATGGCACTTAAAGAGGGCATTCTCCCCCTTGAGTGTGTCATGTGTCATCCCATGTGGCAAGGGCTTTATTTTAGGAAAATAATAATTTAAAAACAAAATTAGATTTTTACTTGTAATGTTTCCTCCCATAACTTTTAAACGTTAATATCTTTTATATACAAGATTTTTTAAAGAAAAAAATTACACCAAATTAACGAGTGTTCTATTATCTTTCCAACGAGTACCACAGTGCTATATAAAAAACGGAGAAAAAAACGATTATTTTTTGTATGGTTTTGTTCATACAGGAAAAAAACACAAAGTGTTCAGGTTATTCATTAATCATGTATAGGCAAGTCATTAGTTATGTTCAAACCAGTAAATCTGAATTTTATTTACAACATGTGTTAGCATTGGAGTTGTACATTGTTTTACGTTAGGTTTTAATATTAGAGTTATACAATGTTTAAGGTTATGCACTAACATTGGAGATACCATTGTTAATTGTTTTAGGTTAAGTGCTACCCGAAGCTTTTATGCATGTAACTGTAAAACGCATCAGTCTATTTCATATGTAAAATTGATATTTCAAATTAGATTTCTCAATCACGGAACCTCCCGGGATATAATCTAGTTTAGGATAATAGAAAACTCTAGATCAGCTTCTTTTGTCATATAAATAAAACAAATAGTATATCATGCAAAGAAAAATGTCTATCTATATATATTATTTTATTTTTTTAAATAAAACGGTCAACTAACAATGTGCCAGGCACCCTTCGGTCACAATTTGCTCAACTTTAAACATAAAACCTTAAAGTAATGCTTTTATATAGAGATGTTCTTTTGGTTGTAAATATATAATATAAGAGTGTTTATATGAAACAGCCTACAATAATAAGAGTACATTTCAAGTTAAGCGTGTCGTGCTTGTGTACAATAACGTAGTCACGAATTTTCGTATTATTTTCGTATTTCATCAAAACTCAGCAAAAACAATCTATTAAACACGGTAAGCTACACTCTATTGCAAGTAGGGGTGCAAACGAGTCGAGCCGAGCTCGAGCCTTGCATTATCGAGCTAGGCTCGTGACAATTTTCAGAAGCTCGAACTCAAGCTTGATTCGAGTCTTGTATTTTGGGCTCGAGCTCGGCTCGATAATATATTTAAGAACTCGAGCTCAGCTCGAAAGCTCAATCAAAGTGTATGTGCAAGAATTTAAACAAGTCCAAGCTCGGCTCGAGCTCGTTTTGGACCATTAAGGAGCTCATTTTAGACTATTAAGGACTCGTTTTGGACCATTAATGAGCTCGTTTTAGACAATTAAGAAGCACTTGCCCAAAGTAATTTAATTAATGCATGGGTTGCAATACAATTGGACTATATAGTATTAATTGACATAAATAAGCAAAGCTCGATAAGACTCGACGAGCCCAACCAAGCTTTACATTCGAGGCTTGAGCTCGAGCTCGATAACTAAATGAGCTTTATTTCAGGCTCGAGCTCGATAAGACTCGGCTCGTTCGAACTTTTTATCAAGCCGATCTCGAATAGTTCGCGAGCCGCTCGGCTCGTTTGCACCCCTAATTGCAAGACATATATGTGGTTGTGTTTGAAAACTACATAATAAGTTGTACAATTGTCAAGACATATATGTGGTTGTGTTTGAAAACTACACAATAAGTTGTACAATTGTCGAGCAAGATTCCATCAAAACAAGGAGTTTTATTTTATATAACACGATTTAAAAAGCAGTTGACCATGTTGTCTTGTTAATGTCCAATGACTTAAATGTCATTTCACATACTATTGGTCGTGTAACAAAGCAAGAAAAGAAAAAAAGCAAAAAGAAAGGTCAAGACTCCAAAATCTTTAAAGTTAAAAAGTAAAAGCAAAGTTGGTGTTTGCATGGCACAAAGATCAGAGTCGTATCTTTTACATGGGGAATAAAACCCATGCAACGTTAACAAATCATGTTCTTATCATTTGCTTGATTTTCTCTTCTTTTCACACATTAAAGCAATTGCAAAACCCAATGTCATGCATCTACGTAAATCACCAATTTTCCCTCAAAATTTTGTTTTTTTCTCAAACCAAAACAACAGCATCCTTCCAAGAAACGAAAAGTAATGGAAATTTGGGAAAATTCTAGACTTTTAAGGACTTAAAATATTACATGTGTTTTAATACTTTTTACTATAAAATCAGTTTACAAGTCTATAACTTTTGACCATCCAAGTAGTATTTATGAGAGCTTTTGAACGTGATGAATATTAATTTGGGTAAATTGGGTGTTCAGAATAATATTTTTAGGTTAAAGTGTCTTTTCTTTCAACTTTTTACAAAACCTTATGGCAGATTAATAGATTAGCTATTTTTTTACTACCATTAACAATATGAATTATGCGTTGTTAATCATTTTCACTTGCATATGATTGCGATTTTAGTCTTTAATACCATGTAGTATCTAAATTTAGTTCTTCAAACAAATATCTCTAAAAATACATGTTTTCTGGACAAATTATAACTTGAAGGAAGCCAACATTTTACTTTTTGAAAGATCCATAAAACCCATTTTCGATAAAGTAAAACTTATACATGATCTCTTTGCTAGATGGTGTTTTCTCTTATGGATAAAGCATCGAAACTCGAAGAAAACTAAAAAGGCAAAGGGGAAGGGCAGAACAAATTCCTTTACAAAAAGTTGTATGCACAACTTTTGTAGTTTTCATGGATGAAAAGAGAGAATCGGATACCCAAATATTTGTATTGAAATAAACTATCAACATTGACCGCATTTGACCAACCCTAATAGGAGAGCATGTATTAAGGTTATACGCAGAGGCGGACCTACTTAAAACGGGATAGGTTTCCGGGAACCCACTAGGTTTTGAATTTTTAATAGAGAATATACATAAAAATATTGAAGGACCCCATAAGTATATACTAAGTGAACCCATAAGCCAAACTAGGTTGTGTTCCAGTGGTAAATGTCATCTTTTCTTGTTGCATGTCACAAGTTCGATCTTCACTTCTGGCTCTTTGTGTTATTTTTTATTTAATTTAAATAGGAATTGAGTTTGATTGTGAAGTTTGAATATGGAGTGTTTTTTTTATTTTCAAAATAGAGATCCATTTGACCCACACCCCTTGAAAATATAGGTGCTTGGATATATAAAGCGAGAAAAGGTAATCAAGCATGGGTTTCCCAGAATGCTATGAAGTATTGGGCTTCAATTACTATCAAAATGCTTCAAAAGATCAATATATGTTGGGCATATTTTGGCTTGGATTACTATCGAAATGCTATGACCATGGATATCCGATCATTATTTAGGAAGTAGTTTCATCCTACGTTTTGGCATGCATATTTCGGCATATTGGGCTCTAAAAATGTCATGTATGTGTTGAATGAGTCTCGTCTCTTAAATTGCTTCCTAAAAGGCACGACGCCTACAAGCATGTGCATTTACAGTGAATAAGGCACAATACACAAATGGATACTATTTTGCAACTGGTATAATATTCAAAATGGGTTCTAGTAATAAGAAAGTTTAACATATCCACAAAACCTAACTTTATTGGAATTTTATAATGACAGATGTGCAAGCTTGATGCGCAAAAGTACGAGATTCATCAGCATCTTGGATCTTGCAAGTAATAAGTGATGTAATGTATGCTTGCAATATCTATACTACTATATAATGGGTTCTGGACGGGCAAGAAAGTCATTTCATAATCACCTTTATAGGCAAAATTATAATTTTATTATATTAGCAAGACAATTTTAATGCAACTATTAAAATAACTTTGTAGTAATTACAAACAATAATTAACTTATGCTTTTTATTTTATTTTAAGTTATATAAATACATCTCTTGTGGTTTAAATAGCAATTTGACAACAAAACAAGTTTTAAACCTATATGTAATACCAGTTACAGCATCCTAGGAGTAAGACGCATCTCTTGGATTCTTTTAAGACGCTAATTTTGATCACCTGCATCTTCGCCTTTTCAATTTCCCTCACTCTCAAGACCAATTGAATGGGATTCAAAGCAATCTTCAAAGTGGGGGAATCTCTATCGATCGCGAATTGAAGGAGTAATTACCCTCACATTGAACACATGAATTTAATTGACCCATTTATTTTAATCATTCATTGTTCTTTTTCTTTCGAAACCTGCACACTTCGATTTGATCGTCTTACTTCCTTTTCTTCTTTCAAACTTACGGATTTCGATTCAATTGTTATTCATGTGTAATCTTTAGAAAGTGTTGAATGAGGCCTTGGGAGGATCGATTGGTACATAACAAGCTTGAATCAAGTTACAGGTTACTTACTTCATTTGTTTTTTTATCAGATTTTTCTTTTAAGTTAGTGATAGGAGTTTCACCTCGATCAATGTACTCTGTAATGTATTTTGAAATATTGCTTTTGTTGTTTTTTATGTGGTTTGGTCTGGGTATCTGTACACAGTGCCCTGATTGCTTGCACATATATGGTATGTTTTTTTATAGTTTGTGTAACATTTGTTATCTATTAGCCTTTGGTTTTGATGAGTTTTTTTCTTCGGGTGTTTCACTTCGATATTGAGGAGAACATGAGGGGTCGGTTTCTCAAGGAATGCATCAGTGTGGTTATGGTTTTATTAAGTTTCTTCAACTCAAATGTGTTTTAAAATGTTTATTCTTTGTTTGTTGTTTCATTTAAGTTTCTTCAACTCAAATATGCGTTAATGTTTCTTTCTCTGTTTGTGTGTGCGTGCATAGTTGATGAATCACCATGTATGAAGAATTTGAAATATAGATGGACGAGTGTCCATGAGAATTTAGAGTGGATGAAAAAGGAATGTGACATTTTGACAACATTATCAATCTTTATAGTCTTACTCAAGGAGGTTTCTAAGCAGAAAAAGTATATATAACACAAATGCTTGATAAAATGGGATCCTTTTGTCCCAAAATAGATCCAAGCTTTGACAGACCACAATAGTTTAAGTCTTTAAGAAAGACGCTTGCTTGTTAGTTCAAGACCTAGAGTACTCTTACAGTAAAGTAAATACGTAAGGAGGCTTGTGGATCACATTATTGACAATTAACCTGAGACATGTGGGATGTGCTATAATCTTTTCAACGGTGAGAGAGTTTACCAATAAGATCATGACAACCCCATCACCCAACGACTGCCTCCGAATAAGTGTTACTGTCGCAATATTACACGAGGAGAATTGAGGTCTGCACTCAGGAAGATGGGAAGGGCTAAGGCAGTTGCTCCAGACAACATACCGATTGAGGTGTGGAAGTGTCTTGGAGAGGAAGGAGTCATATGGTTAACTACTTTGTTCAACTGTATTTTCAAATCTAAACAAATGTCAAAGCAGTGGAGGAGTAGTGTCATAGTGCCTATGTATAAGAACAAAGGCGATGCTCAGTAGGTATCAAGCTGTTAAGTCATACTATGAAATTGTGGGAAAGGATTATTGAGGCTAGAATTAGAAGAGAAACTCAGGTGACGGTAAACCAATTTGGTTTCATGCCAGGGCGGTCAACTACGGAGGCAATACACATTCTAAGGAGGTTGATGGAAAAGTATAGGGAGAAAAAGCGGGATCTTCATATGGCCTTTATAGATCTTGAAAAGGCATATGACAGTGTGCCACGTAAACTGATTTGGGATAGTTTAGAGAGTAGAGGGGTCCCTGGGAGGTATATAGACTTAATTAAGGATATGTACAATAGGACTGAAACTAGTGTTCGAGTGCGTGTAGGAGATACAGATTCCTTCCCTATGGAGGTAGGACTCCACCAAGGATCTGCGTTGAGTCTGTTCCTTTTTGCAGTTGTCTTGGATGAGTTGTCCAAGTTGATTCAGGAGTCAGTGCCGTTGTGCATGCTTTTTGCAGATGATATTGTTTTAGTTGCAGAGTCCAAACATAGTCTGTATGAGAAACTTGAGAGTTGGCGTGCAGCTTTAGAGGACAAG